>CM065591.1:375016392-377837706 GCA_033119425.1 Bufotes viridis | reverse complement strand
ACAAGCTTTAAGGATGTGACAGGGAAGACCTAAGCAAGTTATCCATCCACAGACAGCTGTTTCGGGTGTTGCCCTCATCAGTGTGGAGTAGGATTCTGGCTAACCGGGAGCGATGCTTTGGTGACTACTCAAACAAAGCAATAGCTGATCTTAGGGAGACCAGCTACAAAATACCGTGGAGCCTCACTTAAGAGTCTCAAACACAGCAATCCAAAGTGCAAGGCTCCCTAGGAAACATAAAATGCAAAGATTGTGGAGCCCCAGTTATGGGTCTACAACACAGTGAAAGCCAGATATCCCTCAAAGGAAGGAAAAACAAGCAAAGGGGTGTCTCCATTACAGAGATCACCAAAACCACCATATTAAGTGGCCCCTATGTCAAGATCCCGCTCTTTACAAGCTTTAAGGATGTGACAGGGAAGACCTAAGCAAGTTATCCATCCACAGACAGCTGTTTCGGGTGTTGCCCTCATCAGTGTGGAGTAGGATTCTGGCTAACCGGGAGCGATGCTTTGGTGACTACTCAAACAAAGCAATAGCTGATCTTAGGGAGACCAGCTACAAAATACCGTGGAGCCTCACTTAAGAGTCTCAAACACAGCAATCCAAAGTGCAAGGCTCCCTGGGAAACATAAAATGCAAAAGATTGTGGAGCCCCAGTTATGGGTCTACAACACAGTGAAAGCCAGATATCCCTCAAAGGAAGGAAAAACAAGCAAAGGGGTGTCTCCATTACAGAGATCACCAAAACCACCATATTAAGTGGCCCCTATGTCAAGATCCCGCTCTTTTACAAGCTTTAAGGATGTGACAGGGAAGACCTAAGCAAGTTATCCATCCACAGACAGCTGTTTCGGGTGTTGCCCCTCATCAGTGTGGAGTAGGATTCTGGCTAACCGGAGCGATGCTTTGGTGACTACTCAAACAAAGCAATAGCTGATCTTAGGGAGACCAGCTACAAAATACCGTGGAGCCTCACTTAAGAGTCTCAAACACAGCAATCCAAAGTGCAAGGCTCCCTGGGAAACATAAAATGCAAAGATTGTGGAGCCCCAGTTATGGGTCTACAACACAGTGAAAGCCAGATATCCCTCAAAGGAAGGAAAACAAGCAAAGGGGTGTCTCCATTACAGAGATCACCAAAACCACCATATTAAGTGGCCCCTATGTCAAGATCCCGCTCTTTTACAAGCTTTAAGGATGTGACAGGGAAGACCTAAGCAAGTTATCCATCCACAGACAGCTGTTTCGGGGTGTTGCCCCTCATCAGTGTGGAGTAGGATTCTGGCTAACCGGGAGCGATGCTTTGGTGACTACTCAAACAAAGCAATAGCTGATCTTAGGGAGACCAGCTACAAAATACCGTGGAGCCTCACTTAAGAGTCTCAAACACAGCAATCCAAAGTGCAAGGCTCCCTGGGAAACATAAAATGCAAAGATTGTGGAGCCCCAGTTATGGGTCTACAACACAGTGAAAGCCAGATATCCCTCAAAGGAAGGAAAAACAAGCAAAGGGGTGTCTCCATTACAGAGATCACCAAAACCACCATATTAAGTGGCCCCTATGTCAAGATCCCGCTCTTTTACAAGCTTTAAGGATGTGACAGGGAAGACCTAAGCAAGTTATCCATCCACAGACAGCTGTTTCGGGTGTTGCCCCTCATCAGTGTGGAGTAGGATTCTGGCTAACCGGGAGCGATGCTTTGGTGACTACTCAAACAAAGCAATAGCTGATCTTAGGGAGACCAGCTACAAAAATACCGTGGAGCCTCACTTAAGAGTCTCAAACACAGCAATCCAAAGTGCAAGGCTCCCTGGGAAACATAAAATGCAAAGATTGTGGAGCCCCAGTTATGGGTCTACAACACAGTGAAAGCCAGATATCCCTCAAAGGAAGGAAAACAAGCAAAGGGGTGTCTCCATTACAGAGATCACCAAAACCACCATATTAAGTGGCCCCTATGTCAAGATCCCGCTCTTTTACAAGCTTTAAGGATGTGACAGGGAAGACCTAAGCAAGTTATCCATCCACAGACAGCTGTTTCGGGGTGTTGCCCCTCATCAGTGTGGAGTAGGATTCTGGCTAACCGGGAGCGATGCTTTGGTGACTACTCAAACAAAGCAATAGCTGATCTTAGGGAGACCAGCTACAAAAATACCGTGGAGCCTCACTTAAGAGTCTCAAACACAGCAATCCAAAGTGCAAGGCTCCCTAGGAAACATAAAATGCAAAAGATTGTGGAGCCCCAGTTATGGGTCTACAACACAGTGAAAGCCAGATATCCCTCAAAGGAAGGAAAAACAAGCAAAGGGGTGTCTCCATTACAGAGATCACCAAAACCACCATATTAAGTGGCCCCTATGTCAAGATCCCGCTCTTTTACAAGCTTTAAGGATGTGACAGGGAAGACCTAAGCAAGTTATCCATCCACAGACAGCTGTTTCGGGGTGTTGCCCCTCATCAGTGTGGAGTAGGATTCTGGCTAACCGGGAGCGATGCTTTGGTGACTACTCAAACAAAGCAATAGCTGATCTTAGGGAGACCAGCTACAAAAATACCGTGGAGCCTCACATTTCGGTAGTTTTTCCTTCCTTTGAGGGATATCTGGCTTTCACTGTGTTGTAGACCCATAACTGGGGCTCCACAATCTTTTTGCATTTTATGTTTCCTAGGGAGCCTTGCACTTTGGATTGCTGTGTTTGAGACTCTTAAGTGAGGCTCCACGGTATTTTTGTAGCTGGTCTCCCTAAGATCAGCTATTGCTTTGTTTGAGTAGTCACCAAAGCATCGCTCCCGGTTAGCCAGAATCCTACTCCACACTGATGAGGGGCAACACCCCGAAACAGCTGTCTGTGGATGGATAACTTGCTTAGGTCTTCCCTGTCACATCCTTAAAGCTTGTAAAAGAGCGGGATCTTGACATAGGGGCCACTTAATATGGTGGTTTTGGTGATCTCTGTAATGGAGACACCCCTTTGCTTGTTTTTCCTTCCTTTGAGGGATATCTGGCTTTCACTGTGTTGTAGACCCATAACTGGGGCTCCACAATCTTTTTGCAGATGGTTGAGATGACAGGACAATTCATTAATATGTCAAGCTGCTAACAGACCGCAATATAGGTCTGAGAGGCATTATAGGTGAGTATTGCTGAGATAAGGACAGTACTGATGTATATACAGATCAGTAGTTTTTTTTTTTTACTGAAGATTTGTCAAAAATATTCAACAGATGAAGTACAGTATTTTGCTGATACGGTATCTGTCATTGTTCAACATCTAATGTGGACTTTCGTGTCTTTAAAAAAGTCAGACCGACATTGACATATAGTCTAAACCAGTGGTGCCCAACCATTTTTCGTCTGAGGGCTGCACTAGACTTGGTATAAATTTTGCGGGGCGGAACCAGGTAGCTTCGCCAGAAAGAAATGCAATAGCTGTGAGGGGGCACATGTGAGCATTACTACTGTGAAGGAACAATTATCCGGGCATTTTTTCTGTGAAGAGGGCACATATCTGGTCATTATTACAGCGAGGGGGCATGTGTGAGCATTACTACTGTGAAGAGGGCACATATCTGGCATAACTACTGTGAGGGGGCACGTGTGAGCATTACAACTGTGAAGAGGGCACATATCTGGCATAACTACTGTGAAGAGGGCACATATCTGGCATAACTGCTGTGAAGAGGGCACATATCTGGAATAACTACTGTGAGGGGGCACGTGTGAGCATTACCCCTGTGAAGAGGGCACATATAAGGGCATAACTACTGTGAGGGGGCACATATCTGGGCATAACTACTGTGAGGGGGCACATATCTGGCATAACTACTGTGAGGGGTCACAAGTGAGCATTACTACTGTGAAGAGGGCACATATCTGGCAGAACTACTGTGAAGAGGGCACATATCTGGGCATAACTACTGTGAGGGGGCACATATCTGGGCAGAACTACTGTGAAGAGTGCACATATCAGGGCATAACTACTGTGAAGAGGGTACATATCAGGGCATAACTACTATGTGGGGGCACGTTGAGCATTACGGCTGTGAAGGGGGCATATATCTGGGCATTATTACTGTGAGGGGGCAGGTGTGAACATTACAGCTGTGAAGAGGGCATATATCTGGCATAACTACTGTGAAGAGGGCACATATCAGGGCATAACTACTGTGAGGGGGCATGTGTGAGCATTATGGCTGTGAAGAGGGCATATATCTGGGCATTATTACTGTGAGGGGGCACATGTGAGCATTACAGCTGTGAAGAGGGCATATATCTGGCATAACTACTGTGAAGAGGGCACATATCAGGGCACAACTACTGTGAGGGGGCACGTGTGAGCATTATGGCTGTGAAGAGGGCACATATCTGGACATTATTACTGTGAGGGGGATAGGACTGTGAAGAGGGCAAATATCTTGGCATTATAACTGTGAGTGGGCATGTGATGTATACAGGTGTGTAATGTATGTAGTGCAGTATGTGATGATCATGATCTTCTGCAGGTCTACCTTGATGTCTGGTCTTTAGGCTTCAGTCAGATGCTCCACTGCCATGCTTGCGTAGTGTGCCCGACACCACCAGGAGCTGGTCCCTCCTCTTCTTATCTCCCGCCGGCTTCTCCTACTGCAGGGTGCTCTATCGCTCCAGCGACCGCCCAAACTTACCAATAGCAAAGCTCCTTGCTGTCTGGAGCTTTACTATTGGTTATTGCAGGCACAGGCAGCGTCGCTTTGCTGCCTGTGACGTTCGCAGCGCACCCTGCGCTGATAAAGACCCGTTACTGCGCGGGCCGCATGATGCGGCTTCGCGGGCCGCATTTGGCCCGTGGGCCGTAGGTTGGGCATCACTGGTCTAAACCAATCTATCTATCTATCTATCTATCTATCTATTATCTATCTATCTATTTATCTATCTATCTATTATCTATCTATCTATCTTTCTCTAGGTAGCCATACACATTAGATAGAAGTGGGTTGAAGGTTGAACAGCAGTCGAACAAACAACTGTTAAATGTTCATTGTTCGTTGTTAAAGGGGTTTTGTTATCTGATACATTGGTGGCATATCGCTCGGACCTCTGGGACCCCACCTCTCTCCAAAACTGGCCCCTTCTATTCACCTCTATGGGAGTGCCAGCAATAGTTGAGCCAACTATTTTCATAACTCCCATAGAAGTGAACAGACGGTGGCAGTGCTCGCATGGTGCTCGCACTTTGGGGGCCCTATTCTAGAGATAGGGGCAGGTCCTACTGATATTCCACAAATGTCTCAATCTTTTCAAATATTGCAGTATATAGCTGGAGCCTACTTTCCTTTAATTTATTTGCAGCCTGCTGGCACAAGGAGAGGAGTCATTATAGAGTAGAGTCCCATATAATAGAGGTCACATTGCGTTGGTGGATGAGCACAGATGATTTTGATCATTGTATATTCGGTAAGTTCCTTATGTTCATTTATACACTGAATTTATTGGTTCAACAGACTGTAAGTAAGACATACAATGTACAAAGAAATACCAAGTCCCTGAGTCCATGAGCTTTGCATCTACCCATATACATCTTTGGTGATCTATCAATATATTACGCATTGTGCATTGCTATATCTATTTTATCAGGTTTTGTTTTGTTTCTTTATGATTACGTTTTAACAGATTAATAAAAGCTATATTTTATGAAGGGGGTTTAAGACAGTGATAGTGTTTATACCCTTTAAATAATTAATATCAATTTTCACTGATAGTGTATACAGAATAAAGCAGAAGTAAAATCTTTAATCTATATATTCAATGTTTTGTTCAGGTACTTTGTGTTTGGATTTACTATCTATCTATCTATCTATCTATCTATCTATCTATCTATCTATCTATCTATCTATCTCATATCTATCTAGAAAATGAAAGCAAAAAGCAGCACACAAAATAATGTTTGGGTGCAATCCCTCCTACAGAGATCAGTGACCAAGATCCACCATACAAAAGAGGGAGAAAGAGGCAGCACTCCAAAAATAATGCGAAAAAGTGGATGTTTTATTCACCCATGTATCAGTGCTGATACATGGGTGAATAAATCTATCATCTATCTAATTATCTATCTATCTATCTGTCTATCTATCGAGATATATAAATATATATATATATATATATATTTATTTATCTATCTCAGATCTATCTTTCTATCTATCTATCTATCTATCTATCTATCTATCTATCTATCTATCTATTATCTATCTATCTATTATTTATCTATCTATCTATCTATCTATCTATCTATTATCTATCTATCTATCTATCTATCTATCTATCTATCTGTCATCTATCTCATATCTATTTATCTATCTATTTATCTTCATTTCTTCCTACAATGTGATGGACCAATACACCTTGAATTGGAAATGTAGATAATAAAAATTGAGAGTACTTCAGTGGCTGAAAGTTATTTCAAATTTTGTTTTCACAAATCAGTTTCCGTGAATTCATTTTTAAAATAAAACCAGGAGTACCAGAGTCCTCCGCTATATCTTTATATCACACAGGGGGATGCCATTTCATATATTTCCAGGGAAATAGTTGCTGTATTGAGTAAAGTATTCTCTCCAATGAGAGTACTCGCATTTGTTAGAGCTCAGTCACAACAGTTGTTGCATTAGACTAATATTGGATTTAAATTGATGCAATGTATTAAAAATCACTGTGTGGGGATTTATCATTGCAGGTGTCTTTGAGGCCACTTTTTGACAAAGTTGGTTTCCACACCTGCGCCAAATTTATGAAGATGATGCTTGGTTTTATTAAATTTGGTGCATGTGCGATGTTGTTTTAAAAAGTCGCGCATTATAAATGAGACCTACAGGTGCATCTCAATGATGCGCCTGATTTGTTAAGAGGCAAAAGACAGATGCCGTGCACCTTAATGTGTGACTTTTTTGCGCCACAAATGTGGTGTATAGGACTTAATAAATGTCCCCCATGGTGTCACACTCAAGTGAGCTAATCGACACAAAACACCTGCAAAGGCCTCCTAAGCCTTCAAATGGTCCCTCAGTCTGGTTCATTAGGCTACACAATAATAGCGAAGCCACAAAACGTCATTAATGAAGTTGGCTGTAACTAAACATATTAATGGAAAATTGAGTGGAAGGAAAAAGTGTGGTAGAAAAAGGTGCACAGGCAACAGGGATAACCACAGCCTTGAGATGATTGTCAAGAAAAGGCCATTGAAGAATTTGGGGAAGATTCACAAGGAGTGGACTGTTGATAAAGTCAGTGCTTAAAGAGCCACCACACACAGATGTATCGAGGACATGGGCTACAACTGTCGGATTCCTTGTGTCAAGCCACTCATGACTCAGAGACAAAGTCAGAAGCTTCTTACCTTGGCTAAGTGTTGCTCAGTGGTCCAAACTCCTATCTGGAGTCTAGAGGAAGAGTGAAGAGGCACACAATCCAAGTGTAAACTTTCCACAGTCAGTGATGGTTTGGGGAGGCATGTCATCTGCCGGTGCCGGTGTTATATCAAGTCCAAAGTCAGTGCAGCCATCTACCAGGAAATTTTAGAGCACTTCAGACTTCCCTCTGCTGACAAGCGTAATGGAGATACTGATTTGATTTTCCAGTAGGACTTGGCACCTGCCCACACTGCCAAAAGTACCAATACCTGGTTTAATAACCATGGTATCATTGTGTTTGATTGGCCAGCAAACTTGCCTGACCTAAACCCAATAGAGAATCTATGGGATGTTCTCAAGAGTAAGATGAGAGACACCAGACCCAACAATACAGACAAGCTGAATGCCGCTATCAAAGCAACCTGGGCCTCCATAATACCTCAGCAGTGCCACAGGCTAATTGTCTCCATGCCACACCGCATTCATGCAGTAATTCATACAGAAGGAGCCCCGACCAAGTATTGAGCGCATATTCTGTGCATACTGTTCAGTAGGCCAACATGTATTTTCTGTATTAAAAATCCTCTTTTAACTGGTCTTATATAATATTCTAATTTCCTGAGATATTGACTTTGGGTTTTCATTAGCTAAAAGCCATAATCATCAGCGTTAAAAGAAATAAACACTTCACCAAAAGTCTCAAAAAATGCACAAATTGTCACAAGTGACATCATTTTTATGCCACGAAACTGGCATAGTAAATTTGATAAATGCCCCCCTAAGTGTTTATATGCAGCTATCAGTTTATAATATTGATCGCAGACTTATATTGGGAGGCCTTTCATACCTGTATTGGCATACTCTTCTGTTTACTTATGCATTAAATACCGGAACTCCGAATTGGCTTTGAAGATTCTTTACAATTTAGAGTAGTGTATACAATATTCCTTATAGTGCATCCCTTAGCTGCTGCAGAAGCTCTCTGTGAACAATAAGGGTACCTGCACACGGGTGTGGGTTTCAAAACAGAAATTTAGCACAGATTTTCTGCATGTGTTGCAGGTTTCAATGCAGATTTGGATGTGGTTTTGTCTCTGATCTAACCCTTTGCATTGCAATGGGTTAAATCCGCACAAAAAATACCCACAAGTGACTTGATTTTGACTTCTAAATTTACACAGCAGGTCAATTTCCACTCGGAAAAACTGCAAAGCATACACAAGATGTCAAATCTAATTCGCTTTACTGGTACTGTATTATGCTGCGGTTTTTCTACATGAAAAACTGTGCGTAAACCGCAATGTGGGCAGGTAGCCTAAGGTCCCTTTCACACGGGCGAGTTTTCCACGTGGGTGCAATGCGTGAGGAGGACGCATTGCACCCGCACTTAATCCGGACCCATTCATTTCCATCGGGCTGTGCACATGAGCGGTGATTTTCACGCATCACTTCTGCATTGCGTGAAAATCGCAGCATGCTCTATATTGTGCGTTTTTCACGCAACGCAGGCCCCATAGAAGTGAATAGGGCTGCGGGAAAATCGCAAGCATCCGCAAGCAAGTGCGGATGCGTTGCGATTTTCCCGCATGGTTGCTAAGCGACGGGACCCGATCTTTATTATTTTCCCTTATAACATGGTTATAAGGGAAAATAATAGCATTCTTAATAAAGAATGCATAGTAAAATGAAGAGGAAGGGGTTAAAAATAATAAAGTTAACTTACCTTTGCCACTTGATCGCGTAGTTGCGATCTGTCCTCTCTTTCCCAGCATCAGCTAAGAACTAAAGGACCTGTGATGACGTCACATCACATGGTCCAATCACATGGTCCATCTTACCATGGTGAGGGACCATGTGATTGGACCATGTGATGTGACGTCATCACAGGTCCTTTAGCTGTTAGATGAAGCTTGAAGACAGAAGACAGATGGCAACTACGCGATCAAGTGGCAAAGGTTAGTTAACTTTTATTATTTTTAACCCCTTCCACTTCTTTTACGAAGCATTCTTTATTAAGAATAAGAATGCTATTATTTCCCCTTATAACGATGTTATAAGGGAAAATAATAAATTCTCCAGAAGACCCGAAACCGGACTTCAGTGATGAAGTCCGGCTTCGGGTCTGGGTACCAAACATGGCGATTTTTCTCACGCGCGTGCAAAACGCATTACAAACGTTTGCACCCGCACAGAAAAATCGTGCATATTCCTGCAACGCACCCGCCTCTTATCCGGGTGTCAAACATGATGCCCGTGTGAAAGAGGCCTAAGACAAAAATCCCTGTCCACCATAGATTAAGACATTTGAAATGCCCTGCTCCAGGTCACAAAAGAAGGCCTGGAGCAACGGCAGCTGCTAAAGAACCTAGGAGAGAATTTATTAAGCCCTACATTCCAGCATTCTGACTTCAAAAAGTCATTAGTAGGGGTTTTGTGACTTTAGGGGTCACTTAGGCAAAAATGTTGGCACTTTTTGAGCAGTACGTCTTCCAGCACCAGCTACAGGTTGCTTAGGCTAGTTTCACACTAGCGTTAAAATCTTCAGTCAGAGTTTATCATATTGACTATAATGGGACCGTTTGGGATCCGGCCTGCTTCAGGCATTAGTGCCGGGATTTGGCTGTACAAAAACTGGTGCTTACATACCTCTGCCAGAACAGCCTTCTGGAAGATTTTAACACTAGTGTGAAAGTAGCCATGTTTGTCAATTATGGCACACATTGTCACCTCTTAAGCCACATCTCTTTCTGCTGAACAACATTCTTGATGAGCTGAAAAACCAAAACACGCACGCTAAGTGCAACGGGGTCTTCTTTTTTTGCCACATTTTCTGTACAACTTCATGCAACATTAAAAATCTAGTATCATTGTTTTATTACTTTACAGCCCAGTCCTTTATATAGCTGTTCCATGTGAAGTCCTCCATCGGGTAAGTAAACCTTGCTTCCTAATCATAAATTCCATTTAAACCATGGCATATAAGTACAGGAGAGGTGCAGCCATCTTGAAATGTGGTCAAGTTCATTTCTTTTCAGGGTCATGAGGCTAGAGTGCAGTGTGATCCTTTTAGTACTAATGAATTGAACATTTGTGTATGATGAGCAGCACATTGCACATCTCATCAACACCATTGCCTGGTGAAATCATTAGAATACCTTCTGGAATGTGTTCTCAGACCCTGGATTCCCCCTTTTAAATCATGCAGTGTTTCTTAACCAACTATTGTTCCTATTTCCCAAGAGCATCAATCACTGAATACATGGAAACCACCAACTAGAGGAGTTGTTCCACTACCACAACAAAAGAAAAAAAACTGTTTTCGAGGAATTAATGAGAAGAATACCTCTGTTTAATGTTTCCTAGGAATCCCTGCAAGAAATGTCTTCTGTTCTTCTCAGTGAATTAAGGACTCGATATAATTTGCCGTTTTGTTTTCTTTTCAACCTGTTTTTTTTTCTCTTAAATTTACTGCTAGACAGCCTTGTATTTTTGTTGGGATGTCGCAATTTTGAGTAAAACCATTTTTCTCTTAAATTTATAGTAGCTGTGGCTGCAAATTGTAACCATTTGAGTTTCCTGCTTGTGTCAAGAGATGACTTATTGTACTGAAATCAATAAGGCTGTTTAAAATTCAAAGGCTTGCAAATCGTTCTGTTTGTCCTTTGATAAGGCCTGCACTGATTAAAATGCGACCAAGAAAGCGTAATTGCTGAACTAATTAAGAAGCCTTTAATTTCCTCTCTTTATTTATTTCAAGCAACTATGTTTAAATATTCGGATCATGGAAACTGGTGTTACTGTAATAAACTTGGAGTCATAAACAGGGCTGAGAAGAAGCTATGCGGGGTGGCTGGAATTCTTCTTACATATGTACACCCCAGTATTGATTTTATTTTTAGATGAAAAATGAGGTCTTGATATATGAGGAAATTTGAGGACTGTATAAAAGAGACTTTATTTCTGCTCAGTACATGAATCTGATCTGCTACATGCTGACCTTAATATTTCTCTATATATATATATATTTTTTTTATTTTTATTTTTTTTTACTTTGTAGGCTTAGTTTATGTTGATTGCATACATATCTATATTTTCTATGTAGATGATTAACCATGTTTGTTTAGCTTAACTATCTCAGCTCTCACTTACATTCCACATACTGTTGCATGGACAACACAGTGGCCTTCCCTGTTAGCCGCATGAGACCATGTGTCTGGACTAGAGGTGAGCAAAGTTCTTGAAATCGATTAGTCTCTGATTTCCCAATTCTTTTTACAAAAAAATGATTCATGTGCAAATCACATATGCTGCAATTGCCCTGAAGATGAGTAGATAACACTTAGAATTCATATTTTTGTCTCAAATACCGAAGAAAAACATAAGTCCTAGAAAACAAAAAAGAGATGTATTAATTCTCTAACACAAACAAGTAATTTTTCTTTTCAAAAGGATAAAAAAATACTGAGTGAATTAAAAAAAAAAAATTGCCCTGGTTAGCTGAGTAGGTTTGGAGATGCTCTTGGGGGTGCTCTTACTCATTAGGGAGACCAGCTAGTATGCATGAGTATTGTAGTCCAGCCAATGTTGCTCCGTGCTTCTAGGAAACATATATATGCAAATTAGCATATCCTAATCTGCTGGCATCAGATAGGCTTAGTGTTCTTTGAATTTTGGAAGGAAAGCTAATTTGCATACCTTTGGGTGTCTGGGAAAATATTCAAATTATATTCAAAGAACACTAAGCTTATCTAATGCCTTATGATAGTGGTCTCTCTAAAAGAAACCCCCCTCCCTCCAATCCACTTAGATAATCAGGGCAACTTTCTCTTGAGTAACTTATTCCTCTTGTTCTTTTGGTCTAAATATTTAGAATGAATTCTCAATCTGTAAAATCTGTAAATATATGTGGTGGCAAATCTGTGTTCACCCTGTCACTCCTGTTTCTTGCGGCCATAATACATGCTTAAGCTTATTCTTATGAAACTGGGCGTAGAATGTGTGTTGAGATACAGCGCTATGGAATATGCTGGTGCTGTATAAATACTAGCTAATGAATAATTTATGATGATATGATACAACAGTGACCCTTGCTTCTTGGACAACTGTTGATTCGCCCCCTACTACTAACAGTCATGTAATTGGGTATGTAATTTATACACAGCATTAAATAACCTGACCCTGCAGATTGCCAAGCACTCCTCAGCTCTGTTACGCTGGCTGTGGTGGGGGCTATTTAACCCTTCAATGCCCTATCATTATACAGTTATGTGGCAAGAAGAGAGAACATGTAGAAAATGTTTCACCCACCGATACGATTTCTGGTATTGTTCTGCTAATGGTCATAGAGTATCCTCTGGTGGTGGTTTCAGATGCTTAATGCTGGTTAATTGATGAAGTATTACATGAGGTCAGCGGTCACGTTCCCAGCTAACATATGGGACGTTGGTTTCTGACCATTTAGTGTTAAATATTGCTAGATCTTCATTGTACAGCTTTCTCCCAGCAGGTGGCTGCGCTGAAAAGCTTATAACAGGGAGGACATATAAAAGTGCCTACTCCAGTATGCTGCATAAAACATTAGTCGCACTACTTTGCTGCCGGCGGTCTTGGCACACTGAGGTCTACGATAAGCCAATCCCAATCCGTGCTAAATACAATAGCAGACGTGAATTCCAAAAAGATTCATTGCTTCCTGCGCTGGCGGCGAAGGGGTTAATCTTAAATGTCAACCAGCCTGTTTGACTAAAAGACAATCAAGGTAATGTATACATGCGTTTGCCAAACCATAAAACTGCGCTAAACACACAGAAGTAGAAACAAACTCCTGTTCATAAACTGCATTATCTTTATTAATGATGGCAAACACCAGGCTATTATTTAATTGTACTTTGCCATCATTGCTTGTTTCCAGTACAACGTGTCTTAATTCATCTATCAACAGGTAATAAAAGTTGCTCAAGCAGATATTTGTATCCATTAAGCAGAAAGAGCAATAAGCCAGCTGATCAATAATTTATACAAAGAGTACCAACTGCAGACATAATAACTGTGCTGTTTGCAAAGCAATCTCTCGCTCTCCAGGCTTAACAGTAAACGCAAACTAGCAACGCTGTTAATTTCCAGCTCCTGCAGATAAGAATACAAACAAATGGCATCAAAATGCCGTTTGCCTTACAGTAAGAGGGCCTTGGTGGGCTAAAATAAAAGGTAATCACGCTGCAATTTCAACCATTTTGCGAATGCATTTCTTCAAAGGCTCTGCTCATTTATTTAGCGGCTTTTGATTAGCGTGGTTATTAGATTACTGCGTGTAACATTTGCATCTTCAGGTGCTTCATCCGAGAGGCAGTAAAGGAAGAGAAAGAGGTAACAAGGAAGGGTTTGTAACCAGTAATATTTAGGCAAATAAAAGTAGTCGCATGAAAATTATTTTTGCAAGTGATGCTGATAAGCGGGTATAAAATTGTCACTGTACCAGGACAAACGTAGTTACACTGAAAACCGGATACATTAGAGCATTGTTTTTAAACCACTGTGCCGCGGCACACTATTGTGCCATGAGATATTTTCTGGCGTGCCGTGGGAAATAATCCAATTTCATCGAATTGGTCTAAAAAATATTTGTGAGACGAATTACCGCATGTTCCGGACTATAAATAGCTCCGGTGTCGCTGTCCTGTTATAGGACAGCGGCTTTCTGGAGGAGACATGCGCAGTAGAGCGCCAAGTGACGGACAGCGGCTTTCTGGAGGAGACATGCGCAGTAGAGCGCCAAGTGACAGTGACACAGGAGTAAATGGAGGAGTAGATACGGTGACAGTGCTGGACAAGTTTATGAAAAGGAAAGATGCTGAACTGGACCCTGAACAAAATTCGGAGCCAGATGAGAGCCCAAGTATGAGTGGGGATCAAAAGAAAGAAAAGACGGTTAGCTCAAGCAAAGTGGTGAAAAGCTATCTAACAGTGCTATGGTCCCAAGTAAACTTAAACGCCATCTCCAAACGAAACACCCTTCGCTTCAAAACAAGAATGCGGACTATTTTTTTCGCCTGCGTGAACACACGGAGAAACAGACAACTTTCATGAGAAAAACCACAAAGGTAAATGAAAGTAATTATAAAATAATTTATTTGTGTTTATTTGATTCCTATTCAAGACACTTTGACGAGAATTACTTTATATAGTCAATATAGGCTACAGAGTTTAATTTTTTTAACATTTTCTAATGGTGGTGTGCCTCGTGATTTTTTTTCATGAAATAAGTGTGCCTTTGCACAAAAAAATAACACTGCATTAGAGAACACATTGACATCAATGTTATGGCTCATGCACACGACCCCAAAACAGGGATCTGCCAAAAATACGGATGACGTCCATGCGACATACGTATTGCATCTGTGTTTTTTGCGGATCCATTGTAACAGTGCCTATCCTTGTCCGCAAAACAGACAAGCATAGGACATGTTCTATCTTTTTGGCGGAACGACCATGCGGACATACAGAAAGGGAATGCACACGGAGTCATTTCAGGTTTTTTTTGTGAACCCATTTAAGTTTATGATTCCGCAAAGAGAAACGGAACAGACACGGAAAAGAAAAACATTCGTGTGCATGACCCATTATGTTACATTCACATCTGCGTTGGAAGCTCCATTCGAGGTCTCCATCACAGAAATTGGCAAAAACAGCCTCATGCTGGACTTTTTTCTCCGCTCAAAAAAATATTCTCCCAAACGGAAACTGAATGGATGCGGTTATAGTCAGTGGGATCTGTTAGGCTCCGTTCCAGTCAGGTATGTGTCGAAACCAGGACCAGGACAAGTAAATAGCGCTGATGTGAGAGCATCCTTATATACTGTATGTACTTTAAGGTCGGCAAAAATTTGGATGAAGTTCGTGTGACGCTTGTGTTGAATCCGTTTTTTGAGCACCCAATGTTACAATGCATATTCTTGTCTGCATTTTTTGTGACCCCGTTAAAAATGAACTTACCTTTATATTAACAGGTGGAAAATTTGCTCCATGCATCTGAATTTCTGCAAGACCAATTCTCAACAATTCTGCCGCATGTGGATATACCCTTAGACCTCATGCACACCACTGTATTTTTTATCCTTGTACTCACCCGGATTCATACGAATGGTAATTTCCCTTTCTATTGATGGGAGTGAAAAAAATATGGAGTGCACATTTTGTGGATCTGATCTGCAGACACAGCCATGTGCATCCTTAGGCCACATTCACACAACCGTATTTTTGCTCTGTCTTTTTTGCAAATCTAATATCCCTTGCACATGTGCAGCTAGTAATAGATAGTGGTGCTGGTCTAGGCAGCCTGTTTAAGTTAACACCATTTTTAGGATTAATAAATCAGTTTTTTTATTATTATAAAGATCGATTGCAGGTGTATGCAGTTGTTTATACATAAGGGAGGGACATTTATCAATGACTTTACGCCATCTGTGCACCATAATTTTGAGACTTTTTGAGCTTCTCTGCATTCTACTGAAGTGCTGAGACAAGGGGCCGTGGGTTAGCAGAAGAGGCGTGGGTTAGCAGAAGAGGCGTGGGTTAGCAGAAGAGGCGTGGGTTAGCAGAAGAGGCGTGGGTTAGCAGAAGAAGCGTGGGTTAGCAGAAGAGTTGTGGGTTAGCAGAAGAGGCGTGGGTTAGCAGAAGAGGCTTGGGTTAGCAGAAGAGGCGTGGGTTAGCAGAAGAGTTGTGGGTTAGCAGAAGAGTTGTGGGTAAGCAGAATAGGCGTGGGTTAGCAGAAGAGTTGTGGGTTAGTAGAAGAGGCGTGGGTTAGCAGAAGAGGCGTGGGTTAGCAGAAGAGTTGTGGGTTAGCAGAAGAGTTGTGGGTTAGCAGAATAGGCGTGGGTTAGCAGAAGAGGCGTGGGTTAGCAGAAGAGGCGTGGGTTAGCAGAAGAGTTGTGGGTTAGCAGTAGAGTTGTGGGTTAGCAGAAGAGGCGTGGGTTAGCAGAAGAGGCGTGGGTTAGCAGAAGAGGCGTGGGTTAGCAGAATAGGCGTGGCTTTACACTGCCGCCGCATTTACTATAACTTTCGCTAGAAAGTGGCGGAAGTTAAAGCTGAAGCCTGCAATAGCCTGTAGTTGGCATACACTTACGGTAATTTTCTGGCGCACAGCAGGGCAGAGATGCGCCTGATTTATTACAAGACTTCTGCCTCTTAACAAATTAGACACACCTCACGCCAGTGCAGGGAGATCAAGACTGACGGATGGATCCACCAGTCTTGATATATCTCCCCCACGGTCCTTTTACATGGACCGGTGTAAGGCAATTATCGGGAATGAACCAGACATTCCGTATAATTGCCCAATAGCGAAGATGAGATCTACATTTACATTCAGCAATCACCTCTGCTGTATAAGGACAAGCGATCGCTACAGCCACTTCTTATTCCCATAGCAAATCATTGTTTCTGGGCAGCAGATTACTGTTTAGACAGAACAATCTACTGCAATTGAAGAATGATTTTTGGTGCTGGCCGAACGACACGTTCACCTAATGAACAGGCGATTGAGCATTCATTGGGTGATTGCTGGCACCTTTTACGCAGAACATTGGGAATGAGCATATTTACAAATTCTTGACCCTGAAAATCAGCCCAAATATTGGTCCGTGTAAAGGACCTATCCAGTTGCAGAGTGTACTGCATATATTCAGTGGCACACTTCAAACATGTACACTGCTCCAGACATGTTTAGTAGATACTTGCCTTCTCCATAAAACAGCAATTCTAGCTCCATGTTGTGCTGGACCTCTATAATTCCTACTGAAACTGTATTAAAACATTGAAGTACTGTAAACCAGTCAGGCCATCACCCTACATACATGTTGTGAAACTGTGCAATCAGTGTTGGCAGTGCCAGACTCTATATGAACACACAACTTTAAGAAGCAGAATGGCAACGCCCAGTTGACAATTGATTTGTACGTTTTAGGGAGAATAGCAGAGGAATAGAGAGTACGTGGATTTAGTGAAAAAGACAAGCCAGAATGGGTAACAACAAGTCCTCTTTAACTGGAAACGTGGAAAGATGAGCCAATTGTTTACTGCAGCCAACTTACTAGAATATATTTTCCAGAGGAAATTTAAAGGGGTCGTCTGCTGCTCCGTTGGGCTCCCTCATGTGACCAAATGTCATGTTGCAATGGGAGCAGGACACTGCTGCAGCCAGCAATTGCCTGCGGCAGTGTCAAACAGAAAGTTTACATCCAGGGAGCCCAGGGAAGCAGCTGAGACTCGGGAGCAAAGGAGTTGGGAGCATTTAAGTGAAGACAAATCAATTGATCTGCTATCTGAGAGTCACCACAGTGCTCAAAAGAAACAGTCAAATGACACATTTAGCTCTGCTACATTTTAGGATATGGGAGAAGAATTGTAAAACAAATGCGAAAAGTGGTTCAGTTATCCAAACGCAATAGAGAACCCTTCTAGTACAAGTGTGAACAGAGCCTAATGTTGATGGATCGGTGTGTACCTTGAGCAGAATTGAAACTGGGGCATGGATACTTCCGCAATATGTTTTTGTTTTTTTTTGTGGCATTTTTTATAGCTTTATTTTAGGCTTTTTTTTTAAAATAGCAAGTGGAGCTGGTAACTGCAATTCCCAGCTCTATCCACTACACAATGGATATAGCTAAAAGTAAAGTGTTGGGTGTCAGTCCCATCCAGTCTGATATTGAGGGCCTATCCTGAGGCTAGGCTACCAATATCAAAATCCTGGAGAAACCCTTTAAGGAGGTTAAGGATGTGGACAAGTATTATCTGTTATTTATATAGCACCAACATATTTCTCAGTGATGTACCATGATTGTCACCACTCACATCATTCTAATTTCCCCGTCTATAAAATATACCTTTCCGGTAAACTAAAATAATTACACCATTGTACAGGAAGGGTTTAAGGTTATTATTATAAAGCCCTATAAATTGGAGACTTTTGATGCAAACTTGCTGACAATCAGCGTTTTTAATTTCTGGTGTAGAATAAAATTGAGAAATATCCAGTAATTATTTTAATTCACGATGCAAGCCCTGAAGAATAGCCGGACCCCTCCTTGTGCTAACAGGAGGAGAATACTAATGGGGGCCGGGACCTGTTTATGTAAATAGATTCCTTTTTATCGACTCTGCTTCTGTGTTGTATATGTTGGTCTATTCAGAACAAGTCATCACAGAGAGCTTGAAGCGAACCACCCCCGGTATTATATTACTAGTGCATTTACACTGTGATATGACATCACTTTTCATCACCGTTATTAATAAAGGACTAGCCGTATGGGCAGGAAATATACACATAACTTTATTGGATAGGCGCTCACTTTGCTATATAGAAATGATCACTATTTTCATTAGTCTTATATCTTTACATATCCTGGGAAAAGCAGTTGGAATGTGAAAGCTATGTGACCAAATGTTTCCTGTAACAAATAAGTAATGTATTCAGGAAAGCTGATAGCCCTCTTTAATTCAAACAAGCACATTTCTGAAGATATTGGACATTTAGACTTTTCTGTTCTTTTTTTTTTTTTTTTAACCCAGATTAAAAGAGAGATATTATCAGTGTTTAGTATTTCAGGAAATACATGATTTAGTTCTGTATCATGTAAATGCAAATATATAACCAGTCTGTTCTCAATTTCTGGACTTTTGTGGAACATTTGATACAGAGGATATGGATAATGTTTTAACCAAAGTAAAGTTCCTATTCTGGATTTAAATGTTTGCAAGATGAATCGACGAACAGAGCGAGAGTCTATTCACATTTTCCATCTACAGAGAACAGATCCGTAAAAAGTCAAAAGCTTCTGCATCCATTCCGTTTTTTTCTCACCCCCATCAATAGCTATTGTCATCCGCAAAAATGGACCAGGCTAGGACATGCAGGGAGTTTCTTGGATCAGGCACAGCTACCCATTAAAAAATGGATGTGTGAATAGCCCTATTGACTTGCATGCGTCCGCCGTGCTGTTTAAAAACAGATAGCACAAGGAAGAAAATTATAGTCACGTGAATAAGCTCTTACAGGGGTTTTCCAGGAGGAAAGTATTGATGACCTATCCTTAGGATAAGTCATCAATGTCTGATTAATTGGGCTCTGACAGTCACCACCTCTAATCAGCTGTTAGATCTGCTGTATACTTTTCACAGCATACCAAGAACAGCGCCATTCATTGGTATTGGTACTGTTGGTATTGCAACTCAGGCCAATTCACTTGAATGAGGACCCACTGTACCGACTAAATGGTTTTACTTTGGGCTAACCCTAAGGGCGCTATTTCAGCTGTTCCCTGGTATTCACCCTTTAACCCCTATAGAGGAATGTGAACTTTGCTGCTGGGGAGCAACCACTACCTCCTGGGATAGTCGGTATAGTTGGCAGCTGCCTTATGGTGGTCAGGGACTTTAGTGTAAGCATCAGGGACTCAAGGTAGCAAAGACCCAGGAAATTGACAGCAGCAGTCTGAACAGGCACTAGGATTTGAAACTGGTTTTTGGAGATCCAGGCGGCACATTGAAAACGTAGATGAGGAAGACACAGGACAGGCTTGTGGGCAAGGTAGTGGTGGAAGCACAGATAAGGTGAGCAGGCTGGGTACTTGACAGGAGTACAGGCAGGGCAGACAGACTGGGTGCTGAACTGAAACATGAACAGAACTGAACTGAACATGAGGTGCGGGAGCACACAGGACTGCAGGACTGGTACGAGGCAGGAATAAAACAGGATAAATTAAGGTAAATCACAGAAGACTATGATGCACCTTTGCTGGTCACTAGAGAACCGAAAGTTCAGACACCCGCTGCCTAGTGAGGATGCCCTAAATACCCAGGGACCAACAGCCATTGGCTGGAGAAGGATATGAATACTGGCCCTTTAAGAGGCCGAATGTGATCACACATGTGCCCTAAGGGGGCAGATGCTGTTGCACTAGACAGGAGCATACTGGGCACAACTTGTAGACCAGCAACCAGGACACCGGATGGCATGGTAAATGATGCGGCGTCCACGCCCGAAGGGGACAGCAAGGTAGCGGCAGGCACGGACTGTCAGCATAACATCTCCACATGCTTGTAAATGTAGCTAAAGGTTTCTAGAACAGAAGATATGTGAAAAAAGTAGTGCTCATGGGGGCAGACATTTTTCTATATGGCTGGTCAGTAATTCTATTAATGAGCACTGTAGTCATCCTCCCCCCAGCTAGAATATATGACAACACAGAATAATAGACTATATTCAACGGTACAGTAAATGGTCAAGGATTGATAGGTTTAGTATGGCTTCAAAATATTGAATCCAGTGTATTTTAGTTTGTCGTCTATGTATATAAATAAATGGTTGACTGTAACACATCATAAAACCTGCTATTCTGAAAAGGTTAAATTAGTTGTATAATTGTAACTTATATTATTATAAATGTTAGAGGGAAATTTATGCACAGCTAAGTGTTCGTGGACCGTGCTTTACGGAGATTCTGTTTATTCACACATGTATGACTATATGCACCAGGCCTGTAAATGGTGTTACATGAGCATACCCAGCTAGTCTATATAAGGCTTTGTTCACATCAATTAGGAGCCTCTATTGCAGATTCTTGGTGGAATTCAGTGGAATCCAGTATATGTCAGTAAGGCATGTTGGGTGTCCATCGTGCTATGGATTAAAAAGAGTGGTATGGCTGTTATTATAATTGGAAACCACAACCCCAATAAGTTAGTTTGGGGAAGGCTTTGTAATATGGTGTAAAGTATAAAGTGCTCATTTATGGCATAAGTTAAAATAGATATGAGATAAATTGATGGATGGATGGATAGATAGATAGATAGATAGATATGAGATAGATAGATAAATCGACAATAGATATGAGATAGATAGATAGATAGATAGATAGTAGATAGATAGATAATAGATAGATAGATAGATAGATAAATATTAGATAGATAAATAGATAGATAGATATGAGATAGATAGATAAATCAACAATAGATATGAGATAGATAGATAGATAGATAGATAGATAGATAGATAGTAGATAGATAATAGATAGATAGATAGATAGATAGATAGATATTAGATAGATAGTTAGATAGATAGATAGATAGATAGATAGATAGAGATAGATAGATAGATAGATAGATAGATAGATAGATAGATAGATATGAGATAGATAGATAAATCGACAATAGATATGAGATAGATAGATAGATAGATAGATAGATAGATAGATAGATAGATAGTAGATAGATAGATAATAGATAGATAGATAGATAGATAGATAGATAGATAAATATTAGATAGATAAATAGATAGATAGATATGAGATAGATAGATAAATCAACAATAGATATGAGATAGATAGATAGATAGATAGATAGATAGATAGATAGATAGTAGATAGATAATAGATAGATAGATAGATAGATAGATAGATAGATATTAGATAGATAGTTAGATAGATAGATAGAGATAGATAGATAGATAGATAGATAGATAGATAGATAGATAGATACAAAAAATAGAAATCAGGCAGCACACTCACATGACAAACAGAGGTGTTTATTCACCGGTGGAAGCACAACGTTTCGTCTTTATACCGGATAGATAGATATGAGATAGATCACGATCATCAGTCAGTTACATTACTGTTTGCTCATGTATTCACTGAACATTGTTAAATACATTTCTAAAAAATTGTCAGTGGAAAAAATAAGAGAAAAATGTATAATAAAAATATAAAATTGGAAGGTTTGTATAGCAGAACATACTTCAATAGTCATATTTTCCTCCTAAGCATGACCTATTTGTTCTCCGTCATTTGGGATTCTTGTATGATGAGAGCACCCTCTGTAGGACAACAAATGGAAACAGCCAAACACTTTGCTTTCTTCCAGCTCTAAATACAGATTGTTCTTCGGCTTCGCTTTGTCAGACACTGTAACCTGTTCACACATTGAATACCAGCCTTCTCATAGTGGGGGCATATTGGATTCGGGTCACTGGTAGAAAGCACGTGCGTTAACTTATAGTCCAGATTAATAATAGAAGAAACATAATGGCAAATATTTCATGGTAACACTTTAGTATCCCTGCACAGTTTTAACTATTTATGCATTTATTTCTCTGCAGCAGCTTTCATATATTATTTGCCAATTCTGTCAAAAATGCCGGAAAAAATAGTGCCACATGCAGCGCTATATTTTCCAGTAAAAAGCGGTCACTATGGTGGAAAACTGACAGACCCAAAACCAGGAGTGAATTTAAAAATAAAGAAGAGGAGGGTGTCCTTTTTCTCCTTCTCTCTCTTTACAATTGACTACTGATTGTGGCTTCCAAAACTGCATGAAGAATCCTGAGCGTGTGGCTGTACCCTTATGGATGTGGCACTGCCGTCACTTTCATTGTTTTGCTCCATAACTGAGCAGAACCATGACATGGACCAACACAGATGTGAACAGAGTCTTACAAATATATTCAGACATGACAGATTTGTTGCAGAATTTACTTTCTCACTCCATACATCTGAATATAGTGTATATAAATCCATGTACTTAATGTAGAAACAGTACTATTCACAAGTGTTGAGTGGAATTTTCCAGATGCAGAAGTTTCTTTCTATTTTTCCGTTCATATAGACGTTTGAGGGCTTGTTTTTGAGGGACAACTTGATCTTTCTAATTACACCATGTAATATTGCATATAATGTAGTGGGAAGCTGGAATGTCCCTATATTTAAAAAGCAAACAAACAACATTTGATATGTCATAGCGAGTAGCAACATATCAAAATATTTGGTTAGTAGAGGTCCAAGAGCTAAGACCCCCACCAATCACCAGAATGAGAAGAGAGAAGCGATTACATAGCACACTCCCTCCTTGCTGCAGGAGAGATGGCAATTTTTAATTTTTTTTTAAAGCGAACCTGTCACGCTGAACATGGTAGCTGAGCTGCAGTCATCATGTTATGGAGCAGGACGAGCTGAGCAGATTAATATAATTTTATGGGAAAATATTCAGGAAAACTTGTGCTTTGAAGTTAAGGAGGAGGTCCTATCAGTGATTGACAGCCTTCCTACTATGGCTGTGTATACAGAGAGAGCTGTCAATCACTGATAGGACCTCCTCCTTGACTCCAAAGCTTAGAATTGAAATGTATAAAATATAAGTTTTACTGAATCTTATATAAAAGAAAAATCACAGAAAAGAATGCACTAACACAATAGTTTCAAACATTATACATGCACAAGTCCTCACTCTGATATGATAAAAGTACTGGATTGGATAAGAGGTCCTACCCTACCACCTATTATCCAATCCAGTACTGAGCCATGCCCCCTGCACTGATCACATGACGGTGACGTCAACCCAGGTCCTTAGTGTTGTCCAAGGTTCGGGTTTATTGAAGAATCCCCTTATGGATTCCAAATGCCGTTATGGTCCGTGGTAGCGGAATCCATAACGGGATGCTTCGATAACCCGAACCCAAACTTTGGACGCCGAACTTAAAACACAGGTTCGCTCAACTCTAGTCACGGACGCTCCTGTGAAAGGGGCCAGGAGATCAGAGAGACTGGCAACACATGGGTTAATCTGACTGGTTCCTTGTGGATCATTGTATCTGTGTTTTGCTTATGACCACATCCCTTGCAGGTGTTGGTATGGTCATTTAACCTCCCCTATTTATTAATGCTTACCCCTTCTGGTAACCCCTCCCTTTGCTCCACATGAAGTTAGGTGTCATCTTCTCTATTTGTATTTAATTTGTTGTATTTCCCTGTATTTTGTATCTAGGCCTGAGGTAGACTCCTGTTCATCCTTCTGGTGGAGGAATAGGTTGTCTCAAGTCCTGTCACTATACCAGGGCCCTACAGGGTGTGTTAGGGCTCTAGGTTACTGTGTATGAACTTTCCTACCATCAAGGTCAGTTCATACTGATAGTTAGTCAGGACTTGCATTAGGGTTGTTCTAGGAGGTGACCTTCTCCTTTACCCTAGTTTCCAGGCCTAGTTCCTGTCCCCTTTCCTACTGTGCTTGGTGTGGAGTTTCCCACCCATCCCGCATCCGTGACAGTAGACCCTTTACATAGTGTGTTGCTTCTAGTTACCTCTGTGTGCATAAAGCAACCAATGAGAGGAGGAGCACAGACCTACAGTGCCTTGCAAAAGTATTCACCCACCTTGACTTTTTTCGTGTTGGTGCCTCACAACCTGGAATTGACATGGATTGTTTGAGGAATTGCATCATTTAATTTACAGAACATGCCCACAACTTTGAAGATTTTTTTTTTATTGTGAAGCAAACAACAAATAGGACAAAATAACAGAAAAATTTAATGTGCATAACTATTCACCACCCTAAAGTCAATACTTTGTAAAGCCACCTTTTGCGGCAATCACAGCTCCAAGTCGCTTTAGATAAGTCTCTGTGAGCTTGCCACATCATACCACTAGGATTTTTGCCCATTCCTTCGTGCAAAACTGCTCCAGTTCCTTCAAGTTGGATGGTTTGCGCTTGTGAACAGCAATCTTTAAGTCTGACCACAGATTTTCTTTTGGATTGAGATCTGGGATTTGACTAGGCCATTCCAACACATTTACATGTTTCCCCTTAAACCACTCAAGTGTTGCTTTAGTAGTGTGTTTGGGGGCATTGTCCTGCTGGAAGGTGAACCTCCGTCCTAGCCCCAGATCACGCACAGAGTGGTACAGGTTTTGCTCAAGAATATTCCTGTATTTAGCACCATCCATCTTTCCCTCAACTCTGACCAGTTTCCCAGTCCCGGACTTCTGAAGGTAATTGGTTGCACCAGAGCTTTTTATGGGCTTCCTAACAAAGGGGGTGAATACATACGCACATGCCAATTTTCTGTTTTCTATTTCTAAACAATAGATTTATTTATATATTTTTCTCATTTCACTTCACCAACTTAGACTATTGTGTTCTGATCCGTCAGATACAATTCAGATTAACAAAACATTGAACGTAAGGCTGTAATGTAACAAAACACGAAAAAAGTCAAGGGGGGTAAATACTTTTGCAAGGCACTGTATATGTACCACCTAATCAAGGTCACCTGTGGGATAGGCGGGGCACAAAATGCTACTCCCAAATTAAAATAGAAGCACATTCACACTGGAAGGTGCCACTCCTTCAGGTGTATGCTACAGACTAAACAAAAATCACAGAGAAAGATAAAAAAACATCCTGCACGAGATAAATACGGTAAATAAGCGGATGTGCACGGCTACATTTATAGAAGAAAAATCACAGAAAATAATGCACTCATACAATACATGCAAGCATTATATATCGACTAAGCCCTCACTCTGATATGATAAAATCTGGGACTCAGCCGCTATATTTGACCATAACACATAGATCCCTTTTACGGTATTTGGCCGGAGAAAATACCGCAGCATGCTGGGGTTTTTCTCCGGCCAAAATTTCAGGAACACTTGCCGGATTGCCATGTCAGATCCGGTATCAAGTTTTCAGGAGGGGAGGGATTAGATACACAGCTCAGCAGACAGTATCACACATGTCGCAGTGCGACACCATACCCTGTCACTATAAAAATTGTTGAGACAAAATGTAGCTTGACACATGTCGTCATGTAGCCATAGCATTAACGGGGCAGGGCGCTGTGGAGATCAATGTTAAAGGCGCGGACACAGCAGTTCGGCTTGAGCATCGCGATGCTCCGCACATCGCATGTGCTCGAGTGCGATGCTAGAGTCTTCTCCCCACACGTTTGTTAGCTGCTACACAGCCAATAAAGATGCTGGTAAGTAATGCCACTAACTATAATGCCGTAGCCATGTTGGTTACTGGCATTACAGTGATTGGCTGGCCGGAATGCGTCATCGGGTGCTATATAGCACCCGATGACACGTGTTCTGCTCAGTCTTAGTCAGGAAGAGCTGTGCTGAAAAAGTACCAGATAGTGTAGGGAGTGAAATAGTAATATTTTAGGGAGAAAACTTGTAAGAGACCCAAAAGTCCTTTTAAGGACTATTGTATCTGGCAGCAATATAATTATTAGCGCAACCTGCACTAAATTGTGTGCGATTGTTAGTGCCGCTTCTGATAGTGACACAACCTCTGCTACATCTTTTATTTTACATTTGCGCAGCCTAAATATCAGTGACATTTAGCGCAATAGTTTGGCCGCTGGTGACAGCGACATTACCAGCGCCACATCTCCTGTATAACGTTTGTGCATCCTAAATATCAGTGACATTCATTCAGTGTAATTTTTTCTTAGCCTGTGGTGACAGCAACATTACTTGGGGCATACCTCCTGTATAATGTTTGTGCATCCTAAATATCAGTGACATGTATTCAGTGTTATTATTTATTAGCCGGTGGTGACAGCGACATTACTTGCACTATACCTCCTGTATAACGTTTGCGCATCTTAAAATTATCTGTGACATTCAGTGTACTGTTTTTATAGACACTGCGGACAGCAACATTATCTGTGCTACATCTTCTGTTTAATGTGTGCGCATCCTAAAAATATCTGTAACATTCTGTGTACTTTATTTGCGCATACACTTACAAAACCTGCACTACTGTACATGTGACATACTTGCAAGCATATATACCATTTAATATGCACAAGTTGAGCAGTAAGGGATGGGGAAGTGGCTGTGCTGCTGATGGTGCACACAGAGGCTGTAGAGATGGCCCGAACTATTCGCCTGCGAACTGTTCCCGGCGAACATAGCTTGTTCGCGTTCGCTGCGGCGGGTGAACATATGCGATGTTCGGACCACCCCCTATACATCATCATTGAGCAAACTTTGAACCTGTACCTCACAGTCAGCAGACACATTCCAGCCAATCAGCAGCATACCCTCCCTCCCAGACCCTCCCATCTCCTGGACAGCATCCATTTTAGATTCATTCGGAAGCTGCAGTCTTGTTGATAGTAGGGACAGTGTAGCTGCTGCTGATTTAATTGGGAAATCGATAGCTAGGCTAGTGTATTCAGTGTCCACTCCAGTCCTGAAAGAGTCATCTGATCTCTGCTGTAAGGACAGCGTCCTGACAGCACCCCAAAAAGCCCTTTTTAGGGCTGCTACATTAGTCTGCTTTTTTTTTTCTCCATATATATATTGCAGTTGCCTGGCCTGCCCGTGTGTGAGGAGCTGCAGGCATCAAAAAAATGCATCAAAAAAAGGCATTTAATATTTATACTTTAGTCTAATTTCAGTTGCTTGCCTGCTAGTGTGTGTCAGGCCGACTTCCACTGACTGTAGTGTGCCCACTGCCATTGCCCACCACTCATACCGTGTGGCACAGGACTTTGCATCAAAAAAAGGCATTAAATTTTTACACTTTAGTCTAATTTCAGTTGCTTGCCTGCTAGTGTGTGTCAGGCCCACTTCCACTGAGTGCAGTGTGCCCACTGCCAGTGCCCACCACTCATACCGTGTGGCACAGGACTTTGCATGAAAAAAAGGCATTTAATTTTTACACTTTAGTCTAATTTCAGTTGCTTGCCTGCTAGTGTGTGTGTCAGGCCGACTTCCACTGACTGTAGTGTGCCCACTGCCAGTGCCCACCACTCATACCGTGTGGCACAGTAGCTTGCCGATAAATAAGGCATTTAATTTTTACACTTTAGTCTAAATTCAGTTGCTTGCCTGCTGCCAGTGTGTGTCAGGCCGACTTCTACAGACTGTAGTGTGCCCACTGCCAGTGCCCACCACTGATACCGGGTGGCACAGTAGCTTGCCGATAAATAAGGCATTTAATTTTTACACTTTAGTCTAAATTCAGTTGCTTGCCTGCTGCCAGTGTGTGTCAGGTCGACTTCCACAGACTGTAGTGTGCCCACTGCCAGTGCCCACCACTCATATCGGGTGTGACAGTAAATTGCACGGCGCAGACGCAGTGACCGTGGATTAAAACAAAGGGGAGAGAGCCAGCGTTTTTTTAACCATCTCCCCGTTCGAAAAATCTATTCAATAAATGGACCCCAGATTGGGGACGTAACAGGGATTAAACTGATGAGAATAGTACTACAGAAAATACCACTCATATCGGGTGTGACAGTAAATTGCACGGCGCAGACGCAGTGACCGTGGATTAAAACAAAGGGGAGGGAGCCAGCGTTTTTTAACCATCTCCCCATTCGAAAAATCAATTCAATTCACCTTTCGGGGACCCTTGGTGTTGTACGTGGCTGGGTGGAGGAAGAAACCTTCAATGACATCACCGGGACATGGCTAGCTTGGTATCCAACCTTGTGCAAATGGGGAGTTTGCGGTTGTGCAAATGGACTGTTTGCGGTTGTTTGCGGTGCATTAAAAGGGGAGTTTGGTCTGTCAATGTCTGTAAAGCGGGCATAACCCTTACACTACCTGATCGATACAACATCATACCTGATCGTATACACACACTGGATGTTTTAAAGCATGTTATTCCAAACAATTTAGGAATGTTAGTTGATTTATGCCCTTTATGCATTAAAACCCGACTCTGCGTCCACTACGTAATTTTCCATGGGAGTTTTGCCATGGATCCCCCTCCGGCATGGCACGGTCCAGGTGTTAGTCCCCTTGAAACAACTTTTCCATCACTATTGTGGCCAGAAAGAGTCCCTGTGGGTTTTAAACTTCGCCTGCCTATTGAAGTCTATGGCGGTTCGCCCGGTTCACCCGTTCGCGAACTGTTGCGGAAGTTTGTGTTTGCCGTTCGCGAACGGAAAATTTTATGTTCGCTACATCACTAAGAGGCTGTAGAAAAAGAATGGTTCCTGGACACCACTTTACTTTGTTCAATATAGGTTTATTTCATACATAGATAGCGGAATGCCAGTAATAAAAGGTCGACGTTTCGGCATAGACGCCTTCATCAGAACACTGGGAGTGCCGCAGTATGGGAATGAGTAGATGGCTCTATGGCCTCGATGGCTAGTTTAGTGGGGCAGTATCTCTGCCGCTTTGGCTGCCAGGAAGCGGCAGAGATACTGCCCCACCAAACTAGCCATCGAGGCCATAGAGCCATCTACTCATTCCCATACTGCGGCACTCCCAGTGTTCTGATGAAGGCGTCTATGCCGAAACGTCGACCTTTTATTACTGGCATTCCGCTATCTATGTATGAAATAAACCTATATTGAACAAAGTAAAGTGGTGTCCAGGAACCATTCTTTTTCTACATGAACATTTGGCTTAAGGAACCATTCCCTGAGACCCGCGTCCACTAACTGGAGCGCTACCCAACCTATATTCAAATTGATCACTAAGAGGCTGTGGCCCTGGGTGTGGTGAAACTGTGCCTGCTGCCAGAGCACAAGAAACATACTCATCCACGATACCTAGTTTCATGTCCACAGGACACCGGTCTTGAAGTCAGACCAGTGCGACCAGGTGGTCGGTTGGATTGCAGCAGATAATGCTTCCAGTTGGTTAAGCATTACCCCTGTCTCTCACAAAGTCCAGTCTCAATAGCCAAGAGTCTGGTAAACAGAATCCTCACCTTGATACTCCTTCCACCCACCATGGGGAGTCTTGGCAAACAAGTGATTCCACACTCGGATATTCAGAGGAGCTCTTTTCATTGTCAGTCCTTAATTTGGGCCTCTCAATAAGCCAGCTTGAAGAGGGACATGAGGAGATCTTGTGCCCTGATTCCCAAACTCTTGAGCATCCACAGTCAGAAGAAGATGACTGTGGGGAACGGCAATTAGTTTTACGAGGTGGATGATGATGATGATGATACACAGTTGCCAATAAGTCAACCGCAATTAGTGTCTCAAGAGGTTCATGATGAGGATAAGACACAGTTGTCAATAACTGAGGTTGTTGTTAGGTCAACAAGTCAAGAGGGTGACCAAAGTGAGGAGGTGGAAGAGGAGGTGAGGTCGTGATGAAGTCACTGACCCAACCTGGGAAGGTGGCAAGCCGAGCGAGGACAGCAGTACAGAAGAGGAGGGATCAGCAGCACCGCATCAGGCTGGAAGAGGCAGTGGAGTGGCAAAAGGGGGAAGACGGGCCACACCTAACAGGCCCAAAACTCTTCCCCAGAGCACCCCCTTGCGGAAATCTCCCTTGCCAAGGGGTAGGTGTTCCGCTGTCTGGCTCTTTTTTGAGGAAAGTGCGGACAATAAAAGAATTGTTATTTGCAACCTGTGCCATACTAAAATGAGCAGGGGCGTGAACACTAGCAACCTCACCACCACCAGCATGATCCACCACATTGCATCAAAGCACCCTAATAGGTAGGCCGAATGCCTGGGTCCACAATCAGTGTTTGCGGGTCACACAACTACCTCCTCTTCCCCTGTGTTACGTGAGGGCCAATCCCCTGTCCAAGCCGCAGGCCCGGATGCCTCCCACCATGCACCTCGAACTTCGCAAGCACCATCAGCTAGCACATCCACTTCTGGGTCCCAGCGCAGCATACAGATGTCTATATCCCAGGTCTTTGAATGAAAGCGCAAATATCCAGTCACCCACAGGCCATAACACTAAATGAGCACCTTTCAAAATTGCTGGCCCTGAAAATGTTGCCATTTAGGCTTATGGATACTGAGGTTTTCCGCAGCCTGAGGGCGGCAGCCGTCCCTCCTAACTCTGTCCCCAGCGGCCAATATTGTTCACAGTGTGCAATCCCAGCCTTACACCAGGGTAATAGCCAGACCACCCTCAGTTCGTTTTTTCAGCACGAATTGGATGATGAGGAGAAGGAGCAGGAGACGGTTGCCTCCACTACAAAGGGTAGTACCCATGGAAGTTTTATTCCATCTGTTCAGCGTGGATGGGTAAGAGGAGGAGGAAGAGGATGAAGAGATTGAGAGTCATCCTCCTGATAAGGACAGCAAAGTCTTGACTGTTGGGACTCTGGCACACATGGCTGACTTTATGTTAGGCTGCCTTTCCCATGACCCTCGCATTGTACGTATTTTTGCCAACACCGATTACTGGTTGTTCACCCTTCTCGACCCTCGCTGCAAAGAGAACTTCTTATCTCTCATTCCTGTGGTGGAGAGGAGGAGAAAAATGGTGCAATACCAGAAGGTCCTTGTGGAAAAACGCTGGCTGCAGAGTACTTAGTTCCTAGGCCAACCGAGGAGATGAGACGAGGGGAACACACAGCAGTTCCAACAGAGGCAGGCAACGCTCTCTAAGGCCTGAGACAGTTTTATGACACCCCGCCAGCACCCTCAACCTTATGCGCGGCCTAGTGTCACAAGGAGGGAAACATTTTGGAAGATGGTGAAGGAGTACGTAGCAGACCGTGTCAGCCTCCTCAGTGATGCCTCTGTGCCTTACAACTATTGGCTGTCCAAGCTGGTCATGTGGTACGAATTGGCACTCTACGCCTTGGAAGTGCTGGCCTGCCAGCCTGTCAAAGCGTGTATTTAGTGCTGCTGGGGGCATAATAACTGATAAGCGCATCCGCCTGTCAACTGAAAATGCTGACCGATTGACTTTTATAAAAATGAACAAGGCCTGGATTGCCCCTGACTTCTCTACTGAATACACTGTATTCCCATGCATCCCTTCCACCACTAAAAAGGGTATATGGTTCAATCTCCCTTTTCTCGTCCTCCTCCTCCATCATATCAACATCTTTATTAGGCTGCCCTCGCTCCTAATGTTTTAGAGGGTCAGCAGCAGGCCCTCAACCATAATGTTTTTGAGGGTCACCAGCAGGCCCTCGCCCATAAGGTTTTAGAGGATCACCAGGAGGCCCTTGTTCATAATGTTTTAGAGGGTCACCAGCAGGCCCTCGCCTCTAATGTTTTAGATGGTCAGATCAGCAGCAGGCCCTCACCCCTAATTTTTTAGAAGGTCAGCTTGGCAGCAGGTCCTCGCCCCTAATGTTTTAGAGGGTCAGCTCAGCAGAAGACCCCCCCCCCCCTATTTTTTTAGAGGGTTAGTTCATTAGCAGACCCTCACCCCTAATTTTTAGATGGTCAGCTCAGTAGCAGGCCCTCGCCCATAATGTTTTAGAAGGTGAGCTCAGCAGCAGACCCTCACCCCTATTGTTTTAGATGGTCAGCTCAGTAGCAGGCCCTCACCCCTAATTTTTTAGATGGTCAGCTCAGCAGCAGGCCCTCACCCAAAATGTTTTAGATGGTCAGATCAGCAGCAGGCCCTCACCCCTAATGCTTTAGATGGTCAGATCAGCAGCAGGCACTCGCCCATAATGTTTTGGAGGGTCAGCTCAGCAGCAGACCCTGAGCCCTAATTTTTTAGATGGTCAGCTCTGCAGCAGGCCCTCGCTCATAATGTTTTAGATGGTCCGCTCAGCATCAGACCCTCACCCCTAATGTTTTAGAGGGTCAGTTCAGCTGCAGACCATCACCCCTAATTTTTTACATGGTCAGCTCTGCAGCAGGCCCTCACCCATAATGTTTTAGAAGGTGAGCTCAGCAGCAGTCCCTCACCCATAATGTTTTAGATGGTCAGATTAGCAGCAGGCACACGCCCATAATGTTTTAGATGGCCAGCTCAGCAACAGACACTCAACCCTAATGTTTGAGAGGGTCAGCTCAGCAGCAGACCGTCACTCCTAATTTTTAGATGGTCAGCTCTGCAGCAGGGCCTCGCCCATAATGTTTTAGATGGTCAGCTCAGCAGCAGGCCCTCGTCCCTAATGTTTAAGATGGTCAGATCAGCAGCAGGCCCTCGCCCCTAATGTTTTAGAGGGTCACTGGAGGCCCTTGCTACTAAAGTTTTTGAGAGTCACCAGCAGGCCATAAATCATAATTTCAAGGGTGTGTATCATGCCCCCCTTTATGTGTAATAAAGGGTGTATTGTAGTGCCGGTTCCTTGTAATTTTTGGCATGCCTTTCACTTAGTGCATAGGCTTTAGGAGTGTAGCAGTCCCATTACCTGATAATCGTATATATTGGGAACAAATGAAGGATCGAGCACTCAAACTTCAGGATATGTGTCTAAGATAGATAGGCGGTGCTAATAAACCTTATACCAACATAGTAGTTAATAAAACAAACATAAAATATACATAAAATGTAATAAATATTAAACAGGTCCGATCAGTACATATGTATCTCCGGCATTTTATGGGCTAATGTGGGCGCTCATATTATGTATAGTTCACCCTTGGTATGGTTCACAATGTCCCCAAAGAATACTGTGTTGGGTTGTAATATGCCAGGCAATAAAGCAGTATATATGCTTCAATATTTTCTCCGATAAATTGCTTATGTATGCATAATTCAATCCCCTAGCCGTGCTAGGAATCAATAATAGTTATTGCAGACAAGATGTGAACTTATCTTTCTTGTATTTCCTCCGGAAAACTGAACGGTTTCTCCACACCATGCCTAAACGGCCGCTGCAGGTAGTTTGTGTGCCGTTCTGTTTGATGTGTAATGGTGAGTCTCCCGAGTCCCGATCAGCTGACCAGATGATGTACTCTTAGCGGGAGCTGCGAATTGTAACAAACTAACAGCGCTGTAGTTTATCTCTAGGTCTCTTTATCCAAACGGCTGATGCATCAGTATAGGGGCAAAGACCCACTCGCCAGGATTGAACGTCAAACGCGTTTCGAGGTCCTCCTCCAACCCCTTCCTCAGTGACCATAACCGGCAGTGGATCGCACCCTATTTATACCCTCATTAGTCCATAATAAAGTCCAGACTGGATTCCAACAGGCTCAATGTACAATCCCATAGTAGTTCTAATACTCATAATGATCATGAAGCTTTCCATGCAACATTTTCAATCCAAAGAGCTGCCATAAATACACATATTCAATTCAAAAAAATATGTAAAATAACGCACTTTCGTTTCCTATGCGTCTTTTTGCTATTCATGTGTTTTTTCAAAGAAACTGCTAAAATAGCCCAATAAACATCTTGTATAAGGCTTTTTTCAAAACTCTAAATGGAACTCCCAAAACTTCTTAAAAATGTGATGGTAGATATATCTAGTTTATTGTAGTCTAGCTGGAGACCCACCAAGAAGGGTAACCGGAGTGGGTACAAACAAGCCACCTCTGGTTATCCAGCTAAAGAAAACCATACAGTTCCCATTCTGAATTCAGACCTTTAGGTACCAAGGAGTTGAACTCGAAGATGAATCTAGATTCTACTCTAGATATCTTCTTAATAAAATCCCCTTCTCTCCAATGAGGCTTCACTGTCTCCAAAGCTGTAAATCTCAATCCCATGACATAATTTAAAATGTTTCGACACCATATGGTTCTCAAATCCATTCCGAATGTTAGTTACATGTTCGGAAACCCTCTTTTTCAAAATTCTCTTGGTGCTGGCCACATACTGCTTATTACATAGGCAGCTCAAAAGATAAATAACATTCATAGTATTGCAAGTCAGGGTCTCCCGTATCTCATGTGCATAAGAACTGACCGTAGATGTAATCTTACAGGTTTTTCTCTGAAAATTGGTAATCCTACAGTTAGCACACCTATTACACCTATAGAAACCCCAGTGGTTGAATGTGCAACTCCCAACCTTCCTACCCATTGGGGCCCTTACTGTCGGGGCTATCTTCAAACTCAAATTGTTTGTTTTTGTATAGACAATAGGCGGTTTAGGTAGCAGGGGACCCATTACCTTATTTTTCTGTAAGAAATGCCAATGTTTATATCTAATATTTTCCACCTTTTTATAATGAGCATTAAAAGGAAGAATAATATGTATGTTATCTTCCTGTAGTGTATCTGTATAATTCTGTACTCCTTTGGGTAGGAAGAACGAGGTCCTATCTAAAACTTCTAACATGGTTAAGGGATGATTCAATGCAGTCGGGTGGATATTGTTTCTCAAGGAATTGCAATTTCATTTTTTCTGCCTCCTATTCAAATACCCCATTATACATAAAATTCCTTTTAAGTCGTCTGAACTGTCCTTTCGGAATGTTCAGTAATCACCTAGGCAAGTGACAGCTTGTGTGCAAAATTAAACTGTTTCTCGCAGTTTATTTTTAAAAAGTGTTTACCCAGTTGGACCTAGTTTACCCAGTTGGACCTTGCTCGTAAGATCCAAGAAATTAACTTGGGACCTACTTATTTTAGCAGTAAAACGTAAGTTAAGGGAATTAACGTTTATATCCCCAAGGAACGAGGCTAACGAAGATTCACTACCTCTCCAAATAAAAATGACATCGTCAGTGTACCGATGCCAGAGCACCAGGTCCGCCCCGAGCCTGGGTTGTACAAGACCGTCCTCCCACTGGGCCATAAACAAATTGGCATAGCTGGGGGCGAACCTGGTGCCCATGGCGGCATCCGTCTTCTGAAGAAAAAATTCTTGATCAAAATAAAAATAATTATGTTTCAATATGAGGTAGACCCCCTCTGCAATATATTCAATTTGCGCCCGCTTAAAACTGCCATATTTTTGTAGCTGTTCTTTCATCGCTTGTATCCCCAGGTCATGATCGATCACAGTATACAGAGATTGTACATCAAGTTTCCCCAAAATCCATTGGGGTTCAACCGTAAGAGATTCGACAATCTTTACCATCTGCGCCGTATCCTTTATGTAAGACCTAGTGGTTTTCATCACTGGTTGCAATAAGCGATCTATATACTGTGATAGATTTGACATCATTTAGAGAGGTAGTGAAACTTCGTTAGCCTCGTTCCTTGGGGATATAAACGTTAATTCCCTTAACTTACGTTTTACTGCTGAAATAAGTGGGTCCCAAGTTAATTTTTTGGATCTTACGATCAAGGTCCAAGTGAGTAAACTAGTATGCAACACTTTTTATAAAGAAACTGCTAGAAAAAGTCTAGCTGTCATTTGCCCATGTGGTTACTGAACATTCCGAAAGGACGGTTCACACGTCTTAAAAAGAATTGTACGTACAATGGGGTATTTGAACAGGAGGCAGAAAAAATGAAATTGCAATTCCTCGAGAAACAATATCCACCCGACTGCATTGAATCATCCCTTAACCATGTGAGAAGTTTAGATAGGATCTCGTTCTTCCTACCCAAAGGAGTACAGAATAATACAAATACACTACAGGAAGATAAAATACATATTATTCTTCCTTTTAATGCTCATTATAAAAAGGTGGAAAATATTAGATATAAACATTGGCATTTCTTACAGGAAGATAAGGTAATGGTTCCCCTGCTACCTAAACCGTCTATTGTCTATACAAAAACAAACAATTTGGGTTTGAAGATAGCCCCGACAGTAAGGGCCCCAACGGGTAGGAAGGTTGGGAGTTGCACACTGTACCACTGGCTACACCTAGAGGGTTTCTATAGGTGTTATAGGTGTGCTAACTGTAGGATTACCAATTTTCAGAGAAAAAACGGTTAAAATTACATCTACGGTCAGTTCTTATGCACATGAGATACGGGAAACCCTGACTTGCAATACTATGAATGTTATTTATCTTCTGAGCGGCCAATGTAACAACCAGTATGTGGCCCACACCAAGAGAACTTTGAAAAAGAGGGTTTCCGAACATGTCTCTAACATTCGGAATGGATTTGAGAACCATATGGTGTCGAAACATTTTAAATTATGTCATGGGATTGAGATTTACAGCTTTGGAGACAGTGAAGCCTCATTGGAGAGAAGGGGATTTTATCAAGAAGATGTCTAGAGTAGAATCTAGATTTATCTTCGAGTTCAACTCCTTGGTACCTAAAGGTCTGAATTCAGAATGGGAACTGTATGGTTTTCTTTAGCTGGATTCCCTCCGGGGATGGATAACCAGAGGTGGCTTGTTTGTACCCACTCCGGTTACCCTTCTTGGTGGGTCTCCAGCTAGACTACAATAAACTAGATATATCTACCATCACATTTTTAAGAAGTTTTGGGAGTTCCGTTTGGAGTTTTGTAAAAAGCCTTATACAAGATGTTTATTGAGCTTTTTTAGCAGTGTCTTTGAAAAAACGCATGAAAAGCAAAAAGACGAATAGGAAACGCATGTGCGTTATTTTCCATATTTTTTTGAATTGAATATGTGTATTTATGGCAGCTCTTTGGATTGAAAATGTTGTATGGAAAGCTTTATGATCATTATGAGTATTTGGACTAGTATGGGATTGTACATTGAGCCTGTTGGAATCCAGTCCGGACTTTATTATGGACTAATGAGGGTAGAAATAGGGTGCGATCCACTGCCGGTTAGGGTCACTGAGGAAGGGGCTGGAGGAGGACCCCGAAACGCGTTTGACGTTCAATCCTGGCGAGTGGGTCTGTACACCTATACTGATGCATCAGCCGTTTGGATAAAGAGACCTGGAGATAAACTACAGCGCTGTTAGTTTGTTACAATTCGGAGCTCCCACTAAGAGTACGTCATCTGGTCAGCTGATCGGGACTCGGGAGACTCACCATTACACATCAAACAGAGCGGCACACAAACCACCTGCAGCGGCTGTGTAGGCATGGTGTGGAGGAACCATTCAGTTTTCCGGAGGAAATACAAGAAAGATAAGTTCACATCTTGTCTGCAATAACTATTATTGATTCCTAGCACGGCTAGGGGATTGAATTATGCATACATAAGCAATTTATCGGAGAAAATATTGGAGCATATATACTACTTGATTGCCTGGCATATTACAACCCAACACAGTATTCTTTGGGGACATTGTGAACCATACCAAGGGTGAACTATACATAATATGAGCGCCCACATTAGCCCATAAAACGTTGGAGATACATATGTACTGATCGGACCTGTTCAATATTTATTACCTTTTATGTGTATTTTATGTTTGTTTTATTAAATACTGTGTTGGCATAAGGTTTATTAGCACCCCTATCTATCTTAGACACATATCCTGAAGTTTGAGTGCTTGATCCTTCATTTTTTCCCAATAAAATCAATTTTATCTTCGTTTTCGTACGTATTATTGCCAGTCTGTAAAAGTGCCGTACTACTGAAACAACATTGTTCCCAGTGACCTGGGAGTCCAAGATGCATCCAGACATCCTCCCCATGCTGTTCCTGAACCATTTCAGTGGTGTTTCCATCAATTTCTGACCTTTTACTGTGAACCAGACACCCTCCTCTCTTCAGAGCAGGGGGTGCATGGTTTAATGCTCGGGTTCTCCCATTGACTTCCATTACCGAGCACCCGAGCATCCTGAGGTGTTCTACTCCAGCACCCGAGCACTTTGGTGCTCGACCAACACTAGCGGGCACTGTGGAGGTCACTGTTAAAGAAGCGTTTACTGTGGATCTTACTGTTAAGGGGGCAGGCAGCTGTGGAGGTCACTGTTAAAGAGGCAGACACTGTGGAGGTCAATGTCAAGTGAGTGGGGTGTTGTGAAACTCACTGTTAAATGGGCGGGCTGCTGTGAAGGTCAAAGTTAATGGGATGGGCTGCTGTGGAGGTCCAATTTTAAAGTGTCGGGGCACTGTTGGGGGGTCAGTGTTAAGGGGTGGGGGACTGTGGAGTTCACTGTTAAAGGGGAGCGGTGCTGTAGAGGTCACTGTTAAGGGGGGGATACTGTTGATATCTTTTAACGACACACAGAAACATTAAATGAAATAGATGAAATATACCCGTGCAAAGTCGGGTCCTTCTGCTAGTCTCTTATATATATAAAAATGAGTTTCTGTCTGTTCTTTATGCGTGACTAAACAACTGGACTGATTTTCACCAAATTTGGCACACAGGTACATCACATGTCAGCTCTCTAGGACGTACGGTTCCTGAGATATTCCCCAAAAATGACCTGTATTAGCCAATAGAAGCATGCAAGTCTTTCACTCATATCCTAACTGCGACACACGGTCACATGTCCCTTATCAGCCAATATAAGCTCGCAGGCCCTTAGTCCCCATATACACACAGTTTTACTCCAGGTTTCCATAACAACCCAGCCATTTTTCTTCACTTCTGTAGGTCAGCTTTAGGCTAGGGCTGCATGACACATAGTGCACAACTACACTGCTACATGCATCCATCTTGGATGGATTTTTTGCGACTGTTGTGTCGCAGTCGCAGCATGTCACATGTCACAGTGTGACACCATAGCCTATCATCATTAAAATTGTTGTGCAACAAAATGTCGCGCGACACATGTCGTCATGTAGCCCTAGCCTTAAAGGGGCAGGTCACTGTGGAGGTCACTGTTAAGGGGGCAGGGGCTACTATTAAAGGGGTAGCTGCTGTGGAGGTCATTGTTAAGGGGTCAGGGGCCACTATTAAACGGGCAGCTGCTGTGTAGGTCACTGTTAAAGGGGTGGGCACTGTGGTGTTCACTGTTAAAGGGGCATTCACAGTGGATGTTACTGTTAAGGGGACAGGCTGCTGTGGAGGTCATTGTTAAAGGGGCGGGCACTGTGGAGGCCACTGTTAAGGGGGCGGGGGCCACTATTAAAGGGGCAGCTGCTGTGGAGGTCACTGTTAAGTCAGCAGGGTACTGTGAGGTCACTGTTAAGGGAGCCAGATACTGTGAAGGTCACTGTTATGGGAACGGGGTACTGCGGCAGTCACTGTTAAAGGGACAGGTGCTGTGGAGGTTTCTGTTAAGGGGGCAGGGAACAATGGAGGTCATAGATAAGGGGATGGTCCCCTATGGAATTCAGTGTTAAGGGGTGGGGTGCAATATGTATCACTATTAAGGGGGCGAGCCCTTGAGGAGGTTACTGTCAAGGTAGTGGGGTGCAGTGGGGTGCATGGGCTGCTGTTGAGATCCCATTTTAAGGAGGCGGGACAAAGTGGGAGGGTCAGTGTTAAGGGGTGGGAGGCTGTAGAGGCCACTGTTATGGGTGATACTGTTGATATCTTTTAACGACACACACAAACATTAAATGAAATAGATTAAATATAACAGTGCGAAGCCGGGTCCTTCTGCTAGTATTTTAAAATATTCATTTATTTTTCTCACATCTTATTTACCTTACCCCAGTTCAGTTGATCTCATTATGCTCACAGTTGAATAGTGTAGCCCATGGATTTAGTTCTTTGGAGTCAGGGCCAATACTAGGTTTTCCGCTACCCGAGCCGTAAATTGAAATGACACCAAATTACACCTTCCTATACCCCCCCTGTAGTGCTACTTCATTATATAATGCTCCTCCATCGCCCCCTGTAGTGCCAGTATATACAAAAGGCCTCATTGAGTAGGCTGAAACGTTGCCTGGGAATAAATCGGGTAATCACCATTTAACTTTATTTGGAGTCCTGCCTTATTTTTTGGAAATGTGCCAGTATATACTATATTTTCCATTTTGTAAGATGCACTTTCATCCCCCAAGAGTGAGGGGAAAATGGCATTGTGTCTTATAAAGCAAATTCAAGTGAGTGCTTCTATTATGAAAGTGTCCACTAATATGCCGGAGGTGAGGGGAGTGGTGACTGTAGCGCCACCTGTACTCATCGCTTCCTGGTTTTCCCCTGGGTGCCGTGCTGCAGTATGTTCTGACTCAGTACAGAATAAGGATATGGTACTATGACTTGACATTGTATGCAACCAGGTCAGTATATAATGCTTCCTAATCCCTCCATAGTGCCAGTATACAATGCTCCTCCATCCCCTCCTGTAGTACCAGTATATAATGCCCCCTGTAGTGTCTCCTGTAGTAGCAATATATATAATGCCCCCCTTTAGTGCCAGTATATGATACTCACCCTGTAGTGCCATTATATATAACTAGACATTAGGCCCATTACAATAACGGGCGCTAGAACATTAGTTCTGACACTGTTATGGAGGATCTGTGGCTGGCACTGTTATGAGGGGGATCTATGGCTGACGCTATTATCGGGGGATCTGTGGCTGGCACTGTTATGGGGGTGTTCTGTGGATGACACTGTTATGGGGGGATCTGTGGCTGGCACTGCTATGGGGGATCTGTGGATGACACACTGTTATGGGGGATCTGTAGAGGACACACTGTTATGGGGATCTGTTGAGGACACACTGTTATGGGGGATCTGTGGAGGACACACTGTTATGGGGGATCTGTGGAGGACACACTGTTATGGGGGATCTGTGGAGGACACACTGTTATGGGGGATCTGTGGAGGACACACTGTTATGGGGGATCTGTGGAGGACACACTGCTATGGGGGATCTGTACACTGTTATGGGGGATCTGTGGAGGACACACTGTTATGGAGGGGATCTGTGGAGTGCACACTGTTATAGAGGGGATCTGTGGCTGACACTGGTATGGAGGGGATCTGTGGCTGACACTGTTATGGGGATCTGTGGCTGACACTGTTATGGGGATCTGTGGCTGACACTGTTATGGAGGGGATCTGTAGAGGACACACTGTTATGGGGGATCTGTGGAGGACACACTGTTATGGAGGATCTGTGGAGGACACACTGTAATGGGGGATCTGTGGCTGACACTGTTATGGAGGGGATCTGTGGGTGACACTGTTATGGAGGGGATCTGTGGCTGACACTGTTATGGAGGGGATTTGTGGCTGACACTGTTATGGGAGTATCTGTAGATGACACATAGCATCGTATGCTATGTTTCATCCACAGATTCCCCCATAACAGTGTCACTGTTTATTGTGAATGTAATGGCAGCGGGGCCCAGTGCACTCACTGCATTGCACCGGGCCCCGCTCAGAGTAGAAATACTACGAAAAACTGTACTAATAATAGCGATCTTCACCTCTTCAATTACTACATAGTGAGGCAGGAGGCTGGGCGGTCACTGGCAGAGTAACTCACTAAGTGATGCCCCTGCTCCGCCCACTTCATGAATGAAGCAGGCGGCGCAGGCGCATAACGTAGTCAGTTACGCTGCCAGTGCCCGCCCGGCCTCCTGCCTCACTATGTAGTAAGTGAATATTAGTACAGTTATTCATAGTATTTCTACTCTGAGCAAGGCCCGGTGCAATACAGTGAGTGCACCGGGCCCCGCTGCCATTACAATAGGATGCCGCACATCAGTGGCGTACACACAATCCGTGGGGCCCCGTTGCAAAACTGATCCATGGGGCCCCCTCCCCGTCGCTGCCCCCCACCAACCAGCCACCGCCCCCTCCCCAGTGAAGGGTCTGCAGGTAGCCGCTGAATGAAGGGGCTGCACACAGAAAGGGTGAATGAAGGGGCTGTAGGCAGCCTCTGCACAAAGGGGGAGCTGAATAAAGGGGCTGCACACAGGGGGAGCTGAATAAAAGGGCTGCACACAGGGAGGGGGGGTGAATAAAGGGGCTGCACACGGGGGGGGGGGGTGAATAAAGGGGCTGCACACAGGGGGGGTAAATAAAGGGGCTGCACACAGGGGGAGGTAAATAAAGGGGATGCAGGCAGCCGCTGCAAGCAGGGGGTGAATGAAGGGGCTGGAGTCGGACACGGGGTTGAATGAAGGGACTGCACACGGGGGTAAATAAAGGGTCTGCACACGGGGGTGAATAAAGGGTCTGCACACGGGGGTGAATAAAGGGGCTGAACACAGGGAGGGTGAATAAAGGGGCTGCACACAGGGGGGTGAATGAAGGGGCTGCACACAGGGGGGTGAATGAAGGGGCTGCACACGGGGGGGGGGGTTAATGAAGGGGCTTCATACAGGGGGGTGAATGATGGGGCTGCACACAGGGGGGGGGGTGAATGAAGGGGCTGCTGCACATGGAGGGGGGGGGGGTGAAAGGGCTGCTGCACGGAGGGGGGTGAATGAAAGAGCTGCTGCACGGAGGGGGGTGAATGAAAGGGCTGCTGCACATGGAGGGGGGGGAATGAAAGAGCTGCTGCATGGATGGGGGTGAATGAAAGGGCTGCTGCAGCACATGAGGAAATACAAATACTTTGATCCCTCCCCCCCTTTGGCTTACCTTGTTGCTGGGCCAGAGAGGGGAGGTAGCAGAGAGGGGACGGGAGGGAGACAATTCTGGGCCCACGTTTCCTCCTGCTGTCAGCGAAAGGTTTTGTGGCCGTGCTAACTTCATGCTGGGAGCGCCTCCCAGCGGGCCCTCCCTCAGGCAACACATGGGCCATGGCATTGGGGGGGGGGAGCTGCACTGGCCGCCAATGATTTCAATTAGGGGGGGAGGCCGCACTGGCCAATGATTTTAATACTGGAGAGGGAGGGGGGTCCAGCCCCCTGCTGCCTGGCACCATCTGATCTCTTACAGGGGTTGTGATCCCCACAATTAACCGCTCAGGTGCGGCACCTGAGGGGTTAATTGTGCGAATCACAGCCCCCTGTAAGAGGTCAGGTGCTGCCAGGCAGCAGGGGGCTGGTATATACAGACTTCTCAGTATATTCTAACTTGAAGCGTCCCCATCACTATGGGAATGCCTCTGTGTTATAATATACTGTCAGATCTGAGTTTTCACAATCTAACTCAGATCCGACAGTATATTCTATCATAGAGGTGTTCCCATAGTGATGGGGACGCTTCAAGTTAGAATATACTGAGAAGTCAGTATATACCGGCCCCCTGCTGCTTGGCAGCATCTGAACAGTGTCCGTTGAGTGTGTGCCAAATGCTCTGTGCGCTGCGCATGCGCAGTTGAGTATTCGGCACACACGCACAGACATCAGGGACACAGGGATTTTATTATTATAGATACCCACCTGTAGTTACAGTATATAATGCCACCCCATAGTGCCAAGTAGATATAATGCTCTATCTTCCACTCCTCTGTAGTGCCCCCAGTTGTGCCGATGTATAAACAAACAAACAAACAAAAAAACACCTCAGTCCTTTTCTCCTGAAGCATCTGCAATTCTGGCCACAGGCCTCTTCTGGTCTATGGCCTGGGTCGCTGCCTCCTATCTATATGACATTACTGTGACCTCCTGCACTGGGTCTGGTGTGGAGATGTCATTATGACCTCCTGTGCTATTCTACTGCCTCATAGGCTTCAGGTCTAGGGGCCTAAGGCCTAAGAGGCAGAATGACAGGGATGGGTGCCAGAGGCTTCTATATCCAGCTGTAAACTGCTAATCCTCCCATATGCAGTGACCGGGTTTGGGGTGGCTCCAACGCTACACTGGGTCTCCAGGGTGGCTAGTAGTCTGGGTGACTCCTTGGTCACAGGGTTAGTGACACATTGTGGCTCAGCGTCCCCATCTCAGCATCTTCTTCTGTTCACTAATGCAGACTGGCATACATCTCCTCTCCAAGCACTGGTCCCTAACTGCAGAACACTAGGGGCTCTGACTGCTCTCCTTATATACATTTTCTGTCTGAACTAGAACCTTCTAGTGGGAGGGGTGGAGTGGAGAAACTCAGCACAAACAGATACATTGTAACACTTTCCATCTCTCATAGACTTACATTAGAGCTTCAATAATACTCAATGGCAATGACACAGCAGTTTTTCCAGACAAAAACAAGTTTCTAGACATAACAACAAAGCTAAACCAGACAGTCACAAGATCAGGCTGTCTGGTTTTGGTGGTAAACAAGTCTGGATTTTTCCTGCCAAAACATGCTCTTCTTTAAAATCTATGGCACCTGTGGAAAAGTACATGTACGGTGCAGCGGGATGTGACTTAACGCCTAGCACTGTACATTTTCGGCACGCTGATCAGGCATGGGCAGGAGCTACGCCCGAACCATGGCAGGGGTCAGGCAGTCACTGATAGCCGGACCCCTGCTGTATGCACTGGCATCAGAGAAAACACATTAACCCTTGATGTGCCATGGTCAGCGCTGACCCGTTGGCAGGGAAGGCAGCCCGATGCTGGGTGGCTGCCTTCTCGGAGAGTCTGTGAGATCCAGCCCCCTGTAATACACTTACAGCCAATGCATCACAATACAGAAGTATTGTGATGCATTGTAAAGGGTAAGTGTAAAAAAAGTTATAAAAAATAAAGTTTTACCAAACAATATTAGAAAATTTCAAGTAAAAATATAAAAAGCATCATTTTACCAAAACAAAGTAATTTAAAAAAAGTTCACATATTTGGTATCGCCACGTCTATATCGACCGACTCTATAAAAATATCACATGACCTAACCCGTCAGGTGAACCCCATCAAAAAAATAAAATAAAAACGGTGCTAAAAAAAAACATTTTTTGTCACCTTAGATTACTAAAAGTGCAACACCAAGCGATCAAAAAGGCTTATGCCCCCCAAAATCATACCAATCTAACCGTCACCTCATCCCTCAAAAAATGAGCCCCTATCTAAGACAATCGGGCAAAGACAACTAAAGTAAATGGTGAAATGTAGTAAACCAATTACTGAGGTTCAGTATAAAGCAGTAGTGATTGAAATGTTAAAACTTAACTTTTAATATTAATTTTCTAGGAAATAGGCCTTGTAATTTAAATTAATAACTGTTGACTTATAAAAAAGATATAAGAGAGTAGTCAAATATTATGGAAGGTAAGACCCTAGGTGCACGGTGGCACTCAACGATAATAGACCAGAGTCCTACCACCATCCAGTGGACCAGTTCCCAGATGTCTCAGTTATACCGCAAAGATGATGATTAGTCCTTGAAGCTTCTTCTGAAAACCCTGATTAGTTTATATAGAAGATGAGTAGAAAAATGTGACTAGGGTTCCCTATTAAAGCCCTAAAGAAAGCCCTGTGGTGTAACTCAAAGCTGTCCCTATCCACTAGTAAAGCAGAGCAGCCTAGCCACAGGGCACTCGTCCTTAAAAGGGCGACCCCGTCAGGAACCAGGCCCTAAACATAAGTTTCTGGCCCTGACGAAGCCCCTATCCTAGTCCCTACATGCACGTTTCATTTTATGTAAGAGAATCATCAGGGGAGCATAAGGATATACGAGCCTCAAAGTGGTGAAAAAGGGATGAAGGATATTCAGGATCATCCTATCATACTAAGAGTTAGTTGCATAGGACAGGTGTGCCCTATAGGTCCTTACTATCCCTTTAAATGAGGGCAGGAGGCATTCGATAATTCCTTCCCGCCGCTCAGGAGTAAAGGGGCAATATAGTGTGCCTGGGCCGTTTTGGAATGGATGTCATCGACAGTGATCCAATGTAGATGTCTTATATACATACCGGTCCACATGTAACCCGGCATCCATGTCCTCGCGCTCCAGTGACGTCATCAGGCCGGGCCGTCGTCACACGCTAGCACGCGATGCGCATGCGCAGGTCACAGTGTGAGAAGGCGTCACGTGAGCGCGGCAGAACATGTGACTCCTGTAAACAGAGTCACATGTCAGCCCCGCTGTTGTGTACTAGCGCAGGCCATTATAAACAGGGGTAACCTAGCAACAAGGCTCAGAGGCCAGGTACCCTGCATAATAAACGGGTATATCTTTTTTGTTAGTCAACAGTTAATGATTTACATTGCAAATCTATGACAATCGCCCAAAAAAAAAAAAAACTATAGCTCTCAGACTATGGAGACACTAAAATATGATTTTTTTGTTTCAAAAATACTTTTAATGTGTTAAATGGAAAAAATAAAATAAAAAAGTAGACATATTAGTTATCCCCGTGTCTGTAACAACCTGCTCAAAAAAATACCACATGACCTAACCCCTCAGGGGATCACCGTAAAAAATATAAATATAAAAACGGTGTGAAAAAAAGCAATTTTTTTTATCATCTTAAAAGTACATCATAAAAAGTTTTATAGCAAGCGATCAAAAAGTCATATGCACCCCAAAATAGTGCCAATCAAACCATCATCTCATCCCACAAAAATGATAACCTACCTAAGACAATCGCCCAAAAAAAAAAAAAAAAATTTGGCTCTCAGACTATGGAGACACTACAACATGTTTTTTTTGTTTCAAAAATGATATTGTTGTGTAAAATTTTTATAAATAAAAAAAGGATCCATATTAGGTATTGCCATGTCCGTAACAACCTGCTCTATAAAAATACCACATTACCTAACCCCTTATGTGAACATCGTCAAAAAATATAAGATAAAAGCTGTGCTAAAAAAACTTTTTTTTTGTCACATTACTAAAAAAAGGCGCATTCCCCACCGAAGTAGTTCCGATCTAACCGTCACGTCATCCTGCAAAAAATTAGCCCCTATCTAAGACAATCAGCCAAAAAATAAAAAAACAATGGCTCTCAGACTATGGACTATGGAGACACTAAAACATTATTTTTTTTGTTCCAAAAAGCTGTTATTGTGTAAAACTTAAATGAATAAAAAAGTATACATATTATGTATCACCGCGTCCATAAGAACCTGCTGTATAAAAATATCACATGAACTAACCCCACATGTAAACATCAGGAAAAAAAGTGTGAAAAATGAAAATGAATTTTTTGTCACCTTTTATCACAAAAAGCTTAATACCAAGCGATCAAAAAGTCATATGCACCCTAAAATAGTACCAATCAAACCGTCATCTCATCCCACAAAAATGATACCCTACTTAAGACAATCGCCCAAAAAAAAATAATAATATCGCTTTCAGACTATGGAGACACTACAACATGTTTTTTGTTTCAAAAATGCTATTATTATGTAAAATCAATACAACTAAACAAGGAGTCCATAATTAGGTATTGTCCATGTCCGTAACAACCTGCTCTATAAAAATACCACATTACCTAACCCCTTATGTGAACATCGTCAAAAAATATAAGATAAAAGCTGTGCTAAAAACTTTTTTTTGTCACATTACTAAAAAAGGCGCATTCCCCACCGAGTAGTTCCGATCTAACCGTCACGTCATCCTGCAAAAATTAGCCCCTATCTAAGACAATCAGCCAAAAATAAAAAAACAATGGCTCTCAGACTATGGACTATGGAGACACTAAAACATTATTTTTTTTGTTCCAAAAAGCTGTTATTGTGTAAAACTTAAATGAATAAAAAAGTATACATATTATGTATCACCGCGTCCATAAGAACCTGCTGTATAAAAATATCACATGAACTAACCCCACATGTAAACATCAGGAAAAAAAGTGTGAAAAATGAAAATGAATTTTTTGTCACCTTTTATCACAAAAAGCTTAATACCAAGCGATCAAAAAGTCATATGCACCCTAAAATAGTACCAATCAAACCGTCATCTCATCCCACAAAAATGATACCCTAATTAAGACAATCGCCAAAAAAAAATAATAATAATATCGCTTTCAGACTATGGAGACACTACATGTTTTTTTTTTTCAAAAATGCTTTATTATGTAAAACAAACAACTAAACAAGTAGTCATAATTGGTATTGTCCCGTCCGTAACAACCTGCTCTATAAAAATACCACATGATCTAACCTGTCAGATGAACATTGTAAATAACAAAAAACTAAAATGGTGCCGAAACAGCTATTTTTTGTTAACTTGCCTCACAAAAAGTGTAATATAGAGCAACCAAAAATCATATCTGCCCTAAAATAGTACCAAAGAAACTGCCACCTTATACTGTAGTTTCCAAAATGGGGTCTTTTTTTGGAGTTTGTACTCTAGAGCTGCATGAGGGGTTCTTCAAATGTGACATGGCAGCTTAAAATTATCCCAGTGAAATCTACCTTCCAAAAACCATATGGCGTGCATTTCCTTCTGCACCCTGCCTTGTGCCCATACAGCAGGGCGTGCAATAAATATTGAGTTTTGTTTGGCTGTTAACCCTTGCTTTGTTAGCGTAAACAAATTGACTAAAATGGCAAATCTGTCAAAAAAGTCAAATTCTAAAATTTCATCTCCATTTTCCAATAATTCTTGTGGAACATCTAAAGGGTTAACAACATTTGTAAAATCAGTTTTGAATACCTTCAGGGGTGTAGTTTCTAAAATGGAGTCATTTTGGGGTGGTTTCTATTATGTAAGCCTCACAAAGGGACTTCAGACCCGAACTGGTTCTTCTAAAGTGAGTTTTGAAAATTTTCATAAAAATTTCAAGATTTGCTTCTAAACTTCTAAGCCTTCTAAAATAAAATGGCATTCATAAAATGATCCAAACATGAAGTAGACATATGGGGAATGTAAAGTAATAACTATTTTTGGTGTTATTACTATCTATTATAAAAGTAGAGAAATTGAAAATTGGAAATTAAAATGAAATTTTTTGACTCAGTTTTATCAGTCATGAAGTGCAATATGTGACGAGAAAAAAGTCTCAGAATGGCCTGGATAAGTTATTACCACATAAAGTGACACATGTCAGATTTGCTAAAAATGGCCTGGGCAAAAAAGTAAAAAATGGCCCTGTCTTGAAAGGGTTAAAGAGTGCAGGTTTCAAGTGAAGTAAAGCAAACAATTGATAACTTTGCATAAAGCAAACAGGGGCAAATGTCCACAAATGTCCAGACTTCACAGTTCCCCTGCTCCAGGGCACTACACAGGTTGGCCACCGCATGAGGAGAGATGCTAATCTTTCCTCGTGGCAGATGCAGTCCTAGGTCTCAATAGGTCAGATGTCACATGACTGACATGGATGCACTATGATGGACACATCCATACTTTACTGCTATAAGAAATGTGTAAGAGCAGGGAGGAAATGAATAATGAGGCACTAATCAGTTTTTGCTGAGGCACAGCTAACGAGGCGCTTTTGACAGAAGTGACCATACGCTACAAAACTCTTTCTGACACTTTTGTACCTGATCACACAATGCTTTAAAAATATAATTTTTAAAGGATCCTAGCTGTTCACTTATTCACTTATAGTGAGACCATCAGGTTTCTATTTTGTTGTTGTTGCAGGATAGGAAAGTGTGGCCTGTTACACTTTTTTGGCTCTCAAAAGGAAATGGAAACGGAAAATAAAAGAAATAAAAGAAATGGGGGCCTTATGTTTTATGATGAATCTTCATTAACCCTTTCAGGACAGCACCATTTTTCACCTTTCTGCCCAGGCCATGTTTAGCAAATCTGACACGTGTCATTTCATGTGGTAATAACTTTAAAATGCTTTTACTTATCCAGGCCATTCTGAGACTGTTTTCTCGTCACATATTGTACTTCATGACAGTGATAAAATTGAGCGAGTGCCGGTCTTTTCTGTTTCCTGTAGCAGCCTGGGACGTCCGCCCGCCCGCTGACACGTGCACCGCTGCGACTCTGAAGCAGTGCCGACCATTCAACCCTTTTTTTTTTGTGATAAAATTGAGTCAAAAAATGTCATTTTGATTTATAAAAAAATACCAAATTTACCCAAAATTTGGAAACATTTGCAAATTAGCATATTTCAATTTCTCTACTTTTATAATAGATAGCAATAACTTTAAAAATAGTTATTACTTTACATTCCCCGTTTGTTTACTTAATTTTGTGAATGCCATTTTATTTTTTGGGTGACGTTAGAAGGCTTAAAAGTTTAGAAGCAAATCTTGAAATTTTTCAGTAAATTTCCAAAAAACTACTTTTTAAGGACCAGTTCAGGTCTAAAGTCACTTTGTGAGGCTTACATAACAGAAACCACCCCAAATAACCGTTGTTAACCCTTTAGGTGTTCCACAAGAATTAATGGAAAATGGCGATAACATTTCAGAATTTCACTTTTTTTGGCAGATTTTCCATTTTAATCAATTTTTTTACGCTAACAAAGCAAGGGTTAACAGCCAAACAAAACTCAATATTTATTGCCCTGATTCTGTAATTTACAGAAACACCCCATATGTGGTCGTAAACTGCTGTACGGGCACACGGCAGGGCGCAGACGGAAAGGAATGCCATATGGTTTTTGGAAGGCAGATTTCACTGGGATAATTTTAAGCTGACATGTTACATTTGAAGACCCCCTGATGCAGCCCTAGGGTAGAAACTCCAAAAAGATTACCCCATTTTGGCAACTACGGGATAAGGTCGCCGTTTTGTTGGTACTATTTTAGGGTAGATATGATTTTTAGTTGCTCTATATTATATATTATTATTATTTTTGTGAGGCAAGGTAACAAAAAATAGGTGTTTTGACACCGTTTTTATTTTTTGTTATTTACAATGTTAAACCGACAGGTTAGATCATGTGGTATTTTTATAGAGCAGGTTGTTACGGATGGGACAATACCAAATATAACTACTTTTTTAGTTGTTTGTTTCAGTTTTACATAATAAAGCTTTTTTATAAAAAAAATTTATGTTTTAGTGTCTGCATATTCTGAGAGCCATAGTTTTTTTTAATTTTTTAGGCAATTGTCTAGGTTAGGGTCTCATTTTTTGCGGTATGAGAAGATGGTTGGATTGGTACTATTTTAGGATGCATATGAGTTTTTGATCGCTTGGTATTACACTTTTTGTGATGTAAGGTGACAAAAAATGCCTTTTTTGACACACTTTTTTTTACGGTGTTCACATGAGGGGTTAGGTCATGTGATATTTTTATACAGCAGGTTCTTACGGACGCAGTGATACCTAATATGTATGCTTTTTTTTATTTATGTAAGTTTTACACAATGATATTATTTTTGAAACAAAACAAAAAAAAATCATGTTTTAGTGTCTCCATATTTTGAGAGCCACCGTTTTTTTTTTTTTGGGCGATTGTCTTAGATAGGGTCTCATATATTGCGGGATGAGATGACTGTTTAATTGGTATGATTTTGGGGTGCGTATGACTTTTGTGCTGAAAGTTGAGCAAAAACGGCTTATTGACACCTTTAATTTCTTTTTTAAACAGTGTTCATCTGAGGGGTTAGGTCATGTGGTAGTTTTATAGAGCAGGTTGTTACAGACGCGGCAATACCTAATATGTCTTTTTTTTAACATTTATCACAATAAAAGTATTTTTGAAACAAAAAAATCATGTTTCAGTGTCTCCATAGTCTGAGAGCCATAGTTTTCTTATTTTTTGGGCGATTGTCTTAGGTAGGGGCTCACTTTTTGCGGGAGGAGGTGACGGTTAGATTGGTATGATTTTGGGGGGCATACGCCTTTTTGATCGCTTGGTGTTGCATTTTTAGTGATGTAAGGTATAAAGTATTGGGCCCTATTCTCTTCAATATATTTATTAATGATCTTGTAGAAGGCTTGCACAGTAAAATATCTATTTTTGCAGATGACACTAAACTGTGTAAAGTAATTAACACTGAAGAGGACAGTTTTCTGCTACAGAGGGATCTGGATAGATTGGAGGCTTGGGCAGAAAAATGGCAGATGAGGTTTAACACTGACAAATGTAAAGTTATGCACATGGGAAGGAATAATGCAAGTCACCCGTACATATTAAATGGTAAAACACTCGGTAACACTGACATGGAAAAGGATCTAGGAATTTTAATAAACAGCAAATTAAGCTGCAAAAACCAGTGTCAGGCAGCTACTGCCAAGGCCAATAAGATAATGGGTTGCATCAAAAGGGCATAGACGCCCGTGATGAGAACATAGTCCTACCACTTTACAAATCACTGGTTAGACCACACATGGAGTACTGTGTACAGTTCTGGGCTCCTGTGAACAAGACAGACATAGCAGAGCTAGAGAGGGTTCAGAGGAGGGCAACTAAAGTAATAACTGGAATGAGGATCTACAGTACCCTGAAAGGTTATCAAAATTAGGGTTATTCACTTTAGAAAAAGACGACTGAGGGGAGATCTAATAACTATGTATAAATATATCAGGGGTCAGTACAGAGATCTGTCCCATCATCTATTTATCCCCAGGACTCTGACTGTGACAAGGGGACATCCTCTGCGTCTGGATGAAAGAAGGTTTGTACACAAACATAGAAAAGGATTCTTCACTGTAAGAGCAGTGAGACTATGGAACTCTCTGCCTGAGGAGGTGGTGATGGTGAGTACAATAAAGGAATTCAAGAGGGGACTGGATTTATTTCTGGAGTGTAATAATATTACAGGCTATAGCTACTAGAGAGGGGTCGTTGATCCAGGGAGTTATTCTGACTGCCTGATTGGAGTCGGGAAGGAATTTTTTTTTCCCCTTAAGTGAGGAAAATTGGCTTCTGCCTCACAGGGGTTTTTTGCCTTCCTCTGGATCAACTTGTAGGAAACAGGCCGAACTGGATGGACAAATGTCTTTTTTCGGTCTTATATACTATGTTACTATGTTACTAAGGTGACAAAAAAAAAGTTTTTTTTTTTTGCACAGTTTTAATTTTATGTTTTTTATGGTGTTTACCTGAGGGGTTAGGTCATGTGATATTTTTATAAAGTCGGTCAATATAGATGCGGCGATACATAATATGTCTGTTTTTCCCCCTATTTTTAACTTTTTTACTTTATTTTAGGAAAAGGACACATTTTTTTTTTTACTTTTTTTTTGTAAAACTTTATTTTTTTTAACTTTTTTTACACTTTTTTTTTGTCCCACTCTGGGACATCAACATTTGGGGGTCTGATCCCCTGTACTATGTATTATAATACTTCTGTATTGTGATGCATTGGCTGTAAGTGTATTACACACTGTAATACACTTACAGCATGCTTGTCTGTGAGGTCCAGGGGGCTGGATCTCACAGGCTCTCCCAGAAGGCAGCCACGATGCCTAAGGAAGGCATCGGGCTGCCTTTACTGTCATCGGGTCCCCGTCACAGCAGCACGGGGACCCGATGGCAGCTCCGATCCCCGCACGGACATCGCACATGCTGCGGTCAGCGCTGACCGTGGCACATCAAGGGTTAATGTGCTGGCATCGGTGTTTTCAGCAGGCGTCTGGCTAGCAGTCCCCTAAATCAGTGGTTCCAGCTGTGTCTGGCTAAGTTTAATGCTCTCCGGCAAAGGATAGAGTTTGTTCTGGGGTGAAATTCAATTGCCAAAATAGCAATACCGTACATCAGTGGTTTCAGCTGTGGCTGGCCAAGTTTAATATTGCCCAGTAAAGGAAGGATTTTAAATTGTTGGGTGAAATATTACCATTTTTGCCAGGTACAAACCGTTGCACTGCATAACTGAAAGGGAACTTACAATTGACGGTTACATTCTTGCATGAAATAAAGCCTTTTTGGGCTGTGAAGCCAAAGGTAGTCGCCAATAACAGTTTTTTTATTTTTACTTTTTTTAAATAAATTAGTGTAGAGCCCAAAACATTGGGAAAATATAAAAAATAAAACAAAGTGTAAGTGCACGGTAGTATAACAATGGTTGGGTGAGGTCGGTATATGTCTATTCTGCATAAGGTACAAACAAGTCCTGTGGGATCCATTCCTGGTTCTTTTTAATAAACGAAAGCTTGCCCACATTGTCTGCGGACAGGCGGCTGCGCTTGTCTGTGATAATGCCCCCAGCCATGCTAAACACACATTCAGACAATACAGTGGCTGCAAGGTAGGTCAGCACCTCCAAGGCGTCAGAGGGCAACCTCAGGACATGTACCCAATTTGATGAACCAGAAGTTGAATGGGGCAGACCCAGTGGCGTAGCTAGAAATCATTGGGCACCACAGCAAATTTTTGAATAGGGCCTCCCTCCCCCAGTAATTTTTGCGCAAACCACTTCCTTTCATGGCGCCATGCCTGTGGCTACTAAAGATCGCTCTCTCAGACCAGTCCCAGCAGCTGTTCCATTCGCTTTCTACACTGTCTATACTGCCACTGTATATAATTTAATTGTAAAATACTGTTGAGGGGGTCCTGACAAAGTCCTTTAGTCCTCCTCCTCCTGAATGGGCCCTTTCTAGGTCACGGCGCCAAAGCAGTTGCTTCCCCTGCTTCCCTGTAGCTACGCCCCTGGGTAAACCCATCAGTCAGTATGTGTACTCTTCCACCATGTTGCTGAAATGCTGCCTCCTGCTAAGACGTTCCAGATCTGCTGGTGGTTCAGGTTGTTGTGGCGTGATGACAAAGCTTTCCCACATTTCCCCAATGCTAACCCAGCCTTCTGAGGTGCTGATGGTGACCCAGCTGCCCGTGAGCTGGCTTGGGTGCCACACGAGAAAACGGTTCCTCCTACTCCTCCTCCTCATCCTCCTCATCCTCTAGAACTGTGCCGTGGCTGGACAATTGTGTTCCAGGCCAGGGACTATGTTGGTGCAGGAACCCACCCTTCGAGCCACTTGGATGTCACTGGCCTTAAGTTAAGAATAAGGCGTGTATATAGTTTTGTTTGTTTATATAGTAAGTTTAGTTGCATTATAGTTATTTTGTAATTTGTAAATAGTTTGTTAATGGTTTGAGTGAAAGGGGGGAGGGGGGGGGGTGTTGTGTGTGTTCGACTAACTGAATTGATTTTCCCTGTCTGATGTTTAGGAATTTCTGCACCCCAAATTCAGCACATGTGGCAGGCAGAGGGTGTGCGTCAAAGCGGCTATGCCCAGACCTGCTAGTATATTTCGCCCATTAGCACACAAACCCAGGCCGGGCTGGAGACTCAGTGGCACAAATCAATGATCGGTCTGTTGTTCCATGCCTGTCCACAGCTCCTGCGCTGTGCGGGGTTTGTCCCACAAACACACACGTTTTAAAACAACCTGCTGTCGTTTCCCCCTGGCTGTGCTGCTGTGGGTGGTGATGGTGTTACGCTGAATGGATGAGGAGGAGGTAAGCGGAGGAGGAAGCCGAGTAGGAGGAGGAGGTGGTAACAGGATACAAACAGAAATGCCCGGCCATCCTCGGGGGCGGAAATACATTCGCAAAAATGCTATCCGCCTTTGGGCCAGCCGCTACATTTACCCACTGTGTTGTTGGTTATGTGGACGTTGCCACAGATAGCGTTGTGCAGTGCACACTTGATTTTGTCCGCCACTTGGTTGTGCAGGGAAGGGATGGCTCGCCTACAAAAGTAGCGACGGCTGGGATACACCTACTGTGGGACAGCCACCACCATAAGGTTTTTAAAACTGTCCACCAGACAGAATGACAGCATTTTAAAGGACCAGGAAGTTTAAAATAAGGCATTCAGAGCCATGGGTAGAGGGGCACTTCCTCTTTCTATTTCTTTTTCTCTCCAGTGTTTGGGAGATGGACAGCTGATAGCTGGACACTTTCATGTGATTTGGTGGAGATGCTTGGTGACAATGACAGATGTGATGGCGTTGCTGCCACATCCTCTGTTTGCTGAGTGACAGGTGCCACTGTCACTCACTTGGGCTCAAGTTTAGAATGTTTATTTATTATTTTTCTGTATTTATTTTATTTTAAGTCATTTCCCTATCCACATATGTTTGCAGGGCATTTACCTACATTTTGCTGCCTTTTGCAGCCCCTTAGCCCTTTCCAGGGCTATTTTACAGCCATTTAAGTGCCCAAAAGTTCGGGTCCCCATTGACTTCAATGGGGTTTGGGTTCGGGGTCAAGTTCGAATCCCAAACCCGAACATTTTCGTGAAGTTCGGCCGAACTTCTCGAAACCGAATATCCAGGTGTTCGCTCAATTCTACACTCAGGAATCTGATGGTGCACAAGCTTAATTCCTACCAAGTTGCTGTCATTGCAGTTGCTGCTATACCATTTAGTCAAGTCTGCTGCCTTTAGAAAGCTAATGGCGTGTGCTCAGCCTCACTGGAAGATTCCTTTCTGGCAATATTCCTCCCAAAAAGCCATCCCTGCCTTGTACACATGGTCATGGCGGACAATGTGGGCCTCTGCCTGGGATTGTCACTTTTCCACGGTAGACACCTGGAGCAGCTCTTACGGGCAGGAACAGTACATGTCTTTTATGGCCCACTGTGTCAATGTTTTGACCCTCCCCCCCAAGGTTGTTTGCCCTAACCCTCCATCACATTTGTCAAGTCAAACATTGTCACGCCATGTTGGAACTAATTGGCGTGGATGAGAGTAGCCACACCGGCGAGCAGCTCTTTCTAAATGTACACTGGCATGCTGGTAATGTCCAGGAGATGGTCCATGCACTTCAGCCATTCTTATATGGCGAGCAACGCTCTCTTGGAAATGCAGCGTCAGAATGGGATGCCTCTATACCGCTTAATCCGCGACGTGACAACTCACTGGAATTCAACATTGCACATGCTCGAGTATCGGTTCAAGTAGCAGAAAGCCATAAAAGATTTTGTCATGTACCAGACAGCATCAGCAGCAGGGAGCTCTTTTTGCTTCGAGGTCAGACAGTGGCAACTCATCCGAGACGCCTTTCGGGTGCTGAATCCCATTAAGAGATCACAAAGTTTGTCACAGGGACAACTGCGGCATCCCTCTCATATTTATCTTAAAACAGATGCTGGTCATCATGCAGCAGGGGACGACGATGGAAGAAGAACGCATCTTGCTGTCTGTCTTATAGCTGTTGTGGACACACAAATGGAATCTGCAATGGAGGAGGAGGATCAGAAGCTGCCACTGCAAGGCGTATTGTTGACGTCAAGCAGTCTGATGATTACTGCATAGCTATGCTTTTAAACCCTCGCTAACAAGGCAAAATGGGAGGACAAATGACGTTATTACTACCAAACAGTGTGTACCCACGTGGGGGTTTCCTGGGGCTGATAAAGTATCAGAGGAAATTTATGAATGGTATCTTGTGTGGATTAATAGAGAGAGAAGATTAGTAATGGCTGTAAAGGTTAGGGTTAAAGGAAATGACGGGGTGGATTTTTTATTAATTATTATCGGTTGGTTAGTAAATTTTTATATATGTCTATGGCTATTTATGAATATGGTTTTAAAAAGGGGGATTGTTTTATTTTATTTATCTATTGTTGATGCAGGCAAAGTGCGGAAGTGGAAGAGGGGGGAACATGGGTATATTTAAAGACTTCCTTTAATGATTGAAGTATACGCCCCTGATAAAGCTTGGAGCGAAACCTGGGTCGGGCAGGAGCATGGGGCTGCTATATTTACATGATATGCATTTGTGAGTATTATAAAAAAAAAATGTATGTGACTATTGGTGACAGTGCTTCACTATGGAAGTGATTTTTTGATATCTCATAGCATTGTCTGTGGGAAGGAGAAGTTGGGAGAAGCACGAGGCGGTTGAATTTATCAGATGTGCTTGTATTTTCACCTGTGCTTGTGAGTATAAAAACACATTTGCATGTGAATACTGGCAATAGTACTTCACTATTGATATGTCCCAGGACCCTCTGTGGGAGGAAGATATTTGTGGAACTCGATGTTTTTTCCATATATGTACAAGTGGATGGCTCTGATTTAAAGAGGTTACCTCCTTAACCATTGGAATCGTGCAGTCCCCAAAAACATCATGTTCTGTTTGGCTGCTGCTGCCTCTATCATGCCATCGCCACCATCATGATCCTCGATGCTAATCACCTACTGCCACAGCTATTAACGCAAAGCATCTACCACTACTACCACTACCACCACTACTACTAATACTATTACTACTGCTACCCGTAGACAGCCTTGTATGTTCCATGCTATGCCGATTTAAAAAAAAAAATTTTTAGGCTCGTTCACAAAGAGCCACATTTTCTTTTGATAATCAACACTTGTGCGTGTTATAAGGACAGGCATTCTAACCATGTCAAGGATTAATTTTTGGACGCTTGCACTCCCCCAAGCCACTTTTTTTAAAATCCCATAACACCGTGTGTGTTCAACCATCATGTTCAATTTTTTTAAGGCTTTGAAATATGAAAAAGCTTAACATATGTGTTGGTGTGGTGTGTATATTAACACTTTAAAACATGTGTTTACCCATAGCTATGTATTTCAGTGTCATTTAAACATAATTTACCATTGCTGTCATTGCATTCAAGAGCTTGGGGAGGGAAAAAGAAAAAAAATCATAAAAACATAAATTAAAACCGATAGCAAATTTTCTTAAAACTTCCTAGGAAGCTAGAGGGGGTTATATACCAATTTTCAGGGCAATTGGAGCAACTTCGGTTCATCCTGAATCATTTCAGGGACGAACTGAACTTTTTGAAAAATTTGGAAGACCTGAAAGTTACCGAATATTGAGAAGTTTGGTCATCTCTACATATCACTCGTTAAAATAATATCCAGCCATGTAATAAATGGACATGCTCTTCACAAGCTGAGGACCCCCTCTGTAATAGGCATATGCCCTAACAGGACATATAAACGACTGTTGTCCTATTGGGATAACTTGTTTGAATGAACATTTTGAATGAATATCTCTTAGGCCTATTTCAGATGACCTTATTACATCTGCTTTCCGGGTCCCTATTGTGGCTAAAAAGGCAAAAACACCTGAGCTCCTCATGGATCTCTAAAATTTAATTTTGATCACCAAACATAACACTGCAGTTTTGCTTATTATTAAACTGGCTGCCATGTTTAAAGGGGTTGTCCAACTTGATATACCCAGTGTCATGTCAAGGGAAGCATAGTTAACTGCTCCTTGACACGCTTTCCAGCTCTATGGGTCCATCATTGTTTTTATTGTGGTTTGTCCCTGCATGTAAACTTCCCGTATGGAAGGGGACACGTGCACCACTGCAGCCAATGACTGGCCACAGCAATGGCATGTCCCCAAGTAGCACGTCACTGTTGGGTTATGATCCATCTGGGCACACATCACGACTGCTGCTAGTCATTGGCACAAATGACCCCACCTATGCTGGAAGTTTACATTTGTGGACTGAAGCTCAGATAAACTGCAATTGTTAAGTGACACTCAAAGAGGTATATTAATCTGAACCGCTTATACAGGCACCATGTGTATAATCAACTTTTAAAATACGGACAGTAGCAATGAAAATAAAGGAGAAATAGGATTTGAAAACAGAATTCCATTTAAAACTCTTAATTTTCCTTTGTCTTCCTTAGAATACAGCATAACAACCCTATATACAAAGAGTTTATAAACTTGATATTTCTACTGGTGTCTGTTTATTCATCAGCTTGTGAACAATGCTTGTACATAATTTCGGAAGATACTGATTTAACAGATTGAATTTTTTTTTATATCTGCTCTACATTACAAATAATTAAACACATTTCATTTTCTTCTAGATTTACAGCTTCAAAAATGTTCATACATTCAGTGATATATAGACAACATTTGACATTTGAAGACTGTTTCACTTTCTTCTAATTAATATCAATCATCCCTTGTGTATTCTATCATGTTTAGTAGATAACAACAATGTGACATGCACCAAGGTAAACAAAGGAAACTGAGCCTTAATTATAAGTTGAAGTTGGAGGCAGCTCTGTAGGTGGTATGTTTATGAGCAGCATTCAATAGTAAAATAGAAATTGGGCGTTTCAACTTACAAATTAAGCCAGAAAATATTCGTCTTTTCCTGACAAACTAAACCTAAGTTACATTACTTTACAATGAGAGTATCTTACCATGAGAAAGCACATACCACAAAATATCAAACAGAAGTAATACTCAGTTAATGGAAATATCATATATAAGTATTTATTGTGCTTAACCTTATGATAACCAAAACAACTGAAAGGTGGCATGAAGCAGGATGTGCTTCATGCCACCTTTCAGTTGTTTTGTGTATATATAATTTTGGGAGGTGTATAAACTCCTATGTAAATGTAGCCTGGTTTCCACCCACAGGCTACTTTTAAGTGCACCTGTGAGGCCTGGGCCATATCAGCCAGTCTTGGGTGGGGCTCACAGTCCTCTCCCTCCTCCCATTGCAGGCATGGTTTCATGCTGGAGGTAACTGAGGAGTTTGCTCTGAGCCGGCCTATATATTCCTGTAATGCCTACTGGCTACTGGTATTGCCCATATGGCACACGTGGGTGAGTGTTAGGTCCCGAGCTACTTGAAAAACCTTGGCGTGGTGCTCGGGCTTAAGACATGTCCTCCACTGCTGATCATGTTGACTAATCTCTCAATTTTAACATCAGTTTGAGGGCTTAGTAAGACCGCAGTGTGCACCTGTTTTGTCATTTGTTATTGCTATACCTTATGATAACAAACATTTTTTATCTGCAAATATTGGATCCAGCCCTTTTGTATATTAACCTACTGTATGTACATGAGAAGAAACTGGGTCAACCACTCAGTTTTAAGCCAGGGCTTAGTGAGTGTCATTTAAAGACACTAGAAAATATCAATGTTGGTGCAGGCCTCTGCATAAAACATTCAGTAAACCCAGAGTTGGACTGACAGTGTACCAGAGGATCCGCTGGTGGACAAGGTCTCAGAAGCCATAGTAGGCTTCAAAGGTCTAAGAGAAAAATCCCATTTTGAGCTACCTTTGGAGCCAATTTCTTGCCATTAGAGTCTATTTCTTTGATTCAAACCCTGTTAGACTATATTGATGATATAGCGGTTGCACCCAAGAATAATTTTCTTTGGTAGGCCCAAGGAACCGCAGTCTGACACTGAGTAAGCCCTCCCTATAATCTGGTCCTGTCTTAGCCACCACAGTAATCAATATATTAGCCACACAAACCTAGTAAAGGTAACTTCACATGCTCAATGAATTCTAATTATGGGGACAATAATGACTATTAAACTAGAAAACATAATTTTGTAATATTAAAATGATGAAACTATTCATTCTTTAACAAGAATATCCTTGTAACAGCTCTTAGAACTCTTTCAGCATGGTCACTCTGAAAGGAGCCTTGAAAGATAGTGGCTAAAAAGAACTGTAGATATAGCGTATAGCCAGTGACAAAGATGCAGTTTAAACCCTGAGAACTCTTGCTCCTTCTTTGCCATCAAAGATTAAAAAGATCTACATAATCTGGAACACATTTGCTAGAGATAAATACTAGACAAAACCTACAGGAAGGACTATATATCTTTAGCAACCAGTCTTTCATATATTACTTTCTTGCATCTCTCAATCTTTTGAATTTGTAAGTCTGAGATTGTATTATGTACAGCCTCTGTAAATTATGAAATATTTTTCTAGATTTTCTCTTTGGATAATTGTCAGCAAGTAGGTTGATTTTTCAACACACAAACTCTTCTTCAGCTCCACTTCTTGCCCCAGCTCTGAGTGCTAAATACCACATAAGGTGACAAAGGATGCAAGATGCAAAAAGTATGCTCTACTTTCACTATACTACAGCATGAGTAAATCGAAATTAAAACATAACCTTTATTAAAAATATATGTTAAAAAAAATTTACATCCATAATTTAATTGCAAATCCTCAAATAAAATCAGGATGTCATCGATATATCTACCCCAAAAACAAAATGTGAAAAATGTAAAAAGACTAACCCTCAGAAAAGGTAGAAATGCCCTCCCATGACTGCAAAAATAAATTAGCTTAGCTTATGTCAGGGCTGACTGTGCCCGTGGCAATTTTGCTGCTTGATAAACAGCTGTGAAATGAAAGTATATATCATACACTATTGTGTAGGTACTTAGTTTCAAAACTAGCATTCAGAGTAGTGGCTATGACGTTGATCCCATGAACTCTGGAAACAGAGGATTTTGTGTCCCATAGAAACCATGAAAGAGCATGAGTTTTCCTTGAATTGAATGTTAGCATGCTCTCATTGGACCATAGGACTGTGTAACCACTACATCAATGGGTGTGTAGTACAATCCTTTCTGGGTCCAGCTCAGTGGAAACCCATGTGATATCACATGAAGTGACAGTTCAGTGCAGAAGTATTTTGACTGGATTTTTATAATTTAGTCTTAGCCTAGCCTAGCAAAGCCGCTGAACAGAGGAAACTCAGCATTTGGGAACACTCATGGTTTCTAAACTCAAATTGTTATTGCCTGTAAATAGAGTTGAGCAAACACCTGTAAGTTCGAGTTATCTAGGTTCGGCCGAACTTCGCCGAAAAGTTTGAGTTCGGGACTAGAACTTGACCCAAACTTGACACCGAACCCGAACCCCATTGAAGTCAATGGGGACACGAACTTTTGGGCACTGAAATGGCTCTAAAAGAGTCATGGAAAGGGCTAGAGGGCTGTAAAAGGAAGCAAAATTGGGGCAAGAGCTGGACAATTGCCATGCAAACAAATGTGGATAAGGAAATCACTTAAAATAACATAAAATACATACAAATTTACAATTATAATCTTGAAATAAGAGGAGGAGGTCCATATGGAGTAGGAGGTTGAGGAAGTGGTGAACGTGGTGGTGTAGGTGGAAGCGGTGGTGGAGGAGGTAGTCGCCAACAACACTGTTTTTTTTTTAAATATTTTTTTTTCTAAATTTGGGTAGACCCCAAATCATTGGGAAATATAGAAAAGAAAAGAAAGAGAAAGTGTGCTGGAGTATAACAAAGGCTGGGTGAGGCTGCTATACATGTCTATTCTGCACAAGGTACGGACAAGTCCTGTGGGATCCATGCCTGGTTCATTTTAATGAATGTGAGCTTGTCCACATTGGCTTTGGACAGATGGCAGCGCTTGACTGTGATAACGCCCCCTGCCGTGCTAAACACAAGTTCAGAAAATACACTGGCCAGCACCTCCAAGGCGTAAGGGGCAAGCTCAGGTCATGTGCCCAATTTGGAGACACAGAAGTTGACTGGGGCAGACCCATCAGTCAGTACATGTAGGCGTGTGCACACATACTGTTCCACCATGTTGCTGAAATGCTGCCTCCTGCTAAGACGTTCCACATCAGCTGGTTCTTGTGGCGTGCTTACACAGCTTTTCCACATTTCGGCCATGCTAACCCTGCCTTCTGAGTTGCTGGCCGTGCCATAGCTGCGTTGGTGACTTCTTCCTCCTCCTCTGGCTTCGCCTTGTGCTTCCACTGAGGCCCCGGTGTCAGGTGGGAATGCCATTAACAGCGCGTCTACCAGCGTGCAGAATATATTTCCCAGTCAGGTATGCAGTGCAGGGGTAGTGTGAAAGAAAAAAGGGGTACAGATCACCCAACAATCTAAATGCCGCCGAATGTACAGAATATTTTTCCCAGTCAGGTAAGCAGTGCAGGGGTAGTTTGAAAAAAAAAAAGGGTCATCATGGAGTGTCCCGGTCATCCGGCATCTATTCGCTCCGCTGAAGGATTATTCTGAAAGTGTGTAGAAGCCACACGGGGCCCCCACTCTGCAGATTTATCATGGAGACATCATGGAGATTTTACAGCATATAACTACAGCACCCAACAATCTAGACGCCGCCAAATTTACAGAATATATTTCACAGTAAGGTAGGCAGGGCAGGGTAGTTTGAAAGAAAAAAGGGGTTATGGAGCATCCCCATCACCCGGCATCTATTCGCCCCACTAAAGGATTATTTTAAAAGTGTATAGAAGCCACAAGGGGCCCCCACTCTGCAGATTAATCATGGAGACATCATGGAGATTTTACAGCATATAAACACAGCACCCAACAATCTAAACACCGCTGAATTTACAGAATATAATTCCCAGTCAGGTATGCAGTGCAGGGATAGTTTGAAAGAAAAAAAGGGTACAGATCACCCAAAAATCTAAATGCCGCCGAATTTACTGAATATATTTCACTTTGCACAGAATGAATTGTTTGCACAATTACTTTTTTCTATGTTATTTATCACGTGGACTTAATTATGCACATGTGGGATTAATAATTAATTTTGTACAAAAACACGATGTTGATATGTATAATTCACTTGGCTTGAAAATGGCTCTGTGAGAGAGCTGAAACGTTGCTGTGTAAACATGTGTTAATAAACACACTTTGTTCACTTTTTACCAGAGGAGTGCTGCGCCAATTTGTTGGAGATATATATATATATATATATATATATATATATACAAATCCAAAGAATTGAAGCAGCACTCCAGATATGGTGAAGCAAATGGTGGACCGACTTTATTCCCCTTGCAACATTTCAACTGCACAATGCAGTCTTTCTCAAGACTGCATTGTGCAGTTGAAACGTTGCAAGGGAAATAAAGTCGGTCCACCATTTGCTTCACCATATCTGGAGTGCTGCTTCAATTCTTTGGATTTGTATAACTATAACGACACGGTCAGTCGTCAGTGAAGGATTGCACCCGTTTTAATCTTGAGTGCTGCTGGATTTCTTTGTTTGTTATAAATATATATATATATATATATATATATTGTAACAACACGGGGTCATTTAGCTCTTCCAGATCGCCGTCTTAACGCCTTAGACGGTTGGCACACATCAAGAAGCCACTCCACCACTAGGGATTCGGGTGCAAACTGGCCACAACCAGCTTTATTGTCACAACAGCATTACAACAAAATCATAAAAATAAATCCTCGGCCGTCTGGCCACTGACTAAACAGTCTTTCCCTCTCTATCAGGATCTGGGTCTACCACCCAGCTCCCCAAAACACATCACCAGTGCTTACCCTACACACAGGGTTAGAGGGTCCTGGCTCCCACAGACCTCGACACAGCCTGTTCCTTTCACAGACTGGGAGCCCTGATTGAGGAGCTCAGCCCAGATTTATCCAAGCTCCTCAGCTGGCTGATAATTATCCCCATTACCAGCCTGACTGCTGCAGACAGTGGGAAAAACTATTTCCCCAACCTTTCTTGTTCTCACCCAGCTTTCTCTGGGTGAGATATGCCACTTCAATGGCCTTCCTATGGCCTTCTGGCAGCTCCACTGCCACAATATATATATATTGTGGGGAGTCGCTCTGGTAGATAGCAGTGCGGGTGCAGTACAGAGGCAAAACAAGAAGTCCAGAAAGTGCAATAAACAGTGTTTTATTCACACTTGCACACAATAAACGATAAACAGTCTCTTGGTGTTAATTCACACTCAGCAAACACAAAAAAGCAAAACCAAAGAGTCCAAAACCAGGTTCAATCACCTGTGAGATGTTTAGGTGCGCGTTCGCACCTGGCGGTCGGCCCAGCCGCAGGATAATCCACCTTCAGGCTTCCAGGACGACTGCACGACTCCTTGCTGAGCTCATCCTTCCAGCCCAGAGAGCAACACAACACTAGCAGCAGCTCCAGGATAATCACAGCCACACCTGCTGATGTGGCTGCCTTTAAAAAGCCCCGCAAAGTCCGGCCTGGACCGTGGGGAGTAGGCACCCACCCAACTCTTTGCCTACTCCCAGTAAAAGCCGGCCCGGATTGGCTTTGCAGCCAAACTAACTATCAATGTCAAGCAGCACTAGCTGCTGCTGACACATAAAACCCGGCTCTCACCTCACCGAGGCCAGGAACCTCGGTGACACGTATCTTCCGTCCATGACGGCACCTTGCGCCCTCTTACATACCTCCCCCTTTGTTCAACCCCGACAGGGTGAACACACGCCAAACACTGTACTCGAGACAGTGCATCCGCATTTCCTTGCAAGCGGCCTGCCCTGTGTTCCACTGTGAACTTGAAGTTCTGCAGGGACAAGAACCATCTGGTGACCCGAGCATTCCTGTCTTTCGCCTGGCACATCCACTTTAGAGGGGAATGGTCGGTCACCAGACGGAACTTTCTCCCTAGCAGATAATAGCGGAGAGACTCTAGTGCCCACTTGATGGCCAGGCACTCTCTCTCCACTATACTGTACCTGGTTTCGGCTGGGGTGAGTTTGCGACTCAGGAAAACCACGGGATGCTCCTCCCCATTGATTTCCTGAGAGAGTACAGCCCCGAGGCCCACTTCAGAGGCATCGGTCTGTACCACAAACTCTCTCTTGAAGTCGGGCGTCACCAAAACCGGGGACCCACACAGGGCCGACTTCAGAGCAGAGAAAGCCTTATCCGCCTGCTCATTCCACTGGATCGACACTGACCTGCGTCCCTTTAAAAGGCTTGTCAATGGAGCAGCAATTGTAGCGAAGTTGGGAATAAACCTCATGTAGTATCCCACCATGCCCAGGAATGATTTTACTTGCCGCGTAGTGACAGGTCGGGGCCAATTCTTAATTGCCTCAATTTTGTTTACCTGAGGTTTGACCACCCCCGCCCAATGACATACCCTAGGTATTTGGTCTCTTCTAACCCTATCACACACTTTTTGGGTTAGCAGTTAAGCCAGCTTTCCTAAGGGAGTCCACTACGGCCTGTACCTTCGGTAGGTGACTCTCCCAGTCGGTGCTATGGATAATGATATCATCCAGATACGCTGAGGCGCACTCGTCGATGTGGACGAAGCACAATATCCATAAGCCTTTGAAACGTGGCGGGGCGCCATGTAGACCAAAGGGTAATACCTTGTACTGATACAACCCCTCCGGTGTGATAAAAGCAGTTTTTTCCTTGGCAGTCTCCGTTAAGGGTACCTGCCAGTACCCTTTAGTGAGGTCCAAGACAGAAAATACCTGGCTTGGCCCAATTTTTCAATGAGCTCATCCACCCTCGGCATGGGATATGCGCCAAACTTGGACACCTCATTCAGCTTATGGAAATCGTTACAGAACCTCAATGTCCCGTCCGGCTTGGGTATTAAGACCATCGGACTGGCCCAATCACTTTTTGACTCCTCGATGACACCTAACTGGAGCATCAGCTGCACTTCCTTCACAATGGCTTGTCGCCGAGCCTCGGGTACCCGATACGGCTTTAACCGGACTTTGGCCTGAGGCTCAGTGATAATGTCATGCTGGATTAGGGATGTGCGCCCAGGAGGTCCGAGAACACATCCGTGTTCCGACTAATGAACTCCTTAACTTCCTGGACCTGTTTGGAGGATAGGCTATCTGAAATTTTTACGGTGGCTGCTGCTTCCCGGACTTCGAGGTAAGGGGCTGGATCCTTCTCACCTAGAAGCCCTGGCCGGGGACTGTCATCGCTGGACGAGTTCCTATCCTTCCATGGCTTCAGCAAATTCACATGATACACCTGCTCCGGCTTCCGCCGCCCTGGCTGGTGCACCTTGTAATTTACTTCCCCACTTTCTCGAGCACTTCATAGGGCCCCTGCCACCTAGCTAGAAATTTGCTGTCAAGGGTGGGTACCAGAACTAAAACTCGGTCTCCGGGATTAAAGTCTCGCACTCGAGCCTGACGATTATAGACTCTACTTTGGGCCTGTTGTGCTGCCTCCATATGCTCCCGGACCAGCGGTAACACCCTCTCCATAATGCTCCTGCATCTGGGTAACATATTCAATTACGCTTTGTGGGGGACGGGCTGTTGTTCCCACGCTCCTTAGCGATGTCCAACAGGCCCCGTGGGCGTCTGCCATAAAGCAGTTCGAAGGGTGAGAACCCAGTAGAGGCCTGGGGCACTTCTCGCACTGCAAACATGAGATAGGGCAGAAGCAGATCCCAGTCCTTCCCATCTCGGGACACCACCCTTTTAGCATATTTTTTAAAGTTTGGTTAAATCTTTCCACAAGGCCGTCCGCTTATGGATGGTAAACGGACGTCCGCAATTGCTTTATATGCAACAGTTTACATAATTCCTCATAATCTTAGACATAAAAGGGTCCCTTGGTCCGTCAGAACCTCCTTAGGTAGGCCCACCCGGGTAAACATCTCCATTAACTCCTTTGCTATGAGCCTAGCCGATGTGTGTCGAAGAGGCACCGCCTCTGGATATCGAGTAGCATAGTCCAGAATCACCAGGATATGTTGGTGACCCCTAGCAGACTTCTGGTACGGGTCCGACCAGATCCATGGCAATACGCTCGAATGGGACCTCAATTATTGGGAGAGGGACCAGGGACTTCTGTAATGTGGCTGGGGGCTATTTACCTGACAGGTCGGACAGGACTTACAGAACTCCTCTACTTCCTTAAACAAACCAGGCCAGTAAAATCGCTGTAGTACGCGGTCCTGCGTTTTCTGCCACCCCATGTGTCCCCAAGAACATGTTGGTGGGCAAGCTCCATAACAAGCTTGCGATATGCGGTGGGCACCACCAACTGTTCAACTGGCTCACCTCGGATTTGGTTCACCCGATACAACATATCCTGAAGAATAATAAATCGTGGAAACATTAATTCAGCCCCAGGTTTCTGGGGTTTACCGTCAATCATTACAACACTTTCCCAGGCCCTGGTTAGGGTTTGGTCCCGGTGTTGTGCGGTCCCAAAATTTTCCCCGGAGACATTGAGGTCTGCCAACTCAGGTCCCGGGGCAAGTCCTCCGTGTCTCCCACCATTACACTCAGTGGGGTTGTCTCCCTCTACCGCTGGAGCAGTGGTCACCCCTACCGCTGGCCCTTCAGATTCGGGCTCCCAGGGTTCTGGCCTTCCAGTGGTATCAGGCCACTCTACTAGGGTTACCCCTGTCTCGGGCCCATCAGACACCTTTATAGCCGGCCACAGCGCCGGGAAACCGGGAAGTCCCTCCCAAGTATCAGTTCATGTGGGAGTTTGGTAGCGACAGCCACCTCGTGGGTCCACTTACCAGCAGCTGTGGACAAAGTCACTAATGCAGTGGGGTAGTCTTTTAAGTCTCCGTGGATGCATAGGACTCCGACTTTACGGCCGGTATACTCCGCAGGCCGTATTAGGGCAGCTCTTACCAGGGAGACTAAACTCCCGGAGTCCAGCAGGGCCACCGCCAGAGAATCTCCCACCTCTACCTGACACAGGTGGTTATTGTCCTGCCCTCACGGGTGCCAGTTGCACACAGCTTCCGTGCATACAGGGAGTGGCGATACCCGTAGTTCACATCCATCGGCTCACCCTGATGCGGACAGTCGGCCCTGATGTGGCCTGGCTCCTGACACCTCCAGCATACCACGGGAGGCGGATCCGCAGGGGATACATTCCGTGCAGGTCTCTCTGTCGCCGGTCGTCGGAACTGGGGTGGAGGCCTCCGGGTTTGACTGGCCCCTTCCCAGCAAGACTCCCCTGCAGGTTTCTGGTGGCCTCGTAACGCTCTACCAGGTCGACCATCTCCAGGGCACTTACCGGAGACGCCTGGCCGACCCAGTGCTGGAGGGGATAAGGCAGGGCCCTCCAAAAGATGTCCGCCAACAGTCGATCCAGCATGGCAGTGGGACTTAGTAGATCAGGCTGCAGCCACTTTTGCAGCCTGTGCAGCAGATCGTAGTACTGCGGCCTAGCAGGTTCAGTCGTTTTAAAGTCCCACTGGTGGACTCTTTGAGCGCGGACCAGCACGCTCACCCCCAGTCTGGCTAGGATCTCTCCTTTCACAGTGTCATAATCGGCCGCTTGGTCGTCCGACAAGTCGAAAAACACCTGCTGGGGTCCGGAAGCCAGGAACGGAGCGACCACCTCAGCCCACTGGTCACGGGGCAGCTTCTCCTCACGGCCACTTTTTCGAAGACTGCCAGGTAGGTCTCGGCATCATCCTCGGGGTCATCTTGGGAATTGCTGCACGGACCGCTTTCCGGGCATCATGGGCACGGTGAGAGGCTCCAGTCGCTTGCAAAGCCATTACATGTTGCAACAGCAGCTGGTTTGTCTCCTGCTGCTGCTTGTTGGCCTCCCGCTGCTGTAAATTGGCCTCCACGAGAGCCTTTACAACTGCCTCCATCTTGTCAGAGTTCACGTGTTGCAACCTTGCCGGCTTGACATATGACATTCACTTTGGAAAAACTTCGGCGTTTACGCCAGCCTCACTGCGCATGCCCGCATCCGACACCAAATGTGGGGAGTCGCTCTGGTAGATAGCAGTGCGGGTGCAGTACAGAGGCAAAACAAGAAGTCCAGAAAGTGCAATAAACAGTGTTTTATTCACACTTGCACACAATAAACGATAAACAGTCTCTTGGTGTTAATTCACACTCAGCAAACACAAAAAGCAAAACCAAAGAGTCCAAAACCAGGTTCAATCACCTGTGAGATGTTTAGGTGCGCTGTCAGCACCTGGCGGTCGGCCCAGCCGCAGGATAATCCACCTTCAGGCTTCCAGGACGACTGCACGACTCCTTGCTGAGCTCATCCTTCCAGCCCAGAGAGCAACACAACACTAGCAGCAGCTCCAGGATAATCACAGCCACACCTGCTGATGTGGCTGCCTTTAAAAAGCCCCGCAAAGTCCGGCCTGGACCGTGGGGAGTAGGCACCCACCCAACTCTTTGCCTACTCCCAGTAAAAGCCGGCCCGGATTGGCTTTGCAGCCAAACTAACTATCAATGTCAAGCAGCACTAGCTGCTGCTGACACATAAAACCCGGCTCTCACCTCACCGAGGCCAGGAACCTCGGTGACACGTATCTTCCGTCCATGACGGCACCTTGCGCCCTCTTACAATATATATATATATATTTATTTATATAATATATATATATATATATATATATATATATATATATGAGTGTGTGTGTGTGTATGTGTGTATATATATATATATATAAACAAAGTTGTGTAAGCACATCCAATTACTTTTGAGTTGGTGCAAATGGAGAGATTATATGAAATATGGCTATAATTCTTTAAAGGTTAATATATCATTTTTTATTTAGATTTAAACTAAAAGTCTATACTTCACTCACATATTCATAGCTTTGTTTCAGAAGTGAAATATTGAACTGTCCAAATACTTCTGGACCCAACTACATAAACCAGCTCAGTGCAGCTGTCCTGGAACTATTAGCCCCTGAAACCCTGAAGTGGAGAAACATGTCAAAACAGTATTGATATTTTATATTGTAACATGTAGCCTGTCTCACCAACAATATCAAGCGGCTTGCAGACTGCAGACACAAATCATCATAGCAGAATTGTCCATACATTGCCTACTACAACACTACTTCATCCCAGCAGAGTGATATTCAGTTACATAGTCTGAGTGGATAGTTGCTGGGTGCATGTCGGCATTCATTTTTGGTTATTTAATAGATTTTTAACAAATGCTTATAATTCTATTTAGTCATGCTGTTTAGTAGACATGTTTTTTAGCCATAGCGGCATTTGGGTATTAACAATGGATATATTTTTATTAAAACCTACTAGGGTCACTAGTTTCAGTTATATTTTTTACTTCCAAAAAATTGCAGTTCCCTCCCTCTTGTAGATGTAGAAAAAGTATATGGGAGGTCATTGTAAAATGGAGTAATGTAATCCTCCTCACCACCAGGTTATGAGTTAACTGCAGCTTAGTCTTAAAGGGGTATTCTCATCTGAGACAATGGGGGCATATCGCTAGGATATGCCCCATTGTCTGATAGATGTGGGTCCCACCTTTGAGACCTGCACCTAACTCGTAAACACAGCGGCAAAATGAAGGAGGGCGCACCGCATGCGCATCTGTCCTCCATTAATTTCTATGGGGCCGCCAAAAATAGCCAAGGGTCCTCCAGCCACCAGTTTCCTCGCTCCTTTCTCTATATACTGTAGTTTGGTTCCCAGCGGTGGGACCTGCACCTGTAACAGTGGCTGCTGTGCGCCGCTGTTCCCCTGATTACTGCTGCGGTCCTGTGCGTCGTGTTCAGCGGTGATCTGCTACCAGTGCTTCCCCATTCACCGCTGCAGTCCTGGGCTCTGTCCATGTAGGTACTGTTCTGGGATCCGCTCCACAGTTTCCATTGAGCCCTGGCCACAGCATGCTTGTTGCTAGTTCCCTACAGCACTTACTTAAGGGCTGAAGCGCAATTTCCTGTGCATTTCCTCTGCTTTATGAGTTAGACCATGCGACCTCGCTGACCAATCCTAGCCCTTCTGCATGTATATAATCAAGCGTGTGAAAATGTATGCAAATAATTTTTTCAAATTTGTGGCATCACCCCTAAAAGAGGTTTTCCGGTTTTAGGATAATTCTTAACCACTGTATTAGGGATGAGCGATGTTTCATCCGAAGTCGATTCGCATAAAACTTCATTGGAAAACTGTACGGAGCGAGCAAAATAATATCTTCGACTCGTCTGAGCCAATACATTCTAATACTGTACAGAACGCTCGCTCCGTACAGTATTCAAATGAAGTATTAATCCCTACACTATATAAGTAAAAATAGTATTTAGATTTCAATTCCTCACCATTTTCAATATATTTGTTTGCTGGTGCATACCTTTTCCTGCTATCAGCTAAGCAGAGGATTCAATAGTCTAGGTCTAGGGAATGTCCTGTAAGTTAACTACATCAGCAGCAGCTCCACAAGTCTCTCTCCTAATTTGCTGCAATGTATCAGACTGGAATCCAGTATCTTTGGCTCAGAAAGTGTTACCGAGACTGCAACTGTAACTACTTCTTCTCATATGAAAGCAGGACTGGCTATGTACCAGTTCTGAGTCTCTGAATGTAAGCAACAGTGTTCTCATCTCATTCATTGACAACAAACTAACATCTTTTAAACACTGAGGAACTTCAAGGGGTTTTCTGGTACTTAGACTTTGATGACCTATCCTCAGAATAGGTGGTCAGTATCAGGTCATTGGAGGCCTGGCACCCGATCAGCTGTTTTGGGCAGTGAATGGAGCTGGGCGAAGAAGGCTGTGTACACTGTGTAGTGGCTGTGTGTAGGTACTGTAGCTGTAGCATAATGGCACAGGAAATTACACAGTAAATGGAGGCTTTTGTCCACTGTAATTTCCTGCAGTGGCAGCTGATCGAAACAGCTGATTGTTAGAGGTGTTGGGTTTCGGACCCCTCCAATCTGATATTGATGACCTATCCTGAGGATTGCTCATCAATATGTAAGTCCTAGAAAACTCCTTTAAACACAAAATGTAACATAAAGCTGTAAAATGTTTGTTTTAGTTAAGAATTATATAAAAATGAAAAAGCTCTTTAAGTTGGGATGAACAATCACCGATAACAGAACAATGGATAATATTACAGTCTTGGTTTAAAAAAAAAAAAAAAAAAAACTTCTTTACTGTCCTTACTTATGAAAAGTGCTCTGTGGTGGCTTAGGGATAGTAACCACTGATTTGCAGGGAAGACATTACAACTGTGCTCTGTGCATTGCCATAGTGACACTGCTTATGATGCATCAATGCTTTGCAGTCTTGCTTTTGTTGTAGGCAAGGGAAGACTATAGTGACTTTATTGATATTAACTAGTTTAGCCTCAAGGATCTCAATTTAAAACAGCTTTTTATTACAATTAGAAAATTAGTTTATAATCCAAACCAATACAAATTTAAGAAGTCGGTTTTCACAGTATAATTTTCAAAATAATTTATGAAGTTACTTATTAAACATGTGTAATGTCTGAATATGCATGTCTGAGTTATTCACATAGTTCTGTTACTTTGTTCTGATGCCAAGTTAATATCTTTAAACAGATGGAAAAATCGAATATGACATTTGAAGTCATACGTGAAAATACAATATTATTTTTGAACTGGAAATAAGCAAACCAAGAAAAGTCAGATACTATGCTCTTACCAATGTGAGAACACATATACAATGTATACAAAAAGCAGAAAATGTTTACAGTGCACTTAGTTAATGAAACATAGAACTACAGTATGTATTACTCTAATTTTGTTAAAAGGAGTCTGTCAGATGGTTAGTCCTACTAAATGACTTCTAATTCTTGGTAGGACATTTAGCAACATGTGTATCGTTCATCATTCCTGAGAAAATCAATTTTGATCTGTTATGCAAATTTGGCTGGGCAGTCCCATGCCTAGCAAGTGCTCCATGTCTAGCAAGCCATGCCTAAAATCATGATATGCTGATACTGTCAATCAGGGCTCAGGCGGAGGTGTTAGGAAGAGTTTTTAAGTAAGACCCAGATAACTTGATGGGAATAGAACTGTCCTTGTGGCACGTCCAACCTCATTTGCACTTTTGGACAAAAGTTGATTTTCTCAGAAACTAACAGTTGCTAAAAAGGTGAAAAGGGTTTCTGTACACGTTGCTAAATGCTCTACGAAGAGCTTAGAGTTGTTTGGTAGGTCTAAATCATCTAACAGACTCATACATTTTAGACAATTAATTTATGTTATTACAAGTTCTCTAGGTGTAGTAGTATACTGAAATTCTGTATATATAGTCCAATATAGCACTAGGGCTTCATTAATTCCTTATCAACTATGCAAGTTATTTGAATGCTTATGTCTAGACTTCTTCAGAAATTCTAATTTTATCTGTTTCAACAAGTGAAAATGTCACCACAGTCATCCAAAAGATAAGTGACTGCAACACTGGCTGATGTAGTGTTACAGCAAAATTCTTTACTCATAGGAGCTCTGAATGGAGACCATGTAGTCTTAAATACAGTAACTGCAATGAGTTGTTGTTTGAGACATCCCCTACACGTAGGTAATTACCCTTGTATCCCTAGAGTCTGAGCACGAATAGTGTGAATCAGACATTGTAGATGACAGTACATTCATGGTGATGGGATTTTCACCCAGCACAGTCCACAGCAAAATCCTCATGTGGCAGACTTGTGGTGAGATCCACAGTGTTATAATTCAGCCATAGGAACACTGTGGCACACAGTGTTAATAAATAATCTGATTAGGACTTCTTGTACTGTGAGTTTTATTGGGTTACTGTGCTGACGCAGAAGGAAATGGAGATGATCTCTGTATATGAAGTCATAATTTACTCTAAGATTTACCAATGCATAACTATACAGATTTGCCTTTCAGCAGGGATGGAAAGCTGGGTAGCAAGTGGAGCATCCTGGAAATCAAACTACATATATAGTATATACTCACAGTTGTCCTGATATTTATAGTTACGGATATAGGGGAAGATTTATGGTGTAAAGTACAACTGGCTTAGTCGCCCATAAAAAACAAATCAGATTCCACCTTTCATTTTTCAGAGTTTGATAAATGACTCCCATAGTGTATGCAGAATGTATGTACCAAGTGTGGCCTCCATTATATCTCAGCAGAGGTTGTTATCCAGCTTTCTCAGACTGTTGAATTCCAAATTTGCCTAGTTATATAGTGATAAATCCCTTCATATAGTTAGATAGCCTTGTTGTTCATGGTCCTGGGAAAGCTGGGTTAAAACCATGTGGAACTGTAGCAGAGATTCTATAATACTAAATTTACCAAGATAAATACTTCTCCACACTTCTAAATAGTGCAACAGCAAAGCAGATTTGCCTTTCTTGCCTTTCTTGCCTTTCAAGGTCTTGTAAAGCTATGTTACAACAGTTTGGTGCTGTAATATAGACTGCAGAATACTAAATCTACCAAAACATATCCCCATTCGGAAATTGTGCCAAATCTAGGATGATTTGCATCTTAGGTTCCTTTAAGCGGTGTATGTTGATGTATAATGATCCATCAGACAGACTCTAGTTGAACACTTAAGTAGTTCCAATCCTACCAGCTGTCCTTGTCTTGTCCTGAGTTGCTGCTGGGCGGCTACTAGCTTCTACTTCTTCTCTCTCTGGCTGACTGCTGGTGAGTGTCAGAGAGTGAGATCGCATCACCTCAGGCGCTCTAGGCTAGCTGCTCCTGCTCTTCCCGGTTCCCGCCGCTGTGCAGTCACACCCCCAGGCCCCAGCCGCCTTGAGCCCAGCCCATCATGTGACCGTCCGGGTCCGGCCGTGTTGCTGGGTCAGTGAGCAACCGCCGGCCTGCGCACGCGCACACACGCAAGCGCAGCAGCCGGCCGCCGGGCGGGATCTTTAGAGCACTCAGGCGGTGCAGCATGAGAGCGGGGCAACGCGCCGGCCGCCAGTGTAAGTTCCCTTCCAACCAGGTTTGGGTTCCGGCGGCGCCCCCTGCTAACTTGCGCCCTAGGCGGCCCTGATGGAAATGATGAAACTCTAATAGACTGCAGAATACTAAGTCTTTCAAGATAAATCCCCCTCAACTGCTAAGTAGTGCCTCAACTGACAGATTTGCCTTTGAGAGTCCTGGAAAAGCTGGATTACCACCATGTGGAGCTGTAATAGACTGTAAATTACAAAATATACCAAAATAAATACCCGTTCCTACTCCTAAATAGTGCCAGAATTTGGCAGACGTTTCTTTCATGGTTCTGGGAAAGCTGGGTTACTTGTACAATGTAAGGGTGACATTATATGGACAGTGTGTACAGTTTCACAAGACTTTTAATCCTGCTTTGCCACACTGATAAGTGCCAAATTTGCCTATACAGATGGTGGGAAGGCCCTCCTGCCTGTATCCCCCCTTTCAAGAATTTCCCGTTTTGACTGTGAGCTCATGCTGATTCGTAGTTGGTCCCCAGCCGAAGATGGAGGTGATGGGAGGAGGAAGGAATTTCTCTGACTGCAGGAAATCTGCTAAAACTGCCAAATGCCCATTCAGAAAAAGCTAAACACAAACTTTACTTATTAGATCATGCTTTTTTTCTTATTTCTCAGGGTTTTGTGGCTCTTTAATGTTAATAGTGAACATTTGATGAGCAGGTTTGTCTCACATGATACATAAATATTGTGGTGAGACCTACTGTATTATGGACCATTTGAAGCCAGTTTATAATTCTGGGCAAGGGAATACATTTTACATATTTTACACCAACCAATAAAAGCATGCACACCCTTTGCCCATATATTGAGGTCAGTAAATAGTAGGGAAGGAAGTTAAAAGGCAAGTCAGCCAGGCATTTTAGAGTTATTGGGCCTTCATCATTAAGGGCATGAGGCGACCCTCGTATGTTCCATCGAAATTAGTTATTGTGATTGTCCATATTTCTTCTTTTGCTGCCTGGATTCATTTTCCCATCACATTATACACTGCTTGTTTCCATGGTTACAATCACCCTGCAATCTGGCAGCGGCAATTGTGCTTGCACCTGGTACCATATGACAGATGCCCACAGCTTATCAGGGCGGTATTGTGTGTATTTTATTTAACCAATATGCCCCCATCATCACCCCACAGAGACTGTTACCCATCTTTCCCAGACTGCAGGATGCTAGATCAGCCTGTTTATGAATTGGTAAGTCCCCAGTAAGAATACGTATCTGGATTTGCTAGCCAGGAGCCTGGAAAAGCTAAGTAATCCCAGTGACAAATCCTCCATACTGTAGCATATATAGACAAATTTGTTATTCAGAGTCATGGGAAAGCTGGATAACAAATTAATGATAATAGTGTCTAGAAAGCGATGCAGAATACGTTGGGGCTACATAAATAAGTATTAACATATTATAAATAAATTATATGGACCTGTATTAGGGACTGACATATAATAAGTCTATCTAAAATTTTCTCCTTACCCCCAAATAAATGCTATAGAAAGGCAGATTTGCCTGGGAAAGCTGGACTACAACCATGTGGAACTGTAGTTGACTGCAGAATATTAAATCTACCAGATAAATCCCCCTCCTCACTCCTAAATAGTACCTATAGCTATGCAGATTTTCCTTTCAGGGTTCTGGGAAAGCTGGGTTGCTTGCATTATGTAAGGGTAACTTTATATGGACAGTGTGTACAGCTCCACTAGACATGTCTCCAACACTGATAAATATCATATTAGCATAGACAGACAGTGAGAAATCATTCCTATTTATATTGGCAAACCACATTGAGGCACTTGGGAAGGCTGGGTAACACTTCAGTGGCCTGGTATTGTCTAGTATCGCTGCACATATATGGGAGAGGGAGAGGGGCCATAAGAAGCTGCTGATGTTTTGCAGCTTCAACCTTTTTCACACTCCTTTGGATGTCTGTTCAAATGAATGCAGGGCCCCGCCCCGACCAAACATCCTGTCTGCCTGTAAGCTCACGCCAGTGCACAGACTTGGTCTCAGCTCAAGATGTAACTGAATTCTGCATGAGTTTGCAGACATCTGTGAAGAAAGGACTACAGACAAACTATCCTGAGCAGGTTATGATTATTTTTTCTTTTTTTTCAGGGTTTAGTGGCTCTTTAACTGAACAGACACTGGACGGTTTGTGGTGCCTTATGAACAGAATATGTAAAATGATGTGCAGTATAGCTACTAATGGTGTGTGATGCCAAACATTATTTTAATTAAGTAACTGAAGATATACTTTAAAGGAGCTGTGCTAAACACTAAATGCTCTTTTAATAAAGTTCAATATGAAAAATTTGTTATTAGTGTTTTTCAAACTATAAGATGCATCCCAGAAAATGAGAATAAATTATTTGTATTAAATCTTCCCTAGTGGTTTAATGAAGTGGAGGGGTCAAGGTCAGAAACTTTAGGGTCTAGTGTAGAGGGGGTTAATGGTTTTGGTCAGCTGATGTTAACCTTGTTGTGTCATCTGCTGACCATTGTGACACACAGCAATGGCACATGTGGTCACCTCATTATATGTACCTACCCACAGTGGCGTAGCGTGGGTTGCCAGCACCCAGGGCAAGCCATGTATTGCACCCCCCAAACCAGTGGACATGCCCCTTTCTACAGATAATGTAGTAGATGTCACCTGCAGTTCTATGTAACACCACAGATAACACAGCGATAGCTCTCTGAGTACAGATAATGTAGAAGAGGTCACCTGCAGTCCTATGTAACACCACAGATAACACAGTGATAACTCTCTGAGTACAGATAATGTAGTAGATGTCACCTGCAGTCCTATGTAACACCACAGATAACACAGTGATAACTCTCTGAGTACAGATAATGTAGTAGATGTCACCTGCAGTTCTATGTAACACCACACATAACACAGTGATAGCTCTCTGAATACAGATAATGTAGTAGATGGGTATGAGGCCCCAGAATTCAGAACACACACAGTGTGACCTGAAGTCTGGGGCCAGGATGCGGCAGGGTGGGCCGTATTCTCAATCCACCCCCCAACCCTACCGTGTAACAGATATGTGGATGGACATTACATACATCGCTACAAAATATACAGTAGAATACAGCACCACATACCTCATCCATCCAGTGACATCTCCTGTGATGTAGACTTTTTTTTAACTAATTCATTCGGAGATAAGACCGCCATGAAACCTTCTTTCAACCACGTTTCTACAGAGTTTCACAGAAAACATTTTTAGATTCCTCACTTTACTATCATTCTCCACTCCTGGTGCCTCAACACTGTCATCCTGCTGCTACCCCCAATACTGTGGTAGAGCCAGACAGATGGGAGAATCAGAGTTGAGGCATACTAATAATACAGAGGGGCCATTATATATTATTATAATACAAGGGAGCCATTATATATACTAACTAGAAAAGCTACAATTCCTGGGGAAATTGTGTGAAGTGTTCTTGCCTCCACCAGCAGTCTACAACTGGAGTGGGCGGAGTAACTGGGTGGAGTGGCTTGAGTAACTGTGGAAAGGTTGAACTGGGCAGAGTAACTTTATGGAGTGGGCAGAGTAACTGTGTGGAGTGTTTGGAGTGAGTAAAGATAGTAAACATTACACTAACCAATTGATTGTGGCTAGAGTGGAGTGTCAATAAATGTCAATGGGTGGCGTGAGTTGCAAACAAATTGTCATATTGTGAAAACTATCAGAACTATGGCTAGGCTGACATTTTTAGTGGCAGCAGGGATAGCTGAACGTTTTGATATAAGATTTGTGTAGGTGGGCTTGAAAATGAGGGAGTGGTAGCAGCTTAGAAATCATGTCCTGATTTTTCAGCTCACACTCTAGCTTTTGTCAGCTTCCACTCTAGTTTTGAACATTCCTATGGGACCAATTAATAGCACACCAATCGGGAAAAATCTACACGTTTTGGTATATTACTGTCTATGTAGTGTAAAAACTGTGGGAGGAGTTAGGGTGGTAAATTTAGCTATAATAACAATATATTTGTGAGATAATAGTAAGTGGTCTTGCCATGCAAGAACACTTAATCATAAAGAGGGGGCCATTATATATTATACTAATACAGAGGGGCCATTCTATATACTAATAATACAGAGGGGCCATTATATATGCTAATAATACAGAGGGGGCTATTATATATTCTACTAATAAAGAGGGGGCTATTATATATATATATATATATATATATATATATATATACTAATAATAAAGAGGGAGCTATTATATATACTTATAATACAGAGGGGCTATTATATATTATAATAATACAGAGGGGCCATTATATATACTAATAATACAGAGGGGGCTAATATATATCCTAAGCCGTGTGGAGTGGGCACAGAGGACGCAAAACCACTGTGTGAAGATGGCACAGAGGACGCAAAACCACTGTGTGAAGATGGCACAGAGGAGGCAAAACCACTGTGTGGAGAGGACACAGAGGAGGCAAAACCACTGTGTGGAGGGGGCTCAGAGGAGGCAAAACCCACAGTGTGGAGGGGGCACAGAGGAGTCAAAACCACTGTGTGGAGGGGGCACAGAGGAGGCAAAACCAACAGTGGGGAAGGGGCACAAAGGAGGTAAAACCCACAGTGTGGAGGGGGCACAGAGGAGGCAAAACCCACAGTGTTGAGGGGGCACAGAGGAGGCAAAACCCACTGTGTGGAGGGGGCACAGAGGAGGCAAAACCCACTGTGTGGAGGGGGCACAGAGGAGGCAAAACCACTGTGTGGAGGGGGGCACAGAGGAGGCAAAACCCACAATGTGGAGGGGGCACAGAGTAGGCAAAACCACTGTGTGGAGTAGGCACAAAGGAGGCAAAACCCACAGTGTTGAGGGGGCACAGAGGAGGCAAAACCCATGGTGTGGAGGGCGCACAGAGGAGGTAAAACCCACTGTGTGGAGAAGGCACAGAGGAGGCAAAACACATCGTCTGAAGGGGGTACTAAGGAAAGAAAACCCACAGTGTAGAGGGCGCACAGGGGAGGCAAAAGCACCGTGTGGAGGGCGCACAGAGGGGGCAAAAGCACCGTGTGGAGGGGGCACAGATGAGGCAAAACCACTGTGTGGAGGGGGCACAGATGAGGTAAAACCCACTGTGTGGAGGGGGCCCAGAAGAAGCAAAACCCACAGTGTTGAGGGGGCACAGAGGAGGCAAAACCACTGTGTGGAGTGGGCATAGAGGAGACGACAAAACCCATTGTCTGGAGGGGGTACTGAGGAGACAAAACCCACAATGTGGAGAACACACACAGTAGGCAAAAACACAGTGTGGAGGGGGCACAGAGGAGGCAAAACCACCTCATGGAGTTAAAATACCTTCTTGTACTTGGATGTACTATATGGTGAGCAATGTAACTGTGGGTGATTTTAATTGGCGTAACTAGAGTGTTATGGGCCTCGGTGAAAACTTCGGATTGCCAACCCCCCCCCCCCCCCCCAATTTTTTTACACTAAGCCTAATCCATGGCTTAACTCACCCAGTCCTAACTAATAAAATCTGGTCCTACCTTATCCAGGGTGTCGCTGCCGTTGGCTTGACATCCACTGGATCCGGAATAAGGTCCCTGTAGTGATAGAGAAAAAAATAATTATCACATAAGGAAGGGATGGTGACTGCCCCTGTGAAATCCCCAGAAATGAAGCCCACCTTGTGGCCCCTTCACAATAGTTATGTCCTCCCTGTGGCCCCTCAAAGCAGTTATGTCCACCTTTGTTCCTGTCACAGCAGTTATGCCCACTTTTGTGCCCCCTCACTGTAGTTATGCCCAGATATGTGCCCCCTCACTGTAGTAATGCCCAGATATGTGCTCTCTAACAGTAGTAATACCCAGATGTGCCCCCCACAGTAGTTATGGCCAGATATGTGCCCCCTCACAGTAGATATGCCCAGATGTGCCCCCTCAAAGTATTAATGCACAGATATGTGCCTCCTCACAGTAGTAATGCCCACATATGTGCCCCTTCACAGTAGTAATGCCCAGATATGTGCCCCCTCACAGTGGTTATGGCCAGATATGTGCCCCCTTAGAGTAGTTATGGCAGATATATGTCCCCTCACAGTAGTTATGGCCAGATATGTGCCCCCTCACAGTGCTTTTGACCAGATATGTGCCCCCTCATAATGGTTATGCCCAGTTATGTGCCCCCTCATAGTAGTTATGGCCAGATATGTGCCCCCTCACAGTGGTTTTGGCCAGATATGTGCCTCTCACAGTGGTTATGCCCAGATATGTGCCCTCTCATAGTGGTTATGCCTAGTTATGTGCCCCCTCATAGTAGTTATGCCCACATATGTGCCCTCTCATAGTGGTTATGCCCAGTTATGTGCTCCCTCACAGTAGTTATGTCAGATTAGGTGCCCCCTCACAGTAGTTATGTCAGATTAGGTGCCCCCTCAAAGTAGGTATGAAAGATTAGGTGCCCCCTCAAAGTAGTTATGAAAGATTATGTGTCCACTTAGTAAAAATGTCCACTTTTGTGCCCCCTCACTCTTGTTTTGGCCCCCCTTTTGCCTACAGTCTGCAGCTTAAAAAAAAGAAAACATACCTGCTTCCCTGATGACGTGCTTCCACACTCACATTGCGCTGCTGGCTGTGCTGAAGGCCAATTCCCGGGCTTTCAGCGATCCTCCCACAGCAGCGTTATGTGGGGACAGCAGGGGGAGCGCTGGAGCTGAGAAGAACAGTGAAGCAGGGAGCAGAGAGGACTGCCTGCTTCACTCTGGAGACGACAGCCCGGCAGTGACAAGAATTGCCGGGTGAGTATGTGCGAAGCCCCCCCCCCCCCCCCACTTGCCTCTGATCCCCGTCTGTTAGCCCAGGGCGCATAATATACATGTTTGAAAAGCGCTCTGATGGAGCGGCATTGCCACTGTACTTCATGCCGGGCCCTGTCAGAGCTCTTCCATTACATGTGAGCGCAGCGGGCCCCCTCCCCCCGCCGGGCCCGGTTCGTTACGCCCCTGGTGATTTTATAAAAGCTTCTAGCAGATCTCACACCCCTCATATACTCCACTGCAAACTACATAAAAACACAACCCCCAGAAATCACTGACCACAGAACAAGTGTCTGCTTGCTTAAGGCCTAGTAGGCAGAACAGAAAGGATGGGAGCCACAGGCTCCTTTCGCCCTCCTAGAAATGCCTGCAGTCTGGCGCCCCCTGCAATTTGGTGCCCGGGGCAACGGCCCAGAAGCCACACCAGTGCCTACCTAACTAAATGTGTCTCCTGTCATTGCTAGGCTGTGTCCTGCCAGGCTTGTTCTGCCAGATTATAATTTTTTTTTGTATTTTTATTACGCTCCCTGAGCATGACAATGTACAGATATACTCACAGCTCTACAGCATGCACATATACACACATTATACACACATACTGCAGTATATATATTATACACATACAAAGCAGTGCAGTACACATATTATACACACAGCTCTGCAATGCGCACATTATATACACACACACAGAGCACTGCAGTATGTATTTTATTAGAGATTATTGAATCAAAGCTGACGAAGTGGAATTCAATCCAAATATCAGGAATTATTAGATTCGCACCGAATCTGAATTTCCTCACTTTCTGGTTAACAAATCGCATTTTTTACTAAAATGGCTGCTGCACGTTAGGACATGGAGCAAGGAACTCTGGGAACGAGCGATTACCCACAATGCCATGCATGCAGCCAATCAGCAGCCAGCCCTGTGATGTCACAGCCCTATAAATAGCCTCAGCCATCTTGAAGTCAGCCATTTTCCAGTGTACTTAGTGCAGGGAGAGATGTTAGCAGGCGCTAGGGACAGTGCTAGGAAAGATTTGAAAACTTATATTTTGCTCAATAGAAGTTCAGGGAAAGAGCATTAGAAGTGTAGGGAAAGATTAGGGAGGAATTATTCCACAGTACTGAAGCAGAACAGAAGAATCCTATTACACCTTGCTGCACTGACCGCGGATCCAGTAATAATTGCCATTATACTGCTGCTCATTTCAAGTTTTCAATACCTCTGTAATTCCAGCAAACTGTTCTTGTTATTGGGGTCTTATTAGCCCTTGTGCAGTTATTTATATGTTCTAAAGCCTATTTTTGTTGTGTATTAGTGGGGAAAAAGGGCTTATTACCCGTTGTTTGATGAAATGGGAAAATTACAGCCCTTTTTGCGTGTATTAGTGGCAAAAAAAAAGTATTATTTGTTGTTCACAGCTGCATTATATTTTCTAAAGCCCTTTTAGGTACAGGTCGCAGCAGAGTAAGGGGGTGTGGCAGCAGGGGTCACTTCGAGAGGCCCAGTGTCAGCTAGCGGTCGTGTCTTCACCAGCATACCAGCGGTTCTTGAATGGTTGACTCGATCTTTGACTTTGTTGCAAATTACATCAGACACCCCCAGCCAAGTGTCGGTGGATTCGTCAGACACAACCCTTAGTTGGCATGGCCCTGGAGCAGGCTCTGTGCCCTAACCTGTGCTCAACCTGCCTATGTCCTTTTCTGTTCCCTCAGCCAGAGAACTAATATGTTCTGTCGGCTCAGCTCCACTATACAGCGAGGACGAGCTACTAGAGGACAGTCAGCAGGTACTTCCCAGCCAAGATCCAGAGGAGACATCCGCCCCTTCCTCCCGTAGGCGGGCAAGTAGTGATGAAAAGAGTGGCATGGGAGCTGGTGTTGCGAGCGTTCAGGCTTTTGGCTCACAGACTGTTGAGAAGGACATCAGTGACCTGCAGACAGTACTCGGTGATGATATATCCGATCGGAGTTGGGAGCCGGGTGACGAAGGGGCTTCATCGTCATCGGGAGAAAAAAGTGGCAGCTTGCGCGTGAGGCTGCAATGGAGCCAGCAAGTCGGTAGCATTGCTGGGAGTCAGTAGGGTGGCAGAAAATGGAGGTCGGGAGCCAAACGTGCCCGGGGTAGACCACCCGCTTCGCAGGAGCCTACCGGCCTGGAAAGGGGTTCATGGAGGCAGTGGCGGTAGCAGTCAGTAAGTGCGAAGTGTTGGAGGTAAAATCGCCTATTCGGCTGTGTGGCAGTTTTTTATTAAGCCGCCGGGGGAGGTGAACATGCCAGTTGTTGAATCCGTGGGCAGAAGGTGAGGCGTGGCCACGGCCCTGCATCAACATATGCAGCGTCACTATAAAGTGGCCTGGGAGAACCGTGGCTCCAATGTGGTAGTCCAGCCTGCTGCAGCAACCGCTACATCGCCCAGTGGCTGCATCAAAGCTCCACCACCTCAGCCAAAGGAAGCTTTCTGTTCTTCCCATTATTTTCTGGTCCTGATGCTCCTCCTCCTCCTCCTAGTCAGTCATTCCATCACTGTAGCAATTGCCAAGAGACAACAGTATGGGTGCACTCATCCAGCGGTGCAGAAACTGAACGTGCTCCTGGCCAAGCTGCTGGCACTGCAGTCCCTCCCTTTCCAAGTGGTGAACTCTGCACCTTTCAGAGAACTGATGGCTTGTGTCGAGCCGAGGAGGGGAGTCTCAGTCCGTCATTTCTTTGCCAAATAGGCAGTACCAGCCCTACACTCATATGTATAACAGAAGGTAAGCCAGTCCTTAAGCCTGTCAGTGTCTGCCAAAGTGCACAGCAGTGCCGATGCTGAGCTTTAACTATGGTCAAGGACAATATATGTCTTTTACGGCCCACTAGGTAAATGTGGTTCCTGCCCAGCCAAACCAGCAACTTGGCCAGGTGACGCTGCTTCCTCCTCCACGTTTTTACACCGTTGGTCCTGCAACAATGTCTACCTCTGCCTCCTCATACTCCACCATGTCCTCAGCCTCCACTGCAGGGACAATTCACAGTGACCCACCAGCATACCACATGTGCAAGGCACAGCAGTGTTACACTGTTCTGCACCTAGTTTTCCTGGGCGAACTGAGTCACACAGGGGAGAAACTGCTCCGCATCCTTCGTCAATCAATCAAATCCTGGCTTTCTCTGCGACAACTGAAAATCGGAACCATGGTGACCGACAACGTGAAGAACATGGTGTCGGCGCTGTGTCAAGGACAGCTAAGCCATGCGGACAGATCTAGGCGGTCAGAGGTATTCCCCTGTGTAACTTCAATGTTAGAAAGTGGCAGCTCATGCATGACACCTGTCGTTTGCTCATGCCCTTTCAGGAGGCCTCTTTATTTGTCAATTGCCAGGACTGCAGTATGAGCAACATCATTCCACTGATTCATATCCTGGAAAAGATGCTGGTAAATTTGGCTGGTCAGGGGACTGGAGACGTGGAGCCTACATCTCACGGCCACATAAGCCCTGTGGGGGCTGAACTGGAGGAGGAGGACATTGGAGCACAAGCAATGTGTAGCGAAATGGGCGGTATTTTTACACAGATGACAGGAGAGGAGGAGCAAAAGCAGCCGGAGGAGCAAGAGGGAGATGAGGAAGACAAGGCAGATGAACCAGACACACCGTGCCAGTATGCAGTGGAGGTGGAGGCAGGGTGTCCCTATGAGTCACTTGCACAAATGGCTACTGGCTTTTCACAATGTTAGACCCTCGCTACCGGTCCAAAATGGGAGCCTTTTTACAACCGCTGAGAGGGAGGTCAAACTAAACTACTATGTAGTCAGTTGGCCGTTGGCTATTTGTGGCCCTTTGTACTCACGTTTCTCTGCCATGGCTGCTGGGGGGTAGGGGTGGGGGGGGGGAGAAGGGTGACAGGAGCAGTACCAGCTCCATCAGCAGCAGCCCTAGTCTAGATTCACTGATGAGCAGCTTTTTTCACCCGCATAGTGAAGAAACTACTCACCAGCAGCTAGACATAAAGCAGAACCTGAACCAGCGGGGGTGGCATACTTGGAGTGCACCCTGCCAGTCGTCATTGAAGATCCGCTGGACTACTGGGCAGTCAAACTGGATTTGTGGCCGCAACTGGTCAGGTTTGCCCTGGAAAAGCTGTCCTGCCCGGCCAGTAGAGTGGCATCAGAGCAGGTGTTTAATGCAGCGGGGGCCATAGTTACCCCAAGGAGAACTCACCTGTCCTCTCAGAATATGGAGAGACTGACCTTTGTCAAGATAAATCAGGCGTGGATCAGCCAGGATTTTCACCCACCAATGCCTGATGCATCAGATTAGATCATCCATGCTGCTTCACCGAAACCTTGACAAAAGAGACCGGTTTCTTCTGGGTACCTGGCTGCTGCCACCTCACCACTCAGGTCTTCTTATGTTGCTGCTGCCACCTTGACACTATGTCACCTTGCCACTTCTGTGGTTTCCTCATGCTGCTGCCAACTCCACACTATGTCACCTTGCCACTCTGTGGCCTGCCCGTGCTGCTGCTGCTGCTACCTCCATCCTAAGTCATTGTGCCACTCTGTGGTCTCTTCATGCTGCTGCCAACTCACAACTCTATCACTGTGCCACTCTATGGTCTCCTCATGCTGCTGCTGCCAACTCCACACTCTGTCATTCTGCCACTCTGTAGCCTCCTCATGCTGCTACTGCTGCCACCTCCACACTATGTCACCTTGCCAGTCTGTGGCCTCCTCATGCTGCTGCCAAATCCCCACTCCGTCATCTCTTCATGCTGCTGCCAAAACACCACTCTGTGGTCTCTTCATGCCGCTGCCACTTAACCACTCTGTGGTATCCTCATGCTGCTGCCACTTTACCACTCTGTGGTCTCCTCATTCTGCTGAAATATCACTACTCTGTGGTCTCCTCATGCTTCTGCTACCTCAACACTATGTCTCTGGGCACTCTGTGATCTCCTCATACTGCTGCTGTCACCTCCACACCCTGTCATTATGCCACTCTGTGGTCTCCTCATGCTGCTGCTGCCACCTGCACACTCTGTCATTGTGCCACTCTGTGGTCTCCTCATGCTGCTGCTGCCACCTGCACACTCTGTCATTGTGCCACTCTGTGGTATTCTCATGCTGCTGCCACTTGGAAAACCTGTCCTGCCCGGCCAGTAGTGTGGCCTCAGAGCGGTTTTTTAGTGTGGCGGCGGCCATAGTTACCCCAAGGAGAACTCGCCTGTCCACCCAAAATGTGGAGAGACTGACCTTTGTCAAGATGAATCAGGCGTGGATCAGCCAGCATTTCCACCCACCAATGCCTGATGCATCAGATTAGATCATCCATGCTGCTTCACCGAAACCTTGACAAAAGAGACCGTTTTCTTCTGGCTACATGCCTCCGCTACTATTTTGATGCTACCATCTGCCTGATGCTACACATCTGATGCCAAGTGCTCCTTCCTACACCCACCATCATCAGCGGGTACTATTATTGTCACCCACACCCCCACTCTGTCACTGGGTTACTCTGTGGTCTCCTGATACTGCTGCCACCTCACCACTCAGGTCTTCTTATCCTGCTTTTGCCACCTTCACACTATGTCATTTTGCCACTCTGCAGTCTCCTCATGCTGCTACCACCTCCACTCTGTTATCTTGCCACTCTGTGGTCTCCTCATGCTGCTGATGCCACCTCCACACTATGTCACCTTGCCACTCTGTGGTCTCCTCATGCTGCTTCTGCCACCTCCACACTGTCACCTTGCCACTCTGTGGCCTCCTCAATCTGCTGCCAACTCACAACTGTCTCTTGGCCCTTCTGAGGTCTCCTCAAGCTGCTGCTTCCACCTCCACACTATGTCATTGTTCCACTCTGTGGTCTCCTCATGCTGCTGCTGCCACCTCAACACTCTGTCATTGTGCCACTCTGTGGCCTCCTCATTCTGCTGCTGCCACCTTCACACTGTGATTGTGCCACTCTGTGGTCTCCTCATGGTGCTGCCACTTCACCACTCTGTGGTCTCCTTATGCTGCTGCCACCTCCACTCTGTCATCTTGCCACTCTGTGGTCTCCTCATGCTGCTGATGCCACCTCCACACTGTCACCTTGCCACTCTGTGGCCTCCTCATGCTGCTGCCAACTCACAATTGTCTTTCAGCCCTTCTGTGGCCTCCTCAAGCTGCTGCTCCCACCTCCATAATATATCATTGTTCCACTCTGTGTTCTCCTTATGCTGCTGCTGCCACCTCAACACTCTGTCATTGTGCCACTCTGTGGCCTTCTCATTCTGCTGCTGCGATCTTCACACTGTGATTGTGCCACTCTGTGGTCTCCTCATGCTGCTTCCAAATCACCACTCTGTGGTCTCCTCATGCTGCTGCCACTTCACCACTCTGTGGTCACCTCATGCTGCTGCCACTTCACCACTCTGTGGTCTCCTCATGCTGCTGCCACCTCATTACTCTTTGGTCTCCCCATGCTGCTGCTACCTCAACACTATGTCACTGGGCCACTCTGTGGTCTCCTTATGCTACTGCCAACTTACAACTGTGTAATTGTGCCACTATGTGGTCTCCTCATGCTGCTCCCACCTCCACTCTGTGTCATTGTGCTACTCTGTGATCTCCTCATGCTGCTGCCAACTCACAACTCTGTCTCTGGGCCACTCTGTGATATCCTCATGCAGCTGCTACCCCCTCCACACTCTGTCATTGTGCCACTCTGTGGCCTCCTCATGCTGCTGCTGCCACCTCCACACTATGTCTCCTTGCCAGTCTGTGGCTTCCTCATGCTGCTGCTGCCACCTCCACACTTTGTCATTGTGCCACTCTGTGGTCTCCTCATGTTACTGCCATTTTACCACTCTTTGGTCTCCTCATGCTGCTGCTAAATTAACACTATGTCACTGGGCCACTCTGTGGTCTACTTATGCTGCTGTCACCCCACCACTATGTAATTGGGCCATTTTGTGGACTTCTTATGCTGTTCCCACCCTCCCCTCTCTGTGACTGGGCCACTATTGTCCATGTTTGGCCTTGTTGACATGATCATTTTTTTGACCCTTCTTCTGATCTGTCATAAGGAAGGAAAAATGAGATGCAAAATGGATCCTGTCTATGTAGCAGCTGTAAGGCCTGTATGGTCCCATCGAAATTAGCTTATGTTTTGGTAGCCATGATTTGGGAGCCAAATTGCTTTGGCAATGCTGATGGATTACTGACCAAATGCTGATCGAGTGAAGGCCGATGCTCAACAGACAGGATCCGTTTTTTGGGGGTTATTGTTCTGACGGATCAGAGGAAGGGCAATTTAAATAATCAGTGACATCAACAAAAACCTTCTGCTGACACCCTCTCTACTCTGTCAGGGGGCTCTACTTGTATAAGCATTTAATAGAACAGGTTCTGTAGACATCTATGTGGAATCAGCTGACGAAGGTGTGAAAGGAGTGCGGTCTTTCACACTATAGTAGGATCTTGGGCCTCTGCACGGTTTTTATACATGGTTCTAACATTGATCTGTAAGGCTGAGTTCACGCTTGAGTTATTTGGTCAGTTTTGGCTTTATATCTGCCCAAATAAGTGAAGTGTGCAGTGATTCTAAAAGCAACGCCTGTCATGTGCGTGTCATACTGACTCACAGTATTGTTTTACTACCACAGCAGACTCTCTATGAGTGTTATAGCAAGGCTCAGTGTTCTACACCACTATACAGTCTCTCTGCCGCGAGGTAATAGAGTTTTTTTAACGCGATTCGCCACAAATAAATTCGGATCTAATGAAATCTTTCCTGAAAATTCGGCGAACTGGCCGAATCGAATTTTTGAGAAATTCGCTCATTTCTAACTTTTACCCACTAATATCCACATTTATGCAATCTAAAGTTGCATAAAGGTGTCTGTGTATATAAAGTGCTGAGTAGCATTTTGAAAGTGTGCTAGGTGTCTACATTCAGAAATTATGAGTGTTTGGAGGTTTAACATGATATTTTTATTTTATAATGTAGGTTTTATTTGTATGTTATGTCAAAACTGAAAACATTTTCCTGGCTACCAGAGATGAAAAATAGAGTTGAGCGAAGTTTTGAAAAATTTGATTCGGCTGCTTCGCCGAATTTCGCAAATGTGCTTTATGGTGAATTGCTTTGTCATGAAGCGCATTTCTTTGTAAGTTGCAGGCGTAAAGATCATGTGACTACTCAGCTGCCTGTAGCTGAACAGAAAGACACAGGAGCACATCTGGTCCAGACCTCAACGTAAAAGCCCACTACCAGTTGGGTAGTCATGTGATCACAGCCGAGCTCAAAGAATCAGCAGAAAGACGGAAAGTTAAGTACAGTTGAAACTCTCTTTCTTTTTTCCAGGTTATCTAGGGAAAAAAGAGACATCAAGTCATGAAATGAGACTTCATGACATATTTATGGACGACAATTCCATTCTTCACTAACCCCTATCCTAATGACTATCTAAAATGATCTGCCTTAACTTTAAAACCACCTTCCTAATATTGACAAGGCCTCTTTGATCTGTTCTGGCCTCTTTCCATCATACCAAGCACTACATTTTTCAGCAACTTGTGCTATGGGATTGCCTTTCCTCCCCACACACGTCAATTAGCCTTGTGTGCCCATGACACTGTCATTAGTTCACCGATTTTCCTTCATTAGACCACATTTAGTAGGTATTACTAAACTCTGCATATCATGAACACCCCACAAGACATAATAGTTTGAATATGCTCTGACCCAGTCATCTTCCTATTACAATTTGGCCCTTGAGTTCCTCAGATCCGTTGTACCTGCTTCAAACGGATCAAATTCAACAACTGAGTGTCCATTTATTGTCTAACATAATCCCACCCCTTGACAGTTTCCATTATCAAAATAAAATCAGTCACTGGTCAATGATTTAATGTTTAGACTGATCGGTTTTAATGTTCTGTACATCCTATGTATCTGTAATTGTGTTTAAAATGTAATATCATTTTTACAATTTGCATATTGTTTACCATTTTATGGTCTTCAGATTTAGTTTTGACTCATTATGCCACATGCAGAAACTTTATATTTTTGATACTTGTCATCTCTACCTATCTGGTTAGCTAAAAAACGAACTGCACTGTAAGTAGGAACTAATAACTAGTTCATTACTGGCTTTCTCTTCTTTTAGTATGTGATATTTTTGCCTTTCTTTTTAAATTTTACAAGCCTGTAAATAACCTATAAGGGGTTAAGGCTCCGAATGCAGAAAACTCTTGGTGTAAACCACATTTCATTACTACGTGAATTACAAAAGGGCATTGTTAGTCTGACGGCACAACTTAAGGAATGTGAAATTAATTGACACACCTATTTAAGTGAATGATTAACAGAACTAAAAGTTTAGAATTTAAATAGCCTTACTTTTATGTGAAGACAGCTTAGGTTGCGTGTATGTGTACGAGCAAGGAAAGAAATATCAAAACAAGCCCGGGAGCATTTTGAAAAGTAATCAGCCAAAGTAAGAGGAAATTAATTCTTTACTTTCCCATAGCAACACTGTCTCTATTCTTTATTTCTATTGCAAAATACACATTTTCAATTATGGCTTTCCACCATAATAAAGGTAAACATATAAAAGAGAATTGTTATGGTTTCTCAACAGTGTGTGATAATAGGACACACATTATAGCCAAGTAAAATGTAAATAAAGGCATTTTAAAGAGAGAATTGTTAGTGAACCACTAATGAAAACATTTTTTGTTCTCTTTCTCTCAATAACAAATGAATAATTGAGCGCTCTTGTTTGCCGTGGGGTGATAGAAACCAATAGTCCCATTTTTAATACTGGATATTCTATAACATGAACTAAAGTGCTTTTGTGCTGTATTATCAGGCTACTAAGATTTAGGTCATGGAATTTTTTTTTACAAAGCAATCTGTTAATCTTAATTCTTCTTACCCTTGGACAGTGTCACTGATTTAATTAAACTTATTATTTTTAAATATATATATTACTGGACATAATTTGGTAAAAAGATAGCAGTAGATATGTCAAACAGTTGGAAAGTTACAATGTGGCCTAAATGATGAAGACAGAGAGGTGCACTTTGGAAAAGGTTTTTAAAGGTTCTTGAAGACATTGCAATTTTTGCACGTCAATTTAATATAGAAAAGCAAACAAATACTACATGTAGCAGAACGCTGCTTTATATGTAAAGACATATTTAAATATTAGAATCATGGATCATCTTGACTTACATTACTGCTCTACTTACTCTATTCTAAAGTTTGAGACACTTTGTGCACATTTTTTATCAAAATCGTGTGGCCTCTTGGATGGGAGCCTACACTATTAGACTTTCCTCTTCTGGGCTTAGACTTACAAAGTGAACTCAGGGTAATTTAGGATCCAGCTATACTTTGCTCTAATTAAAAACCTTGGACAGATGGGTAGGAGAGCACGGCCGTTGTAGTGTTTGTTTGCTTTTCTAATTTCATATGGAAACCAACAGTAAAAATGTTTTACTATGTTCCATCTGATGTAATATTGTGTACATATTTTCCCTGTCTCATAAGAGATAACTTTCTGTCAGAAGAGTCAGGCTGTTGTTTGTCTCCCTCACCCCATTAAAAATAATTGACATGCCTGAGTAGCCAGGTGCAATAGCTGGGGGTCAAATGAGTGTTTGGCACTGTCTTAAACGGGTTGTCTCACATCAGCAAATGACATTTATCATGTCGAAAAAGTTAATACAAGCACTTACTAATGTATTATGATTGTCCCTATTGTCTCCTTTGCTGGCTTGATTCACCCTGCAATCCAGCAGCGGTGGCTGTGTTTGCACACTATAGAAAAACTACTGGCCTCTCTGATGGCCAGAGCCGTGGGAGTGCACATAGGCACATATGCACAGCAGCTCCCATTGTATCTCCACTTCAGTGGTGGCCATGACCCCTGGAAATAAGTAGTGTATAATGTGATGGAAAAATGAATCAAGTCAGCAAAGGAGGCAATTAGTCCTTAGTCCTGATAACAAAATCTTCACAAAAGCTACATTTGTCCTGTTCTCCCCAGACCCTACCTAGAGTTGTTAGCAGTCTTACATTGTTAAAACTGTATGTACTGTATGCATGTATGTTTCACAAAGACATCAGTGGGCAGTGTCTGTGATCCGAGATAACTTCGATCATGGCACTCAGGGCTTAATGGAGTTATCCAAGTTATTTATATTTTTGTTCTTTGCATGTTTTAACTAACCAAATGTAAGGGGTTTTCAATTTACTTACTTCATCTACAGTGGCCCTGTTCTCTGTGTTAGTTGAGCGTTACATGACCTGTGATGTCAGATTCTCTCTCTTGTCTTATGACGTTCCGTCACTGTGGAGGTTATGCTGGTTGGAGTGAAAAGAAACGCCCCCTCCACTGCCCAATCTGATGGCTGAGCTGTCTGCCCTGTGTCTACCCTCCTACTGGATTCTTAAGCAAAATGTAACCCCTTCTACCATCAGCAGCCCAGACTCAGGGTTGGAGGCTCTGCCTCAGGTACTGAGCAGATGAGGGGGTTTCCTCTTCTACGGGCACTGAAGAGACAAATACTGTGCACAGGATCTTCCCTCCCTCCTCACCCTGCAAACACAAAGCTGATAAACTAGAGGAGTTCTCTCCTTTGTACTCTTCTGCTGGCTGTGAGGAAGAGTCTGCAGAACATTGCACAAGAACAGATAGTAGGAAGTCCTGTGTGTATCAGCAGTGTCATTGTAATGTACAGCTGGGACTTATAGTCCCACACATACAATATGAGTATCCCAGCAGTAAGACTGCAGACAGGGCAGCACTTTTATTTAGTACCTTTGCAGAGCAAGGGGGGGAGGCAGTCTTTGTTGACACCCACAAATATTCATGAAGAAAATTTCTGAGATTGTTGTTACACGTCCCCACAACTCTGCAACTACATGTAAGCAAAGAGCGAGGACAGAACTAGCAAAGTGAGAAACTATAATTTTGTTTGCCTAAAATTTGTTTAGCCTATGTATATATAGCTGACCATCAGATTTACAGTGCTTTATTTAAATTTTTTTTATATCTCGAACAACCCCTTTACTAGGAAGACGTCTGTCACACTTCGGTGTAGGAGGGAAACACCACACCGAGCATAGGAGGGAAAACCTGTCAGATTAAACCATGTGTTGCCAGTCTCACAGATATTCTGCCACTCACTGTCACCGGGATGTCCGTATGTCTCGGTACGTCCGTACCAGTACCCCCCCCCCTTCTACTGGTGACCTCCAGGCACCCCGGACTGACTTTATCTGGGTGGGACCTGTGAAGAGCTTTCACCAAATGACTGGCATTCAAGTCAGATGCGGCAACCCACATCCTCTCCTTTGGTCCATAACCCTTCCAGTGAACAAGATTCTAAAGAGATCTACGGAGAACTGGAAAGTCAATAATCTTGGAGATCTGAAATTCCAAACTACTGTCCACCATGACAGGAGCGGATGGCAAGGAAGACGGCACCAAAGGTTCAACATATCTCTTCAACAAAGATTTATGAAACACATTATACATTTTTAGGGCCTGAAGAAGTTCAAGCCAAAAAGCTACAGGATTAATAATGGCAGTGATCTTATATGGACCAATAAACCTTGGACCCAACTTCCAAGAAGGTACCTTCAACTTAATGTTTATTGTGGACAGCCACACAGAATCACCCACTTTTAGGTCCGGACCATTCATACGTTTCCTGTCAGCCACACGTTTATACTTGTAGCCCATAGTCATCAAATTATCTTGAATTTTCCGCCATATAGATGACAAAAAAGTTCCTCCTCAGGGATACCAGCAGTATCTGAATCGGAAAATGTGCCAAACTGTGGGTGAAACCTATATGCCCCAAAAAACGGCGACTTCTCAATGAACTCCTGTCTAAGATTATTTATGGCAAACTCTGCCACAGACAAAAACGAAGACCACTCTTCCTGTTTCTCAGAGACAAAACGTCTCAAGTAAGTCTCCAGACTCTGATTAGTGCACTCTGTCTGTCCGTTCAACTGAGGATAAAAAGCCGAAGAAAAGGACAGTTGTACCCCCAGTCGAGTACAGAACGCCTTCTAGAATCTGGAAACAAACTGAGTCCCACGATCTGAGACCACAATAAAGGAAATGCCATGGAGTTTCAAAGTGTTGTCAACAAACACTTGTGCAAGTGTTTTAGCATTAGGTAGGCCTGGCAACGCTATAAAGTGCACCATTTTACTAAAGCGATCAACTACCACCAGAATCACTGTCTTTCCTGAAGAATTAGGTAGATCAGTGATAAAATCCATGGATAAGTGAGTCCATGGTGTGGAGGGGATGGGCAACGGAAGTAGACATCCGGAAGGCTGAGTATGTGTCACCTTAGCGCGTGCACAGGTACTACAAGCTGACATATAGTCCTCAACACACTTACGCAACCCTGGCCACCAGAATCTACAAGAGATGAGGTCGGCAGTGGATCTGCTCCCAGTTTGTCCTGTAAGAACCGTACAGTGATGTTCCTCAAACACCTTGTGACGCAATTCCGATGGGACAAGAATGCGTCTCCCTCGGCCTCTAACACCTTCACCTCTAGGTCAGGGTAAAAAGCGGATATCACCACCCCTTCTGACAGTATAGGACTCGAATTTTCTAAATCGCCACCTCCATGAAAACTACGTGACAAGGCATCTCCCTTGACGTTCTTAACCCCAAGACGATAAGTGACAGTGAAATTGAATCTGGTGAAAAACAAAGAGCATCTGGCCTGCCTTGGGTTCAGTCGTTTAGCCGACTCTAGGTAAGCCAGGTTTTTGTGATCAGTGAACACCGTGATCCGATGAATTGCCTCTTGCAACCAATGACGCCATTCCTCAAAAGCCAACTTAATGGCCAGTAACTCTCTATTACCCACATCAGAATTTCTCTCTGCGGAAGAGTTTTTTAGAGAAAAAGGCACATGGACGCCATTTACCAGGTGATGGGCTTTGCGATAAAACTGCTCCAACCCTAATAAAAAAAATAATAATAATAGTAATAATAAAAAACTGCTCCAACCCCCACCTTTGACGTGTCCACTTCCACAATGAAAGGTTGCATTACATCTGGCTGCACCAATATAGGGGAAGAAGAGAAGCATTACTTAATTGCAGAAAAGGCTTGCAGCGCCGAATCAGACCACTATGAAACATCTGTCCCTTTTTAGTCATGTCAGTTAAGAGTTTTACTATTGTCGAATAGTTCTGAATACATTTTCGGTAATGGTTGGTGAACCCCAAAAACCGCATAAGAGCCTTCAGATTTTCGGGACGATCCCAGTCCAATACAGCACAGAATATCCTGTGTGGGATAATCTGAAAAATCTGGAACTAGATAATAATGTCAAGCACCAGATTATTGCTTATTCTCTTTTTTTCTCGTGCAATCTTTCACCCTTCCAGTATAGATTTATCAGGTTGGCAACACAAAATATGCCTTTTAGTCCTAAAAATATATCATCAGCAATCTCCTACACAATATGAGGAGAAGCTAGAGATGAGTGAACTCGAGATTCGGTCCAGATCAGGTTTGCCGAATTTTTGAAAAAGTTCAATTCAGATCTGAATCGGTTCGGACCAAATCGAAGTTGCTCCACTTGCAATGGAAATTTGTATATAACTCCCTCTATCCTTCTGGAACTCTGACACTGACATACATAGCTGTGGGTAAACACATGTTTGATGGTGTTAACATACAGCGTGTTTAAAAACACACCATGCTGGCACATTTGTTATGCTTTTTTCCAAAGATTCCACAAACTGTCCCTTATCAGGGGCAGATGATGTTTAAAAACATCTAAATATTGGCTTGGGGACCAAGCATTCCAAAATTTTGCCTTGACAGGGTCGTAATGCTTGCCTATGACACGCACACATGTTGATTGTCAGAAGAAAAAGTGACTTATTGTGAACAAGCCTCAAAAATTCTCCCTTTTAATATGTAGCAGTGCAGTGCATATTGGTATGTGGCCGGACTAGAAGCAGCATAGCATGGAACATACATGGCTGTCTGTGGGTAATAGTAGTAATAGTAGCAGTATTAGTAGTAATGGTAATAGTGGCAGATGTTTTGCGTTAATGGTGGTGGCAGTAGAGGATTAGGAACAGCCGCAGGTGAGGCAGCGGCAGCTGCAGCAGCACATGTTGGCAGGCAGGCAGCAGTATGATGGAGGCAGCTGCAGTCTTATGAAAGATGATGGTCGGCAGGTTGCAGCAGCGGCATGATGGTGGCAGTGGCATGATGGAGGCAGCAGCAGCTGTACAGAACAAGATGGTTCGCAGGTCAGAGCAGTGGTATGATGGTGGCATGATGGAGGCAGCAGCAGCAACTGTACAGTACATGATAGAAGGTCACAGCAGTGGCATGATAGTGGCAGTGGCATGATGGAGGCAGCAGCAGCTGTACAGAAAATGATGATTGGCAGGACTCAGCAGTGGCACGATGGTGGTGGTAGTATGATAGAGGCAGCAGCAGCCATACAAAACAAGATGGTTCGCAGGTCGCAAAAGTGGCATGATGGTGGCATGATGGAGGCAGCAGAAGCAACTGTACAGTACATGATAGCAGGTCGCAGCAGTGGCATGATGGTGGCAGTGGCATGATGGAGTAATTGGCATTATGGAGACAGCAGCAGCATCCGTACAGTACATGATGGTTGGCAGGTTGCATCAGTGACATGATAGTGGCGGTAGCATGATGGAGGCAGCATCAGACATACAAAACATGATGGTTGGCAGGTTTTAACAGTGCCATAATGGTGGCAATGGCATGATGGCGACAGGCAGGCAGCCAGAGGAGTGTGAAAATCCTCCCTAATCCAGGCTTTGTTCATTTTGACAAAAGTGATCTTTTGGACAATTTGGTCCACTTGGGTGTATGTGCCAGAGACCGGGCAGAGTGTAGGTAGGCCTGAACCTGGGCAGAGTGTAGGTAGGCCTGAACCTGGGCATTGAGGCGGGAGCAGTCGGCTTGCTGACTGGCCTCAGCCTGGCGCAGCACATGGAAAAACTGGCATGCGACAGCAGAAGCAGCATAGAATTGAACATACACAGCTGTCTATAGATAGTAGTAGTAATATTAGGCCTCAGCCTGGTGTGGCACATGGAAAAACAGCTCCATGATGTAGAGGAGAATGAGAAGTGATGATGAATTTTGGCCTTAATTTGTTATTACTCACAGATCATTTTGGGCGCAACCCTGTGTATTGGTGTAGTAATCATGAATATATGCTGGTTTCAATATACTTAACAACCCCCCAAAAAATTGATTGGAAACGTATGGAGACACAAATAAAGGGAAAAAGATTTAAGCCTAAATTTGTTGTCACTCACAGAAACCTTTGTGCGCTACCCTGTGTATTCTTGTATTAATCAAGTATATATGCTGGTTTCATTAAATTGACCAATCCCCCAAAAATTTAAATTCCAACCATAGGCCTTTAATTATCCATTTGGATATAAAATAAACGAAAATGGACAATTAAAGGCCAGGCCTGATGCTCAATTTCATGTTACCAATCACAGTTAAATTACTGCACTAGCCTGTGTATTGGTGTACAACCTTATAGTAATACAATAAACGTACACAAACAATTGAGACCTGACCCTTAATATCGCATTAACACTCACAGGTAAATTTTTGCCCTAGCCTTTGTATCGCTGTACTGATATGCTGAATTCATTAAATTGAACCCCACAAAAAAATAAAATAGCTGCATGTAATTGCAGCGTTCTTCTTCACTAACGAGCAGGCAGTTGTCAGGAAGGAATGCTTCCTTCCTGACAATCGTAATGCTCATCTGTCAGTGTAATACAGCTCTTACCTGCACGTCTATGTAACACCACAGATAACATATTGATAATACTTTGAGTACAGATAATGTGGTGGATGTTACCTGGAGTCTTATGTAACATCACAAATAGAATAGTAATAACCCTCTGAGTGCAGGTAATATAGTAGATAGTAGTTATCTGCAGTCCTATGTAAATTAATTATGACGCCCAGATTATTCTGTGGGCTACCCTGTCTATTGGTGTAGCAATCACATACATATGCTGGTTTGAATAGAGATGAATGAAGTTTTAAAATATTCTATATGGTCGATTCGCTGAGGAAATTTGAATAGTTAATTTGTCACAAGATGCGATAAATCAGGTATACCCAAGCCACTCTGCCTAACCATATTCATCCCACTTGGTGACCCAATGTCATTGTGAGGGCTTGGAATTTAAACTGCAGGGATATTGCAGAGAGACTCCAAGGAGAGTGCGGGGAGAGTGTATCACCGTGTGCATTACATTCTACTGCACCCCCATTCATAGTTAATCTGTACTGAAGATACTGTGCCGTCAGTATTACAGGTGTAATTTATTGCCGTCTACCTCACTGTACAGTTCACCAAGATTCATAGCTAATCTCTTCTGTTAAACAAAAATAAAAGCATACAGCACCCAGTTAAGCAAAAAACTTTTGAGCGCCCCTGGCTCGTTAGTGGAACAAAATAAAGAAATAGAGGCAGCGCCAATAAAAGTAGTAGAGGAAAAAATGTTCTTTTAATGCATGTTGTGGTAGTCCAAACCCATTCTTTTAATCCCTTCTGTTAGCCGTAGATTTACTGTGCATGGCGCCATGACAGAGTGGGGAGGGTGGCAGCAGCAGTGGCAGTTACAGTGAGAATAATGTCCCTATGACAGAGCATGGAGGGTGTCAGCAGTGGCAGTACCAGTGACAGTAAGGGCCCCATGACAGAGTGGGGATGGTAAATAATGTAGAGAACAGCACTACTGTACCTTACTGACTCTTTTAGGCATGCAACAGCCCGTCCATGACACCAGATCCATGGTAATCCATATGTAAGTATTCAAATAGAGGTTGACGGCAGCATATTCATTCAAAAATCCTTTATTAGTAGTTAATCCATGAATAATGTACAAAAAGGCCAATAAAAAGCAGCAAGGTTTCAACTACTTAGTAGTCTTTGTCAAGCATAGTAGGAAGTGCTCCCCCAAAAGATTTATAGTGCATCTAGTGCCACCCACAACATCACTTAACCTATCAAAATAGGTAATTAATGATCACAAATACCCGCCTTGAAAAGCCACCAATAGAAATTTGCTGCATAGTGGTTACTATAGCAATTCACATTTACATAATTCTAAAACGGAAAACATCCAGCAATGGACACCTTACCTCATGCACATTACTTCAGTTTGGCAACTCACCGTGCAGTGTATGTATAATCACACATAGTAATCCACCTAACAATTTGTGACATCAGCAGGTCATGTGATCAAAATGCGATCACATGGTCTCCTGGTGCTATTCTTACTGGCCCGGCTGTCTTCCGGCCTCACTAGCTTCCACGTTACTATAGCAATTCCCTAGAGTCTTCAGGTCATGTGATTGTACTGCGATCACCTGATCGCAGCTCACGCCCATAAGCGGCTAATTCTGCCTCTGACGTAGATAGCATCGCGTAGCCATAGAGATAGATGTCACAATCTGATATAAAGCTAAATCTTGCTGATCACAGGGCAACTATTAAACAAATCCATCAGCAGTTATAGATGCAGCTTTAATCTATATGTCAGTATAGTAACAATATCCAATTGCCGTTGCAGTGTAATAACCCATGGATCACCAACTGTACAGAATCGTGCATGATAAGGGTCCATTGTTGTTCATTCTCAACTGTGTAAACAGAAAAAAGGAAAAGATTAAATTTAACCTAAAAACATCATCCATGTGTGAACTACATGGAAAGGGAGGGACTGTAGTTCCAGCAACTTGGCTAAGTGCACATTCAGCTTCTGCGCTATTGGATAAGTGCATGCATATTGTTGTCTCTTTGCAATTGCCTTGGTGATCGATTGCTGTTGAAACAAGTGATGAGGAGAAGAAGGAGGAGCATCAGGAGCAATGGACGACATTGAAGTCTATGGGAAGAAATAATAGCTTTCTTCTGCTGACGTTGTCGAACCCTGACTGCTGGAGAGAGGGTGCGGGTTGGTGGGAATGAGTGGTATGGTTTTCCCATACCACCTTATGGTGATGCTCCATGTGTTGATGCATGGTCATCATGCACCCTGGCTGTGTCTCACAGGTAGTCTCCCGAGTAGCAGGTGTACCCCTCCTGCGTTTGGCTGCAGATCTTCCACTGCTTCCATCCTGCTGTCTCACTGGTATGCTTCCAATCTGCTGGCTCACAGGCAAGCTGCCACCCTCGCTCTATGATGATGATAATGCCCCTTGTTCACCCAACTATCATGTGTGATCGGCTGATCATCTACATCTGTTTAGGAGGGGAAATTTAGGTCCCTGTCACCTTTGCAGAGCAGGGGTTTATTCATGGCAAAACTGGGTTCATGTCACCCACCAATGGAACAGGCGATTTTTAGAAATGTAGTCCCCTGGCACCCGGGCAGAGGAGGGGTTAGTTCATGGCAAAACAGGGTTAATGTCACCCACCAATGGAAAAGACGATTTTTAAAAATGTAGGCCCCTGGCACTCAGGCAGAGGAGGGGTTAATTCACAGCAAAACGGGGTTAATGTCACCTACCAATGGAATGGGCGATTTTTCGAAATTTAGGTCCCTGTCACCTATGCAGAGCAGGGGTTTATTCAGGGCAAAATGGGGTTAATGTCACCCACCAATGGAACAGGTGATTTTTAGAAATGTAGGCCCCTGGCACCCAGGCAGAGGAGGGGTTTATTCACGGCAAAATGGGGTTCATGTCACCCACCAATGGAACGGGATTTTCAGAAATTTAGGTCCCTGGCACCCAGGCAGAGGAGGGGTTTATTCACAGCAAAACGGGGTTCATGTCACCCACCAATGGAACAGACGCTTTTTGAAAATGTAGGCCCCTGGCACCCAGGCAGAGGAGGGGTTTATTCACAGCAAAAAATGTAATTTTGTACCCAACAATTGAAAAGAAGATTTTTCAAATTTTCAGTCCCTGTCAACTATGCAGTGCAAGGTTTTGTACCCAGCAAAAATGGTAATATTTCACCCAACAATTTAAAAGAAGATTTTCCGCATTTTCAGTCACTGCCACCTATACAGAGCAGGGGTTTGTACCCGGCAAAAATGGTAATATTTCATCCAACAATTTAAAAGAAGATTTTCCGCATTTTCGGTCACTGTCACCTATGCAGAGCAGGGGTTTGTACCCGGCAAAAATGGTAATTTTGCACCCAACAATTTAAAAGAAGATTTTTCAAATTTTCGGTCCCTGTCACCTATGCAGTGCAGGGTGCCAGGAATATGTCAACCCCTGAACTCCCAGACGGATTAACTATATTATTGTCCCCGACACATATGCAGCGCAGGCCGCAAAGGTACTTCCTGGCCTTAAAAAATATGATTTTTCTACCACCCATGAATAACATGGATTGAAGTGGTATATTTTGGGGTGTAGGACCTCATCGTTCTCAACATCTTCTTCCACCCAGTGTTCACCTCTGCCTTCTTTGTCAGTCTGCAAACCACAGAAAGCCGCAGCATTTTGCACCTGTGTTTCGTCATCATCAGAGACGTGCTGCGGTGGTCTTCCCATGCCCTTATCCTCAAACCTAAGTGGTTGGGCATCCGTGTACTCAATATCTTCCAATTCTGGGGCAGGGCTATGGTTATGGCCCTGGGAAACCCTGCCATCAGAGTCATCAAAAAGCATAAGAGACTGCTGCATGACTTGGGGCTCAGATTGCTTGGCTGATTTGCAAGGGGGTGAGGTGAAAGACTGATGGGCATGGGCTGCAGGTGCCAACTCTGAACTTTCAGCAGTAGGAGACAATGTTAAGGTACTGGAGGCACTGTCAGCCACCCAATCTACTAGCACCTGTACTTGTTCTGGCCTCACTATATGTATAGTGGCATTCGGGCCTACCAAATAACGCTGCAGGTTCTGTCGCCTGCTCACACCTGAGGAAGGTGTTTCACTTGGACCTGTAGTTGGCGCTAAATGGCCACATCCTTTTCCAGCAACAGGAGCTCCACCAACACTAGCAGGACCATGCCCACGACCCGTATTTAAAGTCTTCCTCATTATTTGCGTTAACGCACCAAACTAACAGATGGTTTATCTCCGGTATCAATTTAACTGCCAATAGTCAACAAGTAAGTTCACTAACAGTAAGGCAGTGCCCGTGTCATAAACAGAATACATTTCTTTAGGTCACACAACAGTGTAACGGAGCAATTCAATGCAATTACTTCACTATCACCAAAAATTAGATTTTTCAAACCAACAATGTAAAAGCAGAAGTTAAATGCTTAATTTGACTGTCAGAAAGGCAGTGTACACCACTAATGTGCTGTAATCTACCACAAAACCTGTGTGTTTGCAACCAACTATGTAAATGCAGAGTTCAAAAAGTGACTTAAAATGACTGAAATAAAGGGTAGGCCTCAGATCTGCTATGTAGCACAAAACCAGTGTTTATTGCAACAAACTACAGAAATGCAGTATGTCAGTAGGTACAGTGTTCTATGCAAAAGTGCTCTGTGGAACAACAATACGGGTTTATTTCCCCCAAATCCACAAATGCTGTATGTCACTGCTAAATTTTTAATACGTTTTTGTGCGTTGTATGCCAAACTGCTCTATGGAACAACAGTACGGGTTTATTTCTCCCAAATACAGAAATGCAGTATGTCACTGCTAAATTTTAATATAAGTTTTTGTGCGTTGTATGCAAAACTGCTCTGTGGAACAACAATACGGGTTTATTTCCCCCAAATACACAAATGCTGTATGTCACTGCTAAATTTTAAAATAGGTTTTTCAGCGTTGTATGCAAACGTGCTCTGTGGTACGACAGTACGGGTTTATTACAGCAACTACAGAAATGCACTATGTCACCGCAAAATTTTAAAATACCTTTTTCAGCAGTGTATGCAAACGTGATCTGTGATACGACAGTACGGTTTATTCCACCAATTACAGAAATGCACTATGTCACCCCAAAATTATAAAATAGGTAAAGTAGGGGGACTTGAGCTACCCAAAAATAATGAAATTGATGTCCCTGGAAGCCTGGCACACATGAAGGTCACATGCAGTTCCAAGGACACTGCAGTTGCTAAAATGGCCGCCGACCCCCACCTCAGTAACAGATGGATTAAAAATTATTTTGCAGTATCACTGGGCTCAGGGCTGGGTACAAATATGCAGCATAGGACCCTCAATAATTGGTGTAGTTTGAAGATTTAACACCACCAAGTTCAACATATTTCTTCCCTAATCTGTCCCTCACAGAAGCCGCATCATCCTTTCCCTAAACTGAGAAAAGCAGAATGACGTGTGGCGCTACATGACTCCAGCTTAAATAGAGGCTGGGTTACATGCTGCACAGCCGTGCCAATAGTAAGCATGGCTGTGATGGCTTCTTTAAAAAAGCGGGAAGAAATCGCCGAATAACGAACCCGAACCCGAACTTTTACGGAAATGTTCGGGTTCGGGTGCGAAAAACTGTAATGTTCGGTACGAACCCGAACTTTACAGTTCGGGTTCGCTCAACCCTACTAATAATCACTAACCCCATTAAAAAAATTTTTAATTCGAAACGTGTGAATACAGAAATAAAGGGAAACATATTTAGACCTAAATTAATTATGACTCACAGATACTTTTGCGGGCTGTCCTATATATTCATGTACTGTTCACCTATATGCTGGTTACATTAAAAATAAAATTCCAACCACGTGGAGAAATAAATTAACATAAATGGATGATATTAAAGGCCAGGCCTGATGTTCAATTTCACATTAACAATCACAGGCAGATTGCTGCCCTACTCTGTGTTTTGTTGTAGTGGTTTAATTAAATGAAACAATCCCAAAATAAAATTTAATTCCAACCACGTGGAAATGGAATTCACTGAAATGGATGATTGAGACCTCACGATCAATTCTTGTTATGACTCTCAGGCAGATTGCTGCCGTACCCTGTGTTTTGCTGTAGTAATCACGTATATATGCTGCTTTAGTTAAATTGAACAATCCCCCCAAAAATTAAATTCCAACCGTGTTGAAATGGAATTAACAGAAACAGACAATTGAGTGTTGAACCTGAATTTTACCTTAAAACTCACAGGTAAATTGCTGCCCTACCCTGTGTTTTGCTTTAATAATCATGTATATATGCTGGTGTAAGTAAATTGAACAATCCCCCAAAAATATATAAATCCAACTGTGTGGAAACTGAATATACAGAAACGGATGATTGAGGCCTGGCCCTTTATATTGTGTTTACATTTATAGGTAAATTGTTATTCTAGTGTGTGTTGGTGTGCCGATCACCTACAGTATCTCAGAAAAGTGAGTACATCCCTCACATTTTTGTAAATATTTTATTATATCTTTTATGGGACAACACTGAAGGGGTTCCGCTCAGTCTTCGTCAGAGCGAGCTGTAGCAGAAAGGAAAGATAGTGTAGGGACAGGATTTTTTTTTTTTAGGCAGGGTTTAGTGTTGAATGGTGTTAGAGACCCAAAAGTCCTTTTAAGGACTATTGTTTTATGTGGCTGCAATATATATTATTAGCACAACCTGCTATAAATTGAGTGCAATTGTTTGGCCGCTGCTACGTCTGTTGTGTTACATTTGCGCATCCTAAATATTTGTGAGATTCAGCACAATTGTTTGGCTGCTGCTGACAGCGACATTACCTGCACGGTCATCTCCTATATAACGTTTGCGCATCCTAAATATCTGTGACATTTAGTGTAATTTTTTCCTAGCCACTGGTGACAGCTACATTACCTGCGCTACATCTCCTGTATAATGTTTGTCCATCCTAAATATCTGTAACATTAAGTGTAATTTATTTGCGCATACACTTATAAAACTTGTGCTACTGTATGTGTGATATACTTGCAAGCATATATATATACCATTTATTATGCTCAAGGTGAGCAGTAAGGGATGGGGAAGTGGCCGTGCTGCTGATGGTGCACGCAGAGGCCGTGGCCCTGGGCTCTGTGAAACTGTGCCTGCTGCTATTTCACCGCGCCCAGCTTCATTTCCTAGTTTGCAGGGCGTTGCAGGACACCACTCTCGAAGTCATACCAGTTCAACCAGGTGGTCGGTTGTTTTAGATGGTCAGATCAGCAGCAGGCACTCGCCCCTAATGTTTTAGAGGGTCAGATCAGCAGCAGACCCTCACTCCTAATATTTTAGATGGTCAGATGAGCAACAGGCCCTCTCCCCTAATGTTTTAAAGGGTCAGCAGGCCCTTGCTCCTAATGTTTTGGAGGGTCACCAGCAGGCCATCAATCATAATTTTTTAAGGGTGTGCATGATGTCCTCCTTTTTGTGTAATAAAAAGTGTATTGAAGTGCCAGTTCCTTGTAATTTTTGGCAGCCCTTTCACATGCATAGGCTTTATGACTGTAGAAGTCCCACTACCTGAACAATTGTAACACAATGTGAATGAGGCCCTCCTTTATGTGATGTACAGGTTGTATCGGAGGGCCTCTTCCTTGTAATTTTTGGCAGCACTTGCACTTTACAAGTAAATATACAGGAAATAATGTTTGCTAACATTTGCTAACATTTCCGAACCATTTCAGTGGTGTTTACATCAATTTCTGACCTTTTTCTGTGAACCAGACACCCTCCCCTCTTCAGAGTATGGGGTACCTGGTTTAATGCTCTGGTTCTCGCATTGACTTCCATTGTGCTCTTGTGCTCTGTAGAGCACCCGAGCATCCCAAAGTGTTCTACTCGAGCACCTAAGCACTTTGGTGCTCGATCAACACTAGTGGCCACCATCATTTTCCATCACTGCCCTAACTCTCTTGGGAATGGCTTTCACTAGAGCTTCAGAGGTTGCCACTGGAATGCTCTTCCACTCCTCCATGATGACATCATGGAGCTGGTGGATGTTAGAGGCCTTGAGTTCCTCCACCTTCTGTTTGAGAGTGCCCCACAGATGCTCAATAGTGTTTACATCTGGAGACATGCTTGGCCAGTCCAGCACCCTAGCAAGGCAGTGGTCATCTTGGAGGTGTGTTTGGGGTTGTTATCATGTTGGAATACTGCCCTGCAGCCCAGTTTCTGAAGGGAAGGGATCTTGCTCTTCTTCAGTATGTCACAGTACATGTTGGGATTCATAATTCCCTCAATGAACTGTAGCTCCCCACAGCCGGCAGCACTCATGCAGCCCAAAACCATGACACGCCCACCACCATGCTTGCCTGTAGGCAATGTCTTTGTACTCCTCATCTGGTTGTCGCCACACACGCTTGACACCATCTGAACCAAATAAGTTTGTCTTGGTCTCATCAGACCACAGGACATGGTTCCAGTAATCCATGTCCTTAGTCTGCTTGTCTTCAGCAAACTATGGGCTTTCTTGTGCATCATCTTTAGAAGAGGCTTCCTTCTGGGACGACAGCCATGCAGACCAATTTGATGCAATGTGCGAAGTATGGTCTGAGCACCGACAGGCTGACCCCACCACCCCACCCCTTTAACCTCTGCAGCAATGCTGGCAGGACTCATTCATCTATTAACACATGCACTCAACTTGGCAAGGCCTGTTCTGAGTGGAACCTGTCTTGTTAAACAGCTGTATGGTCTTGACCACAATGCTACAGCTCTGTTTCAGGGTGTTGGCAATCGTCTCATAGCCTAGTCCATTTTTATGTAAAGCAACAATTATTTTTTTCAAATCCTCAGAGAGTTCTTTTCCATGAGGTGCCATGTTGAACTTCCAATGACCAGTATGAGAGAGTCCTGCAAAAAATAAGCCCTCATACACTTTGTGAAAAATAAAATAGTTATGGCTCAAAGAAGATAGGGAAGAAAAATGAAAAAATGAAAAAAAAACTATGCATTGTCAGAAAATCGTTAATGAGCTGCCCAGTTTATATATGGTACACAATGGGTTGAAAATAAACAATCTATACTCACCCTTATATTGGCTCGACACCCGTGAAGTACCAGAAAAGGCCCGCCTAGCCAATCAATGGCTGATGCGGATCACCACTACAATCAGTGAGCAAGCATCTTCAGAAGAATGGTTCACAAAATATTAGCGTTTTTGTGGCGAAATTAGTCCCATAGGAATGAATGGCGGAATGTTCAAAACTAGAGTGAGAGCTGACAAAAGCTAAAGTGGGAGCATTTTTAATATTTCAGAGACATAATATGCATCAACATGTAGGTTTGGGTCTGGTGATTCTCATAATATAAAGCTCTTCTCTGTAGGATTTATAACTTTTAAACTACAACCGTTTGAAGATGGCAACCAACAGTGAAGTGAGTAAGTTGGAGCAGTTCGTTTTTAACCACTCTTCTCTGCCCTTGCTGTAGAGTGAGTTCCCATAGGAACCCAGATGTGTGAGCAGCCAACAGAGTGACAAAAGCTAGAGTGTGAGCTAAAAATCAGGACATGATTTCTAAACTGCCACCACTCCATTTCCAAGCCCACCTACAAAAATCTTATATCAAAATGTTCAGCTATCCATGCTGCCACTAAAAATGTCCACAGCTAAGCAATAGTCCTGATAGTTTTCACAATATGGCCATTTGTTTGCAACTCACGCCATCCATTGACATTCATTAAAACTCCACTCAATTGGTTAGTGTAATGTTTACTATCTTTACTCACTTCAAACACTCCCCACAGTTACTCTGCCCAGTCCATAAAGTAACTCTGCCCAGTTAAACCTTTCCAGAGTAACTTCAGCCACTCCAACCACACAACAGTTACTCAAGCCACTCCACCCAGTTACTCCGCCCACTCCAGTTGTAGACTACTGTTGGAGGCAAGAACACTTTCCCCAGAAATTGTAGCTTTTCTAGTTTATTTTTAACCCTCTTTGAGTCATATATAAGAAATCTAATACCGTTGGACAACCCTTTTAGGTTGGGAATGTATTTCTACAATCAAATATACCAGCATATTGTTAAGCCACCCACAACAATAACATAATTGTCTTCAAATCTCTGTTAGATAATAGGTGAGGTTTAAATACTTGAAAGTATGTTTTTTTCATCTTCTCTGTAATTTCGTTTAAATACATTTATCTATTCAGTCATCTGCACCAAATTATTTCCTCTCCATTACAGCAGAAAATTGATACCATTCAATCCTGATTTTGTCATTGAGAGATCATAAACCAGTTTGACATTTTTTCCTCTGCACTAATATTGCACTTCTGGATAAAGTATAATCTCTCAGTGTATGAAATCAGTCCTAGAGTGCCATAAAAATATATTCTGTGGAATAAAATCAATTCATTTTCACTAAGTATTTTCAGGAAGAAAAATGACATCAATTTGAATGAGCCTATAAACGCAGCCTCGTGTGTATGAACCACAAACAGTAGCTAGTGAACAAAGCCCCTTCTTGTAGGCTCCTTTTTATTGTATTTTCTTTTATAAATGTTACTAAATTTATTAGTCATTTATTACAATATGGATGGGCGTCATATATAATTTGCCTTCTGCAAAGATATCCACATCAGTAAGTATTTATATATGTTTATGCAATATACTGATTCAGCAAGGCTCCACATTCAAATTTGTCCTGCTATACCCAGATGATGATAGAAGGCTCCATTCAGATTTGAACCAAGCCGTGGAGAGAACATGACCCTAGCCATTTTATAATGGTATCTTCACTATCCCTAATATCAACCAAGGTATAGGGTTTCTCTATTATGGTCTGGTCTCCTTAATATATTCTGTTATGTATATCTTTGTAAAGAACTCTTACAAGTGTAAATTATGTTTTGACAACTGTATTTTTACTTTTTGCAGAGGGCATATGTATCTTAAGGACAGCGAATGCTAATGCTAAGGGGCCCCAGGATAATAGGAGACCCAGTTCAGTCTAACAAGTTAAAATGCTAAATGGTAGCGTTGTCCTCTTCTGGCAGAAGTGATAGGAAAGGGGTAAAGAGGCAACAGCTCAGGACTGTTCTGAACCTTGATACTGTGGGTTCTGTTACTGCCTCCTCTTCTTTATGTACGCTACTAGCAGGTGACCCGTTCCCAAATGCTAATCCCAATTTGCTTTGTTAATATGATAAGTAAATAGTGTTGACCAAATCGTAGTATGCGAAGTGGACTTCGGTCTGAATTTCGGTAAAAATTTGATTCTTCACATAGCCAAATTTCTTTGCATATCATGGTAACAAATCAATTTTCCCTGAAATGGGTGGTGAGATTAACATTGAGGGCCTTCAGGGGTTAATCCGGTGAAGAAAACAAAAAAACCTCACCTCAACCATTTGCACATGAAGAGGCCGCCACGGCCATCTTGATTGAAGATACTGCGCGAAATCTCGGATGCAGTGATGTATGATGCCAGATTTCGCGCAGTGTCCTCAAACAAGATGGCCGTGGCGGCCATCCATGCCATCAAATGTGAAAGGTAAGTATTTTTTTATTTTACCAAATTAACCCCTGAAAGCCCTCAATGTTAATCTTAGATGCTTTGATCAGCGATGAACGCAGTATCGGAGGGGTTCAGTGAAAGGGCAGCACCATCGCTGTTCGACATCATTGCGCCTGCTACAAACAGAAAAGAGCCAAATCAAATTTTCCATAATCTCTATAAGTAAACATACAGATATAACATTTGTTGATATTACTACTGGCACTCTACATTCAGTACTTCATCTGTATCTATCTATCTATCTATCTATCTATCTATCTATCTTTCTGTCTATCCAATGTCAATCAATCAATCTATCTATATATCTAAAAACAAATGATGAGGCAGCACATCTAATGGACTGGGCGGTTCTTGACTGCAGCACAGCCACAACCGACCGTATCACAAGGTCTCTGTGTGGTCGTACTCTTAAAATGTAATGTGTGAGCCCTCTCAAGACAGTGGTGCTAGCATATCAATTTAGGATATATTATAGTTGAGTAATACCTTTTGAGAATCAAGTTCTACTATTTCCAACTCATGTGTTTAGAGAAAACAACTTCACATGATGTTATATTTCCCATGCACATTGATAAGATCTTCCCGGCCATAGCAATAACCCTTCTAGACAATCACAGAAAAGTCTTTATTTAACTTCACGTTTTGCCCCAAACAAAGTAAAACTGGTTTCCTGTTGAGTCTGTCTGTTCTCTAAATCTCAAAATATATTCTTTGCATAGAGAGGAAGGCTTGAATGTTATGTGTAGCAATAGTGTCAATTATGTCAAGGAAAAGTCATATTTTTTTGGTAAAAGTTTAAAGAGAAAGGAAGTGATTTGCTTTGTACATTTTATATTATGCCTACAAAAATGCAGCAATAAAATAATGGTAGGAAATGTGCCCCCAACTCACTACAAAATGTATGTATGTTATCTGCGAATGGAGAATGAATATGTCTTTCTGGTATATGAACTGGATTTCTGGACATCTGTGATATGAGAAATTGCTGGGAAATGCTAAGTACAGTTAAACTGAACAATAGGTATTATTTAAAAAGCATAAATCTGTCCACATCTAATGGTAATAAAATGCCATGTATGCATAAGTCAGGTGGAAAATGAACATTTTCTGAGCTGAATGTGTTTGTTTAGAACTAATAACTAATAACGAGCATCAATGATATAAAATACTATATTTTTTGCTTTATACAATGCACTTTTTAGCAAGAAAAATTTGAATTGCTTTTAAAAAACAATGCAATATCGCTATACTGACATTGACCAGCAGGCTGTGCCAGAGAGGCACAGCCTGCTGGAAAATATGCAAGGCTGGCTTAGGGCCTATACCAGACCCCAGCCAGCCTTTACCCACATCGACACCCCGATTCACATTTGTGGAGTGCCAATGGGAAACAGAGGGAGTTTGCTACCTCTGTCACTGCTTTACATGTGGGCACCATTGTCTGTGGCATGTAAAAGGTTAAATAGCCCGGATTGGCACTCCTGCCCGTCCGGGCTGTTAGAGCAGGAGCGTGGCTCTCACTGGGCCTACATGAAAAAGTGGCAGCCAGCCTAAGCCCCCTTAGTGACCACCGTAAAAATATGTATGGGTGATCACTAGAGGTTTGAGCAGTGGCAATGATGGTGGTAGTAGAACTGTGACAGTCCTCACTTTGGCGCTACTTGATCTGTGTAATATCCTTTTTTCCTCTCAGGGTACACCCTGGTCTAGTCTCCTGCCTGGTGGTAGATTTGGTGCCCCTGGTGGCGGTGGGTTTTTGGGTGCAAGACAAGGTTCCTTGTAGGGGTTGTGGTATCCAATGCTGTGGCAATGCAGTGATAGTGCCATGCAATAATGAGGCCGGTTTGGTGCAATCGGTAAACTGAACTTTACTGACTTTACTGAAGAACTGTGGCAGTTGGTACATACACACACTTGCAAGAGTAGGTACAGTCTTAACATGTTGCATAAAATAATTTTTCCAAGGAGACAATAAAATGGTTCCATCTGAGTACCTTTCCAGATAAACTGTGCAGCCTTTCCAAATATTTTGGGGGAAATGAAGTGACCAAAAAAAATGTGAATTGTCTATTTAGATTTTTTCCCCCGTTTCGTTGTTTTCTGTACAGGATAAATATTTTTATATTTTAATAGTATGGGCATTTTCGCACATGGTGATGCCCATGATGATTATTTTTTTATTATCTATTTTCTCATAGGGATCTTGAACACGCAATCATTTGATTGCTTTTCTCATAGACTCCAATGCATTAGCATTGAAGTCTATGAGAAGTTCACAATATTCCTATGGAGCCCTGCCACAGTCTCCATAGGAATATACTTGCAGCAGCCTCAGATCATTCAGGAGGATTGAGGCTGCCACACACAGTATCGGTCTCCCCAGATCCCTGCTAGGGGATACCATTGTTTTTTTTAGCTCCCAGATGCCATGATCACATTTGACTATGGCATATTCTGACCAGTTAAATGTCTGCGATCAATGTTATCAATGTTTTCGCAGACATTAGCCTCAGGTTTAAAACAGCAGGCACCCAGCGGGTATGTGCTCACAAATGTGTGCCCTCTTTATAGACCCGCCCAATGCCATACATGTACATCTCTGGGTGGGAAGGAGTTAAGAAGAGTGGGAACAGCCCACACCAATCAAGTCGATCAAAGGGCTGTCCAATTAACCCCTTACCTCTATATACAATTTTATGGAAAGAAAGTGCATACATAGAATCATTAACTCCTTTAGCGGGGACCAGTGGATTGCAGCACTTACAAAGAGTGGAATGTCAAGTTAAAGTCCTAAAGACCTTAAATGGGTTGTCCACTTTGAAACTTTGTGGCACATATAAACTTGATTTCTAATATATTATTAGTTAACAAATGGCCCACAATATGAATACCTCATAAACATGACAAATGGACTAGGACTAATTATTTCCTCTGTAAATATTTTTCTAGAAAATGAGGGAGGAGTAACCATTACCTGCTTTCCAGAAGCCTTGTCTGACCCAGAAAGAAGTACAGTGGCGTCTTAAAAAGATTAAACTAGACAAATCGTCAGGACCAGATGGCATACACCCTGGTATCCTAAGAGAATTAAGTAATGTCATAGCCAGACCCTTATTTCTGATATTTAAGGGTGCCATGATATTAGTGGTGCCATTCAAAAAGGGTCCAAAAACAGAGCTTGGAAACTATAGGCCGGTAATTTTAACATCCGTCGTGGGTAAACTGTTTGAAGGTTTTCTAAGAGATGCTATCTTGGAGCGCCTCAATGAAAATAAGCAAATAACGCTATATCAGCATGGCTTCATGAGGGATCGGTCATATCAAACTAATTTAATCAGTTTCTATGAGGAGGTAAGTTCTAGACTTGACAGCTGTGAATCAATGGATGTTGTATATCTGGACTTCTCCAAAGCATTTGACACTGTACCACATAAAAAGGTTAGTATATAGAATGAGAATACTCGGAATGGGAGAAAATGTCTGTATGTGGGTAAGTAACTGGCTTTGTAATAGAAAAGAGAGGGTGGTTATTAATGGTGCACATTCAGATTGGGTCACGGTCACTAGTGGAGTACCTCAGGGGTCAGTACTGGACCCTATCCTCTTCAATATGTTTATTAATGATTAGTGTTGAGTGAACCTGAACTGTAAAGTTTGGGTTCGTACCAGACTTTGGGTTTTTGGTAGCCGGACCCGAACCCGAACATTTCCGTAAAAGTTCGGGTTCGAGTTCGTTGTTCGGTCGTTTAATAAAGCTTGTTATAAGGCTGCAGGGCAGCCAATCAACAAGCGTTTAAGATATGTGCCATTAGAAGCCATTACAGCCATGCTTACTAATGGCATGGCTGTGATTGGCCAGTGCAGCATGTGACCCATCTTCTATATAAGCTGGAGTCATGTAGCACTGCACGTCACGTCAGCTCTTACTAGTGTAGGTATAGGATGTTGCTGCTACTGTGAGGGAAATATTAGGAAAGAATCTGATATCAGACCTTGGTGTTAAGCGATTTTTTTTGTGGGTGCAATGCAACATTTTTGTACCCTGCCCTGAGCCCAGTGACACAGAAAAATTAGTTTTAATCCGTCTGTTAGTTATGTGGGTGTCGGTGGCCATTTTGTGAAAGAGCAGTGCACTTGTACCTGCATATGTGCCAGGGACAATAATTTAATCCTGTTCTTGTAGTTCAGTGGGCGACATATACCCATTTTTTTAAGTGCACCTGCACTGCATATGTGCCAGGGTAAGGGAAAATAATATAGGTAATGGCAATATGGGGCTGGCATATTCACATTTTTTCTGTAAAGTACCCCTGTGCTACATATGTGACAGTGTAAGTAATTCAGTAAATCCTTCTGTTATATTCTGAGGGGACAAATTACATTTTTGTTGCTAAAAAGTACGTTTGCGGCCTGTACTATATTTCTGAGAGTGAAATATAACCAGTAAATACTACTGTGACATTGCTGGTGAAGAAAAAAATCACTTATTTTTTGTCATAAAGTACATTTGTGGCCTGCACTGCATTTCTGAGAGTAAAATATAATTAGTAAAAACTACTGTGACATTGTTGGTAAAAAAAAAATCATTTATTTTTTTGCCATAAAGTACATTTGTGGCCTGCACTGCATTTCTGAGAGTGAAATATAATCAGTAAATACTACTGTGACATTGTTGGTTGAAAAAAAACACTTATTTTTTGTCATAAAGTACATTTGCCGTCTACACTGCATTTCTGAGAGTGAACTATAACCAGTAAATACTACTGTGACATTGTTGGTGAAAAAAATCACTTATTTTTTTGTCATAAAGTACATTTGCGGTCTGCACTGCATTTCTGAGAGTAAAATATAATTTGTAAATACTACTGTGACATTGTTGATAAAAAAAAATCACTTATTTTTTTGCCATAAAGTACATTTGTGGCCTGCACTGCATTTCTGAGAGTGAAATATAGTCAGTAAATACTACTGTGACATTGTTGGTGGAAAAAAACACTTATTTTTTGTTATAAAGTACATTTGCGGCCTGCACTACAATTCTGAGAGTGAAATATAATCAGCAAATACTACTGTGACATTGTTGGTGAAAAAAATCACAAATTTTTGCCATAACGTACATTCTAACCAGTAAATACAAATGTGACATTGTTGGTGAAAAAAAAACCTTTTTTTTTGCCTTAAAGTACATTTTCGGCCTGCACTGGGTGAACCCAAAGAATGAGGAGAGCGTCAAATAAGGGACGTGGCCCTGGTCGTGGTGCTGTTGGGTGGTACTGGAGCTCCTGTTGCAGGGAGAGGACATGGTCGATCTGAGCCAGCTACATGCACAAATGAAACACCTTCCTCGGGTGCACGTAGGCGACAGAACGTTCAGCGTTACTTTTTGGACCCAAATGCCTCTCTACAAATGGTGAGGCCAGAACAAGTACAGGCGATAGTAGATTTGGTGGCTGACAGTACCTCCAGTTCATTCACATTGTCTCACACCCTGTCCCCTGCTGAAAGCTCAGAGTTGGCACCTGCAGTCCATGGGCATCTGTCTTTCACCCTACCCTTGCAAATCAGCCAAGCAGTCTGAGCCCCAAGTCATGCAGTAGTCTCTTATGTTTTTTGATGACTCTGCTGGCAGGCTTTCCGTGGGCCATCCACATAGCCCTGCCCCAGAAGTGGAAGAGATTAAGTGCATCAATTCCCAACCACTTATGTTTCAGGATGTGGACATTGGAGGATCACCGCAGCACGTCTCTGATGATAACGATACACAGGTGCCAACTGCAGCGGCTTTCTGCAGTGTGCAGAACGACAAGGAGAGCAGGGGTGAGGAGTGAGTGGAAGATGATGTGATGATGAGGTCCTAGATGGTGGTCGCACAGAGCCACCAGCAAAGCAAAAGAGGGAGCAGGGTGCAAAAGCAGAGCGGTCGTCCACTAGACAGTACGCCTGCTACTGCCCACCGCACCCAGTGACCGAGCACACCATCCAGCTCCAAGGAGTTCCATAGCATGGCAGTTCTTCAAACAATGCGCTGATGACAAGACATGAGTGGTTTGTACGCTGTGCAATCAGAGCCTGAAGCGAGGCATAAACGTTCTAAACCTGAGCACAACCTGCATGACAAGGCATCTAAATGCAAAGCACGAGCTGCAGTGGAGTAAGCACCTCAAACACCAAGAAAGGTCTAAGGCTCCGTCTGCTCCCTCTTCTGCTGCAGTCGTGGCCTGTTCCGTGTGTGTTTGTATTGGGCAACTACAGTACCCTGAAAGATTATCAAAATTAGGGTTATTTACTTTAGAAAAAAGACGACTGAGGGGAGATCTAATAACTATGTATAAATATATCAGGGGTCAGTACAGAGATCTCTCCCATCATCTATTTATCCCCAGCACTGTGACTGTGACAAGGGGACATCCTCTGCGTCCGGAGGAAAGGTTTGTACCAAAACATAGAAGAGGATTCTTTACGGTAAGAGCAGTGAGACTATGGAACTCTCTGCCTGAGGAGGTGGTGATGGTGAGTTCACTAAAAGAGTTCAAGAGAGGCCTGAATGTATTTCTGGAGTGTAATAATGTTACAGGTTATAGCTACTAGAGATGGGTCGTTGATCCAGGGAGTACTTCTGATTGCCTGAATGGAGTCGGGAAGGAATTTTTTACTCCCCTTAAGTGGGGAAAATTGGCTTCTACCTCACTTTTTTTTTTTGCCTTCCTCTGGATCAACTTGCAGGATAAGGCTCCATTCAACCGTCCGTGGTGTGTTGCGGATCCGCAAATTGAGGATCCACAACACAACCGGCCGGCACCCCCCATAGCAATGCCTATTCTTGTCCGCAGCTGCGGACAAAAATAGGACATGTTCTATCTTTTGCGAAGCCGCGGACCGGAAGTTCGGGGACGAAGCCCAGAAGTTCGGGACCGCGCTCCGCAAATGCGGAAGCGCAGAGCACATAGTGTGCTCTCCGCTTCATGTCTGGTCCCATAAAGAATGAATGGGTCTGCACCCGTTCCACAGAATTGCGGAACGGATGCGGAACCATTTGCGGAAGTGTGAATGGGGCCTAACAGGCCGAGCTTGATGGACAAATGTCTTTTTTCGGCTTTATATACTATGTTACTAAGTTACGGTTCTTTTGTTAATCCTTTGCTGCATTTTCATGACTAAGATATTTGGGTGGATTGTGCAGAGTTTATCCTAAACAGGTGTCACATTTAATGGTGCAAATAATATTTAACAGATGCCCAGACGGGCAGTAAGCCTATCTTGACCCAGGTTATTATAAAACGTCACTTTTATTTGACATACATTAAAAATTAAAGTGTGAGATGAATGCAACTTTAATATTTTTTATATTTAAAAAATATTTGTTAAAAGTACAGTCGACACTCCACCTATGGATAGGGGTGTTATTCAGAAAGAGAGAGGGTGGGGAGATGTGCACAATCTCCCATCCTATCACTGCTAGATATAGCGTACTATGATGTCACTGTTTGCAGAGCAGGTTGCTAGTAAGATATATCTGGCACCTTTGCCGTATTTTGTGGTGAAGACTTGTGTACCTTCACACCACTGTCAGATTAACACAGCCACCATTAGCATGTGTCTAAACTGACATTGAGCCTGAGGGCTGCTAGCCCTGCAAACAGAGGTAGCTACAGTTAAGTGCTGCAGCTCACATCAGTATACTAAAGTGCCAACCATTTGAACAGAGTCCAACCAGACTATTATTAGTTGATTGCTAGTGGAGTGAGAGGCCGTATTTAAAAACTAACACTGCCTCCCGACATGTTTCACCAGACTTCTGGCTTCTTCAGGGGAAAATGGGCAGCAATGAGTGTCCCCATCAAGCTGGAGAGTTAAATAAGCTGTTTTCTGATTGACAACTTTGTCATCTTATTGCATTGGAAGGAGCAAAATAGCCAGCCAATAGCACTAGTTCCCAAACATTTACAAGGTAGGGGAGCCACCAATCACGGGCATCCCCACATTTGTAATCAGTGACGTCCTGGTTTAGAAGGGGTAAAGGGAAAGGAAGTCCAGAGCAGTATGGTACTGGCAGACTGCCTGTATTTGGACACACCCCAAGGAAAACTGCAGGATGCATGAGCAGCACATTGGGGAAGTTGGAAGTCAATAAACGCAGACTAGAGAACTGGATGAGCCTGAAATGGATCATCACATTGTCCCCAGCAAGAGCAGAAGTTAATTTGTGAGAGTCTCTAAAACTTAATCACCCTTTAAGGCATCTGTAACTGTAGGTCTGGTTCTGCCAGGCAACACCAGCAGGCACATATGTTGCGCCTGTTCCCCATTGGCTCAGTATTTATGCTTTCATCTATTGATGCTACCCAGTGGTCCCAGAATTTGTTCTGTGTCACAATAGGTTAGCATTTATGCCTCTTACCAGTTGGAGCCATTTGAGGTGAGAGGCTCAATTCCCCTCAGGACAGATGTGCTTCTGGATAACACTAATAGCCCCCTTAAAGGTAATATGTCATCAGAAAATGATCTATTAATTAAATTATGGGGGTCATTTCTAAACAGATATACAGCACTTTTGTGGCATATATTTGGCACCAATTCTGTCTCACGCCATATTGCATCAGAATCTGTGACTTCTTCTCCACTCACGCCAGCTCTAAAAAAGTGGCCGTGGCATGAATCGGGAAGGGTATGGGCCGGCAGGCCCGTCTCATTCATCATGTTTTCTATGCCTGATTTAGACGTAGAAAATTATCTAAATGTAAGACTGCAAGAAGGCTGTCTTTCATTAAGAATCGTCGCTGGATACGCCGAAGTTATGTAGAGGCTGATGCCTAAACCTAACTTCAGCGATCTACTGCCATTTCAGGGCTTAATTAAGACCGGCGTCTAAAACACCAGTCTTGTGCCCCTATGTTCATATGTGCCCCTATGTTCATATATTAAAGCATTTTTAGTGGTCACTTTAAATTTTCCTTGGCACTATCTTTATTTTTTTTAAATCGTTAAATTATGCATTTTTCACATTGACCACTAAGCCTACACTTCCTGTTAAGCGGTCACTAAACAGTCACTTCATTATCATCACAGACAGGAATACAATAACACCTATAGGTAAATACAGTGTCAGACATTATTAATTTTGTCTAAAATAGAGAAGCAAGATGTTGCTTTTCTATGTGATATGTGGGTTTGTTCACTGAGAATATCTCACTGCTGAGAACCCAATCAATGTTCTGTAACCTGTTAGTGAGTTTGACAGCAAGTGGTTAGCTTCCTTGCAGTGCCATCAGAGAGCAAAAAAAGTATTCACTGGGCTTTTCTTGCAAATGCATGTACATCCTCCAGAGTATGAGACAAATTACAGCTACATTTTAGCACCTATGGGAGGTGGGGGGGGGGGAGAGGGTGGATATTCTGGCCTAAATAGGAATAATATACTGATCAGTCCAAAATGGTAGAAGAAAACAGGGAACATGTTATGTGAGTGGGGGAAAAGCAAAACAGGACGTGGGATATGGCCAAATTGTGGCTAAATTTGTACAAAAAAACTGGCATACATGCCTGGCAGATTCATCATGTACTTTAAAGAAGGGAGTGTGGCTTAACAGGAAGGGGCAACATTTTTGGCACAATATAAGGCAACCAATTGCCGATAGTGTTTAACAATTTGCAAGTAGAGATGGCCCGAACTATTCGCCGGCAAACAGTTCCCGGCGAACATATGCGATGTTCGGACCACCCCCTATACATCATCATAGAACAAACTTTGACCCTGTACCTCACAGTCAGCAGACACATTCCAGCCAATCAGCAGCATACCCTCCCTCCCAGACCCTCCCAATTCCTGGACAGCATCCATTTTAGATTCATTTGGAAGCTGCAGTCTTAGAGAGAGGAGGGACAGTGTAGCTGCTACTGATTTAATAGGGAAATCAATAGCTAGGCTAGTGTATTCAGTGTCCACTCCAGTCCTGAAAGACTCATCTGATCTCTGCTGTAATGACAGCATCCTGATAGCACCCCAAAAAGCCCTTTTTAGGGCTGCTACATTAGTCTGCTTTTATTTATTTTTTCTCCATATATATATTGCAGTTGCCTGGCCTGCCCGCGTGTGAGGAGCTGCAGGCCCACAGACTGTAGTGTGCCCACTGCCAGTTCCCACCCCTGTCATCCCGTGTGGCACAGCACTTTGCATCAAAAAAAGGCATTTCATTTTTACACTTTAGTGTAATTTCAGTTGCTTGCCTGCTAGTGTGTGTCAGGCCGACTTCCACTGACTGTAGTGTGCCCACTGCCAGTGCCCACCCCTGTCATCCCGTGTGGCACAGGACTTTGCATCAGAAAAAGGCATTTCATTTTTGCACTTTAGTGTAATTTCAGTTGCTTGCCTGGTAGTGTGTGTCAGGCCGACTTCCACTGACTGTAGTGTGCCCACTGCCAGTGCCCACCCCTGTCATCCCGTGTGGCACAGGACTTTGCATCAAAAAAAGGCATTTAGTTTTTACACTTGAGTGTAATTTCAGTTGCTTGCCTGCTAGTGTGTGTCAGGCCGACTTCCACTGACTGTAGTGTGCGCACTGCCAGTGCCCACCCCTGTCATCCCGTGTGGCACAGGACTTTGCATCAAAAAAAGGCATTTCATTTTTACACTTTAATCTAAGGTTAGTTGCCTGCCAGTGTGTGTCAGGCCGACTTCCACTGACTGTAGTGTGCCCACTGCCAGTGCCCACCACTCATACCGTGTGGCACAGGACTTTGCATCAAAAAAAGGCATTTAATTTTTCCCTTTAATCTAAGGTTAGTTGCCTGCCAGTGTGTATCAGGCCGACTTCCACTGACTGTAGTGTGCCCACTGCCAGTGCCCACCACTCATACCGGGTGGCACAGTAGCTTGCCAATAAATAAGGCATTTAATTTTTACCCTTTAATCTAAGGTTAGTTGCCTGCCAGTGTGTGTCAGGCCCACTTTCAATGACTGTAGTGTGCCCTCTGCCAGTGCTGCCTATCAATCATACCAGGTGGCACTGGACGTTGCCTAAAATAAGGCACTTTATCTGGACACTTTAATCTAATTTCGGTTGCCTGCCGGCCAGTGTGTTTCTCAGGCCCACAGACTGTAGTGTGCCCTCTACCAGTGCTGCCCATCAATCATAGCGTGTGGCACTGGACGTTGCCTAAAATAAGGCACTTTATCTGTACACTTTAATCTAATTTCAGTTGCCTGCCGGCCAGTGTGTGTGTGTCAGGTTCACAAACTGTAGTGTGCCCTCTGCCAGTGCTGCCCATCAATCATACCGTGCGGCACAGGACATTGCCTAAAATAAGGCACTTTATCTGTACACTTTAATCTAATTTCAGTTGCCTGCCTGCCAGTGTGTGTGTGTCAGGCCCACAGACAGTAGTGTGCCCTCTGCTAGTGCCCAACACTCATACCAGGTGGCACAGTACCTAGCATGCGTAGTACCACTTATCTAAAATCCATTCAATACACGTCCTGATAGGGGACGTAACTGTGATTAAACTGATCAGAATAGTACTACAGAAAATACCACTCATAAGGGGTGTGACGGTAAATTGCACAGCGCAGACACAGTGACCGTGGATTAAAACAAAGGGGAGGGAGCCAGCGTTTTTTTAACCATCTCCCCGTTCGAAAAATCAATTCAATTCACCTTTCGGGGACCCTTGGTGTTGTACGTGGCTGGGTGGAGGAAGAAACCTTCAATGACATCTCCAGGACATGGCTAGCTTGGTATCCAACCTTGTGCAAATGGGGAGTTTGCGGTTGTGCAAATGGACTGTTTGCGGTTGTTTGCGGTGCATTAAAAGGGGAGTTTGATCTGTCAATGTCTGTGAAGCGGGCGTAACCCTTACACTACCTGATCGATACAACATCATACCTGATCGTATACACACACTGGATGTTTTAAACCACGTTGTTCAAAAAATGTAGGATTGTCAGGTGATTTATGCCTTTTATGGATTAAAACCCAACTCTGCGCCAACTATGTAATTTTCCATGGGAGTTTTGCCATGGATCCCCCTCCGGCATGCCACAGTCCAGGTGTTAGTCCCCTTGAAACAACTTGTACATCACTATTGTGGCCAGAAAGAGTCCCTGTGGGTTTTAAAATTCGCCTGCCAATTGAAGTCTATGGCAGTTCGCCCAGTTCGCCCGTTCGCGAACATTTGTGGAAGTTGGTGTTCGCCGTTCGCAAACGGAAAATTTTATGTTCCCGACATCACTATTTGCAAGATGTACCAAATTGATAATATTTGCTAAATTTTGCACATCTTCAGAATGTCTGGTTAAAATATTAGATGGGATTAGTAATCTATCTTAATGTACTGTAAAAAGAAAGGCATTCTGTCGTTATACACCAGGAAAACTTTCAGGCTGCTGTTTTTCTTTTAAATAAAATGATTTTCCTCTATTATTAAATGTCTTTTTGCAGCTCTTAATAGAAAGATCATGGTATGCCTCTGTGTGTTTTATACTGTATATTTACTATTTTATATATTTAGTATTGAATATTAAAACTAATGAAATTACTGGAATGCTTTTTTTTTTGTATCTACTAAAGAATTAATATTTGTTTAATCCCTAAAGATTTTAGAACGATCTGTCAAGATGGTAAATTTCAAGGGCAATGTAATGTCTTTTAGAAGCATGGATTTGGCAAGATGTACTGGATTTGAATGATACTTTTGTGAATTATCTGAAATTATGTCAAAGTGGAACCCATTTATATGTATGTAAAATCAGATCTGTTATGGCAAATGATTTAATAAAGTATCAGAGCATATTAATTCTGGTGCTCATTTATTGCTCAGAATTACTATGATAATTTGACAAAACGCTTATCACCCAGATAAAATTGTAATAAATACTTTTTACTGCACTGTGCTGGAAGAGTAGAAAGCAAAGTTATAATGTTTTGTCACTATTTAAAAGACTAGTGTCATGCCTTCAAGACATCTATCCAATGTGTCCATATATTATCCAAACACCACACTTTGTAAAATGCGTGTGAAACGATATCAGAGCTAAGCAATTGTTAATATTTTAATACGGACCATGGTTATCATGGAAGAACAGTGGTTTGAGTTTCAGAACTAGCTTGTTTTATCCATATCATTTTTCGATATAATTTGCTTTTAAAGGAGTTATCCCACTAAAAGTATTACTATGAAATAAATAGGGCATTTCAAATGAAGTACACATAGAGGCACAACAGAAATATATATTTGTTCCTCGGTTACATCCACTGCTGTCTGTCCACCAGTCCACTTTATTTCTATTTTATGCACTTATATAGATTTTATTTATTACTTATATAGCACTGACATATTCAGCAGCGCTTTACAGACATTAGCATCACACTGTCCCCAGTGGGGCTCACAATCTAAGATCCCTATCAGTATTTTTTTGGAGTTTGGGAAGAAACCAGAGTACCCGGATGAAACCCATGGAGAACATACAAACTCCATGCAGATGTTGTCCTTGATTGGATTCGAACCTAGGATCCAGTGCTGCAAGGAACCAATGCTAACCACTGAGCCACCGTCCTGCCCACTGTGCTGCATTCAGATGTGGACCAACATGCTTAGTAGCTTCTCTGCTCCCTTCCCCTCCAATCAGTGCCCACGTAGTGTTCTAGTGTTTGTAGTGTTAGAGAAGCAGATGAAGTGGTCCACACACCTTTGATTCTTTCATCCCTAGTTTTAAATTCATAGACTAATTACCTATATCTACCACTAGACAGTGGAAAAGGAAATAGTGACGGCGTTACATACCAAATGCAATCTCTGGAGCTGTATGTATGTATGAAGAAATGGATTAACATGAGCTAAATGCAAAGCATCCTGGGATATGCTTTTTTAGCTGCTGTAAGTAAAAAAAAGTTTCAAACTTGTGGGATAATCACTTTAAGTTTCATTTGTTGTAATGACAGGATACAAAAAAGGAATTCTGTCATTGTTTTTTTAAGTATGATGTTCACCATGCAGTATTGTTCACCATCAGCAGGTTGCTATGGTAATATTAATACCAACAATGTATAATTTTTATGTTTTAATATTTTAATTCTATGGAAATGTTTAAGGGGGGATTTGTTGTTTTACTTGTTGTTTTCCCAAAGTTTGTGAATTTATTGGACAACTGATTAGACATTAAGCATTAATTGTGCAATCACACAGAAAAACTAAAAGAAATTGTAGTGTAAAGGTGACCATACACGTTAGTCTAAATTTAATGAAAGCAGATTATTTCAACCAAAATGATCATTCTTCGGGTGAAAGTAAACAGCAAATGATGATGAATAATAGACCATTATCATATGAAAAGAAGTCAGCTGTGTTTGAAATTTTCATCTGAAATTGCACGAAAAGATCTTTTCTTTACAGATTGTTAGTGGACAAAAGATAATTCTTTGAAAGAATGTTCCCAGAAAGATTGTTCGTCGATCAACTGGTTTCATTGTCCCCTTGTGGCCAGTTTGAACAACTATAACTGCCAATTTGGACTAAAATGTTTATGGTTGTGCCTGTGAAATGGTTTGTTCAACTGCTGTTCAAGCATTAGCCAACTTCTATCTAATGTGTTTGGCAACCTTAAAATCCACCAGGTTCTTTGATACTAGCGTTTTTCTTTTCCGGCATTGAGTTCCGTCAAAGGGGCTCAACACCGGAAAACAACTGATAAGTCACATCCCCATGTATTCTGAATAGAGAGAAATCCATTCAGAATGCATCAGGATGTCTTCAGTTCAGTCATTGAATGGCCTTTTGGACAGAGATAGTACTGCAGCATGCCGGATCAGTTGCCGGAATGCTGGATCCGGCATTAATTTACATTTGAATGTATTAGTGCCGGATCCGGCATTAGAAATACCTGCATGCGCAGACCTTTGAAACTGTAAAAAAAAAATACAAGACGGATACGTCTATCCGCATGACATGCGTTCTTGCAATGCATTTGTGAGACAGATCCGCATCTGGATCCATCTACAAATGCATTCAGTTTACATCCAGATCGACGGATCTGGCAGGCAGTTCCGACGACGGAACTGCTTGCCGGATTACTCTGCCGCAAGTGTGAAAAGTACCCTAAAGTGGCCATAACTTTAGCAACGAACAATCATTTGAACTGACCATCATCATCTGAAAAGAAGTCGGCCATGTTTGATAATTTTGTCCACGTATGGTTGTGTCTACAATATAATTGTACACCAGATGATTGTTCAACAGCCGTTCAACCATCAACCAACTCCTATCTAATGTGTATGGTCACCTACATGGGAGTAATGCAGCTGTAATAATATGTAGACCTTTTGTGGTTTTACTGCTGAACAGAACTTACAGTACTTACTTATTGACTTTTATGGTATTCTATATATATTTTATAGTTTAGCTCAGTAGAACAACCGGAGTGGTTATTGTGGCAGTATGGGTTCATTTAAATAAAAAAATAAAATAAAAATTATATATGGTTTATATTTATTAATATACACAGCCGTGTGAGGTCAAGCACCGGACTGGATCTCAGGTGCAGGTTTGGGCTTTGCTGACAGCCTGTCTTAAAAAATCCAGCTGGACAGCAGTAGAGGTGGTATGAGGCCTGTGCCTGAATGAATGCTTGCGACCTGTTTGGAGATGACAGGTCGACTAAATTCTGGACTTGAACTTTGGTGTGGACCTGTTTGCAAAAAGTGAACACAGGCCTGGACTTGGACTCTTTATGTGGGACCTTCAGCATGGTGTGAACTGAACATCAGGACTTTCAACTAAGTTGAAGTTGTTTGCTGAGCTGTTATACCTTGTGTGAATAAAACACTGGAGTCTGATTAAGACTAAGAACTGCTTTTGGTGCTTCTGTTCTACGTCCACTCACCCTGCCTACCAAAGCGAATCCCGACAATATATATGACATTTTTTTTTAATGGACCCTTACATTAAAAAAATTATGTGTGTGTATAGTGTGTGTGTATGTATATATATATATATATATATATATATATATATATATATATATATTATATGGACTCACTGCCACAATAGCCACTTTTTTTATGTAGTTTTTTTATGTATTGGTCAAGCTACTGTACTCTGTCTTTATAAATGTCTTTATAGGTCCCCATGCAAATAGCATTTGCTAGAGGAGTATTCTTTTTGTATAATCTGGGTTCATATGTGTTGGTATACCTTATATTTCATAGCACTATATACATTTTTTTTCAATGAGAGCCATTGAAGATGCATGTTACTGCAGAACGATAAAGTGGCATATATCACAGCCATCTGTCATAATTCTGCCAACGGAAAGCAAACATGAAATGTGAACAGAACCTTATACAGAAGCTAAAATATGGTTGCATTGCTTTCATCTAAAATCAAGCTAACCATGCAACACCAGCTGGCATTGTGCCAGTGGTTTTGATCACCATTTTGGACTATAAGAGTACAATTACCTTGTACAGAAAATTAATAAACACATAAACCCCAGTTGAAGAGCCTCCGATTTATGAACCATGAAAAAGAAGATAATTATGATATTAGATTACCATTCACTTTTGTATGATCCCAACTTGTAAATTGGCCTTTTCACCTTTAAATTAATTTAATTTAATATGTTTAAAAAAAAGAGGAAGAAGAAACGCAGATGATTTGTGTTTGAGATTTCATCCCAGCTCCACTAATAATGGCATTTTATTGATGTACTCATTGGATAATTATAGAATAGCACATTATCTTCAGCATTCCTATTATACCTTTCATTGTGTCTCAAGTTTCACAATGTCACAGGAAGTCATGTTTTGTTCTTCAAACATTTTCTGAATCTCTGCCAACATTTCATCCACTGGTAACAGCGACTTCTGTTGAACTGTAAGTCATGTTTTTAACAACTTGGTTAGAGCTTTATGATGGAGATGCCCGAATTTATAGCCTTCCTGAGAAAACTCTTCACAGAATCTAACACTTTCAGAAGGCTAACTGCCAGGATTTTGACTCATGCTATGCTGACTAGGCAATCTATGCAATTGTTAAGGGAACTAGATTGGCTCCCCTTCAAATACCAAACTAATTTTAAAATTGCTGTGATTTATTCAAGGCAGTGCACATTGTGTTTATTTGAGTTACTATCTCTATATAAGCCCAGATGGTATTACAAATAATTTACAGCTATTTTTATATCAGCCGCAGAATGATCTCTAAAGACATTAGCAGTCTGCCTTCTTATCTGCTGTGGAAAAATCTTTCATTTCTCCATATCAGAGGTAGCAGACTTTTAAATTTAGAGATGTTTTCCTTTTGTTGCATGCTATAAATATCTTTTAAATGAGCAACTGATCTGCAAATTCATTTATTACTTTAACTCAAGAAGGAACATTTAATCCCAGTGTATATCAGATACCATTGCAAGTGTATGAAGTATTGGTATTTCTATCAGATGTCATTTTGGAGGGGTCTGAAATTGCTTTCTTACAAAATATGATACAGACACAAACAAACACAGACATAACCGAATACGCAATGATACATCCAAATAGACAATAAAATAAATATGAAAAACACCACCGCCTCAAAAACATTTAGTTAATATGTAGGTGCAGATTAATAAAGACCAGCATGTTCTACTCCATTCTTGATATCTTCTACACTGCCGGAGGATGTGCCTAATTTATGACAAGGTGCAGACCTCATCATAAATTAGGTGTATCCTCTGACAGTCTGGGTTGCTAAACTGAAATCTTTGGCAGCTCGGAACTGTCATAGATTTCTGTCTTCATCTTCTCCAGAAAAGTAGTGTAAAAGAAAACAAATGTGCGGAGGTAACTGGCTCCACCCCTTCCTTTCCCTCACCACACACATACCCTTTTTGGAAAGGGAGAAGACAACGTTCAAACATCAGTTGCAACTATATTTTGTCACAATTGCATTTAAAAAGTCAAACACACAGGTCCTATGACTTTTTGACTCAAACACAGGGTCTGTGAGTTGGATAGGGACGGGAGATAATAAATCTTGACAGAAGCACTAAAGGCCCCTTTACATCGGATACGATCAGGGAAATTATTGGGAAGAAGCGTTCCTTGGAAATCTCATTCCTGATAATTGTTCTGTGCAAATTTACTACCAATCACCCAATGAAATGAGCAAATGCCTGCATCAGGTGAAAGCATTGTTGATATGGACACCAAAATTATTATTTCTTGGTAGCAAATCGATCCATGTAAGCAGCGATCTGCTGCCCAGAAACTGCAAAACTGTTCTCGAACAAGTGATTGCTTGTCCTGTGTAGAGGAGATGATTGCTGCATGTAAATGCAGCTCTCATCTCCACTCACGATTAACCAATTACTGGGAACAAAGGGACTCTGCCATCAATTTTGTACCACATATTCGCAGCCTATGTGGATGGGCAGATTGGCCATAGACCTTACAGGTAAAATTTCCAGTGGGCCGATGCCTAGGGAGCCGCCCAAGACCCCATCACTGCTGCTGGCTGAGTACACTATAAGCTCTCAGTGGCAATTAATATAGCCAGCAACAAGCCCTCCTGATTTCAACTATGTCCCATATCGTATCTCCTAAGCCCCCTGCTCCATATCTTAATCAGAGACAACTGGAGGAGGAGGACAAAATATAGCTTCTACTGATTGCCAACTCAGAGAGACAGCTTTTTGGGCAGTACATTGAACGGCACTGTGGTATATGGTATTTTGTGTTATGGTATTGCTGACCAGTCTACATTTGTTGCCCCGCCTCCTATAAATTTAGACCCTCCAACAACATGGGGCCAATTTCAAGTCTTTTTCTAGGGCCAATTTAGGTTCCCAATCCGCCCCTGCCTATGTGTGAATATTCTATGTATTAATTTTTTAATGGGTGGATGGTTTAATGGATCACATTTTTTAAATCGCTTTGTGTATTCTTCCTGTCCTGGCTTTTAACATCTTTCAATGTTTTGGCTTTTAGCATGGCAAACAACTTTGCTTGATTTTTTCAGTTAAACTATTCACAGTGAGCAGAGCGTGAAGGGGGGTGACTGACTCAATTACAGCATCATATATTATCATGGCGCCTCTTCATAACTTTGGTGAATCCACTGCCAGCTATAGGGGTTATCAAGGCCCTGCGTCTAAAACGCTAGTCTTCATAAATGAACCATTATATATGTATATAACCCAGTACAAAAAAGGACAGTATGATACTTGATTGCTTTTGTTGCTAAGGTTAGGTTATTTTAAACTGAATTTTTAAACTCTTTGGTTCCTTTATTATTATATAATTCTAAATTATAATACTTACAATTTCTACATTCTGGTTTATCACAGACAAGGATGACTAGCCATAACATCAGATATGGTAGTTTAGCTGTGTATAGGCATTAAAAAACCAAGGTAAGATAATATATAAACATCCCACTGTATACAGGGATCTTTTTCTGAAATTCCTCTAACAAATTAGTGAAATATCCATTAAAAGAGGATATCTTTTTAAGATATCCTATTGTAACTGCTGAGAACATCATTTTCCCACAGTAGAGCCTGCTCTTTCTCCCTCATATTTACAGACATTTGAAGACTGACTAATTAAAGCATTAGATTGTTTACCTGGGATTTTACATTTCGGTTCTATATAGGCATAAACTGAGCCCTCCAAATGGGTTTTTGTTTATATGTTCATGTAATAAAACAAAGGAACTAAATACATTTCCCATTCTCTTTAAAAAAGATAAAAGGTCACTTGTAGGAAGTTTTTAATATAGGAAACAATGGTTATATTAGCTCCCTTAGCACAGGATGCAATCCATCCACACTCCATTTCCTGTGTGCTGGAAATCAAAAAAAGTATTATGTCTCAGCATGCTCAGACGCAACTCACATTACTCAATTTATTTGTATGCTAGCATATGGTCAATGCAATCGGCCAAACATTGTTAGTATTTACACCACCAAATAGGGGCCTTAATATTATGTCACTGTAAGCATACGAATTTTAATCCTTAAATTATAATAATATTCAATCTGTTTCTGTCTCTGCTCTAAAATAATTATATAGGTACAATGTGAAGAAAACATATATGGCTTCATGCACATGACATCAATGCATTAACTCATTGCATATCATATCTCTTAATTATGTCACTTTACTGAGTGATAATGAAACAAATACAAGGTAGATGAAGAAGATGTAAGCTTCAAGGCTATGAGTCCAAAAATATAAAATGGTCATATAAGTCATAACTAGAGATGAGTGAACTGAAGCTGACAAAGTGGAATTCGATCCAAATTTCAGGAAGAATTCGATTCGCATCGGAGCTGAATTTCCTCACGCTTTTTGGTAACGAATCACATTTTTTCCTAAAATGGCTGCTGCACGTTTGAGGACATGGAGCAAGGAACTCTGGGAAGGCGGGATCACCCATAATCCCATTCATGCAGCCAATTAGCAGCCAGCCCTGTGATGTCCCAGCCCTAAAAATAGCCTCAGCCATCTTAGATTCTGCCATTTACCAGTGTACTTAGTGCAGGGAGAGACGTCAGCAGGAGCTAGGGACAGTGATAGAAAAAACTTCATTGTGCCAAAAAAAAAAAAACGATTTACAAATGCAGGGAAAGATTATTTAAGGTGTAGGGAAATGATAGGGAGGAATTATTCCACAGTTTTTATGTTGAACAGGGTTCAGTAGGGGAGGTTACAGCCTGGGTAATAGGAACAATCCTATTACACCTTTCTGCACTCACTAAGTTTCCAAATTGCCCTTATATAGCTCTGTAATTCCAGTAAACCATTCTTATTAGGGTGCAATTGCTGTTTGAAACAGGGGCTAACAGGGTTTATTGCAAATAAATATTTCAATGTCTTATTTGTCCTTGTGCGGTGCAGTTATATGTTCTAAAGAATTTTTTGGCTTATATTAGTGAGAAAAAAAGGGCTTATTAGCCATTGTGTGGTGAAGTGCTAAAATTACAGCCTTTTTTGTCATGTATTAGTGGAAAAAGAAAAATTATATTTGCCGTAAAGCAGTGCAGTTATATATTCTAAAGACTTTTGTGGAGTGTATTAGTGGAAAAAGAAAAAATATATTTGCCGTATAGCGATGCGGTTATATGTTATAAAGCCTTTTGTGATGTGTATTAGTTGAAAAAGAAAAAATATATTTGTCAATCAGCAGTGCAGTTATATGTTCCAAAGCCGTTTGTGGCGTGTATTAGAGGGAAAAGAAAAAATATATTTTCCGATCAGCAGTGCAGTTATATGTTCTAAAACTAAGCATGTGCGACCTCTGAGGTGGACAAGAAGTAAGACAAAGAAAAAACAGCAGGTGGCGCTATACAGATGCATTTTGTTCAATGGCTATGCAAAAATTACATGCAATTACAAAAGTATTCAGATCCAGGTGATGGCTTGAAAAATGTAGAATATTTCGTGGCACAACCTCTTAGAATGTTATTGTCTCTTCAAGTAACAGCTGACCTTCAGTACAAAGCAGAGGGCCTCCTTACCTATAGGCCCTTTAGCAGCGGCTAGCCCTACTACTCCGGTAGCTTCATCTCACGTCCACCTTTATTTGCAGTTAGTGATGACCTACCTGGATCGTGGTCTCTCTACCCTTTTGTTCTTTTAAGAATCAGCGCATCAGTAAAATCATGGATCCGTGCCGCCCATCGTCATCGTATATCGGTTATAAATACAATGTACACTGTCATCAATAGTTAATGGGCGCAAGAAACACAAATGTCTTCTCAATCAATAGTCCAGAGAGCAGAAAGATCATAAAATGATTGAGTTGCAGCTAGGCATCCGTAATTTCGAGTCTCCGGAGAGCTGGAATGTCAGAGGAGATGTAATAGACTGCAAAGTATGGTGCTATGTACTAAGCTGTTGGCCAAGTTGTCCAGGATTTTGTGAAAATTGTATCCAAAGGGTAAAAAGCATTGGAAATGCTGTGATGGCATCCGGTAGATGTGATCACTGCAGTCAGTCACTTGCCTCAGTAGTCATGCTTGCACATATGGCGCATGACCACAGGGTTGGCTGCAGTGTTCATGTCAATCATGTATGTGACATGATCGCGGCAGGTACCAGTGGACTGGTGTTCCCGGAGTGGAGGAGGTTATTTCTAGAAACGTTCACGTATCCGGTATAACTGACCACCCACTGGTGTAACAAGAGTTCTGTGGGCCCCAGGGCAAACTTTGAATTTGGCCTAGCCCCCCCCCCCACCCCGGCCAGACCCCCCAATTACATATCACCCCCCCCACCCCCAACTACACTCCCCGATTGCACCCTCTGCGACTGCGATCATTATGCCCTGCTCCCATTAATACAGACATACAGGGTAATACAGCCCCACATACCTCTTACCAGTGATCTCTCCTTTAATGTAGATGTTCTCTTTCCTCATCTTCTCCCTTCAAACCTTCAGACCTTCAGACCAGACCACCATTCTCAGCCATTTTTTGTCTCTGCAGTTTGCAAAAAAAAAGAAAATCTTAGTTTACTACTAGAGTTGAGCGAACACCTGTATGTTCGGGTTCGAGAAGTTCGGCCGAACTTCCCGAATATGTTCGGGTTCGGGAACCGAACTTAACCCGAACTTCATCCCGAAACCCATTGAAGTCAATGGGGACCTGAACTTTTGGGCACTAAAAAGGCTGTAAAATAGTCCAGGAAAGGGCTAGAGGGCTGCAAAAGGCAGCAAAATGTAGGTAAATGCACTGCAAACAAATGTGGATAGGGAAATGAATTAAAATAAAATAAATAAAACTTAAGCAATATCAATTGCAGAGAATCAGGCTTCAAGTCACCCACCAATGGAGAAGGCCACTTTCATTTATTTAGGCCCCAGCACCCAGACAGAGGACAGAGGTCGCATAGCAGAGAATCAGGCATCATGTCACCCACCAATGGAGAAGGCCACTTTTAGATAATTAGGCCCCTGGCACCCAGACGGAGGAGAGAGGTCACATAGCAGAGAATCAGGCTTCATGTCACCCAGCAATAGAGAAGGCCACTTCCAGATATTTAGCCCACGGCACCCATACAGAGGACAGAGGTCGCATAGCAGAGAATCAGGCTTAATGTCACCCACCACTGGAACAGGCCACTTTCAGATAATTAGGCCCCTGGCACCTAGGAGGAGAGGTTCATTCAACTTTTGGTTGCACCGCAATATAATGGTAAAACTTATAAAAGAGGATTCAATAAAGAAGTGCCCTGGAGTACAAGAATATATGGTTGAGGGGGAGTCAGTTATAAATGTCTATTCTGCACAAGGGATGGACAGGTCCTGTGGGATCCATGCCTGGTTCATTTTTATGAACGTCAGCTTGTCCACGTTGGCTGCGGACAGGCGGCTGCGTTTGTCAGTAATGACGCCCCCTGCCATGCTGAATACACATTCAGACAAAACGCTGGCCGCCGGGCAGGCCAGCACCTCCAAGGCATAAAAGGCTAGCTCTGGCCACGTGGACAATTTGGAGACCCAGAGGTTGAATGGGGCCGAACCATCAGTCAGTACGTGGAGGGGTGTGCACACGTACTGTTCCACCATGTTAGTGAAATGCTGCCTCCTGCTAACACGTTCCGTATCAGGTGGTGGTGCAGTTAGCTGTGGCGTGGTGACAAAACTTTTCCACATTTCTGCCATGATAACCCTGCCCTCAGAGGAGCTGGCCGTGACACAGCTGCATTGGCGACCTCTTGCTCTTCCTCTGCCTTCGCCTTCGGCTTCAACTTGTTCCCCTGTGACATTTGGGAATACTCTCAGGAGCGAGTCTACCAGCGTGCGCTTGTACTCGCACATCTTCCTATCACGCTACAGTGAAGGAAGTAAGGTGGGCACATTGTCTTTGTACAAAGTGCAGGGGGATCCAGCAGGGTGGCAACCCAGTAGTCAGCACACGTTAAAATGTGGGCAACTCTGCTGTCATTGCGCAGGCACTGCAGCATGTAGTCGCTCATGTGTGCCAGGCTGCCCAAAGGTAAGGACAAGCTGTGGGAGGCGTATCGTCATCGTCCTCCGTATCCCCCCAGCCACGCACCAGTGATGGGCCTTAGCTGTGTTGGGTGCCACCTCGCTGTGAACCTGCTTCATCCTCATCCTCCTCCACCTCCTCCTCGTCCTCCAGTAGTGGGCCCTGGCTGGCCACATTTGTACCTGGCCTCTGCTGTTTGCAAAAAACCTCCCTCTGAGGCACTTTTAACAGACTGGCCTGAAAGTGCTAAAAATGACCCCTCATCTTCCTCCTCCTCCTGGTCCACCTCCTCTTCCATCATCGCCCTAAGTGTTTTCTCAAGGAGACATAGAAGTGGTATTGTAACGCTGATAACGGCGTCATCGCCACTGGCCATGTTGGTGGAGTACTCGAAACAGCGCAACAGGGCACACAGGTCTCGCATGGAGACCCAGTCGTTGGTGGTGAAGTGGTGATGTTCCGCAGTGCGACTCACCCGTGCGTGCTGAAGCTGAAACTCCACTATTGCCTGCTGCTGCTTGCACAGTCTCTCCAGCATGTGCAAGGTGGAGTTCCACCTGGTGGGCACGTCGCATATGAGGCGGTGAGCGGTAAGGCCGAAGTTACACTGTAGCGCAGACAGGCGAGCAGCGGCAGGATGTGAACGCCGGAAGCGAGCACAGACGGCCCGCACTTTATGCAGCAGCTCTGACATGTCGGGGTAGTTGTGAATGAACTTCTGCACCACCAAATTCAGCACATACGCCAGGCAAGGGATGTGTGTCAAACCGTCTAGTCCCAGAGCTGCGATGAAATTTAGCCCATTATTGCACACCACCAGGCCGGGCTTGAAGCCCACCGGCAGAAACCACTCGTCGGTCTGTTGTTCAATACCCCGCCACAACTTCTGCGCGGTGTGGGGCCTGTCCCCCAAACATATGAGTTTCATAACAGCCTGCTCACGTTTACCCTGGGCTTTGCTGAAGTTGGTGGTGAAGGTGTGTGGCTGACTGGATGAGCAGGTGGTAGAAGAGGAGGAGGAAGCCGAGTAGGAGGAGGAGGAGGCTACAGGAGGCAAAGAATTATTCCCTGCAATCATTGGCGGCGGAAGGACGTGCGCCAAAGAACTCTCCGCCTGGGGCCCAGCCGCCACTACAATTACCCAGTGTGCAGTTAGGGAGATATAGCGTCCCTGGCCGTGCTTACTGGTCCACATATCTGTGGTTAGGTGGACCTTGCCACAGATGGCGTTGCGCAGTGCACACTTGATTTTATCGGATACTTGGTTGTGAAGGGAAGGCACGGCTCTCTTGGAGAAGTAGTGGCGGCTGGGAACAACATACTGTGGGACAGCCATGGCCATCAGCTGTTTGAAGCTGTCTGTGTCCACCAGCCTGAATGACAGCATTTCAAAGGCCAGTAGTTTAGAAATGCTGGCATTCAGGCCCAAGGGCTCAAGGGTGGGTAGGTGGGAATTTACGCTTTCTCTCCAAGGTTTGTGAGATGGAGAGCTGAACGCTGCCGTGTGACATGGTGGAGATGCTTGGTGACGGAGGTGGTGGTGTTGGTGGCACATCCTCTGTTTGGTGGGCGGCAGGTGCCAACGTTCCTCCTGAGGCGGAGGAAGAGGTAGAAGCAGCAGCAGAAGAGGGAGCAGGGGGAGCCTGAGTGAGTTCCTTGTTTTTAAGGTGTTTACTCCACTGCAGTTCATGCTTTGCATGTAGATGCCTGGTCATGCAGGTTGTGCTAAGGTTCAGAACATTAATGCCTCGCTTCAGGCAAATATATCTTTTACCGGACACTATTAAACTTGGCCAGCCACTGCTGGGACACCAGATTTACAGTATTTCTATTTTTGCAACTGAATTTAACCAAAGAAAATAATATATCCTATGACGGACACTATGAAACTTGTCCAGTCACAGCTGGATCACTAGATTTACTGTATTTCTATTTTGGCAACTGAATTTCACCCCAGAAAATAATAAATCCTTTGCCGGATACTATTAAACTTGGCCAGCCACTGCTGGGACACCAGATTTACGATTTTTTTCTATTTTTGCAACTGAATTTCACCGCAGAAAATAATATATCCTATGACGGACACTATGAAACTAATCAAGTCACAGCTGGAACACCAGATTTACGGTATTGCTATTTTGGCAATTGAATTTCACCCCAGAAAAAATGTATCCTTTGCCGGACACTATTAAACTTGGCCAGCCACTGCTGGGACACCAGATTTACGGTGCTGCTATTTTGGCAATTGAATTTCACCCAGAAAAAAAAATATCCTTTGCCGGACACTATTAAACTTGGCCAGCCACTGCTGGGACACCAGATTTATGGTATTGCTATTTTAGCAATTGAATTTAACCCCTGAACAAAATATATCCTTTGCCGGACACTATTAAACTTGTCCAGTCACAGCTGGAAGACCAGATTTACAGTATTTCTATTTTTGCAACTGAATTTAACCGCAGAAAATAATATATCCTATGACGGACACTATGAAACTTGTCCAGTCACAGCTGGATCACTAGATTTACTGTATTTCTATTTTAGCAACTGAATTTCACCCCAGAAAATAATAAATCCTTTGCCGGATACTATTAAACTTGGCCAGCCACTGCTGGGACACCAGATTTACGGTATTTCTATTTTTGCAACTGAATTTCACCGCAGAAAATAATATATCCTATGACGGACACTATGAAACTAATCCAGTCACAGCTGGAACACCAGATTTACGGTATTGCTATTTTGGCAATTGAATTTCACCCCAGAAAAAAATGTATCCTTTGCCGGACACTATTAAACTTGACCAGCCACTGCTGGGACACCAGATTTACGGTGCTGCTATTTTGGCAATTGAATTTCACCCCAGAAAAAAATATATCCTTTGCCGGACACTATTAAACTTGGCCACTGCTGGGACACCAGATTTATGGTATTGCTATTTTGGCAATTGAATTTCACCCCAGAAAAAAATATATCCTTTGCCGGACACTATTAAATTTGTCCAGTCACAGCTGGAACACCATATTTACGGTATTTCTCTTTTCGCAACTGAATTTTACCGCAGAAAATAATATATCCTATGACGGACACTATGAAACTTGTCCAGTCACAGCTGGGACACCAGATTTGGGGAATTGCTATTTTGGCAATTGAATTTCACCACAGAACAATATATATCCTTTGCCGGACACTATTAAACTTTGCCAGCCACTGCTGGGACACCAGATTTAGGGAATTGCTATTTTGGCAATTGAATTTCACCACAGAAAAAAATCTATCCTTTGCCAGACAGCAGACTATTACAGTTGGCTAGCCACAGCTGGAACATCAGATTTAGGGGATTGCGATTTTGGCAATTGAATTTAACCCCTCAATAAAATATAGACATTTCTATCCTGAGTTTCTAGGGGTGACAATAAGCACAGCCAAGCCCCTGATTTAGGATATAGCAAAAAAAAAAAAAAACTAGTATTGATGGATTGATGGACTTGGTGGCAGCTCAAGACACATAATGGCCACCGATCACCCCAGAAAAAAGTGACAGAAAAACGCTCTGTGCAGCCTAAAAACCAGTGAGCAATTAACTAGCAGAAGTTGAATGATTCACAGCTGTAGATCGATCAATTCATTAGGTGTTTTTGCTCACTTTTCCCTGCCTAATCTCGCCCTCACAGCAGCTGCTTCCTATCCCTACACTAATCAGAGCAGAGTGACGTGCGGCGCTATGTGACTCCAGCTTAAATAGAGGCTGGGTCACATGCTGCACTTGGCCAATCACAGCCATGCCATTAGTAGGCATGGCTGTGATGGCTTCTTAGGGCAAGAAGTAAAACGCTAGCCGATTGGCTGCTGTGCAGCCCTTCAGAAAGCGGGAAGAAATCGCCGAACAACGGACCCGAACCCGAACTTTTTTGAAAATGTTCGGGTCCGGGTCTGTGTCCCGAACACCCCAAAATTCGGTACGAACCCAAACTATCCAGCTTGTGTTCGCTCATCACTATTTACTACTTTTCCATCATCCTCCGATCTTTTGGACAAATCATCCTACTACCCCCAATACTGTGCTGCTGTGCTCCCTAATACTATACTGCAGAAACAGATAAACCCCCTGATAATACTAGTACCACACAGAGCCCCCCATATAAAATACCCCTTCTTTGTGGCCTTAGTAGAAGCCTCAATACAGTCAGTTGTCAGGAAGGAAGCTTTTCCTCCTGACAGTTGGCTGCTCGCTCAGTGGAGACACATTTGCATGCGGTGATCTCGTTCACAGTATGAGGACAAGTGATCGCTATTCCCCATACAGAATCATTGTTTCTGGGCAGCAGATTGCTGTTTAGACCACACAATCTGCTGCCCAGGAACGATGATTGGAGTGCCTGCACGAATGACAGGATCACTTGATGAATGTGCGTTTCGCTCATTCATAGGGTAATCGGCAGCACCTTTAGATGGCCAGATTATCGGTATCGTTCATGATGATCTGGCTGATTATTGGCACGTGTAAATCTACCTCAAGGCCTCATGTACACGATCGTATGTATTTTGTATTCTGCAAAAAAATACGGATGACATCCGTTCGCATTCCGTATTTTGCAGAACGGAACAGCTGGCTCCTAATAGAACAGTCCTATCCTTGTCTGTAATGCGGACAATAATAGGACATGTTCTATTTTTTTCCGGAACAGAAATACAGACATGCGGAAATGGAATGCACACGGAGTACCTTCCGTTTTTTTTGCAGACCCATTGAAATGAATGGTTCCTTATACAGTCCGCAAAAAAAACGGAACAGACATGGAATGAAAATAGTTTTGTGTACATGAGGCCTAAGACTGTATTAGACTGGCAGATTGGCAAATGCTTGCTAACGAGCATTCATAGTAATGCATGTTAGCGATGATCTAGCAGTGTAATGCCTCATTCACATGTCAGTGTTTGGCCAGTGTTTTCCGTCGGTGCTTTTAAGCCAATACCAGGTGCGGCTCTAAACATAGAACAGGTGCAGATCTTTCCCTTATACCTTATGTCTGTGGGGGCTCCAACCTGGTTTTGACTTACAATCCTTGATGGAGATTACTGACCAAAGCACTGACGTGTGAATGAGGCTTAATACTGCTGCCGATTGCCAGACGAACGAGCAAATATTTGCACATTCATCAGGCAATTCAAGTCTTCAACAGGTTTAAAAATCATTGTTTGCAAGTAGCAGATCGTTGTGTCTAATCACAATCTGCTGCTGGCAAACAATGGTTCAGTATAGGGAAGATCAATGGCATATCGGTCGCTCCTAGTGATGAGCGGCAGGGGCAATATTCAAATTTGCGATATTTTGCGAATATTTGGGCCAATATTCGCCATATATTCGCGAATTCCTGATCTTCAGGCATTAATTTCTTGATTGCGAAAATTCGCATTAAAAAATATATTTTGAGATATTCTAAATATTCTCGAATTCTCGAAGTGCCGATATCCACGATTAAAATTCACAATTCGAATATTCGTGATCAACACTAGACTCGCTCCTCCCCATACCGTGGAGTAGTTATGATCGAGCACCAAAGTATTCAGGTGTTCGGGTGCTCGGGCCGAACAAATCGCTATGTTCGTGTACTCGACCGATCACCCAAGTATAATGGAAGTCAATGGGAGACAACCAGGGACCCCCTGCTCGGAAGAGGGGAGGGTGCCTGGTTAATTGGAAAAGGTCAGAAAGTGACATAAACACCAACGAAATGGATCAGGAACAGCATGGGGACGATGTCAGGATGCATCTTGGACTCTCAGGTCGCTGCTGGGAACCATGTTGTCTGAGTTGTATGGCACTTTTACAGACTGACAAAAATACGCCCAACACGCCCCCACCTCTCCAAAAAAAAAAAACAATTTTACATTGTATATTCAATTGTATATAAAGTGCAAGTGCTGCTAAAAATAACATGGAAGAGTCACTCCGAAACAGCCTGTATATTACATAAAGGAGGGCCTCATTCACATTGTGGTACAATTGTTCAGATAGTTGGACTCCTACACTCATAAATCCTATGCACTAAGTGAATGGGCTGCCAAAAATTACAAGGAACCGGCACTCCAAAACAACCTTTGTTACATATAAAGGAGGACATCATACACACCCTTGAAAAATTATCATTGATGGCCTGCTGGTGACCCTCTAAAACATTAGGAGCAAGGTCCTGCTGTTGACCCTCTAAAACATTAGGCGCAAGGTCCTGCTTTTGACCCTCTAAAACATTAGGGGCAAAGGTCTGCTGATGATCTGACCATCTAAAACATTAGGGGGCGAGGGCCTGCTGCTGAGCATTGTAAAAAATGATGGGCGAGTGCCTGCTGCTGAGCTGACCCTGTAAAATATTGTAGGTGAGGGCCTGCTGCTGAGCTGACCCTGTAAAATATTGTAGGTGAAGGCCTGCAGGTTAGATGACCCTCTAAAATATTGTAGGTGAGAGACTGCAGGTGAGCTGACCCTCCCTGAAGAGGGACATGAGGAGATCTTGAGCACTGATTTCCAAACTCTTCAGCATCCACAGCCAGAAGAAGATGACGTTGGGGAATCTCAATGAGTGTTTTACAAGGTGGATGATGCGGATGAGACACAGTTGTCAATAAGTAAGGGTCTTGTTAGGTCAACACAAGTCAGGAGGATAATCACAGTGAGGAAGTGGAAGAGAGGGTGGTGAACGATGACATCAGTGACCCAACCTGGGAAGGTGGCAAGCCAAGCATGGACAGCAGTACAGAGGGGGAGGGATCAACAGCACCGCAACAGGCTGGAAGAGGCTGTGGAATGGCAAAAGGGAGAAGGTGGGCAACACCAAATAGGCCCGCGTACAGATGTCCTTAACCCAGGCTTTGAACGTAAGCACAAATACCCAGCCACCCACCCACAGGCCATAGCACTAAATGCACACCTTTAAAAAATGCTGGCCCTGGAAATGTTGTCATTTAGGCCTGTGGACACTGTGGCTTTCCTCATCGTCATGGTGGCGGCCATCCCTCGTTACTCAGTCGCCACCAGCAACTGTGTCCTGTAACATCACCCGTGCCCTGAGCAACGCAGTTATTGGGAAGGTCCACTTAATTACTGACACATGGACAAGTGCTTTTGGCCAGGGATGCTACATTTCCATGACGGTACACTGGGTGAACCTTGTGGTCGTCTGTAGCGAGTCGTACCCTGGGATGGCACAGGTGCTACCACCGCCAAGAATTGCAGGCCCCATTCCTTTAGGATTTTCACCACCACCTACATTAGTTGCAGCAAACCCCCTTCTCCTACTCCACTTTCACCTCTGAATTCTCAGCACCAGTCAGTCATCAGTCAGTAGCTGGAAGCAGTGTAGCACGGTGGTGGAGAAGTGGCAACAGGCCGTGCTGAAACTCATTTGCTTAGGTGACAAACAGCACACCGACACAGAGATGTTGCAGGGTATAAGGGACCAGACTGAGCTGTGGCTCTCGCCACTCAACCTACAACCAGGTAATGATGATGGCCGTAACTTTTTGGCAGCTTTGGAGCTCGGCAAGCTCACACACATGGCAAGCATACAGCATATATGTCCCATGCACAACAAACATCCCAAACTTATACATTAATATAAATAAAAACATAGTGAGAGTGGAGGTAAACCAATGGCATGGCCTGTTAATTAACTCATAAATAACCAAATAACCATAACATATTTTACAGCCTAGTCATAAACTGAGACTCAAACCATAATAATAACTTCAAAGTCCATCCTTTACACAGGATGACCTATGTAAAACCACCCAAACAGGCCAAAAACCATTATTCTTTCAATAGGGGGGTGGGGGGTAGGCGGGGGCACACAGATCCAGGCTCCACAGGCTGGTGCAGACAACAGGCAAGCCAGCCCAAGGGGCCAAGACACTTATAGCCCTACTACTGAACTCCCCCACCAATCAGGCACCTGTTACCAGGGTCTGGGTATCCCTACCCGAAACCCTCGAACATAACAGGCCCAGCCCTCAGCCAATCACAGGGCAGAATGACAACTCTACCCAGTGACCACAGCAAAACGGCGGAAATTTTTCCTCCAAAACCTGTCCTAATAATATAATCTTAATCACTGGGAAGAAAAGAACCACTGCCCAGTGAAGAAGGCAAACTTTTAAATGGGACAAATGCTGATTAGAGATGGCCCGAACTATCCGCCGGCGAACAGTTCCCAGCGAACATAGCTTGTTCGCGTTCACCGCGGTGGGCGAACACATGCGATGTTCGGTCCGTCCCCTATACATCATCATTGAGTAAACTTTGACCCTGTACCTCACAGTCAGCAGACACATTCCAGCCAATCAGCAGCATACCCTCCCTCCCAGACCCTCCCATCTCCTGACCAGCATCCATTTTAGATTCATTCGGAATTTGCAGTCTTAGTGAGAGGAGGGACAGTGTAGCTGCTGCTGATTTAATTGGGAAATCAATAGCTAGGCTAGTGTATTCAGTGTCCACTCCAGTCCTGACAGACTCATCTGATCTCTGCTGTAAGGACAGCGTCCTGACAGCACCCCAAAAAGCCCTTTTTAGGGCTGCAACATTAGTCTGCTTTTTTTTTCCCTCCATATATATATTGCAGTTGCCTGGCCTGCCCGTGTGTGAGGAGCTGCAGGCCCACAGACTGTAGTGTGCCCACTGCCAGTGCCCACCCCTGTCATCCCGTGTGGCACAGGACTTTGCATCAAAAAAAGGCATTTCATTTTTACACTTTAGTGTAATTTCAGTTGCTTGCCTGCTAGTGTGTGTCAGGCCGACTTCCACTGACTGTAGTGTGCCCACTGCCAGTGCCCACCCCTGTCATCCCGTGTGGCACAGGACTTTGCATCAAAAAAAGGCATTTAATTTTTACACTTTAGTGTAATTTCAGTTGTTTGCCTGCTAGTGTGTGTCAGGCCGACTTCTACTGACTGTAGTGTGCCCACTGCAAGTGCCCACCCCTGTCATCCCGTGTGGCACAGGACTTTGCATCAAAAAAAGGCATTTCATTTTTACACTTTAGTGTAATTTCAGTTGCTTGCCTGCCAGTGTGTGTCAGGCCGACTACCACTGACTGTAGTGTGCCCACTGCCAGTGCCCACCACTGATACCGGGTGGCACATTAGCTTGCCGATAAATAAGGCATTTAATTTTTACACATTAGTCTAATTTCAGTTGCTTGCCTGCTGCCAGTGTGTGTCAGGCCCACTTCCACAGACTGTAGTGTGCCCACTGCCAGTGCCAACCACTGATACCGGGTGGCACAGTAGCTTGCCGATAAATAAGGCATTTAATTTTTACACATTAGTCTAATTTCAGTTGCTTGCCTGCTGCCAGTGTGTGTCAGGCCCACTTCCACAGACTGTAGTGTGCCCACTGCCAGTGCCAACCACTGATACCGGGTGGCACAGTAGCTTGCCGATAAATAAGGCATTTAATTTTTACACATTAGTCTAATTTCAGTTGCTTGCCTGCTGCCAGTGTGTGTCAGGCCCACTTCCACAGACTGTAGTGTGCCCACTGCCAGTGCCAACCACTGATACCGGGTGGCACAGTAGCTTGCCGATAAATAAGGCATTTAATTTTTACACATTAGTCTAATTCGACACACGTCCCCGGATAGGGTACGTAACAGGGATTAAACTGATAGGAATAGTACTAGTTAAGACACCACTCATATAGGTGTCACAGCACATTGCTCTGGGAGTAAGAGGACCGACCAAGCTGCTTTTTCCATCTCCCGGTTCCTAAAATTCAGTTTGGTGTATGAGAGTTTGGTCTGTCACTGTGAAGGCAGTCGAAGGTACCCGGCCTAAAATTTTTTTTTCACAAAAGGCAATCCCTGATATGGGATGTAACAGGGATTAAACTGATGAGAATAGTACTACAGAAAATACCACTTATATGGGGTGTGACAGTAAATTGCACGGCGCAGACGCAGTGACCGTGGATTAAAACAGAGTGGAGGGAGCCAGCGTTTTTTTAACCATCTCCCCGTTCGAAAAATCAATTCAATAAATGGACCCCAGATTGGGGACGTTAGAGGGATTAAACTGATGAGAATAGTACTACAGAAAATACCACTCATATCGGGTGTGACAGTAAATTGCACGGCGGAGACGCAGTGACAGTGGATAAAAACAAAGGGGAGGGAGCCAGCGTTTTTTTAACCCTCTCCCCGTTCGAAAAATCATGTCAATTCACCTTTCGGGGACCCTTGGTGTTGTACGTGGCTGGGTGGAGGAAGAAACCTTCAATGACATCACCGGGACATGGCTAGCTTGGTATCCAACCTTGTGCAAATGGGGAGTTTGCGGTTGTGCAAATGGACTGTTTGCGGTCCATTAAAAGGGGAGTTTGGTCTTTCAATGTCTGTGAAGCGGGCGTAACCCTTACACTACCTGGTCGATACAACATCATACCTGATTGTATACACACACTGGATGTTTTAAAGCATGTTATTCCAAACAATTTTGGAATGTAAGTTGATTTATGCCCTTTATGGATTAAAACCTGACTCTGCATCCACTACGTAATTTTCCATGGGAGTTTTGCCATGGATCCCCCTACGGCATGCCACAGTCCAGGTGTTAGTCCCCTTGAAACAACTTTTCCATCACTATTGTGGCCAGAAAGAGTCCCTGTGGGTTTTAAAATTCGCCTGCCTATTGAAGTCTATGGTGGTTCACCCGGTTCGCCCGTTCGCGAACACTTGCGGAAGTTCGTGTTCGCCGTTCGCGAACGGAAAATTTTATGTTCATGACATCACTAATGCTGATATGGCCATTTGGATCCCTTCTTAATGTCCTGGATATTATGCCTAGCCCACGTGTTCTCAACTTTCAGTATATGTCACTAATAGGTATTTAAGAAAAATATCTTGCTGCTGTCAAACACACACACACACACACACACACACACAGTAGTCCTTAAAAGGACTTTGTGGTCTTTAAAAAGCTTTTGGTAGTAAAAACAGCAAATTTCTCTCCCTGAACTATCTGTTCCTTCCTCAGCATGGATGTCCCTAAGACTGATCAATTTAGCGCAGGTAAAAATATATTGCTGCTATCAAACACACACACACAGTAGTCCTTAAAAGGACTTTTGGGTCTTTGAATAGCTTTCTTAGAATAAGAACTGTGAATTTCGCTCCCTACACTGTCTTTCCCCTCCTACGCTCTGCTCTCCCTGACTATGACTGAGCCGAGCACGTGTTATCGGGTGCTGTATAACCTCCGATGACACGTTTCGGCCAGCCAATCACTGTAATGCCAGTAGCTAACATAGCTAGGGCATTACAGTGAAGGGCATTACTTACCTGCACGTTTATTGGCTGCTTAGCAGGCGCTAAACGTGCGGGGAGAAGACTCGAGCATTGCGCTCCAGCACATGTGGTATTCAGCATATTCACTCATCACTACTGTGGAGGAGATTACTGCATGTATCAGCAGTGCATATTTTTTGCAGACCCATTGACTTGAATGGAGCCTCTGAACGTGAGTTGTGGACAATAATAGGACAGGACTCAAAATGTTGTGGAACGGAAATACAGAAACGGAATGCACACAGAACGGAAACGGGAAAATAAACGTTCATGTTCAAGAGGCCTAAGTCTGATATTTTGCACGTCTTGTAAAGAATCAGATTATATGAAGTCTGTAAACTACTGGTAAGTGACAACCTTTGGGCCAGATAAGTGGTTTTTCAGCTGTCTTCTTACATTCCACGTAACATGCAATAATCAGTTTCCTCTACATCTGCACAAAGCGATGATGTAGCTGCGCCCTGAATGGACAGAGCGTTCTCCCCCCAAAAAATGAAAAGCCTCTGATCGCCTCTGTATTCCATAACTTACACTCTACAATGCGTTAAATATTTTAGAACATTGTAGATCACTGAAGAATGGACGTATTTTCTACTGGTTCCATGTTTGTTCGGGTGATAGCCCTCTCTCCCAACTGCCTCATACACATTAGAGCTTGCGTGTGATCTGACTGCTTAAAGGCTCATGCACACAACCGTATGTATTTTTCGGTCCGCAAAAAAATACGGATAACGTCCATGTACGTTCTGTATTTTTCAGAACAGCTGGCCCCTAATAGAACAGTCCTATCCTTGTCCGTAATGCGGACAATAATAGGACATGTTCTATTTGTTTGCCTAACAGACATACGGAATGCACACGAAATAACTCCCGTGTCTTTAGTTTTTTTTTTGCGGACCCAAATAAATGGTTCCACATATGGTCCACAAAAAAAAAAAAAAGGAACGGACACGGAAATAAAATGTGTTCATGTGCATGAGCCCTAAAGGTTAGTAAGCAGCTGATCTCCACAAGAACAAAAGGATTGGGCATTTTGGAATTCAACATGTCCAATGTTCCATTCTGCTGAAAGTTTATTTTACTAATAATTATTTTCTCTCCATACAATGGCCTGTTCTGTTCCTCAATTTTTGCTACTAGAAGTTTCTTAATTAATATGGGGATGGGGGTGTCCCTGCACAGTCTGACGCTATCCAGTCAATGCTTCCATGGTGTGACTGAGCAAAGAACCCTCCCCTTCTTCAACTGGTAACACCTAGCTGTACAATTATTTATACACTTCAACTAGGAATAATTGAGGAATTGCACAAAAGAGTTATATGAAAAGATTTTCCAGAAATGTGATTGTCTGGGTAATAATATTTTTTACTAAAACAGGCATTTCAGGAGAAGTGACAGGGTCTTCTGACTACATAAATGAAAACTTCTACAACTTTAATTGGGTTGTCCAAGATTTTGATATCAATGGCTTATCCTCAGGATAGGTCTTGGGTATCTGGTTGATGGAGGTCAGCAGTTAGAAGAAAAAATGGTGCCCTGGTGAGCGCTGCAGCCTCTTCCTAGGACATGTGACAACACGTTCACGGTCGCTTGGGAGCTCACTCCCATTCAAATGAATGGGGCTGAGAGCTGTGCTTGGTAAGTTGCTTAAAGTCAGCGGCGAGCCACTCAAACAGCTGATTGGGGGGATGCCAGGTGTCGAACTCCCACCAATCTTATATTGATGACCTATCATAGAATGTAAGCTCTTGCGAGCAGGAACCTGACTCCTAGTGTTTCAGTTGTATATTAGCCAGTTACTCTTGTTTTGTACATGAACCCTATGAATTTGTAAAGCGCTGCGGAATATAGTGGTGCTATATAAATAAATATTAGTATTATATTATATATTTGCGTATCAGCGGTGCAGTTATATGTTCTAAAGCCTTTTGTGTTGTGTATTAGTGGAAAAAGAAAGCATATATTTGCTGATTAGCGGTACAGATATATGTTCTGAAGCCTGTTGTAGCGTATATTAGTGGAAAAAGAAACAAAAATATATGCTGATTAACGGTGCAGTTATATGTTCTAAAGCCATTTGTGTCGTGTATTAGTAGAAAAAGAAAAAATGATGTTTGCCAATCAGCGGTGCTGTTATATGTTCTAAAGCCTTTTGTGGTGTGTATAAGTGGAAAAAGAAAAAATATATTTGCCGATCAATAGTGTGGTTAATATGTTCTAAAGCCTTTTGTTGTGTGTATTAGTGGAAAAAGAAAAAATGTATTTGCCGATCAGCGGTGCAGTCATATGTTCTAAAGCCTTTTGTAGGGTGTGAGATCAAGTAATTGGCGAGCACTCCATCTGGTAATGGAAAGTATCAAAAATTCTTTAATAGAATTATCTGCTAATCGATTAGGACTAGTAGGGACAATTAATAAAATCAAAAGACATGCAATAGTAAAATATACAATACAGATCATGCAATCATTACATTCCTAAATTATAAAATCTGATGGATCTATAAACCGGAGAAGTTCTGACTTTATGGTCTATATGGCTGCAGCCGTAATAATTGGGTTATAGCGCTAAAATCAGAATTTTTCTAATCTTGTCCATCCAAAGGTGCACTAGGGCAGTTAGTCGTTTTTCATTGTACCAACGTGTGGCATAGGCTCAGCGTACTTAAGATTGTCAGAGTTCGTATATAGTTTTCAATGTCCAATCCTAGTTCTTGTGTTAACAAATAAGCGGTCAAGAGTATATTCCTCTTACCTCCATTCAAAAGATCGGAAAATGGTAAGGAACGCCACACGTGTGTTCAGGGCTGGCGTCTTCCGCCGTGCTTACCCCGCCTGTTCCCCTGAGGTCTCGCGAGAATCGATGTGATTTCCCCTGTTGTCTGGGAGACGCGTTCCTCACCTGGGGATTCACTTTCTCGATATTACAGACAGTCCTATTTTACAGCATGGCCATGCTTAAACTTCATGAGATGATTTCTTAATAGGCGATCCAGACCAGACGCGTTTCGGGATAACTCCGATCCCTTCCTCAGTGGTATCGCCAATATTGTCATCTCTCCATTTTATAGCTGTCAAGGTTTCATCAAACATATGGTACTGGATTTTTCAAATCGAGATGGATTATTCAAACGATTGAAATGTCCACATGGTATATTCCTAATTGGTTCACATATCGGTTGTATTATAAGCAGATTAAACGTCCAATTCCTTTGTGATCGGATTGGATATCACATTATAAAACGATATCTTATATTAGGCATCTAAAACAGGAATCCCTCAAAAGCGCACCTTCATATTCGGTGCGGTTTCGATCTGTTTTTATTGGGGTTATACGTTATTTTACCCTCTAGGTTCCTTATATATGTCCAATCAATACAGCTTATAGATCTTATGTTTTATATAAAAAAGGTCGATTCATAGAAAATATTCATATTACACATTAAGAGGCACCCTATGGGTCCACACTTATTCATAGACAACTACAAAGAAACTAAAAAGGAAAAATCCCTTAAAAAACGCACCTGCGTTTTCAATGCGTTTTTTATTGTACTTATGCGTTTTTTTCGCTCTGGACTCCTTATATATTTTTCTACACAATCAATGCAGCTTTTGAGTCTCATATGTTGCAAACTGAGGATAGAACCATAAACAGGGGTTCCACATCAAAGAGCCCACTGTGAATCCACAGTTGCTCTATATGGTGGTATCTCTCATACATATAAAGACTTCACTATTCCAAGCTTAGTAATTTCATAACTTCTGACCACTATGTCATTCTGCCTCTTCCATTCATAAAATAAAATAAAATCCCTTAAAATAACAAAATCCCTTAAAATAACAGGGTGACTTGATAGAAGTGATTAGACCATGTGCCCATGGTCAAGATGGTGTCACAGTGTCGATAGACGGCCAGACTGTGATACCAAGATCGACACATGGGCACATGGCCTATAAGAAGCCGAACAATTCTGCCTCGCTATTCAGACCCAAAGGTAATAGTGATCCGAATTCATAGATCCGCCGAGACTCAATCCTCGACATCTGTTTGATATAGTCTCCACCCCGCCAGTGGCGGTCTACCTTCTCCAATGCCACAAATAATAGATTAGATGGATCTTTATTATGTGCTTCTGCATAATGTTTTGAAAGACAATGTTTTACAAGTGTGGCAAATGTATTGCATGCGGTTATAGCAACGCACCACGGAAAACGGATAGAGTTGTTTCCACTCAGAATGACCACACTTGGGAAATCAAAGACGGTTTAACTTGTAATACATCTGGTGTGATCTACCTTATCCAATGCCCATGTAGAAAGCAGTATGTGGGCAGAACCAAACGTACATTACGGACTCGACTGTCGGAACATATAGCCAACATTAGGAAAGGCTATGAGAAACATTGTCTTTCAAAACATTATGCAGAAGCACATAATAAAGATCCATCTAATCTATTATTTGTGGCATTGGAGAAGGTAGACCGCCACTGGCGGGGTGGAGACTATATCAAACAGATGTCGAGGATTGAGTCTCGGCGGATCTATGAATTCGGATCACTATTACCTTTGGGTCTGAATAGCGAGGCAGAATTGTTCGGCTTCTTATAGGCCATGTGCCCATGTGTCGATCTTGGTATCACAGTCTGGCCGTCTATCGACACTGTGACACCATCTTGACCATGGGCACATGGTCTAATCACTTCTATCAAGTCACCCTGTTATTTTAAGGGATTTTGTTATTTTAAGGGATTTTATTTTATTTTATGAATGGAAGAGGCAGAATGACATAGTGGTCAGAAGTTATGAAATTACTAAGCTTGGAATAGTGAAGTCTTTATATGTATGAGAGATACCACCATATAGAGCAACTGTGGATTCACAGTGGGCTCTTTGATGTGGAACCCTGTTTATGGTTCTATCCTCAGTTTGCAACATATGAGACTCAAAAGCTGCATTGATTGTGTAGAAAAATATATAAGGAGTCCAGAGCGAAAAACGCATAAGTACAATAAAAACGCATTGAAAACGCAGGTGCGTTTTTAAGGGATTTTTCCTTTTAGTTTCTTTGTAGTTGTCTATGAATAAGTGTGGACCCATAGGGTGCCTCTTAATGTGTAATATGAATATTTTCTATGAATCGACCTTTTTATATAAAACATAAGATCTATAAGCTGTATTGATTGGACATATATAAGGAACCTAGAGGGTAAAATAACGTATAACCCCAATAAAAACAGATCGAAACCGCACCGAATATGAAGGTGCGCTTGAGGGATTCCTGTTTTAGATGCCTAATATAAGATATCGTTTTATAATGTGATATCCAATCCGATCACAAAGGAATTGGACGTTTAATCTGCTTATAATACAACCGATATGTGAACCAATTAGGAATATACCATGTGGACATTTCAATCGCTTGAATAATCCATCTCGATTTGAAAATCCAGTACCATATGTTTGATGAAACCTTGACAGCTATAAAATGGAGAGATGACAATATTGGCGATACCACTGAGGAAGGGATCGGAGTTATCCCGAAACGCGTCTGGTCTGGATCGCCTATTAAGAAATCATCTCATGAAGTTTAAGCATGGCCATGCTGTAAAATAGGACTGTCTGTAATATCGAGAAAGTGAATCCCCAGGTGAGGAACGCGCCTCCCAGACAACAGGGGAAATCACACCGATTCTCGCGAGACCTCAGGGGAACAGGCCGGGTAAGCACGGCGGAAGACGCCAGCCCTGAACACACGTGTGGCGTTCCTTACCATTTTCCGATCTTTTGAATGGAGGTAAGAGGAATATACTCTTGACCGCTTATTTGCTAACACAAGAACTAGGATTGGACATTGAAAACTATATACGAACTCTGACAATCTTAAGTACGCTGAGCTTATGCCACACGTTGGTACAATGAAAAACGATTAACTGCCCTAGTGCACCTTTGGATGGACAAGATTAGAAAAATTCTGATTTTAGTGCTATAACCCAATCATTACGGCTGCAGCCATATAGACCATAAAGTCAGAACTTCTCCGGTTTATAGATCCATCAGATTTTATAATTTAGGAATGTAATGATTGTATGATTTGTATTGTATATTTTACTATTGCATGTCTTTTGATTTTATTAATTGTCCCTACTAGTCCTAATCGATTAGCAGATAATTCTATTAAAGAATTTTTGATACTTTCCATTACCAGATGGAGTGCTCGCCAATTACTTGATCTCAATTGTCTGTTTATTTTTAGAGGGTTGGTGTCCCTCTACTTGGCTTGCAGCACCATCCATACAATCACCTGAGTGAGCCACCGTTACAATTTTTATTTCATTAGCTTTTGTAGGGTGTATTAGTGGAAAAAGAAAAAATTATATTTGCCAATCAGAGGTGCAGTTATATGTTCTAAAGCCTTATGTGGCATGTATTAGTGGAAAAAGAAAACATATTTGCCGATCAGTGGTGCAGTTATATGTTCTATAGCCTTTTGTGGCATGTATCAGTGGAAAAAGAAAAAATATATTTGCCGCATAACGGTGCAGTTATATGTTCTAAAGCCGTTTGTGGCGTGTATTAGTGAAAAAAGAAAAAATATATTTGCAGATCAGCGGTGCAGTTATATGTTCTAATACTTTTGTAGCATGTATTAATGGAAAAAAATATATATATTTGCCGTCTAGCGGTGCAGTTATATATTCTAAAGCCTTTTGTGGTGTGTATTAGTGGAAAAAGAAAACATATATTTGACGATCAGCGGTGCAGTTATATGTTCTAAAGCCATCTGTGGCGTGTATTAGTGGAAAAAGAAAACATATATTTGCCGATCAGCGGTGCAATTATACGTTCTAAAGCCTTTTGTGGTATCTATTAGTGGAAAAATGAAAAATATATTTGCCGTATAGCGGTGGCAGTTATATGTTCTAAAGCCTTTTGTGGAGTGTATTAGTGGAAAAAGAAAAAAATGTTTGCCGATCAGCAGTGCAGTTATATGTTCTAAAGCCTTTTGTGGCGTGTATTAGTGGAAAAATAAAAAATAGATTTGCCGATCAGCGGTGCAGATATATGTTCTGAAGCCTTTTATGGCGTGTATTAGTAGAAACAAAATATATATATATTTGCTGATCAGCGGTAAAGTTATATGTTCTAAAGCCGTTTGTGGTTTGTATTAGTGGAAAATAAAAAAATATATTTGCCGATCAGTGGTGCAGTTATATGTTCTAAAGCCTTTTGTGACGTGTATTAGTAGAAAAATAAAAAATATATTTGCTTTATAGCAGTGCAGTTATATGTTCTAAAGCCTTTTATGGTGTGTATTAGTGGAAAAAGAAAAATATATATTTGCCGTATGTCAGTGTCAGTGACAGAGAGTCTCCCCAAGACTCCCACCAGCACCCCGGAACCACAAACTAGGAACCAGGCAGCCAGCCAACAAACAGCCAGGAGAGACCGCAATGACAACTGCGTCCACCTCAGACACGGTTCGAACCAGGTCGCTGCCAGCATGCATACCCAAGGAGCAACACCAGAGCCACTACAACAAGGAATGCAGCCAGCCACAACAACACAAGCAACTAAACCACTGAGAAATGGATGAGAGGAGACACAAACACAAGTGACAGTTCACACCTACTGCAACCACTGTCACAGAGAACCACACTGTTAACAGGATCTCCCCTTTTATCCTCCCTCCGGAGGACAAGCATGTATGCCAGAAAACAGAAGGCAATCTATGCTGCACACACTTCTGCAGGCACAACTTGCCGGGAAATGCCTTGCATTCAAGTCGGACATAAAACACCAACTGACCAGACATGAAAAAACAACAAGATGTACACCACACCCTGAACATAAACCCCAAACCAAACATCCACACAGGTAAGGTAGGGGAACATGAAAGATACATAAGGAAGACATCGCTGGAGACATCGATGTCTAGGTGAACCTCAAGGACTGGGCAGCTGGAAATGCACTAACCACAGCTGAAATACAACTTACTCCAGCAAAGAAACCAGAAGTAATAAGACCCTAGTGGCCACAGCCAGCCAGAAAGTTAACCCCTCAGGCACCAGACAGGGGAAGAACCAGAAGAAGGGGAGAAAAGCACATACAAGCCACAACAACGGGTTGCCCCTGGCAACCGGCATGCACTGCAAATGTGTCACGGTCAAAACACCGAGGCCGTGACAGGCATTTATTTGTGCAGTGCAGTGCAGTTATGTGCTCCAAAGTAGAGTTGAGCGAACACCTGGATGTTCGGGTTCGAGAAGTTCTTCCGAACTTAACGAAAATGTTCGGGTTCGGGATCCGAACTCGACCCGAACTTGACCCCGAACCCCATTGAAGTCAATGGGGACCCAAACTTTTGGGCACTAAAAAGGCTGTAAAATAGCGCAGGAAAGGGCTAGAGGGCTGCAAAAGGCATCAAAATGTAGATAAATCCCCTGCAAACAAATGTGGATAGGGAAATGACAAAGTAAAATAAATAAAAATTAACCAATATCAATTGGCAACTTGGAGGTGGAATAGGAAGTTGGGGTGGTGTCAGGTGGGAATGCTATGGGAGTTGAAGTTCTCATCACAGCCAAAAAGGATTCATGTCTGCCTGCAGTGCCACAGGTCTCATTCACAGACTCAGGGCCATGGCAACCATATATGGGAGTTGAAGTTCACATCACGGCCAAGAATGATTCATGTCTGCCAGCAGTGTCACTGGCCTCACTAACAGACTCAGGCCAATGGCAACCATACATGGGAGTTGAAGTTTTCATCACAGCCAAGAAGGAATCATGTCTGCCTGCAGGGCCACAGGCCTCATTCCAACATTCAGGCCCACGGGACCCACAAAGAGGAGAGTTCATATCACGCCAAGACAGTATTGATTTCCCCAGCAATGCCACAGGCCTCATTTACAGATTCAGACCCATTGCACCCACAAAGAGAAGAGTTACAATCATGCCAAATCAGTATTGATTTCACCCAGCAGTGCCACAGGCCTCATTTACCAATTCAGGAGGACCATGGCACCCGCAAAGAGGAGAGCGGTCCCGTAACAGCAACACAGGCCTTAGGTCAACCAGCAATGGAACAGTCCATTATCATCTATGTAGGCCCCTGACACCCAGACAGAGGAGAGGTCATTTGACAGTAAAAAAAATGTAATGTCTCCCACCAAGACAGCAAGCAATTCAACAAAATATTGGCCCCTGACACCCACACAATGGGGCGGTCATTTGACAGTAAAAAGAGTTTAATGTCTCCCACCAATGTAGCAAGCGATTAAACGAAAAATAGAGGCCCCTGACAACCAGACAATGTAGAGGTCATTTGACATTATAAAGAGAAAAAATATCACCCAACAAAGCAACAAATTATTAAACGACATAAGGGCGCCTGCCACCCACACAATGGGGCAGTCATTTGACAGTAAAAAGAGTTAAATGTCTCCCACCAAGACAGCAAGCAATTAAACGAAATATAGGCCCCTGACACGCAGACAGAGTAGAGTTCATTCAACATCAAAAAGAGGATAATGTCACCCACCAAAGCAACAGGCGATTATCTGAAATGTAGGACATTGGCACCCAGACAGAGGAGAAAGGTCCCATAGCAGCATAAGAGGCATCATGTTACCCACCAATGGAACAGGCCACTTTCAATTATTTAGGCCCCTGACACCCACACAGGTCATTTGAGTCCTTTAGCCGGCAGCTGATGCTTGAAGAAGACCGAAGAGATCGCAACTACGCGATCAAGTGGATAAGGTGAGTACATTTTTTTATTTTTAACCCCTCCATCCACATTTTACTAAGCATTCTGTATTGAGAATGCTATTATTTTCCCTTATAACCATGTTATAAGGGAAAATAATAAAACCTACAGAATACTCAACCTAAACCCGAACTTCAGTGATAAAGTCCGGGTTCGAGTCTGGGTACCAAACATGCCGATTATTCCTACACGCGTGCAAAATGCATTAAAACGCTTTGCACTCGCGCAGAAAAAAATGTGACGCCCGTGTGAAAGAGGCCTAAGTGTTTTCTCAAGGAGACATAGAAGTGGTATAGTAACGCTGATAACGGCGTCATCGCCACTGGCCATGTTGGTGGAGTACTCGAAACAGCGCAACAGGGCACACAGGTTTCGCATGGAGGCCCAGTCATTGGTGGTGAAGTGGTGCTGTTCCGCAGTGCGACTCACCCGTGCGTGCTTCAGCTGAAACTCCACTATGGTCTGCTGCAGCTCGCACAGTCTCTCCAGCATGTGCAAGGTGGAGTTCCACCTGGTGGGCACGTCGCATATAAGGTGGTGAGCGGGAAGACCGGAGTTACGCTGCAGTGCAGACAGGCGAGCAGCAGCAGGGTGAGAATGCTGAAAGCGCGCACAGACAGCCCGCACTTTCTGCAGAAGCTCTGACATGTCGGGATAGTTGTGAATGAATTTCTGCACCACCAAATTGAGCACACGCGCCAGGCAAGGGATGTGTGTCAAACCGGCTAATTCCAGAGCCCATTATCGCACACCACCAGGCCGGGCTTAAGGCTCACCAGCAGCAACCACTCGTCAGTCTGTTGTTCTATACCCCGCCACAACTCCTGCGCGGTGTGGGGCCTGTCCCCCAAACACATGAGTTTCAGAACGGCCTGCTGACGTTTACCCCAGGCTGTGCTGAAGTTGGTGGTGGAGGTCTGTGGCTGACCGTATGAGCAGGTAGAAGAAGAGGAGAGGAAGCTGAGTAGGAGGAGGAGTCAACAGGAGGCAAAGAATGATGCCCTGCGATCCTTGGCGGCGGAAGGACGTGCGCCAAACAGCTCTCCGCCTGGGGCCCAGCTGCCACTAAATTTACCCAGTGTGCAGTTAGGGAGATATAGCATCCCTGACCGTGCTTACTGGTCCACATATCTGTGGTTAGGTGGACTTTGCCACAGATGGCGTTGCGCAGTGCACATTTGATTTTATCCGATACTTGGTTGTGCAGGGAAGGCACGGCTCTCTTGGAGAAGTAGTGGTGGCTGGGAACGACGTACTGTGGGACAGCCACCGCCATCAGCTGTTTGAAGCTGTCCGTGTCCACCAGCCTGAATGACGCATTTCAAAGGCCAGTAGTTTAGAAATGCTGTCATTCAGGGCCAGGGATCGAGGGTGGCTAGGTGGGAATTTATGCTTTCTCTCCAAGGTTTGTAAAATGGAGAGCTGAACGTTGCCGTATGACATGGTGGAGATGCTTCGTGACGGAGGTGGTGGTGTTGGTGGCACATCCTCTGCTTGCTGGGCGGCAGGTGCCAACGTTCCTCCAGAGGCGGAGGAAGAGGCCGAGGCAGCAGCAGAAGAGGGAGCAGGAGGGGCCTGAGCCTTATTTGGTTTTAAAGGTGCTTACTCCACTGCAGCCCGTGTCTCGCATGCAGATGCCTGGTCATGCAGGTTGTGCTAAGGTTCAGAATGTTAATGCCTCGCTTCAGGCTCTGATGGTACAGCGTGTAAACCACTCGGGTCTTGTCATCAGCACAGTGTGTGAAGAAGTGCCATGCCAGGGAACTCCTTGAAGCTGCCTTTGGTGTTCTCGGTCCCTGGTGGCGGTGGCCAGTAGCAGGCAAACTTTCTTGGCGACGGCTGTTCTGCGTTTGCAACCTGCTCCCTCTTTTGCTACGCTTTTGGCTCGGTCTCACCACTGTCTCTTCCTCTGAACTCTGAAAGTCAGTAGCATGACCTTCATTCCATGTGGGGTCTAGGACCTCATCGTCCCCTGCATCGTCTTCCACACAGTCTTCCTCCCTGACCTCCTTTTCGGTCTGCACACTGCAGAAAGACACAGCATTTGACACATGTGTTTCGTCATCATCAGAGACGTGCTGACTCTGCTGAGGTGGTATTCCCATGTCCTCATCAAGAAACATAAGAGGTTGTGCGCCAGTGCATTCCACTATATGTCTTCCACCGCTGGGGAAGGGCTAGGTGGATGCCCTTGGGAAACCCTGCCAGCAGATTCTTCAAGCAGCAGAAGAGACTGCTGCATGAATTGAGGCTCAGACAGGTTCCTTGATATGCATGGGGGTGATGTGACAGACCTGATGGGATTGGTTTTCAGGCACCACCTGTGTGCTTTCTGCAGAATACTGGGTTGGAGATAATGTGAACCTGCTGGATCCACTGTCGGCCACCCAATCGACTAGTGCCTGTACTTGCTCAGGCCTTACCATCCTTAGAACGGCATTAGGCCTGACCAAATATCGCTGTAGATTCTGGCGGCTACTGGGACCTAAGGTAGTTGGTTCACTAGGACGTGTAGCTGTGGCAGAACGGCCACGTCCTCTCCCAGCACCAGAGGGTCCACAAACACCACCACGACCATGTCCGCGTCCCTTATTAGATGTTTTCCTCATTGTTACCGTTCACCACAATACGGAAAAACCTTTTTGGCCCAATGTATAGAGTTCAAATTAAGGCCTTTATTTACAGTCACCTAACACTATCTAGCTATCTATTTATGTACCGTATTACACTAATACAGGCACAGCAGAAACCACAGATTTAGGGGAATATCAATTTTAGGCCTAGTATTTAGGTCCTGGCTGAAAGGTATCCTTTTAAGGACAGAATTACACTTGGAGATGCACAATAGCGTGTGCAAATATAGAGGATTACGCTTTCAGGCCTTGTATTTAGACACTTCGTGAAATATACCCTTTTACGGACAGAAATACACTTGGAGAGGCACAGTAGTGTTTGCAAATATAGAGGATTTATTTTTCAGGCCTTGTATATAGACACTGACACGCTGAATGTAACATACCCTATTGCAGACAGAATTACACTTGGAGAGGAACAGCGGAAAGCACAGATGTTTAGGATTTCTATTTCAGGGATTTTATTTAACCACAGAAAAAAATCTATCCTTTGCCGGACAGTATTTGACTTGGCCAGCCACAGCTGGAACCCCAGATTTAGGGGATTGTTATTTTGGCAATTGAATTTTACGCCAGAAAAAAATCTATCTTTTGACGTACAGTATTAAACTAAGCCAGCCACAGCTGGAACACCAGATTTAGGGGATTGGTATTTTGGCAATTGAATTTCACCTCTAAATAAAATATAGCAATTTATATGCTGTGTTTCAAGGAGTGACAGTAAGCACAGCTGCACAACCCCTGATGTAGGACATTGCAAAAAAAGCCTACTATTGAACCCAAAAATGTATGTTGAACTTGGTGGCAGCTGAAAATATGTGCTGGTGCACCAAAAGATCACAAAATGGCCGCCGATCACCCCAGAAAAAAGTGACAGAAAAACGCCCTGTGCAGCCTAAAAACCAGTGAGCAATTAACTAGCAGAAGTTGAATGATTCACAGCTGTAGATCGGTCACTTCTAGGGAAAAGTTCTATTCTTGTCTGCAAAATGGGCAAGAATAGAACATGTTGTATTTTTGTGGGGCCACAGAACAGGTTTACAGATGCATACTGCACATCTTTTGAAGCCCCATTGAAATGAATGGGTCCGCATGTGATTCGGCTAAAAATGTGGATCAGATGCGGACTGAAACTACGGCCATGTGCATTAGCCCTTAGGAGGTGTTGGGAAGTCCTTATGATCTAACAATGTGACAATGAACAATAAACTACTAGCTAGAACCAGGGGTGGATGTTACCACCACACAAATCAAGCTAATTGCCTTACAGATCAAGGAGCACCCTGCTGGCTAAGTAGTTAAAAAAAAGGACTAAAAGGGAGAACGTGTTTGGACATATGTTTTGGGAGCATGTTTGGACACCGCACCCTATTCAGCTGCAAAAGGGTACTTCCCTGCTGTAGAACAGTAGCAGAAGTGCCCAGGCTGCCCTACTAAACTTAGAGTGGGGCTCAGTGGACCAACAGTGATGGAGCTTAGTAGTACATTGTACGTGGGTTGCCGCCCATATTAGGTCCCTAAATCAAATCAGACCACAGACTCCTAAGTTAATTTTTATCCCTAAATGTTGACACTACACCATTAAATTAATTCAGACTTGAGTTGAGTCTGCTAAATTAAGTAAAACCTCAGATGATGGCTACATAATTACATAGTTGATAATCAAGTGAGACCCCAGACCAGTCCCCTAAATTCATTCAGACCCCAAACAGACCCCTATATTTTGACACCAGACAAAAAAAACTAATTAAACTAAGCAGGCAGAGCATAATTGCATAGTTGGAAAAAGACACAGATCCATCAAGTCCAATCTATAATAATTATGTATTTATTTTACTCACTTAATGTATATAGCGCTGACATATTCCACAGCTCTTTAGAGACATTAGCATCACTCTGTACCCTATGGGGCTCACACTCTAAGTTCCCTATGAGTATGTCTTTGGAGTGTGAGAGGAAACCAGAGGACCCAGAGGAAACACAGGGAGAACATACAAACTCCATGCAGATGTTGTCCATGGTCGGATTCTCACCTAGGAAGGACCCCAGCGCTCACAAGGCACCCATGCTAACCACTGAGCCACTTTGCTGCCCTATAATATAATATTAACAGATTGATTCAGAGGAAGGAAAAAAAACATTAGGAAAATGGCAATAGCCCCATTTTAACGAATAACAAATCCTTTCTGACTCCAATATGGCAATCAGAATAAATCCCTAGATCAATGTACCCAACAACCTACAACATTTTTACTTTCCGTAGCATCCAGGTCCCTCCTGAGCTTGTACAATGAATCAACCATCAAAACACCATAAAGCGGAGAGTTCCATACTCTCACTACTCTTATAGTAAATAATCCATGCCTACGATGATGATGAAACTTTCTTTCCTCTAGACAAAGAGGATGTCATCTTGTCATAGTTACTAGGCTATGCATAAAAAAGATCATTAAAAAGATATCTGTTCTGTTCATTCATATATTTTTATATCACAATAGTGCTAACAATAGTGTCTTGCTGCTGCAGTACTTCCTTTAACCGACATTCCTTTCACCTTCCAACATGCCTTCTTTCCACTATACCTCAGGATAGGTTATCATTATTTGATCGGTGGGCACCACGCTGATCAGCTGTTTGAAGAAGGGCTATCCTCGTGCAAGCGTTATTTCCTCTTCAAGATTACACTACACATCACCCCCTCATATGATGATCTATTTGGGGGCGATCTGTGATTGACAACCACCATAGTAGAAAGAGGGAGGTGCTCATGCCGCTCTACAGAGCACTAGTGAGACCTCATTTGGAGTATTGTGTGCAGTACTGGAGACCATATCTGCAGAAGGATATTGAAACTTTGGAGAGAGTTCAGAGAAGAGCTACTAAACTAGTACATGGATTGCAGGACAAAACTTACCAGGAAAGGTTAAAGGACCTTAACATGTATAGCTTGGAAGTAAGAAGAGACAGAGGGGATATGATAGAAACTTTTAAATACATAAAAGGAATCATCACTGTAAAAGAGGAGAGAATATTTAAAAGAAGAAAAACTGCTACAAGAGGACATAGTTTTAAATTAGAGGGGCAAAGGTTTAAAAGTAATATCAGGAAGAATTACTTTACTGAGAGAGTAGTGGATGCATGGAATAGCCTTCCTGCAGAAGTGGTAGCTGCAAATACAGTGAAGGAGTTTAAGCATGCATGGGATAGGCATAAGGCCATCCTTCATATAAGATAGGGCCTGGGGCTATCCATAGTATTCAGCATATTGGGCAGACTAGATGGGCCAAATGGTTCTTATCTGCCGACACATTCTATGTTTCTATGTTTCTATGTTTCTACCATACCACATAAATGGCCAAGATTGGAAAAAAAAAAATCTGATACCTATGATTTAAACCTTGTGATGCCATGATTAATAATAGTTGACACACCATAAGGGTCTGAGCATTTAGCATTATTTAAAGGATTTGAAGTACAATGTGAAAAACATAAAACTTTTTATAAAACTTTTTTTTATAAAAATTGTTTTCTTTTTATTCCTCAAAGAAAAATTATATGAATGAGATATTTTATGTACCAGAAAATGATACAAAGGACCTCATACAGTAGTGTCCACAAAATAAAATGACTGTTCTTGGAAGATGGTAAAGTAAAAACCTAAAAATGAAACACATATTAACCAGATCTTAAGGGGTACACATGTGCAACTATACAAATGTAACAAAAAAATGAGATACCCCTTTAACCCCAGCACCTGATGGGCCACCAAATCCTGCTAATCAGTCATGTAGCAAAACTAGTCCCAGACCGCATTAACATGAATTGGATTTATGACTCCTTGGCCTCATCCATGGTGGCTGTGCAACAGGTCTACAGCAGCTTTGATAACCTGGAATCAGGTTCCATTAATGCTGGATTAATTTCATTTACGGTATATGTTTTTACATAGAAACACAAATCTAATTCATCCCAATTAGCAATTAAGCAGAGCTCAATTATTCGGGTAATCAAACCATATGCTTCATCTACTGTTCATAAAAAGGGAAGATTTTATCCAAAGTTTTAATTATCTTTATTCAGGAAACAATCAGTTGCATTTCTTGAGGGAATGAATCAGCTTTCTTATTAATGTCTCTAAGGAGTTTTTCCAGATAACCAAATTTTTCAAGGTACTTTTCAAACTCCATATAAATCTATAAAAACTACTTATCTTTTGAACCTTAAGATAGTGGAAATAGTATATTGGATTATTTTTCTTAATTTGCGTAAACACAGAGGAGTAATACATTGTATTGTGATGTGATTATTGGGAAGAACAAGTGTTGGCAAAAAAAAACAAAAAAAAAAACAGTTTGTGTGTTTACTTGTCAAATTTGTGACATAACATGGGTAACAATTTTTCCTATTGTATATTTTGGTTTGTTTGTTAAAAGCATTTTTCTTGACTATTGATCTCATTTAAATTGCTACAGAAGTAAACAATATAATTTCCTATTCCTCCTCTCATTTATAATGAATACATTCCTTTTGTTTGTGTTGGAATTAGCAGTCATTCTTCCCTGTCTTAATATGAAAGCCCATGACATCTGTTTTTTCAATGCACACGGTATAAAAAAAAAAATCTCATGTCTCTTCTGCTCTGAAGATTTCAAAGGCTTTCACTGTGGTTTAAATCCTTTGAAGGCAGGGTAATCAAAGGGAAAATTTATCAGAGGTACATTTTTTGTTTTCTCAACAATGAAAATAACAAAGCATAGCCATTCCTTAGATTTGATGCACTCAACATCAGACAGTCGCAAAAGACAATCAGGATTTTCAGAGGTTTAGAGAAGTTCTGACACTATTGAACAAGAGAAACGGTTCAGCTCTGTTTTTTTATTCACCTTCAAAAATTACCTTCTGGTAGCAAAGTTTGACAATGAAATAGATCATTTCTATGTTGTGACAAGTCAGTAGAAATAGTAAATTGAGTTGCTGATCACTCTCGGGTTATCAAGACTATATCTTGAGTCTGAAAGATATTTCAATAGTGTTTGATATCATTGAGAAAGGTCACAGGTTGTTCACATTCACCATTTTTCTTACTTTGATATAAATAGTTTTTTGTAGTGAATGAATTTTAAACAGTGTTAGATAAAACGGTATTACTATAGAAGTGCTTAGCATTTTCTTGGAATCATATAATGATTAAATGCATTCAAGGGGTTGTGCAGCAATATATATTGATGACCTATCCTAAGGATAGGTTATATCAGATCAGCAGAGGTCCGACACCTGGCCGTTTGAAGAGGCGGTGCTACATGCGAGTGCTGCTTCCTCTCCATTATACTGCTTGTCGTCTTGCCTTCTCTTCAAACAGCTGATCTGCGGCCAGTGCCATATGTCAGATCCTGCCGATCAGATATTGATGACCTAAGTCATCAATATATATTGCTGCACAACCCCTTTAACAACCCTATTTTGTGCAATTTGAGTAAAGTATTCCTACCAAAAAACATATGTAAAGTAACTAAAAATATGTGAATACAAATAGACTTGTATTGTTATATGGAATGTATCACCTTACATTTAAAGGGGTTATGCCCTGACTATGGCATTTCAAATTATGTATTACTACAATATACATGCAGTTTTTATGTGCATTGCATTCCCCTCTCTGGTAGCATCCTCTGCTATTTATCCTTCTAGTCCATCTTCTTCTGAATTTATAGGTGTAGTAACACATTCAGTAGTTTCCCTTCCTCTCTACTCTTTGCTAAGGTAGTGATCTAATAGTGCAGCAGTGGTCCATACAACTTTCATTCATTCATCCTTACTCAAAAGAGACCCTGAATATTGTTGTAACTCCTGTTAGGATAAAGTAATCTAAACCAAATGCGCTACATACATTTATGTATGTGTAATCACTAGCATTACATGTGATACTGGAAATGATCTCTTTTCTGCCAGACACATTGTGACGCAGTGCTCAATGTGAACGAAGGCATACTTGAATCTTGCTGAAAGCAACAAACTGTTTAAAAGTGCTTAGGTACTGTAAGAGGGTGCAAGGTATCATATGCGATGGCAGGTACGTGTCACCGAGGTTGCTGGCCTCGGTGAGGTGAGAGCCGGGGTTTTTGTCTGCAGCAGCTTATGCTGCTAGACTTTGTTACTTAGTTTGGCTGCAAAGCTAATCCGGGCCGGCTCTTACTGGGAGTAGATAAAGTGTAGGGTGGGTGCCTACTCCCCACGGTCCAGTCCTGGTTTTGGGCTGGATATAAAACACAGCCAGCAGCTGTGTCTGGGTGGTGATTATCCTGGAGCCTGCTAACAGGACTGTGAGGTTCTCTGTGCTGGAGGACGGTGGTGTTTCCCTGCAAGGTGGTGTTTCCCTGCAACCTGAAGGTGGAATCGCCTGCGGCTGGGCCGACTGCTAGGTGTGAACCCGCACCTAAACCACCCAGGTGACTGGACCCTGTGTTGGCCTGTTTTTGTTTTGCCACGTTATTTCCGTTGTGTGTGAACTGTCACCAAAGAGACTGTTTTTCATTTATGGTGTGCAAGTGTGAATAAAACACTGTTTGTTGCACAATCTGGACTCCTTGTTTTGCCTCTAAACTGCACCCGCACCGCTGTCTACCAGAGCGACTCCCCACATTTGGTGTCGGATGCGGGCATGCGCAGTGAGGCTGGCGTGAACGCCGAAGTTTTGTTTTTCTAAAGTGCATGGAATATATTAAGCCAGCAAAGCTGCAAGCAGGAGTTTCTGGCAACATGGAGGCTGCTGTGAAGGCTCTCATAGAGGCTAACGTGCAGCAGCGGGAGACTAACCAGCTACTGCTACAACATGTGATGGCGTTACAGGCGGCAGGAGCGTCCCACCACGTCCATGATGCCCGGAAGCGGTCCGTGCGGCGATCCCAAAAATGACCCCCGCAGGCGGCGTTGAGGCGTACCTGGCGGTTTTTGAGAAGGTCGCCGTGAGGGAAAAGTTACCCCGTGACCAGTGGGCTGAGGTGGTCGCTCCTTTCCTGGCTTCCGGACCCCAGCAGGTGTTTTTCGACTTGTCGGACGATCAAGCGGCAGATTATGACACCGTGAAAGGAGAGATCCTCGCCAGACTGGGCGTGAACGTGCTGGTCCGCGCCCAAAGAGTCCACCAGTGGGACTTTAAAGCGACTGAACCCGCTAGGCCGCAGTACTACGATCTGCTGCACAGGCTGCAAAAGTGGCTGCAGCCCGATCTACTAAGTCCCACTGCCATGCTGGATCGACTGTTGGCGGACATCTTTTGGAGGGCCCTGCCTTATCCCCTCCAGCACTGGATCGGCCAGGTATCGCCCACCAATGCCCTGGAGATGAGTCGACCTGGTGGAGCGCTACGAGGCCACCAGAAACCTGCAGGGGACTCTTGCGGGAAGGGGTCAGTCAAACCCGGAGGCCTCTGCCCCAGTTCCGGCGTCCGGCGACAGAGCGGCCTGCACGGAATATACCCCCTGCGAGTCCGCCTCCCGTGGTATGCTGGAGGTGTCAGGAGCCAGGCCACATCAGGGCCGACTGTCCGCATCGGGATGAGCCGATGGATATGAACTACGGGGGTCGTCACTCCCTGTATGCACGGAAGCTGTGCGCAACTGGCACCCGTGAGGTGCAGGACCATAACCACCTGTGTCAGGTAGAGGTGGGAGACTCTCTGGCGGTGGCTCTGCTGGACTCCGGGAGTTTAGTCTCCCTGGTAAGGGCTGCCCTTGTACGGCCTGCGGAGTATACTGGCCGTAAAGTCGGGGTCCTGTGCATCCATGAAGACCTGAAAGACTACCCCACTGCACTAGTGACTTTGTCCACCGCGGCTGGTAGGTGGACCCACGAGGTGGCTGTCGCTACTAAACTCCCACACGAACTGATACTTGGGAGGGACTTCCCGGTTTTCCGGCGCTGTGGCGGTAATAAAGGTATCTGAGGGACCCGAGACAGGGGTGACCCTAGTGGAGTGGCCTGATACCACTGGAAGGCCAGAACCCTGGGAGCCCGAGTCTGAAGGGCCGGCGGTAGGGGTGACCACTGCTCCAGCGGTAGAGGGAGACAACCCCACTGAGTGTAATGGTGGGAGACACGGAGGACTTGCCACCGGGACCTGAGTTGGCAGACCTCAATGTCTCCGGGGAAAATTTTGGGACCGCACAACACCGGGACCAAACCTAACCAGGGCCTGGGAGAATGTGCTGGAAATTGATGGGAAACCCCAGAAACCAGGGGCTGAATTAATGTTCCCACGATTTATTGTTCTGCAGGATATGTTGTATCGGGTGAGACCAAATCCGAGGCGAACCTGTTGAACAGTTGGTGGTGCCCACAGCGTATCGCAAGCTTGTCATGGAGCTTGCCCACCAACATGTTCTTGGGGGACACCTGGGGTGGCAGAAAACCCAGGACCGCATACTGCAGCGATTTTATTGGCCCAGTGTGTTCAAGGAGGTAGAGAATTATTGTAAGTCCTGTCCGACCTGTCAGATAACTAGCCCCCAGCCACATTTCCGTAGTCCTCTGGTACCTCTGCCAATCATTGAAGTACCGTTTGAGCGAATCGCTATGGATTTAGTTGGGCCTGTACCAAAAGTCTGCCAGGGGCCACCAACACATTCTGGTAGTTCTCGACTATGCCACTCGGTATCCGGAGGCGGTGCCTCTGCGACATACCTCAGCTAAGCTCATTGCCAAAGAGTTAATGGAGATGTTTTCCCGTGTGGGCCTGCCAAAGAGGTTCTGACAGACCAAGGGACCCCTTTTATGTCCAAAGTAATGAGGGAACTGTGTAAATTGTTGCGTATAAAGCAGTTACGGACGTCCGTTTACCATCCGCAAACAGACGGTCTTGTGGAGAGGTTTAACCAAACTCTAAAAAATATGTTAAAGAGGGTGGTGTCTAGAGATGGGAAGGACTGGGATCTGCTTCTGCCCTATCTCATGTTCGCAGTGCGAGAGGTGCCCCAGGCCTCTACTGGGTTCTCGCCCTTCGAACTGCTTTATGGCAGACACCCTCGGGGCCTGTTGGATATCGCCAAGGAAGCATGGGAACAACAGCCTGTCCCCCACAAAAGTGTCATTGAGTATGTCGCCCAGATGCAGGAACGGATGGAAAGGGTGTTGCCCTTGGTCCGGGAGCATATGGAGGCAGCGCAACAAGCCCAGAGTAGGGTGTACAACCGTCAGGCTCGAGTGCGGGACTTCAATCCGGGAGATCGGGTTTTGGTTCTGGTACCCACCCTTGACAGCAAATTCCTAGCTAGGTGGCAGGGCCCCTATGAGGTGATCGAGAAGGTAGGGAAGTGAATTACAAGGTACACCAGCCAGGGCGGCGCAAGCCGGAGCAGGTGTACCACGTGAATTTACTTAAGCCGTGGAAAGATAGGGACGCGGCCGACGACCACAGCCCCGGCCAGGGCTTCTAGGTGAAATGGGTCCAGCCCCACAGTTCGAGGCCTGTGAAGCCGTAACCACGGTAAAAATTGCAGACAGCCTGTCTTCCAAACAAGTTCAGGAAGTCAGGGAGTTCCTCAGTCGGAACACGGATGTGTTCTCGGACCTCCCTGGCCGCACGTCTCTCATCCGACATGACATCGTCACTGAGCCTCAGGCCAAGGTCGGTTAAAACCATACCGGGTACCCGAGGCTCGGCGGCGGGCCATCGCGGAGGAAGTGCAGTTAATGTTGAAGCTCGATGTCATTGAGGAGTCGAAAAGTGAGTGGGCCAGTCCCATAGTCCTAATACCCAAGCCGGATGGGACGTTGCGGTTCTGCAACGACTTTCGCAAGTTAAATGAAGTATCCAAGTTTGGCGCGTATCCCATGCCCCGAGTAGACGAGCTTGTTGAAAGTTTAGGACAAGCCCGTTATTTTCTGTGCTGGACCTCACTAAAGGGTACTGGCAGGTACCCTTAACGGAGTCGGCTAAGGAAAAAACCGCATTTGTTACCCGCAGGGCCTGTATCACTACAAGGTGTTACCCTTTGGCCTGCATGGCGCCCCGCCACTTTCCAAGGTTAATGGACATAGTGCTGCGACCACATCGTCGGTGCGCCTCGGCCTACTTAGATGATGTAGTCATCCACAGCACCGACTGGGAAAGCCATTTACCCAAGGTGCAGGCGGTAGTGGATGCCCTGAGGAAAGCCGGACTGACCGCTAACCCAAAGAAGTGCTCCATAGGGTTAGAGGAGACAAAATATCTGGGATATGTTATTGGGCGGGGAGTCATCAAACCTCAGGTAACTAAGGTAGAGGCCATTCGTAACTGGCCCCGACCGGTCACCACCAGGCAGGTAAAGTCGTTCCTGGGGATTGTAGGATACTACATGAGGTTTGTGCCCCACTTTGCCACAATAGCAGCGCCATTGACAGACCTGTTGAAGGGGAGAAAGTCTGGGAGAGTTAGCTGGAGTGAAAAGGCGGAGGAGGCTTTCTCCGCGTTGAAGTCGGCCCTGTGTGGGTCCCCGGTTTGGTGACACCCGACTTCAACAAGGAGTTTGTCGTACAGACCGACGCCTCGGAGGTAGGCCTCGGTGCGGTACTGTCGCAGGAGGTCAACGGGGAAGAACATCCCGTTGTCTTCCTGAGCCGTAAGCTCAGCCCCGCCGAGTCCAGATATAGTATAGTGGAGAGGGAGTGCCTGGCTATCAAGTGGGCACTCGAAAGTCTCCGCTACTACCTGTTAGGGAGGAGGTTCCGTCTGGTGACCGACCATTCCCCCCTCAAATGGATGAGTCAGGCCAAGGAGAGGAATGCTCGGGTCACCAGGTGGTTCCTATCGCTTCAAAATTTCAAATTCTCCGTGGAACACAGGGCAGGCCGCTTGCAGGGCAACGCAGATGCCCTGTCCCGCGTCCACTGCCTCACGTGTGTTCACCCCTCAGGGTTGAACAAAGGGGAGTGTGTAAGAGGGTGCAAGGTATCATATGCGATGGCAGGTACGTGTCACCGAGGTTGCTGGCCTCGGTGAGGTGAGAGCCGGGGTTTTTGTCTGCAGCAGCTTATGCTGCTAGACTTTGTTACTTAGTTTGGCTGCAAAGCTAATCCGGGCCGGCTCTTACTGGGAGTAGGTAAAGTGTAGGGTGGGTGCCTACTCCCCACGGTCCAGTCCTGGTTTTGGGCTGGATATAAAACACAGCCAGCAGCTGTGTCTGGGTGGTGATTATCCTGGAGCCTGCTAACAGGACTGTGAGGTTCTCTGTGCTGGAGGACGGAGCTCAGCAAGGTGGTGTTTCCCTGCAACCTGAAGGTGGAATCGCCTGCGGCTGGGCCGACTGCTAGGTGTGAACCCGCACCTAAACCACCCAGGTGACTGGACCCTGTGTTGGCCTGTTTTTGTTTTGCCACGTTATTTCCGTTGTGTGTGAACTGTCACCAAAGAGACTGTTTTTCATTTATGGTGTGCAAGTGTGAATAAAACACTGTTTGTTGCACAATCTGGACTCCTTGTTTTGCCTCTAAACTGCACCCGCACCGCTGTCTACCAGAGCGACTCCCCACAGTACACATCACACCATGATGACACATTTTTAACCCCTTAAGGATGAAGGCTATTTTGGCCATAAGACTGAAGCCCTATTTATCCAATCTCACATAACACAAAGTTATTTGGTAATAACTTTGGCATTCTTTTAGCTATCCAAGCGAATCTGACGTTCCTTTTTTTTTTTTGGGGGGGGGGGGGTGACAAACTTTACTTGCTAAAAACATGGTCGCTGGTGCGGCAGTCACTCAGGCTTCCCATCTGGCCTCCCACGCTACCAAAAAATGGGAACAGCCATGGGGACGCCAGTCTGCTGTACTTTTGCAAATTTGTACTTGGCAACCTTTGAGGACGAATATGTATTCACCACTAAAAATATCTATGTGGGTAATATAAAGCTGTTTTTTTTTTATTTATTGATGACGTGTTTATTATATGGAGAGGAACTGAAGTGCAATTTGACGAATTTGTGGAGTATTTAAACACCTAAAACAGTATGAACATGACGATTACCGGAAGAATAAATTTAAAATGAACTGGAATTTTTAGATGTAAAAGTCAGTGTACAAGGGGAGACTTTAAGTACTAAAGTGTACAGAAAATCAACTGCCACAAATTCCCTCTTGCACTTCAGGAGCTCCCATCCCCCCATGTAAAAAAAGCTGTACCTTATGGACAATTTACAAGACTGAGAAGTATAGCTATTGAAGACATAGATTTTATAGATCAGTCCAAAGATTTAAAGAGAAGACTACTGGAAAGGAGTTACCTGGAGGAAATAAATGATAATTCCTTTTTGGGAGAAGTGAAGGAGAGTGACCAAGGAGATAGGAGAAAAAATAAACCAGTAAAAGAGAAAAAAAGAGAGAGGCACCCCTGAGGAAGCCAGCAGAGCCTGGCGATACGCGTCGGGCTTTTTCTTTCCTTATCCACCATGCGCATCCCCATACATTCATGATAAGTATTTGATTACATTCTGTCTTGATGGATTACTACATTTTTTCATGTTTCTGATAAGAATGTCTTATTGTGGGATTATGTTCATACTTTTTGCATGGTAATTGGACAGGGTTATGTATCTCAAATCGGAAATTGTAAAATTCGCGATACGAAAATACGCAGGGCCCGTCCGTGTGCATGGAGCGTCCCCATCACTTTGGGAACACCTCCATGATTAGAATGTACTGTCGGATGTGAGATTTCACGATATCACAAGAGGGAATAGTCTTGTCATAACACTTTTCATCTAATAGAGGGCACAGTTCATGAGTCATGACTCATGAACAGCGCCCTCTATTAGATGAAAATTGTTATGACAAGACTATTCAATCACAACAATAGCTGATCTCAGGGAGACCAGCTACAAAAAACACCGCGGAGCCTCACTTAAGAGTCTCAACACATCCTTAAAGCTTGTAAAAAAGTGGGATCTTGACATAGGGGCCACTTAATATGGTGGATTTGGTGATCTCTGTAATGGAGACACCCCTTTGCTTGGTTTTCCTTCCTTTGAGGGATATCTGGCTTTCATTGTGTTGTACACATTTGTTTTGCATATTCCTGTTTCCCAGGGAACTTTGCACTACGGATTGCTGTGTTGAGACTCTTAAGTGAGGCTCCGCGGTGTTTTTTGTAGCTGGTCTCCCTGAGATCAGCTATTGTTGTGTTTGAGTAGTCTCCGAGGCATTGCTCCCGGTTAGCCAGAATCCTACTCCACACTGATGAGGGCAACACCCTGAAACAGCTGTCTGTGGATGGATACCTAGCTTAGGTTTTCCCTGTCACATCCTTAAAGCTTGTAAAAAAGTGGGATCTTGACATAGGGGCCACTTAATATGGTGGATTTGGTGATCTCTGTAATGGAGACACCCCTTTGCTTGGTTTTCCTTCCTTTGAGGGATATCTGGCTTTCATTGTGTTGTAGACCCATAACTGGGGCTCCGCATTTGTTTTGCATATTCCTGTTTCCCAGGGAACTTTGCACTACGGATTGCTGTGTTGAGACTCTTAAGTGAGGCTCCGTGGTGTTTTTTGTAGCTGGTCTCCCTGAGATCAGCTATTGTTGTGTTTGAGTAGTCTCCGAGGCATTGCTCCCGGTTAGCCAGAATCCTACTCCACACTGATGAGGGGCAACACCCTGAAACAGCTGTCTGTGGATGGATACCTAGCTTAGGTTTTCCCTGTCACATCCTTAAAGCTTGTAAAAAAGTGGGATCTTGACATAGGGGCCACTTAATATGGTGGATTTGGTGATCTCTGTAATGGAGACACCCCTTTGCTTGGTTTTCCTTCCTTTGAGGGATATCTGGCTTTCATTGTGTTGTAGACCCATAACTGGGGCTCCACATTTGTTTTGCAAGACTATTCCATGTTGTGAGATGTATCTCAAATCGGCAATTGGAAAATTCGCAATGTGAAAATTTACGATACGGAAATTCGCAATACGAAATTCGCAATCAATACTACCCATGTCTGGGCTCCATAGCAGCTCCATTCAGGGCCCGTCAGTGAACATGGAGCATCCCCATCACCATGGGAATGCCTCCGGGATTAGAATGTACTGTCGGATGTGAGATTTAGTGTTTATCGTGAATATTCTAATCGTGCATTTTTATTGCGAATATTGGCACTTTGGGAATTTGCGAATATCGAGAATATAGTGCTATATCTTCGTAATTGCAAATATTCTAGATTTTTTTTATTAGTACCCATGATCCCTCACTGCTTCTTGCTTGTGGGCCAATAAGAAGGCTGCAATATCTTTGATTTTAGGAGTAGTGTTGATCGCAAATTTTCGTATCGAGAACTTTTGTATTGCAAATTTTCCAATTGCTGATTTGAGATAGATCTCACAACATGGAATAGTCTTGTCATAACACTTTTCATTTAATAGAGGGCGCTGTGAGTCATGATTCATGAACAGCGCCCTCTATTAGATGAATAGTGTTATGACAAGACTATTCCCTCTTGTGAGATCGTGAAATCTCACATCCAACAGTACATTCAAACCCCAGAGGTGTTCCCATGGTGATGGGGACGCTCCATGCTCAGGAACGGGCCCTGACTGGAGCGGCTGCAGAGCCCAGACATGTAAGAACAGTTTTTTAGGGAACCAGACACCCTCTTCTTTTCCGAGCAGGGGGTGCCTAGTTTTCTCCCATTGACTTCCATTATACTCGGGTGCTTGGCCGAGCACTCGAATAAAGCAGTGTGTTCGGGCCAAACACCCGAACACCCGAATACTTTGGTGCTCCCTCATCACTATAAACTGCAGAATCGGGGTAATAAATATTGAGTTTTATTTAGCTGTTAACCCTTGATGTGTTACAGGAAAAAATTAATTTAAGTGGAAAATCTACCAAAAAAGTGAAATTTTAAAATTTCATCTCCTTTTCCTTTAATTCTTGGAAGGGTTAACAAAGTTTATAAAATCAGTTTTAAATAACTTGAGGGGCGTAGTTTCTACAATGGGGTCATTTATGGGTGGTTTCCATTATGTAAGCCCCACAAATATCTTTAGAATTGAAGTGGTCCTTAAAAAAGTTGGTTTAGTAAATTGTCTTAAAAATTTGTTCTAAAATTCTAAGCCTTATAAGATCCTAAAAAATGTAATTAAATTTACAAAATGATGCAAACATGAAAGTGGACATATAGGAAATGTAAAGTAATAACTCTTTTATGATGTTTTACTATCTGCCTTAAAAGCAGATAAATAAAATTTTTGAAAATTGCAAATTTTTCCAAATGTTTTGTAGATTTTGGATTTTTTTTATTAATAATGGTGATTTATATAGACTAAAAATTTTCACTATCATAAAGTACAATTGGTTGTGAGAAAATAATCTCAGAATGGCTTGGATAAGTGAAAGCATTCTGAAGTTATTACCAAATAAAATTTCCAAAAACGGTCTGGTCCTTAAGGTGAAAACAATGTGTTAAGTTGTTAACAATGTGTTAAGTTGTTAACAATGTGAGTAATGGTGCTTTGTTTTTAAATATATGTTTGTGTATCGTTGCTATAGTAATGATGTCAGACGTAGCATAACGAGATGCGCGTGCTGACGCCATCTCGTTGGAGGCCAGAACAAACGGCCGTCATCTGTAGCTGAGTGAGTGCCCGCACCAGCGACCATGTTTTAAACTTGAATAAACAAGATGCAAAGGAATCTGGTGAGTGCGGCAAGTTTGTTATTTCTGCTATACATCACATATGAACTTTGTCTATTTTGCTGAGCATCACCTATGAATCGCACCAGAAGCGTATGAACTCCTATTCAAAGTATACCCCGAAAAGAGACAGCAGTGCCAACCCCCAAATTACCCTTAATATACTATAATTAATGTGTTTACCTTTTTTTCTGGTTTAAAGACATATAATTATATCTCATTAAATAGTTATTAACTAGCATGCCCCATATGTCTACTTTATGATCAGAACATTTTGTAAATGCAATTTTTTTTTTTAGGATGTTTAGAAGGTTTAGAATTTTAAAAGCAGATTTTCAAGAAAATTTCCAAATCTCACTTTTCTAAGGACCAATTGAGGTTTCAAGTGCCTTTGAGGGGCTTACATAATAGAAACCACCTATAAATGACCCCCATTTTTGAAACTACACCCTTCAAATTATTCAAAAATTATGTTTTGGAGAGCAGATTTTTATAAATAGGTTTTTTGGCACCATACCGCATTGAAGAGACCCTGAGATACCATTCCAGTGGAAACCCAAAAAAGTGATCTCATGTTGAAAACTACAACCCTCGAGGAATTCATTTTTTAAGGAGAGTAGTGAGCTCTTGACATCATAGGTATTTCATAGATCTTATAAACCATTGGCCATGACAAAAATTACATTTTGCCCAAATGTTGCCCAAATTTTGTGTTTTCACAAGGGATAACATGTTAAAAGGGACTCCAAAATCTGTTTTCTCTGTTATAGGGAAATACCCCATATGTGGTTGTAAATTGCTGTATGGACACACCTCAGGATTCAGAAGGGAAGGAGTGCTGTTTGACTTTGGGAAGGCAGATTTTGCTGAAATTATTTGGAACCCCCAAAAGTGACCCCATTTTGTAAACTACATCCAGTATGAAATTCATCTAGGGGGTGCAGTGGGCATTTTGAACCCCCTTTTGTTTTTCTGAATTTAATACTCAGAGCGAGAATTGCTAATTTTCAATCATGTCAGTGCCAAATATATTGTTTCCTGCTTGTGTTACAAGATACATTTTTAACTTTTTTAGTTTTGTACAAACAAATGAGGAGGTAAAGAGGTGACGGGATCTCAGGAGATTCCAGATGGATCACATAGGCCTAATCAGCAAGGCCTAGTCAGCATACATATAGGCTGACTGGAAGGACGACAGGAGCTGCACAGAGTGTAGCTTAGGGGGTCACCTTGGATGGGTAAGGTATTGGGCTGATGGGTGAGGTTGGGGTGATTGTCATCTCAACAGACAGGGTGTGGTTGCTATGGGCAATCCCCCTACAGCATCAGGAAGAAATGTAGAGTGGAGGTAAGGAGAGATCAGGTGGTGATCGGGGGACACACATCCTTTTTTTTTTTTTCACAGTAAAATGGCACACTACATTTTCACACTCTAATCACCTCACATAGGAATGAGACAGTTAGACCGCAGACTAAGAAGAAAAGTGGCCTATTTTCTGCCACATTGCTACTATTGATCATTCAGTTTTGAGTGACCAATATCAGTGATCACCTAAATTGGTCTAGCGGCCGTTAGCAGTGATGCTCTGCTGTTCATAACAGCTGCAATTACTGGATTGCCATTTGCTACTGTTAACTGTGACAGTTTGAAGCCATGCATAAATGTATGGCATGGTGCACTGACATTCGACTTGCCATGCAATATATTTACGGCATGGTGTGGGAAGGGGTTAAATGTGTGGGATAAACCCTTTAAATATTTAGAAGTATATGCTATATAAGAGAGAGAGAATTATTTTGATTTCTATGGCAGAGTGTTTTAAGCATGCTCATTGATATGTACAGGATGTTCAGCTGTCCTCTACTATGTTCAATGGTGGATCCTCTAGTTTTATTATAGAAATGTTGTATTTCATTATAATCCTGCCTATTGATAATAATGTGTTGATGTGATCCCGCCCCAATGTGTAGAGGCAGGCAGGATGGTGACTCAGTGGTTAGCACTGGTGTTTTGCAGTATTGGGGTTCTAAGTTTTAATCTGACATGCAAGTATGTATGTTCTCCATGTGTTTCCTCTGGGTGCTCCAGTTTCCTCCCATACTCCAAAGACATACTGATAGGGAACATACATAGTGAGCTCCACTTGGGACAATGAGTGATAGTGTTTGTAAAGTTGTACAGAATATGTTTGCACTGTATAAGCAAACAAAATAAATGTGAAAAAAACAATACCTCAAAATAAAATGTTCAAAAGGGTTTTAAAAGACCTGTCCTTTTTTAATCATTATTTTTTAGAAGTGCTATTGCAGCGAGCCCCAGAGGGGGCTGTGAAGAGGTTGGGAGTGGTAGTGGCACTGATGAAGTTTTGTTTCATGGTGTGCTCCCCTATTGTTCCCTTATGTCCTACCAGCAGCACAGATGGGGTTAACCACCCCCCGTGGACTGGCAGGACCGGCGGAATGTTTAATGAGCCCAAGACTAATAACTCAATTTAACAATTAAGTATCTCCTTAAAAGGAGGAAGTCAACCCCCAGCCCACTGTGTTTTTTTCTGTCCTCCTGGACAGGTGGACTAAGCGGTTTGTTCCCACCTTTCTTATGGAAAGTGCGGGGAGCCTTCTTTTCGTTTGGGTAACGGCGTTGCCCTTTTTTCCTAGGTACCTTGTCGGTTTGGCCGGCAGCTTGTTTGCTGCCGGCCCCGCGCAGTTGCGCCTGGCTGGGGTATTTTGGCGGCGTCCTTGGTCCAGGATTCCCGGTCCCTGTGCGCCGCCATCTTCCGGAGGTGACGCGGGGACTCTCCTTTTGCATCACCTCCGGGTAATCCGGCCGTGATTTTTTCACGGGCACGATTTTTTTCATAGATGCGATTATTTAATTTTTTTTATGCATCTTCCTGTGGAGGATTTACTGGGGGAAGGGGGGATTGGCTATCCCTCCGCTTCCCTTATTTTGGGAGGCTGTGTGCTCCAGTTCAGTCTCTGGCTACATTTGCTTTTTCAGCTAGATCCCAGAGTCCTAAAATTGGTGTTGTTCCACTTGTGGTGTTTTTTTCCTCAGCTGCCTCCGGGCTGTTTTTCTACCTTTCCTGCGTAGATAGGTGGTTTACAAATGTTTTATTTGTCCCTTTTTTTCCCGCAGTGATGTCTTCTCCGCGGGATTCGGAAGGCAGGAAAGTGGATTCCAAGAGGAAGCATCGATCCTGCTACCATTGCAGCAGTCAACGGTTATTGTAAGCTGATCATACCTGCACTCGTGAGATCGCAGAAGCTAAACAGCTTAAGGCTGGGCTAAGACCAGCTTGGGAGACCGGTTGGGAATCCCTGGGTCCGTTGACTTAACCTACACCAGGTTCTCTCCTCGGATGAGGAGGAGCTGACTTTGTGTTTTCTCCCCTGGAAAGACACAGAAGTTGCTCAAGTCCATCAGGTCGGGGGACCATGATGTTGACTATGGGGAGCCTCCCGTTCCCGCTACTCGGGCACATCGTGTCTTTAGCGGATGAGACCCTCCTCTCTATCATGATATAGAGTGGAAAAAACCTGGAAAAGGTCCGGTTTTAACAAAGAAGTTTAAATCCATGTTCCCGATGGCTTAACCCTTGGTGAACCCTTGGTGGTTTCGTGGGGATCCATTCCCAAGGTGGACACGGCTATTGCCAAGTTGTCCAAGCGCACTCTGGTTCCTGCAGACGATGGGTCACGATGGGTCTAGCTGCAGGACCCCCTTGCAGAGTGCACACTAAGACAGGGTGTTACGGCAGCTGCGGCTTCCGCTTCCACAGCCATAGCGGCTTTTGAAGTCCCTACGTTCCTCCGATCTCGCCTGGATCAAATTCAAGTTGATGTGAACCAGAGGTTTTTTCCAGGACGACATACTGGCTGCTTTCAAGACCATCAACCTGGCTACGGACTTCTTGTGCGATACCGCACAGCTCCAGTTGAAGCTAGCGAGGGAGCTTCCCTGCTAGTAAAGAAAGTCCTGGGAACAAGGCCAAACACAGATCCTTGCTATTGAAGCTAAGCAGCATGTCTGTGGCTCATGGGAGACCAAGTGTGCCTTTGGCACCCTGTAACAATACTATCAAATAACATCATGGGCCTATATATAGCATGGCCCTGGGATCAGCGGCCCATATTCCATTTTGGCTTAAGCCTTGGGTCCCTGACAATTCCTCAAAATACAGAGTGACTGGAGAGCACAGCGAAAGGGCTTGAGGTGCTCTCATGGAGGAGCCAAAGATGGAAAATCCACCTCCTGACTACGGGCCTCTTCGAGGCTCTTGGTTGATTCCCGTTACTCCTGCCGTCCTGCCAATAAGCTTCCCCATTCCTAAGCTTCATGTACCCGTCGGAGTCGTCTCTCCCACTTCTGAGAAGAATGGATCCAAGAGATCTCGGATCCCGGGGTTCTGAATATCATTTTCAACGGTTATTTAGTCAACAACACCTCTATTCCTCTGCACAGGTTTGTCAAGATCAACCTTCTACAAGCTGCCAAGGAGGCGATCCAAGAGGCCTACATTCAGGACTACATTTGCAAAGGGGCTCTGGAGGAGGTTCCGGCAGGAGAACGGGGCCTAGGGATCTATTCACCAGTTTTTATGGTTCCCAAGGTTTCAGAAGATCTCCGGATGATTATCGATCTGAGATATTTCAATCGATTTATAAGGAAGGTGAAGTTTCATGTAGAAACCATTAGGTCAGTAGTTCACGTCGTCAATCCTGGAGACGTGATGGCAACCCTGGACCTCAATAATACATATCTGCACATCCCGATCTATCCTGGTTCCAGAAAGTATATCAGGATCACGGTCCAGGTGTCTGGTGTCGTCAGGCATCTTCTGTTTGTTGCCCTTCCCTTTGGCATTTCTTCTGCCCCTCACACTTTTACCAAGGTGGTGGTTCTGTGGTGGCGGCTTTGAGGCTTCAAGGACTGACCATCATTCCTTATCTGGACGACTGGCTTTGAAAGCCTCTGCTCTAGCGGTCCTAACCCAACGTCTTCAGGTAACAATCTCCTTTCTGTTCCACCTAGGTTGGATCATCAGCTGGTAGAAGTCGAACGTGAGCCCGTCGACTTCAGTAAGATATCTAGGCTTCATAATCGACTCCACTGGGATGTCGCTCCAGTTGACTCCAGAAAGAAGATTCCGGGTTCAGAACACGGCAAGTTCCTTTCCCCGGCGAGTTCCAATCCGGACTCTCATGAAGATGTTGGGGCTCATGTCAGCGTCTGCGGAAGCAGTCCCTTGGGCTCTATGGCACCTCCGTCCTCTACAGTTGGAGGTCCTCTCCTAATGAAATGGCAGCCCTGCTGGGCTAAACTCCCTGTGCTCCCTGACTTGGCAAACTCTGTATTCCCTCAGATGGTGGTGCCATCTTTTAGACGGGAAGTCTATGACCCAGCCAGTCTGGGTCATATTGACTACAGATGCGTCCTAAGTAGGCTGGGACGCTCACCTAGACGACTCTCCAGTTCACGGGACCTGGTTTCCTCAGGAGTGGCTTTTTTTCATCCAATCTCCGCGAGATTCAAGCTATCCGGCTAGCCCTCCTTCACTTAGCCCCTCAGATCAGGGGCAAAGCGGTGAAAGTCCAGTCAGACAATGTGACTGCGGTACTTTACATCAACCAGCAGGGAGGCACGAGATCACTTCCCCTCTTGTCAGAGATCGGGGTGATTCTGGATTAGACAGAGTTGTACCTTCCCACTTATCTGCAATCCACATCCAAGGCTCCCTCAATATGATAGCGGCTGAGCCACGGTCTTCCGTCGGTGGAGTGGTCTTTACATCCGGAGAATTAAGCAGATAGTCCTCAAGTGGGTATGCCAGAGGTGGGTCTCATGGCAACAAGGTTCAATGCCAAGGTGGAGAGGTTCTGCTCCCTCTACAGGGAGGACAACCCCCTCGCGTTAGTCGCTCTGTCCATATCCTGGAGGTTCAGGCTGGCTTACATCTTCCCTCCCTTTTCCATGATACCGAGGGTATTGATAAAAATCCGTCAGGATCAGGCCTCAGTGATAGCCATCATACTGTTTTGGCCGAAGAATTCCTGGTTTACCTAGCTCACCCAGTTGAGTCGAGGACAATATTGGAGGCCCCCCCCACAGCAGAACCTGGTGTCGTGGGACACTCACCTCTGCTCAGATCTGCACAGATTCAACCTGACAGCCTGGAGGTTGATCAGTCCCTTCCCAGGATAGAAGGGCTTTCAGAGTCGGTCCTGAGAACGCTGTCTCATTCTAGAGCGGACTCTACCAAGAGAGTCTACTCTTATATTATGAGGATATTCTCATCCTGTTGTACCTCAACTGAGGTGGCGTCTGCAGATCCGCCCCTCTCCGCTATCCTTCAGTTCCTGCAAGACGGCCTTGATAGAGGCCTTGCCCTTCTAATCTGAAGGTTCAAGTTTCAGCCATCTCAGCTTGCCTTAACAGGCTTTTCTCTCAGGACCCGCTGATCAAACGGTTCCTTAAAGGAGCTGAAAGATTAAAGCCTACAGTACTGAGACCCCTTTTTTTCAATGGGTTTTTCAGTAGTTCTCAGGAGGTTAGCATCTCCCCCCTTTGAACCGTTAGAGGAGGTGGACATCAAGTTCGTCACTTGGAAGTTTGTGTTTCTCCATGCAGTGACTTTGGCCAAGAGGGTCTCTGAGCTTCAAGCTCTCTCAGCACATGAGCCCTATTCTTACATGACCGGGACCTTCTTAGATTCCTCCCGTATTGTAGGCCTAAAGTTCCTTCCTTCCAGAACATCAACCAGGTGATATTCCTCCCGGTTCTCTCGACATCTACCACCTCCTCCTAGGAGCCTGCTAGACATCCTCTGGACGTCGAGATGTCTCCGGATCTATGTGGATAGATCAAGGAGTTCAGGAAAGATGAGAATCTGCTAATCCTGTTGCCGGTAAGTTTAAAGGCTATAAGGCATCCAACCTTCCATCAGTCGGTGGATTCAGGAGGCTATTAAGGAATCCTTTGTGTCCACAATCTGGACCCTCCGGGATTCGTGAAGGCCCACTCTACTAGAGTTGTGGCTACTTCTTTTGCTGAGAGGAGTCTTCTGCCTCTCAACATGATTTGCAAAGCTGCCTCCTGGAGCTCTGAATCGACATTCATCTCCCATTATAGACTAGATGCCAGTCTAGCTGAGTTTCGGCCTTTGGGCAAACTTTTCTTAGTTCTGCCAGGCAGGAGGGCCCTCCCTAGGGGTTTCTTCTTGCTATCTCCCCATCTGTGCTGCTGGTAGGACGTAAGGGAATCGTCAATTTCTAACGATAATTTGTTTTCCCTTAGTCCTAACAGCAGCACACAAATTTCCCACCCTAGTAAGTCTAGTTTTTTTCTTGCTATAAACACAGTGGGCTGGGGTTTGACTTCCTCCTTTTAAGGAGATACTTAATTGTTAAATTGAGTTATTAGTCTTGGGCTCATTAAACATTCCGCCGGTCCTGCCAGTCCACGGGGGGTGGTTAACCCCATCTGTGCTGCTGTTAGGACTAAGGGAAAACAAATTATCGTTAGAAATTAACGATTCCCTGGGGATAGGTGCAGTGGAAATGTAGTATTGAAGAATGATGCCAGACTTAAACATATTAAAGTATTTTTTACTAAGTGCAACGTAGAACTTCAAATACATTGAATAACAGCAGATTTTGAATGCAATCTTCTAGCAACAATAAGGATTATGGAGCTAGGTTGGGTAGCTGCAATTTAGCACTTAGGTTGTACTGGGCGGGTAATGTTCTGGGTAATGAGTGTCTTAGCCGTAGTCCCTTACCTCACAACAGTGTCTTCAAATACTGGATATAGCTTTTCACTCTGCTGAATGTCCTCTAAAGAGTTCACTTGAGGCATGTGATAAGGTTGGTTTCTCCAGAGAATACAGATTCTCTATAGCAGGAGCACAGATGTGTGCTTTCTTTCTATTCTCTAGCTCAAATTGAACTTCCCCTAGTGACAGGAAGCAGTACCAGCCTACTTTTACCAAGAGAGGAGGAACAGAGTGGTTAGCTCTGTTCTTTGTTAACCCTTGCAATCCATGTCCCCACTGGTATATACGGCTATATAATAAACAGTCAGGATTCTTGAAGCAGTTTTGAAAATCAAAACCAGGAAAGAATCCAAAAGGGAGAAGTCCTATCTGTCCTGTATACTTTTACTTATTTTAAGATCAACCCTTCAATTGGATTTCCAAGGCTGCATCAGGAAATATGACCGTGTGGCCATACCCATAGTGAAGGACATGGTGTAACTTACACCGAAGAAGTGGATGCAGACCAGAAGCAAAACAACTGCAGCAATATTACTAGGAAGTAACTAAGTATGTTTGACCTGTATATTCCATTATTCTGCATGAGGAAAAGAACCATGACATCATGACTGAGCCTATCTAAATCATTTTAATCCTTGCATTTTGGTTGAGCTTCAGAAATGTTGATTGTTTTAGTTTATTTTACATGGGAATTCTAAATTTATGTCTGCCTGGAACTGGTGCTACTGCAATATAAAGACTTTGGGGGGAATTTATCACACCCTACACTCCACACCTTAAAAAGTCTCTTTGTCACGGATCAGTGGGTGTGAACCCACTGTGCCACTGACTGGCTATACTCTGGAAGGGAGTGTCTAAGCAACTACCTAGTATTCATTAGAGCCTCTGATGGTGAGGATAGACTTGAGCCATTAGGGTAGTTGCCAGAGGCTACTCCAGAGCAATCCCGAAGTCAGTGGCAGCTGGTCCGGATGGACAAGGAGGTACCTGAGTAGGTACCTGAAGTACAAGTGTAGTCAGACAGGCAGAGACATTACCAGGAGCAACGGTGCAGGATGAGGCAGAGACGTGGTCAGACAGGCAATAGGTGCGGGCAGCCGGCACAGGTACAGGTCAGGCAATCTGGGTCGGCAACAGGAGAGTCAAAGCAAGCAGGCAGGGATCAGATGATAAGCAAAGTCCAGGAACGAAGTATAGATCAGGCGTAGGGATGAGCGAACCCGAACTGGATAGTTCGAGTTCGTACCGAATTTTGGGGTGTTCGGGACACGAACCCGGACCCGAACATTTTCAAAAAAGTTCGGGTTTGGGTCAGTTGTTCGGCAATTTCTTCCCGCTTTCTGAAGGGCTGCACAGCAGCCAATCAGCTAGCGTTTTACTTCTTGCCCTAAGAAGCCATCACAGCCATGCCTACTAATGGCATGGCTGTGATTGGCCAAGTGCAGCATGTGACACAGCCTCTATTTAAGCTGGAGTCACGTCACTCTGCTCTGATTAGTGTCGGGAGAGGATGAAGCCTCTGTGAGGGCGAGATTAGGCAGGGAAAAGTGAGCAAAAACACCTAATGAAGTGATCAATCTACAGCTGTGAATCATTCAACTTCTGCTAGTTAATTGCTCACTGGTTTTTAGGCTGCACAGAGTGTTTATCCGTCACTTTGATCGGCGGCCATTTTGGGACTTATGGTGCACCAGCACAAGCTGCCACCAAGTCCATCAATCCATCAATACTAGTTTTTTTTTTTTGCTATATCCTACATCAGGGGCTTGGCTGTGCTTATTGTCACCCTTAGAAACTCAAGATAGAAATTTCTATATTTTATTAAGGGGTTAAATTCAATTGCCAAAATAGCAATCCTCTAAATCTGGTGTTCCAGCTGTGGCTAGCCAAGTGTATTACTGTCTGCTGTCTGGCAAAGGATAGATTTTTTTTCTGGGGTGAAATTCAATTGACAAAATAGCAATCCCCTACATCTGGTGTCCCAGCAGTGGCTGGCAAAGTTTAATAGTGTCCGGCAAAGGATATATTTTTTCTGGGGTGAAATTCAATAACCAAAATAGCAATACCGTAAATCTGGTGTGCCAGCAGTGGCTGGCCAAGTTTAATAGTGTCCGGCAAAGGATAGATCATTTTCTGGGGTGAAATTCAATTGCCAAAATAGAAATACCGTAAATCTGGTGTTCCAGCTGTGACTGGACAAGTTTAATAGTGTTCGGCAAAGGATTTATTATTTTCTGGGGTGAAATTCACTTGCCAAAATAGAAATACTGTAAATCTGGTGTTCCAGCTGTGACTGGACAAGTTTAATAGTGTCTGTCATAGGATATATTATTTTCTGCAGTAAAATTCAGTTTCAAAAATAGAAATACCGTAAATCTGGTGTTCCAGCTGTGACTGAACAAGTTTAATAGTGTCCGGCAAAGGATAGATTTTTTTCTGGGGTAAAATTCAATTGCCAAAATAGCAATACCATAAATCTGGTGTCCCAGCAGTGGCTGGCAAAGTTTAATAGTGTCCGGCAAAGGATATATTTTGTTCTGGGGTGAAATTCAATTGCCCAAATAGCAATACCATAAATCAGTGGTTTCAGCTGTGGCTGGCCAAGTTTAATAGTGTCAGGCAAAGGATATATTTTTTTCTGGGGTGAAATTCAATTGCCAAAATAGCAATACCGTAAATCTGGTGTCCCAGCAGTGGCTGGCCAGGTTTAATAGTGTCCGGCAAAGGATTTATTATTTTCTGGGGTGAAATTCAGTTGCCAAAATAGAAATACAGTAAATCTGATGTTCCAGCTGTGACTGGACAAGTTTCATAGTGTCCGTCAAAGGATATATTTTTTTCTGGGGTCAAAATCAGTTGCAAAAATAGAAATACAGTAAATCTGGGGTTTCAGCTGTGGCTGGTGTGGGGGGTTAGCTCTGGTCTCGAGGATCGTTCACACACAGATTGTCGTCCACCGCAGCTTTAGGGGCCAAACATCGCTTTATTGTCCCAGCATCAACATAAATAAATCAAAACAAACACCTGCCCGGCTGGGCTCTAACTCAACACAGTGTATCCCTGACTCACCTAAGTCACTGTTCACACACACGGCACCCATGCGGCTTTCCCAGCCCAATTTCCATCAGCCTCCTGGCTGTTACCTCACCGGTGTCTTTTGGGGGGGTTGTGGTCCAGTCGTCCGCTCGACGCTAACCATGCGACCCTTATCTCTAGGCGTCGCTGGACCCCCCCAAACTTCAGGCTACTCCCAGCCTCGTGGTCTCTCAGCGCTCCCAGCTCAGACCACACACCACACACAGAACCACTCCAGGCTTCTGTACCACACAAGACACACCCATCTCACTGTGAGGACAGCTTTATGCTCTGTTGATTGTGGCACCTGTTGCTGCCTCAGGCCTGCCAACTGATGGGAAAGAGATGGATAATCCTGCCATTCCTCTCTTCTATCAGCCATGAGGCCTGTCACTGCCTCACATATCCCCCCCCTTTGTTCAACCCCGTAGGGGTGAACACTAGCATCCAACCAAGATGCTCGTGAGAGGGCATCGACCTGGCCTACCGTCTTCCCCTTATTCTGCCAGACCCAGGCCAATAGCGCTTGGTTTGTCACCCGCATGAGTTTAGTACGGTGCAGATAGGGCCTATGGGATTTTCTTGCCCATCTCATGACCCGGTACTCTCTTTCACGAGTGAGGATGATGCACTTTCGCACCCGTGGCCTCTCTCTTTTCGTTTTTCTTTTTCTCTCCACGTCTGGCACCAGCACATGCTCCTCATGTCCTTTCTTGGACTGCTGCAACTCCCGACTGAACTGTTCCCCCTCTGCGGCTGACTCTTCTTTAGCCTTATCTTTGGTCTTGGGAACATCCGAGGATTTCTCCCACTCATCAGCCTCAGTTTCTTCAGCCTTTGAGTCTCTTTTGGAGTCTTCAGTCACTTTGATAGCCTTTTCATCCTTCTCGGAGACAGCATCACATACTTGCATTCTTAGCTCCTCCTCCTCTTTCTCATCAAGGTTAGAGGTACTTGGGACATCAGAGTCCGTATCAGACTCATCATCTTCTGGCAATCCCTCCAGAGGTTCACTCTGGAAACTGTTCTCTACTCGTGCAGGCTCTACGATAGCCACCTCACAGCAGTAGACAGCATCTTTATGGTGAGCGTCAGTCCCCTCGTATTTCTTCCCCAGCAGAATGCTGGCTGAAGTAATGTCTTGCATAACCAAGTCTTGGCTACACACCGCCACGGGTATCTTGGCTTCTGCATCCACCTCAGCACCATCATCTGGTTCAGCAGATACATCTTCTTCTCTGCCTCGGCTGGCACCACAACGCCACCACCTCCAGACCCATTCTTAACGGGCTCTGACTTCTTGGCATCTTTTAGAGGATCTTCCTCTTCAGGTATCTCATTTTCTTCCACCTGCTGCGCAGGAGCATGCAGAGACTTCTCCAACTCATTGACTTCATCTTTTGAGCTCCTGAGATCTTCCATCTCTGCTCTGAGTTGCTTGTTCAGTCTCTCCAATTCATCTCGCTCCTTAAGCGCTTTTTCAAGGGCTCTAGCCAAGGAGAGGGCCTTGGTCGTCTTAATTTTTCCCACCAGCTTGTTAGCAGCACCCCACTCCTGGGCCTTCTGTTCCAGCTGCTCTTCACTTTGTTCTGGTGCAACAGCTGTTGTAGGAGTAGCACCATTCTTCCTTAGACACTCTGTGGGATTTCCACCCAGGGACTCTTCAAGCCCATTGTTGAGGTCTACTATAGACTTTTGTGTCTTCCTGGAGTCTTTTCCCTTCCCCAGGACACCAGGCGGTAGACCCTTCAATTCACTCGTCTTTTCCAGGGTCTCCTCTTTTGACCCTTCTGCAGCCTTCTTCGGTGACTCTATGACGACGGCTAGTCCCTTCGCTATCGTACGTAGGGACTGTGTGGCAAGAGTGAGATCAGCCTCCTGTTTGCAGCTGTACTGTTCTGTCAGGTCATCTAAGACTGTCTGGATATGAGCTTCAGACACTAGGCTGACGTCCCCCGACTGATCTCTCATCACATCAGGTATAACTAGCGTCTGGTTGCTATCAGTAACCACGTCAGTTTGGCAAGACCTCAACATGGCAGCCTCTCTCTCTGAGTTGCTATCGGTCACAGCACATGCGTCATATATACTGCTCATGTCATTCTCATTTCTGCCCTCAAGGGGCACTGCGGAGCTAATCCCCACCTTGGACACTTCCCTAGCCCACATAGAACTCCGTGGATATGGCACATCCACCTCTGTTACGTGTGGTACACTCTTTGGCCCTGCCACAGTTTCATGCCCATTCACTACAGTGGGTTCCCCCAACTCGGTGCTCTCGACATTTATCTGCATTTTTCCAAATTTTACATTTTTACCACCATGGGGCGCTTCTCCCCTGTCTATAACCTGCAATGTAAAAGGCATGTCATCATTACATCCTTCACAAAAATCTGCATTAACATTATGTATTTTGGCCAACACGGTACCATCACTTTGCACCTTATCAGCTTCACTGTTTTTATTGGTCACTTCACTTAGAAAGCAATGGTTTATCCGCATTTCCCTTATACCTTCATTTAAAGGGACAGGTATAGGTTCTGCAGCGGCTTCATCACTTTCTATAGAAGTGTCTCCAGTGCCCCCAATATCACAGAACATCATTCTCTCATGTACGAGCACACTTATGGCATCAAGATCACAAGTCCCAGTTGTCACGGGAGTCTCACCCTCAGTGAGAACCCCGGGATAGTCCGTATTCCTATAATTGTCCTGCACATTTAATAATCTACCAGTCTCAGGGGCGGCTATCATGCCGTCCCTTACCCGGGCTAGCATGGGATCTCTGACTTTCGCCATCCCAAATCTAGCCTTGGTCACAGGTACTTTAGGCAACACTATAACCTTCTCCTGTGCAGAACCTTGCAAGGCAGCAACCGCAACGGGCTTACCCGTCTGTTCAGACACAGCATTTTTCACATAGTCATTCATTTTTGAGACAGTTTCTCGCCTCAGTGCTTCATCACTCACCGGCCCGGCAGGTAGCAACTGCCGCCGGCTCACTGTCACAACATTTTTAACAGGAACAGTCTTACCGCCTGTCGTGGATTCGGCAGTCTCGGAAGATTTCTACCATTGCCACCGGAAACAACATGAGGTGGGGTCCAGACCTTTCCCGGATGGTCACTCCAGCCGCACCCTTGAGGACTCTGTGCACAGTTGCAGGGAATGGAGAGGCTCCTGGGAACCGCACTACTCTCCACCTTCTTGTCTTCCCGACGGTTGCCCTTGGCAACGGCATGCATATTCTCCTCCAACACTGCACTCAGCTTTCTCACCAACCGATCAGTCTCCAGCACCAGCTGCTCCATTACACCCTCAGTGGCGTTGGTTTTCCGCCAAACCGGGCCACTTCTCACATATGGTATCACCTTTGGTATAAGCAGCTTCCGCCACACCTGACTATCTTTCACCCAGGTCGCCATTTTGAGCAAAAAATTTCCACAGTTCAGTTTTTTTTTTCCCCTTTTTTTTCTTTTGTGCTTCTTGCCCTTTAAAACTTTGCACCGCTTGCCACACAGGGAAAAAAACAGTCCAAACTATCATCAGCACTTCTTTTGCAACCCAGCAAAGTGTCCAGGACCACACGAGCAGGACCTGCTCCACCGAACAAACAGGCTTCCGGCCCTAAGCTCCAACACAGCAATCGCGAAGCTTTTTCCTCTGTCCTGTCGTTGCCCCCAGCAACACTTTACCTTTTTCCAGCAGGGACGACTGCCCGCATCCGACACCAAATGTGGGGGGTTAGCTCTGGTCTCGAGGATCGTTCACACACAGATTGTCGTCCACCGCAGCTTTAGGGGCCAAACATCGCTTTATTGTCCCAGCATCAACATAAATAAATCAAAACAAACACCTGCCGGGCTCTAACTCAACACAGTGTATCCCTGACTCACCTAAGTCATTGTTCACACACACGGCACCCATGCGGCTTTCCCAGCCCAATTTCCATCAGCCTCCTGGCTGTTACCTCACCGGTGTCTTTTGGGGGGGTTGTGGTCCAGTCGTCCGCCCGACGCTAACCATGCGACCCTTATCCCTAGGCGTCGCGGGACCCCCCCAAACTTCAGGCTACTCCCAGCCTCGTGGTCTCTCAGCGCTCCCAGCTCAGACCACACACCACACACAGAACCACTCCAGGCTTCTGTACCACACAAGACACACCCATCTCACTGTGAGGACAGCTTTATGCTCTGTTGATTGTGGCACCTGTTGCTGCCTCAGGCCTGCCCACTGATGGGAAAGAGATGGATAATCCTGCCATTCCTCTCTTCTATCAGCCATGAGGCCTGTCACTGCCTCACACTGGACAAGTTTAATACTGTCCTTCAAAGGATAGATTTTAAATTGTTGGGTGAAATATTACCATTTTTGCCAGGTACAATCCCCTGCACTGCATAACTGACAGGGAAGTTGCAATTGGCGGTTACATTCTTGCATGGAATGAAGCCTTTTTGGGCTGTGAAGCCAAAGGTAGTCTCCAATAACTGGTTGGGTGAGGCCGGTATACATGTCTATTCTGCATAAGGTTCAAACAAGTCCTGTGGGATCCATGTCTGGTTCATTTTAATAAACGAAAGCTTAGTTGCCAACATTGTCTGAGAAGAGGCGGCTGCGCTTGTCTGTGATAATGCCGCCAGCCATGCTAAACACACGTTCAAACAATACAGTGGCTGCAGGGTAGGCCAGCACCTCCAAGGCGTAAAGGGCAACCTCAGGACATGTGCCCAATTTAAAGACCCAGAAGTTGAATGGGCCAGACCCAGCGGCGTAGCTAGAAATGATTGGGCACCACATCAAATTTTTGAATGGGGCCCCCCTCCCCCAGTAATTTTTGCGCAACCCCTTCCTTTCATGCCGCCATGCCTGTGGCTACTAAAGATCGCTCTCTCAGACCAGGCCCAGCAGCTGTTCAATTTGCTTTCTACACTGTCTATACTGCCACTGTATATAATTTCATTGTATAATACTGTTGAGGGGGCCCTGACAAAGTCCTTTACTCCTCCTCCTCCTGGATGGGCCCAAAGCAGTTGCTTCCCCTGCTTCCCCTGTAGCTATTTCCCTAGGCAGGCCCATCAGTCAGTACCTGTACTGTTCCAACATGTTGCTGAAATGCTGCCTCCTGCTAAGATGTTCCAGATCTGCTGGTGGTGCAGGTTGTTGTGGTGTGATGACAAAGCTTTTCCACATTTTGCCAATGATAAACCTGCCTTCTGAGGTGTTGGTGGTGACCCAGCTGCATTGGCAAATTCTTCCTCCCCCTCCTCAGCCTTCACCTTGTGCTTCCACTGAGTCCACGGTGTCAGTTGTAAATGCCATCAGCAGTGTGTCTACTAGCGGGCTCATCTTCCTATTACACTCCAGTGAGGGAATTAAGGACGGCACGTTGTCCTTGTAATGATTGTAACTGGGCGGTCGTTGCGCAGGCACTGCAGCATGTTGTCGCTCATGTCTGCCAGGCTGCCCAGAGGCAAGGACAAGCTATCCTCTTTGAGGGAGGTGTATCGTCTGTTTTCTTTGTATCCCCCAGCGTTCCTCCTACTCCTCCTCGTTCTTCAGAACTGTGCCCTGGCTGGACAATTCTGTTCCAGGCCAGGGCCTATGTTGGTGCAGTAACCCACCCTCCGACCCACTTGTAATTGGCTGGCCTTAAGTTAAGGATGAGGCGTGTATATAGTTTTGTTTGTTTGTATGGTTAGTTTAGCTGCATTATAGTTGTTTTAATATGTTTTTAAGTAAATTTGTAAATAGTTTGCTAATGGTTTGAGTGAAAGGGGGGGGGGGGGTGTTGTGTGTGTTTGATTAACTGAATTGACTTTCACTGTCCGGTGTTTTGGAAGGCTTAATGGCACCAACCAATCATCCGTCTGTTGTTCCATGCCTGTCCACAGCTCCTGTGCGTTGTGTTGTTTTTCCCATAAACACACAAGTTTTCAAACAGACTGCTGTCATTTCCCCTGGCTGTGCTGCTGTGGGTGGTAAAGGTGTTACACTGAGTAGATGAGGGGGTGGTAGAGGAGGAAAAGGAGGAGAAGGAGGAAGCAGAGTAGAAGGAGGAGGAGGTAACAGGATACAAAGAGAAATGCCCAGCAATCCTCGGGGACGGAAGGACATTTGCAAAAATGCTATCCGCATAGATAGCGATGCGCAGTGCACATCTGATTTTGTCTGCCACTTGGTTGTGCAGGGAAGGGATGGCTCGCCTGCAAAAGTAGCTGCGGCTGGGATACACGTACTGTGGGACAGCCACCGCCATAAGGTTTTTAAAACTGTCCACCAGACAGAATGACAGCATTTCAAAGGCCCAGGAAGTTTGAAATAAGGCATTCAGAGCCATGGGTAGGGGGGTACTTCCTTTTTCTATTTATTTTTCTCTCCAGTGTTTGGGATATAGCCAGCTGATAGCTGAACACTTTCATGGGATTTGGTGGAGATGCTTGGTGACGATGACAGATGTGGTGGCGTTGCTGCCACATCCTCTGTTTGCTGTGTGACATGTGCCACTGTCAATCACTTGGGCTCAAGTTTAGAATGTTTATTTATTATTTTTCTCTATTTTATGTTATTTTAAGTCATTTCCCTATCCACATTTGTTTGCAGGGGATTTACCTACATTTTGCTGCCTTTTGCAACCCTCTAGCCCTTTCCTGGGCTATTTGACAGCCTTTTTAGTGCCCAAAAGTTCGGGTCCCCATTGACTTCATTTTCGTGAAGTTCGGTCGAACTTTTCGAACCCGAACATCCAGGTGTTCGCTGAACTCTAATCAGGAGCATATGTGAGTATCAGGAACCAGCAAACACAAGGACCGTGACACTGAAGCATCTGGGAAGGGGGCTGAGCCACTTAAGTATATGCAGGAGAGCCAGAGTTGGTCAGTGAGGTCACCTGACCTAACCCACACAGCACAGGGAGTGATGCGCTCCGTCACTAAAGCAGTGTAACACAAAACCAGCCGAACTCATGCTGTTTCCATGGCTGAATGGAGACTGTGGAGTGGAATCCTCACAAGCAATAACACCTACAGAAACAGAGCCCAGGACCGATGCGGTGAAATAGGAAGCACTGGCCACATGTCACCAGTGAACATGGTGCCCGGGACTGCGGAGATAAGCGGGGGAACGGCGTACAGCAGCCGCTGTTACACACTTGCACAAAAATTTAGCGAGTTTTTTGCATTTTTACATCAATCACTCCAAGTTTAAAAAGGGGGTGGGAAGGTAGCTGTGGTTAGCTATGTTAATGAGCTGCGGATATATAAGTTAACAAAAATGTACAATATTTGATAAATTTGGTGCAAAGTATGCAAATGCAAATTTAGAAAAAACTGACTTCAACTATTACCCTCATGATAAATTCCCCCATTTGTGCTTTATAATATTGCTGTCATTATGATCATGAATGTGATACTAATGATATGACTGCTGACAGCACAAGCTTGAAAGTGACATAACATGTTAGCCTGTTTGGATTCAGGATTTATTATTTCTCGTTGCTCTACTATTTCTTCTGTAGGTAATAAAATCCAGTGAAATGTATGGAACCTCATCTGCATTTATAGCTTCCTGTGCATGTGTGTGGGCTATTATATGGATGTCCCTGTTGTAGTATTACCCTGTTGTTATCTAAGTAGGTGCATAAAGGACAATTGCTTTTAGAATTAGGGAATCATTTATGGATCAGAAAAAACTGAGATTAAACAAATTGCACATGTGGCCACTATTATAAAACCCTCCAGTTGCAATAACACCCATTAAGACGCCTATGTAGAACTGGTATTACAAGTGTATTGTTAATCTTTACTCACATCCACTATTTTTAACAAAAAGCTGTAACAGACATGGATGTTAGTGTTGATAGATTTTTCAGGTTTTTAAATGTATTTTGTTATTTATGTATAGATTGTATTTCTTTCTACTCTATCACCTTTTTTGTATTTTAAATGATAATCTATGTTGATAAAATAGTTCATTCTACATTAGTGTTCTAGATGAGACAATGTTCGGAAGCAATTTAAATGACATTCATTTAAATGTCAGCTCTCATGCTTATGATTTTTCTGTAATTGGTTATTTAATTAAAATAATTCACGTAGTCATTAATTTAGACTACAACTTGCTATGCACTGACATGTTTTAATTATATGGTATTAACAAAATTGATATCTTATGAAAAACCATTGTGAGATTTTAAAATATTGTGAGTTTCATAGATCATCTTCTCCGTGTACAAGAAAAGTTTTATTACACATGTCAAAGTGCAAAGCATTGCGCTCAGCCGAGAAACCTGACATGTTCATCGCATTCATGTAGCATTCTTAATTAACAAATAATGCTAAAATGATGTGCTTTTAGCTTCTGGGAACTGAAATGTGAGATTGCTTGTGATATGCATGTAACAAATACTGGGCTTTTTGTTCTAATTGCAAAAGTATAGGAAATCAGACATTTAATGTGTTCTACGCTCCGTGAATTAAAATAAGCAGTACATTGCTTTGACCTTTTCAATATTCTGTATTTTAATCCAATCTACTGTGATGGTGTATTTCCAAGGCAATCAGGTTTTGTTAATCACTGGAAAAGTCAGTTTTATTATTTTTTTCTTAGTTAAGGTTTCACGCTCCTTAGAGTTGCATGTTTACATGGTTAATAATGTTTTTTAAAGAGCAGTTCTACCCTCGAGTGGAATTTCTTAAGTTGGTACAGATTGTACACGATGACTGTAACAATTTATGCAGTATCATTTTTGCGGCACCCACATTGGGATCACTTCTCTTTTCTTACAGACAAGTATAGTACAACAGTCATAGACTAGGACAGGGATGGGCAAAAAGGCGGCTGTCCAGCTGTTGCAAAACTACAACTCCCAGTGTGCAAAGACTGCTTACTGCTATCAGCCTACAGCAGAGCATGGTGGGAATTGTAGTTTTACAACAGCCGGAGAGCCGCAGTTTGCCCATTCCTGGACTAGGAGATCTTTCAGTACTGTTTTTGCCAAAGTGTATTTAATCCCAAAATCACAACTAGAAAAAACATTGTAAAGTAATTTTTGTTATTATTGTCGTTTGGAGAATGGCTACATGGTGACACTGGTCACACAAGAGCTGTCACGGCCAGGATCGCAGTGGCATTGCAGTGTAGCGGTGATCCCATGGAAATCAATGGGGGTAACAATGTTAGTCGCACATGGCTGTGATCCCTAAATTGTAAAAAATTCAACACTGCAGATGTGTTTTGGACTCAGTACAACACATACATTTGTGTGCATGAATGAATTAGCTATTTTAGATACCTTCTGTCCCCATGCTAACTAGGGTATTGTGAAAAATAAAGTGTTGACAGCATATTCTTCTTATCGGCATCAGACCACTTTTAGACAGTGTGCTTTTTCCAACCCGTATGACAGGTGCAACACCCAGACTTCTCTTGGCTCATCACAACTGAAGTTATTGCATAATAGGCTTCCATTTTGGTGAACCATAGTAGGCTCATCCATAATACAGATGCAAAAAAGTAACCATATTACAGCAATCTGGATTTGCTCTAAGCCATCTGTGATATGACCCAGTACTTTACAAAGAACTTGGAAATACAACTGGACATGGGTGACTCTGTGCATGCGCCTCTATACTGTTTTACAAATTATTATGCAAATTGGATTTAAGTGTCATAAAGATGTAATTTTTTGTTTTTCAATTAAACTCATGGATGGTATTGTGTCTCAGGCTCTTTGGATCACTGAAATCAATCTCAAACACCTGTGATATTTAGTTTGCAGGTAAGCCCAATTTAAGGAAAACTACCTAAAGAAGGCAACAGGTTTCAAGAAAAATGATAACCAGAGTGGATCTCTCTAATGCCGAAAAGCGTGAAGTGCAATGCCTTGGACAAGGTATAAAAACATTATATATTTCATGAAAACTTAAGTGTGATCATTGTACTGTGAAGAGATTTGTGTCTGACTCACATAACAGATAGGTTGGTGCAAATAAACACATAATGAGGAGGGTTTCTGCCAGAAAAATTAATCTGGTTAATAGAGCAGCTGCTAAAATTTCATTACAAGCAACAAACAGGTATTTGAAGCTGCTGGTGCCTCTGGAGTCCAGCAAACCTCAAGATGTAGGATCCTCCACAGGCTTGCAATATATGCATATCCCCACTATTCAGTCCCCCCTAACTAGTACTCACAAGCAGAAACTGTTGCAGTGGGCTAAGACATACTGTACATGAAAACTTCAAACATTTTTAAACAGCCTTGTTTACTTATGAATGCCATGCAAACCTGGATGGTCCAGATGGATGGAATAGTGGATGGTTGGTGGATGGCTATCATGTCCCAACATGGCTGCACCATAAGCAAGGATGTGGAGGAGTCATGTTTGAGCCGAAATCATGGGAAAGAGCTGGCAGGCCCCTTTAGGCTGGGTTCAGACTTGCGCGTTTTACAGCGCGTTCAAACGCACTGTAAAACGCTCAACACATGAAAACCAATGCTTCCCTATGGCCCTGGTTCTCACTTGAGCGTTTTACAGCAGTTTTAACGCGCTAAAAAACGCTCTACGCTCATAAAAGGTCTTGAGCTTCTTTGGGGAGTTTTGTCGCTCGTATTGTGATTGATGCCACAGTAGTCTGTGGTCATGTGCTGTGTCTTCCATAGCACATTCATCTTCATGCATGACATTGCACAATCTCATGCTGCAAGAATACCTCTGATTAATTCGCTGCAAGGTGCAAAAAAGAAGGGAAACTCATGGAGTGGCCGCCATCCTCCCCTGACCTCAATCCTCTGGAGTATCCTCAAGAAAAAGATCTATGAGGGTGGGAGGAAGTTCACATCAAAACATCAGCTCTGGGAGGCTATTCTGACATCCTTCAAAGAAATTCAAGCAGAAACTCTCCAAAAACTCATAAGTTCAATAGATGCAATAATTATGAAGGTGATCTCAAAGAACTTGGCCTGTTATGATGTATTTGATTGAAATAGGTTTTGATTTCAGTAATTGTGATATCTTAATGCTGCAAATTCAACAAATGACCATTTCACTTCTTTACAACTGTAAGAGGGTGCAAGGTACCGTGGTCGACGGGAGGTACGTGTCACCGAGGTTCCTGGCCTCGGTGAGATAAGAGCCAGGTTTTCTCGGGTGTCAGCAGCAGCTAGTGCTGCTTGACACATTTGTATTCAGTTTGGCTGCAAAGCCAATCCAGGCCGGCTCTTACTGGGAGTAGGCAAAGAGTTTGGCGGGTGCCTATTCCCCACGGTCCAGGCCGGTTTTTCCCGGACCTTTAAAAGACAGCCAGCACCAGCAGGTGTGGTGTGTTATTGTCCTGGAGCTGCTGTTAGGCTGTGGAATCATTTGAGTTTGGGAGTTCTCTGGGCTGGAGGCAAGAGCCCAGCAAGGAGGAGTGCAGACGGCCTGGAAGCCTGACGTCGATTGTCTTGCGGCTGGACTGACAGCCAGGTGCGAACCTGCACCTAAAACCTCCCAGGTGACTGGAACCTGTATTGGACTGTTTTGTTTTGCCTCATGATTTCTGATGTGTGTGAATTAACACCAAGAGACTGTTTATCGTTTATTTTGTGCAAGTGTGAATAAAACACTGTTCATTGCACTTTCTGGACTCCCTGTTTTGCCTCTGTACTGCACCCGCACCACTATCTACCAGAACGACTCCCCACATTTGGTGTCGGATGCGGGCATGCGCAGTGAGGCTGGCGTGAACGCCGAAGTTTGTTTGTTTTGCTGGGCACGAATGCATGGAATATATTAAACCAGCAAAGTTGCAAGCAGGAATTTCTGGCAACATGGAGGCTGCTGTGAAGGCTCTCATAGAGGCTAACGTGCAGCAGCGGGAGACCAACCAGCTACTATTACAGCACGTGATGGCGTTACAAGCTGCAGGAGCGTCCCACCACGACCATGATGCCCGGAAATCGGTCCGTGCGGTGATCTAAAAAATGACCCCCTCGGACGACGTTGAGACATATCTGGCGGTCTTTGAGAAGGTGGCCGTTAGGGAAAAGTTACCTCGTGACCAGTGGGCCGAGGTGGTCGCTCCGTTCCTGGCATCTGGACCCCAGCAAGTTTTTTTTGACTTAGCAAATGACCAGGCTGCTGATTACCCCATGGTGAAGGGGGAGATCCTGGCCAGACTGGGGGTAAACGTGTTGGTCCGGGCTCAGCGGGTCCACCGGTGGGACTTTAAAACGGCTGAACCCGCCAGGCCGCAGTACTATGAGTTGCTGCACAGGTTGCAAAAGTGGCTGCAGCCTGATGTTCTTAGTCCGACTGCTATGCTGGACCGTCTGCTGGCCGACATGTTCTGGAGGGCCCTGCCTTACCCCCTTCAGCACTGGATCGGCCAGGTATCCCCCACTAATGCCCTTGAAATGGTTGATCTGGTGGAGAGCTATGAGGCCACAAAAAACTTGCAAGGGGGTGTTATTGGGAGGGGGCCGGTCAAACCCCGGAGGTCTCCCATCCAGTCCCGACGTCTGATACCTGATAGACCTGTTCGAGGTGTGCCCCCTGTGGACCCGGCCCCGATTGTCTGCTGGCGGTGTCAGGAGCCCGGCCACGTAAGGGCCGACTGTCCCCACCGGGGAGAACCCATGGAGACTAATTATAGGTACCGGGCTTCCATGTATGTCCGGAGACTGTGTGCAACCGGCACCCCCGAGACAATAGACAATCGTCACCTGTGCCAGGTGCAAGTGGGTGATAATCTGGCAGTGGCGCTACTGGACTCAGGGAGCCTAGTAACCCTGGTAAGTGCTGCCCTTGTACAGCCCACCCAGTATACGGGCCGGAAAGTTGGTGTGGTGTGCATACACGGAGACTTAAAGGACTATCCCACTGCTGTAATGTCTCTGTCCACGGCGGCCGGCACATGGACTTGTGAAGTGGCGATCTCCACAAAGCTACCTTATGAACTAATAATTGGGAGAGACTTCCCTGGTTTTCTGTCACTATGGCCTGAGATGAAAGTGACTAATAGCCCTGAGACAGGGGTAACCCTAGCAGAGTGGCCTGGTTCCAGTGGGAGACCAGAGCCCTGGGAGCCCGAGTCCGAAGGGCCTGCGGTAGGGGTGACCACCACTTCTGTGATAGAGGGGGAGACTACCCCACTGAGTGTAATGGTGGGAGACATGGAGGACTTGCCACCAGGACCTGAGTTGGCAGACCTCCACATCTCCGGAGACAATTTTGGGACCGCCCAACACCGGGACCAAACCCTAACCAGGGCCTCGGAGAATGTGGTGGAAATTGATGGTAAACCCCAGAAGCCAGGGGCTGAGTTAATATTTCCCCGCTTTGTCGTTCACCAAGAAATGTTATATCGGGTGAACCAAATCTGGGGTGAACCTGTTGAACAGTTGGTGGTGCCCACAGCGTATCGCAAGCTTGTCATGGAGCTTGCCCACCAACATGTTCTTGGGGGACACTTGGGGTGGCAGAAAACCCAGGACCGCATACTGCAGCGGTTTTATTGGCCTGGTGTGTTTAAGGAGGTAGAAGAATATTGTAAATCTTGTCCAACCTGTCAGGTAAATAGCCCCCAGCCACATTTCCGTAGTCCCCTTGTGCCTCTTCCAATCATTGAGGTCACTTTTGAGCGTATCGCTATGGATCTAATCGGGCCTGTACCAAAGTCTGCCAGGGGCCACCAACACATTCTGGTAGTTCTCGACTATGCCACTCGGTATCCGGAGGCGGTGCCTCTGCGACATACCTCGGCTAAGCTCATTGCCAAAGAGTTAATGGAAATGTTTTCCCGTGTGGGCCTGCCAAAAGAGATTCTGACAGACCTGTTGAAGGGGCGAAAGTCTGGGAAGGTTAGCTGGAGTGAGAAGGCGGAGGAGTTCGTCGTTCAGACGGATGCCTCGGAGGTAGGTCTCGGTGCAGTACTGTCTCAGGAAGTCAATGGGGAAGAACATCCCGTTGTCTTCCTGAGCCATAAACTCACCCCAGCCGAGACCAGGTATAGTATAGTGGAGAGGGAGTGCCTGGCTATCAAGTGGGCACTCGAATCTCTCCGCTATTACCTCTTAGGGAGGAGGTTCCGTCTGGTGACCGACCATTCCCCTCTCAAGTGGATAAGCCAGGCCAAGGAGAGGAATGCTCGGGTCACCAGGTGGTTCCTATCCTTACAAAATTTGAAGTTATCGGTAGAACACAGGGCAGGCCGCTTGCAGGGTAACGCAGATGCCCTGTCCTGCGTCCACTGCCTCACATGTGTTCACCCCCTCTGGGTTGAACAAAGGGGGGGGGTGTGTAAGAGGGTGCAAGGTACCGTGGTCGACGGGAGGTACGTGTCACCGAGGTTCCTGGCCTCGGTGAGGTAAGAGCCGGGTTTTCTTGGGTGTCAGCAGCAGCTAGTGCTGCTTGACACATTTGTATTCAGTTTGGCTGCAAAGCCAATCCGGGCCGGCTCTTACTGGGAGTAGGCAAAGAGTTGGGCGGGTGCCTATTCCCCACGGTCCAGGCCGGTTTTTCCCGGACCTTTAAAAGACAGCCAGCACCAGCAGGTGTGGTGTGTGATTGTCCTGGAGCTGCTGTTAGGCTGTGGAATCATTTGAGTTTGGGAGTTCTCTGGGCTGGAGGCAAGAGCCCAGCAAGGAGGAGTGCAGACGGCCTGGAAGCCTGACATCGATTGTCTTGCGGCTGGACTGACAGCCAGGTGCGAACCTGCACTTAAAACCTCCCAGGTGACTGGAACCTGTATTGGACTGTTTTGTTTTGCCTCATGATTTCTGATGTGTGTGAATTAACACCAAGAGACTGTTTATCGTTTATTTTGTGCAAGTGTGAATAAAACACTGTTCATTGCACTTTCTGGACTCCCTGTTTTGCCTCTGTACTGCACCCGCACCACTATCTACCAGAGCGACTCCCCACACAACCTATAAAATGTTTTGAAATGCTGTTGTGCTTAATAATTTGAAACAATGCATTTTGAGTTTCTTAGTTTGTAAAATACTCTTATACTGGGAAGTTTGTTCAATAAAATTTGATTTATACTATAATGGTTGATGACTTGAAAATTATTCTGACTGTCATTTGCATTGACTATTTAGGATATTCAGAGAAAAATATAGTTTGCATAATAATTTGGAATGCGGCGTATACTATGATGTACACACTATACACTCATCTAAAGAATTATTAGGAACACCATACTAATACAGTGTTGGACCCCTTTTTGCCTTCAGAACTGCCTTAATTCTATGTGGCATTGATTCCACAAGGTGCTGATAGCATTCTTTAGAAATGTTGGCCCATATTGATAGGATAGCATCTTGTATTTGATGGAGATTTGAGGGATGCACATCCAGGGCACAAAGCTCCCGTTCCACCACATCCCAAAGATGCTCTATTGGGTTGAGATCTGGTGACTGTGGGGGCCATTTTAGTACAGTGAACTCATTGTCATGTTCAAGAAACCAATTTGAAATGATTCGAGCTTTGTGACATGGTGCATTATCCTGCTGGAAGTAGCCATCAGAGAATGGGTACATGGTGGTCCTGAAGGGATGTACATGGTCAGAAACAATGCTCATGTAGCCCGTGGCAATTGAACGATGCCCAATTGGCACTAAGGGGCCTAAAGTGTGCCCAGAAAACATCCCCCACACTATTTCACCACCACCACCAGCCTGCACAGTGGTAACAAGGCATGATGTATACATGTTCTCATTCTGTTTACGCCAAATTCAGACTTTACCATTTGAATGTCTCAACAGAAATCGAGACTCATCAGACCAGGCAACATTTTTCCAGTCTTCAACAATTTTGGTGAGCTTGTGCAAATTGTAGCCTCTTTTTCCTATTTGTAGTGGAGATGAGTGGTACCCGGTGGGGTCTTCTGCTGTTGTAGCCCATCCGCCTCAAGGTTGTGCGTGTTGTGGCTTCACAAATGCTTTGCTGCATACCTCGGTTGTAACGAGTGGTTATTTCAGTCAACGTTGCTCTTCTATCAGCTTGAATCAGTCGGCCCATTCTCCTCTGACCTCTAGCATCAACAAGGCATTTTCGCCCACAGGACTGCCGCATACTGGATGTTTTTCCCTTTTCACACCATTCTTTGTAAACCCTAGGAATGGTTGGGCGTGAAAATCCCAGTAACTGAGCAGATTGTGAAATACTCAGACCGGCCCATCTGGCACCAACAACCATGCCATGCTCAAAATTGTTTAAATCACCTTTCTTTCCCATTCTGACATTCAGTTTGAAGTTCAGGAGATTGTCTTGACCAGGACCACATCCCTAAATGCATTGAAGCAACTGCCATGTGATTGGTTGACTAGATAATTGCATTAATGAGAAATAGAACAGGTGTTCCTAATAATTCTTTAGGTGAGTGTATATGTGCTAGGTGTGAACAGTGTTACTGCTTACACAAACCACCATAAATAACATTTGAAGCCAGGAATTGGCTCTGTACTAGTCAGTACATTTCCTATTTTTCATTAGAATATGGATGGCATTTCACAATAGAGCACATTGTTGGATAATTAAATAAACAATTGTTTAGGAAAATAAATTAGGAATGGGGAAAAAATGATCTTGCATATACCGCATTTTCATTTTTACAAGTGTTTGGCTGCTTTCAAGCCAAATATGATATTAATAAAGTAGGCATATTTCACATGCCCAAGAAAGTGAGTGTTGTGTTGGAGGATGGGATAATCTGCTAGTACCCATGATTATTCCCTTGTAAAGTTGCCGTAATATGTTAAATGCACTTTGGGAAATTACTGTGCTTTTACTTGTGGTTAGTGTTGAGCAAAGCATTTGAAGTGGAATTCAGTCTGAAGATTCGCAACTAATCCGATTTTCCTGATGTTTTGTGGTAATAAATCAGTTTTTCCTGAAATGGTGGCTGCACATGTTACAGTGTAAGAAACCCAGGAATGTGAGTTAATCCATAATGCTCTGCAGCCAGCCAATCTGCAGATAGCCTTCCGCTGTGATTCCAAAACTCTATAAAACCCTCATCCTGCATGGTCTCAGCCATTTTCCTGTGACCTTAGCATAGGGAGAGACGTGGCAAGTGCTCATGCTCTAAGGACAGTGTTGCTGAAAATGATTAATAGAAGAATATTGGAGAAGGGAGAGTGCAGCCATAAACTAATATAAGTAATGTAATACCAATAAGATGGAAGCCTTTATTATTGCCATGCCAGCATCCCAAACCTTACCATCCAGTCTGCCCCCCATAGGGGAAGCCAGGTTTTAATGATGACCTCATCTTTTACTGGCTTTACTTCTTCCAAATCATCCTTTAAAGTCTCCATGTTCTAGAAAAGTCAGCAAGATGCAGAGAGAGGAGGAGCTGGATGTTCCTGATGACATATTCTCATTGATATTAGATGATGTGGAAAAGGAGGAAAAGCAGGTGTCAGAAGAAGGCCTCCCGTTGTAGGGCAGGAGAGTGCTGGGGTTGGAGAAGTGGGTATGCCAGAGCTGATCAATATTCTGTCTTTACTGTCAAATAGCCTGCAGGGGATTGCAGCAAAAACAGCAATAATATGCATGTCCCCAATCTAACCAGCCAAACCCCATACCAGCAACAGTCCCTGTTTAACGGTGCTTTAAAGGTGCCGCAAAGCCATTAACAATGAAGATCGACTTTACTACATAAAACGAAGCTGTGGGCTTATTGGCTGCGTGGATCTTCATCTCACCAATGCCGCAACCCGCCCGCACCATGCCTGCTCCGTGTGGCCGTACCCTAAGGCAGAGTGGCCTGGGTATACCTGATTTATAGTGAATGAAAATCAATTAATGACAAATTAACTTGTAATGAATCAAATATCGTGGCTAACTTTGGCGAAGTTGCTGAATCAAATTTTTCAAAACTTCACTCATCTCTACTTGTAATGCCATTGTAATGGTGAAACTGCAAAATATTGGTTATGAGATGACAAGTATACTTGCAGAGTCTGGGCTCACACTGACACTTATAGTAGATGCTGGTGCACTGCTGAATTAGCTGTGTCAATATTCCTGTGTTGGTTAATGACACCACTATTGCCTTACCACAGAAGAAGGAGGTTTCAGTCATAAACAGGTTTGCATATCGCAGTGACATTTTTCTTCCCATGTTGCGTCCCATGAATTGTAGGTACGTGTCATTCCCATATAAAATGTAATTGTGATGCAACATATACCTGATAAGTTGTAAGGTGCCCATGAGTTGTAAGGCCCTTTACATGAGTACATAACTAATTTGACCGACAAATTATTATTCAAGAAATTAATGTTTGAATGACAACCATTTAGATGGCATTGTGTAAAAACTTGTGTGTGATCGTGTAATAGATGGTTTGTCAGGTAAACAGCCAGAGTGGAATGGTCTGTGCTGTAGATGATACCTGTTTATACTTTTTTATAATAGAATTCTGGATGATGCACAATGATTTAGGTGTCTATGTCAGTGATTGCAAGAACGACAAACAAAAAATTATTGCTTGTCGTTCGGTTGTTGAATGCTTTTACACTCCATAATTGATCACTTTTGATGGATTACACGATTTTTAAAGCAATTATCTACTTGCCTTTAGGGCATGACCACACAACATGGCCATGATCCATTCAGGTCAAGAACAGTACTGCCAATTAGGTAGCTGCCTGCTACCTAACTAATGAATACCACACTGTACAGATGGTCTGAATTCTTAATGCTTGCCAAGTATTGAAGATGCCACGCAACAAATATGAATTGCACACTTTGGGTCTATTTGAAACTTGTCTGGATTTAATAGAGATCAACAATACAGACTGCATCAATACAGCTTTTGAAAGATTGTGTATGTGTATTTGGAGAGATTCAGCTTATCCTCATGTGTTATTTGCCAAGAATACCTCAGTAAAGCTTGTTGGAATTGTTAACTTATACTGGCCTCCTTATTGCCCTGCACTGCACACCTCACCATTGCATTGCCTGCCCCACCAAGAAGTCTTGCCTTGCACCATCTACCTAACATCAATTGCACCCCACCTGTTGGGAGTCCCTAAAAGACCTAGGGTGTGCCCCGTGGAAAGAAAAGTTTTCCTCTCTATTCACTGCAATTACCACCCCTACCCTCCTCCCAACACTCCCCCTGTGATTTACTGCATATGTGAGACTGATGTACCGTTAACTATAAAAAATTGGTCCATAAAATAAACAGTATGTCCATTAGTTTGTCCAATTAATTGGGATCTTTGTATTTAGTTTTATGACTTAAAGATGCGCTACATTTAGGTCAAAGATATGCAAAAGTTCAAAACATTCCAAGGGTTCTAAACTTTTTTAATGCCTGTGTATTAGGATAAATCACATGAGTAAACTCGATATGTATTGCTATACTTTCAATTTAGTCCTAGTATAGTATTACCATAGTATTTTCACTCTCTGCAGCTTTTGCAATTTATTTTATTGAGTTAAGGAAATTGCTAATACATCTTTTTTACATTATAACAAATGTTCATTTTGCGTTATAATTGAATGGTGAGTGTTATGTTCAATCAATAAGAAAGGTTAAAGGAGTTTCTTTGCCTACATTTTTAATGGAGAAGTCAATTAGGATTCAGCTTAATCATGTTGGCCGCCTTAAAACTCAACCAATGTCTATTGCTGATATAATAATGCAATGCTTTAAGCTGTGGTTGAACTGCATGCTGCCATTGCATTAATTATCTCTCATTTATTGCTGTCTTGATATTGTTTTACGTTTTAAGGCTTGGAACAGAATCAACATCATCATTGCCACTTTCAAGCAATATATTTTCTTTTTTCGTTCCACTGTAAAATGGATTGGCAAACATTAAAGCACTACTCTGTGTTAGTATGTTGTAAGAATGAGCTACTGTGCATTTATGCTATCATGCTTTTTAGTAGCATTTGAGAGAGAGAGAGAGAGAAATAACATCCAGTTTTGCACATGAAATGTTTACTTTAACATTTGCCTGGCATCTTTTTTTACATTAATTAAGGCTTTCTGTCACAATATTCTAACATACTATAGAACAAAAGTAAGCAGCGCATAATTCTTCTTAAAAAACCTTTACTTATTTAACTTATTCTGAATGTAACAAGTGTTAGCATTATAGGAAGGATTTAGCGTTAGGAACACTCATAGAGGCGGCCTTGACGTGGCGAGTGGCTTATAACCTTTTGATCAAAATGTACACTAACGACCTCTGATAGCTTCTAGTATAGAGGCAGGGCAGAATGCTGGTTGCAGAGTGCTGTTGCATTTCTGTGTTTGTGTATTTTGCCATAGCTACGTGCACCTGCATACAGGGACGTGCTGACTGACCCCCCCTTGTGTTTCTGTTTAGTATATGCTGGAGGTGTGGCGGCCTCCTTTCAGTCATGCACACCTGACTAGTTTGTCTGCCCTAGAGGCTAGTTTTAATCAGAGTATAAAACTGAACTTGCATTCATAGTAGCTGCTAGTAACCATCTGGCTCCAGGGAGAGTACACAGTGGGCTCAGCATGCATGTTGGTACCTGCATCCCTGGATCTAATGGAGGCTGTTATGGCACCAGAAAGGGTTAATAAGCACGGTTGATCCCAGCATGCATGCTGGGCCCGCACTCCCTGGATTCTATGTGGCTGTCATGGCCCATAACAGGTAGGATTTAGCATTAGGACCACTCATAGAGGCGGTCTTGACGTGGCAAATGACTTATTACCTTTTGATTAAAATGTACACTAACGATCTCTGATAGCTTCTAGCATAGAGGAAGGGCAGAGTGCTGTTGCATTTCTGTGTAAATGTTAGCAGTATAGTTTGCCTGGTAGGTTTACTATTTTAAATAGGTCTAGAAAATGTTCTGAAGATAATTGTACACTTTAAAATAAAAAAAACTTTGATTGTAGAATAATAAACTATAATTGATTTTCAAAGCGGGACATGTCAACTCTAAAGGGGTATTTGGGGTGCTAGTTACATTATATACACACACACACACACACCTATAATTGGTTAACTTTCTTATTTTTCATAGTATATATAGTTACAGCATATACACTACATAGTACATACAGTGGATATAAAAAGACTACCTTTAATGTGACATATAATCTGAACAACTCAATTGAAAAACAAACTGAAATCTTTTGGGTAGAGAGAAGAAAAAAATAAAAGAATAAAATAATATGGTTGCATAAGTGTGCACACCCTTAAACTAATACTTTGTTGAAGCACCTTTTGATTTTATTACAGCACTCAGTCTTTTTGGGTATGAGTCTATTAGCATGGCACATTTTGACTTGGCAAGATTTGCCCACTCTTCTTTGCAAAAACACTCCAAATCGGTCAGATTGCAAGGGCATCTCCTGAGCACAGCCCTCTTCAGATCATCCCACAGATTTTCAATCGGATTCAAGTCTGGGCTCTGGCTGGGCCATACCAAAACTTTAATCTTCTTCTGGTAAAGCTATTCCTTTGTTGATTTGGATGTATGCTTTGGGTCATTGTCATGATGAAAGATGAAGTTCCTCTTCATTTGCAGCTTTCTAGCAGAATCCTGAAGGTTTTGTGCCAATATTGGCTGGTATTTGGAACTGTTCATAATTCCCTCTATCTTTACCAAGGCTTCAGTTCCAGCTGAAGAAAAACAGCCCCAAAACATGCTGCAACCACCTTGCTACACTGTGGGTATGGTGTTCTTTTGGTGATGTGCAGTGTTGTTTTTGCGCCAAACATATCTTTTGGAATTATGGCCAAAAAGTTCAACCTTGGTTTCATCATACCATGACAACTTTTCCCACATGCTTTTGGGAGACTTCAGATGTGTTTTTGCAAAATGTAGCCTGGCTTGGATGTTTTTCTTTGTAAGAAAAGGCTTTCATCTTGCCCCTTTACCCCATAGCCCATACATATGAAGAATATGGGAGATTGTTGTCACATGTACCACACAGCCAGTACTTGCCAGATATTGCTGCAGCTCCTTTAATGTTGCTGTAGGTCTCTTGGTAGCCTCCCAGACCAGTTTTCTTCTCGTCTTTTCATCAATTTTGGAGCGACGTCCAGTTCTTGGTAATGTCACTGTTGTGCCATATTTTCTCCACTTGATAATGACTGTCTTCACTGTGTTCCATGGTATAGCTAATGCCTTGGAAATTCTTTTGTACCCTTCTCCTGACTGATTTTTTTAAAATATGAGATCCCTCTGATGCTTTGGAAGCTCACTGTGGACTATGGCTTTTGCAGTGAGATAAGACTAAGAAAATTTCAGGAAAGACCAACTAGAGCAGCTGAACTTTATTTCGGGTTAATCAGAGGCATTGTAAATGATGGCACGTGTATGCTGGCTCCTATTTAACATGATTTTGAATGTGATTGCTTAATTCTGAACACAACTACATCCCCAGTTATAAGAGAGTGTGCACACTTATGCAACCACATTATTTTATTTTTCTTCCCTCCAACTAAATAATTTCAGTTTGTTTTTCAATTGAGTGGTACAGTTTATAAGTCACATTAAAGGTGGAAAAAGTTCTGAAATGATTTTTATTTGTCTCAGTTTATTTTACAGCACAGAAACCTGACATTTTAACAGGGGTGTGTAGGCATTTTATATCCACTGTACAGTACATTGTACATAGTACATTATCCAACATACACTACTCAATAAAAAGTTAGGAACATTTGGCTTGTAGGTGAAATTTCAGGATGAACCTAAAATGCACTCTAACCTTTACAGGTAATCTTAATGTGACCTTCTCTAAACTTTTAAATACGCATGTCCAACTGTTCAATGTTTCAGTACTTTTTGCACAACTTACTGTTCTCTAACAAGAAGCTTAATGGCAAAATTCACAAAAGGTGTTTGATCCATGAATCGTCCAATAAATTTTCTGGTTCAATTAGAATAGGTTTTTAAACAATCCTCCTCATCATGCTGTTCACATTTTGACATCATGAGACCAAGACGACACCTAACAATTAATCAACAGTACCTCGCCATTGTGAGGCTTCAAGCAGGATGTTCTCAGAAGGAAGTGTCCACTGAGCTTAGAGTGTCACAGAGTGTCATCAGCAGGTTGCAACAGAGATACAAAGATAAAGGCATAGAAGTGGACATCTTTTGTTCAAATTCCACACTGATGACTGCTTCATTGTGAACAATGGCCATAGGAACCAGTTGATGAATGCCACACAAATTCAGGCGTAGGGATTGCTATAGCAGCCAAAGCAATGGCTATTGGGCCCTATGCCACTGGAGGCCTGGCCTTGCAGATGATAATTGGGATAGATTGATAAACCTAAATATCATTGACATGGGCAAAAATAGTGTCAAATACAGAAGTCAATTGATGTCACAATTAGAGATAAGCGAATTTCTCAAAAATTAAATTTTTTCCCCCAAAAAATCGATCCAAAATAATTTGTGGCGAATCGCGTTAAAAAACAGCCATTTCCTGGCTGCGGAGAGCCTTTATCGTGGTGTAGAACACTGTGCCTTGCAGCAACACGCATAGTGAGTCTGCTGTGGTAGTGAAACAATACTGTGAGTGAGTATGACATGCAGATGACAGGCGTCGCTCTTAGAATCACTGCACACAGCACTTCTTCGGCAGTTACGGGACCAAAACTGACCAAATAACTCAAGTGTGAATTCAGCCTTACAGGTCGATGTTATCATCAGGTATAAAGAACCGTGCAGAGGCCCAAGATCCTACTATAGTGTGAAAGAGCAATTCTTTCACACCGTCGTCAGATGATTCCACATAGATGTCTACAGAACTTGTGCTATTAAACACTTATACAAGTCGAGCCCCCTTGACAGAGTGGAGAGGGTGTCAGCAGTAAGGTTGTGTTGACATCACTGATTATTTTGCCTTTCCTCTGATCCTTTAGAACAATAACCCCCAAAAAACAGATCCTGTCTGTTGAGCATCCGCCTTTACTCGGTCAGCATTTGGTCAGTTATCCATCAGTATTGCTAATGCCAAAAAAACAGGAGTGCATCCAAAACAGAAATGACACATGAATGGAAAATTTGCATGTCTTCTGTGTTTTGTACCCATTCCTGCTTTTGGCTACCAAATTAAAAGCCAATACTGATGGGACCATACAGGCCTTACAGCTACTACACAGACAGGATCCGTTGTGTGTCTCATTTTTCTTTCCTTCTGACAGATGAGAAGAAGGGTCAAATAAACGATGATGTCAGCGAAGCCAAAAAAGCAAAATAGTGGCTCAGTCATAAAGTGGGAAGGGTGGGGAACATGAAAAGTCCACAGAGTGGCCCAATAACATAGTGTGGAGGTGGCATCAGCATCAGGAGACCACAGAGTTGCAAGGTGACATAGTGTGGAGGTGACAGCAGCATCAGGAGACCACAGAGTGGCAAGGTGACATAGTGTGGAGGTAGCAGCAGCATGAGGAGGCCACAGAGTGGCGAGGTGACATATTGTTGAGGTAGCAGCAGCATCAGGAAAACACAGAGTGGCCCAATAACATAGTGACGAGGTGCCAGCAGCATCAGGAGCCCACAGATTGGCACAATGACAGAGTGTGGAGGTAGCAGCAGCATGAGGTCACAGAGTGACACAATGACATAGTGTGGAGGTGGCAGCAGCATCAGGAGGCCACAGAGCGGCAAGGTGACATAGTGTGGAGGTGGCAGCAGCATGAGGAGACCAAAGAGTGGCAAGGTGACATAGCGTAAAGGTGGCCGCAGCATCAGGAGGCCACAGAATGGATAGGTGACATAGTGTGGAGGTGGCAACATGAGACCACAGAGTAACCCGTGACAGAGTGGAGAGGTGGGTGGCACTAACAGTATCCGCTGATGATGGTGGGTGTAAGAAGGAGCACTTGGCAAAAGATGTGTGCCATCAGGCGGGTGGTAGCATCACAATAGTGGCTGAAGCAGGTAGCCAGAAGAAACCGGTCTGTTTTGTCAAGGTTTGGTTTGAGGCAGTATGGATGATGCATCAGGCATTGGTGGGTGGAAATCCTGGCTGATCCACACCTGATTCATCTTGAAAAAAGTCAGTCTCTCCACATTTTGGGTGGACAAGCGAGTTCTCCTTGGGGTAAATATGACCCCCGCCACATTAAAAACCTGCTCTGATGCCACACTACTGGCCGGGCAGGACAGCTTTTCCAGGGCAAACCTGGCCAGTTGCGGCCACAAATCCAGTTTGGCTGCCCAGTAGTCTAGCGGATTTTCAATGACGGCTGGCAGGGTGCAGTCCAAGTATGCCAAAACCTGCTGGTTCAGTTTCAGCTCTATGTCTAGCTGCTGGTGAGTAGTTTCTTCACTATGCTGGTGAAGAAAGCTGCTCATCAGCGACTCTAAACTCAGGCTGCTGCTGATGCTACTACCACCCCCCCCCCCCCCAGAAGCAAAGGAAGTGGAACATGAGCGCAGAGGGCCCTACATAGAATGTCTCTATAGTAGTTCAGTTTGTCCTCCCTCTCAGAAGGTGTAAAAAAGGCTGCCATTTTGGACTGGTAGCAAGGGTCTAACATGGTGGAGAGCTAGAAGTCATCCTTGGTCACTTGCCTCGTCTTCCTCATCTCTCTCTTTCTCCTCCGACTGCTCCTGCTCCTCCTCCTCCTTTCCTGTCAATTGTGTATAAAAACCACCCATTTCGCTACACATTGTTTGTGCTCCAATATCCTCCTCTTCCAGTTCAGCCACCACAGGGCTCATGTGGCCGTGAGATATAGGCGCCACGTCTCCAGTCCCCTGATCAGCCAGAATTACCAGCATATTTTCCCGTATATGAATAAGTGGAATGACATTGTTCATCCTGTAGTCCTGGCGACTGACAAATAAAGTGGCCTCCTCAAAGGGCACGAGCAAATGGCAGGTGTCATGCATGAGCTGCCACTGGTTAACATCGAAGTTACACAAGGAAGTACCTCTGTCTGCTTGGCTCTGTCGGAATGGCTCAGCCCTCCTTGATGCAGCGCCAAAACCATGTTCTTACCATTGTAGGTCACAATGGTTCCGATTTTGAGTTGTCGCGGAGAAAGCCAGGGTTCGATTTCTTGATAAGGGACACGGAGCAGTTCCTCCCCTGTGTGACGAACAGGCAAACTAGGTGCAGAACAGTATGACAGCGCCATGCCCTGCACATGTGGTATGCTGGTGGGGCACTGTGAATTGTCCCTGCAGTGGAGGCTGAGGAGGCAGATGCGGACATTGTCGCAGGACCAACGGCGTGAGAACTTGGAGGTGGAAGCGGCATCACCTTGCCAAGTTGCTGGTTTGGCTTGGCAGGAACCACATTTACCCAGTGGGCTGTAAAGGACATATATTGTCCTTGACCGTAGTTACATCTCCACACATCGGCGCTGCCTTGCACTTTGGCAGACACCGACAGGCTTAAGGACTGGCCCACCTCCTGTTCTACATATGTGTGCAGTGCTGGTACTGCCTGTTTGGCAAAGAAATGACGGACATCAGTTCTCTGAAAGGTGCAGAGTCCACTACTTGGAAAGGGAGGGGCCATAGCACCAGCAACTTGGCCAGGAGCACGTTCAGCTTCTGCACCGTTGGATGAGTGCATGCATGCTGTTGTCTCTTGGCAATCACTTCGTTGATCGATCGCTGGCAGAATGATTGACTAGGAGGAGGACTAGGAGCATCAGGACCGGCAGATGATGGGAAGGACAGACAGCTTCCTTCAGCTAAGGTTGTGGAGCCTTGACTGCCTGAAACCGGATGCGTGCCACTGGGTGATGCAGCGGTTGTTGCGGCAGGCTAGACCACCACATCGGAGCCACGGTTCTCCCAGGCCACTTTATGGTAACGCTGTATATGTTGATGCAGGGCCGTGGTGCCAACATTGGCACCCTCGCCACGCTTCACCTTCTGTCCACAGAGTCGACAAATGGCCATATTCACCTCCACCTTGAGGCTGGATCCGGAGGGTGGCTGTCGATGGGTTGGCTGCAAGAATGATCTCATATCTGAAGTGACCAACACATCTTCAAACCATCCTCTTCTTTCAGGCGCGGTAGGAATGGTACCCACACCTGTTTGGCAGTGGGTGGAAATTCCTCTGCCAGCGTCTGCAACAGCAGAATGCAGCATCTCTCGCAGCAAGGCCTGGAAATGCTGCATTCTGCTCGCCCTCTGTGATGCTGGTAACATGTTCGCCTTTCTGTGTTTGTACCGGGGGTCTAAATACGTTGCCACCCAGTACTGACCCTTGCCCTTTTTGCTTTTTATACGGGGGTCCCTCTTCAAACACTGGAGCATGAAGGCCCCCATTTGCACAAAATTGGAAGCGGTAGAGGGCCCTGACTCCTGCTCATCGCCTAGGAGAATGTCATCCTCGGTCTCCTCCACTCAGCCACGGACAACACCCAAAGCCTGCTCTTCTTGCTCCTCCTACCCCTAGCCACCATCCTCCTCTGACTCCTCTTCAGACTCCTGCTCACTAGTCTCAAATCGAGTAACCCCCCCGGGAATTCCTTCAGCAATGTGACTTCCGCATCTTCCAGCTCCTGCTCCTCGATGATCAATGACACAACGCAATGCATGCTCCAAAAAGAAGGCATAAGGTACGATATCACTGATGGCATCCTAGCTGTCAGTCTCATCAAATGCCCGCAGAAGTGTGCATGCGTCGAGCATGAGCAGCCACTGGTGCAATGAGAAGAAGCCAAGCTCCCCAAAACCTGACCTGCTGCAGAGTTCGTTCAGGTAGTCATTAGCGGCACATTGCTGCTGGAGCTGCCTATCAAGCATATACAAGGTGGAGTTCCAGCGCATCCAGCTGTCACAAATCAGACGGACAGGTGGTGTCGTCGCTGAACATCAGCAAGGCGAGCCATGGCCGTAAGATCTTCTAAAATGGCCAGAGATTTTCCTAACCTGCCGCAAGACGTCCTTGACCCTGGGGTAATTGCTGCACGACTAAGTTCAGGACATTTTGCCCTGTTGCAGCATGCTCAGCAGATTGGCACCGTTTTCGCACACCACTTTACCAACTATCAAATTGAGCGGGGTTAGCCACTGAGCGGCCTGTGACCGCAGAGCTGAAAGTAGTGCAGGACCGGTGTGGCTCTTGGTTTCCAGGTACAACAGCTCCAGCACAGCATGGCAACATCTCACCTGGCACATCAAGTAGGTTCTGGGGAGCTTGTGGGACGCAGCAGAAGAGGTGGTAGCAGTGAAACAGGAGGAGTCAGCCGAGGAGGAGAAGGAGGATGTAGGAGGAGGAGGAGAAGAAGAGGCAGGCCTGCATGCAATCTGTGGCAAAAATCCACACGGGAGCCACGGGTTACATGCTTGACGGCCATCAGACGGTTCACCCAGTGGGCAGTAAAAGTTATGTACCTTCCATGCCCGTGTTTGCTAGACCACGTGTCTGTGGTCTGATGTATCTTGGCACCGACACTGGGTGCCAGAGATATATTCACTTGCCACTGAACGTGGCCATATAGCTCTGGGATGCCCTTCTGGGAGAAATATTTCCTTCCAGGGACCTTCCATTGCGGTGTGCCAATGGCCAAAAATGTTTTTAGTCCATCAGTTTATATGGCATTAGTTGGCGGGCTAGCAGTTCCGACAAGCCAGCAGTCAGCTGTTGTGCAAGAGGGTTATCCAGCGTCATCAACTTTTTATGCCTGAACATTTGAGCCACGGAAGCCTGCCACCTGCCAGATGAATGCGACATCTGGCATTGTTCCAATAGCGCTTGTCCCTCTATATACCTGCGGAAATTCAGCAGAACCGCACACAACTGCTGCACAATACAAATGCACTATTTACTTTCTATGTTAGAAAGTATATTATAGGTATATCACACCCCTCAATCACTTTTTTGGGGGCCAACAGGTATATCTGCTACCGCCGCTGCCTCAGTGAACCCCTGCGCCACTACTTTCCGGGCCGGTAGACTCGTGGGAAGTGGGTGGTCTACCCCGGGTACGTATGTCTCCCGACCACCCACTGCTGCCACCCTGCTGTCTCCCGGCCACACTATCGACTTGCTGGCTCTGCTGCTGCCTCACGCGGAAGCTGCTACCCTTTTCTCCCAATGATGATGAAGCCCCTTCATTACCCGGCTCCCAATTGCGATCGGCTACATCATCACCAAGTACTGTCTGTACATCACTGATGTCCTCCTCAACGGTCTCTGAGGCAGGAGCCTAACTGCTTACAACACCAGCTCCCATGCCACTCTCCTCATCATTACTTGCCCGTCTACCGGAGGAAGCGGCAGATGTCTCCTCTGGATCTTGGCTGGGTAGTAGATGCTGACTGTCCTCTAGTAGCACATCCTCATTGTATAGTGGAGCTGAGCTCAAAGCATATAGCACTTCTCTGGCTGAGGGAACAAAAAAGGATAGAGGCTGGTTGAGGACAGGTGAGGGCACAGGTCCTGCTCCAGGGCCATGCCAAGTAGGGGTTGTGACTGACTAACCCACAGACTCTTGGCTGGGGGTGTCTGATGTCACTTGCGACAAAGTCGAAGATCGAGTCAACCATTCAAGAACTGCTGGGTTGCTGGTCAAGACACGCTCGCTAGCTGACACTAGGAGCTCAGGCCTCTCGAAGTGACCCCTGCTGCCACGCCCCCTTACTCTGCTGCGACCCATGCCTGTGCCAGAAACATTTAGGCCTGTGCCCCTCACCTGAGCAGGGCCTGTCACTTCTTTGTCTGACATACTGTTAGATCAAATAAGCAAATATAAAGGAAATTAATACACGACAAAAAGGGCTTTAATTTTCTCACTTCCCCACACAACGGCCACCTAAGACCCTTTTTCCCCCCCACTAATACATGACAAAAAAAGTCTTTAGAACATATAACTGTGGCCGTGAACGGTAAATAATTTTTTTTTTTGCCACTAATACACGTCAAAGGGCTTTAATTTTCTCACTTCACCACACAATGGCTAATAAGCCCTTTTACTTTTCCCCACGAATACACGCCAAAAAGAGGCTTTAATACATATAACTGCGGCCGTGAACGGAGAATAAAGTTTTGTTTTGCCACTAATACACGCCAAAAAGGGCTTTAATTTTCTCACCACACAACGGCTAATAAGCCCTTTTTCTTTTTCCCCACTAATACAAGTCAAAAAGAGGCTTTAGAACATATAACTGTGGCAGTGAAAATAATAAATATTTTTTGTTGCCACTAATACACGCCAAAAAGGGCTTTAATTTTCTCACTTCAACACACAACAGCTAATAAAATGACCCCCCCTCCCCCCCACTAATACCTGACAAAAAAGGCTTTAGAACATATATGTACAGTTCGGTCCATATATATTTGGACACAGACAACATTTTTTCTAATTTTTGTTTTGTAGATTACCACAATGGATTTTGAACAAAACTATTCAGATGCAGTTGAAGTTCAGACTTTCAGCTTTAATTCAGTGGGTTGAACAAAATGATTGCATAATAATGTGAGGAACTAAAGCATTTTTTTAACTCAATCCCTTCATTTCAGGGGCTCAAAAATAATTGGACAAATTGAATAATTGTAAACAAAATGATAATTTCTAATACTTGGTTGAAAACCCTTTGTTGGCAATGACTGCTTTTTAATGTTCTCCCGGGCCTTTACTGCAGCGGTTTTCAGTTGCTGTTTGTTTGTGGGCCTTTCTGTCTGAAGTTTGGTCTTTAACAAGTGAAATGCATGTTCTATTGGGTTCAGATCAGGTGACCGACTTGGCCATTCAAGAATATTCCACTTTTTTGCTTTAATAAACTCCTGGGTTGCTTTGGCGTTATGTTTTGGGTCATTGTCCATCTGTATCCATCTGTATTATGAAACGCCAACCAATCAGTTTGGCTGCATTTGGCTGTATTTGAGCGCACAGTATGTCTCTGAAAACCCCAGAATTCATCTGGCTGTTTCTGTCAATAAACACTAGGGACCCAGTGCCACTGTCAGCCATGCATGCCCAAGCCATGACACTGCCTCCGCTGTGTTTTACGCATGATGTGGTATGCTTTTGATCATGAGCTGTACCATGCCTTCGCCATACTTTTTTCTATCCATCATTCTGGTAGAGGTTGATCTTGGTTTCATCTGTCCAAAGAATGCTCTTCCAGAAGTGTGCTGTTTTTTGAAGATGTTTTTAGCAAAGTCCAATCTAGCCTTCTTATTCTTGAGGGTTATGAGTGGCTTGCACCATGCAGTGAACCTTCTGTATTTACTTTCATGCAGTCTTCTCTTTATGGTAGATTTGGATATTAATACGCCTATATCCTGGAGAGTGTTGTTCACTTGTTTGGCTGTTGTGAAGGGGTTTCTTCATTTGCAGACGTGGGGGACCGCGATGGGGACTAGATTCGCAACGAGTTTTGCTAACCTATACATGGGTCGGTGGGAGCAATCCCTCCTCGGTGACCTGGGGGGCTCGGTGCGAATCTGGTCCTCTGGAAACGGTTCATTGATGATATCATTTTTATTTGGAAGGGGGATGAAGTCTTATTACAAGAGTTTTTAAGTAATTTAAATAAAAATGAATTTTATCTGAATTTTAGTCATATTTGGAGTAGGGAACAAATTAATTTTTTGGATTTGACTATTTTTATTGAAAGTGGGAACATACAGACCAGGACATTTTATAAACCCACTGCCACAAACGGTTTTATACCCCTCAGCAGCTGCCATCTACCGATCTGGCTAAACAATATACCACGTAGCCAATTTATAAGGACAAGGCGAAATTGTTCCACTGATACATATAACACTGAAGAATCCGACATACTCAGCCAAAAATTTATAGAAAAGGGCTATGTGATGGAAAATCTAATACCGATTGCAGAAGAAGTAAAGGGATTAGATCAATCCACCCTTCTACTACAAACCGGATTCCAAAAAAGTTGGGACACTATACAAATCGTGAATAAAAACTGAATGCAATGATGTGGAGGTGCCAACTTCTAATATTTTTTTCAGAATAGAACATAAATCACGGAACAAAAGTTTAAACTGAGAAAATGTACCATTTTAAGGGAAAAATATGTTGATTCAGAATTTCATGGTCTCAACAAATCCCAAAAAAGTTGGGACAAGGCCATTTTCACCACTGTGTGGCATCTCCCCTTCTTCTTACAACACTCAACAGACGTCTGGGTACCGAGGAGACCAGTTTCTCAAGTTTAGAAATAGGAATGCTCTCCCATTCTTGTCTAATACAGGCCTCTAACTGTTCAATCGTCTTGGGCCTTCTTTGTTGCACCTTCCTCTTTATGATGCGCCAAATGTTCTCTATAGGTGAAAGATCTGGACTGCAGACTGGCCATTTCAGTACCCGGATCCTTCTCCTACGCAGCCATGATGTTGTGATTGATGCAGAATGTGGTCTGGCATTATCTTGTTGAAAAATGCAGGGTCTTCCCTGAAAGAGATGACGTCTGGATATGAGCATATGTTGTTCTAGAACCTGAATATATTTTTTTGCATTGATGGTGCTTTTCCAGACATGCAAGCTGCCCATGCCACACGCACTCATGCAACCCCATACCATCAGAGATGCAGGCTTCTGAACTGAGCGTTGATAACAACTTGGGTTGTCCTTGACCTATTTGGGCCGGATGAGATGGCGTCCCAGATTTCCAAAAAGAACTTCGAATCGTGACTCGTCTGACCACAGAACAGTCTTCCATTTTACCACACTCCATTTTAAATGATCCCTGGCCCAGTGAAAACGCCTGAGATTGTGGATCTTGCTTAGAAATGGCTTCTTCTTTGCACTGTAGAGTTTCAGCTGGCAACGGCAAATGGCACGGTGGATTGTATTCACTGACAATGGTTTCTGGGAGTATTTCTGAGCCCATTCTGTGATTTCCTTTACAGTAGCATTCCTGTTTGTGGTGCAGTGTTGTTTAAGGGCCCAGAGATCACGGGCATCCAGTATGGTTTTACGGCCTTGACCCTTACGCACAGAGATTGTTCCAGATTCTCTGAATCTTCGGATGATGTTATGCACAGTTGATGATGATAGATGCAAAGTCTTTGCAATTTTTTCGCTGGGTAACACCTTTCTGATATTGCTCCATTATCTTTCTGCGCAACATTGTGGGAATTGGTGATCCTTTACCCATCTTGGCTTCTGAGAGACACTGCCACTCTGAGAAGCTCTTTATACCCAATCATGTTGCCAATTGACCTAATTAGTGTTAATTGGTCTTCCAGCTCTTCGTTATGCTCAAATTTACTTTTTCCAGCCTCTTATTGCTACTTGTCCCAACTTTTTTAGGATTTGTTGACACCTTGAAATTTTGAATCAACATATTTTTCCTTTAAAATGATACATTTACTCGGATTAAACGTTTGATCTGTCATCTACGTTCTATTACAAATAAAATATTGACATTTGCCATCTCCACATCATTGCATTCAGTTTTTATTCACAATTTGTTTAGTGTCCCAACTTTTTTGGAATCCGGTTTGTAGATAAGGGAATGAAAGAAGGATCACCACTCATATATGGTAATGGTAAGGATGTAGAAAAAGGAGATAAAACAAACTCATGACATTTAACACAAATAAATAAAGATGTTCAGATTATGGATATCCCCATTATTAGCAGATATAGTGAAGGTGCCAGGATTTTCAAAAAGATCATAAAAAAATACTGGGAAATTCTTAGACAAAATAAACAAATAGGAGAAATGATCCCTAAGTATCCGAAATTTATTTTTAGAAGAGCAGAAAACCTCTCTAATTTAGTTGCACCATCTGTGAAAGCTAATAGACCTCACACACAGCAATTTCCTAAGAAAATAGTTTTTTTCCCTTGCAGATTATGCGTAAACTGTAAATTAGTGAAAAGATCCATGAAAACACCAATACTGGAAATAAATAATAATAACTCAGTTTTTAAGATCGGTCATTTTATGACGTGTAGTCCTACGGGGGTTATATTCTACATGAAATGTCCCTGTCATAAAATTTATGTGAGGAGAACGAAGAGACAGTTAAAAATAAGAATAAGGGAACATATTAACAACATACACAAAAAATATGAGGGACACCCATTATCCCGCCACTATACTACACACCATGCGGGCAAGTTTGTGGGTTCCACTTTTGGAGGTATAGAGAAGGTCCCAAGGAATATGAGAGGTGGGGATTTCATTAAAGATATGTCAAAAAAAGAGAGCAAGTGGATATTTAAATTAAATAGTTTGGCCCCATATGGTTTAAATCAGGAGATCGAATTGTATGCATTTGAATAACATCTAGTATAAGACGGTGGGGATCATAAAAGAATTCCCTGTAGGTCAGATATAGATATACCTTTAGAATAGCATAGTGTTGCCATGGGAACGAATGCCTATTTATGTCCAGGAACCACAGGTCCTACCATCCCTAACTAAGGAGCCCGCTTAGGCTCAGAAACACGTCGGATGATTTGTGTCCCCTGGAGGCATCCTTACAGAAGTGCGGTGACGTCACACAACGAAGTTCCAGGACTCCACTGTGCTAGTTCCCTCCGCAAGAGTGTTTTGCTGCCAGCCGGAGCATCGCTCACGCAAGGAGGTTGAACTGAAGATATATTACACATCTTACATCGGACCCCGACCTGACCTAGGAGGAGAACTGATACGGACATTCCTTCAAGAGAAGGTAATTGGGAACATTGAACAGCATTGTATGAATACTACAGAATTTTCATTGATTGAGATCGCAAATTGATTCTAGTCATACCGCATATGTGATCAGCGCAGGTCTCTTCACTGGAAGTTTATTTCCAGATCCCTTCTACAGTTGTCTCCATAACCAGGATTAGCAGCCTACTGGCCAATTGAGACCTTGCAGCGATCCGCTCTACATTGTATATCTTTTGTGGCACACTTTTAGATAAGGGAGCGCGGGTCAGCAATTACCTCTGTCACAAAGTCCAATCTAGCCTTCTTATTCTTGAGGGTTATGAGTGGCTTGCACCGTGCAGTGAACCCTCTGTATTTACTTTCATGGAGTCTTCTCTTTATGGTAGATTTGGATATTGATACGCCTATACCCTTTAGAGTGTTGTTCACTTGTTTGGCTGTTGTGAAGGGGTTTCTCTTCAGCATGGTAATTTTTCTGTGATCATCCACCACTGTTGTCTTCCATGGGTGTCCAGGTCTTTTTGCATTGTTGAGGTCACCAGTGCTTTTTTTTATGTCTCAGGATGTACCAAACTGTAGATTTTGCCATGAAACAGCCTTTGAGCCAATTGTCCGATTACTTTCGGTCCCTTTAAAAACAGGGTGCCACATGTAAAGGAGCTCAAACTCCTAAACCCTTCATCTAATTTTAATGTGGATACCCTCAAATGAATAATATATATATATATGGACCTAACTGTAACTGCACCACACAAGGGCTAATAAGACCCCAATAACAAGAACGGTTTGCTTGAATTACAGAGGTATTGCAAGCCTGAAATTAACAGCAGTATAATGGCAATTTGTATCCACAGTCAGTGCAGCAAGGTGTAATAGGATTGTACCTATTACCCAGGCTGTAAACACCCCTATTGAACCCTGTTCTGCTTCAGTACTGTGGAATAATTCCTCCCTATCCTTTCCCTACACTTCTAATGCTCTTTCCCTGAACTTCTATTAAGTAAAATATAAGTTTTAAAGTCTTTTCTAGCACTGTCCCTAACGCCTGCTAATGTCTCTCCCTGTACTAAGTACACTGGAAACTGGCTGAATCCAAGATGGCTGAGGCTGTTTATTGGGCTGTGACATCAAAGGGCTGGCTGCTGATTGGCTGCATGCATGACATTGTGGGTGCTCCCTCATTCCCAGAGTTCCTTGCTCCATGTCCTAACATGTGCAGCAGCCATTTTAGGAAAAAATGTGATTTGTTACCACGAAGCGTGAGGAAGTTCGGATTCAGTGCAAATTGAATAATTCTTGAAATTCGGATCGAATTCCACTTCATCAGCTTCGATTTGCTCATCTCTAGTCACAATGTAATTATGGTCGGTGCCACCATCTGGGTGGAGGAGATGATGATGACCATCCTAGGGCGCGGATGGACTAACTATACTTATTAACTGGCTGATGTGTGCCCGGAGCCAGGACGGGGTAGGCCTGGAGGGGGCCCACCCTAATTGAAAGGATAAAAAGAAAGGGAGGGAGGGTGGGGCATGGCCGCCGTTCATCCCGAGGCTGGAGGCCTGAAAGGGGGGAGGCATAAGTAGCAGCCCAAGGCCCACCCACAAATACAGGCTGAACTTTTTCAGCCTTAACTACTTATGGTCGGTGCCACCATCTGGGTGGAGGAGATGATGATGACCATCCTAGGGCGCGGATGGACTAACTATACTTATTAACTGGCTGATGTGTGCCCGGAGCCAGGACGGGGTAGGCCTGGAGGGGGCAAAAGGAAGTACACCTGTAGGAAGGAGTAACGAGATTGCGGCTACCAAGGAGCAGGTTGGAGGGTACGAAGACCGGCTCAATACGTGTGACTGGCCATGCTGACCCTCATGCTGGGACCTGAAGTGCGATCCAAACAGAAAATATCGTGACGGGACCGACCTGCTTTGAAGAAGGGCCCAAAATATCGCCGACTATATTTTATTTATTTTTTGACACCCAAAACTGCAGAATGAACGGGAATGATGAGATGGGGTGATCCGTATGAGCCTAAACAAGCGAGTGAACTTGCACGAGCATCAAACTGACAGCTAAAATAGAATTTAACACCAAACACCAGGATCAATCCTGGCAAAATACCCAACCTTCCAGCAAGCCGGACCTGGAATATACAGCGGTATGACTGTGCTACCCCCCTGGAAGGGAATCGACACATTCTGTGAACCCAAACCACAATGAAACTCCCCCTGATATCGCACCCGAACTGAAAACGGAAAAGAGATAGGCACGCCGAAGCCTAAGGGATTAAATATGTTTAAAACTGCGAGGGCGCGCCACGTGAGGGAAAACTAAGTCGTGTGAAGATTGAAATCGCCAACGAGTGCCCGATCACCTGAAGAGGAGTGCCCCAGAACCGGTAGCGACCGAGTGATGGGACAGAAAATCTGAGTGATTTCAGAATGACACCAAATGGGCTGATAGATGAATGGCTTAGTTGGAAGATGTGAAAAGACAAAGCTGAGGGATACAGGAACCCCTATTAACCTGCGTGCAACATGACCTGAACGATCTAGGCAACTGTACGTGAAAGCTACGTGAACTGAGCGAACCAGGCAACTATAAATAAATGATACATGACCTGAGTGATCCAGGCAACTATATATGAATGAGACGTAACCTGAGCGATTCAAGCAACTGAACAAGAATGATACATGATCTGCGTGGTTCAGACAACTATATATGTATGATGCAGGACCTGAGGAATTCAAGGAACCATATAGGAATGATACATGACCTGAGTGATTCAGACACCTATACAGAAAGAAACATGACCTGAACTATGCGGAATGAAACGTGACCCAAGCGAATCAGGCAACTAAACATGTATGATACATGACCTGAGCGGTACGGGCAATCAAACATGTAGATACATGACCCTGGCAATTCAGGCAACTATACGTGCATGGTAAGTGCCCTGAGCGACTCAGGCAATTATGTATGTCTGATACATGACCTGAGCGATTAAGGCAACAATACATGTAGAAACACAACCTGAGTGATATAGGCATCTATACAGAATAAAACCTGACCTGAATTATTGAGGCAACTGTGCAAGAATAGTACGTGACCTGAGCAATTCAGGCGACTAGATACGTATGATACATCCCCCGAGGGATTTAGGCATCTAAGCACGTATGATACATGACCTGAGCGATTCAGGAAACAGAATATGCATGGTACATGACCTGAGCGATTCAGGCAACAAAATATGAATTATACATGACCTGAGCGATTCAGGCAACAAAATATGAATTATACATGACCTGAGCGATTCAGGCAACAATATATGAATTATACATGACCTGAGCGATTCAGGCAACTGAATATGTATGATATATGACCTGAGCGATTCAGGCAACTGAATATGTATGATATATGACCTGAGCGATTCAGGCAACAAAATATGAATTATACATGACCTGAGCGATTCAGGCAACTGACTATGTATGAAGCATGACCTGAGCGATTCAGGCAACAATAAATGAATTATACATGACCTGAGCGATTCAGGCAACTGACTATGTATGATACATGACCTGAGCGATTCAGGCAACAAAATATGAATCATACATGACCTGAGCGATTCAGGCAACTGAATATGTATGATACATGACCTGGGCGATTCAGGCAACAAAATATGAATTATACAGGACCTGGACGATTCGGGCAACTGAATATGTAGGATACATGACCCAAGTGAAACGGACAAATATGCGTGTATGATACATGACCTGAGCAATTCGGGCAACTATGCAAAATGAAATGTGACCGGGCGATTCAGGCAAATACACATGTATGATACACGACCCGAACGATTCAAGCCACAATGAATGATATATAGCCTGAGCGATTAAGGCAAAAATATATAAAGATACATGACCTGAGCGATTCAGGCAACTGAAAATATATAATACATGACCCGAGTGATTCAGGCACTGTAGATGTATGATGCATGACCTGAGCAAGTGAGGCAACTATGTAGAATGAAAGTGACCCGAGTGAACCGGACAACTATGCCTGTACGATACATGACCCGAGCGGTTCAGGCAACTAGCATGTATGATACATGACCCGAGAGACTCAGGCCACCCAATATGGACGATACAGGACCTGAGCGACTCGGGCATCCATGCAGAATGATACTTGACCCGAGTAGTTCATGCAACGACACATGTATGATACATGACCCAAGCGGTTCAGGCAACTATACCTCCATGATACAAGACCTGAGCGATTTGGCAACAACATATGTATGATACATAACCTGAGTGATTCAAGCCACCAAATATGTATGATACATGACCTTAGCGGTTCAGGCAATTATGCAGAATGGCACGTGACCAGACCGATTCAGGCAACAACACATGTATGATACAGACCCGAGTGGTTCAGGCAACTATACATGCATGATACATGACCCAAGTGATTCAAGCAACTATATGTATATGACCCATGACCTGAGCGCTTCAGGCCACAACATATGTATAATCCATAACCTAAGTTATTCAAGCACCCCAATATGTCTGACAAATGAATTAGGGATTCAGGCAACAATACATGTGTATGTAACAGGACCTGAGCGACCCGAACAACTAAACAAGTATAATACATGGCCTGCGACTGCACGTGAACGCATATATTACCTGAGCGATTCGGGGACCAACGTTATACTGAATAAAACTATGACCCAAGCGATTCAGTCAACTGAACGTAAATGAAAATTACCTGAGCGGTTCCTGAGCCGGCAAGAGATGTCTTGAGCGATTCGGCCCACTGTACTAAAATGAAAACTTTATCACAAGATTAGATATTAACCCTTCCACCGTCAGGCGCTAACCTAGAAACCCCGTACACACACACCATTATAAGTACCTAAACAGAGGCATAGCAGGAGAGAGGTCGTCAGATGTGACAGGGCTGAAGTTGTCACCTGTAGCAGAGCTGAAGATGATTCGCCTGCAGCAGAGCCGAGGACGACCCACATGCAGCAGAGCTGGCCCAGTGCCCTGATTGCACAGTAAGTTTTGTGCACTGCACTATGGTAGGTGCGCGCTGCATGCCTCTGAGTGACACACTCGGCTCTGCTACATGAGGACCACCCGACCTGCACAGCTCCGTCAGAAAAGGGAGGGTAATAATGAAGTGTCCCCCTCCCCGATATGGCAGTGAGCGTCCTGTAAGCGGTGATTTGTTTTTTCTTTATTAATATGAAAAATAAGCTGTGCGATAACCTTACTTAGCTGCCTGCACCAGGTGACTCCTGGCGTGCCCCTGAGTGCGGCTGCTCGCGCCGCCATTGTGGTGAACCTGGAGAGAGCCGGGGGTCTGCCCCGCCACCGCCCGGGGGAGTGAAGCATCCCGGGCCCTACTGGCGTCGGCCCGAGAAACAGCACTCAGTAGTGGCACAAGGGCAGGAGGCAGGATCGCCGCTGGCCCCTGAAACTGCCCACGTGAAGGATGGCAGTATGCGCTCCAGCATGGAGCGCACCCGACGGGACGTGAAGCAGGAAGTTCGTCAGTGTGTGGCCCAGGGACGGTAGGTACCGTTACCCGTGGAACTGGGCGGCCGGAGGAAGTGCTGAGCTGAGATGGATAGGAACAGACGGGGGGACGGGGAATAAACGGAGGGGAATGAAGGAGAACATCGGGTGGCACAGGGACAGGCCACTTATACTTACCCTCGGCGATACATGAAGCGCAAAACTTACCACCCGGCGGCCGTGCAACACGCGGAAGTGTAGTGCAGAAAGGACCGCCCCTAGAAGCCGGAAGTGCATGGCCGCCGTTCATCCCGAGGCTGGAGGCCTGAAAAGGGGGGAGGCATAAGTAGCAGCCCAAGGCCCCTCCCACAAATACAGGCTGAACTTTTTCAGCCTTAACTACTTGTAGAGTTGTTGTTATTATCAGCAGATATTATTAACATTGTGTCAATCGACAGATCCCCAAGGACATACAGATACAAATAGGCTTAGAAGAATATATCCAAACATTCTATATAAGATTTTGAAGAAACCTACTAGGGAGAAATATTGTGTCACCATGACTTCCTCAATAGAGCTGGATAGAATGAATTAACTGATAAATCATTTATTTGAAATCTGGTCACTAAGGAAGATCCACTGTGCTTCCCTTCTCAGGACCAAGTTGTTGTAATTTGCACCCTTGGACGATCAGCGTACTGTCTCAATGCCTTGAAAATGTAGGACACTTGGATTGCCATGATGAATACATTTAACATGTCTGGCAACTGGAGTGTCATTGCCGTTGCGGACATCACCCAGGTGTTATCCAGTGCGACGCCGGAATTCCCGGACAGTTTTGCCCACATACTGAATTCCACACACATAGGTATCAGACATACGATTCCTGATGTTTTACAATCTATAAAAGATCTTATTGAGAAAGGCATTTTAGTCTGGAAAGATCGAAAAGTTTTGCCCATTTGAATAAAACTACAGGCAATACAATTGACACATTTGTAGGTACCAGATAGTTTTCTATAGCCAGGTATGGTTATTGGTGTCTGGAAAAGGCAATGGACCAAGTTATTCTTCAGATTCCGACTGCATTGGTATGTAATGGATGTGCTCTCTCCTACCAATGGTCTACTATCTGGGTCTGACTGAAGAATACCCCAATAACTATTCAGTACCTTCCTCACCTCCCTTTGGACATCATATGTAGCAACCATACAAAATGTAATCTCCCCCTAGCTCTTGGATTGAGGAGTTCATCTCAGTTGATAAAGATGGAATGCTGATGTACCGTGTGTACAATATGTTTGGGGTATCCTCTTTGATAAACCTCTTTTTCAGATCTTTGGGTGCATTTTGGTATCTGTCCAGGGTGGCACAGTTACGGTGAAACCGTAGATACTGGCCTTTGGGTATACCTCATCTAAGGGAGTAGGGATGCCAACTATGTCACCTGAGAACGGTATTCTTTGCATTGGTTTCCTGAACAGGTTCATAGTAACGCTACCATCCTTTTCTTTTTGGATCATTAGATCTAGAAAGGAAATCTGCTGTTCTTGAATGTCCAATGTAAAAAAATAGTCCAATTTACATTCAAGGCTTCAACAAATTTAGCAAACTGACATATCCCCTCTCCAAAGGATAAACACATCTTTGATAAAGAGGAGCCATAACATGATAAATTGGGACCATGCGCTCAGTTCATCACCAAACACTACACACCTCTCTCACCAACCCAGGTAGAGATTGGCGAAACTGGGTGCACAAGGGCTTCCCATTGCCACCCTCCTGATCTAGTGGAAGAATATCCTATCGAAGAGGAACACATTGTGTGTCAGGATGAACTCAAGCAGGGAGATAATGAACATGTTATGTGGATGCAAATGTTCACCCCTTTCTAGGAGGAATTGGCTGATCTTCTCACAGCCAGTGGTATGTGAGATACTACTGTACAAGGCCTCAACATCCAGGCTCCGAGAAGGGTTTCATCATCCACAAAGATCCTTTCCAGTTTTTCAAGTCCATTTGATAATGCTTCATTTAATATCTGTCTCAACTCTCTAGAGAACCCTGCAGGGGGTTAGACTCTGGGACTCTATAGCAAGCCTTATCCTCCAAAATAGACTGGCACATCTGTATCACCACATTACCCCCCTTGTCAGAGGGCTTGATGATGATGGAAGTGACACTTTCCAGTTTCAGGGGCCCCTGTATTTCATCACGGGTCAGATTATTCTCCCTAATTCCCATGCCCTCCACCTTTTGTAGCTGGTCAATTACCACCTTCAAAAAAGTGTTGATCGGTGTATTATCATTCGCGGGTAGATGTTTTTTGTGGACGACATGCGTAAGTGGGTCAATGGTCCACTGCCTATCTCCCTCTCCCTTCCCCAGCATGCCGGCAAGACATTGTACATCAGCTAGCTCACCCATACGAATGCCTAAGATCTCTCATTCTCGCCTATGATGAGAGGCAAATAAATGTCTCCACTTTAATTTCCTACCAAACAAATGTAGGTCTTTCACCCACCCGAAAAGGTCAAATTTATGGGTGGTTCCAAAGGAAGTCCTTTACTTAGCATTTTCATTTCAACAGTGGATAACTGTCTGAGACATATTAATGATCTGTGGGTTATCAGGGGAATCAGTGCTCTGGAAGGAGTCTATGTTCTGTTTCCTCGGCTGTTGAGAAAATACTCAGCCAACAGGGGTCCGTACCCTAAAAAATTCCCACTAGTTGTGCCTTTACTGCGGCCTCTCTGTCTGTTAATTTTCTGACCAATATTTGGAGGTCTATAGGGGGCAGTTTGTGTTTCTGTCTGTAAAACACCCGGGGATAGACTTTGCACTGTACAAAAGATTAATAGCTGCCCTGATATAGACTGGGCTTTGCAGCTATACCCTAATTGAGGGTTTCTGCCTTTTGTACTATTAAGGAGCTTGTCCTTCTTTTTGATAGATATTTTGTAATAAAGTATTTATTATTTTCATTTTAGCGATCTCTTTAGCAGTGATTTCTTTCAAATTAATGTGTCCTGAAACTTGTACTAATCCATGTTTTTTTTTTCTTTTTTTTTTTTTGACTTGATACAGTGACCAAGTCCTAAGTTGTATATATTGTCACTTTTTTCAAAAGTACTTCCTTTTATTTGACCATGACAGATATAGCATTCCTACTTTATAAATCACATTGATTTTTTTAATTACTGTATATGGTAGAAGGCAGGACAACATGAATATAAAACAGCACATATACACACACACACACCTTTCTCTACTTCAGGGTTGAGCAACCTTTGGCACTCTAGGTGCTGTGAAACTACAACTCCCAGCATGCACACTTACTTAGCTGTTCCTATAACTCCCAAAGAAGTGAAAGAAGGATTCTGGGAGTTTTAGTTTCAGAACAGCTGGAGTGCAAGAGGTTGCTGATCCCTGCTCTACTTCCTCCAGCTGATATGGTACCACAATATTCAATGGCACAACTAAAGGTAAAATTAAATTTTTCTGGCCCCTTATGGATACTTCATGAGAAGTGGCCTTAATGTTCTTGGTATATACATTCCCAAACATTTTTTTTTTTGTGCCCGAATTGAAAATAAAATATGTAGGCAAAATGTGGCTCTAGTGGACCAATTAAAAAAAAAACCATAGGCTCCTTTATTTATACAATAAACCTATCAAAAATAAAATATGTGTATCTTTGTACAACAGGAAAAGCTTATTTTACAAATATGGTAAAAGTAAAAAAAAATCTGTCTCTTTACAGGCAAGGAGACAATAGCCCACATTCTTATTTATACGAATATAGTGTGTATCAGACAGTCAGTTTTCCTTATATTTTAGTGAAAAATGCCTGTTACCTACTAGCTGTGTTTATGACATTAAACTGAATAAAGAGAATAAAAATGCTAAATATATTTCTTTTGCTCTCCTTGGAGATATTGTTTCAGGGAATTTGTATGTTGACGACACCTCTAGGAATATTGCTTTATATTGATACATTTCTTTTGTCAGCATGATAACACCATTCTGGTTCTTAAGCATTCACCAAATACATAACTACAATAGTACATAAATAAATTAAATGTGCTCCCAAGAGAAATTTGTGATGGTATATGCCAGCTTCATGGGTTGCTCAAAGAAATTCCATGAATAAACATTTTACAAACCTTTTTACACAGCAAGAAACAATACTTTTAACAGAGGCATTATTCACATTCCCGTCACATACTGCCTGCAAATAATTTAAATATATATATCTGCTCACTAGGTTCTAGTAAATAATTTATAGGAATTCCATTAATCAGGCTAACACAGACAGTTTTTCATAATAAAAGATATTTTACAACTGAAAGCGTGCATTTATATAACAATTTGCATTTGTTCCCATGTCTTCCCTTTGCTTGCTTGCTTCTATTATGTCTAGATATTTCTTGTTTTGTTTTTACACAGAAAACACATTTTGGGAAGTTCTAATAGTAACTGATAGCTAATATTGGTTTCAAGTAGACATACCAACTAAGAATAAAACTGGGCCGATGACAGAGTCTAATGAGATCTGCTTATGTTTGTTATTAAGTTATCCACAGACAAAGAACATTATCACAAAGCTTGTCTTTAGGCAAACAAAAGAAGGTCTAATTGCTTTAATCAACATACGTTATTATTTCTCAGAGAGAGAGGAAGACGTTTTTAGCTGTATCGGGAGAGAAGCCGACATGAATGCATTTCAAAGCCAATGTATTAGACACATACAATGTATAAGGAAATGCGCATTTTCTTATAGGCTACTTTATATGGGTGTTGCAGTTTCTTTTTACTAGTGAGAAGATAAGGTTTGTATGTTTCCCAGTAATATTTTGGGTGTTAATTCTGGACAGGAATTTTGTCTTTTTCATTTGAACATAAGTAGGGAAGTACAATTTCCATGTTAAGTGGCAGTGTCCAGAAATCAGCCTCTGAGAACTTCTTTGACTCATGGTTATTTATTGTGATAATTTGTACCTGTTAATGTAAGTATCGCAGTGTTCTCCATCAGAACAAGTAAAACAAATGGACATGTGTTTAATTACCAAAGTGGGATATTAAACACAGTACAAAACACCTTTGCTTGTGTTTGAGGGCTAAGCAGATGTTTTTGACATGAGTGAACATAAAACTAACACTAAAACCACAAAAGGTAATGCAACACTAAAGGTAGACATACACATCCAATAGCTGTCGGCTGAGCAATAGTTCGGCCAATCTATTCCGACATTCCTCCAGACTCTCCAATACATGTTCGATTTGGCCAAATGTGTATATATATTCAATGGGGAGAGGAGAAAGCCTCTGCTAGACACCTCTGGTGGCAACTTATCTTCATGGAGAACAAAAGGATGAGTGTGTCAAAGTTTGACTTTAACTTGTACTCACAGACTCTTCTGTATTTGAGAATTTTAAGTGCCCCTTTAATAATAGTGCTTTCATGTCTGTGGTGTTGTGGTAAGGGCTGCAAAATGTTTTGCAGTGGGTAGATATATCCTTTTTGTTTTGTATCATTCTCATTTTAAGCGTCTGCCCTGTTTAACAGTTTAACCATTTCTAGACCAGGCTATTAACTCCCTTCCTGACCAGGCCTAATTTTGTGAATCTAACATGTGTCAATTTATGTGGTAATAACTTTGGAACACTTTAACTTATCTAAGCCATTCTGAGATTGTTTTCCCGTGACACTGTGTACCTCATGTTAGTGAAAAATTTGCTTCAATATGTTTTACCTTTATTTATTAAAACCCCCAAAAAGTGACCACAATTTTTAAGGGGTGTAGAGAGCACTTTGACCCAACAGGAGTTTCATAGATATTATAATACTTGACTTTGAATAATTTTTTTTTCTTTACAAGAAAATGGTGCCTAAGGCCCAAACTTTCTTTTTCACAAGGGATAACAGGAGAATATCACCCTACGATTTGCTACCCATTTTCTCCTGAATACAGTAACACCCCATTTGTGGTAATAAACTGCTGTTTGGGGATGTGCGAGGGCTCAGAAGAGGAGGAGGAGCACATGGATTTTTTAACATGGAATTTGTTGAAATGATGCTTAAGAACCATAACTTTTTAATTTTTTTGACTGAGCAGCATGAGAGCTCATTTTTTTGTGGAACAAGCTGTATTTTATTTATTGCCACAATTTTGGGGTACATTTGGCTTTCTTTTTTTTGGGAGATGAGGTGGGCAAAAATTTAAATTCTGTCAGTGTTTTTTTATTTTTTTATGGGGTTCACCATGTGTTATATACAGTATGATATGATAGCTTTATTCTGCAGGTTGGTGCGATACTAAATTTATATAGTTTTTTAATGTTTTCTGCAAGGTGAGGTATCAAATAAATAGCTGTTATTATTTTTTTATTTTACGGTGTTTACCTGATGGGGTAGATCATGTGATATTTTTATATAGCCGGTCGATACGGATGCGGGGATACCAAATATTCCTTTTTTTTTTTTTAGCTTTACACAATAAGAGTATTTATTTATTCTATTTTTATAAGTTTTCAAGTAGAAAAGTACAAGGCTATAAACAATATACTGTCCAGGTGATATTAATGAGCTGAGTAACAGAATATAAGGACAACAAAATATATCAAATAGGCATATAAAGAAAAAACATAAGTGTATCAGTGAATTGCTTGTCCTGTTCAAAAATAGTATGACATGTCAAGATCCGATTAAGAAATGGTAAATTGCCTAGACCAAGAGAAAGAGAGCACAAACAGAATAAAAAGAAAATAGAAAAGTAGGGAAAAAACTTAACTGAGAACAAATACCACAGCAGTTACATCTAACTACCGTATTTGTCGCCCTATAAGACGCATCGGCCCATAAGTAGAGATGGCCCGAACTATCCGCCGGCGAACAGTTCCCGGCGAACATAGCTTGTTCGCGTTCGCCTCTGCCGGGCGAACATATGCGATGTTCGGTCCGCCCCCTATACATCATCATTGAGCAAACTTTGACCCTGTACCTCACAGTCAGCAGACACATTCCAGCCAATCAGCAGCATACCCTCCCTCCCAGACCCTCCCACCTCCTGCACAGCATCCATTTTAGATTCATTCTGAAGCTGCAGTCTTAGTGAGAGGAAGGAGAGTGTAGTAGCTGCTGATTTAATTGGGAAATTGATAGCTAGGCTAGTGAATTCAGTGTCCACTCCAGTCCTGAAAGACTCATCTGATCTCTGCTGTAAGGACAGCGTCCTGACAGCACCCCAAAAGCCCTTTTAGGGCTGCAACATTAGTCTGCTTTTTTTCCCTTTATATACATATTGCAGTTGCCTGGCCTGCCTGTGTGTGAGGAGCTGCAGGCCCACAGACTGTAGTGTGCCCACTGCCAGTGCCCACCCCTGTCATTCCGTGTGGCACAGGACTTTGCATCAAAAAAAGGCATTTAATTTTTAAACTTTAATCTAAGGTTAGTTGCCTGCCAGTGTGTGTCAGGCTGACTTCCACTGACTGTAGTGTGCCCACTGCCAGTGCCCACCACTCATACCGGCTGGCACAGGACTTTGCATAAAAAAGGCATTTAATTTTTACACTTTTGTGTAATTTCAGCTGCTTGCCTGCTGCTAGTGTGTGTCAGGCCGACTTCAACTGACTGTAGTGTGCCCACTGCCAGTGCCCACCCCTGTCATCCCGTGTGGCACAGGACTTTGCTTAAAAAAAGGCACTTAATTTTTACACTTTAATCTAAGGTTAGTTGCCTGCCAGTGTGTGTCAGGCTGACTTCCACTGACTGTAGTGTGCCCACTGCCAGTGTCCACCACTCATACCGGCTGGCACAGGACTTTGCATAAAAAGGCATTTAATTTTTACACTTTAGTGTAATTTCAGCTGCTTGCCTGCTGCTAGTGTGTGTCAGGCCGACTTCCACTGACTGTAGTGTGCCCACTGCCAGTGTCCACCACTCATACCGGCTGGCACAGGACTTTGCATAAAAAGGCATTTAATTTTTACACTTTAGTGTAATTTCAGCTGCTTGCCTGCTGCTAGTGTGTGTCAGGCCGACTTCAACTGACTGTAGTGTGCCCACTGCCAGTGCCCACCCCTGTCATCCCGTGTGGCACAGGACTTTGCTTAAAAAAGGCACTTAATTTTTACACTTTAATCTAAGGTTAGTTGCCTGCCAGTGTGTGTCAGGCTGACTTCCACTGACTGTAGTGTGCCCACTGCCAGTGTCCACCACTCATACCGGCTGGCACAGGACTTTGCATAAAAAAGGCATTTAATTTTTACACTTTAGTGTAATTTCAGCTGCTTGCCTGCTGCTAGTGTGTGTCAGGCCGACTTCAACTGACTGTAGTTTGCCCACTGCCAGTGCCCACCCCTGTCATCCCGTGTGGCATAGGATTTTGCTTAAAAAAAAGGCACTTAATTTTTACACTTTAATCTAAGGTTAGTTGCCTGCCAGTGTGTGTCAGGCTGACTTCCACTGACTGTAGTGTGCCCACTGCCAGTGTCCACCACTCATACCGGCTGGCACAGGACTTTGCATAAAAAGGCATTTAATTTTTACACTTTAGTGTAATTTCAGCTGCTTGCCTGCTGCTAGTGTGTGTCAGGCCGACTTCCACTGACTGTAGTGTGCCCACTGCCAATGTCCACCACTCATACCGGCTGGCACAGGACTTTGCATAAAAAAGGCATTTAATTTTTACACTTTAGTGTAATTTCAGCTGCTCACCTGCTGCTAGTGTGTGTCAGGCCGACTTCAACTGACTGTAGTGTGCCCACTGCCAGTGCCCACCCCTGTCATCCCGTGTGGCACAGTACTTTGCATCAAAAAAAGGCATTTAATTTTTACACTTTAGTGTAATTTCAGTTGCTTGCCTACTGCTAGTGTGTGTCAGGCTGACTTCCACTGACTGTAGTGTGCCCACTGCCAGTGCCAACCACTGATACCGGGTGGCACAGTAGCTTGCCGATAAATAAGGCAATTAATTTTTAGACAGTAGTCTAAATTCAGTTGCTTGCCTGCTGCCACTGTGTGTCAGGCCCTCTTCCACTGACTGTAGTGTGCCCACTGCCAGTGCCAACCACTGATACCGGGTGGCACAGTAGCTTGCCGATAAATTAGGCATTTAATTTTTAGACAGTAGTCTAAATTCAGTTGCTTTCCTGCTGCCAGTGTGTGTCAGGCCCACCTCCACAGACTGTAGTGTGCCCACTGCCAGTGCCAACCACTGATACCGGGTGGCACAGTAGCTTGTCGATAAATAAGGCATTTAATTTTTAGACAGTAGTCTAAATTCAGTTGCTTGCCTGCTGCCAGTGTGTGTCAGGCCCGCTTCCACTGACTGTAGTGTGCCCACTGCCAGTGCCAACCACTGATACCGGGTGGCACAGTAGCTTGCCGATAAATTAGGCATTTAATTTTAGACAGTAGTCTAAATTCAGTTGCTTGCCTGCTGCCAGTGTGTGTCAGGCCCTCTTCCACTGACTGTAGTGTGCCCACTGCCAGTGCCAACCATTGATACCGGGTGGCACAGTAGCTTGCCGATAAATAAGGCATTTAATTTTTAGACAGTAGTCTAAATTCAGTTGCTTGCCTGCTGCCAGTGTGTGTCAGGCCCTCTTCCACTGACTGTAGTGTGCCCACTGCCAGTGCCAACCACTGATACCGGGTGGCACAGTAGCTTGCCGATAAATTAGGCATTTAATTTTTAGACAGTAGTCTAAATTCAGTTGCTTGCCTGCTGCCAGTGTGTGTCAGGCCCTCTTCCACTGACTGTAGTGTGCCCACTGCCAGTGCCAACCACTGATACCGGGTGGCACAGTAGCTTGCCGATAAATAAGGCATTTAATTTTTAGACAGTAGTCTAAATTCAGTTGCTTGCCTGCTGCCAGTGTGTGTCAGGCCCACCTCCACAGACTGTAGTGTGCCCACTGCCAGTGCCAACCACTGATACCGGGTGGCACAGTAGCTTGCCGATAAATAAGGCATTTAATTTTTAGACAGTAGTCTAAATTCAGTTGCTTGCCTGCTGCCAGTGTGTGTCAGGCCCGCTTCCACTGACTGCAGTGTGCCCACTGCTAGTGCCAACCACTGATACCGGGTGGCACAGTAGCTTGCCGATAAATAAGGCATTTAATTTTTAGACAGTAGTCTAAATTCAGTTGCTTGCCTCCTGCCAGTGTGTGTCAGGCCCGCTTCCACTGACTGTAGTGTGCCCACTGCCAGTGCCAACCACTGATACCGGGTGGCACAGTAGCTTGCCGATAAATAAGGCATTTAATTTTTAGACAGTAGTCTAAATTCAGTTGCTTGCCTGCTGCCAGTGTGTGTCAGGCCCGCTTCCACTGACTGTAGTGTGCCCACTGCCAGTGCCAACCACTGATACCGGGTGGCACAGTAGCTTGCCGATAAATTAGGCATTTAATTTTAGACAGTAGTCTAAATTCAGTTGCTTGCCTGCTGCCAGTGTGTGTCAGGCCCTCTTCCACTGACTGTAGTGTGCCCACTGCCAGTGCCAACCATTGATACCGGGTGGCACAGTAGCTTGCCGATAAATAAGGCATTTAATTTTTAGACAGTAGTCTAAATTCAGTTGCTTGCCTGCTGCCAGTGTGTGTCAGGCCCTCTTCCACTGACTGTAGTGTGCCCACTGCCAGTGCCAACCACTGATACCGGGTGGCACAGTAGCTTGCCGATAAATTAGGCATTTAATTTTTAGACAGTAGTCTAAATTCAGTTGCTTGCCTGCTGCCAGTGTGTGTCAGGCCCTCTTCCACTGACTGTAGTGTGCCCACTGCCAGTGCCAAACACTGATACCGGGTGGCACAGTAGCTTGCCGATAAATAAGGCATTTAATTTTTAGACAGTAGTCTAAATTCAGTTGCTTGCCTGCTGCCAGTGTGTGTCAGGCCCACCTCCACAGACTGTAGTGTGCCCACTGCCAGTGCCAACCACTGATACCGGGTGGCACAGTAGCTTGCCGATAAATAAGGCATTTAATTTTTAGACAGTAGTCTAAATTCAGTTGCTTGCCTGCTGCCAGTGTGTGTCAGGCCCGCTTCCACTGACTGGAGTGTGCCCACTGCCAGTGCCAACCACTGATACCGGGTGGCACAGTAGCTTGCCGATAAATAAGGCATTTAATTTTTAGATAGTAGTCTAAATTCAGTTGCTTGCCTCCTGCCAGTGTGTGTCAGGCCCGCTTCCACTGACTGTAGTGTGCCCACTGCCAGTGCCAACCACTGATACCGGGTGGCACAGTAGCTTGCCGATAAATAAGGCATTTAATTTTTAGACAGTAGTCTAAATTCAGTTGCTTGCCTGCTGCCAGTGTGTGTCAGGCCCTCTTCCACTGACTGTAGTGTGCCCACTGCCAGTGCCAACCACTGATACCGGGTGGCACAGTAGCTTGCCGATAAATAAGGCATTTAATTTTTAGACAGTAGTCTAAATTCAGTTGCTTGCCTGCTGCCAGTGTGTGTCAGGCCCTCTTCCACTGACTGTAGTGTGCCCACTGCCAGTGCCAACCACTGATACCGGATGGCACAGTAGCTTGCCGATAAATAAGGCATTTAATTTTTAGACAGTAGTCTAAATTCAGTTGCTTGCCTGCTGCCAGTGTGTGTCAGGCCCACTTCCACAGACTGTAGTGTGCCCACTGCCAGTGCCAACCACTCATACCGGGTGGCACAGTACCTAGCACGCGTAGTACCACTTATCTAAAAAAAATGACAGGCAGAGGCAGGCCACCCCGCAGGGGCCGTCGTGGTCGTGGTGCTGTGATTTCCACTGTCCCTGGAATAATGCCCAGTTTTCAGAGGCCACGTACCCTGAACCCGAAAAATTCAGAGGACGTAGTTGACTGGCTTAGACAGGACACCCAATCTTCAACAGCTTCCGCTAAGAACCTTGACGCACCATCCTCCTCCAGCTCAGCTTCGGTCACCTGCTCTCAAGTTACCACGCACCCGCCCGTCGCCACCACCACCACTACCACCACAGCCACCACAGCCGCTTCACTTGATCCGTCAGAGGAGTTATTTACACATCAGTTGGATGCAATTAGTGATGCGCAACCATTATTGCCAGATGATGTAGATTACGGGGATATGTCTCAGTCAGGCAGGATTACACACATGGACGTACAGTGTGATGATGATGATGATGATGTTGTACCCGCTGCTGCTTCCTTTGCTGAGGTGTCAGATACAAGTGAAGCGGTTGATGATGACGATGTGTCCACGGATGCCATGTGGGTGCCTGCTCGAAGAGAAGAAGAGGGGGGAAGTTCTGAAGGGGAGACAGAGAGAACGAGGAGACGAGTTGGAAGCAGGGGGAGGTCGTCGCAAGGAGTTAGTGGCACAGTCAGACAGCATGTATCGGCACCTGGGGTCAGCCAGACAGCACGCCAGTCAACGCATGCTGTTGCCACCACTAGAATGCCGTCATTGCAAAGCTCAGCAGTGTGGCATTTTTTTTTTGTGTGTCTGCCTCTGATAAAAGCAATGCCATTTGCAACCTGTGCCAAAAGAAACTGAGTCGTGGGAAGTCCAACACCCACCTTGGTACAACTGCTTTGCGAAGGCACATGATCTCACATCACAAACGCCTATGGGATCAACACATGAGTACAAGCAGCACACAAACTCAAAGCCACCATGCTCCTCCTGGTCCAGCATCTTCAGCCACGTCAACCACTGCTGTCCTCCCTGCCCCCTCTCAACCACCCGCCACTCCATCTCTCACCTTCAGCAGTTCCTGCTCATCTGCCCACAGTCAGGTGTCTGTCAAGGACATGTTTGAGCATAAGAAGCCAATGTCACAAAGTCACCCCTTGCCCGGCGACTGACAGCTGGCTTGACGGAACTCTTAGCCCGCCAGCTTTTACCATACCAGCTGGTAGAGTCTGAGGCCTTCAAAAAATTTGTCGCTATTGGGACACCACAGTGGAAGGTACCCGGACGATATTTTTTTCAAAAAGGCAATCCCAAACCTCTACCATGTCATTGAAAAGGAAGTCATGGCATCTCTGGCATACAGTGTTGGGGCAAGGGTCCATCTGACCACTGATACCTGGTCTGCAAAGCACGGTCAGGGCAGGTATATCACGTATACTGCGCATTGGGTCAACCTGCTGACGGCTGACAAGCATGGAATGCGTGGCTCCGCAGCGGAGTTGGTGACACCACCACGACTTGCAGGCAGACCTACTGCCACCTCCTCTACTCCTACTCCATCCTCTTCAATATCCTCCTCGGCTGAGTCCTCTTCTGCTGCGGCGTCTGGCTGCACATCAACTGATTCCCCCAGCTCCCCAGGGGCTATTCCACATCCCGGATACGACAGTGTCACGCTATCTTGGGGTTGACTTGCCTGAAAGCAGAGAGCCACACAGGACCAGCACTCCTGTCCGCCCTGAACGCACAGGTGGATCAGTGGCTGACCCCGCACCAACTGGAGATCGGCAAAGTGGTGTGTGACAATGGAAGCAATCTGTTGTCGGCATTAAATTTGGGCAAGTTGTCACATGTGCCGTGCATGGCACATGTGTTGAATCTCATCGTACAACGTTTTGTGTCTAAGTACCCAGGCTTACAGGACGTCCTCAAGCAGGCCAGGAAGGTGTGTGGCCATTTCAGGCGTTCCTACACGGCCATGGCGCACTTTTCCGATATTCAGCGGCGAAACAACATGCCAGTGAGGCGCTTGATATGCGACAGCCCGACACGTTGGAATTCAACACTCCTAATGTTCGACCGCCTGCTCCAACAAGAAAAGCCGTCAACGAGTATTTGTATGACCGGGTGCTAGGACAGCCTCTGCGGAGCTGGGAATCTTTTGCCACGTTACTGGACACTCATGCGCAATGCCTGTAGGCTTATGCGTCCTTTTGAGGAGGTGACAAACCTAGTCAGTCGCACCGAAGGCACCATCAGCGACCTCATCCCATTTGTTTTCTTCCTGGAGCGTGCCCTGCGAAGAGTTCTGGATCAGGCTGTAGATGAGCGTGAAGAGGAAGAGGAAGAGTTGTGGTCACCATCACCACCAGAAACAGCCTTGTCATCATCGCTTGTCGGACCTGCAGCAACGCTGGAAGAGGAGTATGAGGAAGAGGAGTCAGAGGAGGAATGTGGTGGCTTTGAGGAGGAGGAAGACCAACCACAGCAGGCACCCCAGGATGCTCGTTGTTGTCACCTATCTGGGACCCATGGTGTTGTACGTGGCTGGGGGAAGAACAGACCGTCAATGACATCAGTGAGGACGAGGAACGGGAAATGAGTAGCTCTGCATCCAACCTTGTTTAAATGGGGTCTTTCATGCTGTCATGTCTGTTGAGGGACCCACGTATAAAAAGGATAAAGGAGAACGATCTGTACTGGGTGGCCACGCTACTAGACCCCGGTATAAGCAGAAAGTGGCAGAAATGTTACCAAATTACCGAAAGTCGGAAAGGATGCAGCAGTTCAAAACCAAACTAAAAATATGCTTTACACAGCTTATAAGGGGATGTCACAGCACAACGGGAATCTAACAGGGAAGAGGTGAGTGTAATCCTCCTCCTACCACGGCGGCAAGGACTGGACTATTTACAGATGTGTTGTTGATGGAGGACATGCGGAGCTTTTTCAGTCCTACTCATCGCCACAGCCCTTCGGGATCCAGCCTTAGAGAACGACTCGACCGACAGGTAGCAGACTACCTCGCCTTAACAGCAGATATCGACACTCTGAGGAGCAATGAACCCCTTCACTACTGGGTGTGCAGGCTTGACCTGTGGCCTGAGCTATCCCAGTTTGCGATAGAACTTCTGGCCTGCCCTGCTTCAAGTGTCCTGTCAGAAAGGACCTTCAGTGCAGCAGGAGGCATTGTCACTGACAAGAGAAGTCGCCTCGGTCAAAAAGTGTTGATTACCTCACCTTCATAAAGATGAATGAGGCATGGATCCCGAAGGGACTGACAGTGGGGGATACGCTTGACTAACAAAAGGCCTGATTACATGCCATGGCCTTAAAATGGTCCCCACGCTGCTGTATTTAATGTCTGCATACCGGATGACTTTCGTGAATTCTCCACCACCAACTAGGGTTCAAGCCGCAATGTTTTAGTCACTTTTCTGCCTGGAAAACATAAATTTTTCCGGCCGCTGCTACAATAGCGGCTGCAACAGTGCCATTATTTTTCAGGCATGTGTACATGCCTAATTTTTCTGTCCTATGGTGCAGCACTGTGGCTGCAAAAACAAACCAAAAAAAAGGCACATACAAGTGTCAATTCCCTTCGTGATCGTTACCTTGTTGTGGTGAAGGGGCTTGCAGTATCACAATGAAGCAATCATCATCACCTCTATAAGTGTGTTGGCAATGTTGCCACACCCCAGATGATAAGGCCGTTGCTTCATTATGATCAGACCAAAAGTGATCGGGTGGCCACGCTACTAGACCCCGGTATAAGCAGAAAGTGGCAGAAATGTTACCAAATTACCGAAAGTCGGAAAGGATGCAGCAGTTCAAAACCAAACTAAAAATACAGCTTATAAGGGGATGTCAATGGGGATTCGACAATGGTTAATCAATTCGACCGGATAGGGTCCGTAACAGGGATTAAACTGATAGCAATAGTACTAGTTAAGACACCACTCATATAGGGTGTCACAGCACATTGCTCTGTGCACGCGCAGTGCCCCAATTTGGGAGTAAGAGGACCGACCAAGCTGCTTTTTCCATCTCCGGTTCCTGAAATCAATTCAGTTTAGTGTACGAGAGTTTGGTCTGTCACTGTGAAGGCAGTCGAAGGTACCCGGCCTAAATTTTTTTTCACAAAAGGCAATCCCTGATATGGGACGTAACAGGGATTAAACTGATGAGAATAATACTACAGAAAATACCACTCATATCAGTGGAGGGAGCCAGCGTTTTTTAACCATCTCCCGTTAAAAAATCTATTTAATAAATGGCCCCCAGATTGGGGAGTCGGGGACGTTAGAGGGATTAAACTGATGAGAATAGTACTACAGAAAATACCACTCATATCGGGTGTGACAGTAAATTGCACGGCGCAGGCGCAGTCACCGTGGTTTAAAACAGAGTGGAGGGAGCCAGCGTTTTTAACCATCTCCCGTTCGAAAAATCTATTCAATAAATGGCCCCCAGATTGGGGACGTTAGAGGGATTAAACTGATGAGAATAGTACTACAGAAAATACCACTCATATTGGGTGTGACAGTAAATTGCACGGCGCAGACGCAGTCACCGTGGTTTAAAACAGAGTGGAGGGAGCCAGCGTTTTTTAACCATCTCCCGTTCAAAAATCTATTCAATAAATGGCCCCCAGATTGGGGACGTTAGAGGGATTAAACTGATGAGAATAGTACTACAGAAAATACCACTCATATCGGGTGTGACAGTAAATTGCACGGCGCAGACGCAGTGACCGTGGTTTAAAACAGAGTGGAGGGAGCAAGCGTTTTTTAACCATCTCCCGTTCGAAAAATCTATTCAATAAATGGCCCTCAGATTAGGGACGTTAGAGGGATTAAACTGATGAGAATAGTACTACAGAAAATACCACTCATATCGGGTGTGACAGTAAATTGCACGGCGCAGACGCAGTCACCGTGGTTTAAAACAGAGTGGAGGGAGCCAGCGTTTTTTAACCATCTCCCGTTCGAAAAATCTATTCAATAAATGGCCCCCAGATTGGGGACGTTAGAGGATTAAACTGATGAGAATAGTACTACAGAAAATACCACTCATATCGGGTGTGACAGTAAATTGCACGGCGCAGACGCAGTGACCGTGGATTAAAACAGAGTGGAGGGAGCCAGCGTTTTTTAACCATCTCCCGTTCGAAAAATCTATTCAATAAATGGCCCCTAGATTGGGGACGTTAGAGGGATTAAACTGATGAGAATAGTACTACAGAAAATACCACTCATATCGGGTGTGACAGTAAATTGCACGGCGCAGACGCAGTCACCGTGGTTTAAAACAGAGTGGAGGGAGCCAGCGTTTTTTAACCATCTCCCCGTTCGAAAAATCTATTCAATAAATGGCCCCCAGATTGGGGACGTTAGAGGGATTAAACTGATGAGAATAGTACTACAGAAAATACCACTCATATCGGGTGTGACAGTAAATTGCACGGCGCAGACGCAGTGACCGTGGTTTAAAACAGAGTGGAGGGAGCCAGCGTTTTTTTAACCATCTCCCCGTTCGAAAAATCTATTCAATAAATGGCCCCCAGATTGGGGACGTTAGAGGGATTAAACTGATGAGAATAGTACTACTGAAAATACCACTCATATCGGGTGTCACAGTAAATTGCACGGCGCAGACGCAGTGACCGTGGTTTAAAACAGAGTGGAGGGAGCCAGCGTTTTTTTAACCATCTCCCCGTTCGAAAAATCTATTCAATAAATGGCACCCAGATTGGGGACGTTAGAGGGATTAAACTGATGAGAATAGTACTACAGAAAATACCACTCATATCGGGTGTGACAGTAAATTGCACGGCGCAGACGCAGTGACCGTGGTTTAAAACAGAGTGGAGGGAGCCAGCGTTTTTTAACCATCTCCCCGTTCGAAAAATCTATTCAATAAATGGCCCCCAGATTAGGGACGTTAGAGGGATTAAACTGATGAGAATAGTACTACAGAAAATACCACTCATATCGGGTGTGACAGTAAATTGCACGGCGCAGACGCAGTGACCGTGGTTTAAAACAGAGTGGAGGGAGCCAGCGTTTTTTAACCATCTCCCGTCTCGAAAAATCTATTCAATAAATGGCCCCCAGATTGGGGACGTTAGAGGGATTAAACTGATGAGAATAGTACTACAGAAAATACCACTCATATCGGGTGTGACAGTAAATTGCACGGCGCAGACGCAGTGACCGTGGATTAAAACAGAGTGGAGGGAGCCAGCGTTTTTAACCATCTCCCCGTTCGAAAAATCTATTCAATAAATGGCACCCAGATTGGGGACGTTAGAGGGATTAAACTGATGAGAATAGTACTACCGAAAATACAACTCATATCGGGTGTGACAGTAAATTGCACGGCGCAGACGCAGTCACCGTGGTTTAAAACAGAGTGGAGGGAGCCAGCGTTTTTTAACCATCTCCCCGTTCGAAAAATCTATTCAATAAATGGCCCCCAGATTGGGGACGTTAGAGGGATTAAACTGATGAGAATAGTACTACAGAAAATACCACTCATATCGGGTGTGACAGGAAATTGCACGGCGCAGACGCAGTGACCGTGGTTTAAAACAGAGTGGAGGGAGCCAGCGTTTTTTTAACCATCTCACCGTTCGAAAAATCAATTCAATTCATCTTTTGGGGACCCTTGGTGTTGTACGTGGCTGGGTGGAGGAAGAAACCTTCAATGACATCACCGGGACGTGGCTAGCTTGGTATCCAACCTTGTGCAAATGGGGAGTTTGCGGTTGTGCAAATGAACTGTTTGCGGTGCATTAAAAGGGGAGTTTGGTCTGTCAATGTCAGTGAAGCGGGCGTAACCCTTACACTACCTGATCGATACAACATCATACCTGATCCTATACACACACTGGATGTTTTAAAGCACGTTATTCCAAAAAATGACCTGCTGTTTAAATAGTTTTTTATGTTTAACATGATGTTGTTTTTCATTTTCCATGTATTCCATATATTTAAACAAAAAAGATAAAATCCTGCAATTTTTGAACTGACCACTATGTCTAAAAATTGGCGCCACTTCTTGGTTTATACAGATCACTTTACTGCAGTTAACTCATTCCTTACTTTAATGATATCACCTCTGTGTATAGATAAGACAGGATCCTCCATTCACAATAGGTGATTATCAAAGCTTATATATTCTTTCCTTGTACAATGATCTCTGCACGAGTCACAGAGCATGTCTAGAAAACTCTCTCATATAAGTAAATTTGATCCAAATTTATTTAGAAGCATCATTAGGGGGAGGCCATAGAGTGGCACAAAGACAGTGTGGAGGTGGCAGCAGCAGCATCAGTAGGCCACAGAGGGGCACAATGACAGAGTGTGGAGGTGGCCACAGCATCAGGAGGAGGCCAAAGGGTAGCATAATGACAGCATGGAGGTGGCACCAGCATGAGGAGACCACAGAGTGGCACAATGACAGAGTGTGGAGGTAGCAGCATCAGGTGGAGGCCACAGGGTGGCACAATGACAGTGTGGAGGTGGCAGCAGTATCAGTAGGCCACAGAGTGGCACAATGACAGAGTATAGAGGTGGCCGAAGCTTCAGGAGGAGGCCATAGAATGGCACAATGACAGTGTGGAGGCGGCAGCAGCATCAGGAGGAGGCCACAGGGTGGCACAATGACAGTGTGGAGGTGGCAGCAGCAGCATGAGGAGACCACAGAGTGGCACAATGACAGAGTGTGGAGGTGACGGCAGCAGCAGTAGGAGGAGGCCCCCGGGTGGCACAATCACAGTGTGGAGATGGCAGTAGCAGCATCAGGAGGCCACAGAGTGTCTGAATGACAGAGGGTGGAGGTGGCGGCAGCAGCAGCATCAGGTAGAGGCCACAGGGTGGTACAATGACAGTGTAGAGGTGGCAGCATCAGGAGGCCAAAGAGTGGCACAATGACAGAGTGTGGAGGTGGCGGCAGCCGCATCAGGAGGAGGCCACAGGGAGGCACAATGACAGTGTGAAGGTGGCAGCAGCAGCATGAGGAGACCACAGAGTGACACAATGACAGAGTGTGGAGGTGGCAGCATCAGCATCAGGAGTAGGCCACAGGGTGGCACAATGACAGTATGGAGGTGGCACCAGCAAGAGGAGACCACAGAGTGGCACAATAACAGTTTGAAGGTGGCGGCAGCAGCAGCATCAGTAGGCCACAGAGTGGCAAGGTGACATAGTGTGGAGGTGGAAACAGCATCAGGAGACCACAGAGTAACCCGGTGACAGAGTGGGGAGGTGGGTGGCACTAACAGCACCCACTGATGATGGTGGGTGTAAGAAGGAGCACTTGGCATCAGATGTGTGGCATCAGGTGGGTGGTAGCATCAGAATAGTAGCTGAGGCAGGTAGCCAGAAGAAACTGGTTTATTTTATCAAGGTTTGGGTGAGGCAGCATGGAGGATCTAATCTGATGCATCAGGCATTGGTGGGTGGAAATCCTGGTTGACCCACGCCTGATTAATCTTGACAAAGGTCAGTCTCTCCAGATTTTGGATGGACAGGCGAGTTTTTCTTGGGGTAACTATGGCTCCCGCCACATTGAACACCCGCTCTGATGCCACACTACTGGCCAGGCAGGACAAACTCGGCCAGTTGCGGCCACAAATCCAGTTTGGCTGCCTAGTAGTCCAAAGGAGCTTCGATGTGGGGTGGCAGGGTGCTTTCCAAGTATGCCACCACCTGCTGGTTCAGGTCCTGCTCCAAGTGTACCTTCTGCTGCTGCTGGTAAGTAGTTTCTTCACTAGGCAAGTTAAAAAAGCTGCTCATCAGTGACCCTAAACTCAAGTTGCTGCTGATGGAGCTGGAACTGCACCTACCCCCCACCCTGCCACAGCAGCCATGGTAGAGAAACGTGAGCACAAAGGGCCCCCCTGATCACACCTGCGAGAGGATGGACGATGGCGCAGATAGGCAGCGGCCAACTGACTACATAGGATGTCTCTATAGTAGCTCAGTTTGTCCTCCCTCTCAGCGGCTGTAAAAAAAAGGTCTCCATTTTGGTCCGGTAGCGAGGGTCCAACAATGTGGAGAGCCAGAAGGAATCCCTGCCTCCACCTCCACTGCATACTGCCACGGTATGTCTGGGTCCTCGGCCTCGTCTTCCTCATCACCCTGTAGCTCCTCTGGCTGCTCCTGCTCCTCCTCTCCCATCACCTGTGTAGAAAAACCACCCATTTCACTACACATTGCTTGTGCTCCAATGTCCTCCTCCTCCTCCAGATCAGCCCCCACAGGGCTCATGTGGCCATGAGATCTAGACGCCACGTCTCCAATCACCAATTACAGCTCCACACATCGGCGCTGCTGTGCAAACCCCAACAGGCTCAAGGACTGGCCCACCTTCTGTTCTACATATGTGTGCAGGGCTGGTACTGCCTTTTTGGAAAGGGAGGGACTGCAGCACCAGCAACTTGGACAGGAGCACGTTCAACTTCTGCACCATTGGATGAGTGCACGCATACTGTTGTCTCTTGGCAATCGCTTCAGTGATCGATTGCTGACGGAATGACTGACGAGGAGTAGGAGCGTCAGGACCAGCAGATGATGGGAAGGACAGACACCTCCCTTTGACTGAGGTGGTGGAGCCTTGACTGCCTGTAATCGGGTGCGTGCCACTGGGTGATGAAGCGGTTGTTGCGGCAGGCTGGACCACCACATCGGAGCCATTGAATACCGTTAGATCAAATAAATAAATAAAAAGGAAATTAAAACACCCCAAAAAAGTCTGCAATTTTCTCACTTCACCACACAATGGCCCTTTTTCCCCCCATTAATACATGCCAAAGAAGGCTTTAGAACATATAACTGCACCGCTGAACGGCAAATAGGCCCTTCCTTTTTTCCACTTATATGTGCCACAAAAGACTTTGGAACATAAAACTGCGGAACGGCAAATAATATATATTTTTTTGCCACTAATACATGCCAAAAAGGGCTTTAGAACATTTAACTGCACCGCTCAACAGCAAATATATATTTTTTTGCCACTAATACACACCAAAAAGGGCTTTAGAACATATAACTGCACCCCAGAACTGAAAATATATATATTTTTTGCCACTAATACACGCCAAAAAGGGCTTTAGAATATATAACTGCACTTCTGAACGGCAAATATATATATTTTTTGCCACTAATACATGGCAAAAAGTGCTTTAGAACATATAACTGGTGCATCTTTTTTCTGTGAGTTATGTGTCTATATATTTTCATCCACACATGTTTTATTTTGTGTAGGATGTTTGTGTGGTGCTTGTGGTTAGCGCCGGTATCCTCCATTGTATGCAATTTTTGCTGGGGATTGCCGTTTGCTGCGAACCACATGCAGAGGAACTGCCCCCCCAGTTAGAAACACGCCACATTGTTTGGGGTTTGGAGCAGTCCCACCCATTTAAGCCACGTTTATTTCTGTGATTCTTGAACATATAACTGGACCACTGAACACCCAAGACATATTTTTTTGCACTAATATATGCCAAAAAGGGCTCTAATTTTCTCACTTCCCCACACGCTGAAAGTCAAATACTTTTTTTGTGCCACTAATACACGCAAAAAAGTGCTTTAGAACATATAACTGCACCGCTGAAGGCAAATATATATTTTCTTTGCCACTAATACACGCCAAAAAGGTCTTTAGAACATATAACTGCACTGCTGAACGTCAAATACATATGTTTTTTGCCACTAATACACACTAAAAAGGGCTTTAGAACATATAACTGCACCACTGAACGGTAAATAATATATATTTTTTTGCCACTAATACACACCAAAAAGGGCTTTAGAACATATAACTGCACTGCTGAACGTCAAATACATATATTTTTTGCCACTAATACACACTAAAAAGGGCTTTAGAACATATAACTGCACCGCTGAACGGTAAATAATATATATTTTTTTGCCACTAATACACACCAAAAAGGGCTTTAGAACATATAACTGCACTGCTGAACAGCAAATAATATATATTTTAGTGCCACTAATACACGCCAAAAAGGGTTTTAGAACATACAGTATAACTGCACCACTGAACAGCAAATAATATATTTTTTTTACCACTAGTACATGACAAAAAGGGCTGCAATTTTCTCACTTCATCACACAACGGCTAATAAGCCCTTTTTTCCCACTAATACAAGCCAAAAAATGCTTTAGAACAGGGCTGGCCAACCTGTGGCTCTCCAGCTGTTGCAAAACTACAACTCCCAGCATGCCCAGTCTGCCTACAGCTATCAGCCTACAGCAGGGCATGGTGGGAGTTGTAGTTTTACAACAGCTGGAGAGTAGTGATGAGCGGCAGGTGCCATATTCGATTTCGACGAAATTCGCAAATAATCGATAGAATATTCGTTTCATATTCATCGAAATCGAATATTCGTCATTATCGCAATTAATATGCGATTTAAATAATCGTGTATTGCGATTGTAACTTAAGGCTACTCTCCTATTGGTTTGATATCCAGAATTAGCGAATATGACAAATGTATTCATCATATTCCTCAAAACAAAGATAACGAAGTATTGTCCATCTTCGTTTTAGCTACCTATTCGTCAAATTCGCTAATTCTAGCAATCAAATTGAAAAGTTGACTATAGAGACAGCTGTGTTTAATTCGCTATGCGATTATATTATTATTATTATTATTTTTAATAAATAGAATAATTATAATACTTGATAAGTATTATAATTTTTCTATTTATTAAAAAATAATAATAATAGTGAATTAAACACAGCTGTCTCTATAGTCAACCTTCCTATTTGATTGCTAGAATTAGCGAAGTTGACGAATAGGTAGCTAAAACGAAGATGGAGAATACTTTGTTATCTTCGTTTTGAGGAATATGACGAATACATTCGTCATATTCGCCAATTCTACCAAGCCACCCATAGTAAACAAGGTCTAAGTTGAAATCGCAATGTGATTAATTCAAGTTATATTAATCGCATTGCGATTACAACTTAGCACTGCTATATTACATATTAGGCTAGAATTAACGAATATGGAATATAGCAGTGCTAAGTTGAAATCGCAATGCGATTACTTTAATCACATTGCGATTTCAACTTAGCACTGCTATATTCCATATTCGTTAATTCTAGCCTAATATGTAATATAGCAGTGCTAAGTTGTAATCGCAATGCGATTAATATAACTTGAATTAATCGCATTGCGATTTCAACTTAGACCTGGTTTACTATAGCTGGCTTGGTAGAATTAGCGAATTTGACGAATGTATTTGTCATATTTCTCAAAACGAAGATAACGAAGTATTCTCCATCTTCGTTTTAGCTACCTATTCGTCAACTTCGCTAATTCTAGCAATCAAATGGGAAGGTTGACTATAGAGACAGCTATGTTTAATTCGCTATGCGATTATATTACTTAGCTTTTTTTTTAAATAAATAGAATAATTATAATACTTGATAATTATTATAATTATTCTATTTATTAAAAAATAATAATAATAATATAATCGCATAGCGAATTTGATTGCTAGAATTGCTAGACCTCTCTCCCTGCACGAAGTACACTGGAAAATGGCTGAATCCAAGATTTCTGAGGCTATTTCTAGGGCTGTGACATCACAGGGGTGGCTGCTGACTGGCTGCATGCATGACATTGTGGGCGATCCCTCTTTCCCAGAGTTCCTTGCTCCATGTCCTAACATGTGCAGTAGCCATTATAGGAAAAAAATGTGATTCATTACCACGAAGCACGAGGAAATTCTGATTCTGTGCGAATCAAATTTTTCCTGAAACTCGGATCGAATTCCTCTTCGACAACTTCGATTCACTCATCCTTACTCCAGACCATTGTATCTATGGCCCATGGGGCTGCCATAAAGCAATTTTCTTAATGCTTTCTAAACAGCTCAGGCGATATGGCAGCCCCCAAAATTCTGTTCAAGAAATAGAATGAATGAATTTTCAAACAATCTGCAATAAAAATTGAACAAAAAAAGGATATGTGCCACTATCTGATTTTAACTGTCAGATAAAATTTTTGGTGACACATTTCCTTTAAAAACTTGGGACAACCCCTTCAAGTGTGGTTTTAAGGATTGCAGCAATAGTGTATGTTTCTGTGTTAAGTGTCCAGTTCAAATTTGCTACTTCTATAAGCAGGCCACATTTGGGGCAGTGCGTGTGAACGTGTAAAGTACAAGAAGACAAGCAACAACCAGACTTGAACTGGTCATACACATTAAATCTACGTCAACCGAACCTGACAATTTTGGTGTATTCGGCCTACCATCCAATGTGTATGTAACAGCTGATGTTGGGGAGATAAAGATTGAGCCTGTTGGATTTTAACTGCCTATTCTTTTGTTTCTCAAGAGGTATAATATAGTGCTTGAACAGTTTCTGCAACTCAGTAGAACGTAGAGAATTTCTTGAAATTCATTTCTAAACAGATTGGGATCCATCAACAATTTGAATTTGTCATCAATATCAGATCGGCAGGGATCTGACACCCGGCACCCCCGCCGATCAGCTGTTTGAAGAGACGGCGTGTGCCGTGCCAGCAATGCCTCATTGTTTCCCTCTTCGCCGTCACATCTGCAGTGGTGAGCAGGTGTAATTACACCCAAGCCATCCCATTCATTTCAATCAGACGGCTCGTTCCTATACACTTGTATAGTGTATAGGAAAAAAATTCGATTCGGCCAGTCTGGAAGTGGCGGCAGCATCAGGAGGCCACAGAGTGGCACAATGACAAAGTGTGGAGGTGACAGCAGCAGTAGGAGTAGGTCACAGAGCGGCAAAGTGCCATAGTGTGGAGATGGCAGCATCAGGAGGCACAGAGTGGCAAGGTGACATAGTGTGGATATGGAAGCAACAGCAGCAGCATGATACCCCAGAGTAGCATGGTGGCATAGTGTGGACATGGCTGCATTAGGAGGCCACAGAGTGGCAAGGTGACAGTGTGGAGATGGCAGCAACATTAGCAGTAGGATACCACAGAGTGGCAAGGTGACATAATGTGGACATGGCAGCATCAGGAGGCCACAGAGTGGCATGGTGACATAGTGTGGAGATGGCAGCATGAGGAGTCGACAGAGTGGCATGGTGACATAGTGTGGACATGGCTGCAACTGCAGCAGCATGATACCACAGAGTGGCACAGTGACATACTGTGGAGATTGATGATCTAATCCGATGCATCAGGCCTTGTTGGGTGGAAATCCTTGCTGATCCACGCCTGATTCATCTTGACAAAAGTAAGTCTCTACACATACCTTCTTGGGGTAACTATGGCCCCCGCCGCACTAAACACCCGCTCCGATGCCACACTACTGGCCGGGCAGGACAGCTTTTCCAGGGCAAACTCAGCCAGTTGCGGCCACAAATCCAGTTCGGCTGCCCAGTAGTCCAGCGGATCTTCTATGACGGCTAGCAGGGTGCTGTCAAAGTATGCCACCACCTGATGGTTCAGGTCCTGCTCCAAGTCTACCTGCTGCTACTGGTGAGTAGTTTCTTCACTATGCGGGTGAAGAAAGCTGCTCATCAGCGACTCTAGACTTAGGCTGTTGGTGCTGCTGTCACTTGCGACGAAGTCAAAAATCGAGTCAAACAATCAAGAATCGCTGGGTTGCTGCATAAGACACGACTGCTAGCTGACATGGACTTGAGGCCTGGGGAAGAAACTCCTACTGCCATGCCCTTTTACTCTGCTACGATCTGTGCCTGCGCCAGAATCATTTACACCTCTGCCACTCACATGTGCGGGGCGTGGTGCTTCTCTGTCTGACATACTTTAAGCTGAACTAAATAAGTTAAAAGCAAATTAAAACACCCCTTTACTGAGATAGACAACTAAAGGATTTGAAATTGGCAACAAAATGATTTCAGCATAAATAACTGTGAACTGCGTATATATTTCTCGTATTGGACTAAAATTGGCCACTATGCAATTTCTAAGTAAAGAACAGAAAAAGTGAACTGCGTATATTTTTCTCTTTTTCTCTAGAAATATGACAATAAACGCTTTTAGCGCAAATAGCAACAAATGGAAACTACGTCTATTTTTCTCGTATTGGAGTGAACTATGGCAACAAATGCTTTTAGCGCAAATAACACCAAATGTGAACTGCGTCAATTTTTCTTGTATTGTATTGAAATATGGCAATAAACACTCTTAGCACAAATAACACCAAATGTGAAAGCGTCTATTTTTCTCGTATACTAGTGAAGTATGGCAATAAACACTTTCAGCGCAAATAACACCAAATGTGAACTGCGTCTATTTTTCTCGTATTGTAGTGAAATATGGCAATAAATGCTTTTAGCGCAAATACAGTAACACCAAATATGAACTTAGTCTATTTTTCTTGTATTGTAGTGAAATATGGCAATAAACGCTTTTAGCGCAAATAACACCAAATATGAACTGCATCTATTTTTCTCGTATTGTAGTGAAATATGACAAGAAACGCTTTCAGTGCAAATAACACCAAATGTGAACTGCGTCTATTTTTCTCGTATAGTGAAATGACAAGAAACGCTTTTAGCGCAAATAACACCAAATGTGAACTGCGTCTATTTTTCTCGTATTGTAGTATATCACAAGAAATGCTTTTAGCGCAAATAATACCAAATATGAACTAAGTCTATTTTTCTCTTTTTCTCTAGAAATATGGCAATAAACGCTTTTAGCCCAAATAACACCAAATGTGAACTGCGTCTATTTTTCTCGTATTGTAGTGAAATATGACAAGAAACGCTTTCAGAGCAAATAATGTGGCAGTAAACGCTTTTAGCGCAAAAAACACTAAATGGGAACTTCGTCTATTTTTCTCATATTGTAGTGAACTATGGCAATAAACGCTTTTAGCGCAAATAACACCAAATATGAACTGCGTTTATTTTTCTCGTATTGTAGTGAAATATGACGATAAACGCTTTCAGTGCAAATAACACCAAATGTGAACTGCGTCTATTTTTCTCGTATTGTATTGAAATAGGCCACTCAGCGCAGTTAACAGCAAAAGTGAGCTGCGTGTATATTTATCTTTTTCCACAGATAAAAGCCACTAAAGGCTTTTCAACATAGCACTTGCACCCAATAACTAATTGCTGCAATGACAGAGCTGTATTATGAGACTATCTGGATCCCCAAGTAATGTTTCCCTGCACTTGTAAATCACTTTTTTTCACAATGAGGATTTTTCTATGACTCTCCCTAGTATCTGCTCATGTCTCTCCCTGCCTGTGAAATGATTCCTCTCACTATCCTTTCTCTGCACTAGTAAATCTCTTCTTTCCTTTTTTTTTAACAATTAGTTTTTCTTTCACTCTCCCTAGTGCCTGCTCACACGTCTGTCCCTCAACAAAGTACAATACTGAATGGCAGAATCTAAGATGGCCACCGTATTTATAGGGCTGTGACATCACCGGGCTGGCTGGCTGCTGATTGGCTGCATGCATGGCATTATAGGTCATCCCGCTTTCCCAGAGTTCCTTGCCCCATGTCCTCACACGTGTTGCCTCCATTTTAGCTGCTATTGTAGCCGGCTAGCCGCCATGTTAGAATAAATTGTGATTAGTTATCAGCGCAAATAAATTTACATTCGATTCGCTCATCTCTAGTGTTAACAAACAGTCAGTTTAATAACATACTACACTGTTGGATTTTATTTTTTAATTAAAATATGGTCCACAACTTATCCATTATTAGTGGCAGATGCCTTTTTCTCTGTCTCCTGATCTGTAAAATTGTGGCCACCATTTTGAGACAATGAAATCACAAAATATTTAGATTCAGCTGGATTCTGAATTTGGGGAAAATTCAAGACAAATTAGATTAATTTAGAACTGATTCGCTCATCTCTACAACTCAGCAAGCACTCTTCAGAACAGTATTGTGCTTAGCTTCTACATACACCAGGTGTTCTATTTTGAAGACGTTTACCTGGGGATGCAACTTGCCTGTGTTCTCTGTCAGCATTGTGGCTTGTACACTTCTGGGCTCTTTTAAGGTTCACTTCCTGCAAGATGCTCTTGTATCTGTCTGACTTTCAAACTCTACTGTTACTACTCTGCAGTAGACCACATTTTCACAAATTGTTTGAGAATACTTGCCACATCAATGCCTGTAGAATTCCACTCCCTGAGGTCTAGGCCTTCAAAATGAACTCAGGACAGAGAGAAATTATTTAAATTAAAGTGGCCTTGGACAATTGAGTTTAGTGTGCAACCAAAAAGTAGGCTGTCACCACCTTCACATGTATAATATAAAAAACTAAATTAGTGCATCCAAACAAAATTATGGTGTATCTTAGTCCTACAATTGCTAACATTTTCACCCATATACAGTATTTCATGTACTGCTTAAGATGTGAATATATTTTGCCTTGCTTTAGTATGTTATTTCTGAGTAATTTTGTCTTTCAGATGTCATAGTTGGGATTGTTATGATTAGTAGCATGTCATTGCCGAAAGCCACAACTTTTTGTTCCTTCCCTCGTCACCTTATGCCAGTTTTTAAAGGGCTTTGCCAAATTGTCTGAAGCAAAGGCTCAAATGTTAAAATGAATAGGAGTGGGCACAGTGGACAACCTTGCCTCGTCCTGTTAGTTATGTAAAAGGTTTGGGGAAAATTATGATTGATGAGTATTCTGGTACAAAGTGTGGAGTACATGATACTTATAGTATTGACAAACTATCGAGGGAACTGAAAACTCAGAAATGCTTTAGAAGCCTTCTCGGCATAAGTGCTGAGAAGGACAGCTATTAATTTGGAATTATGGACTGCTTGTATGATATTAATGACCTTATATATATTTGACTTTCCCTTCCCTTCCCAATATGAAGACTACTTGGTCAGGGTCTATCAACAGATGGAGAAGTGGTTACATTCTTAGCTTAGCAACATTTTTTAGTTCTAAATTTAGTACGTAGATCGGTCTGTAATTACCGCATGCTTCCTTACTTTTCCCTTCTTTATGAATAAGACAAATCCCAACTGTGACTGCTCTAACCACTCTTTTCCACCAATTCAGATATCTATCCAACTTTAAAATAAATGAACCTATCAAAGAGAAAGACAACTGATCTAGCTTCATTGTTTGATTGGTCTCAAATAACTTATATGTTACTTAGGTATTAAAGGGGTTGCATCACTTCAGCAAATAACATTTATTATGTAGAGAAAGTTAATACAAGGCACTTACTAATGTATTGAGTTTGCCTATATTGCCTCCTTTGCTGGCTTGATCCATTTTTGCATCACATTATACACTGCTTATTTTCATGGTTACAACCACCCTGTAATCCAGCAGCAGTGTTTGTGCTAGCACACTATAGGAAAAAGCACCAGCCTATAAGTACTCCCAGGATCCCAGCCACCAGAGAGGTCGGCACTTTTTCCTATAGGGTGCAAGCATGTCCACCACTGCTGGATTGCAGGGTGGTCGTAACCCCTGGATGCAAGCAGTATATGATGTGATGGAAAAATAAATCAAGCCAGCAAAGGAGGCAATATGGACAATCACAATACATTAGTAAGTGTCTTGTAATAACTTTCTGTACATGCCACTTGCTGAAGTGATACAACCCCTTTAATATTACCTCTAACATAAAGAAGATCTCTGCATTAAACTACACCCGCTATGAAGTGATGTGAACAAAATACTTGATGAATGACAAATACATTTTGCCTTCTGGACAGACAGGCAAAACCTCTTAATATTTATAGTCATGTCTAAAGGGCTTTACATGTTTCAAATGAATATCTGTACAAATCACCTTTTCCTGAGACTGAAATGCACATTCACCAAGTTCATATGGAAATCTAAACATCCAAGAATTTCCCATAACACCAAGACTAAATTGTGGTGGAATAGGTCTTCTGGACCCCTATAAATATTATAAGGCAAGGCAAACAGCGCAAGTTCTAGATTAGTTAAGACAATCTCCACAAAAATATGGATCCCAATAGGGGACGATCGTGCCTCAAGCCATCTCTAAGGGGTAAAATGATCTCCAACTAACTTTGACTGACTACCAAAAATGTAAAATGCTAGCTGCACCAAAATTCCCATCCAGATGCGTTTGCCAACAAGAGAGTGGCTATAAGATACTATCTAGGTAGTATCTCGCTCCTATGAAACTGAATAGGATAAACCCATACTATCCAGGGTCCTGTTGGAAGTGTAAAGAAGAAGAGAGATCCTATTTCCACATGTGGTGGTCTTGTATATATGTCTACCCCTTTTTTTGAAAGAGTTAGGGAATATTATCAAATATTTAAACTTAACCTACCTTTACAAAAAGATACTTTCATATTACAAGTTTTCCTTCCGGAATTCTCATAAACACATTGAAATTACTTGGACCCCTCCTCTTGACAGCTAGACTTCTATTGTCTTAAAACATTGCAATAACAAATGACAAGACAGGTGAACACTGAGGTCTTACTAAGCCCTCAAACTGATGTTAAAATTGAAAGATTGGTCAACATATCCTGCTGTGGAGGACATGTCTAAGCCCGAGCACCACGCCAAGGTTTGTCAAGTAGCTTGGGACCGAAAACTTGTTATATTGTTTATCACATCCACACAATTGCCATCTTTTGTAGGTTGTCTATTGTGGTACTTGTGGTCCGCTGCGGGCATCCTCCACCGTATGCACTTTTGCTGGGGATCGCCATTAGCAATGGGCCACATGTGTAGGATCTGCTCCCCTGTATATATATGCACAACTGCATCTTGGGTTGAGCACATCCTGCTTCATGCCACTTTTCAGTTGTTTTGTATCTAAAATTGTTTGGAGGTGTATAAAATCCTATGTAAATGTAGCTTGTTTTCCATCCACAGGCTACATTTAGGTGCACCTGTGAGGCCTGGGCCATATTAGCCAGTCTTGGATGGGGCTCAGAGCCTTCTCCCTCCTCCCATTGCAGGCATGGCTACATGCTGAAGGTAACTGGGGAGTTTGCTGTGAGTCGGCCTTTACACTCCTGTAATTTAGACCACTGGCCCCTGGTATTGCCCATACAGCACAGGTAGGTGAGTATTAGGTCCCGAGCTACTTGAGAAACCTTGGCGTGGTGCTCAGGCTTAGAAATGTCATTCACAGCAGGATATGTTGACCAATCTCTCAATTTTAACATCAGAATGAGGTGTTAGTAAGACCGCAAAGTGCACCTGTCTTTTCTATTGCTATTGTTATATTGTTTATCACATCCACACAATTGCCATCTTGTGTAGGATGTCTATTGTGGTACTTGTGGTCCGCTGCATCCTCCACTGTATGCACTTTTTCTGGAGATCGCCATTAGCAATGGGCCACAAGTGCAAGATCTGCTCTCCTGTATATATATGCACAACTGCATCTTGGGTTGAGCACATCCTGCTTCATTCCACCTTTCAGTTGTTTCCTTAAAGAATTGGAAAAATAGTTCCTGCATGTCCATTGCTGAATGAAAGGTCAAGGTAGACCATGTACACTGGGAAGACAAATAGGGAAATAGACGAATAGGCAGATTCAGACTTATCTGGTCTCCATGGACCAACTATAGAAATTAATGCACATCAGCCATAGCTTATCATTCTGATACATGGAGACTTTGCTAGTGTGGGTTCCACTGTACAGCCTGTAATGGATAAGAGTTTTGGATCAGCATAGGCCCTTATTTCCACCATGTCTGCATTTTGCTTACTCAATATTCCCATCAGTCCATTAACCCACTACTCTTTAACATTATCACCGTTATGCTTACGCATAGATTCTAGCAGGATGATTTACTTTGAACCTATTTACCACACACCTAGTCCACAGCATATTTAGTGCTACTAGAGGAGACATACATATCCCTTGTTACTGTTGCTTGTAAGCGCATATTGTACTTCTCAAAATGTTAATAAGAAAGAGATTTAAAAGAAGTAATAGTTGGGAAAGTAAGAATACTGGCATGTCCACTATACAGTTGAAACCAGAAGTTTACATACACTATATAAAAAGACACATATGCATGTTTTTCTCAATATCTGACATAAAATCAGAATAAACCCTTCCTGTTTTAGGTCAATTAGGATTACCATAATTATTATTATTTACCAAATGCCAGAATAATGAAAGGGAGAGAGAGAATGTTTTAAGGTATTTTATTACTTTCTGCAAAGTCAAACGTTTACATGCATTTCATTAATATTTGGTACCACTGCCACAGTTGGTCAGAATTTGGGTCCATTTCTCCTGACAAAACTGGTGTAACTGAGCCCTGTTTGTTGGTTGCCTTGCTCGCACCTGTCTTTTTAGCTTTGCCCATAAATTTTCAATAGGATTGAGATCATGTCTTTGTGATGGCCACTCCAAAACCTTGACTTTGTTATCCTTAAGCCACTTTGCAACCAGTTTGGCAGTATGCTTCGGGTCATTGCCCATTTGGAAGACCCATTTCCACCCAAGCTTTAACTTCCTGGCTGATGTCTTGAGATGTTGCTTAAGTATTTCCACATAATCTTCTTTCCTCATGATGCCATCTATTTTGTGGAGTGCACCAGTCCCGACTCCCTACTGAAGCAAAACAATCACACAACATGATGCTGCCACTACCAGGTTTTTATAGTTGGGAGGGTGTTCTTAGGCTTCCAAGCTTCTCCCTTTTATCTTCAAACGTAATGATGGTCATTATGTCCAAAAAGTTCAATTTTAGTTTCATCAGACCACAGGACATGTTTCCAAAAATGTAAGTATTAGTTCCTGTGTGCATTTGCAAATATTATTCTGGCTTTTTAAAGTTTCTTTTGGAGTAATTGCTTCTTCCTGACAGAGTGGCCTTACAGCCCATGTTGATACAGTACTTATTTCACTTTGGATATTGACATAATATTACCAGTTTCCGCCATCATCTTCACAAGGTCTTTTGCTTTTGTTCTTGGGTTGATATGCACATGTTGGACCAAAGCACGTTCATCTCTGGGACACAGAACCCATCTTCTTCCTGAGCGGTATGATAGCTGGACATTCCCATCTTGTTTGTACTTGCGTATAATTGTTTGTACAGATGAACAAGGCACTTTTAGGTATCTTGAAATTGCACCCAAGGTTGAGCCAGACTTGTGAAAGTCCACAATTCTCTTCCTGATATCTTGGCTGATTTCTTTAGACTTTCCCATGATGCTACACAAAAAAGCAGTGTGTTTCAGGTGTGCATTTAAATACATCTACAGGTGTGTCTCTAATTAACTCAGATGTTGCCAACAAACCTAACAGAAGCTTCCAAACACATGACATCATCATATGGGCAGTCCAGAATTGTTTATAGGCATAGTAATTCTAGTGTATGTAAACTTTTGACATTGCAGAAAGTAATAAAAATGCCTTAAAACATTCTTTCTCTCATTATTCTGGCATTTGGCAAATAATAATTATGGTAATCCTAATTGTCCAAAAACAGGAAAGGGTTATTCTGATTTCATGTCAGATATTGAGAAAAAGATGCATATGTGTCTTTTTATATAGTGTATGTAAACTTCTGGTTTCAACTGTAGATATGATGGGACTGTTGTGTTTTATCTCTAGTTAATTGGCTATGGTTATTCAAATTCTACCAACAGAGGTGCATTAGTAGGGTTTTAAATTTAATACATGTACTTGCATATTTGGTGTTACATTTTTTGAAGGGTAAGAAGAAGAAGAAGTATTGTTACTCATTCCTATTCTCCATATTCATATAGAGATACTGGAATAAATACATAATGATAGATAGAGATAGATAGATAAATATGATAGGTATGATATTATTGGATAGATAGATGATATATATAAGATAGTTATAGAGATATAGATATAAGATATAGATGGATCAAAAATTGAAGCAGCACTCCCAGATTATTTATTCACACCCCCAACCGCAACCCCAACTGATTTTCTATATACTGGCTCAAAAACCCACAGATTGGAGGGATTGCACCCACACTGACCTGACTTATGTTGCTGTTTTTTTTATTTTGATAGATAGATAGTTAGATAGATAGATAGATAGATAGATAGATAGAGCAACATTTCAACCTTTATATTGGGACTTAAAAACTATCGTGATGTGAATCTATGCATTCATGGCATTGGTTTCAGGAGTGAACATACCACCTGTGCAGCTGGTTCGGCTGCACAGGGACCCAGTGCGGGGGGGAGGGGGGGCCCTTTTGACCAGCGGCAGGGCAGCAGGAGTGGGGATGAGCGCATCCATTGTGGAAGCACTCATCTTTATATTCATCTGTATCGCTGTCCTCCGGACAGCGATACAGATGTATGGTGTGGCGGGGCAGGAGAAAGGCGTCTCCCTTGCCCGTTTATCTGATAGGCTGCAGGCCTATCATCATGCCACCTTAGCTGTACAGCCCTACAGCACGGGACACAGGCAGGAAGAGGCCTGCATCAAATCACTGAAAGCAGCATGGAGGTAAGTATGTGAGTTTATTGCTTTTATTATTTTTAGTATAGTATGGCAAGAAGAGAGGTGGGGGGCCCTATATGCTGGAACATTATGGGGGGGGCACTTTGTGTCCGGCCGATTCCTTGCATTTTCTACCGTATTAGGTGGCCGGATCGTACTGCCACAGGTGTGATAGTAACCTTACCCTGTATGTTTTGTATTGCTGTATGTAATGTTGGAATGGAATAGGTTACGTTGAGAATTTGGCATGGGGGTTGAAGGGACCCAGGTACATTCTTTCCCCGGGGTCCCTCTGCTGTCTGTGTCTACCCCTGATTAGTTTAATATATTGTATTGAATGTAATAGGTTTTGGTGAAACAATCCTTTAAGCCCTCGTTCATTTCTGTTTCTGATTGATGTCCATGAAAGATCTGTGTTTGGTCTGTATGTCTGTTTTTTACCTCTGTGTGTCATTTGTATTCCATAGATACTGCTCGACTTAAAAGTAATTTCCAGGGCATGTCCAACCAATGGTCGCTGAAAAATGGACCAAACATAGATGCTATATGTGTTATATCAGTGATATTTTTATGGACCCATATACTTTAATTGGCGTGTTTGGTCCCCATCATGTGAACTTTTCAATGACCCAAAATCAATGGGTACATGTGCTGTCCATGGAAAATGCAGATAACACACATAATTGAAAAATGGAAATGTGAACGGGGCCTAAGTGAAGTGTCTTTGCAATAAAAGTACCATTTTATGATGCAGATATCTAAATGGAAAGCCAAATGTGAGCACCAAAACAGGCATTGGGCTAGACACTATTTGTGCTGCAGACATATCTTTTATTCTTTCTTAGAAGAACCCTGTCGTAATCTTTAAGATGGAGATTTGAACATATTTTACAAACCTAGAGATTTTCAAAAGAATAAAAATGTCATATTTTTTATTTTGTTTTGCTGAGTGCAACACAGTAGTCCTAATGTTTGATGCAGAACGTAAATCATTTTCCTGTCCCATATGCCATGCTAAGTGAGGAAGTTTTCCCATACAATTAGAATTGTTAATTGATTTGAGAAAACTATGCTTTGAAGGTATAAAACTGCTGACATTATTTCAGCAGGGAAATGCACTCCCAGGAGAAAGAATGGAGAAGTACAATTTCTCTCCTTGTTTTGCTGGAAAATACATCTATAAAAACACTGTGAATCATGCAGTAAAAACTTCTGTGCCAATATCATAAATCTCTGATAATAAAGATTTCATTGTTGAAACAATAAAATACAATTTTATTATAACACAGAGTATCCACCTAAACATTGTCCTTTTAGCTGCCTTGAGTTAAATGTATGCACAGTTTTACAGTCTATAAACAGATCTGGAATAAAAGTTAATAAATGTCAAAATTTGCATTTCAAAAAATTCTAGCTGCATTTTAGGGAAGATCAATCTATGAACCTTTCAACATTATGTCAAATGAAATGCTAATTGTACCTTTAGGAATTTCAGAGACAGTGACAAGAAACTAAATGCTCTGTTCCTTTGCATCAGCAAGTCATAGATAATTGTATATCTACTCTTTACTCTTGTGAACTTCTGTAAAAAAAAATGGAAGCACGAAAGAAGAAAGGCTTTTCTTTTCTTTAACGCTGCAAAGTAAACTCCTTCAGCCACCCTTCATCAATCTGCCTTAATATGCGTTGTGTTAACATGTTGACAATGGGCAAATCACAGAGTACGCCATTTATTCATTTTACAATAGGTTCATCAGATGAACCCCACGTAGGACAGTAAAATGTGCTGAAATTGTGAGGGTAAAAAAAGAAACCCAAACCCTGTACAGGACATACAGAAATAGAAGCATTAGACATAAATTGTTTGTACACAAATCTCTTAGTAGAGGCTTAAAAATTCAAAAAAATACTCTTTTGGGGTTATATTATCCTAAGGTTCAAATATGAAAATTGTGTATCATCAAACATCTCAGGCCTACACTTTTACTAATGGAGGAATAAGCAGTTTACTATATAACGATTGACTGTTAAAGTTAAGACCCTTATTTTATGCCTACTGCCTTTTTATATAATATGATAGCTTTCTCTCTATTTACATCCAGTTCTTCCATCTAACCACTTAGCTCCCACAATATACCTTACCTTCTCAACTATATATTTTCCCTGTTCTAACTATTGTATTTACTCCCCATCTATCCTTACCCCTTTTCTTTTGGTAGTTTGCTGTTACAAAAATCTATGAAAACATTCTTAACATATTCAATATTGTTTGTACAGTACTGTCAGCACTGTCCACAGATCGTCCCCATTCACATCAGTCTTTGCCTTTAATGTAGCAAACAATCTAAATGTAATAAGAAGCTAATTAATCAATACATTTGCTTTTGAAGTACTAAAGGGAAGTAGAGTACTTGGATGAAACCCATACAAAGATAAGAAGATCATATAAACTCAATGCAGATGTTGTCTTTGGTTGGCCTTGAAGTATGAAACCCAAGGCTAAAAGCCAACAGTGCTAACCACCGAGCCACCGTCATGCACAAACAGAATCAACTGTACTTGACAATGTTTTAGCCTAAGGAAGACAGTTCTAGGCGTTTTATCAAATTACTAATATTTATTATTAAAATATTAGCATCAACAATTCTTTACCCAGTCTGATATGGCAATTTCTCATCATGTACTTTCCTGTTTTTGTTTTCCTCTCGAAATTATTTTACCTCCTAAAATAAATTGCAAACATATCAACACCATTACATAATGTGAAGCCATGCTGTACTGTAAAAAGTTCATTAAATGCTGTTCCTGCCACATATCCAATGACGTGCCAAATCCCCTGACTGTTATGACTTCAAAAGGTTTGTAAAAGACTCCTGGAATGTATAATTCACTCAGAAGTGTAACCAAAGAATTCGCTTTTTGTCCTTCAGTAGTGTAAAAATGGCCCCACATATAATAATTTGACTCTATGTGTAAATTTATCAGAGATGCCTTTAAGAATATCCACAAAAGCATAAAATGCAGTTTACAAAATAATTTACTTTACTAGAGTAGAACAATAACAGAGCACAAACACTGGCACTATAAACTATGTGCAGCTTCTGGGTATGAAGGAGTATGACTTGCCTTTGTCCTAAAATGGATATATAATATGTGTAGTAAAATGCTACCCACGCTAGTACACTAATGTGAAAAAAAAAAATGCAAATCCACTGGTTTAGGGGGACTTCACAGGCTAACACCCAGATAAATAATAATAAAAAGATAACACCTAGCAAGGGTTAATGGAGAAGAAATGTATCACCTGCTGTAGTAGAGTCAACCACTCTTCTCTCCAGCCCACTAGTGTAGAAAAGTGTTCATCTAAATATGCCGAGTTCCCGATGAATCCTTCCCCTGGTTCTCAGCTTCACTTACAATCGAGCAGGACCGGCCTTTAGCTGGAGCACTCGGAGCTTCTGTGTGACATCACACACTTGGATGAATGTCTCTAGAGACCAAACTTTATTTCAGTATGTTTTGGAGTATACGGACTCCTTTGTTAGGGATTGAAGCAAGACCCATCTTCAGCAGTTAAGTAGGCTTCGTGCACTTACGTTGTATACAAAAAAACTTCTGCATAAGGCCTCATGCACACAACCATATCCATTTTGCGGTTTGCAAAACACAGATCCACAAAATACAGATGACGGCTGTGTGACGCCCGCGTTGTATCTGTTTTTTTTTTTTTTTTGCAGACCCATTGACTTCAATGGATCTGTGGTCCACACTTTTAGGCCAAGAATAGGAAATGTTCTATAATTTTGAAGGATAGACACGGATAAGGACAGGACACGGATGATATCCGTGTGTGGTCCATTTTTTTTTTTGCTGACACATAGAAAAGATATGCGCATTGGACACAGTTGCAAAATATGGTCACATGCATGAGACCTTAGCCTTAGAAGATCAATATAGCACTGTACCATATAATACTGTCCTTTTAAACTGCTTAGTGTGAATACACGACAAAACGATATTAGGATAATTATATATCCACCAGTCTTAGAGTTTTTCATATATCAGTCTTACTGTTCTGCACTTCAATATCATTCAGAAAATGTTCAATTGCATGACTGAGACCTCATAACTATTAAGTAATATATCTACTTGCTTTCTACATGTCACATATGTTTGAGGTACTTGTAGTCACCAACCCCTTTGTCCGGTTGTATATTTTGATTTTTCCAAAAATGGAGCCCTTAAAACAACCTCTATGTTTCTCTTTATAATGCCGAGAAAGTGGATGACCATCAGATTTTTTCCTGATATTACTTACATGTTCATAGATCATTTTGTACAGGTCAAAAAGACTTTATAAACAAGGGAGAATACCTTATGAAATACAAAAATTGAAAATGGTGCAGAACAAATTTAATCAGTTTCTATGAAGAGGTAAGTTCTAGACTTGACAGCGGCGAATCAATGGATGTCATATATCTGGACTTCTCCAAAGCATTTGACACTGTACCTCATAAATGGTTAGTATATAAAATGAGGATGCTCGGACTGGGAGAAAATGTCTGTATGTGGGTAAGTAACTGGCTGAGTAATAGAAAACAGAGGGTGGTTATTAACGGTAGATACTCAGATTGGGTCACTGTAACTAGTGGGGTACCTCAGGGGTCAGTACTGGGACCTATTCTCTTCAATATATTTATTAATGATCTTGTAGAAGGCTTGCACAGTAAAATATCAGTTTTTGCAGATGACACTAAACTGTGTAAAGTAATTAACACTGAAGAGGACAGTTTTCTGCTACAGAGGGATCTGGATAGATTGAAGGCTTGGGTAGAGAAATGGCAGATGAGGTTTAACACTGACAAATGTAAAGTTATGCACATGGGAAGGAATAATTCAAGTCACCCGTACATACTAAATGGTAAAACACTCGGTAACACTGACATGGAAAAGGATCTAGGAATTTTAATAAACAGCAAACTAAGCTGTAAAAACCAGTGTCAGGCAGCTACTGCCAAGGCCAATAAGATAATGGGTTGCATCAAAAGGGGCATAGATGCCCGTGATGAGAACATAGTCCTACCTCTTTACAAATCACTAGTCAGACCACACATGGAGTACTGTGTACAGTTCTGGGCTCCTGTAAACAAGGCAGATATAGCAGAGCTGGAGAATGTTCAGAGGAGGGCAACTAAAGTAATAACTGGAATGAGGCAACTACAGTACCCTGAAAGGTTACCAAAATTAGGGTTATTCACTTTAGAAAAATGACGACTGAATGGAGATCTAATAACTATGTATAAATATATCAGGGGTCAGTACAGAGATCTGTCCCATCATCTATTCATCCCCAGGACTGTGACTGTGACGAGGAGACATCCTCTGCGTCTGGAGGAAAGAAGGTTTGTACACAAACATAGAAGAGGATTCTTCACGGTAAGAGCAGTGAGACTATGGAACTTTCTGCCTGAGGAGGTGGTGATGTGAGTACAATAAAAGAATTCAAGAGGGGACTGGATGTATTTCTGGAGTGTAATAATGTTACAGGTTATAGCTACTAGAGAGGGGTCGTTGATACAGGGAGCTATTCTGATTGCCTGATTGGAGTCAGGAAGGAATTTTTTCCCCTTAAGTGGGGGAAATTGGTTTCTGCCTCACAGGTTTTTTTTGCCTTCCTCTGGATCACCTTGTTGGAAACAGGCCGAACTGGATGGACAAATGTCTTTTTTTCGGTCTTATATATTATGTTACCATATTAGTAATTGCCATATAATAATCTCACAAACACATTGGTCAACAATAACCAAATAGTGGCCAAGCCCTTTAATCATTTTATAGAAAGTCTTCTTGCTGTTTACATAAAGGTTCTGTCCATAAAATGGCTGCTGATAGAGGGTAATATGAATAGGAAAATCACCTCTGTGAGAGTTTTTCTCCATTCAAACACAATGCACCTACACTAAACTCCCAACAGAACAAGTAGAGATGACAGGTGCATGAGACCTGAGGAAACCTCACATGCAGGTGATTTACCTGGTCTAATGACCCTCCATCAGTGGCCATCTTATAGACAGGACCTCTGTATGGACAGCACAAATAACTTTGTAAACAAGGGAGATTACCTTATGAAATATAGAAAATGGTGCAGAATTTCAACAAAGGCAATATTAGTAAGTGTCATATAATAATCTCACAAACACAATGGTCAACAGTAGCCAGAAAGTGGCTAACCTCTTTAATGAGATAGGCCAGACAGCCCGCCCCCTTCCCTGCCCAGGCCTACAAAAGTCACAAATTGTGGCTCAACTAACTTTTGGGACTGTTCCTGGGTGTCCCTGCCTTCTAAAGGCGGGAGTGCTGTGTATTCAGTAAGGAAGCGCTATGCCGCTTTCTGTCCCGGCCCGGTGGAAATGTGACCGCCAGGGCGGGGGGAGTGCAGGAGCTGCCGGGTCTTCCATAGACCTTGATCATCCCTGCACTGAGGCTTTACATCATAGTACATTGCATTACAGCCTCCCTGGGGGTGTATTTCCCCTGCAACTGGGGCTTCTATGTCAGCCCCAGTTACAGGAGAAATCTATAGTGAAAAAGAAAAAGTTAAATGTCCCCCAGAGGTCTTGTATGACCTTATGGGGGACACAAAGTGTAAAATGGAAAAATAAAAATAATAGTATTTTATAAAATAAATAAATAAATTGTTTCACATTTAAAAAAACAAAAATTCTCAAATTGAGGCATTTAAAAAAATGTATAAATAAGAAAAATAAAAAAAATAAACATATTTGGTATCGCGTCCGTAACAACCGACTCTATAAAACTATTACATATTCTACCCCATCAAGGGAATGGTGATGAGCAGGAGGTGCCATTTTCGATTTTGCGAATTATCGCGAATATTCGAATGAATATTCCTCATATATTCGCTGAAATCAAATTTTCGTCATTATCTTAATTATCGCGAATAATATGCGAATACATTATTCGCATAATGCGAATTAAACTTTGAATTGAATATAAAGGCATATTTCGTAGTGGCTTGCAAGCATGAATGAATGCTCTAAGTTGGATGCGCAATGCTAAAAAAATGACTTATTTTTTCAGTAAGCAGAATACTTACTTAGTCGTCATCATTATTCTGTTTATTGCATAAAAAAAAAAGATAGTAATATTTTCGCATTGCGCATCCAACTTAGAGCTGTCTATAGGCAACTTTCCTATTGCAAATGCATTTTTTGTATTAGCGAATATAGCGATATATTCGCATTCACCATATTCGCTAATTTCAACAAGCCAATCGTATTTGTAGTTCTGTATCCGTACAAATCGACTATAATGCGAATCATTTTCATAGAAATAATTATGTGAGTACAGATGGTATTCAACTTCGGCAGTCGGCAATAACTCATTCGTATGTGCGTGTTGAAACAATTTCACCAGAGAGGAGGAAGATATCCTGATCACAGTAAGTTATTGAACATTACAATACAGCTATTAGTACATGTCACACTCTTGTAACATTCAAATGTATGTTTATGGAGATAAAACATTCTCAAATTTTCGCATTACATATAAAATCTAATTTTACATAGTTTGCTTACTACAGTGCTTACATATAAATGATTTGTAATCATTAACCCCTTAAGGACACGGCCCTATTTCACCTTAAGGACCAGGCCATTTTTTGCAAATCTGACCAGTGTCACTTTATGTGGTGATAACTTTAAAATGCTCTTACTTATCCAGGCCATTCTGAGATAGTTTTTTCATCACATATTGTACTTCATGACACCGGTAACATTTTGTCAAAAAAGTTAGTTTTTTTGTATAAAAAAATACTAAATTTACCAAAAATTTTGAAAAATTTGCAAATTTTCAAGTTTCAATTTCTCCACTTCTAAAATACATAGTAATACCTCCAAAAATAGTTATTACTTTACTTTCCCCAAATGTCTACTTCATGTTTGGATCATTTTGGGAATGCCATTTTATTTTTTGGGGACGTTACAAGGCTTTGAAGTTTAGAAGCAAATCTTGAAACTTTTCAGAAAATTTCAAAAACCCAATTTGTAAGGACTAGTTCAGGCCTGAAGTCACTTTGTGAGGCTTACATAAAAGAAACCACCCAAAAATGACCCCATTCTAGAAACTACACCCCTCAAGGTATTCAAAACTGATTTTACAAACGTTGTTAACCCTTTAGGTGTTCCACAAGAGTTCATGGCAAATGGACATACAATTTCTGACTTTTGATTTTTTGGCAAATTTTCCATTTGAAACCATTTTTTCCAGGAAAAAAGCAAGGGTTAACAGCCAAACATAACACAATATTTATTGCCCTGATTCTATAGTTTAGTTTTAGTTTTTGTCCAATTGTCTTAGGTAGGGGCTCATTTTTGGCGGGATGAGATGATGGTTTTAATGGCACTATTTTGGGGTGCATATGACTTTTTGATCACTTGATGTCACACTTTTTGTGATGTTAGGTGACAAAAAACTTCTTTTTACAGTATTTTTTTTTTTTTTACGGTGTCCACCTGAGGGGTTAGTTCATGTGTTATTTTTATAGTTCAGGTTCTTACGGACGCGGCGATACTTAATATGTTTACTTTTTATTTATTTATTTAGGTTTTACACAATCATATAATTTTTGAAACAAAAAAAAATCATGTTTTAGTGTCTGCATAGCCTGAGAGCCATAATTTTATTTTATTTTTTGGCGATTTTCTTAGTTAAGGTATCATTTTTTGCGGGACGTGGTGACGGTTTGATTAGTACCATTTGGGTGTAGATACAACTTTTTTGATCACTTTTATTAACTTTTCTGGGAAGTGAGGTGGGCAAAATTTCAATTTTATCATAGTTTTTTTGGGGGGTAAGTAACAAACCCATTTTATAGATCAGGTCGTTAAGGACGCGGTGATATATAACATACTGTATTTTTTACTTGACACTTAGTCTGATCAGACTTTTGCCTTTAGCAAAAGTTTGATCAGACTTCTGTTATCATGGCAAGCAGGACGCCTTTGAAGGCATCCTGTTGCCATGGTTACCCTCCTCCGCTGCTATAACAGAGCAGCGGAGGATGGGGAGGGAGGGAAACTGGGGACTGGAGCTAGGGGGGCTGCACCAGGCACAGCAGCCCCCCACAGCAGCTCCCTCCCTCTTAACCACTTCCATACAGCTGTCCCTACGGACCGCGGCATGGAAGGGGTTAATAGGCTGACATCCGTGCCTGCACGGATGTCAGCCGTTACAAGCAGAGTGTCAGCAATGTGCTGACACTCTGCTTGCCACGCTTGGCCATCCTGAAAATGAGCGGGGGGCGGGCAGAGGATCGCGCACCCGCCCGCCCCCCACACCACCTGCCGCAACGCCCACTGCACCGCCCGCAAGCCTCCCCCCTCCCCGCCCATCACAATGAGGGCACGGGGGGGAGGTAATAGGAATAAAAAAGAACATTTGGCAGCATTTTTAAGTATCTGATCCCCCGCGATCAGATACATCGCAAAGCTGTACAAAACGCAGGTCTGAATTGACCTGCGCTTTGCAGCGATCGCCGATATGGGGGGGTCACAGGACCCCCCTCGGCATATGTACATGATTCCTGCTGCACGATCGCAGCAGGAACCATGGTTCTATCTTAATTATTATTATTTTTTTACAGTAGATTTAATTTAGACGGGTACATCAGGCGTCTGGGAAGTTTTTAGACTGGGGCTCAGCTCTCTAGGACGTATTATTCCTGAGACATTCCCCCAAAAATCACCTGCATTAGCCAAAACAAGCCCCCAACTGCCATACACACGGCCACATGTCCCTTATCAGCCAATAGAAGCTGGCATGTCCCCAGGTTGCCATAACAAGTGATCACAGGTTTCAATAGTTTGCAGGTCCTTAAATATTCATTCATATGATGTATGACGACAAACTACACTGCTACATGTATGGGGGGCAGGGGCCACTATTAAAGAGGCGGGCATTGTGGAGTTCACTGTCATTAACCACTTACAGCAAAACGCCGTGCATGTACGCCAGGGGAACTTGTGCCAGAACGCATTCCGCTGTACATGCACGGCAAGATGATCGGGCGGGTGCAGGAGCTGCAGGGATACGGCAGTCCCTGATAGCCAGGCCCCTGCTGTATCTGCCGGTGGATTAACCCCTTCTATGTCGCGGTCAGCACTGACCGCGACTTAGTAGTGGTTTGCAGTTAGTGAAAGAGCGCATTGAGTCCCCGTGCTGCTGTGACGGGGACCCGATGTGTGAGAGGGCAGACTGATGCTGTGCAGAGGCTGCACAATGCCTTGCATGGCATCGGAACCTGCCTTTTACGGGTGCCCAGGGGATCCAGCCTCAGGCTTATCTCCTAGGCAACCTGTCCAGCCCCAGGCCCGTCTCCTAGGCAACCTGTTAGTGTATTAGTCTGTGTAATACACTAACAAGCAATGCATTACAATAAAGATGTATTGCGATGCATTGCAGAGGGGATCAGACCTCCAAAAGTTGAAGTCCTAAAGTGGGACAGAAATAAAGTTTGAAAAAAAATAAAATAATAAATAAAAAGTTTTTCTAATAACAAAAAATATAGTTTGAAGTTAAAAAAAGAAAAATGCCCCTTTCTCATGATTTTTTTAAAATAAAAAATAGAATAAAAAAGAAACACATATTAGGTATCGCCGGGTCCATAAAGACCGGCTCTATAAATATATCACATGATACACCCCGTCCCATAAACACCATAAAAAATCTGAATAAAAATAGTCTAAAAAAATAATTTTTTGTCACATTACATCACAAAAAGTGTAATAGCAAGCGATCAAAAAGTCATACGCACCTCAAAATAGTGCCAATCAAACTGTCATCTCATCCGTAAAAATGAATAAAAGTTAACAATAGCAAAGACAGGTGCACTCTCCGGTAATATTAACCCCTCACACTGATGTTAAAATTGAGAGGTTAATTCGACATATCCTACTAGGAGGACATGTCTTAAGCTCGGGCACCGCGCCAAGGTCTCTCAAGTAGCCCGAGGCCCTACCACTCACCTACCTGTGCCATATGGGTCGATACCAGGGGCCAGTGGGCAGATTACAGGAGCATAAGGCCTGACTCACAAACAGCTTACCAGTAACCTCCAGCATGTTGCCATGCTTGCAATTGGAGGTGGGAGGTGCCTGTGAGCCCCACCCGAGACTGGCTAATATGGCCCAAGGCCTAACAGGTGCACCTAAATGTAGCCTGTAGATGAGAAGCAGGCACATTTAAATTGGAGTTTATACACCTCCAAACATAAGAATATACAAACCATTAGAAAACGCAGTGTGGTGTTAGGCTGCATTCACACAGGCATCTGCACTGAATCCTGACCCATTAATTTCAATCGGGCTGTGTACATGAGCGTTCTTTTTCACGCATCACTTGTGCGTTGCGTTAAAATCGCAGCATGTTCTATATTCTGCGTTTTTCATGCAGCCCTAGCCCCATAGAAGTGAATGGGGCTGCGTTAAAAACGCATTGCATCGGCAAGCAAGTGCAGGTGCGTTGCGTTTTTCACTGATGGTTGCAAGGAGATGTTGTTTGTAAACCTTCAATTTTTTATCACACGTGTGAAAAACGCATCGAAACGCATTGCACTCACGTGGAAAAAACTGAACAACTGAATGCAATCGCAGGCAAAACTGAATGGCTTTGCCTGTGAAATCACACAGTTTTCACTGAACGCATCTGCAGCGCATTCGGACCTAATCCGGACAACGCTCATGTGAACCCAGCCTTAAACAGGCAGGATATCCTCGAACCCACATGCGGTTGTGCATATATATAGGGGAGCATATCCTGCACTTTCTGATGGAAAGCAAAAAAATGCATACAATGGAAGATGCCAGCCAGTCTTTGCTATTGTTAAGTTTTTGATTGTTCTCCATATCCACATAATTGTTACCTTATGTAGGATGGTTATTGTGGTATTTGTAGTCCGTTGCTGGCATCTTCCATTGTATGCACTACAAATGCAGGATATGCTCCCCTATATATATGCACAACCGCATGTGGGTTCGAGCATATCCTGCCTGTTTAACACCACACTACGTTTTCTAATGGTTAAAAAAAAATGGATAGCAGACAAATCTATATATGATTCACATTGCACATCTAATCTTCCGCCTCACACAATATACCCACACTATATACCCACCACAACATACCACCAGACCCCCCTCAAACCCACACCACCTCTGATCACCCCCCACCCCCAACACACACATACACAGTCTATAGCAGGCATTCTCAAACTGCGGCCCTCCAGATATTGTAAAACTACAACTCCCATGATGCCCCTCTATAGGATGATAGCTGTAGACTGTCATGGAATGATGTGATTTTTAGTTTAGAAACAGCTGGAGGGCCGCAGTTTGCTGGAGAGCTGTAGTTTGAGGATGCCTAGGCTATAGATTCTAATAAGTGTCCCGTTGGTTAGGAGAAGTAATGTTTGACATTCAGTATTTTCTTGTTCTCTTAGCATTACCCAGGGTGCACCACGGGGAGGAGAACCAGCCTTACGCCTAATACCATACCGTCACTTCACTAGACAGGTACATCTCTCCTCAGATGGCCAATATCTCATACTACACACACATAAAATTTCAACACAATCCCAAATTTAAAAAAAAATAAGATTAGGCAACTTTAACATTAGTGGCAGGGGAGTACGTCTGACTATTCCAGGAAGATGAACAGCCTGTCGGATCCGTACTGTCGCTAGTTCACCTACGCCCCTAGAATGACGCATTCGTCCCTATTGACTATAATGTTGGCGGGGGCGGCGGTACGGAAGCAGCAAGGCAGCGCACGGCGAGAGACAGTCTAACTGAAAGCTCTGCATGTCGTAGTTTAAGCCCGGGGAACCTCTCGCCGTGCGCTGCCTTAGCCATAGTCACCAACATTTATTCATCATCTCAACCACCAAACCAAAAATTATTAGTGTTTGAAAGTGAAATATTCGATTTAAAGTTACCGTTATAAAATCTGATTATATGCTTTTTTTTATACTGCAGCACATGTTGGACCAAGGATATGATCAGACCCGCTCCCATGCTGAGAAAAAAAAAATTGTCCGCAGGATCGGGTATGAGCTGTGGCAGGACTATGAAGGCCAGCACAAACGTCTGGCCATTTTAAAAAAATGGTCAGACCTGAAAAGGAGGCATGCGGAAAGAATCCGCGAGATCCGGGACGAAAAATGTCCAGGTATAATGATTACTAAGTGTTGGAATAAAGATACAAAAGTAATGTAAAGCATATATACATTTTTGTTTTTAGATTTTTTCTAAAAGTAGTAAAATTTGTTATTATAGGTGTTCCTTTACCTGTCGTCAGGCGCAGGCCTCCCAGACAGCAGTTGTGGGAGGTCTCGGCGTCAGAGGAGGAGGAGGAGGCCGGACCCTCAGGGCAACAACATGCCTCTAGCCCCCCAGAGGAGTCAGTGGCAGGAGTGGAAGGCGGACCTTCACCCTAACCCGCCTCACCCCCTCAAGTGGCTAATGACGACGACGAGGAGGAGGAACTGATCACCACCCCCCACAAGGAGTGTAAGTATGTGCTGTGGCTGCTTTCACTCATTCACTGTTCACACACACAAACACATTTCAGTTTAGTCTTCACCATAGACATACTTTTTTGGAGCAAACAATAAGCATGTTAAAGCTTTGCTAATAATCTTTCTTCAGCCCACACATATTGGAGAACCTATAGTCCCACACTTACAGTTCTGTACAAGCAGGATATCAAAAAAGTACTATCTCAACACTCTTTACAGTCTTCCAGAGGTCTGGTTCCCCTCTATGATTGTTCTGCGTTCCGATCGCCTATCCACACTGTATTTTAACAGCCTTTTTAACCACAATGTTATGTAAACCCCAAGATGTAGTACAGGTGTGACCTGTCCCACCCAATGTCTCTGACTATTAAAACCCAGGCCCAAAATAATTTCTAAAGAAAACCTCCCTAAAACTTATAGTTACAGCCATACTGATTCACCGAAGTTATCTCACTGAGGCAAACATTCCCACATTCCCATTGAGACATACCGAGCAGCCATGATTATTCCCCAAACTCGGACCAGATATTGTTGGTGTCAACCTGAATAAATGGGTATATTTGGGGGGTGGGGGGGGACACCCCAAAGTGAGCGGAGCTACTATTGGCCCAGAATGACAGACAACACCGTGTTAGATCCTAAATCCGTGTGACAAAAAAAAAAAAAAAAATATATATATATATAAATTTTAGTAGGTTCATCAATCAGTCCTTTACAATTCCAACTGCACAAGACCTTTTGACAAGGGAAGGCCACATACGGTCCACACCGTGCTACAGCGTGAACCACAACATAGCCGCCCCAAACCACACTTAATTTAAAATAAAAAATAATAAAATAAAGTAAAATAATTTCATTTTGTGAATGAAGCCGAACAACACTAGATAAAATGTATTTTTAAAAAGTTTATTTAAATAAATATTTGCAAGTCTAAATATTGACAATACATAAATTAGCTGCGCACATGCGAGAATACGAAACATGCAAGCCAGGTTAAGAGAATTCATAATCCGACAGTACATTCTACTGGAGGAGGCGTTCCCATGGTGATCGTTAGCTCAAAGTTGTAATCGCAATGCGTTTATTGCGGTATATTATCCCTCTGGGTGTCTTTTACAGCCTTTTTAGTGCCCAAAAGTTCGGGTCCCCATTGACTTCTATGGGGTTCGGGTTCGGGATGAAGTTCGGGTTGAGTTCGGATGACGAACCCGGACATTTTCCGGAAGTTCGGCCGAACCTCTCGAACCCGAACATCCAGGTGTTCGCTCATCTCTACTAATAAACATAGCCCTGAGTCGGACTGTTGTTTTTATAAGATTGTATTTTAAAAAACATTGCATTTATGACCACACCGTACATTCACGTATATATTTTCAGCCCTCTCTACTATTCATCTTTGTTTTCAGGTGCACTTTATTCTTACACTTGTTAATAATGTATTTGACATTTCATACCCGAATATTAGGACTCTCGGACATCTATTTAGGTGTTTTGTCTTAGCTCGGTGCTTGAAAATGATTTGAACCTTCTAAAACTGACTAACCAATTTGGTACACGAGCAGAAGATATGGATTTCAACATGGGTGTTTAACAAATTAAAATATCGCATACTGAGTTTTGAAAGTGGGGCGAAAGGCTATGCAGTAACACAACTGTTTAAGGTGTAAAACACTACCGCCCTAACATCCTAGTATGTAGCGCAAGGCCTAAAAGATTATCAACTCAACAAACCAGGTACTGTTGTTTTAAATAGCTCTTAGATAACTCAGCATGATCATGACATGCTGTAGCACCAACAGCAGGATTTCAGAAGTGGTCTATTATCATGGCCGGTGGCCACATGTAGCTTGGCCCGATTCACCAGCACAGGCAGCAGAAGCATCAGACGTAATGTTAAAAGGCCCAAATGTAACTCAACATGTTCAAGACATGCAGCAGCATCAACAGCAGGATTTAAGAAGTGGTGTATTATCAGGGCAACATGTAGCTTGGCCCAATTCGGTAGCACAGGCAGCAGCAGACGTTATGGTAAAAGGCCCAGATGTAACTCAACATGTTCAAGACATGCAGCAGCATCAACAGCAGGATTTAAGAAGTGGTGCATTATCAGGGCAACATGTAGCTTGGCCCAATTCGGCAGCACAGGCAGCAGCAGACGTTATGGTAGACGGCCCAAATGTAGCTCAACATTTTCATGACATGCAGCAGCATCAACAGCATGATTTAAGAAGTGGTGTATTATCATGGCCACATGTAGCTTGGCCAAATTCAGCAGCACAGGCAGCAGCAGAAGTTATGTTAAAAGGCCCAAATGTAACTCCACATGTTCAAGACATGCAGCAGCATCAACAGCAGGATTTAAGAAGTGGTGTATTATCAGGGCAACATGTAGCTTGGCCCAATTCGGCAGCACATGCGGCAGCAGACGTTATGTTAAAAGGCCCAAATATAACTCAACATGTTCAAGACATGCAGCAGCATCAACAGCAGTGTGGCAAAACCAACTTTGCCACTGGGTGCTGGAGAAGCCTGGTTGCCAGTCTCTTGCCCCAGGATTATGGGCCCTCTCATCAGCCCATGCTAAACTTAAACCCCATTGCGATTTGACTGTGTTTGTGGCATCTGAGCGCTGTTTGGATATATTGAGCGCTCAGATCCAAGCCATCTGGGGATATGTTAAATGTCTATATTCACTGTAATGGTTGGGACATTGTATATTTGAATAGTGATGTCTGTCCTATTGTCCCCACGTGTGTATTGGCGATTTCCCTTTGTCCTGAGAGATAATTGAATTACTCCTCTGTTGTCTCCAGGACAGAAGACATTGTTTAAAACTATGTATTCTCCTGCCTGTGATAATTAAATCAACCCATGGTGTAAGGTAATTGTATCACAGGCAGCAGGGAGAATTTTGTATGGGAGTGTTTAAACTGTAAAGATGTAAAGGATTGGCTGTTAGGTCATGTCCTCAGTTTCCAACCAGGTCCACGGGGGTGGTAACCTTGTTGGAAAATGTGCATAAGTCAATGCTTGTGTGTTCAACAAAGAGTTCCTGTTTTACATTTAACATAGAGCCTTGTCTCATGTGTATGGGGATTGCTATATGCTGTATACTCCCCTGGCTATAACTCCTAGCTCTTGTAAGAGCTGTTCCTGCTCTCTGGTTTAGGAGAGGTTCACCCACTGGAGCCTGGAGCCTTGTCATAGGTCCAGGGTGGGAAGGAGATGTTAAGACCTCAACCAAGCTTCTCCGGTTCGTGGGGTCTGCAGCGCTTACGGTGTCAAGTGGAGTGCTTGGAGTCCTCAGGAAGCACTAGAAGCATCCATCGATGGAGGTACACGGTCGGGTGCCAGGAGATCAGTTGCATGATTTAAGAAGTGGTGTATTATCATAGCCACATGTAGCTTGGCCAAATTCAGCAGCACAAGCAGCAGCAGACATTATGTTAATAGGCCCAAAAGGAACTCAACATGTTCAAAACAAATTCATAATTAATTAAAAAATTAAATTAATATATACATGATAAAAACTTGACAATAAATATTGATCTATTAAATATTAATAAATAAATAATAAAATTTATTAATAAAAAGTTAAAAACAGAGGGAAAAATTAAAAAAACAATGGAGTTTGGGAGGGAGAGCAAAGGAGAGGGATGGACAAGGGACCCTTCAGCGTCCTGAACCGACAGCGGGGGCCATGAAGTCACTGCTGATCCAGGACTCATTCATCTTAATGAATGTGAGTCTGTCCACGGAGTCTGTGGAAAGACGGGTCTGCTTGTCCGTGACCATCCCACCTGCAGCGCTGAATGCCCGCTCAGACAGTACGCTGGAGGGGGGGCAAGATAGTAAGTCCAGCGCATACTGAGCGAGCTCACGGTAGGTGTCCAGCCTGGCACCCCAGTACTCCATGGGGTAGTCGGTGGTCATGCTGTCGGAAGCACCTACCGACCCCATGTAGTCTGCCACCATGCGGGCCAGCCGCTGGTGGTGACTGATGCTGCTGCTGGTACTGGGTTGCGCAGACTGGTAGAAGAGCCTCATCTCACCCAGAAGGTCACCTGCTTGGCTGGTGCTGCTGGTGCCAGTCGTCTGCTGGGTGAGATGGGCGGGGAGAACTGGAGCTTGAGGCCGAGGGTTTGCCTCTTCCAGCCGGTGGATAGGACAGGCCCGCAATTTTTCAAGACGGGCCTGCCTCCGGCTGGCTGGGATGAACTGCTCCAGCTACCCCTTGCAGCAAGGGTCTAAAAGGGTGGCCAACCAAATGTCATCCCTCTCCTTAAATTTCTTGATCCGGGGGTCCCTCCTGAGGCATCGCAGCATATGGGCAGCCATGGGGAAGAGCACAGCCTGCTGTGACTCTTCATGACTGCCCCGGACCATGACCTCTTGGTCCTCCTGCTGCTGATGCTGCTGCTCCCGGTCGGAGATGCCCCACCCCCGGACTATCGGTGCCCCCAGCACTAGCTCTCCCTCCTGACCAGGCCCAGACTCCTGGATGTGCACTGATTCCTCATTCTCCTCCTCCTCCTCGTCCTGAGCCTGGTCCTGGTGGAGCATGGTTGACTCTTTATGCTCCACCAAGGCACTCTCCCCAGCCTCGAACAGGCGATCTAGTGTCCTGTCCAGCAGGAACACTAGGGGGAGCACGTCATTCAGGCCGAAATGCTCCCCGCTGACCATCTTTTCCACCTGCTCGATTGGGGCCAGCATGTGGCAGACCTGCTGTATCTGCCCCCACTCCGCATTGGTGATGTAGGGGAGTGGGTGTGATGGCCCTGAAGTGCCCTGAAGTCCCTCAACGCCCATTGCTGCTCCTACAACCTCTCCAGCATGTGCAGGGTGGAGTTCCACCGCGTCACACTGTTCCTAATCAGCCTGTGGGGGGCAGGCTGTTGTCCCTCTGTAGTTTGGACAGGGACGCAGTGGCAGTTGGGGAGCGTCTGAAGTGGCTGGCAATCCTAAGTACCATTTGTACAATGTCACTCAACCTTGGGAATGTTCGTAGGAATTTCTGTACGACAAGGTTGAGGACATGTGCCATGCAGGGTACGTGTGTGAGACTGCCAGCAAGAAGGGCGGCGAATAGGTTGCTGCCGTTATCACAGAAAACCATACCTGCCTGGAGCCTTCGGGGTGTCAGCCACTTCTGAACCTGAGCCTGTAGTGTGGACAGAACATCAGGTCCAGTGTGTCTCCAGTCCCCTAAGCTCACAAGCTGGAGCACGGCCTGACAGCGAACGTGCCCCACACTTGCGTAGCAACTGGGACGCTTGCTGGGGGATCAGCAGCTTTGGAGACAGTAGCTTGTGGGAGAGAAGCAGTTCTCCCCTGGACAGTCCGGGGCGGCACCACAAATCAGATGCCGCCAATCCCTCCCTGGTGCCTCGGAGGGACACCCAATAGGCTGTGAAGCTTATATAGGGTCCCTGCCCATGCCTGCTGGTCCAGGCATCCATTGTGAGATGCACCCTGTCGCTGACAGCATGATCCAGCGACAGGGATACATTCTGCACAATGTGCTGGTGTAGAGCAGGGACGCCGGTCCTGGCAAAGTAATGGCAGTTGGGGACAAGCCATCTGGGTTGGGCCTGCTCTAACATCTGCATAAATGGATTGCTATCCACCAGATTGTAAGGCAGCAGATGTTGGGCGATAACCCTTGCCAGGAGCCCATTGAGTGAACGCACGTAACGGTCCCGGGGGCGTAGGGCGCGGTGCGTTCAAATGCATCTGCAGTAGATGGCTGGTGCCGGACGGCAGAGGAGGGTGCAGTGGGGGCAGAGGTACGGCTGCCGGTACCAGTACCTCTATTTGAGGGAGCGGGGGAGTGGGAATGAGTTGGTGGAAGGGGTTGGGGTGGCTGCAGTACAGTGGCAGGAACTGCTGTCTCCTGCACACTGCTGGTGGCGCTGCTGCTTTGACCACCCTGCACCTGTTACCACTCCCGCCAGTGGTTGACTCGCATTTGCTGGTTGAGGGCCATGGTACCCAGCCGAGCCATAGATCTCCCTCTCCTCACCCTGGCATGGCACAGCTAACAAATGTAAACTGTGAAATCATCTGCTGCCAGGGTGAAGTAAGCCCAAACAGGCGACTTCCGCACCGACCTCCTGTCAGATGGGGTGGTGCTGGCCTGCGCCTGTTCGGGCTCGGTGCGCACAGGTGGAGCTGGCTGCTGCTGCCTACTCCTGCTGCCATTATCAGTGGAGCCCCTGACAGACTCTGCATCCTGGGAAGTAATGGGCCTGCTGCCACTTGTGAAAAAGTCACGGATCAGGCAGATGCCCCTGCCACCTGCGCCTGCCTGTCCGTGGCTTGAGGAGCGGCCCCATGCTGGGAGTGGTCCAGCGCGGGAACCAACTCCACTGTTACCCTGACCACGTCCACGGCTGCCTGCATGGCCCGTTACACTCATGCTGCTGGGGATTAGGGGAAAACTTTATTGATGTGGGGACGATGGGTGAAAAATGAAAAGGATGTAAACTGTAACACACTACACTAAACACTAAAAATGTAAAGCTATCAAAAAAAAAATTTTCTACCTAAGACAAAACTAACAGACACAAAGAGACTAAAAAACTTACACTAAACACAAAGCACGTAAAACTTTAAAAAAAATTTTTTTAACCTGACACAGACACTAACTGACACACAGAGACTAAAAGACGTTTTTTTTTTTAACGTAGGACAGGAAAAACTACACTAAACACACAAACATATAAAACTTTTTTTTTTTAACCTAAGACAGACACTTACTGACAAACAGAGACTAAAATTGACTTTTTTAACGTTGGACTAACAAAACTACACTAAATGCCGAACACTTAAAACGTAAACTCTTTATTTAACCTGACACAGACAGTTACTGACACACAGAGACTACAAGATGGTTTTTTTTTAACGTAGGACAGAAAAAACTACACTAAACACGTAAACCTATAAACCTTTTTTTGTATTATTTTTTGTTTTTAAACCTAAGACAGACACTAACTGACATACAGAGATTAAAAGAAAGGTTTTTTTTTTTTTAACAGAGGACAGACAGAACTACACTAAACAAAAAACATATAAAACTTAAAACCTTTTTTTTTTTTTTTTAACCTGACACACAGAGACTAAAATACTTTTATAAATTAAAAAATAATGGAAATAAATAAAACTAGTACACTAACTGGACGGACACTAACTGACAGACAAAACAGACAGATAGACCGTACACTATACTATATCACTAACTAACCTAAACTACACGCTGCCCTGAAAAATCTAAACTTTACTATTCCCTAACTGTAGCCCTAATACCTAACCTAAACTATCAAGCACTATCTATCTATATTACAGCTACCTACCTAACTCGATGCCCTACACTTAACCCTGCACTGAACCCTATCTGCTACACTAGGCCCTAACACTAACTATATTTTTCTGCTAACTCTACTAAACTACTAAACTATCTCAAATTATTTCGACCCTATCAGCTATAAAACTACACTATTCCCTAATCACTACCTGAAACTAACTAACTAGATTATTATAAATTAAATTCAGATTTTAGAAAACGCACAGCAGAAAAAAATAGCTACAATCTCCAACAAATCCAACACCACAAAATGTCTGATGTCGTCACTTATATAGTGAAGGGGTAGTCTAGTTTCCTATTGGTTGCTAGGGATGTTGCTAAGTTGTGACAAAGCCTTCTCATTGGCTATTCAAGCTAAGAGAAGGGAGGGATAATAATAATGATGAGTCACCTCATGCGCTGTAGAAAAAAAAATATATTTGCATGGATAATATATCACTATATTCTACATATTTGAGAATTCGACCAAGCAAAAGCTGTATGAAAATAGCTTGATGCCCCTATGCGATTACAAAAATGCAAATATTGTATTCTAAATGATTCTAATTACTGAATACTGATATATAATTTCCCTTTTTACTGTATTTTATGTCATGCGAAAAATCGTCAATTACATATGCGCGTGAATCGGGTCGCATAAGGGCAGTATAATATTGGGTTGGCTTGCTTGGTCGAATAGATGAAGATAGAGAAAATAGCGAATATAGTGCTATATTCGCAATATTCGTCTATTCGAGTAGACCAAGATAACCCATTGAATGAACACAATATCATACTGCCCTTATACGTCCCGATTCACGTGTATATGTAATTGCCGATTTTTCGCATGACATGAAATACAGTTTCCTACATAAAGAGGGAAATTATACATCAGTAACAATTCTCATTACTGATTTATAATTCTCTCTATGTAAGATAGTTTATGTCATGCGAAAAATCGGCAATTACATATGCGCGTAAATCGAGTCGCATAAGGGCAGTATACTATTGGGTTGGTTTGCTTGGTCGAATAGATGAAGATAGAGAAAATAGCGAATATAGTGCTATATTCGCAATATTCGTCTATTCGAGTAGACCAAGATAACTCATTGAATGAACACAATATCATACTGCCCTTATGCGGTGCGATTCACGCGTATATGTAATTGCCGATTTTTCACATGACATAAAATACAGTATCCTACATAAAGAGGGAAATTATACATCACAGTAACAATTCTCATTACTGATTTAGAATTCTCCTCTGTATGTAAGATAGTTTGTGTCATGCGAAAAATCAGCAATTACATATGCGCGTGAATCGCACCACATAAGAGCAGTATACTATTGTGTTCATTCAATGGGTTGTCTTGGTCGACTCGAATAAGATAAAGATTGTAATATAGCACTATATTTGCTATATTCGAGATTCAACATATCTAGATTATGTTATCTACCAAGCCAACTGTTACTTATAGTTGGCTTGGTAGAATTGTTGAATATAGCGAATATCACGAATATCACTATATTGTTCTCAATAACCGTGATCGCCGAACAGTGTGCTGTCTTCCCGGCGCTAGAGTTCGGCACATCGCGGATCGGGTTGACAGATTACTGGGAGGGGCTGGAGAAGATCCAGTGGTCATGGTCCATATCGGAACCAATGACAAAGTTAGGGGTAGGTGGAGCGTCCTTAAAAATGAATTCAGGGATTTAGGTCAAAAGCTTAGGGCAAGGACCTCAAAGGTAGTTTTTTCCGAGATACTGGCTGTATCAAGAGCCAGAGAAGAAAGGCAGTGGGAGATTAGAGAGGTTAACAAGTGGCTCAAGAACTGGTGTAGGAAGGAGGGGTTTGGGTTCCTGGAGAACTGGGCCGACTTCTCTGACGGCTACAGGCTCTATCGTAGGGATGGGCTGCACCTCAATGGGGAAGGGGCAGCTGTGTTGGGGAGAAAGATGGCGAGAAGGTTGGAGGAGTGTTTAAAATAGGGACTGGGGGGAGGGTAATTACATTATAGGAGGGGAAGATAGTGCAGATAGATACCGGGGGCAAGGTAGTGGGACTGGGGGAGGAATGGAAGGAGGGACTAAAACAGTTCAGAACGAAAGGTGTAGGCTTAAATATATACAAAAACCTCTTAATTGTATGTACACTAATGGCAGAAGCCTGACTAACAAAACTGGGGAACTGGAATTAGTGATGTGTGAGGAGGACTATGATATGGCTGGATGACAGCTATGACTGGGCAGTTAATGTACAGGGTTACAGTCTGTTTAGAAAGGATCGTCAAAACCGGAGAGGTGGAGGGGTCTGCCTTTATGTAAAGTCCTATCTAAAGCCCACAGTCCGAGAAGATATAAGTGAGGGACATGAACATGTGGAGTCACTGTGGGTAGAGATACATGGAGCCAAAAACAATAATAAATTACTAATAGGAGTTTACTATAAACCACCTAATATACCAGAGTCCACAGAAAATCTATTACTAAATGAGATAGACAAGGCCGCAAATCATAATGAAGTCGTTATTATGGGGGACTTCAACTACCCAGATATAGACTGGGAAACTGAAAGCTGTACATCGCATAAAGGAAACATGTTCTTGGCAATAACCAAAGACAATTATCTTTCCCAACTGGTTCAGGACCCGACTAGAGGGACGGCCATACTGGACTTAGTATTAACCAATAGACCTGACAGAACAACAGATGTGCAAATTGGGGGACACCTTGGAAATAGTGACCATAAAGTAATATCCTTCCAATTATCATTCAAAAGAGCATTTTTACAGGGAGGAACAAAAATACCAAACTTCAAAAAAGCTAAATTTAGCCAACTAAGTGAGGCCATAGGCCTAACTAACTGGGACAAAATCAAAAATACAGCCACAAAATGGAAGATCTTTAAAAGCATCCTAAATTCTCATTGTGAGAGGTACATACTGTATGGGAATAAATGGTTAAGGAACAAAAAGAAACCAATGTGGATAAATATAAATGTAAAGAAAGCACTAAAACAGGAGGGTAGCGAGGAAGCACTGAAAAACTATAAGGAAAAAAATAGAACATGTAAAAAACAAATAAAAGCGGCCAAACTAGAGACCGAGAGATTGATTGCCAAAGAGAGTAAAACTAATCCTAAAATTTTCTTTAATTATATAAATGTTAAAAAGTATAAATATGAAGGTGTCGGCCCTTTAAAGAGTAATGAAAGGGGAGTTGCAGAGAGCGATGAGGAGAAAGCAAAGCTGTTAAATATTTTTTTCTCCAATGTATTCACTGAGGAAAATAAACTGTCAGATGAAATGCTGAATGTAAAAATAAATCCCCCATTAAAAGTGTCCTGTCTGACCCAAGAAGAAGTACAACAGCGACTTAACAATATTAAAATAGACAAACGCCAGGACCGGAAGGCATACACCCCCGTATCCTAAGGGAATTAAGTATTGTCATAGCCAGACCCTTTTTTTAGATATTTTCGGACTCTATACTGACAGGGAATGTCCCACAGGATTGGTGCATAGCAAATGTGGTGCCAATATTCAAAAAGGGTCCAAAAACAGAGCCCGGAAACTATAGGCCGGTAAGTTTAACATCTGTTGTGGGGAAACTGTTTGAAGGCTGTTTGAGAGATGCTATCTTAGAGGATCTCAACAGAAATAAGCAAATAATGCCATATCAGCATGGCTTCATGAGGGATCGGTCATGCCAAACGAATTTAATCAGTTTCTATGAGGAGGTAAGTTGTAGACTTCACAGCGGCGAATCAATGGATGTCGTATATCTAGACTTCTCCAAAGCATTTGACACTGTACCTCATAAAAGGTTAGTATATAAAATGAGGATGCTCGGACTGGGAGAAAATGCCTGTAAGTGGGTAAGTAACTGGCTGAGTGAGAGAAAAAAGAGGGTGGTTATTAACGGTACACACTCAGATTGGGCAACTGTCAATAGTGGGGTACCTCAGGGGTCAGTACTGGGCCCTATTCTTTTCAATATATTTATTAATGATCTTGTAGAAGGCTTGCACAGTAAAATATCAATTTTTGCAGATGACACTAAACTGTGTAAAGTAATTAACACTGAAGAGGACAATATACTGCTACAGAGGGATCTGGATAGATTGGAGGCTTGGGCAGAGAAGTGGCAGATGAGGTTTAACACTGACAAATGTAAAGTTATACACATGGGAAGGAATAATGCAAGTCACCCGTACATACTAAATGGTAACACTGACATGGAAAAGGATCTAGGAATTTTAATAAACAGCAAACTAAGCTGCAAAAACCAGTGTCAGGCAGCTGCCGCCAGGGCCAATAAGATAATGGGTTGCATCAAAAGGGGCATAGACGCCCGTGATGAGAACATAGTCCTACCACTTTACAAATCGCTAGTCAGACCACACATGGAGTACTGTGTACAGTTCTGGGCTCCTGTGAACAAGGCAGACATAGCAGAGCTGGAGAGGGTTCAGAGGAGAGCAACTAAAGTAATAACTGGAATGGGGCAACTACAGCACCCTGAAAGATTATCAAAATTAGGGTTATTTACTTTAGAACAATGACGACTGAGGGGAGATTTAATAATTATGTATAAATATATCAGGGGTCAGTACAGAGATCTCTCCCATCATCTATTCATCCCCAGGACTGTCACTGTGACGAGGGGACATCCCCTGCGTCTGGAGGAAAGAAGGTTTGTACACAAACATAGAATAGGATTCTTTACGGTAAGAGCAGTGAGACTATGGAACTCTCTGCCTGAGGAGGTGGTGATGGTGAGTACAATAAAGGATTTCAAGAGGGGCCTGAATGTATTCCTAGAGGGTAATAATATTACAGGCTATAGCTTCTAGAGATGGGTTGTTGATCCAGGGAGTACTTCTTTCCTCTGGATCAACTAGCAGGATGACAGGCCGAACTGGATGGACAGATGTCTTTTTTTGGCCTTATGTACTATGTTACTATGTTACTATGTTACTATATTCTAGCAAGCCAACCATTAGGAACTCAGCTCTAAGTTGAATTCGCATTGCGATTAATATAACCTGTAATACTTGCATTGCGAATTCAACTTAGAGCTGGGTTCCTAAAGGTTGGCTTGCTGGAATATTACGAATATCCCGAATTCACGAATATAGCACTATATTCACAATCCTCGTTATATTCCAGCAAGTAGCAAGTTCAACCAACCAACAACCATTAGGAGCTCAGTTCTAAGTTTAATTTGCAATGCAAACATATACTCGCATCGCAAATTCAACTTTGAGCTGGGTGCCTAAAGGTTATGTTGCTAGAATTGACGAAGATTGAGAATATAGTGCTATATTCTCAATCTTCTTTATATTCTAGCAACAACCATTAGGAACCCAGCTGTAAGTTTAATTTGCGATGCGAACATATACTCGCATTGAGAATTAAAGTTAGAGCTGGGTTGATGGATTCCCATTGAAAATGAAAACATGATTCCTTCCTGCTTAGTTGCTTGTGGGCCAATGACTCATTGACCCACAAGAAAGAAGCAGGGACAAATCATGTTTTCGCTTTTCAGATGTTGAAAAAATGGCGAATATTCGAAATAGCAAATATATATCATTATATTCTAAATATTCGCGAATTATCGAAGTTGCCATATTCACGATAAAAATTTGCAATTTGAATATTCGCGCTCAACACTACAAGGGAATGGTGTAAAAAAAATAAAAATAGAAAACAGACACCCAACTTCTTTTATTGTGACTTCACCTCCCAAAAATTAGAAAAAAGCGACCAGAAAGCCAAATGTAACCCAAAATGGTGCCAATAAAAGCTACAGCTTGTACCGCACAAAATAAGCCCTCACGCATCTCACTCAACAAAAAAATTAAAAAGTTATCGCTCTTAAAAACCATGACAAAAAATTGCATATTAGAAATTACAGATGCCGCTCCTTCCCTTCTGAGCCCTAACCCAAATAACAGTGTACAACCACAATTGGGGTGTTACTGTATTCAGGAGAAAATGGCTAGCAAATTGTTATCTTTTGTGAAAAAGAAAGTTTGGGGCTAATGCACCATCTTCTTGTAAAAAAAAAATTTAATTTTTCATTTTTACAGCCAAGTATTATAAATTCTATGAAACACCTGTTGGGTCAAGTGTTCACTACACCCATTAAAAATTTCTTGGGTGGTGTATCTTACAAAATGTGGTCACCTTTTGGGGGTTTTCACTGTGGGGATACCTCCGGGTCTCTTTAAATGCAACATTCCAGCAAAATCCCTCCACTAAAATCCATATGGCGCCCTTGCCTTCTGTGCCCTGCCATGTGCCCAGTGGTATAAAACCACATATGGGGTGTTTCTGTAAACTGCTGAATCAGGGTAATAAATATTTAGGTTTGGTTTGTTGTTAACCCTTGATGTGTTGAAAATTAATTAAAATGGAAAATTTGCAAAAAAATGAGAAATTTTAAACTTTCACATCTATTTTTATTTAATTCCTGTTTTTTTGAATATCTCTACTTTTAAGACCGATAGTAATACCTCATAAAATAGTTATCAATCAACATTCCCCATACTTTTTCAAATTTTCACCAAAGTTTCCAAAACCATTTTTTTAAGCACCAATTCAGTTATACAATGATTTTGAGGGGCTTACATAATGGAAACACCCATAATTGACCCCATTTTAGAAACTACACCAATCAAATTATTCAAAACTCATGTTACAAACTTTGTTAACCCTTGAGGTGTTCCACAAGAATGAAATGAAAAAGGTAGATTGGTAGATTTTTTATGTTAATCAAATTATTCTTGCAACACAGCAATGGTTAACAGCAAAATAAACCTCAATATGCATTACTCTGATTCTGCAGTTTACAGAAATACCCCATATGTGGTAGTAAACTGCTCTATGGGCATGTGCCAGTGGTCAGAAGGAAAGCAACGCCATATGGATTTTGGAGGCCGATTTTGCTAGAATGGTTTTTAGGTGCCATTTTGTATTTGAAGAGACCCTAACGTACCCCTACAGTGGAAACCCCCCAAAACTGACCCCCATTCCAGAAACTATACCCCTCAAGGAATATTTCAAGGTGTGCAGTGAGCACTTTGACCCATCAGGAGTTTCACAGAATTAGGAAACACATGGCTGTGAAAATGAAAAATTAACATTTTTTCCAGAAAAAGTTGATTTACACTTACATTTTTCACTTTCCCAAGGGGTAATAGGACAAAATGCACCCCACATTTTGTTATCCATCTCCCTCTGAATACAGCAACACCCCACAGGTGCTTAAAAACGGATGCTTGAGCGCATGGCAGGGTTCAAAAGGGAAGAAGCACCAGATGGCTTTTGGAGGACAGATTTTGCAGGATTGCTTTTGGGAGCTATGTCGCATATGTAGGCATCCTGAGGTACCCCTACAGTGGAAACCCCCAAAAAGGGACCCCATTTTGGAAACTAGACCCCTCAAAGAGTATTTCAAGGTGTGTAGTGAGCACTTTGACCCATCAGGTGTTTCACAGAATTGGGAAACACATGGGTGTGAAAATGAAAAATCAACATTTTTTCCAGAAAAAGGGGTAACCAGACAAAATGCACCCCACACTTTGTTACCCATTTCCCCCTGAATACGGCAACACCCCACATGTGCTTGTAGTCTACTGTATGGGCGCACAGCAGGGCTCTAGAGCAAACTGCAAAATATGGATTTTGAAGGCCTGAAAAAACATACTGAACATGGATTTTAGGTGCCCAGAAATTAAAAACCCCAAGAAGTGACCCTATTTTGGAAAAATCACCCCCGTACGAACACTTTAAGTGGTGGAAATGGGTACTTTTCAGCAAACAGGTGTCTCACAAAATACAGAAACACTTGTTAAAGGCTTTCAAAGCACATATTTGTGAAAATGAAAAATTACTAGCAGACCCCAAATTTTCACTTTCACAGGGGGTTAAAGCAAAAAATGCACCCCAGTATGTGTTCCCCATTTTCTCCCCATTCAGGAAACACCCCATATGTGCTTGTAACCTGCTGTATGGGCGCACAGCAGGGCTCTAGAGGCAAACTGCAAAATATAGATTTTGCAGGCCTGAATAAACAGACATGGAGCATGTTAAAAAATTCCTGAGGTCCACCAAAATTAAAAACCCCAATTTGACCCCATTTTGTAAATAGCACCCCCTACGAACATTTTAAGGGGTTGAAAGGGCACTTTTGACGAAACAAGCGTATTGCAGAAATTAATATGTAGTGGTTGGTGAAAAGTGTGTGTGTTGGTGTAAGCTCTGTGGACAAAATCAGTTATAAGGTGGTAAAATTACAGGGTACATCAAGGATGAAATTATTCCATGGATGAGTGATAGATTCTAAAACAATCCTTGATGCACAGGGCAGGTTTTTCAGGGCAGGTTTCATAATGGTGTATGGTGTCTTTCCTTATCCCCCTTTTGGAACACACCCTGCATCTTCCATTTCTTGCTGTTTGGGGGACTTCACCAGGAAAATGTTGCCCTGGTACAACTCGGGCACCGTAACTTGCAGAAGTACTGGGGCCCTCGATTTCTTGGTTAGAAAAAATTAGGGCCTTTATCACCACCTCTTGAAACTGTAGGAATGTTCTTGGATGGCCTCTAGATTTAAAAAGCACAAACACATTTTACAGCGCCATCTGTATGAGGTGCATGGCCAGCTTTTTGTACCACGCTTTTGTTTTTCGTGTGGCTTTGTAGGGCTTCAGAATTTGATCTGAAAGATCAACCCCCCAAGGATGGGCCTAATTTTGTACAGATGGTCAAATGCAGGGTCATTCTGGGGTGGGCATTGTGCATTATCGTTGTAATGCAAAAATTTCAGGATTGCTTGGAACAGATTAAGGGCCATAGCACTACTGTATATTGGAGTGTGGTATAAGACATCCAAACTCCAATACTGAGTAATCTTTTTTTTTTTTTAACAACGCCCATATGCAGCAAGAGCCCCCAAAAGGTCATGATCTCTGCTGCATTTACTGGGGTCCAACCTAGGGGTCTAGCGTAGGGCGATGTGGGGTTCTTGGAAATAAATTGTTGGGCGTATAAATTTGTTTGGGTTACCATCAAATTTTTTAAATCTTCAGAGAAAAAGATTTTTAAAAATTCAATTTCAGTGAAGCCTGCATAATCTATCTGAATTCCTGAGTTGCCCAAAAACTCAAGAATTTGGGGCTGATAATCATCAGGGGGTGGGGTCCATATGGGGTCACTGGGGGTCTGTCTCCGCTGCTACCTTGGGGTGTTTTCTAGAGGGTCCCTCATCACCGGATGATGATGAGGGGATAGAGGTGTAGAGGAAAGTGGCATCCTCTTCTTACTCACTGGCCGACTCAGTATCAAAGGCAAGATATGTGTATGGCTCTTCAGCTTGGTAAACTCATTGGGACGGATGGGCTATTTTTATTTTATTGGGATGTAATGTGTGAAATGTGTAAAACTTTATTTAGTGTGGGGTGTGTATGAAGTGCCTTCACATGTGAAGGGGCCTGTAATAAATCGGAAAATAAATTTAGGAGAATAAAACAAAAATTAGCAAAAAGAAAATATTTTCTGCACAAAAAAAGTCTCTTCTGCACAAAAAAAAAATAGCGGTGAAAACTGAGCAGAGGTAATGCACACTACTGATCGCTGCTCAGTGGTTGCAAAATGCACACACACAGATGGTGCATTCATGCAAAATCAGAAACAGACACAAACTGAAATTGATATATATGTATATATATATATTTATATATATAAAACTAGCTACCTACCACTACCTGCAACTCAATGTAAACTCAATGTAAAAAAAAAAAGAGCACTCTACTTATCGGTGCTCTTCAGCACGCACACAGATGGTGTGTGCGTGCAAAAACTGTAGTATAAAAATGCACTACAGTGCTTGGTGGTTTTAAAATGCACGCAGGGAAGCAGATGGTGTGTTCGTGCAAAATCCTACACTGACACTAACTGAAATTAGTGTCAGGTCTTTTTTCACAGAAAAAAAGAAACAAAAATGTGCAGATGTAAATGAGCACACTAGTTATCGGTGCTTGGCAGCACGCACGCACACAGATTGTGCATGCTTGCAAATACTGTAGTATAAAAATTTACTACAGTGGTTAAAAAGTGAACACTGGCTAAAAATGTAACTTATATCTATATATATATAGAAATATAGAGCTCTATATATATTTATATAAACCCCTAACTACAGTTTCTTCTTTTTAACAAAAAAAAGCAAAAATTGGCAAACAAAAATTAACACAGATGTGAAAAGAAAAAAGCGCACTGGTGGTCACAGCTCACACGCAGAAAAAGTTGTGAAGAGCTGGAAAATAGTAACAAAAAAAGTGCACGGACCAAATGGCGTCTGTAAAAAAAAGGACTTGGGGGAGGCGGGGGGGGGGGTGTCGTAAAGGGACAGGGACGGTGGTTGAGGAATCAAGAACTGCTGCAAATGGAAAAAAAATCACTGCAACAGTTCCAGATGTTCTTCTTCTTTTCTTCTTTCTTCTTCTTTACAGGAACAGTTGAAGTCGCAGTGGTGGTGCACCATAAGTCCCAGCAAGACAACCAGCAGCACAGAGGGGCACAGAACCTCTCTGCATGCATTCACCAGCTGGAATAACTGCATGCAGGGAAGCTCAGCATATTGTTCCAATCAATAGCAGCGCTGGCAGCCAAACACTGGTGTCCCCTGCCTGACCCAGGGGGGACAGGTGCTGACAAGTTCAGCACTAGTCACCCCTGTGCAAACCCTTTTCCAGATCCCTGCAGCTTCCAAGATGAATGAAAAATCATCCGGAGCTGCGATTGGCCGGTTTGCAGAAATCGGCTAATTGCAGCGATCGATGTTGCAGGGGGGTGGAAAAACCTCCCTGTACCCCTAGGGAAGACAGCTGCCTGCTGTCTTGGGCAGTCATTATCACCCGGTCATCAAGCGATTTCGCTCAGGGACCGAGTGAACGCCGCACCGTAGCTGTACTGCTCTGTTATCTTGTACCTAGTTTGCATTGCTGTACAGCTATGGTGCAGGTAGCAAACAGGTTAAAGGGTTAAAAAAATTTCTACAATCAGTTTTGAATACTCTGAGGGCTGTAGTTTCTGAAATGAGGTCATTTATGGGTGGTTTCTACTATGTAAGCCCCACAAAGTGACTTCATAATCGAACTGGTCCATAAAAAAGTTGATTTTGGAAGTTCTCTTAATAAATTTCAAAAATTGCTTCTATAAAATTCTTTATTTTTTATAAATAAAGGTAAAACATATTGACTCAAATTTTCCATTAACATGATGTACAATGTGTCACGAGAAAACAATCTAAGAATGGCTTGGATAATTAAAAGCGTTCCAAAGTTATGACCACATAAAGTGACACAGATTTGCAAAATTAGGCCTGGTCAGGAAGGGGGCAAATGGCCCGTTTTGGAAGTGGTTAATATTGATATGATTCAACAAATATGTGATTGTGATTAAATACATAATCACAAACTCCAGTGTTAAATTTCTCCATGTGATCTCCAGCAATGACTGACTTTAGACATGTTTCCTTTAGAAATTATTAAGAATCTATCTATAATTTCCTCCTTGTTTAAGGTGCTTTGATTTGATTTCTGAAGGGTTATTGCTTCACGTCATGAAATATTTTGGGAATTATTAATATTGTAATAATCATGAAGCAATTTAGCTACGCTTACCTATTTAAAGTTTAAACCCATTCATTTAATATTTTCTTACAATAGTTTTAACATTTCTTAAGTGAGAATTTTGCTAATTTCCTTGAAATTATCATACTCACTTATATAGTGCTACTATATTTTGCAGCGCTTTACAGACATTATTATCAACCCGTCCCCAATGAGGCTAACAATCTAAGTTCTTTGGAGTGTGGGAGGAAACCCACGCAAACTCCATGCAGATGTTGTCTTTGGTTGGATTAGAACCTAAGACCCTAGCAGTGCAAATCAACAGTGCTAACCACTGAGCCACCTTGCTGCCCATTGAAATATGGTTATATAACAATTCTGTGACCTGAGTGAATAGAACAGTGATGTTTCTCACTCATTTTCTTGATAGAAAGAGAATTGTATAAAAAGACAACACCAATTGTAGTGAAAAGTCTGTGAAACCTAGTAGACCTGAGCTTGTGGTATTAGGTGACGCTTGGGTAAGGACATTTGATGAAGGGTGAATCATACATAAATTGAAAAGTGTATATTTTTATTTAAAATATTGGTATAACTTAACTTTTAAACTTGACAAGTGAAGTCTGAAGATAATCTGTGCCAACCAGCTTTTAAATTGTAGCTCCAGTACTGGATGAATACAGTACTAACTGATAACAGTATACCAAATTGATAGAAAAAGAAATAGAATAAATTAATTAGTTTACATTAAAGATCAGTGCATCTAGTTTTTCTTCATTCACCTGCAAACTGTGAAATAAATCAGACATACTGTATATTAGAAATAAATTAAAAGATAGAATACCCAGAGTGTTACATGCAATTTGCATATATTCACAATATGCTACAAAGTAAGCAAACTTCAAGCAATGATGGCTATGAAGACCATTCTGTCTATGTATTGAATCAGTGATGGACCCAGGTGGATTTCCTGTCTTTATCACCTCTCTTGAGAAAAGACAAAGGTTAAATGAGACAGTTTATGTTAAAGGAACACTTTCATCAAACATATTATGTGAATATTGTAGGTACATTTTTTTATTTAAAAAATGTGAATCATTCTCTGAATATCATTTTTTTAAGTCACTCTATGTATTCTCCTTCCTGTTCTGGATCTTTAACTTGTTCTTTCTTTGAAGTTTTAGCACAGCAAACAGCCTCTTTAACCCTTTCAGCTCCAGAATTTTTTTTATTTTTTTTAATTTTTTCAATTTCATTTTTCACTTCCTGCCTTTCTGAGGCCATAACTTTTTTTTATTTTTCCATTCACATAGGCGTATGAGGGCTTGTTTTCTAACGACAAATTGCACTTTCTAATGCCACTGTTTAATATTGCATACAATATCAGCTCGAAAAAATTCTAAATGGGGTGAAACTGGAAAAATTCAGCAACAGTTTTATGGGATTGTTTTATGTTTTTTTTTAAAACAGCAAGCATTCAACAGTTATAGTGCCCGCCGCACTTGTGAGCAGGCACAAAACTTTACAGTTCCGATCAGCACTGTACATTTACAGCATTGGTCGGAAAGGGAGTTAAAGAAGTTTTCCAGCCGTACAATATTGAAGACTGGTGCCAGAAGTTGGGCTCTTACAATCAAATAATGATGAACTATAAATATTTTACTCCCAGAAAACCGTTTAATTTTCTCATCACTGTGAGCAGAGAGAGATCCCCTGTAGTGACCCAATTAGAGCATCACTCTTTACACTAATCCCAATTCTACATTTAGTATCATTACGAGGATTACCTTTCAGATAACATCTTTCTCTCACAGCAGCAGTAAACTATTAATGGAATACCTGCTTAAATGAAAAATAAAACCAACAATGTTAACTGCTTCAGGACCGCCGTACGCAGGATTGCGTCCTGCGGGCAGTCCTGCTCTTCTGTTCGGACGCGCCGGGGCGTCATCTCGCGAGACGCGAGAGTTCCTGTGAACGCGCGCGCGTGCGGGCGCGCGTTCACAGCGTCGCGCGTCTCGAGAGTTGGACTACAGCCTGCCAGCGATGATCAATCGCTGGCAGGCTGTAGATGCGATCTAAATCGCATCAAACAGCTATATCAGACGCTGTTTTATGAACAGCGTCTGATATAGCTGCTACCTGGTCCTCTGGTGGTCCCATTTTCTGGGATCGACCACCAGAGGACCAGGTAACACAGTAAAAGTTGCACCAAACACTACACTAACCCCCCACCCCCTCACCTATTAACCCCTTGATCACCCCATCTAGACCCCTGATCACCCCCTGTCATTGATCACACCCCTTGTAAGGCTCCATTCAGACGTCCATATGTGTTTTGCGGATCCGTGGATTCACGGATCCGTGGATTCACGGATCCGTGGATTCACGGATCCGCGGATCCGATCCGCGGATCCTCAAAACACGGACACCGGCAATGTGCTTTCCGCATTTTGCAGATCCGCACATTGCCAGAACTATATAGAAATGCTTTTTCTTGTCCGCAATTGCGGACAAGAATAGGACATGTTCTATATTTTTGCGAACGGAAGTGCAGACTCGGAAGCTGGATCCGTAATTCCGATCCGAGCGGGACAAAGTCTGTCCCCATAGAAATGAATGGGTCCGCAATTCCGTTCCGCAAACAGAATTGCGGACGTGTGAATGGGGCATAAGGGTCCCTTATCACCGCCAGTTAGCTAGCTACTTGTTAGGTAGCTAGCGTCCAGCCCACCGCAGTCACTGATTTTGGCAGAGATTTTTTCATCCACATTGCGAATGAAAAAATCTGTGCCGTTCACGGAAAAAAAAATCTCATTACCCGTATGCTCAATATACGGAGAATCGCAGGAACTCCTAATGCTGGCCATACGTGTAATGATTGCGGAGACCCTCAAATGCCAGGGCAGTACAAAAACCCCACATGTGACCCCATTTTAGAAAGAAGACACCCCAAGGTATTCCGTGAGGGGTATGGCGAGTTCATGGAAAATTTAATTTTTTGTCACAAGTTAGTGGAATATGAGACTGTAAAAAAAAAAAAAAAAAAAAAAACAATTTCCGCTAACTTGTGCCAAATTTTTTTTTTTCTGTGAACTCGCCATACCCCTCACAGAATACCTTGGGGTGTCTTCTTTCCACAATGGGGTCACATGTGGGGTATTTATACTGCCCTGGCATTTTAGGGGTGCTAAAGCGTGAGAATCCAAATGCGTAAAATGGCTCTGAAATTCTAAAGGTACTCATTGGTTTAGGGCCCCTTGCGATCTTGGCTGCAAAAGTGCCACTCATGTGGTATCGCCATCAGGAGAAGTAGGTCAGCTAGGGTGTATTTACATATACCCATACTGTGTGTGAGAAATATCGCTGTAAACGACAACTTTTTACATTTTTTTATTCAAAGTTGTCAATATACAGAGATATTTCTCTCACCCAGCATGGGTATATGTAAAAATACACCCCAAAACACATTGCCCTACTTCTCCTGAGTACGGCGATACCACATAAGTGCCGCTTTTTGCAGCCTGGGTGCCAAGGGGCCCAAATTCCAACGAGTACCTTTAGGTTTTACATGGCGGCTCACAATTTAGCCCCGCCCAAAATGCCAGAACAGTAAACACACCCCACAAATGACTCCATTTCGGAAAGTAGACACCCCAAGGTATTCACTGAGGGGCATAGTGAGTCCGTCTGAGTTTTTTTTTTTTTTGCCAGAAGTTATCAGAAATTGAAAATTTTTTTTTTTTTTTTCTCAGAAAGTGTCATTTTCCGCTAACTTGTGAAAAAAAATGAAATGATACATGAACTCACCAAGCCCCTCCGCGAATACTTTGGGGTGTCTTCTTTCTAAAATGGTGTCATTTGGGGGTATTCATACTATCCTGACATTCTAGCACCTGAAGAAACATGACAGGCGCTCAGAAAGTCAGAGCTGCTTCAAAATGAGGAAATTCACTTTTTTGCACCATAGTTTGTAAACGCTATAACTTTTACCCAAACCAATAAATATACACTTATTGGATTTTTTTTTTATCAAAGACATGTAGAACAATAAATTTAGAGAAAAATTTATATAGAAATGTAGTTTTTTTTGAAAAATTTTACAACAGAAAGTGAAAAATGTCATTTTTTTGCAAAAATTTCGGTAATTTTTGATTAATAGCAAAAAAAGTAAAAATGTCAGCAGCAATGAAATACCACCAAATGAAAGCTCTATTAGTGAGAATAAAAGGAGGTAAAATTCATTTGGGTGGTAAGTTGTATGACGGAGCAATAAACGGTGAAATTAGTGTAGTGCTGAATTGTAAAAAGTGGCCTGGTCATTAAGGGTGTTTAAGCTAGGGGGGCTGAAGTGGTTAAACAAAAATTTTTAAAACATTGAGTTTAAAAAAATACCCCATTCTGATAGAAGTTCCCTTTTAAGATTGGTGTCATGTAATAATAGACGGGGTTCACAGGGGTATAGCATTGAGCCATAGAGATTACCATATATGACTGTTCACATAGTCGTTGCTGATAAGATAGCTGCATGGAAATTGTATTGTAAATGTCTGTAAGTCAGCAACACTGTATGGTCCATTCCAATATTTTCACGTTAAGTCACACACTATTTAAGTCAATCAAATATTTATTTTTATGGACTCATGTTCTCATTACTTAGGATTGACCATGAGCCTTATATTTTAGCCAGATATGGAAGTGAGTGAAAAATCAGATAAATATAAGAAAAATTATCTTCAACTACATCATTAAATCTTTTTGAAAATGTTTTGCATTCTGAATGATAAGCAGCAACCAAAAACCTCTGAACATTTATGTGGTGCACACCATTTGCGTTTGCTTATCCATCTCCCCATTCTGTCCCTACCACAGTCACAAAAAAAGAAACAGCAGTTACGTAATATCCAAGTCAAGGTATGATGTTCCTTATCCATTGATGCAGCTATTTGAGCCTATACATCACTGGATAGGTAAAATCACACCCGGACTTGGATTGTGGTTAAAGGCTGTATACTGTGCAAAGTTTGAGCACGAAGGATTTTGACCAGCATAATATAATATTGGCATAGTGCGATCCACTAATATATCAAAGAAATATCTCTAAGTGGAGCGCTCCCGTAATAGAGAAGAAGTACATTTCACCCAGGCAGTCAGCGGGACTCCAACCACGTGACCCACTGACGTCAACAGAGTACAGCAACAGACGCACGGGCCGCGTGCAGGAACCACGAGGACGCCGAGATCCACTAACCCCTGCCGTAAGGAGAACACAGCTCGCCCCTGCCGCAAGGAGAACACAGCCCGCCAAAGGACAACCTCAGCAGACGGGTAAGTGAATCCTGAGCAGAAGACAGAGTGGGACGTTGCACCCAGGCCAGGACACCGTCTCTCCTTTCCAGCAATTAGCATCTCCCATGAAGACTGCCTGATTTTTCCGCATAAAGAAAATATAATAGTATAAGGAAGATACTTATTTATCTACTGACTTAAGAGGACTGTAATACTGGAGACTTTGCCATTAACTCATAAGACTATTATTACGGTTAAAACCTATGCCACTAGGACCTTTTATCATAATTTTTTGAGAGACTGCTATTTAATAATAATGTTTTAACATACCAGTGTTACTTTCTATTTCACTTTGTGGAGCACTTTTACACCACTAAATACTTATCTGGTACCAGATCTAACACATAAAAGAAAAACATTAACCCTTTATTAACCAGCCCACCATTCATCACTATCTTCACCTGTCATTCTGTATACCTAGATTTTAATTTTTAATTACTTTTAATCCTATATTTTAAATATAATAAATACATTGCGTTTTCTGCTAAACCCCGAATATGAGTGTTGCCTGCTAAATTTTTCACTTTATATTATACCCATCTGACTGGGTGAGTCAGTTTCAGCAGATTTGCACCTCTATCATTCATATTGAACAGTTGAGCTGTCTACCTTCCTCTATCATAAGAAAAATTATCTTCGACTACATCATTAAATCTTTTTGAAAATGTTTTGCATTCTGAATGATAAGCAGCAACCAAAAACACCATTTGCATTTGCTTATCCATCTCCTCATTCTGTCCCTACCACAGTCACAAAAAAAGAAACAGCAGTTACGTAATATCCAAGTCAAGGTATGATGTTCCTTATCCATTGATGCAACATTTTAGCTATTTGAGCCTATACATCACTGGATAGGTAAAGTGACACCCGGACTTGGATTGTGGTTAAAGGCTGTATACTGTGCAAATGCTCTCTCATTTCAGTAGAAATAGGTAACATTTTCATCCTGCAATCAATTATAAAATGTATCATTACAACAAATAATAAACTTGAGATCTACAGCTTTGTTTATGGAGCGAATATCTACAGCCCTGTATGGAGAAAATATAAAAATATTATTTCATGTGGACGCACAACTGAGGCGTTCACTGCATAGCTACTGTAGCATTATCACTTTACCTTGCCACATTCACTGACTGTTTCAATATCATGTTTGATGTATTAATTATTGGCACTCAGTACATTAATCCTCACTGAAGTCCGGTAAATCAAAATTATACCATCTGGCTTCCTATTCATAATGATGAATTTGGGGTTGAGGTGATTAAGTTTGCTAGGCCTTTGCATTTTAATGTAAAAATTAGAGTATTATAAAAGCATTTAGAGATGACCAATAGTTAGAAAAAACTTAGTGATAGGATCTAATTTGTGTACTTGCTAGTAAAGCTTAATTTTAATTAGGCGACTTGGTATTTCAGCACCATCTCAAATAGACAGAACTTTACCGATTAGGGAGATTAAGTTGTTAAATTGACAAATGGAGCAAGAAACATTTACAACAGCACTAAGAGGCAAGGGCATTGATAATGATAACTCTGAGCTGATATTCTTCAATCAGGAAAATTAACTATTTCATGTAAAAGTACTTTAGAAAAAGTATACCTCTATTACACTAGAAAATAAATCCCAATTTTATTTTGCATCACTCCTTTTGCTTCTCGCCCCTGTAAGGCTGCTCAGCCATGATGGCAATTAGCACAAAGGATTACATTATTAATAGAGATTAGCGAATTTTTCAAAAATTTGATTCGCCGGTTTGACGAATTTTTCGGGAAAAATTTGGTTTGATCCGAATATATTTGGTTCGATACGAATATATTCGGTGCGAATTACGTTATAAAACGGCTATTTCCTGGCTGCTGAAGGCTATTATAGTGGCGTAGAACACTGTGCCTTGCAGTAACACGCATACGGAGTCTGATTTGGTAGTGAAATAATGACAGGCGTCGCTCTAAGAATTATTGCACACTTCACTTATTTGGGCAGTCACGGGGCCAAAACTGACCAAATAACTCAAGTATGAACCCTGCCTTACAGGTCAATGTTAGCGCCTAGAAGAAGCACACTCCTTTTACACTGTCGTCAGCTGATTCCACATAGATGTGAACAGAACCTGTTATATTGAACACTTATAAAATTAGAGCCCCCCCTGACAGAGTGGAGAGGGTGTCAGCAGAACGTTTGTGTTGACGTTACTGATTATTTTACCCTTCCTCTGATCTGTCAGAACAATAACCCCCCAAAAATGGATCCTGTGGGTGCAATGCAACATTTTTGTACCCCTGACACACAAAAATAATATTTAATCCGTCTGTTAGTTAGGTGTGCGACCAGTTTTTGCCACTAAAACACACCAATTTGAGCGCTGGGCATCCACTTTAAGTCAAAAAGGCTTGTCTATAATTATCTATAAATAGCACCAAACAATTGAACGTTCAACACCATAAATTATGAAAAAATTAAATTTTATTAAATATATAATATGTTCATAAATAGGACCTAACCTGGGTAAGGTTAGTTAACATATAGATTATTTAACAAATGCCTGAACAGGCGATGAAACCTATCTTGACCCAAGTTAGACTAAAACTTCACTTTTATTATTCCATAAATTTTATTAATGAACCAAGAAGGGAATTTAAAAATACAGTCGTCACTCTACTAGTGAATGAAGGTGTTATTCGGTGAGGAGGGTTGGGAGGTGTACACTGTCTCCCACCCTATCACCTTAAATACAAAATACTACTGTGTCGCTGTTTGCAGAGCCATTGCTATCTCAATAGGACTAACACCCAATCACATTGGATAGTGGGAACTAGTATACGTTCAAACCACTAACAGATTAGCACAACTAGTGGTTGCATGTGCCGTCAGACTGTCATTAATCCTAACGGCACTTAGCCCTGCAAACAGGGATAGCCACAGTTTGATACCGCGGCTACCTAAAGTACACTGGAGGTCAGATTGTTGAATAGAGTCCAGCTGGACTACAAGTGATTAATTTGCAGTCTTAGCTTTTAAACGCAGTCTCTCACTCCACTGCGAATTAATCACTAATTCGCAGTTACCATAAAACTAGCAGCAAATCAATGTAACACAACTAAGGAAGAAAAATAGAAGGGGACCGCAGGGTCAACACATGAAGGGCAAACACATGGGGCCAGATTTATCATTAGCTAAAGTCACTTTAATGGAGTGAAAAAGTCGCAAAAAAATGCGCAATCGGTAAAATTGCGCATTTTTTTGAAACTTTTTCAAGCTCTGCACTAAGCTCTCCAGTTTTGTGAAAGTGGGCGTGTTGTCTTATGTAAATTAATCTCTAGACATATTTAGTATTGCAACCATTTAAAAAGTCGCAAAAAAGTCGCAATTTCACTCCAGGGAGGGACCATGCTTATTTTATGCGACTTTTTAATAGAACATGCGACTTTTTTGTAAAGACTTGCGACTTTTGTAAAGCCGTTTACTGAAGGATAAACTGCTACCATCAAACCACATTTATCACAGTATTAAAGGACCATTAATAAATCTGACTATCCTAAAGTGACTTTGGTCATATATAAAAGTGGAGTAAGATGTAAGTGCAATGATAAATCTGGCCCATAGGCCATGATTTATCATACCTTCACTCCAGAATTCTGGCATCAAAAAGTCCCAAAATAGGGCATTTGTGACTATTCAAACTCATTTGCGCATAATTTTGCGACTTTTTTACATTTGTACACCACTCACTCCAGTTTTGTAAAAATGGGCATGGTTAGCCATGTTAATAAGTTTCACTCAAGATTTATCATTGGAACTTTTTTTAAAAGTCACAAAAAAGTCTCAAAAAAGTCTCAATTTCACTTCAGTGAGGACCTTGCTTATCTTATGCGACTTTTTAATAGATCATGCGACTTTTTTGCAAATATGTGCGACTTTTGTAACTGCTGCCATCAAACCACATTTATCACAGTATTAAAGGACCATTATTAAATCTGACTGAGCCAAAAGTGACTTTGGACTTATGTGAAATTAGAGTAAGATGGAAGTGTAATGATAAATCTGGCCCATAAAGTGCATAGTAACAAGTATATATGGCACCCCAAAGCTGTTATTACATTAACCAAGCCCCGACTAATAGTCCCTGTAATTGGCAGAAAAAAGCCAAAGGGTGGTGCAAAACAATAAGGTATACCCTCCACGAGTGTGTCGATCCTGCAGTCGCCCCCTATTTTTCTTCCTCAGTTGTGTTACATTGATTTGCTGCTAGTTTTATGGTACATTATGTGTGTCATTATATATTTAATAAAAATGTATTGTTTCGTAATTTATGGTGTTGGAAGTTCAATTGTTTGGTGCAGTTTTTGCCAGTGCAGTGCACTTGCACCTGCATATGTGCCGGGGACAATAACTTAATCCTTCTGATAGTTCAGTGGGCAACATATACACATTTTTTAAGTACACCTGCACTGCATATGTGCCAGAAGAAGGGAAAATAATATAGGTAATCCGTCTGTGAGTGGGGGGGTGACATATTCACTTTTTTTGCTGTGAAATACCCCTGTACTGCATACCTGGCAGGGAAATAAATTCAGTAAATCCATCTGTTAGATTTGTGGGATGACATATTCACATTTTTCACTGTAAAGTACCGCTGCGGCCTGCGCTGCATATATGACAGGGAAATAAATTCAGTAAATCCCTCAGTTAGATTGTGTGGGTGACAATTTCCTTTTTTTGCTATAAAGTACCCCTGTGGCCTGCGCTGAATATGTGACAAGGAAATAAATTCAGTAAATCCATCTGTTAGATTGTGGGGTGACATATTCTCTTTTTTTTGCTGTGAAATACCCCTGCGCTGCATATCTGTCAGGGAAATAAATTCAGTAAATCCATCTGTTAGATTTGTGGGGTGACATATTCAAATAAATTAAATGCAGTGGTGGCTGGGCCTGAGGCGGATAGCAGTTTGGCGGATGTCTGTAACGGATCAATGGGTGTGGACCCGCTGTGCCACTTACCGGTTTGGCTTTTGGGCCAAACTTGGGAGCGGAGTCTAAGTGTCCCCCTGGTTTTCACCCTTTATCCCGCTCCAGGATGCGGAAGCTGGGGAGACACCAGGTCGCTACCGCAAGAGTGGTCCCGGTTAAGTGGCAGCTGGCCGGGCAGGCCAGAAAGCCCCGATGCTAGCACGGGGAAACAGGCAATATAGCAGACAGCCACAGGATAATGCTGAGCTGAGCAAGCGGTATAGCAGAGCTAGTGCTGTGAGAACAGCAGAGCTGAGTTAGTCCAGGTGGAGCTGGTGTAACGATCTGCACAGCAGACAGAGGCATGGTCGACAGTCCGGGTCTTTAACTTGAGAGCAGCGAGGTACAAGAGGATCAAGCAGAGATGAGGTAAGGATACAGGCAGAGGTCATAAGCAGGATAACGAATGCAGGAACAACAGGAGCCTTAGCTGTAGGAAGTACAATATTGCTCAGGCATTGCAGGAAGGGGGAAGCACCCTTATAAAGGTGGTGCCTGGCCAGGATTGGAGAGAGGGCGGAATCATGGGCGTGCATTAACCCTTAAGGTAACAGGACGCCTGCGGCTCCTACAAGATACAACAAAAGCTGTCGTAGCCTGCGACAGCGCAGGAAAGCGGGTCCGGAGCCTGCAGCGAAGAGGAGGAGCCCCGCGTGCAGCTCGACTGAGGTACGTAGTCGGACGCACTGCACACTGGTGGCTGCCAACTGCCATTGTTACAATGTCCTTCCACCACGAGTATTGCAGGGCATTTCTCTTTCCCTCCTCCTCCTACTCCACTTCCTCCTGCCCACAAGGTGGAACTCCATCTTGCACATGCTGGAAAGGCTGTGTGAGCAGCAGCAGGCGATAGTGGAGTTTCAGCTGCAGCACGCACGGGTGAGTTGCTCTGCTGAACAGCACCACTTCACCACCAATGAGTGGGCCTCCATGCAAGACCTGTGTGCCATGTTGTGCTGTTTCGAGTTCTCCACCAACATGGCCGGAGTCGATGGCGCCTTTCTCAGCGTTACTATCCCACTTCTATGTCTCCTTGAAAAAACGCTTTGGGCGATGATGGAAGAGGATGTGGCACAGGAGGAAGAGGAGGAGGAAGAGAGATCATTTCCACGGTTATCAGACCAGTCATTCACAATGGCTCAGACGCTCCACAAAAAACGCATATGGGCGAAACGCGCGTTGGGGTTACTGGGACGGACGCAACACTTGGTCAGTATTACATACTTTCACCTTACATGGTCACTTCGTTTGTATGTAGTTTTGCTGGAGATCAACACCCGCAGACCGCTGAGGGGAATCCGATGGAGGGTGATATCACCTCGGGGTCTGTTTGTTAAAGATGGGAGTTTGACCTGTTCATTTTTCCAGCATTTTTGTATGCTAGTGAGAATATTATAGGGCAGCCTGATGTGGGTTTTGACACGTTCCCTTAGATAGTCTGGGAAGGACCACAACAGGAGGGATCATTGTTACCCTCGTGTGAACTTACCTATAGTATACGTTGAGATTTTCCTATTTTTGATATTCCAGGTTGCACTTATTATAGTGTATTGGTTGTGCTGAACAAGTGTTGTTTCTGTCCACTGTCTTGCCATCATGTACTCTTTAATGCTGCTGGTGCATTTACTGTTATGTATAATTATGTGGTTATTTTAATTATTGAAATAAAATTTTTATATTTTATGTTCAGTGGTGTGGTTTTCTTGGAGTTGACTATTCACAATAAAGCAACGACCTTATTGTCAAGGATGGAGTACAGTTAGCAGGAACTGATAAATAACGACAGACTGGCTTCATCCCAAACTAAGGAAAACATAAGAGGGCCCTATAAATCCCTAAGAACTCTCCCAAACTACTGTGCACATGTACAAGTCCCGGTGGTAGACAAATACATGCCCTCGTACCTATAACTGAGTGACACCTGAATACCCTATAGTAGTGACCTGACACACGTCTCTTATCTGCCACACGCTTATATCTCTCACTCATTTTCTTTAGATTACCCTGAATCTTTTGCCAAAAAAGTGACAAGGACGAGGAAAATCTCTCCTTATCAGGTAAACCAGAAGACCCCTCTCCAGAGAATGTCCCAAACTGCGGATGAAACCCATATGCACAAAAAAATGGTGACTTATCAGAGGAGTCCTGACGATGGTTATTTAAAGCAAACTCAGCAAGGGACAAAAAAAGAACACCAATTCTCCTGATTCTCCGCAATAAAACTGCACAGATATGTCTCCAGATTCTGATTGACGCGTTCAGTCTGACCATTCGACTGCGGATGAAAAGCAGAAGAAAACGACAAGCCGAACCCCCAAGCGAGAACAGAAGGCCTTCCAGAATCTGGAAACAAATTGCATGCCCCTATCAGAAACGATGTCAGAAGGAATGCCATGTAATTTAACAATATGATCAACAAACACTTGCGCCAGCGTCTTAGCATTGGGTAACCCAGGGAAAGGAATAAAATGCGCCATTTTGCTAAAACGGTCCACTACCACCAGAATCACAGTCTTCCCCGAGGAGTGAGGCAAGTCCGTAATGAAGTCCATGGACAGATGTGTCCAAGGACGGGAAGGTATGGGTAAGGGGAGGAGAGATCCCGATGGCTGTGAATGAGGGACCCTGGCACGAGCGCAAGTCTCTCAGGCTGCCACAAACCTCTCAACCGTCTTACGAAGAGCTGGCCATCAGAATCTGCGAGCAATGAGATCCACTGTGGCTCTACTCCCCGGGTGCCCAGCAAGAACACTGTCATGGTGCTCCTTAAAAACTTTGTGTCGCAAAGCGAGCAGCACAAATAACCTCCCAGGAGGACAAAGATCAGGTGCCCTCAAAGTTCCCCCCTCCTGGAAAACAACGTGACAGTGCATCCGCCTTCACATTTTTAACCCCAGGGCGGAGCGTAACAACAAAATTAAACCTAGAAAAGAACAAGGACCATCTGGCCTGTCTCGGGTTCAGACGCTTGGCTGATTCCAAATAGGCCAGATTCTTATGGTCGGTAAAAACGGTAATTGGGTGTCTGGCTCCCTCCAACCAATGACGCCATTCCTCAAAAGCCAATTTGATGGCCAACAACTCCCTATTTCCCACATCATAATTTCTGCTGAGAGCTTTTTTGAGAAAAAGGCACACGGTCGCCATTTAGCAGGAGAGGGACCCTGAGATAAGACCGCGCCCACCCCCACCTCAGATGCATCCACCTCAACAATAAAAGTTAGAGCAAAATCAGGTTGTACCAAAATGAGAGCGGAAGCAAAACGCTCTTTAATACTAGAAAAGGCTTGAAGCGCCTCTTCTGACCATGAGGAAAAATCCACCCCCTTTTTAGTCATATCAGTGAGTGGCTTAACAACAGAGGAATAATTCAAAATGAACTTTCTGTAATAATTGGCAAAACCCAAAAACCGCATCAGCGACTTCTGATTTTAAGGAAGCTCCCAATCAAGCACGGCACGGACCTTCTCAGGGTCCATCCCAAAACCAGAAGCAGAGAGAAGAAAACCAAGAAATTGAATCTCTGGAACCGCAAACACACATTTTTCCAGTTTAGCGTACAATTTATTCTCCCGCAGAATCAGCAAGACCTGAGATAGGTGGTCCTGATGAGTCTTGAAATCAGGAGAAAAAATCAAAATGTCATCTAGATACACCAGTACAAATTTCCCCATTAAAAGATAGAAAATGCTGTTCACAAAATGTTGGAAGACGGCCGGAGTATTCATAAAACCAAAGGGCATAACCAAGTTCTCAAAATGACCCTCCGGGGTATTGAAGGCCGTCTTCCATTCGTCCCCCTTCCTGACCCTGACAAGGTTGTATGCCCCTCTTAAATCCAACTTAGAAAAAAACTTTAGCCCCCACAATCTGGTTAAACAAATCCGGAATCAGAGGAAGTGGATAGGGGGTCACGAATCGTGATACAGTTAAGGTCCCTGAAATCCAGAGAAAGTCTTAAAGAACCATCTTTTTTTTAACAAAAAAAAAAAACAGCGGCAACAGGTGACTTCGAGGGTCTGATATGTCCCTTTCTCAGGCTCTCAGAGATATAAGTACGCATGGCTGCTCTCTCAGGTTGAGAGAGATTGTATAATTGTGATTTAGGCAGCTTGGCGCCTGGGATGAGTTTAATTGGACAATCATACTCCCGGGCAACTCCTGCACGCCACTCTCGGAAAACACATGAGAAAATTCTGAGAGAAAAGAAGGTACGGTCTTGGTAGAAACCTCTGCAAGAGTTGCCGTGAGGCAATTCTCTCAGCAAAACTCACTCCAACCATTTATTTGCCTTGCTTGCCAATCAATGGTGGGATTATGTTTAGAGAGCCAGGGTAGCCCCAACACTAGAGGAGTAGGTAATCCGCTTAAGATAAAACATGACACATCCTCAACATGAGTTTCACCCACAGTCAAACGGATATTGTGAACTATGCCCTTTAACAATTTTTTAGAAAGTGGAGCAGAATCGATAGCAAAAACAGGTATAGTTTTTCCAAAGTGCAAACCTGGAAACCATGTGTTGTAGCAAATTGACTATCAATGATATTGACAGCTGCTCCACTATCTACAAAAATCTCACAAAGAATGTTCTTGCTGTCTAGCGCCACCCTGGCAGGTAGGAGAAAACGGGAACTACAAGCAAACGGAAAATCTTCAATTTCCGCATTAACCTTGCCAATTGTACCAAATGGAAAGTTTTTAGAGGGTTTATTTTCCCTTTTCTTTTTATTACCCTCAGAAAACCCCATGAACCTCCTAGAAGGGCAAACATTAGCTAAATGGTTAATACCTCCACAACAGAAACATACCCTAATCTGAGGGCTGAATCCTCTAGTATCAGAGGCAACTAAACCTAGCTGCATGATTGAGACAGACTGAGACCCCTGCGCACTAATTGAGACAGCCCCACTGTCCTTGGACTGAATATGACATGAAATAGTTGTCTCCTTTCTCTCTCAAAGGCGCCTGTCAATTGTTTTGGAACTGCTGCATCCTTTCTGAGTTCCGGTAATTCGGTAACATATCAGCCACGTTCTGCTTATACCGTGGGTCTAGTAGCGTGGCCACCCAGTACAGGTCGTTCTCCTTCAGCCTTTTTATACGAGGGTCCCTCAACAGGCATGACAGCATGAAAGACCCCATTTGCACAAGGTTGGATGCCGAGCTACTCATCTCCCGTTCCTCGTCCTCACTGATCTCATTGAAGGTCTGTTCTTCCCACCAGCAACGTACAACACCAAGGGTCCCAGATAGTTGACAAGAACGAGCACCCTGGGATGCCTGCTGTGGTTGGTCTTCCTCCTCCTCAAAGCCACCTTCCTCCTCTGACTCAGACTCCTTTTCCAGCATTGCCGCAGGTCCAGCAAGCGATGATGATAAGGCTGTTTCTGGTGGTGATGGTGACCGCAACTCTTCCTCTTCCTCTTCACGCTCATCTACGGCCTTATCCAGCACTCTTCGCAGGGCACGCTCCAGGAAGAAAATAAATGGGATGAGGTCGCTGATGGTGACTTCGGTGCAACTGACTAGGTTTGTCACCTCCTCCAAAGGACGCATGAGCCTACAGGCATTGCACATGAGCGTCCAGTAACGTGGCAAAAAAATACCCAGCTCCGCAGAGGCTGTCCTAGCACCTCGGTCATACAAATACTTGTTGACGGCTTTTTCTTGTTGGATCAGGTGGTAGAACATTAGGAGTGTTGAATTCCAACGTGTTGGGCTGTCGCAAATCAAGCGCCTCACTGGCATGTTGTTTCGCCGCTGAATATCGGAAAAATGCGCCATGGCCGTGTAGGAACACATGAAATGGCCACACACCTTCCTGGCCTGCTTGAGGACGTCCTGTAAGCCTGGGTTCTTACACACAAAGCGTTGTACAATCAGATTCAACACTTGTGCCATGCACTGCACATGTGTCAACTTGCCCAAATTCAATGCCGCCAACAGATTGCTTCCGTTGTCACACACCACTTTGCTGATCTCCAGTTGGTGCGGGGTCAGCCACTGATCCACCTGTTCATTCAGGGTGGACAGGAGTGCTGGTCCGGTGTAAGTCTCTGCTTTCAGGCAAGTCAACCCCAAGACGGCGTGACACTGTCATATCCGGGATGTGGAAAAGCCCCTGGGGAGCCGGGGGGGTTCAGTTGATGTGGAGCAAGATGCAGCAGCAGAAGAGGACTCAGCCAAGGAGGTTAGCAAAGAGGATGGAGTAGGAGGAGTAGAAGTGATGGCAGCAGGCCTGCCTGCAAGTCGTGGCGGTGTCACCAGCTCCGCTGCATAGCCACGCATTCCATGCTTGGCAGCCGTCAGCAGGTTTACCCAATGCTCAGTGTACGTGATATACCTGCCCTGACCGTGCTTTGCAGACCAGGTATCAGTGGTCAGATGGACCCTTGCCCCAACACTGTGTGCCAGACATGCCATGACTTCCTTTTCCACAATAGAGTACAGGTTGGGGATTGCCTTTTGTGTCCCAATAGCTACAAATTTTTTGAAGGCCTCAGACTCCAACAGCTTGAATGGTAAAAGCTGTCGGGCTAAGAGTTCCGACAAGCCGGCTGACTCTCTGACATTGGCTTCTTACGCTCAAACATTTCCTTGACAGACACCTGACTGTGGGGAGATGAGCAGGAACTACTGAAGGTGAGAGGCGAAGTGGCGGGTGGTTGAGGGGGGGCAAGGAGGACTACAGTGGTTGACGGGGCTGAAGATGCTGGACCAGAAGGAGGATGTTGGCTTTGGGTTTGTGTGCTGCTTGTACTCATGTGTTGATCCCATAGGCGTTTGTGATGTGAGATCATGTGCCTTCGCAAAGCAGTTGTACCTAGGTGGGTGTTGGACTTCCCACGACTCCGTTTATTTTGGCACAGGTTGCAAATGGCATCGCTGTTATCAGAGGCAGACACACAAAAAAAATGCCACTCTGCTGAGCTTTGCAATCACGGCATTCTGGTGGTGGCAACAGCATGCGTTGATTGGTGTGCTGTCTGGCTGACCACGGGTGCCGATACATGCTGTCTGACTGTGCCACTAGCTTCTTACGATGACCTCCCCCTGCTTCCAACTTGTCTCCTCCTCCTTTCTGTCTCCCAACTGAACTTTCCCCTTGTTCTTCTTCTCTTCGAGCGGGCACCCACGTGACATCCACGGACACATCATCATCATCAACCCCTTCATTTGTATCTGAAAACTTAGCAAAGGAAGCAGCAGCGGGTACAACATCATCATCATCACACCGTACGTCCATTTGTGTAATGCTGCCTGACTGAGACATATACCTGTTATCTACATCCTCTGGCAATAATGGTTGCGCATCACTCATTTCTTCCAACTGATGTGTAAATAAATTCTTTGACAGATCAAATGAAGTGGCTGTGGTGCTAGTGTTGGTGGTGGCGGCGGGCGGGCGAGTGGTAACTTGAGAGGTGCCCGAAGCTGAGCTGGAGGAGGATAGTGTGTCAAGGTTCAGAGCGGAAGCTGTAGAAGATTGGGTGTCCTGTGTAAGCCAGTCAACTATGTCCTCAGAATTTTTCGAGTTCAGGGTATGTGGCCTCTGAATACTGGGCGTTACTCTAGGGCCAAAGGAAATCACAGCACCACGACGGCCTGCCTCTACCTCTGCCTGTCATTTTTTTTTATTAGTGGTACTATGCGTGCAAGGTACTGTGCCACCCTATATGAGTGGTGGGCACTGGCACTGGGCACAGTACAGTCTGTGGGCCTGACACACACTGGCAGGCAACTGAAATTATATTAAAGGGTAAAAATGAAATGCCTTTTTTATCTGCAAGGTACTGTGCCACCCGATATGAGTAGTGGGCAGGGGGTACAGTACAGTCAGTGGGCCTGACACACACTGGCAGGCAACTGAAATTATATTAAAAGGTAAAAATTAAATGACTTTTTTATCTGCAAGGTACTGTGCCACCCTATATGAGTGGTGGGCACTGGCAGTGGGCACAGTACAGTCTGTGTGGGCCTGACACACACTGGCAGGCAACTGAAATTATATTAAAGGGTAAAAATTAAATGACTTTTTTTTATCTGCAAGGTACTGTGCCACCCTATATGAGTGGTGTGCACACAGTACAGTCTGTGGGCCTGTGGCCTGTCACACATGGGCAGGCAACTGCAAGTTAATATATATATATATATATATATATATATATATATAAAAAAGCAGACTGATGTACCAGCCCTAAAAAGGGATTTTTGGGGTGCTGTAAAGATGTTGTCCTTACAGCAGATGAGTCTTTGAGGACTGGAGTGGACACAGAACACTAGTAGCTAACGCTTTCCCTAGAATTCCTATATTAATTCAGCAGCAACAGCACTCTCCCTGCTATAACTTCAGCTTCAGAATGAATCTAAGAGGGATGCTGTCCTTGCTTTTTGATAGGAAGTGGGAGGGTCTGGGAGGGAGGGTATGCTTATTGGCTGGAATGTGTCTGCTGACTGTGAGATACAGGGTCAAAGTTTGCTCAATGATGATGTATAGGTGGCGGACTGAAAATCACATATGTTCGCCCGCCACGGCTAACGCGAACAAGCAATGTTTGCCGGGAACTGTTCGCTGGCGAATAGTTCGGGACATCTCTATTGGTTGGTGACATAAAGCCTGTTTTTCCGTGACTTGACCTCTGCTCTGTCTGGGTGCCAGGGGCCTACTTTTCTGATAATCGCCTGTTGCATTGGTGGGTGACATTAACATCTTATTGCCGTGAATTGTCCTCTCCTCTGTCTGGGAGCCAGGGGCCTACGTTTCTGATAGTGGCCTGTTGTATTGGTGGGTGACATGAAGCCTGTTTTGCCATGAATTGACCTCTCCTCTGTCCAGGTGCCATAGGCCTACATTTATGATAATCGCCTGTTCCATTGGTTGGTGACATGTAGCCTGTTTTGCCGTGAATTGACCTCTCCTCTCTCCGGGTGCCAGGGACCTACATTTTTGATAATTGCCTGTTCCATTGGTTGGTGACATGAAGCCTGTTTTGCCATGAATTGACCTCTCCTCTGTCTGGGTGCCAGCGGCCTACATTTCTGATAGTGGCCTGTTGCATTGGTGGGTGGCATGAAGCCTGTTTTGCTGTGAATTGAACTCTCCTCTGTCTGGTTGCCAGAGGCCTACATTTCTAATAATTGTCTGTTCCATTGGTGGGTGACATGAAGCCTGTTTTTCCATGAATTGACGTCTCCTCTGTCTGGGTGCCAGGGGCTTACATTCTTGATAATCGCCTGTTGCATTCGAGGGGGAAATAAAGCCTGTTTTGCCGTGAATTGAACTCTCCTGTCTCCGGAAGCCAGGGTCCTACATTTCTGATAATCGCCTGTTCCATTGGTGGGTTACATGAAGCCTGTTTGGGTGCCAGGGACCTACATTTCTGATAATCACCTGTTGCATTTGTGGGTGACATTAACCTCTTTTTGCCGTGAATTGATATCTCCTCTGTCTGGGTGCCAGGGGCCTACATTTCTGATAATCGCCTGTTGCATTCGTGGGTGACATTAACATCTTTTTGCCGTGAATTGATCTCTCCCCTGTCTGGGTGCCAGGGGTCAACATTTCTGATAATCGCCTGTTGCATTGGTGGGTGACATTAACCTCTTTTTGCTGTGAATTGGCCTCTCCTCTGTCTAAGTGCCAGGGGCTTAACATTTCTGAATATCACCTGTTCCATTGGTGCGTGACATTAACCTAGGTTTGCCAGTGATAAGCCACAACTGTGCATTGCTGGCAGGAAACCAAATTTTGTAAAAACGTCTCTTACTGATCAAAAGATTCGTGACTACTAATGCTTGCTGGTAGACGCGCTGCGGATGGCATTTCCACCTGACGCCTCCCCAACCTCCTATTCCACCTCCTCCTCTGATTTGCCAATTAAAAATGTTTAATTTTTATTTATTTATTTTATTTTGTCATTTCCCTATCCACATTTGTTTGCGGGGCATTTACCTACATTTTGCTGCCTTTTGCAGCCATCTCTAGCCCTTTCCAGAGCTATTTTACAGCCATTTTAGTGCCCAAAAGTTCGGGTCCCCATTGACTTTAATGGGATTCGGGTTTCGGGGTCAAGTTCAGGTTAAGTTCCGATCCCAAACCCGAACATTTCAGTGAAGTTTGGCCGAACTCGTCAAACCCGAACATCCAGGTGTCCCCTCAACTCTAAACCTAATAAGACTGGTTTGCTGGAATTACCGAGCTGTATAATGGCAATTTGGATCCCCAGTCAGTGCAGCAAGGTGTAATAGGATTGTTCCTATTACCCAGGCTATAATGTCCCCTACTGAACAATGTTCAACAGAAATGCTGGTGGAATATTTCCTCCCTATGCTTTCCCTACACCTTGAAGAATCTTTCCTTGCAATTCTAAATCGTTTTTTTCACCACAATCAATTCTTTCTTATCACCGTCCCTAGCACCTGCAGACACGTCTCTCTTTGCACTAAGTACGCTGGTGAATGGCAGAATCTAAGACGGCTGCTGCTATTTATTAGCGCCCTGACATCACAGGACTGGCTGCTGATTGGCTGCATGCATGTCAGTATGGGTGATCCCGCCTTCCCACAGTTCCTTGCTACATGTCCTTACACGTGTAGCAGCGATTTTAGGAAAAAATGTGATTCGGTACCATAAATCGATAGGAAATTCGGCTTCGGTGCGAATCAAAATTTTCCTGAAATTCAAACAGAATTCCACTTCTTCAGCTTCAATTCGCTCATCTCTAATTGTTACTATATCTGCTGTACAATAGATAGTAATGATGCAGCCCTGCTCCTTGTCCATGTAAGGCTGCTCAGCTATAATGGCATATAGCACACAGGATCACATTATTACTATATGTTATTGATCAAGAAGTCTGCTTATACAATAGATAGTAATGATGCAGCCCTTCTCCTAGTCTCTGTTAGGTTATTCAGCTATGATAGCAAGAGATCAGCGAAAATTCAGTTCGCCGGTTTGATCCGAATATATTTGCGGCTAATTACGTTAAAAAACTGCGATTTCCTGGCTGCTGAGAGCCTTTATAGTGGTGTAGAACACTGTGCCTTGCAGTAACACGCATAGGGAGTCTGCTTTGGTAGTGAAATAATACTGTGAGTTCGTATGACTTGAAGATGACAGGCGTCGCTCTTAAAATCACTGCATTCTTCACTTATTTGGGCGGTCACGGGACCAAAACTGATTAAATAACTCAAGTATCAACTCAGCCTTACAGGTAGATGTTAGCGTCAAGAAGAAGCGCACTCCTTTTACACCAGGCATCCTCAAACTGCAGCCCTCCCTGTTACTCCTGTTGTAAAACTTCAACTCCCACAATGCCCTACTGTAGGCTCATATCTGTAGGCTGTTCGGGCATGCTGGGAGTTGTAGTTTTGCAACAGCTGGAGGGCCGCAGTTTGAGGATGCCTGTTTTACACCTTCGTCAGCTGATTCCACATAGTCTACAGAACCTGTTCTTTTAAACGCTTATACAAGTAGAGCCCCCCTAATAGAGTGGAGAGGGTGTCAGCAGTAAGTTTGTGTTGACGTCACCGATTATTTTGCCCTTCCTCTAAACCAAGGGTGCACAACCTTTTTTGGTCTGAGGGCCGCATTGTCACATCAATCTGTTTCAAAGGGCCGCAAATAAAAAACACGTTTATCGGTGCTCGTTTGCATCAGCCTATTACACAAGCAAATGCAAAGTGATTGGGGAGGAATGATCACTACCACAGTCATTCCGCCTTCATTTAGTTATATTGATTATTGGTTAAGGATTACACAGTGAGATGTGCTGCCGATCATTATAAACCTTTCATCCTGATAAAAATTGCAAATCAGCCAAAAAACTAACGTTCCTTGTTTATCGACTGATCAGCGGCACGAATTTACCGGCCAGATATAAGACATGAGCACTGCTATGAACACTTTTTCCCAGTAATTGTCCCGAATATCATTCTGCAGGATGGCCTCTGAAACCAAAGAATTATACTTACCTGCTCCCCACCTCTGTGGTCCTCTGTACTGCCCCCATCTTCCGGGCCCCGCGCTGTTTACACCAGGCAGTGCATGTGCAATGACTGGCTTCAGCTGTGATGTGGCCACAAGCAGCGTGTTACTGCTAAAGCCAGTCAATGGCTAGAGATGTGCATCTGACCATGGCCATGCACTGGCAAGTGTAAACAGTGCGGGGACCAGAAGATGGAGGCAGTGGGGGCAGCGCAGAATACAGGAGCGGCAGGGGAGCAGGTAAGTATGAACCTTTTGTTTCAGGGACCATACTGCAGGAACTGGTTAAAAATCATTTTTACTGGAAAAGTGGAGACTTTTCTTTCCATCCTACCTCCTATTAATAAATCAGTGTTTTCCTTCACTGCGGAGAATGCCGCTCACTGGTTATTACCGCCTCCTGCCCCCAGTTATAGGGACCCTGCAATAACCAGTAAGTACCTTCCCTCACTGCAGAAGACGGCACACACTGGGTATTACCGCCTTCTGCCATTATAGGGGCCCTGCAATAACCAGTAATCGCTTTAACTTACTAGTGGGTAAGAAGCTCATTGGTTAACCCTTTAATGACCAGACACTATTTTGTGATTTCATTTTGTGGTTCAAACGGCTATAACTATCTTATTTGTTGAATAGCCAAATTAAGTTTTGCAACAATTTTTTACCTGACACATAGGGCTTTGTAACTTATTTTTTTAGTAGTTTTATTTGGGGGAACTGTACAAAACATTTTTTTTAAGTATTTTTTTTTCAAACTATAGCTCCTTATTCTTTAAATATGCAATCTGACACCAAAATAAATTATTATAATTAGTTCCCTATTTTGTGTAGGCCGTTTTGTTATATAAAATTTATAGTTTCACGTGAATGGGGCAGTAATGGTGGCGGTTTTGGTTGGTGTGGGAGTCCATGCAAAATGCCATGAGTCATAATAACTAACATCACAAGAGTATCAGTTAAGTTGGGATGATATCAGCATGCCTGTAATCTAAAATTTGACCAATTCAGCCAGATGCTTAGGAATTTGGAATGTGAGCGGTTTTCCCAGGCGGCTAATTCCTCCATCCTGTAGATAGAGTCTATCTTATTGTACCAGTGATCTAATGGGGGTAGGTCTGGCGAGAGCCAAAAACGTGGAATTAGGAGACGAGCAGCACTCAGCAGTGAGGTAGGTTGGTGGAGGTGGTTGAAGGAGTAATGCCCAATAAGGCAAGCAATGGTGTGGGAGGAGTGGAAGTGCAGCAGATCTGATTGCAAATATTGAAAATATTTGACCACTATTTGATGAGTGGAGGGCAAGTCCACCATATATGGAAGAAAAATCCTGTCTCCTCCAAGCACCTCCAGCAAGTGTCCGAGTGTGTTGTGGAATAGAGTTTGGTTATGTCGGGGGTTCTGTTATGGTATTTTTTTTATAATATTCTATTTTTTGGCCACATATTTTATTTCTTTTTTCTTTTATTTGTATTTTACTTTTTATTTAGTTTTCAAATTTTTCTTTTTAGAATTTTAAAACTTATTTTTTTATATATTTTTCCATATAATTTGTCCCCAAGAGGCCACTGAAAGACCTTTGGGAGACAATGAGAGGCTTTTTTTGTACTATTTCCATTGTAACTGGGGCATTCAAAGGTGCCCCAGTTACAGGGGAGACTAGCCTCCTGTGGGGTGGTTTATAGAAGGCAGAGCTGATCAGGATTTCCTGACCCTGCAGCTCTGCACTCCTCTTGCCCAAGCTGCTTATCGCTCCGCTCATCTGTCTGAGAAGGCAGAAGCTGCAAAAGAGCTTCTGCCTTTTCCACTGCTCTCTTACTATGTCTTCCATCAGGGGGAGCGAGGGGGGGGGAGGGGCGACTTGCTCCTGCTCTCGCTCTCCTGCTACAGTGCAAGAGCAGGAGCTGTCTGTCAGGAGCTGCATCAATGTGCGGTGCTGGCGGCAGAAACATAGCTAATCACACGATCAGCTGTGCTTCTGCCCAGAAAGACGGAGGCTGCAAAACTTGTTTCTGGGGGCCGCAGGTTGTGCACCCCTGCTCTAAACCTTCGGAACAATAACCCACAATAAATGGATCCTGTCTGTGGAGCATACACATTCACTTGGTCAGCATTTGCTCAATAATCCATCAGTATTACTAATGCCAAAAGAAAACAGAGATGACATGTGAATGGAATATTTGCATGTCTTCTGTGTTTTGTACCCACTGCTGCTTTTGGCTACCAAATCATAAGCCAATTCTGATGGGATCATATAGGCCTTACAACTGCTACACAGACAGGATCCGTTGTGTGTCTCATTTTTCCTTCCTTCTAGAAGATCAAAAGAAGTGTCAAATAAGTGATGATGTCAGCCAGACCGAAAGGCAAAAAAGTGGCCCAGTCATGAAGTGGGGAGGGTGGGAACAGCATGAGAAGTCCACAGAGTGGAGTCTGGAGGTGGAAGCAGTATGAGGAGGCCACTGAGTGGCACGATGAAAAAGTCTGCAGGTGGCGGTAGCATGAGGAGACCACAGAGTGGAACAATGACAGAGTCTAGAGGTGGCGGCAGTATGATGAGGCCACTGAGTGGCACAAAGAAAGAGTCTAAAGGTGGCAGCATGAGGAGACCACAGAGCAGCACAATGACAGAGTCTGAAGGTGGCAGCAGCATGAGAAGTCCACAGAGAGGCACAATGACAGAATCTGGAAGTGGCGGCAGCAGGAGTAGGCTACAGAGCGACACAATGACAGAGTCTGGAGGTGGCGGAAGTATGAGTAGGCCACTGAGTGGCACAATTAACGAGTCTGCAGATGGCAGCAGCATGAGGAGAGGACAGAGCAGCACAATTGCAGATTCTGGAGGTGGCAGCAGCATGAGAAGACCACAGAGTGGCCCAATGACAAGGTCTGGAGGTGGCGGCAGTATGAGGAGGCCACCGAGTGGCACAATGAATGAGTCTGTAGGTGGCAACAGCATGAGGAGATCACAGAGAGTTAAAATAACAGAGTTTGGAGGTGGCGGTAGAATGAGAAGACCACAGAGTGGCCCAATGACAGGGTCCAGAGGTGGAAGCAGCATGAGGAGACCACAGAGCTTCACAATGACAGAGTATGAAGGGGGCAGCAGCATGAGGAGGCCACTGAGCGGCACAATGACAGAGTCTGGAGGTGGCGGCAGCATGAGTAGGCCACAGTGCGGTACAATGACAGAGTCTGGAGGTGGCGGCAGTATGAGGAGGCCAACAAGTGGCATAATGAACGAATCTGTAGGTGGCAGCAGCATGAGGAGACCACAAAGTAGCACAATTACAGAGTATTGGTGTGGCACCATGGATGATCTAATCTGCTGCATTAGGAATTGGTGGTTAGAAATCCTGGCTGATCCATGCCTGATTCATCTTGACAAAGGTCAGTCTCTCCACATTTTGGGTGGACAGGCGAGTTCTGATGCCACACTACTGGCCAGGCAGGACAGCTTTTCCAGGGCAAATTCTGCTAGTTGCAGACACAAATCCAGTTTGGCTACTCAATAGTCCAGCAGATCTTCAAGGTGGGATGGCAGGGGGTTGTCCAAGTATGCCACCACCTGCTGGTTTAGGTCCTGCTCAAGGTCTGCCTGCTGCTGTTGAGTAGTTTCTTCACTATGCTAGTGAAAAAAGCTACTCATTAGCGACTCTAGACTCAGGCTGCTGCTGATGGAGCTGGTACTGCTCCTGCCACCCCACCCCTCCCCAGCAGTCATGGCAGTGGAACGTGAGTGCAGAGGGACCCCCAGTCAGACCTGCGAGATAGTTCAGTTTGTCCTCCCTCTCAGCCGGTGTGGAAAAAGCCCCCGTTCTGAACCCGTTAGCGAGGGTCCAACAAGGGGAAGAGACAGAAGTCATCCCTTTGCCGAATGGTGACAATTCGGCTGTCACTACGCAAGCAAGTGAACATGCATTGGGCCATTTGTGCAAGTGACTCGGAGGGAACCCTCCTCCATCTCCACTTCACACTGCCACGGTGTGTCCAGGTCCTCTGTCTCATCTTCCTCATCACCCTGTAGCTCCTCTGGCTGTTCCTGCTCCTCCTGTCCTGTCAGCTGAGGAGAAAAAACACCCATTTGGCTACACATTGCCTGTGCTCCAATGTCCTCCTCCTCTTCCAGTTCAGGCCCCCACAAATTACACTTTAGATGTGGCCCTGGTAATGTCACTCTCAGAAGTGGACACAGTCTATTGAAAAGTACACTGTATGTCACTGATAAAAAATTTAAACGCACACGTTACACTTTAGATGTCACCCTCGTAATGTCACTCTCAGAAGCAGACAACATCTATTGAAAAAGTACACAGTATGTCACAGATACATTTTTTAAACGCTCGCATTACACTGGAGATGATCCTCTGGTAATGTCACTGTCAGAAAAAGACACCGTTTATTGAAAAAGTACACTGGATATCACTGATATTTTTTAGATGCGCACACTTTACACAAGAGATGTGGCGCGGATAATTTAACTGTCCGCAGCGGACACTGTCTACGCAAAAATTACAATGTATGTCACTGATATGTTTGGAATGCGCACACTTTACACAGGAGATATGGCGCAGATAATTTAACTGTCTGCAGCGGACACCGTCTACGGAAAAAGTACACTGGATGTCACGGATATTTTTGTGACGCGTACACTTTACACAGGAGATGTGGCTCGGATAATTTAACTGTCCGCAGCGGACACCGTCTACGGAAGAAGTACACTGGATGTCACTGATATTTTAGGGATGCGTACACTTTACACAGGAGATGTGGCGCGTATAATTTAACTGTCCGCAGCGGACATCGTTTACAGAAAAAGTACACTGGATGTCACGGATATTTTTGTGACGCGTACACTTTAAACAGGAGATGTGGCTCGGATAATTTAACTGTCCGCAGAGGACACCGTCTACGGAAGAAGTACACTGGATGTCACTGATATTTTAGGGATGCGTACACTTTACATAGGAGATGTGACGCGGATTATTTAACTCTCCGCAGCGGCCTATTAGATGCTATTTAGCTCAGGATGTGCTAAAAATATATATTGCTGCTGTCACTCACAATAGTCCTTAAAAGGAGATGCTCAAGCCGAACTGGTGTTCGGCCGAGCATGCTCAATCAACACTAATACTAAGATATGAGCCTCTCAAGGCTTTTCAACATAACACCTGCAGCCCAATAACAAAAATCTGGAATGTCAGAGTTGTCTAATGACTATTTGAATGTCCATAAATCACTTTCTTATCAATGTCCCTAGCGCCTTCTAACGTCTCTCCCTGCACTAAAATGCTGTGAAATGATTCATCCCTATCCTTTCCCTGCAATTATAAATGGGTTTTTTCTGTCTTTTTTTCCACAATGGTTTTTCCACTTGCTGTCCCTAGCACCTTCACATGTCTGTCCCGGCACTCTGAACGCTAAAAAATGTCTGACTGTAAGATGGCCACCGTATTTATAGGGCTGTGACATCACAGGGCTTGCTGCTGATTGGCTGCATGCAGGCATGTCAATCTGGGTGATCCCGCCTTCCCAGAGTTCCTCGCCCCATGTCCTCAGTCGTCACACGTGTAGCCGCAATTTTAGGAAAATTGCGATTCGCTACCATGAAGCGCGAGGAAATTTGCATTTGTTGCAAATCAAATTTTTCCTGAAATTCTAAACGAATTTCACTTCGTCAGCTTCTATTCTCTCATCTCTAATGATAGCTAAAGCACGCAGGATCGCATTATTACTATATGTTATAGATCAGGAATTTTACTCTACAATAGATAGTAATGATGCAGCCCTGCTCCTTGTCCCTGTAAGGCTGCTTAGCTATGATGGCATATAGCACACATGATCACATTATTACTATACGTTATAGAGCAGGAATTCTGCTCTACAATCGATAGCAATGATAAAGTCCTGCCCCTTGTCCCTGTAAGGCTGCTTAGCCATGATTGTGCATAGTAGGCACGTTGCCCTGTGTAAACAAGGATGTGCTGCAAACAAACAGTGAAACATATGAAGATGAATGCTTGTAGGAGAGATCATTATTTCCCATGGATTATTGATCACTGCTGCGTGTAAATGCAGCTAATGTGTAGGCAATGATTGGTCCTGATGCCCTAGAAAAGATCCCTAGGAGTTTGACACATGGGGGGAGGGGAACTAGCAAATGCTTTATGTCTTTAGTGTGCAGCATTGTCCCACACACAGCATTTCATTATCATTGTTCAAGTCATGCTCTAGCTGTAGTTTCCCATGGAATAAGATTATATGGCAGGGGTTAACATGTCTATATACAGTTAGGTCCATATATATTTGGACAGAGACAACATTTTTCTAATTTTTGTTCTGTACATTACCACAATGGATTTTGAACAATTTTGATTTTGATTTTGAACAAAACAATACAGATGCAGTTCAAGTTCAGACTTTCAGCTTTAATTCAGTGGGTTGAACAAAATGATTGCATAAAAATGTGAGGAATAGTGATGGGTGGGAGGTGCCATATTCGATTTTGCGATATTTCACGAATATTCGATTCAATATTCGTCATATATTCGCCGAAATCGAATATTTGTCATTATTCTATTTATCGCGATTAATATGCGAATTAATTATTTGCGTATTGCAAATTGAACTTTGAACGGAGTAAAAAGGCAACTTTCCTATTGGTTGGCTTTCTAGAATTAACGAATATAACGAATACAGCGCTATATTCTCTATATTAGTTAATTCTAGCAAGCCAACCAATAGGAAAGTTGACTGTACCCAGCTCTAAGTTGAATGCGCAATGCGAGAATATTACTTTGCCTATTTTTTGCAATAAATCGAATACTGACTTAGTATTCTATTTATTGCAAAAAAGTGGTAATGAAATATTTTCGCATTGCGAATCCATCTTAGAGCTGGGTACAGTCATCTTTCCTATTGTCTTGCTAGAATTAGCGAATATAGAGAATAAAGCGCTATATTCGTATTCGTCATATTCGTTAATTCTTCCCAGCCAAACAATAGTAAAGTAAGTTGCATATACCCCGCTCTAAGTTAGATGCACAATGCGAGTAATATTACTTAATATTCTCGCATTGCGCATCCAACTTAGAGCTGTGTATAGGCAAGTTTACTTGGCTTGCTAGAATTAACAAAGATAATGAATACGAATATAGCGCTATGTTCTCTATCTTCGTTAATTTTTGCAAGCCAACCAATAGAAAAGTTATAGCCCGTTCAAAGTTTCATTCGCAGTACGCGAATATTACTATTCGCGTACAGCGAATGAAACTTTGAACGGGCTATAACTTTTCTATTGGTTGGCTTGCTAGAATTAACGAAGATAGAGAACATAGCGCTATATTTTCTTTCTTCGTTAACGGTATCTTGGGCTCAGATTGGAAAAAAAATGAATATTTGTTTTTACGAATATATAGCACTATATTCTAAATATTTGCAAATTAGCGAAGTGCCGATATTCGTAAAAATAATTTGCTATTTGAATATTCGCACTCAACACTAGTGAGGAACTAAAGCATTTTATAAACTCAATCCCTTAATTTCCGGGGTTCAAAAGTAATTGGACAAATTAGATAATTGTAAATAAAATGTTAATTTCTAATACTTGGTTTAAACCCCTTTGTTGGCAATGAACTCATGGACATTACCAGCCACTCTGTTTCCTCCTTTTTAATGCTCTGCCAGGCCTTTACTGCAGTGGTTTTCAGTTGCTGTTTGTTTGTGGGCCTTTCTTTCTGAAGTTTAGTCTTTAACAAGTGAAATTAATGCTCTATTGGGTTCAGATCAGGTGATTGACTTGGCCATTCAAGAATATTCCACTGTTTTGCTTTAATAAACTTCTGGGTTGCTTTGGCTTTATGTTTTGGGTCATTGTCCATCTGTATTATGAAAGCCGACCAATCAGTTTGGATGCATTTGGCTGGATTTGAGCACACAGTATGTCTCTGAAAACTTCAGAATTCATTCGGCTGCTTCTGTCCTGTGTCACATCATCACTAAACACTAGGGACCCAGTGTCATTGGCAGCCATGCATGCCCAAGCCATAACACTGCCTGCGCCGTGTTTTACAGATAATGTGGTATGCTTTGGATTATGATCTGTACCATGCCTTCGCTATACTTTTTTCTTTCCATCATTCTGGTAGAGGTTGATCTTGGTTTCCTCTGTACAAAAAATGCATTTCCAGAAGTGTTGTGTTTTTATTTTTTTAGCAAAGTCCAATCTAGCCTTCTTATTATTGAGGCTTATGAGTGGCTTGCACCGTGCAGTGGACCCTCTGTATTTACTTTCATGCAGTCTTCTCTTTATGGTAGATTTGGATATTGATATGCGTATATCCTGGAGAGTGTTGTTCACTTGTTTGGCTATTGTGAAGGGGTTTCTCTTCACCATGGTAATTATTCAGCGATCAACCACCACTGTTGTCTTCCGTGGGTGTCCAGGTCTTTTTTAGTGTTGATCACGAATTTTCGAATTGCGAATTTTAATCGCGAATATCAGCACTTCGAGAATTCGTGAATATTTAGAATATCGCAAAATATATTCGCAATTGCTTTATGCGAATTTTTTATATGAAAATTTTCGCATGCAAGAAAATAATGTCATTATTTTCTTGTTTGCGAAAATTCTCATAAAAAATTCGCATAAATTAGCATAAAAATTCGCATAAGCTGGTATTTAAAATGTATCTTATGCTAATTTATATTGTCTGGAGATTACGAATTTGCGAATTTTCGAATATATGGTGAATATTCGCCCAAATATTAGCGAAATATCACAAATTCGAATATTGCCCCTGCCGCTCATTACTAGTCTTTTTGCATTGTTGAGGTCACCAATGCTTTCTTTCTCTGGATGTACCAAACTGTAGATTTTGCCACTCCTAATAGTGTAGCAATTTTTCGGATTTTTTTTTTCTGTTTTCGCAGATGAAGGATGGCTTGTTTCACCTGCATGGAGAGCTCCTTTGACCGCATGTTTACTTCTGAAAAATCTTCAAAATGAAAGTACCATGCCTAAAATCAACTCCAGGCCTTTTATGCCTTAATTGAGAATGAAATAATGAAGGAATTGCCCACACCTGCCCATGAAACAGCCTTTGAGTCAATTGTCCAATTACTTTTGGTCCCTTTAAAAACAGTGTGCCACACATAATGGAGCTGAAACTCCTAAACCCTTTATCCAATCTTAATGATTGAGGGATGTGATATACCTATAATATACTTTTTAACATAGAAAGTATATAGTGCATTTTTATTGTGCAGCAGTTGTGTCCGGTTATGCTGCGATACCGCAGGTATACAGAGGGACAAGCGCTATTGGAACAATTATTTGCAACAGGTGTAATATACCTGCTGCTCCCCCAAAAAAATGATTGAGGGGTGCGATAGACCTACTTCTACAAAATGCTGATTGAGGGGTGCAATATACCTGCTTCCACAAAATAATGATTGAGGGGTGCGATATACCTGCTACCACCAAATATTCATTAGGGGTTCAATATACCTGTTTCCACAAAATACTGATTGAGGGGTGCGATATACCTGCTTCCACCAAATATCTATTCAGGTGTTCTATATACCTGTTAGTGTTGATCGAGCACCCAAGTGTTCGGGAGCACAGGCCGAACACATCGGGATGTTCTACAATGCACCCGAGTATAATGGAAGTCAACGGTAGAACCCGAGGATTAAACCAGGCACCCCCTGCTCTGAAGAGGGTAGGGTGCCTGGTTCATAGGAAAAGTACAGAAATTGATGGACACACAACCAAAATGGTTAGGGAACAGCATGGGGAGGATTTCTGAATGCATCTTGGACCTCCAGGTATCTCCTGGGAATGATGTTGTCCGAGTAGTACGCCACTTTTACAGACTGAATATAATACGCACAAAACCAAAGAGAAAATTGATTTTAGAGGAAAAATTGTTAGGAAACATTCTTTCCTGTATATTTACTTGTATATAAAGTGCAAGTGCGGCCAAAAATTGCAAGCAAGGGGCACTCCGATACAACCTGTATATCACATAAAGGAGGGCCTCATTCACATTGTGGTACAAATGGTGGCCTCCTCATACTGCCACCACCTCCAGACTCTGTCATCGTGCCGCTTTGTGGTCTCCTCATGCTGCTGCCTCCTCCAGACACTGTCATTGTGCCACTCTGTGGTCTCCTCATGCTTCTGCCCCCTCCACACTGTCCCCTCCACACTCGATCAATGTGCCACTCTCTGGCCTACTCATGCTGCTGCCACCTCCAGACTCTGTGATTATGCCGCTTTGTGGTCTCCTCATGCTGCCGCCACCTGCAGACTCGGTCATTGTGCCAGTCGGTGGCCTTCTCGTGCTGCTTCCACTTTACCACTATGTCATAGGTCCACTCTGTGGACTTCTCATGCTGTTCCCACCCTCCCCACCTTATGGCTGATCCACTATTTTGGCTTTCGGCCTGGCTGACATCATCATTTATTTGACAGACTCATTTATTGTGCAGCTCATTGCCATTGTGCAGCTCTGTGGTCTCCTTGTACTGCCGTCACCTGCAGACTCGGTCATTGCGCCACTCGGTGGCCTCCTCATACTGCTGCCACCTCCAGACACTGTCATTGTGCCACTCTGTGGTCTCCTCATACTGCTGCCACCCGCAGACTCTGTCATTGTGCCTCTCTGTGGTCTCCTCATGCTGCTGCCACCTCCAGACTCGGTCATTGCGCCACTCTCTGGCCTACTGATGCTGCTGCCACCTCCAGACTCTGTGATTGTGCTGCTATGTGGTCTCGGCCTCCACCTGCAGACTCGGTCATTGTACCAGTCGGTGGCCTCCTCATACTGCTTCCACCTCCAGACCCTTTCATTGGGCCACTCTGTGGTCTCCTCATGCTGCTTCCACCTCACCACTATGTCATAGGTCCACTTCTCATGCTGTTCACACCCTCCCTACCTTCTGACTGGTCCACTATTTTGGCTTTCGGCAAGGTTAACATCATCATTTATTTGACACTTCTTCTGATCTGTTAGAAGGAAGGAAAAATAAAATACACAACGGATCCTGTCTGTGTAGCAGCTTTAAGGCCTTTACGGTGCCATCAGAATTGGCTTATTATTTGGTAGCCAAAAGCAGGAGTGAGTAGGAAACACAGAAGACATGCAAATTTTCCATTCACGTGTCATCTCTGTTTTAGATCCACTCCTGTTTTTTTTAATAGAACAGGTTCTGTAGACATCTATGTGGAATCAGCTGACGAGGGTGTAAAAGGACTGTGCTTCTTCTTGACACTAACATCTACCTGTAAGGCTGAGTTGATACTCACAAAAGTGAAGTATGCATTGATTCTAAGAGCGACCCCTGTCATACTGACTCACAGTATTATTTCACTACCACAGCAGACTCCCTATGCGTGTTACTGCAAGGCACAGTGTTCTACACCCCTATAAAGGCTCTCTGCAGATGGTAAATAGAAGTTTTTTAACGCGATTCACCGAGAATAAATTAGTTTTGAAGCAAATTTTTCTAGAAAATTTTCTCATCTCTAATACAGGCATAGCTACCTCACTGATAGATGTACATGTGGTGGACTTAAGTTCAGACAAAACAGAGTTTGAAATGTAAAAATTTTAAGTTTTACTGAATCTTTTCCCATAAAACTATATATCAGTCTTCCCAGCTTCTCCTGCTCTTTAACATGCTGCCTGTAGATTGAACTGCATTTTGTGCTGACAGGTTTTCTTTACACTTTAGTTTGATACTATGAGGAGAATTCATCACTCCTACTATGTTTTGCAACTTTTTAAATGCCACTGCGACAAAATTTTGTTGCAAGAGGCATTTATACACTGTCCTAACCACTTTCTGAAAAGGGGGAGTGGTGAGAATAGGAAGGAGTGGTGCTAGAAAACTCACCACATTTACCTTCATGTTTCCTTCAGGCTACCTTGAATTTCTGGAGCACAGCCTGCTGAAGAATGTGCCAAATCTATTATGAGGCCTGCACTTCAGCATTAATTAGGCACATCCTTTAGCTGCACAGAGAAAATAAATACTGCTGAAGGAAATGTCAGTCTTGATAAATGTCCACCTCAATCTGTATTTAAAATTTTTGTATATAGTTGGAATGAAGAAAGTTAGGAGATTTGTTGTGATGTGGTACGTGAACCACACACATCTGCCTTTAGTTGATGCACTACCTAACTAAATAGGCTGAACACACCCATGGTAATAAATAGGCACATATGCTGTGGGTTCATAAGTAAAAGATGAGTGGAATGCAATCAGCATGGGGAGGTTTGTAAGCATATTCTGTCAAAGCAGATTTAATTCAAGGCTGGGAGAGGGCACACATGTTTGAATAAATTATAGAAAATTTGTAACACCTGTAGGTAGGGACAGACAAAGACAGTCGGCCATAACCTAGAACCCAACCCACCTTCCCTACTTATTTGCAGTTTATGCCCTAGTTTGCAGAACAGCAGCTGGACGACGGTCCTTACTCTAAATAAGTGAAAGGACAGACAAACACCAGCAGACTGACAAAAATCAAAGCAGAGTTGTATGTAAATGGGTCAGAATCAGACAGGCCAAGCAGTACCAAACGAGAGACAGAGCGTGGTCAGAAAACAGGCCAAGGTCAGAAGCACAGAGGAATCAGTACGCAAATGCAGGAACAGGGAAAAAGGAACCTAGCTAGTGAGCCAAACAAGACTATCACTGACAATGGTGTATGGCCAGAAAGGGATTTAAATAAAGCACCGAGTTCCTGTATCAGAACCTTGTATCAGAACCCGCTCTGTTGACTCACCGCTCCATTAGTCAGAATCATTAGTACACAGTAATACAGCAGCTGAGCTCATCAGCCCACTGCGAATCTCCCCAACACAGAGAAACAGAGCATTACATCCTGTTATTGAGGATGAGGTCACATCAGCAGGGGGCATGGCTCAGCAGTGCATCTCTTCCGGCACAGCCATGCGGAGGCTGAGGACTGCCCTGCTGGAGCCTGGACAAGTATGTTTTTTTTTTACAGAATTACTGCTAAATGCAATTATATTTAAATTCATTCCACATTAATATACATTGTGTTTAAAATAATTTCAGTGGTACGCTGAAATTATTTGATGCTCTATCGAGTGTGCAGAGGAATACCTGCTTTGCTAAGTCAGCTGCTTCTGAAGTGGCAGCGTCTTCTCTGCTTCTCAGAGAAAATGCTGAGCAAGTGATAAAAGAGTGAGAGAGCATTACTGTAAATACACTTGCTCTTCATCTTCTATGAGAACCAGAGAAACCACTGCATCCAACTCACCACACCAGAGGTGCATACCTAAAGGAGCAAGATAAGGCAAGTCTGTTCACTAAACAGCTGGTGCTGCTATACCAACTTTTTTCTGAAATATCTGAGGATAGAGACATCTTTAAACTTGTGTAAATATAACTAAATGTCTATAATTATGGCTGGATGTACTATAAAAAAATTATTTTATTGGCATCCCCTTTAATCTAAAATACATTTTATTGTACATAAAATATACAAAAGGACAAACTTTGCACACCATTAGCTATGCACATGACCATCATAACCTGAGGAATGAATGTACCAGGTTATTTTGTTTGCAACAGGAACAATATAAAAATTAAAAAAGTAAATGGCAAAATAGTTTTTGCTATATTCACACTATTAACATTGCCATAGAATATGAATTATACAGTCATTTATTTGTAACCCCCCAAACCGCCAAAAATGTGTGTCAATTAAAAGAGCTCCCCTCACTCAGTTTCCTTTACAGAACAGGAAATCATTACCTATTATTAGACCTAGTGGCCAGTGTGAAAATTACAAGGTTTTATACATTTGTTTATTACAGATAGTGACAAATGAATAAAAAAACCTCACCAATTTTTTTTTTCAAATTTTATTTAAAAAAAGGTTTAACATAAAAACAAGATTTAAATGATGTCATTTTCTGATGACACTCTCCCTTTAAATTACCTTTGATTCAACTTGCCCATTGTAAATAGCATGTAACTTGTACAATTTCTGGCAATCAATAAGTGCATATCCCAAAATTACTTAAGTATATTCTGCACTCTTTCCTAGAGTGCTTGTTTCCTGCAGTACACAGGCCTATATACAGTATAGAATATTGATATATTGATTTGCTGTTTCTTCTATTATTATTCCGTCTTTGACATAAAGCGTTCAAGTGTAAATAAGGAAAATGTTTAATTAAACACTTGGAAAAAGAAAAACCCTGGAATTATTTTGTGGTCACGTAGAGGTAAAACTTTTTCTGTAAGAGGATTATGCTTTTCCTCTGTCTGTTTTTTGTTCTGTTTTTATGCAGAAATCAGCTTGAATGTGTTCTTATGTCAGTAACTGGGGGAAGATAAAAGATCCAGTCTTGTGTAAATGGCTATGTCCTACCATCACTCTTTAAGCTCGGCATGGAAGCTGTATTATTGACATTAACATAGTGCATCTGTTGAAATTGAAGTGAGCTAAATGTGACCTTGGCTTGGTTGCTGAAGTAGAAATGATGTCTATCAGAAAACCAAAGAAAACAATTTAATTGTTTTAAGTTTAACACATTGTACACATACATTTAGTTCAAAATGCTATACTAACTTGTTGCAGTCACTTGAATATTTAACAATTTCTCATATGGAAATAATGGTACTGTAGGCACCATTTGACCTACATACTGTATAGCATAGTATAAGAACATTGGCTCATCAGTGCCAATACATTTTAATACTGTACAGAGCGCTCACTCTGTACAGTATAGAAACAAAGTTTTATGCGAATCGACTTCGGATGTTTCCGAATTCACCATTCACCATTCACCATGCACTAAGAATGACATGACAAAATTATTCCATGGATCAGTAATATTGGAAAAGGGGGATATATATTTTTTTTATAGTTTGGTATGACATATATATATCCCTTTCACTAAGGACTGGCACCTGGCTGCCCTGACATCCCTAGACGGTCTGTTAACCCATACACTGATCACATGCCTTGTCCCTGGCTTACCCTGAAATAAGCCCTAGGTAGTGAGTAGGGCGGTGGGAGCACTAGTCCTCACCATTGACACCTAGGGTAACAACAGGGAAAAGACAAACAACACAAACACCACAAACAAACAGGAGAGAACCAAAGATCTGACAGCACCAGTTCCAACAGCTCCACAGGAACTCCAACGCCACCAGAGGTCAGAATAGAGGATCTGGAAAGAAGGTCTATATCTGGCAACAAGGGAAGCAGAAAGGGAGAATATATAGTAGCTGGGAGTCGCTGACAGAGAACAGCTGAAAGGAAAAGCTACAGATTCCTAAATTGGACAAAAAGGATCACAAACCTAAACAGGAAAACCTGTACTGGAATCCATTCCCACCACTAGGAGCGATCTCTTGAAACCGAGTGAGTAGCTACCAGCTGCAACCTTCTGACATCAGGCACAACAGGGTCAGCACCCTTATGACTTTTCTTTTACTGTAATTTTTAGAACCCTTAGAGGGCTTTAACATATAATCCTCTAATCCCTTTTACCATAGACTTCAATAGTATACTACTGCAGTCCATGGGATTATTTACTGCCTGCCAATTACATTCTGCATTAGGCAGTTTAACCCCTTTCTGACTCAATGATTTTCCATTTTTCCATTTTTGTTTCACTCCCTGTCTTTCTGAAGCCCAAATTTTTTAATGCGGCATATGAGTTCAAATCCTGGCAGAAATATATATATAAGTTTTTAGCCATAATAGATTTACATATATTATTATATATTTAGAATATATAGTTATATATAATATATAATATATTATAATATATGTAAATATATTATGGCTAAAAACATCGGTAATAGTTTCCCACATATTATGCATTCATATATATATCAGAAGTATAATTTTATCTCTCTCTCTCTCTCTCGCTCTATATATATATATATATATATATATATATATATATATATTGTAATTAAACACTTATTTTGTGCCACACATTTTTTACAATTACTAAAAAAATATAAAATATATAAATTTAGTTTCTACTTCTGAAATGTTTAAATACACGGGGGTGTCCCAAAGTACTGACTCCATATAAGGATATAGCTATACATGGATTCAGAGAAGGGGCTCCTAAGCCGAACTAGAGTCCGGACACCCTCCCCTCTTCAGAGCGGGGGGTGCCTGGTTTAATGCTCGGGTTATCCCATTGACTTCCATAGAGCACACGAGCATCGTGAAGTGTTCTACTCGAGCACCTGATTACACAAGCACTTTGGTGATCGGCCACCACTACCTCTAATATTTTTTTTTTTTTTGCATTTTAGCCATTGTTTTTGGTTGCATATTTTTAATTAGAACATTTACTTGTCACCTAAGCTAGATGATTCTAATCCTTTTCAATGTATAATCCTTAGGACACATTTAGTATCTAAAGACACATATAGCAGTTCAAGTGGGTCTGATATTTTCAATCACTACCTACTTTTTGGTTGTTTGCATTATTTAACCTCTAACTTCATGCTCCAAGCAACAATCACAGTAAAATTCTTTATTCTTTAATCCATTAAAAATTGAAGCATGTCATAAATCAAATTTCATAATGGCTTGCCTTCTCTGATCTGACATGAGTTGCTTCCTCATTGAAAAGCTAAGGAAGCCAATCTGACTTTTCTAAATTACCATTTTCTACTTAGTCTTCCTCTATAGTGAAATTTACTAAACTATCACAATTTCTAAATATCCTGAAAGTTATAATAAAAAGAGATTCACAGAATAATATTAAATTAGGGGACATTTAAATATTGCAGAATTATTCTGTTGGGTATTTTTTTACAAATTCAGGGTCAGAGATTGAATTCCACTAAGCATACTGAGGCAATAAAATTGTATATATATATATATATATATATATATATATATATATATATATATGTAGAAAGGTATTGCTCTCTCTCAGGGGGTCGCAATCACAGACTTCTCCTCTTTCAACGGGGTTCAAGTCCAAAAGGTGCTTTATTTTGGCACTTCAGCACCATCACACACATAAACATTGAAAATAAACACCTGCCCATCTGGGCTCTACCTAATACACGTGTTGTCTCTACCTCACGGGATTAGATCCAGCTTCCTCAGCCATATACAGTCCAGCAGCCTCCAGGCTGTGACCACACCAGCACCCTTGAGGGGAGATGGTCCAGAAGACCTCCCAATTCTGACCCTCTTTCCGTAGGCGTCGCTGGGCCCCCCAAACCTCAGGCTTTACAAAGCCTCGTGGCCCCTCAGCCCCCCTAGCTGAGACCACACAGAACCTCTCAGGCTGCCCTCTATCTCAGGCTTCCTCAGCCTTTCTTCTTCTCTCTCATACACAGGATTGTTTTATCCCTCCTTGATTACAGCAGCAGGCCTCACCTTTGAACACCTCCAGCAAAAGACAATACATGCAGTGGAAGGGTGTGGACTGGCAGATCCCACTACCAAACCTATCCCCCAGTGCACATGAAATCCAGCACAGAACAACATCTAGACAAAACTGTCTTAGCAAACTACACTTGCTGAAAGCACTGCAGCTTTCTTCTGGATTTCAGTTATCTCACCCAGCTGAGGTATCTGGGTGGGATATACACGCCTCCCAGCACTTATACTGTACACATCACCAATATATATATATATATATATATATATATATATACAATATATATATATATATATATATATATATATATATAACCCAACTTCATTGATGACTCACACATCAGAGGAATTTTGCCTTGCACCTCAAAACCTAATACCACCAAGGATACCACAAACTACCATCAGGCAGGAGAATTCCCAAAGCCAGGGAGTGCTCCTAAAGGAAGAAAGGTGTAGTCATCTAATCACTGCATGACCCAGGGAGTGACATAGCAAGGACTGCCACTGTAAGTACAACAAGTCCCACCCTTACTGCTTTCCCTGCAGTTTTTGCCATCACAAACAAGATCATATCCTCTGTGCCTTGCTGTGAACCCTCTTCTGTGTGTGTGGTTTAAAAGAGACTTTCTCCTGAAAGTTGTCAGACAACTGTTTTCTGTGGGCTTATTGCAATTTTTATTGCTCCTTGAGAGAATTAATAACTGCATGGTGGATGTCATTCAATCAATACATGTTTGCAACATCAAAGTTGTAAATAGTGGACTTTGTGCTTCACTGCCATTGATTGCTGTCAGATAATGGACTATTGTGCTGTACAAGTTGTTACTGACCAGCTCAAGAAGGGTTAACTTTAGAATTCTTGCTCCTCCATCATTGCTGGAAGAACTGCAACGCTGGAAGTGAGATCTTGAAAGTGCACATGGAACCAGCACTTCAACTCTGCTGTGCGTCCACCACCTGAAAACACAAGACAACGAGCTTCCATGTCCAGAAAATAGAGTACCACTGGTGAAACAGTACTATTTAACATATCTGGGAGTATCATAGTACAATATAGACTGTTCAAAAGTTCTGCCAGTGTGTTACTCAAGGGGGCCTACACTTATACAGTAGCTGTAACCCACAGCAATGTTAAGCTAAAGTTTTCAATTGCCTCATTTGACCTGCAGAACTGTGAGAGACTATTGGAGCAATATCTGACCATACAGATATTAATCAGACAGCCATAGCTGGCCCCCCACAACTACAGCACCATGTATGATGATGTTAACCATGTCGTATTACTTTGGAGCACCATGGTTCTCATGTTACAATGTGGAAGCCCAAACTCTGAGAGACTTTAAATAGAAACTGATTGCCATGTTTAAACTGTAACCAGTTATTACAGAACAGAAGGTAGAAATGCTCATCGGCCAGTTAGTTAGAGGGTGCTGCATTGAGAGAAGTGAAATTCCTGTCCAAGTTCGGCAACGAAGACTGTGGAACAGATACTTGAGATACTGTACACTATCTTTGAAACCAGAACTGTATCCAAGATCAAAATGTGTTTTTTCATCACAAAAGAGCAGAATGGTGAGAGCCTCAGAGACTTTGTGCTAACTCTACAGGAGGCCCGGAAAGTGCAAGTAGACCCCTGAGAGTTGGAACACATGGATAAAACCCTGGCTGAACAACTTGTAGAAGGTGCAGGAACAGAAACTTTAAAGAGTCAGCTAAAGATGCTGTCCACCTAACATCCAAATACCACCTTCCTGAACTAGCCACCAACATTCTGGGTAAGAACCCCAATTCAGAACCTACCACAAGACAGCCACAGGCTATGGACTGCACCCATAGTCCATGTCAAGAATAAATACGGTAATATCCAGTTCTGCATTAATTACAGAAAAACAACATAACTTTCAAAGATTCCTATCCTTTGCCACACATAGAAAAAACCTTAACAACATTAGGAGTCTGTATCCTACTTCTCCATATTGGACTTAACAGGTGGGTATTGCCAAGTACTTATGGCTAATTATGTGCTTCCTCCTCTGGAGCTTTGTAAAAATAAAAATGCCACACCACCTAGTAGGTGATTTTCCCCCCAACAGTCCGCACTGACTGACTGCTTCCACCGCCGCCTTCATGAACCCCTGCACCACTACTTCCCGGGCAGATAGGCTACGGCGAAGCAGGTGGTCTACCCCAGGAATGTTTGGCTCCCGACCTCCCACAGCTGCCACCCTGCTGACTCCCAGCCATGCTACCACCTTGCTGGCTCCGTCGCTGCCTCACAGGCAAGCTGCCTCCCTCTTCTCCTGATGATGTTGAAGCCCCTTCTGCACCCGGCTCCCAAGGGCGATCGCTTCATCATCATCGAGTAGTGTGTGCACGTCACTGATGTCCTCCTCAACAGCCTCTGGGTCAGGAGCCTGACTGCTCGTAAAACCACCTCCAACGCCACTCTCCTCATCACTACTTGCCCGCCTTGGGGTGGAAGCGGTGAATGTCTCCTCCACATCTTGGCTGGGCAGTAGCTGCTGACTGTCTTCTAGTAGCTTGTCTGCGTTATATAGTGGAGCTGAGCCCACAGCATACAATACTTCTGTGGCTGAGGGAACAGCAAAGGACAGAGACAGATTGAGGACAGGTGAGAGCACAGGGCCTGCTCCCTGGCCATGCCAACTAAGGGTTGTGTCTGACGAACCCAACGACTGTTGGCTGGGGGTGTCTGATGTCAATTGGGATGAAGTGGATGACCGAGTTAACCAATAAAGAGCTGCTGGGTTGCTGGTTAAGACACGACCGCTAGATGACACCGTGAGATCAGGCCTCTCCCTGCGACTCCTGCTGCTACGCCCCCCTTACTCTGCTGCGACCACTGCTTGCACCAGAAATACGTCACTAAATGCTTTTAACCCCATATATATTTTTCTTTTTGTAATGAAATAGGCCACTAAACACTTTTAACGCAAATAACGGCAACAGTGAACTATGTATATATTTTTCTTATAGTACAGAATTATGTCACTAAATGCTTTTAACCCTAAATAACTGCAGAAGTGAACTGCGTATATATATCTTGTATTTGTAATGAAATAGGCCACTAAACGCTTTTACCGCAAATAACTGCAACAGCGTACTGCGTAAATATTTTTCTTGTAGTACAGAAATACATCAGTAAACGCTTTTAACCCCAAATAATTGCAGAAGTGAAGTATCTTTTGTATCTACTGGCAAACACAACACAAACACATTCTTTCCTTTGATTAAAAGAGGACCTTTCACATGTCCGGACATTATCATATAACTTGCTGGCAGTGTAGGGCATAGTAAAGTGATGTTAAAGAGCTTACTAGTTTCTCTATGCATCGCACTGTTTGCCTGCTATGCCTCCCATACTGGTTTCCCGTCTTGTATGTAAATTTCCTCGCGCGGTATGTAAATTCATACCATCCGTACAGGGAGGAGGAGACTGCCCAATTGCAGGGGAGAGAGTCACAGCCAGGGAGAAAAAAAAGATCACCTTCTTCCGGGCTGTGACACTCTCCACTGTGATTGGACAGCTCACAGCCAGGGAGATGGAGATGCCCATTGAGAAACACGGCCATTTACTCCTTCTAGTGCTGATGGTATGAATTTACATACCAGGCAAGATACCAGTACGGGGGCCCAGCGTGTGAACGGAGCAGCGCGTAGAAGAGATAGTAAGCACTGTAACATGAATTCACTATACCCCACAATGCTAACTAGTTATATGAAAATGTTCAGACCAGTGAAAGGTCCTCTTTAAAGCAGAAATACAAAGTTTGTATGGTCAATTTTGTATACTAGAAGAAAAGGAAGTCAGAATAAAGACAATTAATATGCTTACCTTTCCCCCCTAAATATCTATTTAATACAAGTGTGTTTTCAGTTCAGTAAAAATAGATATGTGCACATAAAATCCAGGTGAATGGATTGTAAAAGTAATTCACTCAGTGGTAAGAAATTCAGTTAGTGCACCTTAAATTGGTATTGAACATGTAACTTTTACATCAATTGCCAAAAGGTCTGCTTTTCTCCCTTTTGTTATGTCAATAACTATTCTTTATACAATTTCTGGGATTAGTACAGAATCTATATTTTTTTTTAAAATACAGAAGCAGTTATATAGTACAAATAAGAGCTATATAAGTAATCATGTCAGGTCTTGTTCTGAAAAAGAAATGATTAGCAATGCATTTAGTGACATGCACAATATCTTATTGAAGTTTCAAGCTATATAAAAATATTGCATTTGTCATGTAAAAGTGCACTTTATAAGAAAAAATATATAAATCCTGGACATATACACTTAGGTCCAATTTTGAAATTAATGTTTTAATCTGTAATACATTTGCAGACCAAAGGAAAAACACAGTTTATTAGAAATATGACCTTTTATCACGGTATGTATAGGATAAATGATTTATGCACATGGCCAAGCAGCTCCACCAAGAGGAAAACTTATACAATACACTGAGATAAATATTTCTAAGATTAAATGTAAATGTACAGTATGTTTTTCCTATGTTGAATGAAAAAAAATTTAAGAGAAAATGTTATGTAGAGCGAGAAAATGTATTGTGATACATAATACATGGAGTAAAGTGATGTATGCAACTCAACTGAAATAGTAATACACTAAAGATATACCAAATCTAATAAACTGTGTTGCCCTAAGGCAGCATGATAACGGCAGGTTAGATCACATAAAGATGGCTACAGTTAGCTTCTGGTGTCCAGTGCTGAAATGCATTGTCCATTTGCACAAAAATAAAGGGGATAATTTATTAAGACCAGCATTTTAGATGCTGGTCTTAATAACCCTTTGCTGGCGGTGTAGAGGTGCCAGCCTTTACATAACTCTGGCACATCCACTCCATCTCCAGTCTAAATCTACGCCTAAAACATACATAGAAAATGATAAATAAGATGGGTCTGACAACCAGCCCTCTTCCTTGCCCACACCACACCCCCTTTATTAGACCTGGCATGATAGAGAAAAGTAGCAGATTGCAGCATAAATAAACTTTGTGCTGCAATCTGCAACAAATATACGCCAGAAAACTGATGTATATCCGTTAGTAAATGACCCCCAAAGTCCTTGACTGACAGTAGCATCCATGCATCCTTTGGATTTTTTATTACAAGCTCTTCCCAGTGCATTTGATTTATACCTCATTCACATGTCAGTGTTCGGTCGATGATTTCCATCAGTGATTTTGAGCTAAAACCAGGTGTGGCTCTAAACACAGGACAGGTGCAGATCTTTCCGTTATCACTGACCAAACACTAACGTGTGAATAGGGCCGTAGGGTGCTTTCCCTCATTAACAGCACTTTTCTCCATGTTTGTTCTTTTCGCTGTGTTTTTGCACCTGCATTTTAATGCACTTTTTGCAGTAAAAATGCCAGCTCCAGATGTTAGCTGAAGGTCTATGGTAAATATAAAATTCAGGAAACACATGTTCTCTTATTACAGTTTTTTTTTCTGTTCAATGGATGTTGAATATCTGGACTTCTCCAAAGCATTGGACACTGTACCTCATAAAAGGTTAGTATATAAAATGAGAATGCTCGGACTGGAAGAAAATGTCTGTATGTAGGTAAGTAACTGGCTGAGTAATAGAAAACAGAGGATGGTTATTAACGGTACACACTCAGATTGGGTCACTGTCACTAGTGGGGTACCTCAGGGGTCAGTACTGGGCCCTATTCTCTTCAATATATTTATTAATGATCTTGTAGAAGGCCTAAGCAGTAAAATATCTATTTTTTGCAGATGACACTAAACTGTGTAAAGTAATTAACACTGAAGAGGCTTGGGCAGAGAAATGGCAGATGAGGTTTAACACTGACAAACATAAAGTTAGGCACATGGGAAGGAATAATGCAAGTCACCCGTACATACTAAATGGTAAAACACTTGGTAACATTGACATGGAAAAGGATCTAGGAATTTTAATAAACAGCAAACTAAGCTGTATAAACCAGTGTCAGGCAGATACTGCCAAGGCCAATAAGATAATGGGTTGCATCAAAAGGGGCATAGATGCCCATGATGAGAACATAGTCCTACCACTTTACGAATCACTAGTCAGACCACACATGGAGTACTCTGTACAGTTCTGGGCTCCGGTGAACAAGGCAGACATAGCAGAGCTGGAGAGGGTTCAGAGGAGGACAACTAAAGAAATAACTGGAATGGGGCAACTACAGTACCCTGAAAGGTTATCACAATTATGGTTATTCACTTTAGAAAAAAGATGACTGAGGGGAGATCTAATATCTATGTATAAATATATCAGGGGTCAGTACAGAGATCTCTCCCATTTTTTATTTATGCCCAGGACTGTGACTGTGACGAGGGGACATCCTCTGCGTCTGGAGGAAAGAAGGTTTGTCCACAAACATAGAAGAGGATTCTTTACGGTAAGAGCAGTGAGACTATGGAACTCTCTGCCTGAGGAGGTGGTGATGGTGAGAACAATAAAGGAATTCAAGAGGGGACTGGATGTATTTCTGGAGTGTAATAATATTACAGGCTACAGCTACTAGAGATGGGTCGTTGATCCAGGGAGTTATTCTGATTGCCTGATTGGAGTCGGGAAGGAATTTTTCCCCTTAAGTGGGGAAAATTGGCTTCTGCCTCACAGGGGTTTTTGCCTTCCTGTGGATCAAATTGTAGGAAACAGGCCGAACTGGATGGACAAATGTCTTTTTTCGGTCTTATATACTATGTTACTATGTTACTATGTATGAGGTGGCTTTTTTTCCATTCTGGATTCTTTCAAAAAATGATGCATGTGACAGCTGTAGCATTTTTTCAGGTGCTTTGGCAACACCTTTTCTAGGAGAAAAAACACCATGAAGAAAACACCAGTAGTTAAACATTAACCCCTTAGTGCAATACAATGAATATATTCGTCATGGAGCGCTGCCACTTAGTGCTTCATGACAAATATACTTGTCATGGCATTAAACTGTAACCATGTACATGGTGACAGTGCTGAGATTGCGGCTGCTACACACAGACAGGGATCTCAGCTAACCGGCCACGGACCAATAAGGGCGATCCCGAACCGGTGATTTAGCCATTCAGAGAATTGTAATGCCTGTTACAGGTTCTGATCCCCACAGTTCGTAACTATGGGGATTAGAACCTGGTTAAATGAATAAATGGCCCCCTGCAGTCGCCAATGTGCCCAATTGTGCCCCCAATCTTTAAGGATGGCCTGCGGCATGTCCCCAATTGGGCCCCCCAATTATGTTCAGGAATGTCTGCAGCTGTTGCAATGAGCATCAGCTGTAATATACAGCTGACACTCTGCTGCAACGAACGACATCAGTGGTAGCACCAATGTCAGCTGTTTAACCCCTTCCATGCTGCGGTCCGTAGAAGGGGTTAACAGAGGGAGGGAGCTCTCTTCCTCTCCCATTCGGCTGCTAAGTTGTCATAGCAGCATCTCGATGGTTGAGCGGTTAACATAGGGAGGGAGCTTTAGTTTTAAAAGAAGTGAAAAAGTAATAATACATTTTTTTTTCTATATCCACATGTTTAGAATTGGTTAAAAATGAAATGACACACATGATTGGTATCGGATTGTCCATAACAACCTGATCTATAAAGCGATCACATTACTTATCCCGCACGGTGAGCCTCAGGGTAATTATTGATGGTTACAGGTTATGTAATTACCCATTTTCCTATGCGATTTGTTTGCCCTGCATTTGCCATTATCAAATATGGCTACCGTGGAGCGCACATGGCTGTGCGCATGCGCGTGTGGCGCGGCTCGACACGGACTCAGTGTTCGGTCTGGTAATTCAGCCACACCTCCCGCTGTGTTTTGTGATGCCGCACGCTTGTTGATGTCACACATCACGTGTGCGCCAGGTAACGAACGGTACCAATGAACATCTTAGCGTACAGGTATTATCATTTGATATGATTGCTGGGCAGATCGCATTGGAGTGTGAGGGGTAGCGGACATATGTAGGTCCCGCCTTTGCATTATATGGTTGATTAGGACGCCAGAGGTCACGACCCCTTGAAACGCGCGTCGGGGCGCGGTCTGCAGGTTTAGGCGCTCCTGCACTCAGGTTGGTACATTCAGGTGATATTTGATTTATATGTGTTTTCTTGTCCAGCTTAAAGTGGTGTATGACATGGTAGTGTCTGTTCTAGTGTTTCTAGTTATTGTCACTCTATGCTGCTGTTTCCATACCACTATGCTGGCCAAACACATATGAGCTTGCAGTTTTTTCTGCTGTTTGATGCACTTGCACTTTGATTACCTTTGTCCTGACCTGCAGACCCTATTCATGTGTTTTAATTGTTTTTAGTGTATGTCAATCATTACAAATATTGTGTTACTAATAAAATTATGCTTTAATGTGATTAATAATGTAGTGATTTTTTGTAATAAATATCAATTTTCTACATATTGTCTGGATTGGTTTGTTGTTTAATTGTGATATATAGATGATCCAAATATTTGGGAATTTTTGAGTTGGTGTTATCATAAAATATATACCGAATGGAGAACACCATCAAAAATAAAAATTGAAAACTCTGACAGAATTGCAATTTTCCCCCCTCACTTCCCATAAAATTGTATAAAAAGTGTTCAAAAAGTGTTATGTATCCCAAAATAGTACCAATAAAAACTGAAATCCGCCCCACAACATCTCAACATCAAAAAAGTTATGGTCCCTAAAAACAAACTAGGCAAATTCCATGTTAGAAAAACCATATGTCACTCCTTCCCTTCTGAATGTGGCTGTCCCCCAAAACAGCAATTTGTGATCACAAATGGGGTGTTTCCATATACAGGAAAATATCCATAACAAGTTTTGGGTGCATTTTCTCTTGTTACCCCCTGTGAAAATTAAAAATTTGGGGCTAAAGCAACATTTTATTGGAAAAAAATGTATTTTTATTTTTCACAGCCTTCTGTGAAATGCTTGTTGGATCAATAAACTTACCACAGCCCTCAATGAATGCCTTGATGGATATAGTTTCCAAAATGGAGTCACTTTTTGGTAATTGTCTTTCTAGGGGTACATCAGGGTCTCAACTTCAAATGTGACATGGCATCCAAAAACCATCCCAGCAAAATCTGCCTTCCAAAATCCACATGGTGCCCCTTCCATTCTGAGCCCTGCGGTGTGCTCATTCGGCAGTTTATGGCCACATGTGAGCTGCTGCCATATTCAGGAGAAAATGGATAACAAATAGTGGGGTGCATTTTTTCCTGTTAACCCTTGTTAAAATGAAAAATTTGGGCCTAAAGTGCTCACTCCCCCCCCCCTTGAAATATTCCTTGGGGTGTGTAGTTTCCAACATGGGGTCACTTTTTGGTGATTTCCTCTGTAGGGGTACATGTCTTCAAATGCAAAATCTGCTATCCAAAAACCATATGGCATTCCTTCCCTTTTGAGCCCTGTGGTGTGGCCATGTAGCAGTTTATGATGACATATGGGGGGTTTCTGTAAACTACAAAATCAGGGTAATAAATGTCTCCTCTATTTTCCTTAAATTCATGTGGAACACCTAAAGGATTGACACAGTTTCTAAAATCAGTTTTAAAAAATTTGACGTTAATAAAATGGAATCATTTATGGGTGGCTTCTATTATGTATTCTCCTCAAAGTGACTTCAAAACTTAATTGGTCCTTTAAAAAAATGTTTTGCTCCTAGCAACGGACTACAAGTGCAGGCAATACTAAACCCTCACACTGGTGTTAAAATTGAGAGGTTAGTTCAACATATCCTACTAGGAGGACATGTCTTAAGCTCGGGCACCGCGCCAAGGTCTCTCAAGTAGCCCGAGGCCCTACCACTCACCTACCTGTGCCGTATGGGCGATACCAGGGGCCAGTGGGCAGATTACGGAAGCATAAGGCCTGACTCACAAACAGCATACCAGTAACCTCCAGCATGTAGCCATGCTTGCAATTGGAGGTGGGAGGTGCCTGTGAGCCCCACCCAAGACTGGCTGATATGGCCCAGGGCCTAAAAGGTGCACCTAAATGTAGCCTGTAGATGAAAAGCAGGCACATTTAAATTGGAGTTTTTACAACTCCAAACATAAGAATATACAAACCATTAGAAAACGTGGTGTTAAACAGGCAGGATATGCTCAAACCCATATGCAGTTGTGCATGTATATAGGGGAGCATATCCTGTGCTTGTAGTCCGTTGCTGATGGCAATCAACAGCAAAAAAAATGCATACAATGGAAGATGCCAGCAACGGACTACAAGTACCACAATAAACATCCTACATAAGGTAACAATTATGTGGATGTGGAGAACAATCAAAAACTTAACAATAGCAAAGACAGGTGCACTCTGCAGTAATACTAAACCCTCACACTGGTGTTAAAATTGAGAGGTTAGTTCGACATATCCTACTAGGAGGACATGTATTAAGCTTGGGCACCGTGTCAAGGTCTCTCAAGTAGCCCGAGGCCCTACCACTCACCTACCTGTGCTGTATGGGCGATACCAGGGGCCAGTGGGCAGATTACGGGAGCATAAGGCCTGACACACAAACAGTTTATCAGTAACCTCCAGCATGTAGCCATGCTTGCAATGGGAGGTGCCTGTGAGTCACACCCAAGACTGGCTGATATGGCCCAGGGCCTAAAATGGCTCGGTCCTGAAGGAGTAAAACACACTGGGAGTGGGGATAATTTACTTAGATTTAATGTGAAATTGTCACACTACCCCTATTTTGCAACTTTTTAAATACCTGTATGACAATATTCGTTGCATGGGTGTTTTTTTTTTCCAAGTTTGACACATAGGAGTGTTGAGAGAGTGATGGAGGTAGAGTAGGGGAATGGCGGGAACTGGGTTGGGACAGTGGCCCCGGAAAATTTACTTATTTCAAACCAGAAAAAAGATGTAAAAGTTGCTAAAAAACTACACCAGTTAGGGACTGGCATAGATTTTCCAGCAGGTCTACGGACTGCCAAAAGATGCACCTAATTTATAATGGGGCACACATCCCATAATAAATTAGGCGTGTCTTCTGTCAGCAACATCGGTGCAAAAGAAACTAAAAAGACCATTAAGAAATGACAATCACACAGCCCCCACTGTGTGAGAAAAACACCAAAAAAAAGCATCAAAAACTGCAGACAGCCAAAAAATATATATATACTTTTGTTTTTCTTCTGCTTCAACATTGGCCAGTCAGAAGCACAGATTTTGCATTAAAAAAAAAATGTAATGCTTGACTGATAAATATAAGAAGTAATGAGAAATAATGTATTGCATTCTTATAGCAGTAGGGGTCTTGTATGTGATGTATTAATTTCTGAGGAAGAACAAACAATATTAGCTTGGGGATCCTGAAATGTTAGACCAGTCTCAGATATGCAAAATGGAACTTGTCTGAGGACGTTTGCATGCAGGACTTTTTATCTGTCTAAAATAACGGATCTCAGACGGAAATGGCTAAAACAGATGTCTATTGTGCATAAATGAGCATAACTGATGCTTAACTTACAAGATCAATTTTTTTCTTTATTTTTCTCTTCTTTTGAAGGATCAGAACAGAAAAATAAAGGGAGAAAATAATAAGTGATGTGAACGCAGCCTTACACAAAGCATCTCCTAGCAACAATCAGTGAAAAATGGATCACAAACTGATGCCGTGTGTCTGATCTCAGTTTTTTCACTGACCCACTGACTTGAATAGAGCAGTCTTGCGTGATAAACTGAGGAAGATAAAACATGCAACAATTTTTCCCGAAAAGACAACGAAAAAAAATGCAATAGCCATTGGAATGAATGGGTCAGTGTTAAGTTCAGTTCAGCCATCCACTGTAAAAACTGACCGCGTCTTCATGAAAACATCATTCATGTGAAATGAGCCTAAAAACTTAATGAGGGTGTCTATTACTAGAACTATTGCGTCTCATAAAAATTTGGCAAATCTCTAGTGTATGGCTTGATTTCGATCCATGTCCAAATCTATGTAAATAATTAGTCACAGTGCTGTGAAGAGTTTGTATTAGCAAGTGAAATATCCCACATTTTAGCAGATTCTCACATGTGAATATAGGGGCTAATTTTTTTAATTTATATGCTCCATTTTTGTGGAGCATATCAGTAACAGATTTTGCCGCACCCCATTTTGCAGCAAAATCTACAACTTTTCCCTTTTCACTCCACTTTTCTGAAATTTAGAGAAAAGGGGGCGTGACATGGGCGGGGTAGAGGGCGGGCTGGCAAGTACATCTCATTCATCATTTTCTACCCCAGTTTTTGGCATAGAAAATGTATTTAAAAATATGCCAGCAAGGTATCTGGTGTAGATTTAAGTCTGTCGCACGGCCTGCTGGAGAAGGAACCAAACTTTCGCCACATACTGTAACTCCACATAACTCCGTATAACTTTAACATTTTCTCCAGAAGTACAGAGAGACTTAAGACAAGTGTGTAAAGGTCTTAATAAATATGCCTCACAATATTTACAAAAAGCAATAAGACAAATGTTTCAGGGTGAACCATACAATTTATGACCAATGGAGCAGATTTTTATTAATCAGCAATCATGGCATTATACATGTAATTATAATTAACAATCATAAAATTCTTTGGATTATTTATGATAATTGTTACATTGAATGAATAGTTCGTTGAGATCAACAGCTTTTTATATGTATTCGGCAAATGCTAAATGCAGAAGAGTTATCTTAATAAAATAAAAGTAATGTGGAAATACAGTCATGCTTGATTAGTAAAGTTGTCGCTGTTTTACCAGAAGTTTTAGAAGACCCCGTTCACATAAAGAAGTTCCACCCGTGGAATAAATTGCTCATACTGTATACCAATGCAATGATCTGATCTGCAACTAAAAAATATGCAATATCTGTATTCTGTACTGTAGGCAAAACTATTTAAGTTTTTATCATGGATGAGTGGTAATTGTATTTCCTTGAAAAGTGATTCTTTAGTGAAATATGTTATTATGAATTCAAGAATACAAAACCAACTATAAGTATTGTAACATTATTCCATGACATAGTGAAATGACATAACAATTTACTTGTCAGTCAAATGTCAAACAAGATGATTTCAAAGTAATTTGAAATATTCTTATTCATCGTTGATAAATGGAGCTCTTATTTTTTTTTCAACTTTACACTAGTTTTTCAGCAGTGGTAGACATCCGTGGAAGTTAAAAAAAAAAAAAATATGTATCCATTTACATTTAAAAAAAATTGTATCACAAAAGAAATATTGTGTATGGTTTGTGTAATCCAATAAGAGTGTCCTTTTTTTTTTGTATAGGGTGAACCCTGAGTGTTTGTGATTATGGTGGATTCTCTTGGCAGTAGAGACAGGGATGGCTCAAGAGATACATGAAGGCTTTTGGGCAAAGCACTGAGATTATAATAATGCAGTATTCTAAAACAACCAAAATAGTTGCACGCTCACAAGTCTTTCAAATAAATATGTTAAAATGTATAAATAACAGTAACATGCAGTTTCCAAAAAAATACTGCACTAGAGATGAATGAATAGATTCTAAACAAATCAGGTTTATTATGAATTTCACAAAAATTAATCGGCAAAAGAACCCAAGGTTTTTGTTTCCTTGCGGATGAATTGCATAATAACAGCACAATTTTACTGTGAGCATTGGTAGGGAAAACCATGAGCGAGGAAGATAAAGAAGGATCATATGATACATTGGAACTTTGGAAGAGGGATTGCCAGGGGTGAATTGGCCATAGACCTTACAGTGAAATTTCCCGGTGGGCCGATGCCCAGGGGGTCCCCTGACCCTCCTCATGGTCGGCCAGTGGAAGTTTTTGGAGATGTATCTTGTTTCTGCTGTCAGTATTTTATGATGGACTGTGGTATATGGCTCTGTTAGGGTGGTATAATGTGCCACAATATGGTATTGCTAGCTCTGCCTTCCATCAATTTGGACCCGAATACAAAACGGGGCCACTTTTAGTATTTTTTCCAGGTCCACTTTAAGTTCCCAGTCCATCCCTGGGGCTTGCCTTGATTGGCTCAGAGGCTGACAGACAGTCTGGATCAGCCAATCAGGGGTAGAATTGAGGAAAGTCTTTTGCTGAGAGTGTCATAGAACAGCATTCTGTGTTCAGCTTCTGACCTGAAAAGGTGTCATGTGGCAGTGTCTGACAAAAAGCGATTACACAAGCAACAAGCCACTACTGTAGTGTGATAGGGACACCATAAGCAGAATATAGGGAAAAAATAAGAAGCTATAATTGGGTAAATTTTAGGGAAGTGATCTGGGAAAGCTTTGAGGGAATGTGAGGTTGTCATTCAGTTGTGTGCTAGCAGCTAGACATGCATTACAAAACTAAGAAACTCATTTTCCTATATATGAACAGTTTTATTCTTTCTTTAAGGCTTTATTGCCAGCAGCACCCCATGAGAATTCTGCTTCAAACATTTACTTTCTAAAAAAATGTTCAATGCATTATACCCATGCTATTAAAGATGTTGCATATTACTACAAGATTAGTAGTTACAGCAAAAGCAATACTGTAATAATGCCATTTTTATGCCTGTGATATTGAATGCAAAGTTCAGGCATTTTACCGCAAACATTGCATTATTACATCTTTTTTGCAGACATTACTGCATTAGACTGTGTCTTTCAAAGACATTTTACTAAAAATATTTCATTTTTATACCCATTATATTGAATGCATAGTTCAAAGGCAATTTACCACAAAATTTGCATTATTACCAAAGTAAATTGTCAATACCAGTGTGCACCATGCTTGTAGAAGGGGAAGGATATTTAACTGCACCTCCCACATCCCACATAGGTTTATTTTCCATATTTTTATTGGTATTTCCCTTTATTATATTCAGTGCTTCATAATCTTTATGTCGGGCAAACACATACAGGACATTAATAATGGTACACTTTTAGTAAACATTAATATGACCCAAATCCAATTAATATTTGCACTTTGACCTTCTATAACTTACACACCATAATAATAATATTAGTGTGCTTTTCAACAATATACCAAAACTTATACAATGTTTTTTGAATCATACCTTTATTATACATATATACATAACATATTAGAAATATTATAATGTCCTTTAACCCCTTAAGGACTCAGCCCTATTTCACCTTAAGGACCCGGCCATTTTTTGCAAATCTGACCAGTGTCACTTTATGTGGTGATAACTTTTAAATGCTTTTACTTATCCAGGCCATTCTGAGATTGTTTTTTTTATCACATATTGTACTTCATGACAGTGGTAAAATGGAGTCGAAGAATTTCATTTTTATTTATAAAAAAATACCAAATTTACCAATAATTTGGAAAAATTTGAAATTTTCCAAGTTTCAATTTCTCTACTTCTATAATACATAGTAATACCGCCCAAAAAAGTTATTGATTTACATTCCTCATATGTCTACTTCATGTATCGATCATTTTGGGAATGCCATTTAATTTTTTTGGGACGTTACAAGGCTTAGAAGTGTAGAAGCAAATCTTGAAATTTTTCAGAAATTTTCAAAAACCCACTTTTTAGCGACCAGTTCAGTTCTGAAGTCCCTTTATGAGGCTTACATAATAAAAACCACCCAAACATGACCCGATTCTAGAAACTACACCCCTCAAGGTAAAACTGATTTAACAAATGTTGTTAACCCTTTAGGTTTTCCACAAGAGTTAATGGCAAATGAAGGGGGGGCTTCAAATGGGAAATCGTGTCAAAAAACCAGTCCAGCAAAATCTGCCTTCCAAAAATCATATGGCATTCCCTTCCTTCTATGCCCTGCCGTTTGGCCATACAGCAGTTTACGACCACATATTGGTTGTTTCTGCAAACTACAGAATCAGGGTAATAAATATTGAGTTTTGTTTGGCTGTTAACCCTTGCTTTGTTACTGGGAAAATGGATTAAAATGGAAAATTTGCAAAATAATTGCTGTTTTGGGACCGTTTTTATTTATTGTTATTTGCATAGTTGATCTGACAGGTTAGATCGAGTGCTATTTCTATAGAGTAGGTTGTTACGGAGGGACAATATCAAATATGACTACTTTATGGGGGTTTTTTGGTTTCAGTTTTTCATAACACAGTGTCTCCACATTCTGAAAGCCATATTTTTTTTTATTTTTTGGGTGACTGTCTTATGTAGGGGCTCATTATTTGTGGGATGAGATGACGGTTTGATTGCCACTATCTTGTGGTGCATATGACATTTTGGTCGCTTACTATTACACTTTTTGTGATGTAAGGTGACAAAAATGGATTTTGATTTGGTATTCATATATATTTTTTTGCTGTGTTCACCTGAGGTGTTAGATCATGTGTTAGTTTTATAAAGCAGGTTGTGACAGACGCTCGGATATGTAATATGTATACTGTTTATTTAGTTATTTAAGTTTTACACAATAATATCATTTTTGAAACAAAATAAAATCATGTTTTAATGTCTCCATAGTCTGAGAGCCATATTTTTATTTTATTTTTTGGGGCGATTGTCCTATGTGGGGTATCATTTTTTGTGAGATGAGATGGTGGTTTGATTGAGTGCATATAACTTTTTGATCGCTTGCTATTACAGTTTTTGTAATGTGAGGTGACAAAAATGTTTTTTTTTACATTGTTTTTATTTAATTTTTTTGACGTTATTTACTTGAGGCGTTAGATCATGTGATATTTTTATAGAGCAGGTTTTTACGGATGCGGCTAATATGCATGCTGTTTTTCTATTTATTTTATTTTAACACAATAACAGCATTTTAGAAAAAAAATATAATGTTTTCGTGTCTCCATAGTCTGAGAGCCATATTTTTTTTATTTATTTGGGCGATTGTCCTATGTATGGGCTCATTTTTTGTGGGATGAAATGGCGGTTTGATTGGTACTATTTTGAGAGGAATATGCCGTTCTGATCGCTTGGTATTGCACTTTTTGTGATGTAAGGTCACAAAAAATGGCTTTTTTACACCAGTTTTTTTTTTTTTTTTTACGGTATTTACTTGAGGCTTTAGGTCATGTGATATTTTTATAAAGCAGGAGTTTTTTTATTTTTTTTATTTTTATTCAGTAATGTGTTTTTTTTATTTTTACTTTTTTTTCACTTTTTTACATTTACAGTGTACTGTACTGTATTTTTAACTTTTCACTAGTCTGGTCAGACTTCTGCCTTTAGCAGAAGTCAGATCAGACTTACAGTACCATGGCAAGCAGGATGCCACTGAAAGCGTCCTGCTGCCATGGTAAACATCACCCGCTGCCAGAATAGAGCAGTGGGTGATGGGGAGGGAGGGGGGGCTCCCTCCCTCTGTGATCCCATCAAGAATCGGGGGCTCCAAGGGACCGCAGCATGGAAGGGGTTAAACTGCTGACATCTGCAGCACAGATGTCAGCAGTTTTTAGCAGAGTGTCAGCAATGTGCTGACACTCTGCTAAAACCACTATACCACCAACGATTACTACAGAGGAGGCGGACGGGGATTGCAATTGCGATCCCACCTGCCGCACCACCCGCCTCCCGCATCGCCAGCGCTGCCTGGGGGCTGCAGGGGGGTTTAAAATTTAACAGTTTAGGCATATTTTAAGTGTCTGATCAGAGACCGCAGAAAGTGCTGCAAATCACAGGTCTGAATTTGCAGTACGGGGGAGTCACAGGACCCCCTGGGCATTGTAACAAGGTACCTGCTGAATTATTTCAGCAGGTACCTTGTTCCGATCACTGCCGGCTGAGCAGCAGTGATCGAAAATACTCATGACGTATCGGTACGTCATGGGTGGACTCGGGAATCATGACGTACCAGTACATCATGCGTCCTTAGGGGTTAAGCACACGATAGCAAAAACATTACAGTTGAAGTGTAAACGCCATTACATATGCAATTATATTTTTAATAATATGAGAATGAGGCCAACTAAAACTTTATAATGATGATGTGAAAACATCCATACATTTAATGATACATTTTTACACTTGTAATGAATAAGGTACAGTATTAGTACATATTTCACATACTGTGTTTAAAACAATATATGTAAGCAAAATATGTAAGCTCACAACCCACTTCAAGGGTCCTCATGATCTTTCGAGTCCCTAACTAAAAAATTCAAAAACTAACTAAAAAAAAAACATCCAGGTTAGCAAAATATACTGGCAAACACAAACTTCCATGAGTTGAGGACTACTGCTGAAAAGGGAATGAACCGATAGGGGACATAAAATATTCAGAAAATTACTTCCCTAACTCTCAGTCCAGCAGATCCAGTTCATCCAAGTGGTAAAGTGTCTCTTCCTGATGGCTGACTGTAGACTTGGGAGACTTCATCAGGTGTCGACTCATAGGTGCGTATGTAGTTGTGCAGCACTACACACTCCTTAAACACCACATTGACATTTTGTGGGGCCAGCTGTATGGGCGACAGGAAAACCCGCCATTTATGAGAAAAAACTACCAAAGGCGCACTCCACAAACCTTCTGGCTCTACTTAGGCGATAATTAAAATTGCGCCTCTTGGCATCCAAACCCTGTCTAGAAAAGGGGCCGCATGAGGTAGCTAGAAAGGGCAAAACCCTGCGAGAATCTGCAGTACCTCCATAGGACCCAATATCTACAATTATAAACCTGTAGTTTGTGTCAGCTAAGGCCAACAAAACTGCAGAGAAAAACTGCTTCTAATTATAGTATTCAGCCCTCTCCAGGAAGCCCTGGGCTATATCAAGCCACTGCTGCCTGGTTGGATGTGGCAGCACTGAAGCCTTCAGTGTCAACCAAATGACGGCACATGTAGCCCGTACCACGCCAGCAATTGTGGAGGTCCCCATTCTAAAAACAAAATGTAACGACGAAAAAGAATTTCCTGTCGCAAGATAGCTGAAATGAAACAAAACAAAAAAATGAATACACTAAATGGTACACATTTAAAAAGCTAGTACTTTACATTATTTAATGGCAATGTATCTGCCAAGATGATTTTAAAATATGCCATACTCCAAGATTGGAACTCAATACTTTATATTCATAGATACTTTAAAGAAAGGAAGAGCATTTAGCTACAACAGCCATGATTTGAATAATTAACCCCCGCGGAACTGGAATCTGGTGTGACTAATCAATTACTTGTTACTATACCAAGTAACTTTATACAAAGTGGCTGGCCCAAAAGCATACACAGTTTATTAATAAAAATGGACTATATACAGTACATGTTTACTACTATTAAGTACTTATACATAGAACAGATAATGTTCTCAAAACACAGGCCATAGACCAAACAGCTATGTATTGCCAAACAGTGGCTCATTCATGTATGAGTCTGATAATATATAGTCTTACCTTAAAGTTATAATAAGACGTTCTTCAGGTAACACACTCCGCAACATGTTGCTGTCTTGGAAAGTCAAGGAAGGCCTCAACTCCCCCAACAGCTGATCAAAGGTAGCCACTGACATGTGGCAAAAATTGATGAACTTCAGAGGGTGTGCATGGAGGTCAGAGTACAAGCCAACAAAAAGACCTTTGCTGGCCCGCTGAGAAATAATAGGATGCACCCACATACGCTTCCTTCACGGTTCCTCCCCAATTATTTCTGGCTGCTCTCCAAAACAGCTGTAGACCAGCCAGTGCAAGAAAACATGATCAGTGGATGATACAGTGAAAGTGGACATCCTGCAAAAGGAAATCCAATCACCAAACACACTCACACGACAAACGCCCTAAACTCCCCAAACAAATGGAGCTGTCCAAAAAACCAAGGCATGCTGGGGGTATTTATATGTGTTTACAGTAACAGGTAAATGTAGAGGATGGATACGTGTTTTTTTTCATGCGCGTGAAAAACGCATGCTATCCGCATGTTACACACGTGGGAAAAACGCAAGACCGCTACACAATCGCATAGTGTGAAGGTGGCAGCAGTATCAAGAGACCACAGAGTGGCAAGGTGACATAGTGTGGAGGTGGCAGCAGCATGATGAGACCACAGAGTGGCAAGGTGACATAGTGTGGAGGTGGCAGAAGCATCAGGAAACCACAGAATGGCAAGGTGACATAGTGTAGAGGTGGCAGCAGCATGAAGAGACCACAGAGTGGCAAGGTGACACACTGTGGAGGTGTTAGCTGCATGAGGAGACCACACAGTGACCCGGTGACAGAGTGTGGAGGTGGCAGCAGCACCAGGAGGCGACAAATTGGCAAGGTGACATAGTGTGGAGGTGGCAGCAGCATCAGGAGGCCACAGAGTGGCAAGGTCACATAGTGGTGAGGTGATGGCAGCATCAGGAGACCACAGAGAGACCCGACTGGGGGGGTGGGTGGCAATAACAGTACCCGCTGATGATGGTGGGTGTTAGAAGGAGCACTTGGCATCAGATATGTGGCATCAGGTGGGTGGCAGCATCAGAATAGTAGCTGAGGCAGGTAGCCAGAAGAAACCTGTCTCTTTTTTCAAAGTGTTGGTGTGGCACCATGGATGATCTGATGCATCAGGCATTGGTGGGTGGAAATCCTGGCTGATCCACGCCTAATTCATCTTGACAAAGGTCAGTCTCTCCACATGTTGGGTGAACAGGTGAGTTCTTCTTGTGGTAACTTTGGCCCCCGCTGCACTAAACACCCGCTCTGATGCCACACTACTGGACGGGCAAGACAGCTTTTCCAGGGCAAACTCTGCCAGTTGCGTCCAAAAATCCAGTTTGGCTGCCCAGTAGTCCAGCGGATCTTAAATGTGGGGTGGCAGGGTGCTGTCCAAGTATACCACCAACTGCTGTTTCAGGTTCTGCTCCAGGTCTACCTGCTGCTGCTGGTGAGTAGTTTCTTTACTAGGCGGGTGGAGAAAGCTGCTCATTAGTGATGATAGGCATCAGCTATATTCGACTACAATTCGGCTGTCACTACGCAAGCAAGTGAGCCATTTGTGCAAGTGACTCAGAGGGACTCCCTGCCTCCATCCCCACTGCATACTGCCACTGTGTGTCTGGGTCCTCTGCCTTATCTTCCTCCTCATCCTGTAGCTCCTCTGGCTGATCCTGCTCCTCGTCTCCTGTCACCTGTGTGTAAAAACCACTCATTTTGCAACACATTGCTTTTGCTCCAATGTCCTCCTCCAGTTCAGCCCCCACAGGGCTCATGTGGCCGTGAGATATAGGCGCCACGTCTCCAATACCCTGACCAGACAGATTTGCCAGCATCTGTTCCAGGACATGAAGCAGTGGAATGACATTGTTCATCCTGTAGTCCTGGCGACTGACAAATAACGTGGCCTCCTCAAAGGGCCTGAGCAAACGGCAGATGTCATGCATGAGTTGCCACTGGCTGACATGGAATTTACACAGGGGAGTAGTCCTGTCTGCTTGGATCATTAAGAAATCGTTTATGGCCTTTCTTTGTTCGTATAGTTGGTCTAACCTATGGAAGGTGGAATTCCAACTGTGGAAATGTCGCATATCAGCCTATGTTGTGGATGCCGTTCTTCCACTGCAACTCAAGGAGGGTGTGCTTTGTGGTGTACAAGGGGTTGAAGTGCATCCAAAGTTTCCTGGCCATTTTTAGGATGTCTTGCAGATGGGTGGAAGACTTCAGGAACCGCTTGACAACCAGATTGAACATGTGTGCCATGCAGGGTGCATGTCTCAGCCCTTCTTGATGCAGCGCTGATACCATGTTCTTCCCATTGTCACCATGGTTCCGATTTTCAATTGTCGTGGAGAAAGCCAGGATTCGATTTCTTGATGAAGGACACAGAGCAGTTCCTCCCCTGTGTGACTCAGTTCAACCAGGAAAATAAGGAGCAGAACAGCGTGATATCACAGAGACCTGAACATGTGCTATGCTGGTGGGGCACTGTGAATTGTCCCTGCAGTGGAGGCTGAGGACACGGTGGAGGATGAGGAGGCAGAGGTGGACATTGCCACTGGACCAACGGCATGACAGCTTGGAGGCGGAAGCAGCGTCACCTGGCCAAGTTTCTGGTGTGGCTATGCAGGAACCACATTTACCCAGTGGGCTGTAAAGGACATGTATTGTCACTGACTGTAGTTACAGCTCCACAAATCGGTGCAGACACAGACAAGCTCAAGGACTAGCCCACCTTCTGTTCTACATGTGTGTGCAGGTCTGGTACTACCTTTTTGGCAAAGAAAGGATGGCTTTGGACCCTCCACCTAGGCTCGGCACAAGCCATCAGTTCTCTGAAAGGTGCAGAGTCCACCACTTGGAAAGGGAAGGACTGCAGCACCAGCAACTTGGACAGGAGCACGTTCATCTTCTGTGCCGTTGGATAAGTGCAGGCATACTGTTGTCTCTTGGCAATCGCTTCAGTAATCGATTGCTAACGGAATGACTGACGAGAAGTAGGAGGAGCAGGAGCATCAGGACCAGCAGATGATGTGAAGGACAGACAGCTCCCTTCAGCGGAGGTGGTGGAGCCTTGACTGCCTGAAACCAGATGCGTGCCGCTGCGTGATGCAGTTGTTGCTGTGGCTGGCTGGACCACCGCATCAGAGCAACGGTTCTCCCAGCCCACTTAACCCAGGGCCGTGGTGTCAACATTGGCACCCTGGCAACGCTTGACCTTCTGCCCACAGATTCTACATATGGCCATGTTGACCTCCTCTGGCGGCTTAACAAAAAATTGCCACAGCGCCGAGTAGGTGATTTTACCCCCGACACTATGCACTGACTTACTGCTACTGCCGCTGCCACTGTGAACCCGTTCACCGCAACTTCCTGGGCAGGTAGACTCCTGCAAAGCGGGTGGTCTACCCCGGGCACGTTTGGCTCCCGACCTCCCACTTCTGCCAACCTGCTGACTCCCGGCCATGCTAGCGACTTGCTGGCTCCACCGCTGCCTCACAGGGAGGGTGCCAACCTTTTCTCCCGATGATGATGAAGCCCCATTATCACCCGGCTCCCAAGTATGATCAGCTACATCATCATCATTGAGTACTGTCTGCACGTCACTGATGTCCTCCTCAACCGTCTCTGGGTCAGGAACCTGATCGCTTGCAACACCAGCTCCCATGCCATTCTCCTCATCACTACTTGCCCACCTAGTGGAGGAAGCGGCGGATGTCTCCTCCACATCTTGGCTTGCCAGTAGCTGCTGACTGTCTTCTAGTAGCTCGTCCTCACTGTATAGTGGAGCTGAGCCCACAGCATACAATACTTCTCTGGCTGAGGGAACAGAAAAGGACAGAGGCAGGTTGAGGGCAGGTGAGGGCACAGGGCCATTCCAACTAAGGGTTGTGTCTAACGAACCCACTGACTCTTAGCTGGGGTTGTCTGATGCTACTTGCAATGAAAACGAAGAACGAGTCAATCATTCAAGAACCCCTGGATTGGTGGTCAAGACACGACCGCTAGCTGACTCAGGGAGCGCAGGCCTCTCCAAGTGACCCTTGCTGCCACGGCCCCTTACTCTGCTGTGACCTCTGTCTGCGCAAGAAACATTTAGGCCTCTGCCACTCCCCTTTGCAGGGCCTGGCACTTCTTTGTTTGACATACTGTTCAAATAAATAAATGAAAAGGAAATTAAAACACTCCAAAAAATTATGTAATTTTCTCACTTCACCACTCAATGGCTAATAAGCCCCTTTTTCTCCCACTAATACACACAAAAAGGGCTTTAGAACATATAACTGCACCGCTGAACGGCAAATATATTTTTTCTTTGTCCACTAATACACGCCACAAATGGCTTTAGAACATATAACTGCACCGCTGAACGGCAAATAGATTTTAGTTTTGCCACTAATACATGACAAAAAGGGATGTAATTTTAGCACTTTACCACACAACGGCTAATAAGCATTATTTTTTCACTAAAAATTCACTAATACACGCCGAAAAATGCATTAGAACATATAACTGCACCGCAGAAGGGCAAATAAGATGTAGAAATATTTCCTTGTAATAAACCCTGTTAATGCCTGGTAAATGGCAGAATCCAATATGGCTGAGGCTATTGATAGGGCTGTGACATCACAGGGCTGGCTGGCTGCTGATTGGCTGCATGCATGGCAATATGGGTGATCCCGCCTCCCCAGAGTTCCTTGCCCCAGGTCCTCACACGTGCAGCAGCCATTTTAGAAAAAAATGTGATTCGTTACCACAAATCCCGAGGAAATTCGTCTTTGGTGTGATTCAAATTTTTCCTGAAATTCGGATCCAATTCCACTTAGTCAGCTTCGATTCGCTCATCTCTATCCCTCATCAGTACAGAGCAGGATTCTGTACTTGTAGTTAGAAAATCCTGTGAGTTATCCAGAGGATTGTAGTGAGAACCAAATGACATTTGCCCCTTTTAGCTTTCATATCATGCTGCTCTGAGCAGAGATCATTCACGTTGGGATATTTGCCCACCTGCTTTTTACTAAGGTGCAGCTGTAAGGTTGCTGACCTAAGTGGAATGTTGTCCTTTGTATGAAGATTCACACAGCAATATCCATAGTAATATAATGGGCACAATTATCTCACGACTGATAATAATCTAAATAGTCGTAATCATTATAGGACACACTAAGTGAACTCAATGTAATGATTTTAGATCATGTGCATTGACCTGTAAATTCATTTTTTAACCAGAGCTTTTAAAGAGGACCTGTCACCACAAAATGTAATGCAATCTGAAAGCACTATGTTATGGAGCTGAGCAGATTAATATACATTTTTGAAAAGATTCAGTAAAACTTAATTTATACATTTATATATTTGCTATGTTCACCTCCTGTGGATAGCTCTCAGTGCATGAGGGAGGTATTTTATTAGTGCTTGATAGTATTGGATATATAAATGTGCATACAGAGATTACTGTCAGTCACTGATAACCCCTCCTCCCTGTGCCAATAGCTGCTCACAGGGGGTGGAAAAAGCAAATATATAAATGTATAACTTACAGGCTTTACCGACTCTTTTTCCACAAAAAAATATACATCAATCTGCTCAGCTCACTCTGCTCTATAACACGGTGCTTTCAGATTGCATTGCATTTTGTGGTGACAGGTCCTCTTTAAGAGTGATCAGTTGGATTTTTTTCCAATCTAGCCATTGATCTCGCTCTACTATACTTTATGCAATCAATTTAAAAGGAGTATATTTTTAGAAAATGACATATTTTTAAGGCAAAGTTTTGTGCCCTACCTTTATAAGTGCTTTTACCACCACTAGTTGCAGAGTGCAACAAAGTCAAATTTAAATTCATACATTAATAAGTTATAACCCCTGTCCTGTTATACAGTGATAACCAAAGCCCCTAAATGCAGTGTAAGCTGCATGTGCCCTTAGAGTGCTGCCAATATGCCACTCATAAAGTGTAACCTAATACCTCATATCTATATGTTCACTTCTCCAAATGTAGAATACTCACCTCATCCATGCTGCAGTATTCTACTTGCATAACTATGGTGCTGCCACCTAAAGGGCAAATTATTATATTTATTCTAAAACAGATAAGACATAATTAATAAAGCTTACCAAGTTATAGATTCAACTAGAGATAAGCGAACCACTCGAGATTTGGTTTGCTGAATTTTGAAAAAGCTCAGTTCAGACCTGAATCGATAATTGCCCACTGTGGGAGCCAGCCCATGATATAGTGGGAGGGGGGCAAAAGGAAATGGCCATGTTGCTAGGGTGCTGCCTCTCCACTACCACAAAAAACATTGACCAGTGGGCAATAAAAGACATGTACTGTCCTTGCCCATAACAGCTGCTCCAGGTGTCCACTGGAGAGCACAGCCTCACAGCAAGAATCGCAAGTAGTAGCCCACATTCTCTGGCACGTGGAAGTAGAAGGCACTACTACAATGGTACTGCAGCGACTGCACCACCAGGAACATGGTCAGGTTGGGATTCATCTTGTAGACAAGCTAATTACTGGTGCAGAAAGATTTTTCCATGGCCAAACATTCCTTTATAGATGTCTCACTATGGAGCCAAAGACAAGGAGTAGTCTTAGCAGAAGAATTAAGAAGGTGATGATGATGATTAGTGTTGAGCGAATTGAAGCATCTGAAATAGAATTCAATCCGAAGTTCAGGAAAAATTTCATTTTCAACTAATCCGAATATCCTTGTGCTTTGTAGTAAAAAAATATATATTTGTTTCCCAAAATGGAGGCTACAAGTGTTACAAAGTGAAAGTAAATCACCCAATAATGCCATACAGACAGCCATCAGCAGCTAGCAGGGCCCTGTGATGTCACAGCCCTATAAAAGTCTCATCCCGTGCGGTGTCAGCCATTTCACTGAGCTGAGCATAGGGAGAGACATGAGTCAGTGTTCCAGAAGCCTTTAATTGTGTAATATTGGATAGGAAGAGTGCAACGACAATGTAGGAAGATCATAGAGAGAGTTTTTACACACTGTTGGGGGACTGAAGGGACAGTGCAGGCTCTGTAATCTAAAGCTGAAGGAATCCACTGGAGACAGCCCACTTTGCATCAATCCCTGTGTTGGGCTCAAAGCTACCTAATTTAACAGTGTCCACCTTGTTTATTAGATAAGAAACTGCATTAGGTCTTGATTCTCAAATTGGGGTGAATGAGCTGTGTAATTTAGCTGTTATTTGGGTGTCCACCTTGTTGAGTAGATAAGCAATTCTATTAGGCCTTGATTCCCAAATTGGGGTAAATTGTCTAACACTATTGTTATTCGGGAGTCATAGAAACATAGAAACATAGAATGTGTCGGCAGATAAGAACCATTTGGCCCATCTAGTCTGCCCAATATGCTGAATACTATGGATAGCCCCAGGCCCTATCTTATATGAAGGATGGCCTTAAGCCTATCCCATGCATGCTTAAACTCCTTCACTGTATTTGCAGCTACCACTTCTGCAGGAAGGCTATTCCATGCGTCCACTACTCTCTCAGTAAAGTAATTCTTCCTGATATTACTTTTAAACCTTTGCCCCTCTAATTTAAAACTATGTCCTCTTGTAGCAGTTTTTCTTCTTTTAAATATTCTCTCCTCTTTTACCGTGATGATTCCCTTTATGTATTTAAAAGTTTCTATCATATCCCCTCTGTCTCTTCTTGCTTCCAAGCTATACATGTTAAGGTCCTTTAACCTTTCCTGGTAAGTTTTGTCCTGCAATCCATGTACTAGTTTAGTAGCTCTTCTCTGAACTCTCTCCAAAGTTTCAATATCCTTCTGCAGATATGGTCTCAAGTACTGCACACAATACTCTAAATGAGGTCTCACCCGTGCTCTGTAGAGCGGCACGAGCACCTCCCTCTTTCTACTGTTAATGCCTCTCCCTATACACCCAAGCATTCTGCTGGCATTACCTGCTGCTCTATGACATTGTCTGCCCACCTTTAGGTCGTCTGATATAATGACCCCTAAATCCCTTTCCTCAGATACTGAGGTTAGTACTGTATCACTGATTTTATATTCTGCTCTTGGGTTTTTACGCCCCAGGTGCACCTTGTTTAATAGATAAGCAATTCCATTAGGCCTTGATTCTCAAGTTGGGGTGAATAAACTGTGTGATTTACATTAAATGTTATTGAGGTGCCCACCTTTTTAACAGATAAGCAATTCTATTACGTCTTGATTCTCAAATTGGGGTGAATAAGCTAATACCACATTTTTTGGTTTATTGGGGTGCTGTCCACATTGACATTGAATAACTTATTTTACATATACAGTTACTGCACTGTATGTCCAACTAAGAGGTGCCCGGGCCCTCCAAAGGAACAGGCAGTGGCAAAAAGGTTGTTGTAGCCAAAAGAGGTAGCATCAGAAGAAGGGGGGTGGTAGCAGCAGCTGCAGCAACAGGCCAGAGCTGCCACTGTCATCCAGCGGTTGTGTTTTGACCAGCAATCCAGCTGTCCTTAAATGGTTGACTTGGTCTTCAATAGTGATGAATGGCAGGGGCAATATTCGAATTTACGATATTTCGCGAATATTTGGTAGAATATTCATCATATATTAGCGAATTCACAGTTATTTTCTTGATTGCGAAAATCGGCAATGTAATATGCACGTAATGAGCACACAATACAAGCGTGGGTCACTATAGCTACATTTTTGAAGCTGCTAGAAGTTTCCTGAGACTGGAGAAAATGGTTGGCACGGCAGAACATTACAATAGCTTTATATGCAGATAGAGTGCTCCGATATATTCACAATTGCGCAAATAGACAGTTAATGATGCGCATATTTTTGCGCAATATGTGCAACTTCACATTTTAGCAGGTCTGAATACATATTAGTGATTGGTGTACTAAGTATTGTTGTGAACTTGTGACATCACAGCACTATGTATGTACGTACAATATGTATGGACAGCACACTAACTAACACCCTGCACAGCTACACTATATCACAATCGCCTTGTGAAGTTATGAATAAGAACTGTAAAGTTTGAAACGCGTCGACTGACACAAGACCGCTGTTTTACCGCTTGTGATGTGAACAGCTGTAATATTTGTACCCACCGGAATAAAAAAGTTACGGTTTGAAAAAAACATTGAAAGTGCTGGATTTTTCTTTCCTTTTGGTATATGCTACATGCAAGGTCTCACCTTACAATCCGTGAACCTCCTGACAGCTGAGTATTTGCAAAGCAGGTGAGCTGGATTCCCTCTCTTTTTCATCACAATCTAACCTACACTAAATATCTCCCACTAACTATCTGTATTATATATATAAGCTAACTCACTAACTATCTAATGTAATGTGACACAGAGCACAGCAATGAAACTGCTGTCTCTCTCAGAACTGTGAAAAACTGTAGAAAATGGCTGCTGGGGAGGTTCTTATATAGTAAAGGGGTAGGCAACTTTCCTATTGGCTGCTAGGGATGTTGCTAAGCTCAGACAAAGACATTGCAGCATTCTCATTGGCCCACAAGCAAAAAGGGAGGTTACTGATGACAAAAAAGCTGAATATTCGAAAATGCATCACTATATTCTAAATATTCGCAAATTCTCAAAGTTGCGATATTCGCAATTAAATTTCGCGGTTCGCACCCAACACTAGTCTTCAACATCATCTATTTAATATCAAACATACACAGCTTAGGAGTCCCAGCTCTGACTCCATATATGGTTGTGTCCATATATGGAGTCAGTGCTATGAACATGAAGGGGGTATCCCCAAGCATTGTCAGAATGCTTGGGGACACCGAATGTATTTTAATCTAATTTAGCCTCTATTTCTGAAAGGTTGCCACCAGGATTCAAACTCACAACCTTTTACATGAGAGGCAAGAACCCTAACCACTGAGCTATATATATATATATATATATATATATATATATATATATATATATATATATTATACTTCTGCTGTATAGGAATACCTAATATATGATAAAATACTTTAAGGTTTTTCTAGCACAGTTTAGCATTGAGCTCTGATGTAAAAGGTTGTGAAGTCGGATCCTGGTGGAAACCTTTCAGAAATAGAAGCTAAATTAAGCATTCATGTATATCAAAAGTATGATAATATATATTCATACTTCTGATAGATATATATATATATATAATGCAGAAAAAGCGAACAGCACTCCAATAAAAGTGGAAAAAAGGAACTCCTTTATTCACCTGAAAAGTGCACTGTATGCACTGTTCAGGTGAATAAAGGAGTTCCTTTTCCACTTTATTGGAGTGCTGTTCGCTTCTCTGCATTATTTAGGGGTAAGATACCTATACCTTGGAACGTGCACCCAGCAATACATTTTCTCTTTTTGACCAGTGCCGTCATTTTTCATATATATATATATATATATATATATATATATATATATATATATATAAATGTATTATATATGGGAAACTATTACTGAGGTTTTTAGCCATAATATTAGTACAGCAGGTTAATATGAAGCTCTGATGGGGGGATGTGTGGAGGACACTGATGGGGGGATGTGTGGAGGACACTAATGGGGGGATGTGTGTAGGATACTGATGGATGGATCTGTGGAGGACACTGATGGGGGTATTTGTGTGGGACACTGATGGGGGGATCTGTGGGGGACACTGATGGGGGGATGTGTGCAGGACACTGATGGGGGATGTGTGGAGGACACTGATGGGGGTATGTGTGGAGGACACTAATGGGGGTATGTGTTGAGGACACTGATGGGGGTGTGTGTGGAGGACACTGATGGGGGATGTGTGGATGACACTGATGGGGGGATGTGTGTGGGACACTGATGGGGGGATCTGTGGGGGACACTGATGGGGGATGTGTGCAGGACACTGATGGGGGATGTGTGGAGGACACTAATGGGGGTATGTGTTGAGGACACTGATGGGGGTGTGTGTGGAGGACACTGATGGGGGATGTGTGGATGACACTGATGGGGGGATGTGTGGATGACACTGATGGGGGATGTGTGGATGACACTTAGGGGGGATGTGTGGATTACACTTAGGGGGGATCTAGGGAGGGGTGTGGGGATGTTGAGATGGGAGGTCTTGGAGGGGTGTTTGGGTGGAAGCTCTGGAAGGGGTGGGAGGTCTGATAGCTATGTGGGGGTGGGAGATCCGGGAGGGGGGCCCATAAAAAAATTTGCTATGGGGCGGGGGTGTGGGCATAAAAATTTTTGCTATGGGGCCCAGTCATTTCAAGCTACGCCCCTGGGTGTGATGTCATCGCGCCACCTGAGCCGTACTGCTTGGGACACAGGCCAGAAGAGGCCTGCATCACATCGCTGCACTGGAGGTAAGTATGTGTTTTTTTTTCTGTGAGGCGCTGGGCTGCGCTGGGGGGTCATTGCTGGCATAAAGGGGACACTTTGGGGCATTATTGCTGGCACATGGGGACACTATGGGTCAATGGCTGGGGGGGGGGTTGTGCTGGGGGGGGGGGGTGACACCATTTTCTACCGCACCGGGTGACACCAGCCCTAGCAACGCCACTGTGGTGAGGGTGACACAAGTGAGCAGCAGACAGTAGTGGATGATGATGTAGCCGATCGCACGTGGGAGCTGGGTGAAGAGGGGGCTTCATCATTAGAGATGAGTGAATTTCCCAAAAAGATTAGATTTAATCTGAATTTATTTGTGACGAATCTTGTTAAAAAACAGCTACTTCGTGGCTGCAGGGCGCCTGTATATTGGTGTTGGCACTGTTTTTTTATTATATTTCGCATGCATGGCAGAACAATAGCTTACATTTCGCATGCATGGCAGAACAATAGCTTTATATGCAGATAGAGTGTTCCTATATATTCTCGATTACGAATAATGAGCATATTTTTGCGCAATACATACAACTTCACATTTTAACAGGTCTGAGTAGTTATTACTGATTGGTGCACTAAGTATTGCTGTGACATCACACCACTATGTCTTTAGCATGTATGTACGGACAGCAGAGAAATATCTCTCACATGTAGTGATGAGCGGCAGGTGCCATATTCGATTTTGACGAAATTCGCGAATATTCGATAGAATATTCGTTTCATATTCGTCGAAATCGAATATTCGTCATTATTCTAGTTATCGCGATTAATATGCGATTTAAATAATCGAGTATTGCGATTTTAACTTAAGGCTACTTTCCTATTGGTTTGATATCTAGAATTATAGCGTCATGTATTCGTCATATTCCTCAAAACAAGATAACAAAGTATTCTCCATCTTCGTTTTAGCTACCTATTTGTCAACTTCGCTAATTCTAGCAATCAAATAGGAGGGTTGACTATAGAGACAGCTGTGTTTAATTTGCCATGCGATTATATTACTTTGCTTTTTTTTTAAATAAATAGAATAATTATAATACTTGATAATTATTATAATTATTCTATTTATAAAAAAAAATTATAATAATATAATCGCATAGTGAATTAAAAACAGCTGCCGATATTCACTAAAAAAATTTGCTATTAGAATATTCGCGCTCAACACTACTCACATGCACAGTGCACATCAATTTTCCTGCCACACACTATATACCACACACACACACACAAACAACCTATAGAGTTTGTGTCCTGTTGGTCAGTAAAAGAGTGCACCATAGGGAGGCGAATGAGCTGTACACCCCCTGACCGTACCGTCACTTCAGTACATCTCTACTCAGCTGGCCAATATCCGATTGCTCAGACCCCACACACATACAATTGCAATAGAATCTGATCTTATAACGTTAACATTAAATCCCCCTTCAAAGATTTAAATCCTTTTTGCTGTGTTGTTGAGGCCATTATTTACAATACTTGTATTTAAAAAATTTGACATTATATACTTGCATCTTTATCCTGCAGCGCATGTTGGAGTGGGGATATGATCGGACCAGGGTCCAAGAAGAGAAACAAAGGATCATGAGGGATAAACGCAAGGAGCTCCAGAGGAAGCGTAAGGGGAAGCACACTACGCTGGCCATAATAAAGCACTGGACAGATCTAAAGAGGAGGCACTTTGAGTGGATCACTTAGTACCTAGGTGTGACACATAGCAAATCAGCCAGTGTGATACATCTCTACCTCGCTGTGAGTGTATATACATTTTTATAAACACAGCGAAGTAGAGATGTATGATGTAACCGACTGATTTCGTACGCTTCACACACACATAAATATATACGTGTATGTGTATATATTGTGAGGCAGTGACAGGCCTCATGGCTGATGGGAGAGAGGAATGGCAGAATTATCCATCTCTTTCACAGCAGTGGGCAGGCCTGAGGCAGCAACAGGTGCCACAATCAATGGAGCATAAAGCTGTCCTCAAAGTGAGATGGGTGTGTCTTGTGTGGTACAGAAGCCTGGAGTGGTTCTGTGTGTGGTCTGAGCTGGGAGCGCTGAGAGACCATGAGGCTGGGATTAGCCTGAGGTTTGGGGGGTCCCGCGACGCCTAGGGATATTGGTCGCATGGTCAGCGTCGGGCGGACGTCTAGACCACAATCCCCCAAAAGACAGCGGTGAGGTAACAGCCAGGAGGCTGATGGACATTAGGCTGGAAAAGCCGCATGGGTTCCCGTGTATGCGAACGGTGACTTAGGTAAGTAAGGAATATACTGTGTTTAGGTAGAGCCCAGACGGGCAAGCTTTCATTTTGTTTTATATCGTTTGTTTGTGCTTGTGGGCAATAAAGCATGAGTTGGGACATGAAAACCCGTTGTCTGCGAAGCTATTTTTCAGGATGATCCACGGAAAGAAAGCTACGTCTCACAATATACATAAACTGCTATCATCTTTCTGTATTCCAATAAAAGGCCCCGTCCATCATTACATTAGATACATCCCCCACTTAATTCGCATTTGTTATGAGTTCTGAGTTGTTTGTCTAAATTCTGAACATTGTGTGATTACAGGTGTTCCCGTTCCCTCGGTCCGCTGCAGGCCTTCAACCGAGGATCTGGAGGTTGTGATGGTCCCTGCAGAAGAGGAGGGAGAGCAGGCCAGACCCTCCCAGCATGCGGATATGCCAACCCCACGTGATGTGGGTGGAATGGTGGAGGCGGAAGGGGCTGGACCCTCCCAGCAGCAGGACCCCCCCCCCCCCCAGCTCCGGATGAGGAGGAGGATGTCTGAAGCCCCAACCAGGAGGGTAAATATGTTCACACAGCAATATAATTTTGCATCCATAACATGTACAGAAACATTAAAAGTGCCAACAATGAGGAAACAAGACACACTTCAGTATTAGAAAACAACAACACTGGACACTAACTCTGTCATCTATTTAAAAACCATTGACTAACGAACTAAATAACAATATAATTCTGAACTATCACTAACTAACCAACTAAATAATATTATACTCTACTGAACTATCACTAACTAACCAACTATTTAATCATCATAAATATCATCATATTATTGAAAAAGTACACTGTCTGTCATTGATAAATTTGTTAAACGTACACGTTACACTGGAGATATATCCCTGGTAATGTCATTGTCAAAAGCAGACACTGTCTATTGAAAAAGAACACTGTATGTCACTGATAAAAAAAATGTAAACGCACACGTTACACTTTGGATGTGGCCCTGGTAATGTCACTCTCAGAAGCAGAAACAGTCTATTAAAAAAGTACATTGTATGTCACAGATAAATGTTTTCAGCACACACGTTACACTGCAGACATTGCGCAGCTAATGAGATGATCAAGGCAGGTACTTCTTATCTATAGGAAAAGAAGAGGCAAGGGCGCACCATAGGGTAAAACCAGCAATGGAAATGAGAGACAGTGCTGTCAAGGAGAGACTCACCTCAGAGAGTTGCGCTATTGGATAGGCACAACTCTATTGAAGACTTGGTACCAGTCAAAGCTGGTGGCAAATCTGCGTCCGGTGGTCTGCAGCCAGGTAGTGGAATGCCTCCTTTGGAGATGCCTGGGTCTCCACGTGGAATTAGAAGTCTGCAGTAAAATAATGAAGTCTCCCTTCTGCGCAAAAGAACCCGGTCGGTACCGACCGGGTTCTTTTGCGCCGAAGGGAGACTTCATTATTTTATTGCACAGCTAATGTCACTGTCCGCAGCGGATACCATCTATTGAAAAAGTACACTGTATCTCACAGATACATTTTTTCAGCGCACGCGTTACACTGCAGATATGGCGCAACTAATGTCACTGTCCACAGCGGACACCGTCTATTGAAAACGTACACTGTATGTCACAGATAAAAAAATTCAGCGCACACATTACACTGCAGACATTGCGCACCTAATGTCACTGTCCACAGCGGACACCGTCTATTGAAAAAGTAAACTGAATGTAACTGATACTTTTTTTAGCGCACACGTTACACAGCAGATGTGAGGCAACTAATGTCACTGTCTGCAGCGGACACCGTCTACAGAAAAAGTTCACTAGATGTCACAGATATTTTTGGGATGCGCACACTTTACACAGGAGATGTGGTGCAGAAAATTTAACTGTCCACAGTGGCCTATTAGAAGCTATTTAGCGCAGGATGCGCTAAAAATATATATTTCTGCTGTCACACACTATAGTCCTTAAAATGACTTTTGGGTCTCTGAAAAGTTTTTGTAATAAAAATCTTCCAATAACACTCCCTACACTGTCTGTCCCTTCCTATGCACAGCTCTCCCTAAAACTGAGCAGATTATCGCAGGTTGCGCTCCAAACATATATTCCTGTTGTCACACACAATAGTCCTTAAAAGGACTTTTGTGTCTCTGAAAAGTTTTTGTAATAAAAATCTTCCAATACACTGTCTGTCCCTTCCTATGCTCAGCTCTCCCTGACTAATACTGAGCTAAACACGTGTCACCGGGTGCTATATAGTACCCAATGACGAGTACCGGCCAGCCAATCACTGTAATGCCAACACCATTACGGCATTACAGTGGTTCCAGCATGCAGCCAACAAACGTGCAGGGAGGAGACACATGCGGTAATCGGCTGAGTACCGCCATGTGCAGAGCATCGTGTTCAGCCGAGCATGCTCGATCAACACTAATGATTAGTAATGTGTCTAAAAATAAAAGATACTGTATAAAAAACAATGACATAATATACAAGTATCCATACTGTGAAGAGATTAATAACTTCAATTAAACTATGAGGATTCATAATATGTGCTTAATTAATAATAAGTACATATTAATAAAATATGTCCAAAACCAATTGTCAATAAAAAATCAAGTGTACCGATTTAAAAAACTAATAGAGGGGGCCAAGAACTAAACAGCATGGATCAGATTTAGCCTCCCGTTTTGTTAAATGCGCATGTCGGTGCATAGCTTCCGCATTACATAATGAAACATGTGATGCAATCACGTGATCGCATGGAAGGAGGAACGCACACAGGCCCATAGATTGGGTGGTCACATGATAACAGATCGCACCTGAAATGGAAAGCACACTGAGCTGCAAGCGCCTCATGTCTATGCGGTCATATGATCACAACCACGGAAATTAATAGAATAACTTGCAAACTGGTGACCTGGCATCAAGAACATTATATATTCCACAGTTTATATTGCAAAGTGAAAAGTTGTGAGTATATAAAAAGAGAATGTGCAACTTATCATTACATAGTTGTCAAGAAGTAACATAAAATATATATATATAGATAAATGCATGTGGCAATAAGCTACATTCCCAAAACCGGATTACCACACGGATCAGTATAACAACAGTCACACCCAACCATGTAGAGAGGTCAACATGTAAGTCAGGCATCCTGTTCAGGACGACATACAACACCGTGTTCGACCTTAAATCCTGAATAAAACAAACAAAAAAATAATAAAATGTAATTAGGTTCCTCAATCAGTCCTGTACAATGTTAAATGCACAAGACGGATTGGCAAGGGAAGCCCACATGCGGTCCCCACCAAGCTTTAGTAAGAACCACACCAGGGCCGCCCAAAACCCAAGTAAAGCAAAATTATAACATATAAAATGAAATAAAGTAAAAAAAAGTTTTTTGGGGAATGAAGCATAACACCCCATGATTGTATTTTATTCAAATGATTCTTCATATATATATATATATATATATATATATATATATATATACATATACATATACATATATATATAAATATCTCAATTTTGACAATCTATGATGACGAGAGCACATGCGCGTTAATGAATCAAGCACACCAGTTTAAGAGAAATCAAGTACTCGATAGCTGAAAAAGTGGTCCATGCTGGTTCTCCTCAGCAGGATCAGGACAGACAGCAGCAGCAAGTAATTGGTAATGGGGTAGTATAAAGCCTACACATCGCTCGGCCAAAATGATCCGGATCAGGACAGACAGCAGCAGCAGGTGAATGGTAACGGTCTAGTATAAGGCCTACAAATAGATCGGCCAAACTCAACCAGAACAGACAGCAGCAGATCTTCGTCTACAGCAGGAATGGGCTCCCATTCATACAAAATGCAATATTTTACTTTGACAATATTTATTTCAAAGGTTTTTTAAGATTGTAAAGCCCACAATAAATTTGTAAATATATATATATATATATATATATATATGTGTGTGTGCAGTCTGTTTAGACTGCATTTGTGGGAGGGGCGGAGGCTCTACTTAAACCAGGCACAACCCCACCTAGGGGCGGGCGTTTTCTCAGTTGCACAGGGGATGCTGGTGTGTGAGCAGGGTGCACTTTCCTCTGCTAGGAGGTTTCTTTCACTACAGTATGGACCTGGAATGGAGCTTTTCTTCTGTCCGTGGCTACCGTAGGGACGCGTGCGCCATGTATGTAAGTTAATTGAGCCGTGTCCGTCTCTCCGGCCAGCTGGAATCTAACCTTTCTTGCGAGCGGGAACCATCGCCTCAAAATCGTCCGCCTCAGCTTCTTAGGTTTGTTTTGTCGGAGTTAAACGATTCCTTTGACTTTGTTTGTTTAGGTAATCTGATTTAGTTCCCCTTCTATCTCACGTGTTTTACATTCACATTTTTTCGCTTTAAAAAGTTACTTCAGCCTGCGTGCGGTAGGGAAGGTTTACCTGGGCTGCATGTGATATTGGATGCAGCTGTTGCTTGTTACGGCTCTTGCTATAGCATATACTTCCCATGTGACCTGCCCCTCCCCCGCAATCAGGGCTGCGTGTATGCTTCAACTCTTTACGCCAGGTATTGCCCTGTCAATTGAGACGCTGCCTTCTCATGTCTGCTCTTTCAACATGCTCATTTCTGAGCGGTGCTCTCGTCCGCTCTCGCATCACGTTTACGCTCCACGCATGGTCACAACAGTGGGTAAATCTGTCTTATTCCCTGTGCATTTATTTATTTTTCTGTCATCCTGTTTTTTGCATTCATACCGCTTTTGCTTTCATATGTTTGCTTGCACCACACTCAGACTGGTGTTACACGTCCACTGTTGCTTAGGCCCATTGCATGAGCGCGTTCATGTCACCGTTACAGTTTGTTTATGCCTCGTTCACTGCAGGCTGCGGTCATACCAAATTTTACGTTTGGCCTATTGCCAGATTTGGGGTTCACACTACCCCTGTGACTCCGGGTTTCACTTTCACGCTTACGTCTCAATGTTCTAGCCCATCCATGGCCGCATCTCACGTCTGCTGTTAGAGCAAGTTAATACTCCTTTCACGCTCTAGCTGAGTTCACACGTTTGCTGTTACATCTAGTACTACACTCCATTCCCTGCTAGAACTGTGTCCATGCGTTCGCTGTCGCGACGCTATCTTACTCCGCTCACATTCAGGTCTGCATTTTGGTTATACCATGTTTTTAGGTTTTACTCATTCCAGGTCCACAGTCGCCCATTTGCTGGCACACCATGCTCCCATTCACGCCACATTCTCCCGTCAGTTTCTACGTCACGGTTGTTTTATTCGATTGTCACACTGAGGCAGCTGGTGGCTCCGGTGCCACTCTCCCGTCAAACATGACGGGCATCAATGGTCATTTCCTTTACATCTGGTTTTTCTGCGCGTATACATCAAGTGGGTCTTTGCTCTAGTTGCAAGCAAAAAAAAAAAAAAATCCTGTCTGCTCCCCTTTACTTCTGGTTTGTATTCACTAAGATTGTTCCCACTGCCCCAGTTCAATAAACAGCCTCTCAGCTGGGGCCAGTGGGTCATTAGGGTTTGAGCTTCCGACTCACTACTGTTTCTTTCAAGTTTTTCAGTTGTTTGTCGCGACAAGGGACTTTGCAAATCGCAATGCATCAGGTTTTGGTTGTACTCTCTCTTCTCAGTTTCATATTCCACGTTTGCATTTTTAAGTTATATGGCTGGTTTTAGTTTTATGCTTATGCCCGTTGTTCGGATTACTAATGTCCATACCTGTCAGTAGTCTTGTTCCTTTCCAGGCTACTTTAGACGTCCCAATCATCCTAGTAGTTGCTTTTTCCATCATGTTGGGCTCACTCTTATTTACCTTTACTCATCACGTACATCCCGGACGGCCTCATGGCCGCAGGGGCCCCTTAATTGCTTTGCCCGCAAGGCCGCAGGGGCCCCTTAATTGCTTGGGCCGCAAGGCCGCGGCGACCCCTTGATTGCTTTGGCCTCATGGCTGCGGAGGCCCCATAAAGGCTGGCCTCAGGGAGTAGGGATTCCATGACCGTTTCGACCCCATGGTGTCGGGGGCATAATGACCGCTACGGCCCCTTGGCATCGGGGTCCCGAGGACTACCTTGGCCTCACGGCTTGGGGACCTCATGACTGCTTTGGTCTCATGGCTCTGGGGGTCCCATGTTTGCCTTGGGCTCATGGCGCTAGGGTCCGCATGTCTGCATGGCCGCATGCCTTGTGGGCCCCATGGCTGCTTGGCCTCATGACTTGAGGTCCTCGCGATTTCTGTGGCCTCATTGCTTCGGGGGCCCATGTTTGCTTTGGCCTCATGGCTGTGGGGGCCCCCTACGGTGGCTTGGCCCTCATGGCTTGGGGGCCCTATGATTACTTGGCCTTAGGATTTGGGGGGCCCCATGTTCGCTTTTGCTTCATGGCTTGGGGACCCCATGACTGATTGGCCCATTGCTTGGGGGCCCCTGACTGTTTCGGCCCCATGGCTTTGAGGGCTTGCTGACTGCTCCGGCCCCATGGCTTCGGGGGCATGATGATTGCTTCGGCCCCATGGCTTTGGGGGGAATGACGACTGCTACGGCTCCATGGCTTCGGGGGCACGACGACTGCTTCGGCCCCATGGCTTTGGGGGGAACGACGACTGCTACGGCTCCATGGCTTCAGGGGCACGATGACTGCTTCGGCTCCATGGCTTCAGGGGCACGATGACTGCTTCGGCCCCATGGCTTCGGGGGCACAATGACTGCTATGGTTTCGGGGGCACGATGACTGTTTCGGCCCATGGCTCCGGGGCACAACGACTGCTTCGGCTCCATGGCTTCAGGGGCACGATGACTGCTTCGGCTCCATGGCTTCGGGGGCACGATGACTGCTTCGGCTCCATGGCTTCGGGGGCACGATGACTGCTTCGGCCCCATGGCTTCGGGGGCACAATGACTGCTATGGTTTCGGGGCACGATGACTGTTTCGGCTCCATGGCTCCGGGGGCACAACGACTGCTTCGGCTCCATGGCTTCGGGGGCACGATGACTGCTTCGGCTCTATGGCTTCGGAGGCTCGATGACCGCTTCGCCCCTATGGCTTGGGGAACAATGACTGCTTCGGCCCCATGGCTTCGGGGCATGATGACTGCTTCGAACCCCATGGCTTCGGGGGCATGATGATTGCTTCAGCTCCATGGCGTCGGGGGCTCGATGTCTACTTCGCTCCTATGGCTGCGGGCTCGATGACTGCTTCGGCTCCATGGCTTTGGGGGAACGACGACTGCTTCGGCTCCATGGCTTCGGGGGCACGATGACTGCTATGGCTCTGGGGGCACGATGATTGTTATGGCTCCGGGGGCACAATGACTGCTTCGGCTCCATGGCTTCGGGGGCACAATGACTGCTTTGGCTCCATCGCTTCGGGGGCATGATGACCGCTTCGGCTCCATGGCTTCGGGAGCATGATGACCGCTTCGGCTCCATGGCTTCGGGGGCAAGATGACTGCTTCGGCTCCATCGCTTCGGGGGCACAATGACTGCTTCGGCTCCATCGCTTCGGGGGCACGATGACCGCTTCGGCTCCATGGCTTCGGGAGCACGATGACCGCTTCGGCTCCATGGCTTCGGGGGCAAGATGATGGCTTCGGGAGCACGATGACCGCTTCGGCTCCATGGCTTCGGGAGCACGATCACCGCTTCGGCTCCATGGCTTCGGGGGTAAGATGACTGCTTCGGCTCCATGGCTTCGGGGGCACGATGACCGCTTCGGCTCCACGGCTTCGGGGGCTCGATGACCGCTCGGCTCCATGGCTCGGGGGCACGATGACTACTTCGGCTCCATGGCTTCGGGGCACGATGACCGCTCGGCTCCATGGCTTCGGGAGCACGATGACCGCTCGGCTCCATGGCTTCGGGGCTCGATGACCGCCCGGCTCCACGGCTCGGGGCACGATGACCGCTTCGGCTCCATGGCTTTGGGGGCTCGATGACCGCTCGGCTCCATGGCTTTGGGGGCACGATGACTGCTTCGGCCCCATGGCTTCGGGGCACGATGACTGTTTTTCGTCCTGCCTGGTGATCTACCTGGTGGGTTGAACTTCTGCGCATCCAGGTTGATTGGCCCAAATGTCTCACACCCATATCTGCTTCTTTGTTCATCCGGGTGCAGGCCACTTTCCAAAGTCTGTTGGTGGTGCATCCATTGTCTGCCACGCTTCCCCAGGTGTACTCTTCCACAACGGAGCTCAGCCTGGCAAGGGTCACCTGCCATGCGGGTCAGGCGACTTTTTTAGTAACATTAGCCTGTCAGGTATTCTGGCTAGACCCTCGGTTTCAATTAGTACGCATATTATCAAGGCCATTTGTCATAGTTATTACTTCCTGCGGTCTGCCGGTTCAGGTATCATATGTACATATGCATTCGTTCTGCATGCCACAGGCGGTATCGCTGTGCGGCTCCACCCCCCAGGCAGTCCTTGCATTACGCCCTCCTGTTCTTTTAGTCCCCTCGGCATTCATCATTTATTATTCACCATTTTGTTCTGCTTCACAGTCGTCATTTCCTTGGCTGGTCTCTCCTTATCACCACATAGCTTTCCTCCAGACTCTCCTCTTATGGCACCACTCTCCCTGCTGGTTCCACCGGCGCTTTGCTCCCTCTGCCGGGCACTTGCTTTACTGCTCTGCTCCCTCGGCTGGAGAATTTTTTGCTGCCCGGCTACCTTCACCGGATAGTCGGTTATGCTTACTCTCTGGGTTTGGTCTTTACTACACTGTCCCTCTTCGGGACAGGCTTTTTTACGACACGGCTACTTCTGGCGGACTTTGGGTGCCGCATGGATTATTTCCGTTTGCTCCTTCATTTCTGCATTGATTCCTTTGCTGGTCACTCCTCGTTACCATTCCGTTCTCTCTGCGGACAATTTAGTGCTTGGCAGGAATTGTGGTAGGTCATTTGCTATGCTCTGCTCACAGGAGCTGATCCCAGAAACATACTAATAGCCTTTTTTGTGGTATATGCAGGATGGGCAGCGGCGCCACTGCTGCCACATATAACATATCGTTATTGTCATTAGGAGCATGGGCCACCCCGGGTGTCATAGCTCTTGTTCTTTTGTTAGGCCCTTATTCTCTAACTCAACGTTCTTAGCCCGTTACATTCCAATCATACACATTCAATTATTTATGTCACTCTTAGGCTACCGTTTTAAACCTGTTGTCTGTTCTGGTTGCATTCTTCATCCTACGTTTTCAATCACCATAGTTGGTTGCCCGCTTATGTTTTTCTTCAAGTTCAATAATCAATGTGGCTAGCTCACGAACTCCTGCCTGATCGACAGATCACCTGTCTGGCTATGCTCCCCCCCAGGACCAGACTTTAATTTCCAGAGTTCAAGTCATGGGTGTCATCGGCCACCTTCAGGTTCTCGTACCGAATGACACTCGTCATTAGGTGTCACCGGCCACGTTGGTCTGGTCTCGTGTTCACGATATTCGTCTGTCAGGTTTTTCAGGAAATATAGTTATTTTAAGTATCGCCTATCACATCGGTCAGGCCCATGATGTAATCCCGCCTGTACTTTCTTCAGGCCACTTTTTAGTTTATTTTCTTGTTTACCCCTCATATTTGTCATTTGTATTACCATGCCGGTTACGTTTTCAATCAGCCAGGTCTGCGAACTAAATCGCCAGCAGCTCATCGCAATCGCACTCCTTCACTCACGTGAGGGCATCGGCAGGATTCCATATACTACGTTCTTAGCTTATTGCTTTACATCCTTTCCTGGCCTACATGGTATTCTTCGGGCCCTTCTTTCCATAGTCTAGACAGTTAGGCTCTCAGTTCTCCAGTCTCATAAGGCTAGGGGGATTTTGTCAGTGCTCGCACCACAACCAACTCTTCAGGTTTAGTTAGTATCGTCCACGCTTCCTTCTGAAGCGTTTCCAGTTCCTCCCTCGTGCATTGGGGCAGTATCTGCGACATTCAGCATTCTGTCCTGGCTCTATCCACAGGATGGATGCAGGCGTCATTATGGTTGACTTATGTATCCGAACTCTCGTGGGAGATATTGCTTCGCAGTTTGGATCAGGGGTTTCTTTGCACAGGCCATTCAAGTCTCTTTTCACCCTACATGGCTGGTTTTTGCCCCCTTTTATAGGCCTACCCACGGAAATGGCTACAGGCACACCACTAGCCATTTAGTTAGGTAAGATGCGTCTTGCAGTTACGGTGGGTCTCGGCGTTTAGCCCACTAGGGCTCTTCGGCTTTCGTGTCCGTAGCCCTGACCACAAGTGTGGCAGTCTGTTTAGACTGCATTTGTGGGAGGGGCGGAGGCTCTTCTTAAACCAGGCACAACCCCACCTAGGAGCGGGCGTTTTCTCAGTTGCCCCACCCTCCCTCCCTTTCTATTTTCACTTCTACAGGGTATGCCCCCCTTTTATAGGCCTACCCACGGACATGGCTACAGGCACACCACTAGCCATTTAGTTAGGTAAGATGCGTCTTGCAGTTACGGTGGGTCTCGGCGTTTAGCCCACTAGGGCTCTTCGGCTTTCGTGTCCGTAGCCCTGACCACAAATATATATATAGTTATATATATATTAATAATATTTTAATTGAATATATAAATAAGAGGTTCAAATTAATGAAAAAATTGATAAATAAACTCATGGATAGATAAATAGAAATAGAGAAATATATAAATAAATTAATCTATAAATAAATAAATTAATTAATCAATAAATATATACAAAAGTTAAAAAGCAACAATGTTTTGGAGGGAGAGTCAAGGAGCGCCCTTCAGCGCCCTGAACCGACGGCAGGGGCCAAGAAGTCGCCACCGATCCAGGACTCATTCATTTTGATGAACATCAGTCTATCCACGGAGTCTGTGGACAGGTCTGCTTGTCGGTGACCACCCCACCTGCCTCACTGAATGCCTGCTCAGATAGTACGCTGGAGGGGGGGGCAAGACAGTACCTTCAGCGCATACTGAGCTAGCTCACGGCAGCTGTCCAGCCTGGCAACTCAGTACTCCATGGGGTCGTCGGTGCTCATGCTGTCAGAAACACAGACGGACCCCATGTAGTCAGCCACCATGCGGGCCAGCCGCTGGTGGTGACTGCTGCTGCTGCTACTGGATCATGCAGGCTGCTAGAACTAACTCATCTCACCCATAAGATCTCCTGCTCTGCTGGAGCTGCTGGGGCCAGCCACCTACTGGGTGAGATGAGCGGGGAGAACTGGAGCGTGAGGCAGAGAGTTTGCCTCCTCCAGCCGGAGGAGCAGACTGGTCCGTGGGTTTTGCATACGAGCATCTCGCCGGCTGGCTTGCAGCGAGGGTCTAAAAGGGTGGCCAACCAAAAATCATCCCTCTCCTTCATTTGCCTGATCTGGGGGTCCCTCCGGAGGCAGCGCAGCATGTGGGTAGCCATGGGGAAGAGGACAGCCCACTGTGACTCTTCTTGGCTGCCCGGGGCCATGACGTCTTGGTCCTCCTGCTGCTGCTGCCTCTTAGAGTCGCCCCACCCCCAGATTAATGGTGCTCACGGTGCCGGCTCTCCATCCTGACCAGGCCCAGACTCCTGCACGTCCACAACCTCCTCAAAAAATTCTTCCTCCTTGTCCTGGGCCTGGTCTTGGTGGAACAGTGTTGCCTCTTCACGAAGGCACTCTCCCCAGCATCCAGCAGGCATGCTAGTGTCCTGTCCAGCAGGAAAACTATGGGGAGCACGTCATTGAGGCCGACGTGCTCTTCGCTGACCAGCTTGGTTGCCTGCCCGAAGACCTGACAGACCTGGTGTATCTGCCCCCACTCCGCATTGGTGATGTAGGGGAGTTGGTGTGATGGCCCAAGAGTGCCTAGGTCCAGCAGGTACTCCTACACCGCCCCGTCACTGCTCCCACAACCTCACAAGCATGTGGAGGGTGGAGTTCCACGTCATCACACTGTCCACCATCAGCCTGTGAGGTGGCAGACTGTTGTCCTGCTGCAGTTTTGACAGGGATGAGGTGGCGGTTGGGGAGCGTCGGAAGTGGCTGGCAAAGAAATGGCGACTGGGGACACGCCATCTACCTTGGGCCTGCTCCAACATCTGCCGGAATGGATTGCAGTCCACAATATTGAGAGCAGCAGATGTTGGTCGATAACCCTTGCCAGAAGCCCATTGAGTGAACGCACCCATCAGTCCCTGGGTGCATAGGCCGCAGTGCGTTCAAGTGCCTCTACGACAACGGCTGGCGCCAGACGGCATTGGAGGCAACAGAGGATGGTGCAGAGGAGGCAGTAGTCTGGCTGCCGGTACCAGTACCTCTAGAAGAGAGAGTGGGGGAGTGTAAATGCATTGTTAGAAGGGGGTGGGGTGGCTGCAGGACAGTGGCAGTAGCTGCTGTCCCCTGCGCACTGCTTCTGGGGCAACTGTGACCACCCTGCATCTGGTCCCACTCCTTCCAGTGGTTGCCTCTGAGCTGCTGGGTAAGGGCAGTGGTATCCAACCGAGCAAGTGACCTCCCTCTCCTCACCCTGGCATGGCACAGCTGACAAATGGCAATTGTCTGATCTTCTTCTGCCAGGGTGTAGTAATTCAAAACAGGCGACTTATGCACCAACCTCCTGTCAGATGGGGTGGTGCTGGCTTGCGCCTGTTCGGGCTCGGTTGCCGCCTCCTGCTGCCATTACTAGTGGAGCCCCTGCCACTGGCTCATTGGTGACCTGGCGCAACATTTGCCAGGGAGATGGCACCCATTCTTGGTCACCCTCCTCTTCGTCGCCCGCATTGTCAGACCCAAGGTCGACCAGTGGTGGACTGAGGGTTACAGCAGATGTGGAGACCCTTACCTTGATACGCTGTCCCCCCGCTGATGCCTGGGTCTGACTAGGTGCAGGGGTTTTGTGGCTGAAGCCACCCGCACCAGTTGGAAGGGATGTCACTGTGGTACTGACGGGCGTCAGGAGCATCAGGACCAAGCTGCAGCTCACTCTCCTGCATTACCTCCCCCATGATGTCCCTCTCACTGTCAAACAGCAGCAGGAACGAGTCTTGGGGGATGGGGGTGGTCCTGCAGGAGGCGGAGAGCTGCTGCTTCTCAGAGCCGGGGCAGAGGACTCCATGCCACTAGCTTGTGTCACAAAAGCCACAACTGCCTGAGACTAAATAAGGAGGCTGCCACAGCCAAAAAAATCTTAAATGAGGTGGATGCCCCTGCCAGTTGCGCCCGCCCCTTCAAAGAAAATAAGTAGGGACTATGGGAATAAGTTTATTGGGTTTGGGACAATGGGCAAAAATCTAATAAAATAGTGATTTAGAAAAACAGAAAGCAAATTTTTTTTTCAAAGACTGTGATACTAATCCCTCCCTAGCACAGTGATTCCTAAACTAGCACACTAAACCCTAAAACAGTAACAGAAACACGGACAGAAACTAACTTTTTTCTGTTTGTATTTCATAGACAAAAGACGGTGACACTAATCCCTCCCTAGCACAGTAATTCCTAAACTAGCACACTAAACCCTAAGACAGTGACAAATGGATAGAAACTGACTTTTTTTTTGTTTTTTGTTTTTTGTCAAAGACGAAAGACGGTGCACTAATCCCTCCCTAGCACAGTAGTTACTAAACTAGCACACTAAACCCTAAGACAGTGACAGAAAAACGGATAGAAACGGATTTTTTTTTTCAAAGACAAAAGTCGGTGACGCTAATCCCTTCCTAGCACATTCATTCCTAAACTAGCACACTAAACCCTAAGGCAGTGACAGAAAAACTGACAGAAACTGCCTTTTTTTTTGTTTACAATAGCTACACTATTTACTAACTAACCTACACTATCTCCCTTTAACTATCTGTATTATATATGAGATAACTATCTAATGTACACAGCAAAGCACAGACATGACACTCCTCTCTCTCACAACTGCAAAAAAACAGCAGGAAATGGCTGCTGGGGATGTTCTTATATACATAGTAACATAGTATATAAGGCCGAAAAAAGACATTTGTCCATCCAGTTCGACCTGTTTCCTGCAAGTTGATCCAGAGGAAGGCAAAAAACCCCTGTGAGGTAGAGCCAATTTTCCCCACTTAAGGGGAAAAAATTCCTTCCCGACTCCAATCAGGCAGTCAGAACAACTCCCTGGATCAACGACCTATCTCTAGTAGCTATAGCCTGAAATATTATTATGCTCCAGAAATACATCCAGGCCCCTCTTGAATTCCTTTATTGTACTCACCATCACCACCTTCTCAGGCAGAGAGTTCCATAGTCTCACTGCTCTTACCGTGAAGAACCCTTTTCTATGTTTGTATACAAACCTTCTTTCCTCTAGACGTAGAGGATGTCCCCTCGTCACAGTCACAGTCCTGGGGATAAATAGATGATGTGAGAGATCTCTGTACTGACCCCTGATATATTTATACATAGATATTAGATCTCCCCTCAGTCGTCTTTTTTCTAAAGTGAATAACCCTAATTTTGATACCCTTTCAGGGTACTGTAGTTGCCCCATTCCAGTTATTACTTTAGTTGCCCTCCTCAGAACCCTCTCTAGCTCTGCTATGTATGCCTTGTTCACAGGAGCCCAGAACTGTACACAGTACTCCATGTGTGGTCTGACTAGTGATTTATGAAGTGGTAAGACTATATTTTCATCACGGGCATCTATGCCCCTTTTGATGCAACCCATTATCTTATTGGCCTTAGCAGCAGCTGCCTGACACTGGTTTTTACAGCTTAGTTTGTTATTTATTAAAATTCCTAGATCCTTTTCCATGTCAGTGTTACTGAGTGTTTTACCATTTAGTATGTACGGGTGACTTGCATTATTCCTTCCCATGTGCATAACTTTACATTTGTCAGTGTTAAACCTCATCTGCCATTTCTCTGCCCAAGCCTCCAATCTATCCAGATCCCTCTGTAGCAGAAAACTGTCCTCTTCAGTGTTAATTACTTTACACAGTTTAGTGTCATCTGCAAAAATTGATATTTTACTGTGCAAGCCTTCTACAAGATCATTAATAAATATATTGAAGAGAATAGGGCCCAATACTGACCCCTGAGGTACCCCACTAGTGACAGTGACCCAATCTGAGTGTGTACCGTTAATTACCACTCTCTGTTTTCTATTACTCAGCCAGTTACTTACCCACATACAGATATTTTCTCCTAGTCCAAGTGTTCTCATTTTATATACTAACCTTTTGTGTGGTACAGTGTCAAATGCTTTGGAGAAGTCCAGATATATGACATCCACTGATTCACCCCGGTCAAGTCTAGAACTTACCTCCTCAAAGAAACTGATTAAATTAGTTTGACATGACCGATCCCTCATGAAGCCATGCTGATATGGTGTAATTTGCTTATTTTCATTGAGATACTCCAAGATAGCATCTCTTACAAAACCTTCAAACAGTTTACCCACAACAGATGTTAAACTTACCGGCCTATAATTTCCAGGCTCTGTTTTTGGACCCTTTTTGAATATTGGCACCACATTTGCTATACGCCAGTCTGGTGGAACATTCCCTGTCAGTATGGAGTCCGTGAATATCAAAAATAAGGGTCTGGCTAGGACATCACTTAATTCACTTAGGATACGGGGGTGTATGCCATCCGGTCCTGGCGATTTGTCTATTTTAATCTTTTTAAGTCGCTGCTGTACTTCTTCCTGGGTCAGACAGGGCACTTTTAAAGGGGAATTTACTTTTACATTTTGCATTTCATCTGACAGTTTATTTTCCTCAGTGAAAACAGTGGAGAAGAAAATATTTAATAGCTTAACTTTATCCTCGTCGCATTCTGCAACTCCCCCCTCATTGCTATGTAGAGGGCCGACTCCTTCAGATTTATATTTTTTACCATTTATATAATTGAAAAACATTTTATGGTTAGTTTTGCTCTCTTTGGCAATTAATCTCTCGGTCTCTAGTTTGGCAGTTTTTATTAGTTTTTTACATATTCTATTTTTTTCCTTATAGTTTATCAGAGCTTCCTGGCTCCCCTCCTGTTTTAGTGATTTATATGCTTTCTTTTTGTCATTTATTGCTTTTTTTACGGTTCTATTTATCCACATATAGTTTTATATAATCTTTATCTTATATACTTTCCTATTGGTCGATAGGGATGTTGCTAAGCTCTGATACAGATATTGCAGCCTTTTCATTGGCCCACAAGCTAGAAGCAGGGAGGGATCTTGTGTACTTTTAAAAAAAAAAATCAAATATTCGCGATTATGAATATATAGCACTAAATTCTAAATATTCTCAAATTCTTGAAGTGACGATATTCGCGATAAAAATTAGCATTTAGAATATTCGCAATCAACTCTAATAAAGAACCATGCAGTGGCCCAAGATTATATTATAGAGTGAAAGAGTGCACTTCTTTTACACCATCTTGAGCTGATTCCACATAGACTTCTACAAAACCTTTTATGTTACACTCTGATACAAGTAGTGTCCCCCTGACAGAGTGGAGAGGGTGTCAGCAGTAAGTTTTTGTTGACATCACTTTTTATTAAGCCCCTCTTCAATCGGTCATTAAAACAGCCCTAAAAAAACGAATCCTGTCTTTTGAGCATCCACCTTCACATGGTCAGCATTTGGTCAGTAATCAATTAGTATTGCTAAGGCCAAAAAAAAAAAAAAATGGAGTGGATCTAAAACAGAGATGACACGTAATTGGAAAGTTTGCATGTCTTCTGTGTTTTGTACCCACTCCTGCTTTTGGATTCCAAATCATGATCCAATACTGATGCAAAATAGGGACCATGTGATAGAGACCTTACAGATGCTCCAACGACAGGATCTGTTGTGTTTTTCATTTTTCCGTCCTGACAGATCAGAAGAAGTGTAAAATAAATGGTGATGTCAACACGACCAAACAGGGACAATGGTGGCCCCGTCAGATTGGTGAGGGTGGAAACCGCATGAGGAGTCAAAACAGTGGCCCAGTCAAAGAGTGGGGAGGTGGCAACCACATGAGGAGTCAACACAGTGGCCCAGTTACAGAGTGGTGAGGGTGGCAACGCATGAGGAGTCAACACAGTGGCCCAGTCGCAGAGTGATGAGATGGCAACCACATGAGGAGTCAACACAGAGGCCCAGTTGCAGAGTGTTGAGGTGGCAACCACATGAGGGGTCAACACAGTGGCTCAGTTATATTATGGGGAGGATGACAACCGCATGAGGAGTCAATACAGTGGCCCAGTCACAGAGTGCAACGGTGGGGGGCAAGAGCAGTGGCAGTAACAGTGCAACGCCCGCCTCCTAGGGGTGTTATGTAAGTGTCATAATGATGATGTGCCGAATGAGGGTAGTAGTACTCACAGTTCAGTTGTCCCCTGGGCTGGCCTGCAGTGAAGGGAAAGACAGCACTAAGTCCTCTAGGGCACTGTCTATTGCAGGGAACACCAGCCAGATGGAAGTTGAGGTGCCCTTGATGGTATAGGTGTTTAAGGTGCTTTGGTGGCTGGGCCCCTGTGTTTGTGATGCCAGCACTGTAAGGTGCAAATGTTGAGGGTAGTAGAAAGGATGAGGAGTCAGTTGTAGTAGAAACAGTTGAACATTTACTTAAATCAAATGTCTCAAGGCCATTGGTACAGTTCATCAGTACAGTGTACTTATATGGCATAAAGGAGGATTCAGAAATTAGTTTAGCTGTAATCCTTACAACAGGTCTGGCAATTGTCAGTTGAGGAGTTTTCCTAATGCTGTTTCTTTACAGGCAAGACAAAAGTTCTACTTTAAGTTCAATCTCTAGCACTCAGGTACTGAATATAATGGTTTCCTTACTTTTATGTTGAAAAATCTAATAAGGGTGTTCTCCCTCGTGGCAGGCAAACTCTCAAAAAAAATGTTCAGGTTCACTATGTCCCAGAAGGCATGTTGCGAAGTCCCTCGGCTGCTGTGACTACTTGGTCTGTCCTCTCCAGGCTTGATCAGGGCCCAGAGGAAAGAAAGGCAGCTATATTCTGGACTGAGCCTGCTCTGTTCCTCCATACACTTCCTTTTCCTCTCTTCTTCCTACATTACTCACTTCCTCCACACTCAACTAACTTTATTAGCAAACCCCAAGCTATATATAATATGTGGCGCCAGCACCACCTAGGGGTGAATAGATGTAATGACAATGCCAGCCTGAACTTAGGAATTACAATACTTATACACACAAAAGTGGGACACTGCATTCCCCACTGCTTAAAGGTAAGTCATCCTCGACGTTTGCAATGATGGACGCTGTGGATTTCGACGCCGTCACTTGGAAGATATAAAACATACACCGCAACCACAAATATGCATACAGTTATTGTAAAGTACTATTATGTCACTTTGATAACCTCCTATAAGAAAAGGGTTAAGCATAATAATACATCTTAGGCATCATCACATATCCATTTTTCCTGTTTTCTGCTCTCATAGCGAAAAAGGGTATTTGGGCGATGTAATCTTCGGTGCCTGGCAGGGACAAAAAAGGCGGTGATTTTACATAGGGGCAATACCATCCATAACATAGTCCTGAGACAAAGTCCATCCCTGTTTTCGGGTAGAAATAATTTGTAATCCAATAGGTTAAGATGCAAAAAGTTTCATGGCTTCAAAGGATGTGCGTTGCATGGAATAAATCTCTGAAAGATCTTTTCTGGGCGACATTTTTTGAACATTGCATAAACCTTTTTAGTTTAGAGTCCCAGACAACCTGAGAAGGACGTAAAAAGGGGATAAAATGCACAAACAAGGGTGCAACTGGCAGATTGCTGGTACATTGCGGGAATCCATGATAGAGTCCTATTAGAAAGGTCAGAGTCCTCTGTAGTGGCTTGGGGGTGCCCTGACCTGTCCTTCATCCATTGATTCCTCCTGCGCCATAGGGGTGTTATGTGAGTGTAATGGTGATGATGTGCAGAGTGAGGGTAGTAGTACTCACGGTTCAGTTGTCCCCTGGGCCAGCCTGCCTTGGAGGGGAAGAAAGCACTAAGTCCTCCAGAGCACTCTCTATTGCAGGGAAGACCAGCCAGATAGAAGTTGAGGTGCTCTTGATGATATAGGTGTTTATGGTGCATTGGTGGCTGGGCCCCTGTGTTCGTGACTAGAGATGAGTGAATTGAAAAATTTGATTCGCAACAAATGCGAATTTCCTCACGTTTTGTGGTAACAAATTAGGAATTTTCCTAACATTGCAGCTACAATGGCAGCTAAAATATCGGCTACACGTGTGAGGACATGGAGCAAGGAACTCTGGGAAGGCGCGATGACCCATAATGCCATGCATGCAGCCAATCAGCAGCCAGCCAGCCCGGTGATGTCACAGCCCTATAAATATGACGGCCATTTTGGATTCTGCCTTTCACAATCGTACTTTGTTCAGGGACAGACTTGTAAGTAGTTGCTAGAGAGAGTGAAAGAAAAACGAATTGTAAATTTATTTTATTTTTTTAAAGTGATTAACTAGTGCAGGGAAAGGATAGTGAGAGGAATCATTTCACAGGCAGGGAGAGACATGTCCAGATGCTAGGGAGCGTCATAGGAAAATCCTCATTGTAAAAAAATGGGATTTACAAGGGTAGGAAAACATTACTTGGGGATCCAGATAACCTCGTAATACAGCTCTGTCATTCCAGCAATTAGTTATTGGGGTGCAAGTGCTATGTTGAAAAGCCTTTATGGGCTTTTATCTGTGGAAAAAGATAGATATATACGCAGGTCACTTTTATTGTAATTTACGCTAAAATCATTTGCAGTTATTTCTGCTTAAAGTAATACATGAAAAATATAAATGCACTGCACGTTTGCAGTCATTTCTGGTGAAAGAGTATGGGGCGGTATTTCAGTAATACACAAAAAATATAAAACACACTACACGTTTGCAGTAATTTCTGGTGAAAGAGTATAGGGCGGGATTTCAGTAATGCACAAAAAATTTTAACGCACTGCACGTTTGCAGTCATTTCTGGTGAAAAAGTATAGGGCGATATTTCAGTAATACACAAAACATTTAAACGCACTGCACGGTTACATTCATTTCTGGTGAAAGAGTATGGGGGCGTATTTCAGTAAAAAATTAAAAATATGTACGCACTTAACTGTTGCAGTTATTTCTGGTGAAAGCGTATAGGGGAGTATTTCAGTAAAAAAATTAAAAATATATACATACTGGACTGTTGCAGTTATTTCTGGTAAAAGAGTATAGGGGCGTATTTCAGTCCAACAAGAAAAATATATTCTCTGGTCACTTCTGCAGTTATTTCTGGTGAAAGGGTATAAGGGCGTATTTAAGTACTAAAAGAAAAATATATTCTCAGTTCACTTCTGCAGTTATTTCAGTTGAAAGCGTATAGTGGCCTATTTCAGTCCAACAAGAAAAATATATTCTCTGGTCATTTTTGCAGTTATTTCTGGTGAAAGCGTATAGGGACGTATTTCAGCACTACAAGAAAAATATATTCTCAGTTCACTGTTGCAGTTGTATCTGGTAAATCCTTTACTGGTGTATTGCAGTAGAAAAATAAATGTACATTCGCCATTCGCTGGTGCACTTATCTGTAGAAAAACCTTTATTGAACTATATCAGTAGAAAAATAAATATTCATTCGCCATTCGCTGCTGCACTTATATCTTGAAAAACCTTTATTGACGTATAGCATTAGAAAAATAAATATACATTCGCCATTTGCTCCTGCACTTATTTCTTAAAAAATCTTTATTGACATATAGCAGTAGAAAAATAAAAATATATTCATAGTTCACTGTTGCAGTTTTATGTGGTAAAGCATTTAGTGTTGTATTTCTATAGAAAAATAAAGATATATTCAGCGTTTAGTTCTGTAGTTATATGTGGGAAATTCCTTTTTGCGGTATAGACCGAATTACGTTGTGATGAAATTTACGTTTCACACACTGCGCGCTTACGTGACGACATCCATAAGAGGTGTGCACCAATAGAGGTGAATACACTATGCACTAACCCTGCACAAAAATGCAAACTAATTCACACCAACCCGCATCTATCTGTGGTATTGCTTACTGGACACTACGGGGACTTTTCTGCAGCACAGAAACCACACGAGAAACGCATCTCACTCTTACAGCGCGGACCTTCTTCCTCCGCTAAGTCCTATTCACTTCAGATAACTCCACCTCAGGCGCCTTGGATTTTTGAAACTGACAGACAGCCTATTACCCTCTGTTGAAAAGCCTTTAGTGGCGTATATATGTCAAAAAATAAAAATATACTCGGTGTTCACTGTTCCAGTTATATGTGGTAAAGCCTTCAGAGGCATATATAAGTAGAAAAAGAAAGTCGGCAATCAGCGCTGCAGTTAAATGCAGTAAAATCTTTTTTGAATTATTTCATTGGAAAAAAAATCTTGTATTCTGAGTTAAGTGCTGCCCTTATATGCGGTACAATATAATTTGAAATATTTTGCTTGGAAAGAAATCTTGTATTCAGCATGAAGCGCTGCACTTATATGCGGTAAAATCTTTTTTGAATTATTTCATTGGAAAAAAATCTTGTATTCTGCATTAAGTGCTGAACTTATATGCAAAAAAATCTTTTGTGAATTATTTTGGTGAAAATGCAAATTTCCACCTCCTCCATTAGCTTCCTCATCTCTTTATTAACATCGGACACACTAACTTTACATTCCCCCCAGCTATATATAAAAGTGGTGCCAGCACCAACGAGGATCGAATAAAGGTAAATGACACTGCCAGCCTGTAATACCACAATACATTTCATATGACATTTAGCAAGAGTTTAAAGTGCCCACATATAGCACATAGTGGGACACTGCATTAAGATGAATCAGGCGTGAATCATCTAGGATTTTCACACACCAATGCCTGATGCATCAGACTAGATCATCCATGGTGGCACACCAACATTTTGACAAAAGAGACCGGTTTCTTCTGGCTACCTGCCTCAGCTACTAATCTGATGCTGCTACCCGCCTGATGCCGCACATCTGATGCCAAGTGCTCCTTATTTCACCCACCATCTTCAGCAGGTACTAGTATTGCCACCCACCTCCACAGAATGTCACCTTGCCATTCTGTGGACTCCTGACGCTGCCGCCACCTCCAGGCTCTGTCATTATGCCACTCTGTGGCCTTATTCTGATGCTGCCGCCACCTACAGACTCTGTCATTGTGCCACTCTGTGGTCTCCTCATGCTGAACAGTTCAAAGTTTTTGCAAAGGAGCATTTAAACTAGGACAGGGGGGCACAAGAGAGATAATACCTCAGTTCGGCTGCCCCCTGAAAAAACAATGCCAGAAGATGCCAGGAGCTGATAGGATAAGAAATAACAAGCTGAGAGTCTTGTCTACAAATGCTCGCAGTTTAGGGAATAAGATCAACGAACTTGAGTCTATAATGACATCTGAGAATATAGGTTTATTGGCTGTTACTGAGACATGGTTCAATGAGAGTAATGACTGGGATTTAACAATACCTGGGTTCTCTCTATATAGGAAAGACATAGAAGGCAAGAAAGGGGGTGGAGTGGCCCAATATGGGAAAGATAGTATAAAATCTAATCTAATACAAGTCAGCGAGACCAATTTAGAGTCAGTTTGGGTTACGTTGCAGCTTGGTAATCATAAGGTAACTCGTGTAGGTGTCATATATAGACCACCTAGCCAAGTCAAATAATTAGATGATCTACTAGTTGAGAAAATGGCTAAAATGACATTGAAAGTTGACACTGATATAAACTGGAAAACCAAAATAGCTAGTTCTGCCAGGAGTACAGACAGTCTAAACTCCCTACTAGGATTAGCTCTACAGCAAGTAGTTGAGGAGCCAACCTGGAAGAAGGCCATTTTAGATTTAGTATTCACAAATGGCAATTTGGTATCTGATATTACTGTAGGGGAAAGCTTAGGTTCTAGTGATCACCAGTCAGTGTGGTTTACTATAAGTACAGTGACTGAGTCACTCCACACAAAAACAAAAGTTTTAGATTTTCAAAAAACAGACTTTTCTAAAATTAGATCAGTGGTATACGAGTCCCTATCAGACTGGAACAATTTCAATGGAGTCCAAGAGGAATGGGACTACTTAAAAGTGGCACTATTGAAGGCAACAGAAAAGTGCATTAGGCTTGTCAGTAAAAGCAAAAAAAGGAAGAGACCACTGTGGTACTCAGCAGAAGTGGCCAAAATCATTAAAAACAAAAAGATGGCATTTAGTAAGTATAAAAACACCCAAAACGAGGATGACAAGGAAATCTATAAGATAAGGCAGAGAGAGGCCAAGCAAGTTATAAGAGCTTCTAAAGCTCAGACAGAAGAGAAATTAGCTCAGTCAGTCAAAAAAAGTGATAAGACATTCTTCAGATACATAAATGAAAAAAGGAAATTAAAACAAGGAATTACCAAATTAAAAACAAAAGAAGAAAGGTATATGGAAGAGGATAAAAAACTAGCTGGCTGCCTCAATGAATACTTCTGTTCAGTTTTTACAAAGGAAAATGAAGGAGAAGGACCTCTGTTAGGGAGGAAGACTAATGAATCCTTTGATGCATGTGTCTTTACAGAGGAAGAGGTTCTAAGTCAGCTGTCTAAAATTAATACAAATAAATCACAGGGGCCTGATGAGATACACCCAAAGCTATTAAAAGAGCTTAGAGGTGTACTAGCAAAACCATTAACAGATTAATTTAACCAATCACTGGTAACAGGAGTCGTCCCAGAAGATTGTAAATTAGCAAACGTTGTGCCAATTCACAAGAAAGGTAGTAGAGAGGAATCGGGCAACTATAGGCCAGTAAGCCTGACATCAATAGTGGGGAAATTATTGGAAACCATTCTCAAGGAGAGGATTGTGTAACATCTAAAAACCCATGGGTTGATTGATAAAAAACGGTATGGGTTTACTTCAGGGAGATCATGTCAAACTAATCTTATTGACTTTTTTGATTGGGTGACTAAAATAATAGATGGCGGAGGTGCAGTAGACATCGCTTATCTGGACTTTAGTAAGGCTTTTGATACTGTCCCACATAGAAGGCTTATCAATAAACTGCAGTCTTTGAGCTTGGGCTCACATATTGTTGAATGGATTAGGCTGTGGCTGAAGGACAGAAAACAGAGGGTTGTAGTCAATGGAGTATATTCAGACCATGGTATTGTTACCAGTGGGGTACCTCAGGCATCTGTTCTGGTACCCATATTGTTTAATATCTTTATCAGCAAAATTGCAAAAGGCCTCAATGGTAAGGTGTGTCTTTTTGCTGATGACACAAAGGGTTGTAACAGGGTTGATGTTCCTGGAGGGATACACCAAATGGAAAAGGATTTAGGAAAACTAGAGGAATGGTCAAAAATCTGGCAATTTAATGTTGAGAAGTGCAAGGTAATGCACCTGGGGCGTAAAAACCCAAGAGCAGAATATAAAATCAGTGATACAGTACTAACCTCAGTATCTGATGGAAAGGGATTTAGGGGTCATTATATCAGACAACCTAAAGGTGGGCAGACAATATAGGGAGAATATAGGGAGAAGCATTAACAGTAGAAAGAGGGAGGTGCTCATGCCGCTCTACAGAGCACTAGTAAGACCTCTGGAGTATTGTGTGCAGTACTGGAGACCATATTGAAGGATATGCAGAAGGATATTGAAACTTTGGAGAGAGTTCAGAGAAGAGCTACTAAACTAGTACATGGATTGCAGGACACAACTTACCAGGAAATGTTAAAGGAACTCAACATGTATAGCTTGGAAGTAAGAAGAGACAGAGGGGATATGATAGAAACTTTTAAATACATAAAGGGAATCAACACAGTAAAATAGGAGAGAATATTTAAAAGAAGAAAAACTGCTACAAGCGGACATCGTTTTTAATTAGAGGGGCAAAGGTTTAAAAGTAATACCAGGAAGTATTACTTTACTGAGAGAGTAGTGGACGCATGGATTAGCCTACCTGCAAAAGTGGTAACTGCAAATACAGTGAAGGAGTTTAAGCATGCATGGATAGGCATAAGGCCATCCTTCATATAAGATAGGGCCAGGGGCTATTCATAGTATTCAGTATATTGGGCAGACTAGATGGGCTAAATGGTTCTTATCTGCCGACACATTCTATGTTTCTATTAGCAATACTGAGCAAATGCTGACAGAGTGAAGGTGTATGCTCCACAGACAGGATCTGTTTTTTGTGTGTTATTGTTCTGACGGATCAGAGGAAGGACAAAATAATCAGTGACGTCAACACAAACTTACTGCTTACACCCTCTCCACTCTGTCAGGGGGGCACTACTTGTAGAAGCGTGTAATAGAACAGGTTTTGTAAACATCTATGTGGAATCAGCTGACGAGGGTGGAAAAGTAGTGCACTTCTTCTTGATACTAACATCGACATGTAAGGCTGAGTTCAAAACTTGAGTTATTAGGCTAGTTTTGGCAAATTTTAGTATACTTTCTTAGAATTTTAATCAAGTTTTGGTTTAATAACTGTAATATTAAAATATTTAATAAATGTAATAATAAAATTAAATGTTGCGTAAGACAGGAGAGAATCGTCCAGTCTTCAGTTTATTCAAATGTGACAGACCTATCTATCACAATCAATGACTGCACACTCTCCCTGTTCAACCAAGTCCGCTGCCTTGGAGTGACCTTGGATTCTGCCCTCTCCTTCCGACCACACATCCAAGCCCTTTCCACCACCTGCCGCTTCCAACTCAAAAACATCTGCCGCATCCGCCCTTTCCTCAACTTTGAATCGGCAAAAATGCTTGTACATTCCCTCATCATCTCCCGCCTAGACTACTGCAACATTCTCCTCTGTGGCCTTCCATCTAGCTCTCTCGCACCCCTACAATCTATCCTCAACTCTGCTGCCCGACTAATCCATCTCTCCCCCCGTTACTCCTCTGCATCTCCCCTCTGCCAGTCCCTGCACTGGCTCCCCATTGCCCAGCGAATTCAGTTTAAAATACTAACCAACACATACAAGGCCGTCCACAATCGGTCCCCTCCCTACATCTCTGAGCTACTTTCCCGATACATCCCCACACGCAATCTTCGATCCTCACAGGACCTCCTTCTCTCCTCTCCTCTTATCACCTCTTCCCACACTCGCCTCCAGGATTTCTCCCATGCATCCCCTATACTCTGGAACTCGCTACCCCAACATATCAGACTCTAACCTACAGTGGAATCCTTCAAAAGCAACCTGAAAACCCACCTCTTCAGACAAGCCTACGACCAGTGACACTGCTGCTTCTATACCGCCATGACCAGCTTCACCCTCGCCTACTGTCTCCATCCCCCATACCATGTAGATTGTAAGCCCTCACGGGCAGGGCCCTCTGTCCTTCTGTACCAGTCTGTAATTTGTCTCGTTCATGCTTAAGGCAATTGCCTGTATTATGTATGTACAGCGCTATGGAATGAATGGCGCTCTAAAAATGAATAATAATAATAATAATAATAATAATAATAATAATTCAAAGACGTGGAGAAAGCATAAAAAAAATTAAATAATCCTCTCCACCTGGAGACGAATCCTGTCAACATTGATGCAAGTGCGGTATTGGCTGCTCATGCAGCAAGATACTTCTGGGGTAACCTGCCTGGCATGAACAGGCCTTTAGTAGCTAAAGACGATGAGAAGAAGACAAATCTTCACAATTGCTTGGAGCCCGGAAGAGTCACCAAGTTAATCAAGATTCAAACCAACCAGGCCCTGGTCTCTTCGTCTGGGAAAACATCACGGGTTCCCAGTCATCATGGAATGGAACGGACGGTATCCTTATTATATGTAATAAATGTAATAATAAAATTAAAAAAATTCTAACACAGGAGAGAATAGGCCAGTCTTCTGTTTATTCAATGACGTGGTGTTGCGATGGAGAAAAAAACTATGAGAAGTAGACAAAGCTTCAAGATTTGCTAGGAGCCCGGAAGAGTCGCCAAGTTAATCAAGATTAAAACCAACCAGGCCCTGGTCTCTTCGTCAGGGGTTCCCAGTCATGAGGGAATGGAAAGGAGGGCATCCTTATTATATTTAATAAATTTAATTATAAAATGTTTAATAAATTTAATAATAAAAATGAACAGAGATGGACAGGTTCTTTGGATTCCCACCACACTATACAGACGTCTCAGAAATGAACCATGGCTCCCAACAGCAGCGCCTGGGAAAGTCATGGAGCGTTCTGGTCATCAAGCATCTATTAGTCCCACTGATGGATTATTTTGAAAGTGTTTAGAAGCCAGACGGGATCACCACGCTGCAGATTTATCATGGAGACACTGTATTTTATAATATCACATTATTATTTTGTACATTAGCAATACTGATGGATTACTGAGCAAATGCTGACCGAGTAAAGGCGTATGCTCCCCAGACAGGATCCGTTTTTGGGGGTTATTGTTCTGATAGATTAGAGGAAGGGCAAAATTATCAGTGAAGGGATCAAAAAGTATATTGGGCAGACTAGATGGGCAAAATGGTTCTTATCTGCCGACACATTCTATGTTTCTATTAGCAATACTGAGTAAATGCTGACAGAGTGAAGGTGTATGCTCCACAGACAGGATCTGTTTTTGGGGTTTATTGTTCTGACGGATCAGAGGAAGGACAAAATAATCAGTGACGTCAACACAAACTTACTGCTTACACCCTCTCCACTCTGTCAGGGGGGCACTACTTGTATAAGCGCTTAATAGAACAGGTTCTGTAGACATCTATGTGGAATCAGCTGACGACAGTGTAAAAGGAGTGCGCTTCTTCTTGGCACTAACATTGGCTGAGGCTGAGTTCATACTTGAGTTATTTGGTCAGTTTAAGCCCCATGACTGCCCAAACAAGTGATTTGTGCAGTGATTCTAAAAGCGACGCCTGTCACCTGCATGTCATACTGACTCACAGTATTATTTCACTACCAAAGCAGACTCCCTATGTGTGTTACTGCAAGGCACAGTGTTCTACACCACTATAAAGGCTCTCTGCAGCCAGGAAATAGCAGTTTTTTAATGTTATTCATCACAAATAAATTCAGATCGAAGCAAATTTTTTCGGAAAATTTGGCGAAGCGGCTGAATCGAATTTTTTTGAAATTCTCTCATCTCTATTCATGACGCCAGCACAGGCAAGACAAAAGTTCTCTTTTTAGATAGTTCTACTTTAAGTCCAATCTCTAGCACTCAGGTACTGAATATAATGGTTTCTTTACTTTTATATTGAGCAATACAATAAGGACGTTCTCCCTTGTGGCAGGCAAACTCTCTGCTACATTATTTTATGCAGGATGCTCTCCTGAAAATGTTCAGGATCACTATGTCCGAGAAGGCATGTAGTGAAAAAGGATAATTCTGCTCACTAATCATTCAGTTGTGTCCAGGTTTCTCCCGGTCACTGGTGCTTGTGAAGTCCCTAGGCCAGACTCAGCTCGAATATTCACTAGACTTTTTCTATATTCATACATAGACTCAGTTGTCTGTGCTGGGCTGCTGTGACTACTTGGTCTGTCCTCTCCAGACCTGATCAGGGCCCAGAGGAAAGAAAGGCAGCTACATCTTGGACTGAGCCTGCTCTGCTCCTCCATACACTTCATTCTCCTCTCTGCTTCCTACATTACTCACTTCCTCCACACTCAACTAACTTTATTAGCAAATCCCAAGCTATATATAATATGTGGCACCAGCACCACCTATGGGCGAATAGATGTAATGACAATGCCAGCCTGAACTTACAAGACATTAAATACATATACAGAAATTTAAGGAGACCATTATACACACATAAGTGGGACACTGCAACAGCACAAGATGGTGGGTGGCAGTAGGAGAACATGACAGCAGAGGCAGCAGGTGTGTGGCATCAGGCGGGTGGCAACATCAGAGTAGTGGCTGGGTAGCTACAAGAAACAAGTCTCTTTTGACAAAGTTTGGATGTGGCACCCAGAAAGATCTAGTCTGATGCATCAGGCACTGCCATGTGCAAATCCTGGCTGATCCACACCTTATTCATTTTCACAATGGTCAGTCTTTGCACATTTTGGGTGGAAAGGTGAGTTCTGCTTGAGGTTACTATGCCCCCGCCGCACTAAACACTTGCTCTGATGCCACACTACTGGCTGGGCAGGAAAGCAAGTTGCAGCCACAAATCAAGTTTGGCTGCCCAGTAGTCCAGGGAATCTTGGATGGTAGGTGGCAGGGGGCAGTCCAAGAACGCCACCACCTGCTGGTTCAGGTTCTGCTCCATGTCTTGCTGCTGCTGTGTGGTTTCTTCAGTAGGCAGGTGAAAAAAGTGCTAATCAGAGACTCTAGACTTAAGTTGCTGCTGATGGAGCTGATACTGCTTCTGCCACCCCCCCCCCTTCAGCAGCCAAGGCAGTGGAACATGTGCACAGAGGGGCCCCAAGGTTTGGCATTCGTAAGGATGGACTATGGTTCACATAGCAGCCATCTGACTACATAGGATGTTTCTATAGTAGTTCAGTTTTTCATCCCTCTCAGTGGGTGAAAACAAGGTCCCCATATAATTCTCTTGTCACTACACAAGCAACTCAGAATACATCTGAACATGTGCACAAGGGACTCGGAGGTACCCCCTGCCCCCATCTCCACTGCATACTGCCATGGGGTGTCGGGGTGAAATAATATTACTCCCTATAATGCCTTCAGTATTAATTATTACCCCATAGTGCCCCTAGTAGAAATAATTCCCCTCTATAGTGCACACAGTAACAATAATGCTTCTATATTGTCCCCAGTAGCAATAATACTGCAATCTGCATCTGCAATGCAGTGCAAGCCACAGGCTTTTTCCTGCTTGTGCCCCATGCTGCCTGCATAGGCTGTTGCACTGACATATCACACCATTTGTGCCATTATTCCATGATCTCATAATTTCTATGCCTAGTCACCTGGCCTATGAAGGTAAGCTTCAGGTGGTCACAATTATGTCATTGTTTCATGATTGCCTATGCTATTGATAGGCATCAGGCCTAGAGGCCAAGAAGGATAGACAGAAGACCAGAAGACCAGAAGAATGAGCCATTGGCTCCCATTCCAAACTCCAGCATTCAACTGCATCACTGTCCTAAGGATGCACAGATAAAAAATGAGGCAACACTCCAACATCAGGTGAAAGGGTGGTGGGCTTGCTTGATTCACCCCAAATCAACATTTTAGCCCATCAGAATGAGGCCTTTCTCAAGCAATGAGGCATGTGCTTATGTTTTATATATACAAACATCTAAAATAATTCAGATAATTAATTAATCTATTAATTCTTAACAAAAAATATAAAATACATGATTGTACATTAAAAAATATATCCATTATTTTGCATACATAGCTAGTATCTATGTGCATAATAATGCAATGACTGTAATAGATGAACACATATATGATATAAAAAGATTGTTTGAATAAAAACTGATGAGGCGTCACCAAACAGTTGTGAATTCATAAAAAAAACATGTTATACACATAAAATTAAGTGTTATGTTCAGCAGGTGCCTCTGGCAGCCTCTGTCTTGCTGTGAGCATTTGTCCAGACAGTTCTATTTTGCCACCAGTAATAATACAAATGTCCCCTATAGTGCTTCCACTAATGTGTACCTATAGTGCCACCTCTGGTATGTCCTCCTCATGACAGTACAAACGCTGACTATTCTTACACAAGTCATCAACAGGGAGACTATCTTGAGTATTTTCCATAGCACTTGGGGTTTTGTTGCCTCTTCTTAGGGAAAAAAAGATGCCCCACTACAAGGTTGCAGTGAAGGCAGAGATGATGCAAATGAAAGACTTCTCTGGGGGCTCAAAGAGGAGGAGCAGGAGGAATGCTGTGACCCCTAACTCCAAGGCACTGTGTCAGACTTAGAGTTGACATCAACCTCATCCTGCCATGACTGAGAGGAGGAGTGAGCCATCCAGTCCACAAATCTCATCCCAGGGGCGTAACTACCATAGTGGCAGAAAATGCGACTGCTATGGGGCCCAGGGCAAGAGAGGACCCAGTTGGGATTATCTCCTCTTCTACTGGGGGTGAAAACTTGGTCAGGACTCTACTCTCTAAAGGAAAAACGTTTAGCAAATGAGGCAGTAGAAAAAATGACCCAAGGGTCAACTAAAGGGGTTTAGGCGGAAACCCTTCTATTCTGTTTGGGGGGTCTGGTTTGATCCTTGCTATGAGGCCCTTACTTCTCTATGTACGCCACTTTCTCATGCCCTTTGTTCTCATTATTAACATGGTGATGTCCTTAAAGTGGGGGACTACTGTGGGCTGCTGCTACTACTACTATTACTACTACTGGCCTGACGGCTGGTGCTGCTATTATAGCCACCCACATACTAAATCTCGAATGATGAGGCATAGGGCTTTCATTTTCAACTCCTCCGTTTACCAAATATTGTATTATTAGGCATATAAATGAAAAGCCATATGTTTGGTACACAGATTTTTAAACAGTAGCAAAATTGCAAGTCAGAGGTGCATTAAATATGACACCCCTTTTACAAACACATTGTACATTGGTATTGAAAATTTACAATTTTATTTTGATACAATACAATGTTTTGAATGAAACTGATATACTATGCAGTACAATGCACTACGTAAAAATGTGGATACATAATACCTAATACAATACAATGGTTTTTTTAAAAGTACGGTATATTGAGATATTAAGAATTGTTAACTAAAACTGCATGGTATATTGACATAAAATGCATTGAATAAAAGTGGTATATTAATGCAGTACATTGAATTAACTAAAACTACACGGTACGTTAATGCAGTACAAAGCTTTAACTACAACTGCACAGTGCACAGTATATTAATGCAGTACAGTGCGTTCATTATAACTGCACAATATAGTGACGCAATACAATTCATTAATTAAAACTGCACTGTATATGGACACAATACAAAGTGCTAACTGAAATAGCATGGTATATTGACACAATGCAACGCTTTATGTAAAACTGCATGTCATATAGACGTAATACAATGCATTGAATGAAGCTGGTATATTATTGCAATACAATGCATTAACTAATAGTGGTTGGTGCGAATATTCGAATTGCAAATATTAATCGCGAATATCGGCACTTCGAGAATTAGCGAATATTTAGAATATAGTGATATATATATTCGTAATTTCGAATATTCTAGATTTTTTTAAATTAGTAACCTCCCTTCTTGTTTGTGGGCCAATAAGAAGGCTGCAATGTCTTTGTCTGAGCTTAGCATCATCCCCAGCAACCAATAGGAAAGTTGCCTACCCCTTTAGTATATAAGAACCTGCCTAGCAGCCACTGTATGCAGTATTTTGCAGATCTGAGAGAGACAGCATTGTTATTGCTGTGCTCTGTGCTTTCCTGTGTCATGACATAGATAGTTAGTTAGTTAGCTTATATATTTAATATAGATAGTTATTGGGTTATAGTCAGTGTAGGTTAGATAGAAATATAGTGTAGCTGATGATAGGTTCTGCTGTCTATACATACATGTGACATACATAGTGATGTATGTATGTATGCTACATACATACATACATACATACAGTTGTGTTCAAAATTATTCCACCCCCACTGAAATTGAGTGTTTTGGCCAGTTTGACATTGATTTTGATCATTTCAGTCATCTTGTTTACAATTAAATCAAAGAGGCACTTGTAAGTCAGACAAATATAACATAACATTTATAATGAAATAACCACAAATGTCTTTTCTGTGCTCACATCATTATCAGTTTTATTCAACCCCCAAGTGACATTCAATCTCTGTACTTAGAACAACATCCTTTTCCAGTTATAACAGCTTTTAAACATGAAGCATAGCTTGACACAAGTGTCTTGCAGCGATCTACGGGTATCTTCGCCCATTCTTCATGGGCAAAAGCCTCCAGTTCAGCCACATTCTTAGGCTTGCGCGCTGCAACTGCTTTCTTTAAGTCCCACCAAAGGTTCTCAATCGGATTTAAGTCTGGTGACTGCGATGGCCACTTCGAAATGTTCCAGCCTTCAATCTGCAACCATGCTCTAATGGACTTGGAGGTATGCTTGGGATCATTGTCCTGTTGAAAGGTCCAATGTCTCCCAAGCCTCAGGTTTGTGACGGACTGCATCACATTTTCATCCAATATCTCCTGGTACTGAAGAGAATTCATGGTACCTTGCACATGCTGAAGCTTCCCTGTACCTGTAGAAGCAAAACAGCCCCAAAGCATGATTGACCCCCCGCCATGCTTCACAGTAGGCAAGGTGTTCTTTTCTTCATAGGCCTTGTTCTTCCTCCTCCAAACATAGCGTTGATCCATGGGCCCAAACAGTTCTAATTTTCAGTCCACAGAACACTATCCCAAAACTTTTGTGGTTTGTCCACATGACTTTTGGCATACTGCAGTTGACTCTTCTTATTCTTTGGAGACAGCAAGGGGGTGCGCCTGGGAGTTCTGGCATGGAGGCCTTCATCACGCAGTGTGCGCCTTATTGTCTGAGCTGAAACTTCAGTACCCGCATCTGACAAATCTTTTTTCAGTTCCTCAGCAGTCACACGGGGACTTTTCTCCGCTTTGCGCTTCAGGTAGCGCACAGCAGTCGAAGTCAGCATCTTCTTTCTGCCACGACCAGGTAGCGTTTCAACAGTGCCCTTTGCCTTGAATTTGCGAATTATGCTTCCTATGGTGTCTCTTGGTATGTTTAACATCTTTGCAATCTTCTTATAGCCATTGCCCTTCCTGTGAAGAGAAATCACCTCTTCTCTTGTCTTCCTGGACCATTCTCTTGACTTCACCATGTTTGTAAACACACCAGTAAATGTCTAGTAGGAGCTGAGTATCACAGTCATTTTAAATCTGCCTAATTGGTGCTTATTATGCTTGATTGCTGCTCCTTAACATCCACAGGTGTTTTCAATACCTGATCGAAAACACTTGAATGAACCTCTGTTCTTAAGAGTGGTAGTCTTTAAGGGGTTGAATAATTGTGTCAATGAAGAAATCACAAAAAAAACATTTAATACTGTATTACAAAAACAATTGATGTCATTTTAGTTGCATTTGGTAACAGTAGTTTCAGAAAAGCTGGAGTGCCGAAGGTTGCTAATCCCTGTGGTAGAAGATAACAGGAATGGTTAATATTATCGCTTTCCATGGGATGGACTAAATCAATACAGGGACAGGAAGAAGATTTGCAAACCTCCACCCATTTTTTTAATATTACCATAGGCTGGATGAGGTACCATGAAAATCCTGTGTATATACAGTGCAGTCAGTCTACTCTATCATGTGCCAAATGTGCAGGGGGTGGGGGACTAGGGGCCCACCTTGCTAAGGGGCCATTCAGAGGAATCACCTGTACCCCTGTGAGTCAATCTGAGCCTGGCTGCAAGTACAGTTTATGCAGCTCTCACTTCAACCTCGGTTCAATTCAGGGTAGAATAATGGCCTCCTAATTACAACATCTAAATGGGTACAATAATTCCTTCCTGCACTAAACAAATTTGTAAAGATGTTTATGGATAATCATATTAGAAAAAAGGGTTCTTATTAAATGGATACTTGAAAAACATTTTAGGCATTATGAGCTAAATAGCTTGATGAATTGGGCTTGGAACCTGCTTGTCTTACTAGAGACAGGAATTTTGCTAAATTATTTGACATTTTAGATATAGCTAAATACTATTGATTGTGTTATGTATGATAACACAATTAATAAAATACAAACGTGTTTCTTGCATTATCATAACTTTTAACATGTTACTACATCGATATAGTCCATAGGTGAAGCTACCACAGTCTGTTCTGTGACCTTTTGTGATCTATATCTTCTTCCTCTACTGATCTATTGCCTATTTCCTGCACATTGTGGAACTACAGCTCCCATACAAGCTCTCAAGAAGACCTTATTCTAAGCCTGGGTTCACATCACATTTGTTGTCATTTATTTAACGTATACACAAAAAAAAATACATTAACGGACGCCTCAGACAGATGTCGTACAGTGTCATCCATTACCATACAGTTCCACTGTAAAAAAAAAAATGTATATGTTAATGGTTGCCTCAGACAGATGCCATAAAGTGGCATCCGTCACCATAGAGTTCCATTGTAAAAATAAAATGTATACGTTAAGGGTGGGTTCATATCACGTTTTTTTCCTGTCCTTTTAACGGATAAAAAAAATTTATACATTAAATGGTTGCCTCAGACTAATACCATACAGTGGCATCTGTTACATACAGAGTTCCATTGTAAAAAATGAAAAAAACATAATTTTTTTTACCATTGTAAAAAAAATGTATACTTTTTACTGGACTGTGCACGTTATAAGAATGTGGTGTGCTGCGTTTTTGTATCCTTTTTTTGTACTGTATATGGCAAATGGAGGCATAAAACACAATGTAAACCCACCCTTTAAAAGCCTTAGACAGATGCCATACAGTGGCATCTGTCACCATAGAGTTCGATTGCAAATAAAAGTATACATTAATGTAAACGTATTTTTTTACCGGACTCTGCAGGATAGAAAAGCGTGGTGTGCTACGGTTTTGTATCCTTTTTTCCCCAACATATTCATTAAACTGTTAGTTGAGCCACATATATTGTATATATTAAAAAAAAAAAAAAAAAAAATACATTCACACTTTCGTACCCTTCCGCATACTATACTAGAGCTAAAATTGAATTTGTGACATATTCTCTTCTCTTTACAAAAGGTAAAGGTAAGGAAAAACTCACCTTCTGCTAAATAAAAGTTCAGTGGACTGACAAGTTTATATTTGGAATAAAGTTTTAAGTGTAAACAATTATGTATATTGCCTTAAAATTTATATTTCAGCCAAAAGTTTCCCTGAAATAATTTGCATGCCAAAGTTTTAAAACCAAATCCATGGGGAATGTTGGTATAATACTGTACAAGGACCTTTCTAAGTAATTGCATTTTTTTTAAACTCTTCAGACGCCTTTGTCCTCTAAGTCAAAATTCAAATATCAATCAATTTGAGCTCAATTTTAAGGAATAACATAAAAAAGAATGGTAGCCAGTCCAATTGCAAATCGCTTGATGAATCTTCTTTGAAGAGCTGCCAATAATGCTAATCATCAAATGGTTGAATCCATGCTCTGTAAGGATGCATTTGTAAAGAGTGGCTATCTCTATGACTTTGACAAAGGAACTGCTGACTTGCATCACTGTTTGTCTTGTGATGTGAAAGAGCAAATCGATTTATGGAGCTTTTGCTTGCAGATGTAAGATATGATTTGTATGCAGAAAGACCTCACTTCTGTGTCATTTGTTTATCTGCTTCCCTCCCTGGTCTGGGTATATATAATTAATGCATGCAAAACATCAACAGATGTGAGTTAAGGGAATTGCTCTTTTATCATATTGGGATTACTATTTATATTTAATTGTACAGTGTAGAAGAAAAGAGTTTCTATTAAGTTCTCTTAATCAGTTACAAATAAGTCTGGGAAGTTGCAGTTAAAATGACATAGCTGAATATTAAAGAGCAAACACCAGTCACGATTTATATGAACATGAATGGTACTAGGCAAGATTTCAAATTTACATAGTAAGAGAAAGAAAACAACTCAATCTACATAGATTTTTTTTCTACATTTCACTTCCATCTTAGGATAGGATGAACCAGATACTTTATATTATTTTTATGTATGAAGATTCCCTCTCAAGGGTCCACTACACAGATCACTACTTTACATTTGTTCTTTGGTTAGCACTCTCGTCTAGATTTAAATCCAACCTAAGGCACCATTTGTTTGCATGATTTTCATCAAAGCACCTTGAGTTCTTTCTTTAAAATTAGATAATTGTGGTATAAGGAGGCTGTATCAGAAAACTATCTATTTATCTATCTATCTATCTATCTATCTATCTATCTATCTATCTATCTATCAAATAACTGTTTGTGGTGCATATTTTTTGTAACTTAAGAAATAACCTAAGAAATATTTCAGTTTTCACAGTGGTTGGGATGTACAACAGGCTGCATTTCCTGTTTTCTGAGCCCCATTTTTCAAATTTACTTTGTAGACTGGGATAGAGTCATTCCATTGTTATTAGATGGTAGAAGATTTGACGATAGATGTCTGCTCTTTTGTGCTAGATAGGTCAGGATATACAAATAGGGATATGGGTCTGTTTGCATTCCCCTGACAACTAGGGCAACGGCATATACATCATTTCACCTTAATTGAGGCCCTATTAGACTGCATGTTTTTCGTGGCAATTATTGGGAACAAGCATTCGTAGGGGCGCTTGTTCCCGATAGTTGGCCCACATAATTGAACAGCTGATCAGTTGATTGTCTGTTGTTTGTCAGTTGATTGGTATCTTTCCTCGGGATGAAAGATGCCAGATTATTGGCAGCACATGTCTTGCTGATAATCAACAGATCTGAATGACGAAGGAACATCTGCTATAGCAAGCATTCCTCCCACATACAGTTTACATCAGCCTGTGTAATCAGACTGGTGCAAACAAGCACTGATAGATGTGATATCATCCATCGCTGCTCACACACCTGAACATCAGCCACTGTAACAGGTCCTTAACTCTGTGGACACTTGACCCTTATGACAATAAACCTCTTAGCTGCTGTCATAAAGCACACATACCGCCTGTACAAACTATAGAAACAAATAGGCACGCCTGCAGTCTCTGCTGACAATATGGCCGTACTGAGGAAAGGTATATAATAAAAGCTAAATGTAAAAATGGAAATTACTGGGATTTTATTTTTACAAACATAAAAATAATTCTTCAAATCAGGGCCGGCCTTTGGGGTGTGCGAACTGTGCGGCCGCACAGGGCGCCATGACAACAGGGGCGCCTGGGCGGCCGACACACCTCGCACACAGTATAATACCATTAAATTCCGCGTGACCGACTGCAATTATGTTCTGAGACTTTCTGAGTCTCTGTGTCTCCTGCTGCGCTAATCTCATCAAGTAGTAGGCGCAGCTTCAGGGCCGGGCGCCCCCTGCGGCTACATTCTGACCGGCTTTTTTCCCCTGTCCCTCACTTGTGACAGCGCGGTGCCGCCAGGTCCCGTACATCCCGCCCATCCCCTCCCCTCCTCCTCAGTCTGCTGCCTTACTGTGTATGCCGCCGCCACTGCCCTCTGCAAAGTTGCACGTCTGCAAGTTCAGGGGGCGTGACAGGAGGCGCCGCGGCGGTGGGCAGGCCTGTAGAGGACTGGACAGTCTGTCACAGCCAGCCCAGCCAGAGCCTCAGAGAGACTGTCAGACTGAGTATAAGTATCCTGCTTGGTGCTGGTGATAAGCAGTCGCAGAGGACTTGGAGCTAGCCTAGTGCACTGTACAGAGCAGTGAGCAGAGGCCTAGCAGCAGCAGGAGGACTGAAGGAGAGTGAAGCCACTGAGCCAGGACCACGCTAGCCCAGCAAGACCAGTCCAGGGAGACAGTGAGAAAAACGGAGGACAGGAGCTGCAGGACACCGCCACTGTCAACTGTCAAGGTGAGTGACATCACACAGCACAACTGTTGGGTACGGGTAGGCGGTAATGAATGATGACCCCTGTGAATCACAACGCAGCTGTTAGGGTAGGTGGTAACAGTGGCATAGCCACAAATGACAGGGTCCCACAGTAAATTTTTGAATGGGCCCCCCTCCCCCAGTAATTTTTTTCGCAGTCCCTTCCTTTCATGCGGCCCCGATTCCTGTGGCTAGTAAAGATCTCTCTCTCAGACCAGGCCCGGCAGCTGTTCCATCCGTTTCCTACACTGTCTGTACTGCCACTGTATATAATATTCCGTTCAGGGGCCCTGATAAAATATTTTAGACCCCTTTCACATCTGTGTTTTATCTTTCCGTCCTAGAGTTCCGTTCTCGGGCTCTAGGACGGAAAGATACTGATCAGTATTATCCCTATGCATTCTGAATGGAGAGAGATCCGTTCAGGATGCATCAGGATGTCTTCAGTTCAGTACTGACACTTTTTTTTAGCCGTAGCAAAATCTGCAGCATGCTGTGGATTTTGCTCCGGCCAAAAATCCAGAAAGCAAGCCGGAAGGACGGATCCGAAATTAATGCCCATTAAAAAGGCATTAATCCGGATCCAGCCTTAAGCTAAACGTTGTTTCGGCGCATCGCCGGATCCGACGTTTTGCTTTTTCTGAATGATTACCATGGCAAATTAATGGATGGCACAGTGTGGGGGCAAATTAATGGATGGCACAGTGTGGGGGCAAATTAATGGATGGCACAGTGTGGGGGCAAATTATTTATTGATGGTACAGTGTGAGGGAAAATTATTTAATGATAGCACCGTCTTTTTGTAACCTGGGTGGGCGAGTGGGGGGGAAGGGGGGTCGCCACAAGATTACCTCGCACAGGGCGCCTGATGACCTAAGGCCAGCCCTGCTTCAAATAATCAAACTAATATTAAATACTTGAGAAAATGCCTAAAATTTGTTTTGTATGAAATTTCTATTAGTAAATGTTACAGATTAGAGGAATAGATTATGAGCCTTAATTGGAACAGAAAAATATGTGAATGATGACAATCTACTGCATGTACAACATTGTGGAAAAAGTCTGCAACATTTAGTAAAAAATATACGTGTAGAAGAACAAAGTGTTCACTGTGGTAAACCTAATTTACTTAGACTGTTACTGAAATAGATACTCTCAGAATAATATGGTTCCAATTGTTCAACTGTACAACCAGCCCTAAACCTTGTTGTACTACATATTTTCTGTTCTCCTCCCATCAAGGCCTAATGTTGAATAAGATCACACTTTAGTCACCACTTTGTTCAAGGACAATACATGATATTGGAGTCCAGTACAACCAACCATGTGCCTTAGCAGGTTCTTTCCTGATGGCATATGAAAGACTAGTCAATGATTGAAGATATATTTTAATAAAGGGAACCTGTCATCAACTTTATTCTGCCCATACTAAAGGCAGAATAAAGTAGAGACAGGTGAGTTGATTTCAGTGGTCTGTCATCTAAAAGTTAAAAGCAAGTGGTTGCCGAGAACCAACATCACAATCATTACAAACTGGGCCTGGAAAAGAGTCACGATTTGATTCTGTTCAAGACCTGGGCTGCAATGATTATGATGCTGGATCTCAGCTACTTACTTTTTGCTCATGAGTGACACACCGCTGAAATCAGCATTTCTGTCACTATTTTATGCTGCCCTCAGTGAGGTCAGCATAAAGTTGATGACAAGTTCCCTGTAATATCTTAAGGATATACATTATTATTCACCGTTGTCACCACTTTCCAAGAAGGGAGTGTTGTGAGGGTGGGGAGAGATGGGACCAGCAGTCCTGGCACATTTATTATATTTTAAGCCTGTTCTCTGGCATAAATGAAGAATGAAGTCTACTGCAGTTTGGAGCTGTCCTACATATCAGTGTAGATAGACAGATGGCAAATTTTTGAAGAGGCCTGTGCCTCACCATAAATCAGGAGCCTCCTCTGGCACTGCAGAGGATGTCAAGACCTTCATAGCACATGCCGGCCTTGATAAATCTTCCCTTGATTGTTTCCTTACTGTCCATGTATTAGTGACTACTGGTTGTAACTAATAGTGCTGAGCCATCAGAGATCAGGGATCCAAAGTTGATTCATTCAAACACTTTGGTTTTAATGCTGTCGCCATGTGCCTCACCATAAATTAGGAGCATTCTCTGGCAGTGCAGAGGATATCAAGACCTGCATAGCACACGCCGGCCTTGATAAATCTTCCCCTGATTGCTTCCTTACTGTCCATGTATTAGCGGCTACTGGTGGTCATCAATAGTGTTGAGCGATCAGAGATCCGAAGCCGATATATTCAAACACTTTTGTTTTAATGCTCTCGCCACGTACAGCATTGAAATGTATTCACCAGAGGCATCTGTGAATTAATTTGGTAATCACATCTGCATCTTTAAAAACATTTTAAAATATCAATCTGCCAGTACCAAACCCAACTTCTCATTGCTAGTTTAAAATGTTTTTAAAGAAGAAGATGTGATTACTGAATTAATTCACCAAAGACTTGCGCGACTTCTGGTGAAACAAATTTCGCCTACACAAAAGCAATACATTTTAATGCTGTACTTATCTCTGATCCGAAGCTCGATTCAATCCACGCTAATCAATAATATTAGGAGTAGAAATGAGCGAAGCAACTTCGGATGCTACATCCGAAGCCGCTTCACTAAAATATTTGTTATAATACTGTACGGACAATCGTCTCTGTACAGTATTAGAATGTATGGGTTCCGATGAACCGAAGTAAGTTATTTACGAGGTCGCTCAAGACTTTATTGAATACCTTCAGTAATTGATTGCTACAGTGTTAAACCTTGAAACCGAAGCTGAGTTTGGTTCCAAATTTTGAAATGGTTTTTCACTGTAATAATCAATTACCAAAGTTATTCAACGATGTCTTGCACGACTTCGTGAAGAACTTACTTCATCGGAACCCATGCAGTCTAATACTATACAGAGACAAATCTCCGTACAGTATTATAATGAATTTTTTAGATTAGCAGCTTGGGATGTAGCATCCAAAGCTCGCTTTGCTCATCTCTAATTGGGAGTTCACTAGTTACAGATTTATACAGCTCTGAGAATTCATATATAGTTGCCATAGTGAGCTATATAAATATACAATGATATCAATTATAATTTTGGACCTAAACATGAAATGGTGAACATTAACATAATAAAAGTATAATAGAGCTCTTAACAGTAAGTGGAGTCTATTAGCAATGATGTGAAGAACTATGATTTCCATGTATAGCATTTGTGAGATCTTCCAATAGCCATATAATGTCCATGCCTCACCATTGAATTTTGGTACCATCAACACATATCTCAAAATTAGAGATGAGAAAATTTTTCAAAAATTCAATTTGCGGGTTCCCCGAATTTTTTTGAAAAAATGCAGTTTGATCCGAATATACTCGAGACAAATTTTGTTTAAAAAACGCTATTTCCTGGCTGCTGAGATCCTTTTTAGTGGTGTAGAACACTGTGCCTTGAAGTAACACGCATAGGGAGTCTGCTTTGGTAGTGAAATAATACTGTGAGTCCATATGACATGCAGATGATAGGCGTCGCTCTTAGAATCATTGCACACTTCACTTATTTGGGCAGTCACGGGGCCAAAACGGACCAAATAACTCAAGTATGAAATCAGCCTTATATGTCGATGTTACCGCCAAGAAGAAGTGCACACCTTTTACACCATCGTCAGTTGATTACACATAGATGTCTACAGAACCTGTTCTATTAAACGCCTAAACAAGTAAAGCCCCACGACAGAGTGGAGAGGGTGTCAGCAGTAAGTTTGTGTTGACCTAACTGATTATTTTCCCCTGCCTCTTATCCGTCAGAATAATAACACACAAAAACGGATCCTGTCTGTGGAGCATCATGGTCAGCATTTGGTCAGTAAAACATCAGTATTGCTAATGCCAAAAAAAACAGGAGTAGATCCAAAACAGAGATGACACGTGAACGGAATATTTGCATGTCTTATGTGTTTTGTACCCACTCCTGCTTTTGGCTAACAAATCACAAGCCAAATCTGATGGGACCATACAGGCCTTACAGCTGCTACACAGAGAGGATCTGTTCTGCATCTCATTTTTCAGAAAAAGGGTCAAATAAAAGATGATGTCAGCTAAGCCAAAAAGGCTAAATTGTGGACCAGTCATGAAGTGTGGAGGGTGGAAACAACATGAGAAGTCCACAGAGTGGCCCTATGACATAGTGGTGAGGTGAAAGCAGCATGAGGAGACCAAAGAGTGGCCCAATGACAGAGTGTGGAGGTGGCGGCAGCATCAGGAGGCCACAGAGTGGCACAATGACAGAGTGTGGAGGTGGCAGCATCAGGAGACCACAGAGTGGCATGGTGACATAGTGCTGAAATAGCAGCAGCATCAGGAGGCCACACAGTGGCACGACGATGAGAGATTATGGAGGTGGCGGGAGCAGCGTGAGGAGGCCACAGAGTGGCACGACGATAAGAGATTGTGGAGGTGGCAGCAGCATGAGGAGGCACCTCGGCAGAGTGAGGAGGTGTGGAGGTGGCAGCAGCATCATCAGAGTGGCACGACGACAGGTTATGGAGGTGGCAGCAGCATTAGGAGGCCACAGAGTGGCAAGATGACAGAGTGTGGAGTTGGCAGCAGCATGAGGAGGCCACAGAGTGGCACAAAGACAGAGTCTGGAGGTGGCGTCAGCATGAGTAGGCCACAGAGTGGCACGACGACAGAGTGTGGAGGTGGCAGCAGCATGAGGAGTCCGCAGAGGACCACAAAGACAGAATGTGTAGGTGGCGGCAGTATCATAAGGAGGCTACAGAGTGCCACAAAGACAGAGTCTGGAGGTGGTGGCAGCATAAGGACGCCACAGAGTGGCATGACGAAAGAGTGTGTAGGTGGCAGCAGCATCATCAGGAAGCCATAGAGTGGCACAAAGACAGTTTGGAGGTAGCGGTAGCATGAGGAGGCCTCAGAGTGGCAAGACAACACAGTGTGGAGGTGGCAGCAGCATGAGGAGGCCACAGAGTGGCACGACGGCAGAGTGCGGAGGTGGCAGCAGCATGAGGAGGCCACAGAGTGGCACAAAGACAGAGTCTGGACATTGGCATCAGCATGAGGAGGCCACAGAGTGGCACGACGACAGAGTGTGGAGGTGGCAGCAGCATGAGGGGGCCACAGAGTGGCACAAAGACAGAGTCTGGAGGTGACGGCAGCAAGAGGAGGCCACAAAGTGGCACGACGAAAGAGTGTGTAGGCGGCAGCAGCATTGTCAGAAGGCCACAGAGTAGCGCAATGACAGGAGCACATTTTGCTTCTGTGCCGTTGGATGCGTGCACGCATACTGTTGTCTCTTTGCTTCGGTGATCGATTGCTGACGGAATAACTGACAAGGAGTAGGAGGAGGAGGAGCAGGAGCATCAGACCATCAGATGATGGGAACGACAGACAGCTCTCTTCGGCTGAGGTGGTGGAGCCTCGACTGCCTGAAACGGGGTGCGTGCCACTGGGTGATGCAGCAATTGCTGCGGCAGGCTGGACCACCACATCGGAGCCACGGTTGTCCCAGGCCACTTTAAGGTGACGCTGCATATGTTGATGCAGGGCCGTGGTGCCAACATTGGCACCCTGGCCACACTTGACCTTCTGCCCACATATTATACATATGGCCATGTTCACCTCCTCCGGTGGCTTAACAAAAAACTGCCACACAGTCGAGTAAGTGATTTTACCCCCAATACTATGCACTGACTGACTGCTACTGCCGCTGCCACTGTAAACAAGTGCGCCGCTACTTCCCAGTAGATAGGCTCCTGCGAAGCGGGTGGTATACCCCTGGCACGTTTCACTCCCAACCTCCCACTGCTGCCACCCTGCTGACTCCGGCCATGCTAGTGACTTGTTGTCTCCACTGCTGGCTCACAGGCAAGCTGCCATCCTCTTTTCCTGATGCTGAATAACCCCTTCATAACCCGGCACCCAAGTTTGATCAGATACATCATCATCAAGTACTGTCTGCACGTTACTGATGTCCTCCTCAACCGTCTCTGGGTCAGAAGCCTGATGGCTCGCAACACCAGATCCCACGCCACTCTCCCCATCACTACTGGCCTGTCTAGTGGAGGAAGCGGCGGATGTCTCCACCGCATCTTGCCTGAGCAGTAGCTGCTGACTGTCCTCTAGTAGCTCATCCTCGCTGAAAAGTGGAGCTGAGCTCACAGCATATACTACTTCACTGGCTGAGGGAACAGAAAAGGACAGAAGCAGGTTGAGGACAGGTGAAGACACAGGGCCTGCTCCCGGGCCATACCAACTAAGCATCGTGTCAGAGGAACCTACCGACTCTCGGCTGGGGGTATCTGATGTCACTTGGGACAAAGTGGATGACGGAGTCAACCATTCAAGAACCGCTGGATTGCTGGTCAAGACACGACCGCTAGATGACACTGAAAGCTCAGGCTTCTCGCAGCGACTCATTTAGGCCTCTGCCACTCCCCTGTGCAGGGCCTGGCACTTCTCTGTCTGACATACTGTTAGATCAATTAATCAAATGTTAGATCAAATATTTTTTATTTCGACACTAATATACGGCAAACAGGGCTTCAGAATATGTCACTGCACCGCAGAACGGCAATTAGGCCCTAATTTTTTTCTACTTTTACACAAAAGGCTTTTCGACAGACAAGTGCAACGCTGAATGGAGAATATATTTTTATTTCGCCCCTAATACACGCCAAATTGGGCTTTAGAATATATCAGTGCACTGCAGAACGGCAATTAGGCCCTAATTTTTTTCACTTTTACACAAAGGCTTTTCAACACATAAGTGCAACGCTGAACGGAGAGTATATTTTTATTTCGTCATTAATACATGGAAAATAGGGCTTCAGAATAGATCAGTGCACTACAGAATGGCAATTAGGCCCTAATCTTTTTTCAACTTTTACGCAAAAGGCTTTTCAACAAATAAGTGCAACGCTAAACGGAGAATATGTTTTTATTTTGCCACTAATACACAGCAAACAGGGCTTCAGAATAGATCACTGCACACGCAGAATGGCAATTAGGCCCTAATTTTTTTCAACTTTTACACAAAAGGCTTTTCAACAGATAAGTGCAACGCTGAACGGAGAATATATTTTTATTTCGCCACTAGTACACGGCAAACGGGGCTTTACAACAGATAACTGCACCACTGAGCGGCAAAGATATTTTTCCTTTTTCCACTAATACAGGCCACAAAAGGCTTTACAACAGATAACTGTACCGCTGAGTGGAAAATATATTTTTGCCTTTTCCACTAATACACACAAAAAAGGACGTTTAAACAGATAACTGCACTGCTGAGCGGAAAAGATATTTTTTCTTTTTCAACTAATACATGTAAAAACAGGCTTCAAAACAGATAACTGCACTGCTGAGCAGCAAATATATTTTCCCCTTTTTCACTAATACATGGAAAAAAGGGCTTTAAAACAGATAACTCCACCGATGAGCGGCAAAGATATTTTTCCTTTCTCCACTAATGCACGGAAAAAAGGGCTTAAAAACAGATAACTGCACTGCTGAGCGGCAAATATATTTTACTTTTGCAACTAATACACAACAAAAAGGGCTGTAGTTTTAGCACTTCACCACACAACGGCTAATACGCCCTTTTTTTCCATGTATGCAAGCCAAAAAACGGTTTAGAACATATAACTGCAACTCACAAGGGTAAATAAAATATAGAAATATTTCCTTGTAATAAACCCTCTTAATACCTGTATCAAACAGTAGCATTGAGCGCAAATATTCGAATTTCTAATTTTTATCGCGAATATCGTCACTTCGAAAATTTGCGAATATTTCGAATATAGTCGTATATATTCCTAAAAACGAAAATGGATTTTTTGTTTGTTTGTTTTTTCATCTGAACCCATTACCTAGTATACCTGCCTGCTTCTTGCTTGTGGGCCAATGTGAGAAGGCTGCAATATTGTAGTCTGTAGTGAATTAGAATATTCTTCATTATTGAAATTTTTTTTTTCTTATGCGAAAAATCCCCAATGTAATATTCACGTAATGCGAATATTCTAACACCTGAATATATAGCACTATAGAATATAGTGCTATATTTTAGTTTTTTAGAATATTCGTTATTTTTTTCCATCTAAAGTCATGATTCCTCCCTGCTTAAGTTGCTTTTGGGCCAATGACTGTTCACATTAAATTGGAAAAAATGACGAATATTCTAAAAAATATTCTATAGTGCTATATATTCGTGTTTCAGAATATTCGCATTACGTGAATATTACATTGCCGATTTTTCACATAAGAAAATAATTTTGAGATTATTTTATTGATTGCGAAAAATCGGCAATATAATAATCGCGTAATGTGAATATTCTAAAACCCGAATATATAGCACTAGAAGATAGTGCTATATATTCGTTTCTTTGAATATTCAACATTTTTTCGCAATCAATAGAATAATCTCGAATACGAATATTCGCGAATATATGACGAATATTCTAATGAATATTCGTGAAATATCGTAAATTCGAATATTGCCCCTGCCGCTCATCACTATCAAACAGCACTTGCACCCTAATAAGACAGGTTTGCTGGAATTACAGCGCTATATAATGGCAATTTGGATCCCCAGTTAGTGCAGCAAGGTGTAATCAAATTGTCACCTCCTCAACTGAACCCTGTTCAACAGAGATGCTGGTGGAATGATTCCTCCCGATCCTTTCTCTACACCTTGAAGAATCTTTCCCTGCACTTGTAAATCGTTTTTTTTTTCACCATAATAAAGTCTTTCCTATCACTGTTCCTAGCGCCTGCAGACACATCTCTCCCTGCACTAAGTACGCTGGTGAATGGCAGAATCTAAGACGGCTTCCACTATTTATTGGCACCCTGACATCATAGGGCTGGCTGCTGATTGGCTGCATGGATGTCAGTATGGGTGATCCCACCTTCCTAGAGTTCCTTGCTCCATGTCCTCACACATGTAGCAGCCATGTTAGGAAAAAATGCGATTTGTTACCATGAATCGCGAGGAAATTCGGCTTTGGTGCGAATCAAATTTTTCCTGAAATTCAGATTGAATTCCTTCGTCAGCTTCGATTCACTCATCTTTACTCATAATGCATACAAAATGATCCAATATAAAAAGAAAAACGTCTCTGGTTGTCTTACAGTGACTCCTCGGCGCTGCAAGCCGCAATAGGTGACGTGGGTATCTGTCACTATCGAACGTTCAAATAGGTAAAAGAGGCTGTGCTGCCAGGAAGATGTCCCTTTTTTTTTCTTTTTTCTTCCCCCTTCTCATTTATCTTCCTCACAAACTTTTCTCCTCGGACTTCAAGGAAAATCTAGGTTTTCACCTGATTCGCAAGATGCCACAAAATCCTCCTTGGAATCTATAAGTATCTGCGGAGTGCAAATAGAAACACCATGTGGGGGTGATCTATATGCTGGAGTGCCCGTGTGGCCACCAGTAAAAGGGAGGACCACCCGTAGTTTAAAAACCCGAGTGCAAGAACACATTTATAATATTAAAAAAGGTCTAGAAACACATAGCGTTTCTTTGCACTACAAATTATGCCATCAAAAAGAGCCCAAAGGGTTAAAATTTATGGGAGTTGAACTGGTGGATAAGTCAGCTAGAGGTGGAGATAATATAACAAAAATCAACAAAAGAGAAGTGAATTGGATGTATTGTCTGAACACTATCCAACCAAGAGGCCTTAATGTTGAATGTGATGTCAATTCTTATATAGTCTGAGGTGAAGATGTCTGTCTCAGGTCTGAACATCCACTAAGATGTAGGTGTGGTTTCAGTATAATTAAATGAACAAAATAAATGCAAAAAGGAAGGTTTTATAAATTTATGCGCAGGGCTGTTTGGGAAATAACTGTTATATATTTTTAGTAAGTTTATGGAATTTTTATACATTGCATTTGTCTTTTATGGTGATTGAAAATGTGCTTAGGGGTGGGGGAGGGTTGGAGGTAGGAGGGGGTAGGGTTTGAAAAAGACCAGCAGTTTTCGGTTTTGCAATCAGAGCTCCTGAAGAAGCGTTGTTGCGAAACCCGGGTCGGGTGTCTTGCAGGCCGATTTGAATGTTTGTTATATTTTTAATCTTGTGAGTATAATAAATGAACTTTTATAATTGCACACGTGGGGTGCTTCACTATCCTCTGTCAGAAAATCAAAAAATACCGGAGAAGGTGTTTTTGAATCCTATGGAAGGGCGGAGACACGAGTGGTATTGAATACGCACACTGTGAACGGAATTTTGTGAGTATTTTATCTCCCTGCGGTTGTCAAACACGGTGGCAGTACTTTACCATACAGTGTTTCTATTTGCACTCTGCAGGTACTTATAGATTCCAAGGAGGATTTTGTTGCATCTTGTAAATCAGGTGAAAACCCAGATTTTCCTTGAAGTCCGAGGAGAGAAGTATTTAAGGAAGATAAAAGAGAAGGGGGGAGAAAGAAAAAAAAAAGAGAGACATTTTCCTGGCAGCACAGCCTCTTTTACTTATTTGAACATACAGAATAATGGCAGTAAATAGCTACAGCCACATGTACATTGCATCGAGTTCACTCACTTAGGTTAATTGTTTTGTAGGTTTGTGCTGAATGAGACTGGTAAGCAGAATGTTAGCATTATGTTAGAAAATGTTTATCTGCCTTTTTCAAGATAACAGTGCCTCATCTTTGTAAAGTAAATGATTATGTGTATTCTCCTTCCCCATTGTAATTATAGTCTGAACTAATAAATAATGTTCTTTTCTTGTGTAAAGTACAGTTCAGATCTATCTATATCAATGTTGAATTATTCTGCATTTTCTATTATTATTCATAATTTCTGGTCATTCGTAATTTGTACTTTGAATTTAAGCATCATACCAAAATTGTATATCATAAATATAATGTGTTTTATTAGATTTCTGCACATTGTAGACAACATGATAAAAACCACATTTTATATGGGCTTCAATAAAAGAAAACATATTATTTTCATTTAACAAATATTTTAACTTTTAAAGGGATATTTTATGTTGTTTTATATAAGAGTTTAGAGTTCTTTAAAACATACCCTCTGGTTTATTTGATGTTCTCTTTTATTACAATGTTCAAAGAAGAAAGATATCCTAAGATGCCACTTACAGGAAAAAAAAATATATCAAAAGCATTACAAAAAGAGCTTTAAAATATTCCAGTTTTGCATTCAAGCCTTTGCACAATAAAATCACACTTTTGAATTTTCTTTGTTGTTTTCTTTTAATTCAGTGAAATTAATCTTAGATGTAGATGCCTTATTTGCATTAATTAAAACTCCACCATAGTAGCTCAGTTTAATTGCAATCAAATTTGCTTAATTATGCATGGCAAGAGATTCCCAAAAGACAAAGGTTTCAGTAAAGAATTTTGTTTTTTACAGTGACAAAATAAATTGAAAATGTCATTTTTTTATGTTTTATGTAAGACTTTTAAATAATATGTGAAGCACCTTATATCTTTTATGTAGAGCAATGTTATTGCTTTGGCAATTATAACAATCTACATTTTTCATTGTTAATTGTGGGTGTCAGCCTCATTAATTTTAATTTAAAGACTGTAATGAAATTAACACAAATTGTGCTGATCTCCTGAAAGTGGCATATCAGAAAATAAAAGTTTTATAAAAAAAAATAGAATTATTATGCAGTTTTTCATTCTTTTTTATAAAAATAATAGAATATGTCTGAATTTTAAAATACTGTACGCAGAGGTATGTATGATATGATTAAGAAGGCAAGAGGTTGCAATCAATCACTCTGAAAGAATCGTATTGCATATAAGTCACATGTAAATATAGCAATCATGTTTTGCCAATTTTTAGCTGTAAAGCTTGGCACAATCTAAAATCTATTAAATCTATGATTGATAAATTCTGCAATAAGATCTTGTGTGACTCCTTTATATGGGCCTATTATCAGGCCAATTTTTGTGAACTCAACATTCATAAAAATTCTCTTTCCTGTTAATTGGTCCCAGTAAGGCCAGAAACATATGAGCGAGTTGAATGTGATAAACTCGCAGCATGTGTCAGTGAGAGGTCCCGCTCTGACCTCTCCTCCTCTCACAGGATCACACAGTATTATAATGATTTTAAATGCTGTGTAACCCTTGGAGTCGTGAAATCTATTGAACTGACAGTATTTTAGCGTAATTCAGTAGATTTCACGACTCTAAGGATCACACGGCATTATAAAACATTATAATGCTGTGCGATCCTGGGAGAAGGGGGAAAGGTCAGAACGGGACCTCACACTGACACACGCTGCGAGTTTATTGCATTCACCAATCTCATGTGTGCTTGCACTAAAAGTACCACCATCACCCTGTGAACAAGCTAATGCTTGTTCATTAGGTGACGGCACAGTTGATGTGGCATCCAAAATCATTCTTTCTGTGCAGCAGAATCATTATTTTCTATGGGGAAGAGTGATCACATCAGAGATTACTCATGCCCATGCAGAGAAGATGATTGCTGCATATAAATGCAGTTCGTACCTCCTCTGATGAGCATCAACAATTATCAGAAATGAACAGTTGTTTCCTGCTAATTGTATACCATGTCAGCCTGTATGAATGAGGCCTTAAAGTGTAACTATGTTTTTGTTGTTTAATTGTAATATAAGGGATATTAAATATTTTTATAATATGCTTTAATAGGCAAACATGTTTCTTTGTAGAAATCAAAGTGTAAGAATCTTCTTATCAAAACTATAACATTATTGCTTAGAATAACTGGACTAAGATCTGCAGAAGACACCTTTGTGTAAAATGCATAGGCTTCCAGCCGTCTCTTATCACCACCTTAGTCCCCGACTCTGGAAATGTGCCTTATCACTGTCCATCACCCTGGCTATTTGACTTATTACACACAGGCGTCTTCAGTGCTTGATAAAATACTAAAGACTGAAGATAGACTCTCATTAGCAATGCTCAACAGTTTAAGGCTGGAAAAGGCCAACATTCAACTTTTTCAGGTGGATTCACCTGTGACATCACTTATTCACTATGAATTTGCAGAATTTGCATAAAATCTGCAATGTGTAATTGCTGCTACTTGCCGAAGATTCCCCAGTTGCGCTGAACAAATCCATGGTGGATAAAAAAATGTGAGTAAAATTATGCTACATGTTAATTCATTCTTTAAAATAAAAACTGATATTAGAAATAATAAGTACTTAGGTCCAGTACTAGGTGCTAAAACATTCTCTCTCCACTGCTGAGGTAAGGGCATAGCAAAGGATGACAGGTGGACCATGTGTCCTGGGTGCAGTTAGGATAGTGGTGGAGGTTATGCATGCTGAACAGTCTTGGATGCTGCCGTGTTTCTATAGTTATATAAACTGTAAATAGAGAAAAAGTCACTTCACTTCAGTAGTTTTAAATCAAAGGTTATGGTTTATTCATCAATGTACAGATAGCAACATTTCAATTCTTTCACAGGACATTTCTCAATCAGTATCTTCAAGCGAATGAGAATATTAAAACTAGCGGCACTCACCGATTGTAGAGAGGTACGCTTTATTTCATAGCAGGAGGGGGGTACATACGGTGCAAACACAGCATGAAGCAACAACCGTTTCGCATCACTCCTCGCTATTGGTATCCAAATTAACTATAGGTGCGGTGTAGTGCCACTGGTTACCTTCTCTACATTTTATATCATCTCTCAATCAGTGCTAAGCATACAATGACTGATATAAATGTCAATAAACATCAATTAAGCATCATCAAAAATATCAATATGCAGTACAGTAGCATACAAATATCAAATATATCAATATGCATGAAGTAAAATGGTGACAAAATGTGATATCCTGTAAACCATGTAATCACAGTGTGCTTTATCATATTAAAATATAATTGAGTATATCAATTATATTTATAAGTATTCATGAGTAATGAATAAAATAATTAAGGGTCCACTCACCCGGGGTGGACTGGGAACTTAAAGTGGCCCTGGAAAAAAAAAAAACTAAAAGTGTCCCCATCTGATAGGCGAGTCCAAATTAACAGGGCAGGGCTAATACAAGTAGTCGGGGCCAGTAATACCATATTGCGGCACAAAATACAGCCCCAGCAGAGCCAAATACTTCAGTGCAACACAATAACTTGCCGCAGGAGCATCAAAAACCACAGTGCAGCACAAAATAATGCACAAAATAATGCCCCAGCAGCACAAAATACCCTGTCTTTTGAGGGGATTTTACATGGAACAAATTTTCACCATATTTTTTGTATGGCCCATTTATGTATTTGTATAGGTTACTCATGTCTCCCCTTAGACGCCTGTTCTCAAGACTAAGGGGGCCATTTACTATTGTGAAATATGCCTAAATTATGCGTATTTCAGGCGCAGATGACAGCGCAACCGTTAGTTGCGCCATCTGCGACTTCACCCTGCTCATGCCAGGTCTAAAATTGTGGGCAGGGAAGAGGATGGGCCAGCAAGCCCGTCTCATTCATCATTTTCTCCAGTCTAAATGTAAGACAGCAAAGGAGCTGTCTTACACTTAGAACTGGCGCTGGATGTGCTAGCGAAGGTCCTTTATTAAGACCAGCATCTAAAATGCAGGTCTTAATAAATGTGTCCCTAAATCCTTTTTATTCTATTAATCTATTCTATTAAACATACTGTAATTAGTGGTGGATTTACAATGAGCAATTGTCAGGCTGATTATCATGAATAAATGTTAGTATGAATGCTCGTTCACAATAATCTTTCACTGTAAAAGTACTGCAAAACACTTGTTCTTGTGCACATTTACATTTTCCACTCCCCTTATCAGTTTAGTTGCCATTCTTTGCCATTTTTCTGACTCCTGGGCATACTTCCTATTCATATTCAGAATCCACACCACATGTCCACACACCGTGAGGCTGTGACCTGTGTTATTTACCAAAAACCACACGTCTGCAAAATATAATAGCATAGTCTTGTATGCCAATACATTATGCTCTATGTCTCTATGGCACAGACTGCAGCTAGGGCAACACTAATGTAACCTAACAGCAGGATTACTGAATTTACAGTCCAGAACCGAATCACAGGAAGAAATCCCCTTTGATCATTCTGTGGTCTCAGATTACGGCAATCAAAGGGTTAAGAGTTGTGATTGAAGCTATTTAAGAACTGGAAGTGTTACTTACAATTCATCCATAAAGCAAGAGTGCCCACAGAAGTGCTCAGCTCCCTCTAAAATTACAGGGAGGCCCATGAAATAGTAGCCCACCTCCATCGATAGTATGACAAGATGAACAAGAAAGTGGCTTGTTTTTTGTAATTACCCACAACTCATAAAAGATGCTGAAAGTGGTCCCTGTTCACATCTATGCATCTTGCTTGCTGATACTGCTTGCAGCTCTTCAGCAGTGATGCTGCAGATAGTGTTTGTAATGTTTTCCTTGAGTTCATCCAGGGTATGGGGATTGTTAGGGTACACTTTCTGTTTTAAATTTCCCCATGGATAAAAATCAGATGTAGACAAGTCTGGGGAACAAGGTGGCCATACTCCCTTGCTGACAGTATGCTCCTCCTGAAAATGCCTCTGTTAGTAGTGTCTTCCATATTGCGCCCAATAATAATGGCCTCACACAACCCCAGATAATAATAATGCACCATAGTGCCTCATTAGTCATAAAGCTCCCCAAAGTGCCCCCATTGGTAATAAGGTCCCCTAAACTGCCCACACTAGTAATAAGGTCCCTGTTATAAGGAGGTAGTAGTTATAATGCACCATGGTAGAGCCCCTAGATGTTAAAATGCCTTCTTGTAGAGCCTCCAGTAGTTATAATATCTCCTACATTTTTCCTAGTAGGTCTAATACTCCCTATAGTGCTCCCAGTATATATAATACCCCCTATACTACCCCAGTAGATATAATGTCCCCAATAATTATAATGTCCTCCTGTAGTACCCAAGTAGTTATAGTGGCCCCCTATAGTGCCCGTAGTAATTATATTTCCCATTGTAGCACCCCCAGTACTTATAACGTTGCCAATAGTGTCCTAAATAGGTCCAATTTCCCCCACAGTACCCCCAGTAATTGTAATGACCATCTATTGCACCCCCAGTAGGTATGATGGCCTGCTGTAGTGCCCCCAGTAGGTTTAATGCCCCCTGTAGTGATCCCAGTATTATAATACTCCCTGTAGTGGCCCCAGTACTTTTAGTGCCCCTTGTTGCTATAATGCCCCCTCACATAGTACACCAGTACTACTTTCCCACCAAAGTGGGTTAGAAAAATAAAAACAAAATACTTAGCTGTCTCCCCACAACCATCTTTGCCGCAGGCTACAAGACTCTGCCTGGCCTGTGGCCTGAGTTGCTAGTTTCTCAGCTCAGGCTTTCATGATGATATCATTGCACTGTCTGAGACATGAAGTAGGCAGTCGCAATGGTGTTATAATTTCATACTGAGGATGGCGATACAGTTGTATACTCTGCAGCCAATACATTTGGGGCCCCAGATGTTTTGCCTTAATGACACCCCTGCTCTCAAGAAGAACACAGTCTTTATCAGTTGCAATTAGTTTAACAGTAGTACTGTCATTTTAAGAGATAACGGCTTACTCTTCCCCTGCACCAAAGTTTCTTTGGCATTGACACTCTGGCTGTTGTCTCCTAAAGGTGGCAGTGGTAAAGGTGGTTTAGCTGCAGTTGGCACCACAATATCACCTCCATGTAGTGTGGTTAAGCACAATATGTACAGTGTCTAACAAGCGGTCTTGAGTTGTGACATTTTCACCCTCACGACCACTGCACACACTTTATACTGTCCCTTAACAATTGCTGTATCCTTACCCCCACAGCATCCAGTATTGCACACGGTTTAGCTGGATGGTCCTGGTGTCAAGTTTGTATTCTTCAAAGGACCTGGCTGCCATGAGGAAGTAGTAGCCGGGCATTTTTTTGCTACACCTAGCTCTGACCTCAACTCCTCTATGGTGCACAGCTGCATCTTTGCTCTAGCCAGACCCTGATGTAGTGCACGTTTATGAATAGTGCCCCTTACCTCTACTTCTAGCAAGCAACAAGCAAAAATCTGCAGTGTTTTTGAACACTAACTAGTGCTGTGTAGCTGTCTTTCTCTAATATCTGCAGCTCCCTCTGCATCTATAATATACATAGACTTACTGTCTGTCAGACTCAGTATTAAAGGGTGGTCTAATATATCGCAGTGTGCATCTTGTTCAACTGCTGCCTCATTCAAAGTTAATCTGTTATTTTATACATAGACTTACTGTGCGTCAGACTTAGTATTAAATGACGGTCTAGTATACAGTATGTCCAGGTGCATCTTGTTTAACTGCTGCCATAGTCATAGTTAATCTGTTATTAGAGAACTTGCCTTTCCTCCCAAAATGTTGAGAGACTAACCTTCATAAAGAGGAATCAGGCATGGATCAACCAGTATTTCCATACACCAGTGGCTGATGCAACAAAATAGATCATTCTGCTACTAATGATTAGTGTTGAGTGCGAATATTCGAATAGCGAATTTTAATTGTGAATATCACAACTTCGAGAATTCGTGAATATTTAGAATATAGTGCTATATATTCGTAATTTCGAACATTCGTCATTTTTTTTTCCATCTGAACACATGATTCCATCTGAACACATGAGAAGGCAGCAATGTCAAATTCACAATACTTAGTGCACCAATCAGCAATATGTAGCCAGACCTGCTAAAATGTAAAGTTGCACGTAGTGCAACAAAAATATTCTAATTTGCGCAATCGCGAATATATTGGAGCACTCTATCTGCATATAAAGCTATTGTAATGTTCTGTCATGTCAACCATTTTCTCCAGTCTCAGTATAAACTCAGGAAACTTCTAGCAGCTTGAAAAATGTAGCCAAAGTGACCCACGCCTGTATTTCGCATTGCCGATTTTTCGCAATCAAGAGAATAATCTCAAATACGAATATTCGCTAATATATAACGAATAGTCTACCACATAGTCGCGAAATATCGCAAATTCGAATATTGCCCTTGCAGTTCATCACTACTAATGATCATACTGTAGTGTGCCGCCACACCAGAATATTCTGCAAAATGGGCCATTACTTTTGGCCACCCGCCTGCTGCCTATACTGTCATTCCTACAATAGGGCTTCTTGGCCTACTGATGTGCATGTCACATGTTGGGTCGTTGTTGGGTTCTGCTACTACTGTGATCTGCCATCATCTTGTACTGTATGCCACTGCTGCTGCCCACCCTGCCCACTCTGTCATGGGCGACTATTGCCACTGTCACTACTGCTGCCCTCCCTCTTCACTCTGTCAGGGGGCCACTATTGTTCATGTTAGTGACACTGCTGTTGGCCCCATCCCCACTCTGTTAAGGGGGCACTATTGTCCTTGTTACTGTCACTGGCCCTCTTGGCCCCCATTCCCACTCTCTTATGGGGCCACTATTGTCCTTGTTTGTCCATGTTGACATCACCGTTTATTTTTCCGTTCTTCTTATCCATCAGAAGAACAGAAAAAAAATGGATCCTGTCACATTTTATCTCTGTTTTGGACCCACTCCTGTTTTTGCCAATGGTCAGTATTTTGCATCAGTATTTTTAAGCTAAAAACAGGAGTGGCACCAAAACAGACATAAAATGTAAACATTTGCATCTCATCTGTGTTTTAAACCAACTCCTGCTTTTTGTTGTTGTTTTTTTAGCTTTATGTTCTTCTAACAGGTCAGAAGGATGGAAAAATAAACAGTGATATGAATACAGACTTACTGCCACTGCTGCCCCCCCCCCTTTCCTACTCTGTCATTGGGCCACTATTGTCACTGTAACTGACACTGCTGTTGCCACCCTCCCCACTCTGTCATGGGGCCACTGCTATCACTGGTACTGCCACTGCTGCCACCCTCCCCACTCTGTCATGCGGACACTATTGTCACTGCTACTGCTGCTGCCACCCTCCCCACTCTGTCATGGGGCCACTACTTGAATCTTGGTACACTGCTCAGTTAAGCCCTTTGTAATAAATTTGACCTGATGGTAAAAGTGACCTGTAATACTGACGCACTGTTAATCTACAGCTAACAGAAGGGATTCAAAATTATGTGTTTGGACTACTATAACGTGCATAAAAAAAAAATGTCTACTACTTTCTTGGCACTGACTCCATTTCTTTATTTTGTTCCACTAAGGAGCCAAATTGGACACAGCTCCTGCAGTGGCGGGCATGGGTTTATTGCTTTACTGAAGGGTGCTTATCATTTTGTTTAACAGAAGGGATTAGCTATGAATCTTGGAGCACTGCACAGTAATGTAGACGGCGATAAATTACACCTGTAATACTGATGGCACAGTACCTACCGAACAGAATACCTATGAATGTGGGAAGACTGGAGTGTAATGCATACGGCAATACACTCTCCCTGCAGGTTAACTTCCAAGCCTTCACACTATGATTGGGCCATCAAGTGGGATGAATATGACTTGGCAAAGTATACCAGATTTCTTGCTGAAGTTTGGCGAATCGGCCGAATCTAATCTTTCTAAACTTCGCTCATCTCCAGTTACTACTACTGCTTAATGTTACTGCTACAACCAGCAGGCTACACTCCCATAGTGCAATGAGAATCATGACACTAATACAACATTGCTGTGTGTAAAATAAAATAATTTTCTTCCATTTTAAAAATCTACATAAATATGACACACAATGAATGCTTAGGGAATATTATGCCTCTTTAAAATGCAGCTCCAAAATATTTCCTGTATCAAGTTAAAAATGTATAAAATAATTAATAGTCATATCCAGAAAATTATTTGTCAGTGTTACTTGCAAATTGTCAGAAACACACATATTTTAGTTCAGGGATAGGATTTATTAACACATTCACAGTCATATCAGTTATTTATGTAAAATATGGCTTTGCTGGAGGCAATATACCTAAGACGGAGTTATTTAGATTGCACATACTTATTAAAGTAGCTGCATCTGCTTTATAAATCACTGCTGAATTCAGTCAATGATGTGCTGGCTATTCTGCCACCGGTAAATATATGAAACCTAATGGAAGGTAAGCTTCTTCAGGTGAATTTGTAAAAATCAACATTTAAAGCAGAAGCATTCAGTAATCAGATGTATCCATGACTTTTTATGCTATTGACATATTTATTCTGCTTACTGGATGAGGTTAATTCTGGGCATTTGGTTTAAAGAGGACCTTTCACCGCTCCTGACATGCCTGTTGTTATAGCTATGTGCATTCCCCATGTAAAAAAAATAAATAATCTGGAACATCTATTCTTATGGCTTTGTGTTGTCTCGTTCCTTTATTATTTGTGCTAGAATTTATGAATGAATGGCTAGCAGTCTGCAGTAAGGGTACAGAGGGGTGTTAACCAGTTTGGGGTGTGGCCCTGCACAGTCTGACAATGACAGTACTGACTGGATAGAGTCAGACTGTGCAGTGGCACACCCCAACTGGTTAACACCCCTCTGTACCCTTACTGCAGACTGCTAGCAATTCTATTATAACTTCTAGTAGAAATAATAAAGGAAAGGTACAACATAGAGCCATAACAATAGATGCTCCAGAATTGTTATTACATTGGGAATTCCCATATAGCTATTAAAATAGACATGTCAGGAGAGGTGACAAGTCCTCTTTAACGCCAATGAATCCTTATAATATGATCAAACTTCCTCACAATTTACTATGTATTAGTGTACAATGGTCACGCGACAGTCGTCACGGACAGGTTTGCTGAGTAGCAGTGATCCTATAGAAATTAATGGGATCTCCACATCCATTGCAAGAAATCTAGTATAGAGATGGATTTTATAGTCATTTTTTTAGCAAGAATGGCCAGGATCGGAGAAAACTCGCCTCAGTTGTATGATCCGTTGCTCTTAAAGGTTAATTTGCATATATTAAAACATGAGTTTGCTCAGCAATGCGGGCACATATGAACATGGGACCAACACAGATGCCTTCAGCGGACAAGCGCACATGTAACAGGTCATCCAGTTTCATAGGTACAAATCTGCTGACAGATGCCTTTTAACTGTTTAAACATATGCTTTAAATATATCCATCCACAGCTAGATTGGCTAATCCCTTAACCCCATTGCATATCACAGCTACTTTTTTATTCATGTAATCCACAGTAGATCCAAGGTACACCAATGCATCAAGCAGTGTTGTGAATCAACTAGTAATTTGTATTATTAAATTACCCTTTTGGTAGCCCTATTCATGTCATAAATCAGAAACATGTAATAGAACATGGGACCTAAGAAGTTTTGAGGAATCCAGGCTCCAATACTATTCAAGAAGGATGCAAGGCTGAAAAATAATAATAATTGCCATATTCAACATATCTGGTAATGTTGTAGTCATGAATATTATGAAAAAACTGCTTTTTATCTTACATTAGTAAATGATCAGAAATCTAAGTCATAGATGGTCACTTATTATGGTTTTTACGCCACTTTTTGGAGTATTTAAGTAGCAGATTTTATCGCAAAGGTTTGGAGCATCCACTGGCAGAGCAAAGGGATCAAGACTGGCATCTAAATCACTAGTCTTAATAAATGTCCCCCATAATGTTTAAAACTTTTTGAATTTGGAGTTTTGCCCAAAAGTTTGGAGTGTAGACTTGCCGGTACAATACAATGACAATTGTTGCCTAGGAAATGTTTTCCGATATAAAAGGTCCATACATTCAGGTTGGTTTATTTCTTACAGTTTGTGCGTCAGAAGTTTGTTCTGTATTTCTTTTGACAGTGGTGACATGAGTCATAGCTTCACAAAATGGCACTGGCAGTTAAGATATAGTGTAAATGAAATATGATAATTTATAACAGGTGGTGCAGCTATGTCCTGAACAAAAGAATAATCTAGAAAACTCTTCAGCAGTTTATAGCTACAAAGAGTTATGATCTATATCAGTGCTGAACATGAAATGCATCTCTGGCTTTCATGTTATCATTAATGGTTTCTCATTGAACAAAAAAATACCAATGGCAACATTTTCAGCCTGGGTAGGCTTTCTAAATTGCCTCTGTTATTTGGCAATTATGTTCATTTTCATGGATATGTGTGGGTGTGCTTGAGCAATCTTAAAACATGCTCAATTAAATAAAATGGAATTATCTCTGAAACAAATACTTGAGATCTCAGTTAATACAGTTTTGATTATAAGAATAAGCTTATACTTCAGGGAAAATGGCATGCTACGTTATCTGAAATCACAGAGCAGATTTTACAGTCTGTACTAGTTAAGAGCCTGAATATTAGCAATAATAATGCAAAAACATGGAATCAAATCATAAGCAGTGGATGACAAATTCAAATAAGCAGCTTAGTAAAAAACAAACAAACTTGTGTATGTAACTTTTTCAAAGTATAAAATATCATGGTAAAGGTTTGTGTTTTTTTTTATTATTTCCCTCTTGATTTTCATGATTGCAGAATCTGTTATAGATGCCATCTTGACTGAGATGCTGTGATTTTTTTACAGCAGGATCTGGACATACAGGCAATGTATTAGCTACATTTTTTAATAATTAAAAACATCATTGTATTTTTTGCATTCTGTTTTATATTATGCTTCTTTTTTCTGTGTCCTCAACATGATTATGGAAATTGCCATCTTGCCTGAGCTTTTGTTAACCCGTTAGGCTACTTTCCCACTGGCGTTAGGCTTTTCCGGCAAGGGAACAGCCTGCCGGATCCGTACCACCGTTTGCACACGTGTGCTGTCGGAAGGCCGCCCGGTCCCATTCACTATAATGGGGACCGACCACAGATCCAACCGCAGCATGGTAAACATCCCGAGAGGCGCCCGGACAAAAACCACTGCACATGTGTGCAAACAAAAGTATGGGTCCGGCAAGCTGTTCCCCTGTCGGAACAGCCTGCCGGAAAAGTCTAATGCCAGTGGCAAAGTAGCCTTAATGAGCTCCCACTGTCTTTTGACAATGCGCAGTGTAGGATGTCAATCTGCAGCAATGTCTTGGTATCTCTACAGTTGAGGAGGAGTTAAGAACTGATGTAGCGCTCTTGCCTGGGTTCGTAGTGCAGGCTGCTGCTTCACAGCTCAGGTCAAAAGAAGCTCTAGTCCTAGCTGTTCATCCTTTGATCATGCTGTGGTCTATACGACAGCATGATCAAAGGGAACTTCCCCCATTATCAATTCCCTGGGTTTCACAAAGACCTGATTGGAGACTGGAGGTATGATCAGGGCCGGTTCTTGGTGAAATGGGGCCCGGGGGCGAAAAACAATAAGGGCCCCCCCCCCTCAGTGTCACGTCATCAATCACCCCCTTCGCGTCACATTATTTCTCCCCGCCCCTTCCATGGCCGCATACTCCCTCCTCCCCCGAATGGCACATTTCTCCCCCTGTATGGGCCAGTGGCAGCAGCACATCTCTCCCCCCTCCCCCCCCCAACCCCATGGCTCATTTCTCCAGCACATCTGCACATCTCCCCCTCATGGCTCATTTCTCCTCCAGCACAGATGCACATCCCCCCCAAATGGTTCATTTCTCCAGGACTCCAGCACAGACTAGTCAGTCTACACATGCACATCTCCACACCCCACAATTTACCTAGAACAGATATGCATCCTCTTGTTCCTTCCCTGTGTATGGTCACTGGTGCAGAGACTCTGAGAGCCACAGAGGCGCAGAAGTCAGCAGGCGGCAGCCACGGTGAGCGAGGGCAGTGCGCACTGCGCTCGCTCCTTCTTCTTCTGGTTCCTGGGGGCGGGGCTCTGGCGACGTCAAGACCGTGAAGACGTGCCTGTGCGGCGGCATGCTCTTAGCCCCAGCAGCCACTGCTCTCTTAAAGAGGCAGAGAGGGGCTCAGAGCGGCCGCGGCGCGGCCCGCCCCATATCCAGTTGTAGTAAGTTAGTTGCGGGCCGGCGCTGCTTGGGGGCCCCCAAGGACTCGGGGGCCCGGGGGCAATTGCCCCCCTTGCCTCTATGGAAGCGCCGGCCCTGGGTATGATCCACAGTCAACCCTGAGGACTTATGAAGGGCCCCATGGCTGTTTGTATTGTAAGCCTGTGATAAGGGCAGACTAGTGTTGTCCTTACAGCAGCCTGTGATACAGAACACAATGTATTAGCAATCAGGAATATGCTAATACATTATAAATGTTAAATAAAGTGATGCAATTGTTGTCCCATAATGGGATTAGTATAGTAGTATATAAGACTGAAAAAATACATTTGTCCATCCAGTTCGGCCTGTTTCCTACAAGTTGATCCAGAAGAAGGCAAAAACCCCTGTGAGGCAGAAGCCAATTTTCCCCACTTAAGGGAACAAAATTCCTTCCCGACTCCAATCAGGAAATCAGAATAACTCCCTGGATCAACGACCCCCCTTCATTTCATATAACAGTCAAGAAAATAAAAAACTAACACCTGCACAAGGCGATGGATACTTTCAATCTTCTGGATATCCAGGAAAGAGAAAGGCTTTGGTGAGTGTCTTGCTCACCAAAGCCTTTCTTTTTCATGGATATCCAGAAGATTGAAAGTATCCATCGCCTTGTCCACCAAGGATAAAATAAGTGTATTGTAGATTTGACTTTTCACATTTTGCCAAACATCACAACCTAGTTTAAAGGCAAGGTCCTTTGGAACCATTATTGCAATAGTTATGGTTGGTTGAGTGTGATCCTGCAGTAAAATTTCCAGCTATATTCTACTTCTTCTTACTAACTTAGAAATTATATGTTGCCAATAAATAGTTTGCTATATCGGCAGCCCATGCCCAATGCAGTCCCAGATGAGCACGGCACGAGCATTGCTCCATGCTGCTCTGCCTTCCTTGGTGGCTTGGACCCACCAACAATCCGTAGCCTCATTGAGGCCACTGGGATCTTCTGCATAAGGCTCTTCTGCAGGTCATGGTCTATGTTTCAGGCTAGGCCTCTTCAGTCTGCCCATATGGCATGTGCACTCTCTGGCTCTTGAAGAACCTGTGTGTCATGGTGGGGATTAGGAGAAACCCCCGACCGTACAATGTCATGAAGACTGGGGAGCAACTAAGCCAGGACACTGGGAAAAGGGAGCTGGTCACCCTTACCACGTCACTGTATGAGCGGACCTGGATGGTAGGACGGCTTATACTCAGTAAACCTAGGATCTTGAGTCGCCCTGATAATCCCTCATAAAGGAGCAGGGTTGAGATGACCCATTCTTCCAATACACGTATGCACAGGAGTCTCCACCGGCCTAGCTGCAGGGAAAGAGGAAGCTGTATACACAAACTGGGACGGCAGGTAAGCACACAATACAACACACTTACCTGCTGCTAACACCATGCCTGGAGTCCGAGCAAAGGTACTGGAGCCCACACACCAAACAGGACACCGTACCAACAACACACACACAGGAAACCAGTAAACCAGTTACTGCCTGGACCCCATTCAGATAGGTGCATGGCGGCCCCAGGCAGCACTGCATACAGATCTAAAGCGCAAAAATAAAGGATAAATCCAGCTTACAACCAACGTGATAAACTTTAATTCATCAGTACAATAAAATCCAACATACCGTCCATGTTTGACATGGACTGTATGTTGGATTTTATTGCACCGATGAATTAAAGTTTATCATGTTGGTTGGAAGCTGGATTCTATCCTTTATTTTTGCTATTTATCAACGCCTGGTTCCTGGCGTATATACGTGCCTCCTCTCAAGGAAAGGCCAGGTGAGCTCCGCCACTTCTTTTGGACTTGCATACAGATATAAGGTTCACCCCTTCCGCAGGTGAACAGAGGAATGTCTAGCATACATGCTGGACAACAACAAACAACAGACCAGACATATAACAACAAACTAGACATAAACAACAAATCTCGAAATCAAACCCACACCAAATATCACAACAGATAAGGTAGGGAAAGGACAAGTAGGAGACAAAGGGATGACATCGCAGATGACATTGATGTCAAACTAGGATGGCCCTCAGATAGCATCCAAGAAAGGAGCAAGCTCCTTTTCACACAAAGGCAGACAAAACAATGATCTCAGTCTCACAGCAACAGTATATGAAGAGACCTGAGATCACACCCAGCTCCACCTAGCTTACACCTTAACCCCGTACACACCATAAAGGAAGGGCAACAGCCCTAAAAGAAAAGCACACACGCATGCAAAACAACAGCACGTTGCCATCGGCAACCAGCATGCATGACAAAAGTGTAATGGCAAACTACCACCAAGCTGTGACACTGTGTGCACGCATCTAGATTATCTCAGCCAAGAGCTGGTCACTTTAAGGTACTTAAGTCGCCTTCCCATGTTTGAAGGTGCCTGAGCTATAGGTTATCTAGCTCGCTAGTTCCCTGCTAAGGTGTGCTACAGTGGGTATAAAAAGTCTACACACCCCTGTTAAAATGTCAGGTTTCTGTGCTGTAAAAAAATTAGACAAAGATAAATCATTTCAGAACTTTTTCCACCTTTAATGTGACCTATAAACTGTACAACTCAATAGAAAAACAAACTGAAATATTTTAGGTAGAGGGAAGAAAAAATATTAAAATAAAATAATATGGTTGGCATAAGTGTGCACACCCTTAAACTAATACTTTGTTGAAGCACCTTTTGATTTTATTACAGCACTTAGTCTTTTTGGGTATGAATCTATCAACATGGCACATTTTGACTTGGCAAGTTTTGACTACTCTTCTTTGTAAAAACACTCCAAATCTGTTAGGATTGGATGTATGCTTTCGGTCGTTGTCATGATGAAAGATGAAGTTCCTCTTCATGTTCAGCTTTCTAGCAGAAGCCTGAAGGTTTTGTGCCAAAATTGACTGGTATTTGGAACTGTTTATAATTCCCTCCATCTTAACTAAGGCGCCAGTTCCAGCTGAAGAAAAACAGCCCCAAAGCATGAGGCTGCCACCACCATGCTTCACTGTGGGTATGGTGTTCTTTTTGTCATGTGCAGTGTTGTTTTTGTGCCAAACATATCTTTTGGAATTATAGCCAAAAAGTTCAACCTTGGTTTCATCAGACTATAACACCTTTTCCCACATGCTTTTGGGAGACTTCAGATGTGTTTTTGCAAAATGTAGCCTGGCTTGGATGTTTTTCTTCGTAAGAAAATGCTTTTATCTTGCCACTCTACCTCATAGCCCAGACATATGAAGAATACGGGAGATTGTTGTCACATGTACCACACAGCCAGTACTTGCCAGATATTCCTGTAACTCCTTTAATGTTACTGTAGGCCTCTTGGTAGCCTCCCAGACCAGTTTTCTTCTCATCTTTTAATCAATTTTGGAGGGACATACAGTTCTTGGTAATGTCACTGTAGTGCCATATTTTCTCCACTTGATGATGACTGTCTTCACTGTGTTGCATGGTATATCTAATGCCTTGGAAATTCTTTTGTACCCTTCTCCTGACTGATACATTTTAACAATGAGATCCCGCTGATGCTTTGGAAGCTGTCTATGGACCATGGCTTTTGCTGTGGGATTCAACTAAGAAAATTTCAGGAAAGACCAACTAGAGCAGCTGAACTTTATTTGGGGTTAATCAGAGGTACTTTAAATGATGGCAGATGTATGCTGAGTTTTTTTTTGTTTTCTTCCCCTACCTAAAAGATTTCAGTTTGTTTTTCAATTGAGTGGTACAGTTTATAGGTCACATTAACCACCTCAGCCCCCCTAGCTTAAACACCCTTAATGACCAGGCCACTTTTTGCAATTCTGCACTACACTACTTTCACCGTTTATTGTTCCATCATGCAACTTACCACCCAAATGAATTTTACCTCCTTTTCTTCTCACTAATAGAGCTTTCATTTGGTGCTATTTCATTGTTGCTGACATTTTTACTTTTTTTGCTATTAATAAAAATTTAACAACATTTTTGCAAAAAAATGACATTTTTCACTTTCTGTTGTAATTTTTTTTTTTTAAAAACTACATTTCTATATAAATTTTTCTCTAAATTTATTGTTCTACATGTCTTTGATAAAAAAAAATCCAATAAGTGTATATTTATTGGTTTGGGTAAAAGTTATAGCGTTTACAAACTATGGTGCAAAAAAGTGAATTTCCGCATTTTGAAGTCGCTCTGACTTTCTGAGCACCTGCCATGTTTCTTCAGGTGCTAGAATGCCAGGATAGTATAAATACCCCCAAATGACACCATTTTACAAAGAAGACACCCCGAAGTATTCGCGGAGGGGCATGGTGAGTTCATGTATAATTTCATTTTTTTTCACAAGTTAGCAGAAAATGACACTTTCTGAGGAAAAAAAAATAAAAAATAAAGTTTCCATTTCTGCTAACTTCTGGCAAAAAAAAAAAAAAATCTCAGACGGACTCACTATGCCCCTCAGTGAATACCTTGGGGTGTCTACTTTACGAAATGGGGTCATTTGTGGGGTGTGTTTACTGTTTTGGCATTTTGGGCGGGGCTAAATTGTGAGCAGCCATGTAAAACCTAAAGGTACTCGTTGGAATTTGGGCCCCTTTGCGCACCCAGGCTGCAAAAAAGTGTCACTCATGTGGTATCGCCATACTCAGGAGAAGTAGGGCAATGTGTTTTGGGGTGTATTTTTACATATACCCATGTTGGGTGAGAGAAATATCTCTGTAAATTGTCAACTTTGTATACATTTGTTTAAAAAAGTTGTCGTTTACAGAGATATTTCTCACACAAAGTATGGGTATATATAAAAATACACCACAAATCACATTGCCCTACTTCTCCTGAGTACGGCGATACCACATGAGTGACACTTTTTTCCAGCCTGGGTGCGCAAAGGGGCCCTAATTCCAATGAGTACCTTTAGGATTTCACAGGGCATTTTTACGCATCTGGATTCCAGACTTCTCACGATTTAGGGACCCCTAAAATGCCAGGACAGTATAAATACCCCACATGTGACCCAATTTTAGAAAGAAGACACCCCAAGGTATTCCGTGAGGGGTATGATGAGTTCATGTAAAATTTTATTTTTTGTCACAAGTTAGTGGAATATGAGACTTTGTAAAAAAAATATATATATATATCAATTTCCGCTAACTTGTGCCCAAAAAAAAAAATTCTGTGAACTCGACATGCCCCTCACGGAATAACTTGGGGTGTCTTCTTTCCAAAATGGGGTCACTTGTGGGGTATTTATACTGCCCTGGCATTTTAGGGGCCCTAAAGCGTGAGAATCTAAATGCGTAAAAATGCCCTGTAAAATCCTAAAGGTACTCATTGGTTTTAGGGCCCCTTTGCGCATCTTGGCTGCAAAAAAGTGTCACTCATGTGGTATCGCCGTACTCAGGAGAAGTAGGGCAATGTGTTTTTGGGTGTATTTTTACATATACCCATACTTTGTGTGAGAAATATCGCTGTAAACGACAACTTTTTTAATTTTTTTATACAAAGTTGTCAATTTACAGAGATATTTCTCTCACCCAGCATGGGTATATGTAAAAATACACCCCAAAACACATTGCCCTACTTCTCCTGATTACGGCGATACTACATGTGTGACACTTTTTTATTAGGAGTTTCTGCTATTCTCCTTATATTGAGCATACGGGTAATGAGATTTTTTTTTTCCGTTCAGCCTCTGGGCTAAAAAAAAAAAAAAATGAACGGCACAGATTTTTTAATTCGCATTGATCAATGTGGATGAAAAAATCTCTGCCAAAATCAGTGACTGCGGTGCGGTGGGCTGGGCGCTAACTACCTAACAAGTAGCTAACTAACTGGCGGTGATAAGGGACACTTATGCCCTGTTCACATGTCCGCAATTCTGTTTGCGTAACGGAATTGCGGACCCATTCATTTCTATGGGGACAGACTTTGTCCCGCTTGGATCCAGAATTACGGATCCGCGCTTCCGGGTCTGCACTTCCGTTCCGCAAAAATATAGCACATGTCCTATTCTTGTCCGCAATTGCGGACAAGAAAAAGCATTTTCTATATAGTTCTGGCAATGTGCGGATCTGCAAAATGCGGAAAGCACATTGCCGGTGTCCGTGTTTTGAGGATCAGTGGATCCGCTGATCCGTGGATCAGATCCGCGGATCCTTGGATCCACGGATCCGCAAAACACATATGGACGTCTGAATGGAGCCTTACAAGGGGTGTGATCAATGACAGGGGGGTGATCAGTGACAGGGGGGTGATCAGGGAATCTAGATGGGGTGATCAAGAGGTTAACAAAGGGTTAATAAGTGAGGGGGGGGGGGGGGGTTAGTGTAGTGTTTGGTGCAACTTTACATAGCTACCTGGTCCTCCAGTGGTCGATCCCAGCAAATGGGACCACCAGAGGACCAGGTAGCAGGTATATCAGACGCTGTTAACAAAACAGCGTCTGATATACAGGTTTGATGTGATTTATTTCGCATCTACAGCCTGCCAGCAATTGATCATCGCCGGCTGTAGTACAACTTCTGAGACACGCGGCACTGTGAACGCGCGCGAGCGCTCACAGGAAGTCTCGCGAGATGACGCGCCGACGCGTCAAACCAGAACTACAGGACCGCCCGTCGGACGCATCCGTGCGTTAGGCGGTCCTGTAGTGGTTAAAGGTGGAAAAAGTTCTGAAATGATTTATCTTTGTCTCATTTTTTTTATAGCACAGAAACCTGACATTTTAAACAGAGGTGTGTAGACTTTTTATATCCACTGTACATTTGTTTGTCTGCTCATGTACCAACTTCTTCCTGATTTCTGGATTTTGACCCTCTGCTGCCTGAGCTGACTCATGCCTGACCTCCATATCACCAACTGCCCTGACCTCAGACCATTTGCCATATTGCACATACTCCACCTGCCCTGATCTTGGCCTGTCACCCAACTACAATTCTGCTTGACCAGGAGATTGCCAGGTTAACACCCTTAGGTTTAGCCCAAAGCTAAATCTGTTGGTTGACTCAGTGGTTCCACACCCACTGCTGTTACATAGTGGGCAGATGGAAGACAATATGACTTCAGGATGACAACAGAATTTGCTTGTAGCATGTTATCATGAGACCATATAGAAGGCTATATCCATAGGTGGTTATTTGTTTTACTTTAGATACGTTGAAACCGTGTAAGTTTCATTCCTATAACAAGGTAAATACTAATCAAATGGAAATACTCTTTTACATGAATAGTAATAGGAAACCATTGAAACCTATTTCCAGAAAGGAGCCAACAGTGAGCCTGAGCAGAAAGAATTTTTTAAGTGATTTGCAGTAGTTTTATGGTGTAAATAAAGTTGCAAATGTTGTCCCATGTCATAACATTTGAAGTTTTCACTCCCCTTGAACACTTTTGAAAAGTGACAATAAAAGTGGGTGTTAGCCAACAGGGGATGAAGCTACCATATTTCTGAAGATTTATTACAAATTATGACAGAGATTGAACCAAATCCATGTATGTAAATTCCAACCATGAGGTGGAGAAAAAAAATTATCAAGACCGTTAAAAAGCTAAAGGCAAAAAATCCAAAAATAATTATTCTGAAACTTTTTATTAGTGTATAGCGTACAAGAGTGAGGAGCACTGGCAGTTGGAGCACACTGTACATAGTCACATGATGCACTGGTGGGCAAAGCTGAGTCACATGACATGCCAAAGGGCAGGGCACACTGATGTCTGCTAGCAGGGCATTAACTTTAAAAGTAGGATTGCAGGTAAAATAAATGTCCTTTATCTGTAAAGAATAAATCAAGGCAACTGGACTTGCTGTAGATTTCTTAAAAACATTTCAGTCGTTCTTCCAACGAGCTTTCACAATTCTGAGTGACTTGTACAAGAATTCTCTGGGAATAAATATGTAACTGAATAAACATCTGGTAATTAGGTCATTATACCCAGCATGGGGTCAAAGGTGTTGATTCCATAGTCCTAATTGGAGTCAGTAGGTTGTAATGACCTCCCAGAATAAGGTGTCAAGACAGCATTGTAAGTGCCAGACAATAGATGCTGGGTATAAGGACCTACTTACCAGATGTTGATTTAGTTACATATTTATTCCCAGAGAATTCTTGTACAAGTCACTCAGAATTGAGAAAACTCGTTGGAAGAATGAGTGAAACGTTTTCAAGAAATCTACAGCAAGTCCAGTTGCCTTGATTTATTATTTACAGATATACCATGACCTGGATAAATGAGAACCTTCACAGACATAAATGTTGTTTGCATACTGGACCCTTGTTACTCTATATAGCAGGCTAAATAACCAAGTATGGTCCACTGATCTTAAAGTGGTTATCCCATGACTAATATAAAAAATTTAAATCAGACATCATACACTACATGAAAACCTCTTTCTAACAAAGCTAGAACCAATCCTCTACCTCTCATGGATTCAGAGATCTGCTCATTCATTGCTCTGCTAGATTTTTCTGCTGCAGCTCAGGGGGCGCGTCCATATTCTCCCTATCACAACTCAGGAGGCAGTTGAAAGGTGAAACTGAGCATGTGCGGCCTTTTCAGTGAGCAGATCAAAGAAATAAGAAAAAGAACAAACAGCAGGTGGCGCTATACAGATACATGTTATTGAATAACTTACTGGCTATGCTAAATTTTTAATTACATGCAATTACAAAAGTATTCAGATCCAGGTGCTAGTTTGAAAACTAGAATATTTTTTGTGGGACAACCCCTTTAAGTTTTGTAGAATCCAGACTACATCATACCTGGTTATACACTTTACGATTCTGTAGTACCCAGCATTTTTAGTAGTTTTTTAGTATTGAGTTATCCGTATCTAATACTTCACTTTGCTATTTTCAGCTTTTCCTTGATGAGTGGTTTGTTATGACAGAAACATGGCATGTCGTGAGCAGCTAGGGATATAATAGGATACAGGTCCATATTTTAGAGTAAGGTTCCGGATGGGTAGTGATGTCCCGAACTATTCACCGGCAAACAGTTCCCAGCGAACATCGCTTTTTTACGTTCGCCGCGGCGGGCGAACATATGCGATGTTCGGTCTGCCCCCTATACATCATCATTGAGCAAACTTTGACCCTGTACCTCACAGTCAGCAGACACATTCCAGCCAATCAGCACCCTCCCTCCCACACCTTCCCACCTCCTATAACAATGGCAGCCATTTTAGATTTAGTCTGAAGCTGCATGTTAGTGAGAGCAGGGAGACTGCAGTTGCCTGGCCTGCCCGTGTTTGAGAGGCTGCAGGCCCACAGACTGTAGTGTGCCCACTGCCAGTGCCCACCACTCATACCGTGTGGCACAGGACTTTGCATAAAAAAAAGGCATTTAATTTTTACACTTTAATCTAATTTCAGTTGCCTGCCTGCTGCCAGTGTGTGTCAGGCCCACTTCCACTGACTGTACTGTGCCCACTGCCAGTGCCCACCACTCATACCGTGTGGCACAGGACTTTGCATTAAAAAAAGGCATTTCATTTTTACACTTTAATCTAATTTCACTTGACTGCCTGCTGCCAGTGTGTGTCAGGCCCACTTCCACTGACTGTACTGTGCCCACTGCCAGTGCCCACCACTCATACCAGGTGGCACAGTAGCTTGCCGATAAATAAGGCATTTCATTTTTACACTTTAATCTAATTTCAGTTGCCTGCCTGTTTCCAGTGTGTGTCAGGCCCACTTCCACTGACTGTAGTGTGCCCACTGCCAGTGCCAACCACTCATACCGGTTGGCACAGGACTTTGCATAAAAAAAGGCATTTCATTTTTACACTTTAATATAATTTCAGTTGCCTGCCTGTTGCCAGTGTGTGTCAGGCCCACTTACACTGACTGTAGTGTGCCCACTGCCAGTGCCCACCACTCATACTGGGTGGCACAGTACCTTGCACGCATAGTACCACTAATCAAAAAAAAAATTATAGGCAGAGGCAGGCCACCCCGCAGGGGCCATCGTGGTGCTGTGATTTCCTTTGGCCCCAGAATAATGCCCAGTGTTCAGAGGCCACATACCCTGAACTCGAAAAATTCTGAGGACATAGTTGACTGGCTTACACAGGACACCCAATCTTCTACAGCTTTCGCTCAGAACCTTGATGCACCATCCTCCTCCAGCTCAGCTTCGGGCACCTCTCAAGTTACCACTCGCCCGCCCTCCGCCACCACCAACACTAGCACCACAGCCCCTTCATTTGATCTGTCAGAGAATTTATTTTTATTTACACATCAGTTGGAAGAAATGAGTGATGCACAACCATTATTGCAAGAGGATGTAGATAACAGGGATATGTCTCAGTCAGGCAGCATTACACACATGGACATACGGTGTGATGATCATGATGTTGTACCCGCTGCTGCTTCCTTTGCTGAGTTGTCAGATACAAGTGAAGCGGTTGATGATGACGATGTGTCCGTGGATGTCACGTGGTTGCCCGCTCGAAGAATAGAAGAACAGGGGGACAGTTCAGATGGGGAGACAGAGGAGAGGAAGAGACGAGTTGGAAGCAGGGGGAGGTCATCGCAAGGAGCTAGTGGCACAGACAGCGATGCCATTTGCAACCTGTGCCAAAAGAAACTTACTAGTGGGAAGTCCAACACCCACATTGGTACAACTGCTTTGCGAAGGCACATGATCTCACATCACAAACGCCTATGGGATCAACACATGAGTACAAGCAGCACACAAACTCAAAGCCACCATGCTCCTCCTGGTCCAGCATCTTCAGCCACGTCAACCACTGCTGTCCTCCCTGCCTCCTCTTAACCACCCGCCACTCCATCTCTCACCTTCAGCAGTTCCTGCTCATCTGCCCACAGTCAGGTGTCTGTCAAGGACATGTTTGAGCGTAAAAAACCAATGTCACAGAATCACCCCCTTGCCCGGCGACTGACAGCTGGCTTGTCAGAATTCTTAGCCCGCTAGCTTTTACCATCCAAGCTGGTGGAGTCTGAAGCCTTCAAAAAATTTGTAGCTATTGGGACACTGCAGTGGAAGGTACCCGGTCGAATTTTTTTTTTCACAAAAGGCAATCCCCAACCTGTACTCTATTGTGGAAAAGGAAGTCATGTCATGTCTGGCACACAGTGTGGCGGCAAGGGTCCATCTGACCAGTTATCCTGGTATGCAAAGCACGGTCAGGGCAGCTATATCACGTACTGAAAGCCGAGAGTCACACCGGACCAGCACTCCTGTCCGCCCTGAATGAACAGGTGGATCAGTGGCTGACCCCGCACCAACTGGAGATCGGCAAAGTGGTGTGTGACAATGGAAGCAATCTGTTGGCGGCATTGAATTTGGGCAAGTTGACACATGAGCCGTGCATGGCACATGTGTTGAATCTGATTGTACAACGCTTCGTGTGTAAGTACCCAGGCTTACAGGACGTCCTCAAGCTGGCCAGGAAGGTGTGTGGCCATTTCAGGTATTCCTACACGGCCATGGCGCACTTTTCCGACATTCAGCGGCGAAACAACATGCCAGTGAGGCGCTTGATTTGCGACAGACCGACATGTTGGAATTCAACACTCCTAATGTTCGACCGCCTGGTCCAACAAGAAAAAGCCGTCAATGAGTATTTGTATGACCAGGGTGCTAGGACAGCCTCTGCAGAGCTGGGTATTTTTTTGCACGTTACTGGACGCTCATGCGCAATGCCTGTAGGCTCATGCGTCCTTTTGAGGAGGTGACAAACCTAGTCAGAGGCACCATCAGCGACCTCATCGCATTTGTTTTCTTCCTGGAGTGTGCCCTGCGAAGAGTGCTGGATCAGGCCATAGATGAGCGTGAAGAGGAAGAGTTGTGGTCACCATCACCACCAGAAACAGCCTTATCATCATCGCTTACTAGACCTGCGGCAACTCTGAAAGAGGAGTCTGAGGAAGAGGAGTCAGAGGAGGAATGTGGCTTTGAGGAGGAGGAAGACCAACCACATCAGGCATCCCAGGGTGCTCGTTTTTGTCACCTATCTGGGACCCGTGGTGTTGTACGTGTCTGGGGGGGAAGAACAGACCTTCAATGACATCAGTGAGGACGAGGAACGGGAGATGAGTAGCTCGGCATCCAACCTTGTGCAAATGGGGTCTTTCATGCTGTCATGCCTGTTGAGGGACCCTCGTATAAAAAGGCTGAAGGAGAACGACCTGTACTGAGTGGCCACATTGCTAGACCTCTGGTATAAGCAGAAAGTGACTGAAATGTTACCAAATTACCAGAAGTCGGAAAGGATGCAGCAGTTCCAAAACAAGTTAAAAAGTATGCTTTACACAGCGTATAAGGGTGATGTCAGAGCACAATTGGAATCTAACAGGGGAAGAGGTGAAAGTAATCCTCCTCCTACCATGACCACGCCGTCAAGGACAGGACGCTTTACAGACGTGTTGTTGATGGAGGACATGTAGAGCTTTTTAAGTCCTACGCATCGCCACAACCCTTCGGGGTCCACCCTTAGAGAACGACTCGACCGACAGGTAGCAGACTACCTTTCCTTAACTGCAGACACTCTCGACACTCTGAGGAGCGATGAACCCCTTGACTACTGGGTGTGCAGGCTTGACCTGTGGCCTGAGCTATCCCAATTTGCGATAGAACTTCTGGCCTGCCCCGCTTCAAGTGTCCTGTCAGAAAGGATCTTCAGCGCAGCAGGAGGTATTGCCGCTGACAAGAGATGTCGCCTAGTTTAAAAAAGTCTGGGGGACGTAACAGGGATTAAACTGATAAGAATAGTACTAATTAACACACCACTCATATAGGGTTGCACAGTATATTGCACGGTACACGCGCAGTGCCCCAAATTGGAAGTAAGAGGAACGCCCAAGCTTCTTTTTTCATCTCCCGGTTCCTAAAATCTATTCGATACATGTCCCCTGATATGGGACGTAACAGGGATTAAACTGATAAGAATAGTACTAGTTAACACACCACTCATATAGGGTTGCACAGTATATTGCACAGCGCACATGCAGTGCTTCAAATTGGAAGTAAGAGTACCGACCAAGCTTCTTTTTCCATCTCCCATTTCCTAAAATCTATTCGATACACGTCCCCTGATAGGGGACGTAACAGGGATTAAACTAATAAAAATAGTACTACTGATTACTGAACACACCACTCATTAAGGGTGGCACAGTACACTGCGCGAGGGAGAGACATTCAATGACGTCAGTGAGGACAAGGGAAGGGACATGGCTAGCTTGGTATCCAACCTTGTGCAAATGGGAAGTTTGCGGTTGTGCAAATGGACTGTTTGCGGTTGTTTGCGGTGCGTTAGACGGGTAGTTTGGTCTGTCACAGTTAGGTCTGTCACTGTAAAGAGGGCGTAACCCCTACACTACCTGATCGATACAACATCATACCTGATCGCATACACACACTGGATGTTTTAAAGCACATTATTCCAAACAATTTAGGAATGTTAGGTGATTTATGCCCTTTATGAATTAAAACCCGACTCTGCGTCCACTACGTAATTTTCCATGGGAGTTTTGCCATGGATTCCCCTCCGGCATGCCACAGTCCAGGTGTTAGTCCCCTTGAAACAACTTTTCCATCACTACTGTGGCCAGAAAGAGTCCCTGTGGGTTTTAAAATTCGCCTGCCTATTGAAGTCTATGGCGGTTTGAGAACATTTGCGGAAGTTCGCGTTCGCCGTTCACGAACTGAAAATTTTATGTTCGCGACATCTAGGGTCACCCTTATCAGGGCAGGTTGCTCTGTGGTTAGAATCTTCAAAATGCAATAGCTCCCTTTACCAGATATCTTAGGATGCAATAGGGCTAGCTATCCTCTGTCTTTGTCAACCAGGAGACCCGAATCTGCCTGCGAAAAACACTCCACAGTGCAACAATATAAGCATAAACTGCATTAATGGCCGTTCCCACAGCATAAATCAGTAATACACCCTCTACGATAACAATGGGTAAGACCGCATTTTCTTGGTTCTTCAAAACACTGTGTTTAATGGTATCCCTAACTGAGTCTACATCAACCCATGGTGTGGGGATTACAGTTTATAATAATAGACCCCACAAATGGGTTATATATAATTTGCAAGAGTAATTTTAATTATTTCTGTGTTCCTGATTCGGGGCGCTCCTCACTTTTTTTACGCTATACACTAATAAAACTTAGGTTTTAGCATGCACATATTTTGAGATTTTATGACACCTGTTTATAACTGGAATAAATATTAATTTCTGATATTACAGCAGTCTGACATGCCAACTTTATTAAGTGGAGAGTGTGTCTCTTAACTCCTTAGTGACCATCATTATGCCTTTTTATTGACATAAACAAAGGGGGTTTAAGCTAGACAGCTGGCTTTAATCAATGATTATTATTTAGTTATAGTTCTTGAAAAAACGATGATGCAAAAATGTGTGTGGTCAATTAAGAAAGTTGCCATTAGAGATGAGTAAATCGAATCAGACAGAGTGGAATTTGATTCAAATTTCAGGAAAAATTTGATTTGCAATGAATTTCCTCGCACTTTGTGGCAACGAATCGCAATTTTAGCTAAAATGGCGGCCACACATGTGAGGACTGAGGACATGGGGAAAGGAACTCTTGTAAGGTGGGATCACCAAGATTGACATGCATGCATGCAGCCAATCAACAGCCAGCCCTGTGATGTCACAGCCCTATAAATACGGCAGCCATTTTAGATTCTGCCATTTTCCAGCGTTGTAAGTGCAGGGACAGATGAGAGAAGGCGCTAGGGACAGCAATTGGAAAAAGCTAATTGTGAAAAATAAAAAACTGAAAAAATGATTTATAAGTGCAGGGAAAGGATAGGGAGGAATCTTTTCACAGCATCTTAGTGCAAGGAGAGACATCAGAAGGCGCTAGGGACAGTGCTAGAAAAGCGATTTACAAGTGCAGGGAAAGATAATTTGGGGGTCCAAATAGCCATTATACAGCTCTGTCATTCCAGCAATTTGTTCTTGCAAGTGCTATGTTGAAAAGCCGTCAGTGGCTTATATTTAGTGATGAGCATCAGGGCAATATTCAAATTTGTGATATTTAGTAGAATATTCGTCATATATTCACAAATTCAAGAATTCGCAAATATGGTCGTGTTTGCAAAAATCGGCAACGTAATATGCGCGTAATGCACGCAATACAGGCGTGGGTCACTATAGCTACATTTTTCAAGCTGCTAGAAGTTTCCTGAGACTGGAGAAAATGGTGGGCATGGCAGAACATTACAATAGCTTTATATGCAGATAGAGCGCTCTAATATATTCGCGATTGCGAAATTGGCAATAATAATGCGAATATTCTAGCGCAATACGTACAACTTCCCATTTTACACAGGTTTTATTACATGCAAGTGATTTGTGCACTAATTATTGTTGTGAACTTGTGACATCACAGAACTATGTATGTATGTAGCATACATACATATAGCACTATGTGTGTAGCATGTATGTATGGAGAGAAGAACCTATCACACTACCTAACACCCTGGACTGGAACCTATCTGCTACACTATATCACTATCTAACCTACACTGACTATCTCCCACTAACTATCTGTATATATATATATATATATATATATATATATATATATAAGCTAACTAACTAACCAACTATCTATCTAATGTAATGACACAGGAAAGCAGAGAGCACAGTAATGACACTGCTGTCTCTCTCAGATCTGCAAAATACTGCATACAATGGCTGCTGGGGAGGTTCTTATATACTAAAGGGTACATGGCGGTATTTGGCCGAATACTGTATGTGCTCGAGCGCAATGCTCAAGTCTCCTCCCCGCACATTTGTTGGCCGCTAAGCAGGCAATAAGCATGCAGGTAAGTACTGCCCTTTACTGTAATGCCGTAGCCATATTAGATACTGGTATTACAGTGATTGGCTGGCAGCTTTTCTATTGGTTGCTAGGGATGTTGCTAAGCTTAGACAAAGACATTGCAGCCTTCTCATTGGCCAACGATCAAGAAGCAGAGAGGGATCATGGGTTCAGAGGAAAAAAAATCTAGAATATTTGAAAATTACGAATATACAGTATATCACTATATTCTTTATATTCGCGAATGCTCGAAGTGGCGATATTTGCGATTAAAATTCGCGATTCGAATATTCGCGCCCATCACTACTTATATTGTGGAAAAAGAAAAATATATACGCGGTTCAACTATGGAGCATTATGTGCTGAGAGCGTTTAGTGACGTATTTCTGTACCACGAGAAAAATATATACTCAGTTCACTTCTGCAGCTATACGTAGTGAAATCGTTTAGTGATGTATTTCTGCACTACAAGAAAAATAAATGCGCAGTTCACTGTTGCCGTTATTTGCGGTAAAAGCGTTTAGTGGCCTATTCCATTACAAAAAGAAAAATATATATGCAGTTCACTTCTGCAGCTATATGTACTGAGAGCGTTTAGTGGTGTATTTCTACACTACAAGAAAAAAATATATACACAGTTCACTTCTGCAGTTATTTGGGGTTAAAAGCGTTCAGTGAAATAATTCTGTACAAGAAAAATATATACGCAATTCACTGTTGCCGTTATTTGCGGTAAAAGCGTTTAGTGGCCTATTTCATTACAAAAAGAAAAATATATACGCAGTTAGTGTTGAGCACGAATATTCAAAAAACTGATTTTTATCGTGAATATCTGCTCTTCGCGATTTTGCAAATATTACGAATATCGCGGTATATATTCGAATATTCTTTTTTTTACACGGTACACATCACAATGCACATTACAGTGAAGTGCCGATAATCGCATTACAATAAAAAATCGCGCTACGAATATTCGCGATCCACTCTGACAATAAGTGGAGAGCAAATAATCATAACGCAAATTTTTTATAGAGATGCGAATATTGGCACTTCACTGATCCCTCCCTTCTTAGTTTGAAAACTGCACCACGCCCCTTTCTTGCATGCGCATGCGACTTTTATTAACTTTTATACGCTTATCGCAATGAATGTTAGTAATCGAATACAGCGAATTTGTGAATATTTAACGAATATTCGCCTATATATTCTTCAAATATCGCAAAATCAAATATAGCCGATGCCGCTCATCACTACTCTTTGTTAATCAATCCGTCAGCAATCGATCACCGAAGCAATTGCCAAGAAACAGCAGTATGCGTGCACGCATCCAATGGCGCACCCTTTCCAAGTGGTGAACTCTGCACCTTTCAGAGAACTAATGGCTTGTGCCAAGCCAAGGTGGAGAGTCCCTAGCCGTAATTTCTTTACGAAAAAGGCAGTACCAGCCATGCACAAATATGTAGAACAGAAGATGTGCCAGTCCTTGAGCCTGTCGGCGTCTGCCAAAGTGCACGGCAGCACCGACGTGTGGAGCTATAACTACGGTCAGGGACAGTACATGTCCTTTGCGGCCCACTGGGTTACCAGCAACTTGGCCAGATCACGCCGCTTCCGCCTCCACGTTCTCACGCCGTTGGTCCAGTGACAATGCCTGCCTATGCCTCCTCATTCTCCACCATGTCCTCAGCCTCCACTGTAGGGACAAGTCACAGTGCCCCTCCAGCATGCCACATGTGCAGGGCATGGCGGTGTCACGCTGTTCTGCACCTCGTTTCCCTGGGCGAACGGAATCACACAGGGGAGGAACTGCTCCATGTCCTTCATCAAGAAATCGAATCCTGTCTTTCTCCGCGACAACTGAAAATCGGAAACATGGTGACCGACAACTGGAAGAACATTATGTCGGTGCTGTGTCAAGGAAGGCTGAGCCATCTGCAATAGATCCTAACAATGACCAGGAAACTTTGCATGCACTTCAGCCACTCATACACCGCAAAGCACACCCTCCTTGAGTTGCTGCAGCAGAACGGAATCCCCCAACATAGGCTGATATGCGACGTTTCCACCCATTGGAATTCCACCCTCCATAAGTTGGACCGACTATACGAACAAAGAAAGGCCATCAACGATTTCTTGATGATGCAAGTGGATAGGAGTACTCCTCTGTAACTAGGAGGCAGGGAGTCCCTCGGAGTCACTTGCAAAAATGACCCGCTGCATGCTCACTTGCTTGTGTAGTGACAGCCGAATTGTCACCATTCGGCAGAGGGATGACTTCTGGCTCTCCACATTGTTGGACCCTTGCTACCGGTCCAGAATTGGGGCCTTTTTTACACCCACTGAGAGGGGGGACAAACTGAACTACTACAGAGACATCCTATGTAGTCAGTTGGCCGCAGCCTATTTGCGCCATCATCCATCCTCTCGCAGGTCTGACCAGGGGGCCCTCTGCGCTCACGTTCCACTGTCCTTGCTGCTGGGGAGGGGTGGGGTGGCAGGAGCAGTACCAGCTCTATTAGCAGCAGCATGAGTCTGCAGTCGCTGATGAGTAGCTTTCTTCACCCGCATAGTGAAGAAACTACTCACCAGCAGCAGCAGGTAGACGTGAAGCAGGACCTAAACCAGCAGGTGGTGGAGTGGCATACTTCGACAGCACCCTGCCAAACCACAATGAAGATCCACTGGACTACTGGGCAGCAAACTGGATTTGGGGCTGCAAATGGCCGAGTTTTCCCTGGAAAAGCTGTCCTGCCCGGCCAGTAGTGTGGCATCAGAGCAGGTGTTTAGTGCAGCTGGGGCCATTGTGACCCCAAGGAGAATTCGCCTGTCCACCCAAAATCTAGAGAGACTGACCTTTGTCAAGATGAATCAGGAGTAGATCAGCCAGGATTTCCACCCACCAATTCCTGATACATCTGATAAGATCATCCATGCCACCTCACCCAATTCTTGAAAAAAGAGACCGGGTTCTTCTGGCTACCTGCCTCAGCTACTACTCTGATGCTGCCATACATTTGATGCCACCCATCTGATGCCAAGTGCTCCTTATTTCACCCACCTTCATCAGTGGGTACTAGTATTGCCCCCCACCGCCCCACTCTGTCACAGGTCACTTTCTGGTATCCTGATGCTGCTCCTGCTGTGATCTCCACACTATGTCGCCTTGCCTCTCTGTGGTATCTTGATGCTGCTGCTGCCATCTCCCCACTATGTCACCTTGCCATTTTGTGGTCCCCTGATGCTGCTGCTGCCATCTACACACTATGTCATCATGCCATTTAGTGGTCTCCTGCTGCTGCTATCATCTCTACACTATGTTACCCTGCCACTCTGTGGAATCCTGATGCTGCTGCCACCTACAGACTCGGTCATTGTGCCACTCTATGGTCTACTCATGCTGCTGCCACATCCACACTCTGTTATTGTGACTCTCTGTGGCATCCTCATTCTGCTGCCACCTCCAAACTCTGTCATTGTGCCGTTCTATGGCCTACTTATGCTGCTGCCACCTCCAGACACGGTCATTGTGCCACTCTGTGGCCTACTCATGCTGCTTCACCCCCAGACTCAGTTATTATGCCAGTCTGTGGCCTCTTCATGCTGCCGCCACCTCCAGACTCTGTCATTATGCCGCTTTGTGGTCTCCTCATGCTGCTTCCACCTCACCACTATGTCATAGGTCCACTCTGTGGACTTCTAATGACATTCCCACCCTCCCCACTTCTTGACTGGCCCACTATTTTGGCTTTCGGCCTGGCTGACATCGCCATTTATTTGACCTTTCTTATGATATGTCAGAAGCAAGGAAAAATGAGACGCACAACGGATCCTGTCTATGTAGCAGCTGTAAGGCCTGTATGGTCCCATCAGAATTGGCTTATGATTTGGTAGCCAAAAGCGGGAGTAGGTACGCAACACAGAAGACATGCAGATATTCCATTCATGTGTCATCTCTGTTTTGGATCCGCTCCTGTTTTTTTTTTTTTTTTGGCACTAGCAATACTGATGGATTATTGAGCAAATGCTGGCCGAGTGAAGGCGTATGCTCCACAGACAGGATCCGTTTTTTATGGGTTATTGTTCTGATGGATCAGAGGAAGGGCAAAATGATTAGTGACATCAACACAAATTTACTGCTGACACCCTCTCCACTCTGTCGGGGGGGGGGGGCTCTACTTGTATAAGCGTTTAATAGAACAGGTTCTGCAGAATCATCTGACGAGGGTGTAAAATGACTGCGCTTCTTCTTGACGCTAGCATCTACCTGTAAGGCTGAGTTGATACTTGAGTTATTTGGTCAGTTTTGGCCCCGTGACTGCCCAAACTAGTGAAGTATGCAGTGATTCTAGGAGCGACCTCTGTCATCTGCATGTCATACAGACTCACAGTACTATTTCACTACCACAACAGACTCCCTATGCATGTTACTGTAAGGCACAGTGTTCTACACCCCTATAAAGGCTCTCTGCAGCCTGGAAATAGATGTTTTTAACACGATTCAGCCGTAAAAAAATTCTGATCAAAACAAATCTTTCCGAAAAATTTTGCGTAAAGGCCGAATCAAATTTTTGAAAAATTCGCTCATCTCTAGTTGCCATATTCTATGCCAATGAATATAGGTTTGAGATTGGGGCATGAAACGCTAGTTTTAATAAATCTCCCACTGTTACTAGATGCTCAATAATAATAATTCTAATAATAATAATAAAATGAACAATCAGTATACATAGCATAGCAAGTGCAACCTGTGGGAGAAATGGTCCAGATGAATTAGGAGGGATATCTCTAGGCTGCTTCCTAGTTTATCAAATTCAAGATAATTAAGCATTAGCTTCCAAGTAAAACAAACACAATGGGACAGATTTATCATTACCCTTAAATCTTATTCCACTTTTACATATGCCCAAAGTCACTTTTGGCTCAGTCAGATTTATTAATGGTCTTTGATTACTGTGATAAATGTGGTTTGACTGTAGCAGTTTATCCTTCAGTAAGTGGCTTAAGAAAAGTCGCACGTCTTTACAAAAAAGTTGCATGCTCTATTAAAAAGTCGCTTAAGATAAGCATGGTCCCCCCTGGAATGAAATTGCAAATTATTTTGCGACTTTTTAGATGGTCGCAATAGTAAATCTGTCTAGAGATTCATTTACATAAGAAAACACGCCCACTTTCACAAAACTGAAGAGCTTAGTGCAGAACTTGAAAAAGTCGCAAAAAAATGCACAACTTTACGGATTGCGCATTTTTTGTGACTTTTTTACTCCAGCAAAGTGACTTTAGCTAATGATAATAAATATGGCCAATGTATATTCTATATGGAGACAACTATGCTTATGAGTTTCTAACCCTAAGCAGGCTTTTAGTCTAGTTATGGCCTGTGACCCCGAGCCAACTAGGGAAAGAAACACGTAAGTGTGTTTGTCTCCATAAATGAACATGCATTGTGACTGTTTTAGTTGGAAGTTGGTGCTGGAACATCTCTTCACTAGATGCTGTCTGAAAGTCATATGCATTGAGTTTTAGGGAACATTTAATAAAGTAATAGTCTATATATGAGAAGGTGATATGACTGGTTACTTCTAGGAGTTCATGCAATTCCATTTTTCATCTTAAAAGTTACATGGTAAAACCGTTGAACATAGACATGCCTACAAACAGTTTGGGTGAATCAAACAATCAGGTGGACAGTCAGTTTTTTTCTGAATACCTATTTGTCAAATCATAATAACCTTTAGTCTCTCACAGTATTTGTCACGAGTTGGAGGTCCCGCGAAAGACCTCCGCGTCATTTCACAATAAACGAGATACAAAGGTACGGTCTAAACAGTGTTTAATGTACAAATAGAAAACAATAAAACGAACGAAAGAGAAACATAAGCTCTACGTACCGTCAATGCAGTGGGAGGAACCCCGACTGTGCCACTGTCTAGTAATACTCCAGAGGGGCGTGACTAAGCAACTCCTGGTGTTCACTAGGGCCCCAGATGGTAGGGATAGGCTTTGCCGCAGGAAGTTGCCAGGGTCCACTCTGGAGCGTGAGCTAGACAGTGACCCCAGGAGCGAGTGACAACTGGTACAAGAATGTACCGACGGTACAGAGCAACATGACATACAAAGGGAACACGAGCAGGAGTTCATGCAAAGGACACAGGAGTGGCAATGGACAGAGAAGGTCTTGCTCCACCAGTGGGAACTGCGTGGCCTTGCCCAAGCACTCTGCAGCAAGGAAGCTGCAAGAGCTTGCTGAACAGAGAACATGGACAGAGACGAATGCTCCCCCTCCGAGGAACGACAGACCCCCTTTTGGAGGAGACAGGAAACATAGCAAGGCAAGACATAACATAACAGGCGAACTAAAAGCAGAGACACAGGAGTATGGACAACAAAGCCTGAGACAACAAACAGTGGACAACAACAATGAACAAGTAGGGAAACCTACAGAGAACAGATGGACACGGATCCCATGGGTCAGCAGCATGGGAGACAGTACATACCAGGAGCAGGACAGGACAAACACACACCAGGAGAGCTGACCCAGAACTGAGGAAACCTCAGCCTTAAATACAGATTCCATGGGTGTAGCAGAGAGGCCACACCCATGGAGCAGACAGAGGATTAACTCCTGAAAGACACACATGGGAGTTAACCCATACACTACCACATACACACACACACACACACTGGAACGAAGCTGCAGCACACGCAAGTACGGAAGGTCACAGCTGAAGACAGCGGCCGTGACAGTATTAGAGTAATGTCATTGTGGTGTCTATGCAAAGCTGTGTTGCCCATCTGATAAATCAGCAGTTGGAAACAGTATACCTTTGCATCCAAGCAATAATTAGGTCCATAGGTCCATACTATAGGTCCAGTAATTGCCCATGAGTTTAAAGAGGACCTCTCACCCGTCCTGACATTACCATATAAATACCTGTCAGTGTATAGAATATTGATGAGATATCATCTTTTTTTTTTTTTTCTAGGTGCTGCTCCATTTCCTTACGGTGCCCCCTATTGTGGTTTCCCGCCCTGTATGCAAATCCATACAATTGGTACAGGGAGGAGGAGACGGCTGTATTTCTCAGAGGGGGCATCTCCTTCCCCCTAGGAGAAAGTGAGCTTTTTTTCTCCTTTGCTGTGATGCTCTCTGCTGCGATTGACCAGCTCAGAAAAACACATCCCTCTCCTCCTCCCTGTACCAATGGACTGGTGAAAAGACCTCTTTAACAATATGAAATCGTATTATAGCTATCCAATGCATCATAGTTTTCCAGCTAATTAAACAGCTTTTCAAAAATGTCTTGTTAAAAAAATACCCTACGATTTATGACTGTATCTGCCTGTCTCATGTCTTAGCAGCTTTGTCTGTGACCGCCATGCATCCGTACCGCATGGGTCCAGGAATCTGCCTGTCTTAGCAGCTCTGTCTGTGACCGCTATGCTTCTGTTCCGCATGGGGTCCAGGCATCTGCCTGTCTTGTCTTAGTAGCTCTGTCTGTGACCGCCATGCATCCATTCTGCATGGGGTCCAGACATCTGACTTGTTTTATGGTTCCTATTATGTCCTGTCTGAACAGTGTCCTGTGTTTATGTTTGGGTTCCTGTTTGTGTGCCTGGGTTCCAGTCTGTCTCTTGTATGTCTGGAACCACTGGTGCTTGCACCAGGGTTAGTCTCTGCAGCTAAATGGCAAAGTGCACCGGGACGATCCTGGAGGTTGGACCAGTGAGGCCTCGGCTAAGTTCATTCCCACTATCAGGGGCTCTGTGAAGAACGAGACTCACTTAGTCTCTGCCTTCCAGGTTTGGCCCTAGGTCAAACTGGTGCACTTGGTCCTGTGGTTTTACCTGCCACTAGTCCTTTACCTGCTGGTTCAGCTTTCTGTCATGTCTGAATCTCTGATAATAAAGTAATTGTTTTTGGCCCTTGCTTTGTCTGTTTGCTTGCCTTGGTTTGTTTATGCCTGAAATATGTTCTATGGGTCCGTATGATCCCTGCTAGAACATGACAAGGAGATAGTGGGAACATTATAAACGTCTGATAATTGGAGAAAAGACATTTTCTATAAGATAGTTTTCTTTAAGATGAATGAAAATAATAATCTAACAAGCAGTGTTATTGAATAAAGTTTACTTAACAAATAAATGTGACTTACTGAAGAGTATAAAAAAAATCACCATAATGTAAGTTATTATTAGCTTTGTTAACCTGTGATGCACAGATAAAGATATCTTTGCCATTCATTTTGAGAGCTCTGTAGAACCTTTATATTTTTACTATATTAAGCTTTGATAATTGAACTAAAATCCAGTGTTATCTGTTGGTTCAAGCTGAATTCATATAATCTAAAGTCAATTAGATACCCTTCAACCATTATTCTAAAATGTTCATTTTCTTCCAGTACATTCAATTTACTGAAAATGAATGTTGTAAAGCAGTTTAAAATTACATAATAGGAGTTGTCGCATAAACCTTTTCACTAGAACAAAAGCGATCAGGATCATAAACCAGTTCATTTCTACACACACAGAGGTTTGCTGGACCATTAACACTTTCATTGCAGTTAAAATATGATTTCTTTTATTGTCACTGCAGTTGTACAAATACAGATTTATAGGATCAGGAATACGTTGTTCATACATCTGCCAGTAAGTACAGCCAGTTAAATAGCAGGAAAGAATTTGATTTAAAAGATCTTTATATCATGCTGTGTATTCTATTGTGATTTTATTTTATAGAATTTTATGATTATTTTTATTTATATTTTAATATCAAGCTATCTATCATTTCATCTACCAAATGGTCTTGTATGTATTCCATTCAATTTATCTATAATTCCATATGCTAAAAGAGACTAGATTCATAGAGATTCTGTCTGTACAACTATATATTTAGGATCTTCACTATGCAAACTGTATGTAAATTAAAATAATATGGGAACCTCTAAAGAGTGGTTATAAATTGACATGACTATTTACGTTATACGATAGCAGCATATTATAGTTGGTGATATGCTGAGCTTAATACAACAGACTTTATACTAAGACAAGCATATGAGTGGTACCTTAGTAAGGGTATGGCCACATGAAGGGTGGGACTGGCCCAGACTCTGATTTAATAATGAAAATAATTTCCTTTGGCGGGACCAAGAAAGTGCAGTCCAACACTGCACACCGCCACCCGGACAACCTATATTATCCAAACCACTACCATTACTATTGACCTCCCGGACTTCCCCTGGGTTGCTGCAAACACCTTGGGCCAGATTTATCATTAGCTAAAGTCACTTTAATGGAGTGAAAAAGTCCCCAAAAAATGGGCAATTGGTAAAATTGCATATTTTTTTTGAAACTTTTTCAAGCTCTGCACTCAGCTCTCCAGTTTTGTGAAAGTGGGTGTGTTTTCTTATGTAAATGAATCTCTAGACAGATTTACTATTGTGACCATTTAAAAAGTCGCTAAAAAGTCGCCAAAAAATTCGCAATTTGACTCCAGGGGGGACCATGCTTATCTTATGCGACTTTTTAATAGAACATGAGACTTTTTTGTATAGACATGGGACTTTTGTAAAGCCGCTTATTGAAGAACAAACTGCTACGGTCAAACCACATTTATCACAGTATTAAAGGACCATTAATAAATCTGACTAGCCAAAAGTGACTTTGGGCATATGTAAAAGTGAACTAAGATGTAAGTGTAATGATAAATCTGGCCCCTTACTGTTATAAGCAAAAGGGAAAGTCATAAGACTGCCTGTCACAGTAGAAAAAGGCTAAATAAAATTCCAGCTGGAAATGTTTATTGTGTGATCTAGCTGTAATGAATAACTTAGGCTGTATATGTTCCTATTCTATATTGCTAAAGTTTTATTGTCATTAGTTTACTGTTTGTGTTTAATCCTTATAAATCCCATAAAGTTAGTGAAATTTTTCTATGAAAGTTGGTTTCCTTCCTTTTAACACTTCTTTCACTTGCAATTGCAATGTTTTTCTACTTAACAGAAGCCATATTGAACATGTAGCTAACTTTAATGTAAAAATAATAACTTTGATATATCTTTGCCACATTAATTAACCTAAATATCACATGTTCCATCAGTGCTAAATGCCAATTCTTGTTTTGTAATTTTATGGGTTTTTTCATGAAAGCCTTTCATTAATACTTGTAATAGCATTATATATTGTAATATATGCTATGATTCAGAATATTATGATGATTGCTGTGATTTTCACACATGTGGTTATCACCAATGTAGGGGGGAGTTAAAGGATGAAATTATCTATTTCACTTGAGCTCTTGTCTTGCAACCTTTTGATGCTGAGCATCTAATGTACATTGGGAAAGAATGCAGCATCAATTTTATATCTCGCTCATAAACCACACAGCTTTAAAGTCTATTTAGGTTACAAAATACCACTGAGAGCTTGTCAAATATTTAGTCTGAGACTTAGCTGCTGTTAAGAAAAGCGGCATAAGACACTAAAAACACACAGGGAGGTGTTGATAAAAAATAATAGACCTAATCTCTTTCACAAAGTATAAGCACAATGTAGATATTAACCTTTAAGAGCCTTTTTCATTTTCAAACAGGATTAAAGATTTAGTTGAAAATGTGTTTTAATTGTGTATATAAAAATGAAAGCTCACAAAGTTTAAGCTACCTTGGTTTCCATGATGTAAAATATAGCAGAGGTTTAAGTGTTCCCTTATTCTTTATAATCTCTATCTAACACACTGCACATTCCAAGATCTCATGGGAAAGTTTACTATAAAAAATAAAGTGTACATCAGTTGATCTCCATTTTCTTTGCCACCAAGCAGGTGATTCCTTTGGAAACAAGCTTTATCAGACTTCTCTTATGGAAATAATTGAGTCATTTGGGCCTTGAATTAATGAAAAGCTACAGTACCGTCAAGCCAACATAATACATTCTTACAGGTTAGATCCACCCCAAATCTCCTATCCAAGGGCTCTTACCCTTTTAATATACTTTTCTCACCAGTGCAAAACAAGTTTATAACCCTGGCAGCCCAATTTTTCACCAACTCCTTGCTAATACTAAAATACTCTGCTTGAATTCAACCTGTTGTTTCTAATTTTCAGTCTTTGCCAACCTCTTCCCAACTGTACTTCTCTTTCTTTACTACAATGGTCTCTTGATTTACAATGACCACAGGTCGCAATAGTTTCTTTCTTTTAAAATTTTATTTTATTTTAACTGAATTAACAATGGAATACAGGCCTCAATGCATAACTGATATCAGGTAAGCAACAAGTTAAAAGTACAGTAACACCTAGATGCGAAAGTCAACAGTTAGACAAGGATACATTCAGTATTATCATGCTCTGGGGATAAAGTCATAACAGTAAATGTTACGCCCATGTATTATTGTAAAAGTGTATTCCAATAGAGATAATAGTATAAACTAGTGTCATTTTTTTAAATAGGGAGGGAAAGGGGGGAGATGAGGGAGAAGATAGAGAGGAGGCAGGTGGAAGCAATGTGGTTGAATACCTTGAAAAAAGAGTAAAGCTAGGTGGAGATTGGTTTTAAATTATATTCGAAGACGGTAAGTATCATGGACTATTACATTATAATTCACCTTTCTGTTTGTGCATAGGTCTTTACCATCACCTCTACCTGTACAAAACCTCAAAATAAAGACCAAGGGCACCAGATTAAATTGAACCTAGCATGGTTTTTGAACACAGAGTAGTAGATCTCTTCCAAGCAGTATATCTGATCGACTTTTGCGATCCACTATGATATAGATGGAGTGACAGTGGATTTACATCTGGCAGCAAGTATAAGTTTGGCTGTTACAGAAATGGGGAGAAGGAGCAATTTAATAGCAGAGGGAATGCGGTCAAGAAGAAACAATAGCACAAGGACCTCCGGTGCACATTGCAGAGAAATATGGCAAATACTATTAATAGTGTTCTAGACCAATACAATTCAAAAGGGTATCTTTTAAGACAAGATCACCACATGTGGTAAAAGGATCCAATATCAGATTGGCATTTCCAACACTTGAAGGGGGGGGGGGGGGGTTAGGGGCGTAATATTCTATCAATTCAGTGTATTTTTTTTGTTTACAATATTTTCAACACACATTGGGCCCGGCCATTGTAACTTAAAACCACATTCAACATACCTGTACAATGCCAAAGTCACTGCTATACTTTGGGAAGTCATTGAATGGAACATCCAGCAAACCAACATGGACATTTTATAGTTGAAACACCTGTATTTCTGAAGTGCATGCACAGATTGGTTGCCTAATAGTGCCTCTTTAAGGTCCACTCAAGTCCACTGACATGCTTTTTTCTGCTCTTTACCTATGCCAGGATCAGCTGCTCCTTTGGACACCAGGTGTAGGCAGCTCCATTTTTTTTTTTCTGGTACACTGTGTACTGTACTGGACCCTGAAGAAGCTCCTATTTTTTATACAGAAAGTGATTTACAGTTCCAGCAGGTCTTTCTGGCTTTTATACGTAAGACTTGCTTTATTAGTATTATCTGCCTAATTTTATCTAATCTTCATTTTGTATTATTTTGGCATAACATGGTGGGGTTTCAAAACCAATTACTACTCTCATCAAGTTATAAAAGTTTCATCTTACAATAGTTGTCCTGGAAGCAATAGAAGCTGTTAAAATTGAGCTTGAAGGACTTCTGTATTTATTACATTATTAGGACTTATGTTTCATGTACATGGTCATATTATAGTTCCACGTGTGAGCCTTATATTCGTTGACAAGGATGGGATCATTGCCCGTCCTATGGATTGAGGGAATCTATTCCCCAAGCAAAGTTGGACAAGGTTGTATTTAGTCCACCAGAGACTTTTGTGGCTACACTTTGCTGTGACTTATTGATGATGATTACAAATAAGAAACTCTCCTACATTACTGTAAGGCTGCTTTCACATAGACAGTGTTTGGTCAGTGTGTAATCAGCAATTTCTGTAAGTGATTTTGATCCAAAACCAAGAAAAGGAGGAAATCTTTCCAATATACCTTGTCTCTGTGTAGCTCCCACTCCTGGTTTTTGCTCACAATCACTGATGGAAATCAGTGATCAAACACTGATCAATCAGTGATGAACCAAAACTGACTGTGCGAAAGTGGCCTTACTAAGAATGCCAGAATGAATTATTAAAAAATGTTTTTAAAAAACACCTATACATTTTCACAACCATTTTTTAGGGACGTGTGGATCATTCTTTTTATGTTTTTTTTGTAACTAAATGATAAAGCAATCTTTAGAAGATTTTAATGTTGTATATTCTATTTAGATACCTGTCAATGTGTTATCACACAAGATTTTAAACATTGTATTGCCAGGTACATACCATATAATGGAAAAAAATGTGTGGAAACGGAATATACAGCAAATATTTGCTACATTATTATCAAAATGCAGTAAAAGAGATTGGGAGTTTCCAAAAGATGAAACTGATATTTCATAGACAGGAATAAGAATAAGTAGCAGAAGTCGACTCTATCATGTGAAATTTGTTTACTTTAATCAAATGCAAATATATTCTGACTGCTTTGTAGTCTTCAGTTAACATTACTTTTAGTTGTATTCTGAAGAGTGTTCTAGATCCTCTTTGCATACAAGACACTGCGAGTTTGACCTTCCTGGTTATTTCCTTGTAAATGCATTATCATCAAAGTTTTGAATCCTGAACAGACGATTTTCAGTTCCGTAATGTTAATGTTAAGAGACCAAGACTTCTGATTAATGTCAAGATTAATTCAGATAAAATACACATTAGGACAAGTGCAAAAGTTCTCATGAAGCCTATAATAATAATTATTTAATTCATACATTTAAAAGTTAAAAAGTTAAAGATTATTGTAAAACTTACAGTGGGGTTTAATTGGTTTGACTTTGTATTTGAGAAGAGCTATAATGCATAAGTACGTGAGCGCATGTATGAATAGCTCATCTGAAAAGGAACCTTTTGACGTGAAGATCAACTCAGGATAAATATTTCCAACAAGAGTTAAGTTCTCCAGGGATGTTTGCAATTGAATGTTTGTCTTAAATATCACATTTTCAGTGAAATTCAATTGTTTTCTTTTTACAATCTATCTATGAAGATTAAGATAATTTTTCATATAAAATGAAGTTATATTTCAGTCAATTTTTATTTTTTTTCAGGGTAATATATTTAGTACTATTCTTTTAATGGTACGCTTGTATAAGCTGAAATACCTCTGTACTAACACTGCAGGCATTTAAAGCAGCCTATGTGTAACAGGCAGTGGGATGTGGACCTACTGTACCAACTACCCACCCTACTTACTACTACTGACTTTGGCCTGACTGTAAGGGCATTATTAGTGTTGAGCAAATTGAACTCCACAAAGTGTGGATCCGAATTTTGCAGGAAATTTGATTCACCGCGAATTTCCTTGTGCTTCATGGTAACAAATCGATTTTCCCTGAATAGCGGCAAAAAACTAAAATCTCGCCTGAAGTCCCGGACGAGGTTATGATGTCATCGCGGGCTGCGCAAGATTTAGCGCTAGATCTTCAATCAAGATGGCAGCGGCCGTCTCTTCAAGAGCAAATAGAATGAAGTAATTAGTGAATTTTTTTGTAAAATTTGGCAAAAGAGCTAATCAAATTTTTTAACACTTGGCTCATCTCTAGGCATTATCTTGGCAGTCTTCTTGTTTTCACACTTTAATCTCCATACAGGGATCTGCTCTTCACTGCAGGGGAGCCACCAGGCCGCTATCTCTTAAGATAGTCTCAGAGTAATTGGAGCTGATGCACAGGGGTCAGAGACACCTGTTGCAGTCTGGTGACAGGCCAAGGTTGGGGCAAGCAATATACCAACGAATCCAAAAAAAATGTCCAGGGTTAGGGCAGGCAGCTACCAGACAGACTCGATAGTAAGTACAATACATGTGTAGTCAGTTAGAGGATCACACCTTTGCTGGGAACTAGGGACTAGGAACCTAAAGCTTAGGCACCCTCCCACTGAGAAGGTTGCCTAAATATTTTGGGATGACCATCATTGGCTACGGAAGGGCTTGGACATGCAAGCGCTGGCCCTAAGAGGACGAGAGTGAGCTCAACTTAAGAAGCAGGCCAGGAGGCCCTATAGACCAGATATGAGAGCCGTGGACTACAGAGAACACCAGTGGCCATAACTACCAACTCCAAGGCAAGAAGGTGAGGTGCCAGACCAGAAGAACCATGAAAAAAGTCCGACACCTGTGTCCACAGTAAGAAATGAGACTGGGGCCCCTCACAAGGAGCCAGCCCAGCACTATCATTGGAGAGATCATAGAAGATGTTGTTATGGCAAATGAAAACATTATTAAAAAGGCTAACAAATAAACTATTTCAGGATATTCCTATATTAAAATGTTATGGTATATTGCTAGGATTTGCATAGCATTATGAACAGTAGGGTTCCACCTGGCAATCCAGAGAACAAAGGGATCAAGGTCCCTTCAGCTTTTTTCCTGCATAGTGGTGGTCCCTTCCATACCTGCACAGTGCTCCTATCTAACCTTGTGCCCCATCTCTTGTAAACCGAGTATTCCGATGTCCACCAATATGCCTTGACTTCTAATTGTTAAAAACCTCTTTAATAAAGGATGGTTCTTAGTGTATTAAACTACTGACAATGTACTGTATTAATGATTGTGTTCTTTTTATAGTAACACCATAAACTAATATGTCTAAAGAACAGTCCAGCTCAGCTTTTGACACTTTCAGGATACACGGATATACAGAACGACACTCTGACAATAAGAATAAAAATGTTCTAGCATCCAATAATTTAAAATTGTAGTCTTTATGATTCTTCTCCAAATGATTAGAAAAACAAACTTTTGATGCTTTTTGGACCTCCTCTGATAATTACTAGAGTATGAGCAAGAGGGGGTTAAAAATAACAAGAGCGAGCCTCAAACGCATTACAGGTATGATTTTTTTCGAATGCTGGAACATCTTCATTCTTATTAACACCCTAATCCCTAAAAGGAACACCGTTCCTTGTCCACACCAAAACACACTATGCTACTATTGTAGCTTGTATGCTGGAAGGGGAACAACCCCAAATCTAAATATGAGAATCAGGAACAACAGTAGGAACTCAGGGTAAAGGTGGAAATGTATAGATAACTAACATCAATTGCAACTTTTGTCTGAAATTAGCCTAATATACAATATAGGCAAAAGGTAAGAGTTTTCTGCAGTGTCAAGCTAGAAAAGTATACATTATGATATTTATTAAAGAATTTAGCTGAAATTGGCAACACTTTCCAAAAACTAAACACTTCCAAAAACTTGGGTAAATTGAAGTACATTCAGAGGAAGGGAAGTTGAATACAAGTTTTCCATTATGATCATTTACCAGGGAGCCATAAGGCCATTGGTCATAAGGGAATCTCTAAAGATGGAGTCTGACAACCAACACTGTGTGATAAGTGTGAAATCTTATTTTTTTTTTTTTTTTTTTACTTCTGTTCCAAAGCTGTTCCCTGTAAAGGAACCCAGAAACTGTCCTTTTGGGTATTATTCATTTTATATGTATAATTTTGAAGGTCAAACCTTAAACCATTATTTGTTTGCTGAAAAATAGAAATGTGCCACAACAGGTTTACCACCTCACACTAATGACAAAAAACAAAAGGTGCTGCTTCATACAACAATGCCTTCATTATGCTGGGACGTCAGATAAAATGCATACATGGAGAGCTGTGGTGTGTGAGGTTGTGTAAGCATTGCACTACTCCTACAAGAAAAGCATTGATAGTGACTGTTGACAGAACAAGAGTGTGGGTATGACAACCTGTCAGTGTATTTTCCAGGAGAGCAATATGTAGTTACTGAATATGTGAACATGATGAATATTATATTCATATGAGCACAGCCAAGGAAATAACAAGATGATAAGGAAAAGATAAAGATGCATTTTAGTTTTATAGTTACCAATAAAATCATTGTGATCATGTCCACTATGGCTCATACAATACACTGTATTTGAAGATTTAGGAAGTGCCATTATAAAAATGTTGCCAATTCCTCTCATTTGCAATGCAGATCTAACAGCAGGCTAAGGCTTGTCATGCATGTAGTAGAAGTTCATATGGACATCAGCTGTTACTCCCAACTCACCCCCTCAAATGTATACTTGGCTCAGCTAAGAATGCATGTGCTCTGAATGTGGAAAGACACCAATGGCAGTGGCAAAACTACCCTGTGTATAAAATGATCTGCTTAAGCATTTTTTTTCCCAGAGAAATGTATATTCCCCCTGTTATATCACTTTCTCTAGAGAGATATATGGGGGAGGTAAAACACTGATAAAAAAAAAACATCTGAAAAAGCTACAAAAAAGCCAAGCACCTAAAAACACCCAAATACACTACATGTGTGATACTAGAATCCTATAAAACAGCTTGTATCTGCAGAACAACAATCTTGACATTTCCCATGCCTCTAAATGCTGTTTTGTGAGCATGCTCATTACTCAAGGGGCTTAATACTATATGTGTTGCTCAATCTACAATTTCCAATTTAAGCCGGTCAAACATGTTCCACTCTCCCCAGGATATTTTTATAATTTGCCAAATGACTATTATCTAGAATTGCAGTAAGAGTGATAATTTATATGACTATAAATCTCATGGTAAAGATATAGATTTACAAATACAAATTCTTTATATGTTAAAACTTTGTCCACATCACCCTTTATGTAGGAAAAAAAATCTGAAGATTGATGTGCTTTGTAAGATTAAAAGAAGTCCAGGCTCATAACTAAACCTTATCCACAAAGACTGGAACTGGGAAACAAGTACATAGATATTTTTTAAGTATACAAGCCGTGCAGTAAGTCAGGGAGGACAATATTACAACAGTGAACAAGGAATGGGAATTGTGCAATTTTGTTTTTTCTGGCTCCTCTAAGTGATGAAACCATAATTCACTTGCTGAGAGCTAACAGAAGGTAATTTTATGGTTACCAAGAAGAATGAGTTTTCATTTCTTTGGTATGGTTACTATATAAATTTATAGGTATACTTTGTATGTATTTCATTATAAATTCTGTTAGTCCTACAAGGAGACATAGTGGCAAAGCATGTATGAAGCTGGTGGTTTAACAGACAGATCAGGGAGCCCTGTAATTCAAAATGAAATATGCTCAAAAGATACTTGTAAACACATAATAAATTGCTTGTACTGGTATGAAGACTGCAACCTCATTTTGCACCAAATGATGTATTTTTTTGTTCTCGGCCCTATGACATTATATATAATATTAGTAGTTTTTACTTACTATACATATGCTGTCAGAACATGTCACCAAAATCAAATAAACTAAAGAAATGACAGGGCTACCATTTTAGTTAACCAGTTTGTCCAGACTCCTAAATAGCAAAGTTGCCTAGTTATACAGTGCAATATATCTACCACTTCCTAAATCACTTCATAACTAGACAGATGGGTGCCTCAGAAGTCTAGAAAAGCTAATTTGACAACTTATATAAACATTTTAAAACTATGACAAATCGAGAGTGGCTACAGACATGACTACAAATGACTCACCTTAATTTGTAGAAATTTGAATATATCTCATAAATATAGTGCTGGAAATTTCAGGTTTTTATTATTTATCATGCATCTAGTTTACTATTCCATCTTTAAATGGGCTTGGATGTTTCTTTAACTCACACATATGCATAGGCAGCCAATTTACCAGAAACCCCCGACCATATGATCAATGATTGTCCAGCAGTTGGATCACCATTCACCACCACCAGTAAAGATTTTAGGGCTTATGCAGTAAATATGGATAAATCGTGTTGTATAATGGACATACAGAAGACAGAGATATAGAACCAAATGAGGATTAAATTAACATAGTGTTATTTTATATAAAATCATAGTAGTCATCCATATAATTTCTACAAGAGATGTCATAGATGAAACATGATTTGGTGAAATGAATTATTGTTTAAAGGCTTAGTACACCTTCATGGACAGTTTTTTTTTTTATTATTGCATATTGCATTTTACTTATTTTTTACTAAAAATAATTTTTAATTGGTCTTCATTAAAAATATTGAGTCGTTCTGTAACAAAGAGTTAGGCCCCTTTCACACGGGCGAGTTTTCCGCGCGGGTGCAATGCGTGAGGTGGACAGGCATGGTTGCTTAGAAACGGGACCCGATCTCTATTATTTTCCCTTATAACATGGTTATAAGGGGAAATAATAGCATTCTTAATAAAGAATGCTTAGTAAAATGATGATGAAGGGGTTAAAAATAATAAAAGTTAACTTACCTTAGCCACTTGATCGCGTAGTTGCGATCTGTCCTCTCTTTCCCTGCATCAGCTAACAACTAAAGGACCTGTGATGACGTCACATCACATGGTCCAATCACATGGTCCATCTTACCATGGTGATGGACCATGTGATGTGACCATGTGATGTGACATCATCACAGGTCCTTTACTTCTTAGCTGATGCAGGGAAAGAGAGGACAGATCGCAACTACGCGATCAAGTGGCTAAGATAAGTTAACTTTTATTATTTTTAACCCCTTCCACTTTATTTTACAATGCATTCTTTATTAAGAATGCTATTATTTCCCCTTATAACCATGTTATAAGGGAAAATAATCAATTCTCCAAAAGACCCGAAACCGGACTTCAGTGATGAAGTCCGGCTTTGGGTTGGGTACCAAACATGGCGATTTTTCTCACGCGCGTGCAAAACGCGTTACAAACGTTTGCACCCGCGCGGGAAAAACGCGCATATTCCCGCAACACACCCACCTCTTATCCGGGTGTCAAACATGACGCCCGTGTGAAAGAGGCCTTAGGCTACTTTCACACTAGAGTTTCGGCTTTCCGTTTGTGAGATCTGTTCAGGGCTCTCAAAAGCTGTCGAAAACGGATCAGTTTTGCCCTAATGCAATCTGAATGAAAAAAGGATCTGCTCACAATGTATCAGTTTGCCTCCTTTTAGTCACCATTCCGCTCTGGAGGCGGACACCAAAACGCTGCCTGCATCGTTTTGCTGTCAGCCTGACGAAGTGGAGCCAAACAGATTTCTCTGACACAATCTGGCACCAAAGAAAATGGATCCGTCCCCCATTGACTTTCAATGGTGTTCAAGACGGATCTGTCATGGCTATAGAAGACATAATACAACCGGATCCATTTATGACGGATGCATGCGGTTGTATTATTATAATGGAAGCGCTTTTGCAGATCCACGACGGATCCGCAAAAAACGCTAGTGTGAAGGTAGCCTTTGTTTGTCTAGGTGTGTGAATGGTACTTTCACTTTCACTTGGTGTCAGTCATCTAATTACCCTTATTTAAAAATTACTAAAAGGTCATAAACACTTATTTAAGCCACATTCTTATCAGTAAGATAAGAATTGAGCTATTATGAGTGTTTATAAGGTCAGGGATCAGAGATAAGGAGCCTGTTAGCTCCCTGCCTGATGGAGCAGAGAGAAAATACAGATCTTGCTAGTAGATAAACTCAAAGCTGTGCATGTAAAACAGCTCATCATTTATTTTTAATCCTTTTAAGGCCAGGTGATTTAATTTTATTTTTCATGTTTTTTTTTTTTTATCCCAGCCCCTCGAAAGCCACAACTTTTTTATTTTTCTGTTCACATACCTGTATGACAGCTTATTTTTTGTGGTACAAGATGCCCTTTCCAAAGGCACTATTTATGGTTGCATACAATGCGCTGGGAAGCTGGAAAAAAAATTATAAATGGGGTGAAATTGAACAAAAAAATGCACTTCCTGTAACGGGGAGCCGGCTACGCGCTTCCTCCTTGCTGTGCCGGCGGCATCCCATAACTGTGCAGGAGCGAGGACGCAGCCTGCGTTCTCGTCTCCATGGGGACCAGGGAGTGGGGTGGAACCGGCCTCGCACGCCTCCTCAGCACGACTGGCATCATCCTAGCTGAAAGAGGTAACTGAGCGCTGATCACAATGAATCTGCGCCGAGATGGTTTGGGCTGGACTTGGGTCACATGACGCTGGCCATATCATGTGACCCACTTGTTCTGCTATTTAAACAGGCAGCCTGCTGGGCATAGGTTGCCTATGAATGGTTTTTGCTACCCTCACCAGCGTTCTCTTGAATTGGATCTCTTGTATGTATTTTGACCTTGGCTTGTTTTTGACCTTGACCCTGCGACCTCCCTGGTATTGACGTGACCTTTTGGCTTTTGACTTTGAATTGTATTTGACCTTGTATTTGTGATTACTCCTTGTGTATTTGCGGGACCTTCTGGCTTGACCTGGACTCTGTTTACAGTTTTACTATTTGTCTTTAGGCCCGTGCACTCATCTAAGTTAGGGACCGTCTCTAAGTTGTACGCCGTTGAGTAGGATGGGCCGTGCAAGTAGGTATGGATAGAGGTGCGGGCCTAAAGACAAATAATGACAAACTTGTCCTGCGCCTTCCCCGATATTCTGTGCGCCTGTTCAGGCGCACAGATCGCGTCATCTCGCCTCTCGCGAGATGATGTGCCGGCGCGTCAACGAGGAATAACTGGGCCGCTGCGATCACGCGTATCTGCGTGCGGCGGTCCAGAGGAGGTTAAATTGCACACTGACTAATACAGATGTTGTAGATTGCCCAAAAAGTCTTTTCTTGCTAACAGAATATGAATGCTGTATATATTAAACTTGAATTTAACACTTGCAGATCTGAAAAATACTGTTTTTTGAGAAAAAAAAGTGTGTTTTTCAAACCCCAGAAAATGATGGGTGTATTTCTAGCTTAAATTGCATACTGACTAATACAGATGTTGTAGTTTCCCCCCCCCCCCAAAATGGTGGTTTGCAATGTCCCAAAAGCTCAAATGCAGTGCTGGTGCACTGAGCATGCATAAAATTGCCGCCGCCACCCACCTAACAGAATTCTAAAAGTTAGTATTTTTTGGTCAATGAGCTCAGGGCAGGGTAAAAGGATAGTGCCCTGCACCCACACAACTATTTCTAGGTAGATCGCTGAGTTAGATTCTCTCCTATTCTCTCCCTGAAATCACAAGTCCAGCAGCATCCTCTCCCTACACTTGTAACAGCAGAGTGACGTACAGCTCTATGTGCAGCCTTTCAAAAAGCGCCAAGAAAGCGCCGAACACCGAACCCAAACCTGAACTTTTACGGAAATGTTCAGGTTCGATTCCATGTCCCGAACATCCTAAAATTCAGTACGAACCCTAACTATACAGTTCGGGTTCACTTAACCCTAATTATCAGTAACAGAAGCGTTTTTGCTGAACCCTGCCAGATCCAGCAAATATGCTAGTGTGAAAGTAGCCTTAAAAAAGTCCTTGACTGTATATATTAGCATGTCCAGGGTATTTTTTGCAGGATGTGGAAACAGGAACCAGAACTGTATTGGATGAGAGAGCGTATGGCATTTGACACCTTGGCCTAGCTTGTTCAGGCTTTAAAGGATAGATATATGGTGTCATTTACTTACCTGTCTGGCTTCCGTGTCGAGTCTGGCGGCGATATGGCAGCATTGCTGAAATCACTCTGTTGCTACAGCAACCAGCCCTTCTGACAGTATTAACCTACAGTATCAGGCCAATCAGGCTGTAGCTGTTGGCCAGAGTTGCTTGTGATAGGTACTGTATTCTTGCCTCACTAGCTAGTTTTGTGTTTGTTACTCTGAATCGCTGACCTTTTGCCTGTTTCTCTGACATTGCCTCCGATTACTCATTTTGCCTCTGATGTGATCTCCTGACGTGACTTTGCTTGTTATTCGACCTTGTTTTTTTTTTGGACTCTGTTTGGTATTAGACTCTTGCTGACTTTGTCTCTGAAGTTATCTCCTGGTCTGACTCTGCTGTGTATTTGCTTTGGAATTCTGATTCTATCTTGTTTTTGCCTGTCTGGTTTTCACCTCATTTTTTCTGACTACTCTTTTACCCATTTAAGTTTTGATCCCTGCACTCAGTTAAGTCAGAGACTGCTGCCAAGTTGTGGGCTGACATTTAGCGTGGATTGTGTGAGTAAGTAGGGACAGTAGTGCAGGTGGAGTACAGGGCTGCACTATTCCCTACACTTTCATGACAGATAGACAGCTGCTTACCCCCACTGAACAGCCCCCATTCCAGACAATGAGGTAAATCATGGGGCAATTCAATAGTCAATCCAGTCATTTACAACATATTTAGCTAATGAATGACTCTGGTGACTCTGAAACAAGATCCAACGGCTCAAATTATGATACATGACTGGGACAGTGAAAATTGGTTTCACATTTTGAAGCCAGCCAAGACTAAGTGTGCTCCATTTTCTTCTTACACTTAAGGAAGCAGAAAGACTTGAACTAGATCAGTTATATTTCTTTTAATTTGGGGCTGAATATGCACTCAAAGTTTCATTCACTTAAATGGTGCCATTACAGAGATTTCCCTGTCGCCTAACAGGCCTCAGCTGAAGCCTGTGAAACAAGAGACCAGTGCTGTCCTGAGCCCCTTCAAAGTCAGCATGAGAAATACTCACACCTCCCTGCTAGAGATCCCTTCACATGTCTGTATTGTATTGCGGATCCGCAATACACCGGCCGGCACCCCATAGAACTGCCTATTCTTGTCTGCAATTGCTGACAAGAATAGGACATGTTCTATATTTTTCGGGAGCCGCAGACCTGAAGATCGGGGACATGCACCGGAAATGCGGATGCGGACAGCACACTGTGTGCTGTCCGCATCTCTTTCTGCCCCATAGAGAATGAATGGGTTCGGATCTGTTCCGCAACGTTGTGCAACAGATCCGGACCCATTCTACGGATGTGTGAATGGACCGTAAGGATGAGCAAACCAGTTCAGACCAAACCGGGTTGGTTCCAAACTTTGATATTTTTCGTATGGCAGATGAATCCGAATATTTTCAGGTGTGTTTTGAACGAATCCACTAAAATGGCATGTAGCACCATTTTAGTGCACATGTCAGTGGGGGGAAAAAGCACTAGGGAGGAAAAAGAAGGGGTCTCACATGAACTTGAGAGGAAGTGGGGGGGGGGGGGGCCCTCTGGTAATATGCGCAGTTGAGCCCCCTCACAGTAATATACCAATTCTAATTGAACTAGAAAATGTATTGGGCAACTCATGGATCAAATACCTGTTGTGAATTTTGGCATTAAGCTCCTTGTTAGAGAACAACAAGTACTGAACAGAAAGTACTGAAACACTGAACAGTTGGACATATGCATTCAAAAGTTTAGAGAAGGTCCCATTACGTTCACCTGTAAAGGTTAGAGTATGTTTTAGGTTTATTCAGAAATTTCACCCACAAGCCAAATATCCCAAACTTTTTGTGAGTAGTGTATGTGTTTATCGCAGACATGTTTCAATTCACCTACATGACTTGACTTTTCAAGCACATGTATAAGAAATGGTTTGCAGGATGGAATGTTAGTATGGCTGATATTAACTGAAATAACTTTCACAAGTACTGAAATAATATTTCAGTATTATTGTGACCCTGCCTTAACATACTGTATATCCTGCTGCAGAACCAAAAATAAAGGGTGCACCACCTTGGTTGTGTGATCAGTGACCAAGCACCACTAGCAGTTTATACTTTGTCAATCTTAGCTCAATCGCATTAAGATTTTTCAGGTATTCTTTTTTTTTTTTTTTTCATTTTCCAATTATATGATTGTCCTGTAACTCTCCCACTATTGTAGATGGGGGAGGTTCACTTTATACAAACAAAGTTTAATTTGCTAGTCATTGCAGGGAATAGAAACTAGGCCAGGTTGTCCTACCTCACACTTTGTACTTGCCAAGAGACACTCCGCAACGGCTCTGGTTCCTGCAATAAAAATCCCTAAGGGGTATTTTTCTCCAGAAATGAACCCTTTTGTGGCCAGTGATATGCAGTTATATCACATTTTCATTACACTGAACATCTGACAAACTTTCTTTGTCAGGTATTGGTTCATCTCACAGAGATCACACCAAGTCTATGCTGCTTCATACAGTCTCATACTAAGCTCCAAACATCTTCAACATGTCTGGCAACAAGCTCTCTCTCTTTTTCTCTCTGTTGCACACTCTGCTCCCTAATTACATTTCCTTGTTTCTAAGAGGCTCTCTATATTCCAAGTTCTTCTTAGTTATGTCCAATAGGCAGTTTCACTACATGACAATCAAACCACACTTCAGGTCAACTCCACCATATTTCACTAACTCTAACAGTAGCAATGCTTTCACTGGACAATAGCACCATCTATATGGTACACGTCTATCAGCACCACTTACTAGCTCATCCTTTACTCCATAACTCTCCATAACTCACTCTCAAGCCTCATTTGGAAAGCAGCCGAACTGTTCTTCTATCAAAATTCACTGACTTTCTACAGGCCTCATTTACAGCAATGTACAGGCTCATGTTATGTTCTCCATGCTCAGGTCCACCTCCACTGTTTCCAGTCTTCCCTGCCTCTCAGCAGAGTGAAACGTTTGCTCCTACGGGTAATCAGGTCCCTCTGGCAAAGGTCAGGAACAAAGTTCATCTGCAATCTCCCAATGTTGCCAAAATTCACTTTCTACCCTCTCTCCTATAACCACTCCTATAAGCATGGTGGAACAGCACATCAGCATCACCATGCTCCATCCAGGTTTATTCTGGACCTATCTAGTTCTCCATAACCTCTACAACAGTCTCTCAGAAGATTCAGAAGGCTCCTCATTCACAGCATGGGCACACAGAGTAATGCCACATGGTGCCATAGCTAGTCTTTTAGCCAACAAATAACACATATATACACAATTTCTTAGAAAAAAATGGAGTTCATTTAACCCCTTCAGCCATACTTAGCAGCATGTCATAGTGGCTGAGAGAATGTTGTGCAGGCTGCTGCACTGAGCCTGTTCGATAAATGGAGGTGCCTGCTGTACAATACAGCAAGCACCCGGATGCAATAACCGGGATCAGTAATGATTCTTAACCCTGTAATTTAATCCCTCAGATGCAGCATTCAATAGTGATTGTGGAATCTGTGGAGTTAGGCAGAGACAGGCAGCTCCCTCTGCCTTCCGATCGGAGACCTCGAAGTGAAATCGTGGGGCTCCAATCAGTTACAACAACCTGGGGCCTGCTGAAGGTTCCTAGGCCTGTTATGGTAATCACCCTGCAAAGCTGTGCATGAGGCACAGCTGAACAAGTAGAGCGGTAATATCTCAATCACCATAATAGATTTATATTATATATGGGACAAGGAATCAAAAGATCCAATGTTCTGGCCCCCTAAGGGGGCTAAAAGTTATTATGTAAAAAATAAGTTTAAAAAAAATATAAAAAATTAAAAGTTAAAATCACACCCCTTTCCCAATTTATATCTAAAAATAAATCATGAAAAAAATTATCAGATATCGCCGCATCCGAAAATGTCTGAACTATTAAAATATAAAAATATTCTTCCTGCGTGGTGTATGACGTAATGGAAAATCACCCCCCAAAAAATTTAAATAAGGGCTCATTCACCCGGCCGTAGGTGGTCCGTTCTGTGCATTGGGGACCACAATTTGCGGTCCCCAATGCACGGGCAACCTCTGTACTTGAATGGGTCTGCATTCGTCCATTCCGCAAAAAGATAGAGCAAGTTCGATCTTTTTGCGGAACGGAAGCATGGAACAGAACCCCACGGAAGCACGCCGTAGTGCTTCCGTAGTGTTCCATTCTGTGATTCCGTTCCGCATCTCTGGTCAATGGGTCCGCATCCATGATGCGGAATGCACAAGGAACGATGCCCGAATAATGCGGATCCGCGAATGTGGTCCGCAATACGACAACAGGCAGCACACATTTGTGTGCATGAGCGCTAACAGTGATCAAAAAATTGTATGTACCCAAAAAATGGTACCAATAAATATACAGTTTGTCCTGCAAAAAAGAATCTCTCATATAGAATTGTAAACAGAAATATAAAAAAAAGTTATGGCTATCAAAAGATGGCATTGCAAAGAAAATTTCGATTTTTTTTTTTTTAAGATTGTTATTTTTGGAAAAGTAGTAAAACAAAAAAACCTATACAAATTGTCGTTATCAAATTCAGCCAAAGAATAAGCATCAGAAAAAGAAAGATTCCAGCACTCCAGTAAATTCAGTTAAAAAGCCTTGGCATCCTTTATTTTCGGTGGACGTAATCAACATACAAGGATAAGTTTTTCCAGCATAATTACACCCGTGCAGCGGTCTACGCGCTTCGAGCGTTACCGCTCTTACTCATGACCTCCAGTGTGTCTGCAATCTTAGCAAATAAATACTGTGTAGTGGGGGAGGAAACCTTCCTCCAAGTAAAGGAAACATCAGGTGTTTCAATTTACACCTGATTGCAGAAGCACTGGTGAACACATTGCTTGGATAAGTTTTATCACCAACTTAACATATTCTTAGTTAAAAACAACATTACAAACAAACAATGATCTATTTACACTGAAAGTGTAACTGGCAAGTGTCTGACTAACACACAAGAAAAAATGGTTGCATAATATATGTAGACATAGAAAAACCGCATCAAAATCTAGTCTGAACATTGTCCAATTTATCAAAATAAGCAGTGCATCATAATAAGACCACTACTGTGCAACAAGAATATAAGACCAAAGTAAGAATATAGTGCATAGTACTTTGTTCTATTACATGAAATGATTTGTTAATAAAAGTGTAAAAATTCTTTCTTATAATTCATGCCTAAGGCTGGGAACACACCTAAGCGTTTTTGGAGCGGGCGTTTTTTTGAGCGTTTTTTCGCACGACAAACAAGCGTTTTCATGGGCGTTTTTGCATTTAAGGAACGCGCGTTTTTGAGGCGTTTTTTTGATTGACAGGTTCCAGATCCACTAAAAAGGGTCTCCGCCTCACATCCAGCTTCCTCCATGCTGGGGCCTAGGATTCTGTGTTGAACCTGGAAGCGGTCTTTTTATGCTGGGTCAAATGAGAAAAACGCGCGTTCGTATGCGCGTTTTTTAAAAAAAAAACGCGTATATCTTCATCTTGGAGCATTCCCATGCTTTCCAATGGGTGGAAACGCTTGAAAAAACGCCCCAAAGAAGCTCAAGCACTAGCGTTTGTGTCAGGCATTTTTCAGCGCGTTCAAACGCGCAGTAAAACGCCCAAATGTGTACCATGCCCATAGGGATACATGGCATTTCACATGTTGTGCGTTTTACAGCGCGTTTGAACGCGCTGTAAAACGCTTAGGTGTGTACCTAGGGTAAAGGTAACCTGGTGTTCAGTTTGAAAAGCCAAAAGGCTTCCCTTAACAGAGTCTTATGTTTCATGTCCCCCCCTCTTATTGGTGTAAAAACTTTTTCTATGGCATAAGCCTTGAAGGATTGTGTGCTTCTGGCATGAAAATTAATAAAGTGTTTTGCAGCACCTGAAATGTTAGTGTATGACTCGCTTTTTATATAATTCAAATGTTCTAAAAGACGGACTTTAAATTTGCGTGTGGTGCTGCCTACATATAGCAAGTCACATGTCGTACAAGAGATAATATACACAACACCGCTACTGTTACAATTTATGTAGGAATTAATATTATATTCAGTGTTGTGTGTAGAATCCCAAAAGGTTTTTGTGGGCAGCACATTTTTGCAACATTTACATGGGTGGCTGCCACATTTATAAAAACCTTTAGTACTCAACCATGTGGTTGTTGTTTTGGGGGTGCATGAAAAGAAAGAGGGTGATACTTTGTTAGCAATAGTTGGCGAACGTTTGCTGACAATTCTGCAACCACTATTTAAAATGTTGCTAACCGTTTGATCTTCATGGAGTATCGGTAAATGATTAAGAATTATTTGTCTAATCAATGAAAACTGTCTACTATATGTGAGCACCAGAGTGGGTTGAGAGGAATTTTTAACGCAGCGTCTACCAAACAGGAGGTCCTTGCGATTTTTATTCGTGGCTATATGGTAACCTCTGTTGATCATCCAGAGTGGATAACCTCTATTTTGCAGACGGTGAGTTATCAACTTACATTCATGTTGAAAATCTGTATCAATGCTGCAATTCCTTTTAGCTCTAATAAACTCCCCTGTGGGTACTGATTTTATCACATGTATCGGATGGTGGTTGTTGGCTCTGAGTATAGTGTTGCCTGATGTAGGTTTACGGAATGTTTTGGTGTGTATAACTTGGTTTGGAATTCCCCTGAGTGTCAAATCCAAAAAATCCACAGTATAACATGTAAATTTTAAGTTGTAGGCGTTATTATTAACATAGCTGAGGAATGAGGGTATGGCAGGCACATCGCCTGACCAGATGACGAGCAGGTCATCGATGTACCTGCCATACCACTCTATTTCCAGCTTAAATGGATTGTTGGTGGAAAAAATATATTTTTCTTCCCAAAATGCCATGGTCAAGTTGGCCAGGGAGGGGGAGAATTTAGCCCCCATTGAAACTCCTTGAATCTGGAGATAAAATATTCCATCAAACATAAAATAATTATGTGTAAGCAAAAATCTGGTGACTTTTAATATATAGTCAATTTCTTTTTCACCATGCTTACTGTATCTGTGAAGATGATACTCAAGGAAGTGATCGCTACTTGGTGAGGAATCGACGGATACAGCGACACCACATCTAAAGTAATCCACGTGTAATTACTGTTCCATATTTTATCGGAGAAATTTCTTAGAACTTCACTGGTGTCTCTGAGATATCCGAGGATTCTCACTACCAAAGGTTGTATCACAGAATCAAGCCATTGCCCTAATCTCTCACAAAGAGAACCCATGCCTGAGACGATGGGGCGCAGTGGTGGGGGGACCAAACCTTTATGGATTTTTGGCAATGCATGTATAATGGGAGTAATAGGGCTCTCCACTTTCAAATATGCAATCTGGGAGGAATTAAAAATTCCCATGTGTTCCCCCTGATCTACAAGAGCATTATGTATCAATTTGTAATCATGTATTGGATTTTTGTTTAATACTTGACAAGTGGATGTGTCAGACAAAATAAGCTCCAATTGGTGTTTATATACAGGTTTGTCCATAACCACCACTGCGCCCCCTTTGTCTGCCAGTTTGATAACCAGGTTGTCATTCTGCTCTAATTGTTCCAGGGCTATTTTATGTTTTTTTGTGATGTTGTTATTTTTTAATGTAGTTTTTTGGTTAATATGTAGATTCAACAATTGTTTTTCTACCAAATTTTGGAACATATCCATACCCGGTGTGCGAGACTGGGTTGGATAGAAACGAGGGTTGCGGACAGAGAAAAAACCTTTATCCACAACCCTCTCCGTATCCATGGATTCAGCCATTAATTCATTCATTTGTAAAATAGCCATTTGTTCACAGAATGTTAAACAAAAAAATTCGTTGGAACCAGATGAATCAGATTTTAAAGGCATTGACTTGTCCTCCAACCCAAAGAAATGTTTTTCTATAGTAATGTCTCTGACAAATTTATTTATATTTAATAGGGTGGAGAACAGGTCAAAGTCTTGTACAGGAGAAAAATTCAACCCTAGACCTAGAACACTTGTTTGATCTATGGTAATTTTGAAGCTAGACAAATTCACCACATCAAGACAGTTATTGTCAACATTATCTACTTGCGGTACCGCGTTGACATATGATGCGGTTTTTTTATGATGTTTCCGCTCACCTCGCCGTCTTGGGCGTTTTTAGAATTTTTGCTGCCTTTAATAAATTTCAGTTTCTTATAATAAGATAGTCTCTCAGTAGTAGCCTCTTCCTTCGATTTGTGGCTTGTTGATTCCTGTTCAGATTCCTCTGGATCACTTGATACTTGTGACAACTCCGAGCCCGAAGAGTTAAAACTTACTCGCATTGGCCTGGCATGGTGTCTATCAGACTTTTTTAAGATGGATTTGGGGGTATTATATTGTGAATCACGTCTTCCCCACTCATAAACCTGATCATTTTTATAGTCAAAGATGTCCCGCTGAAATTTTTTGTGTTTAGTGTCCATAATTTCTTGTTCAATTTGTTCCAAAGTTGTTGTCATTTTGGCATGGGTAGTTAAATAAGATTCCATGTTTTCATAAGGCTTGAGATCCAGTTTGAAGACTTCTATTTCCTTTTGCAGGGTAGTTAATTTGGCTTGTTCATATTCTATGATGTGAGCCATCAGTTTAAAGGAACAATTAGTTAGAATATCGTTCCATCCCTGGATAAATGGTTCAGAAAAGACAGTGGTGGGTATTTTTTTGAGGCGTAGTCCTCTGGGAATCATTTGTTTCTCTAAATAGTTCGTCAATGTAGTATGATCCCACCACACACGTATTTCCTGAAGTAACATTTTTTCAAGATTGTGCATTTTTGTCTCCAGGTCTAGTGAATTTTGCAACAATGAGTCTTGTTCAGAGAAAACCTTTGCGGATTTAGATCTGCGGTCTGAGATGGAAGAAGCCGCCATGTGTGTCCAGGCACTTGACAAATAGCTGGAAAAACTTAAACAATGAGATACTTGTATGCACACCGAGGATATAGGCTTGGGAGACAGCAGGTGTGGTGCACGGACTGAGAGCCTTAGGCCTCTTTCAGACGGGCGTTGCGGGTGCACTCCGTCAAACAGTGCGGGTGCGTTGCGGGAATTGCCGCGATTTTTCCCTGCGAGTGCAAAGCGCTGTCATGCGTTTTGCACGCGCGGGAGAAAAATCGGCACTTTTGGTACCCAGACCCGAACCTGCACTTCTTCACAGAAGTGCATGTTTGGGTCAGAAATTGTCCCGCTGGTATTATTTCACATTATAACATAGTTATAATGTAAAATAATACCCTTGGCCATCTCCCTAATGTTGAACCCGGTGCAGAATGGGTTTAAAATAATAAACTAATCATAACTTACCTGGTCCATTTGATCGCGAAGCCCGGCCTCCTCTCCGTTAGCTTGAAAGATGTAAAGGACCTGTAATGATGTCACAGCATCACATGGCCCAATCACCTGCTCCATCACTATGGTGATGGAGCATGTGATTGGTCCATGTGACCACGTGACATCATCCAAGATCCTAAGCACTATCCACAGCCTGAGGATAGTGATTAAGGACCTTGGATGATGTCACATGGTCACATGGACCAATCACATGCTCCATCACCATAGTGATGGAGCAGGTGATTGGGCCATGTGATGCGACGTCATCACAGGTCCTTTAGATCATCGATGCTGCAGGGAAAGAGAGGACAGATCGCGACTACGCGATCAAGTGGCTAAGGTAAGTTTACTTTTATTATTTTTAACCCCTTCCTCATCATTTAACAATGCATTCTTTATTAAGAATGCTATTATTTCCCCTTATAACCATGTAAAACGCAGAATATAGAACATGCTGCGATTTTCACGCAACGCAGAAGTGATGCGTGAAAATCACCGCTCATGTGCACAGCCCCATAGAAATGAATGGGTCCGGATTCAGTGCGGGTGCAATGCGTCCTCCTCACGCATTGCACCCGCGCGGAAAACTCGCCCGTGTGAAAGGGGCCTTATAGTAACAAAAAGAAGTGTGGTTGTCCAGCTCACCTGCACATGAAGAATAAGCATGTCATGTCATTTTTAGCGTACACTAAACACCGTAATATCAAAAACAAATCAAAAACCTTGTCGTCATTGTGGGTTTTTTTCAATTTCACACAACAAATAATTTTTTTTCCTGTTTTCCAATACAAGACAGGGTAAATTAAATGGTGCCATTAAAAAATTCAACTTATCCCGCAAAAAATTAGCCCTTATATATGTTTTATGATCTGAAAATTAAAAAAATGGCTATTGGAATGTGGGGAGGAAAAGACAAAGAAGATGCAAAAAAATTAAATGGGTCCAGTGCAAGTAACACACAACTGCAAAATGATATATAGCATTCGATTAGCTGCAAGTGATGGTACTGGACTCACTATTTTTATGTGCACAACATAGATGTATTCAATAAAGATTAATATGTTTTATAATTCTCTGTATGACATTGCACCTTCTTGTTGGATATATCTGATATTGTTGTATGAGGTAGTCTTTTGTCCTGTAATGTGCGTTTTCCTGTTATATTGTTTTATTATTCTTTTTTTTTCTGCCATGACACTTGATGATCATCATTTTCTAAGGTTCAACTTCTAAGCTGGAGCCTGACAACATTCTGGCCTTGATTTATATTAATGTTACACCACCTGCTGGCTACTTTATGAAAAACAATGTGTTTCCAAAAACAAATTTTTGCTATTACCAATGTGTTAAAAAAAAAAAAAAAGACATATTGCAAAATTATAACACAATGCTAACCTAATGCTGACTGCCACCTGTTACATCTGCTTCTCTTTTAATTATTTAATATACTTTAACTAATGAAATAACATATGAAGAGTTTTAAACTTTTAGAAATTAATGTCCATCATGTCATTTCCAAGTACTTTGCAGTTACCCATAGTTCAACAGTGCAGACGTATTCTATAGAAGCTAATTATCTCATCGGAATCTGCGTCTCTTCAAACAGACCTATAGTTTGGGGAATTTTCTTGGTGATAGATTATCTTTAAAGAAGATCTGCCATCAGACAATGTTTGCCTATGTAAGGGCAGCATTGTATAGAGACAAATCGATGTACTATTAGCATCCAAAACTATTTGAATCCAAAAACGTAGAATCTCAAGGTAAGCGATCATTTTTTTATTACATAGCCGGTATAGCTGTGTTTGCTGTGTATGAGGCACGGAATCATGCCATTGTAGACACATGGTTAGTGGCTTATGGCTTTACGCAAATGAGAAAAGTAATTAGGGCAGATCTAGATATTCCATGCAGTGATGTACATATCAAGGATCAAACATACATAGTGACGTACATAGCAAGGATCAAACCAGGCCCCCCCACACAGGACAGAAGGGTTTCTGCCTAAACCCTTTTCAATGACCCTTGTGCCATTTTTCCATTGCTTCATTTGCTAAAATTTGTTCCTTTAGAGGTAGAGTTCTGGCAAAGTTTTCACCTCCAGTAGAAGAAGATATAATCCCAACTAAGACGGGGCCCCCTCTTGCCCTTGGCCCCATAGCAGTCACAAGGTCTGCCACTATGGTAGTTACGCCCCTGATTCCATGTTATTTCCAAACCTCTTCTTTAGCTCAGCATATGTTTCATCTTAGACCACATGCACCTCCCATATTATACCAGAGATAATATTGATAATCCCTGCCTTATCCCTGGGTTCAGACCTGAGCGTTCTAGAAACGCGTGTTTTACGCGCGTTTTTGTCGCGCGTATTTCAGCGCGTTTTTGCAAATAGGAAACGCGCGTTCGTACGCGCGTTCTTGTGATTGACTACTGTGGTGTCAATCATAAAACGCGCGACAAACGCCCCAAAAAAAGCTCAAGTACTTGTTTATGCGTCGGGCGTTTTACAGCGCGTTCAAACGCGCTGTAAAACGCTCAAGTGAGAACCAGGGCCATAGGAAAGCATTGGTTTTCATGTGTTGAGCGTTTTACAGCGCGTTTGAACGCGCTGTAAAACGCTCAGGTGTGAACTTAGGGTTAGAGATGAGTGAATTTCTTGAACTTCGTTTAGTGTCCGAATTGGCAAAAAAAAATTGACTTGTGTCCGAATTGATTTTACACAAAGCAAATATGCTCCAATTGGCCTGAAAATTGGCGCCTGAGGTCTCATTTTCAGGACTCAGATTTTTTAATATCTTTTCATCATTTCTTTTTTAATTATTTTTTAATTGTTGCTCTTTCTAGCCCCCTCTTTTAAGCCCTTAAGTGCAATAACAGCAACAACAAATATTGTCAGAGTGACACTTACATACATAGCTATGGGTAGACGCATCAAACCCTCAAACGGTTGACGGTTTTAACAAACTGCATGTTCAAAAACTGCCTTGTTACATGTGTTATGCTTTCTCATATTAGAAATCTTCCAAAAATTGTCCCTGTAGTGGGACCAAGTGTCTAAAAATGATGGCTTAATTGGTACAGATACCTGCCCCTGTTTATACACACACATGGTAATCAGAAGAAACAATTGCTTTTTCTACACAAGCGTCCAAAAATTAGGCATTAATAGGGAAGAATGACTGCCAGTGTTTATACACACACACACATACACATGCTCGTTGTCATAAGAAAGAATGGGAGACATTTATTAAACATGTTGCACCAGAATTATGGCGTAAAATGCACCAAAAAAAAAAAGAATGCAGTTTTGATTTGCAGCAAATATATCAACAGTTTTCTCCAGAATTTTCACCATAAAGAATGCATCACGCCAAAAATGAGTTACTGTATAAAAGTGGGTGGGGCTTTCAAACTGGAGCATATTACACCTCATTTATCATCCTCTTATAGACAGACATGGCTCAATTAGTTTCAGACAATAAAGCCAGCTTATGTGGTGGTCTTTTGTGTAAAAAGTGACATTTATGAAAAGAAAACCAACTTGTTATGGGAACAAGTGATAGGTAAGTAAAGGACGCATTTATTTTTATCTAAAATAAATTATCAGCAGTCACAATTTACCAGTGGAAATGTCGCAAATATGCTTCAAAAGTTGCAAATATGTATGTTTCAAAAGACGCAAGTGTGGACTGTCAGGGTTGGCTGAAATGGCGCATATCTGTTTAAAAAAGTCACATTTTAGCTCTATCGACATTAAAATGTCGCAAATAGGTGAATAATCAAGTTTATATTTAAAAAAGTCACGTTTTAAAAGTGGTGTGCACCTTTTTATATATGAGGTGAAACAAATTGCCACTTTTGATCTGTAATATAACGCCATTATTAAAAAATGTCCCCCAATGACTTGTTCTAAAGTTGACCAAGCTTGGAAAATCCTCCCTTTAATTTGGGACCAGCAGCAGTACAATGTGAATGTATTAAGGGTAAGGTTTGTAGGTTAATAGTGACAACAATAGTAGCCACAGCAGTAGCAGCAAATCATTGAACAGACAAGGTAATAGATGTGTGTACAGCTGTGTTGAGGTAGTAATAGTAGTTGTAGTGGTGGCTGTGTAGCAGTATTGGTAGTGGATAGGGGTAATGGAAGTGGCAGTAGGGGATTAGCAACAGGGAGTAGTAGATGCGGTGATGGCAGCAGCAGCCATAAGGAATAGAACATGATTATAGGCAAGCAGACAGTGGCATGATGTCGAAAGAAGCAGCAGGTATATGGTGCAGAACATGATGCTAGGCAGGTAGACAGGGGAAGGCAGGGGAATTATGACAACAGGATATAGTACTGAACACAATAATAGAAAGATATACAGTGGCAGATGCATGATGGGGCACCGTCAGCAATGGTATATCTATTCATCGGCCTCAACCAGAGTTCAGTGAAGAACTTCACAGATCCATGTTTTGTACACTGCCGGAGAACAACTTTGTCCGTTTTGGTGTGATGAAGCTGCCTGCCTTGCTGAAAACTCTCTGTCAGATGACACAGGAGACTGGACAAGCCAGTACAGAGTGAGCATCCTCAGTCAGATCTGGCCATTGTTACAATATGGATGCCCAGAAATCCATGGGATCAGGGTAGGACTGAATCTGGGTGTTCGGATGGTATGTTTGCTGATTTTTGTCAGCCTGGGTTGGCACATGAAAAAATTGCTCTATTGGGTTGATGACACTGAATTAGCTGCTGCTTGTGGTAGTAGAAACAGCAGGAAGTGGGTGACTTGGCGGTGGACGGAGAGGAGTCTCCCAGTCAGACACGCAGTCAGCAGGTGTCTGCTTCCTGAAAGTTGCAGCTTCCCTTTCAGCAACAGGAAAACATTCCTCCAATTTGCTTTGATACTGACAGTCTAAAAGCATGGCTATCCAGTAACCATCAGATTGCTTGATGGTAAGTATATGCCTGTCATTATGTAGGCAAGCAAGCATACAGCTTGCCATTCTTCCAACCATGCCTGAGGACCACGTTCTTATAGGCTCCATCTCTCAGTGAGATGATCATCAGTCTTGTCCTCCTGCGCAAGCGATTCGTCCTCCTGCTGCTCCTCCTCCTCCAGTGCTAGCTCCTCCTCCTCCTCCGACATTGGACTCTCTCCATGTGGGTCCCCACAAATGCAGAGCAGCCGGCAAGATGGGTACGCTGTTGTTCCTCCATTGTCCCTTGTTGCATCAGCGTGAGCATCTGCTCTAATCTCAAATTTGCAAAATAAGCGTAGCATTAGCACCAGAATGTTTTTATAATTATGGCATAATTGTACTTTATTTGTGTTTGCAGAGTGCTGTTGCATTGTCTTTTTTCTTTACTCTTCTATTTTCAGTCATTAACTGGTGATGCAGCATCATGTGCTGCAATAGAGCCACAGTGCCTACATTTCTGTTTGAAAACAAAAAACTTGTTTTAGTCCTGCAGATCTTGAACACGGCAATATTGTTGTCTTCTAGCATTGTGGAGAAAAATTGCCAGACAGGAGATATTCGCATGATCCGCACAATTCTAGTGGCAACAGTCCTTGACTTAGGTTTGGCACGTTTTGAGCCTGCGACAACAGTATCATTGGCATCACCAGTTACCAAGCTCACCCTAATAGAAGCAGATCTGGCCATGGCAGTTTTTTGGGGGGTTCTGGCCCTATGTTTTCTATGGTTTATTGCCACCATGGTCACCACCCTCCTCCTCTAATTCTACATTCTCCTCAGCACCCTGATCCGGCCCTCAGGTCCTGTCCAACATACAATCATTGTCATCGTCATCCTCAGCTTCCACACCACTTTTGTAAGACTGTGATATGTCATTGAGGGCTTCTTGGCCCCCTTCCTGATTACCTTCTCTGCATTTGCCCAGAGTGCCACTGTTGATATCACTGCCCCAACCTACCACTTCAACTGTGGCTACATGTGCCACTACTATCACTAACACCACCAACAAAGCTATGTATGGGGTCCCCTGCCTCTGCTTGAACCTTTTACTTTGAAAATTTGCAGGAAAAACCATGAAGGAGGAAGATGAGCATCACATGACACTGGGCTGAATTGGTGGGGAGGGTTGCGCTGATTGGCTCAGAGGCTGAAAGGTAGCAGTAGGCAGGTCCTTATGCTAAGACAGAAGAATCGCAATTCTATCTTCAGCTTCTGACCTGGAATGGTGACTTGTGGCAAAAAGCTATTACAGACACAAGCCACTAATGCAATATGAGAGGCACACTATATGCAGTGTATGTGGAGTGAATCTGTCAGCAGATTTTTGCCTATGAAATCGGCAGCTGAAAGCATTTGTGTTGGTCCCATGTTTATATGTATCCGATTGCTGAGAAAAATGAGGTTTTATTATATGCAAATGAGCCTCTAGGAGCAATGGGCTCTGCTCTCCCTGTAATGGCAATGCATATACATTTGTATATGTTTTTTTTAAAATGTATGTAAAAATGTATCCACTTGACGCACCTCAAAAACGAGATGTTAACAGACCCTAAATGTTCTGTCCATTCCCAATTATTGTGATCTTGGATTGGAGGGTTTCGTTTACAAATACAAGTCCATTTCTGCCAAGGGCACAAAATCTGCAACTGCAAAATCTGTACCAAATCATGCAGATTTTGACGGCATCGAAATCCACATTCTATCTGCGGCATAAATTAAAATCCCCACCATATGTCAAGTTATGTGCAGATTTAAATATGGACATTCTATACAGCATTTAGACAATATTTTTTAAGATCTCATCAACTTCGCTGCTGCTGTACAATGCTTCCAATTTGCCGCACGAAAATCTGCAACATTTATGCCACATGGGAACATACCATATAAAATTTTTTAATGCAAAACCACTTTGCAATCCTTTTTATTTTATTAGTCTACAAACCCTTGTGTAATTGTATTGCCATTCACAGCATATAATAATAATAGTAACAATAGCAATAATAACAGGCACAGCAGTCATACAGAGTTTTCCATTCTGTATTATTAGATGACTCTATGCCACCCTAGAGACAAAAAGGTCAAAGTAAAATTTGCTTAGGATGACTTAATATCTATGTTAGCTAAGTGAAAACTCAAACATATTTTGCATTTGAAAGCTGAGCATGAATTTACTGGTCAGCAGGTCTAGTAATAACAGCAGAAATTCAGTTATGAGTGCCGCTCGTTATTTTGCATTAGAAACCAGATAAAAGGGTGATGCAAGATAAAGCAGCGGGGACTAAAGCATGTATGGGTAAACCCACAAATGCTTGAATAAATATGATCCTGTTATTAGCTAAATGTTGTTTTTGGATGCATGCTTTTAGGATCACTGAAGTCCGTTTATTAAGCATGATAAATGGAGCTGAGTAGTCCTGAAAGCTCACATCTAAAAGCCTCAGTTAACCAATAAAAGTATTATATTTAGCTAACCATGTGTAAAGAAGAGGACTGAGTGCTATTGAAAGCCTGATTCTACAAGCATCAGTTAACTTATAAAGCTTCCTCTTTACCAATAATGCATTCATTTTTTTTTTTTTTTAAATGAAGTCACATAAGAAAGATTTTATAAAATTATGCTGCACAAAGTGTTATGTTAGTGTTCAACTTTGTTCATGAAAAATGTCAGCCTACTATTATATTCTATACAAATCTCTTAGCTACACATCACAAAACTTCCACAGTTATATAAAGTTATTGACACATGATTGCATTGGCACACACAGACAATTTTATTAGGGTAAGCACAAAGGGTATTGAATGCTGCAGGAGTGGGCACATTTTCAGCATAGGATCTGCTTTTTCTAAGTTCAGTGATCTAAAAGGAAATCAGGAGAATATGCATCTGGCACAATGAGAAGAATTTCTAAAAATTGTTCTTTTTTTTAGATACTCTAATGCCTTTATGACAGCAGTCATAGTTAGTTACTTATTTTACCAACTCCATAGCCATGCCTTCTTCTTACATCCCACCTGCCTTCTTCTGTGCTAAAGAACCCAGAAGGGTACTTGTTAGACCTTCTACATAATACATAATACAAAAAACACCTTCCAGCATTAAAAGATAACTTTTAATAGATAATTTTAAAAGAAGTAACGTAAATAACCTGAAGATGAGCTTCAACAACCTTTTCACTCTGATACCAGGTCAAGTCTTGATAAATGCGGACAGATATAAATAAATAAGGCAACACCAATGGAAAAGGTTAAGCCCTCTCTACTTACATTTAGTATACATGCTCAGGAACCGTGGGAACATGATGTCATATCTTGGATAGCCTGGTAAGAGGGAATATATAGATGATCCCTATTAAACCCTAGCTTCCCTATCTATCCGTTAGCCCAGGGAAACCCGCTGATGCTGAGGGTCCCCTGTCCGCGTTCCTAATACTGCTGATTGCCCTAGTCAGACCCTTACCAAAGGAATAGGATAGACCAGGAGAAACAGAAGATATAATGTCTACAACAAAACGTTTAAAAAAATAGAGGATAGTCCGCAAAGTAACAATATATACGTCCCAACGCGGCGTTTTCCCAGCAAAACACTGGTTCATCAGGGGACTGTGTACCTGGACTTTTAGGTATAAGATAGCCTGGTAAGAGGGAATATATAGATGATCCCTATTAAACCCTAGCATCCCTATCTATCCCTTAGCCCAGGGAAACCCCCTAATGGTGAGGGTCCCCTGTCCGCGTTCCTAATACTGCTGATTGCCCTAGTCAGACCCTTACCAAAGGAATAGGATAGACCAGGAGAAACAGAAGATATAATGTCTACAACAAAACGTTCCACACCTCTGTTTGGTTCTTTCTTATCTTTCTATTCTCTCTAGGCGCCGTTCTACGGCGAGATACAGGCTGCGTTTCATATCCTGTCACATGACAATATCCGGGTTTAGCTGTGGGTCTGGCTGTGGAACGCATGTGCGTTCCACTGTAGCGTTTTCACTAATTAAATAGCATTTGGCACAAAAAGCGGACTCTGGGTATGTTTAAAATTGCGCTACTCTTACAGGGCATCTGTGAGCTATCCTTAGTGGTGATACAGAGTTGATCCTTCAGTAAATATACACTTTGAACTAATAACAAGGAGGAGGAAGTGGAGGGGAGGTAACCACTAATCAATGGACCCATATAAGGCGCCAGTTTTCAAAGCATCAGTGAGACGCCTTCATCTCAGTGCCTTCATCTGAACACAGGTCTGTCTTCATTTCCCTATCTAGGGACGTTATACTCCAGATATTTATTATACTATATACTGGGTATTTTTGTTCAGGGTCTAAAACCTAAAACCCTGAACCAAGAAAATCCTGTGTACACTCAGAAATCCATCTATTGAGACCAAGACTGGCTGCCTGCTGACTAAAGGATCAGATGACATCATCCCATTGAAGTCTGTGGAGAGGGGCGGTGGATGATTATGTAGGAAGCGCACAAAGACTAGACAAGCCAGATTGAGTCTTCTATCTCAATCCAACTGCTTTATTCATATTTATGTTAGTAATGTCCTATTTGGTGCATCTGAGTGATTCTGAGTATTAGAGGGTTAAGGAGCAAAATCTGCTGTCTCCATGTGCATTCCATGGGCAGACATAATGAGCAGCTAATTTCCACCAGCTCAAAGACAACTAAGAGTTATAGATACAGCCTAAAGAATTCTGAATTATAGACACATATTACTTATCATTTTTATCGTTATTTTTTATTTTATAAGTTATCCAAACAACTATTGTCCATATGGATTTTCTGACAACTGTGTCTAGGAAAAAAAGAGGTTGGCAGGTTGACAACCTTGGTGGCTATCTAAACATCAACTTAATTCAACTTCTGCAAATCCTATAGTTGCATCTCTGGAGGTTCCTACAGATATCACTACACTCAGCAGGTACTCATCTGTGTGTATGCTGGACAGAGGAAAACTACCTTTATGCTGTTATTTATAGCAATATTCATCTTAGTGTGTCAGATTGAGAACCACAGCCACATTTGAGACAGGAAAGATCTCTGAAAATGCCCTACTATTCTAGGCAGATGATACAAAGGAGCAATAATGAGTAAAGTAGAAAGCACTTTCCAGATTAAAAATAATCCAAGACCCATTTTAAAACATAGTGAAGCTGAAGTTCATAGTGGAAAAATACAGTTTAGGTGTTTCCCCATAATATCAACCTATGAAATATAACAAGGATATGCCCTAACACAGATTGGAGGGGATACTACTGCTGTGACCACCACTGCTTGGACATCCGTAATCCTTAGAACAAAGAGGCAATGGAGGCCACTATGGGTTTTTTTTCATTTGTCTTGTATATAGAGATGCTTGGATGTGTATAAACTCCTATGTAAATGTGCCTGATTTTCATCCACAGGCTACATTTTGGTGCATCTGTGAGGCCTGGGCAGTGTCGGACTGGGATGCCTAGGGCCCACCAGTAAAATTCATTCTGGGGGCCCACAGATACAGCGACATGCAAATATTACCTGCCCACACAAAGACAGACAGCAACAAGACGCTAACAGATGATTGATTTTGGGGTTCTCTGCAACAACTTCAAAAGGTGGGTCCCAGGGAAGAGAAGATACTTGCTGGCCTGCCTCTATTCCTAGAGGCCATCTTAACCTTCTAATGTGTCTATAATAATAAACTGGATAGTCATCCCGATTTTTTTATTGATATAGGTTATTTCAGATGCTGTGCTGGTGGATGAAGGGCCCACATTTCTCAGGGGCCCACCGGGGGATTCCCCTGTTCCCCTGTGGGCCAGTCCGAGCCTGGGCCTGGGCCATATCAGCCAGTCTTAGGTCGGGCTCACAGCCTCCTCTCTCCTCTCATTGCAAGCATGGCGACATGCTGGAGGTAACTGGTGAGTATGTTGCGAGTCGGCCTTTGCACTCCTATAACTCCTATAATACTGTCCCCTAGTATTGCCCATACAGCACAGATAGGTGAGCGTTAGGTCAAGCTACTTGAGAAACCTTGGCACGGTGCTCGGGCTCAGACATGTCCTCCATAGTAGGATATGTTGGGTAATTCTCAATTTTAACATTAGAATGAGGGTTAGTAAGACCGCAGAGTGCAACTGTCTTTTCTATTGTTATTGTTATATTATTTCACATCCACACAATTGCCATCTTGTGTAGGATGTCTATTGTCGTACATGTGGTTCTCTGCGGGCATCCTCCATTGTATGCATTTTTGCTGGGGATTGCCATTAGCAACAGGCTACGAGTGCAAGATCTGATCCCCTTTTTATATATGCACAACTGCATTGGGTTTGAGCACTTCTTGCCTGTTTAACACCACGCCATTTTTTCAGTTGTTTTGTATATAGAGATGCTTGGAGGTGTATAAACTCCTATGTAAATGTGCCTGATTTCCATCCAGAGGCTACATTTTGGTGCACCTGTGAGGCCTGGGCCATATCAGCCAGTCTTAGGTGGGGCTCAACTGGGGAGTTTGCCGTGAGGCAGCCTTTACACTTCTGTAATGCGCCCACTGGCTCCTGGTATTGCCCATACGGCACAGGTAGGTGAGTGTTAGGTCCCGAGCTACTTGAGAAACCTTGGCATTTTTGCTGGGGATCGCCATTAGCAATGGGCTACAAGTGTGGGATCTGCTCCCCTGTATATATATGCACAACTGTATTTGGGTTTGATCAGCCCCTGCCTGTTTAACACCACAACATTTTTTCATTTGTTCACAATGGTTTATTCCCTGATACAGCAATGTATTCAACCAGGTACAGGTACTATGCATAGAACTGCAACAAAGCTATAATGTAGAGATAATGGCACTCACATGTGATTTCTGCACAGCCCCACATCAGAAACGAGTTGTGCACATGAGGATTGAAAACAAAATAATCAGGGTTAATATTTTTCACATTGTGCGTTATATTTTATAGTTTTGAGCTAGTTATATAGTGTTTTACACCTACTGTTTTTTATTTTCTGATTATCTTTATTTATTATTATTTTTTCTGCACATTAACATGGGGGCAGCCATCTTGTCTGAGTGGCTGTCAACAGCAGTTAAAGCTATGATTCACAGCAGCCACATGGATGACAGAGATTTGAAGCTTGGAGAGGACACTATGCAAGAGTTTTTTTTAGACATGCTCGGTTATGTGTGGAGAGGTCACTGTGCAGGGAGGGGGAGCAGATAAGCTGTGATCATTGTGGTCATGTGCTATCTATAAATTGGTTTTACCTTTTACTGCAATCCTGTCTGTAATTTTCAACATATGTTTAGCATAAAGGCATTGTTTAAACAGTAAGTCATTTTCTGATTATACGTTCGCTTGAAAGCTCTGAAAAATCCACTAAGGTGACAACAGAAAAATTAGAGTTATGGAAGAAGTTAATTCAGAGTGAAAACATAAAGGAAGGCGAACAGGAGTCAAAGTAATAAAATAGCTGAGCTGTCAGATAAATAGGTGGTTATTAATGTGTTATAAAAGAAAGGAACATTGTAATACAAAAAATACACATTCAGCAATTCAGGTGAGCTCTTATATGGCAACAGCAGAGTATAGAAAACATAGAGGTAAATGTGCAAATAGAAAAAAGTGATAAACGAATCATGGGGGAAAGGATGTGTGAGGAGGGGGTCCCACCGCTAAAATTGATATCAAATCAATTTGATATGCCATCAAAGCCTGATAAGGTAATGCTTGACCTTTGGAACTTCAGTCTAAGGGTCCATTCACACGTCCGTTTGTGTTTTGCGGATCCACGGATCCGCATAGCACGGACATCGGCGATGTGCGTTCCGCAATTTGCGGACCGCACATCACCGGCACTCTCATAGAAAATGCCTTTTCTTGTCCGCAATTGCGGCCAAGAATAGGACATGTTCTATTTTTTTCGGGAACGCGATTGCGGACCGGAAGTGCGGATCCGCAATTGCGGACCCGGCCGGGACATCATCTGTCCCTATTGAAACTAATGGGTCCGCAATTCGGTTCCGCAAAATGCGGAACAGAATTGCGGACGCGTGAATGGACCCTAAGGGTACTTTCACACTAGCGTTTTGGATTCCTTTTGTGAGATCCGTTTCAGGGCTCTCACAAATGGTCCAAAACAGATCAGTTAAGCAAAACACGGACATCGGCGATGTGCGTTCCGCAAATTGCGGACCGCACATCGCCGGCACTCTCATAGAAAATGCCTTTTCTTGTCCGCAATTGCGGCCAAGAATAGGACATGTTCTATTTTTTCCGGGAACGCGATTACGGATCGAAGTGCGGATCCGCACTGCGGACCCGGCCGGACATCATCTGTCCCTATTGAAACTAATGGGTCCGCACTCGGTTCCGCAAAATGCGGAACAGAATTGCGGACGCGTGAATGGACCCTAAGGGTACTTTCACACTAGCGTTTTGGATTCCTTTGTGAGATCCGTTTCAGGGCTCTCACAAATGGTCCAAAACAGATCAGTTAAGCAAAACACGGACATCGGCGATGTGCGTCTCGCAGAATTGGCGGACCGCACATCGCCGGCACTCTCATAGAAAATGCCTTTTCTTGTCCGCAATTGCAGACAAGAATAGGACATGTTCTATTTTTTTCGGGAACGCGATTGCGGACCGGAAGTGCGGATCCGCAATTGCGGACCTGGCCGGGACATCATCTGTCCCCATTGAAACTAATGTGTCCGCAATTCCATTCCGCAAAATGCGGAACAGAATTGCGGACGTGTGAATGGACCCTAAGGGTACTTTTACACTAGCGTTTTGGATTCCGTTTGTGAGATCCGTTTCAGGGCTCTCACAAACAGTCAAAAACGAGTCAGTTAAGCCCCAATGCATTCTGAATGGATAAGGATCCGTTCAGAATGCATCAGTTAGGCTCCGTTCCGCCTCTATTCCGTTTTAGAGGCGGACACCAAAACGCAGCATGCAGCATTTTGGTGTCCGTCTGAAGAGGCGGAGCCTAATGGATCAGTTTTTTTTTACAATGTAAGTCAATGGGGAAGGATCCGTTTTCAATGACACAATATGGTGCATTTGAAAACGGATCCGTTCCCCATTGACTTTCAATGTAATTCAAAACGGACTTTTGGACTTTGTCATTTTTCTTTAAACCTAATGCAAACGGATCCGTTCTGAATGGATACAAACGTTTGCATTATAGGTGCGGATCCGTCTATGCAAATAAACAGACTGATCCGCACCAACGCAAGTGTGAAAGTACCCTAACTCAGGTAATGAAGGAGATACAGAGGAATGTCAGCACAGCCTCATTCAAAGTACAGGGAAAGATTACTCAAGGTGTAAGGATGGGGAGGAATCATTCCTCAAGCATATGTGTTGAACAGGGTTCATTCGGGGAGGTGACAGCCTGGGTGATAAGAAAGCCCATTTTTCTGTGTAATAGTGGAAAAAGAAAAAAAATATTTGCCACTCAGCAGTGCAGTGATTCAGAAGCCCTGTTTGTCGTGTATTAGTGACAAAATAAAAAACATTTTATATAACATTGGATTATTTGATCTAACAGTATGTCATACAGAGAAGTATGTCATACAGAGAAGGGCCAGGCTCTGCACATGGGAGTGGCAAAGGCGTAAATGTTTCTGGCGCAGGCAGAGGTCGCAGCACGGTAAGTGGGCATGGTAGCAGGGGTCGCAGCGAGAGGCCTGAGCTCCCGCTGTCATCTAGCGGTCGTGTCTTGACCAGCTACCCAGCAGTTCTTGAATGGTTGATTAGGTCATCCACTTCATCCCAAGTGACATCAGACACCCCCAGCCAAGAGTCGTGGGTTTCTCTGACACGACGCTTAGTTGGTATGACCCGGGAGCAGGCCGTCTGCCTCCACCTGTCCTCAACCTGCCTCTGTCCTTTCCTGTTCCCTCAGCCAGAGAAGTATTATATGCTGTGGGCTCGGCTCCACTTTTCAGCGAGGATGAGCTACTAGAGGACAGTCAGCAGCTAATTCCCAGCCAAGATCTGGAGGAGACATCCGTGGCTTCCTCCACTAGACGGGCAAGTACTGAAAAGGAGAGTGGTGTGAGAGCTGGTGTTGCGAAGGGGTCAGGCTCCTGACCCAGAGACGGTTGAGGAGGACATCAGTGACTTGCAGACAGTACTCAATAATAATAAAGTAGCTGATCGCACTTGGGAGTCGGGTGACGAAGGGGCTTTATCATCATCGGGAGAAGAGAGTGGCAACTTGCCCGTAAGCCAGCGACGGAGCCAGCAAGTCGCTAGCATGGCCAGGCTTCAGCAGGAGGGCAGCAGTGAAATGTCGGGAGTTAAACATGCCTGGGGTACACCACCCACTTCTCAGGAGCCTACCAGCCCGGAAGTAGCGGTGCACGGGTTCATGGAGGCAGCGGCGGTAACAGTCAGTCGGTGCATAGTGTTGGGGGTAAAATCACCTACTTGCCGGTGTGGCAGTTTTTTGTTAAGCCGCCAGAGGAGGTGAACATGGCCATATGCAGAATATGTGGGCCGAAGGTGAAGTGTGGCCAGGGTGCCAATGTTGGCACCACGGCCCTCTGTCAACATATGCAGTGTCACCATAAAGTAGCCTGGGAGAACTGTGGCTCCAATGTGGTGGTCCAGCCTGCCTCAGCAACCGGTGCATCACCCAGTGGCACGCACCCGGCTTCAGGCAGTCAAAGCTCCACCACCTCAGGCTAAGGGAGCAGTCTGTCCTTCCCATCATCTGCTGGTCCTGATGCTCCTGATGCTCTTCCTCCTACTCAGTCATTCCGTCAGCAATCGATCACCGAACCGATTGCCAAGAGACAACAGTATGCGTGCACGCATCCAAAGGCGCAGAAGCTGAAAGTGCTCCTGTCCAAGTTGCTGGGGTTTCAGTCCCTCCCTTTCCAAGTGGTGCATCTTTCCGAGAACTGATGGCTTGAGCCGAGGTGGATAGACCCAAGCCGTCATTTCTTTTCCAAAAAGGCAGTACCAGCCCTGCACAAGTATGTAGAACAGAAGGTAGGCCAGTCCTTTAGCCTGTCAGTGTCTGCCAAAGTGCACGACAGCGTCGAGTTGTGGAGCTGTAACTACAGTCAGGGAAAATACTGGCTGGTCAGGGGACCAGAGACGTGGCGCCTAGATTTCACCGCCACAAGAGCCCTGTGGGGGCTGAACTGGAAGAGGAGGAGTATATTGGAGCACAAGCAATGTGTACTGAAACGGGTGGTTTTTCTACACAGGTGACAGGAGAGGAGGAGCAGGAGCAGCCAAAGGAGCTACTGGGCGATGAGGAAGATGAGGCAGAGGACCCAGACACACTGTGGCAGTATGCAGTGGAGATGTAGGCAGGGAGTCCCTCCGAGTCGCTTGCACAAATGGCCCGATGCAAATGGCGCACTTGCTTGCGTAGTGACAGCCGAATTGTCACCATTCGGCAGAATGATGACTTCTGGCTCTCCACCTTGTTGGACCCTCTCTACCGGTCCAAAATGGGGGCCTTTTTTACACCTGCTGAGATCGAGGACAAACTGAACTACTATAGAGACATCCTATGTAGTCAGTTGGCCGCTGCCTATCTGCGCCATCGTCCATCCTCTCACAGGTCCGACTGGGGGGGGGGGCCCTCTGCGCTTACATTCCACTGCCATGGCTGCTGGGGAGGGGTGGGGTGGCAGGAGCAGTACCAGCTCCATCAGCAGCAGCCTGAGTCTAGAGTCGCTGAAGAGCAGCTTTCTTCACCCGCATACTGAAGACACTACTCACCAGCAGCAGCAGCTAAACCTGGAGCAGTCCAAGAGACCCAGGCTCCTTGCATGTGGAGATCCTGTGAAATGTCAGAGAGCATATACCATAGTGAAGTACCCTCATGAACCACGTACCTCCACCACTCCTTTCAGCGGTTTTTCTTTTAAGTACACTATAATGCGCCCTGACGAAGCTCCACAAGCTGATTTTATTGCTCTTTTTGTGAGTATAATTAAAAAGATATTAATCTATATATGATGGTATTGCACCAGAGGAGTTTTTTATTGCCATTATAGTGTACTGAAAAGAAAAACTGCTGAAAGGAGGAAACAAGTTCTATTGGAGGAGGGAGTGTATTATATGTCCCAACTTTCTCTGTGTCTAGTAAGTATATAGGAGTGGTGGAGGTATGTGGTTCATGAGGGTACTTCACTACGGTATATGCTCTCTGACATTTCACAGGATCTCCACATGCAAGGAGCCTGGGTCTCTTGGACGACTCGATTAAGTGCCACATTGACGTATCGTGGGAAACAAGAGAGGAAGGGACGTGCGGTCTCAATACCTTTGCGTTTTGAACTGTTGAATGTGAATTGATCCCAACACTTACAGAGACTCGCAGCGAAGAACCGTCCGAAAACACTGGTGACTGTTGTTTTTAAGACCTGGAGCAGGACCTGAACGAGCAGGTGGTGGCATACTTGGACAGCAACCCGCCACCCCACATTAACCTCTTGCCGCCACGCTAACGCCGATGGGCGTCAGCGCGGCGGCTCTCTCAGGTCTCAGTCACGCCTATCGGCGTCATCTCGTGAGACCTGAGATTTCACATGAACGCGCGCGCGGCGTGCGCGCGCGTTCATGTGATCGGAGCCGGGACAACTGAAACTACAGCCTGCCAGCGCTGATCATGCGCTGGCAGGCTGTAGATGCGGAAAAAAACGCATTTAAATCGCATATCAGACGCTGTTTTTAAACAGCGTCTGATATGCCTAATGTCTGCTCGTCTGGTGGTCCCTTTGTTTGGGACCACCAGAGGAAAATAGGAAAAGTGCACCAATCACTACACACACCCCCCACCCCCCATCACTGATTAACCCCTGATCACCCATGTCACCCCCTGATCACCCCCTGTCACCCCCTGTCACTAATCACCCCCTACAGGCTCATTCAGACGTCCGTATGTGTTTTGTGGATCCATGGATCTGCGGATCCATGGATCTGCGGATCCGCAAAATACGGACACCGGCAATGCGCTTCCGCATTTTGCAGATCCGCACAGAACTATATAGAAAATGCTTTTCTTGTCCGCATTGCGGACAAGAATAGGACATGTTCTATATTTTTGCGGAACGGAAGTGCAGACCCGGAAGCGCGGATCCGTAATTCCGGATCCGAGCGGGACAAAGTCTGTCCCCATAGAAATGAATGGGTCCGCAATTCCGTTCCGCAAACAGAGTTTCGGACGTGTGAATGGGGCATAAGGGTCCCCTATCACCGCCAGTTAGCTAGCTACTTGTTAGGTAGCTAGCGCCCAGCCCACCGCACCACAGTCACTGATTTTGGCAGAGATTTTTTCATCCACATTGACCGATGCGAATGAAAAAATCTGTGCCGTTCATTTTTTTTTATTTTTCAGCGCAGCGGCTGAACGGAAAAAAATCTCATTACCCGTATGCTCAATATACGGAGAATCGCAGAAACTCCTAATGCTGGCCATACGTGTAATGATTGTGGAGACCCCTCAAATGCCAGAGCAGTACAAACACCTCACATGTGACCCCATTTTAGAAAGAAGACACCCCAAGGTATTCCGTGAGGGGTATGGCGAGTTCATGTAAAATTTTATTTTTGTCACAAGTTAGTGGAATATGAGACTTTGTAAAAAAAAATATATATATATATATATCAATTTCCGCTAACTTGTGTCAAAAATTTTTTTATGTGAACTCGCCATGCCCCTCACGGATTACCTTGGGGTGTCTTCTTTCCACAATGGGGTCACATGGGGGTATTTATACTGCCCTGGCATTTTAGGGGTCCTAAAGCGTGAGAATCCAAATACGTAAAAATGCCCTGTGAAATCCTAAAGGTACTCATTGGTTTTAGGGCCCTTTGCGCATCTTGGCTGCAAAAAGTGTCACACATGTGGTATCGCCGAACTCAGGAGAAGTAGGGCAATGTGTTTTGGGGTGTATTTTTACATATACCCATGCTGGGTGAGAGAAATATCTCTGTAAACGACAACTTTTTAAATTTTTTTATTCGAAGTTGGCAATTTACAGAGATATTTCTCTCACCCAGTATGGGTATATGTAAAATACACCCTAAAACACATTGCCCTACTTCTCCTGAGTACGGCGATACCACATGAGTGACACTTTTTGCAGCCAAGATGCGCAAAGGGGCCCAAATTCCAATGAGTACCTTTTAGGAGGGCATTTTTACGCATTTTCTTCTCACGCTTTAGGGCCCCTAAAATGCCAGGGCAGTATAAATACCCCACATGTGACCCCATTTTGGAAGAAGACACCCCAAAGGGAGACTTTGTGAGAAAAACAATAAAAATCAATTTCCACTAACTTGTGCCCAAAATTTTTTTCTATGAACTCGCCATGCCCCTCATGGAATACCTTGGGGTGTCTTCTTTCCAAAATGGGGTCACATGTGGGGTATTTATACTGCCCTGGCATTTTAGGGGCCCTAAAGCATGAGAAGAAAAATGCGTAAAATGCCCTTCCTAAAGGTACTCATGGGATTAGGGCCTTTGCGCATCCAGGCTGCAAAAAGTGTCACACATGTGGTATCGCCGTACTCAGGAGAAGTGGGGCAATGTGTTTTGGGGTGTATTTTTATATATACCCCTGCTGGGTGTGAGAAATATCTCTGTAAACGACAATTTTTAATTTTTTTTATACAAAGTTGTCAGTTTACAGAGATATTTCTCTCACCCAACATGGGTATAAGTAAAAATACACCCCAAAACACATTGCCCTTCTCCTGAGTACGGCGATACCACATGAGTGACACTTTATTGCAGCCTGGGTCCGCAAAGGGGCCCTAAAACCAATGAGTACCTTTAGCTTTTACATGGCTGCTCACAATTTAGCCCCGCCCAAAATGCCAGAACAGTACAAACACCCCACAAATGACCCCATTTCGGAAAGTAGACACCCCAAGGTATTCACTGAGGGGCATAATGAGCCCGTATGAGATTTTTTTTTTTTTTGCCAGAAGTTAGCAGAAATTGAAACTTTATTATTATTTTTTTTTCCTCAGAAAGTGTCATTTTCCGCTAACTTGTGAAAAAAAATGAAATGATACATGAACTCACCATGCCCCCCTGCGAATACTTTGGGGTGTCTTCTTTCTAAAATGGTGTCATTTGGGGGTATTTATACTATCCTGGCATTCTAGCACCTGAAGAAACATGACAGGCGCTCAGAAAGTCAGAGCTGCTTCAAAATGCCGAAATTCACTTTTTGCACCATAGTTTGTAAACGCTATAACTTTTACCCAAACCAATAAATATACACTTATTGGACTTTTTTTTTTATCAAAGACATGTAGAACAATACATTTAGAGAAAAATTTATATAGAAATGTAGTTTTTTAAAAAAAAAATTACAACAGAAAGTGAAAAATGTCATTTTTTTGCAAAAATGTCGTTAAATTTTTATTAATAGCAAAAAAAGTAAAAATGTCAGCAACAATGAAATACCACCAAATGAAAGCTCTATTAGTGAGAAGATAAGGAGGTAAAATTCATTTGGGTGGTAAGTTGCATGACGGAGCAATAAACGGTGAAAGTAGTGTAGTGCGGAATTGTAAAAAAGGGCCTGGTCACTAGGGGGGTATAAACCTGTGGTCTTCAAGTGGTTAAAGTTCATGAGGGTACTTCATTACGGTATATGATCTCTGACATTTCACAGGATCTCCACATGCAAGGAGCCTGGGTCTCTTGGACGACTCGATTAAGTGCCACATTTACATAGCGTGGGAAACAAGAGAGGAAGGGTCGTGCGGTCTCAATACCTTTGCGTTTTGAACTGTTGAATGTGAATTGATCCCAACACTTACAGAGACTCGCAGCGAAGAACCGTCCGAAAACACTGGTGACTGTTGTTTTTAAGACCTGGAGCAGGACCTGAACGAGCAGGTGGTGGCATACTTGGACAGCAACCCGCCACCCCACATTAAAGATCTGCTGGACTACTGGGCAGTCAAAATGGATTTATGGCCGCATCTAGCAGAGTTTGCCCTGGAAAAGCTGTCCTGCCCGGCCAGTAGTGTGGCATCAGAGCGGATATTTAGTGCGGCGGGGGCCATAGTTACCCCAAGAAGAACTTGTCTGTCCACCCAAAATGTGGAGAGGCTGACCTTTGTCAAGATGAATCAGCCAGGATTTCCACCCACCAATGCCTGATGCATCAGATTATATCATCCATGCTGCCTCACCCAAACCTTGACAAAAGAGACCGGTTTCTTATGGCTACCTGCCTAAGCTATTATTCTGATGCTGCCACCCGCCTGATGCCACACATCTGATGCCAAGTGCTCCTTCTTATACCCACCATCATCAGCAGGTACTGTTTTTGCCACCTTCCTCTACACCCTGTCGTCATGCCACTCTGTGGCCTCCTCCTGATGCTGTCGCCACCTCCACACTCTTTTATTGTGCCTCTCTGTGACCTCCTGATGATGCTGCTGCCACCTCCACACTCTGTGATTGTGAGACGATGTGGCCACCTCCTGGTGCTGCTGCCCCTACCTCCAATCTCTGTAATTGTGCCACTCTGTGACCTCCTGATGCTGCTGCTATCTCCACACACACGCCATTGTGCCATGCTGTGGCCTCCTCCCGATTCTCATGATGCTGCTGCCATCTCCAGACTCCTCCTCCTCCTGATGCTCCTTATGTTGCTGCTGCCACCTCCAAATTCTGTCGTGGGGCCACTCTGTGGCCTCCTCCTGATGATGCTGCTGCTGTCGCCACCTCCACACTCTGTCACTGTGCCACTATGTGGCCTCTTGATGCTGCTGCCACCTCCAGAATGTAATTTTGCCACTCTGTGACCTACTGATGCTGCCGCCACCTCCTCACTCATTGAGCCACCCTGTGGCCTCCTCCTGATGCAGCTGCTGCCACCACATCCAAACTCTGTCATTGTGCCACTCTGTGACCTCCTGATGCTGCTGCCGCCACCTCCACATGCTGCGATTGTGCCTCAGGTCCTTTAGATGGCAGCTAATGCTTGAAGAAGACAGAAGAGATCGCAACTATACGATCAAGTGGATAAGTCGAGTTAATTTTTTTACCCCTCCATCCACATTTTACTGAATTGAGAATGCTATTATTTTCACTTATAACTAGTGTTGAGTGAACAGTTCGAGCACCCGAATTTTTGGGTGTCCGGGACACGGACCCGAACCCGGACATTTTCAAAAACGTTCAGGTACGGGTTCGTTGTTCGGCGATTACTTCCCGCTTTCTGAAGGGCTGCACAGCAGCCAATCAGCTAGCGTTTTACTTCTTGCCCTAAGAGCCCATCACAGCCATGCCTACTAATGGCATGGCTGTGATTGGCCAAGTGCAGCATGTGACCCAGCCTCTATTTAAGCTGGAGTCACGTAGCGCCGCTCGTCACAATGCTCTGATTAGTGTAGGGAGAGGACGCAGCTTATGTGAGGGTGAGACTAGGCAGGCAAAAGTCAGCAACAGCACCTAATGAACGGATCGATCTACAGCTGTGAATGATTGAACTTCTGTTAGTTACTTGCTCACTGGTTTTTAGGCTGCACAGAGCGTTTTTCTGTCACTTATTTTCTGGGGTGATCGGCAGACATTTTGTGACTTGTGGTGCACCAGAACAAGCTGCCACCAAGTCCATCAATCCATCAATACTAGTTTTTTTTTGCTATATCCTACATCAGGGGCTTGGCTGTGCTAATTGTCACCCCTAGAAACTCAGGATAGCAATTTCTATATTTTATTAAGGGGTTAATTACAATTGCCCAAATACCAATCCCCTAAATCTGGTGTTCCAGCTTTGGCTAGCCAAGTATAATAGTGTCCGCCAAAACATATATTTTGTTCTGGGGTGAAATTCAATTGCCAAAATAGCAATACCATAAATCAGTGGTTTCAGCTGTGGCTGGCAAAATATAATAGTGTCCACCAAAACATATATTTTGTTCTGGGGTGAAATTCAATTGCCAAAATAGCAATACCATAAATCAGTGGTTTCAGCTGTGGCTGGCAAAGTATAATAGTGTCCGCCAAACATATATTTTGTTCTGGGGTGAAATTCAATTGCCAAAATAGCAATACCCTGAATCTGGTGTCCCAGCTGTTGCAGGACAAGATTCATAGTGTCCGCCAAAACATATATTTTGTTCTGGGGTGAAATTCAATTGCCAAAATAGCAATACCCTGAATCTGGTGTCCCAGCTGTTGCAGGACAAGATTCATAGTGTCCGCCAAAACATATATTTTGTTCTGGGGTGAAATTCAATTGCCAAAATAGCAATACCCTGAATCTGGTGTCCCAGCTGTTGCAGGCCAAGATTCAAGTGTCCGCCAAAACATATATTTTGTTCTTGGGTGAAATTCAATTGCCAAAATAGCAATACCCTGAATCTGGTGTCCCAGCTGTTGCAGGCCAAGATTCATAGTGTCCGCCAAAACATATATTTTGTTCTGGGGTGAAATTCAATTGCCAAAATAGCAATACCCTGAATCTGGTGTCCCAGCTGTTGCAGGCCAAGATTCATAGTGTCCGCCAAAACATATATTTTGTTCTGGGGTGAAATTAAATTGCCAAAATAGCAATACCCTGAATCTGGTGTCCCAGCTGTTGCAGGCCAAGATTCATAGTGTCCATCAAAACATATATTTTGTTCTGGGGTGAAATTAAATTGCCAAAATAGTAATACCCTGAATCTGGTGTTCGAGCTGTTGCAGGCCAATTGTAAATCTGCCCATAAAAGGATACCTTTCATCCAGGGCCTAAATACTAGCCCTAAAAGAGATATTCCCCTAAATCAGTGGTTACTGCTGTGCCTGGATTAGTGTAATACGCTACATAAATAAATAGGCAGATAGTGTTAGGTGCCTGTAAAAAAAGGCCTGAATTTGAAATCAATACATTGGGCCAAATATTTTTTTTCTTATTGTGGTGCTTGGTGAACGGTAACAATGAGGAAAACATCTAGTAAGGGACGCGGACGCGGTCGTGGTGGTGTTAGTGTACCCTCTTGTGCTGGGAGGGGACGTGGCCATTCTGCCACAGCCACACGTCCTAGTGAACCAACTACCTCAGGTTCCAGTACCCGCCAGAATTTACAGCGATATTTGGTGGGGCCCAATGCCGTTCTAAGGAAGGTAAGGCCTGAGCAGGTACAGGCGTTAGTCAATTTGGTGGCCGACAGTGGATAAAGCATGTTCACAACATTATCTCCCACCCAGTCTTCTGCAGAAAGCGCACAGGTGGCACCTGAAAACCAAGCCCATCAGTCTGTCACATCACCCCCATGCATATTAGGGAAACTGTCTGAGCCTCAAGTTATGCAGCAGTCTCTTATGCTGTTTGAAGACTCTGCTGGCAGGGTTTCCCAAGGGAATCCACCTAGCCCTTCCCCAGTGATGGAAGACATAGAATGCACTGATGCACAACCACTGATGTTTCCTGATGATGAGGACATGGGAATACCACCTCATCGGAGTCCGCACGTCTCTGATGATGACGAAACACAGGTGCCAACTGCTGCGTCTTTCTGCAGTGTGCAGACCGAACAGGAGGTCAGGGAGGAAGACTGTGTGGAAGACGATGCAGGGGACGATGAGGTCCTAGACCCCACATGAAATGAAGGTCGTGCCACTGACTTTCATAGTTCAGAGGAAGAGGCAGTGGTGAGACCGAGCCAACAGCGTAGCAAAAGAGAGAGCAGGGGGCAAAAGCAGAACAGCCGCCTCCAAGAGAGTTCGCCTGCTACTGGCCACCGCCACCAGGGACCGAGCACCCCAAAGGCAGCTTCAAGGAGTTCCCTGGCATGGCACTTCTTTAAACAATGTGCTGACGACAAGACCCGAGTGGTTTGCATGCTGTGCCATCAGAGCTTGAAGCGAGGCATTAACGTTCTGAACCTTAGCACAACCTGCATGACCAGGCATCTACATGCAAAGCATGAACTGCAGTGGAGTAAACACCTTAAAAACAAGAAACTCACCCTGGCTCCCCCTGCTCCCTCTTGTGCTGCTGCCTCGGCCTCTTCCTCCGCCTCGGGAGGAATGTTGGCACCTGCCGCCCACCAAACAGAGGATGTGCCACCGACAACACCTCCTGCGTCACCAAGCATCTCCACCATGTCACACGGCAGCGTTCAGCTCTCCATCTCACAAACCTTGGAGAGAAAGCGTAAATTCCCACCTACCCACCCTCGAGCCCTGGGCCTGAATGCCAGCATTTCTAAACTACTGGCCTTTGAAATGCTGTCAAACAGCTGATGTCCATGGCTGTCCCACAGTATGTTGTTCCCAGCCGCCACTACTTCTCCAAGACAGCCGTGCCTTCCCTGCACAACCAAGTATCCGATAAAATCAAGTGTGCACTGCGCAAAGCCATCTGTGGCAAGGTCCACCTAACCACAGATACGTGGACCAGTAAGCACGGCCAGGGACGCTATATCTCCCTAACTTCACACTGGGTAAATGTAGTGGCGGCTGGGCCACAGGCGGAGAGTTCCTTGGCGCATGTCCTTCCGCCGCCAAGGATCGCAGGGCATCATTCTTTGCCTCCTGTAGCCTCCTCCTCCTTCTCTGCTTCCACCAGCTCATCCAGTCAGACACACACCTTCACCACCAACTTCAGCACAGCCCGGGGTAAACGTCAGCAGGCCATTCTGAAACTCATATGTTTGGGGGACAGGCCCCACACCGCGCAGGAGTTGTGGCGGGGTATTGAACAACAGACCGAAGAGTGGTTTTTGCCGGTGGGCCTCTAGCCCGGCCTGGTGGTGTGCGATAATGGGCGAAATCCTTGCCTGGCGCATGTGCTGAATTTGGTGGTGCAAAAGTTCATTCACAACTACCCCGACATGTCAGAGCTGCTGCATAAAGTGCGGGCTGTCTGTGCGCGCTTCTGGCGTTCACATCCTGCCGCTGCTCGCCTGTCTGCGCTACAGCGGAACTTCGGCCTTCCTGCTCACCGCCTCATATGCTACGTGCCCACCAGGTGGAACTCCACCTTGCACATGCTGGAGAGACTGTGCGAGCAGCAGCAGGCCATAGTGGAGTTTCACCTGGAGCACACACGCGTCAGTCGCACTGCGGAACAGCACCACTTCACCACCAATGATTGGGCCTCCATGAGAGACCTGTGTGCCCTGTTGCGCTGTTTCGAGTACTCCACCAACATGGCCAGTGGAGATGACACCGTTATCAGCGTTACAATACCACTTCTATGTCTCCTTGAGAAAACGCTTAGGGCGATGATGGAAGAGGAGGTGGCCCAGGAGGAGGAGGAGGAGGAGGATGAGGGGTCATTTTTAGCAATTTCAGGCCAGTCTGTTAGAAGTGGCTCAGAGGGAGGTTTTTTGCAACAGCAGAGGCCAGGTACAAATGTGGCCAGCCAGGGCCCACTACTGGAGGACGAGGAGGATAAGGAGGAGGTGGAGGAGGATGAGGATGAAGCAGGTTCACAGCAGGGTGGCACCCGACACAGCTCAGGCCTATCATTGGTGCGTGGCTGGGGGGATACGGAGGACGATGACGATACGCCTTCCACAGAGGACAGCTTGTCCTTACCTCTGGGGAGCCTGGAACACATGAGCGACTACATGCTGCAGTGCCTGCGCAACAACAGCAGAGTTGCCCACATTTTAACGTGTGCGGACTACTGGGTTGCCACCCTGCTGGATCCCTGGTACAAAGACAATGTGCCCACCTTACTTCCTGCACCGGAGCGTGATAGGAAGATGCGCGAGTACAAGCGCACGCTGGTAGAGGCGCTCCTGAGAGCATTCCCAAATGTCACAGGGGAACAGGTGGAAGCCCAAGGCGAAGGCAGAGGAGGAGCAAGAGGTCGCCAATGCAGCTGTGTCACGGCCAGCTCCTCTGAGAGGCAGCGTTAGCATGGCAGAAATGTGGAAAAGTTTTGTCTCCACGCCACAGCTAACTGCACCACCACCTGATACGGAACGTGTTAGCAGGAGGCAGCATTTCACTAACATGGTTGAACAGTACGTCTGCACACCCCTCCACGTACTGACTGATGGTTCGGCGCCATTCAACTTCTGGGTCTCCAAATTGTCCACGTGGCCAGAGTTAGCATTTTATGCCTTGGGGGTGCTGGCCTGCCCGGCGGCAAGCGTTTTGTCTGAACGTGTATTCAGCACGGCAGGGGGCGTCATTACTGACAAACGCAGCCGCCTGTCCACAGCCAATGTGGACAAGCTGACGTTCATAAAAATGAACCAGGCATGGATCCCACAGGACCTGTGCCTCCCTTGTGCAGAATAGACATTTATAACTGCCTCCCCCTCAACCATGTATTCTTGTACTCCGGGGCACTTCTTTATTGAATCCTCATTTTTTTTACTTTACCATGATCTTGCGGTGCAACCCAAAGTTGAATGAACCTCTCCTCTGTCTGGGTGGTGGGGCCGAAATAACTGAGAGTGGCCTTCTCCGGTGGTGGCTGATATGACGCATGATTCCTTGCTGTGGGACCTCTCTTCTCTGTCTGGGTGCTGGGCCGAAATAACTGAGAGTGGCCTTCTCCGGTGGTGGTTGATATGACGCATGATTCCTTGCTGTGGGACCTCTCTCCTCTGTCTGGGTGCTGGGCCGAAATAACTGAGAGTGGCCTTCTCCAGTGGTGGTTGATATGACGCATGATTCCTTGCTGTGGGACCTCTCTCCTCTGTCTGGGTGCTGGGCCGAAATAACTGAGTGGCCTTCTCCAGTGGTGGGTGATATGATGCATGATTCCTTGATGTGGGACCTGTATCCTCGGTCTGGGTGCTGGGCTGAAATAACTGAAAGTGGCCTTCTCCAGTGGTGGGTGATATGACGCATGATTCCTTGCTGTGGGACCTCTCTCCTCTGTCTGGGTGCTGGGGCCGAAATAACTGAGTGGCCTTCTCCAGTGGTGGGTGATATGACGCATGATTCCTTGATGTGGGACCTGTTTACTCGGTCTGGGTGCTGGGCTGAAATAACTGAAAGTGGCCTTCTCCAGTGGTGGGTGATATGACGCATGATTCCTTGCTGTAGGACCTCTCTCCTCTGTCTGGGTGCTGGGGCCGAAATAACTGAGTGGCCTTCTCCAGTGGTGGGTGATATGACGCATGATTCCTTCCTGTGGGACATCTCTCCTCTGTCTGGGTGCTGGGGCCGAAATAACTGAGTGGCCTTCTCCAGTGGTGGGTGATCTGACACATGATTCCTTGATGTGGGACCTGTATCCTCGGTCTGGGTGCTGGGCTGAAATAACTGAGAGTGGCCTTCTCCGGTGGTGGTTGATATGACGCATGATTCCTTGCTGTGGGACCTCTCTCCTCTGTCTGGGTGCTGGGCCGAAATAACTGAGTGGCCTTCTCCAGTGGTGGGTGATATGATGCATGATTCCTTGATGTGGGACCTGTATCCTCGGTCTGGGTGCTGGGCTGAAATAACTGAAAGTGGCCTTCTCCAGTGGTGGGTGATATGACGCATGATTCCTTGCTGTGGGACCTCTCTCCTCTGTCTGGGTGCTGGGGCCGAAATAACTGAGTAGCCTTCTCCAGTGGTGGGTGATATGACGCATGATTCCTTGATGTGGGACCTGTATCCTCGGTCTGGGTGCTGGGCTGAAATAACTGAAAGTGGCCTTCTCCAGTGGTGGGTGATATGACGCATGATTCCTTGATGTGGGACCTGTATCCTCGGTCTGGGTGCTGGGCTGAAATAACTGAAAGTGGCCTTCTCCAGTGGTGGGTGATATGACGCATGATTCCTTGCTGTGGGACCTCTCTCCTCTGTCTGGGTGCTGGGGCCAAAATAACTGAAAGTGGCCTTCTCCAGTGTTGGGTGATATGACGCATGATTCCTTGCAGTGGGACTTCTCTCCAATTGATATTGGTTTCATTTTATTTATTTTATTTTATTTTAATTCATTTCCCGATCCACATTTGTTTGCAGGGGATTTACCTACATTTTGCTGCCTTTGGCAGCCCTCTAGCCCGTTCCTGGACTATTTTAGAGCCTTTTTAGTGCCTAAAAGTTCGGGTCCCCATTGACTCACCCGAACTTCCAGGTGTTCGCTCATCTCTACTTATAACCATGTTATAAGGGAAAATAATAAAGATCGGGTCCCGTCTCTTAGCAACCTTGGGGGAAAATCACACTGCTACCGCACTTGCTTGCGGATGCTTACGATTTTCCCGCAGCCCCATTCACTTCTATGGGGCCTGCGTTGCGTGAAAAACGCACCAAATAGAGCATGCTGCGATTTTCACGCAACGTGAAAACGAAGTTATGCGTGAAAATCACCGCTCATGTGCATAGCCCCATAGAAATTATTGGGTCCGGATTCAGTGCGGGTGAAATGCGTTCACCTCACGCATTGCACCCGCGCAGAAATCACGCCCGTGTGAAAGGGGCCTTGGAAGGCTTAGAAGTTTAGAAGCAAATCTTGAAATTTTTCAGAAAATTTCCAAAACCCACTTTTTAAGGACCAGTTCAGGTCTGAAGTCACTTTGTGAGGCTTACATAATAGAAACCAACCCATAAATGACCCCATTTTAGAAACTACAACCCTTTACATACATTGTTAACCCTTTAGGTGTTCCACTAGAATTAATGGAAAATGGAGATGAAATTTCAGAATTTCAATTTTTGGCAGATTTTCCATTTTAATCATTTTTTTCCACTAACAAAGCAAATATTAACAGCCAAACAAAACTCAATATTTATTGCCCTGATTCTGTAGTTTACAGAAAAAAAATATGTGGTCATAAACTGCTGTACGGGCAGAAGGAAAGAGCACCATGTGGGTTTTGGAGGGCAGATTTCATTGGGATAATTTTAACTTGCCATGTCACATTTGAAGACCCCCTGATGCACTACTAGAGTAGAAACTCCAAAAATGTTACCCCATTTTGGAAACTACGGGATAAGGTGGCAGTTTTGTTGGTACTATTTTAAGGTACATATGATTTTTGGTTGCTCTATATTACACTTTTTGTGAGGCAAGTTAACCAAAAATTTGCTGTTTTGGCACTGTTTTTATTTTTTGTTATTTACAACGTTTATCTGACAGGTTAGATCATGTGCTAATTTTATAGAGCAGGTTATTACGAACGTGACAATACCAAACATGACTACTTATTTTTGGTTGTCTGTTTCACGTTTACATAATAAAGCATTTTTGAAAAAAAAAATGTTTTTAGTGTCTCCATATTCTTAAAGCCATATATTTTTTTAATTTTTTGCGTGACTGTCTTATGTAGGGGCAAATTTTTTTCGGTATGAGATGATGTTTGATTGGTACTATTTTAGGGAGCATATGACTTTTTGATCGCTTGGTATTACACTTTTTGTGATGTAAGGTGACAGAAAAATAGCTTTTTTAACACTTTTTTTTTTTTTTTAGGGTGTTCACCTGAGGGATTAGGTCATGTGATTTTTTTTTTTTTTTAGAGCAGGTCGTTATGGATGTGGCAATACCTAATATGTATGCTTTTTTATTTATTTAAGTTTCACACAATATTATCTTTTTTTGAAACAAACATAAAAATCATGTTTCAGTGTCTGAGAGCCATAGTGTTTTTTAATTTTTGGGGCAATTGTCTTAAGTAGGGTAATATTTTTGGTTGTCTGTTTCACGTTTACATAATAAAACATTTTTGAAAAAAAAATGTTTTTAGTGTCTCCATATTCTTAAAGCCATATATTTTTTTAATTTTTTGCGTGACTGTCTTATGTAGGGGCAAATTTTTTTCGGTATGAGATGATGTTTGATTGGTACTATTTTAGGGAGCATATGACTTTTTGATCGCTTGGTATTACACTTTTTGTGATGTAAGGTGACAGAAAAATAGCTTTTTTGACACTTTTTTTTTTTTTTTAGGGTGTTCACCTGAGGGATTAGGTCATGTGATTTTTTTTTTTTTTAGAGCAGGTCGTTATGGATGTGGCAATACCTAATATGTATGCTTTTTTATTTATTTAAGTTTCACGCAATATTATCTTTTTTTGAAACAAACATAAAAATCATGTTTCAGTGTCTGAGAGCCATAGTGTTTTTTAATTTTTGGGGCAATTGTCTTAAGTAGGGTAATATTTTTGCGGGATGAGATGAAGGTTTGATTGGTACAATTTTGGGGTGCATATGACTTTTTGATCGCTTGCTATTAATAGCTTTTTTGACACCTTTTTATTTTTTACAGTGTTCTCCTGAGGGGTTAGGTCATGAGGTATTTTATAGAGTAGGATGTTACGGACGCGACAATACCTAACATGTATACTTAAATTTTTTTTTACATTTAACACAATAAAAGCATTTTTGAAACGAAAAAAAATCATGTTTTAGTGTATCCATAGTCTGAGAGTTATATTTTTTTTTATTTTTGGGGTGATCGTCCTATGTAGGGTCTATTTTTTTTCAGTATGAAGTGATGGTTAGATTGGTACTATTTTGGGGGTCATACGCCTTTTTAATCGCTTGGTGTTGCGCTTTTTGAAACAGTTTTTATTTTATTTTTTATGGTGTTTATTGGACGGGGTGGATCATGTGATCTATTTATAGAGCCGGTCGTTACGGACGGGGCGATACCTAATATGTGTGTTTTTTCTTTTTTTCCTATTTTTTATTATAAAATTAACTTGAAACTTAATTTTCTTTTATTGAAAACACTTCTTTTTTACTTTTTTTTTTAAACTTTATTTCTGTCCCACTCTAGGACTTCATCTTTTGGGGGTCTGATCCCCTCTGCAATTCATTACAATACACTGAGTAATGCACTAACAGGTTGCCTAGGAGACCCCGACTGCACGGCATTGGGCTGCCTTTCCACACCGTGTTCCACGCCACAGCAGAGGGGGTACCTGGTGCACTCTTTCACTTGCCGCAAACTCCTTCTATGTCGCGGTCAGCACTGACCACGGCATAGAAGGGGTTAATCTGCCGGCATCACTGTAAACAGCAATGCCGGCGGATACAGCAGGGGCCCAGCCACCAGGGACTGCCGGACCCCTGCAGTGATCCGCGCCCGCCCAATCAGCCCGCCGTGCATGTATAGAGGAATGTGTTCTGGCACAGCATCCCCGCCGTACATGCACGGCATTTTACGTTAAGGGGTTAAGCATATATCCACTGTTAAACATTATTGTATAGTTTATATATACAATATCTCACAAAAGTGATTATACCCCTCACATTTTTGTAAACATTTTATTATATCTTTTCATGAGACAATACTGAAGATATGACACTTTGATACAATGTAAAGTAGTCAGTATACAGCTTGTATAGATTGTATAATTTGGTGTGCCCTCAAAATAACTCAACACACAGCCATTAACCTCCTTAGCGGTAATCCCAAATGTGGCTCGGGGGTTAATTTACACTGCAATCAGCGGTAAACCCAAGCTACACTCGGGATTACCATGGGTTGATTTGAACGGGGCAGGCATAGATGCGGAGAGCACACAGTTTGTTGTCTGCATGTGCATTTCCAGAGCCCGGCGGGAACCTCCGGCTGCAGCTCCGGAAGACTGTAAAAAATTATTGCTGGAAACATACCGCCAGGGAGGTTAATGTCTAAACTGCTGACAACAAAAGTGAGTACATCCCTGTGCCTAATTAGCCATTTTCCCTCCCCAGTGTCATGTGACTCATTAGTGTTAAAAGGTCTCAGGTGTGAATGGGGAGCAGGTGTGTTAAATTTGGTGTTATCGCCCTTACACTCCCTCATACTGGTCACTGGAAGTTCTTCATGGCACCTCATGGCAAAGAACTCTCTGAGAATCTGAAAAAAAGAATTGTTGCTCTACATAAAGGCCAGTGATGGCGAACTTATGGCAGGGGTGCCAGAGGCGGCACTCTCTGTGGGCACCCACGCCGTGGAAAAAGTCTAAGGCCTCCTGCACATGACTGTATGGTTTTGCGGTCCGTTTTAAACGGATCCGTTTTTTTGTTTCAGTAGTGCTTCCGTTCCGTTTTTTCCGTTTGTGAGCCATTTTTTGCGGTTCGCAAACTGAAACGGAAGCATACAATAATGTCTGGGCATTAAATATTTTCAAGAGATGGTTCCGCAAAAACGGATTAGATACGAAAGACATGCGGATGTGTTCTGTATGCATTCCGGTTTTTTTTGCGGACCCATTGACTTAAATGTAGCCACGAAACGTGATTTGCGGGAAATAGGACATGTTCTATCTTTGAACGGAAATATGGAAACGGAAGGCTTATGGAGTACCGTGCCGTTTTCTTTTTTGCGGATCCATTGAAATGAATGGTTCCGTAGATAATGATAATGCACAAGAAAGCCTGCAAACAGTTTGCTGAAAACAAGCCGACTATGGTTTACTGGAACCATGTCCTGTGGTCTGATGAGACCAAGATAAACTTATTTGGTTCAGATGGTGTCAGGTGTGTGTGAGGAGTACAAAGACAAGTGTGTGCTACCTACAGTCAAGCATGGGAGTGTCATGGTTTGGGGCTGCAAAAATGCTGCTGGCTGTGGGGAGCTACAGTTCATTGAGGGAACCATGAATGCCAACATGTAATGTGACGTACTGAAGCAGAGCATGATCCCCTCCCTTCAGAAATTGGGCCACAGGGCATTATTCCAATCTGATAACGACCCCAAACACTTCCAAGATGACCACTGCCTTGCTAAAAAAACAAAGGATAAAGATGCTGGACTGGCCAAGCATGTCTCCAGACCCAAACCCTATTAAGCATCTGTTGGGCATCCTCAAACGAAAGGTTAAAGAGCGCAAGGACTCTAACATCCACCAGCTCCGTGATGTCATCATGGAGAAGTGGAAGAGGATTCCAGTGGAAACCTAGGAAGCTCTAGTGAACTTCATGCCCAAGAGAGTTAGAGCAGTGCTGGAAACAATGGTGGCCACACAAAATATTGACATTTTGGGCACAATATGGCCATTTTCACTTAGGGGTGGATTCACTTTTTTGCCAGCAGTTTAGATATTAATGGCTGTGTGTTGAGTTATTATAAGGGCACGCTTAATTTACACTGTTATACAAGCTGTACACTGACTACTTTACATTGTATTAAAGTGTCATATCTTCAGTGTTGTCCCATGAAAAGATAGAATAAAATGTTTACAAACATGTGAGGTGTGTACTCACTTTTGTGAGATACTGTACACAAAAGTCATTGCATTACTTATGCTAATCTTAATGCACAACCTGTATGATAACCTAGAGCTTCATTCATAATACGGCTAGAGGACAATATGCTCACACACCTCTACTAGAGTGCCAGCAATATATTACTCTGCAGTATAGGGCGTTGCATTTTGAGAATGCTAATTTTCCTTACATTAGGTTACTATAGCATACAGAAATCAATGTAAGGACTCTAGTACCTACAGTGCATCTCATCAGAGCATGCCCTATACTTATTCTGAGCAAGCGGGATGTTGTCATATTACAGTTCATCAGCCTGCAGAATTGAGAATCCAGCATTAGATAATAATAATACGGGGATTAGCTCAAAACTAGTACAGGAAAAAATAAATAGATTTCCACAGTTTATCAATTTCTTTACTTATTTTTTAAAATATAATAAATATAATGTATAAATTGTATAAAGTGTGTGTATGTACTTGAACATAATCAGAAATAATTATTATTTAAAGCATTAAAAGCAAACATTGGAAAAACTGATGAAAAGACGCTTAGGCATACCTGGTGGATATCAACACTTTAACCTTTGAGTCAACCTTTTTGAATTATTGACTACATTATAGACAAATATGTATTATCCTGAGGAGTTGCAGGGAAGTTTTACTTAAAATCACTTTGATTTATCCCTCTAATTTTAAATGAAACGCATGCTTGACCAGGGGATTTAGATTTTACAGCATAAATAGACAACCCTAATTTACTAAGAAGACAGCATCATGACAGCATCACAAGGACCTCTCCTAAACTCATTTATAATCATTGTTAATAAAATGGCTTTGAGGAGGGAAGTGAGCCCAGGAGCCCAGGAAGCTTTTCACTTGACATATAAATAACATGCATGAGTTTAGATTTCTTTGTTTTGGAGCGACTGTTTAGAAGAAAAGAAAATAACCTTTACTGCATGGTAGGAATAAAAAAAGGATGATTCATCTCTGTAAATCTGCTTGTTGAATTTGATGGATCATTCTTAAAAGCAATGCTGCTAATCTTCAGGTTTTCTTTTTTTAGGTTATTCACAGATCAGTGGGTTTTCTGGCTAATACAGGTCCTGATTCTCTTCTGTCTTCACACATGGTATTCATCATATCTTGACAAGGAAAGACCTTCAGTCAACAAATAACCTTCACTGAAGTAAGACATGTAAGTGGGTTTCTGTGTGAAAGCTAGCTTTTATGGATGAATAAAAACAAGTACATTGTAACAATACCAGCATTATTTGTTTTACTGCTTAGCATAATTTGTTTATTTGAATTATTTATTTTACTTCAACTTGTATCAAGTCAAAGAAAGGAAAATAGAAGAAAATAAATCTGTGTATATATTTTATGCACTTATATAGCGCTGACATATTCTGCAGTGCTTTACAGATATTAGCATCAAGCTGTCCCCAATGGGGCTCACAATCTAAGTCCCTATCAGTATGTCTTTGTAATGTGGGAGGAAACCAGAGTGCCCAAATGAAACCTCAAAAATGGGGAGCACACACAAACTCAATGCAGATGTTGTCTTTGGTCAATTTCAAACCTAGGAATCCAGTGCTGCATGGCACCAGTGCTAACCACTGAGCCACCGTGATGCCCATGTTCCAAATTCCAATGAGCAAATTACATATAAACATCTCTCTCCCTCTCTCTATGTCTGTATCTATATATACAGTACTGTGCAAAGGTAGATTAAAAAAAAATGCTGCAAAGTATTGGCTGTATTACACTGGCCAATTGTCGGCAGATCATCACTGACAAGCGTTCGCAGGAACACTTGTTAGCATTGAACTGCCTGTGTAATACTGTGGACAATTACCTGATGAATGAGCAAACGCTTGTTCATCAGGAAATCACAATCTTTCAGCAGGTTTAAAAATCAGGGCTTCCTGGCGGCAGATCGTTCTGTCTTATCACGATCTTCTGCCAGCAAATAATGATTCATTATGAGGACAAGCGATGGCATTAGCAATCGTGCCTCCCCATACTGTGGAGGAGGTCACTGCATGTAATCACTGCCTGACCTGATTGTCTGGACGTAACGCTTCCTTTCCGACAATCGTCAGCCTGATCTACTGGTGTAATACAGCCTTAAGAACGTTTCCAGAAATGGAAGTGTTTATAGTTTCTTTTTTATCAATTAACAAGATGCAAAGTGAATAAACAAGAGTGAAATCTAAATCAAATCAATATTTGATGTGACCACCCTTTGACTTCAAAACAGCATCAGTTCTTCTAGAGAAGTTGTTCCAAACATCTTGTAGAACTAACCATAGATCTTTAGTTGATGTAGGAATGATCAAATCTTTCTGTCACTTCATGTAATCCCAGGCAGACCCCATGATGTTGAGATCAGCATTATGTGGGGGCCATATCATCATACTAAAGAAAGTTCTAAATGACATTGGCTGTGTGACTTCTCTGAATAGTAGATGGGTATACCTGGGTCCCACTAGTGTCTTCACTGATGGGACTGCTGAACATCTTCCAATTTTGAAAGGACCTAAGTATGATGTGTGTTTCATCTGCTGCATTACGTTTTCAGTAAATGGAGTTTGGAGTTTGGGATTTGGTCAGGATTAATGGTGTCATTAATGCTGAGAAATTCGGGCATATACTTATCCATCATACAATACCATCAAGGAGGTGTCTGGCTCCAAAGCAGAACAATGACCACAAACATACAACAAATTTCATTATGGCCCCATGCAGACTACCATATTTTTGTTCCACATTTGATCCGCATTTTCTGCAGATCACATGTGGAACCATCCACTTCAATGGTGCCTCAAGTTATATGGACAGCACACCATGTGCTGTCCACATCAGTATGTCTGTGCCATCAACCTGCAAAAAAGGATAGAACATGTCCTATTCTGGTCCATTTGGTGGACAAGCATAGAACATTTCTATTGATGGGAAAAAGAAAATTATGGCATGTACAAGGTAGAGATCTGTGTTTTGCGGATCTGTGGATTGTGGACGGCAAAACACAAATGGTTATGTGCATGAGGACTAAGAAATATCTTCAGTGTAAAGAAGAATAAGGGGTTCTGGAAGTGATGATATGATCCCCACAGAGCCCTGATCTGAACATCATTAAATCTGTCTGGGATTACATGAAGAGACAGAAGAATTTGAGCAAGCCTACATCCATGGTTAATGTGACGAAGATCGCACCTCACAGCTCCGCCTGACGTCAACCATATCGAGCTCACGAGATATGGTATAGTCACTGGTTACCAAGACGTGATGTTACACTCTCCCAGGGAGTACGTAAGGTCCACTTGGTACAGTTTACACAGACGCCTCCTGTCCATGCGGTCACAGAGAGGCCACAAGCTGAGGGAGCCTTTTCACTGCCCCAGTGAAACAGCACTTTCTCAGTCCGGGTAGACTGCCACCAGTTTCCTGTTTGATATAAGCCCGGTCCACTAACGGGATTATATAGGGTGAGAAATCAACCCGCAGTAGCATATAACTATGCCGAAACACGGACGTGGGAATTCGTGGATCGAGATACCAGAACAGCACAAGATTAAATTATATAAATAATTGCCATTAAAGGTGTCACGAACATGAAATTTTCCGTTCGCGAACGCGAACTTCCGCACATGTTCGCGAACGGGCGAACCGGGCAAACCGCCATAGACTACAATAGGCAGGCGAATTTTAAAACCCGAATTGGAAAAGTTGTTTTTAGGGGGACTAACACCTGAACTGTGGAATGCCAGAGGGGGATCCATGGCAAAACTCCCATGGAAAATTAAGTAGTTGGGTTTTAATCCATACGCAGAGTCGGGTTTTAATCCATAAAGGGCATAAATCACCTAGCATTCCTAAATTATTTGGAATAACGTGCTTTAAAACATCCAGTGTGTGTATACGATCAGGTATGATGTTGTATCGATCAGGTAATGTAAGGGTTACGCTCGCTTCACAGTGAAAAACTAAACTCTGACAGACCAAACTCCCCGTTTAACGCACCGCAAACAACCGCAAACAGTCCATTTGCACAACTGCAAACTCCCCATTTGCGCAAACTCCCCATTTGCACAAATAGTGTGAACTACTATTCGTATCATTTTAATCTTTGTTAAGTCCCCTATCAGGGGACGTGTATTGAATTGAATCCTTGCATGGGGAGATAGAGAAAAAAGCTTGCTCTGTCCTCTTCCTTCTAATTTTGGGCACTTGCAATGGAATTTGCCACTGATGCAACTAGTGTTAACTAAGTACTATTCCTATCAGTTTAATCTGTTTTGTCCCTTATCAGGGCCAGGGCCGGTGTAGTGAATAGATTTTTGGAACCGGGAGATGGAAAACGACCCATGCTCGGTCCACTTCGTTCGAATTTTAGGTCACTGTGCGTGCGCCGTGCAATGTACTGTGACACCGTATATGAGTGGTGGGCGGTGGGTACAGTACAGTCTGTGGGCCTGACACAAACTGGCAGGCAACTGCAATTATATTACAGGGTAAAAATTAAATGACTTTTTTATCTGCAAGGTACTGTGCCACCCGACATGAGTGGTGGGCACTGGCAGTGGGCACAGTACAGTCTGTGTGCCTGACACTCACTGGCAGGCAACTGCAATTATATTAAAGGGTAAAAACTAAATGACTTTTTTATCTGCAAGGTACTGTGCCTCCCCATACGAGTGGTGTGCACACAGTACAGTACCAGCCCTAAAAAGGGCTTTTTGGGGTGCTGTCAGGACGCTGTCCTTACAGAAGATGGCCCCTTTCACACAAGCGAGTTTTCCGCACGGGTGCAATGCGTGACGTGAATGCATAGCATCCGCACTGAATCCTAACCCATTCATTTCAATGGGTCTGTGTATATGAGCGGTTTTTTTCACACATCACTTGTGCGTTGCGTGAAAATCGCAGCATGTTCCATATTCTGTGTTTTTCACGCAGCCCTAGCCCCATAGAAGTGAATGGGGCTACGTGAAAAATGCATTGCATCCGCAAGCAAGTGCGAGTGCATTGCATTTTTCACTGATGGTTGCTAGGGGATGTTTGTAAACCTTTAGTTTTTTATCACGCACGTGAAAAACGCATCAAAACGCATTGCACCCGCGCGGAAAAAACTGAACAACTAAACGCAATCGAAGGCAAAACTGAATGGCTTTGCCTGTGAAATCGCGCAGTTTTGGACGTGTGAATAGGGCCTAATCCGGACATGCTCGTGTGAAATAGGCCGATGAGTCTTTGAGGACTGGAGTGGACACAGAACACTGGCCTAGCTAATGCTTTCTCTATTAATTCAGCAGCAGCAGCACTCTCTTTGCTCTAACTAACACTGCAGCTTCAGAATGAATCTAAGATGGATGCTGTCCTTGCTATTTGATAGGAGGTGGGAGGGTCTGGGAGGGAGGGTATGCTGATTGGCTGGAATGTGTCTGCTGACTGTGAGGTACAGGGTCAAAGACTTCTCAATGATGACGTATAGGGGGCGAATCGAACATCGCATATGTTCGTCCGCCACGGCGAACGCAAACCTGAGATGTTCGCCGGCGAATGGTTCGGGACATCTCTAATTGCCGTAAGGGCGCACTAGATATAACACTATACACACAGAGAATATATACAGTGGTCTGAGGTTGCAAATACAGATGATGTGGTGCAAACAGGGTTAAACAGAAAAGGGTGAGTTACTAGTAGTCCTTTGGGTGGTGATGAATAATCTGTTGCTGTAAGTCTTGGCTGTCACATGGGGGCAGTGATGTCAGCAGTTTGTCCACGGTCCCTCCAAGCACGTTACACGGCGTGACCCCACTCCAGAGAAAGGAGCTGGTCTCTGCTTGCCTGGCCATTTTCAACTGTAGTCGACCCCTCCCCTCCCTGCTGGTCCTGGCAGCCCAATGACCCACAAAACCCATTAGGGTTCATAGATCCAGACCAGAAGGTCACAGGTAGATGGTTCTGGGACCAACGGATCTGCCTGGGTTTCGGCTATAGGTAGAGCCCAAACATGGTGCCATTATTAGGTTTCTGTGGGGAGATCTGTGTTTATCCCCTTCCTGGCAACCTACATGTATGACCAGCCTATGACCAGGGGCATGTCCGTGGTGGCCCCAGGGTCGCAGATATATATCTGACTTTGGATGGACGGGTGATTCATAATTCCCTATGAATCGCCAGTTCCATGATGTCTGAGGGATCTAAATTTGGTCTGGGCAATGGTTGAGACCCCCTACAGAGAGGTTTTTCCTGTTAAATTAGCTGGGTTCCTGGCTGGCTAGGTCAAGGTGTGAAATGTACGTAAGTGGCTTGCTTGAGCAAGGACCCCCTGCTGAGTTCCCTGTTATTTGACAGCAGATGGCTGCATTTCGTTACCCTGTATTTATACCTGTGCACTGACAATAAAGTTGAATCAAATCAAAATAATGGCTGACATTAAATCATAATTTCCACATTCCTCACAGTTAGTTCTCCAAGTTGTTTGGGACAACAATGTGTGCAAGTGTATCTAAAAGAATTGAAGTCACAGGGTGGTCACACAAAATATACTGTTACAAATTAAGCTATATACCTGGTCTGACAAACTTTGCAACATCTCTATGTAACTTCAAGGGTGGCTCCAAGATGAATGAACTAAACAGAATTGCCCACTCCTTCATATGCTTCTTAAGTGACAAGTGGGTCCCCAAGGTGAGATCTCACAAGCGCCAGCTACAGGAATTGTATCACGTTGTCCACAATAAAAAAAAGTAAACAAATATATACATGGGTTTTTATTCATAAATTGCGCATCTAAGCTGATATTAATAATCATACTCAATCATACTAATCATACTCAAGATATACGCATTTCTATATTAGATAGATCATTGTTGAAGACTAGAGCTTAGTTTGTCAATGTAGTAGAGCTCAGTTAGTTATCTGTGTATTTTATGTATGCCCCAACAGGTAAAATTTACTTTTACTAAGTTACTTGTTAAAGGGTTTTCCCAGTTCTGCATGTGGAAGGCCTGTACACAGTGTAGGTAATCAACTTCAGATCCGTGAGAGTCTGAGTCTTAGAACCCCTGCCACTAAACTGTTTTTAAGAGGACAAGCCCGGCAACCTTTTCATTATTTACATTAGTCTGTCCATGCTGTCTACTTACTAGCAATGGTGCAGGATTAAGCTAGGGGGGCTGAAGTGGTTAATAATGGAAGTCAATGGCAGGTGTATCCAAATATACAGGTTTACAGTTGCATATATTATTTGCATAGTATTTGCTTCCATATGAAGAAAAAGAAAAAAACATAGCTATCAAACAGATATATCAAGCATCTTTGGAGACGGTTTTTTATCCTATGCATTCATTTGTTTAAAAGGTAGTGTGAGCCTAACCAAAGGTATCTAGTTAACACAATAGAAGTCGTTATGTGACAAAATCAGCACTGCTATATCTGTATTATAAGGTGTGAACAAATTCTGTGTTTCCTTCAATACATTTAATTTACATTGACCCTTTGTATCCCATTAAGCAAACAAAGCCTTAGTGTATTACAGAAATAGATCAAAAGAAACTTTCACAATCAAATAAAATGGAGTTTGAAGCTTCTACAAAGAAGCACAAATGTTCAGTGACTAGAGAGCAGCTAGACAAATTTATAAAATAACAGTTTGAATAACCTCCCAGACAGAGAAAGATTGGAGGTCAACATCAAACACAGATTCATCACTAGTATTGTTCTAAGGCCTCGCTCGCTGCATCAAGATATTCCCAAGAATGTGTCAAGAATGAATTTTGCATTTGCTTGACAAACGTAGATTCCCATTTACACAGGCAGCTGAAGACCTGGGAAATGATCATTACCATCCACTCATATATGAGCGATCATAATGATAATAAAGAAAAACAAATATTGATCACAGATCTTTATCAATTCTGCCAAAATAATCATCACCAGGAGAACAAAAGGTAGGTGTTACTTTAGAAGCATATCAAATTACTATTGGCATCGAGATAGCTGTCACTAGGCAGCAATTATGTTTCTTGCCAACTGGATTCCTTCCCACTCTCAAGATAAGATGGACATTTCATCCGGAAATGTCCATCTAATCTTCAGAGTCTCTCTGTTAGTTCATGCACAGGAAAAAAACCATGGGCATTTACCCTTTTTGTTGTCTGTTGAGGAAGGGTTGAAATATATGCATATATATATGTATGCAAACATATGCATGCATATATAATATATATGCATATACTGTATATATAAATGCGCACTTTATAGGGTGATGTGCCCAGCATCTGCGCACATCTGCCCTTAGTATTCCCCAGGGGCTCATTACTGCCCCTGTGGGAATGTGTCCCCTTATGTGCCCCTTGTTGGCCCCTTTTATAGTAATGTCCCCTTATTATGTCCCCTTTATATATATGTATATATATTATATAATCCCCTGATTCATAGGCCCCTTTAAATGTCCCCTGGGTGACCTGAAACCAGGTGCATCAGTGTGAATGTGCTCCAAGCATTCACACTGTTGCAATCTGGTTAAGGGCACCAGAATGACCGGACAAGGGTCCGGTCATCCTGGTGACTACAAAGCACTCAGATTCAGTAGAATCTGAGTCCTTTGTTTTAATTATCTTCAGCGCTGCTGGAGATAATTATGCATAATAGAGAGAAGGGATAAACCTCCCCTACTTCTATTATGTGCATTCCGGCAGTGCGATTACTATCGCGCTGCCTGGAATGCAAAGTGCTACAGGCGGGAGATCAAAGACTTCTCCCGCCTGTCAGCGAGCGACGCGGCCCTGCTGGGCGTGTGCAGGGACGCCCGGGCTGGCGGGGTGTCGTAATATCACCGCGCCGGCCCACGTGCCTTTAAATATCCAGCGACCCCTGCACTGGGTTAGATGAGTTGACCCGAGCTGCCCACAAGGAGAATCATCTCCAAGACAACAAGCAAACCCCTAGAAGAACAAGCATTCCGGGAGGCATAAGTATCCCCTCTATAAACCCCTACCTACCCTATACCACCACGAACCCTTACCCAGCCACTACGCCACCAATGCTTAATCCCCTCTATTAACCCTTACCCAGCCACTACTCCACTAACGCTTTACCCCCACATTAACCCTTACCCAGCCACTACCCCAACGCTTTACCCCCACATTAACCCTTACCTAGCCACTACCCCACCAATGCTTTACCCCCACATTATCCCTTACCCAGCCACTACCCCACTAATGAACAGCTGCAATCCTTGCAGCATAGCCCATAACACCCCTTACTGATACCCCTCCACCTACCTCACTGCCCCTGCATATTGCTGCTGTTGTCAGCAATACAATAAGTTATACTGCTGTCTATCCTCACTGTACGCCTGCAGCAGTACGTCCCGTCCCCCCCTTCACTGCCTCAATAGCATTGTGTTTCCCCTAGGGACAGTATAACGCTGGGTGTGGTGGGCGGTCATATTATTGTGTGTGTAATTTGTTTTAGCTAGTGTTGTGGGTGGAATTTGGAATTGTGTAGTGTAGTTAGTCCTGTATTTTTAGTGCTGTGTATGTACTGTATTGTATGCGTCATTATTTACTGTAGTAGTAATAAATATTGTGTGTTATTTGTACCTACTGTTTAGTGTGTTTTACTAGCGGTAGCTAGTCCAGTAAGGCACACGCAGATAGCCAGTGACCAGTGTTAGGCGATAGTGTACTTTAAGGTATAAATAAGTGGAGTTATCAGTAGATGGTAATATTGAAAATTGAATATTAGTTATTGATATTTGCATAAATATTGGTAATTAATATTCTCCCTTTACATTGTCACTGAGTCCTTTCAGCTTCATTGTACAGGCCAGAAAGCTCCCTATGATGGGCCACCATTAAAAAGAAGCCTCTGTGTCTCAATATACAATTATAGGCAAATAAGTTACAGTTTGGGCATTGGTTGTGCCATTACCACCACCTTTTGTACCCTCATTATCTGTAATGTGTGATCCTGTGTCATTATATATATATATATATATATATATATATATTTATTGCCATTTCCTGCAATGTGTACGTATTTCCTTATAAACTGCTGTTTACATGTAATGTGTCTGGCTCACCAGCAGGTGGCAGCAAATCTGTGCAGAGAGAGTTTCTCTGGAGAGGAACCTTCTAGTTCCTTTTCAGCCCTCTTTAGAAAGTGAGGAGTTCAGAGCTAGTGATAGTGAAGGTCAGTCTAGCCTACCCCCTCCTGGGGAAAGGTTGTGTGTTAGCTAGCAGAGCACTACCTGCTCTGCTAGGCCCAGAGGGCCTGCCTCTGAAGTCTTTATGGTTGCTTGTCCCCTCCTGGGCTTGCATTGCCTCCCAGGCTAAGAGAGCTTGATGCCAGGAAGAAGTTCCTAGGATTAAAAATAAAGCAAGAGACAGACTACAGATAGCTAAGTTCCAGCAGAAGAGGAAAAGTTTCCTATTTACCCAGCAAGCATAGCAGAGCTGAGAGAGCTACCGCATAGCAATGCTGAGATTGTTGCAAAAGTGTCAGAATAAGCCAATACCTGCTGATGACCAAGATAAAGTTTGTAAACTGTTTGGATTATCGTTTATGCCAAGTAAAGCTGTTTTCAACATTACTACAAAGTCTGGACTCCATTTATTCTACTTATTCATCACCCAAGTTCAACAACCCCCCTTTTTGCACTTCTTTGGACCACCACGTCTGGGATCCACAGATATCCAGGTAGGAGCACCGTGACACATGCATACAACATTTACAGAGACATTGTAGGCCACTCTACACCACTCTGGCAAACCTACCCCTGGGTACCAACAATACCATCTACAAAGGGGACTCCAAGCCCTTGTTGCTTAACTGCAACCGGCGTAACGACTACTTGCTTTAATAGAGGGACATATAATCGTAGATACCTCTTAAGGGGCAAGGGATCCCCCAGATGCTCACAAAAAGCCGCTGCATTTGTTCTAAAATATCTGCCAGTTCTTCCAAAGAATGAGAAATTGTATAGCATTTGGTCTGAAAGTTGTAGAGTTATGTCTAGGAGCCCATTCACATTAGGCAATATATTGTCCTCTAGTTTTTTTTTCATTCTTCCTCTACTAGTGTTTCCACCTGTCTACGATTTATGGGCTCATCCGCGCAAAACCTGTCTATGTCTCTCCCTGCAGTGTTTTTCAGAATTCAACTGTAATTCGGAATATGTTATATACTGTATGTTATTATTTGTGTTATGAATCTTAAAGTATGTATTTTAGAGCATTGAAATGACATCAGCCATTCCAATATGTATGACATATGAAATGCGGCTAGACACTTTGTGAAATGTTATGATAAGTCTGTAAAAACCTTTAAGGTATTTGCTTTTGAAACATTGAGGAGATCTTGTAGGGGTGGAAATTTGATAAGGAGGCATATTCCACCTTAATACCAGATACTCAATTGTTTTAAACATAGGGAACTGATGTTTCATTATTGATTTTTTGATTCTAAGCTGTATACAGTATACAGGATTAAGGGAATGCATGTATTTTAGTATTTTCGGACATACATTTTTATTGATTGATGGGATTTTTTCTTCTGCCTTGGTCAAAGGGGTTTAATTGGAAGGAACCTACCTAGCATGGAACACTCCAACCCCCCCATTTAAGTGTTAATTAAGGTCTGGGGTACCTGTGGTATTATTATTAGTTGCCAAACTGTTGCATATTGCTATGACTAAGAATACATGTAGCATTTGAAACACGTAAGCATGTTTTTTTTTTACAGGGGCTTATGAGTGATTTGAGTCACTGTATCTTTTGCCCTTTGGTTCACTTGCCTGCTGGATCATCGTTTTTTTGATAGTTTGAGCATGTAGCAGGGTCTGGGGTGCCAAATTATAAAAAAAAAATGGAAGCTTCTGTGAGCAGTGTCCTCTCTCATTTTGTGTTTATTGATTCTCTTGATTGTAAATATGTTGGTGCTTATAAATATTATCATTATTATTATTACTATTATCAAGCCAAATGACTATATACATTGGATTGAATAGACTTTCTTTAGCCACTGTGGGGAATCGCTCTGGCAGACAGGCAAGCGGCCTGCCCTGTGTTCCACTGAAAACTTAAAGTTCTGTAAGGACAGGAACCATCTGGTGACCCGAGCATTCTTCTCCTTGGCCTGGCTCATCCACTTGAGAGGGGAATGGTCAGTCACCAGACGGAACTTCCTCCCCAACAGGTAATAGCGGAGAGACTCGAGTGCCCACTTGATAGCCAGGCGCTCTCTCTCCACTCTACTGTACCTGGTCTCGGCTGGGGTGAGCTTACGGCTCAGGAAGACAACGGGATGTTCCTCCCCATTGACTTCCTGAGACAGTACAGCACCGAGACCTACCTCCGAGGCATCCGTCTGCACTATAAATTCCCTACTTCAAAGCGGAGAAAGCTTTTTCCGCCTGCTCACTCCAATGGACTCTTCCTGACTTCCGTCCCTTCAACAGGTCTGTCAATGATGCGGCTATAGTGTCAAAGTGGGGCACAAACCTCATGTAATATCCCACAATTCCCAGGAATGATTTTACCTGCCTGGTGGTGACAGGTCGGGGCCAACTACGAATAGCTTCTATTTTATTTACTAGGGGTTTTATGACTCCCCGCCCAATAACATACCCCAGGTATTTAGTCTCTTCTAATCCTACTGAGCACTTCTTTAGATTAGCGGTCAGTCCAGCCTTCCTAAGGGAATCCACTACAGCCTTCACTTTGGGTAAATGACTTTCCCTGTCGGTACTGTGGATGATGACATCTTCTAAGTAGGCCGAGGCGTACCGACGATGAGGTCGCAGCACAATATCCATTAACCTTTGGAAAGTGGCGGGGGCGCCATGCAGGCCAAAGGGTAATACCTTATAATGATACAGGCCTTGTGGTGTAACAAAAGCATTTTTTTCCTTGGCAGACTTGGTTAAGGGTACCTGCCAGTACCCTTTGGTGAGGTCTAACAAAGAAAAATATCGGGCTTGGCCTAATTTCTCAATAAGCTCGTCTACCCGGGGCATAGGATATGCATCAAACTTGGAGACTTCGTCTAGCTTGCCAAAATCGTTGCAGAACTGCAACGTCCCATCTGGCTTGGGTATTAAGACTATAGGACTGGCCCACTCACTTTTAGACTCCTCAATGACATCGAGTTTCAACATTAACTGCACTTCCTCCACAATGACACGTCGTCGAGCCTCGGGTACCCGGTATGGTTTTAACCAGACTTTGGCCTGAGGCTCAGTGACAATATCATGTTGGATAAGGGAAGTGCGTCCAGAGTGTTCCAACTGATGAATTCCCTAGCTTCCTGAACCTGTTTGGAGGAAAGGCTGTCTGCAATTTTTACCGTGGCTACTGCTTCACTTGCCTCAGACTGAGGGGCTGGACCCTTTTCCCCCTAGAAACCCTGGCCGAGGGCTGTCGTAATCGGAGGACTCTTGATCTTTCCATGGCTTTATTAAATTCACATGGCATACCTGCTCTGGCTTTCGCCGCCCTGGCTGGTGTACTTTGTAATTTACCTCCCCTACTTTCTTGAGTACCTCGTAGGGCCCCTGCCACCTAGCTAGGAACTTTCTGTCAAGGGTGGGCACCAGAACCAAAACCTGGTCCACCGGATTAAAGTCCCGTACCAGAGCCTGACGATTATACACCCTACTCTGGGCACGTTGCGCTGCCTCCATATGTTTACGGACCAGCGGCAACACTCTTCCCATCCATTCCTGCATCTGGGTGACGTACTCAATAACACTTTTGTGGGGGGGTGGGTTGTTGTTCCCATGCTTCCTTGGCGATGTCCAACAGACCCCGAGGGTGTCTGCCATAAAGAAGTTCGAAGGGTGAGAACCCAGTAGAGGCCTGGAGCACCTCTCGCACTGTGAACATAAGATAGGGCAGAAGCAGGTCCCAGTCCTTCCCATCTCTAGACACCACCGTTTTTAACATATTTTTTAAAGTTTGGTTAAATCTTTCCACGAGACCGTCCGTTTGCGGATGGTAAACGGACGCCCGTAACTGTTTTATATGCAACAATTTACAGAGGTCCCTCATTACCTTGGACATAAAAGGGGTCCCTTGGTCCGTCAGAACCTCTTTAGGCAGGCCCACCCGGGAAAACATCTCCATTAAATCCTTAGCTATGAGCTTAGCTGATCTGTGTCACAGGGGCACTGCCTCCGGGTACCGAGTGGCGTAGTTGAGAATGACCAGAATGTGTTGGTGGCCCCTAGCAGACTTCGGTATGGGACCTATTAGATCCATAGCGATTCACTCGAATGGGACCTCAATGATTGGAAGAGGTACCAGGGGACTACGGAAATGTGGCTGGGGGCTATTTATCTGGCAGGTTGGACATGACTTACAATATTCTTCCACTTCCCTGAACACACTGGGCCAATAAAACCACTGTAGTATGCGGTCCTGTATTTTCTGCCACCCCAAGTGTCCCCCAAGAACATGTTGGTGGGCAAGCTCCATAACGAGCATGCGATACGCTGTGGGCACCACCAGCTGTTCAAAAAGCTCACCCCGGATTTGGTTCACCCAATACAACATTTCCTGGTGAACAACAAAACGGGGGAAATATTAACTCAGCCCCAGGTTTTGGGGGTTTACCATCAACTATCACAACATTCTCCCAGGCCCTGGTTAGGGTTTGGTCCCGGTGTTGCGCGGTCCCGAAATTTTCTCTGGAGAAGTGGAGGTCTGCCAATTCAGGTCCCGGTGGCAAGTCCTCCACGTCTCCCACCATTACACTCAGTGGGGTTGTCTCCCCCTCTATCACAGAAGTGGTGGTCACCCCTACCACTGGCCCTTTGGACTTGGGCTCCCAGGGTTCTGGCCTTGCTGCTGGGGTTACCCCTGTATCATGGTTATTAGTCACTTTCGGATCAGGCCACAGCGCCGGGAAACCTGGGAAGTCTCTCCCAATTATAAGTTCATACTGCAGTTTGGTGGAGAAAGCCACCTCATGGGTCCACTTGCCGGCCACTGTGGACAGAGACACCAGGGCGGTGGGATACTCCTTTAGGTCTCCGTGGATGCACACGACCCCAATTTTCCGCCCAGTATACTCGGCGGGCCGTACCAGAGCAGCTCTCACCCGGGACACCAGACTCCCTGAGTCCAGCAGAGCCACCGCCAGAGTGTCCTCCACTTCCACCTGACACAGGTGACTATTGTCGAACACCTCAGGTGTACCCGTTGCACACAGTTTTCTGGCGTACAATGAATGGCTGTAACCATAGTTCGTCTCCATGGGTTCTCCCCGATGTGGACAGTCGGCCCTTATGTGGCCAGGCTCCTGACACTGCCAGCAGTCTATCCGAGCCGGGTCCACCAGGGGTACATCCTGAGCAGGTTTTGCTGGTATCAGTCGTCGGGTCTGGGTTGGAGATCTCCGGGGTTTGACTGCCCCCCCCCCAACAGAACCTCCCTGCAGGTTTTTGGTGGCCTCATAGCGCTCCACCAGGTCGACCATCTCTAAGGCATTAGCAGGAGATACCTGGCCGATCCAGTGCTGGAGGGGGTATGGCAAAGCCCTCCAGAACATATCAGCCAACAGACGGTCTAGCATAGGAGTAGGACTTAGTACATCAGGCTGCAGCCATTTTTCTGTGCAGCAGATCATAGTACTGCGGTCTGGCATGTTCAGCTGCTTTAAAGCCCCCCTTGTGCACTCGCTGAGCCCGGACCAATACGTTCACCCCCAGTCTGGCCGGGATCTCACCCTTCACAGTCGGGTAATCGGCAGCTTGGTCATCAGCGACCACCTCAGCCCACTGATCACGGGGTAGCTTCTCCCTCACGGCCACCTTTTCAAAGACCGCCAGATAGGTCTCGACCACGTCCGAGGGGGTCATCTTTGGGATCGCCGCACGGACCGCTTTCCGGGCTTCATGGACGTGGTGGGATGCTCCTGCTGTTTGTAAAGCCATCACATTTTGCAATAGCAGCTGGTTGGTCTCCTGCTGCTGCTTGTTGGCCTCCCGCTGCTGCAAGTTAGCCTCCACGAGAGCTTTTACAACCGCTTCCATGTTGACAGATAACACGGGTTGTAATTTTGCCGGCCTGATATAGGACATACAGTCGTGCTCAGCAAAAAAAAATAAAAAATTGGCGTTCACGCCAGCCTCACTGCGCTTGCCTGCATCCTCTACCAAATGTGGGGAATCGCTCTAGCTTGCGGACGCAGTATTGAGGCAAAGTACACAGTTCTTAAATCAAGCAGTAGTGTTTTATTCACACTCAGCAAAATCACAGTCTTGGTGCTTGTTCACACACAGCAAAATCACAGTCCAGATGCTTGTTCACACACAGCAAAACAAAAGCACAGGAAAAGTTCACCTGTAGGATTTAGGCGTTAGTTCACACCCGGCTGACAGCTCAGCCACAGAAAAGTCCAGGTGCAGGCTTTCATGCAGTCTGTACGCCTGCTTGCAGACCTCCACTCCCAGCACTGAGAGCTCCACAGCGTCACTGGCAGATGGAGGATAATCCACCCAGCTGCGAGTGCTGGCTGCCTCTTAAAGCCTGCCAAAACCCGTCCTGGAATGTGGGCAGTAGACACCCACCCAGCACTTTGACTACTCCCAGTAAGAGCCGGCCCGGATCGGCTTTACAGCCATACTAACTATCAAGGTGTCAAACAGCACTATCTTCTGCTGACACACAAAACAGGATTTTACCTCACCGAGGCCAGGAACCTCGGTGACACATATCTTCCGTCAATGACAGATCCTTGCGCTATCCTACACCACCAACAAGTTTTCCACCTGATAACTGATAATAGAAACAAGAAGAAGTGCGCAGTCATATAGCAAGTGTAGCAGAAAATCTTGTAGACCACTAAAACAAAATCTACAAAACGTTTGTTTTTTTTCAAGCAGATAAGATCATGTTTGAAAAAGTAACATTTTTTCTTTCAAAAGTCTTGTTGAAGTGCACTAGAACAGAAGTGGTTTACTATTGCAGGTAGTACTTTACTGATGGCATAATACAATAGAGAAACTGTAAGTGTTCCCATAGCACAGTCAACTATCATACCGCTCTAAACACACATCAAGACTTTTATTTTTTCATGCACAAATAGTTGTTGCATCTGACAGCACACAGAAGCAAAGAATCATTTTTCACCTCTCCAAGCTGCTGCTTTGTGTTGACGTGTGGCCACACAGATGTATGATGGTCATTTATTATTTTGTTAGCCTGACTTTATTCTGTCGTGCCTGGAAGGCCTGTTAGACATTATCCACTTCATTTGGATGTTTTTTTGTACAATAACTTCCTCATATCAACAGAGTGAGAGAAAAATAACTCAGGATTTATACTTAATTCAGTTCCTCTGGTCAAGAGGTGAATTACCTATTTTTTCTGAAGGCCATATTGTCAGATTGCATGGCTCCCAGTGGAAAAAAATGAAAGAATTATTATGAAAGATTAAAAAGAATTCCCATCCCATCTAAAACATTTATGGCATATCAACTGTAAAGCAAAACAAAATGTTTGCTAGGTGAGAGTTCTACTTCTGGGACTAATTGACAGAATGGGGGTTCCCTGCTCCCCATTCAGTACTCCAGAGAGGAGTAGTCAAGGTTGGCACTTATAAGTGCATCTAACTTTATTGTAGTTTATGAAAGTTATACAGTAGAGATAGCTGATTGTTTCCAAACTCCCATAATCCATATAATAATGGAGATAGCTAAACTCAGGGGCGGACATGCCAACTGTGCAGCCGTTTCGTTATGGAAGCGCTCACTAGTCTGCAGGAGACAGGGGAGGGAAGTGTTGTGAGCACTGTACTCATCTCTTCTTCCTGGTTCCCTCCGGGCCGTGCTGCACTGTCCTGACTGCGTATAGTGTCAGCATCTACAGCGCACACTATGACCTGACGCTGATGCTGATGTCACCTGCTGAACCATACACACTTTGTGATACATTTCTGCCCACTTGGCTCAGAAGACGATGCCAACCTATTGATAGGGAGAAGAAAAACTAGCTGTCCTGGCCGTATGCACAGCCAAAACAGAACTGTTCTAGGCAGCACAGTGAATCGGTTGGAGCTATCAAGAACTATTGTGAGGCCCAATACCAGTGGAGGCTCTAAAGAGCAGCACTACCTCACTGATACAGGGAACCTAACCTCTGTATCTTTAACATATCTATAACCAATAGTCTCATTATTATGTAGATAATCTAAATGTGAGTTTTTTGTGTATCTAAATATTTTGTGTGCACTTTGACAGTGTTGCTTTTTATTGTCCCTATGCCTAGAAATAAGTTGATGGTTTTTTTTCATTGTATATTTTGTTTTTGGGAATATATCACTCTGCTATCTGACTTGGATAGCACTTCCACATATTTAGATGTATTTATATATCTCTGTCATACTGTGTGTGTTCTATATATGTCCTTTTTAACCTGACAATGGTGTCTTAACCCTAAACACTAGTGATTTTTTTTTAGCGAATATTGCGAATATAGCGCTGTATATTCGCTATTTCGAATATTCTTTTTTTTTTTTGTTTTTTTTTATAGTTATATTTTTTTCTTTCCCACTTCCCAAAAGTAGTTCTACATAATACATTTGTCATCTTCTTCTACCAAGCCAACCATAGTAAACCAAGTCTAAGTTGAAATCGCAATGCGATTAATTGCATTAATCGCATTGCGATTACAACTTAGCACTGCTATCTTACATATTAGGCTAGAATTAACGAATATGGAATATAGCAGTGCTAAGTTGAAATCGCAATGCGATTACTTCAAGTTATATTAATCGCATTGCGATTTGAACTAAGAGCTGGGTTTCTAATGGGTCAGCTTGCTAGAATAAACAAAGTTAACGAATATGGAATATAGCAGTGCTGTTGAAATCGCAATGCAATGACTTGCGATTTTAACTTAGCACTGCTATATTCCATGTTCGTTAACTTCGTTAATTCTAGCAAGCTGACCCATTAGAAACCCAGCTCTAAGTTGAAATCGCAATGCGATTAATATAACTTGAAGTCATCGCATTGCGATTTCTACTTAGACCTGGTTTACTATGGTTGGCTTGGTAGAAGAAGATGACGAATGTATTTGTCATATTCCTCAAAATGAAGATAACGAAGTATTCTCAATCTTCGTTTTTGCTCCATATTCGTCAACTTCGATAATTCTAGCAATCAAATAGGAAGGTTGACTATAGAGACAGCTGTGTTTAATTCGCTATGCGATTATATTACTTTGCTTTTTTTTTAAATAAATAGAATAATTATAATACTTGATAATTATTATTATAATTATTCTATTTATTAAAAAAAATAAAAAAAATAATATAATCGCATAGCGAATTAAACACAGCTGTCTCTATAGTCAACTGTCCTATTTGATTGCTAGAATTAGCGAAGTTGACGAATAGGTAGCTAAAACAAAGATGGAGAATACTTCGTTATCTTCGTTTTGAGGAATATGACGAATACATTTGTCATATTCGTCATCTTCGCTAATTCTAGATATCAAAACAATAGGAAAGTAGCCTTAAGTTACAATCGCAATACGCGATTATTTAAATCGCATATTAATCGTGATAACTAGAATAATGACGAATATTCGATTTTGACGAATATGAAACGAATATTCTATCGGATATTCGCGAATTTCGTCAAAATCGAATATTGCACCTGCCGCTCATCACTACTAAACACATTGGGGTTATTTACTAACTGATATAAGTGAGTTTTCGGGCGTATATCTTTCACAGATGCGCCGCAATCTACGACCACTCACACCTGGTCTACAAAAGGGGTCGTAATGTAGGTAGCGAAGAGGGCGTGCCACCAGGCCTGTCTCATTTATCATTTTCTACACCTGTTTTAGGCATCGAAAATGTTCTAGATCAGTGCTGGAACATGCTGTGAGGTTCAGCAAGTCAGTACTTTAAGGCAATCTGCACACGAGTGCGGGTGAGCGCACATAAGATGCATACAAATTTCCGTGCAGATTTCTGTGCATTTCTGCAGCATATCCTAACCAAAATCTGCAACGTCTAATTTTTTGATACAGTTTTCCACAGATCTTACCTAACTGCAAACATAATTGAAAACCACCATGCAGATCAATTTTTGCATAGAGCCAATCCGTAAAGTGTACATGAGATTGCCGTTCATTGCGGGGTGCATACATTTGTTTAAGTTAAAAGCTATGGACACCTTTGTGCACTACAAATCAATAACCCCATGTCTTACCATAATGCAGCATATAATAAAATTGCACTCAGAAATGAGTTTTGCTGACTGCTGTCATCTCCTGTGAGAATCTGTGGGCGTTCCTGTGGATTTCACATGCACCAGCACAAGTTCTGCTACCCCGCCCCCACATTCTGTTACACAGCACAGCTAGCACAGTAAGATTTCATTCCAATCCACAACACAGCGAGTCTTACAGTATGCTACAACCTGTAATCAGCAGATCTATTTCTCACTTTCTATTCTGTAGAAAGTCCATTATTTGTAGACACAATAGAAATTTCTGCTGATAATTTTAGTGCAGCGATCTACAGACAGAACCATGGCGTCATAAGCAGGATATAGATCTCATTACTGACACTCTCACTACATGCACTCTGTTCTGAATACAGTATTTGTGTGCAGTCCACATAGTGAGCGGTCATTTGTCCCACACAGATCAGTACAGTGTGACAACACACAATGCTATGTACACATAGAAGTACACAGTGGGTGAGATTTATCAAAACTGGTGTAAAGTAGAACTGGCTTAGATGCCCATAGCAACCAATCAGATTTCTCCTTTCATTTTCCAATGAAGCTGCGAAAAATGAAAGGTGGAATCTGATTGGTTGCTATAGGCAACTAAGCCAGTTCTACTTTACACCAGTTTGATAAATGACATTATTCTGTTATGGATTCTGCTACCATGGCCCATAAGGATCCATTCACACGTCTGCAACTGTTTTGTGGTCTGCAAATTGCGTATGCGCAAAACACGGACACCGGCCATGTGTATTCCGCATTTTGCGGACCGCACATTGCTGGCACTATGATAGAAATGCCTATTCTTGTCCGTGGCTGCGGACAAGAATAGGACATGCTGTATTTCTTTTGCCCTATTGAAAATGAATGGGTCCGTACTAGTGATGAGCGAGCACCTAAGTATTCGGATGTTCGGGCCAAACACATTGCTATGTTCGTGTGCTCGGCCGAGCACCTGAGTATAATGGAAGTCAATGGGAGACAACCAGGCACCCCCTGCTCTGAAGAGGGGAGGGTGCCTGGTCCATTGGAAAAGGTCAGAAAGTGACAGAAACACCACTGAAATGGACCGGGAACAGCATAGGGACGATGTCTGGATGCATCTTGGACTCCCACAACTTGGGAACCATGTTGTCCAAGTTGTACGCGACTTTTACAGACTGACAAAAACACGCCCAAAACCCCCCAAAACAAATCAATTTTACAGGAAAAATTGTTAGGAAACATTCTTTCCTGTATATTTAATGGTATATAAAGTGCGAGTGCTGCCAAAAACTACAAGGAAGAGGCACTCCAAAACAGCCTGTATATCACATAAAGGAGGGCACATTGTGGTCCAATTGTTCAGGTAGTGGGACTCCTAAACTCATAAAGCCTATGCACTATTCAAGTTAAAGGGTTGGCAAAAATTGCAAGGAATTGGCACTCCAATACACCCTTTATTACACAAAAAGGAGGGCATCCTACACACCCTGGAAAAATTATGAGTGGTGGCCTGCTGGTGACCCTCAAAAACATTTGGAGCAAGGGCCTGCTGGGGACTCTCTAAAACATTAGGGGTGAGGCCCTGCTGCTGAGCTGACCCTCTAAAACATTAGGGGAGAGGGCCTGCTGCTGAGCTGACCCTCTAAAACATTATATGCGAGTGCTTGCATGTGAACTGACGCTCTAAAAAATTATATGCGAGTGCATGCAGTTGAGCTTATGCTCTAAAAAATGACTTGGTTGTGCCTGCAGGTGAGCTGACTCTCTAAAAAATGATATGCTAGTGGCTGCAGGTGAACTGACGCTCTAAAAAATTATATGCGAGCGCCTGCAGTTGAGCTTACGCTCTAAAAAATTATATGCAAGTGCATTTTGTTCAGCTGAGGCTCTAAAACATGATATGTGAGTGCCTGCAGGTGAGCTGACGCTCTAAAACATGATATATGAGTGGCTGCAGGTGAGCTGAAACTCTAAAAAATTAGATGCGAATGCATGGTGTTCAGCTGCCACTATAAAACATAATATGCAAGTACATGCTGTTCAAATGACACACTAAAACATTATACGCGAGAGCATGTTGTTCAGCGAACCCTATAAAAAAATGTGAGTTGAGGGCCTGCAGTTGAGCTGACCCTATTAAAAAAATTAGAGTGGAGGGAATATATACAATCTGGATGAGGAGGAAAAGGAGAAAAGAAGATTCAACGATATACTCTTATTTTGTGGTGGAAAAGGTGCATGGGAATACACTACAGTAGATTGAGTACATTATAAATGAGAGAATGCAATTGCCTTTATGTTCATCATCAGCTCAGCTCTCCTCTGGTGGAGTTACGAAATCAGGACTCAGGAGCAATCCAGGACTTGTTCATTTTTCTCTGAGTCTACCTGTCAGCATTGCCAGTGGACATGCGTATAAGCCTATCTGTTATAATGCCACCAGCAGCACTAAATACATGCTCAGACACAATGCTGGTGGCAGGGCACGCCAGCACCTCCAAGGCGTAGAGCGCCAGTTCGTGCCACGTGTCCAGTTTGGACAACCAGTGTAACGCACAGAGGGATCACTGAGGATGTTGACACGGTCTGCTATGTACTTCTTCACCATCTTCCAAAATGTTTCCTTCCTTGTGACACTAGGCCATGCATCAGGTTGAGGGTGCTGGCGGGGTGTCATAAAACTGTCCCAGGCCTTGGAGAGTGTTGCCCTGCCTTTGTTGGAACTGATGTGTGTTCCCCTTGTCTCCCTTCCTCGGTTGCCTAAGGAAGTATGGACTCTGCCGACTGCGTTGTCAGATGGAAAATTTTGAAGCAATCTGTCAACAAGTACCTTCTGGAATTGCACTGTTTTACTCGTCCTCTCCCCCACAGGAATGAGAGATGAAAAGTTCTCTTTGTAGTGGGGGTCGAGAAGGGTGAACACCCGGTAATCCGTGTTATCTAAAATGCGTATAACGCGAGGGTCGTGGAAAAGGCAGCCTAACATGAAGTCAGCCATGTGTGCCAGAGTACCAACAGGCAAGACGTCGAATGTCGACATCAGGATGACTCTCCATCTCCTCATCCTCCTCCTCCTCTTCTGCCCATCCATGCTGAACAGATGGAATTAAAGTTCCATAAGTAGTACCCTCTTTAGCAGAGCATGCACTCGTTCTATGGACATTATATGTCACAGAAACCACCAGAAAATGGACAGTATATTATGGCCAGATGAAAGTACTTTTACATACAGACAATGTTTTCAGATGCTAAACTGTATATGTCACAATAAACACCAGATTTTTGACAATATTTTAGTAATGTAATTAATATAATATTGAAGACACACAAACTATTTAGATGCCAGACTGTATATGTCCCAAAAAAAAAAAAGAATATGGACAGTATATTACGCCCAGATTAATGTAATTGGAAATACAGAAGCTGTTTTGGGATAACGGAAACTATATGTCACATAAACCCCCAGAAAATGGACAGTATATTATGGCCAGATGAAAGTAATTTTACATGCAGACAATTGATTCAGATGCCAGACTGTATATGTCCCAAAAAAAACTGAATATGGACGGTATATTACGCCCAGATTAATGTAATTTGAAATACAGAAACTGTTTTGGGATGACAGACACTATATGTCTCAGAACCCCCAGAAAATGGACAGTATATTATGGCCAGATTAAAGTTATTTTACATACAGACAATGTATTCAGATGCCAGACTGTATATGTCCGGAAAAAAAACAGAATATGGACGGTATATTACGCCCAGATTAATGTAATTTGAAATACAGAAACTGTTTTGGGATGACGGACACTATATTTCACAGAAACCAACAGAAAATGGACAGTATATTATGGCCAGATTAATGTTATTTTAATTACAAACACTGTTTTGGGATGCCGGACAGTATATGTCACAGAAATCCACAGAATATGGACACTATTAGACCCAGATTAATGGAATTTGCGCTACAGACACCCTACAGACACTATGGTCACTAGATGTAGGCCAGATTATTACAAACACAGTCTGCGGATGATGTACACTATATGTCACTAATAGGTACACAATAAAAATATCTTGAAAGTCATTGGGTACGCAACTTTGCAGAACAGATCCGGACCCATTCTACGGATGTGTGAATGGACCCTTATGGGGGCACGGTGGATGTTACTGTTATGGGGGCACTGTGGATGTCACTATTATGGGGACATTGTGGATGTCACTGTTATGTCACTGTTATGGGGGCACTGTGGATGTCACTGTTATGGGGGCACTGTGGATTTCACTGTTATGGGGCACTGTGGATGTCACTGTTATGTCACTGTTATAGGGGTACTGTGGATGTCACTGTTATGTCACTGTTATGGGAGCATTGTGGATGGCACTGTTATGGGGGCACTGTGGATCTCACTGTTATGAGGGCACTGTGGATGGCACTGTTATGTCACTGTTATGGGGGCACTGTGGATGGTACTGCTATGTGATTGATATGGAGGCACTGTGGATGGCACTGTTATGAGGGCACTGTGAATGTCACAGTTATGTCACCATTATGGGGGCACTGTGGATGTTACTGTTATAGGGGCACTGTGGATGTCACTGTTATAGCAGCACTGGTATGTCATTGTTATGGGGACACTGTGGATGTCACTGTTATGTCACTGTTATGGGGGCAGTGTGGTTGTCACTGTTATTGGGGCACTGTGGGTGTCACTGTTATGGGAGCACTGGTATGTCACTGTTATGGGGACACTGTGGATGTCACTGTTATGTCACTGTTACAGGGGCACTGTGGATGTCACTGTTATGTCACTGTTACGGGGGCACTGTGGATGTCACTGTTATGTCATTGTTATGGAGGCACTGTGGATGTCACTGTTATGAGGGCACTGTGGATGTTATTGTTATGGGGTCACTGTTATGTCACTGTTATGGGGGTACTGTGGATGTCACTGTTATGGGGGAATTGTGGATGTCACTGTTATGTCCCTATTATGAGGACACTGTCGATGGCACTGTGGATGACACTGTTATGAGGACACTGTGGATGCTACTGCTATGTCACTATTATGGGGGCACTAAGGATGTCACTGTTATAGTAAATGAGATCCAGCAGGTCATGTTATCTGATGAACTCGGTCATGCCGTCCCTCTGCTGGAACAGCCTGATGGATTTATGCTTGCAAATATGAACATACCCTGGATACACACCTCAGCAAGCAGTAAATGGGACAATCACTTACGCAGTACATGATTTTCTATGTTACAGGTTCAGCAGACAGTATCACGTATGATAGGATTAGTTACACATGTTCAGATGTCCTTGCTGATTGAAGCTGTTTATTGCACTCTGGAGATGGGGAGGGAAGAGCCTGTGGACTGTCAGTGATGGGATTTAGAAACCAAGTAACAAATAGACTAGCAGGATTCATGTGTGGGTGTAGGAGGTCCAGTGGGCATGAATCCTGCAGACTGATCAGTGTGGGGGACAGCCTTTGACTCAGCACACTGTAGAGCAGCCATGTAAACAGGAAGCTATAAATATAAACAGATCTGCCCCAACAAGGGGAAAGAAAGCACAGACATGAAAAACGGGTATTGGAGGCGTATATATGCATCGTAAGGGTGTTAGGAGCACATAAAAAGAATTTAGATTTTGGCACTGAACAACCTCTTTAAGGCTACTTTCACAAGAGTGTTTCTATTTTCCGGTATTGAGATCCGTCATAGGGTCTCAATACCGGAAAAAAAACGCTTCCGTTTTGTCCCCATTCATTGTCAATGGGGATAAAACGTAACTGAACAGAATGGAATGCTCCAAAATGAATTTCAGTCTCATACCATGCTGCGGTTTGCTTTCCGTCCTGGGATGCTACTAATTGGTTATTTTGTGTGAATACTAGCACATCTCCACAGCTGTCTATAATATTGCACATATACAATACATGTGCAAAATGTATGCGGAACAAAAGCTAAACAGTATCAATAGTTAAAGGAAAATTCTTTGTGAAATGGATTCAGAATAAATGATTAATAATCTTCAATGAGGAGCTGTCACCTCTGCTGACATGTCTGTCTTAGTAACTACCTGTGTTCCTCTGTAAGAACTATTGTAGAACATCTAATCTTAGAACTCAATGTTGTGCCATTTGTCTATTATTCCTACTAGAACTTCATCAATGAATTGCCAGCAATCTGCAATAGAGTCCAACTTGGTGATACCAGTTGGTTGTATGCCCCTGCACAGCCTGACACCTTTCAATCCGTGCAGTCAGTGCCAGACTGTGGAGACGCACCTCCAACTGCTAGCTCCCAGATGGACTTTTATTGTAGACTGCTGAAAATTCATTCATAAATGTCCAGTAGGAATAACAGAGGAATATCCCAACATAATGTCATAAAAAGATACTCAAGAATTGTTACTAAAACAGACATGTCAGGAGAGGTGACATATCCATCTTAAAGAAGTGCTAAGTAAACAATTGTATTCTTCATAAAATAATTCTAGATATTATTCGCTTGGTATTGGGCAGGTTCTCTGCTATTCCACATAGAAATGCATGAATAAATTGACCACCGGGTGTTGCAAGTTGGGTGCATGTCTCTACACACTCTGACACTGTCTAATCAGTGACACTGTCTAATCAGCTAGACTTTAAGAATATTGTCAGTTTATATCTAAATATTCAGAACGAAACACAGAGGAACGTCACAATGCAGAATTAACAGAAAAGATGCTCAGGAATGTTATTTCACGGAGAATGCAAGCATTAACTAAACCAATATGTTAGAAAGGCTAACAGGTCCTTGTTCCACTTCGTAACATACCCTATGTGCAATCCTGCAGCTCTGCCCATACAGGTGGCCATATATGGACAATATACCATGATTATGCTCTGTGGATCTACTCAGTTATCCAGCCCTTAAGGAGCCATCTATATGGACGGGCATAAAGTAAAGGCGAAAAGGAGATTCCAGAGAGCTCCTGGGGTTAAATAAAGTGCAAACAGTGCTACGCGTTTCAAGAGTGGACCATAATCTTCCTCAAGCACATATCAATCAAATCCACTGAGATCAAGTAGAGCATGAAAGGAAGTGACATGATTATACACACCACCCCTTCCCCTTATCCCCCTTCCTTTAACCCCTGCTTCCCCCCCCCTTCATGCCCCCTCCCTGTATCCCACATATATTAAAATCTTTGAGCGTTAAGTAGTAGAAACCACCTCAGACATATACACATATGTTTTTGTCAATTGTATTCTTGTATTGCATCCCTTTTTTTTTTAGGTGGACTCAATATAATTTGTGTTTATGATTTGCACTCTTTAAAATAAACAAATATTAATGATTATACACACCAGGTGAATAATTATAATTTAACATGATCAATAGTTCAATGGTTTAATTTAACCCAAAAGGCACAAAGGTGTTCAATTTAAAAAATCCAGAAGGATTCACCCAACACTCTAGTACCTTTTGGGTTAAATGAAACCGTTGATCGATGATCATGTTAAATTACAATTATTCACCTAAGGTGTATAATCATGTCATGAGGAAGAGAGTGGAATCTCCTTTTTGCCTTTATTTTATCCCACTTCTATTGGAATCCTTGTTTCTGTACAATGGCGCTGCTCCTGGTTGACGTTTGTTCCCTTTGGGACTTTTATGCGCTCAGCAGTGTTGTGCAGGCTCAGGCATAACCTAATCTGGTAAGCCTTACTCTCTTTTGGACATTTGGTTTACTAGTGCCGCACTACCCTTTTTTCATCTGTACGTAGAAATTAAAACCCTCACACTTACAATGATGGCCCTCAAATCAGAGCTTGGAAACCAAGTGGTAACACTTAGTATGTGAGTTGTTTTAGTACATTTTTTCATAAGAATACTCTCCAAACTCAGAACTACACAACTCATCGAAGGTAAAAACAAACTAAATTCATTCAAGTACATTATGTCTCACCTTGGCAATAATGTGACATTTGATTTTTCATCTACAAATTGATTGGTAGCAAGTAAAATACATTAAATGAATTTATTGCATCAGAGCACAAAGAGAGTCATTATTGTAACAGTGACACATTATTTCCATCTGGTAATGAGCACACAAGATGTTGTACAAGCTGTGAGATGAGCTCTGTTTTATTGTAATTAAAATTTAGCGTAACACTTAAGCTGTAAGGGAACTGAAGAATGTTATTATCATGAGATAATGATTTGTAGGGTTCTAAAGTATTTAGGGAAAAAACATCTTGACTTCTTTATTGTTGGTGTTGAAGTGTATGATTACACAAGGTATGCAGATGTGACCTACTCTGTGATGAATGGTTTTGTTCTACTTTGACATTATTTTATAACATGCTCAATGTTGACGTTCAATACTGAGTATAGGAAGAGAACGGTGGCAGCTAGAGCACATCAAGAGTAACTGGGTGATTAGAAAATCAGCAAACATCATTAGATAGGCATGAGTCTGATGATGAGTCTACGAGAACAAAAGTTGACATACATTTAATAATCACAAAAAAAGGGGGAAACAGTGGCTAAACCCACTCAAGATCCAATGCTTCGGTGCTCACCCTACGACACACCCGAAGTCGAAGTGAAGAATAATTAATAAAGAAATAGAACATTTTAGGGGCACTCCAATATCTAGGTGTATGGATGACTATCTCTGATTGCGTAGCTGACAAAAATGATTTATTATAATACTACATAGATAAAACATATTTCAATTCACTTTCCACATTTAAATAGCAAAAAAAAAAAGTGATCAACTGGAAAAAATACTTGAAAAATTAAAATTAAAATAATAATAGTAAAAAAATGAAAAGAATGTCCAATTCTGTTGCAGATGTTATATTGCCATATACCGTATATATTTTTGGCTCGTTGATATATCGCTCAGATTGAGCTATCCAGATGGTAAAGTCACTGTAGTGATATATATACCAATACAATAAGTTTCCCAGTTGTATAATATAAGGAGCGTCCTGTTAGATAGTTAGTATCAATGGCAATAATGCAGTAGTGCAATAATTGTGATGGTGACGTAGTATATTACACACTGTTAAATCAGGTCACTCATGAATACTTTATATGAAGCGACATGACTCAAATGCCATGGTGCCTGTTTAGTTCATGTATCTCTGTCTCAATCCGTGTAACTGTATCACAGAGATACGCAATAGCAACTGTTTGTAGTCACATGCAATACGGTACCCATCTTGTACTCGCTGGCGTCTCCTGGAGTAAAGGTTTGTGGCCGCTTGCATTTGATCTGTGCAAGCGGCCGCAAGCCTTTACTCTGTGAGAAGCCAGTGAGTACAAGACAGGTACCGTACTGCATGTGACTACAAACAGTTACTAACTCGAAAATTCTCTTTGATTTTTTCAAGTTGATCAACATTTTTTGTTGCAATTTAAATATGGAAAGTAAATTGAAATATGTTTTATCGATGTAGTATTGAATAAATAATTTTTATTAGCTACGCAATTAGAGATATTCATCCATACACCTAGATATTGGAGTGTCCCCCAAATTTTCTATTTCTTTATAAATATACATTAGATAATATAAGAAAAGTAAAATATGTTACATGATACCAAGAGACTGTGTCTCCTTAGAATGTCTTATCCTGTGTTTGGATCTTGGAGTTGCTCAACAGTATGTTTTTGATTTTTGTAATGATAACTGTTTTGTTTCTTTGGGGTAGCGCCATCCTGGTACACACACTTTGCTTGTGGTGAGTTGCAATCTACATCACTACTTTACTTGGGGCAGGGTTTTGGTTTACTGTAGGACCGGTCCTCACTCATATTTGAGCCCTGTAGCCTTGTATTTCCTTTTCAGGAATGTCTGTGATTTTATGTGTGTAGATGTCACCTACCTTTCCATTACTTATTATTACTTTGTGATCAGTGTTTACTCATTCAATATTGGGTAATTTATCTGGTATTCCTGTTTGTTCATCTATATACACTTTTTGCCTAGTGTGTTGTGCCAGGATGGTGTCTGTTCTGTCACTTTCCTCCTTTTAACAGCATTTAATATAATTTTATGACATGGTGTAATTTAATAAACTTATATATTTTTATGGCTACTTGTGGCTACAGATACATTGTAACACTTTCGGTCTCTCATAGAATTACATTAGCGCTTCAATGATGATCAATGGCAATGACACAGCAGTTTTTCCAGACAAAAACAAGTATCCAGACATAATAACATAGCTAAACCAAACAGTCACAAGATCAGTCTGTCTGATTTTAGTGGTAAACAACGTCTGGATTTTTCCCTCCAAAACATGCTCTTCTTTAAACTCTATGGCGGCTGTGGAAAATTACCAGTTTCTTATTCAAAGTCCTAACAATCTCTCAGTATTTATTAACCCTTTCCTCAGAGCCTTGGAAATACAGTGACAATTAACAGGATATATATTACAACATATAACATCCAGTAACACAGTAATAAACAGTATAAGTCAATACAAGTTAACCTTTTCAAGAGTAATAAAGTAAGACGTTTATAACTTTGCATAGGGGAAACAGACAGATGTCCACAAATGTCCAATCAAAGTACCCCCTGCTTCAGGACACTACACATCAATCATGAAGGTCCTTAGGTTTTGGTGTAAAAAATACCAGATTAGCTTTGTGAACAACTGTCAAAAATACAACACGAGAGTTCTAAAGATGTCTTGTTATCTAGAAAATACCATCATTGTTGCTGCCTTTGGATGCTGAAATGAAGTTCATCTAACTTAATTGGTCATATGCCTTCTTGTGTGTTAGGTAATTGGGCCTTGGAAACTTCTTAATGCAATTTTTGCCTTATATCCAGCAAACCTGCATCTATGAGCTGGTATATATACTAATGCATTTCTGTCAAATGAATTTTTCGATTACAAATGGCACCTGTAAGGGGTGTCCATTATCCTCTTTAATTTTTATATTTTGTACTGGAAGCTTTGGCCCAAGTTTTAATAGATGATTAAAATGTGAAAGGCATTACAATTGGGGACCACTTGCTTATCAAATCTTTATTTCCTGACAATGTCTTAGTTCCCATATAAAACCTAGAGAACTCAATGAAATGTGTCCTAAATGGGAAACAATACTTTGGCACTATTTTTCTAATACCCAGAAATCTCAAATACTCCCCTTTAATGTTGTAAAGAGCTCATTATCCTTTATTAAAAATACATTTCCTTTAGAATAACAATATTTTGGAATTCAGAATTTAGGGCTCACCCTAATTACCCATATACAAATGTTGCAGAGCTAAAAGAATTGGTTTATGCCTTAAGTAAACAATAGCAAGGAAATAATAATTGACTTTTTTAATGGGTTTGAATGGCCTTTGATAACACTGTGCCATGTGGTATCACAGTTCCTTTTAGTTCTGCTACATCTGTACTGTAAATCCTTATGCATATAGAATTATAAGCCTCTTCTGCGCAATATTTTTCAGTTTAACCTCATACTGATATTTACTTTTTTCAATTAAAAGGTAATTTCCAACTTTATATGAGCAGACAACAAACCAACGATTGTACATAAGATTGTTGTATAAAGACAGAAGGGTCAGAGGATCTGGAGTAGCCGGCATACAGATATTCTCTGGGCACACAGGACTCTCAACTAAAGAACTGGTGGAATATGACCATGAGTAGGCACTGGGTGTGCATAGAGAACTGCTTACATTTCTATCAAGCTTAAAAACCTTATGATATGCCTCATTTACTAAAATATCACTGCCCACATATATTACATAATCAATGAAGTACTCTATGGAATGCTGGATAAAATTCTATAAATCTATAACTAACTTCCTAAACCGCGCTGACAAAATAAAAATCACCACTGGGTATATTGCTTTGGCAGTCCCCAACTTTCATCTAATTGTTTGTGCACAAAGAGACATCATCAATCTCTCACATTTGCTCATTAATTGTAATATAACACAATTTAAGGATCTTCCAAACAAATGTTTCCTGCAAAACAGTGAATTTTACAAATACTTACAAATTAGATACTATAACACTTTAGTACCATGTAATAATTTAGTTTTAGTATTTGAACCATTGGCCTTAAATCCATTTATACCCTTATGCATGAAAACAGTTAATCTATAAAATGATACCCATTTCATTTATGGATAAAAGATCTCAAATAGAATTTTAGTGCAAAAAACTAGATTTAGCTATGAAGACTAACCTACGTTGGTATCTTACCCCAGATCACTTACGGTACATGTTAGTTATCCTAATGCTCTCAGCACTTGGAGAGCTTGTGGTAATAAAGGCAAACTATGTCACACTTTTTGCCATTGCCCATATTAAAACCATACTAAAACTCTATATCAGAATATCAACCAATCTCTACAATTTACACTTCTGTGTATAAGAATTAAGGTAATTCCATCACAATTGAGATGGTATGTAAAATATTCACAATAACTGAAATTGCTTTGGAAGATATCCTTGATCTATAAAATAGAAATGTTAGAGTCTTGGATACATGAGAAATTCTAGAATTTGGAAATCCGCCTGCTCATAAATTTTTCCTAATGTGGAAATTTTGGTTACAGAACTAGGCTTGAGCAAATCAAGCTTTGAATCATAGATCCAAAGTTAAAAAATGTTAAAAAGCTTTGTTTGAGTAGGCACTGGGTGTGCATAGAGAACTGCTTACATTTCTATCAAGCTTAAAAACCTCATTATATGCCTCATTTAGGAAAATATCACTGCCCACATATATTACATAATCAATGAATTACTCTATGGAATGCTGGATAAAATTCTATAAATCCATAACTAAGTTCCTCAACCACCTGCTCATAAAATTAGATTTTTCCTAATGTGGAAATTTTGGGTACAGAACTAGGCTTGAGCAAATCAAGCTTTGAATCATAGATCCAAAGTTGATTCGTTAAAAAACTTTGTTTGAGTAGGCACTGGGTGTGCATAGAGAAATGCTGTTTCTGTACAGAATTAAAATGTATGGGCTCCATATAGAAAAACTTTGTCCCAGCAGAAGTTGCGCAAGACTTCGGTAAATGACGTTAGTATTCATATCTGAATATTGAGAAAAATTTTAAAATTGAAATCCGGAGTTGACTTTGGTACTGGCTGGTACCCCGATTTGCTTAAGCTTATACAGAACCCAAACACCATTGTAATACCAGGCATTGGCTCCTTTTCGGAACGTCTCTCTGCTTGGGTTGATTCCTTGTTACAGCCATTGGTGCAGGACATACCTGGTTTCCTACAGGACACCAGGAGTGTTTTACAGGCTTTTCAAAGCATTTTGCGTGGATTACCATAGATGTGGCTTCCTTTTACACAGTTATTCCTCACCAACTGGCTGTACAAGCATTACGTTGGTTTCTTGCTATATACTCTTATTTTTCACCCTCTTTTCAGAGCTATGTGTGCGATGTGTTTTCTTTTCCTATTAAAACATAATTTTTTTCTGTTCAATGGGAGGTTCTTCCTACAATTATCGGGTGTTTCTTTGGGAGCTAAGTTCTCCCCATCCCTGGTTAATGTGTACATGGCCTGGTGGGAACATGCGTTTTTGTTCACACCAACCAACCTGTGTGCGTCATCACTGGAGTAGTATGGCCGCTACATCGATGACCTGCTGTTTGTATGGTCGGGCGATGTAGCGGCCATACCACTCTTTGGTGAGTTTTTGAATTGCAATTGATGTAATCTAAGATTTGCGATACAGCATGATAAAACTTGTATTTCTTTCTTGGACTTGTCTCTGGTGGGTGATGAACGCACCGGTTCAATTAATACCCATACTTTTCGAAAAGAAACCGCAGAGAATTCAACTCTCCATGCGGCATCTTGGCATCCACCTCATGTTACGAAAAATATCCCTAAAGGTGAATTTATTCGTAACAGACGAAATTGCACTTAGGATGAGACTTGCCGCATGGAGATGCGGTCTGCTGTTCATCGCCTTTCCATGAGACAATATTCCAAGCATATTTTAGCGTGCACCCAAAAGGAGGCCCTCTCCAGACCTAGACAATCACTCTTATTTTTTTACCATAATCGCACACGGCACTCTGTGAATTTGGACCAATCAAAGCATTTCAGTGTCTTCCTGTTTTTGTAACTAACTACAGTACACAACACTCGCAGATTTGTCATATAGTAAAAAAACATTTACCTCTACTCTCAATGGATGATCAATGGCGGAATGTCTTGAAAAATTGCATTTTGTGTTCAGCCGCAGAGCTCCCACACTCAGCAACAAACTCAGTCCTTCTCTGTAATTTGAGAAGACGCAGACCTCTCCGGTGTGGCTGCGTTTTCTCGGAAGTTACAAATGTGGACACAAAATTTGCACATGTTGTTTTTACCATGCCATGAATAAGTATTTTCCTATTAAACAATACATTAATTGTAATACCACTTATGTGGTATACTACATTACATGCACTCTGTGCTCCCTTCAATATATTGGTTGCACCATCAATGGTCTCAAGGTCAGACTATGCAGACACATTTCTAACATTCCCCATTCACATGCCAGAAATGTGTCTGCTTTTAGTTTGCATTTTTCAGCGGTGCATGGTGGTAACACAGAGGGTTTAATAGTGCAGGGCCTGGAAAGGGTTACTCCACCACCAAGGGGCGGTGACCACAGAAAGAAGCTTTTAAACCGAGAATCATATTGGATTTTCAAAATGGGGTCCACCATACCAAGTGGACTCAATCGGAAACATGATTTGATACTACATTATTGAACCCTTGATCCATGACTTGTGCTTTGTTTTTGTTTTTATTCATCATGTCTTTCTGCATATGTTTGCAATTTTACTTGAAGGAGTGGCTTGTAGTTATTGCGCCCACCTGTTTCACAGGGGAGGCGCTATATAACTAACCCTCTCTGTAGTTTGTGTAATGTCATGAGTAAGGATCGCTATTGTCTCTGATCCGAAACGCGTAGACTGGACTGTAACTTTCTCTTTTCAAGTAATGCTGTGGTTCTGGGCATGGTCCGTGCTAGGTGTGGCGGGGTTTGAGCACACCTATATCCTATTTCTGCTTACTATTATAATACCATATGAATAGGACTGAAAATCTAAGAGATACAGATATGACATTGTGTGTGAAACCAAAATTTTACTTTTCTATAGACAACTTAAAATTCACATATCGGAAAACCATAATGAATGCAAAAAAATTAAATAAAAAATTAAGTTTTAAAGTTCAATATACTGATACTCATTATTGGTATTTTCTTTGAACAGTAAAATAAATTCAGTTATCTTTTGGATTTGCAGAGTTTGACAAACAGACATCTTAGTTTTCTACTATTCCACCATCCTTGTGTTTTCCAGTACAAAAAATGCCCCCTCTTACTGACCTAAGTAGAGCAAATGTCCCCATAGTGCTCCCCCATAATGTGTGCCAGTACAATAGGGTGGTTCCTTTTGTAATGCAAAAAATTCAATGTTAAAATTTTTGCAGACGTTGCTTACGCCCCGAGTCTCAGTGATGTAAAAGATATATATACCAAATTTCAAGATGATTGGATAATATTTAGGAATTGCACAGATTGATCACTTTTATCCATTAGTACATTATAGTTATTACTAGTTATTACTATTAAAACTAGGTTTTTACCCTCTAATCGTTTCATAGTAACATAGTACATAAGGCCGAAAAAAGACATCTGTCCATCCAGTTTGGCCTGTCATCCTGCTAGTTGATCCAGAGGAAGGCAAAAAAAATCAAAAATTCCCCTTTTTCTTTGCAGTTTTGGTTTCTAAATTTTTTGTCATATTTTCCTTAACAGCCTGGGTAATACGTTCGTCCAAAAAAGCCAATCCTACGTTTGTTTCTGACAGATACCAAAGGTGTCTCCTAGCAACTGTGAGCACTTTTTTTGATGTCTGCATCTGGGTAAGTGCATATATTGCCTTTGCCATCCACCTTGCTTGATGCAAAGCCCCTGGAATCCTGACTCTGAAGTCGTTTTTAGACCAACCACCTAGGTACAGGAGTCAAAGTTGTAATAACTATAATGTGCTAATGAGTAAAAGTGATCAATGTGTGCAACCCCTAAATATTATCCAATCTTCTTGAAATTTGGCATATATCACTGAGACTCAGGGCGTAAGCAAAGTCATATGAAAATCACATCTTTGGAAAAATGAAACACTCTACAGTACAAAAAATGCCCCCTTATATGTGCCAGTGCCCCCAGTTGATGCCCCCATAGTGCTCCCACTTAACAGCATGGTGCCAAAAAAAAAACAATAAACTCAAATACTTACCTTCATGCAGCTCTCACTGCTGCGGTGCAGGCCTCTTCCGGTCTGTTTCCTGAGCTGTACAGCTGCTTGGCTCAGGCGGAGCGATGATGATTACGCAATCGCGATGCCTGTGCAAGCCTCTGACAGGCTACAGGCACTAGGCCTGAAGCCTATTAGAGTGAAGGGCAGGGAGACATTGTTCCCCTGCTCCACAGCAGCAACTAACTGTTTTACCATCCTGAGGATGGCAATACATAATTGGCAGTTCTCCACTGGCGACTTCTATAGCTACGTCCCTGGCTAATATATTCTGCAGCACTTTACAGACATTATCATGACTTGTTTGCAGAAAACCTTGATGATCATAAGGGGGCAACCTTTAATGTAAGTCAATATAGTGTTAATAACACGAAAAAATCCACATAGAAAAAAAAGCAAAAATGGCCCTCTTTTAAGTACTTTGCCACAACTCTTTTATATCAAAGGCATTCCACTTGTAAGAGTCACTGTGACATCCTCAACCCAAGTTTGATTCAAGGTTGTTTTCAAGCTTTGCTGTGTCAAATATTAACAGATAAGGGTTTCCAAATTTTCTTCTCCTATGGAAAGCAGATAATTCTCTGTACACATTGCATTAGAGAGTTTGTTGGCATTTCTGTCACTTTTGGTGGTAAGAACACCATGGCATGCTGTGCTGTTCTTGTCATGAGAATGATGGCGGCCAAGACAAACGGCTCCATGATAAATCAATGGCGACAATGTGCAACATATCTGGCTATGGTCTAAATCATCATGTCCTCTATAGCCTGAATGCTCTTGCAATCAATTATCTGCTGTTGGTCCATCTTCCAGTATTTATGCAGTCAACCTAATGTATGACATCACTGGCCAGTAAAATCAAGCAACCATTTATTTGATCAGTCATGTGTGTGATAGAATGCGTTCTCCTCTGGCCAACTATTAAAGTGGCTGTAGCTCTATTTCCATGATTCCATTATAGATAAGATTTCTATCGCTAAAAGGATCATGGGCTTTTAGATGTTTGTGTCATTATATTTTTGTTAATCTGAGAAAAAAATATATTTATAATGCTTGTAAAAAAGCCTAGATACATTGAATATTACCAACATTTCATATTATGTGTAAGGAGCATGCAATTCTACATCATGTCCTCTGTACTTGTCACTTTCCCTAGCTATGCACTGTGTATATTAAAAAGCTTTTTATGTGATGCATGTAATAAATAATCCAATAAAACAAAAGCAACTGTCAACACAAGATACTTTATGACCTTGTTTTTCAAACATTTTTCTTCCTATCAACATAGTAAAATTGCATTATTTAAATAGTAACCTTCTTTGCATTTATTACATTAAAATGAACATTACACAATAGTAAATTATAATACCAGATAACAGCGCAGCTTTCATAGCTAAGAAATGGATAAATAGTGCTTGTTTGTTCAATTCCAGCCGGTCTTATAAGCGGGATGTTTTATACATTGGTTTTTATTTTTTAATACTAGTCAAAGTAAAGCATTGCTGCTGGTTCAGCAAACAGATAGATGTGCAGGACACGGGCACTTTATACACAAACATCTTAAATCTAGCAGATCAGCTGAAGACTGGCTTTTAACAGAAATCAATAAGGAACTTTTGCTGAGGGGGAGAAGCACTAATATAAGTGCAGCACTATATGCATTGGAAATAGATATATTTCTACTTCAAATCACAGAAATTACTTTTGTTTTGTTTTTAACCATGAATCCACTAGCAAAGTATATGTACATAAAAAAACTATTGTGCCAATATTTGTATAGATTGCAGTTTCCCTAGAGGAAAAGATTCAAATATATTTTGGCAAACTATTGGTAGAATATATTTAAAAAAAAATGGATTCAGAGACTAAAAGTAGCAAAAACTTGAGCTGTACAGTGCTATAAGAAGAGTTGAGACTCTGTAGGTTATACACTACTAATAAAAAGTAAAGTATATTTGGCTTTGGGCTGAAATTTATGGAAAACGTAAAAGGTTCATGCTATAGTGATATTATATCATGAAAGTAGGGCATTTAAGTTAAAGCATGCAATGGGGAATGCCTCATCTCAAACAATTTATTAAAACAAAAGCCAACAGTGGTGGGTATATCCCACAAAAATGTGAATGTCTCAATAACTTGTCATGTGGCCTTAAACATCAATTACCAGATTGACGACATCTCAGGCTATTCACAAATTGACTTATTGTCCACTGAGGCATGGCACCCCACTGTTCTTGAAGGGCGGTCCTCAGGTCATTGAGCTTCTTGGGTACAGAGTTAAAAGGCTGTATACGGGGATACAGCTGATCCCATAGGTTTTAAATGGGATTCAGATCTGGAGAAAGTACAGGCCTCTCCATCTGAGGTACCCCAGTCTCTAGCTCCGTTCTCTAATCATGCGACCTGGATAAGCTGGCACATTGTCATCCATGACGATGAAATTAGGCTTGTGTTGTTCATGCAGAGGCACAATGACCAGATTAATGATGTTACTCAAATAGTATGGGCTTGTCACTGTATCATTCACAAAGTGTAGGGCAGTTCTATATTGACTAGACACACCTGCCCACACTGTAACACAATCACCTCCAAAGGCAACAGTGACTGATGCATAGCGCTCTCTTTGATGTCTCCAACATAATTGGCAGCCATCATTTCTGCTCAGCATGAATTTATTTTCATCAGTGAACAGCACTGAGGCCCACTGGTCTCTCATCCAGTCTGGGTGCTTTCTTGCCCATGCAGGGGCGATTACGCCTGTGGTCAGGTACCCTTGCAGGTTGTCTAGGATGCAGACCACGCTGATGTAAATGGTTTCGAATGGTCTGACGTGACACTTGGGTGCCTCTCACTTCCCTTAAATGTGCCTGGAGTTGTTTGGCATTCATCATCCGGTTCCACAGGGCATTGTTCAAAATGAAGGGGTCATCAGTGTGGGATGTGGCCAAAGGATGTCCACTTCTATGCCTTTCTGTGTATCTATATATCCCTGTTGCAACCTGCTGATGACACTCTCTGACACTCTAAGTTCAGTGGCCACTTGTCTAAGAACATCCTGCTTGAAGCTTAGCAATGGCAAGGTACTGTTGATCAATGTTTAGGTGTTGTCTTGGTCTCATGATATCAAAATGTGAACAGCATGATGAGGAGGACTGTTTAAATACCATTTATTTTTTCTATTTTCTATTTTTATTATTTTATTTCCCAAAGAAATACAAAAAGGACAATAAAGGACAATTTGGATACATAACGATAAAAAAATGATAACCATTCACCATAAAATAATTCCTAATAACATTATCCTTGATAATAAAGTGTTTTACAATCTCAAAATCAAGTTTACACCATAAAACCACCTCCACCCCTGTTGGCTGTCGTCACTAGGACCAGAACAGAAAAATAAATAATTCCCAATTATACTAGATAAATGCGGCCTCGCACATCACTCTCCGATGCCATATCCTCATATGTTTTGATTTGGCGCAAATTCAAAGTCCATTCATTAAATGAGGTAGGGGTCGCAGAGCCCCATTTTTTGATTAACAAAACCTTTGCAACCATTTCCCCCCTTATCCATATCTGTTTAACACCTGCAGGAATTGGTTTCTCCGATGAAAAGGAGCCCAAAATCACAGACCTTTATTTTTAGGAAACTTGGCTTGAATTTGTGGTGTATAGTATAACCAATGCAAAATTTTAAATTGAATTAGTCTGTGGCTATTCGACAATGATGCCTTTTTAATACTTTTATATATGTTGGGCCAACAAAGTGGGGGGGCATTTAAACTCTTGTTCCCATTTACAAGGGCTTTTAAAAACAGTAAAAGTTGCTAGTGCTTTACAGAATTTAGAATAAATCTGAGAAATCTTAATCCTCTCCCCTACGTGAGCAAAGCAATAATTTATAGATGCCTTATATGCGTGTTTTAGTCGTGAGTACATATAAATATCTAATATAGAAGTATTAGTGTAGTTAAAGTCCAATAAGGACTTAAAGTGATCTAACGTAAATAGCTGTGATAATCTAGTGAGCCCTTTACAAATCCAATAATTATGGTCTGTGATTTTAGAGAACTCCACCAGATTCCTATTCTCCCACAAAGGGGTAAACTGAAACGCATGCAAAACCTTTAGTATAGCCTTGAGTTTATTCCATACCTTCTGTAAGGTCCTAGTAATCAAGTAATAGTTCTCCAAACAACCAAATTTACCTGTTTCCAAGTGTGGGAATATATTATCTAATGGCTTATCTAAAATCAACCTGAGATATTGGCCGAGTGTATTCTCTTTAAAGGGCTTCTGTCACCCCCACTGACGAATTTTCACTAGCTGACATTAGCTACTTGCTAATGTCAGCTGAGTTCAAACATATGTTTAATATCTTTTTTTCTGTTTGCAATCTTCTTAAAAACTTACTTTTGTCATATGTAAATTAGCTTCGCTACCAGCAAGTTGGGCGGGTACTTGCTGGTAGCCGCCGCATCTTCATGCCCTTGGAACGCCCCCTCTTCTTTTGATAGACAGGGCCAGCGCGCTCTGCTCCTCCCGCTGGCCCTGTCTGCAGCTGCAATCCCGCGCCTGCGCCGTATCGGTCTTTAGTCGGCGCAGGCGCTCTGAGTAAGGACGCTCGCAGGCGCTCCGTCCTCAGTGCGCCTGCGCCGATGGCGTCAGCGCTACACCCGGAAGAGACCAGGGATGCCGGCGTCTTCTCTTCCGGGTGTAGCGCTGACGTCATCGGCGCAGGCGCACTGAGGACGGAGCGCCTAAGCGAGCGTCCTTCACTCAGAGCGCCTGCGCCAACTAAAGACCGATACGGCGCAGGCACGGGATTGCAGCTGCAGACAGGGCCAGCGGGAGGAGGAAGCGCGCTGGCCCTGTCTATCAAAAGAAGAGGGGGCGTTCCAAGGGCATGAAGATGCGGCGGCTACCAGCAAGTACCCGCCCAACTTGCTGGCAGCGAAGCTAATTTACATATGACAAAAGTAAGTTTTTAAGAAGATTGCAAACAGAAAAAAAGATATTAAACATATGTTTGAACTCAGCTGACATTAGCAAGTAGCTAATGTCAGCTAGTGAAAATTCGTCAGTGGGGGTGACAGAAGCCCTTTAAAGTTACAACATCTTTGTAGTTGTGTGCATAGAAAATAACCTTGAAACAAAGCTAGTGAAAGCCCACCTTCCGATTCAGCCAACCATAAATAATTTTGTTTTATGCAAACCTTTTTCCTTCCCCATATTAGATCATTGATGAGGGAATCTAATTTATAGAAAAAACATCATCAATCCAAATGGGGGAGGAACAAATAGGAAACGAACGCTATCTGGTCTATTTGACATAGTGACAGTTTTTGCCAAGCTCTAATTTTAGTTTTTACTTTATTTATTACCGGGACCAAATTAAGGTCATAGAATCTGTTTATTGGGACACCAATCTTTACCCCCAGTTAATCCAGGGTTTCGAATGGTAATAAAACCCGAACACCTCTACCCTCTTCTGAAGCTTTACGGTTTAGCGGGAGGAGCGAGAACTTAGCCCAGTTAATCAAATAGCCAGATAATCGACTAAACTCCTCTATAACCTGGATTACGTGAGGAATAGCTTTCCAACCCTGATCCAAAAACAAGATAACGTCATCGGCATAAAAGCTTATTTTGTCACCCACTCCCGCTACCCCGGAGCCCAAAATGTGCTTATCTAGTCGAATTTGCAAGCCAATGGCTTAATAAATAATGCAAAAAGAAGAGGAGACAGGGGACACCCCTGTCTCATCCCTCGCTGCAAAATAGAGCGCCAATACAATCAATGTTAATACGAGCTAATGATAGATTAATAAAGCATTTGAGTCATTGCAATAAACGTGCTCCCTAAACCAAAGTGGGACATGGTATGCCATCGAAAGGGCCACTCCATCCTGTCAAACGCCTTTTCGGCATCCAATGACAGGATGGAGCAGTCCACACCACCCACCACTTGCAGGTTCAGATAAACCCTATAGAGGCTCATCTGAATCTGTCTCCCCAGAATGAATCCTGTTTGGTTAGGGTGAACCAGTGAACCACCCCTAAATTTGATCAATTTAATTTTATTAAAGATCTTAACCTGTTCATTAGAAAGCTCAAATGGCATAAGTATTTTATACAACAGGAGAGGAGAGAATGTAGGGAGTTTGGTATACCTTCCGACATGCTCAGTGACGTGCGTTTACTATATGACCTGGGAAATGGTCCCCCCACAGGACTTGGGCCACGGACCATTTACGGACCTTCGTTTAAAGAGTAACAAGATGCCCCCACCGAGTGGGGAGGTCTCTTGTATTGACGTTTTTTGTGATCGTGTAAGCAAGCAGGTTGAAAAAATGACCCTGACGGCTAGCCCCTACAGTATTGACCGCTCCCTTTCCACCACTATCCTTGATCTCGAGAATGATGACACTATTGTCATCAAATCCTCGGACAAGGGTGGTAATGTGGTGGTTATGGATGCTGATCAATACTGTACTATGTGTGATTGCCTTCTTAAGGATCGCGACACTTATAAGACCCTCTCTACCGACCCCACGTCGCATTTTTTGACAAAACTAAAAAGTATTTTAGATGAAGGACTGTCAAATAAGGTCATCTCCAAGGACGAGTACATTTTCCTTCTCCCAGCCCACCCACGCTTGCCTACTTTCTACTGTCTACCTAAAGTACACAAGGGTACCTCGCCATTGAAAGGGAGGCCCATTGTGTCCGGCGTGGGTGGGCTGTGTCAAAATATAGGTTTCTATGTAGACCGCATCCTAACAACGTTTGTGGTCTCCTTGACGTCTTTTACGCGAGATACTACTGATCTCTTGTTGCGCCTAGATGGCCTTACATTGGATCCGGATCATTGGCTTTGTTCCATTGACGTGGAAGCCTTATATTCGAGTATTCCGCATTCACTTGGTTTGGAGGCAGTAGCTCATTTCTTACGCTCAAGAGGTTGCCAGTACCGTGCCACAGCCAGTTTGTCCTCCGTCTCCTGGAGTTCACATTGACACACAATGTGTTCTCCTTTAATGGCCACTACTACCACCAGCTCAGGGGCACGGCGATGGGAAGTTCTTGTGCCCCATCGTATGCTAATTTGTTCCTGGGTTGGTGGGAGGAGACAGTGGTGTTCTCTGACACCATGGAAGACCACCAGGAGCACATTGGTTTGTGGGCACGGTACATAGACGATGTATTTGTCATCTGGCATAGTAACAGATCCACCTTTGAGCGATTTGTTGAAAGGCTGAACTCCAATACCCTAAATTTAAAGTTCACATTTGAACTTGACTTGCAGTCCCTCCCGTTTTTGGACATACTCATCAGTAAAACTGACTCAGGTAAAATTAACACCCGCGTTTATCGCAAACCGCCCTCTACTAATTCCCTTTTACGATGGGAAATTGGCCATCCAGGCATCCGAAAGGTCAGTACCTGTGTCTGCGTACCTGCTCGAGCGACAGAGAATTTTGACAACAGGCAACTGACCTGAGGACTCGGTTTCTACAGAGAGGTTACCCTGACGTGGTCTTACGTTCCGCTTTTCAGATAGCGGCCCGGGCAGATAGGTCTACCCTTCTTACCCCAAAACCACCGACTATACTTGACTCTGGAAACATTCGTCTTATTACCACCTTTAACAGCACATCTGAGGATATACGCCGGGTGATTTCCCAACATTGGGACATTCTCACTATGGACCCAGAGTTAAAGGCAGTTTTGGGTGACCGCCCACAGATTACATACCGACGTGGGCGCAGCATTAGAGATAGTCTGGTACATAGTGAGTATGTTCCACCAGCCCGAGCGGGCTGTGCTTGGTTGGGGCGTCAGGCCACCCTGACGGGCTGCTTTCGTTGTAGAGGCTGTGTGGCCTGTCGTTTTATCCAGGTCTGCAAGTCCTTTACCAGTAATAACACTGGTCGCACCTATTCAATCGAACAATTCATTAACTGTAAGACAAAGGGGGTGATTTACCGGTGTACCTGTGAATGCGGTCTGGAATATATTGGGAAGACTAAGCGTGAACTGCGTAGGAGAGTAGGGGAACACAATAATGACATCACTAACAAAAGAGATACCCCTATCTCCTCACACGTCCACAACTGCCACAGTGGCGTCATACGCTTGTCCTTCATTGGCATCGAACACGTAGCGCCCCCACGCCGGGGAGGCGACTGGGACCGTCTGATCCTCCAGAGGGAGGCACGTTGGATTTATTATTTAAAGTTGTTTTCTCTGAGCTAACCTGATATGTGCCCAAAAGATACATTAGCACATATATGGACCTGATCTATTGGTTCACCTTTATTAGTCTTCACATACTGTACTGATTTATTATATAATGCGATATTCTTGGTATGTTCCATCTTTACCTTTTAAAACAGGTGGCCTGCACAACATGTGTCTACATTCTATTATGCCATGTGCTTACTTTTTCTTATCCAGGTGTTTAAAAACTTTACCCTGCTTTATTGTTTGCAGGATGCCTCGGCGCTTTCTTTTCTGAAGCGTCACGGTATCCTAGCAACTATGCTCCGGCCCCGTACTTCCGCCCATGTGATTGAGTGCAGCTCATGTGACTTCCCCGGCTTCCGGGCATCGCGGAGCCGACTGCACGTGTGGCGTTCCGGAAGTGGGGACTTCTACTCACAGGTAAAGGAGCCATAAATATGAGCGTATTACCACGGCATACCACTGGCCCTATGTAGATCCGGCGGTGCTCACCCACTGGTAGAGACCTGACCGATAGCCAGGATTGCCCATTTTTGTCTGTTTAGGTCTTTATCCTCCCCACATCTGCTAGCTGGGTATTGGAATTGTTATCACTGTTTTTTCAGCATTATTTGCTTTTGACCTATTACTGCAGACATTTTTGTTGCTTCTATCTCTATTTTAGAGTTATTTTGAAGCAGCATCTTTACCTTTGCTTCTGTTATGACTATAGTGCCCCCCTTTTTCCCCTGAAGAACGACTGTGTAGAAACGTGACACGTCGGGCCTGGGAGACACTTTTTTGATATTGTTTCTTTTTTGAGGCTACTTATAGGGTGAGGCCCCTATTTAGGGACAGGTATCCGGACGGGGTCGCCCCTTTCGGGGCGAGTGCTCTGTATAGATAGGTAGGGCATGCTTAGCCCCCTCCCCCCTACCTTGCAGAAGAGTACGTGCCAGAGCGAGGCGACGTGTATACCAGAAGGGCGCACAATGACAACCGGGTCCTCTCAAGCAAAAATAAGAAACCCTTTATTGGCAAAGACTACGCGTTTCGGGGTTCTTGCTAGTGAGAGCGTCCCACGTGCATCAGGACTGCTCCACACAGCAAGCAAAATAGAAATTCCTCGTACACCTCACCGTACGTTGGATCAAACCCATCTACTCAGACTTGAAAAAGGGGTCGCAAGAACCCCGAAACGCGTAGTCTTTGCCAATAAAGGGTTTCTTATTTTTGCTTGAGAGGACCCGGTTGTCATTGTGCGCCCTTCTGGTATACACGTCGCCTCGCTCTGGCACGTACTCTTCTGGTTTTTCTTCACCTGAACCGTTGGGGTGGCTCCCACGTAAGGTGACCAAATCCGGCAGCACCAACTGGTCCCCCTCAGCTCCTCTAGCCCGGTTGCATTCACCTTCCTCCTCCCACCTACAAAACTTTGAGAGGAACAGCACAAGGTGAGCACAACTAAAATACAAGCTAAACAAACAAATTCTAAACACACTCACCCTATGAGCGCCTTTCTTCTTCTCTTCATGCCATATATTGCCCTACCTTGCAGGGCATTTTTTTTGGGCACATCTATCATTGTTTTATGTGTTATATATTGTCCTTGATGTGCGCTTTTTTATTAGTATCTATTAAAAGTTATGTATTATCATCCCCCTTCACCAAGGTTCACCTTGGTGCTTTGATTTTCTGATTTAAGACGTTTGGGAATAGCTGGGCAGCAATCACCTGTGTTCCTAGCACTCACCTTCTCTTCAAACAGCTGATCGGCGGGGGTGCCGGGTGTCGGACCCCCGCCGATCTGATATTGATGACCTATCCTAAGGATAGGTCATCAATAAATATGACTTGGACAACCCCTTTATATACGTTCCATTCATTTCAATGGGACGGCTCTGTAGTATACACTTGTATAGAAACGAGCCGTCCCATTGAAATGAATGGAACGGCTTGGGTGTAATTACACCTGCTCACCACTGCAGATGCAACGGCCAGCATGTAAACAATGACGAGGAGGCAGCGCTGGCACGGCGCTCACCTTCTCTTCAAACAGCTGATCGGCGGGGGTGCCGGGTGTCGGACCCCCGCCGATCTGATATTGATGACCTATCCTGAGGATAGGTCATCAATAAATATAACTTGGATAACCCCTTTAAAGTAACACAAAATTTTCTCATAATGGTTTTACAAGAACAGAAAAGATCCCTACGTTGCTGTCAATACTCACAGTGGGGCTGGGATTAGCTGTCACTCCACACTCGAGGATGGCAGAAGGAAACAGCCTGACATACAAGGTGCAACTTAAAGGGGTTGCGCACCTTTTCCAATGCTCTTCCTGGATGTAATATTTCCAACAAAAAGAGAACATGAATTGCTCATCCATATGCTATGCATTGATATATTATTGCATATCAGCACAATTCACATCACTTTTCAGTGTAATTAATAGGTTACAGCCCCACAATCTACATACTGTACACAAGGTATTTGTATATGTTTTGATCAAAATGCATAAGTCTGCTCGCCACATCAAGGTTGCCTCTACAAGAGGGTACCTACTCGAATTTGGCAACAACACTATGCTTTGACCACAGATACCACAGCACCGTGCCACCAGGGGGTGTGATCCAGCAGTCCAACAGCATTCCATTTGTGAGACTAAGCCCATATGGCACTAGTCTCTACCAACCCACAGGCACAGCATCACAACAATGACAACCACACAGTACTTCACCATGTGAACAGATGTTAAGAGCTCACCTTTCCCTGTGGTCTAAGGAACTACACTAAGATCAAGAAGGAGTTTATTAACCCTTATGCAATCTCCTGCTAAATAAAATCACCTGAGCTGAATGGGAGGAGTGCAGAAAACATCACCACATCAGGCCCTGACAGTAAAAGTGGAAAGGTTGTGGAATTTGCAGATAGAGCAGAACCTGTAGACTCATTGGCATATATTAAAACATATTTTTTTTCAGTAAAATGGGCACATATAAACATGGACCAACATAGATGCCTTCGGCTGCCAAGCACACATGCAACAGGTCAGCCAGTTTCATAGGTACAAAGCTGCTAACAGGTGCTCTTTAACCCCTTAAGGACTTAGCCCTATTTCACCCTAAGGACCCAGCCATTTTTTGCAAATCTGACCAGTGTCACTTTATGTGGTAATAACTTTTAAACGCTTTTACTTATCCAGGCCATTCTGAGATTGTTTTTTCGTCACATATTGTACTTCATGACAGTGGTAAAACGGAGTCAAAAAAATTCATTTTTATTTATAAAAAAATACCAAATTTAGCAAAAATTTGGAAAAATTTTCAATTTTCCAAGTTTCAATTTCTCTACTTCTATAATACATATTAATACCACCAAAAAAAGTTATTAATTTACATTCCCCATATGTCTACTTCATGTATCGGTCATTTTGGGAATGCCATTTCATTTTTTGGGTATGTTACAAGGCTTAGAATTTTTGAAGCAAAACCCACTTTTTAGGGACCAGTTCAGGTCTGAAGTCACTTTGGGAGGCTTACATAATAGAAACCACCCAAAAATGACCCTTTAGGTTTCCCACAAGAGTTAATGGCAAATGGAGAAAACATTTCAGAATTTTGATTTTTGGGAAAATTTTCCATTTTAATCAATTTTTTCCAGTAACAAAGCAAGTGTTAACAGCCAAACAAAACTCAATATTAATTGCCCTGATTCTGTAGTTTGCAGAAACACCCCATATGTGGCCGTAAAATGCTGTATGGCCAAACGGCAGGGCACAGAATAAAGGGAACGCCATATGGTTTTTGGAAGGCGGATTTTGCTGGACTGGTTTTTTTTTCTACCATGTCCCATTTGAAGCCCCCCGATGCACCCCTAAAGTAGAAACTCCATAAAAGTGACTCCATCTAAGAAACTACACCCTTCATGGTATTCAAAACCAGTTTTACAAACTTTGTTAACCCTTTAGGTGTTCCACAAGAGTTATTGGCAAATGGAGAGAAATTTCAGAATTTCTATTTTTTGTTACCTTGCCTCAACAAAAGTGTAATATAAAGCAACCAAAAATCATATTTACCCTAAAATAATACAAACAAAACTGCCACCTTATCCCGTAGTTTCCAAAATGGGGTCAATTTTTTGGAGTTTCTACTATCGGGGTGCATCAGGGGGGCTTCAAATGGGACATAGTGTCAAAAAACCAGTCCAGCAAAATCTGCCTTCCAAAAACCATATGGCTTTCCCTTCCTTCTATGCCCTGCCATATGGCCATACAGCAGTTTACGACCACATATGGGGTGTTTCTGCAAACTAGAGAATCAGGGCAATAAATATTGAGTTTTTGTTTGGCTGTTAACCCTTGCTTTGTTACTGGAAAAATGGATTAAAATGGAAAATTAGCAAAAAAAATTGCTGTTTTGGGAAAGTTTTAATTTTTTGTTATTTACATAGTTCAACTGACAGGTTAGATTGTGTGCTATTTCTATAGAGAAGGTTGTTATGGACGCGACAATACCAAATATGACAACTTTTTTGTTTTTTTGTTTCAGTTTTTCATAACAAAGCATTTTTGAGAAAAATTTTTTTTTAGTGTCTCCACATTCTAAAAGCCATATTTTAAATTTTTATTTTTTGGGCGACTGTCTTATGTAGGGGCTCATTTTTTGCGGGACGAGATGATGGTTTGATTGGCACTATCTTTTGGTGCATATGACATTTTGGTCGCTTGCTATTACACTTTTTGTAATGTAAGGTGACAAAAATGACTTTTGACACGGTATTTATATAATTTTTTTTTCTGTGTTCACCTAAAGGGTTAGGTCATGTGTTATTTTTATAGAGCCGGTTGTCACGGACGCGGTGATACCTAATATGTATACTTTTTTATATATATATTTAAGTTTTACACATTAATATTAATTTTGAAACAAAAAAAATCATGTTTTAATGTCTCCATAGTCTGGGAGCCATATATTTTTTATTTTTTTGGGCGATTGTCTTATGTAGGGTATCATTTTTTGCAGGATGAGATGACGGTTTTATTGGCAGTATTTTTGGGTGCATATAACTTTTTGATCGCTTGCTATTACAGTTTTTGAGATGTGAGGCGACAAAAATGTTTTTTTTTAAATAGTTTTTATTTTATTTTTTTACGGTATTTACCTGAGGGGTTAGATCATGTGATATTATAATAGAGCAGGTTTTTACGGAAGCGGCGATACCTAATATGTATACTTTTTTTTTTATTTATTTCACTTTAACACAATAACAGCATTTTAGAAAAAAAAACTTTTATAGTAAGAATATTTTAGTGTCTCTATATTGAGAGACATTTTTTTTATTTTTTGGTGCGATTGTCCTATGTAGGGGCTCATTTTTTGATCGCTTGTTATTACACTTTTTGTGATGTAACATGACAAAAAATGGATTATTTTACACCATTTTTCTTAATGGTATTTGCGTGAGGGATTAGGTCATGTGATATTTTTATAGAGCAGGTTTTTATGGACGCGGCAATACCTAATATGTGTAGTGTATTTTATTTTTTTAATTTTTATTCAGTGATATGTGTTTCTTTATTTTTTTCACTTTTTTAAATGTTTTTTTGACCCAGACCCACTTGGTTCTAGTAAATCCAGTGGATCTGGTGTCTATATAATACACTACAGTACACTATACAGTGTACTGTACTGTATTTTTTTTACTTTACATACACTTTCAGGACCATAGAGAGCAGGACACTTCTGAAAGCGTCCTGCTGCCATGGTAACCATCACCCGCTGCCAGAACTGAGCAGCGTTTGATGGGGAGGGCACATCAGCCCCCCGATGGGAAAGGGAGGGAGCTCCCTCCCTGTTAACCCCTTCCATACGACGGTCCGTACGGACCGCGGCATGGAAGGGGTTGAAACTGCTGACATCTGCAGCAAAGACCGCGGGGATCAGAGATCGCACAAAGCGCTGCAAACAGAAGGTCTGAATTGAGCTGCGGTTTGCAGCGATCACCTATACGGGGGAGTCACAGGACCCCCCTGGGCATTGTCACAAGGTACCTGCTGAATGATTTCAGCAGGTACCTTGTTCCGATCACTGCCGGCTGAGCAGCAGTGATCGGAACTACTCATAACGTACTGGTACATCATGGGTCCTTAAGGACTCGGGAATCATGACGTATCGGTACGTCATAAGTCCCAGTTTTGAACATACAATTATAATTATAATTGTGACAGGTGACTGTTAGCTTCAAAATGCTCCTCCAGAGTTAAGTCTAGAACAATTCAGGCCACCTTGGCTCCATTGTGAGTCTGTTGTCTCTCAAAGCCCCAGCAGGCTCCCCCAAACCGACTCTTCCAAAGACTGACAGCGGACTCAGTGACACCCTGCACAGAGCTCCGCAGGCTGTCTTTTCCTCTTTTAGGTCTTTGCCATACCACTGCTCCAAAGTAGAAACGCCATCTGAATCCCAGGTGAAGTTCTCATGGCCTTGCTAACTGATATCACTATGACACTTTTCACCTCATAGGTCTTCTAAGAGTATACTCATTATGCAATGTCTCCACAGGCACCATGTTATTCACTCTGGCCTCCAGTCTACTACATCCCGCCTTGAACAAACCACTTGAGCTTCCAGTTCACCCACATTTCACCAATGGACATCCCCTACCTGACAATTTACCTGGGGAAGTCACAGGTCACATGCACTCAGCCCTTTGACACCAAGCTATTCCCTTGTTTCAGCTCTTCTATGCCCCTCCACCGCCACCGATTTTCCCAACAAATAAGCAAAACTATCATTGCCCTATGTGTCCGCCAAAGTCAATAGACCTTTACATGGCATACTAAGGACACGTTGCTTCTCAGCCATTTTGTAAAGACTGTGGTTAATAGGCTATGAATGCATAGCAACCAGGCTGTCTGCAAAGCTTCTTTTGTTCTCTTCCCTCTTCTGCCCTCTTCCACCTAAATTGTCACCATGCTTGCAGCCGAGAAGGGGCGAAGCAAATCATGATTGATCAGATTTTTGATAAACATAAATGTAGGTGAAAAGCCTTTATAAAATACATTACTGCAGAATGAAGTGATGGAATACTTTGGACCAATTACAATGACGGTTTAGGTTCTTTCTTACAGTCATGCCTTTTGCTGTTCAGATAATAAATGTACTGCCTCACCTGCTATCTTGCTTGTCAGAATATTTCTACATACTGGAGGTTTTATCTCCTATCTGATAGTTGTGTGCCAGTTTCTATATCTTGACTTCTTGCTATGTTAAAATTATCTCTTATTTCAATTTCACCTTTCTTTTTATGCTGAAATATTTCCACTGTTCCTTTTGTTGGCAGATTCATCTATGTCAGGATGTGGCGGCTTATTAATACCTTATTCTGAAGTTCTGAAACAACTGCATTGAGATGGATACCGTGTACTCTTCATAAAATCATGGTCTAAAACTACTAAAGTTTAAATTGTATTATACCGCTATCATATAGCAACACTAAAAAAAAATAGCTGAATGATCACTTGTCTGTGTTCATTCTATTACATTTACTTCATTGATTTACGAGAATGAAAGGTATAGTGAAAATTTGGGTTAGGTGACAAGAAAGGCTTGTCTCACTGGGAAGCAAAATACTATTTTTCTATTTAAAAGTTTAGAAAACCCAGTTTCATATATTCATTTAGCAGCTGTCTGTCAAGGAACCTTTCTAAGGGCTCATTCACACGAACGTATGTGTTCCGTTCCGTGCATTGGGGACGCAACGTTCGTGAGGCCTCCGGGACAGATCTATTCAACTTGAATGGGTCCGCATCCCTCCGTTCCGCAAAAAGATAGGACATGTTCTATCTTTTTGCGGTACAGAAGTACAGAACGGAACCTCAAAGAAGCACTCCATAGTGCTTCCCTAGGGTTCCGTTTCGTGTTTCCTTTACGCACCACTCCGCATCTCCTGATTTGCAGACCCATTGAAGTAAATCGGTTTGCATCCATGACATACATATACAGTCCGCAATACAGAAACGGAACCCATACGTTCATGTGAATGAGCCCTAAGGCTGAGTTGACACATCAGCCATAAGGAAAAAGGAAAAGATCTGAACCTGTTGTGTTTTTTATCTGCACCTAATTTTAGCTCAAGCTCACAATAACTGATGGAAATAACTGACCAAATAACTGAAGTGTGAATTAAGCCTAACAAGTAGGGATTGGCATCAGCGGACAACCCCTTTACTGCCGATCAGCAGTTTAAGAAAGCATTGGCTCTCCTGTGAGCGCTGCAGCCTTCTCCCTGTTCACTGAGCACAGAGCTGTACATTGTATAGCAGCTGTGCTTGGTATCGCAGCTCATCCTCATTCAGTTCAATGGGGCTGAGCTGCAGTTGGCCATCTGACCAATGAACGTGTCATCACTCGGCCTAGGGAAAGCTGTGAGAAGGCAGCAGTACTAGTGTGAGCACCATGACCTTCTCATACTGCTGATCGCAGAGGGTGCCAGTTGTCGGACCCACACGGATCAAATACTGATGACCTATCCAGGGGACAGGTCATCAATATTAAATTCTCGGAAAACCCCTTAAAGTTCACCAAAAGTCAGGATGGTAGGAAATGAGTAGATAATCCACAGATTGCCTGTTTGGCAAGCCACTGTAGTAAGATATAATAGAATGTGGTGAAACTATATTCAGAGTGTTTGCAACACAGCCTTAAAATAGATTGTAGTGACATAGGACAAAGCAATTAACCTCTTCCCTTCGTAAAATATTTTTCTTTTTTGTTTTCATTTTTTTTCTTCCCTGCTCCTAAAAGTCATAACCTTTTGATTTTTCCACTCACATAACCATATGAGGGTTCATTTTTTCAGGAACAATTTGTACTTTCTAATAGCATCATTTATTATTTTTTAAGATGCAGTTAGATATGAGCGAAGTTCTTGAAAATTCGATTTGGCTGCTTTGCCAGGATGGTAAGAAGTGAGTGGATCATCCACAGATTGCCTGTTTTTACCAGATCCTCCTGAAAGGAAGAAATATTTTGGCAAGCCATTGTGGCAATATATAATAGAATATGGTAAAACTATAGTCAGAGTGTTTGCAACAGAACCTTGCTATAGATAGTAGTAGCATAGGACAAAGCAATTAACCTCTTCCGTTCTTAAAATATTTTACATTTTTGTTTAAAAAATTTTCTTCCCTTCTCCTAAAAGCCCCAATCTTTTTATTTTTCCACTCACATAGCCATATGAGGGTTCATTTTTTTCAGGAACTATTTGTACTTTCTAATAGCATAATTTGATACTTTTTAAGATGTAGTTAGAGATGAGCGAAATTCTTGAAAATTCTATTTGGCTGCTTTGCCAAAGTTTACAAAACGTTTGCTTCGTGATGAATTACTTTGCCACAAAGCGCATTTCATTGAACCCCTCTGATGCTGCATTCATCACTGATCACTGCATTTGATATGCACATTGTGGCTTTCAGAGGTTAAACTGGCGATAAAATTTTTTATTTCTCCCCTCCGTAGAACCATTTAATCACGTAGAGGCTGCCGCAACTATCTTGATTGAAGATCCCGCGTGAAATCCCACACGGTACGTGTGAGGTCATCACTCCACTCAGTGTGGTGATATCATATGTCACTGCACGCACAATTTCACACAGGATCTTCAATCAAGATGGTCACTGCGGCCTCTACGCAATCAAATGGTTGAGGTGAGTTTTATTTAGTTGTTTTTTTTTTAACTTGAAGGCCATATTGCACTAGTGTATTACCATTTTTAACGGCTGTTAGACGGGTGCACTTCTGTCTAAGTGGCCGTTTTAAAATGGTCCCATTGATTGATAGGCTGAATAGGGTTTTAACACAGTGATTTGTGACAAATTAATTTGTAAGAAATCAAATTTCTTGTCAAATTTTGGCGAATCTGCTGAATCAAATTTTCTAAACTTTGCTCATCTCTATTTATAGTATTGCTGTTCTATGTGTCACAGTGGCTATTAGGTCCTCTCAGGCACTAGCAAGTGCAATCTCTCTTCATAGGTGCACCTCCCATATTTTCTGACAGCTTTTCTTTTCTCTTTATGACTGTGCTTGGGGGAGTAGATGTCTGAACTGTGTTGTGTGGTCCTCTCCTGCTGCTTCACTTCTAACCGCTCACAGCATCAGCTTCAGCTGAGGCAGAGAAACTGTGATGTGATCCCCTTTCACATCAGGAGTCTCACAGAGGCTGCAGCATCCCCTGCTCTTACACTTCCTCTCTGTCTAGCATTTACAGTTTGAATATAGTCAGATTTTTTGGTCAGTTAGGGGTTTCGTAATATTGTGAAACTACATGGTAGCGCACATTCTATCAGTGGGCATTAACCAAAACCAATCGAAACATGAATAAATAACAACAAACACTAATGTATGGATGAATAATGGCCACGATGTTTATTAAGGTGTTACACAATAATTATAATTAAAACCTTTTATTCAATAAATAAATAAATACCAAAACTGTTAAAATATAAACCATTAATTAACCATCAAGCTGAACCATGTCCACCCAGCGTGTGCTGGGAGACTAAGCCGCCTCTAATAAAAACCACGACAGCTCCAAAAGTTAAAGCAAAAGGGTGGGGGTGCTGGTCTTCTTTCCTCTCAGACTGGCACCGAACCTCAGATGGTGCCGTCTTATAAAGGGCAAATCTTCCGGCCACAAGCTTAAAGGCCCAATCAGCTATTGTCCAAGATGTCCCCAGCAACAGCTATGGTGACCAGAACCAGCTCTTTCCAGATCTACAGCTTGACCCAAAAATAACCACTCAGTAAGTCTGAGTCTACACTGTAAAAGAAGAGGGAAAGCAGGAGGGGGAGAGCAAGCGGACCATACCAATAACAATAAAGCCCATAGAATGGTGCCACCATGTGTACCCCAAGCTAAATGCTCTGGGGGGCCCTATCATTCTGCTGGAAAGTGAGGAAAATTCTATCTTGTTCCACTTAAAGGGGAAAGAGAAAATAATCTTTAGTTACTGCTCCTGCCATGTGCTAATGGGTGCTTTCAAGTTAGGGAGGCAGGCTCTTACAACTTCCAAATCAAGCATGTCACACCAAGATTCTGTAAGCCAGCCCAATGTTGTGCTTATATCCCGGTCTTTCCTCCTAAAATTCTGAACCTGAGCACATCACTGCCAGGTCAGGTCATATGTCGTAAAAGACCCTCTTTCTCATCTGGTTATCATATTTCACACCTGCATAGGCAGGTCTGTGCAGTCTGATCATTGATTCAGCTGCCTACAGTGGGTATTGTACAGCGCATGCCCGGGCCCAGCGGTGATATGCGCATGCGCAGGATTTCAGCAGCAGAGACAGTGACGTATGCAGGATACTAGGATGTATTACAGAAAGACTGGAGGAAAAAAGGGGCCTGGGCACTTGCAGCAATAGAAAACGGTCCTGGGCATTTGTGAGATCATTAGCAGATCGCTTTTAAAGTTTGTTGATTTTTATCATCACAGCCACAGACAAGAGAAATAGAGGTACTATGTATATGAACTACAATGCGATTCAAGCAGCTTGAGTTGAGAAAATTAGCAGACTACCTTTGAGTCGATTTTGGAGTTACATTAAAGATATTCTCTCCTACAATGATTCTTATAAATTATTTCTACTGATGGGTCAAAAACGGAGAATCTCTAAAACATATGATATACTAAAAAGATCAGAAATATCATCAGTAAATCTAAGTCATGCACATTAGGGTAAATGGAATAGAGGCATTCCAATTTATCAGCAGATGAAGTGAAAATTAAAATTCTTAAAGGATGAGGCAATGTACTCTCCTCTATTAAGTCAGAGCCACTGTAGGAAATGTGCTGGAAAATTTATTTATTTTTTTCGGGCACATAGGGCCCTCAATGTTGGTGGTAGTTCCAACATTGGTATAGAAAACAATGCAAATACCTCAAGATGTAAGCTAATGAATATCGGTCATAAATGTGGATTGATAAAAGCAGACCTTTGATACTGTTTATAATGAAATTAAATGTGGAAAGATCTGGAAATCAGTGCTAATGCTTTGGTGCTCTCGACAATTTCTATTCCTGTCCTGCAGCAATGATGCTTTGACCATCCACTTGTCACTGCTACAGCAAATCACTGCCTGCTGATTGACTGCAGCGGTCACGTGTGGGTGCTTACAATGTCATCATTACAGGACAGCGAAAGAGACGGTGAAGACCACCAGAATGGTGGTAGTGGAGTTCAGCTGTTTTTCTTATAGGAAATGTGTCTCCAAAAATGTAATCTGCCAGTTAAAACCAGATAGCTACAAATATATATTTTTTCTATCTTTCTTTCTAAACCTGTGTTTAATTTCTGATTACAAATTTTTTTAATTCTATTTCCTGAATATGGGGCCACCATCTTGCCTGAGCTGTTCTTAACAGCATTTAGAAAGCATTAAAAAAATTGCTTTATGCCAGACCCATGGGCCATAAACACAATGGTCAGGAGGGGAATTCATTGACTTCTATGGGAGAGTTTTCTAGGCATGATCTGTGACCTGTGACCTGAGGTTTTGTGTTAGCTGTACACAAAGATAATAAAATGAGGCTGTAAAGTTAACTGCAGATAACTGCAGTAAAATTATCTGTACAGACCAAGAAGTGGTGCCTATTATTTGGCTTAGTGGCCAGTGAGAAAACTGCAAAATGATATGTTTTTTTTTGTTTAAAGATATATATAGTGAGATGAAAAAATTAAAACAAACTTCACCTAAAATTCTTTGAAAACGTGTTTAAATCATCTTTTATAAAAAGGTGATTTAAAGAATAGGTCATGTTCTGATGACACATTCCCTTTAATGAATAGTATTTTTATGACATCCTGTTCTTCTAGGAAGTTGATAAAAAGGGTTTCCATGTAATAAGATATAGGCTTTCCATTACCGAGACCCTGCGCTCCCATCTATCCACTATTTTATGCAGCCACCGTCACATTATGTGGGTGCCGGAAATTACACAGTGAGTGGAGACTTCCAAGAATTATATAATTTTTGGCACCAATGGCTGCCCGAAATAACTGACTGATTGAAGTGCACAATGTCACACCCCATCTGATATTGATGACATATCTTGGGAATACAGCATCAATAGCTAAGTACCAGGAAAAAAAAACTTTTAATGGCCTGGACAATCCCTTTAATAAAGGGCTATGTTTAAAAACATTTCTGAAAGTCAACAAAGTACAGGTAACCCTTTGGAATACCCTCTAAGAAAACCATTTCTGATCTACATTCTTGTCTTGCACTTCTTCTGACCGCGAGTATATTTTATTTTGGTCACTTTTATGCACCAGGTAATGCACACCGTGATGTCACAGTCCAGCAATAATGTTCTCAGAGATGACAGAATGGGAATAACGCCCATAGGTATGTTACAGTGCATAAATCATGTGAACATTGATGTCACAGTACAGGGATAGTGCGTATAGTATTGCCACACTATAGGAATTGTGCACACAGTAAGGTCGCAGTGGAGAGATAATGCACACAGTGAAGTGGTAGCATAGGCATAATTTGCACAGTGATGTCAATAGTGCAGTAATAATGTCTAAGGCAAAATAGGCCACATAACCGTGATGCCTGCAACCTTGATAATGATGCCCATCCATGGTTTGAAAAGATAATTGTTTTAGCTACATGACCAACACTGGACCCTAAAAATGAGCTTTGAACTTGAGTTTGGGATTTATCAAGAGGATAATATTGAAGTAAGCATTTGTTAAATTTGGTTTGTTAAACCTAACATTTTGTCTACAAATGTTACTCCAATTTTTCTACACCACCCTCCTCCTGGTGTGAGATTGCGACCTTTTTTGTGAAAAAGGTGCAGGGATAAACATGAGACTAATTAGACTAGCTAACCACACCCACTTTTACTCATAAGTCAATCATAACATTTTTGCGCAAATAAGTTCAAAAAGTCATTCTTTTGGAAGCCAGAATTCTGAAAACTGGGGTTAATAAATTTCTCCCATACGGTAAGGCCAAAAGAATATGGACTCCTCACCATCATACCTCTGTATGAACTTGCTGGACATCCCAACTTTCACATGAGCGATACGTTTTGTCTCAGGATCTGTTTAGAGAAAAACTCATGGTTTTGCATGCAACTTCAATCAGTTTTTCCTGTGATCAGGTCCAGTGTGTGCGTTTTTTTCCATCTGGATTGTACAGTATGTGTTTTTCATATGCGTGAAGAAAAACTGAAGAAAAACAATCTACATCTCCTAGCAACCATCAGTGAAAAACACGTTGCATATGGATGCCTTCCGTTTTTCACGCAAGCCCCATAAATTCTCTGGAGTACAGAGCTGCATGAGAAAGGCATAATATAGTACATGCTGCAATTTTTCCCACAAAGATGATGTGTGAAAACCGACACTCAGACATCCAGTTTGACGCCGCCTGTAGCCAAACACAGGCTGCAGCGGTGACTGGATCCTCTTGTGTCATGTGACCATTTGTCTTGAAGTAAAGGAAGCCAGTCTCCACCATGGCCAGTGAGTGGCTGCAGGTGATGTCAAACGGATGTTTACAGTGAGGTAGCCCGCAGGCTGGGAGGAGAACGAGTGGGGAGCCAGTGCCGGGATGCCGTTAAGCGTCCATTCACAGGTCTGACCAATTGTGTGTGTAGGGGGGGGGGCGCGGATTTGCCAACCAGCCCGCCTTCATTCTTGCACAACTCCTTTAAGGTTGCTCAAGTATGGACAAATTTAGTGTTATATGTTAATAATTTAAATTACATATGATAAAAATGGGCATTTTAAAAATCATTATAATAATTGCAAATGAATTTCCAACTATTACATGAAAGAATTCACTATGATTATATTTGCTCAGAAGGCAAGCATTGTATTAAATCAGAACTTTAGGGTTCAAAGAACGATGCATTTATTTAATCCACTGAGCCCTGCTGGAAGAGTCACGGAAAACTAACCATAGTTTGTCAAATCTAACAGTTCATTTGAAGCATTTACAGTTGTCTGGAATTAAATACTTGTCAGCCTTGCAAAGTGGACTGTTAATTAAGAGACGAGGCGAGTGACAGGCACAGCCATTGTGGTGCTCTCAAGCAAACAAGCAGATGCTGAATTTCCAATGGATTTTACAATAAAGCACTGAAGGAAAGCACATAGCAGTTATTTTCCTTGTTCTCCGAATTACATACCAGTTATCACTACAGAAAAAATGCTGAGTCTACAGAGGCTTGACGGAGGCATTTTTTATTTCTTCCTCGTTGCTGCCTGTTTGTACCAAACACTTTCACACTATTCAGTGCTTCCCAGAAGGTCAGTAATACAATTTCAATTTATTTAAGTGTTATTTAGGAAAATGAATGTGCTTACAGTAAGAAAAATCAGTACAATGCTTTTCAATTATGAAAATTACACATATGAGAAATGGTTTCCATGACAATACAACATCGGACACACACAGCATAAAGGATATTAATGCCTGGTTTTCATAAAAATTAAATTTAATCAAATGTTAAAATATGTTTCCACCCCCCTCCCTCAAGCGTTAGATGTGTCAATATTAAACAATATTTATTATGATCTGCAAAATATCTCAACTGCAAGTCAAAGAAAAAATTACAGAGAATTCCCAAAATAGTTGAGCAATTCCCGCACTCAAATATTTCTGAAACTTGGACTATGTTTCTGTCAAGGCAAATTAGGTCAATGTATCTAAATGGAGAGTCGCAGGATAATAAAACATAACAGAGGACATTATTAACTGATGCATTTTTCATTGTTTTCTACAGTGCCATGTAGCGGCATTATTATTGATGTTAAACAGAAATTGAGCTAACTCTGAGATGGAGCTTTACCAGAAAAAATAAGAATAATTGTAAGGAGTTATAGATGTATGTATTGAAAGTTCGGAACCGCTAAGAATTTTAATCTGGAAGGAGATGATTCCATATTTCCAAAATTATCTTTGCTCAACAGGATGTAAATTACGGTACGTTAAATGATATAATACAGGGGTACACAACCATTCCACTACTCCCAAAGGTTGCAATAAAACTTTCAATTACATGGCGGTGCCATCTCTTGGTCCCTTGTTCCCACTTTTGGCAATCCAAGGAGACAGAGACTTTATTGTAGTTAAGGAGAGTTGAATAAATAGCTGAAATGCACTCGTCACTTATCTGCTTTTTACAACATAGGGAGGTCCCAGAAATAGCATTAGACCTTTATGACATGTCCTTTAGTGACTCAGATTGGAATTAATCTTTAAAGGAGCACTCTGGGAAGAATTGATATAGTGTGTTATGACTAGTGCAGAGTCTTAAAGAGAGGTGCAGGACACTGTGATTCAAAGAGTACCTAAAAAAAGAATACCATCTTGGATCAGCTTCTCAGTCCTTCCAGCCAGACGCACAGAGCTCCTCATAACAATACCAGCCACACCTCCCTAACAGTGCTAGCCGCATAATACCCCCATAATAGTGTGATCCACAGAAAAGAGAATTTTTTAATTTCAAGAAAAATATTCACAACTCCTCATACCTCCTTTTCCCTTGTTTACGCATTCAGAAAGTTGACTACAGCATCTTGCTTGTTTTGCATTATGGACAACCATTCCATTACCACCATAAACTTTAAGATTTTTAACAATTGTTTAATATAGCTGTGTTTGCAGGAGCTATTATGAGCTCTTCTCGGAGTCCCAGACAATCACTTTTAAGGAGTTCTTCGGAGATTGTTAATGTCCCAGACAATCACTTTAAAGAGGTTCTTTGGGTTTTACATATTAATGATTTATCCTCAGGATAGCTCATCCATATGAGATTGGTGGGGTCCCAGGAGTCGGAAGTTGTAGAAGAAGGCCACAGCGCTTCATGAGTACTTAGGACTCCTCTTAGGCCATGTGACATCACATTGATTGGTCACATGACCTAGGCACAGCTCAGCTCTATTCAAGTGAATTGGGCTGAGCTGCAATACCAAGCACGGCCGCTATCCAATGTACAGAACTGTGCTAAGTGTGGTAAGCTGCGAGGAGGCTGGGGCACTCATGGGAGCGCTAGAGCCTCCTAAAATAGCTGATTGGGGGTGCCCGGAGTCAGATCCCTGCCAATCTTATATTGATGAGGTCCTATCAGTGATTGACTGCTGCTTCTGTATACACAGTCATAGAGCAAGGGCTGTCAATCACTGATAGGACTACCTCCCTGACTTCAAAGCCCAAAAAGAGCAGGAATTTAAATTTATGAAATACAGGTTATACTGAATCTTCTCCCATAAAACTATATATCAATCTGCTCAGATCCTCCTGCTCTATAACTTGGGTGCCTGTAGATCAAACATCATGTTCAATGTGACAAGTTTCCTTTAATGCTGAGTTTAAAACATACAAAGTAGGTTAAAAAAGTAACCTAAACATGAATTAAAGGTCGGAACAGAACCTCTCATATAATAAAATAATTTTCTTCTCCACTGGGCTTTCTCGGTCATAGTACTTGGTGTCAGGTTCAGCTAAGTGACCCCTTCCCGAGAAACTAAAATACTTTTAAAGTTTAAATCTTCATTTTTTTCCAACTTAGGAAAGATGCAGAAGAATTAAAATGCAATGTTCACACTGTAAAGTTACATTCCATGAACTACATACTGGTTGTTTTCCCCTGAAGAACGTAGCGCTTAGAGAAAGCTACATTTATGGTAATTACCAATATTTATAATGAATAACTCATGACAAGAGATTGTTTAACAATTACTGTTGGTTAGCAATTTGTTAAAAAAAATGTGAAGAAGAAGACTATGAAATAGTTCTGGAAGTTCACGCATCTTTACTGAAAGGGACAATAAGAATGTGAAAGGAAAATTATGTGTAATTTTTAGAAGTAATAACAGCAGAAGTAATACAAATAGAATAGACCTTGGTTGATTGTCAGGGCTGATGAATATCTTGATCTGCATGGCAATGACATTAAAAATTGCATTCTTCAAAGACAGCTGACATTATTGCTATAAAAAGCCTTGTTTCCGCTGCAAGTCAAATGCAAAACACGGATTTAAAGTAAAATTAACATCTTGTTTGAAGACAGAGTTTTTCAGTGGAATGGAAATAAGTGAATACATAAAGGTTTGGAAATGCTTTGCAACTGCTGTAGGAAGCTTCATTTTCTTTGGCTCTGTCGCCTGGATACATATGCAGGTCAGGGCCATGGTGAGTTCATATGATGAGACATAATGGGGTAGATTTCTAAGGACCCGTTCACACAGGGTTTTTCTTCAGTGGAATCTGGCACAGAATCCTTGTTGCTTTCAGTGGGAGGTATGGACATGTCCTTTCTTGGAATGGTGTCCAGACCAATGCTGATGTCCACACATGGTTCAGCTCCATTATATGGGGTGACCTATCGTTGTGATGGGTCGCTGATGTCTGGTCGGTGGGGGTCTGGGGCGCAGCGCACCCGCCAAAAAGAAAAATTCAGAGGAGGGCAACTAAAGTAATAACTGGAATGGGGCAACTACAGTACCCTGAAAGATTGTCAAAATTAGTGTTATTTAATTTAGAAAAAAGACGACTGAGGGGAGATCTAATAACTATGTATAAATATATCAGGGGTCAGTATAAAGATCTCGCCCATCATCTATTTATCCCCAGGACTGTGACTGTGACGAGGGGACAGCCTCTGCGTCTGGAGGAAAGAAGGTTTGTACACAAACATAGAAAAGGATTCTTCACGGTAAGAGCAGTGAGACTATGGAACTCTCTGCTTGAGGAGGTGGTGTTGGTGAGTTCACTAAAAGAGTTCAAGAGAGGACTGGATTTATTTCTGGAGTGTAATAATATTACAAGATATAGCTACTAGAGAGGGGTCGTTGATCCAGGGAGTTATTCTGATTACCTGATCGTAGTCAGGAAGGAATTTTTATTCCCCTTAAGAAGGGAAAATTGGCTTCTACCTCACAGGGTTTTTTTTTGCCTTCCTCTGGATCAACTTGCAGGATGGCAGGCCGAACTGGATGGACAGATGTCTTTTTTCAGCCTTATGTACTATGTTACTAAAACTGCAAGCTAAGTTCGTGCCATTCAAATTGAAAAACCATAGCAGGAAGGTAACACACAGCTTTTGTGGGTGGCAGTTTTTGATGCAGATTTTTGAGCCAAAAGACACAAGTGGGTTGGAAGGGAGAGGAAAATATAAAGGCATGGCTTATTCTCCTTTTCCTGCTGGAGCAACCAATCCCAGCAGCTTTCATTTTCCAACAGTATTAAAAGAAATGAAAGCTACACTGTGATTGGTTGCTTTGGGCAAGTGCAGTGGAAATAACACATTTTCTTCTCTTAGGGGCACACTCCAGTTCTGGGGTTCTCCTGCCTAATGACAGTTTATGTTGCCTTGAAGATGGGAGTTTTAAGGTGCAAGGCAGGGTCCTGGTTTTAGGGATGCCAACACTTTGCAATGTAAAAGTAATGCAGGAAGCAATGAAGAGATCAGGTTAGTTGCAACAATTTCACTGAACTTTACTGCAGCAGTCAGTGGGTACTTCAAATGCAGTTTCAGCAGTTGCTATATGTAATTCCCAAGACTATGTATGAGAGATGGAGGGATGAGTCTCTATCTTATAATCTGTACAATCCTTCCAAACAAACCAAGGGGTGTAACTGTCCTTTGTCACATTACCTATGCCTTAGCTCCGAAGTATCCACAATGGAATACTGTTACGATACTGGTAGACACTGCTGGAATCCGGTAGCCAGATGGAATAAGCTGGGTGCAGTTATGAACTGTAGAGTTGTAGTCCATAGTGCAGCTTGAAGTGTAGATCACAAGGTAATAATTCAGCAAAGAGTAGGAACAGTCTGGAAAAGACAGTTCTGAGGAGCAGAACACTGGAACAAGTCACAATACTCGAGCAATGATTGAATTGCCTCATGGCTAGAAGTAAGCCCAAACAGGAAGCAAGATGGCTTCCAATCATCATCACCATCTTCGTAAAGGGCAAACCCTAGGGCAAACACAGCAGCCTCCAGTGCTGAAGGGTGGAAGTGCAACACAATAGTTCAGAGTGAGTGAAACAGTGGCCACTAGGGTTAAATTAGAAAAATACTCCAGGATTCTGACATTATTCCGTCCTTCAGCAGCGACTTCTGAACAATGCTTGGCCTGCATATCTTTGGTGAAATTCCTTAAGCAGTCGGGGAACATTGATATTGTTTACAGGTTCCCTTGAATTGTCCTCAGGGCCACACCCCTGCCATTTTATTTAGTATTTTAGATGATTTATGAAAATTCTAGAGTCCAGTATCTTTTCAACAGTGTAATGTTCTTGTCCATCCACTTCAACTGGATCGGGGGGAGGCAGGTTATGTTCCGGAAATGGATTTGAAACTACAGGTTTCAGAAGCGATACATGGAGCACAGGATGTACCCTAATTGTCTTGGGAATTTGTAGACGGAAAGCTACTGCATTTACTTGGCTGATAACGTTTAAAGGCCCAATAAATTTTTGACTTAGTTTTAATGAAGGTACATAAAGTTTCAAATTCTTCGTAGAAAACCATACCTCATCTCCCACATTGAAAGTTGGAGAAGGTCTGCGGTATTTATTTGACGTTTTCTTATATCTCTTCTGGGAAATCTTTAATATGTCCCTTAACATCTCCAGATTTTGTTCGAGAGATTGAATTCTGTCATCGACTGCAGGATTGGTAGTGTATCTGGGAAAATTAGGAGGATACTCGGATGGTAACACAAATTGGCAAACAATGGTATTTGTTTGGTGGAAGCATTCTGAGTATTATTGTATGAAAATTCTGCCATTGGAAGCAAATCGACCCAGTCATCTTGCAAATGGCAAATGTAGCATCGGAGATGCGGCTCCAAAGTTTGGTTTGTGCGTTCAGTCTTACCACTTGATTAATAAATCCACGGCACTTATCATGGTCCCTATCAAACCTGAAAGGTGGAAGAGGCAAAGTGAATAAAGAAGCGGAAAACATAGCCCAATTTTGAAGTTCCTGTATTTACTCTGCATGTTGAGCCACCATGTTTTGTAAATCCTGACTTGCTTGTCCAAATACTTGCAAATTATGAGATGTTTGGTTCTCAAATGCCAAATAATTTTTTAAAAAAATACTTGTTTACAAATTTTTCATTTCAGCGTAGATATTAGTAATTAAACAGTTCATATCATTTACAACAACCTCCAAGCTCACTTCCTCGGTGGATTCTATAGTTCAGGCTCGAGTATCCTGTTACGATACTGGTAGATTCAAACCAAGCCCTTAGCAAGCCATAAATACCTCTCTTGCCCCTGATATAAAACTCAACTTTTATTTATTACATTTAAAATAGTTATTCAGGACGTGAGCTAACTTTAAAAGTTTGTTTGGTCAGTAGTTTTGGATCCGAACCTACTCGTACTAATGCAGTCACGTATGGGTGTGCACTCCCCTACTGTCTGCTAGTATATCCTTAAACTATATTAGTGTATTTTGCTAGTTGCGTATTCACATGCAATATCCTACTATCAGATCCACCTATAGTCAAACTCTCTAAAAACAATCAGAATCTGTCCCCCGACATGTTTCGCCAGCATACACTAGCGCCATCAGGGGTTTGGACAGACTTGAAACACCTGTTTGTGAGCACCTATTTATAGGAAGCCCATTACATCATCAACCAATCAGCATCTGTGATTCACTATTGACAACTGATACCACCAATTGCCAGCAATTTTGTATTCATAAGTTGCGATCATTGGTTTAGAGAATAGTCGCGTCATGCACTAAAAATGCCTGCTCCGGGTGATAGAAGAAGTTGCTCGATCCTTTCTTTCTGCGCATGCTTCAACACTTAGTCGCGATCTCGCTTACCTCTAGTGCGCATATGTGCGGACTTGGTCATCTCAGTCTCGCCTTAGCCTCTAGTGCGCATGTATTCAGGCTTAGTACATTCAGAGTTGCTTCCACTGTTAGTGCGCATGTATTTAGACTTAGTTCGCTCTATATCATTTCCCCGCTACTATGCGCATGTATTCGGACTTAGTGCATTCAGTGTTGCTTCCACCGTTTGTGCGCATGTATTCAGACTTAGTTTGATCTATGACATTTACCCACTACTGCGCATGTATTCAGACTTAGTTCACACAGTCTCACCTTCACCAATAATGCGCATGTAATTGAACTTAGTTCACTCTAGTGAAGACTCAGTCTGAATACTATGTCTGCGCAGACTGGGATGCTAAGTACTCCACCACTTACATTATCTATTTTTTGCGCTAATTATGGAGGTTTCTTTAAAACCGGGGAGTCATACAATTCCATCACACTGCAGGCAGTTACGTCTCTACCATATTTGTAGATCTATAAGTGGTGCTGTTAATTATTGTAAAAATTCTTATTATAGAAGACTTTGCCAGTGGACGGTGTCGCATAGGGCATATGTAGTTGACTGATATTTAACTATCTAGATGTTTCTCATTTAAAACTTAGGGAGACAGTGCTCACTGATTAATACAGTATATATAATAGAACAATTTTTGCATTCTTATTACAGAAAGGATGTGAACGTAAATCCTTCATTAAGTCCTTTTGGACTCAGGCTTTCTAGCCTGTATATCCATTTAGTTTCCTCTTGGTACAGTATTCTATCCAAATTGCCTTGGCGTGGGCCTAAGGTTTTCTTACATATTCCCCAAAATTGCAAACATTTGGGGTCACCTCCATGTACAGATCTTACGTGCCTCAAAATAGTATTGATACTACTAATATGTTGGCATATTCGGTTTCAAAATTCCTGAATTGTTTTGCCAACATATAATTTATTGCATGGACAACGTGCAATATAAATAATTCCTTTAGTCTGGCAATTAATGAATTGCTTGATTATGTATTTTTTGCCATCAACAGGATTCGTGAATTCTTTTAATTTTTGGACCAGGAGACAAAAACTTCATCTCCCGCACGGGAAAGACCCGACGACAGACGATCTCAGCCAGGTAAGTGTTTTTATTTCAGTGTTGTGATAACTATGCACCAAGCGATCTTTCAAATTTTTCCCTCTGCGGTAAGTTATTTGTGGTTTTCTTGACAGGATTTGATTAAGTTCATCATCCGCCTTCAGGATGTGCCAATGCCTATTTAGAATTCGGTAAATATCCTGATTCCGATTGTCAAAAGTGCCAATGCACCTAATAATAGAAGACTTTTCTATTTATTTTTGTCTCAGTAAATCAGTGAATTCTTTGCTCTCCTGAATGCCTTGTGTAAGCTTTTTTTTTTTTTAGGGTAACCCCTCTGTTGAAAACGTTGGTATAGAATACCACATTCCCTGAGGAACCCAGAGTCATCTGAGCAATTTCGCCTCGCTCTAATATATTGTCCTGTAGGAATTCCCCTTCTTAGGGGTAAGGGATGATAGCTTTTCCAGTGTAATAATGTATTCGTAGCTGTCAGCTTGCGATATACTTGTGTATTTATGCGGCCTCCAGGCTCCAAGGAGATCTGAAGGTCCAGAAAGGTAAATGTTTGTGGGTGTATTTCAGAAATAAAGGACATTCCAATACAGTTAGTATTCAGGTCTATAACAAAATTGTGAATCAGTGAAGTGCTACCATCCCAAAGTAATAGGACGCCATCTATAAAGCGTCCCCAAAATTGAATGTGAGTTGTATATTTTTCATATTGTTCAGTGAAAACGATGGTGTTTTCCCACCACCCAAGAAAAAGATTAGCGAAATTTGGTGCGCATTTACTACCCATTGCAGTACCATTCTGCTGCAAATAAAACTGACCCTTAAATAAAAAATAATTGTGCGTTAACAAAAAACGTAAAAGTGATAGAACAAAATTATTGTGATGCTGGAACTGTATCCCTTTAGTGACAAGAAATGAATGTACTGCCCGAATACCTAAATCGTGTTTAATATTTGTATATAGTGCTTCAATATCCAAGCTTGCTAGACATGTGCCTTCTGACACCTGGATCTCCTGGAGCCTGGTGACCGCATCTTTTGTATCCCTAATGTATGAGGGCAACGTTGTTACAAAGGCTGAGATAAATTGGTCAACATATTCACTGATGTTCTCAGTGAGACTGTTGTTTCCTGATATGATTGGTCTACCTGGTACAGGCATCCTCCATTTATGAATTTTTGGAATAGTGTATATTGTTGCTAAAGTGGGTTTTGTATTCAGCAAAAACCGATATTCATCCTTTCATATCAGGTTATCATCCTTTGCTTGTTTCAGAATGACCCGGAGTTCCTCTACATATGCTTTGGTGGGGTTTGCACTCAATTTCTTGTAGGTTATTTCATCATTCAGGAGTCACATCACCATATCCTCATATATCCTTTTCCCCATCACCACAATATTCCCTCCTTTATCTGATGGTTTTAATACTAACTCCTGATTCTGTTCTAATTCCTCTAGTGCCAACAATTCGTCTTCCTCTAAATTTAGAGGTCCTGATTTCAATTTCTTGATTTTTTTCAAATTTTTAGTCACAAGGTTTACAAATGTATCTATGGTCGCGAACTGTGAGAATGGTGGAGTGTAGAGGGATCGTGGCTTAAGAGTAGACAGGGGAGGATCTATGGTGTCTTCTACACTGCTATTATTCGTGTCCAGAGATTCATGATACTGGTAGACACGGCTGGAATCCGGTAGCCAGATGGACTAAGTCGGGCGCAGTTTTTAAACTGTGGAGTTGTAGTCCGTAGTGCAGCTTGTAGTGTAGATCTCAAGCTAAATAATTCAGCAAAGAGTAGGAACAGTCTGGGAAAGACAGTTCTGAGGAGCAGGAGACTGGAACAAGTGACATTACTCGAGCAATGATTGAATTAAAATATAGGCTAAGTGGGTTGATTTATTGGTACTACAACTATTTGTGGGTCAGTAGTTTTTAGGGTGGGCACTTGTATTTTATGTGCTTGTTATTGATTGCTTTAACAGTATGTCTTCCAATGATTAGAAAAGACAATTGGGTGGTTTTATGATTTTGTCACATCTTTTTACATTTGGATTTCCTTTTGTAATTGGGGCAACACAGATTTATTTTATTTTTTTTCCCATTTTGACAACCCAAGTAAATAGAACTGTGTTAAAGTTCCTTCATTGCACACTGCTATATAGGAGGAAAAAACTGCAATCTCTTTACTCTAAGAACGAAAATGCCATAGGTATCCACCATCAGAATATCCTTTTAAATGTGTCACATATTTTACTCATTTACCAGTTAGTGAAACATATTGGCCCAGTTTTACTAAGGTAAATTTGCCTTGAATCTGTCTAAAACGTGAAACACTTTTTCGTAACTAGGTTTTCTCAGTCTTTCAGACTTGATAGATAAAATAACTGGCACAAACTACGCCAATCATTAGCTGGTATAAACTAAGGCAGACATGCACCAGATTTACCATACCACCTGATAAATCTGTTGCATTTTAAGGCTGGCTGCTCCATGTTTACCCTGTCTAATAGTAAATCTGGCCCGAATGTAGATTTTTATTTTTATTTCTAGATGATTATGGTGACTATGTGCTGCTGTTAAAGTGTTCTAGGGATCCTCAGGATCTGTAATCTGTGTAGAGGTCATTGTGTATGAAGGGGGAAGAGGTGACTTGTGACTATCTTATGTTTTAATCTTGCTTTCTGCATATATCTCTTGGGGTGCCTTCACACATGGCAGAAACTGAAAATCCGTTCTTTTCATCTGAACTGGGCTTGCTTTGTGCCTCCCACCATAACAATCAAATTCACATAAAATGGATCTGATTTTTAGTCGCAGAAATTTTCTGCAACAGAATCTGCCACAAATAAAGGCACCCTTACCTTCCATTGTAATCTTCCTGTTACAGTAATGAGACGACTGGCTGAAAAGTGATCTGTATAGAACAGGAATTGTTGGAATTCCCCTTACCCATTTTACACTGACTTAATAAAGTTGACCAACTGTCAAGATTGGAAGAGCTGTCACACTGGGAAGTACGTTCCCATCAAGTCTAAACACAAATCTGGTCTGCTTAGACTTCTGACAGAGCAGAACTTTATGTTATGTACGTATTACCATTAAAAGGGTTTCCGAGACTTGAATACTAATAACCTATCCTCTGGAAGGTCATCAGTATGTGAACAGTAGAGGTCTGTTTGAGATGGGTAGCTGCTTAATGACCACTTACCGTGTAGATACCATAATTTAAAAAGCCTGTCCTGGTGAAAGGTTCTCAGAAAACAGGGCACAACATGGTTATTAAATAATGGTGCATGAGCTGTAGAAACCTCCCATTCATTATCATGAGAAGGGGGTTGTAAATTATATTAGTAATGGTGGAGAGCAAGCATGGTGATAATTCTAATTGCCAAATCAAACTTTAAGGCCAGACGATTGGTCATCAGTATTAAAGTCTCCACAAAACCCCTTTAACCCACCAATTGATCGACCACCCGATTCTTATAAATCCCCTGAACTTTTTATTAGCTTATCCATGCTATCACGCTCCAGATTTGTATTTAATTTAAAATACAATACATCATACCACAAAGTTTCACATTGCCATACACATATTAAGGACAATGGATACCCTTCCCTTCTCTCTTTCTTCCCACCCTTGCTATCCCTTTACGTTTCTCTTTGTCTACACAGGTTTATTGCATTACCTGTATTAGCGTTACTATTTTCTTTTCAGATAGATCTCTTTGCTGATATTACAGAGGTTTATTTCTCACAAGCTATTTCAGGACCTTATGTTCTTTATTCATTGGAACTTTTCATTACTGGCATTACTAGTATGCCATCATTGAATATTGTAGTTGTATTACCATTGTTGATATTTTAGCCCCTCATTGACCACCATTATGTCTCTTTACAGCGGTCACTAAGGCGCCTTAGACTTGGCTGCCCAGTCTTATGCTGCATAGCAGACTCTCACATGACAGCTGGGCTCCTGTTCTAATAGCTCTGATCGGCAGAAGCGTTGATATGGAGCATTTAACCCCTTAGATGTAGAGGTCAATAGCGAGCACGGTATCAAAGTGGTTACAGAGGGAGTCGACTCCTTCTGTCTCCTATTGGAATCCCATGAATCAGATTGTGAGGTGCCGATCTCTGTGCACTGCAGCCTAGGACCTAATGAAGGTTTCCTATCAGGCAAGGTTTCCTATCAGTGTTTCCTATCAGGCTGCGCCTCTCTGGTGCACCTTGATGGTTGACTGTCAGTATAGCACTGACAGTAAAATGCATTCTATTACATCAGCTGTACAATGCATTTCAGAAGCAATCAAAAGATTGCCTATTTCAGTCCTCTCCAAGTTATAAAATACACTAAAAATCGCAAAAATAAAATCACTTTCACATATTTGGTATTGCAGCGTGCATAACGACCTGCACTACGCAGTTATCAAGTAATTAAGGGTACTTTCACACTTGCGGCAGGACGGATCCGTCCTGCCGCAAGTGCCCGTGCACTGACGTGCTGCCGCTCCGTCCCCATTGACTATAATGGGGCGGGGGCGGAGCTACGGCGCAGCATGGCAGCGCACGGCAAAGATCGCCGGACTGAAAAGTCGGACATGCAGGACTTTTAGTCCGGCGATCTGCGGCCGCGCACCGCCGTGCTGCGCCGTAGCTCCGTCCCCCGCCCCATTATAGTCAATGGGGACGGAGCGGCAGCACGGCAGTGCACGGGCATTTGCGGCAGGACAGATCCGGCAGGCTGAATAGCCTGCTGGATCCGTCCTGCCGCAAGTGTGAAAGTACCCTTATACCGGACAGTAAATGCCGTAAAAAAATGCCAGAATTGCTGTTTTTTGCTCATTCGCCACAAAAAAATTTAATAAAAAGTGATCAAAAAGGTTTATGTACAACAATATGATACCAATAAAAAGTACAAGTCATCCCGCAAAAATCAAGTTCCAACAGCTCCAGAAAAATGAAACAGTTATGGGTCTTGTGATGTAAAGATGTGAAAACATTTTCTTTAAAAAAAAAAAAAACTATATGTATTTGGCATATCACATTTACTCTTATAAAGAAAATCAAGACTCCCATGGGCCTGTGAGAATTTTATTGGAGTAAGTAGTAAACAGTGAGAAAGCAGATTACTGCTGTCACATTTTCTTTTTTCTTCCTGATTTCATCTGCCATGCATTCATTAATTTTCAGGAAGGTGGCTTGTACAGCAGTATCACTATGGTTCCATTCTTGTTGTCTTGCCAGCCGTTGAACTGAGAAGTGAATTGGTTATTTCTTAAGTCTTGTGGTGGAGTATAGTTCACGATGAGAATATTCTATTAATATAGATAATATTAACTTCTCGTGAGAACTGGAGCTTCTTCTCCCTGGCTAAGAGCGGAGCGCACTGATTGGATGCGCTCCATGCCAGGAAGAAGAAAGACACGCCCGGGAGAACCTTTGCAGGCCCGCCCAGTTGAGCCGAATGGCTCATTAGCATACACGGCGGGAGTTATTGCAGGGGGCACCGCGGACAAACGGGGGCACATATTAAAAAAAGAAGAGCTGATTAAGCACCACGGGGGACAGGCAAGTAAGGGTATGTCTTCAGTTTCACAAGCATTTTCAGGTGAAAGGTCCTCTTTAATTTGTTATTTTACAGATAGACTTACTGTTCCTCAGTATTAAAGGGCTGTCCAACATATCACCGCATGCATCTTGTTTAACTGCTGCCACATTCATAGTTAATCCATTACATTACTGATTCAGGTACTGTACCATAAGGCCAACAGACAGTTGCCTGGGCCCGCCAAAGGAACGGTCAGTCGCCAAAATGTTGCTGTAGCAAGCACAAGTAGAAGCCCAAGAGGCTGTAACAGGCCAGAGCTGCAATTATCATCTAACAATCGTGTTTTGACCAACAATCCAGCTGTCCTGGAATTGTTGACTGGCTCTTCAACATCATCTCAAGTAACAACAGATACACACAACCAGGAATCAGTGGTTTTCTCCTTAGTTGGCATGGCCCAGGAACTGCCTCTTGCTATTGCTGCTCCTTCAGCTCGCCAAGTAATGTATGCCACTGGCTCTGCTCGGCTTTTCAGCAAGGATGAGCTTTTCAAAGGCAGTCAGCAGTTGCAAGCCAGCACAGACTTGGAGGAGAGGTCTGCTGCGGACTCCTCTAGGAGTGCAACTACCGATGATGACCGTCTGGTGGGAGCCCATGTTATGAGAGGTCAGGGATGTGCGCAAGAGACAGGCGAGGGTGACATAAGTGACAACCAAACAGATGTAGAAGATGATGTAGCCAATCGCACTTGTTTGCCGGGTAAAGAGGGGACATTGTCACCATCAGGGTCTGCGGCTGGAAGCATGCCCATGAGACAGTAGGGTGGAAGCAATAGGAGATCTGCAGTCAAGCGCAGGTAGGGTACACCCTCTGCTACTCAGGACACTACCTATGAGGAACACCGTAGCAGTGCACAAGTTTACAAAAAATTAGCGGCAGGCATCACGCAGTGGTTGAGGGAAAATGCCGCACTCCAGCGTGGGAATTTTTCACCAAGTTGCTGGGGGATGTTAGTATTGCGGTTTGCAGGATATGTGTGCAGAAAATGAGGCATGGCCAGGGTGCTAATGTTGGCACGACAGCCCTGCATCAACCCTTGGGGCGTCACCATAAAGTGACAAGGGAAAACACTAGTTACAGCCCGATGCAGGAAGCGCTGCATCTGCCACCGGCCCGCACCCACTCTCCGGCAGTCAGGGTTTCACAACGTCAACAGAAGGAAGCTGTCTTTCCTTCTTATCGACTTCAATGTTGTTTGTTGCTCCTGATGTTTCTCCTACTACTACTCTTTGTCACTTGTTTTGAAAGCAATAGATTACCAAGGTGATTGCAAAATGACAACAGTATGCATGCACTCATCCAATGGCACCTAAGCTGAACGTGCACATGGCCAAGTTGCTGGTACTACAGCACATTTCAGAGTACTCATGTATTGTGCCCCCCAAGTTGGAGAGTCCCAAGCTGACATTACTTTTCCCAAAAAGCTGTACCAACCCTGTACACATACGTTGAGCATAAGTCCTTGGGCCTCCCGGTGTCTGGTAGAGTTCACACCAATGCTGATGTATGGAATTCTAACTATGATCAATATATGTAATTCACAGCCCACTGGGTAAATGTTGTTCTGGGCAAGGCACACCAGCAACTTGGCCAGGTGATGTCAATGCCACGTCCGTACTGTAATCATGGAATTTCTGCGCCAATGTCCCATTCTGCCTCCTCATCTTCCACCTTGTCTTCACCCTCTCTCTAGGCACAATTAATAGACGTCCTCCATCATATCACCTATACAAATTTAGGCATTGTCACACAGTTCGGCATCTGGTCAGCCTTAACAAACTGAGCCACACAAGGGAGGAACTGCATGGCATCATCAATAGAGAAATCGAACACTGTCTGTCTCCTCACCACTTAGAGATAGGAACCATGGTTACTGATAACGGGAAGAATATTTTGTCTGTGCTGCGTCAGGAGGGCTGACCAATGCGCCCTGCATGCCGCATGTCTTCAATCTTATTGTCACCTGGTACCTGAAGTCTTCCACAGAACAGCAAGAGCTGTGCATGCACTTCAGGCACTCTTACCTTGCAAAACACGCCGTCCTTAAGCAGCAAAGGTAAAATGTTCTTCCCTAACATCGCTTGATATGCAACATTGAGTGTATAAGCAGAAGAAAACAGTCAACAATTTCTTAATGCAGCAGACAGACAGGTTTACTCCGTGATGTAACTTCCACAATAGCCAGTGGCAACTCATGACAAGTGCCATTTTCTCAGGCCCTTTGCGGAGGCCATTTTATTTGTCAGTTAGCAGAATTGCGGGATGAATGATGTCATTCCACTCCTTCATGTCATGGGGGGGATGCTAAGTAATCTGATTGGCAAGCCGACAGAAGACGTGCCGCGTACATCTCACAGCCACCTGAGCCCTGAGGAGGATGAAGTGGCAGAGGAGTAGGAGGACATAAACGCCTAGGAATTTTATACACAGCTAGTTGGTTTATCTGCCCAAGCGACAAGACAGGAGCATGAGGAGCATGAGTTGCTGGAGGGCGACAACAAAGATTACCCTAACAGATCGTGGCAGAATGCAGTGGAGATGGAGGCCCTCTGAGTCCCTTGCGCAAATGGCCAGATGTATCCTGTCACATTTGTGTAGTGACAGCAGCATTGTGAGGATTCGGCAGAGTTACAGCTACTGGCTATCCATATTGTTAGACCCTTGCTACCCTTCAAAAATGGGGGCAATTTTAAGACCTTCTGAGAGGGATGGAAAAATGGACTACTATAGAGACATGCTGTGTAGTCGGTTGGTCGCTGCCTACGAGTGCCACCGCCTGTCCTCAGGAAGGTCTAACCAGGGGGACCCTTTGCGCTCACGCTCCACTGTCATGACTTGGGGGTGGAGGCAGGCTCGGACTGCCCATGGGTATGCCGTTGAAATCCTTGGTGGGCCTCTTGCCTGTCTGCCTATACTAGTCAGTGGCAACTCCAGCTTCCTGCTGACAAGCGTTGTAATAAATAGTGCAGCATTTATGATAGGCATAGTGTGTATGTAGCAGTTCCTAGAAGATGATCTGGACTGTCATCCAGCTGCTTGTCTTGTATAGCTAGCACAGTGATGCCATGCCCATCTTCCTCAACTTGCATCCGTCATACAGCTGACACTGCACGTAGAGAGAGAGAGATCTCCTGCCGCCCGCCCATGTTCTAGAGGCTGAGTAGAGCACAGAAGTTCAGTGTGGGAGAATGTGATGACAGGGCAGGAGAAAAGAATCAGGAGGCTCAAATAAAGCTACAAAAGTGTGTCCAGCCAGGACAGTCCCCAAGTCCCTAAAGTAATGGAAGAAAAGGTATTTACTGTTAAAAAAATAAATGTTAATATTTTTACTGTTCTCCCCTCTGAAAATTGCAACTCCCAGGATCTGCTGAGAGTTATAGTTTTCTTCACTGCAAAATGCCATACTCATATGGCCTATTCACACCATGTGCTGTGCCTTCTGCTCCTATATACGCTGCATTGAATGGAACTAAGCCATGAATGGACACTGCATCAAAAGTGGAAATGTCAATTCTTGGCACAGTTGCGGGTTTAACCCCTTTAGGACAGGGCCATTTTCCGTTTTTTTTTTTTCATTTAGTTTTTTTTTACTCCTATCCTTCCCAGAACCATAACTTTTTTATTTTTCCATTAATATAGCCAAGTACAAGGGTTTGTTTTTTGCGGGACAAGATGTAATTTTTAATGGAACCATTTACGGTTGCACACAATGTAGTGGAAAAAGGAATTTTTTTTTTAAATGGGGTTGAATTATAAAAAGCACTACAGTTTTATGAGTTTTGCTTTTACAGCATTTTCTATGCGGTAAAACTGACTTGTTACTTTCATTCTCTGGATTACTATAATTATATCTATACCACATATGCATAGTTTTTTCAATTTAATACTGAAAAAAAATACTTTTGAAAACATTTTTTTTCTTTGCATTGCCATGTTAAAACACCAATAACCTAGTCTATGGAGCTTTGTTAGGGCTCTTTTTTGCTGGACAATCTATAGTTTTTATTGATACCATGTTGGAGTGTGTCCGACTGCTCACTTTTTGTTCCAATTTTTTTTTTACTTTTTTTTACACTTTTTAATAGTTTCCCTATGGAACTTGAACAAGAAATTATTAGATTGCTTCTGACCTAGACTCCAATTCATCAGCACTGGAGTCTATCAGAGTTTCAGGCAGGGTCTTCATGGGAACATAGCTGCTCCATCCTCAGATCATTCATGAGGACCGAGCACCATCTGGGTACCTCGATCCCCACTAGGACATGCCGTTGCATGGCCTGGACCGAGCACTTATGGTTTTTGAGTTCCTGGATGCTGTAGAACTTAGCAGCTATAGTGCAATCTGCGCTTGCGAGTGGACGGCATCTTTAAATATCCAACTCTCTATGTATATTTAAAGGGGACCCCCACCAATCAGTTGGTGATCCTGTAAGCTCCACGACCTACTCTCTGCATCTCCTAAGCCAGTGATGTCACGTTCATTGATCAAGTGGCCTAGGCACAGCTCAGCCCCATAGAAGCGAGTAGGGCTAAGCACGATACCAAGCATACTATAAGATGTGCGACTCTGTGCTCGGTAGGCTGTGAGGAGGCCGCGGCACTGCTGCTGCCTTCTGGAACAGCTGATCTGGTATCAGATCCCCACCGATCCCCACTGATACTAATGACCTATCTAGAGGATAGGTCATCAGTAGTAAAATGTTGGAAAACCCTTTTAAGTTTATTGGAGTGATAAAGACCCTATAGGGGTAGATACCTGGTGGTGTATGGCATATTCACTTCAATAAACGTATCCTTTTGAAGATGCTGTTAAACATTTCCTTCACTTTGGATATTGTTTAGGTTGGTTGGGGAACTGGGTGGTTCATCTACAACATGCAATATCCACGTGTAAGAGCTGTCCAAACTACTGACTGTAAATAATAGACAAAGTTCAACTAAATGAGTTGCTTAATGGGAAACAATTTGATATAATGAAGTGCATAATACTGTTCTGTTTTGCACACTGTATTGTGTGCTAAAATGCATACATTCATGTGCGTGTGCCTGAAAAATAGTAATATCTCAATTTATTTTAGCTCTAGGGTGGGCCCCCAAAATCAATTCCACTGGTGGACCTTAGGCACCCCAGTCCGACACTGGATGCGGAGGCAGTAGCAGCACCAGCTCCATATGCAGCAACTTCAGCCTAGAGGCTCTGATGAGCAGTTTTCTTCAGCCGTTTACTGATTAAACCACCCAGCAACAGCAGGACATGGGGCAGAACCTGAAGCAGCTGGTGGTGGCATACTTGGACTTCACCATGACCCCTAATCCAAGATCCTGTGGCCTACTGGGCATGCAAACTTGAATTGTGGCCGCAACTGGCAGAGTTTGACATGGGCATGCTTTCCTGCCTGGCCAGTAGTGTGGCATCAGAACGGGTGTTCAGTGTGGCAGAGGGCACAGGTACCCCTAAGAGTACTTGCCTTTCCTCCCAAATTGCTGAGAGACTAACCTTCTTAAAGATGAATCAGATGTGGATCAACCATGATTTCCATACACCAGTGCCTGATGCAAAAGAATAGAATTCTTCCACTATTGATCATACTGCAGTGTGCTGAGTACAACAGAATATACTGCAAAATGGGCTTTTACTTCAGGCCACATGCTGCTGCCACCATTTTTATGCTGCCACCCGTCTCCTGCTCCACTGCCATTCCTACAATTAGGCTTCTTGGCCTACTGGTATGTACATGTTAAATTTTTAAAAGATATGCATGCCATCGGCCCTTGCTATCACACTGCTGTTGTTGAGTTCTGCTACTACTGTGATCTGCTACCATCTTGTGCTGTATGCCATTGCTGTTGCCCCCCTCCCCATTACTGTCTCTTTTACTGCCACTGCTGCCCCTACTCCCTACTCTGTTATGGGCCCACTACGGATTAACAAATTAACTATGAATGTGGGGGTAATAGAACGTAATGCACATGGCAATACACTCTCCCTGCACTCTCCCTGCAGTTTAATTTTCAAGACTTCGTACTGAGATTTGGTCACCACGTAGGAAATATATGATTAGGCAGAGTGGCCTGGGTATAACTAATTCATCGCCATTCATCCGAATGAATTTGGAACTAATCGAATTTCTAGTTGAAGTTTAGGGAATCATCTCTAATTATAACTAATTAAAGATATTTGGAAACAAATTTATAATAAAGTAACGTTTAATTATTTAGATTTTCTTAATTCCCAGAGAACCCCTTTACTGAGCTGTAATTTTCAGGATCACTCATGTTTTTCAAAAGCGCTCCGTACAGTATTAGAATGTATTGGCTCCAATGATCCAAAGTTATTACTTCGATTTAAAAAAATCTATCTCCAAATGTTCTTTGAACTGTTGGTTTTTTGTGGTCCTGTTGTATTAGGATGACACTAGTGATGAGCGAATCGACTTTGGATGAAACATCCAAAATAGATTTGCATAAAACTTTGCTCGAATACTGTACGGAGCGAGTGCTCTGTACAGTATTAGAATGTATTGGCTCCGATGAGCCGAAGTTGTTACTTCGCGAAGTCTCATAAGACTTCGCATAATAACTTCAGAAATTGATTTATACTGTAGAAAAAAACATTTCCCAAACTCGGGTTCAGTTCCAAGTGGTACCTTGGAACCGAACCCGAGTTTGGGAAATGGTTTTTTACCGTATAAATCAATTTCTGAAGTTATTATGCGAAGTCTCACGAGACTTCGCGAAGTAACAACTTCGGCTCATCGGTGCCAAAACATTCTAATACTGTACAGAGCACTCGCTCCGTGCAGCATTCAAACAAAGTTTTATGCAAATCTATTTCGGATGTTTCATCCAAAGTCGATTCGCTCATCCCTAGTGTCATCCTAATACAACAGGACCACAAAAGACCATCAGTTCAAAGAACATTTGGAGATAGAGCTTTTTAAATCAATAAAAATGTATCAAACCTTATTGATAAACTTATATATGTGTAATGAGCACAACAAAGATTATGATGCAATTGAAGGTAGATGTGCACATGTTTTCTATAGACTTGTTCTCTAATGAGCCCAAGGAAAGATAATCTGACACTATGTTAGGAGATGCTATAGCTAGAAATGATTTGGGTTAGCACATCACAAATGCATCTCACACCATTGCCTGAAATAGCACCTGTAATCTGCTGCCAGCAACTGCTGACCAGCAGCTCTTAAAGGAACAGTAAATGATTTTTTGAATTACATATTAACAGCCTATATGTGAATATTCTATGCAAGGGTGGGCAGTTTTCTGGATATCATTTTTTTGTAAACTTGATTTTCTTTTTTTCTCAAATCAGTCATTGTGGCCAGAGAGGGAAGGTGGATGAGTTACTCAGTTACAGTAAATTCACTGTGTTAAAAATGAAAGTCAATATACATCTCTTGATAACTAATGGTACTAACGGTGAGGAGAGGCGTTAAAAAGAATAAACTTTATTAGGTTCAGAAATAAAATAAAAATAAGGAGGACTTGTAAAAGCCAGTAAACAAGGTACAGTGTATAAACACTTAATGGCTAAATGGCAAAAGAAGAAAGACAGAGGACTATAACCAAATAAGTCATTTCTTAATTAATGTTCCATTGAGGGCCTTTGTATACCATAAAGCCAAGACATATATCGAGTGTGTCGCACAGTTCAATTAATTGAGGTATAATCCTGTTGGTGACTACACAAACATCATCCAATTAGGAAAGACACCGTGCAGAACATCCGATAAATGAAAATGGTAGGCTGTATATACGTGTATGGGGAAAATAGGTGACCCACTTGAGCTGAGATAAATACAGCTGCAGGGGCACTACCAATTATGAAGTAGTATAGCCCTAGAATTGCAAGCCGATTCAAGGATATAACTAACCAGGGAACTAATAACCCCAACCCTAACTGCCTAACAGAAACTAGCTAAAAGTCCCACACATAGCGTCATTGGTCAGGCTCGACGCATTTCATATAGGAATCATCAGGAGCACATGCACGTGGAGAATGATAGCAAAGAACGCCGCCACACTGGTGGTGTGTGGCAGCGAGTCCGGCACTAGGGTGGCCGTGAAGTGGCCGCCCGAAGTGCAGGGTTAAATAGGGGAAGGACACGCCCCCTGGGAGACAAGACCGAAGCCTAGCCAATGCCAGCACGGGGAGGTGGACACAGCCGCACATCAGCTCCCTGGCTCGCACTGGTCTTACGTAATAGATTGCTCGCTTATCCTCTACATACAGGTTAAAGAGGGAACACTAAGGTAGGGAATCCTAAACAAAACAGAAGTGGATTAATAGAGAAGGGAACACAGCTAAGTATCAGCCAAAGATGACAATTATAAGGCTCATACAGACCAACGTGAAACTTGACAAACAAAAGTATATTGTATATTTTATAAAGCAGCACTGTGTTACAATTAAAGTACAGTGTTGGCATTACAACCCAATATGGGAACCTATGTGCATATATTCAAATATATACAAGTGTATACAAATATATACGGCGGGGCTGATTAGTGCAGGCAATGTCAGAATCCGATAATTAATAATTAATGATACACAGTTACAACCAACAGTGCAGCGGAATGTTGAAAGGGAAAGTTTAAACTGCCCATAATGACATAAGATTAAATCAAATAAAACAGGCATAAGAGATGTGATCATTTAACCCATCGGAGCAAACAGTACCCAACCTAAAAGTCCACTGGAACACTCTTTGGAGAACCCATTAATCAAAATCTCCTCCCCTTGGAGATGGCCGCACTATCTCAATGCCCTGTAAGACAATGGAACGAACCTCCCCAGAATGATGCAAATTGATGTGGAGTGCAATGGGTGTAACCGCTTTTTTCCTAATATCATTTAGATGCTCTCCAATTCTACGCGAAATTCACGTATGGTTTTACCAACGTACTGTAGGCCGCAGATACACATGCCTAAGTAAACAAGGCCAGATGACTTACAGTTGACAAAGCATGTAATGGTATAGGATTTAGAGGTGGTTGTGCTGGTAAAGATGTGTGTAGGTTTTATAGAATCACATGGCACACAGCCACTGCAGCGAAAAGTCCCTGATGACGATTGTCCAGCCGGGTACTTGTACTTGGGGTCTGAAAGAAGCTGTAGATCCTTCAGATTACGTCCTCTATGATAGGTAATGGCTGGACGATCACTCACCAAATGCTCAATGTCTGGATCCATTTTTAAAACATCCCAATGTTTGCAAAGGATGTTGTATACCAACTTGTTGGCAGGGACAAATGTCACTATTAAGTGGATCTGTGACTCAGTTATAGCATCACAAATTACACTGATCACAAATTACGCTGGTCTTTTCTATCAAGAAAACAATAGAGCTTTCATCCTAAATTCTACATCTACTATTTTACTAGCAGCACTGGTAAAATAACAATGGTATTCCTATCTATATAGGTGCTTTATCTCTCCGTGATGACTGCTACAGATAGACAATATTTTGTACTTCATTTTCAACGGCATAGCACTTTCAAAAAAAACTGCCAAATGCTTTAAAAATCTTTTTTTTTAATAAATATTGAGTTTAAAAAAAAATGCTCTTTCTGGCAGAATTGTCCATTTAATGATAAAGTCTGACAGGGTTACTGAGAAATTCTGGTAGTTCTGTTAATATCATTATGTTAGGGATGTACCAGAATTAGAAACTGTGTCACACCTATTCATGGGCTACCTCTGTTATTGCAGCTTATCTCCTTTGAAGTGAATAAGGCTGAGCTGAAATACATAACACATGAATAGGTGTAAAACAGTTTTTAGAAGAGAGCAGTCATTTATTATTATTATTTTTTTTTATCGAATCCTGTGCTACCCACTAAAGCTTTAAATATTTGATAAATGTCTATTGTTTATTTTAAAATATCCCAGGGTCCATTTCGAGATTTTTTTTTTTAAGGAAACGTCCATGCCTAAAAGGGTTGCGCCTCCATAGTTCAGCAAAATGTTTCACGTCTATCAAAATCTGTTACTAATTTAATAAACAACCTGTATTGATCGCTGTGACCTGCTTTTCGTTCTTCTATGCATGAATTTCTGTGCAACACTAGCAAACAGTCAAATTACCAATGCTAAATTGATTACTTTCATGTAAAATAATAGTAACACAATGATTGGATATTGGCATCTGTACCTTCCCCCTTCTTCTTGTCCTCTTTTACATTATCTTTTCATAGCATCAGCAAAACAAGCAATACTATCTATGTGTTAATATTAAATTAAAACCAAAATAAGTTACATGCCACAAAAAGAAAACTAGAGTTCTGCAATTTTCTACATTGATCCCGAATACATAGGTCACTGCATTTGCATGATTTGCTGCAAATGTGTCTGCCCACTGAGGAATGGAGGACATTTGGTATCAGCACTGTCAAAGGTCAATTCAAGAGAATTCAATCATTTTAAAGTAAATGGTCAATGCTGTTACATTTGCAAAGTGACTACTGAAGAGTGATTAAGATGCTAACATTTGCACTTGTCTTTGTCAAGAAAAATTAAAAGGTAAAGTAGAGACGAAGAAGGAACTTAAGAAGTATCTATAATGTGAGAAAATAATAAGGTTACTCATAGTTCCTTCTTTTAAAAGTTGCACATTTTGAGAAAAAAAAGCCTTAAAATAAGAATAAATAATCTTATACTCACCCGTTTCTCCAGCACTGTTCCCTTCTGTGCTCTTCCAGTACCCATAATACTGTTAGTTTTTAAACATCAGCAGTGAGGTGCCTGGATATGGCATGTGATCGCTGCAGCCAATTACTGTCCTCACCAGGCAACAGCAATTTCAGCACAGCACTGTACATGTATACTGTAACTGCACAGAAACATTGGATTCAGCACTTCGCCACTGCAGCCAATCACTGTACTCAGCTGTACACTGGAAAACAGTGATTGGAATCAGTCTGGGATAAGAGCCCAGCCCACACTGTCAGTCAAGAGAGAGTTTGAAACAGGGGCCTGGGACGGCTCTGTGTGTGTGTGGTCTCAGCCAGGCCAGGCTGAGAGGCCACGAGGCTAGGTGTTAGCCTGGAGGGTCGCAGGGTCCTAGTCAGGCGGATTAGTGTGCCCGAATCCCCCAGGGTACTTTGTTTTTGCACAGCCTGGGGGGCTGGAGGACTGTAAGGCTGGGGAAAGCCGCATCGGGTACCAGGTATAAACTGTATCTACTAGCTGAGTTAGGGACACCCTGTTTATGTTTAGGTAAAGCCCAGATGGGGTTTTTGTTGTTTATGTTCTGCTGGTACCAAATAAATGCCCCGTTTGGATAGTGAAACTGTGTATGGTGAAGAGTCTTGTGAGAATGACCCCCAAAGTCAAGCGATCCCCTACACCATGATTAATGTAAAAACTGAAATCTGATATCATATAGTACATAACAGTTTATTTGTAACAAATTAGGAACCAGCCCTTTACCTCACATGGATCCAAAGATGTCCCCATTCATTGCTGCAATTGCTGTGCTAGATTTATATGTATTTCAAGCTTACAGCTTAGGAGGCGTTTGAGTTGAAAAAAGGAACTGAGCATTTGCTTCCATCTCAGTGAGGCATATGGAGAAATTAGAGAAAGAGCAAACAGCAGGTGGCGCAATACAGATAGATTTCAGTGAGTAACTTAATGGCTATACAAAGTTTTTAACTACATGAAATTACAAAAGTATTTAGATCCAGGTTCTGGTTTGAAAAATTTTGAATATTTTTCATGGAACATCCCCTTTAAGACATTAGGGGGATTGTCCAAGATTTTGAATTATCTTGGATGGCACCTTTAAATAATTGCTGCACTTCATGCTTTCTCTTTTCAATAATAATAATAATAATCCTCTATACGTATTTATCTCTCTAAGCACAGCATCTCACATGTTTCATGCATTTATGCAGATGAGAGAAAACCCCATCCAGTGTGTTAACAGAAGACACATTTTGGATTATGGCCAGTCACCCTTCAGTGTAATGCTTAGTCCAAAAAGTCTTGCTGACACAGAGATAGCTATACTCTTTGTTTATTACTACTGGAAAATATCTGTCCAATAATATACTTAGTAAACTAAATTGATATTATTTTTACTATTATTATTATTATTATTATTATTAATAATACAGGTAATAACTGTACTTTTATAATGTACTGTAAGCATTATAAAAACAGTACTGTGGCGCTTAATGAGAACTTTCTGTCCTAGTGCCTGTCCAACTGGAGAAGTGCCAGCATAAAAAGTGCCCATCTGTCATCACCCATAGGGGAATATGTTTGTTTTTATATTGTACTTTTAATCAAAAGGAATGCATTCAAATAAAAATAAAAAATCCACCAAAGCCTGTTCTTTAAATATAATACATTGCATACTTGTGTTCTGAAGCAGTTTACATTTTACTAAAATTAATAATTCATACTCTTATTAGGAAAACAAAACAATAGATTTTTTATGCTTTCATAGCCATTTTTCTTTTCATTTTCTGCTTGTAATTGGCTATGAAATAATGATCTAGGCCTGCAATGTATTTTAAAGTACACTCTCATAATTTTCAGAAATCCTTTCCTGTAATAATTATTAATACCCCAACCCTTATCGGAGAAATGTTTTATTCTTGATGTCATGGAGCAGGTATTAATGATCCACAGAGGACCGGAAATTACCATATCGGATGTGACCGTAGCTTTAATCCAGTAAACAATCCAACTGTTAGGGACACGGATGATTTGAATCAACAAGGGTGAAAAGATTTGGATAGTATGTGCATTAATGTTAATAGAAATAGATTATAGAGGAATATTTGTGATGTGACCTTCTGCACACTAATTGAAATAGTACTCAGAGTCAGCAGTGGAGTAATCAAGTTAAACATTGACTCATAAATCATCATGAAAAGTGCTGTCACAATTATTGCACTATATATCTGGCCAGTCTCACTAAAATGTCGGCTACAGCGATCTTTAGGTTAATAGGAACAGATATGGCATTTAAAGACTATTTGAATCAAATCTGCTGTGAGATGGGATGTGTTACTCTGTTAATTTACAGATAATTTGAAGTGATGTACTTAGAGGTAGCAGCACCACATCGGAGCCTCTGCATGAATGTGAGAAGGTGCCATGTGTGTAAATGTATGCTTCCAGGAGTTTACATGATCATTTTACAGCCTGACACTCCAAATAGAAATGTGCTACACTCATTACACAGACAACATTATCGAAGAAAGTGTACTCTATGCAGCCAATGCAATATTATCTAAGTAATCACAGAGTATTAGAAAAAGAGCAGTACAAGCTCTGAGTAAATTCCCAAATGAAGTGCACAAATCTGACTTATAGTACCCTCAAAATTGTAAGTGGCCTCTTGTGGGGGTCCATGGTCACCCAAACAGCCCAAACTATTTATGCAAATTGTGGTTTATGATAGATGATATGTAAGATAGATAGATAGATAGATAGATAGATAGATTGATATAGAGTAGAAGCAGGTTAATAGATAGATAGATATGCGATAGATAGATAGATAGATAGATAGATAGATAGATAGATATTAACAATGACCGTTGAACAATAAATTTGGTTAGTTAGCAAATATGATGCTGCTGTGGTTGGTACGACTGCATGGCGGCCAATAATTCCCATTACACATGTTGATAATGTTTTCAATTGTGCTCACTAGAGGTGTGAGTATTTTTCAAAAATTAGATTTGCCAGTTCGCGGCAAATTACTTTAAAAAACGGATTTTTCCTGGCTGCTGAGAGCCTTTATAGTGGTGTAGAACACTGTGCCTTGCAGAAACACCCATAGGGAGTCTGCTTTGGTAGTGAAATAATACTGTGAGTCCGTATGACATGCATATGACAGGCGTCTCTCTTAGAATCACTGCACTCTTCACTTATTTGGTCAGTCACGGGGCCAAAACTGACCAAATAGCTTAAGTATGAACTCAGTCTTATAGGTCGATGTTAGCGCCAAGAACACTGTCGCCAGCTGTACAAGTAGAGCCCCCTGACAGAGTGGAGAGGGTGTCAGCAGTAAGTTTGTGTTGACGTTACTAATTAATTTTCCCTTCCGCTTATCCGTCAGAACAATATCCCACAAAAAACGGATCCTGTCTGTGGAGCATCCGCAATCACTTGGTCAGCATTTGCTCAATAATCCATTAGTATTGCTAATGCCCATAAAAAAACAGGAGTTTATCTAAAACAGAGATGACACGTGTATGGAATATTTGCATGTCTTCTGTGTTTTGTACCCACTCGTGCTTTTGGCTACCAAATCATATGTCAAATTTGATGGGACCATAAAGGCCTTACAGCTGCTACACAGGCAGGATCCGTTGTATGTCTCATTTTTCCTTCTTTCTGACAGATCAGAAGAAGGTCAAATAAATGATGATGTCCGCCAGGCCGAAAACCAAACTAGTGGACCAGTAATGAAGTGGGGAGGGTGGGAACAGCATTAGAAGTCCACAGAGTGGACCTATGACATAGTGGTGAGGTGGAAGCAGCATGAGGAGACCACAGAGTGGCCCAATGACAGAGTCTGGAGGTGGAAGCAGTATGAGGAGGCCACCAAGTGGCTGTCACAGATGAGGTATGGGATAGACCCCGAAGGTGGGAAAATACAGATGCCGGAACCTAAACACCCTAGGAGCCCTAATATGCCCTAGAGGTAGTGAAAAGGGAAAGAGACAACCGGTTCCTTCCCAGGTGAATGAACCAGAGTCTTCATGAGGCCTAGTTAGCAAGCACAAGGGAACAACCAAATACAAACAAAAGCGACACTTAACTTCAGCAGTGAAGGACGAACAGGAACACCAGAGACGACCTCACACCAGCTCTGCCAAAACGCATAGTCAGAAGGGTGAGGTCAGACTATAAAGGGTAGAAGTGATGACCACTGAGCAATAGCTGAGATAAGGGAAGTGGTCATTAACCCTTTCAATACTGAATCAAGAGAAATCAAGGAGGCTATTAGATTCCTCCACACTCAGCCAATCTCCTTGATCTCCTGACATCAGTAACCTGAGGGACCGTGACAGTGGCTTAAGGACAGAGTCTGGAGGTGGCAGCAGCATCAGGAGAAGGCCACAAAGTGGCACAATGTCAGAGCCTGGAGGTGGCAGCAGAATCAGGAGAAGAACACCGAGTGGCACAATGACAGAGTCTGGAGTTGGCAGCATCAGTAGAAGGCCACCGAGTGGAACAATGACCGAGTCTGGAGGTTGCAATAGTATGAGGAGGCCACCAAGTGGCACAATGACAGAGTCTGGATTTGGCAGCAGTATGAGGAGGCTTCTGAGTGGCACAATGACAGAGTCTGGAGGTGGTGGCAGCATGAGGAGACCACAGAGTGGTACAATGACCAAGTCTGGAGGTGGCAGCATCAGGAGAAGGCCACCGAGTGGCACAATGACAGAGTCTGGATCTAGATTTTACCACATATAACCGCAGCGCTGAACACTGAATAAAATTAGTTTTTTGACCGAAATATGTCCCAAAAGGTTTTACCACATATAACTGCAGTGCTGAACACTGAATAAAATTTGTTTTTTGACCGAAATACGTCCCAAAAGGTTTTACCACATATAACCGCAGCACTGAACGCTGAATAAAATTTGTTTTTCGACCGAAATATGTCACTAAAGACTTGGGATTCTCCACCTCGGCTCGCCACAAGCCATCAGTTCTCTTAAAGGTGCAGAGTGCACCACTTTTAAAGGGAGGAACTGCAGCACCAGTAACTTGGACAGCAGCACGTTCAGCTTCTGCGCAGTTGGATGGTGCACACATACGGTTGTATCTTGGCAATCGCTTCTGTGATCAATTGCTGACAGAATGAATGACAAGGAGTAGGAGGAGCAGGAGCATCAGGACCAGCAGAAGATTGGAATGACAGACAGCTCCCTTCGGCTGAGGTAGTGGAGCTTTGACTGCTTGAAATCGGGTAAGGCGTGTCACTGGGTGATGCAGCGGTTGCTGCGGCAGGCTGGATCACCAAATCGGAGCCACGGTTCTCCCAGGCCACTTTATGGTGACGTTGCATATGTTGATGCAGGGCTGTGGTGCCAACATTTGCACACTGGGCACGCTTCACCTTTTGCCCACATATTCTACATATAGCCATGTTCACCATCTCCGGCGGCTTAACAAAAATCTGCCACACCGCCGAGTAGGTGATTTTACCCCCAACACTCCGCACTGACTGACTGCTACCGCCACTCCTTCCTGGAACCCCTGCACCACTACTTTCTGGGCAGGTAGGACCCCTCCTTCATAAGGATACATTTTTAAAAGAATACATTTTTTGTTTTCTACTGAAATACGCAACTAAAGGCTTTACCACGTATAACTGCGGCACTAAACGCAGAATAAATTTATCGTTTTCTACCGAAATACTTCACTAAAGGTTTTACCACAAATTTTACTGCAGCGCTGAATGCTAAATATATTTTGTTTTTCAACCGAAATACATCACTAAAGGTTTTACCACATATAACTGTAAAAGTGAACGCTAAATATATTTTGTTTTTCTACTGAAATAATATTAACTGCAGAAATGAAATGTGTATATATTTTTCATTTTGTACTGAAATAGGCCACTAAACTCTTTCCCCACAAATAACTGCAACAGTGAAGTGCATATATTTTTTTCTTTTTGTACTGAAATAGGCCACTAATCTTTCACCACAAACAAATGCAACAGTGGAGTGCATATATTTTTTTGCTTTTTGTACAGAAATAGGACACTGAACGCTTTCAGCACATATAACTGCAGAAGTGAAATGCGTATGTATTTTTCTTTTTGTACTGAAATAGGCCACTAAACGCTTTTACTGCAAATAACTGCAACAGTGAACTGGGTATATATTTTTCTTTTAGTACTGAAATACGTCACTAAATGCTTTTACCGAAAATAACTGCAACAGTGAACTGCATATATATTTTTCTTGTAGTACAGAAATAAGTCACTAAAAGCTTTTACCACATATACAGTAGCTGCAGAAGTGAACTGCGTATATATATATATTTCTTTTTGTACTGAAATAGACCGCTAAACGCTTTTACCGCAAATAAATGCAACAGTGAACTGCGTATATATTTTTCTTGTAGTAGAGAAATACGTCACTAAAAGCCTTTACCGCAAATAACTGCAACAGTGAACTGCATATATATTTTTCTTGTAGTACAGAAATAGGCCACTAAATGCTTTTACCGCAAATAATTGCAACAGTGAACTGTGTATATATTTTTCTTGTAGTACAAAAATACGTCACTCAACACTTTTACTGCAAATAACTGCAACAGTGAACTGCTTATATATTTTTCTTTTTGTAATGAAATACACCACTAAACACTTTCAACTCATATAGATGCAGAAATCAACTGCGTATATGTTTTCCTTTTTGTACTAAAATATGCCATTAAACGTTTTCACCACATATAACTGCAGAAGTGAACTGTGTATATATTTTTATTTTTCCACAAATATAAGCCACTAAAGGCTTTTCAACATAGCCCTTGTACCCCAAGAACAAATTGCTGGAATGACAGAGCTGTATAATGGCTATTTGAATCCCCAAATTATCTTTCCCTGCACTTGTAGATCGCTTTTCTAGCACTGTCCCTAGCGCCTTCTGACGTCCCTCCCTGCACTAAGATGCTGTGAAATGATTCCTCCATATCCTTTCCCTGCACTTTTTTTTCACAATGAGGTTTTTCCAATTGCTGTCCCTAGTGCCTTCTTGCGTCTGTTCCTGAACTCAGAACCCTGGAAAATGTCTAAATCTAAGATAGCCGCTATATTTATTGGGCTGTGATATCACAGGGCTGGCTGGCTGCTGATTGGATGCATCATGCATGTCAGTCTGGATGATCTCGCCTTCCCATACTTCCTTTCTCGTTGTCCTCAGACGTGCAGCAGCCATTTTAGGAAAAATGTGATTCGTTACCATGAAGCGCGAGGAAATTCGCATTCGGTGCGAATCAACTTTTTGCTGAAATTCGGATCGAATTCCACTTTGTCAAATTTGATTCCTTCATCTCTACTGCTGACATTTATGTCTTCTCTGAGTATTACTCTTCAAAGGGTTAACCTGCCTGAAAATGTGTTGTTATTTGATTTTATTAGAAACAAATTAAAATAAATGGAGTCACTAGTTTTTACTGCAGTTTTCTGCTGTCTGGGGTAGAACACCCTTAGAAACACCATACCAGGAGCTTGATGCTTTTTAAGAAAAAAAAGTAACAGAGGGAAAAAAAAATGCCCCATAACCATTTACATGGAGTGTGCAGTGTGTTGGTCATCAGTGAAGCACACTGGAATAGAAGTCGAATATAGTGTTCCTCCTGCATCAATAGACAAGGCTATGAGTAGAAAACATTAATGGTTTAAAATGAGTAAGCAAAGTCTGCTTTGGACATATACATTTTTTTCAAATACATGGATGGTGAATGGACACTTTTTGTTCTTTTATTCAAAGAGGCTTACTATTAGTGACCCATACTCCCGCCACATCTGGCAATCAGCAGTTTTCAGGAGCTGCTGCGGTCAGAACCAGGCACAGGAACACCACAGCTCCATACACAGTATAGTGGCCGAGCCTGGACACTGCACTGCTGCACTCATTCATGGAAACTACAACACAAGTGTGAATAGAATCTAAAGCTCTTTTGGTCAAGCTAGATATACAAAAATAAAGTTTATTATAGCCAACATTTCCACACAACAAGAAAGAGCACCTTATACTGAAATATATCATTTGACTCAACTTCCTGCAACTTTCACCCCTTCAAAACTGGGCCATTTTCTGTTGTTTTGTTTTCATTTTTTACTCTCAGCCTAACAAGAGCAATAAGGGCTCATGCACATGGCCATTGCCCAGCTGTGCCCGTATTGCTGCTCGCAAACAGTGAGTCCGCAACATGCGGGCACCGGCAGAGTGTACCCCGCATCACGGATGTGAATTCACTTGAATGAGTCCACAATCCAGAAGGTCCGGTGTCGAAACAGAGTAACGGAACCCCACTACGGAGTGCTTCCATGGGGTTTCTGTCTGTGCATGCACTACTTTTTTGCAGTGCAACAACGTACCCATTCAATTTGAATAGGTCTGGATGCGTCTGTGGAATCCGCACGGCTGTTGCCAGTGCATTAGGGACGAACGGCAGTGTGCATGAGCCCTATTTTATTTTTCCATTGACATAGACATTTATGTAGTTTTTCTTACGTTTTAATATTGAAAGAAAAAAAAAGTTGGAAAAAAAAAAAAATTCTCTGCATCACCATATTAAGGCCTCCATAACTTTTTTTTTTTTTTTAAGTCTGCGGAGCTGTGTGAGAGCTAATATTTTGCAGGATGATTTGTTGATTTTATTGATACTATGACTTTTTGATCACTTTTTATAAACAATTTGCTGTATGGCATAAATATTTTTATATTTTAATAGTACAGGTGTTTTTGCACACAGCGATGCCTATGATGTTTAATTATTTGTTAAAATATTTTTTTTTTTTAAACTACTTTTGTCTCTATAGGAACATAGTTGTAGCAGCCTCTGATCCTTCAGGGGCGCCGAGGTTGCCACAGGAAATGAATGGCTACCCCGATCATCACTAGAGGGAGTGGTTCCAGCCCTGGAAGTGCTGAACTTCCGGGTTTTTGGCTTTCTGATGCTGTGGTCACATTTGACCCCTATGTGAGTGTGCAGAGCTAGTCATTAATCATTGATTAGAACCTCCCACTGGACTCCTGAACATAGGATAAACAGAGATTTAAATAAGTAAAAAACACCTTATAGTGAATCTTTTCCCATAAAACTAGATATCATTCTTCTCAGCTCCTTCTGCTCTATAAAATGCTGCCTCGATATCACACAAAATATTCAATGTGAAAGGTTCCCTTTAAATCTGAAAGTAGTACACTTTATTTCATTTTATAGATGAGCAAACCAATTCATTTGACTCAACTTTGTTCCTTACTCAACCTGCTGGAGCAACAATGGCTGTTCTTGCTGCTCAAGAGACTCCTAGTTGTTTGACAGGGCCAGACATCTTGCCTGGCCCTTTCAATCTAGTGCCTGCACTACTGTGTCGTGTAGCAGCACAAGCACAGAGGATTTGTTGCTGTTATGTGAGCAGCACAGATTCCAACTGCGCACTTCTGGGTGTACCGCTGATTTCTGCCCCTGTCAATCAACAGGGAAACCAAAGTCTCTTGAGCCGAGGGGACAGCCCCTTGCTGCTCAAGCAGGCTGAGTGAGGAACAAATTTGATTTAAACAATTTGATTGGCTCTTCTCTACTTAGTGGAATCACAAGTTAATAAAAAGTAGTAGAAACTCAAGCACCAGATTTATCATATTTACAATGTAAATATAGACTTTGATTGCCAGCTTTAACATGCATGAATAGACTGCAGAGTAGGGAGCCGCAAGAAAAGGTAGGAATAACCATTCCGATGACAGCAGTTAAATGCAAGATGGCTCCCACACTATCTCATTGGGAATTCTAAAGACACAAGTTGTTAACAGTTTGCATATTAATAAAACCTCTTGCTGCTAAAATGGAAACTGCCATAAATGTCCCTCATGAACAGACAGTAATTGCTAACATAAAGATGTAGGTGATTTGAGAAACCATTCACTCTCAGAGCGGAACATAATAAGCAATATGTACATATAAAAAACAAGGCAGAAAATGCAAATATGTTAATGCTGTTTTTCATTTAACATTTTATTTTGCATCAGTATGGAGTGACCTGGTGATTTCAACACATTGTAGTGTGCGTGCGATCATTTAAAATATCTGTCTGTAATTGTACCTGAAGAACACCTCATAAACCCTCTCTCACCCCACTTTTATGAATCATAAAGGTTAATGTGGCTTCTCCGAAAGTAAAAGATGTGGTTAGAGCCATTTGCAGATTCGCATTAAACAAAGATGGGAAGAAGCTGAAATAATTCACTTGCTAATTTTGTTTTTCTTTCCATTCATGCACTTTACAGAAATGTTATAAGACATTCTGTGTATTAATATCAATTGCAGTTACTCAAATGCAACTTAAAAATTCATTTTGTAAGGATTTATACTGATATACAAAAATACATAAAAGCTTGATAAAAGCTCATTGAAACCAAAACAGGAATAAAGCTTTAACCATTGAAGGATTACTGCTTTCCAAATATAGACACTATGTATTGGGCTTTGAGCCCAATCTAAGGAATGGGCACTGCAGTTACACTGAAGCAAAATCCAAACATTAATAATATTAGATTCTACACAATAATAATATTAGATTCTACACATAAATAATATTAGATTGCTGTTAGCATGTCATGCCAATTACCACTGCAGTGCATATGGAGGCCTCTCATCTGTCCCAACCTCCTTAAAGGGGCATTCCAGGATTACTTTGGTTTTCAACAGATATGCCCATGTAGTTGCTTGCCTCATGTATATCTTCCCCAACGTTTTTTTTTTTTGTTTTTTTTTTATTTGGTGTCTCCTGACCTGTTTTCAACATGTACAGTGGGGAAAATAATGTTTTGATACACTGGCGATTTTGCAAGTTTTCCCACCTACAAAAAATCGAGAGGTCTGAATTTTTATTAAAGGTCCACTTTAACTTCAACTTTAACTGACAGAATCTAAAATAAAATTCTGAAAATCACATTGTATGATTTTTAAATAATAATTTGCATTTTATTGCATGAAATAATTATTTATTTTTAGCACCTACCAACCAGCAAGAATTCTGGTTCTGACAGACCTGTTAGTTTTTCTTTAAGAAGCCCTCCTACTCTGCACTTATTACCTGTATTATTTGCACCTGCTTGAACTCATTACCTGTATAAAAGACACCTGTCCACACACTCAATCAATCACACTCCAACCCCATGGCCAAGACCAACGAGCTGTCTAAGGACACCATGGACAAAATTGTAGACCTGCACAAGGAAGGGATGGGCTACAGGACAATAGGTGAGCAGCTTGGTGAGAAGGTAACAACTGTTGGTGCAATTGTTAGAAAATGAAAAAAACACAAGATGACTGTCAATCTTCCTCCGTCTGGGGCTTCATTCGAGATTTCGCCTCTTGGGGTAAGGATAATTCTGAGAAAGGTCAGGAATTAGCCCAAAACTACATACTCAAAGATTACAGTTAGTAATACACTACGCCGTCATGGATTAAAATCCTGCAGGGAACACACGGTCTCCCTGCTCACGCCAGCACCTGTCCAGGCCCATTTGAAGTCTGCAAATTACAATCTGGAAGATCCAAAGGAGGCATGGGAAAAGATCATGTGGTCAGATGAGACCAAAATGGTATCAACTCCACTCGCCGTGTTTGGAGGAAGAAGAAGGATGAGTACAACCCCAAGAACACCATCCCAACCATCAAGCTTTGGGGGTGTTTTTCTGCACAGGAAACAGGACGACTGCACCGTATTGAAGGGAGGATGAAGAGCATTAAAGATGGGTTGTGGCTGGGTCTTCCAGCATGACATAGACCCGAAACACACAGCCAGGGCAACTAAGGAGTGACTCTGTAAGAAGCATTTCAAGGTCCTGGAGTGGCCTAGTCAGTCTCCAGACCTGAACCCAATCAAAAATCTTTGAGCTCAAACTCAATGTAGCCCAGTGACAGCCCTGAAACCTGAAAGATCTTGAGAACATCTGTAGGGAAGAATGAGCCAGAATGTGTGAAAAGTTGGTCAAGAACTACAGGAAATGCCTGACCTCTGTAATTGCAAACAAAGGTTTCTGTACAAAATATTAAGTTCTGTTTTTCTATTGTATCAAATACTTATTTTATGCAATAACATGCAAATTAATTATTTTAAAATCATACCATATCATCTTTTAGAGTTTGTCTCGCACAGTTAAAGTGTAACTCCGATAAAAATTACAGATCTCTCCATTCTTTGTAGGTGATAAAACTTTCACAACAGCCAGTGTTTCAAATGCTAATTTTCCCTACTGAACATAAATTCCTCTGGTTGGTTTACATCCTGTATGTAGCACTTCCCGTTGCTGAATCCAATTAAACCCATCATGCACTTCTTCTTCCTCTGCCACAGTTCCAGCACCATTCCTAACAATGCCCAGCTAGTTTATAGCTCCTCCCACCTAGCTAGTTGACACTCACTGATCCCTGCCCCTGTGTCTACTTTGACATGCCCATTACAGGAAATAAGAAAGAGCTCTATGCAGGAACAATAAAGGTCACAGAAATACATTACTAAATTACAGCTGCTTTCATACTGCAAACCAGAAAATGCCTTAGAGTTGCACACAAATATGAAGTAAAGTCTGCAAAACAAACCAATTTTGGGGGGCCTGAATGACTACTTCATGGGTATGTAGTGTAAGATCCACTACCTCCACCACCACCACCCAGCAGAAGAGATTCAGGCTAAAGAAGGATCAGGCATCTGTCTAGCAATGGCTTACTCCCCTCTTCCCAATGAGAACACATGAGGCTAAGTCAAGTATGGCTGTGTATGGGGGAATTCAAACAGAATAACAGTCAGCAGAACAGCTCTTGACAGTGCCTGGAAAAGTTTGTATCTATCTATCTATCTATCTATGTAAGGCTACTTTCACACTAGCGTTTTGGCTTTCCGTTTGTAAGATCCATTCAGGGCTCTCAAAAGCGGCCCAAAATGGATTAGTTTTGCCCTAATGCATTCTGAATGGAAAAGGATCTGATCAGAATGCATCAGTTTGCCTCCGTTCAGTCACCATGCCGCTCTGGAGGTGGACACCAAAATGCCGCCTACAGCGTTTTGCTATCCGCCTGACGAAGCAGAGCCAAAATGTGCTCATCCTCACATGAAACGCCCGACCCGGGTTTCGCCTCCACTTCGTGAGGTGCCCTGACGAAGCGGAAACGAAACCCGGGTTGGGCGCTTCATGAGAGGACGTGCACATTTTATATCCGTATTGTTTTATGGATCTTGTGAGTACAATAAATCATGTTATTTAAACTCAGTTGGTGGTATTTCACTATGATGAGCCTTCTCTTCTTTGACTTTTAGGAGATTTGAGCATTGACTTTAGTGGGAACCAAAACTGAGGAATCACATCGATAGATACCTTTTGTCTCGTTCAGTGTGAACTGTACTCAAGTTGAAGCAGCGAGGTTTTCTATGTTATATACAAATTCTGGACAGGCCAGGTTCACACAGTACAATCTGTCCAAGGATTCCAAAGGAGGACAGGACCCCAGCTAAAAGAGAGGTATCCCACCTACAGAACCGAGTCAAGAGGTGAGTGGTCTCAACTTTTAACTAGGATACAGGCATTTAAGGACATTTATTATAAAGAAAAGCAATATCGTCCACGTTTTGTTCTGCAATCTATGCCCAGTAATTTAGGACAGACAAACATCATGGATACTAAAATACTAATAAAGAGAAAAAACACACGGGAACTTTATGTTGGGTGGCTTCTTCACAAACGTTTTTTTTCATTGTCATCTTCATAATCTCCTAAGGTATAAACATATCCAAGGAAAAATTTGAAAAAATTGTTTGTAGGGCACTGGACTTTTTCTTACAGTACAAGAAATATAGGGGCACCAGCGGGAACACTGGGGGTAATATCACTCTAAAATCTACATTTAGACCTTTTGGTTTCAGTGTTTTCAAATGGTAAATCGAATAAAGTTCTCACTTTTTGAGAATTGCTACTCTATCCCCAACATGTCTAGGCATGGCAACATGGTCTATGATTCGAAAATGAAGATCCCTTTTACTGTGTTTTGCTTCCGTAAAACGTTTGGACACAGGTAAATCAAGTTTCTTCTTCCGAATGGTATACCTATGCTGATTGAGCCTGGTTTTAACTTCCCATGTCGTCTTACCTACATAGAGGAGATGACAATAGGTATTTAAGTCCTTACACTGCAGAATGCAAATAATTTTTGATCTCATTACTAGAGGTAGTACTCACGTCTAATTATTTTTTGCTCCAGGATGATTTTTATGTTCAGTTACGTGGGACCGCAAAAGGGTCCAACGTGGCACCAAATTACGCAAACATTTTAATAGACCACCAAACAGTAGTACAAATAATAATGTGGGGTACGGATGTATACTGCACTAAACTGACAAAACCACACATATAGTGGAAATGCATACTTTATTGTATTATATCAAAATTAGACATACTGTGATTAGATCAAATCAATTACAAATTGCAGTGCAGGTGAGCGCTATGTAAAATGGTACCCCAACCAGACTCTAGGTCTGTAAAAGCCCAAAAACGAAATCCCCTTCCATACATTAATGGGGTAGTGATATACATGGGCAATAAGTTATGCAGATAACAATCTATATCCTATCCATCTTATGTGCAGCCCCTGTAATTGATTCGATCACATAAAAATAAACATCAAAATATGAACCAACAGGGGCATAAAAGTGCACAGTCATAATATGTTCACCAAACACAGGTGGAAAAGTAGATTACCAGATACATACTGGATAAGTAAAATACAGACCGAGTGCCTGGGGGGGCCCACAACCCCGATGTACGTTTTGCCTTGCTTCCTCTAGGGGGTGTGTCCATTTGACCCATACCCTCACTTTATATATCCACAGGGTACAGCTTATCCCTCCCTTTTGATATTCATGCCTTCATTCCCCTGTGACATCTCAAATTGGAGGCACGCCGTCTATTGCTGTAAGTGGCATCTCTCAAGATGGCAGCGGAAATCGCACAATATCCCATGAGATCACATCCAAACTCCCAGACATGTGATCTCAGATGTCGTGCCATCTCCGCCACCACTGCCTGAATTTTGCATGTGGAATCAAACACAAAGCCGTTGTGGCTCCTGCTAATCAATGGCAGATCCCGCCTCCTACTTCCATCTGACCACATGAATAAAAAACACCATACTGGAGCTGGGCAAACAGCCAGCATCCCAATACCATGCATTACATCATCGTGACCACACAGACCTGAAGGACACCATCTTAAAAATGGATATTCTGCCAGCATTTTGCTACTGTGTCTTAATGATCATATGACCACATGAGCGTGAGACGCCATCTTGAAAGTGGGCAATGTTCCAACATCTCAGTACTATGGCATTTAAAGCTATTATTTAATAATTTACAAGTTAGACATGTCATTAAAGGATCAACCACATATCCCTGACCCATAGCCTAAGAATCCAGGCTCAGGATCTGCAACAGAGATTTAAACAGAGGGGCTATGATGCTTGATGTATTGAGGCACGATACCAAAGAGCTTGGAAATCCCAAAGATCAGATCCACTTTACAAAAAGGAAAGGAAGAGTGAGACAGAGGACATACGATTTATTACTGGGTACACTCTGTCTGTATTTTACTTATCCAGTATGTATCTACTTTTCCACTGTTGGTTCATAATTTGATGTGTATTTCTATGTGATCGAATCCATTACAGGGGCTGCACATAAGATCCCACATCAGGTGGATATGATAGAGATTTTTATCTCCATAACTTATTGCCCATGTGTCTCACTACCCCATTAATGTATGCAAGGGGATTTAGTTTTTGGGCTTGTATAGACGGACCTAAAGTCTGGTTGGGGCACCATTTTACATAGCGCTCACCTGCACTGCAATTTGTAATTGATTTGATCTAATCACTGTATGTCTAATTTTGATATAATACAATAAAGTATGCATTTCCACTATATGTGTGGTTTTGTCAGTTTGGTGTGACAAGCATTTTTATGTCACACATGGAGGAGAGACACATTTATGAGAGCCACCATTTCAGACATGTTCTGAGGTGGTGGCAGTACATAGATTATGTCTTTCTGCTTTGGACAGGTGCTGAACCAGAACTACATAGCTTTGGTATCTTCCTCAACAGCATAGATTCTGAAGTTAAGTTCACATTGGTGTCCTAAGATTATGAGATCCAATTTTTGGATGTAACAGTGAGGAAAGTTGGTAACCAATTCAGCACTGATGTATATGTGAAATCAACAAATAAAAATACATTGCTTAGGTATGATAACCACCCAAAAATTACATGGAGATCTTTACCCTTTAGCCAGCTGCTTAGGGTGAAAAGAATTGTAAAAAATAATGAGGACTTGGAAGGAAGATTAATTAATATGGGGCTGTTTATTAAGCGAGGGTACCCTAGAAAACTTGTGAGATCACATACTAATAAGGTTCAATCCTTCTCTAGGGAATCTCTTTTAAAAGGGGAGAAGGTTTGCGCACCTAAGACAAACCGTATTCCATTCAGCTCTCATTATACATCTCTGAGCACTAAAGTTGGCAACATTCTGAGGAAACATTGGCCTATTTTATGCAGCAATTTCAGACATATACCAGAGTTTAACATTCCTCCACTTATGTCCTTTCATCGTTCTTAAAATCTTAGGGACCGGTTGGTCCTTGCACTATAAAACGTACATTTCGCTCTTATTTTGGTTCAACTAGAACAGGATGTTATCCATGTCATAATTGTGTTAATTGTTCGCTTATGTTGAGGGGTTCTTCATTCACACACTCCAATACATATGTATGTTGTATACCTACTTGAATGCCCCTGTCATCTCCTCTATGTAGGTGAGACGACATGAGATGTTAAAACCAGGCTCAATCAGCATAGGTATACCATTTGGGAGAAGAAACTTGATTTACCTGTGTCCAAACATTTTACGGAAGCAAAACACAGTGAAAGGGATCTTCGTTTTCGATTCATCATAGACCATGTTGCCATGCCTAGACGTGGTGGGGATAGAGTAGCAATTCTCAAAAAGCAAGAACTTTATTCGATTTACCATTTGAACACTGAAACCAAAAGGTCTAAATGTAGATTTTAGGATGATATGACCCCCAGTGTTCTGCTGGTGCCGCCGGCTCAAGAGCAGACCAGACGCCATAACCACCGAGTGCCTGCTGTTTTACACAGTAAACACCCAGGGCTAATGTCAGGTTTGGCAGTAAGGCCAATCTCAGACATTTAACCCCTCAGATGCCATGGTTAGATGTGACCATAGCATCTTCAGTGGCTTTCTCCATTAGTGCACAGCACTCTGGGCTGGAACAGCTCCTCCGCACAGCAATTGAGGAAGTCATTGATTGATTCTGATACCCTGGGTCACTCTGAATAAACCCATGGCATTAGAGCTGTAGTTCTTATGGAGACCTGCAGGTGGCAGGGCTCCAACGGAATATTCTGAATTCATCATAATCGGCTGTGTAAAATCACAGTAGAATATGAAAAAGGCAATCTAAACATTGCATGTTCAAGACCCCTTGGAGGGATTAACAAAAACGGAAAAGTTTTTAAAAAATATTTAAAAAAAATAACTAACATTAAAATCACCCCCTTTTTCCCATAATAAAAGAAAATAAAAAAATAAAGATGACTGCTTGCTTTTCCCTAAAATGGGCAAAATATTAAAATGTTAATGTATTTATCCCGTATAGTGAACGGCGTAACAGATCAGAATCAAAAAGGCCGCTTTCCAGTTTTTTCTTCGCTTCACCTCTCAAAAAAAGTGAATAAAAAGTGATCAAAAAGTCATGCACATCCCAAACCGGTATCACTGAAAATTACAGATTGCCCTTCAAAAAATGAGCCCACAAACACACCTCCATTGACATAACTATAAAAAAAAAGTTATGGGGGTTAAAATATGGCAATGAAAAGAAAACAATAATTTTTTCAAACTTTTTATTTTATTTTTTAAATTATTCAAATGTGCTATCCCTGTAATCGTATTGACGCAGAGGATGAAGTTAATAGGTTAGTTTTATCACAAAGGGAATGCCATCAAAACAAAAATCATGATGGAATTGGATTTTTTTTTCCAATTCCACCCCATTTTTTTTTTTTTTTCAGCTTCCTACTATATCTTCTGCAATATTAAATAGTGTCATTGGAAGGTAAAACTAACTTGTCCCACAAAAAACAAGCCTTCATTTTATATGAAAATAAAAATAAAACAGTTGATGGCCCTGGGAAAGCAGGGAGTAAAAAAACGAAAACGCAAAAACAGAAAATAAAGGCATCAGAAAAGGGTTAATAGAGTTAAGTGTTGTGAAGTGATGGATCTGCAATGTTCATAGAGTTTCAATTTGTGGGTACATAAAATACAATCATGAAGTATTAGCTAGACTTCATGTACTACTCATGGTATATGACAATCAAGAGTTAAAAGAACATATACCTATGTAATTAAAAAAGTCCCACGCATACATCTGCCTTCAATAGAACAGTCACATAAAACGAAGCCAGTCAATGTTAAGAGGCTGAACTAAATGCTGCCATTGCATTAATCACATACCAGCTCTAATTAAAAGAGCCATGCACAAAGCTTTCTCAAAATGTTGCCCAGGTATTGCAATAATTTTTGATCACCCAAGCCTGGAAGACAAATAATTAGAGCTGCCAGAGCATTCTGATGAGTGATGTCAGCATCTCCAAGTGACCTTCCCTTCACTAATTAATTTTCCTTTTAAGAAAAGAGACCCTGTTGTTGCACATTATTAATTGAGTTCACTAAAAGATGCGCCTGATTAATTTTTGTTGATAATACTTGTCATTCTGAGCCGAGGCTCTAATTATTCTATTGGTTTAAAAAATATTTATTGCTTTAACTAAACTTTACTGTTTAATGTGTGGCTTATCCACTAAACATATTATATAGCTTTTAAGTATTTTTGGCAATGCTAAATAGAGATTAGATTGTGTTGTAGATAAATCTTTAGTGGACCTGTCACCATGAATTCCCATTTTCTGTTCCAATGTTATATGCAATGTAGTTTATTGGTATAGCAATATGCCATCTTCTTCTTCTCTGTTTCCTCTACTTTATGAGCTCTTTTTCTTGTGCCAGTTACACTTTATCTGGAAATGAGCTTTTCACTATGTAGAGTGGTTTGGAGTTGCAACTTTAGGGGAAGCAAGGCCATAACTTTGTGTATTTCTAAATGAACACTTCAGAAACCAGAAAAAATGATCTGGGTTAGGCTACTTTCACACTTGTGTTGTAGTTGTTTTCCGGTATTGAGATTGGGCAGTGGATCTCAATACCTGAAAAAAACGTTTCCATTTAGTCCTCATGCATTCTGAATGGAAAGAGATCCCTTCAGGATGCATCAGGAGGTTCTCTATTCTGTCAGCATTCCGTTTTGTGACCGGACACAAAACCGCTGCAAGCTGCGGCTCTGTGTCCGTTCATCGAAACGGAACAGACTGGAGCTGTCACTGAAAACAATATAAGTCAATGGTGATGGATCCGATTTTTTAGGAGCCAAAAAAACAAATCTGTTACCCATTGACTTTCAATGTCTTTAGTGACAGATCCATTCTTTTCCGTTTTGATTTCACACAACCGCATCCTAACGGAACATATACATCCTGATGTGAAAAATCAAAACGGATCCATTTAGTTCCGGTATTAAGATCCTCTGCCAGATCTCAATACTGGAATTAACAAGTGGCCTTAAAGTTGTTGTGCAGTGCAGGATCGGTCATCAATTTTAGATTGGCGGGGGTCCATTTCCCGGAACCCGGCCAGTCAGCTATCTGAAGGGGTCGCGTTGCTTGTACAAGAACTGCATCCTCTTATTGCAGCTGTGCTGTGTACACTTACGATTGTAATTACACTCCACTGCCACTAAAAGCTAGACAGCATGCAGATTAAATTTGAAAAGGATGGAGCGTTTACACGAGTTCTGCGACCCCTTCAAACAGCTGATCGGTTGGAGTGCTGGGATTGGACTCCTGCTCTTTAGATATCCTTATCCTAAGGGTAGGACATCAATATCATTACAACACACAACCACTTTCCCTGTAATTTAAAAATTACCTGTGCGTTGTCTCGCTTGTAGAGCCAGCACCGTGTAATTACAACTGCTCATCCCATTCAAGTGAGCGCCACGGCCTTTCCACAACTTTTCCTTTGCCAGTGACAACACATTCATAGGTCATATGGCCTCGGCGAAGCTCAGCCCCATTGAAGTGAATGAAGTGTGATACCAACCACAGCCACAATACAATATACGGTGCTGTGTTTGGTGAGCAAGGAAAAAGCTGCGACGCTCAAAGATGCTCCATTTCTTGTGTTGCTAGCTAGAAGAAATGTAGCAGACAAGCCTATGTATGTTTTGCCATACATGTCACTGTAGTGAGGCGTGACTGAACATCACAGTCAGGAGATGTGTATGAGACACCTGTAAATAAAAAGGGAGGAAGTGTGCAGAGGACACCAGCAGGAAAGGAAGAGGTGTCAGTGTACTGGAAGATTTTTTTAAATTTCATATTGTGCCTTCCATTTCTTACCTGTTTCTGATTTTCCTTCTGTAGAAAGACCAAGGCTGTCTCTTGGATTATCTTCTCTTACTATCCAAACATGATTAGATTTAATCTTGACTTGCTGTCTCAGTATTTACGAGTCTGCTTTGACTGAATTTTAATGTTTGGGCATTTTACTTACAATTAGAGTTGAGTGGACACCTGGAAGTTTGGGTTCGACGGGTTGGGCCGAACTTAAAAAAAAAGTTCGAGTTTGGGGCCCGAACTTGACCAGAACTTTACCCCGAACCCCATTGAAGTCAATGGGGACTCGAACTTTTGGGCATCAAAATGGCTATAAAAAAGTCCTGGAAAGGGCTAGAGGGCTGCAAAAGGCAGCAAAATGTGGGTAAGTGTCCTGCAAACAAATGTGGATAGGGAAGTAACTTAAAATAAAATAAAATAAAAAATAAAAGGCGGTTGAGGAGGCGGTGAATGTGCTGTTGTAGGTGAAAGCGGCGAATCTAGTAGGAGGAGGTAGCCATCTAACAATGCTTTGTTTTTTTTGTTTTTTTATTGGGGTAGCCCCCAAAATAATGGGACATATTAAAAAAAAAAGAAATCAAAGAATAAGTGCACTTGAGTTCTAGAATGTATGGTTGAGGCGGGTATAAATGTCTGTTCTGCACAAGGTATAGACAAGTCTTGTGGGATCCAAACCTTGTTAATTTTAATGAACATGAGCTTGTCCACGTTGGCTGTGGACAGGCGGCTGCGTTTGTCTGTAATGACACCTCCTGCCATGCTAAATACACATTCAGACAATACACTGGCTGCAGGGCAGGCCAGCACCTCCAAGGCATAAAGGGCAAGCTCAGACCATGTGGACAATTTGGAGACCCAGAAGTTGAATGGGGCAGAACCATCAGTCAGTATGTGTAGGCATGTGCACATGTACTGTTCCACCATGTTGTTCAAATGCTGCCTCCTGCTAAGACGTTCCATATCAGATGGTGGTGCCGGTTGCTGTGGCATGCTGACAAAGCTTTTCCACATGTCGGCCATGCTAACCGTGCCTTCTGAGGTGCTGGCTGTGACCAAGCTGCGTTGGCGACCTCCTCCTCCTCTGCTTTCGCCTTGTGCTTCCACTAGTCCCACGGTGTCAGTTGGGAATGCCCTCAGAAGCGCGTCTACCAGCGTGCGCTTGTAGTCGCGCGTCTTCCTATCACGCTCCAGTGAGGGAATTAAGGATGGCACGTTGTCTTTGTAATGAGGATTCAGCAGGGTGGCAACCCAGTAGTCAGCACAAGTTAAAATGTGACCAACTCTGCGGTCATTGATCAGGCACTGCAGATCTACACCACCACGACCATGTTTATGTCCCTTATTTGATGTTCTCCTCATTATTTGCATTCACCCACTAAACTAACAGATGGTTTATCTCAGGTGTTAACTGCCAAAAGTCAACAATTAAGTTTACTAACAGTAAGGCAGTGCCCGTGTCATAAACAGAATAAATCTCTTTAGGTCACACAACAGTGTAACGGAGCACTTCAATACAATTACTTCACAATCAACAAAAATTTGATTTAAACCGACAATGTAGCAGCAGAGATTAACGGTTTAATTTGACTGTCAAAAATGCAGCGTACACCGCAAATGTGCTATCTACCACAAAACCGTTGTTTTTGCAACCAACTATGTGAATGCGGAGTTCAAAAGGTTACTTAAAATGACTGAAATACAGGGTAGGCCTCAGATCTGCTATGTAGCACAAAACCAGTGTTTATTGCAACAAACTACAGAAATTCAGTATGTCACCCCAAAAATTATAAAACAGGTTTTTCAGCACTGTATGCAAACATGCTCTGTGGCACAACAGTACAGGTTTATTCACCCAACTACAGAAATGCAGTTTTTTACCGCAAAATTTTAAAACAGATTTTCAACGTTGTATGTAAATATACTCTATGGCACAACAGTACGGGTTTATTCCCCCAAATAGGGAAATGCAGTGTGCCACCCCAAAAATTATAAAACAGGTTTTTCAGTGTTGTATGCAAACGTGCTCTGTGGCACAACAGTACGGATTTATTCCCCCAAAAACAGAAATGCAGTATGCCACCCCAAAAATTATAAAACAGGTTTTTCAGCGTTGTATGCAAACGTCCTCTGTGGCACAACAGTACGGGTTTAATCACCCAACTACTGAAATGCAGTTTTTCACTGCAAAATTTGAAAACAGTTTTTTCAGCGTTGTATGCAAACGTGCTCTGTGGCACAACAGTACGGGTTTATTAACCAAACTACCGAAATGCAATATGTCACCAAAAAAATTATAAAACAGGTTTTCCAGCTTTGTATGCAAACGTGCTCTGTGGCACAATAGTACGATTTTATTCCCCCAAATACAGAAATGCAGTATGTCACCCCAAAAATTATAAAACAGGTTTTTCAGCGGTGTATACAAACGTGCTCTGTGGTACGACAGTACGGGTTTATTCCACCAACTACAGAAATGCACTATGTCCCTGCTAAATTTTAAAATAAGTTTTTCAGCGGTGTATGCAAACGTGATCTGTGGTACGACAGTACGAGTTTATTCCACCAACTACAGAAATGCAGTGTTTAACCGCAAAATTATAAAACAGGTTTTTCAGCGGTGTATGCAAACGTGCTCTGTGGTACGACAGTACAGTTTTATTCCACCAACTACGGAAGTGCACAATGTCACTGCAAAATTTTAAAATAGTTTTTTCAGTGGTGTATGCAAACGTGATCTGTGGTACCACAGTACGTGTTTATTCCACCATCTACAGAAATGCAATATGTCACTGCAAAATGTTAAAATTGTTTTTTCAGCGGTGTATGCAAACTTGTTCTGTGGTACGACAGTACGTGTTTATTCCACCAACTACAGAAATGCACTATGGCACCGCAAAATTATAAAACAGGTTTTTCAGTGGTGTATGCAAACGTGCTCTGTGGTACCACAGTACGGGTTTATTTCACCAACTACAGAAATGCACTATGTCACCGCAAATAAAATAGGTTTTTCAGCGGTGTATGCAAATGTGATCTGTGGTACGACAGTTCGGGTTTATTCCACCAACTACAGAAATGCAATATGTCACTGCAAAATGTTAAAATTGTTTTTTCAGCGGTGTATGCAAATGTGTTCTGTGGTATGACAGTACGTGTTTATTCCACCAACTACAGAAATGCACTATGTCATCGCAAAATTATAAAACAGGTTTTTCTGCGGTGTATGCAAACGTGCTCTGTGGTACGACAGTTCCACCAACTATGGAAGTGCACAATGTCACTGCAAAATTTGAAAATAGTTTTTTTAGTGGTGCATGCAAACATGATCTGTGGTACCACAGTACGTGTTTATTCCACCAACTAGAGAAATGCACTATGTCACCGCAAAATTATAAAATAGGTAATGTAGGGGGACTTGACCCACTGAGCTACCAAAAAATAATTAGACCAGGCTGGCATACATGCAGGTCACATGCAGTTCCAAGGACACTGCAGTTGCTAAAATGGCCGCCGACCCCCACCTCAGTAACAGATGGATTAAAAATTATTTTGCAGTATCACTGGGTTCAGGGCTGGGTACAAATATATAGCATAGTACCCTCAATAATTGCTGTAGTTTGAAGAGTTAACACCACCAAATTCAACAGATTTCTTCCTTAATCTCTCCCTGAGAGCACCACCAGCAGCCTGTCCCTACACTAAGAGCAGCAGAGTGACGTGCGGCGCTACGTGACTCCAGCTTAAATAGAGGTTGGGTCACATGCTGCACTTAGCGCCAATCACACCCATGCCAATAGTAGGCATGGCTGTGATGGCTTCTCAGGGAAAAGTAGTGAAACGCTTGTTGATTGGCTGCCCTGCAGCCTTTCAAAAAGCGGGAAAAAAATCGCCAAACAATGAACCCGGGTGCGGAAAACCGTAAAGTTCGGTACGAAGCCGAACTATACAGTTCAGGTTCGCTCAGCTGTACTTAAATTTTACAATGTTTTTCACTTCTGGACATACTACAGTAAATCTGTAATGGGGCTATAAAAATGTGGGAGTGAGTAAAATGCCCAAAGATTAAATTATAGTCAAAATAGTCCACTGTCTTTCTGGCTGTACTGATCTTTCTATGACTACAGATAAACCTAGGAGACATTCACAAAAGTCCATTTAAGCATCCATCAAAATTAAACATAGGCATATCTAGAGAATAAATGGAGATATGTTATATCACAGATAAATCATTGATGTCATATATTGAGATTATGGGACACACTCTTCTGCAAAATAGGAGTTCACTTACCCAGGGAGATCTTTACCTATAAGACTTTTAAAGCATATCCTGTTGATATGTCACCTAAGTTGCCCTAGGTGACATTTGCGGAAGGAACCGAGATAGGAACTCTAATGTTTTTTTTTTTGTTTTTTTTTTGGGGGGGTCTTTTATTTTTTTGTTTGTTTGTTTGTTTTTCTTTTTCTTGCCCAGACTTGAGAAAGTTTTGTACTGCCCAATGTCCCTTAAGATGCTTGCATAATGTCCCAAATTAATAGTTGCCAAACTATTATAATGTGTTATCTTCTGTGATCAAACTGTTAATTGTACTTCAATACAAATGGAATCATTATGAAAACTTACTCATAATATAAGTTACTTGTAAAACTTGTAATTCTACTCTGCAGCGGCACCATTGAAATCCCTGGTGAGCCTCCAGTCTCTGAAGAAGTAGTCAGCATTAGAATAACAACAGTTCCTTTCCTTCTAAACAACTTCTTTTACCCGCTAGGACACAGCTATCGCTCCTGTGATCAAAAAGAGTATACAAATCATTCCTGCCAGCTGAATACAAAGTACTGAACATCTGCCGCATCTGTGATCCTGGGAGTTGTAATCATATTTTTAAAAATATGCACACTTAGTTATAAATATTAGAACTGAAGCTGGTGAAAGCAATCAAATATTTATATTAGGAGAGCTTAAAACGTGTTTTTACTTTGTTGAAGGCTTCCTATTAAGAGACTGTTTAACTGTTTCCGGTTTTGAAGTGGCTACCAGGCTGAAACACAAAAATCCCCTTATGTTTCAAGTATCGTGAAAGACTTTCTAAAACTGGAGAGAAGTGTAGGCTAAATTCATGCAGAATAATATGGCTACCAGTGTTGAACGAGTTCAAGTTAACGAAGAGGAATTTGATCGGAATTTCAGCAAAAATTGTATACACCACGAATCCGAATTTCCTAACGCTTTGTGGTAAGGAATCGTTTTTTACCTAAAATGGCAGCTACACATGTTACAATATGAAAGTAAGAAGCCCGGGAACGCTATTTGACCCATAATGCCATGCAGCCAGCCATAATCAGAAAGCCATCCCCTGTGATGTCACAGCCCTATAACCCGATACGGTCGTCGCCATTTCACTGTGAACTGAGCATAGGGGCAGATGTGGCAAGCGCTAGGGACACTGTTTCATAAAGCTTGTAATTGTAGATTATTGGATAGGGAAAGTGCAGAGACAATGTAAGGGGAGTTTTTAGACACTTTAAGGAGAGCATAGTGAGACTGCAGGGACAGTGCAGGCTCAATGTAGTCTAATATATAGGCACCTTTATCTAGTACACTTGCTGCGCCATTAATACTTAATCTGTTGTGTTATACATAGACTTACTGTGTATCAGACTCAGCGTCAACAGGCAGTCTAATATATAGGCACATTTATCTAGTTCACCTGCTGCACCATTTATACTTTATCTGCTCTGTTATATACAGACTTACTGTTTATCAGACTTAGTCTCAACAGGCGGTCTAATATATAGGTACATTTATCTAGTAGACTTGCTGCGCCATTAATGCTTAATCTGTTGTGTTATACATCTTACTGTACGTCAGACTCATTGTCAACAGGCAGTCTAATATATAGGCACATTTATCTAGTTCATCTGCTGCGCCATTCATAGTCATAGTTACATAGTTACATTACTGATTCAGCGACTGTACACTATGGCCAACAGACAGTTGCCTGGGCCCCTAAAAGGAATGCACAGTGGCAAAAATGCTGCTTTAGCTGTCAGAAGTAGCTATAGAAGAAGGGCTGTTGGTGGCAGCAGGGGCAGCAACAGGTCACAGCTACCACTGACATCCAGCTGTCTTGTTTTGACCATCAATCCAGCTGCACTGAAATGGTTGACTTGCTCTTCAACATCATCTCAAATGATATCAGAAACACACAACCAGGAATCAATGGGTTCTTCTGAGACTACATTTAGTTGCCATGGCCCAGGAACAACCTCTGTGCCCTTACCTATCCTTCAACTGCCTCTTTCTTTTGCTGCTATTTCTGCTCGGGAAGTAATGTTTTCTGCCGGCTCTGTCCCGCTTTTCAGAGAGGACCAGCTTAATGAGGACCCTCAGCAGCTACAGGACAGCACAGACTTAGAGGAGAGGTCCACTGCATCCTCCTTTAGGCATGTAACTAGTGATGATGACAGTCGGGTGGGATCACATGTTGCAAACGGCCAGGGACGTGGCCATTAGACTGATGAGGGTGACATAAGTGACGAACAGACAGTAGTGGATGACAATGTAGACGATCACACGTGTGAGCCAGATAAAGAGGGGGCATCATCATAAGGTGGTGAGGATGCCAGCAGGCTCGTTAGACAGCAGCAGGGTGGCAACATTCTGATGAGCTAGCAGGGTGGACACAGAAGAAGATCTAGAGCGAAACTACACCTGGGGTAGACCGTCTGCTACCTGTCAGGAAACAACTAGCAGTGCATGGGCAGGCAGTCAGCATTGAGTAGTGTGGGTAAAATGCCATCAAGCCGCTGGAGGACTTAGCATGGCGGTATGCTGGATATGTGGGCAAAAGGTGAAGCACAGTTAGGGTGCTAATATTGGCACCACGGCCCTGTGTCAATACATGGAGCGTCACCATAAAGTGGCCTGGGAAAACCATGGCACTAATGTAGTGGTACAGCCTGGCACAGCAACCGCTGCATCTCCCAGCGGCCCGCACTCCTCCTCCAGCAGCTAGGGCTTCTCAACCTCAGCAGAAGGAAGCTGTCATTCCTTCCCTTCATCTATTGCTCCTGATGCTCATCCTCCTCCTCCTTTTCCTACTCCTCATCAAGTGCTTCACATGCAATCGATCACCGGGGTGAATGCAAAGAGACAACAGTATGCATGCACTCATCCAATGATGCAAAAGCAGAACATGCACCTGGTCAAGTTGCTGGTACTACAGCCCCTCCCTTTCCATATCATTGACTCTGCACCTTTCAGAGAGCTGATGGCTTATGTCCAGCCAAGGTGGAGAGTCCCAAGTCATCATTACCTCTCTAAAAACGCTGTACCAGTCCTGCACACATACGTTGAGAAGAAGGTGGCCCAGTCCTTGAGCCTGTTGGCGTTTGGTACAGAATTTCTGCACCAATGCTGTCTTCTGACTCCACATCCTCTATCTTGTCCTCAGCCTCCACTGTAGGCACAGTTCAGAGTGGTCCTCCAGCATACTACCTATCCAAAACATAGCATTGTCATGTGGTTCTGCACCTGGTCAGCCTGGGTGAATGGAGTCACAGCGGGGAGGAACCGTTCCATGTCATAAACCAGGAAGTTGAATCCTGGCTTTTTACTTACCAACTGGAGATAGGAACCATGGTTACCAATAACGAGAAGAACATTCTATCTGCGTTGCGCCAGGGAGGGCTAGCCGATGCGCATCTTTAATCTGGTTGTCACTGGGTTTAATAATTATTAAAACTTTAAGAAGGAAACTGTGCATGTACTTCGGCTACTCTTACTATGCAAAACACTCCCTCCTTGACCTGAAAAGGCAGAATGGTGTTTCCCTACATCACTTTATATGCAACGTTTCCACACGTTGGAACTCCATGCTCCACATGTTGAAGGGACTGAGCAGAGGAAACCCATTACCAATTTCTTGATGGTGCAGATGGACAGGACTTTGACGTTAGACACAATGCATGGTACCTCCTGTTTGCTCAGGCCCTTTGAGGAGGCCACTTGTCAGTCGCAAAGTCTACAGGATGAATTATGCCATTCCACTCCTTCACATCCTGGAGGGGATGCTGATAAATGTGACTGGCAATGGGACAGAAGACTTCGATATTTCACAGCCACCTGAGCCCTGAGGAGGCTAAACTGGCACAGGAGTAGATTGAGGACTATGAGGAGGATATAAACGCCCAGTAATTCTATGCAGAACTAAGTGGTTTATCTGCCCAAGCGACAGGAGAGGAGCCTAAGGAGCATGAGAAGCTGGATGGCGATGACAAAGATGACGCGAATGGCAGTATGCAGTGGAGATGGAGGCAGGGAGTCCCTCTGAGACAGATGCATGCTGAATTGCTTGCATTACCACCATTCGGCAGAGGGATGACTACTGGCTCTCCACAATGTTAGACCATTGCTACTGATCCAAAATGGTGGTCTTTTTTACACGTTCTGAGAGAGATGAAAAATCTTGAAGGGAATGTATAAACAGAAAATGACATATTGAAAACAGATATTTGTTAAAAATATATTTTGTTTTATTTTTGTGGTGTTTTTATTTTCCAATTCTTGTTATAATCTAGATTTTTTTTAAAAAATCCTGCCAAATTGCCGTTTTCACCCTGGCCACTAAAGAATTCACAATAAGTGGACATTTCCTTTTTTCAGCTTTTGTCAGCTTTGCACCGCATAAAGAGAATTATATCATTATCATTAGAGGATGGGGGTTTAATGACCATATACATAAAAGTTAAAATGCTCAAACATGCAGATTTTCATAGTCCCAGTTGATTATTCCGTGCATGGTGTCAGAAGAAGGATGGGGCATTCTGAATTTCAACATGTCTGATGCTTTATTCTCACTGGAGAAAACTGCTGCCAGGGGTGGCTTATTCCACTCCCCTATTGAAACCACATGGATGCTAAGGCAAGAAATAGCTGTCAGCAAAAAAAGCATTCAGCCAACAGCTTTTGAAGGTGTATAAACAAAAAATAAGACAGCCACCCTGCTATGTACTGTGATACAAAGACGCTACAGAAAATGATGCAATTTAAAAAAATAAATAAAAAAACATTTTTTAGGCCAAATTATATCTAAAGGTGTCCATAGCCTTTAATGTTCAATATATCTTTATTTAAATCTTATATCCCATGATAACATGATATCACTCCAAATCATAATTTGAAAAAGATGTGCATAGCCTTTAAATCTAATTTAAAAAAATCACCACATTTCCTTTAATATTGGTTTAACCCCTTAAGGACCCATGACGTATGGGTACGTCATGGGTCCGATCCCTAAGTATGGCGCCCGCTCCTGCCCTCTGTGGGCGCGATCGCTGCGGGGGTCCGGCTGTTTCCTGTAGCTGACCCCCGCGGCTAATGATCGCGGCCGGCAGCGATGCCGATCGCAATCATTTAACCCCGCAGATGCCGTGGTCAATCCTGACCACGGCATCTGCGCGCGCTAAAACCGAAAGTAAAACTTTCGGCAGCTCTCCGGCTCCCCCTAGTGGTGATCGGGAGAATCGGAGCGCTGTAAGGGATAGCCTCAAGCCTTTCATTCAGCATGAGGCTATCACTTACTATTTCCTATGGAGCCCTTGTTAGCAATAGGGCTTCATAGGAAAGTAGTAAAATCCTCATAAACTCCAATACAAGTGTATTGGAGTTTATGTTAGAAGCAATCAGATGACTGATTTATATAGGTCCCTATGGGACCTATATAACAGTGTTAAAGAAAAATAAAAGAAATAAAAAAATAAAAAATAAATAAAAAAACCTAAAAATTCAAATCACCCCCTTTCCCCAAAATTAAAATAAAATAATAATTTTTTTTAAAAAATACACATCATGGGTGTCATAATGTGCGAAAACGCCCGTGGTATAAAAATATAAAAATATATTCCCCATACGGTAAACAGAAAACGGAAAAGCGCCCAAATGGCGGATTCGCCATTTTTGAACGCTTCATTTCCTCAAAAAAATTAAATAAAAAGTGATCAAAAAGTCCTACACACCCCATAATGGTATCAACTAAAAGTTCAGATCGCCCCGCAAAAAATAAGCCCCCATACAATGCCATACACTTAATTACAAAAAAGTTATAGGGGTCAAAATATGGCGACAAAAATAAAAAAATAAAAATTTCCCACTTTTGAATTTTTTTTCACTATCAAAACGCAATAAAATCTATACATATTGGGTATCGCCGGATTCGTACTGACCTGTAGAATAAAACTAAATGGTCAGTTTTATCACACATCAAACGTCGTAATTTAAAAACCCGTAAAATTGTGGTAGAATAGTTTTTTTTTTGCAATTTCACCCCATTTGGAATTTTTTTCCCGCTTCCCACTACATCGTATGCAATATTAAATGGTGGCGTTGGAAAGTACAACTTGTCCCGCAAAAATAAAGCCCTCATATGGCCATGTGAACGTAAAAATAAAAAAGTTATGGCTCTCGGAAGGCATGGAGCGCAAAACGAAAATGCAAAAATGAAAAAACCCCGAGTCCTTAAAGGGTTAAATATACTTATTGTAAATTGTGTCCATTTTGGACAAATAAGCCCTGGTTCAGTGTTACAATATCAAAATATAGAAATAAACATTAACTTTTCTTTTTGTACATGTCTTATTATTCTCTTTCATATTATTTTGGTAGCATTTAGTTATAACTTTTCTTTTATGTCAAAAGTCAATTTAAAATCAATGTATCAACGGCATGCACAGTAATTTACAGATGCAAAATGCATAAAAAGGAATATTCCTGGTGCCACTGTGACTAGCATTCTAGAAATACATCATACATAATAAAATATTTACAGGGCTTGGTAATCTGTTTTTCTTGTCATTTCATTTCAGCTGGAAGTTTACTATTAGTCAAGTCAACAAATAGAATTGACTCATCCCAATAGAAGCCTGTTTATGACGACTTGTTATTATAGAAAATCTTTCTATATATTAAATTTACATTCAGTCAGCGTTATTATATTCATGTAATCAATAAAATAAATTGAAGAAATGCTAAATGTACAGTAGAATAGACAAAAAAAAGTAATGTCCCCCCCCCCTCTCCTTTGATACTATTCTATATTGCAATCAAACTTGTGAGACATATAAATGATTCTTCTGTCTGTGTCTTAGGGATTAACAATATCTATCCTCTTGTCACAAACCTTAGAGCAAACCTAACTTTTAGTTTAGGTGACTAGCTGCAGCAGGAGCCCTCCCCCATTGATCTTTGTCCTAAAGGAGACCAGCATGTTAGACCAGACCCTAAAAACCAAGTCAAAGTTTTCTTTAATTTTTCCTCACATTTTTATTGTCCTATTCACATAGCTGTAAGATTCATTTTTACAGGACAAGTTGTATTTTTTAATGACCTCTTTTTTGCGGTATTACTTTTTTGTTTGCCATGTGGTAAAAATGACATGAAGTCCTTATTCAGTGGTTCAGTACGATTATAGCAATACCACATTTATATAGTTTTTATTATATTTTACTACATTTAAAAAATGTTAAGACAAAATCCCTTGAAAAACTGTGCTTTGCATTGGCATATTATGACACCTATAACTTTTTTTATATTTCCGTCTAGCAATGGAGGGCATGCTTTTTGCAAGAAGAGCTTTAGTACATGTATAGTGGATGATACACAGGGGTTAATGATGCTGCGTCGCCTCTTTAGCAGCCTACTTGTATCATTCATGTTTTGTCATAACCTATTCTGGTCTTCTGCAAAGACCAGTAAAATTACATTCTTTCTTATCACTAAGTGGGATAGGGAAGTTGCAGTCTCTTTGAGTATATATCTGGCACTGAAAAAGAAAATAATGAATGGAAATTCCATCAAAAATTTATAGTGCTACCAGATTATGGAGGAAATTTTGGTTAAAGTCATTAATAGAGAGACACTATCTAATGGCCAGTATTGTTAGCAGTGCTCAATTTGACGTTCTGTTAACAAGGGTTTAAAACGGTTTTCCAAGACTTTATTATTGATAACCTGTCCTCTCAATAGGTCATTGAAGAAACATTATCTCATTCATGGTGGTCCGACACCCAGGACTCTCACTGCTTAGCTGTTTGAGAAGGCACCGGCTTCTGTGAACGCCGTGGCCTTCTCACACCTTACCAAGCACAGCGACGTACATTGTATAGCAGTTGTGCTTGTTATGGCAGCCCAGCCCCATTCACATTAATAGGGCTAAGCTGGGCCTAGACCATGTGACCGATGAACATGTCGTCACTAGCTTAGGAAAAGCTTTGAGAGGGCCGCAGCATTACTGCAAGCACCTGATGCCTTTTGAAGCACTTGATCGATGGGTGTCTGACCCTCACCAATTAGATACCTATGACCTATTCTGAGGATATGTCATCAGTAGTGTTGAGTGAACAGTTCGAGAATAGTTCGGGTTCGTACCGAATTTTGGGGTGTTCGGGACACGGACCCGGACCCGAACATTTTCAAAAAAGTTTGGGTTCGGGTTCGTTGTTCGTCGATTTCTTTCCGCTTTCTGAAGGGCTGCAGAGCAGCCAATCAGCTAGCGTTTTACTTCTTGCCCTAAGAGCCCATCACAGCCATGCCTACTAATGGCATGGCTGTGATTGGCCAAGTGCAGCATGTGACCCAGCCTCTATTTAAGCTGGAGTCACGTAGCGCCGCATGTCACACTGCTCTAATTAGTGTAGGGAGAGGACGCAGCTGCTGTGAGGGCGAGATTAGGCAGGGAAAAGTCTGCAAAAACACCAAATGAAGTGATCGATCTACAGCTGTGGATGAATCAACTTCTGCTAGTTACTTGCTCACTGGTTTTTAGGCTGCACAGAGCGTTTTTCTGTCACTTATTTTCTGGGGTGATCGGCGGCCATTTAGTGACTTGTGGTGTACCAGAACAAGCTGCCACCAAGTCCATCAATTCATCAATACTAGTTTTTTTTTTTTTGCTATATCCTACATCAGGGGCTTGGCTGTGCTAATTGTCACCCCTAGAAACTCAGGATAGCAATTTCTATATTTTATTAAGGGGTTAAACACAATTGCCAAAATACCAATCCCCTAAATCTGGTGTTCCAGCTTTGGCTAGCCAAGTATAATACTGTTTGCTGTTTGGCAAACGATAGATTATTTTCTGTGGTGAAATTCAATTGTCAAAATAGCAATCCCCTAAATCTGGTGTCCCAGCACTGGCTAGCAAACTATAATAGTGTCCGCCAAAACATATATTTTGTTCTGGGGTGAAATTCAATTGCCAAAATAGCAATACCCTGAATCTGGTGTTCCAGCTGTTGCAGGCCTAGTTTAAATCTGTCCGTAACAGGGTATATTTTGTTCTGGGGGGAATTCAACTGCCAAAATAGCAATCCCCTAAATCTGGTGTCCCAGCACTGGCTGGCAAACTATAATAGTGTCCGCCAAAACATATATTTTGTTCTGGGGTGAAATTCAATTGCCAAAATAGCAATACCATAAATCAGTGGTTTCAGCTGTGGCTGGCCAAGTTTCATAGTGTCCTGCAAAGGATATATTTTGTTCTGGGGTGAAATTCAATTGCCAAAATAGCAATACCCTGAATCTGGTGTTTCATATGTTGCAGGCCTAGTTTAAATCTGTCCGTAACAGGCTATATTTTGTTCTGGGGTGAAATTCAATTGCCAAAATAGCAATACCATAAATCTGGTGTCACAGCTGTGGCTGGCAAACTATAATAGTGTCCGCAAAAACATATATTTTGTTCTGGGGTGAAATTCAATTGCCAAAATAGCAATACCATAAATCAGTGGTTTCAGCTGTGGCTGGCAAACTATAATAGTGTCCGCCAAAACATATATTTTGTTCTGGGGTGAAATTCAATTGCCAAATAGCAATACCATAAATCAGTGGTTTCAGCTGTGGCTGGCCAAGTGTCATAGTGTCCTGCAAATTATATATTTTGTTCTGGGGTGAAACTCAATTGCCAAAATAGCAATACCCTGAATCTGGTGTTCCAGCTGTTGCAGGCCTAGTTTAAATCTGTCCATAAAAGGATACCTTTCATCCAGGGCCTAAATACTAGATATTCCCCTAAATCAGTGGTTACTGCTGTGCCTGGATTAGTGTAATACGCTACATAAATAAATAGACAGATAGTGTTAGGTGCCTGTAAAAAAGGCCTGAATTTGAATTCAATACATTGGGCCAAATATTTTTTTTCTTATTGTAGTGCTTGGTGAACGGTAACAATGAGGAAAACATCTAGTAAGGGACGCGGACGCAGTCGTCGTGGTGTTAGTGTACCCTCTGGTGCTGGGAGAGGACGTGGCCATTCTGCCACAGCCACACGTCCTAGTGAACCAACTACCTCAGGTTCCAGTACCCGCCAGAATTTACAGCGATATTTAATGGGGCCCAACGCCGTTCTAAGGATGGTAAGGCCTGAGCAGGTACAGGCACTAGTCAATTGGGTGGCCGACAGTGGATCCAGCACGTTCACAACATTATCTCCCACCCAGTCTTCTGCAGAAAGCGCACAGGTGGCGCCTGAAAACCAAGCCCATCAGTCTGTCACATCACCCCCATGCATATCAGGGAAACTGTCTGAGCCTCAAGTTATGTAGCAGTCTCTTATGCTGTTTGAAGACTCTGCTGGCAGGGTTTCCCAAGGGAATCCACCTAGCCCTTCCCCAGTGGTGGAAGACATAGAATGCACTGATGCACAACCACTGATGTTTCCTGATGATGAGGACATGGGAATAACATCTCATCGCAGTCTGCACGTCTCTAATGATGACGAAACACAAGTGCCAACTGCTGCGTCCTTCTGCAGTGTACAGAGCGAACAGGAGGTCAGGGAGGAAGACTGTGTGGAAGACGATGCAGGGGACGATGAGGTCCTAGACCCCACATGGAATGAAGGTTGTGCCACTGACTTTCATAGTTCAGAGGAAGAGGCAGTGGTGAGACCGAGCCAACAGCGTAGCAAAAGAGGGAGCAAAAGCAGAACAGCCGCCTCCAAGAGAGTTCGCCTGCTACTGGCCACCGCCACCAGGGACCGAGCACCCCAAAGGCAGCTTCAAGGAGTTCCCTGGCATGGCACTTCTTTAAACAATGTGCTGACAACAAGACCCGAGTGGTTTGCACGCTGTGCCATCAGAGCCTGAAGCGAGGCATTAACGTTCTGAACCTTAGCACAACCAGCATGACCAGGCATCTACATGCAAAGCATGAACTGCAGTGGAGTAAACACCTTAAAAGCAAGGAACTCACTCTAGCTCCCCCCGCTCCCTCTTCTGCTGCTGCCTCGGCCTCTCCCTCCGCCTCGGGAGGAATGTTGGCACCTGCAGCCCAACAAACAGAGGATGTGCCACCGACAACACCACCTGCATCACCAAGCATCTCCACCATGTCACACGGCAGCATTCAGCTCTCCATTTCACAAACCTTGGAGAGAAGGCGTAAATTCCGACCTAGCCACCCTCGAGCCCTGGGCCTGAATGCCAGCATTTCTAAACTACTGGCCTTTGAAATGCTGTCATTCAGGCTGGTGGATACAGACAGCTTCAAACAGCTGATGTCCATGGCTGTCTCACAGTATGTTGTTCCCAGCCGCCACTACTTCTCCAAGACAGCCGTGCCTTCCCTGCACAACCAAGTATCCGATAAAATCAAGTGTGCACTGCGCAACGCCATCTGTGGCAAGGTCCACCTAACCACAGATACGTGAACCAGTAAGCACGGCCAGAGACGCTATATTTCCCTAACTGCACACTGGGTAAATGTAGTGGCGGCTGGGCCCCAGGCGGAGAATTCCCTGCCTCCCCCTCAACCATGTATTCTTGTACTCCAGGTCACTTCTTTATTGAATCCTCATTTTTTTAACTTTACCATGATCTTGCGGTGCAACCCAAAGTTGAATGAACCTCTCCTCTGTCTGGGTGCTGGGCCAAAATAACTGAAGTTGGCCTTCTCTAGTGGTGGGTGAAATGACGCATGATTCCTTGTTGTGGGACCTCTCTCCTCTGTCTGGGTGCTGGGCCGAAATAACTGAAAGTGGCCTTCTCCAGTGGTGGGTGATATGACGCATGTTTCCTTGCTGTGGGACCTCTCTCCTCGGTCTGGGTGCTGGGCCGAAATAACTGAAAGTGGCCTTCTCCAGTGGTGGGTGATATGACGCCTTATTCCTTGCTGTGGGACCTCTCTCCTCTGTCTTGCTGCTGGGGCCGAAATAACTGAAAGTGGCCTTCTCCAGTGGTGGGTGATATGACGCATGATTCCTTGCTGTGGGACCTCTCTCCTCTGTCTGGGTGCTGGGGCCGAAATAACTGAAAGCGGCCTTCTCTAGTGGTGGGTGAAATGACGCATGATTCCTTGCTGTGGGACCTCTCTCCTCTGTCTGGGTGCTGGGCCGAAATAACTGAAAGTGGCCTTCTCCAGTGGTGGGTGATATGACGCATGATTCCTTGCTGTGTGACCTCTCTCCTCTGTCTGGGTGCTGGGGCGAAATAACTGAAAGTGGCCTTCTCCAGTGGTGGGTGATATGACGCATGATTCCTTGCTGTGGGACCTCTCTCCTCAGTCTGGGTGCTGGGCCGAAATAACTGAAAATGGCCTTCTCCAGTGGTGGGTGAAATGACGCATGATTCCTTGCTGTGGGACCTCTCTCCTCTGTCTGGGTGCTGGGCCGAAATAACTGAAAGTGGCCTTCTCCAGTGGTGGGTGATATGACGCATGATTCCTTGCTGTGTGACCTCTCTCCTCTGTCTGGGTGCTGGGGCCGAAATAACTGAAAGTGGCCTTCTCCAGTGGTGGGTGATATGATGCATGATTCCTTGCTGTGGGACCGCTCTCCTCAGTCTGGGTGCTGGGCCAAAATAACTGAAAATGGCCTTCTCCAGTGGTGGGTGATATGACGCCTTATTCCTTGCTGTGGGACCTCTCTCCTCTGTCTGGGTGCTGGGGCCGAAATAACTGAAAGTGGCCTTCTCTAGTGGTGGGTGAAATGACGCATGATTCCTTGCTGTCGGACCTCTCTCCTCTGTCTGGGTGCTGGGCCGAAATAACTGAAAGTGGCCTTCTCCAGTGGTGGGTGATATGACGCATGATTCCTTGCTGTGGGACCTCTCTCTTCTGTCTGGGTGCTGGGGCCGAAATAACTGAAAGTGTACTTCTCCAGTGGTGGGTGATATGACGCATGATTCTCTGCTATGGGACCTCTCTCCAATTGATATTGGTTAATTTTTATTTATTTTATTTTATTTTAATTCATTTCCCTATCCACATTTGTTTGCAGGGCATTTACCTACATTTTGCTGCCTTTTGCAGCCCTCTAGCCCTTTCTTGGACTATTTTACAGCCTTTCTAGTGCCCAAAAGTTCGGGTCCCCATTGACTTCAATGTTGTTCAGGTTCGGGATAAAGTTCAGGTCGAGTTCGGCCGAACTTCTCGAACCCGAACATCCAGGTGTTCGCTCATCAGTCATCAGTTAAAAAATCTCTGAAAAACGCTTTAACCCTCTCATTCCCAACGCCTACTCCTCTACATAACTTTGGAGTTTCCTCTTTAGATCACTGAAATCAATCTCAAACACCTGTAATTAGTTTGCCAGGTAAATCCAATTAAAGGAAAACTATTTAAGAAGGACGTTCCACATTATTAAGCAGGCCACAGGTTTCAAGCAAATTTGGGAAAGAAAAAGGATCTCTCTGCTGCCGAAAAGCTCCAAATAGTGCAATGCCTTGGACAGGGTATGAAAACATTTAAAAAAATGTAATTCATCAGATTAAGAGAGCAGCTGCTAAAATGTCATTACAAAGCAGCAAACAGGTATTTGAATGAATACTCAGATGCCTTCAGAGCTTTTCAAAATATAGTCAGTAAGCATCTTAGAAAAATTAATCCGAACAAATAGAAAGTCCCACAAAACCTTTCCTGGAAAGTAAAAAGTGCAATTAATAAAATTACAAAAAAACAACAATATTGTTTTAAGACCAGCTGATAAGGGAGGTGGGGTAGTAATCCTGGATCAGGAGAACTACCATCGGGAATCAAGAAACTCACCATGGATCCTACAGAAATTTATAAGAAAAAAAATGAATTTGCTGATCAATAAAGGTAAAAATAAAGGAATATTGAGTCTAGAGGAAGCTCTCTTTATTAAAAATAATAATCCAAAACCCCCCATATTTTATTACCTGCCTAAGATCCACAAAGATAGAACTAAGGCAGGCCCATCATATCGGGCATTGATGGCCTGACATCCAACCTTTCAAAATATGTGGACACTATTTTGCAGGAATATGTACAGAGTCTGCCCGCTTATTTAAAAGATACCACTCATGTCCTAACCCTGCTTAAAGAAATCCAATGGCAAGATAACTTCATCCTGGGCACGTTGGATGTTACATCACTATATACGGTAATAGAAAATGAAAAAGGGAGACTAGCTACAGAATACTTTTTACAAAAAGGGGGACAACTAATAGAGGAACAGATTTCCTTTGACTGTATTTCCTTCATTTTAACCCATTATTATGTTAAATATGATAATGATTTTTTCCTTCAAACATGGGGTACCGCGATGGGGACCAAATTCGCACCGAGTTTCGCCAATCTCTATATGGGGATGTGGGAGGAGTTCGTCCTACAGTCCCTTGGCGGGGCGGGTGCGAACCTGGTCCTCTGGAAGCGTTTTATAGATGATGTTTTAATTATTTGGAATGGTGATGAGCTGTCACTAAAAAACTTTTTAGAGAATATTAATAAAAATTAGTTTTACCTAAATTTTATGCCTAATTACAGTAAGACACAAATAAACTTTCTGGACCTTACTGTCTCTTGACAATGGATAAATGAATACCAGAACTTTCCACAAGCCAACAGATACTAACAGCTTTATCCCTTTAAACAGCTGTCATCTGCCCTCCTGGCTAACAGGGATCCCACGCAGCCAATACAGGAATTGCACCAAGGACGCTTATTTTGAAGGGGAATTGGGCATACTGAACAACAAATTTCAGGAAAAGGGGTACAATATTATACACCTGGAACCGATCATGGAATCAGTTAGTAAAATTTAACGTAATTCCCTTCTAGTAAGGCCTCATGCACACGACCGTTGTTTGTTTCCGCGTCCGTTCCATTTTTTTTCACGGATAGGATGCTTCCCCATTCATTTCAATGGGTCCGTCTAAAAATGCGGATGGTCAACCGTTTTTGTTCCGCATCCGTGGTCCGTGTTTTCATTCCGTCAAAAAAATTGTGCAAGCCCTATTTTTTTCACGTTTGCGGACAAGAATAGGCATTTTTACAATGGATCTGCCAAAAAAATCGGATCCGTCAAAAAAAAATGGTCCGTCATCTGTTTTTTTTGACGTACGCAAAATTTGTAGGAGGAACGGACGCGGAGGCAGGCAACGGTCGTGTGCATGTAGCCTAAATAAAAACAAAAAAGAAAACAAGATTCTTGACGTCCCGGGCAATAATGAAATTACTATTCCTATAATCACCAGATACAGTGAAGGCTCTCGCATATTTAAAAAGATCATTAAAAAACACTGGGAGGTGCTCAAACAGGACAAAATTTCAGGAGAATTATTTCCAAGAAATCCCACGTTCACTTTCAGGAAAGCCTTAAACTTGTCAAATTTAATTGCACCCTCCATAAAACACACAAATATTAGTTCATCTAGAACTAAAGTTGGCTTTTTCCCTTGCAGGATGTGTAAAAATTGTCAAGTTACCAAACATCTGAAAATAGGTCTGATTAAAGAAATTGGCACTGCCCCTTTAAAATATGAAATAAAGCATTTCATTACTTGTCACACAAAAAGGGTAATATATTTTATTATGTGCCCCTGTAATAAGATTTCTGTGGGCCGCACTAAACGTGCACTAAAAATCAGGATACAGGAACACATAAATAATATACAGAAAAAATTTGAAGGACATCCCCTGTCGCGACACTACCAGGCACACTACGCGAGTATGCAAAATCAGGAGATGTGGTGCGCTCACCGTGGAAAAGGTGCAGCAAGGACAGCGTCCGGATCCGGGAAGCACCAAAGGTACTTGTAGGAAAACGAAGAGAATGTCCAGCTTCATACACCAACTCGTTCTTTATTTCAAAGCGATAAAAACAGCGGGATACATGTTGCGTCTACGCGTTTCGGATCTCTGTTACAAATACCGATCCTTAATCATGACAAAGCAACATTGGCAAGGCCACACATATATAAGCAAATACACCAGCTGGAACAATTCAGCCTTAATTGGGTGCCGCCCACATATATGTCCAAAGGCTATACACATACAGAGTGCTTAAAATGTCAATGCATATAAACATACAACCAATGAAATTAAACACAAGAAAAGATAGAAAATAAAAACAAAAATAATTAAAATAATTAATAATGCAGGATCAGATCGTGTTTTTGATTAAGGCCCAGAGGTGCATATGAACACTACGCGAGTAGGTTTGAAGGATCCCTCTTTGGGGGTCTAGAAAAAGTCCCAAAAAACAAAAGGGGTGGGGATTATATCAAGCAGGTGTCCCGATATGAAAGCAAGTGGATCTTTAAATTAAATAGTCTAGTACCTAAAGGTTTGAATCATGAAATAGAGCTATTTGCTTTTTAAATATCGGTGTGGAATTATGGTTGATTTGAGGAATGAGCCCCAGAAAAAACACTAACGGTCTATGACACATGATTATCTCCTTGCGATATATAAATTTCCCTTTGTTCTTAAAATCCATTTAGTAGTCCTAGTATAGATCCACTTTGTTGCTATAGAAACATGACGCTATTAATAGCAGGAATGAAGGAAGGAACCATACTCCCTGACGAAGGAGCCCGCTTTGGCTCGGAAACGCGTTGGAGGAATCAAGTCCCTTCCAGGCTTCTGTATAGCTGTGACGTCATTTGCTTCTGGGTTTCCAAGCAACAACTCTGCTCCCTCGTGTGTGCACGCGGTGCCGGCCAGGGTGCCGCCACGCTAGTAGGTAGGGCAACGGACTACTACTGACAGCTAACCAAAAGGACAGGACTCCATCCAGGACGGACTCCATCCAGGATTTTAGTTAATAAGTGGACTTTTGCAACCCCATGTAACTATGTGAACAGTACACACATGAACTGAAGGTAGAAATCATGCTCATATTAAGACTAACTGCAAATTTTTATATACAGACCCAGCTTGCTACAATAGCAGCCCGAGAGCCAACCTATACACTTACCAGCGCGGGCGCCATAGCCATACACTGACCAGTGAAGGGCTTTTGTTGACTATAATTTCATTACACCGGCCAGGACAGCAGGCATGATAGGCAACCAGCAGCGGTCATTGATCCAGCTGACAGATGCTGGATCCAAAGTAAGTGTGTATACTGGAGCGCAGGTGTTTTACTTGATTAAATGCAAAGGTATTTGAAGCTGCTGGTGCCTCTGGAGTCCCACGAACCTCAAGATATGGGATCCTCCAGAGGCTTGCAGTTGTGCATAAACCTAGTATTCGGTCACCCCCAATTAGTGCTCACAAGCATAAATTGCAATGGGCCCAGACATACAGAAAGACTCATTTTCAAACAGTCTTGTTTACTGATGAGTGTGGTGCAACCCTGGATGGTCCAGATGGATGGAGCAGGGGATGGTTGGTGAATGTAAACCATGCCCCAACAAGGCTGCAACAGCTGCAAGGAGGTGGCGGAGTCTTGTCGTTGACTGGAATCATGGGTAGAGAGCTGGTAGGCCTCCTTAGGGTCCGTGAAGGTGTGAAAATGACTTTCGATTTGGCTGCTTCACTGAATTTCACAAATAAATTGTATAAGTTACCAATAACTTCATCACAAATCGCATTCCATTGTATGTAGCGGGCGCAATGACGGAGAATGGCTTGTGCCGACCCCTGTCATTGAACGCCTCAGATGCCACTTCCATCGCTGATCACAGCATCTGACATTAATTGAGGCCTTTCAGGGGTTAATTAGGGTAGAAAAAATACATACTTCACTCACCTTATCCATTTGCTTGTGGTGAGGCCACCTTGAGTGAAAAAAAACGTGTGAAATCTCACATCATCATCAGGTGATATCAAAGAAGGGGTCCTATGTTAACATGTAACTTGGCCTGTTAAGATGTATTTGATTGAAATAGCTTTTGATTTTAGTAAATCTGACCTTAATGCTACAAATTTTAAAAATTTCTATTTTTAGTTCTTTACATGCTATAAATTGTTTCAAAATGCTGTTGTGCATAATAGTTCACGACAGTTTATTTTGAGTTTTTAAATTTGTGACAAAAATACTGTTATCATTGTTAAATAAAATTAGAATTTTAGGGTTGATGACTTGAAAATTATACTGATTTCCATTTGCATCAACCACACCCCTCAAACAATTCAAAACTGATGTTAGAAATGTTTTTAACCCTTTAGGTATTCCATAGTAATTAAAGCAAAATGGAGGTGAAATTGCAAAATTTCCCTTTTTGTTGCAGATTTTCAATTTTAATCTATTTTCCTGTAACACATTAAGGGTTAACTAAAAACAAACCTCATTATTTATTACCCTGATTCTGCAGTTTACCCAAGTACAGTTGTGTTCAAAATTATTCAACCCCCAATGCTGTAAAGGGTTTTAGGGAATTTAGTGTACATTTGTAATTGTATTCAGAATGAAATCTTACAAGGACTATTTAAAGAACAAAATGCAACTAAAATGACATCATTTTTTTTTGTAATACAGTATTAAATGTTTTTTTTGTGATTTCTTCATTGACACAATTATTCAACCCCTTAAAGACTACTGCTCTTAAGAACAGAGGTTCATTCAAGTGTTTTCGATCAGGTATTGAAAACACCGGTGGATGTCAAGGAGCAGCAATCAAGCATAATAAGCACCAATTAGGCAGATGTAAAATGACTGTGGTACTCAGCTCCTTCTAGACATTTACTGGTGTGTCTACAAACATGGTGAAGTCAAGAGAATGGTCCAGGAAGTCAAGAGAAGAGGTGATTTCTCTTCACAGGAAGGGCAATGGCTATAAGAAGATTGCAAAGATATTAAACATACCAAGAGACACTAAGAAGATGCTGACTTCGACTGCTGTGCGCTACCTGAAGCGCAAAGTGGACAAAAGTCCCCGTGTGACTGCTGAGGAACTGAAAAAAGATTTGTCAGATGCGGGTACTGAAGTTTCAGCTCAGACAATAGGGCGCACACTGTGTAATGAAGGCCTCCATGCCAGAACTCCCAGGCGCACCCCCTTGCTGTCTCCAAAGAATAAGAAGAGTCGACTGCAGTATGCCAAAAGTCATGTGGACAAACCACAAAAGTTTTGGGATAGTGTTCTATAGACTGATGAAACAAAATTAGAACTGTTTGGGTCCATGGATCAACGCTATGTTTGGAGGAGGAAGAACAAGGCCTATGAAGAAAAGAACACCTTGCCTACTGTGAAGCATGGCGGGGGGTCAATCATGCTTTGGGGCTGTTTTGCTTCTACAGGTACAGGGAAGCTTCAGCGTGTGCAAGGTACCATGAATTCTCTTCAGTACCAGGAGATATTGGATGAAAATGTTATGCAGTCCGTCACAAACCTGAGGCTTGGGAGACATTGGACCTTTCAACAGGACAATGATCCCAAGCACACTTCCAAGTCCACTAGCGCATGGTTGCAGATTAAAGGCTGGAACATTTTAGAGTGGCCACCGCAGTCATCAGACTTAAATCCGATTGAGAACCTAAGAATGTGACTGAACTGGAGGCTTTTGCCCATGAAGAATGGGCGAAGATACCCGTAGATCGCTGCAGGACACTTGTGTCAAGCTATGCTTCACGTTTAAAAGCTGTTATAACTGGAAAAGGATTTTGTACTAAGTACTAAGATTGAATGTCACTTGGGGTTTGAATAAAACTGATAATGATGTGAGCACAGAAAAGACATTTGTGGTTATTTTATTAAAAAGTTATGTTATATTTGTCTGACTTACATGTACATTTAATTGTAAACAAGATGACTGAAATGATCAAAATCAATGTCAAACTGGCCAAAACACTCAATTTCAGTGGGGGTTGAATAATTTTGAACACAACTGTACATATAGTCATATAGTCATAAACTGATGTATAGGCACACAGCAGCGATCAGAAGGCAAAAAGCGGCATACTGGTTTTGGAGGGCAAATTCAGTTGGAATGGGTGCCACATTGCATTTGAAGAGACCCTGAAGTATCCCTATAGTGGAATCCCCCAAAAAGTCACTGCATTGTGGAAACCACACAAATATAATTTTTAAGGGGTGTAGTGAGGACTTTGACCCAACAGGCATTTAATAGAATTTAACACTTGGCTGTGAAAATTAAAAATAACAAGAAAATATTACCACACAATTTGCTACCCATTTTCTACTGAATACAGTAACACCCCATCTGTGGTACAAAACTGCTGTTTAGGGATACGTCAGGGGTCAGAAAGGAAGGAGCGGCATCTGGATATTCTAACATGGAATTTGCTAAAATGTTTTTTAAAAGCCATAACTTTTTTATTGTTTTTAATCATTTTTTGGGAGGTGAAGTGAGCAAAAATTGAAATTTTGTCATTTTTTTTTTTTTTTTTATGAGGTTCACTATGTGGTATATATGATATGAGCTTTATTCTGCAGATTGATACGGCTATACCAAATTGACATAGTTTTCTTTCATGTTTACTATTTTTGCATAATAAAATCCCTTTTTACTAAAAATCTGTTATATTTTACATTGCTATATACTAACATCCATAACATTTTTATTTTTATGCCATCCTTGATGTCTGAGGGCTTGTCTTTTGCAGGACAGACTGTACTTTTTATTGGTATCATTGTTGGGTACATAACATTTTTTTGATGATTTGATATGATATTTATGGGAGGCGAGGTGACAAAAAAAGCTGTTTTGGCATTTTTTTTTTTTACGGCGTTCACTTGATGGGGTATATATACAGTGCCTTGCAAAAGTATTCACCCCCTTTGACTTTTTTCGTGTTTTGTTACATTACAGCCTTAAGGTCAATGTTTTGTTAATCTGAATTTTATGTGATACATCAACACTATAATCTAAGTTGGTGAAGTGAAATAAAAAAAATATATAAATAAAACAATTAGTAAGAAATTGAAAACAGAAAATTGGCATATGTATGTATTCAACCCCTTTGCCGAAAGCCCATAAAAAGCTCTGGTGCAACCAATTACCTTCAAAAGTCACATAATTAGTGAAATGCTGTCCACCTGTGTGCAATCTAAGTGTCACATGATCTGTCATTACATATTGTAGGAGATTAGCTCGGTTTTCGGGGGTCACTTTCACAAGTATCTTCAGGACACACGGTATCAATGTCCAAGCAGTGCATTTATTTGGTTCCAGCACAACATAAACTGTACAGAAAACAAACACCTTGCCCGGCTGGGCCCTAACTAAACATACACAATGTCCCTACCTCACTATTAGTCACAGTTCACATCTGGAACTCATGCGCCTGGTAGTCCTCCAGCCCTCCCAGGCTTACAGTCCTCCAGCCCCTAGGCTGTGCAGTAACAAAGTCCCTTGGGGGATTTGGGCTCACTAGTCCGCCTGACTAGGACCCATGCAACCCACTACCAGGCGTTGCTTCGTCCCCCAAGACCAGGCCATACCAAGCCTCGTGGTCCCTCAGCCTTGCCCAGCTGAGGCCACCTCACAGAGCCATCCCAGGCCTCTGCTTCAAACTCTCTCCCAGAGCCTCCTTGGCTCTCCTTCATATCATCTCCATTGAATGAGACAAAGGAAGGTGCTTTATCCCATCCTGATACCTCCAGCTCTCCTACATGTGGTGGAATAGGGGTGTGGACAGCACTATCCACCCCTTCCTTAACAGTAACTAAAGTGAGACCAGTCACTGTCTCACAATATACAAACCTTTTTAGAAAGGCCCCAGAGGCTGCAACACCTAAACAGGAAGCATCACTTACCAAACACTGCCATGAAGACCAAGGAACTCTCCAAACAAGTATGGGACAATGTTGTTGAGAAGTATAGGGGTCAGGGTTAGGTTATAAAAAAATATCCAAATCTTTGATGATCCCCAGGAGCTCCATCAAATCTATCATAACCAAATGGAAAGAACATGGCACAACAGCAAACCTGCCAAGAGACGGCCGCCCACCAAAACTCGCGGACCGGGCAAGGAGGGCAGTAATCAGAGAGGCAGCACAGAGACCTAAGGTAACCCTGGAAGAGCTGCAGAGTTGCACAGCAGAGACTGGAGTGTCTGTACATAGGACGACAATAAGCCCTACACTCTATAGAGTTGGGCTTTATGGCAGTGGCCAGAAGAAAGCCATTACTTTCAGCAAAAAACAAAAAGGCTTGTTGTGAGTTTGCAAAAAGGCATGTGGGAGACTCCCAAAAATTGAACTTTTCGGCCATCAAAGAAAACGCTATGTCTGGTGCAAACCCACCACATCACCCAAAGAAACATGGTGGTGGCAGCATCATACTGTGGGGATGTTTTTCAGGAGCCGGGACTGGGAAAGTGGTCAGAATTGAGGGAAATATGGATGGTGCCACATCAAGGGATATTCTTGAGTAAAACCTGTACCACTCTGTGCGTGATTTGAGGCTAGGACGGAGCCTCACCTTACAGCAGGACAATGACCCCAAACACACTGCTAAAGCAACACTGTGTTGGAATGGCCTAGTCAAAGCCCAGATCTAAATCCAATAGAAAATCTGTGGTCAGACTTAAAGATTTCTGTTCACGAGCGCAAACCATCCAACTTGAAGGAGCTGGAACAGTGGTAAGATGTGGAAAACTCACAGAGACTTATCCAAAGCGACTTGGAGCTATGATTGCCCCAAAAGCTCTACAAAGTATTGACTTTAGGGGGGTGAATAGTTATGCACATTGACTTTTTCTGTTATTTTGTTCTATTTGTTGTTTCCTTCAAAATAAAAAAAAAATCTTTAAAGTTGTGGGCGTGTTCTATAAATTAAATGATTCATATCCTCAAACAATCCATGTTAATTAATTATGAGGCATCAAAACCTGAAAAAAGGCAAGGGGGGTGAATACTTTTGCGGGGCACTGTAGAGCTGGTTCTAAATAATAGAGATGAGCGCAATTTTGTAAAATTTGATTAGCCAATTCATTGAATTTTTGGGGAAAAATTTGGTTCGATCCGAATATATTAGTGGAAAATTACGTTAGAAACTGGCTATTTCCTGGCAGCTGAGAGCCTTTATAGTGGTGTAGAACACTGTGCCTTGCAGTAACACACATAGGGAGTCTGCTTTGCTAGTGAAATAATACTGTGAGTCCGTATGACATACAGATGACAGGCGTCGCTCTTAGAATCACTGCACACTTCACGTATTTGGGCAGTAAAGGGGCCAAAACTGACCAAATAACTCAGCCTTACAGGTCAATGTTAGTGTCAAGAAGAAGCACACTCCATTTACACCGTTGTCAGCTGATTCCACATATATGTCTACAGAACCTCTTCTATTAAATGCTTATAAAAGTAGAGCCCCCCCCCCCCCCCTGACCGAGTGGAGAGGGTGTCAGCAGTAAGTTTGTGTTGACATCACTGCTTATTTTGCACTTCCACTGATCCATCAGAACAATAACCCCCCAAAATACAGATCCTGTCTGTTGAGCATTTGGTCAGCATTTGGTCAGTAATCCATCAGTATTGCTCATGCCAAAAAAAAACAGGAGTGGATCCAAAACAGAAATGACACGTGAACCCAATATTTGCATGTCTTCTGTGTTTTGTACCCACTCCTGTTTTTGGCTACCAAATCACAAGCAAATTCTGATGGGATCATACAGACCTTAAACCTGCTGCACAGAGAGGATGATGTCAGCCAAAAAGACAAAATAGTGGCCCAGTCATGTAGCGGGGAAGGTGGGAACAGCATGAGAAGTCCACAGAGTGGCCCTATGACATAGTAGTGAAGTGGAAGCAGCATGAAGAGACCACAGAGTGGCCCAATGACAGAGTCTGGAGGTGGCAGCAGCATGAGGAGGCCACAGAGTGGCACAATAACAGATTGTGGAGGTGGCAGCAGCATGAGGAGGCCACAGAGTGGCATGATGATGAGAGATTGCGGAGGTGGCAGCAGTATAAGGAGGCCACAGAGTGGCTTGACGACGAGAGATTGTGGAGGTGGCAGCAGCATGAGGAGGCCACAAAGTGGCATGAAACGAGAGATTGTGGAGGTGACAGCAGCATGAGGAGGCCACAGAGTGGCACGACGAAAAGAGATTGCGGAGGTGGCAGCAGCAGCATCAGGAGACCACAGAGTTGCACGACGACAAGAGATTGCAGAGGTGGCAGCAGCATGAAGAGGCCACAGAGTGGCACTTTGTCTATTCATTTATAGGGAATATGGGATAGAACAGGAGGTTAAAATTTCTCAACTGTACAAAATGTTGATTAAAACACGATTTAATAATACATGTTCTCCGACACAAAAGCCTTGGCAAATTGATTGTCCGGGTACTTCCCTCGAAGATTTGGATAATATATTGGTGAATTTAAGTTTACTTTCTTATAATTTTAATCAAGTTTTGTTTCAATTTAATATTTTATAAAATTAATATCAACAATTAAGTGTTGCCTAAGACATGAGAGAATCTTCGAAGACGTGGTTGTGATGGAGAAAGCATAAAAAAAATGATTTCTCTCCACCTGGAGACAAATCCTATCAAGATTGATGCAAGTGCGGTATCGGCTGCTCATCTTGCCAGATACTTCTGGGGGAACCATAGTCGCTGTACTTTGGATTGCCTTTTCCAGTGTATATAACTGAATTCCAAATGTAGCCGGTTGACGATTCGCAGAGCATATAGGATTTTATGCCAAATCGTGCCCACTTTGATGCAATGTACTGTATCCATCTGAGCCGTCCCTTGTAGACCATTAGACTTTCATTTATGCTGATGTCTCTTTCTGGCACATAGGTCTGTTGGAAATTATTTACAATCATTTAATATTTTCCAAATTTTCTTTAGTTTTGGTGCAGGATGAGTAATTTCATCAAATTCTTCATAGTTTGTGAAGTGAAAAAAATTCATAATTAGGGAAAATCTGCACTCTGACATGACCGTGCCAAAAAATGCAGTTTAATAATTTATTAGTGGTCCAATACGATTTCTGCAGAGGTTTTCCCACCATTCCCTGAAGTATTATTAGGCCATAAAATTTCCAAATGTCATCTTTGGTCACTGGTTCCCACTTTCTGCTTCTTGAAAACTTGCGACTAAGAGTAGCGGATTGTTGCTCTTTGTACCGGTTTGTCTTTGTAACAATTTTTTCAATTACCTCATCGGTCAGAAATAATTGTAGGTATGCCAAAGGGCTGTTGTGCTCAACGTCTACTTTGAGACCAGGTGTTCCAGTAAATGGGAATCTTGGGGGTGCTGACTGATCCGTACTACAGTCAATAGGGCACCAAGTTCGCACATCGCTGAGCTCAGGTGCAGATTCCTCACTGTCACTTGTCTGATCAGTGTCGGATGAGGAATTTCCCCATGAATCGTTATCGCTCAATTCAGCGAGTACTTCTAAGTCACTGTCGCTGTCATTTATCTGGTCTAAAACTGCTTTTGCACTCATTTGATGCCTTTTTGATGCCATGGCTGAAAAATTTCAAGGCAAAAAAGACAGTAAAAGGACAGGCAGGGCACTGGAGAATGATAACTAGGGACAAATCTGAGGTGATTTGGTTTGATACGGTGTAAGGGCTCTTGAAGATGAGTGGATCTCCTGCGTGTTATCCGCAGCGAGAATGAGAGCCAAGCTGCGCGGTGGACATCAGATGCACGAAGCAGTAACATGATAGATACTGCTCCGTGCCTCTCTGTGACCCTTTCACTACAAAATCACTGTGAGATAAAATTGTCACAGTGATTTTGTAGTGAAAGGGTTACAGAGAGGCACGGAGAAGTACTGTATCTATCATGTTACTGCTTGGTGCCTCTGATGTCCAGCTCTCATTCTCTCTGTGGATAATACGCAGGAGAAACGCTAGTCTGCAAGAGCCCTAATCCTGACAGATTACACTGTATCACTGTGTGTGTATGTCACTTTATTGATTTGAATTTCCCTCCCAATTCTGCCTCATGCGCTGCCCAACTCGCAGGGAACAGGTAATGGACTTTCTGGTTCAGATGTCAGTATGAATGGTCCGCAGCTGCGGACAAGAATAGGACTTCTCTATGTAAGTTCCGGCCATGTGCAGCATCAGTGTTTTGCAGTCCGAGTGTGGTTTGGGGTTACCGCTTCTGGCAGTGAAAGGAAACCCCGAGCCACACTCGGGATTACCGCTAAGGGAGTTTAATGTCAAAGAGAAGAGATAAGGAGCCTCATCAGATTAGCTGGCTGACGAGCAGAGAAAAATTCAGATCCATCTATTACAGCATCTCAGCTCTGTACAGAAAAAAGGGCTCCATATTTGCAATAAAGACTAATTTTAGCTTGATGCACTTTAGCTCAAAATGAGTACAATGCAATATTTTTAGAAAATGACCCCAAAGGTGTACATAGCCTTTAATGTACATGTATCTATCTATCTGGTATGAATAAAAGATGTTAGATAGATATAGATTAGATAGATAGATAGATAGATAGATAGATAGATAGATATTTTGTTAAGCATAAAGATTTAATAAGTTAGATATACTTTTACAAAGATTTTTAGGAAATGAAGCACTATTTAGGAAACTATAAAATGCTGCTGTAAATTTATTTCCCTTGGATACTGAGCCATCCAGTGGCATTCCATGCTGCTGCAATGTACTGACAGAAACATACTGGATGTATAAATGTCGTTTATATAAATCTAGTTAATGATCTTTCTGGCATACATTGAAACAACATTTGCAATTTGTGGACAGGACTGAAACAGGAGCGGCAGAGTAATTTGTGAAAGGAGAAGAAAAGATCTAAATTTGAAAGAATGTACAACTGAAAAAAACACTTAATACGTATTTACATGCATCTTCATAGAAACCTCAGAGTATTCTTGAAGTATTAAAATATTAGCATTGTTACTACTACTACGTTAGTTACATAGACACATAGACAGCAATTTTATACTAATGCAATGCTGGTCCCTTTCACTTCAATGGGAGCAGCTCTGCAGTAAACAGCATTGGCTTGCGTTGGGGGGGGTGCAAGGGGTCAAACCTCGGACAATGAGACATTGATTGCCTATCCTGAGGATACACCATCAATACAAAAGGACCAGAAACCCCTTTTAGGGATTATTCATTAAAGGGTGCTTAGTTTTGTAGGTAAACAGAAAGTTTAGCGCATGGCCATTAACAATCGATTTAGAAACGGCAAATAAAATGTTTTAAAAAGGGGTGAGAATGGAATAAAAAAATGAAAGTAATGGCTCACAATCCCCCATTGCTCCTGTTCCATCCATTCCTGGGACCCTACTGGTCTCTACCTCTTGGTACCTCTCAACAGGCAGGACATGACTGGTAAGCCAATCATAGTTTCACACTAGCACTAAAATATTCCGGCTGACTGTTCCGGCAGAGAAACAGCCTGGCAGAGTTCATCGTATCCGGCATAGCCAGATACTACCTTTCCCCGCCGGAGCCCATTGACTATAAAGGGACCCAGCAGGGATCCAGCCTGTTTCTGGCATTAGTGGCAGAATTCAGCTGGACAAAAACTGCTGCTTGCAGCCAGAATATGCCGGATCCCCACTGGGTCCTGTTATAATCATGGGGGCCTGGCTGTGCTCCAGTAGTTTCCGTGTATGCTAGATGCGATGGACTTCGGCAGGTTGTTACTCTACCGATACAGCCTGCTGATACATTTTAGCCTAGAGTGAAACTAGCCTAAGAAGTACATTTTCTGTGTCAAGAGGAAGTGGGAATTAGAGACCAGTGGGAAGATAGGAACTACTGAAACTGGGAGCACTGTTTTTGGGACCACTGGAAGCACCGTTTTTTTTTTTTTCAATCCATTCTAACTAATATTTTTGAAATCAATGCACTTTTCTGTGTAACTGTTGGTGGCTTTTTTGAGGTTCAGTGGCATTTTTATGTTTTTTTTTTTTCAAAATATAGCATGTTCCTGCTTGCTGTTTATTTCTGGTGTTTTTGCACATAGGCCTTAAAGAGTTATTGAGGTTTCTGAAAACTTATCAATGTCTCTAAAGGTTTCACAGACAAAATGTTGATCAGTGGAGCATCTGAGCTCTGAGACCCCACCAATGGCTAGAAAAAGGAGAAACGCTCACATAGCATGATCTCACTCCTCACTGCAGAAGACAGAAGTGAGATGGGTCCATAGACTTTCTGCTGAGTGTCTTGCTTCCTCTCCTGCAGTGAAGAAAGAGAGCACGCTATGGGAAAGCTTCTCCCGCCTTGTTCTAGTGATCAGTGGTGGGCTTAGCACTCAGACTTCCACCAATCAAAACCTTTGACATCTCTATGTCTCTATGACAGTTCAAACATTTTGCGAAAACCCAGAGTCTCTTTAAAAACATCAGAATTTTTTTTTGAAAAAAGTAATGAAAATGTTGGAAAGTGTGTTCATTAATAATGTATGTGCAACACGAAACACATGTTGGGGCTGGTGTTTGCAGCGCCTACTGGGTCTGTATATCTGTATTTCTCCATTGTGCCCTTGTTACTTATGCTACCTGCATTTTATGGTGTATCTGCATTGATCCAACCGTGTTATTTTTTACCATAGTAGGTGTCTTGTCATGTGGTCTTTTTTGTCTTTACCAAATATGTATGTTTTTATACTTATGATGTACAATAAAGCTGATATTTGTATCCATATAATGTTTAGAGTGCACTCTTCCTCTTCGGTGTTCACATATCTTCCCTCCTGCACCTGCGGGGTTTGTTAGGGGGCCCGTTCTTTATAGGTGTTTCATATGCGAGATATTAAGATTCAATATTAATATTGGCTACCAATATTGATATTGGAAATTAATATTCACCTATGGATATTGATTACTGATGTTAATATTTGATATTAAACATTAATAACATTAATTGTGGACATTTAGTACTGATATTAATAATCAATAATAGCCCCTTTAATAGTATGTTTGAAAATGCATTTGTTCCATGATTATTACTGACGCATATTTATGCTTTGCTGTACTTTACTGTATGTTTTAGAGTTATGGTATTTTTTACAAGCAAAAAATTTGGAGATATGATTCTGAAGCCAAAATGTACACCACTAAAGGCAAGAGCTGGGGTTAATCCAGTGCCAATCTCATACAGCCACTTCACACATTAGTTATGGTGCTTAAACAAGACTCAGCTCTTTATTAATCAATATTTAATATAAAATTAACCAATAAGTACTTCATACAAATATATGCTTGGCCAGCAGACTCATGCACATCACAGTTCACAAATATTGGCATAGCACTGTTTTACGCTTATGTTAATTTGTAATGTGGGATTCCTACAGCTGCCAAAGATAGGCAGTAGAACCAAGAAAATGCAAGCTAATCCTAAATCAGAAACATAAAAGACATACCTAATGAATTAATAAAACACATTTTTACTTTGTTTTAAGTTTAGTGCAACCAAAAATTATAAGTCCAGATCCAACCCATAACTTCCTTCTTGAGTGAGTAGAATAAAAACCTTCATAAAGTTTTTGAGCAAATAATTCCAAAAAGTCTGAAGCACTATTTTTGTAACTTTTTGAAGCCAGAATTCTGGAGAGCAGAGCTTAATAAATGCCCCCTGAAATTTTAAAGCATTAGCAGAGAAGACAGGAGCAGAAGATGGAAATAAAGGAATGAAGTTTGGTAAAAAAAAAAAAAAAAAAAGAATAAATAAAAATTAAAAAGATAAAAATAGAAGGGAAAAGAGAATAATGGGGTTAATGATGGTAGAAGGGAAACTGAGAAAAGTTGAAAGGGCTTTCTAAGGTCCCTGAGCGGGAGGAGCTATAAACCAGCCGGGCGGTGCTGGAACATTGGCAGAGAAAGGAAAAGTGTATCATGGGTTTGGTTGGGTACAGCATCAGGATGTGCTATATACAAGATGCAAACCAATCAGAGTGATGAGTGTACATGGTGAAAACTGGTCCGGGGAGTCTAAGTTGGAAAAAAAAAAAACAGACATGGGGAAGATGTACATGAGGTAAACAGCTACATGAACATATCTGTTAAATACCATAGTTATTCCAGAAAACACTTTTTGCTCATTTGATATTTGATTGGTGGACATGTTTACATGGGGCACTGAAGAGGAATATGAATAATCGTTCAAGCAATTATTGGCCCATATAAATTGGCCGTAAAACAGTCTCCAGGAAGTGATATAGTGCTAGGGAGTGGCGGCGCAGAAGCATACATAGACTTTACATGGGCCAACTGACCAGTCCAATAATTGACTATTTATATGAGCGAAGGTGAGAGCTGCATTTACATGCAGGAATCACCTCTGCTGTGTGGGCATTGCTGCTGCTATTTCTTTTCCCTATACAGATTCATTGTTTCTGGACAGCAGATCCCAGTTTACATAGTTATATAGTTTATACAGAATGATCTACGACTTTGGGTTCTGCATCACTGATGCTTTCACCAGATGAATGAGCATCTGGTAGTTTATAGGATGATCTGTGGCACCATTACATAGGGCAAGTTCCTAGGAACGCTCCTTCCTGATAATTCCCCCAAATGGCAGCCTTTGTAAACAGGTCCATATGCAAGCCTCCAGCAGTACATTACTAAAAGATTTTACCAGGACCTGAACATTGAACATCCTTAGGATATGACATCCATGTTTGTTTTGTAGATATAAACTTCCTATTTAGCTGCAGCAGTCCCTTTAGTCTCTCATGGAGTCCTGTCTCACTCTGCTTCTGCTCACTCTCTCCCCCCCCCCCCTAATCCCTTCTCCATAGATTTGCATTGACATGTATAATAGGATCCTACAGTGAGCTGGTCTGTCCTGGATGGATTCACAGCATATTTCAAAGAGAAAAGCATTTTGTTGGGGGTGAGGGGGGTAAATAGCTGTTAACATGAGTACTAGACATTCCTCTCTGATAAGACATATTCAAAAGTTTATTATAGTCAGATGTATTATTGATTTATGTAAAGCTGTGCTCAAAGTTATTCAAAATTTAAGAATTGGATTTTACCATTGCTTTAACAACTACCATTGCAATAGTGAAAAGCATTGCAACATTAGCCAAAGCATGGGTAAACAGGGACCCTATAGGACAGGGGTGCAAATAAAAAATAAATAAAAAAACAAACAAAGCCATTTGCAATCTTCTTAAAAACAGTCAATTTTCTCTAGAAGGGATTTCCAACACATGAAAAGGGATGTTTCTAAATTGATGTGCACAGCATGTCACTCATCCTATGAATATGCCAATATATGTGGGACCCTCCTATGAACCATACACTTACTGACAGTGGTAACCATTTTAACTAACTGACAGCTGCCATTCCCCACCACTGTTAGAATGGTTGGTGGGGGGTCCCCCATATCTTTGTGCCCCATACACTGGTCACAACCACAGTAGTAACAATCAGAGCTCACCCCCTATGCACCAATCACATCCATATCTCAAGCCCCCACACTCAAAGTTGTCAGAAGCTTGCTCCCACCATCCCCCTCCAGCAATCATGTCAATCAGGCTCACCATCCTCCTCACCCCCCAAAGTTGTCAGAAGCTTGCACCACCCTCATCACCCATCTCCCCCAGCAATCACATGTCATGCAGGTTCACAGTCCTCCTCCACACCCTAAAGCTGTCAGAAGCTTGCTCCCCATCGTCCCCTGATCCCTCTCCAGCCGTTACATGAGACTTACCATCCACCACCACCCTCAAAAATTGTCAGAAGCTTGCTCCCCATCATCCCTTCATCCTTCTTCAGCAATCAGATGCAGGTTCACCATCCTTCTCCCCCCCCCCCCCCAAATTTGCTCCCATCCCCTTCTAGCAATCACATCATGATGGCTTATACCCCCAAAGCAGTCACAATGCTTGTTGCCTTCCCCCTCCCCCAGCTCAATATCCTCTTTTTATCCACCTGCTCCCAGCCCATTACATACTTGACCTATCTGATTCTCTACTGAAAAGCCCAGGAGCAGACGGGGAGCAAAAGCAGAGCAGCAGTATGCAGGCAGGCAGCCAGTCATTGGCACAGCGGGAAGCATGAGGGGCTGGCCTAGCATTGCATCCTGCATGGCGCATCTGAAGTTTCTTCATTACAGATCCAGCGCAGCACCGAGGAACTAAGGTTTTCTTTTTATTATAGGAGCAGCCAGATGTGATACGGTCCAGGGGCATGCCATCACACGAAGATTTGCCCCTGTGATAAAAAATCTTCTTTCATTCTCTCATGGCTGATTCAACTGAAAACAGGAATTTGATAACATAGGTTTAACCTTAAAAGGTTGTTCATGATTTTACAAATGATAGTTTATTCTCAGTATAGGCCATCACTATCTGATCAGCGGGGGTCTAACACCCTGCATCCCCACGATCAGTTGTGTAGTGGACACAGCTGGATACTGCTGCTCCCATTGAGGTGAATGGGAACTGTGCTGCAGTTACCAGTTTAGTCCACTGCACAACGGATGGAGCTGTGTAGTTTCAGCACCAACTTTCGGCGCCAGAGGAACTGCAGAACATCTGATTGTTGAGGTTTGCAGTATCAGACCCCTGACAAGAAGATTTTAATCGTAGACAACCCCTTTAATTTACTAAAATGGTTATTTATGACACCTCTTGTTTATTAGTATTTAAACTAAAAAATAAAATATTATTACATTCGATGGAATATGCTCACTATATCCAATGCATGGAGATGTCACATTCCATACTTCCTAGAGTAGTTATACTACAATATTTAACTTTAAAGGACAAATTTGTACTTGGATTTTTTTAACCATAATTATGCATGCAAATTGATCTGTACAAATAAAGAAAAATGAATAAAGCCCTACTTAGTCATCTGAGAATGAGGTATAGCACTTGAACACTGGCATATGAGCAGTGCCTATAATTTCAAGAAGGTTAAATGCAGCAAATATCACAGATAACTCCCACATCAAGCAAGTGAACCAAAAAAAGGGGAGATTTCCTTTGTGAAGGAGACATCAAGGAGATTCTGCTTAATCACTTCTTAATAGACTCAAAGACACTGTAAAAGAAGTTGCTTCAAATAATTAATCCTTCATTACTTCATTGTCTACTGAGAACATTACTAATGTAAATGAAAATAGGACTATAAAGGAGGATTAACAGGATCATTTAGTGCCGTTATGTTTAACTACACACACAAACTTTCCCTGGAAAAACCACAATATTATTTGGAACCAAACAAAAAAAATTATATGAAGAGGGAACATTGATAAATCATTACCTTTGGGAAGCGCATGGTAAATATAATAGGTTATGCAGACGTTCCATCAGTGACATTCACACTTATGCTTGCAGGCTGGACGTGAAATCTTCGCAAGGTTCAGGTCATAGCACAAATGCATTCATGTGTACATACACATAGATGACAGATAGCAATAAAGAAAAAACAGCACAACAAGGAAAATCCAATATGTTTGAACATATAGAATGGCTTTGATTTCACTTTATAAGACAATGTCATTTTACTAGGGTATGCTATCACTTTATTCTTCAGTGGGGGTCCTACCTGGGCTCGGACTGGCCCACAGGGGTACAGGTGAATACCATGGTGGGCCCCTAGACCCTCATCTGTTTTACAAGTGGCACATAAAACAGTAGACTGACTGCACTAGATGTAGATAAGCAGCATAGAGGATCCAAACCAGCCTGTGTTGATGTGAAAACCTGGGCACATTTTATTATTATAGACACATTGGGTGGCTGAGATGACTTTTTATTAGGTACAGAGTCAGGCTAGGGTGGACAGGGAACTTAAAGTGGCCTGGAAAAAATGCTAACAGTGGCTCCATTTTTTAGTTGGGTCCAAATTGATGGAAGGCAGGGCCAGCAATAACATATTGTAGCAAATTATACCACCCTAACAGAGCTAAATACCACATTCCATCATAAAATACAGCCAACAGCACAAAATGCATCCCCAAAAACTTCCACTGGCGGGAGGACCCAGGCGTCCCTCTGGGCATTGGCCCACGGGAAATTCCCTGTAAGGTCTATGGCCAATTTGCCCCTGGAGTCAGGCTAGCCATGTCCTCTTTCCCTAGGGACCTACCCCATCTAAGTCACTGCATGGGCCCCCATAATCATATTGTAGCATCTTGCTGCTGCAGTTGCCACTGTATGGGTGGTTAGTATTCGCATATAGCTTTATAGTGGCTACCCAAAAAACATTTTACTGGTGGGCCCAAGGCACCCCAGTCAAACACTGGTCTTACCTCTGAGACTCCAATCCCTTTGTAGGTTTCTCTGTATACTGACACTTCCTCCCACTGTACAGCTTTCCTATTAACTTGAAGTTCCTTGCAGTGCTGCGGGTTACAGGGGTGCACTATGCAGGCAAAAACAGGAAAGGGAATGCAGCTCTAAACCTATGCTACAGCTCCTTCATTCTCCAGATGGGTCACAGAGTAATGGCACATGCTTGTGATAATCATTTATAAAATAGCCTTTAACTCCTTAAGGACCCAGAACGAGATTGCTCATCTTAAACGGCCGGTACTTTGTGACCTAGGACGACCATTCTCATCCTGCAGTCCTTCCTCCCCCACATGTGCGGTGCCGCAATTAGCAGCAGGGATCCGGCTGTTACTGACATTATTGTTTAAAACCAAAATGGACATATTAGCTATCGCCGCGTCCATAACAACCGGCTCTATAAAAATATGACATGAGAAAACCAGTCTGGTGAACACTGTAAAAAAAAATATATATATAAAAACTGTGCCAAAAAATCAATTTTTTGTCACCTTACATCACAAAAAGTGTAATACCAAATGATCAAAAAGCAGTATGTTCCCCAAAATAGTAACAATTAAACCATTTTTTCATCCCGCGAAAAAGTAGACATGACCTGGGACAATAACCCAAAAAATGTAAAAGATATGGCTTTCAGAAAGTAAAGACACAAAAACATGATTGTTTTTTTTTTTCAAAAATGCTTTTATTGTGTAAGGCCAAAATAAATATAAAAAAAATTGATATATTAGGTATCGCCGTGTCCGTATCAACCTTCTCTATAAAAATATCACATGATTTACCATGTCAGGTGATAAACGTAAAAAAAAAATGCATGCTAAAAAATAAAAAAAATTTGTCACCATACATCACAAAAAGTGTAATACCAAATGATCAAAAAGTAGTATGTACTTCAAAATAGTATCAATCAAACTAAGATAATCGCCAAAAAAAATAAAAATAAGATGCTTTCAGAAAAAGGAGACACAAAAACATGATGCATTTCAAAAATGCAATCAAAAGTCATATATACCACAAAATAGTACCAATAAAAGTGTCACCTTATTCTATAATTTCCAAAATGGGGTCAGTTTCTACTCCAGGGGTGCACCAAGGGGCATTTAAATGTTATATGGCAACTTAAAATTATCCCAGTGAATTCTGCCCTCTAAAATCCATGTGACGTTCCTTTCCTTCTGCGCCCTGCCGTGTGCCCATACAGCAGTTTATGACCACATGTGGGGTGTTTCTGTAAACTGCAGAATCAGGAAAAAATGAATTAAAATGGAAAATCTGCCCAAAAAGTGAAATTTAAAAATGTTATCTCTTTTTTCCTTTAATTCTTGCGGAACACCTAAAAGGTTAACAAAGTTTGTAAAATCCGTTTTGAATAACTTGAGGGGTGTAGTTTCTACAGTGGGGTCATTTATGGTTGGTTTCCACTACATAAGCCCCACAAAGTGACTTTAGAATTGAAGTGGTCCTTAAAAAGTGGTTTTCGGAAATTTTCTTAAAAATTAAAAAATTTGCCTCCAAAATTCTAAGCCTGAACATGCTAGATGGGAAATGTAAAGTAATAACTCTTTTATGATGTATCACTGTATGATCTGCTTTAAAGGCAGAGAAATTCAAATTTAGAAATTCAAATTTTTCCAAACTTTCAGTAAATTTTAGATTTTTTTAATAAATAAAGGTGAATTACATTGACAAAATTTTTTCACTATCATGAAGTACAATGTGTCGCGAGGAAACAGTCTCAAAATCGCTTGGATAAGTAAAAGCATTCCAAAGTTATTACCACATAAAGTGACACATGTCATGTTTCTAAAAAACAGCCTGGTCTTTAAGGGGAAAAATGGCTGGGTCCTTAAGATGTTAAAGACAAACTCAATCAGAATTAAATAAGCTGCTGTCAAACTGTGTTTGTATGACCGGCTGCCACGAGTGGCTAAGGGTGGTCTGGCTGCCATACATCGCTGAGAACACAGCAGTCTGTGGTGGCCAATGGCTGCACAGTTTTACATCAAAATCTTGCAGCCATTGGCGCCTGCTGCTAGGTCGCAACATATGGAAGCCAGATTCTGTGACTGCTGGAGGCAGCAGGACCTGACACTCTCAGTGTGATCATGGGAGCATCATAGGAGCAGTGCCATCTGTCACTTGCAATACAAATGACAGATCACAAATGAACGTTAAAATGAATTGACAGACAGAAAATGGATGCACACACGGATTCCGAATGGTCATGAAAAACTGACAGTTTATGTTAGGGTTGGGAAATCTCCATTCCGCAGGCCCCATATGACTCCCTGCCCCCCACCAGAGCATATAGTGCAAATGCTAATGACCACTTCCATTATGGAAGCGGTCATTAGCATGCGGGAGACACAAGAACGTGAGAACAGCGCTGTGCTGGCTGTACCCACCTTCCCTGGTCTTCTTCCATGTACAGTGTCAGGAAGTAGAGCAAGTAGGCGCGCACTATGACCTATGACCTGGAGCTTTTCCTTCACTATATTTGGATTACTATTAGAGACAAGCAAATTTCTTCTAGAATTTGATTCGGGTCTGCTTCCGCAGAATCTACCATCCTATTTGATTTGGGTCAAATTTATTCAGAAAGTGCTCTGATTGCCTGGAAAAGTCTCTCTCTCTCTCTCTCTCTCTCTCTCTCTCTCTCTATCTATCTCCCTCTTTCGCCTTGATTCTTATGAATCAAATGACATAAAATTTTCAGAGTTCAGGTTCCATAGGATGAGAACGCCGAAAAATTCCGGTCAAATTCCCAAATTTTACAATTGAGTCTCTCATCTAAATTATCTCAATATGTTCATAAATAACCACTTCTAGTAAGTATACATAGTTTACACTACTTTTATCCTTCTACTGGTATATTGAGGGTGAGTCTATTTATACCTGTAAAGTGATATTACTGCGGTTTTTACAAGTCAAACATTTCATCTACACCCATACTCATGGGCATACCCATTCTCGTGACCTACTTGTTAATCCTACGCCCCAGTTTCAGGGTTGCCAACCATCCAGAAATTCCTGGACAGTCCGTAAAAATAGGTCCGTTTTTTCCACTGTCCGTGAAAAAAAATAGATAAGTCTGTGATTTTTTTGTGACTGGTGGTACTTGAGCAGATCATTGTGACTGTAATTATCATAATTTTCTGGCTCACAGTCTCACACTAAAGACTACTAATGCTTTCATATCAGTTTATTAAGCCACAGATATGTGTTATTTATAATCTTTATCGGTTATCATTGTGTGTTTCCAATCTGTCTGTAAAATTTTTGCCTGTCTGTGATTTTGGGATACACTGTCCGTAAAAAAAGAAAATTTCAGGTTGGCAACATTGCTCAGTTTCTAGGGTAGTGTGGAATATGTATATAGTCCTGGTCGCGGGGCATTGCTAGGTTAAAACATTCGGGGCCTTGGCCCCTCATGTTTTGTCCAAGGCCCCGAATGTCCTGCCTGCCAGCTAGATACAACTGTATTGCTGTCCTCGGGACGGCAATACAATTGAATCTAATGCACTGGAAGGGCTGAAGGACCTGTGGTGACATCACAGGTCATGTAACCAGTAAAACAAGCAGTGGTTGAGAAAGACCTGTGATGATGTCATCATCACGTGACCAGTGCAGGAGAGGACAGCAGTGAAGAGGAGAAGAAGCTATGGTGAGGTCTGCTACATGAGGAGAGGTAAGTGAATGGAGAGGCAGAGCAATGCTGGGAGTTGTGGTTATTTAACTGGGCTGTATGTTAGGTCTAAAGGGAGGGATGTTAATTACATGAAACTGTGTGTTGGAGGTGGCTGAAGAGGGGGTCATGTTATTTACATGGGACTGTTTGTTGAAGGCAGCTGTGGGAGGGAGTGATGTTACTTACATTGGACTGAATGTTGCAGGGGGCTGGGGCAGGGTGATGTTATTTACATGGGACTGTATGTTGAAGGCGGCTGTGGGAGGGGATTATGTTATTTACATGGAACTGTATGTCGGAGGGCCTGGGGGAGGCAGTGATGTTATTTACATGGGACTGTATGTTGATGGCGGCTGTGGGATGGAGTGATGTTATTTACATGGGACTGAATGTTACAGGGGTCTGAGGGAGGAGTGATGTTATTTACATGGGACTAAATATTGAGGGGGTGATGTTTTCATGGGATTGCTTGTTAGAGGTGGCTGGGGAAGGGTTGATATTATTTACTTGAGATTGTATGTTGAGGGCAGCTGGGGAGAAGGTGATATTATTTACATGGGACTATAGATAGAGAGAGATGTTATTTTCATGGGACTGTATATTGGAGAGGGTTGGAGAGATGGTGTGATGTTATTTACGTGGGACTGTATGGCAGAGGTAGGGAAATAGTGGTATTTACATGGGACTGTATGTTGGAGGGGGTGAAGGGAGGGGAGTGATATTATTTACATGGGACTGTATGGTGGAGGGGGGAATATAACTACATGGGGCACTGCAAATCTAGGGGACATTATAGGCATTCCTATTACTACTAGGGGCTTTATAGGAGGGACTTATAGATTGCCTTCTTTCTACTAAACGCACTATGGGGGCCTTATTACTACTGAGGGGTCTGTAGATAGCTTTATTACCACTGGAGGAACAATAGGAGGGGGGATTTTTTCTACTGGGGACTCTGTGAGGGTATTAGTAATACTGTGTAGGGCACTTCTTCTAATAGGGGTACTCTTGAGGAGTGTTCTCTCGGTTGGGGGCACTGTAGGGGACAGTATTACTAATAGGGGCATTCTTGGGGAGCATTATCACTGTTGGGGGCACTGTAGGGGCAGTATTACTAATGAGGGCACTCTAGAAGGGAATTACTATTGGTTGGACTATGAGGAGTACTATTACTATGGGGGCATATTTCTTCAGGAATGCATTTGGGGTATTGGGGAGCACAGCAAGCAGCAGGATAACATTGTGGGGGCTCCAGATTGGGAGATGATGATAGAAATGTGAGGACGCCAAGATGCCTGTGTGTCACAAGTCATGGCTGAAAGAAGTTGTCCGGACCGAATGGAGAGGATGATGACAGAGAATATCTACATCGGAGGAGACGTCACCTGGGAGGCATTGGATGTGACAGGTATGTGCTGCTGTATAGCGACTATAGGAAAATGCGGTGTGTAAGAGAAAGGGGGGGCCAATTAGAGAACTGGGGCATATTCATTGGGATTTGGGTCCTGGATCTTTTGAGACCCTAGCAACACCCCTGCCTTTTTGTCTTCCAACAACTTTAATATAACAGGCTTGTGCATAAAATGGGATCATCACTGACTGCCATTTACATCAAAGGGGGAATTTATCAAGAGGATAATATTTGAAGTCAGTTTTGTATGAGTTTGCAATGTCTTACCTCATACCAAATTTATCAAATGTCTGTTGTTTGATAACTTTGTCTCATCCTTAAACCTAACGCTTTTGTCTAGAAAAGCTCCTCTAGCTTTCCTACTCCACCATCCTACTGGAGTGAAATTGCAACTTTTTTGCAACTTTAAAAAAAAGTCTCAATGATAAATCTGGAGTAAAACTTATTAACATAACTAACCACACCCACATTACAAAACTGGAGTAAAGCCAGAATTCTGGAGTGAAGGTGTGATAAATCAGAGCCATACTGTATGAATGCAGTCATGACTTGGCATGTTGAAACTTTAACGTGTTGTGCTTCAAATGCATTCTTCTCAAAGCAGCTATTTATGTCCGATCCTCTATGCTGAAGGCTCGACAAGTTGTTTCAAATGGCAAATTTTTTTTGGGACAGAAAGCAATTAAATTATATTTTAAAATACTTCTTATAGATTTATGTAGAACTGCGTTAGCTTCTCTAAGGGTATGTCCACACGTAGTAGATTTGTTGAAGATATATATGCAACTTAATCATCGGGACAAAAATCCACGTGCTTTCCACCCAAAAAACATATTCAGAAGAATGGAATTGATTTTTGGTCACAGAAATTTCTGCAACAAATCTGCGGCACTTGAATACACCCTAAGGCTAGGGCTAAGCGGCAATCTTGGCCATGACAGCCATTGGGCAACCAACGACTGCTGTGTAGCAATGCAGCCACTAGACCGAATGGGATCACATTGCAACTCAAGCTGCCACAACTGTGACCCCTGGAGTCGCAAAACATTGAACTAAAAGTCATGGCTACTTGTGAATCCCATTGCGACACCATTTAGTTGCTGCATTGCTACACAATGTTCTCAGGTCACGACACGAGTGGCACGGCCAAGATCACCATGTTCCCCCAGCCTAGGAGGAAAGATGCTGGTGATCGATGAGTGGTCCTGGTTATGTATATCAAGAATATTCTGAAACACATAGAACCAGCATGCATAAGGTTCACAGTTGAAGCACCTATATATGAAAAACTATGCTGAAAATTGAAGTGACTATTAGTTATTTTCTTGTAGTATATTATGGAGGTTGTGTGAGGACACATACATAGGAAATGACCAAGACATACTGCTTTTTTATGTATTGAATAGTTTCTCAGTCCAACCTATTTGCCCACATTTTTTGTAGATGTCTCAAGTCGTTCTTAATTTATGTAAACCTTCAATGCAGCTTTTTTTTTTTCGGTTATAGAAAAGATTTGTGTATGTCTATCTGATGCCGGACTGAATGATATCCATTTATATGTCCAGTATCCACAGAGTTAATTTTCTTCATAAGAAATATGCTGCAAGGCTGTAGAGAAGCAAGAAGGTTGATGTAAGAACAAGAATAAACTGATAACTATCTGGTTACAAATTATGTCTTCATAAAATGTGCTGTGTGACATTTCATTACGCTGCCAATAAAAAATATTTCAACTTTCAATCTACTCTAGCAGCCGGTCACTAGAGTCTAATGTTACTCCAGGTCTTTGTCATTTAAAAGCAGTCTCTTGGCTTAAATATAAAGCCCCAGGCTTATGGGGTGAATTGCTGTAAATCTTTTAGAAGCATCTCAACCAGTCCATGGGGCTTAGCAGACAGTGATTTGGAGAATCATGGTCTAATGCATTGGAGACATGTCTGTGGAGGACAAAAAAACATAAATTATGATGCACCTTGAAATAATGTTGTTCTTTGCCACCCAAGGAGAAAGGCGCAAGGCAAACCAAAGTCCACAGATAGCAGTATTTGTGGAACATTTCATAGACTTACACATTTGCTGTGAATAGATAAATGAAGTAGATAAAGGACAAATATGAGGTCTGGACAGAAACTTATATAACATGCAGCCACAGAGTATCCATGGTGGTATGTCATAATTAGATGTCCAAAGGGGTGGATGCCCTGATCCAGGGATGCAGATGTAAATGGACATTGCTTGTGACCATCTCAAAAAATACTTGACTATATGTTCACACAGATCTTAGGAGTTAAAAAATGAAGTATAAGTGGCTGCTGAAATGTCACTTCATCCTGGATGTTGAGGAATTATAAAGACAAGTACTTAGTGTGCATCATACCAGGGCACTGTTTGGATGCGACACTGCATTGATTGATAGGTTAATGGTTCTCGTAAATATATCTTCCTGTGTGGGTCAACTCAAAACCATATAACCTATCAGGGTCATATTGTGCTTTTTTTCTGAGGAAAAATTGCATACCTTGTTGAAATATGATGGACCACTTATGTAAATAGGGTCCATCCATCATGTAATAGATCTTGCACGGGTAATTAGCAAATACAGTATGTTTATTAACTGTAGCAGGGTTGATTAAGTAATCAGTTAAAATACACATATAAAAGAGAGAATATTGGCTGGAAAAAACACATATAACAAAATTGCAGTGAGCATACCTATATAAAAGACCATAATAAAACCACAAAGCACAGTAAGAAGTTTTAGAACACAAATACTATAAAAAGATAAATCAAGTAATACGTACTACGTAATAAAAAAGAGTAGGATAAATACACCAGTTGAGAGTCAACTGGCCAGGGTAAGATGATATGGTAATGTAAAACAACATTTACTAATGAAAAAAAAAGATTTTTTTCCCACAATTTGAACCAAAAAAACTGTCCTCATGTGCAAAAATGATGGCAAAATGATAGCGCATTTTTGGAGTAAAACTACACCAACTGATATATGTAGCATAAACTTAGACTAGACAGTTTTTTGGTGCAAAATGTTTTTGCACATGGGCCAAAATTCTAGCATAAATCTGTGCAGTATTTATGACTATCCTTAGGATAGGCCTTCAATATCTAGACAATGGAAAATCTCTTTAAAATGCTATCCAGATAAGATAGCAATCATATTGCTACAATCAGTAAAATGAATTGAGCCACTCTATAAAGACTTATGCATAGTCGCATTACAGGTCTTTTTTGCACAGCCATAATGGGGCTCCTTCAGAAGTGCATACGCCCCCTTATTGTAACTCTGATTTCATACAGGTTTTTTTTGTGGATTTCTGGTCATGGCAAGCTCCACGGTCACTGCTTAAATGGAAGTATTCTCCCTTAGAGACATTGTGATCTCTGTACACAAGTGAGCACATGTATCTAACCCCTAAGACAGTCCAAAAAAGTGTAACATTTTAGGAAAACCTGACTTGCACAAAACTTTACGATTTCTAGTGGTTTTGAAAGGTGCCACCTTTCAAAACGGTTGACAGAGCAAGGCAGAACATGGGTAGAGCCTAGGTGGCCCATCATATTTATTATCATTTACATCTGAAAACTGTCTATACCTGAAATCTACGCCAGCACATGGAAAGCTTGAGGTGAGGCATAATCTTTAGAGATGTGTTCCTCTGTAACTTGTGGTACATCTGAAACCAGCAGACAACAGATTAAGACTGGTGTATATAACGCAGGCTTTAAAGAGGTGTTCTGGGCTTTTAATATTGATGACCTATCCTCAGGACAGGTCATCAATTTCAGATCGGCAGGGGTCCGAAACTGCGAGCACTGCGAGCACTGCCTTCCCTTCATTGTTTACCTACTCGCTGTCAACATCGCATCGGCGAGGTGTAATTAAAAGAAGCTATCCCATTCACTTCCGTGGTACAGCTCATTCCTATACACTTCAATAGGAAGGAGTTGTCACATAGAAGTGAATGGGACCCCGTCGATCTGACATTGATTATCTGTCCTGAGGAATCTCAGAGAAAAAAACTTTAACCCCTTCGCTACCAGCGCCGTACATGTACGGCGCTGGTGCGATGGGCAAACACGGCGCCCGTTCGCACGTGCAGCAGGCGTGATTGCCGGCGGTTCTTTGCTGTTTTAAACAGCAGAGACCCGCTGCTAATGACCATGACCGGCAATAATGGCAATAATGGCAGTCACAGTTATTAAAGGCTTTAGATGCCTTGATCAAGCTTGCGCTTCTGGGTTTCTTACCAGCATCCTCTGCAGCCAATGAGGATGTCGGTAATTGATTTTAAAGCGCTGGATCTTGCTGAAGAGTCCCAGGGCATTTAAGCTGCAATTCCTATTTTGACCAGCAGGTTGCAGGCCAACATAAGAAATGAGCAATTCTGAACAATTAATGGATGTAAAAAATCCATGATTGTTCATAATTTTTTTTTAAAAATTGGATTTTGTAGGCTCAAATAGAAGCTTCAAAATCATAAGAAAGGTAAAAAAAAAATGTCTAATATATAATTATATTATATAATTTTTTAAAAAAAAGTTTAAATCCCCCCCCCACTATCCATAGAATTAAAAAAAAAAAAATGCACAAATGATAAAAAATATAAACATCATTGGTATTGCCGTGACCAAAAACGTCCGTATTATTAAAATATACTTATGGTAGAATGTGGCACTCGTATCCTGTTAGTCGGGTGCTCTAGTTGTGGGGTCCCACCCCCATAGAAAGCGAAAATTAAAATAAATTTTGGCACTCCTTGAGAATTGTTTGAAGTATTGCGTTGATATTTATTTGGTTTTTATATGCAAGGCAACTTATTCGTGTACTTATGACATTTCGGTTCTACATGAACCTTAAAATAAGTCCACTATGGGTGCAAGTAGTAAAACTAAATGCTTATGGAGCGCATGTAAAGATGGCGATGCATTCCAGCATGGAACGCACGCCCATTGTAAGGCTAGATAGAAACTAAGATGGACTTATTTTAATGAGAGATACATATGATCTCTCCCATTTTGCTTTCAGTAATAATCCAATTATTTATTACAATTTATATCTACCCATTTCAATTCTATCACCATATGCCACATTTCCTTCCTAACTAGAGGTAACACTTCATCTTCACATAACATTTAAATCCTGCCTAGCACAAACAGACTCCATGAGACCACATGGTGAGAAGTCACCTTCCTCACATCACTTATCTCTTTTTCTTCCTATGGCAACTAGGTGAGTCTGATTTAGACCCCATTCACACGTCTGTAGTGTGTTGCGGATCCGCAAATTGCGAATCCGCAATACACCTTGCTGCCAGCCCCATAGAGATGTCTATACTTGTCAGCAATTGCGGGCAAGAATAGTACATGCTCTATATTATTGCGGAGCCGCAGGCTGGAAGATCGACGGCGCGCTCAGCAAGTGAGGATGCGGAGAGCACAGTGTGTGCTCTCTGCATCCTTCACGTCCCCATTCAAAATTAATGGGTCCGCACCCGTTCCGCAAATTTGCGGAACGGGTGCGGACGAACATTGCGGACGTGTAAATGGGGCCTTACTCTTCCTTTCAAACTACCATTAAGGGGACCCGGTAGAGTATGATATATCCTTTTGGTCCCTAAGTGTCCATTTATATATGTATAAAAATCTCACAATGTTGTCATCCTTAACTTGGATCCACAGCGAACCAACATATGTATTTTTCACTTTGTTCTGACTAATATCTGACTACGCATTCTTATAGGATCAGCTTGTAACAAATGTATGCATCTTGTTTACATATTTTGCTCTATTTTCACTTTTATTCTTACTTTTTTGTTGTTCCTTATTTCAATTTTGGCATGACTAGTTTTTACCTCTCTTTATTCTTGCTATTGCTGTCTTGGACAAGTGTTATTCTCACCTACAGAAGAATTATAGCATTTGTCGCTAATACTCTACCTCAGTAATACCGCTCGATATCATATGTATTGTAAAATATTTCCTTTGACTACATTAGGCCATCCTATTGATTTATCCAGAATATCAGACGGATATAGTTGTATCTTATTTGCTTATTTTCTGTAATTTTCTGATACTCATACGAATTTTGTAATTTGTTATCTAGTGTTTGAAAAAGGTCCACGTAGGACTGAAACATCACAAGTACACGAAGAAGTTGCCTTGCATATGAAAAACAAATAAAAATCAACACAATACTTCAAGCAATTGTAAAGGAGTCCCGAAGTTTATTTTCATTTTTGCTTATCAAAATATAAAAATATTTTTCCAATACGGCAAATGACGTAATGGGGAAAAAAAGGGCCAAAATGGCCAATGGCCAATTTGCCATTTTTTCATTGCTTCTCTCGCCCAAAAAAATTTAATAAAATGTGATCAAAAAGTCTCCAAAAAAAAATACAGATCGACCCGCAAAAAATGAGTCCGCCCACAGTTCAGTAGACACAAGTATAAAAAAGTTATGGAGGTCTGAATATGGTGATGTAAAAAAATATATATTTTTTTCTCAAAGTTTAATTGTTTTTTTACACTATTTAGGGTCGTTTTCAGGATCCGGCATAGAGTTCCGTTGTCGGGGCTCTATGCCGGAAAGAAACGCTTCAGTTACAGATAATACAAACGCATGCATCCGTTTGAACGGATCCGCTTGTATTAACTTTAACTATTTTTTAACATTGCCAAGACGGATCCGTCATGAACTCCATTGAAAGTCAATAGAGGACAGATCATTTTCTATTGTGGCAGATTGTGCCAGAGAAAACGGATCCGTCCCCGTTGACTTGCATTGGGAGTCATGACGGATCCGTTTTGCTCCGCATCCCAGGAAGGAAAGAATTCCCCAGCATGCTGCGGTATTTTCTCCGTCCAAAAAACTTTCAGTGACTGAACTGAAGACATACTGATGCATACTAAATGGATTTCTCTCCATTCAGAATGCATGGGGATAATCCTGATCAATATTCTTCCGGCATAATGCCCGATGACGGAACTCTATGCCGGATCCTAAAAACGCTAGTGTGAAAGGACCCTAAGACATAAAAACCTATACAAATGTGGTATCATAATCATACCATACCATACCATAATCAAACTTCAGAGAATGAAGGGCACAGGTCAGTTTTGCCACAAGCGAAACACTGTGGGAACAAAACCCTTGTGGACTCTCTTTAGAGCGCTCTGCTGTGTTCATGATTCCAATGGTAATGGTGACACAGGATATTTCTATGAAGCCTCCAAAATGAATCTGTGGTCAAATCTGCATGGGTTACAGAGTTTGATGCAGATTTGGCTGCACATTTGCAACAGATTCCACTCTGCATTGCAAAGAGTGACAATGGTGGGGGAAATCTGCAGCATAAATTGGCACTGTATATCCAGTTATTGGTGGATTCTGGTGCAGTAATTTTCCCAACATGTGCGTGACCTTTTTAAAACTCATTTACATTGCTGCTACTGTAAACACTATAAATTTTCCTCACGCAATTCCGCTATGGAAAATCTGCTTCCTAAACGCCATGTGTTACAGTACCCCAGTGTTTCTCAAATAGTGAGGCTCCGTAAAGGGGGGCTCCAGGTCACAGGAGATGAACGCTTCCACTGTGGAAGCGTTCATCTCCATAGTGATCTGTATCGCCGTCCTCTGGACAGCGATACAGATCGCTGTGCTGTGCGGCAGTGGAGGGAGAGGCGTCTCCCTCCCCTGCTCCTCTGATAGGCTGCCGGCACAAGGCCCGCAGCCTATCAGAGCGGTTCAGGCGGTGCGATGACGTCATCGCGCCGCCTGAGCAGAGTGCAGAGCGGGACACAGGCCGGAAGAGGCCTGCATCCAGCGCTTCCAGGGAGGTAAGTATTGGGAGGGGGTTTAATTTAATGTAGCCTGCACATGATTGGGGAGGGGGTTAATGTAGCCTGCACATGATTGGGGAGGGGGTTAATGGAGCCTGCACATGATTGGGGAGGGGGTTAATGTAGCCTGCACATGATTGGGGAGGGGGTTAATGGAGCCTGCACATGATTGGGGAGGGGGTTAATGTAGCCTGCACATGATTGGGGGAGGGGTTAATGAAGCCTGCACATGATTTGGGGAGGGGGTTAATGTAGCCTGCACATGATTTGGGGGAGGGGTTAATGGAGTCTGCACATGATTTGGGGGAGGGGAAGCCTGGACCCTGCACATGATTGGGGAGGGGGTTAATGGAACCTGCACATGATTGGGGGGTTAATGGAGCCTTCACATGATTTTGGGGGAGAGCCTGCACATGATTTGGGGGAGGGGGAAGCCTGGACCCTGCACATGATTTGGGGAGGGGGTTAATGGAGCCTGCACATGATTTGGGGAGGGGGGTTAATGGAGCCTGCACATGATTTGGGGGGGGGGGGTTAATGGAGCCTGCACATGATTTTGGGGGGGAGAGAGCCTGCACATGATTTGGGGGGAGGGGTGAAGCCTGGACCCTGCACATGATTGGGGAGGGGGGTTAATGTAGTCTGCACATGATATGGGTGGGGGGGGGGGTGTTAATGGCCCTCACCTGTGGGGAGATTGGTGTACTTATAACAATTTTATAGACAAATGATACTATTTATAGTCGCACGGGGGGGGGGGCGCAAAATCGTTAATTTCTAACGATAATTTGTTTTCCCTTAGTCCTAAAAGCAGCACAGATGGGGTTAACCACCCCCCATGGACTGGCAGGACCGGCGGAATGTTTAATGAGCCCAAGACTAATAACTCAATTTAACAATTAAGTATCTCCTTAAAAGGAGGAAGTCAACCCCCAGCCCACTGTGTTTATAACAAGAAAAAAACTAGACTTACTAGGGTGGGAAATTTGTGTGCTGCTGTTAGGACTAAGGGAAAACAAATTATCGTTAGAAATTAATGATTCCCTTACGTCCTACCAGCAGCACAGATGGGGAGATAGCGAGAAAAAACCCCTAGGGAGGGCCTTCCTGCCTGGCAGAACTAAGAAAAGTCTGCCCAAAGGCCGAAAACTCAGCTAGACTGGCATCTAGTCTATAATGGGAGATGAATGTCGATTCAGAGCTCCAGGAGGCAGCTTTGCAAATCATGTTGAGAGGCAGAAGACTCCTCTCGGCAAAAGAAGTAGCCACAACTCTAGTAGAGTGGGCCTTCACGAATCCCGGAGGGTCCAGAGATTGTGGAAACAAAGGATTCCTTAATAGCCTCCTCAATCCACCGACTGATGGAAGGTTTGGATGCCTTATAGCCTTTAAACTTACCGGCAACAGGATTAGCAGATTCTCATCTTTCCTGAACTCCTTGATCTATCCACATAGATCCGGAGACATCTCGAGACATCCAGAGGATGTCTAGCAGGTTCCTAGGAGGAGGTGGTAGATGTCGACAGAACCGGGAGGAATATCACCTGGTTGAACTTTAGGCCTACAATACGGGAGGAATCTAAGAAGGTCCCGGTCATGTAAGAATAGGGCTCATGCTGAGAGAGCTTGAAGCTCAGAGACCCTCTTGGCCAAAGTCACTGCAAGGAGAAACACAAACTTCCAAGTGATGAACTTGATGTCCACCTCCTTTAACGGTTCAAAGGGGGGAGATGCTAACCCCCTGAGAACTACTGAAAAACCCATTGAAAAAAAGGGGTCTCAGTACTGTAGGCTTTAATCTTTCAGCTCCTTTAAGGAACCGTTTGATCAGCGGGTCCTGAGAAAAAAGCCTGTTAAGGCAAGCTGAGATGGCTGAAACTTGAATCTTCAGAGTAAAAGGGCAAGGCCTCTATCAAGGCCGTTTTGCAGGAACTGAAGGATAGCGGAGAGGGGCGGATCTGCAGACGCCTCCTCAGTTGAGGTACAACAGGATGAGAATATCCTCATAATACAAGAGTAGGCTCTCTTGGTAGGGTCCGCTCTAGAATGAGACAGCGTTCTCAGGACCGACTCTTAAAGCCCTTCTATTCCGGGAAGGGACTGATCAACCTCCAGGCTGTCAGGTTGAATCTGTGCAGATCTGAGCAGAGGTGAGTGTCCCACGACACCAGGGTCTGCTGTGGGGAGCCTCCAATATTGTCCTCGACTCAACTGGGTGAGCTAGGTAACCAGGATCTCTTCGGCCAAAACAGTATGATGGCTATCACCGAGGCCTGATCCTGACGGATTTTCATCAATACCCTCGGTATCATGGAAAAGGGAGGGAAGATGTAAGCCAGCCTGAACCTCCAGGATATTGACAGAGCGTCTAACGCCAGGGGTTGTCCTCCTGTAGAGGAGCAGAACCTCTCCACCTTGGCATTGAACCTTGTTGCCATGAGATCCACCTCTGGCATACCCACTTGAGGACTATCTGCTTGATTCTCCGGATGTAAAGACCACTCTACCGACGGAAGACCGCGGCTCAGCCGCTATCATATTGAGGAGCCTTGGATGTGGATCGCAGATAAGTGGGAAGGTACAACTCTGTCTAATCCAGAATCACCCGATCTCTGACAAGAGGGAAGTGATCTTGTGCCTCCCTGCTGGTTCATGTAAAGTACCGCAGTCACATTGTCTGACTGGACTTTCACCGCTTTGCCCCGGATCTGAGGGCTAAGTGAAGGAGGGCTAGCCGGATAGCCTGAATCTCGCGGAGATTGGATGAAATAAGCCACTCCTGAGGAAACCAGGTCCCGTGAACTGGAGTGTCGTCTAGGTGAGCATCCCAGCCTACTTAGGACGCATCCGTAGTCAATATGACCCAGACTGGCTGGGTCATAGACTTCCGTCTAAAAGATGGCACTACCATCTGAGGGAATACCGAGTTTGCCAAGTCAGGGAGCACAGGGAGTTTAGCCCAGCAGGGCTGCCATTCCATTAGGAGAGGACCTCCGACTGTAGAGGCGGAGGTGCCATAGAGCCCAAGGGACTGCTTCCGCAGACGCTGACATGAGCCCCAACATCTTCATGAGAGTCCGGATTGGAACTCGCCGGGAAAGGAACTTGCCGTGTTCTGAACCCGGAATCTTCTTTCTGGAGTCAACTGGAGCGACATCCCAGCAGAGTCGGTTATGAAGCCTAGATATCTTACTGAAGTCGACGGGCTCACGTTCGACTTCTACCAGCTGATGATCCAACCTAGGTGGAACAGAAAGGAGATTGTTACCTGAAGAAGTTGGGTTAGGACCGCTAGAGCAGAGGCTTTCAAAGCCAGTCGTCCAGATAAGGAATGATGGTCAGTCCTTGAAGCCTCAAAGCCGCCACCACAGAACCACCACCTTGGTAAAAGTGTGAGGGGCAGAAGAAATGCCAAAGAAGGGCAACAGAAGATGCTTGACGACACCGGACACCTGGACCGTGATCCTGATATACTTCCTGGAACCAGGATGGATCGGGATGTGCAGATATGCATTCTTGAGGTCCAAGGTTGCCATCACGTCTCCAGGATTGACGACGTGAACTACTGACCTGATGGTTTCTACACGAAACTTCACCTTCCTTATAAATCGATTGAAATATCTCAGATCGATAATCATCCGGAGATCTCCTGAAGCCTTGGGAACCAGAAAAACTGGTGAATAAATCCCTAGGCCCCGTTCTCCTGCCGGAACCTCCTCCAGAGCCCTTTTGCAAATGTAGTCCTGAATGTAGGCCTCTAGGATCGCCTCCTTGGCAGCTTGTAGAAGGTTGATCTTGACAAACCTGTCCAGTGGAATAGAGGTGTAGTTGACTAAATAACCGTTGAAAATGATATTCAGGACCCAGGGATCTCTTGGATCCATTCTTCTCAAAAGTGGGAGAGACGACTCCCGACGGGTACATGAAGCTTATTGGCAGGACGGCAGGAGTAATGGGAATTAAGCAAGAGCCTCAAAGAGGCCCGTAGTCAGGAGGTGGATCTTCCATCCTTGGCTCCTCCAAATGGAATATGGGCCGCCGATCTCAGGGCTATGCTATATATAGGCCCCTGACATTATTTGATAGTATTGTTACAGGGTGCCAAAGGCACACTTGGTCTCCCATGAGCCACAGACCTGCTGCTTAGCTTCAAGAGCAAGGATCTGTGTTTGGCCTCATACCCAGGACTTGCTTTGCTAGCGGGAAGCTCCCTCGCTAGCTTCAACTGGGGCTGTGCGGTATCGCACAAGAAGTCCGTAGCCAGGTTGATGGTCTTGAAAGCATCTGGTTCAAACCTCTGGTTTACATCAACTTGAATTTGATCCAGGCGAGATCGGAGGAACGTAGAGACTTCAAAAAGCCGCTATGGCTATAGCGAAGCCGCAGCTGCCGTAACACCCCGTCTTAGTGTGCACTCTGCAAGGGGGTCCTGCAGCTAGACCCATCGTCTGCAGGAACCAGAGTGCGCTTGGACAACTTGGCAATAGCCATGTCCACCTTGGGAATGGATCCCCACGAATCCACCAAGGGTTAAGCCATCGGGAACATGGATTTAAACTTCTTTGTTAAAACCGGACCTTTTCCAGGTTTTTCCACTCTATATCATGACAGAGAGGAGGGTCTCATCCGCTTTGAAGACACGATTTGCCCGAGTAGCGGGAACGGGAGGCTCCACCCCGAGTCAACATCATGGTCCCCCGACCTGATGGACTTGAGCAACTTCTGTGTCTTTCCAGGGGAGAAAACACAATATCATCACAGAGAGGAGGGTCTCATCCGCTTTGAAGACACGATGTGCCCGAGTAGCGGGAACGGGAGACCCCCCCGAGTCAACATCATGGTCCCCCGACCTGATAGACTTGAGCAACTTCTGTATCTTTCCAGGGGAGAAAACACAACGTCAGCTCATCCGAGGAGGAAGAAACTAAGGAGACCAAGAAGGTCTCGCTACCGGGACAGAGGTCTCCATAGGGGCCTGGGCACGAATAGGAAGCCATTCCATCCAGCAGGCCTATGACTCCTTTAACAGAGCCATTGATACATATCCTGCAACATAGGTTCACTAGAGGTCAGAAACCTCTAACCACAGTCAACACACCCAGGGATTCCCAACCGGTCTCCCAAGCTGGTCTTAGCCCAGCCTAAAGCTGCTTAGCTTCTGCGATCTTACGAGTGCAGGTATGATCAGCTTACAATAACCGTTGACTGCTGCAATGGTAGCAGGATAGATGCTTCCTCTTGGAATCCACTTTCCTGCCTTCCGAATCCCGCGGAGAAGACATCACTGCGGGAAAAAAAGGGACAAATAAAACATTTGTAAACCACCTATCTACGCAGGAAAGGAAGAAAAACAGACCGGAGGCAGCTGAGGAAAAAAACACCACAAGTGGAACAACACCAATTTTAGGACTCTGGGAGCTAGCTGAAAAAGCATATGTAGCCAGAGACTGTACTGGAGCACACAGCCTCCCAAAATAGGGGAAGGGGAGGATAGCCAATCCACCCTTCCCCCAGTAAATCCTCCACAGGAAGATGCATAAAAAAATCACATCTATGAAAAAAATCGTGCCCGTGAAAAAAATCACGGCCGGATTACCCGGAGGTGATGCAAAAGGAGAGTCCCCGCGTCACCTCCGGAAGATGGCGGTGCACAGGGACCGGGAATCCTGGACCAAGGACGCCGCCAAAATACCCCAGCCAGGCACAACTGCACGGGGCCGGCAGCAAATAAGCTGCCGGCCAAACTGACAAGGTACCTAGGAAAAAAGGCAACGCCGTTACCCAAACGAAAAGAAGGCTCCCCGCACTTTCCATAAGAAAGGGGGGAACAAACCGCCTAGTCCACCTGTCCAGGAGGACAGAAAAAAACACAGTGGGCTGGGGGTTGACTTCCTCCTTTTAAGGAGATACTTAATTGTTAAATTGAGTTATTAGTCTTGGGCTCATTAAACATTCCGCCGGTCCTGCCAGTCCACGGGGGGTGGTTAACCCCATCTGTGCTGCTGGTAGGACGTAAGGGAATGTTTTCTTCTTCCTAGGGGGGGCATGACAGAAAATAATTGAGAAGCACTGCAGTACCCTAAGCTGTAGAGAAAAATGTTTCATATGAGACAACATGGCGTTCATGTGAAAAAACACTAAAGCATTTTGGCAACTTTAGTAAAAAAAAACTAAAAAATTAACCAATAATCAATATTCCCTACAAATGTTTATTGTAGAATTCTAATAAGAGAACTGACTAATTAACAAACAAGGCTTCTTTCCATGATCAGTATGCACAACCCAATCCAAAGATTGATGATTCTCAGCACAATCTGTTTTCCTCTGCATTTTCTTTACTGTACGTAACAAACCCTTCACCGCCAGATGAGGGGCAATTAAATTCTCAAGGCCAGAGCGGAAAAATTCTCATGAAATAACTTCCACTATTTTATTCCTATGAGGAAATAAAACTTAGGTATCTACTACCATGTCAGCTTCAGATGTCAGCACACAAATCACACAGTGCAGCTGAGTTACATTACAAATTACATCAAGTTTGTGGACAATTTTCAAGATATGAGGAGTGCACATTTTATTAGCACAGGAGAAAATGTTCTCTTAGTACATTGATATCATTGTTCATGTATTTAGGGAAAACGATATTTACAAGGTCATCTTTTTATGTGAATTTTATAAGCCCGTAAACCAGAGTGGAATTTTATCCTCAAATGGCTTTAAGATATATTTATATATGATAAGATATATATGCATAGAATATAATATAATATATATATACACACACACACACTATATACACTGTATATACTATATAGATAGATACTATATATTATATATACTGTATACATACAGTATACTGTATATATATACATACACACTATATATACTGTATATACTATATAGATAGATACGATATATTATATATACTGTATATATACAGCAAATCCAAAGAGAGAGGCCGCACACCAAAGTCAAAGATGAAAACGTGGATCCTTTATTCCCCTTAGCAACGTTTCAACCACTCATTGTGGTCTTTATCAAGCATACAAAAATAGTGTCATAGGGGGCATATATATACCCAGAATGCAAAGTAAGTGATCACATACCAATTAACATATAATCAATACAAAATCAGTGCCATATTTATCAAAGGATGTTCATTAAAACTTCTGCTGTGCGATAAAACACATCAAATTACCATATATATAAAATACACATAATAATTCATATCAAATCGTGAAATATTCATATAATAGTGTAAATGGATCAGTGACGTCATCACCCCAAAGTGATTAGTGCAATTAAAAACATATGAGATATATAGAAAAACAACTTACAAGGAGCTCATTGTAGTTAAAGTATCCCGCCTAAGATCGCGTCTCCTAAGGCTTAGTGCGCATGTCCGGTAACCAAGCAACCAGAACGCACACAGGGCCGAGGCCACGCAAGGCACACCGCCCAAAGACGTCACACGCACAGGTCATGTGACAATTCCTGGTAGCGGCCAGCCATCGCGAGACCAGGCTCCGGTAAGCGTCCCAGTTGTCATGGCAACGCTGCCACGATCTGCAGGACGGACGAATCCCACACCACATATTATTGGTGCGGGACCCACCGCCACTACCCATCATGCATAGCCGAACAAATTGCTCAAAACAGAGTAACAAAACATGTGGGAGATGTACCGGGCACAATACATTCAATTTTTATTAATGTATTTGACATAATGGACAATCAATCACCAACCAGTGATCAAATCAATTACCCCTCGATGTAAAACAACACCGGTAGGTAAAAAATAAGTTAAAGAAAAAAAAAAATTATTTAAACCACATGATCACAATAACACTGAAAAGTGTCCGATGCATCTCCCACTTATAAATAGGCAGACGCTCCGATCCTGGTGGAGACTTCAAGGCTCCTTCATAAAGCTTGATGTACAAAATCTATAAAAGAGAGAAAAAAAGTACACAATGAGATACATAGATCAATAAAATCAATAAGTATATTGTAAAACGACACCATTAATGGTCACACGATCCAGATCAGAACAAGAGAGCGGCACCACAGGGAGAGGGTCGGAGCCAACCATCCATCCACACCTTACACAATATTCTATTTAAATTCCACATTTAAGCCTTGTGGTCTAAGTGATTTTAATCGAAAAATCCACTGAAGCTCCCTTTGTTTCAAGAGTAACTTGCGATCCCCTCCTCTCCTAGGCATGGGGACCTGATCAAGAATTATAAACCTAAGGTCCCGTTCACAGTGACCAACCTCGGAGAAATGTTTGGGTACCGGCAAATCCTTCCTCTTTTGTCGAATAGAGAAACGATGGTTGTTTAGTCGCGTCTTCATGTCACATGTGGTCTCCCCACATAGAGGAGGCCACATGGACATACTAATACGTATATCACGAAGGAGCTATCACATGTCAAGAACTGTCTGATGTCACAAGTGAATCCCAAAGATGGATGTACAAAATTACTCCCTTTAATCATAAAGGGGCAATTCACACAGTTCAAGCATGGGAAGCTACCCTTCCGTCTATTTCCAATGTACGATTGCACCAATGTTCTAGGGGAATATCGGCACGAACCAACTTATCCCTTAAATTGCTAGAGCGTCTATATGAAAGTAACGGGGTACAGTAAATTCCTTGATATGTGGAAAATTACTTTTCAGCATTGGCCAGTGTTTGCGTATAATTTTTGCAACCGCACCACTTTGTTCACTGTATGCAGTTACCAAGGGTATACGTACACGTACCCGGAAGTCAGGCTACTATCACTCCCAACGGGTTGTTTAACTTTCTCAAGGTGTTTCTGTACCAAACGTTTGGGATACCCCCTCTGGTAGAATTTGTTTGCCATCTGGTTATAGCGTAGAGGCAGGACCTCAGGGTCCTGCACAATCCGCTTAACCCGAAGCAGCTGACTGGCAGGTAAGGACTCAATGGTAGACCTTGGATGGCAACTGCTAAAATGCAACAACGAGTTGCAATCCGTTGGTTTAGTGTAAATATCAGTACATAGCTTGTTGCCATCAATTGTCACCATCGTGTCCAAAAATTGTACCTGGGTCTCGGAACATGTCAACGTGAATTTAATATCCGGATCCATCCCATTCAAAAAAGATGAAAGGAATCCAAAGATGGTCTGTCACCTTGCCACACCAGGAAGACATCGTCTATGTATCGCCACCACCCCAGTACATGACTGAAGTGGTGGGATCCATAGACCATGCCCTCCTCGAGGGCCGCCATGAAGATGTTGGCATACGTGGGCGCCACATTTGACCCCATGGCGGTCCTCGTAACTGCAGATAAAACGCATCCATAAACATAAAGTAATTCTGTCGCAGGACCAATTCAAGTAGACCCATAACAAATGTGCGACAACGGGGAGAATGTGAACTCTGTTCTAATGCTCTACTGACTGCATGTAGTCCCCTAGCATGGTCGATGGATGTATACAGACTCGTGACATCGAACGATGCCACGAGACAACCATCAGGTACAGTAATTTGTGAAATTTTAAATAAAAATCCCCGTGTCCTTAATGTACGATCTTGTTTCCATCGCATATTTACGCAATACGCGATCGAGAAAGATGGCAATATTAGAAAATACTGATCCGGTCCCTGCTACAATTGGGCGACCAGGAGGGTCGACCAATGCTTTATGTATTTTCGGTAATACATACATCACCGGAGTCCGTGGATGCTGTATCACCAAAAAGAATATAATTCTTTATCAATGATCTCATCACTGAGCGCACAATCCAGTACTCTTTTGATCAGGCGGGTGATCTCAAACCTAGGATCCCCTGACAATTTCTTATAAACATTCACGTCACCCAACTGTCTCATGACCTCACCAATATAGTTAGAAGTATCCATGACGACAACCGCACCACCCTTATCAGCAGGCTTGATGGTGCGGCTGCCGTCATGGTACAACTCGTCCAAGGCCCGGATTTCCTCACCAGTCATATTCGGATGCTGTAACAATGTGTCAGAAACTTTCCCCTTCAGGTCAAACAAATCGATCTTAACAGCCTGAATAAAGGTGTCAACAACAGGAACACTAGTGGGAGGTACAAAATCACTCTTAGTGTACAAACCCAACCCAATCAAGTTGAGTTCAGTTGTATTACCATCTTGAACCTGATTCCCAGTGGGCGGCCGATCAGCAAACCAAATCTTCAGCTTTTTCTATATATCTCATATGTTTTTAATTGCACTAATCACTTTGGGGTGATGACGTCACTGATCCATTTACACTATTATATGAATATTTCACGATTTGATATGAATTATTATGTGTATTTTATATATATGGTAATTTGATGTGTTTTATCGCACAGCAGAAGTTTTAATGAACATCCTTTGATAAATATGGCACTGATTTTGTATTGATTATATGTTAATTGGTATGTGATCACTTACTTTGCATTCTGGGTATATATATGCCCCCTATGACACTATTTTTGTATGCTTGATAAAGACCACAATGAGTGGTTGAAACGTTGCTAAGGGGAATAAAGGATCCACGTTTTCATCTTTGACTTTGGTGTGCGGCCTCTCTCTTTGGATTTGCTGGATATTGGAACCACTTTGTCAGTGGTATGAGGATCTGCACCCACCAACTGTTTGCTGTGTGCTGCTAATCCTTTTTGTATTACTGTATATATACAGTATATATATATATATACACACACTTTATATACACTGTATATACAATATAGATAGATACTATATATTTTATATAATGTATATATACAGTATATATATATATATACACACATACACATTATATACTGTATATACTATATAGATAGATACTATATATTATATATGCTGTATATATACAGTATATATATTGTGGGGAGTCGCTCTGGTAGACAGCGGTGCGGGTGCAGTACAGAGGCAAAGGGAGTCCAGGTAGTGCAGCAAACAGTGTTTAATTCACACTTGCATAAAATAAACTCCAAACAGTCACTTGGTGTTAATTCACACACAGCAGAAAACGTAAGGCAAAACAAAAAGTCCAATACAGGTTCCAATCACCTGGGAGGTTTAGGTGCGTGTTTGCACCTGGCTGTCAGCCCAGCCGCAGGACAATCCACCGTCAGGCTTCCAGGCCGACTGCACGCCTCTTTGCTGGGCTTCTGCTTCCAGCCCAGAGAACTCCACAGCACTACCAGCAGCTCCAGGACAATCTCTCCCAGCTGCTGGTGCTGGCTGTGTTTTTAAACCCAGCCCAAAACCAGGACTGGGTCGTGGGGAGCAACCACCCGCCCTACACTTTAGCTGCTCCCGGTAAGAGCCGGCCCGGATCGGCTTTGCAGCCATGCTATCTAGCAACTGTGTCAGTAGCACTACCTGCTGCTGACATCAACAAAATGGCTCTTACCTCACCGAGGCTATGAACCTCGGTGACACGTACCTGCCATCCATGACGGCACCCTGCACCTTACCACAATATATACATACATACACACTATATATACTGTATATACTATATAGATAGATACGATATATATTATATATACTGTATATATATAGTATATATATATATATACATACACACTATATATACTGTATATACTATATAGATAGATACTATATATTTTATATAATGTATATATACAGTATATATATATATATATATATACACACACACTATATATACTGTATATACTATATAGATAGATACTATATATTATATATACTGTAAAAGCCAAAATCAGGCAGCACTCCTCCAGTGTATACCAATGGTCCAATGGTGCACGCGTCCACCCCTGGTTATGGGGTCTCTTTACAACTCCAACAAATTGGCGCAGCACTTCTTAGGTAAAAATGAACAAAATTTGTTTATTCACACATGTTAACACAGCAACGTTTCAGCTCTCTTATAGAGCCAATTTCAAGCCAAGTGAATAATACATATCAACATCGTGTATTTATACAAAATTCATTATTGATTACACATGTGTATCATTAAAATCACGTAATAAATAACATAAAAAAAAGTCCAATGTGTCATTAATTCATTCTGTGCAAAATTCATCCAAGGAGCTCCCTGTCCCGCTCCACCGGAACAACTGGCTGTGTATACTAAGGTACATAGTACAAAAAGTGAAAGTGCTCTTGTGCATATACATAAAAAGAGAAAACCTGGCTTGCATCATACCCAGGACATGCTGGAAAATAAAATAGGAGAACAGTAGTTATGCGAATTAAATTTACCTTGGCATCAATCACTTTACATATATGCACTGAAGATGGAGACTTCACCATGCTCGGCGTGCGTCTCTTCTCATTGCGCATGCCCTACACTCCTCCCGACACATGCCTCCTTGTATCCATGTCTTGTCTCGCGGGAAGAGCCGCGCTCACGACGACTGAATCATCGCGCCTGCGCATCCTCATTCCACCGCGAACTCGTCCATGTCACTAAGGGGCAGTAGATCGGGCAAACGTGTATCTATATCAATGTTCATAGGATCAATCCCGTGTCCCTATATCCGCCCATTATGAATCTACTATTATAAATGAAGTCGCATCTCCCTGGACTTAGATTGTGCCAATACACTATCTTTGTCATAAAATGTATATCAGCCTTAAACATAAAATTCCTCCTATAATTTCCTGCTTCTCTATGGCAGTCTAATCTCACAAAGCATTTTTTTGAAGATAACCACAAGTTATATAAAAAATTGCATAATTCACCTGTTACAACAATCCGAAAACCAAAAGGCTAACATGAGTCTAAGCTTCAAAGGTACCTCAGAGAGATCTTTATCTGAACATGCCAGTGGTAACCCTAAAATCCACGTTGAGCCCCATAGGTTTCAACGTGTTAAGACCAAAGATCCACTTCAGTTCACATTTTTTGAGGCGAACCTCCCTATCGCCTCCTCTTTTAGACACCTCTATATGTTCAAGGATCACGAACCGCAGATCCTGTTCTTTGTGTTTTTTCTCAAGGAAATGTTTAGAGACTGGGAGATCCTTCCTCCCGTCCCTGATACTCTGTCGATGATTGTTTAACCTTACTTTCATCTCTGTAGTTGTTTCCCCAACATATAGTAATTTGCATCCGCACCATATTACATACACATCCCATGATGAACTACAGGTCAAATACTGATGGATTTTGTATTTTTCCTGTGTTCTGTCCGTCCCTTTTTTAATTCTTCCCTTGGGATAGTTTTCACCTTCGTCATATGTCTATTCAATAGGGACCTGGGGTACCCTCGTTGAGCAAAAAATTCGCTCATTGTCTGTAGGGCCACCTCTGTTTTATCTTCTACATCAATAATCCGTTTGACTCTTATCATTTGACTGTATGGGAGTGAATTTATCATTTTTCTAGGATGACAACTTGTAAAATGTAATAATGTATTTCTGTCAGTTGGTTTCACATGTAAATCCGTGTGCATAGAGTTATCCTGTATATATACCACTGTATCAAGGAATTGTAACCTATTTTCAGATGTCACTCGGGTAAATTTAATACCCTCATCTATAGAATTCAAGAACACATGGAACTCCTCCAAGGCCTCCATGGTTCCAGTCCAAATGAGGAACACGTCATCTTTGTACCTCCACCACGTCAAGACGTGTCTGAAGTGGGGAGATACATAGATAAGGTGCTCCTCAAGTGACCTCACGAATATATTTGCATAAGTAGGCGCGACGTTGGAACCCATCGCCGCGCCTACCCGTTGCAAATAAAATCTACCTTGAAAAAAAAAGTAATTACAATACAACGTGAGTTCCAAAAGTTCCAACAGGAATTCCTGCACCCTGTCTGGGTATACAGAACCCCTCAATACCTCTTTCACTGCCTGCACACCCCTTGTATGCTCTATGGATGTGTAGAGAGACACGATGTCAAACGACACCAAGATACATTGCTTTGTAAGTTTAAAGTTATCCAATTTGTTCAAAAAATCACCTGTGTCTCTGATATATGATTTAGCGCCCGTAGCAAATTGTCTCAAAACTCTATCCAAGAAAATCACAATGTTTGAGCATATAGATCCTCTGCCCGAGATGATGGGACGCCCCGGAGGGTCCCTCAGATTCTTATGTATCTTGGGCAATACATATATCAGAGGAGTAACAGGTGATTAAATGGTCAAAAACTCTTTAAGTTGTTTATCTATAACATCATCATGTAGTGCTCTGTTCAATAGACCCTCAATTCTCCTAGCGATATCAAATCTGGGGTCCTTACTCAAAATTTCATACGTGTCGCCTTCCGTCAATTGTCTATTGATTTCCTGTACATATTTGGCAGTGTCCATAACCACGATCCCACCACCCTTATCAGCAGGTTTGATGGCGAGATCGTGGTTATTGGACAAACAATTCAATGCCCTCATTTCCTCCGTAGTCATATTTGGTCTAGAGAAAACATTCCCCTGACACTCCTGTCTAAGACATGCAATATCTCTATGAAATGATTCCATAAATACTTCCATAGCATGTGAACCAATGATAGGTGTAAAATCACTTTTAAGATGAAGGTCAAATTGTTTCAAGGTTAACCCTGTACTATGTGTATCAGATACCGTCTCTTTTTTAGGGTCCAGGGAGCCCGAGTCGAACCACACCCTCAGTTTAAGTGCTCTGAAGAGGCGGTTCAAGTCAAGCTCCAACTGGAACCAATCCATATGCGCCTGTGGGCAAAATGATAATCCATTATTCAAAACACTACATTCATGTTCATCCGATGTATATGATGATATATTTACCACCACATCAGGTACATTCATTTTTTCTTTTGTGGTCTGGCTGAATTGAGTCTCTGTGGGCGTTGTATTCTGCCCTTTCTTAGATCGTCGGTGTCGGCAGCCTCCCCTCCTTGTGCGCCCCGGAGAGATGAGGCTTGCTCCCCTAAAAAAGAGGGCATGTTGGAATCAATTGATGTTTCCACAACATTTTGTCTGTCAAACTTTGTCTTGTGATCTTGCGTTTTCTTCACCGGTTTTTTCATTTCATTATTCCTTGATATTTCCCATATGTATACACGTCCTGTTAAGTAATCTTGTTCATCTCTATACCATTTGCCTTTTAGTCTCTTCTAATTCCCCACGCATATTGGATAGAAATGCCTGTTGTTTTTCAAAAAATGTAGAAAGATCATTCTCCGTCATATTCAGTTTCAAAGCTTCTTCCAAAGCCTGCTTTTTCATTTTTGATACATTAAGATCTTTTTGCAAATGTTCAATATTCAACAATAGTATATCGAGAGCATATTTATTAGAAATTGCTTCAAATTGGGACCGAAATTCCATATCCTGAGTGAACATATTGGGTTTCAACCTTGTTCGAATCCCTCTTGGTATCCGATTACATTTGTGGTATTGTACCAACGTTAGCAAATGCAGTTCCAATGAGAGGACTTTCTTTGTACAGGTCTCATAGTCCCTTTTAAGGTTAATCACAGATGGTGTGTTCAGAAATCTGGCTTCCCCCTCCACACCACTCATGATTCTTTCAATATCCGAATCATTGTACGAGAAAACATGTGTCTCATTAGATAAAGTTCTGGTATCCATACCTTTTGCTCTTTATAAAGCGTTGATGGAAGAAACAGTTAAAACCAATCTCGGGTGCAGAGCCTTGTAATCCTTATTCAGATAAAAGCCCAAATCAGGCAGCACTCCTCCAGTGTATACCAATGGTCCAATGGTGCACGCGTCCACCCCTGGTTATGGGGTCTCTTTACAACTCCAACAAATTGGCGCAGCACTCCTTAGGTAAAAATGAACAAAATTGTGTTTATTCACACATGTTAACACAGCAACGTTTCAGCTCTCTCACAGAGCCATTTTCAAGCCAAGTGAATAATACATATCAACATTGTGTATTTATACAAAATTCATTATTGATTACACATGTGTATCATTAAAATCACGTGATAAATAACATAAAAAAGTCCAATGTGTCATTAATTCATTCTGTGCAAAATTCATCCAAGGAGCTCCACGTCCCGCTCCACTGGAACAACTGATTGTGTATAATAAGGTACATGGTACAAAAAGTGAAAGTGCTCTTGTGCATATACATAAAAAGAGAAAACCTGGCTTGCATCATACCCAGGACATGCTGGAAAATAAAATAGGAGAACAGTAGTTATGCAAATTAACTTTACCTTGGCATCAATCACTTTACATATATGCACTGAAGATGGAGACTTCACCATGCTCGGCGTGCGTCTCTTCTCATTGCGCATGCCCTACACTCCTCCCGACGCATGCCTCCTTGTATCCATGTCTTGTCTCGCGGGAAGAGCCGTGCTCGCGACGACTGAATCATCGCGCCTGCGCATCCTCATTCCACCGCGAACTCGTCCATGTCACTAAGGGGCAGTAGATCGGGCAAACGTGTATCTATATCAATGTTCATAGGATCAATCCCGTGTCCCTATATCCGCCCATTATGAATCTACTATTATAAATGAAGTCGCATCTCCCTGGACTTAGATTGTGCCAATACACTATCTTTGTCATAAAATGTATGTCAGACTTAAACATAAAATTCCTCCTATAATTTCCTGCTTCTCTATGGCAGTCTAATCTCACAAAGCATTTTTTTGAAGATAACCACAAGTTATATAAAAAATTGCATAATTCACCTGTTACAACAATCCAAAAACCAAAAGGCTAACATGAGTCTAAGCTTCAAAGGTACCTCAGAGAGATCTTTATCTGAACATGCCAGTGGTAACCCTAAAATCCACGTTGAGCCCCATAGGTTTCAACGTGTTAAGACCAAAACACAATTTTGTTCATTTTTACCTAAGGAGTGCTGCGCCAATTTGTTGGAGTTATATATACTGTATATATACAGTATATGGTATATATATATATAAATATATATATATATATACACACAATAAAGAGAGAGAGATCTGTCAAGAGGTGAGTATATAAGGGAGCAAGTGAACAGTCAGTTCCAGCATTTACCAAACGTGATCCAAGGATGGCAGTGAACTGGAGTCATGTACGTCTATGGCTCACTGATCCATTTACAGAAGAAACTGTAGCTCTGAAAGGTGCGGCTGGAGAGTGGTAAGACTTATCCTGACCTCTGCCCACCACCAAAAGCATTCTCGATGGGCACATGAGCTTCCGGAGTGGGCCATGAGCAATGGAAGAAAGTAGTAATTTTCTTTTTTATCGCATGGGGACAGACAGTTATGTATACATTGCATAATTGGGGAAGAGATGGCACCAGAATAAATTTCAAACGCGAATTTACGCAAATGTTCGCGAACAGGCGAACAGGGCGAACTGCCATAGACTTCAATAAACAGGTGAATTTTAAAACCCACAGGGACTCTTTCTGGCCACAATAGTGATGGAAAAGTTGTTTCAAGGGGACTAACACCTGGACTGTGGCATGCCGGAGGGGGATCCATGGCAAAACTCCCATGAAAAATTACGTAGTTGACGCAGAGTGTGGTAAGTTGAATTCGCAATGCGATTAATATAACCTGCATTAATCGCATTGCGAATTCAACTTAGAGATGGGTTCCTAATGGTTGTATTGCTAGAATATAACGAAGATTGAGAATATAGCGCTATATTATCAATCTTTATTATATTCTAGCAATACAACCATTAGGAACTCAGATCTAAGTTGTAATCGCAATGCGATTAATACGGGTTATATTAATCGCATTGCAATTACAACTACTAACACTGCAGCTTCAGAATGAATCTAAGATGGGTGCCATCCTTGCTTTTTGATAGGAGGTGGGAGGGTCTGGGAAGAAGGGTATGCTGATTGGCTGAAATGTGTCTGCTGACTGTGAGGTACAGGGTCAAAGTTTGCTCAATGATAAAGTATAGGGGCGAACGCGAACATCGCATATGTTCGCCTGCCTCGGCAAACGCGAACAAGCTCCTTCTAGAGATTTACTGGTGTGTTTACAAACATGGTGAAGTCAAGAGAATGGTCCAGGAAGACAAGAGAAGAGGTGATTTCTCTTCACAGGAAGAGCAATGGCTATAAGAAGATTGCAAAGATGTTAAACATACCAAGAGACACCATAGGAAGCATCATTCGCAAATTCAAGGCAAAGGGCACTGTTGAAACGCTACCTGGTCGTGGCAGAAAGAAGATGCTGACTTCAACTGCTGTGTGCTACCTGAAGCGCAAAGTGTTGAAAAGTCCCCGTGTGACTGCTGAGGAACTGAAAAAATATTTGTCAGATGCGGGTACTGAAGTTTCAGCTCAGACAATAAGGCGCACACTGCGTAATGAAGGCCTCCATGCCAGAACTCCCAGGCGCACCCCCTTGCTGTCTCCAAAGAATAAGAAGAGTCGACTGCAGAATGCCAAACGTCATGTGGACAAACCACAAAAGTTTTGGGATAGTGTTCTGTAGACTGATGAAACAAAATTAGAACTGTTTGGGCCCATGGATCAACGCTATGTTTGGAGGAGGAAGAACAAGGCCTATGAAGAAAAGAACACCTTGCCTACTGTGAAGCATGGCGGGGGATCAATCATGCTTTGGGGCTGTTTTGATTCTACAGGTACAGGGAAGCTTCAGCGTGTGCAAGGTACCATGAATTCTCTTCAGTACCAGGAGATATTGGATGAAAATGTGATGCAGTCCGTCACAAACCTAAGGCTTGGGAGACGTTGGACCTTTTAACAGGACAATGATCCCAAGCATACCTCCAAGTCCACTAGCAGCCCCTTCACAGGAGTAATGCTCTCTGTGCCCCCTTCACAGTAGTAATGCACATTGTGCCCCTTCATAGTAGCAATACCCATTGTGCCACCTTCATATTAATAATGCCTATTGTGTTCCCTTCATAATAGCAATGCCCTCTGTGCCCCCTCTATAGTAATAATGCCCATTGTGCTCCCTTCATAGTAGTAATGCCCATTGTGCCCTATCACAGTAGTAATGTCCATTGTGCCGCTTCACAGTAGTAATGCCCAATGTGCCCCCTTAATAGTAGAAAGTCCCTCTGTTCCCCTTTGTAGTAGTAATGGCCTCTGTGCCCCCTTTGTAGTAGTAGTGCCCTCTGAGTCCCCTCCATGGTAGAAGTGCCTTACGCTCACAGTCCTCTCTCCCCTGCAGACACAGATCGCTCGCAGGCTGGCAGCTGGATCTGTGCCTGCAGGCTTAATGGTAAAACAGGGAGAAGTCTCCCTGCTTCATCATTCAGTGCGGGAGAGACAGAGCACGGGGAGCTGAGCGGTCAGTGAGTGACAGGACTGCAGCTCACGGCGCTCCAGCAATGAGCACTTCCATCTCTATTGATGGAAGCGCTCATTGCTTTCTGGCTCTGGCATCCCCATAAGAGTGCCCCCCCTTAAAGGGAACCTGTCGTCAACTTTATGCTGACCTCACTTAGGGCAGCATAAAGTAGTGACAGAAATGCTGATTTCAGTGGTGTGTCATATATTAGCTAAAAGTAAGAGGTTGCTGAGAAACAGCATCATAACCATTGCAGCACAGGCCTTGAAAAGAGTCAAATCTACCTAAGAGTCCTGGTTATTATAATCTCCTGCTCTCTCGCCCATCTGCTGATAATTGGCAGTTCTCTCCTAGAGAGAAAGGGAGAAAACTAGGTAGAAGACTGTCAGTCATCAGCAGGTGGGCAGGGAGAGCAGGAAGTCATGAATAACCATGACTCTTCTCAGGTGGCCGTGACTCTTTTCTAGGCCTAGTCTGCAATTTTTGTGATGTTGGTTCTGGGCAACCACTTACTTTTAAATTATAAATGACAGACCGCTGAAATCAACTCACCTGTCTCTACTTTATTCTGCCGTTAGTATAGGCAGCATAGAGGTGATGGCAGGTTCCCTTTAACATGCCACTGTGTACAAGTGTTTCAAAAATCTGAATTTGAGGAGCACGAAGAAACATAGAATGTCTCAGCAGATAAGAACCATTTGGCCCATCTAGTCTGCCCAATATACTGAATACTATGCATAGCCCCTGGCACTATCTTATATGAAAGATGGCCATATGCCTATCCCATGCATGCTTAAACTCCTTCACTGTATTTGAAGTTACCACTTCTGCAGGAAGGCTATTCCATGCGTCCACTACTCTCTCAGTAAAGTAATACTTCCTGATATTACTTTTAAACCTTTGCCCCTCTAATTTAAAACTATGTCCTGTTGTGGCAGTTTTTCTTCTTTTAAATATTCTCTCCTCTTTTACCGTGTTGATTCCCTATAAGTATTTAAAAGTTTCTATCATATCCCCTCTGTCTCTTCTTACTTCCAAGCTATACATGTTAAGGTCCTTTAACCTTTCCTGGTAAGTTTTATCCTGCAATCCATATACTAGTTTAGTAGCTCTTCTCTGAACTCTTTCCAAAGTTTCAATATCCTTCTGCAGATATGGTCTCCAGTACTGCACACAATACTCCAAATGAGGTCTCACTAGTGCTCTGTAGAGCGGCACGAGCACCTCCCTCTTTCTACTGTTAATGCCTCTTCCTATACACCCAAGCATTCTGCTGGCATTACATGCTGCTCCATGACATTGTCTGCCCACCTTTAGGTCGTCTGATCAGGGCACTTTCTAGGGAAATTTACCAACAGGGCGAAAATCAAAAAAGCGCCCCCCCCCCCTTTCCAGATTAAGTCCGGATCTCTGCCGTACCGCATTGTAGTTGATTGCGGCGGCGGGAATTGAGTCTGCATCCAGCAGTGCCGGATCCAGTGAATTCCAGCAGGCTGTTCTCTGCCGGAACAGCCTGCCAGAATCAGTAACACAGTTGTGAAAGTAGCCTAATGCAGCCCCACATACCTCTTACATCCAGTGACGTCTCCTGTGATGTAGATGTTCTCTTTCTTTATCTTCTCCATTCAGATCGGACCGCCATGATGATTTTTTTCAGCCATCTCTTCTCTCTGCAGAGTTTGACAGACATCTTAGTTTCCTACTTTTCCATCATCCTCCCACCTTCTCAACATCCCATCATGCACCCCCAAAACTATACTGCATAAACTGATAAACCCTCTGAAAATACTAGTTACACACAGATAGCCCCCCCCCCTTTAATAATTATTGGAACACAATGCTCTAAAAAAAAAACTGCACCCAGGAAATAGTGTCCCTGACACCAATAGTGTAACCATAATGTCCCCCAAAAATAAATGTGCTTAGCTGATACTGTGCCAGGGTGCCCCCACAGTAATAGTGCTCCACAAAATCACAACTATAGTAATAATTCTGTGCCAGAGTGCACTTAGTAGTAATAGTGCTCCTACAGTGCCCCCAACAGTAATTGTGTCCCAAAAGTAATAATGCTCCCATAGTCCCCCAGTTGTAATAAAGCCCACCATAATGCCCCTGTAGTAATAATTCTCTTTATAATGTGTGACAGTAGAAAAACACCCCCTTATAATGTGCAAAAGTACAAAAAATGCCGTGCTGTGTGTCAGTAAAAAAATAAAATAAAAACATCTCTTAGTGCCCCCAGCAGAGCCAATGTCCCCAGAGTGCCCTCATGTGTTCCAATGACCCGTACTGTGTGCCACTAGAAAAAACACTTAGTGCCCCCAGTTGAGCTTAGGTGCCCATAGTGCCCCTTTAATTTGTGCCAGTATAAAATACTCCTATATAGTGCCGCCAGAAGATGCCCCATAGTGCCCCTTCCCCTCCCCATAGTGTCCTCCACAATGTGCCAGTATAAAATGCCCCTATAGACTGCCCCACATAGATGCCCCCATAATAATCCTCTCTCCCCTTCACCATAGTGGCACCAAAAAGGGTGCTAGGATTAAATGCCCCTATATAATGCCCTCATAGTGCTCTTTTCCCCCACTTCTCCATAGTGCATCCCCATAATGCGTGCCAGTAAATAGGGTCCCCAGTAACTGCTCCAATAGTGCTCCTTTACCCCCCACTTCTCCATAGAGCCCCCAATGAGTGCCAGTATATAGGGCCCCCAGTATATGCCCCCATAGTGCTCCTTTCCCCCCCACTTCTTCATAGAGCCCCCCAATAATGTGTGCCAGTGCATAGGGCCCCTAGTAGTTGCCCCCATATTGATCCTTCCCCTCTTCTCCATAGTGCCCCCATAATGTGCCAGTATATATGGCCCCCATGGTGCTTTCCCCTCTTCTCCATAGTACCCCCTCATATTGTGCCAGTATATTGGGTCCCCACAGTGCTTCCTCACTTCTCCATAGTGCCCCCCCATATTGTAGCAGTATATAGGGCCCCTATAGTGCTTCCTACTCTTCTCCATAGTGCCCCCCATATTGTGGCAGTATATAGGGCCCCCATAGTGCTTCCCCTCTTCTCCATAGTGGTCCCCATAGTGCTTTCCCCTCTTCTCCATAGTGCCCCCCATATTTTGGCAGTATAAAGGGCCCCCATAATGCTTCCCCTCTTCTCCATAGTGCCCCTTCATATTGTGCCTGTATATAGGTCCCCCATAGTGCTTCCCCTCTTCTCCATAGTACTCACCCCCCATATTGTGGCAGTATATAGGGCCCCCATAGTGCTTCCCCTCTTCTCCATAGTGGTCCCATTAGTGCTTTCGCCTCTTCTCCATAGTGCCCCCCATATTTTGGCAGTATAAAGGGCCCCCATTATGCTTCCCCTCTTCTCCATAGTGCCCCTTCATATTGTGCCTGTATATAGGTCCCCCATAGTGCTTCCCCTCTTCTCCATAGTACTCACCCCCCATATTGTGGCAGTATATAGGGCCCCCATAGTGCTTCCCCTCTTCTCCATAGTACCCCCCCCATAATGTGGCAGTATATAGAGCCCCCATAGTGCTTCCCTTCTTCTGAATAGTACACCTTCATATTGTGCCAGTATATAGGGCCCCCACCCCCCTTCTTGCCACAGTATACTATAAATAAAAACAATAAACTCATATACTTACCTTATGCTGCTGTCAGTGATGCGATGCAGGCCTCTTCCCGCGCTGTACGATTCAGGCGGTGCGATGACGTCATCGCGCCGCCTGCGCAGGCAACTGATAGGCTACAGGCTTAGTGCCTGTAGCCTATCAGAGGACTGGGCAAGGCGGACGCCTCTCCCCTGCTCCTCCGCACAATTTATCTGTATTGCTGTCCTGAGGACAGCGATACAGATGAATATAGAGATGAACGCTTCCACAGCGGAAGCGCTCATCTCCACTCCTGCTGCCTCCGGACATAAAGGGCCCCCCTCCGGCGCTGGACCCTGCTGACGGCGCCCCCCTCTTCTGTCCTTATGCAGTCGCACCCCTCGCCCGCCTGTAGAAACGGCCCTGCGTCTGATATAATGACCCCTAAATCCCATTCCTCAGATACTGGGGTTAGTACTGTATCACTGATTTTATATTCTGCCCTTGGGTTTTTCCGCCCCAGGTGTATTATCTTGCACTTATCGACATTAAATTTTAGTTGCCAGATTTTTGACCATTCCTCTAGTTTTCCTAAATCCTTTTCCATTTGGTGTATCCCTCCAGGAACATCAACCCTGTTAATATGGGTCCCAGAACAGATCCCTGAGGTACCCCACTGGTAACAATACCATGGTTTGAATATACTCCATTGACTACAACCCTCTGTTTTCTGTCCTTCAGCCACTGACTAATCCATTCAACAATATGTGAGCCCAAGCTCAAAGACTGCAGTTTATTGATAAGCCTTCTATGTGGGACAGTATCAAAAGCCTTACTAAAGTCCAGATAAGCGATGTCTACTGCACTTCCGCCATCTATTATTTTAGTCACCCAATCAAAAAAGTCAATAAGATTAGACTATCTCTTTTTGGGGAGAGAGCACCTTAATCGACGTGAGGAAACTTACAGTGCCTTGCAAAAGTATTCACCCGCCTTGACTTTTTGCCCACAACTTTAAAGATGTTGTTTTTATTATTATTATTATTATTGTGAAGCAAACAACAAATAGGACAAAATAACAGAAAAAAGTCAATGTGCATAACTATTTATCCCCCTAAAGTCAATACTTTGTAAAGCCACCTTTTGCGGCAATCACAGCTCTAAGTCGTTTTGGATAAGTCTCTATGAGTTTGCCACATCTTACCACTGGGATTTTTGCCCATTCCTCCTTGCAAAACTGCTTCAGCTCCTTCAAGTTGGATGGTTTGCGCTTGTGAACAGCAATCTTTATGTCTGACTACAGATTTTCTATTGGATTGAGATCTGGGCTTTGACTCGGCCATTCCAACACATTGACATGTTTCCCCTTAAACCACTCAAGTGTTGCTTTAGCAGTGTGTTTGGGGTCATTGTCCTGCTGGAAGGTGAAACTCCGTTCTAGCCTCAAATCACACACATAGTGGTACAGGTTTTGCTCAAGAATATCCCTGTATTTAGCACCATTCATTTTTCCCTCAACTCTGACCAGTTTCCCAGTCCCGGCTGCTGAAAAACATCCCCACAGCATGATGTTGCCACCAGCATGTTTCACTGTGGGGATGGTGTTCTTTGGGTGATGTGATGTGTTAGTTTTGCGCCAGACATAGCGTTTTCGTTGATGCCCAAAAAGTTAAATTTTAGTCTCATCACACCACAGCACCTTCCTCCATACATTTTAGGAGTCTCCCACATGCCTTTTCGCAAACTCCCAATGTGCCTTTTTGTTTTTAGCTGAAAGTAATGGCTTTCTTCTGGCCACTCTGCCATAAAGCCCATCTCTATGGAGCGTACAGCTTATTGTCATCCTATGTACAGATACAGCTACTCCAGGGTTACCTTAGGTCTTTGTGCTGCCTCCCTGATTATTGCCCTCCTTGCCTGGTCTGTGAGTTTTGGTAGGTGGCCGTCTCTTGGCAGGTTTGCTGTTGTGTAATGTTCTTTCCATTTGGTTATGATAGATTTGATGGTACTCCTGGGGATCATCAAAGATTTGGATATTTATTTTATAACCTAACCCTGACTTATACTTCTTAACAACATTGTCCCTTACTTGTTTGGAGAGTTCCTTGGTCTTCATGGCAGTGTTTGGTTAGTGATGCCTCTTGCTTAGGTGTTGCAGCCTCTGGGGCCTTTCCAAAAAGGTGTGTATGTGTAATGACAGATCATGTGACACTTAGATTGCACACAGGTGGACATCATTTCACTAATTATGTGACTTCTGAAGGAAATTGGTTGCACCAGAGCTATTTATAGGTTTCCTAACAAAGGGGGTGAATACATACGCACATGCCAATTTTCTGTTTTCTATTTCTAAACAATAGATGTATTTATATATTTTTCTCATTTCACTTCACCAACTTAGACTATTGTGTTCTGATCCATCACATTTGGTAATGTACCAAAATATGAAAAACGTCAAGGGGGGAGAATACTTTTGCAAGGCACTGTATATGCCATACATGCTCCTTTGGACTTCTGGGAAGAAAGGGATTCCGTTGAGCTCCTAACAAGCTCTGCCTCTAATGTCTCCAGATGTAAGGCAGCTATAAGTCAATGTTCTACCCTTTATTAGGCCTTCAGACATAACTCAGATATTAAATAAGTCAGCACCTCATCTGCAGACAGCTATTTTGGGGTGCCTGCCCCTCATCAGTGCAGTGCAGAGCAAAGAGTACTGACTTAACTGGGTGAGAGGGGGACACCATATATGCTGTCCTATTTAATATCCGAGTCATGTCTCAAAGCCTATTTACAGGGTCGAACATTGACTTAAAGGATTGTTGCCTTACACCTGGTGGCATAGAGGCAGAGCTTGTTACGAGATCTTTTGCATCCCTTTCTTCCCAAAAATCTGAAAGAAGAGGGTGAATAAGACTTAAAGCACTTAAAGCACTCTGCACAACATCTTGTTTAACCCCTTAAAGACCAAGCCAGTTTTCACCATAAGGACCAAGCCACATTTTGCAAATCTGACATGTTTCACTTTATGTGGTAATAACTCTGGAACAATTTTAGTTATATAACCATTTCTGAGATTGTTTTCTCGTGACATATTGTACTTCATGTTATTGGTAAATTTGAGTTAATATGTTTCACCTTTATTTATTTTAAAAAAATCAAAAATGTACAAAAAATTTCGAAAAATTCACAATTTTTGAAATTTGAATGTCTCTGCTTTTAATGATTGTAATGACTCATACAATAGTTGTTACTGTACATTTCCAAGATGTCTACTTCATGTTGGCATCATTTTGAAAATGTCATCGTATTTTTCAGGAAGTTGGAAGGCTTAACCATTTTAAGAATTGCTTCTAAAATTCTAAGAAAATTTCCAAAACCCTCTTTTTAAGGACCAATTCAGTTAGGAAGTCACTTTGTGGGGCTTGCATAGAAGAAACCACCCATAAATTACGCCATTTTATAAACTACACCCTTCAAGTTATACAAAACTGATTTTACAAACTTTGTTAACCCTTTAAGTGTTCCACAAGAATGAAAGGAAAATTTCACTTGTTTTGCAGATTTTCCATTTTTATCTATTTTTCCCTGTAACACAGCAAGGATTTTACCGAAACCCTCCATTATGAGGCCATAAACTGCTGTATAGGCACCCAGTAGGGTGCAGAGGGAAGGGAGGTCCTATGTATTTTGGAGGGTAGATGTCGTTGGGATAATTTTAAGTTGCCATGTCACATTTGAAGACACCCCTGATGCACCCCTAGAGTAAAAACTCCCAAAAAGGGACCATTTTGAAAACTACAGGATGAGGTGACAGTTTTGTTGGTACTATTTTGGGGTACATATGACTTTTGATTACTCGATATTATGCTTTTTGTGAGGCAAAGTAACCAAAAAATTGCATATTTTTGTTTTTTTTATTTTACGGCGTTCTCTTGACAGGATAGATCATGTGTTTTTATAGAGCAGGTTGATACGTGTATTTTTTCTTGTTGTTTCAGTTTTACATATATACATTTCTTTTATTTTTCTGCCAATTGTCTTGTGCAGCTGCTCTTTTTTGCAGGAAGAGCTGACATTTTTATTGGTACCATTTTTGGGAACATATGATTTTTTGATCATTCAATATGACAGTTTATTGGGGCGAGGTGACCAAAAAAATGGCTATTTTGGCACAGTTTTTTTTATTTTAACAGCATTCACCTGAGGGGGTAGATCATGTGATATTTTTATAAAGCAGGTCATTACGGATGTAGAAGTTCCTAATATGTCTATTTTTGAATTTTTATTTCAGTCTTATACAATAAAAGTAGGGCTGAAACGATTACTCGATTAAATCGAGTAATTCGACACAAAAAAATCATCGATGCAAATTTTTTGCATCGATGATTCGTTTGTGTCACGTGACCACGGAACGGGAGTGAAGCGTTTGCTATTACTCCCGCTCCGTGGTCTCCCGCTGGCTTGGAATACTCATCTTTCCAGCAGGGGGCCTCCAGAAGCTCCACAGCATGTCCATGGTCCCGCGCTGCTCTGCGCCTGACGTCACACAGCGCGTCAGGTCACGGCGCGCCTACGTCGGTAGGTCAGTTCAGCGCGGGACCATGGATATGCTGTGTAGTGTCCGGAGGCCCCCTGCTGGAAAGGTAAGTTAGTGAAACTGAGGGGGTGGGGGCCGACTAAAGCCGGGCGCCTGGAGTGCACAGCGTCATAGCAACCAATGACGCTGTGCACTCCCGGTGTCAGGAGGAGTAGGGCAGCAGAGATAATGGCACAGAGGGGGGACAGATGATGGCACAAGGTGGGGGGACAGATGATGGCACAAGGTTGGGGGACAGATGATGGCACAAGGTGGGGGGACAGATGATGGCACAAGGTGGGGGAACAGATGATGGCACAAGGTGGGGGAACAGATGATGGCACAAGGTGGGGGAACAGATGATGGCACAAGGTGGGGGAACAGATGATGGCACAAGGTGGGAGGACAGATGGCACAAGGTGGGGGGACAGATGATGGCACAAGGTGGGGGAACAGATGATGGCACAAGGTGGGGGAACAGATGATGGCACAAGGTGGGGGGAACAGATGATGGCACAAGGTGGGGGGAACAGATGATGGCACAAGGTGGGGGGAACAGATGATGGCACAAGGTGGAGGGACAGATGGCACAAGGTGGGGGAACAGATGATGGCACAAGGTGGGAGAACAGATGATGGCACAAGGTGGGGGGAACAGATGGCACAAGGTGGGGGAACAGATGATGGCACAAGGTGGGGGGACAGATGATGGCACAAGGTGGGGGACAGATTATGGCACAAGGTGGGGGGACAGATGATGGCACAAGGTGGGGGACAGATGATGGCACAAGGTGGGGGACAGATGATGGCACAAGGTGGGGAGCAGATGATGGCACTGGGGTGGGGGAACAGATGATGGCACTGGGGTGGGGTGGAGCTAAAGTCACTGGGGTAGGGTGGGGTGGAGCTGACGGCTCTGGGGTGGGGGAGAGCCGACGGCACTGGGGTGGGGGAGAGCCGACGGCACTGGGGTGGGGGAGAGCCGATGGCACTGGGGTGGGGGAGATCCGGCGGCACTGGGGTGGGGGAGAGCTGGCGGCTCTGGGGTGGGGGAGAGCCGGCGGCTCTGGGGTGGGGGAGAGCTGACAGTCTATTAATTCATTTTTTCTTATTAGATTACTCGATTAATCGTAAAAAATAATCGATAGAATACTCGATTACTAAAATAATCGTTTACTGCAGCCCTAAATAAAAGCATTTGTAAAAAAAAAAATAATGTTTTTGTGTTATCATTTTCAGAAAGCTATATTTTTTTATTTTTCTGCCAATCGTCTTGTGTAGGGAATAATTGTTTGTGAAAAGAGTTGACGTTTATATGTACCATTTTTAGGTACATATAATTTTTTGATCACTCAATATTACACTTTATGTGGCAAAGTGACCAAAAAATGGGTTGTTTTGGCAGAGTTTTTTTTTATGGAATTCACCTTAGAGGTTAGATCATGTGATATTTTTTATAGAGCAGGTTGTTACAGATGCGGCGATACATAATATGTATACTTATTTTTATGTATTTCAGTTTTACACAATAAAGGCATTTTTGAAAAAAAAATCATGTTTTAGCATCTCCATTTTCTGAAAGCCATATTTTTTTTTATTTTTGGGCTCATTTTTTGCAGGAAGAGATGACGGTTTAATTGGTACTATTTTGTGTTGCATATGTCTTTTTGATCCCTTGGTATTAAACTTTTTGTGTTGAAAGGTGACAAAAAAATGCCATTTTTGGTACAGTTTTTTTTTTTGTTGTTCACCTTAGGGAGTAAGTCATATAACATTTTTATAGAGCAGGTCATTACGGATGTGAAGATACCTACCGTATTTTTCGCCATATAAGACGCACTTTTTCCCCCAGAGGTGGGGAAAATGGCAGTGCGTCTTATATGGCGAATACTACCATTTTCCTATAGCTGAAGCCGATACATCGCACAGCCTGCGATGTATCAGCATGGAAGGAGGAGGGGCGGAGCCTAACACGCTGAGGGCTGCCTGCCGCCACTTAGCGTGATCAGCCAGATAACATTTAAAATCTTTAACTATGTCCCTTATTTCTAAAGCTCAGGACAGTACGCTCTGCTAACCTGCTATACGATCCTCTAGCAGGCAGAGCGGTGCGGCGGCAGGCTGGTGTGTAACGCCCTCACTGACGCCATCTGCCTGCTCCTCCTGCTTCATTCATAAAGTGAAAGGAGCAGGCAGATGACGCCAGTGAGGACGTTACACACCAGCCTGCCGCCGCACCGCTCTGCCTGCTAGAGGATCGTTATAGCAGGTTAGCAGAGCGCTACTGTCCTAGGCTTTTAGGAAATAAGGGGACATAATTAAAGATTTTAAATGTTATACAAGCAGTCACGCTGTTAGCGGCGGGCCGCCCGCCATGTGCTGCCAGGCTCCGCCCCTAAGCAGCCATGGGCCAGATGTTTAGAAAAGGGGGCATTCTGTGGATGACACTGTATTGGTGATCTGTGGATGACACATATAGCATAAGATGCTATATATGTGTCATCCACAGATCCAATCCATTACAGTGTCATTCATAAATGCCCCCATCACAGTGCTATCCACAGATCCCCCCATCACAGTGCTATCCACAGATCCCCCCATCACAGTGCTATCCACAGATCCCCCATCACAGTGCTATCCACAGATCCCCCATCACAGTGCCATCCACATCTCCCCACATAACAGTGCCATCCACAGATCCCCCATAATACTGTCATGCACAGATATGTCTACTTTTTAAACACTTATTTCAGTTTTACACTATAAAAGCATTTCTGAAGGGAAAAAAAAATCATGTTGTAGTGTCTCCATTTTCTGAAAGCTATATTTTCTTTACCATTTGGGCAATTGTCTTATGTAGGGGCGCAATTTTTGCAGGAAAAGATGACGGTTTGATTGGTACAATTTTGGGGTGTGTATGACTTTTTAATCGCTTGAAATTACACTTTTTGTGATGAAGGGGACAAAAAAATTGCATGTTTAGCACAGTTCTTCTTTTTATTTATTTTTTATGGAGTTCCCATGAGGGGGTAGATCATGTGATATTTTTATAGAGCAGGTCATTACGGACGCGACGATACATAATATGTCTACTTTTTTCAAATTTATTTCAGTTATACACTGTAAAATCATTTTTAAAGAAAAAAAATCATGTTTTAGTGTGTCCATTTTCTGAAAGCCATATTTTTTTTAATCTTTTGGGCGATTATCTTAGGTAGGGGTTGATTTTTGCAGGAATAGATGATGGTTTGACTGGTACTATTTTGGGGTACATATGTCTTTTTGATCGCTTGGAATTACACTTTTTGTGATGTAGGGTGACAAAAAAAATCTCAGTGTTTTTTTTTTACGGCGTTCACCGTGAAGTAGCTTATAGAGCAGGTCGTTACGGATGTCATGAGACCTAATATGTCTGTTTTTTATTTTTATTTTAAACCCGCTTTTATGGTGAGGGGGCTTTTTTTCTTTATTTGAAACTTAATTTTTTTTATATTATTAAAAAACACTTTTTTCACTTTTTACTTTTTATATTTGTTCTACTGTGGGATTTCCCTTTTCAGGGTTTGAATTGAACTGTCAGCATCTTACACAGTAAGACGCTGACAGCTGCCTAGGAGACCCAGCTTGCAGGCTGGATCTCCTGGCCTTCCATAACTGGCAGGCTCCGATGCCTGTGTAAGGCATCGGAACTGCTATGACAACCATTGGCCCCCTGTCATTGCAGCGCGGGGGGCCGATGGAGTCAGCACTGACCGTGGCATGTGAAAGGGTTAATCTGCCAGCATCGCCGCATACAACGATGCCGACGGATGCACCAGGGGCCCGGCTATCAGTAACAGCCAGAAACTGCATTCCCTCACGTACATGTAAGTGAATATGCGTGAAGGGGTTAATATAATATAGTTAAAACAGGTCTCCAGGATTTAACATATACAATGACCTGTCCTAGGGTGCTGTGTTTCGTTATCTCTCTCCCATAGAAAGGAATAGAGAACCTGAGCACATGACCGACTGTCAGCTCCTATTATTACAGGGGCTCCTTGTGGTATGGAGTCCCTGTTCTTGTGATTAGTGGATGTCCCAGTGGTAGGAATCCTACCTGTCTAATGATTATACCCTATCCTTTGAATAGGGGATAACTTTACATAACCACAATATCCCTTGAAAGTGAGGAAATGGTGCACATTTGGGTGAAAATCTATGTCTGCTTAAAAGTGATATGAACCAGAATATGTGGTACCAGTGGCAGGCAGTGGAGGCGGACCACACAGCTACCATGGGGTCCGTGGGGGAAGCGGGCCCAGCTGTGGATAAAAGGCCCTGCTCCCTAATTACACTTAATACAGGGGACCAGCAGAGATCTCACCACAAATTTGTCGAAACTTGACAAATACCACTGTGGAACAAGTTGTATTTTTCAGTGACACCATTGAATTTATCATATCTCTTTGTGGGGTGAAATTGAAAAAAAAAAACTCACAATTCTGCCAAGCTTTTTGGTGATTTTATATTATTGTGTTCATTGTGCATGAAAATGTGACATTATGTCATTATTCTGTGGGTCAGTATGCTTACAGCAAGACCAAATGTGTATAGTTTTCATTATGTTTTACTTAAAAAATAAAAAACGTATGAAAGAACAAACATTTTCTGAGACCCTTAACTTTTTTATATTTCTGTCTACAGAGCTGTATTATAACTTGTTTATTTCAGAGTGAACTGCAGTTTTTATTTGTTGCTGTTTTGGGACATGAATGACTTGTTCATCACTTTTCATTACAGTTTTTGGGGAGACAAGGTGACAAAAAAAATGGCGAATCATGGATTTTTTTTTTCTAATACAGCGTCCGCCAAGCAGGAAAAGTATTTAGATATTTTAATAGTTTGGACATTTTCAGACACAACATTACCCCTAATTACCCCATTTTTTTATAAATGCTACTGTAAGACAAGGCTATGGTTATACAAGGCGGTCTGAATGCATTACATTGTTGCACATTATTATGGTCCAACATTTTAGGTTATTGAAAATTGCCCTTCACAACCTATTGGAACTGAATAATTTATGTGTATGTGTTTTGTAGGCGGAAATGCGTTTTACATGACACTACATTACTTATCTACATTGCTGCTTTTGTTTGGATTGACTTTGTATTTGTCCTACATTGTAAGGACATACATTAATTTATAAACATACTTAGACATCCGTCTATATCTGCCCAAGGTTTCTGTTGTATTTTTAATGTCAATTCTTAAAATGACATTGCTCGACGCTGTTTAATACATCCTTTCCATTTTTCATTTGTTACACTTGGTCGTCCATGTAGAAACAATAAATCCTCATCTTTACAAGCAGACACACAAAACACTTGTAATCCTCAAGCTCAATGGACTGGTGTCCTAATAACATCATTTTTACATAGTTTGTGAATATGGCATTGTGTTTTCCTTAATTAGAAAAAGCACCTGAAAAATCTTTAATAATTGTTCATTAATGAGGTTCATCACATGTCCTCAGGTGGCCATTGATGGACATGGTTGAAGCGGGAGCTTACATATCATATATCACTTTGAGAACATTATAAGGTTAAAATGTGACAAAAATTGATTTCATATTTACTTTCTTATTTCAGAAACAACTAAGAGCAAACACATAAAATTACCCGAGAATTATAGAACAGTGAATTCACTCCATTTTCCCATGAATACTATAGCCCAGCTTTCCGTGGCTAAGAATGTAGCTGGAAATGAATATGCTAACAGAACTGGGTTTTAATGAAAAGGATAGTTCATGTTCAGATACACTGTAAGGCCTCGTTCACATTTCCGTTTTTCACTGACGTGTGCTGTACGCATTTTCTGCGGACAGCACGCGCACCCATTGATTTAAATCTGTCTGTTGACATTTCAGCATTTTTTTACTGACAGTAAAAAAAATCACGGGGACATGCACTACTTTGATCCGTGATGCGGACCAAGCACGCCCATTGAAGTCTTATGGGTACGTGAAAATCACTGACACACCTCCGTGTTGTGTCCGTGCTGCATCCATTTTTCACTCATAATAGGAGATTCTTTGGAAATTAATTTTCAGCTGTGCAATGTAAGTGAATTGTGGATGACACACGGATGGTAAAAAGGGACACACGGACCACCCACAGATCCTTCACGGACATCTTCACGGATGAAACACGTAAGCTTTTCTCACGGACGTGACACTGACACGGAAATGTGAACGAGGCCTCAAACCCAAACTAGATCTAAATGTTTGAAATCTAGACTCAACTGATAGTCTAGAAACTGTGTCACAATCCCTAAAGATCATGGCAGTGGTATGTGTGAGCTAAAAGGATTGAAAGGCTATGATTACTATTGAGCAAAGTATTCAAAAATTCGATTTGCCGCATTTCTTTGTAGTGGGTGCAATGACAGGGTAGCGGCAATTGCTCTGCTCTCCGTCATTGTACCCCTCAGATGCCGCATTCATATACTTACCTCATCCATTTGCTCGCAAAAGGGCCGGCTGCCGCCATCTTGATTGAAGATCTGGCACAAATATCGCTTGGCCCATGATGACGTCATCATATCGGCGTCATACGTCACCATGCATGGGATTTTCATGTAAGATCTTCAATCAAGATATTGGTGACTGTCCCATCACGGGCAATTTTTTACACAATTTCAGGGAAAATCAATTCCCTACCACAAAGCATGAGGAAATTAATGGAGTATGGAGTATGGTGTCAGAATGAAGACAAAAGCACTATACCCCGCTTACTCCAGTTTGTGGGGGGGGGGGGGTTGTAGCTGACAGATTCCCATTAATAGCCATCAAATTTTGATAAATTAAACCATCGAACACTATAGTACTCCAATAATTCTGTAAAAGAGAAGCTTTCAGGAAGCAAAACCATGGAATGAACTTGGGAGATATCCCCTTTGTATCATGGATATGGATCTATGGATCACTAGAGACTTGAGTTATGACCATTGACACTTTAGTGACCATAATATCTCTGTACAGCAAGGAACTGGACCAATCCCTCACCAATTCAGTGCAGATGCTCTGGTGGACCCCCATGTCTTTATTCACATTAGTCAGCACGTGAATGCTGCACCCAAGCTGTAGCCTCAATAGTCACGTTACCACTGGCATCATGGCTCCCATAGCTGGCGAGTGATGTCAGAAAAACAGCATACTGTATGACCACTGTGGCTACTGATTGTCTTCTGCAGACACTTGCTGTCCACAGATAAACCATGAACTGGGGCACCACTGGAGCATCTGTGCTGAACCAGTGGGTAATCTGAGAGATAAGTAGTATAGTTTGACTTGATAACATTTGGGCTGTTTTTGATTTGTGTTTTATTTTTTAGTTGGATATCCGCTTAAAAATGGACCTTTTAGCTCTCCTGACGTGTATTTTTTGTTTACACCTTGCATTTCCATAAAATAATAGGGCTGTCTTATCTGTTTTTTAAAACTTTGCATTATGCCATTTCTCTTCAATTCCTCTTGGAAATATTTAATTTGTTTGTTATAATTCTCCTTGCCACTGTCCTGGTCCAGTCCTCCCTATCCATATAGTAAAGGTAAAACCAATAATATTTCTACCTATCTCCATGTAACATAGGTTTCTGTATCTCCTATTCAGTTCATTGGTAAGTGAATGCAGACCCTCAGCCATTGGAATGGAAACCATTCTTGAGTTTAGAGGAGGTCTGATTGACATGATATGAAAGTGTTTCAGTATTTATACAACATGTACAGTATATGTTCAATATGTGTGGCAGGAAAGCATCCTGCCCATACCATATCCATAGGACCCCTGACATATACCAACAGAATTGTTCTAAAGGTACATGTTGGGAATATGGGCTGGAATTTTTTTTCAGTTTTACTAAAAAGCCTATTGCACACGAACGTGTGCGCCCCGTGCCCGTATTGCGGATCTGCAATACACGGGCACCATTCCGTGGCCATTCCGCATCACGGATGCTGACCCATTCATTTCAATGGGTCCGCAAATCCGGAGATGCGGAACGGTGCGGAATGGAATGACGGAACGGAACACTACGGAAGCACTACGGAGTGCTTCAGCGGGGTTCCGTTCCGTACTTCCGTCCCGCAAAAAGATAGAACATGTCCTATCTTTTTGCGGAACGGGCAGATCGCGGACCTATTCAAGTGAATGGGTCTGCGATCCGCTGCGGCTGCCCCACGGCCGGTGCCCGAGCATTGCGGGCCGCAATTTGCGGCCCGCAGCACGGGCACAGGGTGCACACGTTCGTGTGCAAGAGGCCAAAGGCATAGTTGCCTTTGCTTTTGAGTAAAAATGGCTCTGTAAAGTAGGCTTGTATTGTGTGCTATACATTTCTTTAGCATAAGACTCTATGTGCTATGTATGCCACTGTCTGATACATAGTGGCATGTGTCTGGCATCACGTGACAAATTGTAATTTAATGATAATAAAGCATTTCTTCTTTAAAAAACAAGGAGCTGTTTTACATTTTCTTTATAGTTCTTACCACCTTCTGAAAGTGAACACTTTGATGTCTTGTTTTTTATGTTTTTTCCGGTTTACTTGTTGTGGTAGATCTCTTCTGTACAACAAATATTCCCAAATCCATTTTTCACAGATATTTCTATGTCCTCTATGGCTTATTGCATTTGCGTGTGAATTATTACAGTGAAAGCAACTTAATTCTGCCATGCAAGTTGTAAATTGTGTCTCCTAGTTGATCTTTTATATCAACTCGACAATTCATTTTGTTTATATAAACGTCTGAAACACATTCACATAAATATGGAACAGGCAATAAACTGAAAGCAGAGAAATAAGATAATATGTGGAGATGGCACTGCCAGCAAACAGTCAGTCGAAAGAAACAAAATGGCTGTACTGCTGTACTTTTAGAGGTTGATCCTTTTCAGGACACAGAAAAATGGTGGAAATGAATAAGTATTTTTTATGTCACCATATTGTTGTCACACAATAAAAGAAGAAAGGAAAGATTTGCTTGTACCAAAACACTTTTGCATTCAGGAGTCAGGACCACAATATTACAGATATGAAAGTCTTGTTATTAAAAGGGAATTTAAAATCTCAGAAGGAAAGAATACAAGCTCATGACAAACTTTGAAACACTCAGATCAGGAATGTGTCTCATGGATTTATCCCAATGATATCTTGGGATCATCATATTCATGGACTGAATATACTCAGAAGTGTTCCTCAGCTCCAGTACTCAGGGCCCACCTCCTGGTCATGTTTTCAGGATTTCCTTAGTATTGAGCAGATGATATATATAGATGATATATATAGTGTCAAACCATCAGGACTTACCACAGGTATTCATTCTATGGTATCATGACTAGTGTTGAGAGCGAATTTTAATCACAAATATCGCCATTTAGAATATAGTGCTATTTATTCATACAAACAATAGTTCAAGTGGCTGCGGCTCTCACCTCTACCTTCAATCCAAGAAGCACGGAAAGGAGACCAGAACAGGGCCTTATGAAGCATCCAATAGAAAAATGGGATCCAGCTTATTGTGGAGTAAAAAAAAGTTATTTATCTTGTCTTGATGAAGGGCTGGATTTTGTAGCCCGAAACACGTCACTGTTGATGTCATTTTCTGTGATTTTGGTGGATTTTATATGATGAGCCAATAAAGAACTTTTTTTTACTCCACAAGAAGCTGGATCCCATTTTTCTATTGAGTGCTATTTATTCGTATTCACGAATAGTGTTGATCGCGAAAATTCTAATCGCAAATTTATTGCGAATGTCGTCGCTTAACAACATCCCTAGCAACCAATAGGAAAGTTGCCTACCCCTTAGTGTTGATCGCGAATATATTAGATTGCCGATTTTCACAATCAAGTAAATAATGACTGGAGATCACGAATTCTCGAATTTGCGAATTTATTGCAAATATTTGGCCAGAAATTAGCAAAATATCGCAAATTCGAATATTGCCTATGCCGCTTATCACTAATCATGACTGGCAGGTGGGCCCTGAGGACTGGAGTTGAGGAACACTTTATTAGAGGACATTAAAATGTTCAAACTCTTAATTAATAATTGCTATAGAGATGAGCGAATTTCTTGAAAGTTTAATTCGGATGATTCGCCGAATTTTACGAAAAAATTTGCTTTGCAACTAATTACTTCGCCACGAAGCGCGAAGTAGCAGGTGCAATGACAGGGAGCTGCGATTGCGCTGCCCCCGTCATTGTACCCCTCAGATAACGCATTTATACATGATCGCGGCATCTGAGTGTACAAACAGTGTGAAATTAACATTAAAAAAAAACATTACATTAAACTTACCGCGTCCATTTGCTCGCGACAGGCCGGCTGCTTCCATCTTGCTTGAAGATGTCGTACGAAATCACTTGCAGTGCGAGATTATGTCATCACGCCGGACAGGATTTCGGCCAAGATCTTAAAGCAAGATGGAGGCTGGCGGCCCTTCGCGCACAAATGGAGGCAGTAAGATTCAATTTCAGGATAAATAGATTCGCTGACACGAAGCACGAGGAAATTCGGCTACTAGGCTAATCGAATAATTCCTGAAATTCGGATCGAATTCCACTTCGTGGGATTCGATTCGCTCATCTCTAAATTACTACAAATATTTATTGCCTCAACTGTTTGTTTACTCCTCCACTCATACTTATCTGCTTTACATCACTTGTCTCATCTACCTCATTATTCCTATGTACTTTGATGTATAAATATGTGAATCTTCAGATACGGTCTTAAACGATGCCTAAGAAAGAGGCCTAAGTAGTCTCGAAAGCTTGCAATTGTATCATCATCTTTTCAGTTAGCCATTAAAAGGTATCAATCACTGAGAAATCGCTATTTCTTTATCTTCTGTGTTGCCATAAGCGTTAACAATGACAGCTTGTTTTCTTGGAAATGTAAATTGTAAAGTATTTCTTGTGCCATCACGCTGAACTGGCCACGCTGATGCTGTACACGCTGGTTGTACAGCGTCAGGGTGATAAAGCTGACTCCACCTTCAGAGAATATACTGGATAGCTGCCTCCTTGGCAAACCAACAGACTATTTATATATTGGTCATCAGAACATATGAGGCCCAGAAATAAAAAGCAAGTGAGAATACACTACTGGGCAGCGATAATTTAGGCAACTACTTTGTTTTACATATCTGAACTGGGGGCAAATCCTCTTGAAAACATAACAAGTGCTCTCTTTCAGGCTGTAAGTGGTAAAATATCATAATTTGCCTGCAGGCTGCAGATATAGCCTTTTAAGATTATGTGCACTTATATTATTCTGTTGTCTACATATGTATTCATTATGCTGTTTAAATGCTTATATTGCAGTGTTTATTCTTGTCACTACGTATTGTTGTTGTTGCAAAAACAAAAAACAGAAAATGAGCCCCATGGCAGGTAGAGGTCCCCTGTACTAGAAAAAAACTAGGCTTAAAGGGGTTTTCTGGGATTTTGATATTGATTACCTATCCTCTAGACAGACACAAAGAAATGCAACAGCACTCTGCAACCAGCACTCTGCCCTGCCTCTATGCTAGAAGCTATCAGAGGTCGTTAGTGTACATTTTGATCAAAAAGTAATAAGTCACTCACCACGCCAAGGCCGACTCTATGAGTGGTCCTAACGCTTCAGTCGTGCACACCTGGCTGGTTTGTCTGCCCTGGAGGCTGGTTTTAATCAGAGTATATAAACTGAACTTGCACTCATAGTACCTGCTAGTAACCATCTGGCTCCAGGATGAGTATATAGTGGGCTCAGCATGCATGTTGGTACCTGCATCCCTGTATTAAATGGAGGCTATTATGGCCCTAAAAATGGACTAAATGGAGGCTGTTATGGCCCCAAAAATGGCTTAATAAGCAGGGTGGATCCAGCATGCATGCTGGGCCTGCACTCCCTGGATTTTATGTGGCCGTTATGGCCCATAACAGGTAGGATTTAGCGTTAGGATCACTCATAGAGGCGGCCTTGACGTGGCAAGTGGCTTATTACTTTTTGATCAAAATGTACACTAACGACCTCTGATAGCTTCTAGCATAGAGGCAGGGAAGAGTGCTGGTTGCAGAGTGCTGTTGCATTTCTTTGTTTGTATGTATATTTGCCATAGCTGCATGCACCTGCACACAGGGGCATGCTGACTGACCCCCCCCCCCTTGTGTTTCTATCCTCTAGATAGGTCATCAGTATCTGATTGGTGGGGTCTGATACCTGAGACCCCCGCCGATCAGCTGTTTGAAAAGGCACAGGCACTCCTGAGAGTACTGCAGCCTTCTCTGTGCTTAACAAGCACAGCGCTCTACAATGTATAGTAGCTGTACTTGGTATTGTGCTCGGCCCCATTCACTTCAATGGGGCAGAGCACAATACCAGGCACAGTCGCCATATAGTGTACGGCGCTGTGCTTGTTAAGCACGGAGAAGGCTGCAGCACTCACAGGGACGGCATTCAAGGGGGCTAAATAACTAGCTGGTCTACAGCACTGAAAAAAAATGCAGAAGAAGCCAGAGTGGAATATGTGGTGGATTTTGACATAGACAAAATATGCTTTGTGAACAAGCCCTAAAGGTTTTCTAGATAATTTGCCTGTTTTCGTGCATGATGGGCACTAAAATGACCATAACCTATTAATCTTTCATCTCTAGTTGGTGCACATGTTCTAAAGCTCAAGGATAATGGAAAAGGGTGTTATGAAAACTTTTCATAAAGTTAGTTTCTCCTCTCCCAAGCACATTTCTGATGAGACATTCCTTAGGGTGGCCTGTGTCTCCACTTTTCCAATCTAAACATCAGACAATGTTGCTGCTGTCACACTTTTGTAATTTTACTTACAATACTTTCTTCTCTGCTCAATTTACCTGGGATCGATGGGTGTAATATATATTTTCTGGATCCTATGCTTAGCCTTTGCTCTCAGCATCTCCTATTTCCCTCCTTATCTTTCCAGCTACTGAATGAATGTGTTATGGGTCTTATTTCTTGCATTAAATAAACTGTCTGCATGTTGATGTATACAGTATGCTTTATACCTTGTTATAATGTATATTTTTAATCTAATTTTGGCTATCTACCTATATATCTATAGGGGCTGCAGCAGTTGCCGATGTCAACAGGCCCAAAAGCCATGGGGGTCCACTGGTCTTCTCACAACACTAGGTCTGGTTGTACTTCTTTGATGTCCTTTCTATTCTCCTTTGATGTTTGGCAAATTATTCGAAATCTGAGATGCTGTAGTTGATAAAACAGTGGAAGAAGATTTATAATGCATAGGGTGCCAGATCTCCCCCACTGTCATAAATAATATTGTAAAACTTTTTAATGTCAAAAGTAGCCATAGGTTAGCGCACAGTATTGGAAGGAAAGCTATAGAGAAAACTGCAGATGGGTGGCTGTAATGGTTAAAGTGTTCTCATAGCACATATCTGTACGAAGAGACTGCTGAGCTGTAAAGGAGATTACACTCCATCCCTATTACTTCTCAAATTGGTAGTGGTGTGTAGGGCTGTGCACTAACTAATGTGAGGCCCGTATCAGGAACTACAGCCCAAAAAGAACAAAGTTGGATGTTCAAGTAAAGGTTGAAACTAGAGTGCAAGTTCATGCATAGACCCAAAATCATAATGAGGTGTGAAAGCCCCCTCCCTCTGTTGAACATCTCAGAAGCTGCAGTCACTATTTGAGAAGTGGATGGCTCAAATAAGAGAAGATGTAACTGCGCTGTAATCACAGGCTGCTGGTGCTACATCGATGGGTCACCTAAGAGACACAGAGAGGCTGCTAAAAAGGTACAGACAGGCTTCAGCTGGCAAGCATGAGGAGGAGTTGTGCTGGGAGCCCAATATGAACTTTTGCATAAATCATTAGTTAAGCCCCTGACTAACCTGACATTTGGCTTGCAATTAAGATTAAGCACATAAGGACTGATTAAAGAAGTTAGAAACTTTAAAAAGTTACTGCTACTGAATGTTCTTTTTCATGTCAGCTATGCTTTTTGGATGGTTAAACTGGTTAAATGCTATTAGACACAGAAAGCCTGTCTTTGTGAGAGTCAAGTGTGAGTAAAAGGTTGCTGGACGTGTTCTTTTGTAAGCTGGCAGGGAGAAGCTCTCCAGCTGTTAGTGAGGGATGTTTTTTGTATAGTAAGTGCTGGACAGGACAGGATTTCTTTTGTTGTTTTTTTTTCATTTTATGTTTGCAACTTTCTCAATAAAACCTGTCTATGTCTCAGCTTACACCAATAAATCACTGCTAGCTTACTGTGGATGAAACAGACACATGTCCTTTGACCCCAGGAAAGGTTGATCACGAGCAAACATCTTACTATATAATATAATTTCATGGCATAATTATTAAAAAGTATTCATGCATTCCACAAATTTGTTTAAGCAAAAATACATTTCTATTCTTTTTACTCAAAGCAATGATATTACTAAATACCCATGACATAATTCATCTGGAACAAGTCAGCAAAGAGCTGTCAGATCATGAAGGTGTTCAATAATCATTCAACCGGACTAGAGCTATCCCAGGTTCCCTGAAGGGTAAAGGTTGTGCACCCTAGTGATATTCCACTGGGCTGAAATGTTTTCATTTCCATAATGTTTTATGATACAGCAGATGTTCCTTCTAACTCTTCAATCGTAAACATGACCTGTAAAAACTGCAAGGTAAGTGTCTTTTGATTAATTAGAAGCCATTCTAGAAGTCTGTTATTTTTATAACTCGAATAAAAACATTGAGATAATCATTTACCAACTATTTAATCTAAAGCACAAAATGAAATCCGGGTAGACAAATTTTAGTAGTGTATCACAAAGTGATTTATGGCCAAGCTTTCATAACACAACCCCCTGACTACATACAATGTCATACTTTATTATAAAGGATGTTGTACTTTCCATTACATCAAGGTCTGCAACTAACTTGAAGTGTGTATACTTCAGTGCTTTACTGCAACAGCAAAAGAATAAATAGCTCAGAGATGGAGCCACATTTTATGACAACACCAAGGTCTTTCAATGTTTTAGTTTATGAACAAATAAGCTTGACTCTAGCATATTAAGCAAAAAGAACAAGTAGAAAAATGCCCATGTACTTTATTTCTGCTGACAGCAAAGAGTGACCCTCAAGTGACAAAGAAACCCTAGGTGGGATATTAAAATGTGGCCATTTAAGTGCAGTCTTAGGTAGAAGGCTTGATAACATTGGTATGCTAATGGCAATCTATTTACTGCACAAAGTGACAAAAACATCAATCAAATCAGAAGAAGCTATTAAGGATTGTTAACTCCCTTCTAGATGGAAAGCAATGATTTCTTCTCTAACATAAATAAATATTCATGAGCCAAATCCATGTGAGAAATGTCACTAGTTATTGAAAGGTTTGTGCACAACTTCAACAAAAAGAATGACGACAAATTTTGACATATTATAGAGCAAACACTTTTTTATTCAGTCTTCCACTTCCAATGATGTTAACAAGTATACCCTAAATGTATAAGAAAATATGCTGCAGGAATCATCTAAGTTCAAGAGTTGAAAACTTTTTGATTATGTGCCAAGATGTTAACTGCGATTAAACGGGTTGGGGTCAATGGAATTCTTTGGAATATCTAATATCTTTTTTTCTGTTGTATTTCATTTTTCATTTGAGAAATTTACTGAGCATTATAACTCTAGATCAAATAAAGGTATTCTGACGTTCATATATCAGAAGGTGCTATCTATTAATTCTGTCAACATATCTGTTTCCCATGATTCTGGTTCTGGTTCTGTTGGGTGTCTGTCATGGTGTCATTTTACCAGACAGAACAGCACCGCATGCTATGCTACTTTGTCCAGCAATTTTTACTCAATCTGTGATGGAGGTTCTTAATGGAGCTTTCAGCACAGAGGTGAACACAGACTTATCGGGAACGAGTGTTCATAGTAACATTCGTTCCCACTAATTGGCCCGACAGTTGGGCCATGTAAAGCTGCCATTACATGAAGGAGTTTTGTTGACTTCTGGATCTATGCAAGTAGAAAATGCATAAATGTAAGGGATCCCCCATTATTCCCTTTAAGGTCATTTACATGAGCAAACAGCAGGCAATTATCATGAGTGAAACATTAATTCCTGAAAATTACCCGCTCTTTACGGGAGTTGAGAGTTGCATTTACATGCAGCAATCACCTCCCCTGTATTGGAATGAGCAATCGCTAGAGTGATCGCTCATACCCATATATATTTCTGAGCAGTAAATTGCTGCTTACACAGCACAAAATGCTGCCTAAAAAGAATAAGTTAGGCATCTGTTCGTTCACCAGATGATCAGCAGCATCTTTACATAAGACAGTTATTAGGAACGAGAGTTCCTAGGAACACACCTTTACGATAATTGCTTGATCATTGGGTCAAATAAAATGGCCTCTACTAGGGCTCATGTACCTCAGTATATGAGGGCCAATTACCAAATACCGTAAATCTTCATTTTCTCACTGGTGGTTTAGTAATCTGTATTTTAGAAATGGTCCTTAATGAAATAAAAAGAGAAAGCACCATACTGTGCAATGACTACCTGAGGATCCACACAGGATCGACTATGGTTTGTTCAGTTTCAATTTAATACAACCGCATCCGAATAGAACAGATGCATCCTGATGTATTTAATCGAACTGAAGCGTTTTGCGCCAGTTTAGAGATCCTCTTCCGGATCTCAAAACCGGAATACAAAGCGCAGATGTGAAAGTAGCCTGTCTCCTTGTAGACACAGTAGATAAACTGTAGCCAGCAAAGCTGAACAAAAAATAGCTAATCAGCAAGATCTGAAGGAAATAAATAGCAGGTAAGCATCTTCTGTAGGTACTGTAGGTACATATCCCTTTTGAGCTCATGGCTGCACAGTCACTTTAAGAATGATTAGGGACCATCGCCCACAGGTTCAAGCGGCATCTCTCAATCTTTCAGTCATTTCTTATCAGTGGGAATGTACATCAAAAAGGAATTTTACAACATGGAACATCTGAAATATATGGTATTTATAGGAATTCACTTCATAAGTGTTGGACAAGTGCACGTTTTCAGCTTTTTCCATATCATCTATATTCCATGAAGAAGCACTTGGGTCCCACTGATTTAACAGTTAGCATCTATCCTGGGCACAACTACCACGGTAGCATGTGTAATAGCTGTGATAAGTCCTTGTGGCCAAAAGAGCTCACCTCCACCTCTAGTAGAGATGGAATAAGTAAGCACTGAATAATAGAAGGGGAGAGTGGAAGGTGCAAACTGAGTGCTGGTTAATGGCTGATCAAGGAAAGGAGAACATGCACAGGGAAAGAATGGCAGCCAAAATAACCATGATTTTCTGCTGAAATGACTTAGTGGTGGAATGTGGACCCATTATATGTTTTATCCTGGGGGACTTTATGTATGCTGCATGGCTTGTTTATCTGAATGATGGCAGGTTACTCTAGATTGGAAATGTTTGCTACCTCCGAGGAGTTATGTTTTCACTTAAGTAGTTCCAGGCTACTAATACTCTGTGTGCTGTGTACTTGGTACCCAGTTGGGTTTTGGCACAAACGTTTGGGCTATTAAATTAAAAAAACATTCTTTCCGGAAACTTTAGTAAAATAACAAATCTGGCATATGTGCTGCCAGCATTATTGGTGCACACAGTGGTTGACATCTGTTCTGATAATTTAATTGCATGTATGTGCCATTTTGGCTTAATCAACATTATTTGTTAGAGTTCGTTGCTCGTCAATTAAACACATTTTCTGGCATATACAGTAGTAATCTCAGCCATCCTGGCTACCGATGCCAAAACATCAAGCGTAAAAATGCAAGTGCCACGTGACTTCATTACAACAGAATGGATCTAGAAGAGTACTAAATGGTACAGACACTCTTGTCTATTAGATATGCAAAGTAGATACAGTATGCCCTTCCATTTCTATGGTAGCTATGAATACTCCCAAATCTTTGCTGGCTATAAAGGAACAGGCAGCACTGAAGCTGATGCCCTCCAGTAGTGATGTCGCGAACATAAAATTTTCCGTTCGCGAACAGTGAACGCGAACTTCCATAAATGTTCGCGAACGTGCGAACAGTGCGAACTGCCATAGACTTCAATAGACAGGCGAATTTTAAAAACCAAAGGGACTCTTTCTGGCCACAATAGTGATGGAAAAGTTGTTTCAAGGGGACTAACACCTGGACTGTGGCATGCCGGAGGGGGATCCATGGCAAAACTCCCATGGAAAAATACCTAGTTGACGCAGAGTGTGGTAGTTGTAATCGCAATGCGATTAATGCAGGTTATATTAATCGCATTGCGAATTCAACTTAGATCTGTTCCTAATGGTTGTATTGCTAGACTATAACGAAGATTGAGAAATTAGCACTAAATTCTCAATCTTTGTTATATTCTAGCAATACAACCATTAGGAACAGATCTAAGTTGTAATCCCAATGTGATTAATACAGGTTATATTAATTGCATTGCGATTACAACTACTAACACTGCAGCTTCAAAATAAATCTAAGATGGATGCCATCCTTGCTTTTTGATAGGAGGTGGGAGGGTCTGGGAGGGAAACTGATGTACTAGCCCTAAAAAGGGCTTTTTGGGGTGCTGTCAGGACGCTGTCCTTACAGCAGAGATCTGATGAGTCTTTCAGGACTGGAGTGGACACTGAATACACTAGCCTAGCTATGGATTTCCCAATTAAATCAGCAGCAACTACACTGTCCCTCCTCTCACTAAGACTGCAGCTTCCGAATGAATCTAAAATGGATGCTGTCCAGGAGATGGGAGGGTCTGGGAGGGAGGGTATGCTGCTGATTGGCTGGAATGTGTCTGCTGACTGTGAGGTACAGGGTCAAAGTTTACTCAATGATAGGGGGTGGACCTAACATCGCATATGTTCGCCCGCTGCGACGAACGCGCACAAGCTATGTTCGTCGGGAACTGTTCGCCGGTAAATAGTTTGGGACATCTTATTTGCGAATTCAACTTAGAGATGGGTTCCTAATGGTTGTATTGCTAGAATATAACGAAGATTGAGAATTTAGCGCTATATTCTCAATCTTCGTTATATTCTAGCAATACAACAACCATTAGGAACTCAGATCTAAGTTTAATCGCAATGCGATTAATATAACCTGCATTAATCGCATTGCGAATACTACTTAGAGCTGAGTTCCTAATGGTTGTTGTATTGCTAGAATATACGTTATATTCTAGCAATACAACCATTAGGAACTCAGCTCTAAGTTGTAATCGCAATGCGAATAATACTTACAATTATTAATCGCTTTGCGAATCCATTTGATGCCTCTATTTGATTGTATATGACGGTTGACTATGACTATCACCAATGATCTGCTGCATCCAAAGCAAGATATCTGAACCACCCCAGGGGCCATTTGGGCGTTTTTGATTAAAACCTAGGGTCATTGTTTGACAGCATATTTTCTAAGCCATGTAGCTGAATATAGATTTGGGCAGAGTAATGATCTAGACTACCATATTTGTCTATACCAAATGTAAATATGCAACCAAATGTGGCAAAATACACAAAAAAAAAATTAAAAATTAAAAAATTATAAAAATGCAGATGCGTTTTTGATGCGTTTTCTATCAAAAACGCCCAAATGGCCCCTAGGGGGTTCAGATATCTTGCTTTGGAGGCAGCAGAAAGTTGGTGGTAGTCATAGTCAACCGTCATATACAATCAAATAGAGGCATCAAATGGATTCGCAAAGCGATTAATAATTGTAAGTATTATTCGCATTGCGATTACAACTTAGAGATGGGTTCCTAATGGTTGTATTGCTAGAATATAACGTATATTCTAGAAATACAACAACCATTAGGTACTCAGCTCTAAGTTGAATTCGCAATTCGATTAATGCAGGTTATATTAATCGCATTGAGAATTCAACTTAGATCTGAGTTCCTAATGGTTGTTGTATTGGTAGAATATAACGAAGATTGAGAATATAGTGCTAAATTCTCAATCTTCGTTATATTCTAGCAATACAACCATTAGGAACCCATCTCTAAGTTGAATTCGCAAATAAGATGTCCCAAACTATTTACCGGCGAACAGTTCCCGACGAACATAGCTTGTGCGCGTTCCGTTAGGAACTCAGATCTAAGTTGTAATCGCAATGCGAATAATACAGGTTATATTAATCGCATTGCGATTTACAATTACTATTACTGCAGCTTCAGAATGAATCTAAGATGGATGCTGTCCTTGCGTTTTGATAGGAGGTAGGAGGGTCTGGGAGGGGGGGTATGCTGATTGGCTGGAATGTGTCTGCTGACTGTGAGGTACAGGGTCAAAGTTTGCTCCATAATAAAGTATAGGGGCGAACGCGAACATCGAATATGTTCGCCCTCCGCGGCAGACGCGAACAAGCTATGTTCGCCGGGAACTGTTCGCCGGCGAATAGTTCGGGCCATCTCTACCCTCCAGTAGGTCACTTCACTTAAGGTCACTTCTAGCGAGATAATTGTCCAAGTGAAATCTTAGTCTATATAATCAAATAACTTTCTCATTGATCATGTAGATGGATTTTTGTATAGAAATATTTTCCTAATTTTGATATAGATTGTTAGTAGAGATGAGCGAAGTGTTACAAAATTTAATACGGCTGCTTCTCAAAATTTTACAAAAAAGAAAATATCGCTTCATGATGAATTATTTCATCACAAAGTGCATTTCTTTGTAAGTAGTGGGTGCAATGACACGAAGTGGTCCCAGATGGCGCGTTCATAGCTGATCGCGACATCTGATAGTTATAACACAGTGGAAAGCTTAAAAATAAAACAAAAAGAAATTCATACTTACCTGATCCATTTGCTCACGACGGGCAAGCCGCCACCATCTTGATTGAAGATCTGCCACGAAATCTCACACAGCCATGATTACATCATTGCGCCAGCTGGCATAGTGACGTCATACGTCACCACGCATGGGATTCTTCAAGCAAGATGGCTGCCATCGGGCTATTATGAGCAAATGGATCAGGTAAGTATGATTTTTTTTTTTTTTACACCATTTCAGGAAATCGATTTGCTACCACGAAGAACGAGGAAATTCGGCTTCATGGCAAATCGACTTTTCTCTGAAATTTAGATTGAAGTCCACTTCATGGACTTCGATTCGCTTATCACTAATTGCTAGCTTTCCTAAAATGATTCCAAAACTTGCCAACATTGCTTAACCCTACTTTATTTTATGGTGGCTGCTCTCCTCTTAGCAGCCCAATCTTGGATAGCGTGGGCGTACTGTGGGAGTGATGGGGGATTGGTAAGATGAGTAAGATTGGTAAGATGCTACTTTAGACCATTCTGACCTTTTGGTCAAACATTTTAAGAGTCTGGAAAATCCTTATAACCCTGCGATAACTGCCGTACATGGCAACAGGTTTCTGCTGTTTTAAAAAGCAGAGACCCAGGGTTAATGTGTGTGATCAGTGATAACGCCAATCACAAACATTTAACCCCTCAAAAGCCCTAGTGAAATGTGACTATGGCATCTGAGCGCTGAAATCCTATAAGCACGCATTTCCTGAAACGGCTTCCCATGTGGCGACCGGGGGTGGAGCATGCCTTCCTATCACTCTGATGCTCTGAGTCTCTCTGGAGAAACCCAGTGTTTCAGAGCTGTATGTCCTATGAAGGCTTGCAGATGGCAGGGCTCCATAGGATAGTAGCAAATGGAGCTTACAATGCAGTGCTAATGCATTGCAATGCAAGCTAAAAGTGATCACATATTAAAGCACCCTAGGGGAAGGGAGGGACTAAAGAAAGTAAGCAAGAAATAATAATAATGTTTTTAAAAATATGGGAAAAATACAAATTCAAATCACCCCCCTTTCTTTAGAATTAAAATTAAAATAAATAAAAACAAAATATAAACATAGGCATAACTGTGTCCAAAAATGCCTGTTTTACTAAAATATAATAATATTTATCTCACATTGTGAATGGGGTAACAGAATTTTTTTTTTGCCAATTCATAACTTTTTCATGTCCTCACTTCCTCAAAAAATTGAATAAACAGTAATCAAAAAAGTTATACACATGCTAAAATGGCATCAATAAAAACTACTGATTGCCCTGCAAATAATGAGCCCACACAGCTCCATAGACATAACTATAAAAAAGTTATGGAGGTCAGTATTAAAACACAAGTAAAACTATATAAATGTGGTATTTTTGTAGTCACACTGACCTGGAGAAGGAAAGTAACAGGTCAGTTTTATCGTACAGGGAACGTCTTAACAAAAAAAACTGTAAAACTGTGGTGGAATTGCATTTTCTTCCTAATTTTTACCCCATTTTTTACAGGTTCCCACTATATTGTATGCAGCAATCAATCATGCCATTAGAAAGTGCAACTTGGTCTGAAAAAAAATCCGTCATATGGCTGTGTGAATAGAAAAATAAAAAAGTAAAGGCAAGGAGTCAAAAATAAAAATGTAAAATCCTCTTGGGCTTAATAGGTTAATAAAATAATGAATTGTAGCATGTGAGGAGATCATAAAAATAAATGTATTCATTTAAAAGTAATAGAATAACCAAATCTAACAATATTATATGTGGGACTGGATTTTACATTTATTGACAGGAAATTTGGGGTAAATTTTGACAGTTTAATGTAATCACAGGACAGTGCTTTCCATCTTCTCATCCTATAACAACATTCACCTATTAAAGGTTGCTAATTTAGATCCACATATTCCCTCAACCAAGCTGATAATTTAATGCCAACAAATTTAAAGTAGAGCCAATATAAACTACCACCATGGTTCCAAAAAAATCTGTGTTAAATGAATGCGAACCTAAAGGGAGAAGGATCTATTTACCTTCATTAATTGAAAAACCTGAACCAAGCAACTATATTAACAATCCCCAAAAACCGTAATTAGACTTACCGGTAATTCCGTTTTCTTGAATCCACCATGACGGCCACAAGTGAGAGATGACCCGTGATCTCTGTAGGGGCAGGAATATACAAAGAGAGTTTAAATTGCCCCACTCCTCCTCACCCTCAGTGTACTTCCAAATTACCAAGGTAGGTGAGCAATGTGTGTGTGGGTGTCCATTTGAGTATCACTTCATACCCAAATCTATATATATATATATATATATGTATATATATTATATAAATCACGAAAGTCCACAGCACAAAGGTTCTGAGAGAGAACCCAAACGTTGCTGTATTTCATGTGTGAATAAAAGCACATTTTTCACTTTTAAGGAGTGCTGAGGACTTTCGTGATTTGTCTACTACCCTGAATCAAGGGGTTACCTTTGGCACCCGCTTTACTGCTGACTGAGGAGTGCTGCCCTATTTTTCATGTATATATATATTATATTATATTAAATTCCTATATTTTTTTTTTTGGGGGGGGGGGAGGGAATATATATGGGCCGCCATGGTGGATTCAAGGAAACTGAATTACCGGTAAGTCTAATTACGGTTTTTCATTTCAACCACCATGATGGCAGCTGGTGAGAACTAACAAATATTTACTTAGGGTGGGAAGCTGCCTGCAGTACTTTTTGTATGTTAAACTAAATACGCAGAGGCGGCCAGATTAGGAGATAACGTTTAACGAAGGTATTGATACTAGACCAAGTAGCCGCTTTGCAAATCTGATCTAACTAAACACCTTCATTTTCTGCCCAAGAAGAGGCAGTTGCCCTGGTAGAGTGGGCTTTAATACCCATAGGACAAGGAATATTTTGAAGGGAGTAACAACAACCTATGGTAGCTGTGATTCAGAGACTTTACACAGAGGCTATAGAAAGCTTCCTTCCTGTGTTTCGACCTGCAAACTGAACTAAAAGATTATCGTCTTTCCTAAAGGTCTTAGACGCTTCTAGATATTGTAAAATTGTATTTCTAATATCAAGAGGATGCAATGTTTCTTCAGCCTCATCTTTGGGATGGACTGTAAAGGATGGTAAAATGATTTCTTAGTCACGGTGATAATCTGATACCACCTTGGGGAGGAACCCTAGATCTAGCCTCAATGTTACTTGGTCCTCAAAAACCTTCAGGTATGGCTCTCTACAGGAAAGTACCTGAATTTCACTTATACATCTAGCAGATGTTATGGTTATCAGGAAAGCCGTTTTGAAGGATAGGTGTTTCATAGAAATCTCTGCTAATGGAAAGAATGAGGGCTTTTAGTTCAATGTTAAGATCCCACTGAGGTATCTTAGAGCTCAAGGTGGGCCTTAGTCTGGAGGCGCCCTAACAAATCTCTTTACCCAGCAGTAAAGGCTTGTATTATAAAATGTTCTTAAAGCCGATATCTGGACCTTAAGGGTGCTAGGCCTCAATCTAACTTATTTTGCAAGAAATCTAGAATTTTACTTATGGGTGTAGAAGAGGTGTCCGGATGTTCTTCTCCCAACCAGCTACAGAACCTCTTCCAGAGGTAAATGGCCGATGTAACCTTTTTTATACTTGCTCTGAGAGTGAGGATTACTCTGAGAGACCCTGTGTTCTGAGTGATTAGCTCTCAGGATCCAGACAGCTAGATTGTAGATCTGCGGGTTTTGATGTTTTTTCTGGCCCCTGAGAGAGGATATCCCCTTGGAAGGGTATTCTCCATTGTTCTACCAATGCCATTCATTTCAGGGCTGAGAACCAGCTTCTTTTCGGCCAGTGAGGAGCTATTAGGATTACTGTTGCTGGTCCCCTCTGGATTTTCTGTATTACGCGGGAAATCAGTGGAAAAGGTGGAAATATGCAACCAAGGTCCCATGTCCATCTTATTGACAGGGCGTCCACTGCCCATGGTTTGTCCCTGGGGTCTAGAGAACAAAATTGAGGGACCTGAGCATTCTCTCTGGATGCAAACAGGTCTATCTCTGGTAGTCCCCATCTGAAAGTGATTTCCTGAAAAATATTTTTGTTGTTATTAAATTATTTTGTTGTTGTAAACATTATTGTTTGTCGACTTAGGAAGTCCGCCTCTAGATTTTCTGACCCCTTTAGGTGAATCGACGTTAAGGAGAGAACATTTACCTCTGCCCAAGAGAATATTCTTCTTGCTACCTCTGCCAGAGGACTGGATCTTGTGCCACCCTGATGGCTTAGGTATGCTACCTTTGTGAAGTTGTCTGAAAGAGTTATCAGATGTCTGTTTTTTAGTAGGTAGAGGCCTTTTGTAAGGGCCATAAGGACTGCGTACAGTTCTCTGTAATTTGAAGACCTGTTTCTTATGATGATTTACAAAATAAATGTGGAGCCCCAGTATTGGGTCTACAACACAATGAAAGCCAGATATCCATCAAAGGAAGGAAAACCGAGCAAAGGGGTGTCTCCATTACAGAGATCACCAAATCCACCAGGTAGGATTTTCACTAACCGGGAGCAATGCCTTGGAGACTACTCAAACAAAACAATAGCTGATCTCAGGAAGACCAGCTACAGAAAACACTGCGGAGCCTCATCTAAGAGTCTCAACACAGCAATATGAAAGTAGGCGTCTTTTAGATCTATCGACGCCAAGAAGGCACCCTCTGGAATCATGCGAATGGTAAAGGCAACTGACTCCATTTTGAACCTCCTGTACACAATTGACTTGTTTAAGGGTTTAAGATTTATTGTTTTTGACTAAGAAAAGTAAAACCTCTGCCCTACTTTGGTATGTGGTACTTTTATTATGACTCCTGATTAGGTTCTGAACCCCTTGCCAGATTCTTTCTTGAACTCCCTTGTTGTGGGTCGTAATTGTGAATTTTTTTGGAGGGGTTGAAGAAAATTCTATCCTGTAACCCTGTGCTAAGATTTTTAAGGCCCAGTAATTTGACGTGATTAGATTCCATCGGTCTAAAATAATTCTTTAACCTTCCTCCCACTTTGGCATCATTGTTTGTTTCCCGGCTTGTTTAAGGGATTGAGGATAGTTCCAACAACCTGTCTTACCCTTCCCTCTATATGGTCTAGACTGGGAAGAAAACTGACAAAAGGGTCTCTTTTTAGTATCTTTCTCTTCCGGAAACCCCTTTTTGTCGGCAGCTTTTTCCAGTATTTTTTCTAACACTGGCCCAAATACAAATTCACCTGAGAAGGCGATTGAACATAATTTGGCCTTGGAGGCCTTGTCCCCTGACCAGGCTTTCATTCATAAAGCTCTTCTGGCCGCATTAGACAAAGCGGCATCTTTGGATGAAAACCGTACCTGCTCAGCCGATGCGTTAGCCAGGAAAGCAGTTGCAGATTTTAATAGGGGGATAGAATTTATAATGTCTTCCCTGGGAGTCTTATTTTTTAGATGCTCATATAATTCTGATAACAAGAAATACATAGTTCTGGCTACAGATGATGCTTCCCAAGCTTTCCTTAGAAGGGAGTCTGCTTTGCATCCATCGGATCACTTAACTGCGAAGAATCTTCAAGCGGTAAAGCCGTCTTCTTAACTACCTTCGCCACTTGAATGTCAATTTTGGGGATCTCAAATATCTTATATTCGGCTGGATCAAATCTTAATCTATTCCTAAATTCCTTGGACACCCCTAGCCTCTTTTCGGGTTCGATCCATTCATATCCTTAATGTTTTCATCGATGGGGAATACTTTAGATTTTTTAGCTCGTAATCCCCAAAACATCTCGTCCTGTACTGTATGTGGTCTGGGAGTATCCTCTATACCCATGGTAGATCTTAAGGCTTTAAGTAACTCTTCCATCTCATCTTAGTAGAAGAGGTATTTCTTATCTTCCACAATTTCTCCTTCAGAAATAAGATTTTCCTCAAAAACTTGTTTAGAGGTAGAGGCATCCTCGTCAATGTCCTCTGGCTCAGAGGAGGATTGAACGGATAGTTTAGATCTTATAGGTGGTGGGATGGGACTAGGGGCTCTCAGCGAGGCCATGGAAGATCTGATCTCCTCCTGGATAAAAAATTTAATCTCAGAAAAGATAGATGGTTGCTCTTCCTTTAAGATGCCCGATATGCAGACTTTACATAATTTCTTTTTGTAGTTATCCGGAAGTCTCTTGGCACAAGTAGCACACTTTAGAGGTCTGGATTTAGACTTTGTTCCTCTAGCAGCCTAAGGAACAGAGAAGAGCAACCAAATATAATATGATAAATCATAGATACGTAACATAAAATAAAAGAGACCATACTCCCCATAGGGGAACTCCCGGGAGGTGGAGCTGGAGAGGGGTCAGTGCCCTCCTGACGGGATGCTGGAGCTTCAGGTGTTGACATGGTGGCGGAGATGCTGTTTCCAAGCCACATGAGCGCCACACTTAGATATGGATGGAGTGCAGGCTCCAGCATGAGCCGGAGCAAGCGTCCCCATGAGACTGCAGGCATCAGTTGTCTGCTTCCTACTTAGTTGTGGAAGGAAGACCGCGAACTGGACGGAACGCAAGCCACAGCATGAGCCGAAGTGAGCGTTCATGTTGCCCCCACCATGAGAAGGCAGCAGGGGATGATGAAGGTAAAAGTAGTAATCTTCACCTCCCCACGGGGAGGCCTCTCTCTGCATGCTAACCCAGTAGGGGCAGGAAAAACACTGAGGGTGAGGAGGGGTGGGGCAATTTAAACTCTCTCTTGTCAGAGGTCAAGGGTCATCTCTCACTTGTGGCCGTCATGGTGGATGAAATGGAAACATAAAATAGAAATGTTGATAATATGTGGGGCTCAATAGTGGACATTCTACATTTATTGACGCAAAGTTTGGGGTAAATTTTGACAATTTAATTTAAACAAAGGACCATATTTATGACTGGTGCTAACATAGACAATGATACAGAATTTTGTTGTTATGTACCATGCTCTTTTCAAAGCATTCCAATGGCAAAATAATAGCGATACAATAATAATAATAATACATACATAATAATGTATAAATATTTCTTCCATACATTATTCATATAACAGCGCCATATAATATTGCCAAAATGCCAAAATAATACCATCTTAAATAAACTAATAATCATACCTTACAGTGTCTGCATGTTAAATCACCATGCAGTAGGGCAGAGATGATTGAATAGATTGTAAACTAATTGGGTTTATAACAAACTTAACAAAAATGCTTCTTCCAAATGAATCCAAAGTTTTGGCATCTGGTTAGAGTGAATCACGAAAAACAGCACTGCCATTTTACATTTACAATTGAATATACTAGTGAGGGAAACAGGGCAGGGAAAATGAAGATGGAGAATCAGATAACACCAGGCAGAAAAATTAATATATGCAAATGAGCCTCTAGGAGCAACTGGGATGTTGCCATTACACCTAGGATCTGCTCTCTCCGCAACTTCCACGCCCTCTACACTGTAATTGACGGGCCCAGACAGTGAAAACATCCTAACGCCTAGCCCTGGCAATCATAGTGGAGAGGATGTGGCAGTTGCAGAGAGAGCAGAGCCTATAGGTGTAATTGCAATGCCCACGTTACTCCTAGAGGCTCATTTGCATATTTTAACCTTCAGGTGCCAAACACATGTAACAGATCAACCAGTTTCATAGGTACAAAATTGCTGACAGATGCCCTCCAAACAATCTTAGTATATCAACAACAGTGTATATTTTTGTCACACCCAGGGGATGTCCAATTGCACCTGTGTTTTATTTTGTTTTTTACAAACATGGGCAGTTATCTGGCCCCAATAAGGGAATTTAAAAAAAAATTTAAATTTTAAAAAGCATAACAAATCCAACAGTGCAATGTGCTAAGGTCTATGGCCAATCTGGCCCTGCCAATCACATATTTATGTTCTTTCTGCAGATTAATTTAATAAGACCAGATATGTGGAGATAAGTGGAAAGATACAGATACATACATTTTAAGTTGTGGGTTAAAATACACATTGTAAGAAATTTGTATTAAAATAATTTATTACACATTAAATCTTCATATCATCTCTATTTATTCCCTTTATACCCCATGCTTCCAACTGCATTGTCTCTTGAAACAGGTAATGTCCAAGCAATTCACAGTTTATTCCATAGATAAGTCACTTTCATATAGCGAAAGGCAAAATCTAATTTTGCACATCACAATTATTTTTTCAATTGTCGCCAGAAAGTATGCTACAGAGGTCATTCAGGATGCTGCTCCCGTTTAGGCTATTTTCACACTAGCGGCAGGGGAGTCCGCCAGGCTGTTACGGTGGGTGAACAGCCTGTCAGATCCGTCCTGCCGCTAGTTCACGTGTACCCCCAGACTGCCGCTTTGTCCCCATTGACTATAATGGGGGTGGAGTTCCGGCAGCAGCACGGCAGCGCACGGCGAAAGGCCGACGGACTAAAAGTATTGCATGTCGTACTTTTAGTCCGGCGGCCTCTCGCCGTGTGCTGCCGTCCGGGGGCACACGTGAACTAGCGGCAGGAAGGATCCGACAGGCTGTTCACCTGCCGGAACCGCCTGACGGACTCCCCTGACGCTAGTGTGAAAATAGCCTTAGACGTGTGATGACCATCTGTTAGAACACTTTATTATCTGTTTGTGCTGGATATGTTTTTATGTTATTTTCCATTTGGTACCGTGTGCTTTATAGCAGCCGCAATAATAACAGTGACTGCTTTAATAGTTTGAAGGTACAAACTAGTATAGTGTACCTTCAGTTTAATAAAAAAAAAAATACTGCAGATTGCATAATATTTTTTTAAAAATGTGTAGATTTTTGTTGCTAACATGACCAAGCAGAGGTTTGTGATGGGGCTGCTTTGCCTCCTAGGCTCCTGTCTTCAATGTGAGAGCGTATGCTGTCTGATGTAATGTGATCCTGTAATGCCAGCTCCCTGTGGAAGATGGACGTCTAGGAGGCAAAATACCAGTAACAAATTCACAGCTAATCACCTTTTCAATACAATGCCAAATCTATGTTTAGTATATTATGACATGACCTTCCAAAATGTTCTACATAGATGTATCTATGATTGATGGTGCAAAGGAAAACTGATTTAGTTGCCCTTAACAACCAGTTATATTCCACCATTCTTCAGAGCTCCTTTGGAAAATGAAAGGTGGAATCCGATTGGTTGCTATGGGCAACTAAGCCAGTTGTACTTTACACTACATTTGATAAATCTCCACCAATATGTCCCGTACCCATGAGACAACTTCAGTGCACTGTATTATATTGGCTGGGCTGCATAATATCAGGAACCACTCAAGATCCCAGAAGGTCTGATTGAACTACTGAGCATGTGTGACCACCAACACTGGACACATTAGATGGACGTTCTGATAACACACCATGGGGCACCATAATAAGTGTGTCACAGCATAAATGCTTTCAGTGATTCCAATTGAAAAGTTCTCATGTTTTGCATGATCCCCTTTTATTTTAGGTTTCAGCAATATTACAGATTTTGACAATATGAAATGTCTTTCAAATATAATGACACATTGTGGCTCAGTGATTACCACTGGTGCCTTGCAGCACTGGGGTCCTAGGTTCAAATCCAACCAAGGAAGGACAACATCTAAATGGAGTTTGTGTTTTCCCCATGTTTAGGTGGGTTTCCTCCTACACTCCAAAGACATACTGATGGGGAATCCTGATAGATTGTGAGCTCCATGGGGCACAGTGAGTGATGACAATCTCTCTAAACTACTTTGCAATATGTCAGTGCTATATACCGATTTATTTATTTATTTTGCTTTATAAGATACACCCGATGATAAGACGCACCCCAGGTATTAGAGGAGGAAAAAAATATTTTTCATCAGACCTTATATCAGATCCTCAGATCAGACCCCCATAAATATCAGGACATCGGGTCAGACCCCCATATCAGGACATCACATCAGACCTCCATATCAGCCCTCTATGTCAGAATCCCATCAGCCTTCCATGTCAGAGCCCATCAGACCTCAGATCCGCCCTCAATGTGAGACCGCCATCAGCCCTTTATTTCAGACCCCCATCAGACCTTATATCAGCCTTTTATTTCAGATCCCCATCAGACTTTATATCAGCCCTCTTTTTCAGACCCCCATCAGACCTCAGATCAGCCCTCAATGTGAGATCCCCATCAGACATCAGATAAGCCCTTTATTTCAGACCCGCATCAGACCTCAGATCAGCCCTCATTGTCAAACCCCCCATCAGACCTCAGATCAGCCCTCAATGTCAGAGTTCCTTGCCAGAACCATCAAACCTCAGATGAGAATAAAATAAAATAAAAACTCCTCTTACTTCTCCTGCGTCGTGGCTCCTTTCCATCTCCAGCAGCAGTCACGCTCCCATGTCTTGTCCGTCCCGTGCTGCACTGTCACCTTACTGTGTGCAGCATCAGGTCATAGTGCGCGTACTACATCCTGACGCTGTACAGGGTTAGGACAGTGCAGCGTCGGCCCCAGGAAGGAAAACCAGGGAGGTTGAGTACCGAAAGCACTCGCAGCGCTTCACTTCCCGCTCCCGACACCTAATGCATACTAGTGAGCACTTCCATAATCAAAACATTCACTAGTATTCGCGTTATAAGGCACATGGCCATTTTCCCCCACTTCTGGGGGGAAAAAGGGCGTCTTATAAAGCAAAAAATACGGTAAGTAAAATCAATAAAATTGTTTACCACCAAAGCATATAATTTAACAACAAATTGGAACATAATATTTTACAAGCAATTTATTGTCCTGCAGCACTGCCTAATATCTAACATCTGCATGGAGGTCGTATGTCCTCCTGTGTTTCTGTGGATTTCTTCCCACACTCCAAAGACATACTAATACGGAATTTAGATTGTGAGCTCCATGGGGCACAGTGAGTGATGATAATGTCTATAAACTATTTTGGATTGTCAACTCTGATGCAAGAGTTCAGCTTGGGCCTCCCTTCTCTCACTGCTTTGAGACTAGGGGCAGGGAAGCACATAGGCTTTGTGCTGCCTGAGGCAAAAATTGAAACGGCAACCCTAAAGCCCCCGCCCCATGCCAAATTCTTGACCTAAGCCCTTCGACATTTTTCATAGTGCATATGTGAGATAGATAAGATTGTGAGCACTGGTGCAGGAATTGATGTCAATCGTGAAAATCTCTGTACGGTGCTACATAATATGTTGGTGTTATATTAGCAACCAGTGCTAAACATTGCAACCATTAATGTACGCACACTGCAACCTTTATAAATTTCATTACATTTGCGGATGTGCTGTGCAGCAAACATACGGCAGCCCCCTTAAATTTCCTCGGTGTCCCAATGTAGTTGAAGTATATGATGTGCAATGGGTTAAGCAGCTGGTAAATGGATATAACTCTCCCCTTGAGAGCAATGGAAAAATCATATGCTGGGTAACATCCACAAGGCTTTGCTTACATTTTATTGTTTAGGTTCTCTGCCCACATGTGAAATATTCCTGTGTATTTCTTATCTTTGACCTTCAAGCATTGATGCTTTATCAGTGTTTCCTTTGAGATCAGAGATGACCTTCATTTGATATCAGTGAGCCCTGACCTGCCTGAGTGATCTGCTCAAAAAGAATACATATGTTGAGCGGAGCTGGAGTTTGCAGTAGGGGTAAGTGAATTATTTACAAAAATTTGAGTTGACACCTTTTATCAAATGTGGAAAGATGAAGACAAAACAGCTGCTATTGCTGTCGTAAGCAATCTGCTGGTGATTGAATAAAAGTGTCAAGAAAATGGCTGCTTGATGGCCTTTTGTTCTCTCTCATCCAGCTTGATGTTAGTTTGAGCTGTCAGTTAGGAATCACGGCAGTGTGATTTATCAATAGGCAGCATGACCTTGTAATCTAACGTGTGCTTCAACTAGAGGACAGCACCCTCTGCTGAAATACACCTTGCATTTCCCGCACATGTATAGACTCGATATCACAGTAATTTCACAAATAGCCTTATTTGTTTGCTTCAAGAGGAAGGACAGGCTAGTGAAACAGAGAAGGCTTGCCGGGCGACTTACAATGCCATTTGTCTTCTGTGCTGTGGCCTAATGCAGGCTTGAAGTTAATTACTATTCTATACAGTGTATTAACATTAAATATGCTGCTTTGCCATGAGCAGCAGGTGCTTGGAGGTGTGCATTAATCTCCCGCTGACACCAAAAATGAAACCTTTAATATTTTCTGGACCTGCTTTCTATCTGTGAGATAAGACTTGACATTAAAGCGCTGACAGTTATACATGAAATATCATGACTATCTTCATGTTCTAATCCATGAGAATCGGAAACATTTTGTACGTCTTGTTAGGGTAAGAAGACGTCAGTAAACCATTCACAGCATAGGGTACTTTCACACTAGCGTTTTGGATTCCGTTTGTGAGATCCGTTTCAGGGCTCTCACAAACGGTCCAAAACGGATCAGTTAAGCCCCAATGCATTCTGAATGGATAAGGATCCGTTCAGAATGCATCAGTTAGGCTCCGTTCCGCCTCTATTCCGTTTTGGAGGCGGACACCAAAACGCAGCATGCAGCATTTTGGTGTCCGTCTGAAGAGGCAGAGCCTAACGGATCCGTTTTTTTTTACAATGTAAGTCAATGGGGACGGATCCGTTGTCAGTGACACAATATGGTGCATTTGAAAACGGATCCGTTCCCCATTGACTTTCAATGTAATTCAAAACGGATCCATTTTGGACTTTGTCATTTTTCTTTAAAGCTAATGCAAACGGATCCGTTCTGAACGGATACAAACGTTTGCATTAGAGGTGCGGATCCGTCTGTGCAAATAAACAGACGGATCCGCACTAACGCTAGTGTGAAAGTACCCATAGGCATCACCCTATTTTATATTACATAAATGCATTACTCGCGGGAAATATAACAAAATGATCAATTTGTGTAAAAAAAATGTGAGAGTGTGGGTACTTTAGAGGACTTTAGATTGACCTGTATTGGGAATGCTGAAGAATTTATCTTAGTTGGTAAGAATATGCACACGCTGAGATTTATCAACCCCCCTGGCGTAAAAACGTCCCAAACATTTTGCTCAAAAACATTTAAACAAGTAACATTTTTACACCACTTACCAAAAAGGGGGTGTGGGATAGGCACGGTATGGATGGGGCAAATGGACCCACTGTATAGTGAGTGTCCTTCATGAGTATGTTCAGGCAATATATTGGTATATTTTTTGTGTGTTTTTTAGTATTGAAAGATCGATTTTGGTTTACAATACAAAGAAATCTCAAAATATAAAATGTATACTGCACTCTATACTTCTGATTTGTTTTTTTACAATGGGAACCGCCAATGGATGACGTATTCAACTGTACGGTCTAGAGCAGGGGTAGGCAACCTTTGGCTCCCAGCTGTTGTGAAACTACAACTCCCAGCATGCATAGTTGCTCTGCTCTTCTAAGAACTTACATAGAAATGAATGGAGCATGCTGGGAATTGTAGTTTCACAACAGCTGGGAGCCGAAGGTTGCTGATGCCTTATTAGAGACTAAATCCGCCATAGGCTGTGCTTTCCCTTAACAACTGTTGCATAGAAGTCACCATCATTACAGAATGGTCGTTCTATTCTGACATTAATAAAGATATATCACAATGATATTCCCCTTTGAAGTGTATATGGAAATATGGCGGTCGCTGCTATCAATAAGTAAAGAGGAAGCAACTTTGCAGCAATACACGTGGGGACTCATTATAGTACAGGGTGGGCAATTTATATGGATACACCATAATAAAATGGGAATGGTTGGTGATATTAACTTCCTTTTGTGGCACATTAGTATATGTGAGGGGGGAAACTTTTCAAGATGGGTGGTGACCATGGTGGCCATTTTGAAGTCGGCCATTTTGAATCCAACTTTTGTTTTTTCAATAGGAAGAGGCATGGTTGTGTCTGACAATGGCCGTAACTTGGTGGCGGCTTTGGAGCTCGTCAACCTGACACACATCCCATGCCTAGCCCACATCTTAAACTTAGTGGTTCCGCGGTTTATCAAAACCTACCCCAATTTGCAAGAGCTAATAGTGAAGGTGCATGTGTGCCCATTTCCGCAAGTTGTCCACAGCTTCAGCCGGTCTGTCAACGCTGCAGCAGAACTTGCGGCTTCCAGCTCACCGACTCCTGTGCGATGTGAGCACGCGCTGAAACTCTACATTCTACATGTTGGCCAGGCTTTGTGAGCAGCAGAGGGCAGTTGTGGAATACCAGCTGCAATATGGTCATTGCCTTTCAAGTCAACTGCCACTATTCACAAGCGAGGAGTGGGCATTGATGTCAGAATGTGGCAGACGAGGAAATGGGGGAGGACATTACACAGGGTGATAGCCAGACCACCCACAATTCGTCCTCTCAGCACAAATTGGACCATGAAGAGGAGGAGGAAGAGCTGGAGACAGTTGACTCTGCTACAGAGGGTAGTACCCATGGAACTTTAATTCCATCTGTTCAGCGTGGATGGGCAAAAGAGGAGGAGGAGATGGAGAGTCATCCTGATCTTGACATCGACGTCTTGCCTGTTGGTACTCTGGCACACATGGCTCACTTCATGTTAGGCTGCTTTTCCCGCGATCCTTGCGTTATACGCATTTTAGATAACACGAATTACTGGGTGTTCACCCTTCTCTATCCCCCGCTACAATGAGAATTTCTCATCTCTCATTCCTGCGGTGGAGAGGACGAGTAATACCAGAAGGTACTTGTTGAGAGATTGTTCTAAAATTTTCCATCTGACAAAGTGGCCGGCAGAGTCCGTACTTCCTTAGGGAACTGAGGAAGGGAGACAAGAGGAACACACAGCAGTTCCAACAAAGGCAGGGCAACACTCACCAAAGCATAGGACACTTTCATGACACCCCGCCAGCAACCTCATCCTGAAGCGCGGCCTAGTGGTACAAGGAGGGAAAAGTTTTGGAAGATGGTGAAGGAAGACATAGCAGACCGTGTCAGTGTCCTAAATGATCCCTCAGTGCCTTACAACTACTGGTTGTCCAAGCTGGACACGTAGCACGAACTTGCACTCTGTGCCTTTGAGGTGCTGGCCTGCCCTGCCGACAGTGTTTTGTCTGAGCGTGTATTTAGTGCTGCTGGTGGCATTATAACAGATAAGCGTATCCGCTTGTCAACTGGCAATCCTGACAGGTTGACTCAGATAAAAATGAACAAGGCCTGGATTGCCAATGAATTCTCAACTGCACCAGAGGAGAGCTAAGCTGATGATGAACATAAAGGCAATTTCAATCTATCATTTATAATGTACTCAATCTACGGTAGTGTATTCCCATGCACCTTTTCCACCACAAAAAAAGAGTATATGGTTGAATCTTGTTTTCTCCTCCTCCTCATCTAGATTGTATATATTCCCTCAACTCTAATTTTTTTTATAGGGTCAACTCAACTGCAGACCCTCAACTCATTTTTTTTAATAGGGTCAGCTGAACAGCATGCACTCGCATATAATGCTTTAGAGCGTCAGCTAAACAGCATGCACTGGCATATAATGGTTTAGAGCGTCATTTGAACAGAATGCACTCGCATATAATGTTTTAGAGTGTCAGCTGAACAGCATGCACTTGCATATGATGTTTTAGAACATCAGCTGAACAGCATGCACTCGCATATAATGTTTTAGAGTGTCAGCTGAACAGCATGCACTCGCATGTAATGTTTTAGAGCGTCAGTTTACCAGCAGACACTCGCATATAATCATATAGATCGTCAGCTCACCAGCAGGCCCTCGTCCCTAATGTTTTAGTGGGTCACCAGCAGGCCCTTCCTCCAAATGATTTTGAGCGTCACCAGAAGGCCACCAATCAGATTTTTTCAAGGGTGTGTATGATTCCCTCCTTTATGTGTAATTGTAGTCCGGTTCCTTGTCATTTTTGGCAGCCCTTTCACTTGATTTGGGTTTTGTGTGTATTTTTGTCAGTCTGTAAAAGTGGCGTACAACTCGGACAACATGGTTCCCAGCAGCCACCTGGGAGTCCAAGATGCATCCAGACATTATCACCATGCTGTTCCCGATCCATTTTGGTGGTGTTTCTGTCACTTTTTGACCTTTTCCAATGGACCAGGCACCCTCCCTTCTTCAGAGCAGGGGGTGCCTGGTTGTCTCCCACTGACTTCCATTATACTTGGGCGCTTGGCCGAGCACACGAATATAACAATGTGTTCAGGCCGAACACCCCAATACTTTGGTGCTCGATCATCACTACTTGTGAGATAATCAATAATGGATACAACTGATTTTGGCGCACATTAACTCTCTAGTTTGGTACTTAAAGGTGCATTCCCATCTCAGAACATTTTGTGTCAGATTTCCCAATTCATACTTTCAACTTTTAAAAACCACAAAGAGGGCCAATAGTAGCAATAGTAGCTGGTGTAATGCTGTGGGCTCTTATGACCAGTTCTAAAGATAGGCAGGGACACAACAAAGTCACTTCAACATGGTTTATTGCTTGTTCCAGCCAACTCACAGTTTAGTTCTACCGGATCGAAGCCAGGACAGGTAATAAGTTCAGGTCATCCACAATAAAGTCATGCAGGCCCAGGGCTCCTTTAGAAGCGTCCACAGGCTAATGTTTGCCTCACACGTGCCTTGCAGTGTGTTATCTGCAGCCTCTCACTCAACAGATACACCCTGCTTCATGCTGCCGACTTTTAACCCCTTAAGGACGAAGGGCGTACATGTACGCCCTTGCGTCCTGGTACTTAAGGACCAAGGGCATACATGTACGCCCTGTGAATTACCGATCACCGCTGCGCACGTGGGCGGTGATTGGAACAAGATGCCTGCTGAAATCAATCAGCAGGCACCTTGGCACAATGCCCAGGGGGGTCCTGTGACCCCCCGATGTCAGCGATCGCAGCAAACCGCAGGTCATTTCATACCTGCGGTTTGCTGCGCTATCTGTAGTCTCTGACCCACGCGGTCTGTGACCGCGGGGATCAGAGACTAAAATATGCCCCAAACCTATAAATTTTAACCCCCCCCCCTGCACCCCGCCATATTAGTGTCCCCCCGGGCGGTGCAGGGGGGGGGATTGCGGGCGGTGCTGCGGGTGGGTGGCGCGGGAGGGTGGCGCTTTCCCTGGTGTCTAGTGGGTATAGCAGGGGGTCAGCACATTGCTGACCCCCTGCTATAAACTGCTGACATCTGTGCTGCAAATGTCAGCAGTTTAACCCCTTCTATACCGCCGTCCGTACGGACCGTGGTATAGAAGGAGTTAACATGGAGGGAGCTCCCTCCCTCTCCCATCGGGGGGCTGCTGTACCTTTGCAGCCCCGACGAGATAGGATCGCAGAGGAGGAGCTCCTCCTTCCCATCACCCGCTGCTCTGTAATGGCAGCGGGTGATGGTTACCATGGCAGCAGGACGCTTTCAGAAGCGTCCTGCTTGCCATGGTACTGAAACTCTGAATGGGCTTTTGCTAAAGGCAAAAGCCTATTCAGACTTTGTAAAGTAAAAAAATACAGTAAGTACACTATATAGTGAACTTACTGTATCATATAGACACCAGATCCACTGGATCTACAAGAACCAAGTGGGTCTGGGTCAAAAAAAATGTCAAAAAAGTGAAAAAAAAAGTAAAAATAAGAAAAATACATATCACTGAATAAAAATAAAAAAAAAACAAATACACTACACATATTAGGTATCGCCGCGTCCGTAAAAATCTCCTCTATAAAAATATCACGTGACCTAACCCCTCACGCAAATACCGTAAAAAAAAACACTAAAAATGGTGTAAAAAAGCCATTTTTTGTCACCTTGCATCACAAAAAGTGTAATACCAAGTGATCAGGACAATCGCCCAAAAAAATAATCGCCCTTATATAGGACAATCGCCCAAAAAAATAAAAAAAATATGGCTCTCAGACTATGGAGACACTAAAACATAATTTTTTTTTTCTTTCTAAAATGCTATTATTGTGTTAAAGTAAAATAAGTAAATAAAAAGTATACATATTATGTATCGCCGCGTCCGTAAAAACCTGCTCTATAAAAATTTCACATTATCTAACCCCTCAGGTAAATACTGTTAAAAAAATAAAATAAAAACAATGTAAAAAAAAAAACATTTTTGTCACCTCACATCTCAAAAACTGTAATAGCAAGCGATCAAAAAGTTATATGCACCCAAAAATAGTGCCAATCAAACCGTCATCTCACCTCTCAAAAAATGATACCCCACATAGGACAATCACCCCCAAAAAAAAATAAAATAGGGCTCTCAGACTATGGAGACACTAAAACATGATTTGTTTTGTTTTAAAAAATGATAATATTGTGTAAAACTTAAATAAATAAATAAAAACTATACATATTTGGTATCGGCGCGTCTGTCGCAACCAGCTCTATAAAAAAAACACATGACCAAACCCCTCAGGTGAACACAACAACAAAAAAAAAAATACGGTGTCAAAAGCCATTTTTGTCACCTTACATCACAAAAAGTGTATTAGCAAGCGACCAAAATGTCATATGCACCCCAAGATAGTTCCAATCAAACCGACATCTCATCCCGCAAAAAATGAGCCCCTACATAAGACAGTCGCCCAAAAAAAAAAAAAAAATATATGGCTTTCAGAATGTAAAGACACTAAAAAATCTTTTTTTTCAAAAATGCTGTATTATGTAAAACTGAAACAAAACCACCCAAAAAGTAGCCATATTTGGTATTGCTGCATCCGTAGCAACCTGCTCTATAGAAATAGCACACAATCTAACCTGTCAGTTCAACGATGTTAATAACAAAAAATAAAAACGGTCCGAAAATAGCTATTTTTTTGCAAATTTTCCATTTTAATCAATTTTTCCAGTAACAAAGCAAGGGTTAACAGCCAAACAAAACTCAATATATATTGCCCCGATTCTCTAGTTTGCAGAAACACCTCATATGTGGTCGTAAACTGCTGTATGACCAAACGGCAGGGTGTAGAAGGAAGGGAACGCCATATGGTTTTTGGAAGGCAGATTTTGCTGGACTGGTTATTTGACACCATGTACCATTTGAAGCCCCCCTGATGCACCCCTACAGTAGAAACTCCAAAAAAGTGACCCCATTTTGGAAACTACGGGATAAGGTGTCAGTTTTGTTTTATTATTTTAAGGTAAATATGATTTTTGGTTGCTCTATATTACACTTTTTTTGAGGCAAGGTAACAAAAAATTGAAATTCCGAAATTTCATCTCCATTTGCCAATAACTCTTGTGGAACACCTAAAGGGTTAACAAAGTTTGTAAAATCTGTTTTGAATACCTTCAGGGGTGTAGTTTCTTACATAGAGTCACTTTTTTGGAGATTCTACTCTAGGGGTGCATCGGGGGCTTCGAATGGGACATGGTGTCAAAAATCCAGTCCAGCAAAATCCGCCTTCCAAAAACCATATGGCGTTCCCTTTCTTCTGTGCCCTGCCATTTGGCCATACAGCAGTTTACGCCCACATATGGGGTGTTTCTGCAAACTACAGAATCGGGGAAATAAAAATTGAGTTTTGTTTGGCTGTTAACTCTTGCTTTGTTACTGGAAAAAATGTATTCAAACGGAAAATTTTCCAAAAAATCGAAATTCTGAAATTTTATCTCCATTTGCCATTAACTCTTGTGGAAAACCTAAAGGGTTAAGGACGTTTGTAAAATCAGTTTTGAATACCTTGAGGGGTGTAGTTTCTAGAATGGGGTCATTTTTGGATGGTTTCTGTAACGGATCGACGGGCACCCCGACTGGGTACCTCCGTTGAAAGATGCTCCTAGCGCTTCTTAAGGATTCCAAGCGCTCTAGCCGACACCACAACCACCAAATCGGAGAAGCATATGAATGCGGTAAACAGCCGAATAGGAAAAACCATATGAAGAGGGTTACACTCCTAGCAGTCAAACTGGAACAGCATACAATAAATCCCCCCAATAACGAGACGACACTTCGTTTTGAGGGTCAAGCAGGAACTCTTTATTGGATGGCAAAGCTTGGCCTTTTATGCAAGTCTTCCAGCCAGGGCTACTCCCCCGGGGACCTGATTGAGGACAGGCACACAAAATACAGCGACCAATCAGCATACAGCCAGATATATCCCACCCCCACATGCATGGTCCATGGTGAATGCTGATTAGGTCACAGGTAATGTCCATTGTGGATGTTGATTAGGTCACAGCAATGTCCATTGTGAATGACAACTGTCACTGGGGCCATAGTCACAGGGTAAGAGGCTGACAAGCATGCCTCTCCAACCCCCCCTGACAAAGGTGCTTTTGTCACACATCTTCCCTCCCAGGGGAAGACTAACCAGGTACCTGACCTCCTGTCAGTCAGTACCTGAGTTAGACGAGCAGCCCACCCACAACCGAGTACTGCACCTGTAGTTTGTGAGTGTCCAGCTTTGTTGGGTCTGTCCTAGGCTGCAGAGGGTACGTCTGCTGCCCCTGATCTCCCTTGTGTTCTCAGGCATGGAGCTGTAGGTACGGGGTGGGCAGAGGCCGACTGCACTCTGCCAAGATGCCAGCTCCTCCGCTTGGGTAGCCTGTGGGTAGTCAGGTTCAGGACAGGAGGAAAGGGGAGGGCAGAGGCTGACTGCACTCTGCCCAGATGCCAGCTCTTCCGCTGGGGTAGCCTGTGTGAAGTCAGGCTCAGGACAGGAGGATAGGGGAGGACAGAGGCCGACTGCACTGTGCCCAGCTGCCAGCTCTTCTGCTGGGGGGCTGGGAACATAGTCCGGCTCAGTAGCCAGGGGAACATGGGCGCCAGTGGGAGTTAACATCGCCTCTGTTAACCCTGGGGCCAAGTTAGGTGTTAGCTGAGGAGGAGAGTTTGTACTTACCCCCTCCTCCTGTTGTCCCGGTGCGGGTAGTTGGGGATCTGGACAGGCTGTCCAGCATCCCTGTAGGTCAGACACAGAGACCACGGTCCCATCTGCGCCATCTGGGAGATTGGTGTCTCCCCTTGTTAGGGTAAGCTGCCGCTGGGGAGAGGGGGTGCTGTGTTCCTCTCCCTGAAACACAGGCTGCCACTGGAGTGGGAGACCGCCTGTCTCCACTCCCGTAACATTGTCCTGCTGCTGGAGAGAGAGACCAACTGTCTCTGCTCCCTGTAGGACACACTGCTGCTGGGGGGAAAGGACGACACCTTCGGCCCCCTGGACTTCACACTGCCGCTGGGGGGGGGGGGGAACGACATCTTCGCCCCCCTGTAACTCACACTGCCGCTGGGGAGGAAGGACGACACCTTCGGCCCTCTGTAAGTCACATGGCCACTGGGGAGGAAGGACGACACCTTCGGCCCCCTGGACTCCACACTGCCGCTGGGGTGGAAGGACGACACCTTCGGCCCTCTGTAGCTCACACTGCCGCTGGGGGGGAAGGACGACACCTTCGGCCCTCTGTAAATCACACTGCCGCTGGGGAGAAAGGACGGCACCTTCAGCTCCCTGCAACTCACACTGCCGCTGGGGGGGAAGGACGACACCTTCGGCCCTCTGTAACTCACACTGCCGCTGGGGGGGAAGGACGACACCTTCGACCCTCTGTAACTCACACTGCCGCTGGGGGGAAGGACGACACCTTCGGCCCTCTGTAACTCACACTGCCGCTGGGGAGGAAGGACGACACCTTCGGCCCCCTGGGGTACACACTGTCGCTGGGGAGGAAGGACGACACCTTCAGCTCCCTGGGGTACACACTGCCACTGGGGAGGGAGGACAACACCTTCAGCTCCCTGGGGTACACACTGCCGCTGGGGAGGAAGGGAAACACCTTCAGCTCCCGGGGGTACACACTGCCGCTGGGGAGGAAGGGAAACACCTTCAGCTCCCGGGGGTAAACACTGCCGCTGGGGAGGAAGGACGGCACCTTCAGCTCCCTGGGGTACACACTGCCGCTGGGGAGAAAGGACGGCACCTTCAGCTCTCCGGAACGCACTCAGCCGCTGGGGAGGGCGGACGATACCATCTGCCATGAACTGCAGGTACTCTGCTGTTAACCTCCTCATGAACTGCACAGATTTCTCCGGGGGGTTGGGTCCGAAGAAAATCAGCCGTGATCTCAGCTCTTTGTCAAATTCCTCCTGCGTGTAGCTGGGTGCCATGCTTGTTCTCCTGAAGTTGGGTATGAGTGCTAGCGTTGCCCTCAATTTGTAATTCCACGAACGGTGTCTCCGAGCTGCTTTACCTCGCACTAGGACGCCATCCCACCGCTTGCCACCAATGTAACGGATCGACGGGCACCCCGACTGGGTACCTCCGTTGAAAGATGCTCCTAGAGCTTCTTGAGGATTCCAAGCGCTCTAGCCGACACCACAACCACCAAATCGGAGAAGCATATGATTGAGGTAAACAGCCGAATAGGAAAAACCATACGAAGAGGTTTACACTCCTAGCAGTCAAACTGGAACAGCATACAATAAATCCCCCCAATAACGAGACGACACTTCGTTTTGAGGGTCAAGCAGGAACTCTTTATTGGATGGCAAAGCTTGGCCTTTTATGCAAGTCTTCCAGCCAGGGCTACTCCCCCGGGGACCTGATTGAGGACAGGCACACAAAATACAGCGACCAATCAGCATACAGCCAGATATATCCCACCCCCACATGCATGGTCCATGGTGAATGCTGATTAGGTCACAGGTAATGTCCATTGTGGATGTTGATTAGGTCACAGCAATGTTTATTGTGAATGCCAACTGTCACTGGGGCCATAGTCACAGGGTAAGAGGCTGACAAGCATGCCTTTCCAACTCCCCGTGACAAAGGTGCTTTTGTCACAGTTTCTATTATGTAAGCCTCACAAAGTGACTTCAGACCTGAACTGGTCCCTAAAAAGTGGGTTTTTGAAAATTTCTGAAAAATTTCAAGATTTGCTTCTAAACTTCTAAGCCTTGTAACGTCCCCAAAAAATAAAATGGCATTCCCAAAATGATCGATAAATGAAGTAGACATATGGGGAATGTAAATCAATAACTTTTTTGGGCGGTATTACTATGTATTATAGAAGTAGAGAAATTGGTGGTAAATTTGATATTTTTTATAAATAAAAATGAAATTTTTCAACTTAATTTTACCAGTGTCATGAAGTACAATATGTGACGAAAAAACAATCTCAGAATGACCTGGATAAGAAAAAGCATTTTAAAGTTACCACTAGTGTTGAGCGCGAATATTCGAAAAGCGAATTTTTTTAGCGAATATCGTCACTTCGCTAATTCGCGAATATTTCGAATATAGCGCTATAAATTCGCTATTTCGAATATTCGTTTTTTTTTTTTTTTTTTTTTAGTTATATTTTTTTCTTTCCTACTTCCCAAAAGTAGTTCTTACCTGTCCTGAGGATTCCTGGCTTCCTGGCTGCTCTAGTCAGTGCCCGTTGCCGCTTCTGCCGACTTCCGTGCTCATGTGGAGCGTCCCCATCCATGGGAGAATCTCCATATACTAAAATGTACTGTCGGATTTGAGGAATTACGTTGAAATCGCAATGCGATTAATTCAAGTTATATTAATCGCATTGCGATTACAACTTAGCACTGCTATCTTACATAGGCTAGAATTAACGAATATGGAGTATAGCTATGCACTAGCAGTGCTAAGTTGAAATCGCAATGCGAATACTTTAAGTTAAATTAATCGCATTGCGAATTCAACTTAGCAGTGCTGCTATATTCCATATTCGTTAACTTCGTTAATTCTAGCAAGCTGACCCATTATAAACCCAGCTCTAAGTTGAAATCGCAATGCGATTAATATAACTTGAATTAATCGCATTGCGATTTCAACGTAATTCCTCAAATCCGACAGTACATTTTAGTATATAGAGACGTTCCCATGGTGATGGGGACGCTCCATGAGCACAGAAGTTATGGTTGGCTTGGTAGAATTAGCGGCGAATAGCGAATATGACGAATGTATTCGTCATATTCCTCAAAACGAAGATAACGAAGTATTCTACATCTTCGTTTTAGCTACCTATTCGTCTCGTCATCGTCAACTTCACTATTCGCTAATTCTAGCAATCAAATAGGAAGGTTGACTTACCAGACAGCTGTGTTAAATTCGCTATGCGATTTTTTTTTTTTTTTAATGCAATAATTATATTACTTGATATAATTATTATAAGTATTCTATTTATTAAAAAAAAAAATCGCATAGCGAATTTAACACAGCTATCTCTATAGTCAACCTTCCTATTTGATTGCTAGAATTAGCGAGGTTGACGAATAGGTTGCTAAAGCGAAGATGTAGAATACTTCGTTATCTTCGTTTTGAGGAATAGACGAATACATTCGTCATATTCGTCATCCTCGCTAATTCTAGATATGAAACCAATAGGAAAGTAGCCTTAAGTACAAATCGCAATATGCGATTATTTAAATCGCATGTTAATCGCGATAACTAGAAAAAATGACGAATATTCGATTTCGACGAATATGAAACGAATATTCATTCGAATATTCGCGAATTTCGTCGAAATCGAATATGGCACCTGCCGCTCATCACTAGTTACCACCACATAAAGTGACACTGGTCAGATTTGCAAAAAATGGCCTGGTCCTAAGGTGAAAATGAGCCCGGTCCTTAAGGGGTTAAACCACATGAGCCACGTATAAAACCCGGAGTGGATCGTGGGGAATAAGCACCCACCCAGCTCTTTCCTTAATCCCAGTAAAAGCTAGGTCCGAATTAGCTGATACCAGCTATATTAGATAGCAACACCATCCACTATCTAACTTAGTGAACACTCTAGCTACTGGCTTCCACTCCACCTAGGCCAGATACCTTGGTGGTACATCTTAGGTGAACCACAGCAAACCACGATATGCATCCCCTCTAATAGTTTTCATGCACCATTTTCGGAGATACATACTGTCCTTCATATATGAGGCCTTTTACTGCCTTACACTTGCCACAGCCAATTTTGTGATACTAAGCCACGCCTCCAACTTCATCTATTGCATAACTATACATGAACAATCCCACTCAGTCCCTTAGTGCCCCCACACAGAAGGTATACCTACATTGTGCCCCACACAGTAGCTATGCCCACATTGTGCCCCCTCACAGTAGTAATGCCCACATTGTGCCCCACACAGTAGTAATGCCCACATTGTGCCCCCACACAGTAGTTATGCCGACATTGTGCCCCTCACAGTAGTTATGCCCACATTGTGCCCCTACACAGTAGTTTTTTCCTCTTTTTAGTAGTGTCCCGTTCGGTAGTGCCACCTGCATTAAAGAAGAGCAATATATAGACGCTATAAAACTGTCCAATTGTATCGTCCATATCTCAGAAAATAGATATAAATATAAAATAAATAAATAAAGTTTTATAGCATCTATATCAGGGATCAGCTGCTGTAAAACTACAACTCCCACCATGCCCTGCTGTAGGCTAATAGCTGTAGGCAGTGTGGGCATGCTGGGAGTTGTAGTTTTGCAACAGCTGGAGAGCCTCAGGTTGGCCATCTCTGAACTATCACATTCTTATTTAATGCATTAGGAGCACACATTGTTTTAGATCATTTAGATCATTTTAGAACCTTTTTAACCTTTAGTGTGACCTATGAACTGTACCACTCAATTGAAAAACAAACTGAAATCTTTTAGGTGAAGGGAAGAAAACCCCAAAAAATTAAAATAATGTAGTTGCATAAGTGTGCACACCCTCTTATAACTGGCAATCACATTCAAAATCATGTTAAATAGGAGTCGGCATACACGTGCCATCATTTACAGTGCCTCTGATTAACCCCAAATAAAGTTCAGCTGCTCTAGTTCGTCTTTCCTAAAATTTTCTTAGTCGCATTCCACAGCAAAAGCCATGGTCCACAGAGTGCTTCCAAAGCATCAGAGGGATCTCATTATTAAAAGGTATCAGTCAGGAGAAGGGTGCAAAAGAATTTCCAAGGCATTAGATATACCATGGAACACAGTGAAGACAGTCATCATCAAGTGGAGAAAATATGGCACAACAGTGACATTACCAAGAACTGGACGTCCCTCCAAAATTTATGAAAAGGAGCTGCAGGAATATCTGGCAAGTACTGGCTGTGTGGTACATGTGACAACAATCTCCTGTATTCTTCATATGTCTGGGCTACGGAGTAGAGTGGCAAGATGAAAGCCTTTTCTTACGAAGAAAAACATCCAAGCCAGGCTACGTTTTGCAAAAACACATATGAAGTCTCTCAAAAGCATGTGGGACAAAGTATTATTGGCCATAATTCCAAAAGATATGTTTGAAGCAAAAACAACACTACACATCACCAAAAGAACACTGTCCCCACAGTGAAGCATGGTGGTGGCAGCATCATGCTCTGGGGCTGTTTTTCTTCAGCTGGAACTGGGGCCATAGTTTTGATAGAGGAAATTATGAACAGTTCGAAATACCAGTCAATACTGGCACAAAACCTTCAGGCTTCTGCTAGAAAGCTGAACATGAAGAGGTACTTAATCTTTTAGCATGACAACGACCCAAAGCATACATCCGAATAAACAAGGAATGGCTTCACCAGAAGAAGATTAAAGTTTTGCAATAGCCCAGCCAGAGCCCAGACCTAAATCTGATTGAAAATCTGTGGGGTGATCTGAAGAGGGCTGTGCACAGGAGATGCCCTCGCCATCTGACAGATTTGGAGTGATTTTGCAAAGAAGGTTGGGCAAATCTTGCCAAGTCAAAATGTGCCATGCTGATAGACTCATACCCAGAAAGACTGAGTGCTGTAATAAAATCAAAAGGTGATTCAACAAAGTATTAGTTTAAGGGTGTAATTGCTTAATTCTGAACACAGCTACATCCCCAGTTATAAGTTACCACATTATTTTAGTTTTTGTTTGTTTTCTTCCCTCTACCCAAAAGACTTCAGTTTGTTTTTCACTTGAGTTGTACAGTTTATATGTCACATTAAAGGTGGAAAAAGTTCTGAAATAATTTATCTTTTTTTTTTACAGCACAGAAACCTGACATTTTAACAGGGGTGTGTTGACTTTTTATATCCACTGTATATATATTTTTTCACTCAGTAATCCCCTGATGAATCTCATTTTTGTGATGACACATGACGTGTCGGGATAAGAGTGAGGGTCAAATTTAGGGATACGACCGCCTTAGGGACAGGTTCCCAATGGGGTCGCCGCTATCGGGGAGGGTGCTCTGTATTTGCTAGGTAGGGACTAGTGTTGAGCGCGAATATTCGAAAAGCGAATTTTTTTAGCGAATATCGGCACTTCGCTAATTCGCGAATATTTCGAATATAGCGCTATAAATTCGCTATTTCGAATATTCGTTTTTTTTTTTGTTTTTTTTTGTTTTTTTAAGTTATATTTTTTTCTTTCCTACTTCCCAAAAGTAGTTCTTACCTGTCCTGAGGATTCCTGGCTTCCTGGCTGCTCTAGTCAGTGCCCGTTGCCGCTTCTGCCGACTTCCGTGCTCATGTGGAGCGTCCCCATCCATGGGAGAATCTCCATATACTAAAATGTACTGTCGGATTTGAGGAATTACGTTGAAATCGCAATGCGATTAATTCAAGTTATATTAATCGCATTGCGATTACAACTTAGCACTGCTATCTTACATAGGCTAGAATTAACGAATATGGAGTATAGCTAATGCTATGCACTAGCAGTGCTAAGTTGAAATCGCAATGCGAATACTTTAAGTTAAATTAATCGCATTGCGATTTTAACCTTGCACTGCTGCTATATTCCATATTCGTTAACTTCGTTAATTCTAGCAAGCTGACCCATTATAAACCCAGCTCTAAGTTGAAATCGCAATGCGATTAATATAACTTGAATTAATCGCATTGCGATTTCAACGTAATTCCTCAAATCCGACAGTACATTTTAGTATATGGAGACGTTCCAATGGTGATGGGGACGCTCCATGAGCACAGAAGTTATGGTTGGCTTGGTAGAATTAGCGAATAGCGAATATGACGAATGTATTCGTCATATTCCTCAAAACGAAGATAACGAAGTATTCTACATCTTCGTTTTAGCTACCTATTCGTCTCGTCATCGTCAACTTCGCTATTCGCTAATTCTAGCAATCAAATAGGAAGGTTGACTTACCAGACAGCTGTGTTAAATTCAGCTATGCGATTTTTTTTTAATACAATAATTATATTACTTGATAAAATTATTATAAGTATTCTATTTATTTAAAAATAAAAAAATCGCATAGCGAATTTAACACAGCTGTCTCTATAGTCAACCTTCCTATTTGATTGCTAGAATTAGCGAAGTTGACGAATAGGTAGCTAAAACGAAGATGTAGAATACTTCGTTATCTTCGTTTTGAGGAATAGACGAATACATTCGTCATATTCGTCATCCTCGCTAATTCTAGATATGAAACCAATAGGAAAGTAGCCTTAAGTACAAATCGCAATATGCGATTATTTAAATCGCATGTTAATCGCGATAACTAGAAAAAATGACGAATATTCGATTTCGACGAATATGAAACGAATATTCATTCGAATATTCGCGAATTTCGTCGAAATCGAATATGGCACCTGCCGCTCATCACTAGTAGGGACTTATAGCCCCTCTCCTATTGAAATATAGGGTCTGTTATAGGGCCGGATAGTCACATGTCCTTATGTAACATGCAATACTAGAGAAGCAGCTCCAGTGGCATATTGCCACCTGCACGTATGAATCACTCATACTCGTCTGAGGTGGTAAGAATCATTTTTTATTCATATATACAGTATATATACACATTTTTTTGATAACTCTTTTTCACCAATTTTTGTTTGGGCTTTATTTATTTTAGTGAACAATAGTAAAAGTTATGTTTTAATTCATTCCGTATCCTCTTGTAAACATATATAGTGCATGGTTTGGAGAAAATATTGCTGTTTCACCGTTCATTTTTTGGTGCACGAGCGTGTGTTAATACAGGGGATGCCAGTAGCAGAACCTGGGACAATCAGCTTGTTCCAATATGGACTCTGTGACATGTTTTCCCCATGCAAATAAATCATTTTCTTTGGTTTCCATCTTGTATGTAGCACTTCCTGTTGTATTCTGCCAAACCCATGATGCACTTCTCCTTCCTCTGCCACAGCTCCAGCACCGCCCCTAAAAATGCCCAGCTAGTTACATAAACACTTCCCTATCACTGCCCATGGACATAACATCACAGGACATAAGACAGAGCTGCATGGACATGGTCATGTGACCACAGCCCAGAACAGAAGATAGGAGCAATAATGGTGAAATAAATGTATTACAAAATTACAACATCCTTCATAGATGGTTATTTTAAAGAGAACCTGTCAACATGAAAATGCAATGTAATCTGCAGGGGGTTCCGCTGGCAAATTAAAGTGCGGTGACAAGGGGCGTTGTTGTCTTCTAGTGATGGTGAATGGAACAGGGGTGCTGACCTGGCACAGCGTCTTTGGGATAGCCAGGATAATCCATAAATATAATAAGGCACGTTAATTCACAATAAAACAATATCTCAGAGGCTCGCACATGGGGAGTCCATCTCTGGGCACATTCCTTAAACAAATAGTGCATGAAATGTAGTTACAGCACAGGACTTCACAATCCCAGGGATAATGACTCCTGGTAAGCCCTGTTACAAGTTCTGAAGCAAAACCCCTGCTCAACCTGAAAAGGGGGTTAAAAAGGGGATAAGGTGCAATACTAAAGGCACAACTGGGATTATTCAAGTGTTTGAAAACAGGCAGGATGTCCTGGACTAAACAAAGGCTGGCTGGGAGCAGTGGTACTCCAAGTGGCTTCATAATATCTCAACTGCCACTGGGCCGTGGGCAACTGGCAGCAGCTCTACCAGCCAGGCAACGCATGGGGACAACTCCTGCAGACAGTAGAGACACCCCTGTGAGGTGCAGCATGGCCTAGCAGGCCTGCTTACAGGTAGGTGTTGTACTCCTCTGGTTCGTCCTCCTGTAGTAGCTGGTCGGCCATGGCAGGCCATAGCACGGTACCATCAGGGTGGACGATATGCATAGCTCCTTCTCTCTGGGCATCCAGCTCACCTTCCTTCACTGGAAACGGGACCCGCCGGACACTCCTGACATAATACAGCCTCTCCGGTCTGTAGACTTTAGGTGTCTCCACAATGGGTGCTTCTGCGCTGGCAGGCGGTAGTGCCACTAGATAGGCCTCCCACCTCTCCTGCTCCTACTTTGCGGCCATCTCCCTCTCCCGACGTTGCAGCTCTGGGGAAGGATAGGAGCTGGCAGGCCTCTCAAGGACGGTTGGCTGCCAAAAGATGTTAGGCCCGATAAAGATGGCATGCTCCTGGAAGGTGGAGCGGGTAGGCCCAGGCGCGGGTCCAGAAGCTGCCGCCAGGCTGAAGTTGTCATCACCGCTCTCCCAGTCCTCCGGCTTAGTTCGCGGGCGTGACACAGCGGTGGCATAAGGGCCTCACAGGTCCTCAGCGGGGGTGAACTCTACCTGCTCACCTGCTACTAGGTTGTGCAGTCTCTCCGGCAAGTAACTCCGCTTCACGGACTGGCGGTTAACATAATAATCCCGGTTGGTGCCGGTCTCCTGGATGAAGCCGAACCCCCGGGCCTTATCAAATTCGAGTACGATTCCCGTGCGGCCCTCCAACCGGGGCTTGCCCTCGAACGGGTCATCGTAGATGCTCTTTGTGATCTCTTCAAAACACTTCTTTTTAGCGGTGGTCTTCTGGGCTGTCGCAACGCGAATCTCCACCATCAGAGACAGCCATAGAGGGTTCCGTGGGGGAAAGACATCCCGCGGCCGGTGAATACTGCAAGGTCCGGCCCTTGGCCATGGGCAATACTGGGCCTCATCTCTTGGGGTATAAGCAGTAGGTGCACGACACTCACGGGTAGCTCTTGGGGTCGCCTCCATCGCTGCTCCTGAAGATCCCGATCCCTCTGGCTCAAGCAGAAAGTCCCGGAGCAGGGTGAGCCACTGTTGCTGCAGGCTCCACCCCGCCATTTCTTGCACGCCCCCTAGGTATTCCAAAACAGGGTAGGCGGTATCCATATTATAATCCAGGCAAATTAGGCGGTGACAAAGAAGAATTCTCTCCTCCCTCTCTCAGGGAATGGGCGCCAAATTTTCCCGCCAGTAAAGAATAGCGATGGCGCAGCATACAATTCCACAGCTCAGGCGGCCATCTTGGGACTAAATTTCAGCAATTCACTGACAGCAAGCGGTGGTATTGACACTTGAAATAGTCCATAAATCCACACTTTTGCACCGCGATTTTTCCTCCAGACCAGCACAATGCACAGGAGCGCTGCTGGGATGATTTTTTGCACACTTCTTTGGCCACAGAAAGTTCAATAAAGCAAACAGGGCAGATGTCACTTGGCAAAATGGTTAAAGCACACAGTTCAGATTCCGCGTTGAAATGTCCTGTTCGTGACGCCAAAATGTAGCATCTTACTACACACAAATACCTCAGTGGGCGTAACCTATTTATCTCCCAAAAAAATATTAATTGTTCTTAAAAACGTATCTTTATTGATTCTCTTAAAAATGCTCTGACATCTTCTGAGCTTCACACATATGTTTAAAAACCTGGTAATGCCTCCACATAATGATCATATATGACTCCAAGAATGGGAGATGTGCACTGTCTCCCAGCTTGGTAGGCTAAGTATGGTGGAGGGCTCCACTATGCAGAGAACAACATACCATAGAAAATGTGTTCTGCAATTGAATTATTTGTTTTCCTAGCACTTGTAGTAGTCTCTGACACTCAGTGCTGTCTCTGCCCAATTTTCCCCTGATGAAGCCATGGATGTGGCGAAACATGTCGGGGGGCAGTTAATCTTTTAGTTTGTGGATAATGCCGACACATTAGTTAGAGGAACAAGTGAATCAATATAGTAACTATTAGATCAGAATTGTAGTGGAGCTAATTAGCAGCTCTCCAGAGTGAGGGTTAATCTACATGCAGTAGAAAACATACAAGTGTTTTAGTATGTGGTGATAGCAGGTAGTGCAGTAGCAGAGATAGCACTGAGTGTCAGAGACTACTACAAGTGCTAGGAAAACAAATAACTCAATTGCAGAACACGTTTTCTATGGTATGTTGTTCTCTGCATAGTGGAGCCCTCCACCATACTTAGCCTACCAAGCTGGGAGACAGTGCACATCTCCCATTCTTGGAGTCATATATGATCATTATGTGGAGGCAATACCAGGTTTTTAAACATATGTGTGAAGCTCAGAAGATGTCAGAGCATTTTTAAGAGAATCAATAAAGATAAAATATTAATTGTTCTTAAAAATGTTTTTTTTTGGGAGATAAATAGGTTACGCCCACTGAGGCATTTGTGTGTAGTAAGAGTTATTAAACCTGATCCCCCAAAATTAGTCCGCTAGTTTGGGATTAAAATGTAGCATCCCCACTGAGGGGACAGCAGGAGATGCCAGTGATGGAGAGGCAGACACGTGGGTCCTCTGGGGCACACTCTTGTTGTAGGGACACAGGCTAGATGTTGGGTGAGGTGCCCTTGGTGTTGTGTTTTAACGTGCCTATAGCTAGGTCCCTTAAGGTTCGTGATGCCAGTGCCGGTAACGGTAGCACACCGATTGACAATGGGAATAATGGAGGTGCAGACACTTGAGGTGAAACAGAACTCTTCTTTACTGAACAATTGAAACAGCATACATGCTCCTTGTAGTTCCACAGAAGACAATTGGTACACAGCAGGCTTTACAGTACATAGGCAGGTATTTCTTGGCAAGGTATACAGAGGGTTAATCAGAACTCGCAGTACAGGCTGAACTCCACAGATTCCTGACTGGTGAAACATCCAAGGCTCGTATGCCCAATTGCTGGCTTTATCCCTGGGGAATATTATAGCACCTCCTCTGGTTTTCTATAGTACCTCTTGCACTGAATTTTCCTTCCTCTGCCTCGCAGCTTTGTTTCTAGCTGGCTTCTGGTGATGGCGCTGCTGGTTCTCCCTCTGCTAATTGCAGGACTCAGGACTCTCTCCTGGACTGTTCTAGCTCCAACAATAAACTGCACTGAGCAGGAGCTGATCTTGTCCTAGCAGGCTCAGGGCCTGCACTGCCTCACAGGCTCCAGGGCCTGGACTGGACTCATCCCCTGCCTGGGCCTAACAATATAAACTAGGGCTCCCTAGCTCCCTCTACTGTCTGGGAGGCTAAACTACACCCCTAGCAGGCCTGTTCATAGCAATACATTCACAGTAATAGGGTTTTACAGTGTACAATAAAAGGACATACCAATCTCCCCACAGGGGGGAACAACGTGACCCTTATGACCCTTTTGTAGTGCCCACCATCACGGAGTGGGACACTACAATAGGACCGCCTACTTGACCTCAAAGTCCAGAATCAGAAGGAATTTACATGAATGAAATACAAGTTTTACTCAATCTTTTCCCACAAAACTATAGATGAATCTGCTCAGTTCCTCCTGCTCTAGAACATGCTGCCTGCAGCTCAGACGCAATGTTCAATGTGACAGTTTTTGAAGGATGCTGATGCAAACCGGAAACCGTATTGAGGCCTGTTTACATAGGCCAGTTATAATAATTATTAGCTTCTTTCCTCACTCTCGTCTGGCAGAGAGGCTCGTCTTGATGATTGGGGTCTCAACTGTATCTGCTTACAGTCCACAAGAAAACGTTCTACAGTTATTCTTCCTGAAAATGTAAGAATAAATTGACAGCTGGGCATAACCAATTGTCAATTTCCATTGTCAATGGTGGGTGTCCCCGAACACCTGACACTTGCTGCACTGTTTCCTCTGTCACACTTTGCAGGTACATTGACACGTCAACTTTTTAAACCAAAATTTCTAGGAGGATTAATAGTGAACAACACAATGCAGAGGTCTAAGGAAAGATGCTCCAGAACTTTTAGTTTATGGAGAATACAAGTACTTACTGAAATGGACATGGTCAGGAGAGGTGACAGGCCCTCTTTAATGACCGTTCGTGGCCTGTATTCTAGATTCACTTCACTTCTTTTGACAATTAGAATTATAGAAGGGAAGGTCTTCAGTCAAATCCTGTCAATAACAAACATAAATGCTATTTGTGATATCAGGATTTGCTCCAAATCCTTTCTGATACATGAGACATTCCGGATAAATGATGCTTCTCTCATAAAAATGAAAACCGAGTGCCATGTTTTATAAAAATATATGGCGTTGTCATCGACAGAGCACAATACATATTTCACTCCAATTTTGATACGGAAACATGATAGTGTAAATTTACTTTTACATTTATCAGATTAAATACACCTCCCGAGCTTGTACCGAGGAAAAGTGGAGTAATTGAGTGTCAAGTCGTTTGCTGTCGTTATATATGCGACAATGCATTGCCTTACTGATAGTTATTGTTTCCACTAATTACAACATCTTAGGATTTGCTAATGGATATGGAAATTCCCCACAGCTCCCTTTCTTTATCTGACAAGAAAATCTCACTTGAAATTGATTAAAAAGTTTATGTAAGACAGATTGGAGCCAATACGAATAGTACAGTCCCAAGTGAAAAGTAAACTGCCACTTTGCCTGGCTCAAAATAATTAAAACTGAGAAAAAACACAGTAACAACAGCTGGAGCGCTGAATGGCAAAAATATAATGTGCACTGTCAATCACATATTTGTTTTATCTGAAAAAAAATTTAAACACCTGTACAGATGTCGACAGCTAGTATACAGGCTGCTTGGTACACTAACTAAAATATAGGATTACTGTCCTATAAAGACAGGTTCATACGTACTAAGTGCTGGACTGGTCGGCACTGCTCTGGAAATGCTCGCGGTGCACGTGTCAATGGGTCGGCGTCCCCGGAACACTTCAAAAATGGAGACCGGCACTCGCTTCAGTTGATCTTGGAAGATGCTTTAATTAGTCACATATTATACAAGTGACACGTTTCGGCACTTGGTTGTGCCTTCATCAGACTCATAACATCTAGTGTGGTCAAGGCTTTATATACACAATGTAACAAGATAACAATAGGAAGTGACATCATAACATAGTCCCACCCCCTCAGTGTAAACAGCAAATCAAGAACATAATGGAAATATATAAACTGCCGGTAGAATTTCCATTGTGCAGTAATATATTACATATATTTAATATATACATATATAATATATACATATATATATATATATGTATTTTATATATATATATATATATATATAATACATATATATATATATGTATATATTAATATATACATTATTAATGTTGCGCTGCAAAACAAGAAATAAAAGGAAAAAGGAAAAAAAGAAAGAAAAAATTAATAGTAAGAAAAGCAAAGTATAATAATATCATTAATTGCGATGTGCACTTTACCGCGATTTTATCGCGATTATATTTATATGATTATCTTAAAGGAAGCTATGCACACTGTAATCACGATTGAGACCACGGGGTGCAATAGTCTGTAGGCGGTGTATCCAATAAGCCTCTCTTTTTAACAATAATCTGTTTTTGTCCCCGCCCCTACGTGGTAGCTGAATACTCTCAATAATTTGAAATCTGAGTTGGGCTATTGTATGTTTCGCATGGTGGAAATGATATGGGATCGGTAACAAAAGATTTTCCTTCCTGATGGTAGATTTGTGGCTACTCAATCTGTCTTTGATGCGCATCGAGGTTTCCCCGATATATAGTAAGCCGCAAGGACATTTTAATAAGTAAACCACAAATCGACTATCGCATGTAAAATGACCCTGGACTGGTATCTGCTCCCCTGTATGTGGATGTGCGAAATATGCGCCGCGTATGACACTCGAGCAGTGCACACAGTTGAGGCAGGGGAAAGTGCCTGATCTTGGGGTAGAGAATACCTGTTGTTTTAGAGAGATTCTGTTAGTGCCAATGTCGGCCCTCACAATCCTATCTTTGATATTGGGATTCCTCTTGTAACATAGCATAGGTGGTTTTTGGAATATCGGGGTTTCTGGATAAGATCTAGATATCACATGCCAGTGTTTATTATACATGCGATAGTCGATTTGTGGTTTACTTATTAAAATGTCCTTGCGGCTTACTATATATCGGGGAAACCTCGATGCGCATCAAAGACAGATTGAGTAGCCACAAATCTACCATCAGGAAGGAAAATCTTTTGTTACCGATCTGGGGGGAAGTGTAGCTGTATTTCTGAAACTGCTCAGTTTGTGAACTGTTCTCCTGCTGCTGTGGTGTACAGTAAGTGTATGGTAAGTAGACAAATGGCAGCACTGTGAATAATCGATGTTGAAACTGCGGAGTACCATGTGCCATTGATGTGAGAGGTGAACGTCGGCTGTGAAGCTGGTGGGAGCAGACTGACATGCTACTGTGGGGTAGCTCACCACCAAAATGAACCAGGGGGCTACCAGACATGTGCCTGGAACAACAGTTCAACAAACCCTACTGTGCATGGGGCACCAAAGCAGAAGTATGGTCGCTAGAGACAGGCGTAGTTTTGAGAACTTCGATTCGGCAACTTCACCGAAGTTAGCCAAGAAATTCGATTCATTCCAAATTAATTTGTCATGAATCGCTATAAATCAGATATACACTCTGTCATAGGCAGCAAATAATGGCGACTAAAGGGAGAGAAAGGCGCTCATAGGATAACGTCGGAGATGGTCAAAATATAAAAATTGAAGGTATTGCTTACCTATTTCGTTTGTACCAAATTGGGCACAACCACAATGAAGGCGTGAGAAGAAGACAAAGATGGAAGGGCGTCGGTGCAGCCGGGGCTTGTCCGGGGGCTTGTGGCGGTGGCCAGTCCGCCAGTCGGCTCAATGTAGAAGGAGAAAAACGTCAGATCTATCCAATCGGACGCAGGACAGCCAAGGGCGCCCTTGGCTGTCCTGCGTCCGATTGGATAGATCTGACATTTTCCTCCTTCTACTCTGTCATAGGGGATGGCAACATCGAGCATCCTTTCATGTAGTAATGAAGACCGCACTGTATAGTCCTTTTTCATTGTTGGCGCAGCACTTTTAACCAGGGGCTGTTGCTGGTATGGGGTTTGGCTGGTTAGATGGGGGACAATATGTATATTATTGCTGTTTTTGCTGCAATCTCCTGCAGGTTATTTGACAGTAAACGCAGAATATTAACCAGCTCTGGCATACCCACTTCTCCAGCCCTAGTGCTCTCCTGCCCTACAGGCTGGAGCCCTTCTTCTGCCACCTGCTTTTCCTCCTTTCGCACTAATATTAATGAGAATATGTCATCAGAAACATCCAGCTCCTCCTCTCTCTGCATCTTGCTGACTTTTCTAGAACATTGAGACTTTGAAGGATGATTTGTAAGAATTAAAGCCAGCAAAAGATGAGGAAGTCATCATTAATACCTGGCCTCCCTAAAGGGTAAAGACTGGATGGTATTGGTTGGCACGCTGGCAGTGGAATAATAAAGGTTTCCATTTTCTTGGTATTGAATTACATATCTTAGGTTATGTCTAATGTAGGAATAAGTAAATATAGGAATAAATAAATAAAACTGACACAGAATAAGTCTCCCTGTACTCTCCCTGCAGTCTCTCTGCACTCTCCCTATCCAATTTTCTTTTATTAATTGTTCAGCTCACAGGACAATGGCGGAGACTGCATGGGATGAAGATTTTATAGGGCTGTGACATCATATGGGTTGACTATCTGCGGATTGGCTGCCTGCACAGAATTATGGGTTACCTTGCATTCCCAAGCATCTTTCTTTCACTTTGTATCGGAATTGGACCTTGGTTGATTGGTAAACTGTAGACTTTTCCAATGAGTAACATTTTCTGCTTCATCAAACAGATGGACGTTGGTGTGTCAGGAGAGAAACAGAGAACAAACACTGTGCAACCATTGCTGGAAGAACACAAGCTGCTGGTAGTGTTATGGTCTAGGGAATGTTTTTGTGGCATTCTCTGGGCCCAGTCATCCATGTGGATGCCACTTGGGTATAAATCCATTCTTTCAAATCAAGTACATGCTGATTGTCTTCCCTGGGGCAGTTGTGATCTTCCAGCAAGACAATGTAAAGTGTTACACAGCTAGAAATGTCCAGCATTGGTTGGAAGAGCACGACCAAGACCTCCAAGTACTGCACTGGACACCAAATTACCCAGACTTGAACCCAATCGAGCATCTGTGGGACCACATAGATCATTGTGTTCATTATATATGTCCTCCGACACGCACCCTCCGGGAGCTGTGGGATGCACTGCAGTCAGCATGGCTCAAGATACCTGTGACAACCTTATTGAGTCACTCCCAGCCCGTCTATCGGTTACTCTAGATATTAGATGGTGGTCATAATAATGTGACCTGACTGTGTATGATATATGGACCAGATGTATTTTGTGCCATTTGCCCCGATTTTCAGCAAGATTCCATATAGGGAAAGTGTCATCAGAATATGACCCATTTTTTAAAATCAACATTTTATTGATATAAGTGTATTAACATATTTTTAAATGTTTTGATGAATTTAAAATATTTTCCCTGTCAATACCTATATTTGAAAGATATCCTGCAGTTTTCACACTGGCCACTAGGCCTAATGAATGCCAAGACTTATTGTTCTTTGAGAGCAGCAACTTGGGCTACAGAGGCAATTGACATGAGCTGACTTAATTGACTTATATGGGAGAATATTCTAAGCATACTCCCCTCTTTAGAGATCAGGAGGGAGTAGATAAGCTGTGATATCACCTATTGTAAATGTTGGGTCCTGTGGTGTTATCTATACAAAGGTTATATATGTATAATTATAAATCTGCCTGTGATGATAATTAGAGTTGAGCGAAGTATTCCATAATTCCACAATTCGATTCTGCAGAATTTTACCCAAAAATTAGCTTTGTGACAAAGTACCTTGTAAGTAGTGGGCGCAATGACAAGGAGAGACGATTGCACCCACCCTCCCCCCAACCATACGTCATCGCACACAGGATTTTGTGCGAGATCTTAAAGCAAGATGGCAGTGGCCGGGACGTTGTGAGCAAATTTGGCTTTGCGGTGAAACAAATTTTCTCTGAAAACCGGATCGAAGTCCACTTGGTAGACTTCGATTCGCTAAACATTAATGATAACGTGATAGCTACTGAAAAGTTAGCTGTACAGAAAAAGAAGTGTCAACATATGATTAGGCCTGGTGGCCTAATGGTCCCATTTAATCTGTTACCTGACAGAACTGTTCTGTGTCAAATTATGGGAAAAATATGCCATAGTCCAGAACTGATCATGCTCTGCAGAACCTCTTTATTGCACTGAGGACCTAATGAGGTTTATATTTTATATAAAATTCATTACTATCTATGCCAAAGCTTATAGGGGCTTCTTAAAGGTGGCAGCATCTTCAGTGTGTGGATGGAGGTTTTAAGTGATAACCATTCATAAATCACAAGTCAGTATGAATTATGCAATGTCCTCTGTCCTAAAGGATTTCCAGGCTTTTTTTTTTTAATCTAGCTTTTTTATTCATGACATTGTTTTATGTAATATGCCCTCCAGTCCTCCATCTCTTCGGCACCCTACAAGTAAACAGTGCTGAAGCGATCCAATCTGAAGAGATCCCCTCCGCCTTTCACCGTCAGTATGTGACATGGCAGAAGTTGGCCATCCTTACGTTCAAACTTATGGATTCATTTTGTTGTACCAGTAGGGACTTTGTAATGGTGAAACAACCTCTGTATTCCAGTGCATTATTACTTGTCAGTTAGAGCTGACTCCCATGGACTATGCTGCAGTCCAACTCCTGTACCTGTACCATCACTCATATGAACGGCACTGTGCAGGAGCTATTTCCTTCCTGTGCCATACAATTACGATGCTGACACAGTAAATGAAGGAAATTTACGTTTGTAGTAAATTCTTAGAATATGCCAAAAGAGTTTGACCAGAGTAAGTTTGACCACTGGGATCTAAGCAGATCTCTACAAGTGCACGTATGCTGCTACCCAGCCAGTTCTCTCTCCAGTGGAGACATGGATTTCCTCAGTATAAAAGGGGTTGTCCAGCAAAAAAATATTTAACATTTTTCAAAACTGCACCTTGATCTGAATACTTTTTTAATTGCTTGTAATTAAAAATGTATTATAGCTAGCGAGTTATTCAATAAATACCATCTGTATAGCGCCATCTACTGTTTGTTTCTTTTTTCTAGTTTCTCTGTCAATCTCAGTGATGAGAGTGCAAATTCTTTGTTCCATCCTTCAACCGCTCAGCTGTAGCAAAATGACACATGACTAAAGAAATGCCCCCTGAACCACCAGCCTAAAATAAATTTAAGAGAGCAATTGGAGCAATAAATGGGGGAGAACTTGATCTATAAGGGATACAGGGCTGGTTCTAGATTTGTTAGAAAGAGATTGTTATGTACTACAGTATATGATGTCTGGTTTTCATTTTTTACATTAGTCAAGGGGTAACCCCTTTAAATATTTATGATATGCAATTGAAATGAATGAAGACCCATTACAGCAAGCCCCTTATGAGCAGGTGCTTAGAATATGAGTGGTAGTGGCCTTTATGAGATGTTGCTGTGTGACGGTATCCAACCTCAGGTCGTGCAAAAAAAATAAAAATAGCAGCACATTCATCAGCAGTTTGTACAAAGTGCAGTTCTCTCCTCCCAGAAAATGGGGTATGATGTCTGTCAATGTGGCAGAAGATGATACTTAAAAGTTTGCTAGCTGATAATGTCTCTCACTGGATTTCCTTCCCTACAGTTTTACTCTGACACCTGTAGCTGTAGGTGTCCACTACATGATGCAGGGTTCTAGGTATGCCTGTTGTGAACTGCAGTGATGGTGTCTTAATGTGTTTCCCCCTCCTTGCAGCAGAGTCTTGATAATTTGATTGCTTGATCATACTGCTGACGCAAATACACCGCAGTTTACAAATCTGCTATAACCTAGTACCCTGGGGCAGTGTTGTCCTCCTAAATGAGACACCTCTGTGGTCCACATGGTCTGGAGGAACGGGAGATGGATTGCATGCTCTCTTACCCCGCACTCACTACTCTAAGTTTAACTCTAACTAGCTTTAACCCCTCCCTTGGCAGGAAGTCATCATGACATTACATTACATAGGATCCAAAAGATAAGAGAAACGGTGGCACTACTAAGATCCACTCACCCTGCGATCAGCTGATGCGGGTTCGATCCAGGTACAAATAGATCCAATACATAGAGTGACACAAAAATACCGGTAAAGTAGGTGGTGCTCAGCAAACAGAAACAAAACTGTAAAAGTCCAGAAAAAGAAAAGTGCGGCACTCACCAAATCCGGATGTAGAAAACAGCTTTATTAGGTACAGTGTAACAACACTTACAAAAAGCCTGTGCGGGTATGGGGCAGACACCAGCTAGTGTACGGTCCCGGCGACGGCCGTTTCGCGCGTGTCCACGCGCGTCCTCTGGCCGGAATCAAAGTACAGGCGCGCAGGTATGCGCATATAAATGACGTAAGGGAGGCGTGTCAGGTCGCGGCCCGGGCAACGCCTGACGCCTACCAACCCGCACAGCATCATTAAAACAATACAAGAGACAAAGACAAAAGGAAAGAAATGGAAACGATATAAAAGGCTACCAAGCAATCGCAGAAAACAAGGAAAGCACAAAAAGAAAACTGACATCCCACCAGGAAGGAGTTGAGAATTCAAGTAACCAGAGACGGTGATAACGGTAAGGCAGGAGATGAACAATTTACTCAGTAATACTCAGAATAGAAATACTACATGTAGAAGCAAGATGTTTAAAGAAATACTGCCATGTCATTCTTGTCATTGAGGCCCAACGGGCCTAAGGCCCTGGTTTTCATAATCCAAACGGCCTCCCTCCGAAGGAGGTGGCAGTGTAAGTCCTCGCCACGCGGGTGGGGGCGAACCACCTCCACCCCCGCGAAGGAGAGGCAGTGAGGATCACCACCATGTACAAGCTTGACATGTTCAACCAATCTGGGAGCACCTTTCCCTGTACGAACGGAATTAAAGTGTTCCCGTACTCGCTCCCTCATAGGGCGTATAGTTTTCCCTATGTAAAACCTTCTACAGGAGCAAAAGAGGGTATATACAACAAAGGGAGTGCGACATGTGATGAAATCGCGAACAATATGGGCAACTCCTCCTAAGTCCAATGATTTTGATCTAGAATTAAACCTACAAAGTGAACATATGCCGCACTTGTGATTCCCTATGAGTCTAGCCGCCGTGAGCCAATTAGTGGCTGTTGGATTGGAAACATCGCTGTGGACTAATTCGTCCCTCAATGTGCGACATCTCCTAAAAGTAATAATAGGTTTACTAGCCACTACATCCTGTAGGGCGGCATCGCCCTTCAAAAGATCCCAATTGCTCAAGATCACCTGCCTAACCAATGGTGCTACGGGGCTATACTTAAAGGCGAACGTAAACCGATGGTCAGTCCGCTCAGCCGTCTTTTCTTCCAACAACTCAGAACGTGGTCTAGCGGCAGCCCTATGAAGGGCAGACACGACATCCCTCCGTGGGTAACCCCGATCCAACAACCGTCCACATAAATCATAAGCTTGGCGGTAAAAAGCAGCATCCGTGCCATTAATACGCCGCAGGCGAATAAATTGGCCATACGGCAAGGCATTTTTAACGGCAGGAGGATGGAAACTGGATTGGTGTAGCAGCGAATTAGTCGGGTGAACTTCAAAATTTAGGGTGAACTTCATGTTCATCATGTTGGAATCATTTAAGTGTTGCACAAAGGCTCTGCAGGATTCCTCGCTGCCAGACCAAATCAGGAACACATCGTCCACATACCGCAAAAAAAGGTGGATGTGTTGGAGATAGGGGTTACCCACGGAGAAGATGTAGGTCTCCTCAAACACCGCCAGGTAAAGATTAGCAAAGGTACACGACACGGGAGTACCCATGGCCGTGCCGAGTACCTGGCGGTACCACTGTTTACCAAAAAGAAATGAGTTGTTGGAGAGGACCAGATCCAAAGCTTCAAGAACGAAGCTACAGAACAACATGTCCTTGTTGGATCTGGTGAGAACGACCTTCATAGCTTGGAGACCCAGGTGGTGAGGAATCCTAGTGTAAAGGCTCTCCACGTCCAAGGACACCAGGCTAAAATCCCGCCGCCACTCAAAAAACTTGAGTGCCCGTAGGAAATCCCCGGTGTCCTTGAGATACGTAGGAGTGCCTAGGAGGAGCGGTCGTAACAACCAGTCCAGGTAACGGGATAACGGTTCGGTCGCCGACCCGACCCCGGCCACAATAGGGCGGCCCGGGGGGCAGGTCGGCGACTTATGAACCTTAGGTAAGAAGTACCAAACCGGAGCCACCGGGTGTGTAGGAATAAGTTTTTTAGACATGCCACTGGGAAGGAAACCCAAGTCAATATAATACTCAAGGAGGGCCTTCAACTTAGACAGAATCTCAGGATGAGGGTTGATACTAAGGGGTAAATAAACTCCCTGATCAGACAGTTGTCTCATGGCCTCTTCCTGGTAATATTGCTTGGACATCAGGACCACGTTCCCCCCTTATCCGCCGGCTTCACAACGACATCGCGCTGGCTTTTCAGCCATGCTAATGCACTCTTCTCTTCAGGGGTGAGATTCGGAGGTGCTACTGGATAAACCAGTGCACACATATCACTTAACACTTTTTTATGAAACAAGTCAATCGGGGAGCCGGAGGGCATGGGGGGGAGGAACGTGGACCCGATGCCACCCAGGAAAGTCTCTGGATTGGGTGCAGCTGGAACATTCTCATCATTTATCCCGGCCAAGAAGTTGATACACTCAATTTCCTCTTGGTCGAATCTCTGTGCTAGATGAAAATCTGTAATAGAAACTCTAGCAGGAATTTCCCCAGGCAAGGGAGGTGGTCTAATGTCATGGGACTCACTAAACATTTTTTTCAGGAACAATTTGCGGCTAGCTTTGTAGAGATCTATTTCAAAATTCTCAGGCCAAAACTGTTCTACCAGACTAAAACCTAAACCTTTGTTAAGAAGGGATACGCATCCAGGGGGAAGGGGGAGATCAGTAAGGTTGATCACATTGGGGGGGGGTATCACTGCCAGATGCAGGAACCAAGTTCTCAAAGTCCCCTATTGCCTCCAAGAGACCTGCCGACGTCTCCGAGTGGATTTGCGTATCGGCCGTCCTTTTCCTCTTGTTTCGTCCTCTTCCCCTTCTGATCTTTTTTCGCGGGGGTGGAGGTGGTTCGCCCCCACCCGCGTGGCGGGGACTTACACCGCCACCTCCTTCGGAGGGAGGCCATTTGGATTATGAAAACCAGGGCCTTAGGCCCGTTGGGCCTCAATGACAAGAATGACATGGCAGTATTTCTTTAAACACCTTGCTTCTACATGTAGTATTTCTATTCTGAGTATTACTGAGTAAATTGTTCATCTCCTGCCTTACCGTTATCACCGTCTCTGGTTACTTGAATTCTCAACTCCTTCCTGGTGGGATGTCAGTTTTCTTTTTGTGCTTTCCTTGTTTTCTGCGATTGCTTGGTAGCCTTTTATATCGTTTCCATTTCTTTCCTTTTGTCTTTGTCTCTTGTATTGTTTTAATGATGCTGTGCGGGTTGGTAGGCGTCAGGCGTTGCCCGGGCCGCGACCTGACACGCCTCCCTTACGTCATTTATATGCGCATACCTGCGCGCCTGTACTTTGATTCCGGCCAGAGGAAGCGCGTGGACACGCGCGAAGCGGCCGTCGCCGGGACCGTACACTAGCTGGTGTCTGCCCCATACCCGCACAGGCTTTTTGTAAGTGTTGTTACACTGTACCTAATAAAGCTGTTTTCTACATCCGGATTTGGTGAGTGCCGCACTTTTCTTTTTCTGGACTTTTACAGTTTTGTTTCTGTTTGCTGAGCACCACCTACTTTACCGGTATTTTTGTGTCACTCTATGTATTGGATCTATTTGTACCTGGATCGAACCCGCATCAGCTGATCGCAGGGTGAGTGGATCTTAGTAGTGCCACCGTTTCTCTTATCTTTTGGATCCTATGTAATGTAATGTCATGATGACTTCCTGCCAAGGGAGGGGTTAAAGCTAGTTAGAGTTAAACTTAGAGTAGTGAGTGCGGGGTAAGAGAGCATGCAATCCATCTCCCGTTCCTCCAGACCATGTGGACCACAGAGGTGTCTCATTTAGGAGGACAACACTGCCCCAGGGTACTAGGTTATAGCAGATTTGTAAACTGCGGTGTATTTGCGTCAGCAGTATGATCAAGCAATCAAATTATCAAGACTCTGCTGCAAGGAGGGGGAAACACATTAAGACACCATCACTGCAGTTCACAACAGGCATACCTAGAACCCTGCATCATGTAGTGGACACCTACAGCTACAGGTGTCAGAGTAAAACTGTAGGGAAGGAAATCCAGTGAGAGACATTATCAGCTAGCAAACTTTTGAGTATCATCTTCTGCCACATTGACAGACATCATACTTTGATTCCGGCCAGAGGAAGCGCGTGGACACGCGCGAAACGGCCGTCGCCGGGACCGCACACTAGCTGGTGTCTGCCCCATACCCGCACAGGCTTTTTGTAAGTGTTGTTACACTGTACCTAATAAAGCTGTTTTCTACATCCGGATTTGGTGAGTGCCGCACTTTTCTTTTTCTGGACTTTGGTGTCTCATTTAGGAGGACAACACTGCCCCAGGGTACTAGGTTATAGCAGATTTGTAAACTGCGGTGTATTTGCGTCAGCAGTATGATCAAGCAATCAAATTATCAAGACTCTGCTGCAAGGAGGGGGAAACACATTAAGACACCATCACTGCAGTTCACAACAGGCATACCTAGAACCCTGCATCATGTAGTGGACACCTACAGCTACAGGTGTCAGAGTAAAACTGTAGGGAAGGAAATCCAGTGAGAGACATTATCAGCTAGCAAACTTTTGAGTATCATCTTCTGCCACATTGACAGACATCATACTTTGATTCCGGCCAGAGGAAGCGCGTGGACACGCGCGAAACGGCCGTCGCCGGGACCGCACACTAGCTGGTGTCTGCCCCATACCCGCACAGGCTTTTTGTAAGTGTTGTTACACTGTACCTAATAAAGCTGTTTTCTACATCCGGATTTGGTGAGTGCCGCACTTTTCTTTTTCTGGACTTTTACAATTACATTACATAGCATTACACATTGCTTACAATAGTAGTACCCCAGGTCTGCCAGGTTCAAATATCCTATAACTTTAGTGTTGTCTTCAGAATGCTGTACAGCAATCTCTAGTAGGAAATACTACTTGACCTACTGAATTATAGCAGACCAGTTGTGATGTCAGGGGAGTGTCTGTCAACAAACATGTTGACTGTTTCCATTGTCAACCAGCAGAAGTATGCATGCTGCTCTGAAATACAAACTGTTACAATTTATCTAATACTATGTATTTACCAATGGACTCAACTTTTTATAAATATTTTATAAATTAAGCTAAAAGATGGACATACCATTAAGTTCATTTTGTTGGCATATTTCACTGTGAGATTAGAGGCTGAGCACTGATTTAGCCCTTGCTGACCATTTATACGGTAGTATATAGGTACTTGTTAAAGGAGCATGTCTATTGTGCCAGTGTTTATGATATGAAGGAAAGCGACATTATAAAGCTCCTGGGGTCTGTAGATCCTGAAGCTTTTTAATGTCACAGTTCATTTGCCAAACCATAACTGGAATCAGAAATTAAAAACCCTTTCTATAAAAGCAAGGTAACATTAAACCTTTAGGACTCGTGTTTCTTGTCATAAAAATGATATGAAAGGATTTTATATTCTGCAGGTTGGTTTAGCACTTTCGATCTTTTTTCCCCCTACATAACTTTAGAGAACAGTTTTACGGCCTCTAAATGAAAATCTAAACTATCTCACATTCTAAAACATAGTTTACGGTTCGCAGGCAATAATGTGGCTTTCATACTGTAATGAGCAAATGACAGAAGTTTAATTGATACCAATATGGATGGATGACCACTGTATTTTTAAAACCTACAGAAATACTTATTTTATGATAAGATTATAAATCTGGAAGGAAATAAAATACACAATCATTTGCCATTTTTAAATATATGATCTCCATAAACTCTGTTGTTATTTCTGTCAAAATATCATGGGCTAACAGTGAAGTAATAATCCCCATAACCCATGACAAGACATTTTTACAGGTTGCCAGAAAGAAGCAGAATGCGACAATCAGGTTCCTGTACACTGGATTTTCATAGACTGCCTATAAGCCGCTTGTTTATTATACACCAATCTTCTTACTTTTCTATTTATCTATCTATATATCTCATATCTATCTGTTATCTATCTATCTCATATCTATCTATCTATCTATTTATCTATCTATCTCATATCTATCTATCTATCTATCTATTTATCTATCTATCTCATATCTATCTGTTATCTATCTATCTCATATCTATCTGTTATCTATCTATCTATCTCATATCTATCTGTTATTTATCTTTCTCATATCTATCTGTTATCTATCTATCTCATATCTATCAATCTATCTATCTATCTATCTATCTCATATCTATCTGTTATCTATCTATGTCATATATATCTGTTATCTATCTATCTATCTATCTATCACATATTTATTTATCTGTCTATCTATCTATTATCTATCATCTATCCTTTATCTATCTATCTATCTATCTATCTATCTATCTATCTATCTATCTCATATCTATCTATCTATCTATCTTTTGTGTGTATATATGTAGTTAAGGCTGCAAGCAGTGGGAGGGGCCCTGCCCCCTATTTAAGCCCCCCAGATCCGGTCAGCCGGCGGTGTGGCTTGCGTACCTTCTGCGAGGTAAAGTCACATCCTACGTCCGGCTGGTTGGATCCGAGGCTCCGGTGTCCAGGGTTGCGGCTTCAAGCTCCGTGCGGCAGCATTCATGGCACTGCAGGTAAGCCAGCAGCAGCGGAGAGGATGAGGTCTCGCCTTCTCTCGCGAGATCCCGGCCCCGCGTGCGTTCCACGCTGGAACGCAGTCAGCTCCTGTCGGCCGCGGCAGGTCCACGGAGCTCCGGTGGCCGCACTAGGGCGAGGGGGCGTGCACATGCTGCGGGCGCCCCGAACGTGCGTCTCGCCCCAGGGTAGTGGTCGGCATTTCTGTGAGGGGGGGAGATGGGTGGGGGGTGGGGGTGAAGGTTCACCTGTCCTCGGCGCCCTCTGTGTGTATTAAAAAAAAAAAAGGGGGGGTATATGTCCCCTGGATCAGCCTGCGCCGCCGCCCCTCCCTGGTGCGCTGGTGGGGGGAGGGGGGTGTTGGCCCTGCGCTGGCATTCTTGTGGGATAGCTGGGCCTCGGCGCCCTCTGTTTTAAAAAAAAAGTTTTAAAAAAAAATAAAATAAAAAAAAGGTGGGGGGTTATATGTCCCCTGGATCGGGATAGCTGGGCCCGCGGCCATTTCCTCCGGGGGTCCATCGGCCCCTCAAGTGCCACATGGGTTCTGGGTTGCCCCGGCCCGGGCATTCTCATGCGGTTGTGGCTCCTTGGGTCACCCAGGCCTGCCATTTGCACACATTGTTGATTACCTGGTTCACCCCCCGGTTAAGTGTTACATGTCTCCTGGGTCGCCCAGGCCCTGTGCTGTATGTTACCTGGGTCGCCCAGGCCCTGTTAAGTGTTACATGTCTCCTGGATCGCCCAGGCCCTGTGCTGTATGTTACCTGGATCGCCCTGGCCCGGTTAAGTGTTAAATGTCTCCTGGATCGCCCAGGCCCTGTGCTGTATGTTACCTGGATCGCCCAGGCCCGGTTAAGTGTTACATGTCTCCTGGATCGCCCAGGCCCTGTGCTGTATGTTACCTGGATCGCCCAGGCCCTGTTAAGTGTTACATGTCTCCTGGATCGCCCAGGCCCTGTGCTGTATGTTTCCTGGATCGGCCAGGCCCGGTTAAGTGTTACATGTCTCCTGGATCGCCCAGGCCCTGTGCTGTATGTTACCTGGATCGCCCAGGCCCTATTAAGTGTTACATGTCTCCTGGATCGCCCAGGCCCTGTGCTGTATGTTACCTGGATCACCCAGGCCCTGTTAAGTGTTACATGTCTCCGGGATCACCCAGGCCCGGTCATTTACATGCGGTGCGTTACCTGGATCAGCCAGGCTCTGTTAAATGTTATATGTTCCCCGAATCTCGTAGGGCAGGGTTCGAGGGCTACGCACCCCCCCTTGAGTTACTACGGTTACAGCACACAGCCTACTTCATGTTCCCTCAGATTCTCGGAAATCCCTTCCGATCGTCGTTTACGTCCTAAGTCAGATAAAAGCCGTCCATAAGGTAAGGATGAGTTGTTAGGTGTGGAATTGGCCACCAGGTTCAGGTAGGTACGTTGTCAGCCAGTGTACCTCTTGCTAGTCCCTGTTTCCGCTTTGTTTGTTTTAAATCTTCAAGTCCGAGGTGGTCAGCTCACCCCAAGGTCTCGACTTCCCTGTTGTGGGTAGTTCCAAGTAGTGCCAGATGTCGCAAGCGTCTGATATGGAAGATAATGGGTCAGTGGCAGGCTCATCAGGTTCGGGCCTGTCAAGCAGTACATTACTACCGAGGTGGACAATCCCGAAACTGATCGCCAAGCTCAACAGAAGGGGAATTCAGCACCCCGCGACGGCCAGAAAGGCAGAACTATATAGACTACTGATGTCGGACCCAGGGCCCTCAGGGGATCAGTCTTCTCTGGCCTCAATTCAACTATCTCTAGTTCAATTGCAGTCGTCTATCAGTGGTATTGTGGGCTCCGTGGCTGATGTCCAGTCCCGGGTTGGTGCGCTGGAATCTCGGCTGGCGGTGCCCGATTCGCCAGCACCGTCGATTCCCACTCGTTCGGTAGCTCAAATCTCGGCAGGTACTTACGGGCCTGTTCCTCAGATTGCACCGTCTCACTATCTGCCAGACAGCCTTAAGAAAGACAATGTGGCAGGGAGAGATGTGAATTTGGCGTCAATCCTTATATCATCTCAGGACGCTCCTGAGAGTAGGGTCATCAGTTGTGGAGACGTGTCAGTGATCCTGAAAACGAAGGATGCTCGTCTGAACAGGAAACTAACTATTCCTGAGTTCGTGCTGGCGTTCAGTGTGTATAGGGACGTGGTCTGTTCAGCCCAACCAAGCAGGAGGGAGGAACTCGATAACTATCTTTATCGAATCACAGACCTGGGGCAGAAGTACGGGCGGTCAGCGTTTTATGACTATCACAGGTCCTTTTCCGCCAAAGCAGCGGCTGCGCTTGCGCAGTTCCACTTCTCCACCAATTGGGCAGAGTTGGATACGGAACTGTTCTGCCGTCATTTCGCGGGTCTCCGCGCCCCCGTATGCTCGACATGCCAGTCCATATTTCACTCTGCGGAATGGTGTCCGAACCTGGTTACTGCCCCCACCCAGGGCCTGCTGCCTCGGCCCTCGGGAGGCGAATCCCGGCACGCTCGACAGACTGGGCAGGCCTATTGTCTACCTTGGCAAGAGCCAGCTCTGTAACAATTTTAACCAAGGTGGTTGCACCTTTAACGCGTGCAGGGCCCTCCACGTCTGTTCCCTGTGCTTCAGGGCCCACCCTCGGGTCTCGTGCCCCAGGAAGGCTTCTAAGCAGCTATGACTGACCGACATTGATGTAGACCTGCTTGCGGCACTGCTGGAAGGTCATCGGGACTGGGCCTTTGTGGACTTCTTGTTATCGGGCCTATGCGAGGGGTTTCATACGGGAATCGTGGCCCTCCCTCAATCTAACTGGGAGGGGGGCAATCTCCTTTCTGCCAGCCGCGACCCAGAAGCCGTAGACGTGCTGCTCCAATCCGAAGTCAGTAAGGGCTTTCTCCTGGGCCCCTTTGCGGAGATTCCATTCCAGCATTGGCGGGTTAGTCCAATCGACATAATTGCTAAAAAGTCATCAAATAAAAAGCGCCTGATCTACGACCTCTCTGCTCCCCATGTTTCCGTCACTCCTAGCTTGAATTCGCTGATCCCGTCGGAAGAATTCTCAATGAGGTACTCCTCGATCCATGAGGCGGTGCAGCTCATTTTACTCTCAGGTAGGGGTTCATGGCTCACAAAAGCAGATATTGCTGACGCGTTTAAACTCATGCCCATCCGACCCCAGCTGTGGTGCTGGTATGGGATCAGATGGTCTGATAGGTTCTATTTTGCAAATCGCCTCACCTTTGGCTGCAAAAGCAGCCCATGGATTTTTAACCAGCTGGCGGAAGCGCTACATTGGATCTTGGTTCATCACGGACATCTGCCTATGGTCATACACTATCTGGATGACTTCCTGATAGTTGAGAGCCCGCATTCAGGCCCAAGTGGCCTGGCGACTCTCCTAAATGTTTTTGCGCAGCTACAGGTCCCGATTGCTTCGCACAAAACGGAAGGGCCGGCTACCCAGATCACCTTCCTGGGTATCATCCTTGATACGGAGCGTATGGAGGCCAGACTCCCAGAGGAAAAATTGGGTAAGATCCAGTCAGCCCTAGCCAAGGCCGTTTCGTCTAACTCAATTTCCAAAGCCGAACTACAGTCTTTGCTAGGCTTGCTCAATTTTGCTTCCAGAATCATGCCCCAAGGCAAAGCGTTCACGTCCAGGTTACTCCAGTTACTCCCTGCGGCCCCTGACCAAGATAGCATAGTTCTTCTGGATGGTCCCGCCAGGGCCGACCTAGCCATGTGGGAGTCGTTCCTGGTAGCCTGGAACGGCATCGCACTATTTGTCCCTCTGCGGACATCACTCTCACCTTTAGTTTTTTCGGACGCGGCGGGTTCGGCCGGGTTCGCAGCCATCTTTGGTCGCCATTGGCTGGCCGACAGGTGGCCTCCGGAGTTGTGCTCGGACGACTCGGCCCTAAAATCATCTCCCCTTCTCAAACTCTACCCGATAGTTGCAGCGGCCCAGGATGGGGTAAATCGTGGGCCAACTCCTCCGTCGCGTTCATCACCGACAACCAAGCCCTAGTCGATATCATCAATAAACAGAAGGCCAAATCTCCCAAAATTATGTCGCTAGTAAGCAAGTTGGTATGGTTAGCCCTGTCTTTTAACTTCCGTTTTTCCTGCGAGCACATTCAGGGTCGGAATAACACGGCAGCAGACGCGTTGTCTCGGTTTAATTTTGTGTTTTTTTTTCAGGAGATGCCCGATGCGGATCCCTTGGGAGCTCCAGTCCCGTCCTACAGCGCTCTCACCATGGGTTAGAGCCGTTAGTGTCATCAGCCAAACTCCTCATCCAGCGATCTCTGTCCCGTAACACTGCAAGAAGTTACCAGGCCGCGTGGAAAGTCTTCGACAAATTTAGGCGGGTCCATCCACCGGGCGACGTGGATGAGGTCACTTATGTCCTGGCGTTTGTCGCTTTCAGTCATTCCAAGCTCAAACTGTCTTTTAACACCATCAAGTTGTACCTGGCGGGTCTGCAACACCATCTCATGCTCGACAACCCGGGTCGCAAGTCCATTTGATCCTATCAGGCTGTGAAAGAGGCGCTCAGGGGGATCCAGAAAACGTCAGGGGATGCGTCACCGCGCAGGCAGCCGGTATCCGGTGCTCTGTTCAGAGACTTGTCTTCGGCACTGGATGGCGCCCCCTTTGGGCCCTTTCCCAGCTTGGTTATCCAGGCTGCAATCTACCTCAGCTTTTACGGGTTCCTCCGCCCGGGGGAGTTGGCTGGTGGTTCGCCGGGTCACAACTGCCTGCGCAAAGACCAGCTGACCTGGCGCCACGATCACTTCTCCCTCAGTATCCCGTCTACCAAGACTAGCCAAATTGGTCCCCCCACGATTGTGAAGTACTTCCCCACGCAGAATGACTGGTGCCCAGTCAGGGTCCTGTCTAGACTGTTGGCTTGGCTTCAGTCGGCACGCCCCGACAGCCCGCTTCTCCCTTTCAAAGGGAAACCGCTCACCTCCAGCCAATTTATATCTCATGTTCGTTCTCTGGTAGCAGGGCTAGGTCACAACCCGAAGGTGATCACGGGCCACTCCTTTCGCATTGGGGCGGCCTCGTCAGCCTCCAGCCACCACATACCGGCACACGTCATCCGGTCAATGGGTAGGTGGAGGTCGGCCTGTTTTAGTAGGTACGTCCCGAATCCACACAGGGAAATTTCTCAGGCCTTCCGGTCTTTGGCTCTGTAGAACGTACAGGGGGTCTCCATGTTAATAAATGGGTGTAATGTTCTTGGTGTCCTTGTCTTATTTTGCCCTCTCTAGGCCTGCCCACGCACGTGGCTCCTGGCACAACCCAGCCTAGTAGCTCAGGGTCGGCATGCCTCACCCACGATTATCGAGTCAGCCCTGACCACAAGTAGTTAAGGCTGCAAGCAGCCTGTATTTGTGGGAGGGGCCCCTGCCCCCTATTTAAGCCCCCCAGATCCGGTCAGCCGGCGGTGTGGCTTGCGTACCCCCTCCCTCCCTTCCCCTTTGATCATATGCCCCTATAGGGTATGCCCTCTCTAGGCCTGCCCACGCACGTGGCTCCTGGCACAACCCAGCCTAGTAGCTCAGGGTCGGCATGCTTCACCCACGATTATCGAGTCAGCCCTGACCACAAATATATATATATATATATATATATATCATCTATCTATCTACCTATCTTATATCTATCTATCTGTCTATCTAATCATCAGCAAGCTGTGGAAGAAACCTGTACTGATGTCTATGGTGTTATTAGCTTCTATTGTGATCACTGAAGGGTACAGAGCAAGGGGGTCTCAAATCCTCTCAGTTCTGAATCCAGCAATGCCTCCCCTTTAAATGTGCATAATATAGTAACTGTACTGTACATAAAAAAAAGCCTTCAGATGTGCCACGCAAGGTGCATCTGCTAGGCCTGTCCCTTCCGCCTCCTGCCACTGATGCCAAAGAGGATCTTTTGCAAATAGTGTTTAGCGAACTTGTGTTTTAAGTTCTGCGTCCAAAGTTCGAGTTATCGAAGAATCCCATTATGGATTCCGCTACACGGATCATAATGGAATTTGGAATCCATAACGGGATTCTTCGATAACCCGAACTTTGGATGCAAAACTTAAAAAACAACACTCAACACTAACTGAAAAGAGTGGAATTCTGCTACATCACTGGCTTCCTACCTACATAGCTGCCGCTCCATTTCTCCTTGTCCAACACTGCGCTGCTCCTCATCTAACTCCAGCAAAGCATGTAATTAGCTGGGCTAGGGGGGTGGAAGGAAGATGGTGAGCTTGGGGGTGTGAGCCTTCATTGCAGAGGGGGATAGGGAGATGATGGGGATCAAGCCCCCCCCCCTCTACCTTTGTTGGAATGGTGAGCCTGCATGCAAATTTTAGAGTTGGCGATGGGGAACATGTTTTGTGAATAATTTGAGGGTGGGGGGAGGATGGTTAACCTCAATGTGATTGTGGGGTGGGTTATGGGGCATAAGAGAGGTAGGTTATGATGTAGGACCAGCTTTCTGACTACTTTGGGGAATGGATGGTATTGATGAGCCTGAAAGTGATTGCTGAGGGGATGGGAAGCGGGTTGTGAGGGGTAACAAGCTTTCTGACTAATTTTGGGTAATGGAGTGGATGATGATCTTGCATGTGATTGCTGGAGAGATGGATAAATGATGGAAAACAAGCCTTTTGACTACTTTGGAGGAGTGGAAGGGATGATTATTCTGGACCGAATTGCTGCAGGGGTGTGTGGATGCTGGAGAGCAAGCATTCTGCCTGAATGTGATTGTAGAGGGTTGTGATCTGGATGTGATTGGTGCATAAGGGGTGAGCTCTGATTGTTATTACCCTGGGTGGTGACTAGTGTATGGGGCACAGTGGTGGGATGAGGGCAGCCCTCAGTCAATTAAAAATAACTGAGGACTGCTCTCCCCCATCACTGTAAGTGTATGGTTGGTGGAGGGTCCCCCATAAACTGATCCACCATATATTTGTCCCTCAAAGTTGCATGACTTTCCTGTATTGCACACCACACTGAGAACTTCAGCACTGATTATTTTTTTTAAATTGGTACACTATACAAAAAAGGTTGCCGACCCCTGTGTTAGCAGATTATAAGAATATTTTACTTAAATGTTGTGATTGATATTATTCTGTAGATATCATATCTTTGTCCTATCCATATTATGTACTGTATGTATTAGTTCTGATCTCTCCGTATAACACAATGCAAATTAAAGGGATTCTGTCACCAGTAATTGCACTGTTAAACCAGGCACAATGACTTGTAAGGGCTAGCTGAGATGAATGGAATGATACCTTTCACTTAGCGATCTGTAGCTTCATTGTGGAGAAAAAGTACTTTTAATTGACATGCAAATGGACAGTTAACAAGAGGGTGGGCACAAGCCACTCTGTGCAAACTTGCACCTCTTCTTTTTCTGACAGCCATTCCCTTTCCTTCTGATCAACAGGGTCCAGTTCCTGCATAGCCATCTCTCCTTGGCTTGTCAATCAAAAAGGACAAAGAGGGGCTGGCAACAGGAAACAGGAGAACAAGGGTGCTCAGAGTGGCTTGAGCCCACCCTCAGTGCACCTAAATGCTCATTTGCATATTGTTTCAAAGTATATTTTCTCCAGAAGGAAGAAACGGATCACAAAGTGAAAGGTCTTGTCATGGAGACGCTCCATGTCCGCTGTCAACCCGTTGTCCAGGGAACGCACAGCACTCACATCACTTACCCAGCCTCTGCCTGGGGCCAAGCACCAGATCCCTGTGCCCCATGTTGCAGCTGCAGCCGGGCTGCTAGATCTCTTTTTGTTCGTATAGTAGTGTCTATTCATTGAACTTATCCCTGCATCACTGCAAGGGTTAATTCCCCTTTTGCTCTGTGCGCTCATCAGCCCTTCAATGTATGCCTGGCTTTTTGTTCCACCCCTTGTCGGAGCAATACTTTAAATTCCTTTATGTTTCACTTGCTTGCTAGGTCCTGCAAAAATCCGTTTGTCTGTCTATATACCAACTTCTGCCTGTTTCCTGACTACATGTATTTACTGATCTCTAAGTGCTTTACATCCGTGCCTCTGACCCCAGTGGGTCAGCAGCTAAACATACTGGGACTACTCCAGGATGTGGCGGCCTGGTGGCTCCCCTGCAGTGAAAGCCATAGAGGTTATAGTGTACCTAAACGTTTAACTAAACTTTATTCAATTCTATTCTGTGCTCAAAATAATTTTTGTAATACCCCTAATAGTGTAACTGCCATTCTATTTTTATTTGTGTAAGGTATAGGGGCAATGACACTGACCATTTTTGTAATATACTTTAATTACTGAAATCATACATTTCTATTAGAAAAATAGCTCTAAAGTGGTCCGTTTTGCACCTTAGCAACGCTCCTCTGTTTCGGTTTATATAACACAGTCAGTGTGGAGCGCGTCTCCACTGTTATGTAAACAGAAGACAGAGGAGCATTGCTAAGGCGCAAAACGGACCACTTTAGAGGTATTTTTCTAATAGAAATGTATGATTTCAGTAATTAAAGTATATTACAAAAATGGTCAATATTACTGCCCCTATACCTTACAAAAAAAAAATTGAATTGCAGATACACTTTAATTAAGGACACAGGACGTACCCGTACGTCCTGTGTCCTGTCCCTAAAGATGGCGCCCGCTCCTGCTTCATGCAGGCGCCTTAGCAGCGGGTGTCCGCAAGGTTCTTGTAGCAGACACCCGGTGCTAATGTCCACGACCGGCAGCAATGCCGATCGCGGACATTTAACCCCTCAGATGCCGCGGTCAATCCTGACCACGGCATCTGAATGGGCATCGGAGGAGCCGTAGTGCGCCTGTAGTATCCTGGGTTTCTATGAATGAAACCCAGGCTGCTCTGTAGTATTTCCTTGCCTGTAATAGGCTTCATAGGAAATATGCAATTTTTTCATATATTCGAATGCTATTGCATTGGAATGTATGATAATCGCAATCAAATGATTGTAAGTTATAGTTCCCTATGGGAACTATATAAAAGTGTAAAAAAAAGAAAAAAGTTAACTTTTTTTTTTTTTAAAACATAAAAGTTCAAATCACTTTTGCTAAAATAAAAATAAAAAAAATAAAAAAATTAAAACAATACACATCATGGGTGTCGCAATGTGTGAAAACGCCGATACTATAAAATTATAAAAAAATATTCCCCATACGTCAAACAGCAAAAAAAAAAGTGTCCAAATAGCGGAATCGCCATTTTTGATCGCTTCATTTTCCACAGAAAATTACATAAAAGGTGATCAAAAACTCATACACACCCCAAAATGGTATCAATAAAAAGATAAGATTATGATGCAAAAAATGAGCCCTCATACAGCTCTGTACATATAAGTACAAAAAAGTTATAGGGGTCAAAACATGGCGACAAAAAAGTCAAACAGATTTTTTTCCCACTTTTGAATTTTTTGTTCACTATCAAAACGCAAGAAAACCTATACATATAGGGTATTGCCGGATTTGTACTGACCTGTAGAGTAAAAGTAACCAGTCAGTTTTATCACACATCGAACTTCGGAATTTAAAAACCCACAAAACTGTGGTGGAATTGCTTTTTTTTTGCAATTTTACCCCATTTGGAATTGTTTTCCGCTTCCCACTACATCATATATAATATTAAATGGTGCCGTTGTAAAGTACAACTTGTCCCGCAAAAAACAAGCCCTCATATGGCTATGTGAACCGAAAAATAAAAAAGTTATGGCTCTGGGAAGGAGCGCAAAATGAAAACTCAAAAAATTAAAAACATCCGGTCCTTAAGGGCTTAATTTTTTTTTTTTTTTTTTTAACTTTTCCATGTGAAATAGGCACCTGAAGTATAAATATATTTATCCTGTAGGGTTATTGCTGTAACAGAAAAAATCAAAATGGACGATTCACCATTTTTCATCTCTACACCTCCCAAAACAATTTAATAAAAAGGTATCAACAAGTCTTACACACTCCAAAATGGTATCAATAAACTACAGATCGCCCTGAAAAAAATTAGCCTTCTATCTTCATTCAGTAGGACCTGCACTGACGTCACCACGCTCACCACGTGGTGAGCACGATTACGTCATCAAAGGTCCTTTTGCAGGACCTGAAAGAAGAAAGAAGATGATGCCGGTTGCGCGATCAAACGGGGAGTTATTTTTGTAAAACATTTAACCCCTCAAGGCACATTTAAGTAAGCATTCTGTGTTAAGAATGCTATTATTTTCCTTTATAACCATGTTATAAGGGAAAATAATACAATCTACACTACAACTAACACAAACCCAAACTTCAGTGAAGAAGTCTGGGTACCACATTCAGTTTTTTTATCATGCGCGTGGAAAACGCATTGAACTCACGCAGAATAAACAACTCAACGCAATCGCAGTCATAACTGACTGAAATTGCGTGCGCACTCGCTCGGGTTTCCTGCAATGAACCCGGGACGCCCGTCTGAAAGAGGCATTACTGGCAGCCAAATTGTTAATACACATTGAAGTTCTTGAACCTGAATTGGAAAACTACAAAAAATAAGAACTTTAATAAAAATAAAACTATTTGGTTACACAATTCTAGAGAAAAAGAGAGATTTATAGTATAGGTTTATTCATTTATTTTAGTTTATAAATTACAATTGCCATGGAGATAAGCATGACTAGTGCTCGTCATTTTAGCTTCTGCAGGGAGGACTAAGTATTGTATTTGATTATTCACTCCGAATTGTGAGCCTAGGATCACCTTTTATAAAGGAAGTTTATGGAGTTTATCAAAGCTTTTTGACATTCAAAAGTTTGCTTTCATATTTATTATTCCTTTGACACAAGTTGGAGTGCTGGAATCTAATTAGCAAGACGTTTGCACTTTATAGTTCATTAATTCATTAATTAATATTTCATTGTACAATGTATTTCATTCTTAGAAGATTGATTAACAATGGGGGACATCTTGCTCCTATTTTGCGACTTGAATTTTTTTTTATTGTCATGTACGTCAAATTGTAAATACATGCAGTGAATGTTTAGATGATGTTTTATTACATGGTCCTGTGTGACATTGCTACACGTCTCTAAATTGATTAATAAATGAAACTCTGCTGCAAGAAAGATCGTTTATTATTTAACAATAATCATACATTAAATGGTCTTTGCAAGGACAGTGTATGTAGTCTTGTATGTGTCTTCATAAAAAGTTGCTTTATGAAACTACAGGGTATTTACACCACTGCAGCCAATTTCTTTAAATGCACTTTAAATGAAGAACAAAATTGTGATCTTGCAAATAACCTTCAGTTACTTATTTGTCTCCATGGCAACAGACTACAAACAAACTCTGTGTAGTCTGACCCTCCAGTCACCCTCCGCCCCACACTTTTACAACAAACGTATTGACTGCAGGATCAGACGGTTTGTAGTCTGTTACTATGGAGAACCAGAGGTCTGCATAAAAGCTATAAATCACTGAAAAAAAGTGCACCACATGGATAAGCAACTGACAACACTGGTAATCCCTCAAGCTGATGTTAAAAGCCAATATCTTCCAGTCAGGAACATATCGGAGCCCCTTCATGCACTACGTCAAGGTCTCTCAGCATGGCATGGGGTCCTTCCACTAGACTAACTATGGTGGGTGAACAGGGTCTGAAAGGTCCAGATATCCAGCTCACAGCCCCAATCCCACTCACCTGCACTGCAGGACCACTAATGCAATGGGAGGTAAATGAGGCCGCAAGCCGCACCTACAACAGACCATGTGACACAGGCTACCAGGTGCGGCAGAATGTTACCAGCCATACGCAATGGCACATTTAATACATATAAAGCAAAAATTGCGTATGGCTGGTAACATTCTGTTGCACCTGGGAGCCTGTGTCACATGGTCTGGTGTAGGTGCAGCCTGCGGCCTCATTTGCCTCCCATTGCATTGCTGGTCCTGCAGTGCGGGTGAGTGGGATTGGGGCTCTGAGCTGGATATCTGCACCTTTCAGACCTTGTTCCCACACTATAGGTAGTCTAGTGGTAGCACACCATGCCATGCTGAGAAACCTTGACGTGGTGCATGAAGGGGCTCCGATATGTTCCTGGCAGGAAGATATTGGTGAAAGTCTCAGCTTTTAACATCAGCTTGAGGGATTAGCCAGGGTTGTCAGTTGCTTTTCCTTGTGGTGCACTTTTTTATTGTGATTTATGTGTTTAGATATTTTTTCACCCTGACATTGTTTCATTTTGTGTAGGATGTTTTTGTGGTGCATGTGGTTCACGCCGGCATCCTCCATTGTATGCTGGGGATAGGCGCACACATTCGGAGGAGCTGCTGCCCCAGTTAGAGTCACGCAACAGTGTTAGGGGTTTGAGCAGTTCCTCCCCTTTAGGCCACGTTTATTTCATTGATTTCTACATAAGAGCTATACACACAAAATGGTAGAATAATGTTGTAGAATAATTTTTTCAGATGCTCTAGTGCAATAAAAATAATTCCTTTTTTGCTTAATACAGTGTGAATTAAAATCACATTATTATTTCAATCAACATGGATAATATAATTTTGTTTTAGATCAATTAAAGATAACAGAAGAAAAAATGTTTATATTATTTTCATGTTTTGTATCTATGTTAAACATTTATTTTATTTGCCATTCTCCCCCTTGCCTGCCATTAGCGGTGATTGTATCAGAAGGTTTTCTCATTCTTGTAATCATTATGAAAGAACTGACATTAGAGAAGCAAAACTCCAGAGTAATCATTTTCTTTTTTCTTATAATGCTTTATTTATACATTTTTAAAGGAAACATAAAACACTTTTGAAAGAGCGGATATCTCATTCCTACATATCCCAGGTGTACTAGAACTGGCAGTGCAAGATATTCTAGAAAAAAAGGCCGTGCATTTTCTTTATTAAAAGAAATGCCCACCATTAGGGATGAGTGAATTTCACATTTTGAAATTTGTTTTCGGTTCAGGTTGTGGTATAATGTGAATTGCGTTATGGATTACTTTACCACGGACCATAACGCAATTCCATGACAGAATGCATTAGAGGCATTCCGTTATTCATTCTGTCATAATAGAAGTCTATGGCCTGCATAACGGATCCATCCGGTTTACGTTATGTTGGGGTCCTCTCTAGCAAACCGTAAACCGGACGGATCCGTTATGCAGGCCATAGACTTCTATTATGATGGAATGAATAACGGATTACCTCTAAAGGCATTCCTTTATGCATTCCATCATAAAATTGCATTATGGTCTGTGGTAGCGGAACCCATAACGCAATTCACATTATACCACAACACGAACCGAAAACAAATTTTAAAATATGAAATTCGCTCATCCCTACCCACCATCTCAAGTCTATTAGTATTCCAGAATGAACACATTTGGTAACCCTTTCATGACCGGGCAGGAAAAGGCCTGAATGACCAAGCACTTCTTTGTGATTTAGTTCACGTGGTTTATCAACCCCAGCCTTTTTTATTTGTTGGACTACCATTATCATTTTTGCAACATTTTGTACTTGACACCTAGTACCTTTTATTAATACAGTATGTTTTTTTAGATATATTTTTAGGTTTAATTTGGAGAAAACTGCATTTATTAAGTAATTTTTTTGTTCCAACAATACCATTTTATTTTTTAAATATGCAAACTGACAGTAAAATAAATTATTGCAAGTGGTTTCCTATTTTGTGTTGATCGTTTTGATATGTAATATGTATAGCTTTGCGAGAACAGGGTAACTACGGTGATGGTTTTAGTTAATGCGGACATTCTTTTTTTTACATTTTTTTATTGTATTCATATTATTATAATGTTTTACAAATTTTTCTTTTTACTTTTACCTATCACCTATTTATTTTTGGCATACAATATGTCCCTCAAGAGGTCATTAAAAGACCACTGGGGGACACTTTTTTTTAAAGGGGTTCTGTAGCTTTTTATTACTGATGATCTATCCTCCAGTTCCAAGCACATCCCTAAAACTCAGTCATAGCATCAACACTACTATCATGCTGTTTACTGTGTTGGGGATTCTTGGCTTAGAAATTATAATTTTTGTTTTACTAATTGAACCTATATACTGAGTAAAGTTCTTTTTTTCTCATTTGTTTCTATTTTTCTCATAGTAGATTCTTTCTTTTTTTCATGTACACGGTGCCGACAACTTCCCATTTTCTGACTAGACATTCCCTTCAAATGGTTTGTCCTTATAAGATAAAGCCTTTTGGTTAAAAGAGTCCCACGGTGACAAGTTGATCCAAGGTTATCCCACTTCTGGGAAGTGTCCAATATCCCTGTGGCCCCAGGTGAAATTAAACATACATTCATAAGGCCACTGCTAGACACTGATGTCGGCGGCTTAGCTCTGGAAAGAGAAAACGTTTCTGGCATTGAAATTCAATGCACCCAGTCATTGTCATCCCTGACATCATCCTTTGGGTGAGAGCCAGGAGCTCCCCATAAACATGACATTGATGGCTGAACCTGACAAAAACAACATGTTTGGCCAACAATAGCCTAATGTATATGGGGGTCTTAAAGGGTTTTTGTAGGAATTTAATAATTATCCTCAGGATAGACCATTAAGTTTAATTGGTGGGTGATCTGGCACCCTGCACCCCTGACAATCAGCTGTTTCAGAGTATCTCTAGTGCTGGAAGTAGGTGCCAGAACTGCACAGCCATGTCCAGAGGCGTAGCTAAAAGCTCATGAACCCTGGTGCAAGAGTTCAGCTTGGGCCCCACTTCCCTCAGTTCTTTATGGCCAGGGGTAGGGAAGCACATAGCCTTCATGCCACAAAAATTGAAATGGCACTCCTGCAATCCAAATTCTTGACCTAACCCCTTCCGTCCAGACAGAAGTGTAACCTGACCAGCATGGAACTTCTATAATACGGGTGTCTTTTTGTGTGGCACAAGTGTCTTTGGACCCCCTCAGTCTCCTGGTCCCAGTAGCTACTGCTATCTCGGCATCCCCTATAGCTACGGCCCTGGCTATGTCCACTGTGCTGTGGATGAACTATTAACTGCTTCAGTGGAAGCAGTGCGGCAGTTGCCATCTCCATCCACTACACAGTGAACGGAGCTATGTAGGTCAGGGACCAACTTCCAGCACCGGAGCTACTAAGGGGTGCAGGGTGTTGGATCTGATATTGATGGCCTATCCTGGGAATAGGCCATTTATATTAAAATCCTGGAATACCCATGAGGTATCTGGTACCCAACCAGCAAAAATAAGCTAAAAATCAGTGGCGAACTCCATGAGTTACATGCGGATTTTGAGATGGATTGGGCTGTGGATGTGCTATGGATTTCCCCCTCTGCTCTGGAATTCTGCAGCATAGATTGACATGATGCGGATTCAGAATCTGCACCACAGGCCAAGCTACCGTATTTTCTGAAAGTTTTAATAATCTTATCTACTTTGCTGCCAATATATACAGTACACTGTGGATTTTCCACACACTGTTTGGCTGCTGACAATCCCCAGCCTACTCGTCATGTGTGGCTGTGCTCTTAGTTGATTGTTTGTCTGAAGGCTCAAGAATCTTCCGTTTGTAAGTAATGGATTGCCACTTGCCATCTTCAGACTACAATTATAAAACTTTACAGCATATGGTGCAGATTTTCCCATCATTTCCCGTAAACTTGTCTTTTTTAGTTAAAAACCATTTAACATTCCGCTGAATTCATTTCACGAGCAATATGCGAGTTTTAGAAACGATTGATGCATAAACAAACAAGTGCTCATATTATTAATAGACGTGTAAAAAGCAGAATGATGGCAGGATAGCATTATCAGTAATCTTTATATCAAAAATCTGCCAGCCTGTAGTGGATCATTCAGCAGATGTTCCCTAAGTGAAATTACTTTATCAACCAGCTTCCAAAGTGGGAGCAGGCAAGTGAAGGTTTATACATGTCAGGCTGCAGCCTCTTGAGGAACAATGCCATACATATCTCTTCAGTGCCATTCACATCTAGATTTTCCTTCTACTGTAGTTTGTGCCAAAGACCCAATAAGAAATTACATTTCAAGAACTTCTGTATTAGTTTTTTAGTAATAGATTTTAAGGAACTCAGATTGCGACATTTTACCCCATGGCAAGCCAAACCTTGCCTTTTGAATGGTTGCTAACCATGCCCATATATCAACCAAGCCTGTTTGTGCCTGGCTGCCCGCTAGGCCCATATAGGACGCAACTGAGGATCAGCTGCACATTTGTGATCACTCCACTGACAGATGCTCTGCTGTATAACATTACCCTGACTGTCATGGGTCCATAAAATTACTGTGCCTTAGGTGATTGGCTAGGGGATATACTTTTCACCATCCAGTTTATATATAATATTTGTACACAACGAGAAAATATTCCCCTCTACCTAGCCCTTGGAAGGGGGAGTGTGAAAAATAAAAAGCTTTCTTTAATGCTGTCAGTCCGTGACCTCAGGCATCTCTGCTCTCCGGGAGGGAGAGGGGTGTTGGACTGGCCAACTTCTATAGTAGCGTTGAGCGTGAATATTCGCATTGCAAATTTTTATTGCGAATATCGGAACTTCGAGAATTCACGAATATTTAGAATATAGGGATATATATTCGTGAAAACGGATATTCGTCTATTTTTTTCATCTGAAGCCATTACCTGTCTGCTTCTTGCTTGTGGGCCAATGTGAGAAGGCTGCAATATCATAGTCTGTAGTGAATAAGAATAATCTTCATTATTAAAGTTATTCCATCTTATGCGAAAAATCGGCATCGTAATATGCGCGTTAATAGAGTAAGGGCGGGTTATAGGCAACTTTCCTATTGGGTTGGCTTGCTAGAATTTGCGAATATGTAGAATATAGTGTGATATATATTCGTAAATGTAATGGGTTCAAATGAAAAAAAAAAAAAAAACAATATTAGTTTTTTTTACTTGCTAGAATTCGCGAATATTTAGAATATAGCTCTATATTCGCATGCGCACACGAATATTTTAATGACGTATTTTTGTAACAAAAAAACATTGCATGAATATATCAAAGTCACGAACTCGTGAATATATAATGAATATTTGGTGAAATATCGCGAATTCGAATATGACACCTGCCACTCATCACTATTCTCTAGTTGCTTCCCTACTTTATTCTCCTGCTTTGGCTGGTGCACACTCGCATAGGGCCGTGTGCTCTTCCCAGCTCTTACAGGGCCAGTGCATTGACTATTCTGTCCCCAGCCAGTGGCAGCGTTCCCTGTGGTATATAGGGTGCCTTTCCCAAAGGTGCCTGAGCAAAAGATTACTGGCTTGTCTAGTCCTTCAAAAGTGTGCTATTGTACTTTCCAACTTCTTATTCCTGACCTCTGCCTGTTTACTGTATTGACTCTGTACCACCTGTCCTGACCTCTGCCTGATCACCGTATTGACCCTATGCTGGCTGCCATGATCTGTTTACTATATTGTATGTACTCTGTGAGTCCTGATGTTGGCTTGCCTTTTCACTACATGTCTGCCTGTCCTTTTGGTGTCTCTTAGGTTGGGTTCACGTCACAATTTTGCCCTACATTTAATATATGTTTGCAAAAAAAAAAGATACAAAAGCGTAGTACACTATGCTTTCTCATCTTGCGGGTTCAAGTAAAAAAAGTTAATGTATAAGTTTTTTACAACAGAACCTTATGTTGACAGATGCCACTGTGTGACGTGTCTCAGGCATCCGTTTAATGTATACCTTTTTGTATGCGTTAAATAGAAGACAAAAAAATGTAATGTGAACCCAGCTTTAAAGGGGTTTTCTCATCGCAGACATGCCCTCATTGTCTTATAGGTGCGGGTCCTACCGCCGAGACCCACACCTTTATCGAGAACGGAGCCCTGAAAGTGTTGGAGGGCGCACTGCGCATGTGCAGCCACCCTCCATTCAATTTCTATGGGGCCGCCGAAAATAACTGAGCCATGGCTCAGCTATTACAGTCGAGCCCATAGAAGTAAATGGGAGCGGTGGCCGGTCATGCGTGGTGCTCTCCCATTCACTTCTATGGGGGGCGCGCTTGGTGGTGGCTGGACCGGAGTCCTCCAGCCACCACCTAGCGGGGCTCTGTTCCCGATATAGGTGCGGTACCAGCGGTCCACCCGATAAGACAATGGGGGCATATCCTAGCGATATGCCCCAATTGTCTGAGATGAGACAACCCCATTTAAGGCACCTGGATCAGTGCCCTCTGAACAAAGAATTCTCCTAGAGACAGCACCACTGAATCTGTCAGCTCATTCACTAATGGGGCAGGGGGCTTCACTGTGAACTCGTTGAGAGGCGGGAATGGGCTCTTCATGGAGGCGGACCCAGGCACAGGCAACAGACGGGCCAGGTCTTCTACAGCTGAGATTCACGCCCCGCTGGGCACTTTGCAGCCTAATTTGCATTTCAATCAAACGTATTTGTCTGAAGGTTGGGCGCTTGCTATAACAAAAGTTCAGTTGTGAATACCGTGCAATGCGGACAGATTCCCTTTAAGCAGATGCTTGTTAAAAATTGAGTAGTTAATGCTTCAGACATTAACCTTGTATTCTATCCTCTGTGTATAGGAAGGGGTTAGACTTTTTAGATTTTATGGCTTTAACTTAATGGTTGAGGTCTGCTTTGTATTTCATATATGTTATATGAAGTATGTTCTCAGGTTCCCGTAATTTTGTCAAATCAGTCATTGGCTACAGTAATTTCACCTCCTCACTGTGTTCTACTACATCACAAGCTAATACGATATAATGAAGGAGCCCTATATCATTGTTTTATACAATGAAGGGAACACATGGTGGCCTGGTTCCTTTCATTGCATAAAAGAGGTTGGTGGGTGTAATTTAAATAAAGTTTTTCTTACCTGTATGTAGGAAAAAGTGAAGGCAACGGTCCTTGTGATCGGGTGCCATCCAGCTGTCATGCTATTGGTGGTCCAGGCAACGGTCTTCACGTGCAGTAAGCTTTAAAAGAAGAGAAGAAACGGTTATAGCGCATTCACGGCGCAGAAATCATCTGAGAAAGACCCACGTCTCTTCCTTATGATGGATGACCTTCTGAAACAGTTAATTTACAAAGCGGAACTAAAAGGGGGTGAAGAGTGGCTTAAGAAGTGCCTGGATTCCTCCCCTTCTTCTCCTGAACCCGCTTTGGCATCCGCTTCCGCTCCTAGCTGCGCAGCCCCTTGCGCGAGCTCAGAGCTAATGGATTCGTCCTGCGTCATCGGCACGCGCAGGCGCGGTGCCCAAGAATATTCTTGTGAGTCTGCTAAGAGAAAAAGGAGGGATCGGGTTACTTATTCTCCCGATCCTCCTTCTCTTGGCAGGACGACAGCCAGAAGACGATCTCCGGACCTCAAGAAAACGGCTTCCAGGAAGAAAAAACAACCTCCCACTGATCTTCATCCGCCTCCTCAGATCCCTGCACCTGGCCAACGGTCCACTGACGGTGAGGGTATTATTTCTAACATTCAGGACATTGATGTCGTCTCTTTAGGGGATAATTCTATCCCATCTGACAAGATTGCCCTTTTCCAGGATTTCCTGGATTTCATTTCTACAAAGGACAAAGGAGTATCTTCCGCTAGCTTTGTTTCTCAAGGTGGCGGGTCCCCTTTAGATTCCGGTTCTTCTACACATTTGGGCCAGAGCAATTTACCACTACAGGAAACCTGCCATAAAGATACTCTTTTTGTCAAATCTCCCCGTTGGGTTTTCATCTTCCTATTTCAACCAAAGAAAAAATATGGAACAGGGAGTTTTGGATCTCTACTCCCTGTTGCCAGCAACTAAGGATGCTGGTAAATTGGAGAAAAAGATCCAAAAAGCGAGGAAGATAAATCAAAAGCCAAATCCATCTTCAATTGGATTCAGGCTTTTCTATTTACTGTGCAGTTCTGGGGAACGTCACCCTGAACAGTGCAGTAAATTGTTTTATCATCAGGATTCTGTTTTGGAGCGTATAGAAATTTCGGGGTTCTGCATGGAATACCTACGACGAGATGTTTCGCCAAAAATTGGCGGTTTATCCGCATCTTCAATGGGGAGAGAAGGACGTAGGCCTTTGGCTGAATCTTATGCTCCCTAACCGTTCTCAATTTTTCGTCCCCAAACAAAAAAGGTGTCTGCTTCTCATTTAATGAGAGTCAATGTAAGTGGGGTTCAAACTGTAAGTACAGACATGAATGTACCTTTTGCACAGGGAACCACCCAGTATTTAAATGTTACAAAAAACAGGGAGTTTCTTCAAAAGATAATATCGGAAAAGGCAACGACACCAGTGAATCTAGCAGAGTTAACTCCCTGGCTAAACTCTTATCCAAACAGGTGGAAGGCTAGATTACTGTTTAATGGGTTTTCTGAGGGTTTCTTTGTTCCCAGTTTCAAGGGGACTGGTTGTGTGTTATTTGACAATTTAAAATCTGTTCATTTAAACCCTTCCGCGGTTCGACAAAAAATTTACAAGGAAATTCAGGAAGGGAGGATTGCGGGCCCCTTTTCTGCGCCTCCTTTCCTAAATTTTCGCATATCACCTATTGGTTTGGTTCCTAAGAAGGAACCAAATTCTTTCCGCTTGATACATCATTTGTCATATCCTAAGAGGTTTTCAGTAAATGACGACATCGACAAGAATTTGGCTTCAGTTTCTTACACATCTTTTGATGCGGCTTTGTCTATTTTGAACAAGTTGGGCTCAGGTTCATTATTAGCAAAAACCGATATAAAGTCAGCATTTCGGTTGCTACCTGTTCACCCCTCGGGTTTTAATTCTTTGGGGTTTCACTTCCAGGGTGAATTCTTTTTGATAAGGCTCTACCCATGGGCTTCGCTCTCTCTTGTTTTTATTTTGAAACTTTAAGCACATTTTTAAACTGGGTGCTGTATCAGCCTTCTGCACCTGGAGGCGATACACTACTTGGATGACTTTCTTTTTTTCGGCAAGGGTGAGACTGATCAATGTGAGAATATGCTTCAGAGATTTTGATCTTGTCCGAGCGGTTCGGTATCCCTTTGGCCGAGGAAAAGACAGTGCATCCAACTACTAATTTGACTTTTTGGGGATTGAAATTGACACTATACTTATGCAATTTCGGATTCCCAGGAAAAAATACTTAAGACATGTGGAGACATTGCCAATCTGTTATCTAAGCCGAAGACGACGTTGAGAAATTTGCAATCAGTCTTGGGCTCTTTAAATTTTTTCTGTCGTGTGATTCCCATGGGTAGAGTCTTTTCGAAACGTCTTTATAGTGCAACAAGAGGTGTTTCTTCCCCTTATGCTCATCTACGCTTATCTAGAGCCATGAAAGATGACCTTAGAATTTGGTTAAACTTCCTCCTTAAATTCAACGGTCATGCTATTTGGCAACAGGATTTTGTCTCAGCGGATGCTATTCATTTGCAATCCGATTCCGCTGGTTCCATCGGCTATGGTGTTATTTTTGGAAACAACTGGTCGGCCATGTCTTGGCCGAATAGTTGGAGTTCAAAAAAGGGTTAACAAGGAATTCTGTTCTCATTGAGCTATTCCGGTGTTGGTGGCTTTAATTATCTGGAAAGATCAATTGTCAAACAAGCGAATTATGCTTCATTCTGACAATCAGGGGGTAGTTTTGCCTTAAACTGCCAGTCCTCAAAGTCGGAGCATGTAATTATTTTATTGAGGAAATTGTGCTGCAATGCTTATTAAATAATATCTGGTTAAAGGCCTCATATATTGAAGGTCGTATTAACATAATGGCGGATGCTTTGTCTCGACAGGACTGGCAGTTGTTCAGGAATTGCTCCCGGAAGCCGCAGAAGAGAACATTCCATGTCCACAGTTCCTGTGGGACATACTCTGATATCTACAATGAATCTGTTACAGAGTTCATTGGCCAGCTCTACTTGGAAATCTTATGTATCGTCCTGGAAGACTTGGAAAGAATTTTGTGTGGCAACCAACGGGGAGAAGTTCTCTGACAACATTTTCCTTTTATTGCAGTTTATTTTAAGCTTAGAAAAAGGAAATACTCTACCAATTCTATTATTAAAATTATCTCCGGGATCTCTTTCTTCTTCAGAGTATTTGGTTTACCCCGATAAAATCTAATTTTATATTGAAGCAAGTTTTGCTTGGTCTTAGGAGGAGGAGATTCCGAGAGTTAGCACTAGGCCGTTATCTATAGCCAATTTAAAAGGTTTACTTGACAAGTTACCTTTAGTTTGCAACTCTTATTTTGAAGCATTTTTATTTGAAGTAGTTTTTATCCTTTCCTTTTTGCGGCACTCGGTTTCGAGTTTACTGCAAAGAACAAGAAAGGAGCTTCTCCAATTTTGGTTTCTGATATTGAGGTTTCCGACACCCTCCTCAGGCTCTTTATCAGGAAATCAAAAACTGACCAGGGTCAGAAAGGTAAATGGCTTGAAATCCCCCTTTTACGATAGGAATCTTTGTCCGGTTTTTGCGATTACACGGTGGTTGGAATTTAGGAAGAAGTCTCTTCCTGACTCTCCTCTCTTGTGTCATTGTGACAACAGTCCCGTGACAAAATATCAATTTAATTGGGTTCTAAAAAATGTCTAAAACTTTTAGGATTGTCGGATTTAAAGTATTCGGCTCACTCGTTTAGAGTCGGGCGGCTACTTTTGCGGCGCAACAAAATTGGGATGTTGAATCTATAAAGAAATTGGGTCGCTGGCAATCAAATAGGTATAAGATTTACATTAGACCAAATCTAATTTCCTCTTAGTCTCTTTTCAGGTAGACGAGTTATTTGGATTGTGGGCAATCACATAGTTTGTGATTCGGAACTTAGAGCTCAAGAAAGAAATTATTCTTCTAACCTGGGGATTGTAAACCAAGTGGCAATATTTTGGAGAGGGAAACCGAACTTGAGACTAAAAGACATAAATTATGAATGCCACAAGATGCATTTGTTATTTCCTTCTCCAGATATGATAATATTGCATGTAGGAGAAAACGACTTGGGAAAAATTAGTTCTTTAAAGTTTATAAGAGAATTCAAGGAGAGATGGGCGAGATTGTTCTGTTTATTCCCCAATACTTACTTGGCTTTCTCCGAGATGGTTCCGAAGGGCAACTGGAATCACAAAAATCTTGCTTTCCTGGAAAGAATGAGAAAGAAGATTAATAAGTATTTGCAAAAATTTTTGATAACTAAAGGTTTTGGCTCTTACAGGCATGTTGACCTGGAGGGGTTTTTACCAGGTTTTTATTTGCAAGATGGTATTAATTTGTCTAGTATTGGTGTGGACATAGTGGCTGTAGGATTTCAGAATTTGATTGAAGAAGGCCTGCGTTTGTTGGGGGTGCCATGTAATTTACAATTGCATGGCGCATGGGATAAGTCACTCTCGTTTGAGTGGACAATATGCTCGTTTTATATTGGTATTAACTATGTAGTAAGTAACAGAACATCGCGGCCTCTTCATGCCACTGACTTAAATGTTATGTTATAGGAATAAAAATTTTAATAAACTAGCTTGTGCATTTTGGATTTTTGTGGTGTGGTAATTTTTTATGGAAACTAGGCCACCATGAAGGAGCCCTATATCATTGTTTTATACAATGAAGGGAACACATGGTGGCCTGGTTCCTTTCATTGCATAAAAGAGGTTGGTGGGTGTAATTTAAATAAAGTTTTTCTTACCTGTATGTAGGAAAAAGTGAAGGCAACGGTCCTTGTGATCGGGTGCCATCCAGCTGTCATGCTATTGGTGGTCCAGGCAACGGTCTTCACGTGCAGTAAGCTTTAAAAGAAGAGAAGAAACGGTTATAGCGCATTCACGGCGCAGAAATCATCTGATCCCGCCCACCCTCCCCTGGTTTAAGGGAAGGGCTTTTTCGTCGCGATGGTCTGTTATGGGGTAAGTCACTCTCGTTTGAGTGGACAATATGCTCGTTTTATATTGGTATTAACTATGTAGTAAGTAACAGAACATCGCGGCCTCTTCATGCCACTGACTTAAATGTTATGTTATAGGAATAAAAATTTTAATAAACTAGCTTGTGCATTTTGGATTTTTGTGGTGTGGTAATTTTTTATGGAAACTAGGCCACCATGTGTTTTCTCTTCATAAACTTTTATCTCCTATCAGAATTTATCATTTCATTTCATTAAAGTTTAAAATCCCTTAACAGAATGACTTAATAGCAGAGGATGTGCATTCTTGGTCAGGTATGAGTATGTGCGACATTTATATAGCTGTTTAGAGTCGGATTAGACATGATAACGAGCCTATTATGATGGGCAAACCTTACTACAACTAGTAGTATGCATCAAGCAGGGCCGGTGCAAGGATTTTTGCCCACATCCGCAATCCGCTTTATAAGACGCACGGCCATTTCCCCCCCACTTTTTTTTGGCGGGGGGGGGGGGTGCATCTTATAAGGCAAAAAATACAGTAAATAATAAACATGTTGCACATTGTCTACTGACTACTTACCACCAGGACAATAAGACGAGCTGGTCTCTGGCTGCAGTCTGGTTCTTGGTCTGGCTTTGGGGACTGGAGACAAACACGGTACGTACACCATTCACCAATGTCGCCCTGGCCTCCTGGGGAAGAAGAAAACAGCTGCACCTGAATGCTGCACTCCAATCCAGGTAGGAGTCCACTTCTGTTCTGTCCCAGAAGGAGAAGGCACTGCCGCCGCACTGGGGGTCGGGGGAGGCAAATTGGTGGACCATGGTGGCTGTGGCTGGCTGCTCGGCTGCTTGCTGCTCAGTGTGCGGCCTTCTCTTCCTCTTTCGCTCCACCCCTCTCTCTGCGTCATTGTCACGGCGGGAGGTGGGGAAAACCCCCCGCCGTGCAATGTCCGCGGCCGCTGGGCCAAACAAGGGCTAAAAGCAGGGACAAGGGAACCGCTAATCTAGCATGTCCCTAAAGCTGGCCCTGGTCTCCTACGAGTATGGGCCGACCCCAAGGGTGGGAGGGCCCATACGACAGGAACCTAAAGCCCTGGACAACCCTGCTCGACCCTGGAACTAACAGGGCAGAGACCACCTGCTCCCCCAGGGACACGGAGGAGCAGAAGTCTCCCGAGGCCCCTCTGCAGCCGGGACCCGAACAGTGTGTGCCCGCACGGCAGGCAAGTTAAATAGGAAACATGTACAAGGAACCCACACTTACCTGCCGTGCTGAAGACTGAGAAGCAGCGCCAGGACCTCCCGGACCCCCAAGCGGAAACCAGATGCCTGGGGGGAGACCTGGCCGGGCAACACACCATCCGGTGTATGCTATACCCCTCCGGGTAAGCAAGCCCCTTCCGGAGCATCATACAGTGTATAAACCCACACATACCCAACCATACAACTACACCAGGTGGGGATGGGGAACACAGACACACACTGAGGAAGGGAAACAACAAGGAAAACAATAAGCATACAATATAACAAATAAGGGTGGCTCACACAGACATACAGGTGGGAAGAGACACACTCCAGCCATGCTCCCACCATGGCTGGACAAACAACACTGACCTCAGGCTCCACACACTGATATTTAAGGAGGCCTGAGGCCACACCCACCATACAGAGCAGCCACACCTTAACCCCGCGAACGCCACACAAAACACAGTGCAAACAGGGGAAAAACCACATGCAAAAATAATCACCTGCGGCAACACCTCGCCGCCGGCAACTGCATGTGGAACAGAGCCACGACTCCGAACCCGGGTCGTGACAGTCATGTGCTCAAGGGTGGGAGGGGTCAGGAAGGGGTCAGGGGGTTCAGATCAAAATCATTCTGGCCAGGGCGGCAGAGCTCCGTCTGCGCTCCTTACCCTCAGCAGCCTAAAGCCAGTAGGCAGGTAAGCTAGCAGCAGTTAAAGTCACTCAGACCACCAGAGAGACAGACAGCACAGCCGTGTCAGACTGTCATTGTCAGTGACAGTCTGACAGACTGTCTCTCTGGTCCGCCTGCTGCGCCGATGCGCCCCCGCCCCACCCTCACGGCTTCACTGAGGCAGGCGGCAGCGGCTCAGCCTCTGCCTCGATTCTCCTCCGACATGTCAGACAGCACAGAGCAGACACAGACAGCAGGCAGGCTGCACAGCACTGAGCCGGCGGCCAGAGATTCTTTAGAGCGCTCAGCCTCAGCCTCTCAGGCGGTGCAGCACGAGGGGCGCCGCTGGCCGGCCGCCACTTAGGTTAATTTATATAACCAACGTTTTTTAGGTTTTTTTTTAAACCGCAACGGGAGCCCCCTGCTAAATGGCGCCCTAGGCGACTGCCTAGGTCTCCTTATTGGTGGCGCCGGTCCTGGCATCAAGAAACAACAAAGCAACCAAAAAAACTGTATAATGTGACTGGAATACAAAGTTCACATCCAGTCAGCTTGAACAAGACGCAAAGACTGCTTTATGGCAGTGCCCCATCAAAATATAATGGAAATATATGTGGTCACACAAAATCTCCAAAGTACAGCATTTTTTGTGATTCTGCTGGGTCAGTTCCACTGTGTTTTGAGGCTGCACTACTGCACATCGATTGTTGGTAGCACGACACTTACAGCCCTAGTCTTATACAAAATGTTTCACCCAAAATTTTATCTGCCAGTTAAAACCAGATAGAGACGCACATCATTTTTTCTGATCTGTTTTTATTTTCTGGTTACTGATTTTTTTTATTCTATTTCCTGAACATTATTATGGAGGCGGCCAATACGAACGCCGCGATACCTAATATGTCTACTTTTCTTATTTTTTTACTTCATTTTGGGAAAAGTATGCATTTTTTTTTTGAAACTTACTTTTTTTTCCACTTTATTTTTTGTCTCACACTGGGACTTCAACTTTTGGGGATCTGATCCCCTGTACAATGCATTACAATACTTCTGTATTGAAATGCATTGACTGTAAGTGTATTACACACTGCTTCCTGCCTGTGAGATCCAGGTGGCTGCATCTCAGAGGCTCAGATGGAAGGGAGCCACGATGCCTAAGGAAGTCATCGTTAGAGCACTGCGGGGACCCGATGGCAGCTCCCTCCCGCCCTGCATGGACATCGCACGTGCCGCAGTCAGCCGGTGCATACAGCAGGGGTCCGGCTATCAGTCACTGCCGGACCTCTGCAGCTGATCAGGCGGGCGCAGCTCCTGCACCTGCCCGATGAGCGCACCATAGTACTATGGTGCTGGTATTTAAGCGAGAGCAGGCAGGTAGTGAACGGGTTAAACAATAGATCATTCTATGACACATGCCATTTAAGGGGGTTTTACAATATTTTTTCTGTTTTTAATTATGCCCTGTAGCGTGTATAACCTAATGAATGAGTCATAGTCACCTTATCGGCTACCCTCTGCTTGAGTCTTGTGCCTTGGCTTCTGTTTGACCATCTGAAGCAAGTCATTGGCTGCAGCAGCAAACATAACCTGTCCATACCGTAAAGTAAACAAGTTGGGGACTGAAAAAGGTTGCCATAAGGGAGTCATGGCACAGGACCGGGGCAGCGGGGAGCAGGGAGGAAGACTCTTTTACTAGATCACACAGGCAAACTAAAAACAGAAAAAATATCAGAAAACCCCTTTTTTATTATATCTCCGAGCAGCTGCACATGGGCACAGCAGTTCTAACATACTGTGGGGACAGTAGACTGCAGAAGTCTCTTCAAAAGAACTGCTTTGGAAACTCAGTCTCAGTGAGTCTGACTGGAATCTGAGTCCCTGATCCTTACTTAGTCTCTGCAGACACCTGCCTGGTGCCACTGGCCAAGAGGGAGGACTGGAGCTAGAGGAATCGATAGCCTGGATGAGGCTTATGTCAGACACCCCCAAAACAAAAGGATCATGCATGTTGAAATCCAACTGTGGTGAGACCCTTGATACACATTAGATGGTCAGACAGCCCTTCCACAATCGGGAGGTCTGGCTGACATTAATCTAATTTGTATGACGAGCTTTAGCATTCTCTAATAGTAGAAACTAGAGAGAGAAAACCATGGATGTAAAGTAATTTTTGGGGGAGACAAGAGATCAAGAGTAGTATAAAACCTTTAACCTGTAGAGAGAGCAGAGCCTGTAGGTGTAACGGTAACGCCCCTGTTTCTCCTAGAGGCTCATTTGCAAATATTAAAACTTCATATTTCTCAGCAATACAGACACATATGGACATGGGACCAACACAGATGCCTTCAGCTGCCAAGTGCACGTGTAACAGATCAGCCGATGTCATAGGTACAAATCTGCTGACAGTCGAAGGCTGGTGCTAAATGGTGACATTTCATGCGTCAAGTTGCGCGACATTGCACATAATGATTGTCAATGGTTCTGTTACACAAAAATGCGACTTTTGCTCTGTTGACTTAAATGTAAGTTGTATGCGACTCGCCTATAACTTGGCTGTGTTTTTATAGCCGAATCACTGTTCTAAAATAGACACACCACAGCAAGTTGCAGACAAGTCGTACATATTTTTTTTATCACAGGACTTTTCTGCAACTTCAACATGTCGTTCCAGCCTCACGTATCAGTTTCTCCAATTCTGGTATATTATAACGTGTATCTAATATACGTGCAGATCGCACTTCAAGAATGTTTAGAATGTCTGTGTATAAATATCATCTTCTTCATCTCTTCTTGAGTAATATGGAAAAGGAAATCTGATCACTAAGCTAAGACTTTAAGCTAATGAACTGCCCCGCTGCTACCACTGTATTAGGTCTTCAGCATTTCAATTGTATTAGGTTTCTTTAAATTCCACTTAGGATCAGACATGTTCATTAAAATACTCACTTCTGTTGTACTATTTCTTTTTCTGACTTTTTTTTTGTATTTAAACAAAAGCCTTAATTGTGTCTCTAGGAGACACCTGCAAAGTGCACGCAGGGCAGAGACAGGGTCCTTAGTGTAGCCGGCGAGCAATTACATCTCTCTGTGACAGGAGACTGTCATCTTCAAAAAGAAAGAATTCCTTGAACAGATTAGTCCAAATTATATTTTATTACATTGGCCTGAGCAGATAGGCTAAGCCTGTTCTTGCACTAATGGAATTCATACTTGGGTTTTAATATATTGTTTATGACATGTTTGGAGTTCTTAAGATATCAGCATGCATTCATGAGAGTTGCTTCAAACAGTATCAGATAACAGCTGGATGTTGGACAAGGGATTTTATCTTGTTGTTGAACCAATGGCAGTGATTAAATTGAACTGTCGGAACAAAGCTTTTGCATGTCAGCCTGTTGGACGATGAAATGAAAGAGTGACACACTTCAAAGATCAGAGAAATGGTTTCGAACCTTGGAGACCTCCATGTCTTGCTTTATGTAGATTGTATGTTTTACATCCATTGTATGGAATATTTATCAGATCGCTTACCTATTTGTCAAAACTGAAGGGTAGAAGGAAGACGCCTGTAATACAGATACATACGAAATAAGTTCATAATATGCAATGTGCAGTACCCCAGAGCTGGGGGTACTTGCAAATTGTATCCTGTTTAGTGTTTGTTATGTCATTTAATACTATGTATACCCAGCATGGTTTTTGTATGGGTCCTACAGGGTTAATGAACCCTGAGGCAGTTTCTAGAGGAGGCTGAGGTATGGACTGTTTTAGCTCCCTCCACCCCTAGTTCTGAAGACGGTAGAGCTGCTCCATGTGCTCCCTCCTCACAGGATCAAAGGTACAGAGAATCACCTTCTCTAAAGATTATCTACTGAAAGAAAGACCTCACCATTTCTACAGTACTCCAGTGAGAGAGAGAAAGAAGGTTCCAGGATCTGTAACTACCATGCAAACTGAAGAGTCAGTAGGGTACATCGCTACCTAAAAGTTTATAGACTTTACTGCTGTGAGTGGAATACTGCTAAGACACCCTCCACACTTAGACACAACCTGGCCAGTTGTATCTTATATCCTGTATGCCCCAGTTTCTGATTACAGACATGCCCCAAAGCATTATAGCCAGCCTCAGATTTTGCAGAGAAAGAGAGTAGGAGTACGTTGAACCTAAACCTGGTCTGTACCCATACAAAAAACATCTAGGGAGATTTGCACTATATATTGAGACTGTTAGAAATACTATAATCCTCATTTTGCATTTCAGTAAAGAGAGACGTTTATTCTGTTACATCTGGTCCAGTTGCTGACTCCAACACCATTTGCTGACCAAAGCACCAACATCCGCTGCCTTGCACCCACAATCCCACACCAAAAACCACAACACCAAGGGCACCCCAACTACCATCAGGCAGGAGTTCTAACATCAGGGTATGCCTGAGGAAAGAAAGAGTGCAGGATGCAGGATATGCTCCCCTAGATACATGCACAACTGCATATGGTTTGAGCATATCCTGCTTGTTAAACACCACACCACGTTTTCTAATGGATTGTATAATATGTTTGGAGGTGTATAAACTCCGATTTAAATGTGCCTGCTTTTCATCTACAAACTACATTCAGGTGCACCTGGGAGGCTCTGGGCCATATCAGCTGGTCTCGGGTGGGGCTCACAGGCACCTCCCACCTCCCATTGCAAGCATGGATACATGCTGGAGGTCACTGGTGAGCTGTCTGTGAGTCAGGCCTTACGCTCCCGTAATGCCCAACGGCTCCTGGTATCGCCCATACGGCTCAGGTAGGTTGAGTGGTAGGGCCTCGGGCTACTTGAGGGTCCTTGCCGTGGTGTCCGAGCTTAAGACATGTCCTCCTAGTAGGATATGTCGAACTAACCCCTCAATTTTATCAGTGTGAGGGTTTAGCATTGCCGCAGAGTGCACCTGCTTTTTGCTATGGTTATGTTTTTTATTGTTCTCCACATCCACATTATCGCTATCGTATGTAGGATGGTTATTGTGGTACTTGTAGTCCGTTGCTGGCATCTTCCATTGTATGCATTTTTTGCTGTTGAATGCCCCTAGCAACGGACTACAAGTGCAGGATATGCTCCCCTAGATACATGCACAACTGCATATGGGTTGAGCATATCCTGCTTGTTAAACACCACACCACATTTTCTAATGGATTGTATAATCTTCCTGCACATTTAAATAAAGAATCTAATTTACGTGCCTAAGGCTTCGTTCATATGACCATTTAGGCTTTCCGTTATATTAGTATCCGTTCAAAAAAATGGAAAGCGTACTGCAATCCAGATGCAGCTGAAGTTCAGACTTTCAGCTTTAATTAAGTGGGTTGAACAAAATGATTGCATAAAAATGTGAGGAACTAAACCATTTTTTAAACTCAATCCCTTCATTTCAGGGGCTCAAAAGTAATGGGATAAATTAAATAGTTGTAAATAAAATGTTAATTTCTAAAACTTGGTGGAAAACCCTTTGTTGGCAATGACTGCCTGCAGTCTTAAACTCCTGGACATCACCAGATGCTGTGTTTCCCCCTTTTTAATGCTCTGCTAGGCCTTTACTGCAGCGGTTTGTTTGTGGGCCTTTCTGGTTGAAGTTTAGTCTTTAACAAGTGAAATTCATTCTCTATTGGGTATAGATCCGGTGACTGACTTGGCCATTCAAGAATATTCCACTTATTTGTTTTAATAAACTCCTGGTTTGCTTTGGCGTTATGTTTTGTCCATGTGTATTATGAAACGCCAACCAATCAGTTTGGCTGGATTTGAGCGCACAGTATGTCTCTGAAAACCCCAGAATTCACATCATCAATAAACACTAGGGACCTAGTGCCACTGGCAGCCATGCATGCCCAAGCCATCACACTGCCTGTGCCGTGTTTTACAGATGATGTGGTATGCTTTGGATCATGAGCTGTACCTGTCACGGCCTTTGGTGAACGCCGTGACATGGTTGCCGTGCATGCTGTTGCCGGTGGCAACATGTTGTGTTCTGTATGCACATGCACTTCCCCTTTAAGTTGTTTCCTCTTTCTGTTTGGTGAGCATGGGGTTAACTTCCTGACTAGGTGTTAATCCGGGTTTGGTCTCTTGGAGCTATATAGCCTTGACTTGAAGCCTTGAGTCAGTTGTACTCTTGCCCTGATTTGGCTGGAAGCTATGCTCTACTCTTGGGCTATTCCTTCTGCCCAGTCATTGAGGCTCACCTTGTTGGACATCCAGGTATTTTAGCTATGTCATCCCTATGTCTTCTCCATGTCTCTACCCATCCTTATGTGTTTATGTCTGGTGTGGGTTTGATTTGGGGTTTGGTTGTTATGTCTAGTGCGTTGTTACATGTCTGGTCTGTTGATGTTGTGTCCAGCATGTCTGCTAGACATTTCCCCTGTTTGTCTCTACCTGCAGAAGTGGGTACTTATGGTTTCCCGGAGGGGTGAACCAGACATCTGTATACAGCGCTGCCTGGGGCCGCCATGCATTTCTCTGCTTGGGGGTCCAGGCAGTAACTGGTGTACTGTGTGTGTGTTGTTGGTACTGTGTCCTGTGTGGTGTGTGGGCTCCAGTACCTTTGCACGGGTTCCAGTCTTGGTGTCTGCTGCAGGCAAGTGTTTTATATTCAGTGCTTACCTGCTGTCCCAGTTTTGTATACAGCTTCCTTTGTTGCTAGGCCTGTGGTAGACTCCGGTTCGTCTGTGTCCTTGAGGAATCGGTTGTCTTCTATTCCTGATCCCTATGCTAGGAATCTATAGGGTCAGTAGGGCCCAGGTTAGAGTGTATGAGTCCTCCCACCATACGGTCAGGAGATCGGGGCTAGGATGAGGGTTGTATAGGAGGTTTCATCTTCCCTATCCTGGCTTACAGGCCTAATTACATCCGTTATTTCTGACATTCTGCGGTGGTGAGTTTCCCCCACTCCCCATCGTGACATTACAATGCCATCGCCATACCCGAAGACAGCTTAATGGTTACCCTAAGGTAATTTTTTTTATTTTACTTTACATTAGCTTTGCTAAGGTTTGATATGATATACCAAATTTTGTATCAAATATGGTACATGGAGCAAACAGAGAACTTAAAATTATCTCTCCTTATATTTTAGTACAAGATCTTAGTAAAGCAATACGGGATCTGCTTCATGATGATTACATACCACACCCAACAACACAACAGTGGGATGAGATAACTCAATTTCCCAACTGCCTTGGAGCAGTTGATGGTAAACATGTTCGGATGTTAAAACCTCCAGGAAGTGGTTCATTGTAGTTTAACTATAAAAAATATTGCTCAGTAATTTTGATGGCCATCACGGATGCATAGTACAAATTTGTGGCAGGGGATATTGGGGCCTACGGCCGGACCAGCAACTCTAAAGTCTTAACCGTATGTTGGACAGCTTTGCCCAATATATTATGTCCCCTGCGGATTCTGTTCCTTGGCAGGAACAAATGATCTAATATGTACAGTAATAAATTCTTGTAATAATTTTTTTGGTAATAACAATGGTGGAAATTATTCAAACCAGTGTAAATTAAAACTGGCTTAGTTGCCCATAGCAAGCAATTAAATTCCACCTTTCAGTTTTTTTACAGCTACTTTGGAAAATGAAAGGCGGAATCTGATTGGTTGCTATGGGTAACCAAGCCATTTCTACTTTACAGCAATTTGAGAAATCTCTCCCAATGTCTGTATGTAGCAGAGCACAATTGGTGAGTTATCACATGCTTTATGGCTGTGATTGGGTTACTCTGCTGCATCTGTATAAGTGAATATCATGTCAGCTATATTCTTCATCATGGTTGTTTGAGAGGAGTGTATCCTGGGAAAAAATCATGCACCATGTGTCAACATTATGGCGTTTTAGGGTTGTTGCACAAAAGCAAGTTGACTTTGGGAATTACGCTCATCGGAGCAAATACATTCTAATACTGTACGGAGCTCCAGGTCCTGTACAGTGTTGGAACGAAGTTTTATGTGAATCGACTTCAGATGTTTCATCTGAAGTCAATTTGCTCATCCCTAGTGATAATGATGTGCACTCAGGCAAGACAAGCTGTGTCCAGAACGGGGGATCACGCTCACCAATGTAGTGCGATTTACGAAATGGACTTGTTAAAGCCATGATTTTAAAATGGTGTGTGTATGTCTCTGCATCACCTGACTCCGATGCAGAGACATATATTGACACCATTATGTTAGTACAGTCTGAAGGTGTCAGGTCTTGGTGACATATATATCGATCTTTCAAAAGTTTGTTTGTTAATTTATGTCAATGTGAGAAAGCATATAATGTTTTCTTTTTAAATGTCGAAAACAAAGACACAATTTTATGTATTTTTAAAATAAATGTTCTTTCATGGTTAAGGTATATTAGAACTATAATAAAACTTTGTTTAAAAAATCATTATTTAAGAATATAATATAACACTCCCCAACTGGGGCAAACATCAATGGTACTGCCCAACGTGAGCATAACACAGAACTGCCTTGCAGATCTTTTTTTTTTTTTTGGGCAACATTATTACGCGTGATCACAGCTGGACCCTCTGTCAGTGTCGTGATATTCCAAAAGGGCATTCATGAATGAATCACCAGAGGTTGAATGTTGTGCAGGAGTTAGGGGTCAGGGAGTGTGCAGAGACTCAGATTCAGAAGTGGGAAAATGCGGTGAATGTGAAGTAGAAGGAGTTAAAGAAGAGTCAGGAGGAGGAAAGAAAGAAGAATGCACACTATCCACAGAATAAGATGTGGTACTGGAACTGGAGGGGGGATTGGACTGGGAAGTAGAGGGAGAAGTGGAAGGAGGATACGGTATGGGTGGGTTGGAATAGGAGGGGTCATAAGAATGTTTTTGGGGAAAGGAAGGCTGTGAAGGTTGGTAGCATTGGGATGGGGGATAGGATTGGGATGAGGGATAGGATTGGGATGGGGGATAGGAATGTGGTTGTGTAAAGGAGGGTGGTGGGGGATAGGACTGGGATGGGGGGGCAGTGCACAAAATTGAACATCGTGTGAGTCAATGTTATCTGAAATTTACAAGTTTGTTCCAGAGACAGATGATTCATCCATGTAGAGAGAGTAAAAAGAAAACTCTGATTCGTCGTAAGGGGAACCGGCCACCCCACCCCCTCCAGCTGCCAGATGTGAGTGAGAAGCTCCTCCTTATTCCAAATCATATTTTCCTCCACTCTCTTTAATGTGTCTCTCACTATGTGAGCGAGATCTTCTCCTACCTTCCTCCTACGTACTCTTGCAAAAGCACTTTCAAAGTGATGTGTGGCAGTTTCCATAGGGTCAGAGGAACCAGGTAGGGGATCTTCTGTCTCTGGAACAGGATTGTCCATAACAGAAGGTCCAGAAGCCTGGTTCTTCTTCTTATTTGGTCCCAGTTTTCCAGAAGGGCTCGAAATATCTTGGTCCACATGCGCTGGGTACTACGTGGTCAGCGTTAAGCCGCTTGGACTGGTCCCACAGTGCAGATCTCTCCTCCACTAAATGGATGAAGATATGAGGAGTTCTTGGTCGAATGTGATGTTTGGTTGAATATCATCAGAGAGGCTTCTGGAACCCTATATTACAGTAATAGTTATTAAAGAAGTCCTAAGAACACCATACAAAAGAATGGAGCATGGTGGAAGTCGTAGTTTTACCTCAGCTGGAGTGCCAGAGGTTGCCCTTCACTGCTATAGTCAAAATTTTTACAAAGAAAGTAAAGATATATACTCACAATCCCATGTCGACCATGGCCTTGACCACCATTAGCCAATCTCCTCCTGCAACCCCTAGTAAATGGGCTACTCGTGATGCTTGAGGAGCACCAGATTGTGTGTCATCCTAAAGTGAACAAAAATGGGTAAAAATTATTATGCCATCAACTTTATTAACATCTCTTCCCATTGAAAATATAGTATACCTTGGGTTGGCTCCATAGGCTGTGTACCGTCGATTTACTCTACTGCAGTACTAGACTGCGTTTGGCTCGTCTGCCAAAAAAATATATATATATTTTTGTCAATTATGGAAGTATTATACAATGAGTATGGTATGTCACATTTTATAAATACATACTGTCTCCATTTCACAAGCTTGAATCTCCCCCATGGCATCCCCTGAACCGCTAGTAGTGTTGAGTGCGAATATTCGAGTAGCGAATCTTTTTTTACGAATATCGGCACTTCACTAATTCACGAATATTTAGAATATAGTGCTATATATTCATAAAAAACGAATATTCTGTTTTTTTTTGTTTTTTTTTCAATCTGAACCCAAGATACCATTAACGAAGATAGAGAATACAGTGCTATGTTCTCAATCTTCGTTAATTCTAGCAAGCCAACCAATAAGAAAGTTATACCCCGTTCAAAGTTCCACTCACAGTACGCGAATATTACATAATGTAATATTCGCGTACTGCGAATGAAACTTTGAACAGGGTATAACTTTCCTATTGGTTGGCTTGCTAGAATTAACGAAGATAGAGAACATAGAGCTATATTCGATATCTTCGTTAAGAACAAAGATAGCGAAATATTCTCTATCTTCGCTATTAACGAAGATAAAGAATATAGCGCTATATTCGTATTCGTTATGTTTGCTAATTCTAGCAAGCCAAGTAAACTCGCCTATACACAGCTCTAAATTGGATGCGCAATGCGAGAATATTAAGTAATATTACTCGCATTGCGCATCCAACTTAGAGCGGGGTATATGATACTTACTTTACTATTGATTGGCTGGGTAGAATTAACGAATATGACGAATACGAATATAGCGCTATATTCTCTATATTCGCTAGTTCTACCAAGCCAATAGGAAAGTTGCCTATAGACAGCTCTAAGTTGGATGCGCAATGCGAGAATATTACTTTACCTATTTATTGCAAAAAATAGGCAAAGTAATATTCGCGCATTGCGCATCCAAATTAGAGCTGGGTACTGTCAACTTTCCTATTAGTTGGCTTGCTAGAATTAACGAATATAGAGAATATAGCGCCATATTCTTTATCTTCGTTAATTCTAGATAGCCAACCAATAGGAAAGTTGCCTTTATACCCCGTTCAAAGTTCAACTCGCAATACGTGAATTATTAAATCGCATATTATTTGCGATAAATAGGATAATGACGAATATTCGATCTCGACGAATATATAACGAATATTCAATTGAATATTTGCGAAATATTGCGAAATTGAATATGGCACCTCCCGCTCATCACTAACTTCTAGATGGTGATTGCTCCTGAAATACTGTGTGGGGGGAAAAAAGCTTGTAGAAATAATGTGTGAATATATATATATATATATATATATAAAGAGAGAGAGAGAGAGAGAGAGAGAAAGAGAGATATGGTTTTCATTTACTACAATCTCCAACTGAGAGGTACTGCTGTCACTGCTGTTTGACATTTCTGGAAAACAATAGGAATATATGATTTGGTTTTTATAAATACACATAAATTGACATAAATTTTTCAACATCTGTCATGTTGGATAGGAATGAATACAGACCAGTTCCCGTACTGGGAACATTGCCCTAGCTAGATAGCTCGCTATATTTGAACCATGTACGTTAACAAGACTTGATGAATGAAAACAGCGATATTGTGCTTCAAAATCGGTTGTCTCATTGGAACAAAACCGCACAGGGGACACATTCGATGGAATACTCCTAAAAATGAGCATAACAGCTGCCTAATGACTGGGTGTGTGGATGCATTGGACAGGCGCACTTCTGGCTGCAGACCTATTCACTTGAATGGGTCTGCTACACGCATAATACAACGATGATACCATTTTTGGAGTGGAGGCACAGACCAGAAAGTGCAGTGCACAAGATCAGTGCTCATGTATTGTTGACCCACCGTTAGCAGGCCACAAAATGGGCATGGAGCCATAACGATCTTCTGCGTGAGGCCTAGTTTTTCCTGCATTAAAACCAGGGGTTAAAAAAACAGCAGACACATGGTGGCTATGTCCATTGTACGCACAGGAGTGTATGACCTACATGGACAATGCGTGCTACACCTGGATGAGACAAGCTGACAAGAAGATGGGGATGGCAATCCTAAATGCAAATATTTCCGGTGCTCTTGCACCACATTGTAGTACATTTTGTCTAAGAACAGGTTATGGCACTTGTACAAACTTTCTATAAACTTTTATCTACTTTTTTGTGTGATTATTGGTGTACAAACTTGCAGCAGTGTGCAAGACTAGAGAAATTCTTTAAAGATGGCTGCTGGGATGGTCAGTTGACGGTCACATTATTTTTTTCCATCACTAGAGAGCTTTTGCAGACACAAGACAATTTGATTTGAGCATGCTCAGAAAGAAAAACTGAACACAAAAACAGATTGCATAACAGATCACATACAAAGCAATCCGTTACAATCCGTCACGTATTGACTTTAATGCAAAAAAAAGGGATCCGTCACCAATTCGTTATTCTAGACGGAAGCAAAAGACCTGCATGTAGGATTTTTTTTTTCCATCCAAAATAACACAAAGTTGACGGAATGGAGCCAAATGGAGTGAAACTGACACATTCTTATTTCAGTTGAAGTGAATGGGATTTCAAACGGACCCGTTTATTTCTGTTTTATTCATCCTGTGAACGGATGAATAGAACGGAAATCCTAACGGTGATGTGAACGAGCCCTAATCTGTACAGACAGAAAAGTTTCAGCTCCTACACTGAGCCTCATAGCATAAGTCCAGCTAAATATACTGTAATGAAAAAAATCACATTGCAGAATCCAAATGCTGTTTTCCCCTTCTTATACATTTTATACATACTAGAACATAAAGTATGTGTGAGGTAACTTTACCTCCATAGGACTTCAGCCTACTCTCCCGGTCTCCTCCTATAAAGGGGTATTTCAGTCTCATAAAACTAATGACCTATAATCAGTTTAAATTGAAACTGTTTGTTCCATTCAAGTGAATAGAATAGGAAGCAGTAAATACCCTGCACCGCCACTAAATTGTAGACTGCATGCAGGTAAACATTGAATATAAGGCAGCTCTTGCACTAGCACCAGATACTCTTCAAACAGCTAAGTGGGGGGGGGGGGGGTGCCAAGTGTTAAATCCCCCGCCACCCCTCCCCAATCATGGCAATCACAATAATGTCCTTATTTTATTTCTCCTTCACACAGCAGAACTGGGCTGTCGTTTTCAAATTCAGATCCTGTGATGACACTTAGGGGTCGTTCACATCACCGTTTGTCTTTTCCGTTAAGGAGCACGGAAAGGACGGATGCTGTACATAACTGACCAACGGAGCCTAAAGACCCGATAGACTTTAATGGGGTCCGTTTGGTGTCTGCTCAGAACATGATTTTTGAGCGGAGACAAAAGAACTGCATGCAGGACTTTCGTGTCCGCTCAAAAATTATGTTCTGAGCGGACACCAAACGGACCTTATTAAAGTCTATGGTGTCAGTTATGTACAGCATCAGTAGTTTCCGTTCTCCTGCTCCGGAGCTGCTTAATGGAGCCGGAAAACAGAAAAGACAAACGGTGATGTGAACGAGCCCTTAGCTGTAAAGTTTGCATTGCCATCAATCCACAAGTTGCAAAATTTGCAACAGAATTGAAACAGTCTTCTCTATAATTACTATAGTAAATAACAGCGTATTAAAGAACTATAAAGTTTGTCTTGACAACATATACTTTTCCTACATATGTATAAATATATGATTTATGCGTAGTCAAATGTACCTATGGCAAGTGCCAGTTTGCCTAATGTTCTGAATTAATTCTATTTTCATGAATATTTTTATGGCAGTCTCTTAACATATGAAAGTGTTTGAAGGAATACATAATTAAACATTTTCACACTGGTGGGACTGGCAACATATTGCTCTGCAATGCATAACTGGCTCTAAAAGCAAATGGGGATATGGAAGTGCTGGGGAATAGTTCCTAATAAAACCATGGCTTGAAAGAATTGAATCTAGAGGCATTGAGCACACATGTTTGCTTATTTGGAATGTTTAAAAAAGTTCACTTTATCATCAGAGTTATTAGAAAAAAAGATAAGGTTTCATTTGAATGCACATTATTAAAACGATTTTATATGAATTAGCTAGAAGTCATACAAAGCACAAAATGCAGAGGTAGAAATAACATATAAAAAGTTAGTATTGAAATCGGTGAATGAAAGTCGTAACATATTTTAAAGTTAATTAAAACATATATAGGTACAAGATTAGAACACTGTGCCCATGAGCAGGGTGAACAAGGGAATATTTTCAGGGTTAAATTAGGCACTGGAAACCAAAGTATAACAAAAATGTCCATTGCGAAAAGTCACATAAATTGAATAGAGTCAGTAGCAAAAAATAAATTAAATGTAAAGAGCAATGACAGTAATTGACAGCTAAATGTACCAAAATATGTAGAATTAAATGCAAATGCCACCCTAATAAAATATAGGGTATACACAGTAAAAACTATAAACTATATAGCAATTATTATTGATCTAGACATTTAAGAACCTTGTTGAGGTCCCCTTGTCTGTCCCCTGCATTGTACGCAATGCCTTAGTTACAGAAAGGTTTCATATGAACCTACTGTTCTCAGAACAGATGGACTAGCATGGTGCCTATTGCGGAACGCACATTGCCGGTGTCCGTGTTTTGGGGATCCACAAAACACTTACCAACGTGTGAATGGACCCTAATGTGTATGTGTCCCAATACTTTTCTCCGTATAGTGCCTGTCTATCTATCCATCTATCCCAGTAAATGTGAAAAAACTGTATGAGTAAAATATTTCATCAAGAATGCAATATATTATTATAAAATTACACGATGCAAAACTTTTCTCCATATTTTCTATATACTCTTCACATGACAGCACTATATGTTTTTCTCAGCTAGTCACAGAGGTTTCTTTTCCCAGCCAGTTATTGGTAACTTGGCAAGTCCTATAAACAATGAATACTCATTTTTTTCAGACAATATGTCAAGTAGAGGAATGTTCTTTCTCTCCGATAGATAATGTGATTTCCCCTTAAACTATAATCAAATTTGTTAGTTAAATATCACTATAATCTTCCATGTACCAAATATCTCATCCAAAGTTGGCCTGAAATATTGGCTTGAGTTCTAATTTTCTTTTATTAACAGTAAAAATCAAATCTTCTGATGATTAAAAATGACCGCAATCTGATTAACCACAAGTTTTAAAAGCTCTTCAAAAAGTAAAAGTGCTTTGCTCGTGCATATCGCTTTTTAATTAGCTAATTAATTTTCTTTTGGTTGTATTACAATATTTGAAATATTCTTAATGTCCTTAGTGGAAAACACACTAAGCATTGAGGCATGACCCAGTATACAGACTTGCAGAGTATTGCATTGACTAACACAAGTGAATCATTTGTAACATTAATCATTTTTATAACTAGCAAAAATTCATTGACTTATATAATTAAGGCTATACTTAAATAAATAGGAGACATTTTATCAAGATTCACCCTATAATTAAGACGTAATCTGTATCAATGCATGATACCCGTCTTTCTTCTTCAAGCTGGAGAGAAAAACCACGTCAAGCTGCCCATACACTGTGCTTGACTGAAAGTACAAGTACATTTGGCTGGTCATACGCCAATTCCTAGAATTCCCATCCCCGTTTTTTTCAAACCTGGCAACTCAAGTTGCTGCGATACAATCCCACAGATGACTGATTGCCCGCATTATGGCTGATAAAAATCTCAAGTGCATCACTAGCTGCAGTCCATATTAGTATATGATCGGTGTAGAACCACTGTGTCAACCGAACAGATTTGACTTGGGGCTATTCCTAAAGGCGGGCGGTCCCCCCAGGGCAGTCCCCTGGTTTTCACCCTTTAACCCCTATACAGGGATCTGGACTTCACCTGCAGAGGATCCACCAGGATGCTACCTCTGTGTAGTTGATGGCTGACCCATTGGGGTCAAGACACCTGTGCAGAGCCCCAAGTAGTTAGGCAGAATCATAGTTAGGAACAGTCTGAGATCAGGTAAGGTAAAGTTCATGAAATTCAGAAAACAGTCCAAGGTCAGGGCTGGCAGCAAAAGGTCAATACAGTAATCAGGCACAGATCAGGTCAGGTAGGAACCTTATTGCTCAGGAACCCTCCCACTGAGAAAAATGTCTAAGATACCCCAAAGTGGCCAGCCATAGACTGGTATAGAGTAGAGTGTGTGCATGTTGTACCTTTAAGAGTCAGAGGAAACTTGCACTCCATGGGCAGAGTGAGAGGTTGGCTGGCAAGCAGGTCATAGCCTGCATGAAGGGAGAGAGTTACCCCCACAGCCAGACCCACAGGAATTGTATGGAGAGAAGGAGGCAGCTCCACACCACCAGGTGGAGCGCTGAAGCGGGTGACAAAGAAAGCAGTGGCCCCATGCTGCCGTTGCAACAGTTTTATTATATTGTTTGGGAAGTAAAAGTGCATGTACTCATGATTGTCTGTTTGCTTTGCTTCAAAAGAAGCCACCAAGAAGAAACATCTTTTCTATTTTCCACATCTGTTAATCTGTCCATACGCACGGGATTAAACTTGGTTGAAATGGCCGATTTTGGCTAATAATTGTTTAACCCCTTAGTGACCACTAATATGCTTTTTTTTCTGACGTAAACAAACGTGGTTTTATCTAAACAGTGGCATAGTCAATATAACGATATTTCATGAATTTTTCGCATAATATTTGCAACAAAATTCGCGAATTCTAGAATTTGCGATCTCCAGTCATTATTTTCGCGATTGTTCAAATCAGCACTAATGATGCGCATTTTTGGGGGGCAATGCGTGCAACTTCACATTTTATCAGGTCTGAGTAGATATTACTGATTGGTGCACTAAGTATTGTTGTGACATCACAGCACAGAGACACTAATCCCTATCACAGCACAGTAATTCCTATCACACTACCTAACACCCTGCACTGGAACCTATCAGCTACACTATATCACTAACTAACCTACACGGACTATCTCCCACTAACTATCTGTATTATATATATATGCTAACTATCTAATGTAATTAAATAAGGAACCAGATGAATCTGCAAAGCACAAAGCACAGCAATGACACTGCTATCTCTCTCAGAACTGAAAAAAAAACAGCAGAAAATGGCTGCTGGGGAGTTTCCTATATAGTAAGGGGTAGACAACTTTCCTATTGGTTGCTAGGGATGTTGCTAAGCTCTGACAAAGATATTGTAGCCTTCTCATTGGCCCACAACCAAGAAGCAGTAGTACTGATAAAAAAATTCTTCTAGATTTTCGCGAATTCTTGAAGTGACGATATTTGCAATAAAAGTGGTGCATTAAAAACTATAATATGTCCTGCAAAAAATAAGACCTCATCTAAGTACATTGTTAAAAAAAACAAAGATGTTTTAGCTCTTGGAATGCAATTTTTAACAAATGTACGTGGTCACTAAGGGGCTAAAAAAAAATAACGTGAACAATTGTTCGCTATGGTCAACGCCAGACTTCTGTCTGCTGAAAATGTAATTGCCCAGGTTGGAAAATTTGTGTGTTGTCGGCCACAACATAATGCATATGGCATGATCAGCCAAATTAGGCTGTTCATTTGCCATTGTGCTGAAGGACCTCGTCGGCCAGTTAAGACTAGTATGTTGCTGGTGAGATTGTTCACATGAATGATCACATGGAAAACTGATTGGCTGCAATGCAGCTGATCATTCTCTTATATGTATGGCAGGCTTAAGGCTGGGTTCACACGAGCGTGATGGATTTAGGTCCGGATGCGTTCAGTGAAAACTGTGCGTTTTCACAGGCAAAGCCATTTAGTTTTGCCTGCGATTGCGTTCAGTTGTTCAGTTTTTTCTGCGCGGGTGCAATGCGTTTTGATGCGTTTTTCACGCGCGTGATAAAAAACTGAAGGTTTACAAACAACATCTCCTAGCAACCATCAGTGAAAAACGCATCGCATCCGCACTTGCTTGCGGATGCAATGCGTTTTTAACGCAGCCCTATTCACTTCTATGGGGCTAGGTCTGCGTGAAAAACGCAGGATATGGCTGCATTCACACGAGCGTGATTTCCGCGCGGGTGCAATGCGTGATGTGAACGCATTGCACCCGCACTGAATCCTGACCCATTCAATTCTATGGGGCTGTGTACATGAGCGTTTTTTTTCACGCATCACTTCTGCAACGCGTGAAAATTGCAGCATGCTCTATATTCTGCGTTTTTCAAGCAGACCTAGCTCCATAGAAGTGAATGGGGCTGCGTTAAAAACACATTGCATCCGCAAGCAAGTGCGAGTGCGATGCTTTTTTTACGGATGGTTGCTAGGAGATGTTGTTTGTAAACCTTCAGTTTTTTATCACGCGCGTGAAAAACGCATCAAAACGCAATGCACCCGCGCGGAAAAAACTGAACAACTGAACGCAATCGCAGGCAAAACTGAATGGCTTTGCCTGTGAAAACGCACAGTTTTCACTGAACGCATCCGCAACGCATCCGGACCTAAATCCATCACGCTCGTGTGAACCCAGCCTATAGAGCATGCTGCGATTTTCACGCGTTGCAGAAGTGATGCGTGAAAAAAAACGCTCATGTACACAGCCCCATAGAAATGAATGGGTCAGGATTCAGTGCGGGTGCAATGCGTTCACATCACGCATTGCACCCGCGCGGAAATCACGCTCGTGTGAATGCAGCCTAAAGGGGTTGTCTGACATAATTAAAAATCTTGGGCAAGTCCTCCGATAGCCGAAGCCAAAAGATGATGTTATACTCACTTTGTACTCCAGCACTGTCCTCTGTGGCACTGTTTCGGTTCTCCTGCTGCTTGTCTACAAACTGCAGCGGGACATGCTGGTATATGGGACATGACCGCTACAGACAATCACTGTCCTCACTGTTAGACCACTGAGCAAAGTGATTGACTGCAGCAGTCATGTGCTCTATACACTACCTCTGCAGTTTCTGAACAAGCGGCAGGGGGACCAGTGGAGAAAGGGGGAAGCGTACGGCCACACAGTCAGGTTTCTGCATGTAGTCTTGGAAGCCAAAATCAGAAGTTGCTCATAAAAGGAGAACAAATATAAAGGACAGATATGACTACTTTTTTTTTTATTCACTCCTGGTTTTGGGTTCCAAAAGTGTATGTAAAGACCTGAACAGGTGGCCATCCCTTAAGCATAACATAAAGTTTTATTTCAGGCTATTTTTTTTTTAAATAAATCCTTATTTGTATTAGGATATTCAAGAATTCAAGCATCATCTACAAAATATAACAGCGGCAACAGTGCCAACACGGTCATGGTCACAATATTACTGGTACAAAGATGAATATCAAATACATAGGCATCATAATGCCAGGAAATCAAGACAAAATAATCTTGATAAGTTGAGTACATAAAAGTAGAGAGAAACATGTATATGCGCCCTATGCATCTTTAAATAGTAGACCAAGCGGCGCCTACTCCACTTGAGTATGGATAGGCACTAAACTCTCCATCATCTGGCCACCACTGAACCACCAATAATCGGGATCATGACCTTGGCGGCATGTGACTCGGCACATATTCTTAGGGGATGTTATCATACCTCACAACTTTTGAAAAGAAGAGGGACACTAAGTGCGGCGTGAGAAATCTTTTTTTGCACTAGTCCACGTCTCTAACTCCGCCCAAAACATAAGTAAACACCTAAATGCCCCCACATTGTAAGTATTCCCCCTTTATGCCACTATACAGTAGTTATGCCAGCATTGGGCCTCCTTCACAGTAGTTATGACCAGATATATGCCCCCTCACAGTAGTGATGCCCACATATTTGCCCCTCGAGGTAGTTATGACCAGGTATGTGCCCCCTCATGGTAGTTATGCCTAGCTATGTGACCCTCACAGCAGTTATTCCCTTATGTGCCCCAAACAGTAGCGATGCCCTGATATGTACCCCCTCTCAGTAGTTATGGCCAATATGTGCCCCTTCACAGTAGCGATGCTCATATATGTGCGGCTTCACAGTAGTTATGGCCAGATATATGCACCCTCACAGTTGTTATGCCGGTTATGTGCCGCTTCACAGTAGTTATGACCAGTTATGTGCCCCCTCACAGTAGATATGCTCAGATATGTGCCCCCTCAAAGTAGTTATTCCCAGTTATGTGATCCCTCACAGTAGTTATGTCCAGATATGTGCCCCTGACAGTAAAATGGCCAGTAAAGTGCCCCCTGACAGTAATATGCCCAGTCAAGTGCCCCTTCACAGGCAGTAAAAAAACAAAAACTCCACATACTTACCTTGTTCCCCAGCAGCAGCAACACCAACAGCAGGACACAGGGAGCTCCCGGCCAGCCCTGCACAGACCTGCAGTGTGGAGCGCAGACAGGGAGAGGAATGGTGGAGGACAGAGCCGACGGACGGCTCTTGCTTTATCATTACAGGCAACTGTCTCTGCTTCCTATGGACGCAGCGACGGCTGCCGTAAAGTGGGACATACCTCCCCCATACCAGGACCGCAGGACAGCCACTGAAATCCGGGACTGTTCCGCCGGATCTGGGACAGTTGGGAGGTATGTGTTATTACACGCAAGTACACTGTTGCTTTATCATATTGCATTGAGTAATGCAATGAAGTTAAATATGTGCTGAATTAACCCCTAGCCTGTTAATTTTATAGTATTAGGACCCAATTGTGCTTGGCATATAATAGGCTCATCTGTGGTGGTTTCTATTGGCTTCTGCTTTATACTTACTAGCAAGCAGTTTTGAATGTATAATACTTTTGTGTTTTTGTTTTTATTGGTAATATCATATAATCAACCATTGTGTAGGTATAAATTGAGTCCCTTGAGGAAATGACACCTGAACCAGTGCAGGAAAATGCGTCGGGACACGTGTTAGTGTCTGGGACACGTGTTAGTGTTTGAGACACATGGCAATATTCTGATTATTATATCTGGTTCTTTCCTTTTTTATGGAGAGATTGATTACTTGCTTATTACATTTTTTTGGGCTGTAGATATGGTATGGGGGATATTATTACCCATAACTGATTAGATGGGTTGTTGGATAAATTGGGACCACTGACACATTATCAGGACCATTGACGTATTTCTATGTTAGATCTACTTGGTGGTGGTATATGTTCCTTGTCAGGGCTATCTAGGGTCTTTAGGAGGTTCCTGACACGGGATCGCCCCTATCAGGGCAGCCATTCCGGTTTATAAGCAGGGCTTATAGAATATAGGGGCAGCAATTAGTGAGTTGAAAAGTAGTTTGGAGATCTAGCAAAATGGGAACAGATTTGATCTTCAACAAGTCGCCTATGAGGACATTTTCTAATGCCAGATGCCTAAATTATCACTATATTCATGGTTGATCATGTAGGGAATGAAGCGCATATTACAGTGTTATCTGTGGTGTTACATAGGACTGCAGGTGACATCTACTACATTATTTGTACTCAGAGAGCTATTACTGTGTTATCGGTGTTGTTACATAGGACTGCAGGTGACGTCTACTACATTATTTGTACTCAGAGTCTCTGAGTACAAATAATGTAGCAAATGTCATCTGCAGTCCTATGTAGCACCAGATAAATCACACAGTGAAAACTCTGAGTATAGATAATGTAATAGATGTCACTTGCAGTCCTATGTAACTCCACAGATAACACAGTGATAATTCTCTGAGTACAGAGAATGTAGTAGATGTCACCTGCAGTCCTATGTTACACCACAGATAACACAGTGATAATTCTCTGAGTACAGATAATGTAGTAGATGTCACCTGCAGTCCTATGTAACACCCTACATAACACAGTAGTAACTCTCTGAGTACAGATAATGTAGTAGATATCACCTGCAGTCCTATGTAACACCACAGATAACACAGTGATAACTCTCTGAGTACAGATAATGTAGTAGAGTTCACCTGCAGTCCTATGTAACACCACAGATAATACAGTGATAACTCTCTGAGTACAGATAATGTAGTAGATGCCACCTGCAGTCCTATGTAACACCAAAGGTAACACAGTGATAAATCTCTGAGTACAGATAATGTAGTAGATGTCACCTGCAGTCCTATGTAACACCACAGATAACACAGTGATAATTCTCTGAGTACAAATAATGTAGTAGATGTCACCTGCAGTCCTATGTAACACCACAGATAACACAGTGATAACTCTCTGAGTACAGATAATGTAGTAGATGTCACCTGCATTCCTATGTAACACCACAGATAACACAGTGATAATTCTCTGAGTACAAATAATGAAGTAGATGTCACCTGCAGTCCTATGTAACACCACAGGTAACACAGTGATAACTCTCTGAGTGTAGATAATGTAGTAGATGTCACCTGCAGTCCTATGTAACACCACAGGTAACACAGTGATAATTCTCTGAGTACAAATAATGTAGTAGATGTCACCTGCAGTCCTATGTAACACCACAGATAACACAGTGATAACTCTTTGAGTGTAGATAATGTAGTAGATGTCACCTGCAGTCCAATGTAACACCACAGATAACACAGTGATAACTCCATTCTGAGTACAGATAATGTAGATGTCTCCTGCAGTCCTATGTAACACCACAGATAACACAGTGATAACTCTCTGAGTACAGATAATGTAGATGTCACCTGCAGTCCTATGTAACACCACAGATAACACAGTGATAAGTCTCTGAGTGTAGATAATGTAGTAGATGTCACCTGCAGTCCTATGTAACACCACAGATAACACAGTGATAACTCTCTGAGTACAGATAATGTAGTAGATGTCACCTGCAGTCCTATGTAACACCACAGATAACACAGTGATAACTCTCTGAGTACAGATAATGTAGTAGATGTCACCTGCAGTCCTATGTAACACCACAGATAACACAGTGATAATTCTCTGAGTACAGATAATGTAGTAGATGTCACCTGCAGTCCTATGTAACACCACAGATAACACAGTGATAACTCTCTGAGTACAGATGAATGTAGTAGATGTCACCTGCAGTCCTATGTAACACCACAGATAACACAGTGATAACTCTCTGAGTACAGATAATGTAGTAGATGTCACCTGCAGTCCTATGTAACACCACAGATAACACAGTGATAACTCTCTGAGTACAGATAATGTAGTAGATGTCACCTGCAGTCCTATGTAACACCACAGATAACACAGTGATAACTCTCTGAGTACAGATAATGTAGTAGATGTCACCTGCAGTCCTATGTAACACCACAGATAACACAATGATAATTCTCTGGGTACAGATAATGTAGTAGATGTCACCTGCAGTCCTATGTAACACCACAGATAACACAGTGATAATTCTCTGGGTACAGATAATGTAGTAGATGTCACCTGCAGTCCTATGTAACACCACAGATAACACAGTGATAATTCTCTGAGTACAGATAATGTAGTAGATATCACCTGCAGTCTATGTAACACCACAGGTAACACAGTGATAACTTTCTGAGGACAGGGAATGTAGTAGATGTCAAATGTAGTCCTATGTTACACCCCACATAACACATTTATAACTCTCTGAGGACAGAGTGTTATGACCATCGGGTGAGGACTGCCCCGCGTGACCAACTCCCTCTGAGGGCAATGTCTAAGCACACTCTTCGTTCTTCACACGATACCTCTAATGGTGAGGAGAGACTTTCCAGAGGGGAGTACCATGTGCACATAAGGAAGAGAGACACGCCTGCACACACAATAAAAACACACAAGGAACTCTGAGCCAGAGTGCAAGCTCTGCTCAGAGCCAGGAGTGAGATGCTGGTGGCAGTAGAGTAGACCACAACCCCTGTTGCCCGCATCTGTCAGCACGGCATGCAGCAGCAGGAAGGAATGAGGCAGCCAGGTGCCCGTACCTGCGTGTGGGGACAGAATCGCAGGCATGGAAAGCTGGGTTAATACCTGAAGTCCTACGTAACACCCCACATAACACAGTGATATCTCTCTCTGAGGACAGATAATGTAGTAGATGTCACCTGCAGCCCCATGTAACACTACAGATAACACAGTGATAAGTCTCTGAGTACAGATAATGTAGTAGATGTCACATGCAGTCCTATGTTACACCACAGATAACACAGAATTCCTCCCAACTTTCTAAACGAACAAAGAGGGTCACAGAGGGGCAAAGAGGGACACATTTTTTCCGCACTAGGCCATGCCTCTAACTCCGCCCAAAATATAACTATGCACCTAATCCCAACCACTCCCCTTAATGCCCCCACATAGTAGTTATTCCCCCTTCATGCGACCGCACAGTATTTTTGCCCACATTGTGCCCGAACACAGAATTATGCCCAGCTGTCCCCCAGTATTGTGCCCTGTTATGTGCCCACAGTAGTATGCCCAGCTGTGCCCCGGCCCCCCAGTAATATGCCCTGTTTTGTGCCCCCAGTAATATGCTCTGTTATGTGCCCCCAGTAATATGCTCAGTTATGTGCCCCCAGTAATATGCTCTGTTATGTGCCCCTCACAAAAAGTAAAAAAAAAAAAAAAACACCACATACTTTACTTGTTCCTATCAGCAGCAGGACATCAACCGCTCTGGTCTGTGGAGGAAGAGCCGAGGCTGACTCCCAGCCGACCCCACCCCCTGCACATACCAGAGGTGTGGCAGGGGGAGGAATGATGAAGCAGGAAGCCGATGCCGGCAACGGCTCTCTGCTTCGTCATTATAGGCAACTGTCTCTGTTTCCTATGGAAGTAGGGACAGTTGCCAGAGAGCGGGACATACCTCCCCTGTACCAGGACAGCAGGACAGCCACTGCAATCCGGATTGTCCCGCCGGATCCTAGATGGTTGGGAGGTATGACACAGTGATAACTCTGAGTACAGATAATGTAGTAGATGTCACCTGCAGTCCTATGTAACACCACAGATAACACAGTAATAACTCTCTGAGTACAGAAAATGTAGTAGATATCACCTGCAGTCTTATGTAACACCACAGATAACACAATGATAACTCTCTGAGTACAGATAATGTAGTAGATGTCACCTGCAGTCCTATGTAACACCACAGATAACACAGTGATAACTCTCTGAGTACAGAGAATGTAGTAGATGTAACCTACAGTCCTGTGTAACACCACAGATAACACAGTGATAACTCTCTGAGTACAGAGAATGTAGTAGATGTCACCTGCAGTCCTATGTAACACCACAGATAACACAGTGATAACTTTCTGAGTACAGATAATGTAGTAGATGTCACCTGCAGTCCTATGTAACACCACAGATAACACAGTAATACTTCTCTGAGTACAGATAATGTAGTTGATGGTACCTGCAGTCCTATGTAACACTACAGATAACACAGTGATACCTCTATGAGTACAGATAATGTAGTTGATGGTACCTGCAGTCTGCACTGCTCAAAGTTGGCACTGCCTCCTCCTTCTTGCCAGCTACTTCTCTGACCTTCTCCTCTTCCGGCATGGACACAGCAGCGCTGCAATAGGGAGGAGGTAGGGACTTGCGGAGGACAGCGGGTCTGCAAAGCAGCCCTGAGAGGGTTCACAAGTGAAGCTGTGTAGCTGCACAGTTTAGGGGGACACTGCAGTGCTCAGTGCTGCTGAAGGCATTCTGTAATGTGGGCGTTTGAGGCGGCAATGGGCTCCACAGAGATGAAGGGCCCGGGGCTGACCACCCAAATGTCCTTATTATTATCTGCCATTGCATGCTTTATATTTTATGTTATTCGACTGTTCGGTTATTGCCCTATTGTAAGTCCTGGGGATAACTGAGTACCAAGAGGCACTGTTATCACCTAGGAAATTGGATTTCTATAGGGGATACAGTTTGAGCGTCTTGTTTCCAGCTGGAGTCGTCACACCCTGGTTGAGCATGGCAGCCATACTATACATATTTGAAGAAATCCCGGCAACGGTATCTTGCTTTTAATTTGTATTCTTTTATTTTATTGTCATAATTCATTCTATATAACGCGTTTCGGCACACAGCCTTTATCAGTCGAGAAAGGCTTTGTGCTGAAATGCACCATATTGAATGAATTATTACAATAAAAGAAAAGAAAACACTTAAAAGCAAGATACGGTTTCCGGGATTTCTTCAAATGCCTTATGTGAAGCCCGTTCCTTCCCGTTGCAGCGTGAACGCCGTGGTTGAGTGCCGGCTGGATTTGAACATACTATACTTATTGACTTTGAATGTATTTCCATACACTTTAGTGACATAGCAAATCAGCTATAAAATGTGAAAAATTATTTGGAAAAAAATGGGGAGGGAAAGTCATCAATATTTAACTATAATAATAAATATAAAATTTATGTTATGTAGAAAATGACACAAACTGAGAAAAATTATTATGGCAAGATCAATTTGGCACTATTTGAGCTCACAGCCAGGGAGAAAAAAACCTCCCAGGCTGTGAGCTCTGCGCTGCGATTGGACAGCGCTACAGCCAGGGAGAAGGAACGCCCAGGGTGAGAAGCTGATGTCTCCTCCCTGTTGCGAAGTTAGTAGCAATTAGCATACAGCGCGGGAGAAGGTAACGGGGCCACAGCGGGCAATCGGAGCAGCACCCAGGGATAATAGTAAGTGCAGTGAGATTCCTGGGCGCTGCTCTATATGTCCAGATAGTTATCTTACAATGTTCAAACCCATGAAAGGTCCTCTTTAAGCCTCTGACACACTGAAATGCAAACACTGCTTTAGAAGTCTGTGATCTGACTCCATAGATAGTTTAGAAGTCCTTGATTTGCTCTCTGGCTAACTCCATATATGGTTTAGAAGTTCTACTTTCTGGCTGACTCCACATATGGGCGGTATTCCCAATGCTTGAGGATACCCCTGTGTATTTAACTTTTATTCTGTCTGTACTAGGTCTTGAACCCAGGACCTTCTGTGTTGGAGACAGATACTCTAAACAACAGGCTACAGTGCCCACTGTTATTAATAGGAGGATTTTCTTTGATTAAAAATGTCAAATATTTTTTCCAATTATATTCATGTATAGTATACTGATATCTACAGATACATCTTTCTATATATATGAGTACATGGTATGGGTGTTTTAAGAGGATAAATACAACAGTATAATTCTATATTTCTTTAGCATTTGTAATAGCACTAAATAAATTACAATAATCACTGCCTGAACTGAATGCAAATGATCTAACCAGTAGATTACAGAGCCTACTGTTATTAATTGTAGGATTTTCTCTAAACTAAAGCATTTTTCCCATGTATAATGTATTCCTATGCACAATGTACTGGTATCTACAGATACATATCTCTATATATATACCAGTACATGGTATGGGTGTTTTTTTAAAAGGATAAAAGTAGAAGTTTTTTGCCAAAAATGTAATGGCACAAAAAAAAATAACAATAATCAAAACAGTGTTCATTATTGAAGGAGAACAATGAAAATAATGGAAAAGGCACTTCCATCAATTTATGGAAATGAACACCACCTGATGGACCACACTGACCATAAAATGAATGCCACTTGATAGACTGCACAGAATGCAAAATAAACACTTCTGGACGGACCCCCACTAACTATAATATGACCGCCACCTGATGGACCACATTGACTATAAAATAAACGCCTCCTAATGGACCGTACTAAAAATACAATGAATGCCCCTGGATTGACCACACTGACAATGAAATCAATGCCCCCAGATGGACCGCACTGCCTATATAATGAATGACTGACTATAAAATGAACACCTCCTGACGGGCGCGTGGTGCATGCTGATGGACCACACTGAGTATAAAATTAACGCCCCTCGATGGACCACACTCACTATAAAATGAACGCCTCCTAATAGACTGCACTGACTATAAAATGGATGCCCCCTGACGGACTGCACTGACTATAAAATGAACACCTCCTTATAGACTGCACTGACTATGAAATGATTGCAAGCTGATGGACCACACTGAGTATAAAATGAAAACCTTTCCACAGACAGCACTGATTGTAATGGGATTTAGTTTATATTACAATATCCAGCATTTCACCGGACAAGAAGACGCAGCATGCTGCGCTATTCTGTCCTGTATTTTAGATGGAATCTGCAACAAAAGTTCCTGATGGATCCTCTAGTACAGATGTGGATAAAACCTACAATGGACTTCTGTGCATGTAATCTTTCACCCCCATCAGTCAGAGCATGCTTTTTTTCCAAAGGACTGAACACAAGATATTTTGTACAAAAATGTGATGTGAACACAGCCTTACACACCAGTAATAACGACTATTGCTTGAGAGGAATTTCTGATGTGGAATCTTTCTGATGTGGACATTTACTCTTATTGACTGTCACTACAAACCGTAGATTGCTTTATATTTGTATACATTTGCATGGAGAGAGAGATTTATCTTGGTAGATTTTGCATTCTGCAGTCTATTAGTTCAACATGGTTTTAACCCAGCTTTCCCAGGACCTTGAAATCTGCCTAGATATGGCACTATTTGGGAGTTAGGAGTAGGATGTACAGTCCTGATCAAAAGTTTAAGACCACTTGAAAAATGGCAAAAAATCATATTTTACATTGTTGGATCTTAACAAGGTTCCAAGTAGAGCTTCAACATGCAACAAGAAGAAATGGGAGTGAGACAAAACATTTTTTGAGCATTCAATTAACGATTAAACTGAAACAGGCTGTTTTTCAGCTTATCCAAATTTTAGGAACACATGCCTTTAAAAGGACAAATCTGTGCAAGGATGTGGATTCATTGTCGTTTTCTGTCAGGTAGTCACATGTTGTGATGGCAAAGGCAAAAAAAACTCTCCCTTTTTGAATGTGGTTGGGTTGTTGAACTGCATAAGCAGGGTCTCTCACAGTGCGCCATCGCTGCTGAGGTGGAACGCAGTAAGACAGTCATTTGGAATTTCTTAAATGAACCTGAGGGTTATAGAAGAAAAAAGTCAAGTGGAAGACACCAAAAAATTTCACCAGCACTGAGCCGGAGGATCCAATTGGCTGTCCGTCAAGACACTGGATGATCCTCGACCCAAATTAAGGCCCTTTCTGGTGCTGACTGCAGCCCCATAACCACCAGACGGTATCTGAGACTGAAGGGCTTCAAAAACAAAAAATGTCTTCAAAGACTTCGTCTCCTTGAACGCCACAGAACTGCTCGTTTGGACTTTGCAAGAGAGCACCAAACATGGGACATTCAAAGGTGGAAGAAAGTTTTATTCTCTGATGAGAAAAAATTTAACCTTGATGGTCCTGATGGTTTCCAACGTTACTGGCATGACAAGCAGATCCCACAGTGGAGGGGGCGCCATAATGGTCTGGGGTGCTTTTTCCTTTAGTGGAACAATGGAGCTTCAGGAAGTGCAGGGGCATCAAACGGCCGTTGGCTATGTCCAGATGTTGCAGAGAGCATTCCTCATGACTGAGGGCCATCGTCTGTGTGGTAACGACTGGGTTTTTCAACAGAACAACGTTACAGTACACAATGCCCACAGGACAAGGGACTTCTTCCAGGAGAATAACATCACTCTTTTGGCCCATCCTGCGTTTTCCCCTGATCTAAAAACAATTGAATGTTCTCACTCACCTCATGGAAACGCTTGCATCAAGCATGCCGAAACAAATTTTTGAAGTGATCAACAATAACGGCGGAGCTACTCAGTACTGAGTTCATGTTTGGAAGTTGGATTTCTGTTTTGGGGGGTTCTAGGTTTTTTTTGGGAGGTGTGGTCCTAAACTTTTGATTAACTGTAAAACAGCCTGTTTCAGTTTATTCGTTGTTTTCATTAAATTGAATGCTCAAAAAAGGTTTTGTCTCACTTTTAATCAGGACTGTATTTAGGTAAACAGGATTTAGCAGTCCCTATTACAGTTCCACATAATCTGTTACCCAGCTTTCCTGAGACCCTGAATGACAAATCTGTCTAGCTAGGGATGATTTGTCATGGGGATTCTTACTCTGCTTTTCCAGGCTCCTGGCTAACAAATCCAGCTAGTTATTTTATAATACTGGGGATTTACCAATTCATAAACAGGCTGATCTGGCATCCTGCAGTCTGGGAAAGATGGGTAACAATCTCTGTGGTGCGGTGATGGGGGCATATTGGGTATATATAAATTACACAATACCACCCTGATATATTGTGTGAATCTATTATCTGGTATCAGCACAATATAATTCGTTGACACCAGCGCTGCTCTACAGTCTTGTCACCCAGCTTTTCCAAAACCCTGACCGGCAAGGTGGTCTACCTATATGAATGGATGTATCACTAAAAAACTAGGCAAATTTGGAATTCAGCAGTTTGGGAAAGCTGGATAAAAACCTATGCTTAGTACATACATTCTGTATATACTACATCCATAAATATAATATCGGGACAACCACAAGTATATACTATATATATGATCCCCAGCATACTGCCACCAGCTACCCACTAATTAGCATTCCAATGCTGGTTAAAGCAAATCTACACAATTATGCAGTGAAGGGAGGAATTATCATTCTATGTACTATGTACAGTATATAGTAAAACTGCCTGGTACTATTAGCAAAGGTTATCAAATCTATTTTGTACTATTACTAAGAGATTCTTCCAATAAAATGGCCACGCTCACTATGTAGACAAAAATTATCTCACGTGCACTAGCATCAGAGAGCGGAGAGGGAGGAAAAGAGAAGGCTGCAGCCTGAGAGAGCGATTTTTCATGGACTGCAATTATGAGATCTTACGAAACAAGTGCAAATAACAAAGACACATAAATTAGGTTTTGTTTGACTTTTGTTTTGTTTGTATTCTGGGTTTAGTGGCCCTTTAATAAATGTGATGCATGGCTCTATGCCAGAATTCTAGTTCACTTTGAGCCACAATACTGGCGCATTTCCAGTGGAATATATACCCTATAGTTATATGACTTGAGCCCAAAAAATGTTGCAAGTCCAATCAAAGTACTCCATATTAAGACTTACCAAACTCAGAACTACCCTGGTGGCCAGGCATGTTGGAAAGATTAGGGGTTACACGAGGTGGGTAGAGGCAGATGAGCAGAACAGCAGCGGCCCACTGTTAAATAACTACATCAAAAACTTAGGAGACTCTGAATTGCAATTTAGTTGTAATTTGCTGATTTTGCAGGTTTTTTGTGTCTTTTAGTTTTTGCACTTATATGTGAATAGCTGCTGAAATATAAAGGGCAAATAGATAAAGACCTTTTAATAATGACAAATATTGACCGTTGTGCAGAACTTTTATTGCCTTTTAACTCTAATAATCAGTTGTTGTTTCTTCTCTAAATAATTCTGCAAGGGGTCACTGAGGCATAATTAAATTTGCAGTCCATATTTACATACGTATATATCACAATTTATTTCTTAATAGGGCTGTAGTAGTATAACAGTATCATCAGTATTTGTCTGCCATCTAGTGGACCATGTTGGTATTGCCCAGATATCCCTCAAAGGGAGAGTCGACGGCGGCAAAGAGACCAAATGGGATGTAAGCAAAAAGCTTTCTTTACTCCAACACCATCTGATGTTTCAGTTTGTCAAAGCCTCTCTCAGGCATTAACCCTTTCTACCCTGGGCCAGTTTTCACCTTCCTGTCCAGGCCATTTTTTGCAAATCCGACATGTCACTTTACGTGGTAATAACTTTGGAACACTTTTACTTATCAAAGCCATTCTGAGACTGTTTTCTCGTGACACGTTGTACTTCACAACAGTGCTAAATTTTTGAGTCAATATATTTTCCTTCATTTATAAAAAAAAAAAAAAATTTCTCTACTTTTAAGACAGATAGTAATGCCTCATAAAATAGTTATCAGTCATCATTCCCCATATGTCTGCTTTATGTTGACATCATTTTGTAAATGTCATTTTTTTTTTTTTTTTGGGACGTTAGAAGTCTTCGAAGTTTAGAAGCCATTTTTGAAATTTTCAACAAAATCTCCAAAACCATTTTTTTTAAAGCACCAATTCAGTTATAAAGTGATTTTGAGGGGCTTACGTAATAGAAACCTCCCATAAATGACCCCATTTTAGAAACTACACCGCTCAAATTATTCAAAACTGATGTTGCAAACTTTGTTAACCCTTAAGGTGTTCCACAAGAATTAAAGGAAAATGGAGGCGAAATTTCCCAAAAAAAAATTATGCAAATTTTTCATGTTAATCAATTAGCAAACTAAACCTCAATCTGTAGTTTACAGAAATATCCCATATGTGGTGGTAAACTGCTCTATGGGCATGTAGCAGTGGTCACAAGGAGAGGAGCGCCATATGGATTTTGGAGGCACATTTTGCTAAAATGGTTTTTAGGCACCATTTGGTATTTTAAGAGACCCTAACGTACCCCTACAGTGGAAACCCTCATAAAGTGACCCCATTTTGGAAACTACACCCTTCAAAGAATATATTAAGGGGGTTACTGAGCACTTTGACCTCCTAAGCGTTTTATGGAATTTGAAAACACTTGGCTGTGAAAATGAAGAGTTTCATTTCTTCCAATAAAATGTTGCTTTAGCCCCAAATTTTTCATTTTAACAAGGGGTAACAGGAGAAAAAGCACCCCATAATTTATTACCTATTTTTTCTTGAATACAGCAAAACCCCATACATGGTGGTAAACTGCTGTGTGGACTTATGGCAGGACTCGCGATACGGAAGGAGCGCCATATGGCTTTTGCAGTGCATTTTTTGATGGATTGGTTTATGGGCCCCACTGGTTTTTATTTTTTGAATGATTGTCTTATGTGGGGGCTCATTTTTTGCAGGATGAGGTGACCTTTTTATTGGTACCATTTTAGGGTACATAAGACTTTTTGATCGCTTGGTATTACACTTTTTGTGAGGCAAGGTGACCAAAAATGGATGTTTTGGCAAAAAATTTTTTTACAGTATTCACCTGAGGGGGCATATAATGTGATATTTTTATAAAGCAGGTTGTTATGGATGCGGCAATACCCAATATGTCAATAATTATTTTTATTTTTGTTAAGTTTTTCACTGTAAATGCATTTTGAACAGAATTTAATCTTGTTTTTGTGTTGCCATTTTCTGAGAGCCATATTTTTTTTATTTCTCTGGCGAGTGTTTTAGGTAGGGTCTTATTTTTTTGTGGGATGAGATGACGGTTTGATTGGTACCATTTTGGCTAAATAAGCCTTTTTGGTTGCTTACTATTACACTTTTTGTGAGGGAAGGTGACCAAAAATGGCTGTTTTAGCACAGTTTTTTTTGTTTTGTTTTTTACCGCATTCACCTGACAGGGTGGATCCAGGGGCGTAGCTAACGGCTCATGGGCCCTGGTACAAGAGTTCAGCTTGGGCCCCCCTTCCCTCAGCGCTTTGTGTGTCTTCCTATGCAGCACAAGGGTCTTTGGGCCCCCTCAGGCTCCTGGGCCCGGTAGCGACTGCTACCTCTGCACCCCCTATAGCTATGCCCCTGGGTGGATCATGTAATACTTTTATAGAGCCGGTCGATACAGACACGGTAAAACCCAATATGTATACTTTTTTTTTTTTTTTTATTATTACCTAAAGGGGTATTCCCATTTTAATGATCACTGTTAAATCTGTTAATGATTTAACAGTGATCATTTTTCTAAATATAATTAATTAACTAATTCCCACCCCTTAGAAGATAATTAACATATACTAACTGATTGTTGTCTTCCGTCTCCCCTGGTTACGGCCACCGCTCTTCTCCGGAATCGCGGTGGCAGCGCTTGCGCAGACGAGCTCGGTCCAGCGCACGGCCCGGCAGGGAGAAGACTTAAATCAAGAAGGATCCCGCCCCCTGCCGAAACCAGGAAGTGGACGGTGTGCCGGGAGCAGGTAAGTATGAAACACGCAATTGGGAATAGCCCTTTAATTATGGGAAACAAACGCTTTTTTTTTACTTGAAACTTTTATTGTTTTTTATTGTGCAAAATTTTTTTTTCCCCCACAACGTTTGGGGGTCTGATCCCCTGTACAATGCATTACAATACTTTTGCATGGCTGGGTGAGTTTGGTCTGGAAGAACTTGACTGGCCTGGACAGAGCCCCTAACCTTAACCCCATCAAATACCTTTGGAATGAACTAGAATTGTGACTCCAAGGCAGGCCATCTCATCCAACTTCAGTGTCTAGCATTACAGATAGATTTTCTTCTGGATAATTAGGAAAAAATCCCCAAAGACACACTCCAAAATCTGGTAAAGTCTTAACATAGGAGTGGAAGCTGCAAAAAGGGGGACCGACTCCATATTAATGCCTCTGGATTTAGAATGGAATGTCATAAAAGCTCCTGAATGTTTAATGTGTAGGTGTCCAGTGCTTTTGTCCGTATAGTGGAGTTCTCATACGGATCTTCCATCTCCACCATGTGTAGCGATGAAACTGACATGCCACCTCTGTGATGCTGAAGCATGTACAGTACTGCATATTTCTATTAGCAGCAGTGAAGCCGCTGTCAGTCTGAGAAAATGATCTGAGCGAGTACCTGCAGGTTCTTCTGCTATTTGTAGCACATTCATTGCATTCTTTACTGGCCACCACTTCCTCAAGTTCTTTTCTGGTAAGTTGTGCCTCTGACAGAACGATGGACAATAGGGAGATTCTAGAGGTGGGAGCAGGCCCTCAACTTCTGGCGCCACTAGAAGGCCGAGCTGCTCCTCACCGGGGTCATTCAGTGCACTGCAGACAAATTTACATGGGGAGCAAATGACACACTCTTAATAATACTAAAATAACTTACAACTAATAAATAAAAAACACCTACAAACCAGTGGAGGAAATGGCCGCTGGGCTTTATTAAGGGTCACATAAAATAATTTACAACAATAAATTAAATAAATATTTAAAATTTAAAAACCACCATAACCGATACTAAAAGACCAGAATAAATTAACCATCTAAGGACCAAGATCCACTTAGCATGGGCTGAGTGACACTACCCCTCTAATAAAGCCCAGCGACAGTTGAATTAATGAACAGATGGGAAGGGAGGGTGGGACGCTGGTCAAATCTTCAGGCACTTCTGAGCCAGCGCCGCCGGACCTGGAAATATAAAGGGGTACAGCTTCCCGCCACCAGAGCAGCATCGAATCAGGTAGCTGGAAATCTCCCCCAGCAACGGGCAGCAACCAATCAGCTCCACTAATGCCTCGCAGAAAAATCTCCCCCAGCAACGGGCAGCAACCAATCAGCTCCACTAATGCCTCGCAGAAAAATCTGGAAACAGCCTGCTAAAGGTAAGCCAGCTCCCTGAGGTAATTTACCTGAAACAGAAAAAAGGGCGGGAAAAACAGAGACAAGGAAGGGAAAACTAAAATCCTATAACTAGCCCCTAGCCAAAACAATCTACGGTGTCATTGCCCCCCATGCCTCCCCTTAAGCTAAACGCTCTAAGGGGTTAATTCATGGGGAGCAAATGACACACTCTTAATAATACTAAAATAACTTACAACTAATAAATAAAAAACACCTACAAACCAGTGGAGGAAATGGCCGCTGGGCTTTATTAAATAATTTACAACAATAAATTAACTCCTTAAGGACACATGACGTATGGGTACGTCATGTGTCCAGTCCCTGAAGATGGCGCCCGCTCCTGGCCGCTGCGGGCACCATCGCTGCGGGGGTCCGGCTGATTCCTGTAGCTGACCCCCGCAGCTGATGATCGCGGTCGGCAGCGCTGCCGACCGCGATCATTTAACCCCGCAGATGCCGTGATCAATCCTGACCACGGCATCTGCACGCGCTAAAACCGAAAGTAAAACTTTCGGCAGCGCTCCGGCTCCCCCTAGTGGTGATCGGGAGAATCGGAGCGCTGTAAGGGATAGCCTTAAATCTTTCATTCAGCTTAAGGCTATCACTTACTATTTCCCATGGAGCCCTTGTTAGCAATAGGGCTTCATAGGAAAGTAGTAAAATGCTCATAAACTCCAATACAAGTGTATTGGAGTTTATGATAGAAGCAATCAGGTAACTGATTTATATAGGTCCCTATGGGATCTATATAAAAGTGTAAAAAAATAAAAAAAATAGAAATTTAAATCACCCCCCTTTCCCCAAAATTAAAATAAAATTATAAAAAAAATAAAAAAAAATACACATCATGGGTGTCGCAATGTGTGAAAACGCCCATAGTATAAAAATATAAAAATATATTTCCCGTACGGTAAACAGAAAAACGGAAAAAAGCGCCCAAATGGCCGATTTGCCGTTTTTGGACGCTTCATTTCCTCAAAAAAAATTAAATAAAAAGCGATCAAAAAGTCCTACACACCCCATAATGGTATCAACTAAAAGTTAAGATCGCCCCGCAAAAAATAAGCCCCCATACAACGCCATACACTTATTTACAAATGCGTTATAGCGGTCAAAACATGGCGACAAAAAATAAATAAATTTTTTTTCCCACTTTTGATTTTTTTTTCACTATCAAAACGCAAGAAAAGCTATACATATTGGGTATCGCCGGATTCGTACTGACCTGTAGAATAAAACTAAATGGTCAGTTTTATCGCACATCGAACGTCGTAATTTAGAAACCCGTAAAACTGTGGTGAAATTGCTTTTTTTTTGCAATTTCACCCCATTTGGAATTTTTTTCCCGCTTCCCACTACACCGTATGCATTATTAAATGATGGCGTTGGAAAGTACAACTTGTCCCGCAAAAAATAAGCCCTCATATGGCCATGTGAACGGAAAAATAAAAAAGTTATGGCTCTTGGAAGGCATAGAGCGCAAAACGAAAACGCAAAAATGAAAAAACCCTGTGTCCTTAAGGGGTTAAATAAATATTTAAAATTTAAAAACCACCATAACCGATACTAAAAGACCAGAATAAGTTAACCATCTACGAACCATGTAACCATGTACGAAAAAGCAAAATCTCGACCTCATCCCTACATACATAACACAAAGCCCTACATAAATCACCCAGTAATGTAACAGAAATTGGCCTCCTAGCATCACACTTAAAAACACTTTTCTTATAACCCTTTAACGACTGCTTAATCTGAAAAAAGGAAGATAATGGCCTAAGACCCTGCATCTTTTGAAAAAACTAAACGCCCGCCACTACTCTTGCAACAGACGAAGCTGCCAAATTTTTCTTGAATAAACTAGCGACAAACAACAAACCACAACTTAAAACATCCTTTTTGACTTCAACTGTACAATCATTGAAAACCAACCAATCCCGCCATGCGGCAGAGTACGCTGCCCATGTTCTTGGGGCTAAAGACCTCTTAATGGATTCTGAGATTAATCCCAAATCAAATCCCAAAGATGTTGAGGACACGGGCTCCCTTCCAGGTCCGCCTCCGGAGCTAATTCCCGGAATCTCAGGAACTGTAAACGAGACAGAGAATGAGCCAGCACATTAGATGGCCCTACAATGTATTTTGCTTTGATCCATATATTAAACTTCATGCAAAAAAGAACTAAATGCCTTAACAGTTTCACTACAATCTCATACTTGGATGAAAGAGTATTAACAGCAAAACAAACCCCTTTGTTATCAGTATGTAACAAAATTCTCCTATCCTTAAACTCTGAACCCCAAAGAACCACTGATACAATAACCAGAAAAAGCTCCAATAAAACAATATTTCTCGTGACACCGTTTGCAACCCAAGAAGCCGGCCACTTTTCCGCTGACCATCTACCATTCCAAAATGCCCCCTCAACAAAGACAACAGTAACAACCGAATTTTATCTAATTTCACCGCTGACAAACGAAATTCCATATGGCTAGAATCAATAACTATCCCTAGGAACTCTAAACAAACACAAGGACGAACTGTCTTCTCATCAGCAACTGGTATACCAAAACAAGAACAAATATCAAAAAATCTAACTAACAAGTCTGAACACACACTAGAATAAGAAGGACCAACAAATAAAAAATCATCTAAATAATGAAGAACACCATTAAAACCTAAATCACACTCAATAACCCACTGAATAAAAGAGGAAAACGCTTCAAAATAAAAACAAGACAATGAAAACCCCATCGGCAAGCATTTATCAAAATAAAAATAACCATCAAACTGAAAACCTAAAGAACTGAAACCATCAGGACAAACTGGCAATAAACGGAAAGCAGACTTAATGTCTGCCTTAGCTAACAAAGCGTCCCTACCAAATGAACTAACTAATGCCAATGCACTGTCAAAAGAAGCATATGAAACAGAGGCCCTAGATTTATCCACCATATCGTTCAAAGAGCATTTCTCTGGGAACGACAGGTGATGAATCAATCTGAAATCACCAGGCTCCTTCTTTGGCACAACGCCCAAAGGAGAAAGCCTAAAATTAGGAAAAGGCGGCTCTACAAAAGGACCTGCAATCCTTCCCAAAACAAGCTCCTTCTGGATCTTAACCCGGACTACCGCCTTATGCAGCTCCACTGACTTTAAATTTTCCACTCAACAGCAGCCAACACCAGCAAAACGTGGAACTTCAAACCCATTCAAAAATCCGTTAAAAATTAACTCAGCTTTCTGACGGCCTGGATAAAGAGCGAGCCACGGTTGCATTTCTGCCAGCTTCACTGGACTCGATGCTTTTTGCCACTTGCTCCCTAGTGTTTGGCTGCTGCTGGCTTGCCTGGAATTCCTTTTAAAGCACCGAAACATGGGATGTGTACCCCCACAAAAGGAACACTCATGTTTAAAACGACAGTTATTTAACCATTTACAAGTAGCTTCATTATAGGCGAAGCAAACGCCTTTTCTCATAACCGTCTGAGAAGACGGCGACTTTGAAGGCATAGACTTCTGCAGCAACATTAGATTTACCCAGAGCCCAATGTCCTTCACACCCCATTTAAGGGATGGATGAACAGCTAACTTTTGGCGGAACGTCTCGTCATAATTAAACCAAGCCATCCCGCCAAAATTCCTATAAGCTTCAATGACAATATCTAAATGTTGGAAAAGGCCTGAACACAGTTCAGAATGCTTCTCCCCCAAAACCGCCGCATAAACACAAAAGGCCTGGAGCCAATTGTTAAAAGATCTAGGGGGAAAGCGTTTCTTCTCTTCTTCAATTTTATCCTCTTTCTTAAGCGCACTATCTTTGGCGGATGGTAATAATGACATTAAATCAACATACTCCATCCGCCAAATGCGCTCTTTAACAGTAACAGCAAGGTGATAACCACTACTAACATTACTCACAACCGGCGGATTAACCGCCGAACTCTGACCATTGCTCCAGACATTTGAAGCAGCATTAACCCCTTGCCTTCTAGAAAAATCCGTTAGCAGCTTAACTAGACTACACAACACAGAAGACTCAGACAAAGATGGCTCAACCAGCAAAGGTGGGAGCCTCTCAACAGGCAGCCCCTGTAAACCCGGCTGTTGACTTTGCATATCTTCATCCTAGCACCGAGAATCCTCGCTGGCAGCACCTTGATGACGCTCCTTGTCAGTGAGAGCGCTTCCTGTACAGCCTGCTCTGCCGCTCTGTCCTCCAGTCTCACTGCTCCTGGAGGACCTACGTCTTCTAATAGATGCCGATCTTCCTTGACTGTTGCTGCGCCGACGCCCCGCCTCCAGGGGAGGAGTATAAGTGCTCCTTGCTTTTCTAGCTCTTTTGCCAGGTAGCGCTGCTGACTCCTCCTCCCGGAGCTGGCTGACATCCTCACCCTCAAATCGCCGCTCTGGCCTACTTCTTCTTGTTGACAGCTGCGTTTCGTCTCTCTCCACAGGCGGCGGTATCTCTACTGGAGGCGGCGGCAGAAGCTCCAAGCGTGGCGCCTGCACTTCCACTCGCGGCGGCAGCGGGGACTCCATGGATGGTCCTGCTGAAGTCGGCTGCGATGTCCACTGCTGCGGCAAGCTTGATAGAAGCTGAGTCGGCAGCTCCAAGCAACTCCTCAGCCAGTCTTCTCCTCCGGCGGCTCGGCTCTCCGCAACAGCTGCTGAACGAGGTCTTCCATGTCCCACGCTGGTCAAATCTTCAGGCACTTCTGAGCCAGCGCCGCTGGACCTGGAAATATAAAGGGGTACAGCTTCCCGCCACCAGAGCAGCATCGAATCAGGTAGCTAGAAATCTCCCCCAGCAACAGGCAGCAACCAATCAGCTCCACTCTTGCCTCGCAGAAAAATATGGAAACAGCCTGCTAAAGGTAAGCCAGCTCCCTGAGGTAATTTACCTGAAACAGAAAAAAGGGCGGGAAAAACAGAGACAAGGAAGGGAAAACTAAAATCCTATAACTAGCCCCTAGCCAAAACAATCTACGGTGTCATTGCCCCCCATGCCTCCCCTTAAGCTAAACGCTCTAAGGGGTTAATTCATTCTTGTAGTAATGTTTTGTTCATACCTGGCTGCTGTATGACTTTTTTCTTCTACTAACCATACAGCGCACTGTTTTCTCCATCTAGGTCACTGAAAAGCCTAAACGCATGTTCACACATGGCATGTACAATGCAAATTTGCCATTGTGGATTTTCGTAAATTGCAATTCAGTGGGTGAAATACACAGCTATTTCTTATGGCAAAAAAAATGCATGTAATCCTCAGACATTTTGATGTGGTTTTTGTTTTGGATCTAGCAGTATTTTCCATCCCGCGAGGACATACCCTAATATACACAGCTCCTGCTATCTTAGCACTGCTATCGTGTACCGTGCGGCTGTACGGGCCCTAATAAACCTAATAAGAACCGCACTATCTAGTCAGTCTGCGTTAGTAATGACCAGGTGGTAATACGGGTGCTGTGCGGCCATTAACAATGCCTCATTAGTTTAATTAGTGCCCTGTATGGCCGCGTGCTACCCAACTGCAGTGCAGCCACGTCGCAACCACTTTGTGTAGCTGTACCCTTGGTTGATTTTCTGTGGTAAATTTATCATCATCATCAGTGCTAATTCAAGAACCCAGCAACTCTGCATGAGAGAAACACTGTTCTGTGCTCACATCTGCTTTGGAGCTTCTATCACTTATTCCGCCAAAATGACTGACCACTAGTGTTGAGCGAACTTGTGTTTTAAGTTCGGCTCACAAAGTTCGGGTTATCTAAGAATTCCATTATGGATTCCGCTACCATGGACCATAAGTTATGGTCCGTGGTAGCCAAACCCGTAACAGAATTCTTAGATAACCCGAACTTTGTACGCCGAACTTGAAACACAAGCTCGCTCAATGACAAACCAGACAGAACCTATTATACCCAATGCAGTCTGTTGGGCACTGTTGGTGTACATCAGGTGATCGATCCAGCACTGCCCTGATTTTCACTGTTCTGCTCCTATGGTGGACAACACATTTCCAAACCCTATTACTATGTGCTGGAGCGCAGCAGTCCTCATCCCACCACATGCACAATTAGCTTTAGGGCTGATTCACACAACCCTTCTTGGCCTGGAAAACATGGTCCACATGTCGGCCTCATCTCGTGGACTGATCATGGCTTCCCAGACCTGAACTAACTGCATCATAGTGTTTTATGATGCAGTCAGTTCCTATGGGTCTATTGTACTATACTCATATCATCAGGTATACAACAGTACCTCTTCTCTGCACCCCAGACCCAACATAGAAAGTGGCCTTCCATGGGAATTGGAGCAGACGGACGTCAAAAACTTTAGCAGAAAGGTGTACCCATATTTTTCTCTGCAGAGTGAGCTTTGTGTCCTAAACGAAGGACTTACGAACACAAATGAGTTCTGAAACTTTAAAGAGAAAACAACTTCGTACTGGGCCTAGTTCGCTTTTGAATTCTCATTTTTTTCTTCCGCACATTCCAATAGCCATAACATTTAACATTTTCCAACCATATAGCCATATGAGGGCTTATTTTTCGTGGGATAAGTTGTATTTTGCAATGGCACCATTTAATTTACTATGTCTTGTATTAGAAAAAGGGAAAAAATTATTTGTGGGGTTAAATTGAAAAAAAAAGGTTTTCTCAGTTTTCGATATTACAGTGTTCACTGCGCGCTAAAAATGACATGACGTCCTTATTCGGCGGCTCAATAAGATTAAGGCAATATCAAGGTTGTATAGTTTTTTTTTTGTTTTAGTACCTTTAAAAAAAATCTAAATTTTCTTTGCATTGCCATTTTCTGACACAACTCAGCAGGCAGCATAGGCCAAGTTCACACTTCAGTTATTTGATCAGTTATTTCAGATCTTAGGAACCAAAACAAGGTGCGGGTCAAAAACACAGAACAGGTGCAGTTCTTTCCATTACACCTTATCTCTGACTTGGCTTCACCACTGGTTTTGGCTCACAATAAGTAATGGAAATAACTGACCAAATAACTGAAGTGTGAACTTAGCCCTACTATGATAGGCCTGGGAAGCTTCAGCATGGGATCTGATTGAAAGGCAGAGGCATCCCGCCCAACGCGCTGACCACAGCAGGTCACTGTCGTAAGGGTACGTCTTGGTGGCTGAAGAAAAACTTTTTTTGGTTACTTTTTTTCTTCCTATGTTACTATCTATTTGTAAAAAAAATGTATATAATCCTGCAATTTGCCAACAGGTTGAGTAATAGGTCATAAATCATGATTTCCTTTTCAGTAGGTCTCATATATGTTATACCTGCACGTCACCATTGAAGTCATGTACAAAAGGTGCTATAACTTTGCCAAAATTCCCGCAGAGACCGTGTGGTGTCTGCCTCCCATTGTTTTCAGTGGGACGCGGGCAGGTGGCGCTGCAGTTCATGTCAAAATCCACTGTGTGAACATACCCAAAGACATTGCTTGACATAGAAAGTATGTTCCATGAAGTACTTACCCCATAATACTATGATGATTGATGATGATTAACAAGTTACACTTTCTATGGAAAAGCCGTAAATAGACCTACCTGTAATTCCGTTTCCTTGAATCCACCATGACAGCCACAAGTAAGAGATGACCCTTGACCAATGTAGGGGCAGGAATACAGAAAGAGAGAGAGTTTAAAACGCCCCTACCTCCCTCAGTGTTTGTAAATTACCAAGGTAGGTGGAACTATTGAGCGTATTTTTTTTTTTGAGAAGGGAATATATACGGGGCGTCATGGTGGATTCAAGGAAACAGAATTACGGGTAAGTCTAATTACGGCTTTCCATTCCATTCACCATAACGGCTACAAGTGAGAACAGATATTTACATAGGGTGGGTTACTGCCTGCAGCACTTTCTGGCCAAATACTAAATCTGCAGAAGCAGATAAATTAGGGCGATAATGCTTAACAAAAGTATTAATACTAGACCAAGTAGAGCCGCCTTACAAATCTGGTCTAGGGACACGCCGGCTTTTTCAGCCCAAGAAGAGACCATGGCCCTAGTGGAATGAGCCCTGATACCCTGGGGACAGGGTATATTCTGAAGGGTGTAACAACAACAGATAGCGGATCTAATCCAGCAGCCTATAAAAGCCTTAGAAAGCTTATTCCCCTTATTTCGCCCTCCAAACACAAATAAAAGGTTATCGTCCTTCCTGAAAGCCCAAGTTGTTTCTAAATACTGAACGATGGTGTCCCTAACGTCAAGAAGGTGAAATTGTTCTTCAGACACATTTTGTGGAGAGCTTAACAAGGTGGCAGAGCAATCTCCTGGTCCTGATGAAAATTAGACACGACTTTAGGAAGAACCCCCGGATCTAACCTCAACACTATACGATCCTCATATATCCCAACATATGGTTCCTTGCAGGAGAGGGCCTGAATTTCAACTAAACGTCTAGCTGAAGTGATGGCAATCAGGAAGGCTGTTTTGAAGGATAGATGTTTAACTGATATTTCAGATGAAGGAAAGAATGTTGCTCTAGTTAAACCATTTAACACTGTGTTAAGATCCCACTGAGGAATCCTAGAACTCAGGGTCGGTTTTAATTTTTGGCTGCTCTAGCGAATCTTTATATACATCTGTGCTCAGGAAGTCTTGCATCACAGATTGCACCTAAGGCTGATATCTGAACCTTAAGGCCCCTTGCAGACGAGCATGAGCAGATTAGGTTCGGATGTGTTGCGGATGCGTCCAGTGATTTCGCAAGCAAGTCTATTTAGTTTTACCTGCGATTGCGTTCAGTTTATATTGTGCGGTTGCAATGCGATTTAATGCATTTTGCACGCGCGTGATAAAAAACGGAATGTTTACAAACAACATCTCTTAGCAACCATCAGTGAAAAACACATCGCATTCGCACTTGCTTGTGGATGCGATTTTCACGCAGCCCCATTCACTTTTATGGAGCCAGCGTTGAGTGAAAAACACAGAATATAGAACATGCGTGCTTTGCGTGAAAGCCATCGCTCATGTACACAGACCCATTGAAATGAATGGGTCCGGATTCAGTGCTCTTGTGAAAGGGACCTGAGGGTGCTAGGCCTCAACCCCAGATCCAGTCAATTCTGAAAATCTAGTATTTTATTTATAGCCGAAGAAAAGATGTCTGGGTAATCCTCTCCCAGCCAGTTACAACTTTTTCCAGATTTTTAGGTAAAAAGCCGATGTAACCTTTTTCCTTCTAGCTTTGAAACGTGAGTATTACTTTGTTCGAAAGACCCTGTCTTTTGAGGACCTCGCCCTCAGGATCCAGACAGATAGCTTGAAGATCTGCGGGTTGGCCCCTGAAAGAGAATTTCTCTTTCCATTATCCATGGATCTTCTAGAGCCATCTGTTTTAGAGCTGAGAACAAACTTCTCTTAGGCCAATGAGTAGTTATCAAGATTATGGTCGCTCGATCCCTCTGGATCTTTTGTATTACTCAAGGAATCAATGAAATGGGGGGGGGGGGGGGGAACGTGTAGACAAGGTCCCAAGACCATTTTATGGAAAAAGCATCCACTGCCCAAGGATCCTTCCTGGGATTTTGGAAACAAAATCGACGGACCTGAGTGTTTTCTCTGGAGGCAAAGAGGTCTATTTGCGGTAGACCCCATCTGGATGTAACCTCCTGAAACACCACCAGATTTAATGTCCATTCTCCTGGACCTAATGTTCATCGACTTAAGAAATCCGCTTCTCGATTTTCTGACCCTTTGAGATGAACAAAAGTTAAGGAAAGAACATTTCTTTCTGCCCAAGAGAATATTCTTTCCGATACAGCTCCCTGAGGGTTCGATTTTCTGTCGCCCTGATGTTTTAAGTATGCCACCGTCGTGATGTTGTCCAAAAATATTTTCAGATGTTTGTTTTTTAGAAGATACTGAGCTTTTGTAAGAGCCATAGGAACCGCATGAAGTTCTCTGTAGTTTGAGGATCTGTTCTTTATGACTTTCGACCAGTCCCCCTGAAAGTAATGGGATCCTATTTTTGCTCCCCAACCTGAAGTGCTGGCATCGGTCACAATCTGAATTTCTGGAATTTTTGCCCAGCTTACACCTTGAAGAAGATTATCTTCATCTCTCCACCACTTTAGGTCTATTTTTACTGACAGTGGAATACTGATTAATTTATCTAGAGATGTATGTCTCCTGTCTGCTATTTTCTCTTTGAGGGACTTTACTTTAATCTAGCTGGATCCCCAGAAACACACGCTTTTGGGCTGGGGCCAGACAGGATTTTTCCCAATTTACTAACCACCCCAACTTTTCCAGGGTTCCTAAGACTTCCTGTACTTGGACTGACAGAAGATCTGGCGATCGTCCCACTAAAAGGTCGCCTAAATAAGGAATTATGATTATGTTTGACTTTCTTATCTCTGCTATCACTTCCGCCATCAGTTTTGTGAACACTCTGGGCGCCTGGGAAACCCCAAAGGTTAGAGCCCGGAACTGAAAATGAGAAACCTCCTCCCCTATTTTTATGGCGACCCTTAAAAATTTTTGCGATGTGGGGTGAATTGGAATGTGATAGTAAGCATCTTTTATATCGATGGATGCCATCACACACTGATGAAACAGATGCAGCACTGTAGAGGAAATCGACTCCATTCTGAATCTCTGATAGGTCAGAAACTGATTGAGTTCCTTTAGATTGATTATGACCCGATAAGATCCATTGGGCTTTTTTACCAGAGTGGAGTAGAACCCCTCGCCTTTTTCTACCTCTGGCACTGGGGTTAAGACTGCTTTGGCTAGTAGGTTTTTTATTTCCTCCACTAATGCTAGTTGCTCTGACGATTTTTGGTTCAAATTTGTAATTTTTAGTTTTTCTGGAGGCGCCTTTTAAAACTGTAAGCGGTAGCCTTCTTTTATGATATTTTTTACCCAGGTACTGGAGGTTGTATTTTGTCAAGCCCGAAAGAAGGTGGAAAGGCGACCTCCTACCTGAAGCCTGGCGTCATTGTTGAGAGGTATTTGAACCTTGACCCTGGGTTCACACCTGAGCGTTTTACAGCGCGTTCAAACGCGCTGTAAAACGCTCAACAGATTAAAACCAATGCATCCCTATGGGAGTGGTTCACACTTGAGCGTTTTACAGCGCGTTTGAACGCGCTGTAAAACGCCCAACGCATAAACAAGTACTTGAGCTTCTTTTGGGGCGTTTGACGCGCGTTTTGTGATTGACACCACAGTAGTCAATCACAAGAACGCGCGTACGAACGCGCGTTTCCTATTTGCAAAAACGCGCAAAAAAACGCGCGTCAAAAACGCGCGTAAAACGCGCGTTTTTGGAACGCTCAGGTCTGAACCCAGGGTGAGACTTATCCTAGAACAATAATCCTTTGGCTTTATTTCGCTTCCAGTCACTATTTCTCTTTTGCCCATAGAATTTTTTCCTTTCTTCCCCCTGAAAGGGCTTCTTCTGCTTCGGGATGGAAGGGGTAGGGATCCCTTTCTTTTTGTCTGACGCTTTATCTAGGATATCATCTAAAGCGGAACCAAACAGAAATTTTCCCTGACATGGAAGGGCACATAACTTAGATTTAGACGCTATGTTCCTTTCCCATCCCTTAAGCCATAAAGATCTCCTGGCAGAATTGGACAAAGCGGCGTCTCTAGCCGATAACCTCAGGGTATCTGCAGACGTGTCAGAGATGAAGTCCACAGCCTTAAACATTGTTGGAAATGCTTCCAGGAGTTGCTCCCTAGGAGTCCTATCCTATATGTGGGATTCCAAGTCTAACAACCACAGCCTGAGTGAAGGTGCCACTGATGTAGTTGCTATGTTTGGTTTAAACAAGGAAGTGGAGGCTTCCCAGTTTTTACTTAGGTAAACCTCTGCTCTTTTGTCCATAGGGTCTCTAAGGGATCCCATACCTTCAAACGGAAGAGCAGATGTTTTATTCACTTTAACTACCAGGGCGTCAATCTTCGGAATACTCTGCCAAGATGCCATCTCTTCCTCATCAAAGGGGTATTTACGTTTAACTGCCCTAGGAATGAAGAATTTTTTGACCGGCTTCTCTCACTCCCGTTTAATCAAATGTTTAATGTTTTCTAGAATAGGGAATACACATGACTTTTTACATCTCAGGCTTTCAAACATGAGTTCCTGTCTAGTTTTTGATGGTTTATCCTCTTCAATTTCCATAGCAGATCTATCCGCTTTTAATAATAAATCAGTGTTCTCCACTTTGAACAAGGGTCTTCCAACTAGCTCATCGGAGGAGGAACCAGAATCTGAAGCTGCTCCCTCCTTGGATTCAAAATCGCTCTTTTCCTGAACACGAGATTTACTTTTAGAAAGACCAGGAAATGACTTTTTAAATTGCTCCAAGGACGAGCACACCTCATTCTTAACCAGCTGTTGTAAAATTCTGTAGAAACTAGGGCGATTCTTCGGCCACTAACTAACTTATCCAAGCAGGTAAGAGGGACTCAGATTAGACTTGCAAATTCTACATATTCTACCCTTAGTTTTATGGGCTGCTTTTCTGGGGACCTCTTTAACCATTATATATTACCTAATAGGTTAAAAAGATAATAATCAGAGACAGTGGGGATCCCCCCTCCTAGCCCCAGGAGTACCATTCTAGTGGTCAGGGACTCCTGCTTCTCCGTGCGCTACTGCGTTTCACCTTCTTCCTGCATAGTAAGTTGCAGTAGGGTTTTAGGAGGAGGAAAGTAAAAAGGACTTCTGCGTTCTGTGCCGCACTGCTGCAATCTCCTCCGTGCTTGGCTGGCCAGCGTCCTTATTTAAATGGGCCACGCATCACCCGCCATGTCTTCTGGCTCCTCACGCACAAACGCACACATCACTTCCGGCATGCGCATCCTGAACAGGCCTGCCTAATTGAGGAGAGAGAAACTCCTCCCCCCTCCCGAACTTTGCCGGTCGCAGATCTGCAGTGAGAGGAGCCCCAGGAATCACCCCATGGCCGCAAAGAGGTAAAAACAGCGGGCTTAACGGCGGCTCCTAGTGGAGACTTACGCCTTCCAGGTATCCCCAATAGGTTTTACTGCCTTTCCCTGGGAATCCTGCAGCCATCCTGATCTGGGAAGATCCATCCCCTGTCCCATGGACAGGAAATAACTGAGGAGGACTCCCTTTAAAGATCTGGGAAGTTTCCTGTTGGGATGGGGGAGGATCTCTCACAGGTGCTGTCATAGGGGACAATGGAAAAATGCGAATACTGACCACAGGCTGGAACCTCACACAAACACCACCCGTCCACTCCCCAACACGCGTTTCGTGTTAAGCTTTTGCACTTGCACTTTATTATATTTTCACTGATCACGCACCATCAGTCCTGTTGGGTTTTTAATTGTCTTGTGCTTTGCTAATCATTGTTTTGTGTACTTTTCAATGGAATGGGGCAACTACAGTACCCTGAAAAGTTATCAAAATTAGGGTTATTCACCTTAGAGTACTTTCACACTAGCGTTTTGAATTCCGTTTGTGAGATCCGTTTCAGGGCTCTCACAAACAGTCCAAAGCGGATCAGTTAAGCCCCAATGCATTCTGAATGGATAAGGATCCGTTCAGAATGCATCAGTTCGGCTCCGTTCCGCTTCTATTCTGTTTTGGAGGTGGACACCAAAACGAGGCTTGCAGCATTTTGGTGTCCATCTGAAGAGGCGGAGCCTAACGGATCAGGTTTGAATTCCAATGTAAGTCAATGGGGACGGATCTGTTTTCAATGACACAATATGGTGCATTTGAAAACGGATCCGTTCCCCATTGACTTTCAATGTAATTCAAAACGGATCCGTTTTGGACTTTGTCATTTTTCTTTTAACTAATGCAAATGGATCTGTTCTGAACCGATACAAACGTTTGCATTATAGGTGCGGATCCGTCTGTGCAAATAAACAGACGGATCCACACCAACGCAAGTGTTAAAGTACCCTTAGAAGAAAGACGACTGAGGGGAGATCTAATATCTATGTATAAATATATCAGGGGTCAGTACAGAGATCTCTCCCATCATCTATTTATCCCCAGGACTGTGACGAGGGGACATCCTCTGCGTCTGGAGGAAAGAAGGTTTGTACACAAACATAGAAGAGGATTCTTCACGGTAAGAGCAGTGAGACTATGGAACTCTCTGCCTGAGGAGGTGGTTTTGGTGAGTACAATAAAGGAATTCAAGAGGGGACTGGATGTATTTCTGGAGTGTAATAATATTACAGGCTATAGTTACTAGAGAGGGGTCGTTGATCACAGCATCACATGGCCCAATCACCTGCTCCATCACTATGGTGATGGAGCATGTGATTGGTCCATGTGACCATGTGACATCATCACAGGTCCTTTTCCTACTAGCAAGCTAACGGAGAGGATGCCAGGCTTTGCGATCAAATGGAACAGGTAAGTTATTATTAGTTTATTATTTTTAACCCATTCTGCACCTGTTTAAACATTAGAAAGATGGCCAAGGGTATTATTTTACATTATAACTATGTTATAATGTGAAATAATACAGAACCGGTTACACATCCCGATGGTTGCATAGCAACCAAGCGGGAACATCGCAAGGCATCCGCACTTGCTTGCGGATGCTTGCGATTTTCCCGCAGCCCCATTCACTTCTATGGGGCCTGCGTTCCGTTAAAAACGCAGAAGATAGAGCATGCTGCGATTTTCACGCATCGCAAAAGTGATGTGTGAAAATCAACTGTCATGTGCACAGCCCCATAGAAGTGAATGGGTCCGGATTCAGTGCGGGTGCAATGCGTTCACATCATGCATTGCACCCGCGCGGAAAACTCGCCCGTGTGAAAGGGGCCATAGAGTGCTATGACAGGAAAAACCTCCCATACAGGTAGACTGGCCAGATATCATAACTCGACTGTGGATGTGATTATACAAACAATATGTGGATTATACAAGCCAAACTTGGCAATAATAGTAAATCCACAGTATACTTCTACATCAGTATATTCACCTTACAGGATGTCCAAGTTTGAAACATCCACATGGTTAGCCCCAAACACACAAAGGCAATACATAAATCTCAATTTTTCCTGTCATGGCACTTTATGCATTTGTTGCTATATTTTAATATGTTGAATTTGTGTTGTGGGTATTTCTACCAATAAAATGTCATTATATCATATGTGTGTTTTTGCTTTGTTGGTGATTTCCCTATGAAACAGAGAAAGAGCAACCAAATATCAGATGAGACCTGAATACCACATAGAAAAATAGAGGTATAAGTTTCTCACTCCCCGCTGGAGAACTCACGGAGAGGGGTCAAGGGACTCCTGACGGGATGCGGGAGCTTCAGATGCCGACATGGGAGCGGAGATCCTGCTTCTGAGCCGCATGCCCGCTGCCCACCTCCATTCAAATCCTCCTGGCGTCTGACATCATCACCAAGCGCACTGGTTCCAGGTGTGATGCGCACAGCTCCGCCTTCCCCTGCATGCCAGACGTAAAGAAACGCTATAGCGCCTCCCCACTGGGAGGCCTCTCTGTATACTGACCCCGTAGGGACAGGAAAAACACTGAGGGACGTAGGTAGGAGGTGGCAGAATTTTAAACTCTCTGTGTATTCCTACCCTACAGAGGTCAAGGGTCATCTCTCACCCGTGGCCGTCATGGTGGATGGAATGGAAATATTACATCTGAATGTCCGTGTATAAAAAGCACATTTATTACACCAGGTTTATAATATAACAATTTACAACAACATACAAGTGTAAACAGGAAAAGGCAGAAACATCAAATACGCAAATCTGAACACAGTAGCACATACACAGGAGAAAATTCTTCTGGTACAGTGAAGTGCATCCAAGAAATGTTTTATTTCCTCACGTGGTTAACTTGGAGCATTTTCTGCTGCCTGAAAAAAAAAAAAAAAAAAAGTGATCAGTAATTTTAACATCACAGGAGTGACCAATAACAAGAAGCCATATACAATTATAGGTAACCCCCATACATATATGGCGCAGCTAGAAGGGAGTTCTGGACCAGCAAGCTGTGCTTGCTCGATCAGCGGCAGGAGTCTCCCTCTCTCCCGCCATCAGTTCCCCACAATGCGATCGTGGGGTGTCGATCACTGCAAAGGCCTCGGGCCAGCAAGCTACAGCATGTCTTGTACTGCATTGGAAAAGGGATCGGACCCTGAAAAGTTGTAATTGTAACTTCACCGACAATCAGATGACGTCCTTATTCTGCGGCTCAATACAAATCCAGAGATACCAAACTTGTATAAGTTTCTTTTGTTTTGCTACTTTTAAAAACCTTTGCAAAAATCAAACTTTTCTTTGCATCGCCATTTTCTGACAGCCATAACTTTTTTTTATATTTCGGTTTACAGAGCTCTATGAGGGCTTGTTTTTTTGCGTATTAAAATGCATTTTTTATCAGTACCATTTTTGTGGTACATACTACTTTTTGGTCACAGTTATTAATTTCTTTTTAGTCGATTTCACTGCAGGGGCTCCAACTGGAAGGCAGATGGAGCCGCATCCCTCTCCCTTCAGTCACAGGTGCCGCGTTCTGGATCAGTGCGGCCGGGTGCTGGCTGTATGATACGGCGGGCACCCACTGCACACGGAGCGGGCCCGCTGTAGAGGTCTACTCTATACATCCCCTGCACCTCCGTGATGTACCGGTATGTCACAGTGGTTGAAGGGGTTACAGTTACAATTTAGGCTACATTCACACAAACTTTTTTTTTTTTTTCCCCGTGTCCGCTACATTTTTTTGCGGATAGGATGCAGACCCATTCATTTCAATGGGTCCGCAAAAAATACGGACAGCACACCGTGTGCTATCTGCATCTGTATGTCCGTTCCGTAGCATCGCAAAAAAAAAACATGTCCTATTCTTGTCCATCATGCAGACAAGGATAGGCACTGTTACAATGGATCTGCAAAAAAAACTGATGCCATCCGGGTTTTTTTTGCGGACCGCAAAACACATACGGTCGTGTGCATGAAGCCTTATAGTTACAAATAAAAAAATTAAAAAAACAAAAAACAGACATTCGGTATCGCAGCATCTGTAATGAGATGTTCTTAAAAAAATAAATAAATAAATTAAAAATCGAAATAACGATCTTTCCAGTCGGGTGAACGTTGTAAAAAATAAATAAAAACGGCGCCAGCCATCAACTCACAAAAAGATGGATGTACAAAAAAAGAGCCCTCACACAAGACCATTGCCAGAAAAATTTAAAAAATATAGCTTTCAGAAAATGGCGATGCAATAACCTTTCTTTTCAAAAATGCTGGAAAAACAAAACCTTTTCTTTATCCTACTTCCCAAAAAGCGAAATAAAAAGTGATCAAAAAGTTGTAGGTACCCCAAAATAGAACCAATGGTAATGACAACTCGTCCTGTAAAAAATAAGCCCTCACACAGCAACATCGAGAGAAGGAAACCCAATATTCCCAGAAAATGGCTGTACTACTACCCCAGAGGCTGTTCAAAAGCTATGTGGCACCCATAAACCAATCCATCAAAATGTGAGCTGCAAAACTAAAAGAAACGTGGTCTTCTGAACTCCGCAGTGTACCCGAACACCAGTGTATGTCCACATTTATGGCATTTCAGTACCCAGTAGAACCTGCCTAACAACTTAAGGGGCATGGTGTGTCTTAGAAGGCGCAAGCTAGGCCCAGCATAACACTTAAATGCCAAAGTGTGTTAAACATGAAATTTTCATTTCGTACAGTTATTTGCTTATTAACTTTCTACAAAACAGCTCTGGTGTCAAAATGCTCACTCCACCCCTTGATGAATAACTTGAGGGTGTAGTTTCCAAAACGGGGTCCCTTATTGGGCTTTCCCACAGTACAGGTACCTCAGGCTCTGCAAAAGGTGATGTAGCACCCAATAACCATTTCAGCAAAATTCATGATTCAAAAGCCAAATGGCGCTGAGCCCTGCCTGGTGCCCGTACAGCAGCTTACGTCCATATTTATAGCATTTCTGTACTGCAGAACCCGTCTATCAATTCAAGTAGGGTGGTGTGACTCTCAGATGGCACCAGCAGAGCACAACAAATGCCATATCTTTGGAAAACTTGCAAACTTCTTGCAGATTTTCCTACTTTAATCCATTTTTTCTATAATACAGCAAGGGTTAACAGCAAAACACCCCATATGTTTCTGTAAACTGTAGTTGGGCATACCACAGAGCTCAGAAGGGAAGGAGCGCAATATGGTTTTTAGAGGGCAAATTTTGCTGGAATGTTTTTTGGTTGCCATGTCACATTTGAAGAGACCTTGAGGTTCCCCTACAGTGAATCTGCTCAGCTCCTCCTGCTCTATACCATGTTGCCTGCAGCTCAAACACCACATGTACCATGACAGGTTTCCTTTAATATGTCGGTGGGTTTTATGAAAATCATGCATTCTCCTAGGAGTGTGCTGCAGCTTATATGTATGCAATCATTGGTTGCTGTGGAGCATCTGCAGAGGTGAGCGAGCGTTGTGAGAGTATACTTACCTTTCCATCCTGCCAGCAGCTGTACTCCTCTACTGGCGACTTCAGTCCATTCGGAAGTGAAGGTGTCGGTGGCTTCATACACATACACTGGAGGAGCGCAGCTGCCGGCAGGATGGAAAGGTAAGTATTCTCTCCTGCCCTCTGCAGAGGCTCCACTGCCTCCAGCTCCATACACTGTACAGTTTCTCAAAATATCCAATTGCGGGGTGTTAGACCGCCACCTATGAGATAATGATCACCTATCCTAAGAGCTGTAACACGGAGAATACCTTTAGGGGGTTCTCCAGTTATAATGAGTTTAGAAAGTGACTGCAGCCTGCCTCTCTAAACAGAAGATTGATACTTACTTGCTCTCTGCCCCTGCAGTCCACCATGCTGCCTCCATGTTCCAGTACCCGCAGTGTTGACATCTGGCACAGGATGCGCATGGTCACATACTCCACTGCCGCCAATGACTGATTTCAGTGGTGATGTGTCACAAACAGCACTTCAACACTAAAGCCAGTCATTGGCCTCAGTAGAGCATGTGACTATGCCCATGCTGCAGCGGATGTCAACAATGAGGAGACCGGAACATGGAGACAGCATGGAGGAGCAGCGTGGCGGAGAGAAAGGAAGTATGAACCTTCTGTTTAAAGAGGCAGGCTGCGGACACTTGCTAAAAACTCATTATTCCCAGAGCATCACATTAAAGAGGACCTTCCATGGGTCCAAACATAATAAAGTAAGCAGCAGGACATGTAGGGGTTAATGCAGGGATCTCCCTGCACTTGCTAACTTTTCTCTCCGCCGCTTCGGCCCCGTTAAATTCTCACGCGCTGTATGCTAATCACTAGCATCGGAACACCAGGGAAGCGTTCCTTCTCCCAGGCTGTAGCGCTGTCCAATCGCAGCGCAGAGCGTCATAGCCAGGGAGCTGCGACTGGACAGCGCTACAGCCAGGGAGATAAGCTGATGTCTCCTCCCTGGTGTTCCGATGCTAGTGATTAGCATACAGCGCGGGAGAATTTAACGGGGCCACAGCGGGCCCGTAGCGGCGGAGAGAAAAATTAGTAAGTGCAGGGAGATCCCTGCATTAACCCCTACATGTCCTGTTACTTACTTTATTATGTTTGGACCCATGAAAGGTCCTCTCTAAGTACGGAGTCCACTGCAACCGATGAAATCTATGATGAAAATCTGTAGCAGTTTCGCTATAGAATGAGCATGCTGCCTGTTTTTAGCGAAACTGTGAACCCTTGAGAATTGAAGGCTTCCAGTGTCTATAGGTTGGAGAAGGTTCCTCCCTGTAGAACGTCCCAAATAGAGTGGATTACTCTTACCGGTAATTGGATTTTCCAATAGCCTCCACAACGGCCCCACCGGAGGATGTCCCCGCCTTCCCAGGACAGGAAACAACGCGAAGCTGAAGTTTAAAAGGCCCCTCCCCTTACCTTGCTCCAGTTAATAACATAGGACTCGGAATTGCTGAAAGAAGTGTATTGAAATATTATCATCATACAACAAACACTTCAAGAAAACAGAATCAAACCATGGGTAGGGAAACTCCAGGGCCGTTGTGGAGGCTATTGGAAAATCCAATTACCGGTAAGAGTAATCCACTCTTTTCCCGGCGCCTCCACAACGGCCCCACCGGAGGATTAACAGAGAAAATCATCATTAGGGTGGGACTACTGCTGACAGCACTTTTCTGCCAAACAGTAACTTAGAGTTATTAGTGACGTCCAGTTTATAGTGTCTGAAAAAGGTGTTCGGATTTGACCAGGTGGCTGCTGTACAGATCTGTTCCACCGAAGCTGAGGCATATTCGGCCCACGAAGTCGACACCGCTCTGGTAGAATGAGCCTTCACTCCCGAAGGGGGATAAATCCCTTTGTTGGTAGCAATAAGCAATTGTACATCTAATCCATCTTGAGATGGAGCCCTTACTCGCAGCGGCTCCCTTGTTCTTCCCCTGAAACTGCAGGAGAAGATGGTCGGACTTCCTAAATGAACTAGAACAGTCCAGGTAAGTAAGGATACAACGTCTTACGTCGATGTTGTGGAATCTTCTGCCCAGATCCGAGGACGGATTTGGGCAGAAGGAGGGCAAGCAAATCTCCTGTTGACGGTGGAAGTTCGAGACCACTTTAGGAAGGAAAGAGGGCGCATGTTTGAGGATAATGCAGTCATCCAGGATACAGAGATATGGTGGTTTGCACGAGAAGGCCTGGATCTCCCCCACTCTCCTGGCTGAGGTGATGGCAATTAGAAATGCGGTTTTCCACGTTAATAATTTTAAGGGAATTTCTTGGAGAGGCTCAAAGGGCGGATCCATTAGTACCTGTAGAACCAGGTTAAGGTCCCAAGGAGGGATGGGGAGTGGACAAACGGGATCTTCCTGGCTGCTCCCCTCTGAAACCTCTTAATTAAAGGTATTTTGCTAGCCTGGCATCGAAAAAATTACTAAGGGCCGATATCTGGACTTTTAAGGTGTTTGGTTTAAGACCTTTATCTAGCCCTGACTGGAGGAACTCCAGGATGAGAGGTATATTTGGATGATTAAGTTGGTTCCACTTATCGCCTGCAAACTTATGAAAGGACTTCCAGGTTCTTAAGTAGATTTTGGAGGTAGAGTCCTTTTACTAGCTAGGACTGTAGAGATGACCGCATCCGATAGCCCTTTTGTTTTAGGAGGAATTGTTCAGATTCCACGCCGTCAGACGTAGACGTTTTGCTTCCGGATGTATGATCGGGCCCTGACGGAGGAGCCCTGGGTAGGATGGAAGAATCCAGAAGTTGCTCCCTGCCTGCTGGGACAGTAAGGAAACCACGTTCTCTTGGGCCAATATGGGGCAATCAGGATCAGGTGGGATCTCTCCTCTAAGGCCTTCATTAAGACCCGAGGGATGAGGTTTAAAGGGGGAAGGCATATAGGAGTCCTTTTGGCCACGGGGAGGATAGGGCATCCACCCAGAGCGGACCTCCTATTGTAGAAAGAGAACAAAAACTTCTTACTTGTTTGTTTTTTGAATCTGCAAATAAATCCAGTATTGGGGTTCCCCATCTGGAGGTGATTTGTCTGAACATCTGCGGATCCAGGGACCACTCTGCTTCTTTTAGGACTTCCCTGCTTAGGAAGTCTGCAATAGCGTTTTCTTTGCCTCTTATGTGGACGGCTGAAAGCGACGTCACGTTCTTTTCGGCCCAGTTGAAGATCGTCTTCGAGAGGTTTATCAGGTTTCTGCTCTTTGTTCCCCCTTGCCGATTTAAGTAGGCAACGGCTGTGGCGTTGTCCGAGAGTATTCGAACATGCTGGGAAGACAACATTGGCTGACAAGCTTGAAGGACTTTGAAGACTGCACTTAGTTCCCTCAAATTTGAGGACGCCTGAGTCATGCCTTGGTCCCATGTGCCTTGGACCATAGCCCCTGAGTGTGGCCCCCAACCTTGACTGCTTGCGTCTGTAGTGACTATGACCGGATCTGGAGGACGCCAGAAGACACCCTGTTGAAGATTTGTGTTGACCCTCCACCAGTACAGTGAAGACTTTACTTTGGGGGAATCTTTATCATTTCCCGTAAGCTCGTTTGTTTGCCGTCCCAAACTTGAAGGAGAAAGGACTGCAGGGGTCTGGAGTGGTGTTGAGCCCATCTCACTGCTGGAATCGTGGACGTTAAGATTCCTAACAGGGACATAATATCTCTTATTGAAGCTGTCTTTTGTTGGCAGAATAAGGAGACTCTTTGGGCGAGGGAAATCTGTTTTTCTGTGGGAAGAAAGGACATGCCCCTGCTGGAGTCCAGCAGGATACCTAGAAACACCTTTTGTTGTTCTGGGAGTAGGTCTGATTTTTCCCTGTTTAATAGCCACCCTAACTCTGTAAGTTTTTCTTGAACTAGGGCCAGGTGAGACTGAAGAATCTGTTCTGACGTACTGGTTATTAGGAGGTCGTCTAGGTAGGGAATGATGACAATACCCTGCAAGTGGAAGAAACCTGTAACCTCTGCCATGATCTTTGAAAATACTCTGGGGGCAGATGATATTCCGAAGGGGAGGGCCTGAAACTGGAAGTGACCCTCCCTCCCCCTAGGGACACGGCAATTCTCAGGTATTTTTGAAAGTCCTGGTGAATGGGGACGTGGTAATACGCGTCGGACAGGTCTATACTTGCCATGTAGCAGTCGCGTGACAGTAGGTTTGTTACGGATCTGATCGATTCCATTTTGAATTTTTGTACTGTATGTACAGGTTTAAACGCTTTAGATTTATTATGAATCTGAAGGACCCGTTGGGTTTTGAATCAAAAATACGGGGAATAAAATCCCTGTTTTTCTTGGTTTTGGGGACCCGTACAAGGACCTGTTTTTGTAAAAGGGACAGAATTTCCGTTTCTAACGTCAGCTGTTTCCCTGGATGACGGAAGGGTTTGTTGAAGGTGAAGAATTGTGGGGGGTGCAGAATTCTATCTTGTATCCTTCTTGTACTGTCTTTTGTACCCATTGGGAAGAAGTGATTTTTCCCAGGCAGTCGAAAAAGCTTTTAATCTGCCCCCACCTGAAGCCTCATGTCATTGTGTTGACTCTTTGGAATTTTTGGAATAGGATTCGGAGTTAAAAGGAATCCTTTGCCTTTCCCCTTGGAGGACTGCCACCTACTGGAGAAATCCCTCTTTTTGTGGTCCGTTTTAAATCTTCTTTGATTGCGAAAGGACCTCCTTTGTTGGAAAAATCTCGAGTCAGATGGAAAGACCTTTTTCCTATCTGAGGCCTTCTCTAAGATATCCTCAAGCACTGATCCGAACAACTTGTCCCCTTCACAGGGAATGGCACACAGACGACCTTTGGAACTAGCGTCTCCCGACCAGGACCGAAGCCACACCGCTCTGCGAGAGGCATTGGAAAGGGCTGCCGACCTTGCAGAAAGTTTAATCAGATCAGTTGAGGCATCAGAGAGAAAATTACAGGCTTGCTTTAGGAGAGGAATCGCCCTAGCAACTGCTCCCTAGGGGTACCGGCTGCTATATTTTCCTCAAGCTCTGACAACCAGATGGACAAGGATCCTGCCGTGCATGCCCCTGCGATACTGGGCCTTAACATGGCCGTGTTCACCTCCCAGGCGCGTTTGAGATACCCCTCGCACCTCTTGTCCATGGGGTCTTTTAGAAGACCCATGTCCTCAAACGGAAGTGCCGTCCTCTTGGAGATTTTTGCAACCGGGCGTCAATCTTGGGGTTTTGTCCCAGTTAACAGAGACTTTATCGTCAAAGGGATATTTCCTCTTAAATGCGCCTGGGATAGGGTTGCGTTTCTCCGGGTTTTTCCATTCCTTGGAAATAAGTGAATCTATAGTGTTATGCATAGGAAAAACTCTCTTCCTTTTCTCCCCTAGTCTGTGGAAAATTTTATCCTGTACTGACAAGGGTTCTTTAGGATCCTCAATGTTCATAGTATTTTTAATGGCTTTTAGCAGCCTGTCTGTATCTTCGGGGGTGCAGTACGGTCTGCCTGACTCATCCTCAGATTCTGAGTGTGTATCTGAATGAATCTCGCCGTCGTCCGAGTTTATAACCTCCAGAGACTTAGATCTTGGGGGAGGTCTGAGAGGTGGACGGCTGGCCTAAATCTTGCAGGGCTGATTTAATCTCATCTCTGATTAACCCCTTCATGGAGTCAACGAAGGAAGGGGACTCTTCTGTGACTACTTTACCAATGCACTTTTGGCATAGGGATTTTGAGGAGTTTAAGGGCAAGGTTCTCCGGCACATAGCACACTTCTTTTTCTTTGGGTCCCCACTGGATTTAACACCGGGGTCTCTGCCCTAAAAGGCAATGGGATAATCTAATAAGGGTCTTTACTTTCCATTAGGAGGGAAGGAAAGGGCCCCTACACCCACCAGTGAGAAGGTCTATGCAAAAAGAACCGCTCTGGTGTATCCCAGATTGCAGAACAGCTACCCCATATGGGGAGGGGACTTACCGGGCTCTGGGCGGTGGAGGAGTCATCAGGCAGAAGCGCTGGGATCCCTGTGGTTGACATGCCGGGATGCTGCACGCTGAAGCCGGCACTGTGTCTCCCTTCCGGCGCGCCTGTGACGTCACGCGATATTCCCGCTCCCGCGAGATTTGGAGCGAGGGAGCAGGAGCCCGGGCTGCCGTCACTGACGGGCTTAAGCTTAAAGGCGGGTCCGGGAGCGAGAGCCTCCGGATGGCGTCCCGCCTTCTACACCACTCTTCTCCTCTGCAAGGCTTCCCAGGTGGTGCGCACAATCTTCAGCTCCCTGCACTAGGAGCGACTCCGCGATCTCCCGAGGACAGGAAACAACTGGAGCAAGGTAAGGGGAGGGGCCTTTTAAACTTCAGCTTCGCGTTGTTTCCTGTCCTGGGGAGGCGGGGACATCCTCCGGTGGGGCCGTTGTGGAGGCGCCGGGGAAAAAACCCCATATAGAATGGAAACAAGCTGTCCTCCAATGCCAGTTTGTAACCTCATTAAAGGCCTCTGGCAAGAATGGACATGATCTCCCAGGACCATGGTGCAAACGCCTTCCCAGATCAAGGACCAAGCCCATTTTAACCTCCTCGATCTTGTATAATGAGATGATATAGCGGCCTGCATGGTGCCATGAGGAGGCGCCGAGTTCAAGATTTCATTACATTTCTCGAATCATTTATGGTCTAGATATTTTACTAGTGAGTTCTAGATAACAAGTCACTCACCTTTAACCCCTCGGCCGCTCTCCGCAGCTCTTTGATAACGGACGACAAGGCCTCTGGGTTGATCCCTTGCTCACACAGCCTTACACAAATCGACAGGGTCTCCATATCCAATCCAGTGTTCAGCAGCCTTGAAATTTCCATGAGAACTGTCCGAAAAGTCCACATGAGATCAGATTATTGATAAAGATGTATTACTGTTCATGCAGCACAGAAATAAGTTCACAATGTGTTTGTGCGCGGGGACCTTAACTCTGAAGGATTCAGCTCAGCTGTTACTGGCCCCCCCCCCCCCCAGAAAATAGTGTGATTGGGGATCTGCACAATCTGGATAACAAGGAAGCACACATAATGTACATGTACAGGCCGGGGTCATACTGCAGGCACCACCAGCTGATTGAAAGAGCTGTGGCACCAGGATGTGCCCCGAGGCCTCTCTACAGTATACAAGGCTCAGTCCAGTACACTGCATTCACCGCAATCCCATTTATTTGAATGGGACTGAGCTGCAGGAAGGCATTGTGGACGCGATGTCACAGGCTGAGCCCCACGGCCCCTTCCAACAGCTGATTGGCAGCAGTGCCGACAGTCAGACCCCCACCCATTAAATACTGAGGATAGGTCATCACCCTTTAGGGTTTTTCCTTTTAGTTTATATTGATGACCCATCCTAAACACCCGGCACCCCAGCCGATCAGCTGTTCTATAGTAGGACAGATACTGGAACTATAGCCCCGTCCATGATGGTAGTTGATGGGGCTTATTATTTTAGCACTGGTCCTGTTCATGTCAGAAGATCCAGCATGGCAGTAGGAAGCTCCTCCCACTACACACAATGTTGGGGGCTGCAGTTCCAGTGCCGATCCTGCTTAACAGCTGATAGATGAGGGTGTGGGGAACCCCCACCATTCTGATACTGATGGCCTATCCTGAAGAAGGGTCGTGATCAGAGATGGGCTTCAGACAGACGTCCCACTGCGCTTGAATGAACACGGCAGCTACGTCATCAGCGCCGGCCCATCCGAGGGCAGTGCAGGAGGGTGCACGTCTTAGGCCTTTTTCACACGAGCAAATTTTCCGCGCAGGTGCGATGCGTGACGTGAACGTATAGCACCCGCACTGAATCCTGACCCACTCGTTTCAATGGGTTGTGTACATTTTTTTCACACATCATCCCTGCGTTGCGTGAAAATCGCAGCATGTTCTATTTTCTGGCCCCATAAAAGTGAATGGGGCTTCAGTGAAAAACGCACTGCATCCGGATGCAATACTTTTTGACGGATTGTTGCTAGGAGAAACGTGAAAAACGCATCAAAACGCAATCGCAGACAAAACTGACTAAACTTGCTTGCAAAATGGTGCGAGTTTCACTCGCTTCCAGGGCCAATCATGTGAAAGAAGCCTTCGGCCAGGGACCAGCAACCTTCGGCACTCCAGCTGTTGTGAAACTACAATTCCCAGCATGCTCCATTCATTTCTATGGGAGTTCTGAGAAGAAAAGAGCAGTAGGCATGCTGGGAGTTGTAGTTTCACAACAGCTGGAGTGCCGGAGGTTGCTGACCCCTGCCTTAGGCTTTACTGCAACCCTCTGCACCCAGAAGTCCGAGATGAAGGCAGCCATCCGGCACAGCAATCTACAGAGGACGAGATCGGAGGCACAGATAGCGCCAGGTATCTTAGACTTTACACGTGTCATGTACACTCAAATCTTAGGTTTTGACTAGACTTTAATAGAGCGGTCATACTGTCACCCTGATTCTACATCTACTATTATACTAGAAGATAACAGTTTCCCATCACAGCAGCAGTAGTAAACTGATAGTGGGTTACCCATCTATATAGCAGTTTTAACTCTCTGTGCTGACTACTATAGGACCATATTTTGCGTTTTCAATGGCATAGTACTGCTTTCTGACGGAAGCGTTTTGTAATGTCCGGAGAGGCGGTACGCTGGAGCCACACCGCCGTATTCTGCATGATAATATGGCCCACAATGTGGCTACAGAGCCTCCACTCCTATCATCAGGATCTTCTCTCTGCTGTAGCTAATAGAGGAGGGCTCCCTTAAAGGGAGTGTCACCTGGACAGCATCCCTAACCTGTGATAAGGAGAAAAGACATAGGGTGCTGCCAGGTTCCATGCAGACTACATGTGATCCCAGCAGAGGATCAATACTAATAAAAAAAAGGACAATCCCCTTAAATCGTAGCAGCTGAGTACATTAGAGGCAGAATATGGATCCCCGCAGCGCGTCATCCATCCACTCACCATCCATGGTCTCCCTCATAGCGCTGACACTGACAGGCGCGCACGCCATGGTAGCAGCCGGATGTGCGCTCAGAGCCGTGACTCACGTACAGACGTTGGGGTATGCCTGGAGAATGTAACCGAGCTTCAGTTCAGGGACCGCCCATAGGGGCGGAGCTAAAGCCCGACGGCGGACGTTCTCTCAAAAGAACTTCCCAGGAAGGAGGAACCGCGCTGAGCTATAGAGTTCCTATGGCGACAGGGGGCGGGATTACATTCGAATTTGTTCGGCGGAACTCCGCTCACTGGTCAACGCTATTACACTAAAGACCCCTCCCCTTCCGTGCGCTGTGATTGGACGATACTGTAAGTTGGTGATTTGGATTGGTTGGAAGGAAGGAACGGCAGTAGAGAGTGTGCACAGGAGCTTGAGTGGAGCGGTGGCGGGGTCTGGAGCGGGAGGGACGAGGCAACGGCGCAGGAAGCTCGTCCTGGACGGTGTGTTACAGGGAAACATAGAAGGAAACGGGTAGTAGCACGGAGCGAGGGAGAATACACCTGCTGTGCTGCGACTTGTAGTCCCACAATACTTTATTATGTATGGTTACCTGCTTTCCCCATAGAGTATAATGTAAAGTGTGCAGGATGTTACATGACACATATATGATACAGAGGGGTGCAGCCCGAGGCCCGCTGTATTTACACCTAATGGAATGGGGCGTCCATTGCAGAAAGACGTATAGCTTACCAGTCATGTGATAACGGATGACCTCGCGGTTTCTTTTGTAGGTTTACGTTACTGCTCGTTACATTGCTCCTTTCCGTTTTTCTCTGTAGGTTTACGTTACTGCTCGTTATATCGCTCCTTTCCGTTTTCCTTTGTAGGTTTACGTTACTGCTCGTTACATTGCTCCTTTCCGTTTTTCTCTGTAGGTTTACGTTACTGCTCGTTATATCGCTCCTTTCTGTTTTCCTTTGTAGGTTTACGTTACTGCTCGTTACATTGCTCCTTTCCGTTTTCCTCTGTAGGTTTACGTTACTGCTCGTTACATTGCTCCTTTCCGTTTTCCTCTGTAGGTTTACGTTACTGCTCGTTACATTGCTCCTTTCCGTTTTCCTTTGTAGGTTTACGTTACTGCTCGTTACATCGTTCTCCGTTTTGTTTTGTAGGTTTGCATTACTGATCAATATATCGCTCCTCTCCTCTGAAATGGGTGATGTCCGCGCCCAGTTGACCCCAGAGACTCCAGGCCGTGTCCAGATCCTCAATCCTTTTGAGAGTCCGAATGACTATTGCAATTTACATGAACCGTTTGTTTCCAGCCCAACCGTCTTCAAGCCAACCAAGTCTTCTGCAGTAAGTCCTATGTACGGTAGATATAAGCTGCCGGGAAGCCCTGCCATCCTACATATTGATTGCACCAGGAGAAGCCATATGGGGGCGTCCTGTTAGCTGAGGGTTTTGCCAACCGGTGTAATGTTTGGCTCTCTTCCTGTGGGGGGAAGCATGCTTACCCCCCTCCCCCGCTTCTGACTCTCAGTCCACCGCTGTATTCACAGTGCTTGTGGACTTCCGATGGGGGTCACTTGTGGAGCTGTAGGGAATCACTGGCCACAGTAGTGACTTGTACCACGAGCAGCAGATGACCCAGTGGCGTGCCTCTTGGGGGACACTTCACCATTGTGGACATTGGTTTTAGCAGACCACATGACCACTGTCCTTTCCGAAAGCTGATAAGTGAAGCGGACTGAAGAAGCCAGAACCAAGCAGTAGGGAGCAGGTAAGTATGCTTCCCTCCACGGGGTGGGGGGGAGCCAAAAATGTGTCAAAAAAGGGCCCGTTCACACTGTAAAGTTTACCTTTCGGAGTTTTGATGTGGATTCCGTCGGCGGATGCTTGGTGTCTTCCTCCCCTTGTTTACAACGGGAGGCAGTGCCGTCATCCTCGACCAGCAGTTTAAAGCCGCTATCACACTGAGAAGGGATATGTCCCTTCTTGGCGTGGCGTCTGGAGAGATGTCGCTGGAAGCTGCAGCGGATGTCTGCTCGCGTTTTAGCTTATTCAATGGGGCTGAACAGTGGTCCTCGATGTTCAAAGTGGAAAGAGATGAAATACGTGGCGGGTTTTGACAGCGTCCAGATTGGCAGAAGGAGGCCCTGCCAGAAGAGTACAAAACTAGGCAAATGGCTGTGTACCCTGTATAGCGCCTGCGCCTTTACTGCAACTCTGTTCCCACTCATTGAACTGGAGGAGAGGAAATAACGTTAAGCGGCAGGCATTTTTCATTTAGGATAGGCTCTTCTTACACTGGTATTATCGTTCTGTCCAATAATTTCCTGAAACTCCGTGATCTGCTGGTATCACCAGGGGAGGTAGCGGCTAGCCTTACATTTGGATGGATGACCACCTGAGTAATACAGCTGGTCCTCACTTATTCCTTCCCTCTGACATCCATATGCCCTAGTAAATCATAGGGAAAGGGTTGACCTCATGGGGGTAAAATGTCTTCTATTTTATAGCGGTTTTTATTTTACAGACTCCACGGCAGTTCCGATGGTCAATCGATCAGCTTGCTGCAATAAACCCAGTTGATATTGACCCAGAGGACGTTCATCGCCAAGCTTTGTATTTAAGCCACGCCAAGTAAGTTGAGTTTCATCATCTGATTGACAGAACTGTAAAATGCCATCAGAGCTGCTCATTGACAGATCAGTTTGCTATCCCACCTCTACTCCATTCCTAGGACTTGTTCCAATGATCAGGTCCATGAAGGGCATGCTTTATTGGACTCTTGACCCCTTTTTAGGAGGAGAATCCTTCAAATGTTCTTTCTAAATTGCTGCGCCCCAAAGGCATTCAATTGTGTTTGCCACACCCCTCAAACCAGTGCACCAAATGGGAGTTAGGTGGCTTTTTGCATATTAGAAGTAAAATATCCAGAATAAGGCCTCTTGCACACGGCTGTTGTGGTTCCGTTCCGTGCATTGGGGACCGCAATTTGCGGTGCACGGGCAACGTCCGCGTGGTGGCTGGGACAGATCCAGACCCATTCAACTTGAATGGGTCTGTGATCCATCCATTCCGCCAAAAAATAGAACACGGCCTATTTTATTGCGGCACGGATCAGAACCCCAAGGAAGCACTCCGTGGGGTTCCGCACCGCATCTCCGGACGGAGTAACATAGTATATAAGGCCGAAAAAAAGACATTTTTCCATCCAGTTCGGCCTGTTTCCTACAAGTTGATCCAGAGGAAGGCAAAAAACCCCTGTGAGGTAGAGCCAATTTTCCCCACTTAAGGGGAAAAAAATTCCTTCCCGACTCCAATCAGGCAATCAGAATAACTCCCTGGATCAACGACCTCTCTCTAGTAGCTATAGCCTGTAATATTATTACACTCCAGAAATATATCCAGTAGGGCTGCACGATATGGGAATTTTGTGCGATTGCGATTAGGGCCCTAAAAATTGCGATAATGATATGCGATGCGATATTTTAAGGGAATTGTGCTAAAGGTCTATCTGCTTGTATTTTCAAGGTAAAAGCTCACACAGATGACGGATAATGTGAAATGTAGTTATGCTGAACTCAAGAACTGAAATGCACAGTGTTTTTCAAAATAAAATACATATTTGCATTACTGCAAAAGTACAAAATACAAAACTTGCCATTTTCTTAATAGCGCTGCACAGAACAGATAAAATAACGACTTTCCACCAGCCCCTCCTCCCTCCCCGCACTGTAACTGATGTATCGCCGGCCGCGCTGTGCAGCATAGCGGCCGGAGATACAGTGTCAGTGTCACGTAGAAAGTCAACCATCGCTTTATAAGACGCACTGCCATTCCCCCACTTTTTTTGGGAAAAAAAATCTTATAAAGCGAAAAATACGGTAATATAATTGCAGCATTTTTGGGTCAGCAAATTGCGATTGCGATATGGCGATTAATTGCGATTACGATTGCTTTCGCGATATATTGTGCAGGCCTAATATCCAGTCCCCTCTTGAATTCCTTTATTGTACTCACCATCACCACCTCCTCAGGCAGAGAGTTCCATAGTCTCACTGCTCTTACCGTGAAGAATCATCTTCTATGTTGTGCATTGCGGAACCACCGTATGCGGCCCTCAATATGGCCACGGGAGCACCACGGCCGTGTGCAAGAGGCCTAAGTGTGTGTACAATAGATTAGACAGATATTATCAGCATCATGCCACTACTGCACTGAATATATCTCGTACACCTCGTCTGGTCATTACCTCAAGACAATAGTGTGTCAGTCTTTGACTGTGCTCCGGACCGCAAATTGCGGTCCTCAATGCACGGCACTGACTGTGTGCCCGCTATTTGCGGAAGCATACAATGGTCCAACACCGCAGAAAAGTAGTGCATGCGGGAACACGGACAGAAAACCCCCAGAAGCACTCTAGTGTTTCCCGTGGGCTTCCTATCCGTGCCTCAGTCCCGCAGGGTATCTTCCGGATTGTGGACCCATTCAATCAACGGGTCCGTATCCGTGATGTGGTGCGCACACGGCCGGTTCCCTTACTTTGTGGATCGGGACATGGTCGTGTGCATGAGGCCTTTATAGTGCCATAAATAATCACGCTCACATAGTTGTGGCTATAATGTCCAACAGCACACTTGCCTCACAGCTTGTCTTTCCTCCCAGCGTTCTTTGCTTCAGTACAGAGAACGTACAGTGAGCTGCCGGTCATCCATGTGCTGATCCCTACAGCTCTCGGCGATCGTGCCACTTCTAGAAGGAGAGTAGCAGGAATCCCAGACTGTCACGGTTTAGGAATTAGAAGCCATATGGTCGTTTTACTATCACGTCACCTAAAACCCCTGAAATATAGGTGTATGATGCTTCTTTTATCCTGATTCAGCTGCAGCCGTGTGATAAACCCGCAGAACTTGACAAGCCTGTGATGGTTTCAGTAGGCCTGTACCATTCAGACTCTGTTTTTTCCCCTCATTAGGCTAGATAAAGAAATAGAAGAGAGAAGACAAAAGGCCATTGAGGAGGTAAAGAACTGAAACGTGCATTTTGATGGATCGGTGTTCAGCTACACTAGATGTCTTCTGAGGTCAGGGATTTGTTATATGGCTGGCATTGCTTACAGTAATTATTTTCTTCTGTTCAGTTTTTCACAAAAAGGACAATTGTTCCATCACCCTGGACCCAACACGAAGGGAAGCAGGCTGCTCAGTTTCATTCCACAAAATGTAAGTGATCACAGGTCCCCGGCTGATCGTTGTTGCATGCGCCACAAAATAAGGCGGTAAAGCTAGGATTGGCAACAATGGGAATTGCTCCTCTGCTGACATGTCTGTTTTAGTAGCCACTTGCATCGCCCTTGTAATAACAATTCTGGTACATCCATCTACGGGTCTCTTGGGCCTGTCCTTGGGTGCACTTAAGGGGCATTCCGGCGCAAGGAAAAAGTTCTCCCGGGGGCTGCACATGCTGCCAGGGTCCCTGCCGTACCCTGCTTCCTTCTCTTGTCTCAACAGGGCCGAAAATGCCACTTAGCCCTTCACAAGCCGTTATTGGCTGGGCGGCGTTCACAGCTGAGACAGGAGTAGGAAGTGGAGCACATCATGGGGGTCTGTGAGGTTTGTGGAAGCTCTGTTTTTTTTCTCTGCACTAGAATCCCCCCTTAACTGCCCATATAGATTCAAATGGCTTAGTGCCTGGTTTAACAGAATTCTCTAAGGACAGACTCCGCCAAATGATAATTTTTATCCTGCATGTGGCCATGAAATCTGCTGTATTTTGCAGGTGCTGATCTTATGAATGAATCGCCTCTTGCGAGAGAGCAAACGGTAGTCCCTGGAAAGAGCACAGGTAATGTGACATGTATCAAAGCAGACCATATCTTTTTTCCAGGGGTGTGCAAAATGGGCACTTTTTAGGGGGCAGACTGTATGAAGGGTTCTAAGTTTTCAGATACTCTATAAGCATAGCAGACTACCAAAGCTCCTCCGTGGCCCAGCAAATTTACTATATTTTATGCCCGAAACGTCTGTAAATTATAGGTGAAATTTACGCTAGTTCCTAGCTATCTGGTGCATGAATAGTCGAGATGTGCCTAATTCATTAAAAGGCATGTATCTTAATGAATTAACTGCATTTACTCCAGTGCACTGGGGCTCAAGACTGGCATAAGTCTCCCCCCATCGTACATTTAAACATTTTTCCTGCGTCTCATTCTGCTTTCTTTTTTTTATGTAGTTGCCTGCCAAACACTATTGTCTTTACCAATTGACTTCAATGTTGAAAAGGTTCTAGGTAAGTACATTGTAAATGATCTGTGTGCTTAAAGGGGATGTCTCACTTCAGCAAATGGCATTTATTATGTAGAGAAAGTTACTACAAGGCTCTTACTAATGTATTGTGATTGTCCATATTGCCTCCTTTGCTGGCTGGATTTAGTTTTCCATCACATTATAGACTGCTCGTTTCCATGGTTATGACCACCCTGCACTCCAGCAGCGATGGCTGTGCTTGCACACTATAGGAAAAAGCGCTCTCCTCTCTGGGAGCTCACATAGGCACACTCGTGCAGCAGCTCCCATTCTGGCCACCTTGTATCTGCACTGCAGCAATGGCTGTAAGGCTAGGTTCACACTACGACATTTGTCGCGCGACAATTTTTATAATGGGAGTCTATGGTGTCGCATTGCAACATGCTGCGACACGGTAGTCACAAAAAATCTATTCAAGATGGGTTTTTCTGCGACTCACAGTCGCAGCATGTTGCAATGCGACACCATAGACTCCCATTATCAAAATTGTTGCACGACAAATGTTGCAGTGAAGTTGTGTCCTATTTGTCGCGCGAACCTAGCCTAACAGCTGGAAACGGGCAGTATATAATGCTATGGAAAAAGGAGACAATATGGACAATCACAATACATTAGTAAGTGCCTGGTATTAACTTTCTCTACTTGGTGAATGCCGTTTGCTGATGTGAGACAACCCCTTTAAATTGGAACTGAGAATCCTGTGTAAAGCTACTTCCACATCTGTGGTTGGAATTCCAGTATTCTGTTCCAACTGCAGATGTGGACACAGCCTAACGGCTGTATTAAAGGGGCTGACAATTGACCAGTCTATCAAAAACGAACGTTTGCAGGAGCTCTCATTAGCGATGATCCGGCAGTCCAATACTGCCGCCGAAGGCTTAAAAATCATGGTTTGCTGGCGGCAGATCGTGCTGTGTAATCACGATCTGCTGCCGGCAAACAACTAGAGAGCCTGGGGACGAGCGAAGGCATTAGCGATCACTTCTCACTATACTGTGGAGGAGATTGCTGCATGTGATAGCAGCAGTCTCCTCCGCTAACGAGCATGCGATTGTCGGGAAGGAATGCCTTGCTAGATCGTGCAGTGTAATACAGCCAGTCTTGCATGCAATCTACTTGTGTGACGTCCTGTACTCTGAAATGTGGTTGTTTCCCCTCCCTTTAGTACGGGACATAACACTTCACATGTGTTTCATATGCTCAACAGCAGATAATGGTGTCCAGTAAGTAGAACAGCTGAGCAATGTGATGGTAGCAGAACTGTGCTGTTTTAGACAGTGACTAATTTACAAAGGTGCCATGTGGCACCATATAGCATAATGAACATACAAAATAATTACTTCTGAGCTACGGTGGCATCATCTGATGACATTAAGACAGATTTAGGTCTTTTTCTGTATTACGTCCCATACTCTAATGTTGCACTGAGTACAGAACAGTAGGCCCTTGGTTAGGCTGAAACTCACAGCATCATAAATCACTATGATGCTGTGAGTTCAGGTTGGATGAGCAGCGGTTGGACTGTATTTTCTGGAGTGCTCATGGCTATGCGAAAGGAGACCGAAGGTCAATAGAGACGGATTAAAGATAAGACCTACCTCCCCCAACGTGGATTATGGAGAATCCTGCTACTATGGCCCTATGCTGTAACTCTTAGATTGTAATGTACTACTTTATCATGGAATTACTGCGGATCCGTTGTCATTTTTCTCTGATTCCTTTTTGGATGCATGAATGTGAGGGTTTTATAAACTGCATTTACTTTTGTTAAAGGTGAATATTTTCGGTCAGAGGAAAATGCAGATCAGTTGCAGGAAAGCTTGAGCTCCTCATCTCTTCGTAGAAAATTATTCTTGGATGGACAGTGCAATGGATCCGCGTGTTCCTCTCCAAGTTCTCCTCCACCAGGATCCTATGAAGCCCCACCTCTAGGTGTTCTTTGCTCGATTGATCTTTCTCCTGTCCGTTGTCGAAGTCCTATGCAGACACCCAGCTCGGTAATGATGTGTTTTATAGCAATTTTAGAATGTTGCATTTATGCCACCTCTTTATGAAAGGGTAAATATAGCAGGCCCCTGACTATATTATTTAGGCAGAAATGACCTCCTGGCTTGTGATGGCATGTCTAGGTTATGCTTCATGCCTGGCTGCTGCACATATGAGAAGGGATAGTCGGGGAGAGCGGATTGTAAGGCCCTGTGCAGTAGGGGAGCTTCGAGCCTGTCCCACTTAGGCCTCCTGCGCGTGTTGTGGATGTTCAGGTGGAAAAACTGCAGCATAATGCAGCACCAGCAAAGAGAATGAGTTTTGCCAAAGTTAATGTGGATTTTTTCCACGCGGAAATTGACCTGCCATGCAGGCTTTGAAATCTGCAGCTTTCTGTTTTTTTTATTATTTTTTTTTTGTGTGTGTGGATTTTATTATTTGCAAAATGCACAACTACTGTATATGGAGCGAAAACACAGAAAAAAACAAACATGAAAATCCACTTGGAAAATTTGTGTGTAAGCCTGCACCCGTATGCTGGTAGCCTTAAAGAGAACCTGTCATCACCTTTATGCTGCCCATACTAACGGCAGAATAGAGACAGGTGAGTTGATTTCAGCGGTCTGTCATTTATAAGTTAAAAGTAAGCGGTTGCCCAGAACCAACATCACAATAATTGCAGACTAGGCCTGGAAAAGAGTCCCGGCCACCTGAGAAGAGTCCTGGTTATTCATGAATTCCTGCTCTCCCGCCCACCAGCTGATGACTGACAGTCTTCTACCTAGTTTTTTCCCTTTCTCTCTCTAGGAGAGAACAGCCAATCATCGGCAGATGGGCGGGAGAGCAGGAGATTATGAATAACCATGACTCTTCTCAAGTAGATTTGACTCTTTTCCAGGCCTGGGCTGCAATGATTATGATGCTGGATCTCGGCAACCACTTACTTTTAGCTCAGCATTTCTGTCACTACTTTATACTGCCCTCAGTATGGTCAGCATATAGTTGATGACAGGTTAGCTTTAAAGGTTTTGCAAGTTTCCTATAATTATGAACTATGCTCAGGATAGATCATCAATATCAGATCGGCTGGTGCCCAACTTTCGTCACCCCGTTGATCAGCTGTTTGAAGAGAACACATTCGTACAGGTTCTCTTCACTGTTTACCCATGCGCTGTCGATATCGCAGCCCCGAGCAGAAGTATTTGCAGCTCCTCTGTTCCCATTCACTGCACTCTCTTCAAACAGCTGAACGACGGTGATACCTGGAGTCGGCCACCCGCTAATCTGATATTAATGACCTATCCTGAGGAAAGGTAATCGATATAAGAAGCTAGCCAACTTCTTTAACCACTTCAGCCCCCCTAGCTTAAACACCCTTAATGACCAGGCCACTTTTTACAATTCCGCACTACACTACTTTCACCGTTTATTGTTCCGTCATGCAACTTACCACCCAAATGAATTTTGCCTCCTTTTCTTCTCACTAATAGAGCTTTCATTTGGTGGTATTTCATTGTTGCTGACATTTTTACTTTTTTTGCCATTAATACAAATTTAACGATATTTTTGCAAAAAAATGACATTTTTCACTTTCTGTTGTAAAATTTTTCAAAAAAAACTACATTTCTATATAAATTTTTCTCTAAATTTATTGTTCTACATGTCTTTGATTAAAAAAAAGTCCAATAAGTGTATATTTATTGGTTTGGGTAAAAGTTATAGCGTTTACAAACTATGGTGCAAAAAAGTGAATTTCTGCATTTTGAAGCAGCTCTGACATTCTGAGCGCCTGTCATGTTTCTTCAGGTGCTAGAATGTCAGGAAAGTATAAATACCCCCAAATCACACCATTTTAGAAAGAAGACACCCCAAAGTATTCGCGGAGGGGCATGGTGAGTTCATGTATCATTTCATTTTTTTCACAAGTTAGCGGAAAATGACACTTTCTGAGAAAAAAAAAATAAAAAAAGTTTCAATTTCTGCTAACTTCTGGCAAAAAAAAAGAAATCTCAGACGGACTCACTATGCCCCTCAGTGAATACCTTGGGGTGTCTACTTTCCGAAAAGGGTCATTTGTGGGGTGTGTTTACTGTTCTGGCATTTTGGGCGGGGCTAAATTGTGAGCCGCCATGTAAAACCTAAAGGTACTCGTTGGAATTTGGGCCCCTTTGCGCACCCAGGCTGCAAAAAGTGTCACTTATGTGGTATCGCCGTACTCAGGAGAAGTAGGGCAATGTGTTTTAGGGTGTATTTTTACATATACCCATGTTGGGTGAGAGAAATATCTCTGTAAACTGACAACTTTGTATAAAATTTTTTAAAAGTTGTCGTTTACAGAGATATTTTCACACACAGTATGAGTATATATAAAAATACACCCCAAGCTGTGCCCTACTTCTCCTGAGTACGGCGATACCACATGTGTGACACTTTTTGCAGCCTGAGTCGCAAAGGACCCTAAAACCAATGAGTACCTTTAGAATTTCACAGGGCATTTTTACGCATTTGGATTCCAGACTTCTTCTCACGCTTTAGGGGCCCCTAAAATGCCAGGACAGTATAAATACCCACATGTGACCCCATTTTAGAAAGAAGACACCCCAAGGTATTCCGTGAGGGTATGGTGAGTTCATGTAAAATTTTATTTTTGTCACAAGTTAGTGGAATATGAGACTTTGTAAAAAACAAAATAAAAAATAAAAAAATATATCAATTTCCGCTAACTTGTGCCAAAAATAAAAATTCTGTGAACTCGCCATGCCCCTCACGGAATACCTTGGGGTGTCTTCTTTCCAAAATGGGGTCACATGTGGGGTATTTATACTCACCTGGCATTTTAGGGGCCCCTAAAGCGTGAGAATCAAATGCGTAAAAATGGCCTGTGAAATCCTAAAGGTACTCATTGGTTTTAGGGCCCCTTTGCGCATCTTGGCTGCAAAAAGTGTCACTCATGTGGTATCGCCGTACTCAGGAGAAGTAGGGCAATGTGTTTTGGGGTGTATTTTTACATATACCCATGCTGCGTTTGAGAAATATTGCTGTAAACGACAACTTTTTACATTTTTTATTCAAAGTTGTCAATTTACAGAGATATTTCTCACACAAAGTAATGGGTATATGTAAAATACACCCAAACACATTGCCTACTTCTCCTGAGTACGGCGATACCATGAGTGACACTTTTGCAGCCAAGATGCTAAGAGCCCTAAAACCAATGAGTACCTTTTAGGAGAGCATTTTTACGCATTTTCTTCTCACGCTTTAGGGCCCCTAAAATGCCAGGGCAGTATAAATACCCCACGTGTGACCCCATTTTGGAAAGAAGACACCCAAGGTATTCTGTGAGGGGCATGGCGAGTTCATAGAAGATTTTTTTGGCACAAGTTAGCGGAAATTGATTTTTATTGTTTTTCTCATAAAGTCTACCTTTCTGCTAACTTTTGACAAAAAGTAAAATTTTCATGGACTCACTATGCCCCTCAGCGAATACCTTAGGGTGTCTTCTTTCCAAAATGGGGTCATTTGTGGGGTGTTTGTACTGTTCTGGCATTTTAGGCGGGGCTAAATTGTGAGCAGCCATGTAAATCCTAAAGGTACTCGTTGGAATTTGGGCCCCTTTGCGCACCCAGGCTGTAAAAAGTGTCACTCATGTGGTATCGCCGTACTCAGGAGAAGTAGGGCAATGTGTTTTGGGGTGTATTTTTACATATACCCATGCTGGGTGAGAGAAATATCTCTGTAAATTGACAACTTTGAATAAAAAATTTAAAAGTTGTCGTTTACAGTGATATTTCTCACACACAGTATGGGTATATGTAAATACACCCAAACACATTGCCTACTTCTCCTGAGTTCAGCGATACCACATGGTGACACTTTGCAGCCAAGATGCAAAGGGGCCCTAAAACCAATGTGTACCTTTAGGATTTCACAGGCCATTTTTACGCATTTGGATTCTCACACTTTAGGACCCCTAAAATGCCAGGGCAGTATAAATACCCCACATGTGACCCCATTGTGGAAAGAAGACACCCCAAGGTATTCCGTGAGGGGTATGGCGAGTTCACAGAAAAAAAAATTTGGCACAAGTTAGCGGAAATTGATTTTTTTTTTTTTTTTTACAGTCTCATATTCCACTAACTTGTGACAAAAAATAATATTTTACATGAACTCCCCATACCCCTCACGGAATACCTTAGGGAGTCTTCTTTCTAAAATGGGGTCACATGTGGGGTATTTATACTGCCCTGGCATTTGAGGGTCTCCGCAATCATTACACGTATGGCCAGCATTAGGAGTTTCTGCGATTCTCCGTATATTGAGCATACGGGTAATGAGATTTTTCTCGTTCAGCCTCTGGGCTGAAAAGAAAAAAAAATGAACGGCACAGATTTTTCATTCGCATCAATCAATGTGGATGAAAAAATCTCTACTAAATATGTAAAAAAAACAAACCGGCACAGATTTTTCATTCGCATCGATCAATGTGGATGAATAAATCTCTGCCAAAAATGTGCAAAAAACGCAGTAAGGCCCCATTCACACGTCCGCAAAAATTCTGCGGAATAGATGCGGACCCATTCAGTGTGAATGGGGCTGGCGGTGATGCGGAGAGCACACTATGCGCTCGCCGCATCAGCATTTCGTGAGCTGCGGCCGCAAACTTCCGGGTTTCGGCCCCCAAGCATCCGGCCGCAGCTCCGCAAAAGATAGAGCATGTCCTATTCTTGTCCGCAATTGCGGACAAGAAAAGGCATTTTCTATATAGTTCTGGCAATGTGCGGATCCGCAAAATGCGGAAAGCACATTGCTGGTGTCCATGTTTTGCGGATCCGTGGATCCATGGATCCATAAAACACATACGGACGTCTGAATGAGTCTTACAGGGGGTAATTAGTGTCAGGGGTGACAGGGGTGACATGGGGTGATCGGGGTTAATCAGGGGTTAATCAGTAACGGGGGGTGGGGTGGATGGGTGGGGGGTCTGTGTGGTGTTTTGGTGCACTTACAAAAGTTTCTTTGGTGGTCCCAAGCAAAGGGACCACCAAAGGAACGATCAGCAAGCATATCAGGCGCTGTTAACAAAACAGCGTCTGATATGCCATCTTGACTTCTACAGCCTGCCAGCGCACGATCAGCGCTGGCAGGCTGTAGCTTACCTTCTCCCCGACGTGATCCTGTGAACGCACGCGCGCGCGCGCGTTCACAGGAAATCTCGCCTCTCGCGAGATGACGCGCGGGCGCGTCAACGAGGAACAGACCGACCGCCCGCAGGACGCAATCCTGCGTGAGGCGGTCGGCAAGAAGTTAAAGGGGTGTACCCATCTTGGACTTTAAAGGCATATTGCTAGGGCATGCTATCAATGTCAGGTGTGCGTCCCACACATTCCACTCAGGCCTCTTTCACACTTGCGTTCTGAGCGCAGGTAAGTACACTGCTGTGGAGTACTTACCATGGCAGCCAGGACTTCAGTAGCGTCCTGGCTGCCATGGTAACCGATCGGAGCCCCAGCTTACACTGGGGCCCCGATCGGAACTGCTGCTGCACATGCACAGAGCTAAACGTCGGATCCGGCAATGCGCCGAAACGACGTTTAGCTTAATTCCAGATTAATGCACTTCAATGTGGTACTTTTGAGATCCCCTGCTGGATCTTAAAACCGCTGATATGAAAGTAGCCTTGGCATAGTTCTTACGTCTGAACACTTCTTTATAACCCTATGTATTTTCACTTGTTGTAAACCTGTTCAATATAATCACTTCTACTTGCTATTTCTGCTTAACAGGGTCAGTTCTCTTCAAGCCCAATCCAGGGTGGACGAAGAGCATATAGCCTGGGCAGTACAGCAAGTCCTACGTTCTTCGAAAAGTCACCGATGAGAGATATGTCACCAGCATTCTCCCCCATCTCCTCTGTACTGGGAAAAACTCCAATGGCAGGTAACGTAGTGGCTGGCATATATTAAGGAGTTTTGCAAGTTCAGGCGCATTTGCTAGCAATAGATGTTAATGGCATTTTCAGTTGAAGTTTTTTCCATCTAATTTTCTTAGACAGAACTTTTGTGAATGTTAGTACTTTATAGTAAGGCTCAGTGATGATTGTGTACATCTGGAGGGTTTCCCGATGTTCACCACCAACAGAAGTCCCTGACGTGGCACTCAGACTTGTGTTGCCTATAGGGTCCTATTGTAAACAAAGATTTTTTTTTTTTATGGCAAAATGACCATTGTTTTGTCTTCCATCATGTAAATGAAGTCCTAGTGATACTTAATTGTAAGGTAGTGTTTCATCATCTCTGACTTAGACAGAAGAATATAGTACTGATTAGCACTACTCAAGAAACAATTTTATTTTTTCATTACATTTTTTCACAAAACATTTGATGTATCACGGACAGATCAAAAGTTTACATCGTAGGGGTCTGAGCGCTGAGACCCCCACCGATCCTTAGAACGAGCGGAGAGAAGCACGGTCTGCTCCCTGCACGATACGCATTTCATAGAAGTCTGTGGGCCCATCTCGATTCCATCCTCTGCAGCGAGGAGTAAGAGCGCCATATGCAGGCACTTCTCCCCTAGTTCTAGGGATCAGTGGGGGTCTCTGCACTAACAGCTCCACCAAACTTAATTTTTGATATGTCTCTGAAATATCAAAAATTCTGTGAAAAGTTAGTGATGCCAAGTGTACCTGTTCAACATTTCCCATCCAAAATCCTAATACATTTGCGTGTAGTAATGTTTCAGCTAGGGTGACGCACGTTATCCCATGTACAATTCTGTTATCTAAGCTGGCATCCTCAGACGCAAGTCCTGTGTCCACTGCACCACTTGCTCGATCTTGTTCTGGACAGAAATGTTTCCCTAGTTTGTGAGTGGAGCTGCATGATCTTGGCATATTTCTTAAAGGGGTTATCCCCATTTTCACCCAGGCAGCACCCTGACTTGAGCATCGGAGCAGTCCATGCTCCGATGCTCTCCTTTGCCCTGCGCTGAATCGCGCAGGGCAAAGGCATTTTCTGGAGTTTTGGTGACGAACTGGGCTCTCCTTAGAACTGCCAGGTGGAGGCTTCCGCCCAGCCGTGAGCCCGGTGATGTCACCTGCACTGATAAGCGGGTATTGGTGCTGCCCTAGCCTGTAAAACAACTAGGGCAGCACTAAAGCACATCCATTAGAGCCGATGACGTCACCAAACACACTGCCGGGAGGAAGCCTCCGCCCGGCAGTGTGATATTGTAAATCAAAGAGCCCTTGCCCTGCGCGATCCAGCGGAGAGCATTTGAGCATAAAATGCTAACATCAGGGGGGCGGCCTGGGTGAAATTATGGGCATGTCCGGGTTCAGAGCTGACCCCTTTAAGTGTTTACTGTCTAGCTTCTGACTTCATGAGTTATTTTTGGGTTCATGCGTCCGAACAGACCTTCAGAGATGGCGCTGCCACCTCCTGCTGTTTTCTTTAGTTTGTGGATGCTATTCTTTCAAGAATAGACCTGTTAATAAATGTGATGTTTAAATCTGTATTTACAGAACAGAAGAAGCTGTCTTTCCCTTCACCGGAAAGTCTTCCAGCTTCAAAGTCTATGGTGAACTCTTGTACTGCAAGTCCCTTAATTGAAGGTTGCTCCCCCATCAAAAGCGTATTTCAGATTAAGGCCAAGTCCTGCAGAGCGAGCGCACAGTATCGGACCTCCCTTTTTCAGATCCCTTTTACCATCGATCGTCTGGAGGAGGAGAAGGAAAACTCTCCACCGGCAAGTCTGTCCTTACCTGAAGGCAATATTGTGTTACAGCTGCATAACATGGACACTTTCCCCCACGAGGCTCACATAAAGGACTCCGTGGATAGCATTTCTCCTAAGCCGTGCGTACAGCAGGTGATGACTCAAGCTGCAGATGCACTGAAAGACAATGATACTGTGGAAATGGTGGATCCTGTGGAGAGTGAAGACGATCAGATTTGGGTGAAAGATGCAGCAGGGAGTTATAACACTCCAATGACCAGTTTCATGACTGGTAATACGTTTAGTGTTGAGACGTCTCACATGTGCATGTCACCTTTAGCTGAGAGCAGTGTGATTCCTTGTGACAGCAGCAGCATTCAGGTAAAAATCCCACATCGCTTCGCGTCTGTACTGACATTACCCTGGGGTGTTGTAATGTTTTCTGGTCGTGTGCAGATCAGAATTAAATTCAGAATTTTGGTGCTGAACTTCCAGTGTATTGCTGTGGCAGCAAATTGGATGGTATTTTAAGAAATCTGATCCACATGCTATCGTAAAAAAATCAGCAGAAATTGACATGCCGCGCGGATTTAAAATCTGCAAGATGTAAGGTTTTATTTCCTTGAACCTTCGCAGCAAATTTCACTCTTTACTATACATGGAGTGCAATCCTCTGGAAATCCGCTGAAAAGTGTATGTTAAACGTGCCTTTACTGTAGCTGCCACTGTTGAAACGGGTTAGAATGTGGATATTGATGCCACTGCTGATTTGGATGCACCTACTTTCCCAGAGGTGCATGTGTCCAATCTGTAAGAAAAACATCATCCTCCATTCTGCATATCGTTGAAGAGTGGGTGTTTCACACAAGCATCTTCAGTCTTGGAAACGTGCTCCGTGTGACGCCCGTATTTCCCAGACTGAACTCTGACCCCAACACCCAGCATCATGTCTGACTGCAGGTCTACTCTACCCTTATCATTAAGGGTAGAGTAGACCGGGTATCGAACTTTGAATACCCAATCGATCCGATACCAGGATTTGCTATATTCCGATGCTAGGCGGCTCTACTGCACAGCCTGGTATCATTTAGAGAACATGGCACGCGCCGCCCTCAGCGGTCACCATGTTCTAACCATCAGGCACAGTGGAGAAGGAGAGAGTCCCTCCTCACTGTGACGTGCCTGTCACTGCCACCAAAGAAAGGATTAAGGGGAGGGGCTGTGAAGCTGCCACACTGAGGAGGGTGGGGGAGGCCACTGCACCACCAATGAATATAATTGGCCTCTTAATACAGATGTACACGGCGGGTGCCGCCTGGGAAGCCCGTCAATTAACCCCTCAGGTGCAACACCTGGGGGATTAATTAACACTGATCGGCAGGTTCCCTGTCATTGAGGCCAGGTGCCGCCTGTGTGTTACAGCCGCCACCTGCTGCCAACACTTGTATTAAGGGGTTATTATATTCATTGGTGGGGGAGTGGCCAACAGTCCACCACCATCTCATATGTTATATTCATTAGTGGCAGTGGCAGCTTCCAATCGGAGCACCAGTAGGAAATCGCGGGCCTCCGATCGGTTACCATGGCAGCCAGGACGCTACTATAGCCATCCATGGCTGCCGTGTTAAGCTCCGTGCTGCTGTGTGCACAGGGCAGCAGGGACAGTGTGAAGTCCTATTCACCCTAAATAGAGCCCTATTAGGGGCTGGAACCCTTGTCCTATTCACCCTAAGGGGGCTAATAGTTGATGAATAAAAATAAACCCACAAAAATAAAGTTTAAATCGCCACCTTTCGCAATTTTACATATAAAATATCTAAACAATAAAGGAATTAAGCATATTGGGTATTGCCACGTCCAAAAAAGTCAAAAACTATTAAAATTATATTCAAAAAATATCTCCTATGCGGCGAATGCCGTAACAGGAAAAAATTATTTTTTAGGGAACACCCCCCCCCCCCTTCCCCCTTCCCCAAAAAAAAAATATAGCATATAAATATTGGTGATTTTATTTTGCGTGGTATCGAGTATTGCAATACTTTTTTTTTTTTTTTTTTTATGGTATCAAAATCTAATCAATATTTTGGTGTGATAACCCTACACTACAGTAGACCCACAGTCGAGCAGCAAGTTAGGGCATTTATGATGCTGCAACTTTGGGTCAGAGGAGCAGTGTTTGATCTGGTAATGCGGCCATGACAAGGAACATGATTCACAAACTTAGGCCTCATTCATGCACACGGCTGTGCGCGGACCATGGTATCCCGGTCAGAAATCCAGCTGACAGCAGGAGCGAACGGCGTCATTGGTTGCTATGACGCCGTGTGCTAGACTACAGTAATACACTCGTACGGGTGTATTACTGTAGTCCAGCGGCAGCATGAAGCGCATGACGTCATTGCAACCAATGACGTGCGCTCCTGCTGTCCGCTGGATTCCAGGCCGGGATACCACGGCCGTGTGCATGAAGTCTAAACTTGCTCGTGTGAAACAGGCCTTATTGCCTCCCAGCCTTTTTAGATGAGGAGATCATGAACTTCTGAAGAATAGGTTAGCATAACTCAAGAATTTAGATGCAATGTTTAATCATCGTTCACTCTTTCGTACTAGACGATACTGGCGGTATTGGCCCGTTCCGCGTAGTGCTTGTAGACCACAACCTGTGTTCTTTATTTTCCTAGGTGGACAGTGGCTACACAACACAAACTTGTGGATCCAGTATGATGGACACAATCGGCACAGATGGAGTTTACAAGGAAAATGATATCCAGATTTGTGATAGGCAGAATGGGTCTCAGCATATGAAAGCAAAGGTATGTATGTGTGATTTCCGCCCCCCTCCCCCATATTCAGCATTATATTTGTAGTTGCTTCTAATATAATGGTTCACATTTGCTATAGTTGATTGTTTCTAGACTTTGTGCCAGAAATATTGGTAGCAATATGCTAACAGATCCCATACTGTGTGTGCGTCTAGATAGGGTTGCTCGTATGTGGTTCAGAGTCTAAGCCATTAGATTACATAATCTTGTGTAAATATCATACACTGCACTTCCAAGTATAAAGGGGTTGTGTGACATTGAAAATAATTTACAGGGTGGCCAGAAGGTGTTTAAAAGCAGCCCAAAAAAAACAAAAAAACATTTGCCTTATCACAGTGTCCCGGTTCCAGAGCCTTAGTGGTCACATGTCCATTGAATTGGCCAGCAGTGGTCATGGGTGCGTGTATATGGAACGTCATCACTTCCAGTTAGGCGGGACAGGAACTGGGACACTGATAATACAAGTGTTTTATTTTTTCTTGCTTTGCCTTGTTACAATGTTCCATTCTAGCGTTGAGAGAGGTAGGACCAGAAGTGATAACGTCCTGGTTCAGTAGGCACGCCCGTCAGTGGCCTCAGCAGGACATGAACGGCATGTTACTGCTGAGGCTCTGAAATCAAGACCCTGTCATAAGGACTATGTAATTTGGCTGTTTGCTTTTAGACACACTGGCCAGCTTGTTAATTATTATTCTTATTTGTAATGTCCGACAACCCCTTTATGGTGCATTTCCACCACCATATCCGTTTTGCAGTCTGCAAATAGTGGATACGCAAAACACAGATGTGGTTTGTGTGCAGTCTGCACTTGTCCGCAAAATAGACATGTTCTATAAATTGCTGCTCTGCCGCACGGATGCGGATAGCACGCGGGTGACATCCATGTTCTGTTTGCATTTTTTACGGCTCCACAGAAATCAATGAGTCTGTGCGATTGTGGATCTGACGAGGAACAAAAGTACAGTTGTGTGAATGCACCCTTAAGCTAAGATACCTACAGTTAAAATTTTAATGTACATAAGTTTATGTAACTCACACATTTTTTGGCTTAATCCCTTTTTAATCTTCAAGTGATTATCTAAACTATAAAACATGCCCCCATATAGATTATACTTACTGTGGTCCCCCGCACCCATGTCTCTTCTGATTCCTCCACGGCCGCCTCTGCATCAAAACATCTGGTGAAGGGAAAGTGGGGGGTCGGAGATGCAGCCAATAGCAGGCCATGTCGAAACGAGCCTCCCTAGCATCGCGGGTGATGGTGACGTTTTGCTGCCTACCTCGAATATCCATTTGCCATTCGATACTACAGATTTCAGTTTTTTTAAACTGAATAGTTACTATTATGTTGTGATTTTATTTTTTATTTTATTTTTTTCTCCAATTAAGGACTTTTTGACGTCGGATGTTAAAGGCCATCGCCTCCTAGAAGCAGAGTCTCCGGAATGTGAGCGTCCGCTTCATAAAATACACAAAACGCATCCTGCACTTCACTCTGGGACTTGGAAACTCAGCAGTGACAGACTATACAACAGATTAAGTAAAAATGGTACGTCTACGCCGCTACCCTGTGACATTGAGCCATAGCGTAATGATACGTGCAAGCCTGCTAATTTTTTTGCTCCTTTCTTTCTCTGTAGTACGTCTCCCGAGTCCACAGCAGACCTTGGATGGAAAACCCATACCGCATTATTAGCGATGTCCGTGGTCCTTACAAGAAAATGGTTACTGTGCCTAGACTCTGTGAATACTGAACTTCCAAATGTGAAAAGGTGGTTTATCGCCACTGTCTAAGCCTTATTTATTAAAGCAGTGCCTCTTAAGTTTTCTCCAGCATTGATTGGTTAGAGGAGGTGAATTTCCTGTACGGACACCCGGCTGCTATGTTTACCGTCATATATTAGACATGCTTGATTCTAGTGCTAGCACCTACGTCCTTTACAAACCACTAGACTTTATTCTGTGCATAGGAGGCAATAGATGGTCGCAAAGTTGGCACATTTCAGAATGATTGAGGTGTACCCGCCTGTAAACAATAGATGATTATTTCATGTAGTTAGCTGCGCACTTCATTAAAATGCATTAAACATCCACCAGGGAACACAAACTGGTGCCTGTTATTGGACACGGACGTCCAGCTTCTGTAGAAATTGGCCCTTGCTTTCTATGTATACTGACAGCCTTGTCTAGATTGAATGACCACAGCGTTTAATGGAAATACTGATCTCCACCAAATGATCAGTGAATCCTTTTAAAGACGACTTACTGTGTGTTATACACATAAGTCATTGGTGGTTGCTATGTGCTTGTCTATAGTTGTGACTGACCACTGGTGCTGGTCCACTATAGACTATATTGAAATTCCTAGAAAGTGAAGCTGATTACAGCCTGTTTCAGTAATAGGCAAGCACAAATTCCTTTTTGTAACTTCACATCAGAACAAAAAAAACATTCACAGGATAGATCATGTGTGACGACTGGAACCCCCGCTAATCACTAGAATGGAGGTCCTGAGCCCCCTGTTTTTTCTCAGTGCCCTGCCGCTCCATTGAATGTCCATGGGGCAGATGGAAACGTCTGAGAGCTGTACTTGGCAGTCAGCCCTATAAACACTGCATGAAGTGGCAGAGCTCATGCAAAGTCTATGGGACTGACTGCTAAGACAGACGTTTATCTGCCCCATAGACATTCAGTGGAGTGGCAGGGATTTGCTTGGTTGCCTCTCTAGACTTCCTCACTACAGGAAGGAGGAAGGGAGCATCAAACAGACCTATGACCGTTTCATGGGTTAACGCCTTTCAACCTGTTCTGTGCAAACCTTTTTGAAGCTGTGATTTGATGGGTACATGTGGCTGTGTGATGGTCCACTTCATAATCAGTGCAATTTTGTGGCATCTAGGGATCCAGTTTTCAATCCACCATATCTTGGTATAATAAAAATGTGCAATATTTCCATGTCCGAAACAGGGCTCTACATGTCACATACCATTAGGACAACCTTCTGGTCAACTAACTTTGTCATTGTAAAAGTATAGTAACGCTTTGTATGTTGTGTTTACAGGCAGTTTGTTGGTTCCAGCTGTGAGACTAATAAAGATACTTGAAAGAATGTTGCATTATGTAATACTGCCAAAAATGTGGGAATTGGGGGATTTAAAGCTGCTGGACTATTATGTGTAAATTTTTATCAGTGATTATTAATGTAATGGGTTTTCTGGGACTTGGGGTGGGGTTGTAAACTTGTAGGAACCTGAAATTCTAATACTCTGTCCACACTCCTCCTATATCCCAATCTCCAGTGTTTTAAAGGGGTTGTCTCATCATGGACAATGGGGGCATATCACTAGGATATTCCCCCATTGTCTTATAGGTGCGGGTCCCAGGGCTGGTAACCCGCACTTATATCGAGAACAAAGCCCCGCAAGTGAAGGAGGGCGCACTGCGCATGCACAGCCACCCTCCACTCATTTTCTATGGGGCCGGCGAAAATAGCTGAGCGCTGTCTCGGCTATCTCCATCAGTCCCATAGCAATGAATGGGAGCGGGGGCCGCGCATGTGCGGTACGCTCGCATTCACTCCTATGAGCCGGCTTGGTGGTGGTCCAGCCACCACCTTGCGGAGCTCCGTTCTTGATATAGGTGTGGGACCCTCACCTATGAGAAAATGGAGGCCTATCCTAGAGATATGGCCCCATTGTCCATGATAAGATAACCCCTGTTCTATCATCCAATGACTTTTATATAGTGATCCGATCCTGGCATCAGACCATGGGATACTGGTCACCGGGAACAGTATTTGAACAGTAAATGTATTAGAATTTCTTTCCATCCCAGAAAACTCCTTTACAATTTCCATACTCTACAGAAACCATTGTATGATTTGTGATTTTATTTTGCTGCTCACTTCAAGGGAGGGCCTTACAGTTGACCATGTACATACTGTTTTAGACATTATTGTAAACCATGTTGGATAATCAATAATAAATGTCATTTTTTATTTTGAGTTGCTGCTTTTTATTGCTGTTTTTATTCCCTATTACATTCTCTTACACTTCATATTTTAATGCTGAAAGTTAAAGGAATATTCCAGTATTTCAATAAAGATGGCCTAGATTCAGGATAGCACCCCCACAGATCAGCTGTTTCAGAGGCAATCCAGAAATGCACAGCTCTGTCCATTGTGCAATGGAGGGAACAGGTAACTGCAGCGAAGTGAATGGGAGCAGCACTGCAGTTACCAGCTTTGTTCATTACACAGAGGATGAGCTGTGTACTTCCAGAACTGGAGCTGATCGGCATGGCTGCAGGGTATCAAACCCTTGCCGAACAGATATATCACATATCCAGAGTTTCTCCAGTTCATTGCTCCAATAGCTCTGCTAGAGCTATTTTAAGTGTCATTTGCTCTAGAATAAAACCTGATGCTCAGTTCCTCACAATAAAAAAAATAAACAAAATCTTTGTTCCAGTCCGTTAAAACAGAAGAAGGGATCTATGGTCCTAGCCATCAGTGTTCTGAAGTCGTCCGTTCTAAAATTAGTTTTTCAGAATGCCTCTTTGCATAAAGTTTGGCCCTCCTTGGATGGTTGTTTAGGCCCCTTCCTTTTCAATCTAGCAAGTGTCAACATCAGTGGGTTACTATTAAAACATATGTGGGCCTAAAATGGAACTGACAGGCAACACACCCTGGGTTGCCACAATACAACACATGCAGAATGTAGAAAAGGGATAGACATAGGGAAAAGTCAGATACCTATACAGAACTGAGTCTCTGACCACTGACACTCCCTAATATCTAATCCCTGCCTATGGGCAATCTACTAAACTATCCCCCTTGCCTGTACCCTAGCCAACACCGTGATGGACTGCCCAGCTATTCGTCCTAAGTGAGGAAAAAGGGTCAAGGGGTGAAAAACAGATACTGCAAAAACCACTCCAAGGTGATATTGTTAGTCCTTTTATCACTATCCTATGTCCACAGCGCTCGGTAGGAGTAAGGCCTCTTTCACACTAGCGTTGTTAGGATCCGGCGTGCACTTCCGTCGCCGGAATGCACGCCGGATCCTGCACAACGCAAGTGAACTGAAAGCATTTGAAGACTGATCAGTCTTCAAAATGCTTTCAGTGTTACTATGGCAGCCAGGACGCTACTAGCGTCCTGGTTGCCATAGTAGCAGTGAGAGCGGCATGCTACATTCCGTGCGGCTCCGGGCGCTCTGAATGACGTCAGAGCGCCTCGCGCATGGATCACGTGATCCATGCGATCACGTGATCTATGCACTGGGGCGCCCTGACGTCATCCTGGAGCGTCCCGGGAGCCGCACGGAATGTAAGTATGCCGCTCCTCTACTCTTACTATGGCAACCAGGACTTTAGCGTCCTGGCTGCCATAGTAACCATTGACAAAAAGCTAAACGTCGGTTCCGGCAATGCGCGGAAACGACGTTTAGCTAAAGGCCGGATCCAGACTAATGCCCTTCAATGGGCATTCATTCCGGATCCGGCGTTGCGGCATGTCTTCCGGATTTTTGGACGGAGACAAATCCGCAGCATGCTGCGCTTTTGTCAACGTCCAAAAAACGTTGACATACTGAACGGAAGACATCCTGATGCATCCTGAACGGATTTCTCTCCATTCAAGATGCATGGGGATAATCCTGATCAGTAGCTTTCCGTCCTAGAGGCCCGACGACGGATCTCTAGGACGGAAAGCTAAAACGCTAGTGTGAAAGAGGCCTAAAGTTGGTGCATAAACTTCTATCCAAATCCCTGTCCTGACGCGTTTCCTCGGCAACAGGGCCAATTCATCAGTGGACTAATATATTTATAATCGTGGAGCAATTAAATGAAACATAACATAAAACATACAGTAATCACTTAGCAAGGAGGCTATCCCAATTAAAGGTAATGATATGGAGACAGTAAAGATCCTCTAGGCATCCGCCATAGGTCTGACCGAGTTTAAGTTGCTGCAAGCAATTCAAGTTATACTCATTTGAGTTGTGCAGACACGGCCAGCGTTCCAGGACTTCTCCCTGCTTTAGTGTTCAATCTCAACAGCAAGTGTGCCGGAGATTCAGACCAGCGCGCCTCAACAGCTGGTGTGCTAGAGGTGCGGATGGCCAACTGTGTCAGTAGCCACGTTCAAATGAAGATGCACTATGGTTTAAATAGTCGCGTCTTCTCTACTTCAGATACGCCCCCCGATCATGTGACAACTCACATGCTTCGCCTAGCCAATAGGCGAGGTCACGTGACTCGCAGGTCCTGGAAGGGAACTACAGTTAGATCGGGAGCGATATTGGGCGTTTTTGTGATGTCAGAAGAGGGCGTGACTGACAACAGGCCAATTGTCACTTACACCCTTATCCTGGCAAATATAAAGCCCTCCTACTATTCATGTGGAGGACCTGTTAGAGGGGTAATAATGTAAGTATAAGTTCAAAACTCACATTAGTCCTCAATGGTCAGGGATTATTGTAGGTTAGCGAGTTCGCCGCAGTAAACAAGCCCGGCAATGTGGAAAATAGCACACATTAATGAAAACGCAATAAATCACCTATGGATCCCCGGAGATTAGACCCTATACAAAGAGATATCTATAAATAGAATAGCGAGGGAATGGTATCTCTTGTGCAATGAGGGGACATAACTGTCACTCTGTTGTTTTAATAAGGCCACCTATTCATCCAATGATGCCACGGATATAAGGAATGTAAATACAGGGATCTTCAAGATCCAAGGCCCTGCTTTAAGATGGAAGAAAACTGTCCAGATCGGACAGTATGATATATCAATTCAACTCTTTTAAAGGGGCTACATGTACAATTCCTTATAATCCTGGATGACCTACAATGGGATGGAGAGAGTTACACATAACAACCAAACAGTAGTAGTTCGTTCAGCCCCTGTGGGGTGGATGTACGTAACTAGAGATGAGCGAACTTCAAAAATTAGTTCGGCGTTCGGGTTGGGTTAATCGCCGCATCCCGTTATGGATTCCACTACTGCGGACTATCCCAGCATATGGAATCCATAAGGGGCGGCTTCCACGAACCCGAACTTTGGAAAAGCCGAACCGAAGGACCTGGGGTGACGTCACCGTCATGTGATCAGTGCAAGGGGCGTGGCTCAGCACTGGATTTGAGCAGGTTGTAAGATAGATGACACCTTTTGTGCGACAATTGTTTAATGGCGTACGTCTTGCCTGTCACCTTACTTCTGAATGTTTTGCTTTGTGTCAAAAACCTACATGCCACACACCCACTACATCGATATCAGCCAATCACTCGTGGGAGCCAATTGTTATCCTCTCTTTGTGGTTCTAGGTAGTGGCTGTGGACTAGACGGTCTCGTAGGTTACGACCCCTCCGATATGTAATCTGTGCCTCCCCGGTTATGACTTTTCTAACATCGGGATCCATTCTCAAGGTATCCCAGTGTTTATTAAAGATGTTTCTAATCTCCCCTGCTGCGACATCAAAGGTGCCTATCATGCAGACACAGATGTCCTCTGCTTTCTTCAGTTTAGGACGCAGAAGATCAACCCGTTTACTGTTACCAGCTCTTTTGTAGGCATCCTTCAGGACCGGGTCCGGATATCCCCTGTCCTGCAAACGTTTGCGGTGATCATCCGCCTGTGACTGAAAGTCACGATCATCGGAGCAGTTCCTCCTCATTCTTAAATATTGTCCTGTTGGAATACCCTTGTTAAGGGAGTGAGGATGATGACTGCTTCAATCTAATAACGAAGTAGTCGCAGTCGGTTTCCGGTAGGTTTTGGTTGACAAAAGGCCATCTCGACCCCTGGAGATCTCAACATCTAGAAAGGGAAGGCTGTTTTCCTGGAAGTCTGCCGTAAAGCGCATACCAATCATGTAGTTATTTAGCTCGCGCAGAAATCCATAAAAATTGGTCTTATCACCTTTCCATAGTAGGAAAACATCATCGATATACCTGTACCAGCAGGCAACATTATCGATGAATGTACTCGGGGTATCACAGAAGACGAGGGTCCTCTCCCACCAGCCCAGGAACAGGTTGGCATACGATGGGGCACAAGAACTCCCCATCACAGTGCCCCTGAGCTGATGGTAGTAGGACCCCCCAAAGACAAAAAAATTTGAGGTCAAGGTAAAATCCAAGTGCTGCAACACGAACTTGTTATGGGCCTCAAATTGGCAACCTCTTGTGCTTAGAAAGAATCTAGCCGCTTCTAGTCCCAAGGCATGAGGAATTGATGAGTAGAGAGTCTCAACATCAATAGATGCCAGGTACATGTCGTCATCGACAGAAATCCCTTCCAATTGGACCAGGAGATCACAGGTATCCCTCAAGTAGGAAGGAAGGGCTTTGACAAATGGTGCCAGTATTTCGTCGATGTATAAACCTACATTCTGTGATATACTATTGGTCCCAGCCACAATAGGACGTCCCTTCAGCGGGTTAGTCCCCTTATGCACCTTAGGGAGGTTATAAAAGGTGGCTACTGTAGGATGTTTATTGTACATAAAGTCCCGTTCGTCCTTTGTGATGAGCTCACATTTTTCAGCCTCCTCTAGGATACCTGACAATCTCTTCTGATATTTGTCCGTGGGGTCATATTTCAATCTGACATACGTATCGCCATCTTTCAAAATATTCAAGCACATCTCTTTATATTTAAGGGTTTCCAATAGCACGATATTACCCCTTTTATCGGAGGGTTTAATCGTGACATTAGAATCTTTTTCAAGGTTGCGTATCGCCTCCATCTCTGTCTTTGAGCAATTAAAAATGTTTTTTTTAATTGCAATTTCTTCCAAATCACGGGCCACCTGGGAAACAAAAATGTCTATGCAATTAGGGTCACCTTGTGGGGGCATTTTTGTGCTTTTCAGTTTTAGATTGGAGAATGGACCTATGCCTTCTTGGGGGCCACTGTCACTTAGTCCATACAGCAGATGGACATCCTGTAGAATATCCAACGGAACCCCTGGCTCTTTGCTTTCACGTTTATTCCTTAACGCAAAGTGCTTGCGCCAATGGAATTTGCGTGCAAAAAGTTGCAGGTCCTTAATCCAACTAAACAAATTAAAACCAGTTGATGGAACAAAGGAGAGTCCCTTTCGCAAAATATTGTTCTCTGCTTCACTAAGGGGTCTATTCGCCAGATTGATTACCTGGCAGAAGTATCCTGGGGGGGGTATGGCCTTGTCTGATTTTGATTTCGCAGGGGGTAATTCACTTCCTTCCCTAAAAAACGTTGGTCACCTCCCTCCCACCTATTCCTTGATCCTCGCTCTCTTTGGCGATCTCTCCCTCTCCCTTTGCTCCTGTGTGACCCTTCTCTGTCACTTTCGGAGGCCTCCAAATCACTAGAGGTACGGTCTGATTCCTGGGCTTTGTTGGTGGTTACGCCTTGCCCTATAAATGTATAAACCCGATTTTCTTTGAAATCCTTGAGATCTCTATTAAACTGGCGGTGTTTCCGCTCCTTTATGTTATACTGAAATTTCTCAAGGGTGGTTTTGAGCTCAAGCTCTTTTTTACCAAAATCTGCTTCCTCTTTAAAGTGCTGAGTTATTTCAATCTGCTCTTTCAGTTTCACTTTCAGAGTGTTCAGATTACTTTTTTCTTGTTCCAGCAAAAGGTTTATAAAAGACAGGGAAAATTCAGTAGCTTTTGCCTCCCATTTATTCATTAACTCAGAGGTTCTACACCTTTTCGCTGGAAGAAGAGCTATTCTCAGACCCCTAGGAACCATATGATTCTGAATGTAACATTCAAGACACCGTACCTCCCAGCAGGACGTGATATGTTCTTTATACACTTTTGTCAACTCCTTAAAGGAGGATCTAAAAGACGGAGTATATTTCTTTTGTGTGAGTGTTTTCTCAGAGAAAACATCATCCGCATCCACCAGCCATTGCTTCTTATCAACTGCGGTCTACAAAAACCTGCCATATCCCGATATAGGAAAAAGTAACAACAAAAAATATATAGTATCAAGGCACATTGAGATCAGAGAACAATTATTCGTACCTTTAAAACATAACGTTTATTGTATGCCTATTAAAAGAGTTGAATTGATATATCATACTGTCCGATCTGGACAGTTTTCTTCCATCTTGAAGCAGGGCCTTGGATCTTGAAGATCCCTGTATTTACATTCCTTATATCTGTGGCATCATCGGATGAATAGGTGGCCTTATTATAACAACATAGTGACAGTTATGTCCCCTCATTGCACAAGAGATACCATTCCCTCGCTATTCTATTTATAGATATCTCTCTGTATAGGGTCTAATCTCCGGGGATCCATAGGTGATTTATTGCGTTTTCATTAATGTGTGCTATTTTCCACATTGCCGGGCTTGTTCACTGCGGCGAACTCGCTAACCTACAATAATCCCTGACCATTGAGGTCTAATGTGAGTTTTGAACTTATACTTACATTATTACCCCTCTAACAGGTCCTCCACATAAATAGTAGGAGGGCTTTGTATTTGCCAGGATAAGGGTGTAAGTGACGATTGGCCTGTTGTCAGTCGCGCCCTCTTCTGACATCACAGAAACGCCCAATATCGCTCCCGATCTAACTATAGTTCCCTTCCAGGACCTGCGAGTCACGTGACCTCGCCTATTGGCTAGGCGAAGCATGTGAGTTGTCACATGATCGGGAGGCGTATCTGAAGTAAAGAAGCCACGACTATTTAAACCACTACTGACACAGTTGGCCATCAGCACCTCCAGCACACCAGCTGTTGAGGCGCGCTGGTCTGAATCTCCGGCACACTTGCTGTTAAGATTGAACACTAAAGCAGGGAGAAGTCCTGGAACGCTGGCCGTGTCTGCACAACTCAGATGAGTATAACTTGAATTGCTTGCAGCAACTTAAACTCGGTCAGACCTATGGCGGATGCCTAGAGGATCTTTACTGTCTCCATATCATTACCTTTAATTGGGATAGCCTCCTTGCTAAGTGATTACTTTATGTTTTTTGTTATGTTTCATTAGATTGCTCCACGATTATAAATGTATTAGTCCACTAATGAATTGGCCCTGTCGCCAAGGAAACTCGTCGGGACAGGGATTTGGATAAGAGTTTATGCATCAAATTTGTACTTCTCCTACCGAGCGCTGTGGACATATTGTTAGTCCTTTTATCACTATCCTATCACCTTGGAGTGGTTTTTGCAGAATCTGTTTTTCACCCCATGACCCTTTTTCCTCACTTAGGATGAATAGCTGGGCAGTCCATCACGGTGTTGGATAGGGTTCAGGCTAGGGGATAGCTTAGTAGATTGCCCATAGGCAGGGACTAGATATTAGGGCGTGTCAGTGGTCAGAGACTCAGCTCTGTATAGGTATCTGACTTTTCCCTATGTCTATCCTTTTTCTACATTCTGCATGTGTTGTATTATGGCAACCCAGGGTGTGTTGCCTGTCCGTTCCATTTTTGGCCCACATATGTTTTAATAGGCATACAATAAACGTTGTTTTAAAGGTACGATTAATTGTTCTCTGATCTCAAGGTGCCTTGATACTATATATATTTTTTTGTAACATCTGTGGGTTAACCTGACAGCTTTGTACACAGTTATGCACATTACTATATATTTTTGTTCCGCGTCCAAACCACATTTTTTCGGAACCATTTATTCCAATGGGGCTGCATGAATGTATGTGTGTGCAGTAGCCCTGCAAGAAAACTGAATTTTGTGAACAAGAATAAGACATTTCTGCAGAATGGAAAAGAGAACAGCAGCATGCACATTGCTGATGTCTGTGTTTTGAGGATCGCAAAAACAGTCATGTGCATGGGGCCTTTAACTAAGCCAGTGCGATAAGCTTATGTTATCATGCCAGGAATTAATTTCTCCTGCCATATTTGTACTCTTGGCTTACTCTCTCTCATGGGCCTATGAAGTAGGCCATTAGAGCTACACAACAGAGCCTGTTTTTATGGCCATAGTCATCTTTGGTCTGTTTCTCTGACCCATCGTGCTGTGGATTACCTCCACCTCCAGGGCGTGACCTCCTCAGTACTTTAGGAGAGAAGATTCATAGTTTTTGGGGTTTTGTTTTCTGCTTTACGCCAACCTATAGGTGGATCCCAAGAAGCCTGAGTCAAGCCTCCCGATCCTGTACCTAAAGGATCTCAAATGTTTTGTTAAGGTCTGACATTTTTGGTTGGAATTGCTGAGAAAGGTGATTGAACTTGCTTTTCACTGGTCATTGGGACTCCACACTCAGATATATCCAGCCCAGCAGTTCTTACTCTGGTTTCCATTCGGCCAGGTGACTGCCATTGACTGTCATGGGAGTTGTTCAGTCCAAGTAGATTTTACTTAACCTTACTGACCAGGTCATTTGCTACAGTATCTTTTTCTGTATTTTGCCAGTCAGCCTGCAAGTGAATGGGACCGTGATCCGTGATGCACATGGCCGGTGCCCGTGTATTGCGGACCCGCTGTATGCAGGCCGCAATACGACAACAGCCGGCACACGGTTGTGTGCATGAACCCTTATCCTGTTATCTGAATAGTCTAGTTCTGCTCTGGGAGGAGTTTTCTGGTGCCAATAGCCATATTGGGACTTTTCACTTCGTGTCCTATGGCATATGGTGCTCAGTTTCTGTCTTGGGCGCCATCTTGGTCCTGCCTAGCTCTATACCTTCCGGATAATGGTTCAAGCGCCTTGTATTCATCCTGTCTCAGCTTTTTTCTCTCCATGGTAAGGCTGATTTAAAATGGGGTTTCAGTGGCCTCAGTCGTGTAGCAGGATTCAGTTTGCTTGGAGGTAGGTAGGCCTGGGGGCTGTTGCGTATCAGTGTGGTGCTGAATTTCCACTGGTCCTCTTGTCTTCTCTGTTTTATCTACCAGTGGACTATGTATTTTCCCCGGTGCCTCCACAACGGCATTCACAGGAGGATGTCCCCGCCTCCCCAGGACAGGAAACAACGTAGAAGCTTGAGCTTTAAAAGGCCCCCTCCCCTTACCTGCTTCAGTTTTTTTCTGTCCTCGGGAGATCACGTGGAAGCAGCTCCTGGAATTGTGGCGCAGAAGAGCAGCAAACCGCACGACCTTTGGAGTACCCCTGTTGGGAGGGTCGGTGCAGAGGGCGTATTATCTGGAGTGTTTTATTCCTCTGCACACGTCCTTGTGGCATAAGTCAGTCAGTGACAGTGGCCCCAGGCAGTAAGTTCCCCCGCTGCAAGTCTCGCGGGGAATGTGAAGGCAGCGCGCTTGCGCGAGGCAGTGGAGGACCAGGTTGACGTCACTTCGGTGCGACGATTCCAAAGCGCTGAGAGTATTTGAAAGCGATTACAGCGGGAGAGTAGCGTCCTGGAGCAGCATGTCGACCGCTGGAACGCCAGTTACCTCCCTCACGCCTGGGGATCCTTCCAGAGCCCGGTAAGCCCCCTCCTTATGTTTTATTATAGACCTAAAACTGTGTTAGGTTCTAGATTATTCAGCACCAGTGGTACTTCTGAATATCTTCTGTTCACTGGTGAGGTGCAGGGCCCTCATTCCTTCTCATACTTATACTATGTGACCAAGGGCCCTAAAATCAATTATTGGCCAAAGGAGCTGTTGTATGCCTTTCCCCCATTCAGTCATGGTTCCCTCTATTATCCCAGCTAGTGGGGAACGAATTCTGGATTCTTCCATCATATCCAGGTTCACCAAGGTACGATCATACACCCAGAAGTGAGCCAATTAAAACTGACTGCGTGGAGACTGAACATTTTTACCTAAAGCAAAGAGGGCTGTCGGACTCCGTAATCTCTACGATACTGCAAGTAAGAAAGAAACTACCTCGAATATCTATTTAAGGGCATGGAAAGCATTCCAAAAATTTGCAGGCGACAGGTGGTTACGATGTAAACAGCCTGATGTACATCTTATTCTGGAATTCCTCATGTCAGGGTTGGACAAGGGGCTAAAGTCTAATACTTTGAAAGTCCAGATATCCGCCTTAAGTAATTTTTTTGACTTCAAATTGGTCGAGTTACCACTAATTAAACGCTTTTTAAGAGAAGCGATTAGGAAAGTTCCATTTGTGCACTGCTCCATCCCCCCCTTGGGACCTTAACCTTGTTCCTCAAGTTTTAATGGACTTCCTCTTTGAGCCACTTCAGGAGATCCCTTTAAAATTATTAACATGGAAAACCACGTTCCTAATAGCCATCACCTTAGTGAGAAGACTTGGAGAGATTCAGGCTTTCTCCTGCAAACCGCCTTATCTTAAAGTATTGGATGACAGCATCATTCTTAAACACACCCCTTTGTTCCTTCCAAAGGTAGTCTAAAGGTTCCACCGACAACAGGAGATTTGGTTGTCCTCCTTTTGCCCAAATCCTTCCTCAGACATGGACAGAAGATTCCACAATTTGGATGTAAGACAGTGTATTCTTTCCTACTTAAATATTTCTGAATCATTTAGGAAATCAGATCATCTCCTCCTGCAGTATCAAGGCCAGAACAAGGGGGCTGCAGCTAGTAAAGGTACTATCACGAGATGGATCAGGGGTACAATCGAATTCTGTTACCAACAAAGAGACCTTGCTCCTCCTACCGGATTAAAAGCTAATTCCACCAGAGCCATCCATGTTGCATCTGTGGTTTTCACAGACCCATACACTATAATGAGTGTGATGGATCCATCAACACAGACAAAATAGAGCATGCATCCATGGCAAAAAAAAAACAACAGACCCACAGGCCATGCTAAAACACTGATTAACACATTAAATGAATGGGGACATGCTCTGTTCGTGGAGAACACGTACAGGACACGTATGTGTAACACTGAAGTGTGAATGAGGCTTCAGAGTCACTCAACGAGAGCAAAAGGATTGCATTTCCACAAGTATACAAGATACCTATGTTCAAGCAGTTTAAAAGACAATTCAGGAGGTCTCCTAGGTCTAGTGGGAGCAGCAGGCAGTGCAACGGACAGCAACGTAATAGTATAGCGCTGGCCGGGTCTTTAAAGATGGCGTCTAGTCCTGAGCAGAGTGGGCGCCATAGCTGCAGGGTGCCTACGGTTTCATAAAGAAGACACCCGCGGCTCATGTCTGCCAACAGCGATAATGCCGGTTGCGGACATATAACAATTCAAATGCTGTTGTCAATCTTGACCACAGTATCCGAGCGCACAAAAACCCAGAAGCACACGCTTCTGGGTATGCTCCAAATCCCTCCAGTGGTGATCAGAGGAGCCAGAGCTTGTATGCGGCAGCCCCTGTCATTGAGAATGATAGGAGGCTGCTGCATAGTGTTTCCTATGGAGCCCCTAACCTGTAGCAGGGCTCCATAGGAAACTAGTAAATTTCTCAGTCTATAAGAATAGCAGTTTAATGATTGCTTATTATAGTTTCCTATGGGAACCATAAAAAAGTGTAAAACAATTTTTTTTTAAATATTAAAATTAAAATCACCTCCCTTCCCCAAAATAAAAGACTAAAAAAAGAAAAAAAATACACATCATGGGTATCGCCACGTGTAGCCGTACTAAAAAAATATTAAAATATTTTCAAAATTTGCTGTTTTTGGTTGCTTCAAGTTATCAAAAAATCATAAACACCCCAGAATGAGCCCTCATACAGCTTCATACACTTAATTACAAAAAAGTTATAAGGGTCAGAATATGGCGACGAAAAAATTCAACAGATTTTTTTCAAGGATTATTTTATCAGTATCAAAACGTACAAAAAAACTATACATATAAGGTACTGCAGGATTTGTACTGACCTGGAGAATGAAAGTATCTGGTCAGTTTTATCGCATTTCGAACGTTGTAAATAAAAAAAAAAAAAAAAAAACAGTAAAACTGTGGCGGAATTGCTTATTTTCTTTTCCAATTCCACCCCATTTGGAAAAAAATGTCCCCCCTACATCATATGCAATATTAAATGGCAGCATTGGAAAGTAAAACTTGTCCCACAAAAAACAAGGCCTCATACGGCTATGTGAGCGTAAAAATAAAAAAAAAAGTTTTGGCCCCCGAAAGGCAGGGAGGGCAAAACAAAAATGGCGATACAAAAAAGCCTCTGAAGTAGAAAGGGTTAATCACTGATTAGACCCCTGAGCCTGCATAAGGGATAGCTAGTGCCTCCTATCCTGTGTTCTTGTCTGTTCTGTGTGGACAGATAGTTTGCTTTGCTTGTGATTTTCTTGTCATGTTTCTGCTTTTCATTCTTTATTCTGGGCTCTCTAGATTGTCTTGGGAAGTGTATAAAGGGGTTGCATTAACCCTATACTGGTTTCTGAACCTTGGAAGCTGTTGCAACTCCTACTATTAAGTGTTTAGTTTGTTTGCAGCAATACAACTTTTCCTCCACTCTAGGCAGCCTGACAAGGCTGTATTACACTGGCAGATTGTCTGCCAGAAAATCGCTAACGAGTGTTCGTAGTAACGCTCATTAGCGATGCACTTACAGTGTAATACCATTGATTACCCGATGAATGAACAAAGCTTTCAACAGGTAAAAATCATTGTTTGCAGGCGGCAGATTGTGCTGTGTAATCACGATCTGCTGCTGGCAAACTGATTTAATATAGGGTAAAGCAGTGGGATAACGATTGCTTCTCCTTATACTGTGGAGGAGATTGCTGCATGAAATAGCAGCCATCTCCTCTGCTGACGAGCAGATGATTGCTGGGAAAGAATGCCTCCTTCTGACAATTGCCTGCCTGATCTGGCGGTATAATACAGCCTTTAGCATCCCTTGGGACTTTACTCATGTTGGGGTGCAAGCATCCTTCATATTCAGCGTTTCTCAGATACATATACCTGATGAGATCCATGTATTGTTAAAACGCCTATCAGTCTCCCCTCTGGCTGCTGTTCACACTGTGAGCATAGTGTTACACTGCTTCTTTGAGAGCTGTTCACTTGGTTGTATAATTTTATGTTTATTTTCCCTTTCTTGGGTTCAGAACTGGATAAAATAATGAAATTAAAATCATTACAGCAGTCGTGTAGGGTAAATATTCACCCTCCAGAGGTGGAACATCGCCTTTGAGGTTCCTCATGTCAATACTAAGACGAGGATATAAAGCCTTGACAGAGTCAATCAGGTTAGCTGCATTTCCTGATCGTCCTTGGCAGCACACGCCAACGGGTTAAGTCCCCTAGGTACAACCAGAAACGGAGACCAATAAACAAGCCATAGATTAAATAACTAGCATGGTACCTCCCAGTTTTTTCCCCAGGGCATTCAGGCAGCACCTCGGTCCATTCTCTGCTTGCCTCCCACTGTATGGACATGGGTCAAGGTTGAGGCAGCAGAGCTGCACGCTATAACGGAGGTGCACGCGCGAGAAGATACTGGGGAATCAAGAGGTCTCACGCTGGCGTGTCCTGAAAGTGTTTTCCTATTGGAAAAAATCTGCAGGGCTGCGACCTGGTCTACATCATTAACGTTCATTAAACTCTACAGGCAGCAGAAGAGGCTTCTTTTGGCAAACGAGTGCTACAGTTTGAGTACCGCTTTAGGCTATGTTCACACAACGACAATTGTCGCGTGACAAAAAGTCGCACTATTGTTGCGCGACAATTTTTATAATGGGAGTCTATGGTGTCGCATTGCGACATGCTGCGAATGTGACATCGTCGCGCTACAAATGTTGCAGTGTAGTGGTTCCCGATTTGTCGCGCGACAATTGTCGGCGTGTGAACGTAGCCTTAAAGTCCCTTTGGTGTGTGCTGCCAAGGACGATCAGAAAAACTTTACTAACTGAAATTTTTGTTTCCTGGAGTCTGTAGGCGGCACAATATACCCACCCTTAAGATAAATTATTGCTGCATACAATAAATGGCTCTACTTGTTCTGTGGGGCCTTATACTGGGAGGTACCATGCTAATTATTCAATCTATGGCTTGTTAATTGGTCTCTTTCTGGTTGGGGGACTTAACCCTTTGGTATGTGCTACCTACGGACTGCAAAAAACAAAAATTTTGGTGAGTAAATTTTTGTTATTTTACCATCTCAGCCAGGGAACAGCAACCTTCGGCACTCCAGCTGTGGTAAAACTACGACTCCCAGCATGCACACCTCCTTGGCTGTTTTCAGAACTTGCTGGGAGTCGTAGTTTCACAACAGCTAGCATGCTGAAGGTTGATGATCCCAGCTAATGTGGTCCTACTCCTGAGTGAGGAGCAAGTGCTTATGCTACTGCAATTGTAGCTTCTGTCCTGGTGTCTACATTACTTACCTATTCACTAGATTACTTAGGGTACTTTCACACTTGCGGCATGGCTATCCGGTAGGCTGTTCCGGCGGTTGAACAGCCCGCCGGATCCACTATGTCGCAAGTACCCGGCAGTGCACGGCCAGAGATCGCCGGACTAAATGTATTGCAGGTCCAACTTTTCGGTCCGGCAATCACTGCTGTGCTGCGCCATTGCTCTGCCCCCGCCTGCCGGATAGCCATGTTGCAAGTGTGAAAGTACCCTTACCCAAGAGTAGCTTTTCAGAAGGCAGGCAGTAACATGATCCTGCAGGCTGCTGGCAATTTATTTCAACACCTGTGCTGAGGAAAGCATCTTGGCAGCTGAAAGTTTTGGGCATCATGAAAGCAGTTGCAGAGGCAACTGCTTGAGACTTATGACACTTATGGCCTCTATATAGAGAAGAGATCCTGAGCCTGTAGAAACATAACCCAGTGGGGTTGAACAGTGGTTGCATCCTGTCATTTCAAGCTCGTCAATCCCTCAGATGGTAGAAACTAGAGATGAGTGAATTTTTCAAAAGTTCAATTCGGCAGATTCACCGAATTTTCCCAAAAATTACTTCGTCATGAAGCGCATTTTTTTGAAAATAGTGGATGCAATGACAGGGAGCTGCAATAGCGCTGACCCCGGTCATTGTACCCCTCAGATGCCGCATTCAAACATGATCGCGGCATCTGAGTGTAAAAACAGTGTGACAGGGACCTCAGCTGATGGCTTAAAGGGGTTGTCTGGGTTCATACCCATATTTTCACCCAGGCAGCCCCCCCTGATGTTAGCATCGGAGCATCTCATGCTCCGATGCGCACCCCCTTGCCCTGCGCTAGATCGCACAGGGCAACCCTTGCCCTGCGCTAGATCGCACAGGGCAAGGGCTCTTTTGTTTGCAATAACATGCTGCCGGGTGGAAGCTTCCGCCCGGCAGTGTGTTCGGTGACGTCACTGGCTCTAACGGGCGTGCCTTAGTGCTGCTCTAGCCATTTTAGAAGCTAGGGCAGCGCTAAAGCCTGCCTATCAGTGCCTGTGACATCACTGGGTTTCCTGGCATGCCCATGGAGAGCCCGGTACATCACCGGATCTCAAGAAAATGCCTTTGCCCTGCGCGATTTAGCGCAGGGCAAAGTAGAGCATCGGAGCATGAACTGCTCCGATGCTCATCAGGGTGAAAATGGAGATATGTCCAGGTTCAGCTCTGAACCCGAACAACCCCTTTAACATCTCATAAACACTCATTATAGCTCAATTCTTATCTAAAGGACTACACATGTCAGATGACAAGTGAAGGTAAAATGCACACAGCTAGGCTAAAACATAAAGGGAATGAGTCATCAGGAAATGACCTATTGTTTAAATCCCATTTCTATGTTAAAACATTTTTGGTGATGCTATTTTTAATTTTCAATGTCAATATCTATATTTAAACAAGAACCATAAAATCCTGAAGTTTTTACTCTGGCCGCTGAGCCTAATAACTGGCATCACTTCTTGGGCTGTACAGATCACTTTACTGCAGTTATCTCCTTATCAATTCAGGCAGGTTTACAATGACAAATATCACTCATTTGTATAGATAACACAGGATCTTCCATTCACAATCGTTCACATGAAAGAACCTTTGAATTAACACATTTAGAACGAGAAAAACATGCTGTTGGTGAAATAGGTGCAAAGTCCATAACTCCCTTTTTTTCGCAATTGTTTATAGGGGAAACCCCTTAAACCAAAAGATTGGTATAGTTATAAAAAAAAAAGGGGGGGGGGGGGGCCCACACATGCATTTAATTATTCCAGCCACAGTCCGTCAATTGCCACCTATTACTTTTAGTGGCAATAAAACGGGAGCGATACAGCTCCTAGCATCCAACCCCTTAGGAATATAACCAGATCCTTCCAATTTTTGGGGAATTTGGGACCGTCTTCCACTTCAGAGTCACAGCAACCACAAAAACCGGGGTTAATAGGTTAGAGGTGTAGAGGTTAACGGGTTAGCGCTTGACAGGATTCCTTAACCAGAGATCAGTGGCGCACCGACAGTGGGGGTTTTAGGGGTCTGGACCCCCCCTAGAACCAATTTTTTTTTAAATCTCTCAGGGCTGCACCGCCGATCGCAACAGGCGGCGTGGTCCTGGTTTTAATTGTTGGTGGCGGTGGGGAGGCAGTAGGAGATGAGCGCTTCCATTGTGGAAGCGTTCATCTCTATATCCATCTGTGTCGCCGTCCTCAGGACAGCGATACAGATCAATGTGCTGTGGCAGGGGAGGGAGAGGCGTCTCCCTTCCCTGTTCCTCTGATAGGCTGCAGACACTAGTGCCTGCAGCCTATCAGAGGCCGGCTCAGGTGGCGCGATGACATCATTATCATCGCGCCGCCTGAGCTGGGCAGCACACAGCGCGGCCGGAAGAGGTCTGCTGCTAACCTCATGAAAGTAAGTATTAGTGTTTTTTTTTTTTGTTTTTTTTAATGGTGGCACATTTTAGGGGGCACCTGGTGGCATTTTGTTTTGTGGGGGCATTTCTCACTGGCCCGTTTTGGGTAGGGGGCACGATGGGGGCATTTATATCTAGCCCATTTTGGGGGCATACTATGGGGGAATCTGGTGGATTTTTTTTACTGCCCCATTTGGGGGGGGGCACTATGGGGCATCTGGTGGCACTATAGGGGCATTATTTGGGGGCACCACACCATGGGGGAGTGCAGCATTATGGGGGCATTTATTTATTTATTTCTATCCCATTTTGGGGGAACACTATGGGGGAATCTGGGGGCATTTTTACTGCCTTATTTTGGAGGGGGCCCTATTAGGGCATCTGGTGGCACTATAGCGGCATTATTTGGGGCACTATGGGGGAGTGGAGCACTATGGGGGCATCTGGGGGCTCTAAAGGGGCTTTTTATAGGCATATTATGGGGGCACTATGGCATCTGGTGGCACTAAGGGGCATTTTTCACTGGCACATTATGGGAGGCACTATAGGGGAGAGCAGCACTATAGGGGCATTATTTGGGGTCACTATGGTATTTTTTTTACTGGCACAATATCCCCTATATGCACTATGGTATCTGGCTGGCACTAAGGTGTATTTTTTACTGGCACATGGGAGGCACTATAGGGCCGGGCATCACTATGGGGCATCTGGTGGCACTAAGAAGGGGCATTTTTAACTGGCACTTTATGGGGGCACTATGGGGGAGAGGAGCAGTATGGGGGCATCTGGTGGCACTGAGAAGGGGAATTTTTACTGACACATTATGAAGGGCACTAAGAAGGGGCGTTTTCTACTGGCACATTATGGGGGAGAGGAGCACTATAGGGGCATCTGCTGGGGGCACTACAAAGGGGCATTTTTTTGCTGGCATATTATAGGGGGCACTATGGGGAAGGGAGAGAGAAGCACCATGGAGGCATTTGCTGGGGGCACTAAGATGGGGTATTTTATACTGGCAAATTATCGGGGCACTATGGTCAAGTGGGAGAGGAGCACTACGGGGGCATTTACTGGGGCACTAGATAGAGGTATTTTATACTGGCATACATTATGGGGACATTAGCTCAGCTGCGGGCACTAAGCAGGTGTATTTCTTGTACTGTAATATTATAGGGAGAATTATTACTACTAGGGGGCATTATGGTGAGCTTTACTACTACTGGGGGGCTATGGCGAACATGATCACACTAGTATGGGCACTATGGGGGCATTATTACTAAGTGTGCTCAGGCAGGGAATTATTTCTATTGGTGGGAATTTGGTGAGCACTGTTACTTTGGTGGGCACCCTGGCACAGTATCAGCTTAGCACAATTATTTTTGGGGACAATATGTTTATTCTATTAGTGTCAGGGATACTATATACTGGGCACAGTTATGTTTTTAGAGCACTGTGTGCCAATAATTGTAGAAGGGGGCACTATCTGTGTGGTACAGGTATTTTTCAGGGGATAGTTTCTGCTGTATAGTATTGAGGAGCACAGCGGGAACAGTATTGGGGATGGCAGGATGGGGTGTTCAGAAGATATGAAGATGACGGAAAAGTGGGAAACTAATGTCTGTTTGTCAATCTCTGCAGAGACAGGAGATGGGTGAAAAATCATCATGGCGGTCTGGTCTGAATGGAGAAGATGAGAAAAGAGAACGTCTACATCAAAGGTGACATCACTGGATGTAAGAGGTATGTGGTGCTATGTAGGAGAGGAGATGCACCAGCTTCTCCTCCTGCCATTTGCAAAAGGAGGATTTAGAGCTACGTGAGAACGGCCCAAGGGGGTGGCAGGCCAGGGGTGGGTGGCGGGAATCACAAGCCTTGAGCAAGATCTGGGGAGAGAGAAGAGCAGAGGAGCTTCCTGGCTGTAGCCTGCTGTTGTCCATTGTATAATGTGAAGCAGGCAGTGCAGCCAGGACACGCCATCCCCTCTGTATGATGTGTAGAGCCGGGCTCCTCCACCCGGACCTACACACCTTTAATATCGCGCAGCTCCTCCTCCACTCCACTTTTGGTGCCTTCAGGACTAGGAGGGAGGAAGTGAAACTGCAACAGCTCCTGCCACGGAGCTACGTGGGGGGCAGTGTGAGTACAGGGGCTTTATGTTGGGCCCTGTATGGTGGAGTATTAGGTACAGTGTGTCTATGTAGGATGAGGGTGAGACTCTTACAGTCATCCTCATCAATATCATTTCAGCTGTAGTGTTTGTTGGGAGTGGCCTATTATATGTAGGATGGTGTTAGAAAAATGGGCGGGGTCAATTTTTTGGCGCTGCACAATTTTTTTTCTTTTCGGACCCCCCCTAGACAAAATTTCTGGGTGCTCCCCTGCCAGAGATTAGCATATAGTTAATAGGCAAGTTTTTAGCAGCAAGTAGCCCAAGTCTATAACCCCCCCTCGAGGTTAGTTTGTTTAAAAGGAAGGAATTTAAGCCGTTAGTAAGGACCATTCACCCCCTTTTTCTTCAGACCTTCTTGCGGGTAACCCCTTTAACTGAAGAGTTAATATACTTATAAAGGTGTCCCCCCCCCCCCTTATATTTAGTTATACACAACACAGTCTGTACTCCTCCTTCCCTCCGATAATCTTAGATGGATTTTGCCAGACACCTCAAACCTCTCCAACCATCAGCCGCTTGTACTGTCCCGCACACCGCCAACAGGTCTCACCCCCTTCTCAATTGCATCCACGGCTCTGCTCCGGCCGATGCTGAACAGGGATACTGTAAATAAAGCCCCTGGTCCTTCCACTGCATCCGTAGCATGTTCGGCATCATCACCTGGCCTGCCGACTCCGTGAGTATCAACACGAGCTGGGGGGTGGCGACGAGCGGAACTTAGCATCTCACATCAGACACACTCATGACCTCCCTCCGGTAATGATATAACCGGATCTTCCATTCACAATAGGTTGATTGTCATAACTTATATGATCTTTGCTTGTAAAATGACCTCTGTGCACATCACAGAGCATGGGGCCCCCTCCTTCCCATTGTGTTTATGGCTCATGTGGCTGCTGTAAAGGAATTGCTTAACTGCTTTCTAAATGCTGTCAAAAACATTTCAGGAAAAAGATGGCCGCCCCCATAATCATGTCCAGAAAATAGAATAAAAATAAAAATCTGTAGCCAGAAAATAAAAAGATTAGAAAAAAAAGGATGCATGCTGCTATCTGGTTTTAACTGGCAGAAGAAATGTTGATGACACATACCCATTAACCCTTTATGACAAAAACCGCTTGAAAACTTGAAAAATGACTTTTAGCCCGAGTAAAATACGATCTTAAAAAATTGCCCTCATGTGTTCATAGCCTTTAAGTAGTTAAAAATGGATACTACATAGAATGAATGTTTGTTGTGGTGCATGCTTGCTAAGAAATTTTTTATCTAATTGTTCAGAATTCATCTTCTAAGAGCATTTATTAGGGCTCAGGGGAGCGGAGAAAAGGGTCTTCAGACTGATCCAGCTGTACAGTTATTGGAACAGGCTCTGGCAGATGCCAAATCTACTAAGCTATGCTAACCTAGAAGGATTGGTAGAATTTCTCCATATATATGTAGTGCACAGAACTATTCCACAATTTTTTTTTATCAGATGCATTTGCAATACGACTGAAAAAAATATCTGTATTAAGTTAGAGATACAGTAGGGGTCCCATGTACTTCTTAGAAGCCAGATTACTGCCTGTACAAGATGGACCATGTGGCTGTACACAGACTTTTTGTACCTTAAGCTTTCCAGTACATGGAAATGCACTAACATTTACATGTCATTTTCAGAGTGACCGATATTTAAAAAAAATAGATAATTTTAACCATAAATACACATTTTAACCATTTCCCCCTCTCAGTCACTTTAGTGGTAAAAAACACATGGAGTACCATACTAGGATGATTCCTGGGTGAGCCAATGCCAAGTTCCCTGCACAGGTACATAACAATCTGATGCTTCCAGCGTTAATTAACACTGGGAGCATCAGGTACCCACGTACCTGGATGGCTGCAGGTGGATTCAACTGCATCACTGTCCCCAAGATGGCGTTACAGTTGAGTAGTGTGGTGGAGAGTGGGGGCTGATGGCTCCCTGTCCTACCATTCACCCTCACAGGCTTTGGGCTGGGGCACTAGGCCTGAAACCTGTGTGGCACTAGAACGGCATAGATTAACTCAAAGTAGATAGACTTATTTGACGTACAGAAAACGGCGTAGTAATTAACTGCCTGAATAAAGTACGTTTTAAAAAAATGCGTCTTATTAAAGCTATATATTAAAATTGGTTCTCCACCAAAATAAACAGATCAGGCTGGTGGTGCGAGTTGGAGTCTGGAATTTGTATAAATATTTCCAGCTCGACAGAACTCGCATCCAATAGTATCTGAGGGCTAAATGTAGGGCCCACACATCAGGTGGGACACAGTAGCCAGGCCACTACAGTATACCGACACCCACTACATGTAAATCCCAATAGTATTGGAATGTAGGTGCAGTCACTGAGCGGTCTAGTTATTGATAAATCTCCCTTTAATTATACATATCTATTTATGCCCTCAGATTAATGGGCTCAACATTGATGTAAATAACATAAGTGGTGCTCAGCGTTGTTCACATTAACTATGCGTCACTGATAGGAGCGCTCTCATTCACTTGACGCGTTTCTTTACCGCAATAATGCGGTTTTTAATCAGGAGCAGTTGAAGAGCACTACTCGATTGGAACCACACACCTAGTGATGAGTGTGTGGTTAATGAACATGGCGCTCCACACCTCTGATGGCGTGTATGCAGCAAAGATGTAGGTTATAGTTTAAACACACCGACCACAGTGTTGCACACCTCCGATGACGTGCGTGCAGCAACAATGTTGGTAGTGTATTTGGTTAGTTATAACGCTGCACGCTTCTGATATCGTGCGTGCAGCATATTAGAGCCTCTGGCATATGATAGCCATAGCGCGGGCGATCCCCACACTGTTTAAATGGAGAACTCTCCGCCCCCATCACCGCCCAGCCTCCAAACCAGAAGCCAATGAGGCGCTTGTGTAAAGAATACTACGCCTTCTCCTGTCATAATACTCATGCTATCTGCATGTATGTGATTGTGATGAATGCTTGAGAGACCTGCAGTCTCAAAAGGGACACCTCTATTTAGGCATCGACCGAATACATGTCCTAGACCCAGCTAAGATTGATGGAAAGCAAGGGTCTCAGAACAAGTAACAGCGACCATCCATAATACATATAGATGCTAAAGAGCAGGGGTGCACAACCTGCGGCCCTCGATACCATTCTGTGCGGCCCCCAAACATTTGGTAAAAGACATGTAGGTCTATGTCTTATGGCTTCTTACATGTATCTTATATGTATTCTCCTATTAGATGGGAGTCCTAGAACTGTAACTAGACATTTATAGTATATACTGTATGTTCAATATGCCAAAAATACTGTATTTCAGTTGGAAATACCCCTTTAAGTTTTATTTTTAGCCCTTGGAATTGGTTCAGGCTGACAATGTGGCCCCCGACCAGAAAAGGTTGTGCACCACTGCTATAGAGGAAATTAGGATGGTCACTTAAAGCGCAGCCAGGGGTGGGATCGCCAGTTGCCAGATACATAACTCAGCAATCCCGTCCAGTATCATTGCACAGTGAGGGGGACACCCATCCAAAAGGGTCCCACAAAACCACATATACTGCATTCCAATGCAGTAAATCCAGTCTGAATATCTTCCCCTGCACGGATCACATGACGGTGACGTCACCCCAGGTCCTTCGGCTGTTCAACAGTTCGGGTTCGTGGAAGCCGCTCCTTATGGATTCCATATGCCGGGATAGCCCGCGGTAGTGGAATCCATAACGGGATGCGGCGATTACCACAACCCGAACGCCAAACTTTTGTTTAAAGTTCGCTCATCTCTACTTCTAAACTCACGTCTAGTCTTGCCCACGTATTGTAGGCCACAAACACATGTATTCCACTCCCACAGTTTTGCAGTTGATGAAAGAGTTGATGTCATAACTACGGCCAGCTTTAATAAAATGCATTTTTTAAAACGTACTTATTCAGGCAGTTAATTAGTAAAACGGCACAGGCAATCTCAAAGCAATTACATCATTGCGACTGTCTGTGCGGCATAACTTCTGCTGGGACAGTTTATTGTGCTGCACTATGGTATACGGTTGTGCTGGGGCAGTATATTGTGCTGCACTGTGCCATTTGGTTGTACTGGGGCAGTATATTGTGCTGCACTATGGTATTTGGTTGTGCTGGGGCAGTATATTGTGCTGCACTGTGGTATTTGGTTGTGCTGGGGCAGTGTATTGTACTGCACTATGGTATTTGGTTGTGCTGGGGCAGTATATTGTGCTGCACTGTGGTATTTGGTTGTGCTGGGGCAGTATATTGTGCTGCACTGTGGTATTTGGTTGTGCTGGGGCAGTGTATTGTACTGCACTATGGTATTTGGTTGTGCTGGGGCAGTATATTGTGCTGCACTGTGGTATTTGGTTGTGCTGGGGCGGTGTATTGTACTGCACTATGGTATTTGGTTGTGCTGGGGCAGTATATTGTGCTGCACTGTGGTATTTGGTTGTGCTGGGGCGGTGTATTGTACTGCACTATGGTATTTGGTTGTGCTGGGGCGGTGTATTGTACTGCACTGTGGTATTTGGTTGTGCTGGGGCAGTGTATTGTACTGCACTGTGGTATTTGGTTGTGCTGGGGCAGTATATTGTGCTGCACTGTGGTATTTGGTTGTGCTGGGGCGGTGTATTGTACTGCACTATGGTATTTGGTTGTGCTGGGGTAGTGTATTGTACTGCACTATGGTATTTGGTTGTGCTGGGGCAGTATATTGTGCTGCACTGTGGTATTTGGTTGTGCTGGGGCGGTGTATTGTACTGCACTATGGTATTTGGTTGTGCTGGGGCAGTATATTGTGCTGCACTGTGGTATTTGGTTGTGCTTGGGCAGTGTATTGTACTGCACTATGGTATTTGGTTGTGCTGGGGCAGTATATTGTGCTGCACTATGGTATTTGGTTGTGCTGGGGCAGTATATATTGTGTTTCACGTTGATATTTGGTTCTGCTGCAGAACCATATACCAAAGTGTAGCACAATATACACTGCTCCTCCATGTGTGCTGGGCCTGCCTACACTACTTATTTTTTTTTCCAGGGCTACTTTAAATTCCCAGTCCGCCCTTGAACACGATATAGCCTGCGAGCAACAAACAGCATCTTCCTGTTACAATAAAGCAGGAGGCATGAAGACCACTCATCTTCTAATCGACCTGGAATTTATGCCCTTTAAATCATTGCATCCATTTATACTGAGCTCAACCTGGTAACAAAATTTCTTTTTTTTGTAGAAAGTAGAATAATTGTTCGAGATCAAATGTAGTCGGAAGAAGAGGTGGAGATTTTTACAAAATACACATCATGATGGGATACAAAACGACATTTTGTCTAAAAATACAGAGTTCACATTAAGGTAGTAGATGCAAAAGAACAATACGGTTGAAGATGGAGATCAATGACCTGTTGAAATAGCTAAAAAATAATAAAATGACTTAAAATGTCCTGTAAAATATTGTGCTTCCTCTGAAGTAGTCCTATTTTCTGATTTTACTCCTCTTGGATATTGGTTCACCATTCGTTTGCCTTTGGTCAATCTCAGTTGAAGTAATACCTGGAATCTATCCAAAAAAACGCACAAGAAGACGGTCAGGCTGGACTACAGTATTATATGCACAATGTTTAAAGAATGTACACTTTTTACATAGACAAAAAACTGTTGCTAAATGAAAAAGTAGGCTGATGCCATGCTATGAAGTATGGCCGGTGTGAATATGGCCCCAATGACAACAACAACTTTTCCTGCAAAAAATAATGGAATTACAGCTCTTGGAACGCGACAATGTTTTAAACCCCTCTGTGCAAAATAACATACAGGTACTTCGTGCTGCTACATACACGGTGAATGCTGGTAGTACTCCTGACACCTGTGGGGTGACTGGATCTGTGTAAAGTGCAAATCCCGGTCATTTAACCTTTCGAATGCAGTGTTCAATAGCAGTGAAATGCAGGGTTCCAGTCAACTGCAATGACAGCCTGGGGCCTAGTGAAAGCTCCCAGGCCTGCCATAGTAAACTGCCTGTTAAAATGTTGCTGCAGCAGGGCATCAGCAAGCCAGCAGAATCCTCACAGACTGCAATAGTGTACTACGTCAGCCTATGGTCACCTCACCCCATAAATATAATTGAATAAAAGGTGAACAAACATTCTTACATAACCCCAAGTGGTACCATTAAAGTGTAACTGCCATTTGCGTTTTTATTTTGCCAATGTGTAGGGCAAGTGATGGGGAACATTTTTGTAATATACTTTAATTAGGCATAACGTTTATTTTTGGTAGAAAATAGGAGCCCAAATGTCCCTTAGCAGCACTCTCTGAAATGAGCGTTGCTAAGGGCCATCCGTCTCCTATTATCAGGAGAGACGGGCTTATCGGGAGCTGTGCTTCTGCCTGCGCTGCTCCCCTGGTGGGCACAGGAGTCTTAGGAGATAAAATGACATCTATATCCCCCCTTTCAATGAAATATAATGATTTTCTACAAACACTGACCTGCTTTTGGTGAGCTTTCCCCTGGCCGGAAGTAAGCGCTCACTACATACAGTGCTTCAACTTCTGGCCGGGGGAAAGCTCACTAAAAGCGCTCCAAAAGCGGTCAGTGTTTGTAGAAAAGCAATATATTTCATTGAAAGGGGGAATATAGAGGTCATTTTATTTCCTAAGGCTACTTTCACACTTGTGTTGGTGCGGATCCGTCTATTTGCACAGACGGATCCGCACCTATAATGCAAACGTTTGTATCCGTTCAGAACGGATCCGTTTGCATTAGTTTAAAAAAAAAACGACAAAGTCCAAAACGGAACCGTTTTGAATTACATTGAAAGTCAATGGGGAACGGATCAGTTTTCAAATGCACCATATTGTGGTCATTGAAAACGGATCCGTCCCCATTGACTTACATTGTAATTAAAAACTGATCCGTTAGGCTCCGCCTCTTCAGACGGACACCAAAATGCTGCATTTTGGTGTCCGTCTCCAAAACGGAATAGAGGCGGAACGGAGCCGAACTGATGCATTCTGAGCGGATCCTTATCCATTCAGAATTCATTGGGGCTTAACTGATCCGTTTTGGACCGTTTGTGAGAGCCCTGAAACGGATCTAACACACAGAATCCAAACCGCTAGTGTGAAAGTACCCCAAGACTCCTGTGCCCACCAGGGGAGCAGCGCAGGCAGAAGCACAGCTCCTGAACAGCCCGTCTCTCCTGATAATAGGAGACGGGTGGCCCTTAACAACGTTCATTTCAGAGAGTGCTGCTAAGGGACATTTCGGCTCCTATTTTGTACCAAAAATAAACGTTATGCCTAATTAAAGTATATTACAAAAATGTTACATATCACTTGCCCTACACATAAGCAAAATAAAAATTTAAATGGCAGTTACACTTTAAAAACTACAGCTTGCCCTGCAAAAAACACTCAAGTTGCTTTTCAGACAGAAGTATGAAAAAAAAATGTTGAAAAAAACAAACAAAAAAAAAAATTTTCAAGGATTTTTAGTTTGGTATTACTGTAATTGTATAGAATCAGAGAATATGGAGTTTTGCAATTTTAACCCACAAAGAATTGTATTGCCCATTTTTCAATACAAGATATGGTAAATTAAATGGTTCTAGCCATTCAAAAACCGAACTCGTACAAAAAAAAACAAGCCCTCATACAGCTATGTGGATGAAAAGTAAAAAAAAGTTTTGCCTCTTCAAATGTGGAGAGGAAAAAAACGAAAACAGAAAAATTAGCTTGGCCCTGAAGGAGTTAAGGTCTAAAGTAAGTGACATCTTTAAATGGTATAAAATAAGACTTAAAAGTGAACCCACAGGCGCCATATTTTATATTTGTCGACTACACAGCCAATGAAAACATTATGGATTTATTTCATAAAAGTACTAACCTCAGGCTCTACTAGATCCATGCAGATTTTCTGGTGCTGGATGTTGGATGCATCCAGACTAATTCGAACTTTTACTTTGTCAAAGATGAGGAAAGTTTTATTTTCCACAGTTAGTGAAGGAATCTGAAAAAGAGGGTAGAAAAATATGAATCTTATAACCACATACAATGTCATTGTTTTAATGCTCTCCTTTTATGTGCCTGGCGTTACCTCGTCATTGAATCGCAGCTGGCACTTGACTCGGTTTTTTCCTTCAAAGAAGACTGTGCCTTCTAAACCAAACTTGGGGATCAGAACAATGATTGCATTTTTCCTAACAAACAAGATATATCCTTCTTCGTTCACAATGCCTTTCGTTTTGAAAAAGAGCTGTCAAAGACACAATGCAAGCGTTAAGGAAAAACGGAGCAAGAACATTAATCCTGATCACGCGTGGTAATTGCCAATTTCTATCATTCACTAAAGACTGGCATTTCCTGCGTCGGTCTTAGGAGAAAAGCAGTTGGAGTAAAATGCACAGACCTCAATAAATTGGCAGCGTCTTGTTCCCGAAACTGAAATCTATGACCGTTATGGGCTGGCTTAGATTTCACTTTAAGTCATACCTGAGTGTGAAAGGCAACAGACCCTCTCTGCGAATACTGCGCCATTTTATGCCTGAAGTTGATATTTTTGCTGATTTCCGCCTGTTTATGTTTATCTGTAAGATCTGGATAAGTGCAGTCTGCACCCACTGCTACAGCGAGAAGCCGGTGTACTATGACATCCGCGTACCTAGAAAAAGAACATTGAAAAGAATTTCACTTTATTTTTTCGGTTAATCGTGCCTTCCAGTATTATGGGCCCATTTCAAATCCCAAAATTTTAGAGACCTCTTTAGTGAAATCCTAGTATCCGCTTTCGATTGTACTACTTAAACTGGCATTCAATGACTTTGGGTGCATTCACATGTGTCTGTATTGCGGATCGCAAACTGAAAAACATGGACACTGGTCGCGTGCACCCCGCATTGCAGACCCACTAACTTCAATGGGTCCGTGGTCAGCATGTGGTGGCCAAAGATAAGATATGTCCTACCTTTTGCTGCGTGGTCGCACAGACCCGGAAGCATACAGAAGCCCTATCTTTGGCCTAAACATGTGGATCACGGACCCAACAAAGTCAATGGGTCCGCACCATGATGCGGGGTGCACACGGTCGTGTTTTGCAGATCCGCAGTTTGTGGCCTGCAAAACAGACATAGTTGTGTGAATGCACCCTAAGGTGGTTTTCATTCCACTTGTGAACCAGTGCAAAAAAGGTCATTAACATACATGCCAGTTTTTTTCTGGTGCCCACAACATTTCTTGGTGTGATCCATGCCCATTTTCAATTATTTGTCATCATTACTAACCTTCTGATGGGTGAAGTGAAATGTGTATAAATGGGAGAGGCTAGACCATAGTGATGGAAGTCGCTGTCCATTCCAGAGCAGAAGTATACCGCCTGCATCATGCATCGAGTTGCTAGGATTCTCAGTAATGTGTTCAAATAGGGAAATTCTGCACATTCTGCTTTATCTAAAGAGTCAGCTAGAGCCTTGGCAGAGTCTGTTTTAATCTCCAAATTCTGAAAAAAAAATAATAATAAAAAAAAAAAAAGGGGGAGGATAAGAAGTTTTAGTCATAATCTAAACTGGAATACAGATTATGTGCTGCATGAAAAGAATTACTATATTTCATAAAAATAACACTCTGGAGCACAGCCTTGGTTTAGACTTTATGGAGTCTATTATTTTAGGAAATTATTCATTAGACAATTCCTTAAGGCCTCTTTCACACTTGCGTTCAGAGGATCCGGCAGGCACTTCCATCATAACGCAAGTCGCCTGAAAGCATTAGAAGACTGATCAGGATCCTGATCAGTCTTCGAAATGTTTTGAGGTTACTATGGCAGCCAGGACGCTATTAAAGTCCTGGTTTCCATAGTAGTAGTGGGAAGCGGAGGAGCGGTATACTTACAGTCCGTGCTGCTCCCGGGGCACTCCAGAATGACGTCAGAGCGCCCCATGCCCATGGATCACGTGATCCATGCGTGTAGGGCCCCCTGACGTCACTCTGGAGCGCCCCGGGAGCCGCACGGATGGTAAGTATACTGCTCCCCCGCTCCCCACTACACTTTACCATGGCAACCATTCAGAAAATGCTAATGAAAATGCAATGAATGGGGATATCTCTGGATCCATGTGAGGTACCGGGCTGGTTCTAGGTTTGTCAAAAGATATTGTCATGTCCTACATGATGCCTGATTTTTGTTTTTTACATCTATCATGGGGTAGCCCCTTTAACAGAACAGAGTAAATAAAGCAGTTAATGCTCTTTTAGGCGACCACCCAAAAGTGATCTTCTAGAGGGTGGTCCCCTCAGAGAGGATGGCCAGTATGGATAATACAGCGAAACCTCTCTCTCTCTCAGAGGAGCAACTCGTAAAAACTATTTTTCACTTCAATTTAGGGTGATCCTCTAAGATTTCACGGTATATGGTGGAACTGAAAATGTGTGACTAGTCTGGAGAAGGAAGTGGTCTTCTTAAAGGGGTGGTCTCTGTGGAGGTCTGCTAAAAACAAAGAAAAAGAACACAAAATACAACATTCTATCAGGATAATGCAACAAACCAGCACCTTGGAGCGCGCAGCTTTTACAAGGATGTCATAATTTCCGGGTGGCGGGGCTGGATGCTTACGCAGTAAGGCATATTCTGGAAACTCATCATAAATCTTCTGCGCCACAGAAATATTAGCAAGCAACATGAACTCTTCCACCATTGAATTGGTCTCCCTAAGGAATACAATCAGGTGAATGTAAAACTGCTCAGAGAGTTAGGCCTGATCTAAAAGACTAGACAACATAATGAAGATGGTTAATACAAGAACACAAGGAAAACCTAGTATCAAACAAGTATACAGAACAGGTAACAAAAGAAGACAAACATACTTCAGTTCCTTGGTCTGGAGGTCTATGGGGTCATGAGTTTCACTATCCAGATGAAATCGAACCTCAGGAGAAGAAAGTGTCAAGGCTCTGTAACACAAATGAAAAGACCAGTTACGGTGCTTGTCCAAGTCATAAAATATTGTTCCACAAAATACTGTGAAAAATAAACAGGACCGCGCTCCCTAGGACTGAATTATATGAAAAGAAGCTCCTTGGCTCCTTTGTCAGGATACCAGCAATAGTTTGGAGGGGTATTCCGATACCTGTATAGGCCAAAAGGGGGCCCTGTGTCCTGTTTGGACAGAGCAGCAATTGAAAATGTGCACTGCTGCTCCATTGACAGTCTATGGGACTGACAGATATAGCAAAGTACAACGCTCTGCTATCTTGGTCAGTCCGGTAGACTTTGAATAGATGCTTGACCACCAATCCATTCAAACAAGGGACATGGGGCAAGTGTTGTGCCAATCAGTGGGGGTCTCGGCAGTTGGACATCCATCGATCTAGCACTTATCACCTATCCAGTGTGCCAGTGTGTGAATCCATAAGTCCTTCATATCATGGAAACCACCAAAACAGAGGTTTAAAGGTCTCCCTCCCCCCACCACCCTCCAGTGCTTTAAGATTACATTAGGGTGGATGCAACAGATTTATTAAAGCCAATAGGAATTCTTCATATGGTAAATTCACATAACAGCTAAAGTGAGGGAATGTAAGGGTGCTGTCGTGGGGGATTCCTGGAAATCAAATTACCAGATATTCTAATTCCTTTATAGCACCACTGGAGGAACACCAGGGACAATTCTCTAGGATGGGGGGGTGGGGGGAGCCTGGGGCACAATATCGCAAGCGTAGTTCTGACCAGATAGAACATCCTTCCCTGCTATTACAGACAGTATGTCTGAATTCACTGTCGGGGATTTTGAGCTAATCGAGAACCAGTCTTCAAATATATACAATAAACATGAGGAACCTAAAAGATCCGACGCTGAAACAAAAAATTAACCCCGAATCTAAAATGGTAACCCATCTAAACTACCCCAAAAAAACTGTAATTTAAAGGTTCCTATGCAGGATCAATGTAGCTAATTTCAGATCCTAACACCCTGGAATTACAAGTAGTTGATGAGGGAGATCTTTATCTAGCTATCAGGGCCCAACCTCTAGAACTTCTATATCTTCATTTGAACTTCTGGACCACAAGACTTACATGTAACTAGAATCTTCATTAGGGGTATTCCGATTATAACATGTTATCCCCTATCCACAGGGAAGGGGATAACTCTTAGATCGGAGGAGGTCCTACCTATGAGAAGTGATGCCCCATGAAGCTCCCTCAGGCTGGCTTGTCAGAAAAGCGAGCCTCCGCTCCATTCATTCCTATGGGTGCTCAGCTATCTCTGGCGTTCCTATAGACCACTTTGAATGAAGCAGCGGTCCCAAACGTGCACTGCCTCTCTAACTCTAAGGGACTGCCGAATATAACGGATACACGGCTATCTTCAGCAGTCCCATAGAGTTGAATACAGCAACAGTGTACATGTCTGACTGCTGCTTAATTCAAATGGGGAAACGGGCCCGCTTTCTTGTGATCAGCCGGGCCCCAGCAGTTGGATACCGTCACTTCTGGCCCTTGTCGAAGCAGAAGTGTGTCTCGTCCTGTGCGACTGTTTAGGCTCAGTGGTCACGTGCTGATCCTGAGACATCATTGCTTTGGCCACTGACTAGTCTGCAGCAGTGATGTGCGTTGACGGGAAGTCACACTTCCGGTGCGTCAGGAACAAGAAATGGTGGAGACGAGAGCTCATCGTTGGACCTGGAACACTTTAAACAAGTACGTTTTATACTGTGCCCAGCTCCATGGGAATCATTTCCACTCTTGGGCAAAACCCTTTAAGAGAAGATGTTCTTCAGAGTAGATGAAATCATAGCACAGAAATGTACCTCATAGTAAAACAGTTTATACTTGGAGATAGGGGAAGTTGGCACTGTTGTCCGAGTACTTTCAGGTGATCATACATTTTAAAGAGAATCTGTCAGCAATCCTCAGTGTTGTGTATCAATAGGATGGCTATATATAATGGAAATTACAAACATCATTGAACAGAAATGTCCAGAACATTGACCCCTTTCCCTCCCTTAATCCTGTGCGCAAGAGAATGCCTCCTCTGCCTTCAAGTGTCAGCCTGAGTCTGAAGAGGTGCGCGTCCATGTAGGACCACATATAAAAACCATGTGGTGTGCTCAAAATGATGATGGAATAGATCTGTGTTAGGTGTATTACATTTAGAGCAAAAATAGGTACAGGTGTCAGATAAGCTCTAGGAAATATCTTTAAGGCCATATCCGTATAGCTACTGACTGAAGTTTTTTTTGGTATTTTCAGAGTAGCTTCCAATAATCTTTTGCCGTCAAGGTTTGGAAAGTCCCTGATCCATTTCCCTGGACCTGTGGTGACTAGATCTGCGTTCTTGTTTTTGAGAATTATGTTCAAGCAAGCCCCCCTCGAGTCCTCCGGAATATTATTTACACAACGTTGAACGAAACTACGGGCTTGTAGATATATAAATGGATTGTAAATAAATGTCGGGAATCGTTAGGAGGCCTCAGTAAAACGGATAACTGAGTAGCTTGAATCTAACCTGCGAGAATCCAAATACAGCCCTGAGATGTAAGGTGTCAATTTATTCTCAAATTTATAGGAGGAAAGATGCTCCGGAACGGTTAATTCATGGAAATGACAAGAATTTTCTAAAAATGTCACAGGTCTGCTTAAAGTTTTTGGTAAATGCCCAGAACAAGGAAAGAACCTGGGAAGTGACCACCTCATTTGTTTGATAGACCGATAAAGGCCTGGTAAAACATCAATACAAATCAGTGTCAAAATCACTATAAGGCCCCATTCACACGTCCACAATTCCATTCCGCATTTTGCGGAACGGAATTGCGGACCCATTAGGGCCGGGTCCGCAATTGCGGATCCACACTTCCGGGTCCGCAATCGCGTTCCCGAAAAAAATAGAAATGTCCTATTCTTGTCCGCAATTGCGGACAAGAAAAGGCATTTTCTATGTAGTGCCGGCGATGTGCGAATGTCTGCAAAACACTTGCGGACGTGTAAATGGGGCCCAACAATGATGGAAACCAGAGGCAGGGTGCCTGCTTGGCCTAGGTCTTATCTTTCGACCCAAGCACGGGAGGGCTTTAGTTTAGAAGGAACATGTCTGGTCTTAGAATAACTTCTCTTCTACCGCTATGTCCCTTTACCAAACAAATATCTCAGTGTCAATGACAGATTACAAAAGTTTATAGTAAAAGGTCAGAAACAAAAATATTCAATACTTTACCCATTATCTATTCTCCGCTTCTTCAAAATCTTTGCTAATTTATTCAGCTGACGGAGACTTTTGGTAATCTCATCATTCATGTTGGGAGAATCAATTCTCATCTGTGCTTCTGCATAGGTAAGGGAAGCCTGCAAGAGGGAAAGTTAACATGCAACTCCATCAGCAGAATACTTTTAGCTCTGTTTAACAAAAGACAAGTGTTACTGCTAAACAATTAAAGGGAAAAATAAAATCAGAAAAATCAGAGCCCATTACATTAAAGGAGTATTCAGGTTACATTAAGTTTACAACTATTATATCTGTGAGGGTCCTATTGCTGGGACCCCCAGCAATCACAACAATAGGGGTCCAATATCTCCCTGAAATGAACCGAGCAGCCGGTCGGGCAATGGTGAGGCCGCTCCATTAATTCCGGCCATCTTCAGATTTCCCATAGAAATGAAAGGGTGCTCCGGCTGCTCCGTTCATTTCAGGGAACTGCTGGGGATATGGAGCCACCATTCCTGTGATCGATGGAAGTCCTAGTGGTAGGACCCCCATCGATGTAATAGTTATGCCCTTTAATTCTTAATAACCATCATTCACATTGTATCTGATGCAACACTAAATGCTGAACTAGTAGGACCTAAAGCCAGTGGAGTACACAGATATCATAGGGCCCCATAACTAAACTTAGCATGCCCCCCACCCATCAAGTAAGGTTTCAGACAGATTTATGAATATTTTTATTTAACAGTTATTATTTAGAACAGTTGCTTTATAAATATTTCATTCATTCTGCACACCATCCTTCTCAATGTATTTACACCAGCGAATAGCTAAACCTCCTCCGTACAGCTTTATGTCTCCCTCTTCCCTTCGCATAGTACGTTATAAAACAGGCTCCGTGCACACTAAATTTATGGTTCCCATTGAACACAACGGTAGCTGTAAAATCTCTTTAGGAAAACGCTGTGAATTGGGGTTGGGAAGCAGTAGAAGTGGTTCAGCGCTGGACCACCTCTCACCGGCCCACAGCACTGGGTAAGCAAGCCCCTGCCTAAACTCATGGTGTACAACTATCCATCTCATGAGCAGCACATGAAAGAAAAACACACACACAGAACTCACTTTTGAGTTGATGACACTTTTGGTAAAGGTTGTGTTAATGATTTCAGCATTCTGGTTTAGCTCCCAAATGCAGGAAAATGCCAATCTGCGATAAAAGACAAGATAGAAGACAACACATAGATTTGCATCTCAAGAAATGGTGTGGAATATATAATTTTATATAAAAGGCACATACCTGTCCACCTCCGATCTTAAAGAACATAGGTTTGAACTGAGGAGCTCTGGGACCATGTCAATCCTCTGGAAGGAGAAGACACGATATTCGTATTCTTTAATGTGTGAGCAGTAATAACTCATGGTGATCAGGTGCAACAGAAGCGGATTTTTACAAATATGCTAAAAGCACACCAAGTAAAGGATGTTTTATACATCCAGTGGCGAGAGTTTCTTTATGCCACCCAGTTAGGTTATTTTGATCAACCTTCCGATTTTTTATTCTAGTTGTCTTTCCTCATATTGACATTACAAAAAGGGACAGCATATCTGTGTCATACTAGTCATGGGCAGTATCCAAAATGATACCACTGTACTGATGGAGAAATAGTTACTGCAATGACAGTATAAATGTGTTATTAAGGTGAAACAACCAATATACCCTCAAGCTGAGGGCACCACTGATCCCAACATAGCTGACCCACTCTATTTCCTATCTGTTCCCAACATTATGGACTGTATCTGTTACCAGAATCAAAATGCCTCCATCCACGACAACCTTGTGTGGCCAGTCACAAGACAACAGAGGACCTCCTAGGTAGGCTAGGTGCTTGGCGCACGTTACACAGGCACTCTTTTTCAGAGCAGTATCCCTACATTATTACTGTCCCCAGGTTAGGAAGACGCCATATTTGTTAGAGAGATCCACATGCAGGAAATGTATTGACGTTAAAAGTATATTCGGTAGTGACAAGTTATCTCCTATCCAGCATACCGCTCGGAGAGCCACCGACCACGAAAACAGGAACCCCTAACCCTTTGGGGCCCCCAAATGATGAAGCAGCAGGTTTGGTATGTGCATTGTTATTTCTATAGGAGTTCCAGAGATGAAGTGGCAGTTCACATAACCAACCTGCCTCTGTTCATTTTGGGGGGTCCCTAGGTGTATTGGGCCCCTAGCTCCCCTGCCGATCTCACAGTTATCCTCTATCCCAGGCACCCTCAAACTGGGGCCCACCAGCTGCAAAACTACAACTCCCAGCATGCCTGAACAGCCTACAGCAGGGCAGTGGGAGTTGTAGTTTTACAACAGCTGGAGGGCCGCAGTTTGAGGATGCCTGCTCTATCCTGTGGATAGGGGATCATTTGTCACCACCGGAATAATGTAAAAAGTTACATTTTCCTGACAATTTCCCTTTCTCCAGTATGTTTGTATGAGTGTCTACAATCTGTCCTTCCCCCTACTTGGCAATGTGGGGAAGAAGGAGCCTGTAACTAGGCCGACACATTTATTTAGCTGTCCGCACGCTCTGATAATTGGAGTGACTGGGCAAAGCTGGTGAGGTTAATCAAACGGCGTCTGCCCACCCAACCCATTCTGAAACAGCACATTAGAAGAAAACCCACTGGAAAAAAAGGCTAGGCAAGGGTGGTCTCTGAAGAGCAGCAACAATAATTAAACTGCTAGGGTCCTAATGCAACAAGCATTTTGGGGGTCATTTATTAAACTAGTGTAAAGTAGAACTGGCTTAGTTAACCATATCAACCAATCAGATTCCACCTTTCATTTTCCAATGGAACTGTCCAAAATGAAAGGTGGAATCTGGTTGGTTGCTATGGGCAACTAAGCCAGTTCTACTTTACATTAGTTTGATAAACCTCCCCCTGAGATGCCCAGGAGGCAAAAGAAGCCGAGCAGGATTAATAACCAATGAAAGAAAACTTTCCACTTTTTACATCCTGAAGGGAAACAAAAGATTCATTTAACAGATCTGCACACCCAGTTGTAGTGTTGTAATCTACATTGGCACCAAAATATTTCTGTAAATAGCCCTTCTAGGTGAAAAATAAGCCAAAAGCAGAAGAAAGGTTTCAATATTTCATCATTAGACATAAAAGTCATTCCCATCTAATAGTTACCTTCTCACAAAGGTATACGGTGGTTCCTCTGTTTGCAGCTTCCTGGTCCAAGGCATTTCCAGGCCTTATAAAATGGCTTACATCTGCAATATGAACTCCAACCTACATTTAATAACAATATAAAAATCAAGATATTCAGTCACTTAAAGGGCATCTGTCAGCAGATTTGATCTAACGGGGGCGTTACTGTTACTCCTACAGGCTCTGCTCCCTCAGCAACTGCCACTGATTGACAGGGTTGGGTGTGGTGAAATTTTCACTGCCTGGCCCTGTCAAAGTGCAGAGGTCGCAGCAGTTGTAGCGAGAGCAGAGCCTCTAGGTGTAACGATAACGCCCCTATTGCTCCTAGAGGTTCATTTGCATATTTTTCTCAGTAATACGGGCACATATGAAGGCACAGATGCCTTCAGCTGCCAAGTGCACATATAACAGGTCAGCCAGTGTCATAGGTACAAATCTGCTGACAGATGCCCTTTATTATATGGTGTTCTAATCGGAATACCCCTCTAAAGCTTCTCTGACATCTGCATCGGGCATTCAGTTCTTCTGTACAGCAGACTTAAAGGGATATTCTCATCAGAGACAATGGGATCATATCGCTAGGATATGCCCCCATTATCTGATAGGTGCGGGTCCCACCTCTGGGACCCGCACCTATAATGAGAACGGAGCGGGGAAATGGTGGTGGACGGACCCCAGGGTCTCCCATTGTCTGTGATGGGAATACCCCTTTAAGAGGAACAAAGCCTTACATAGAATAATAAATAAATAAAAATCTATATTTTTTTTTCATGACTGCGAATAATGCAAACTAAAGCTGGCTGTATATATTAGATTTATATTTGCCAAACCAGCCACTTATTGTCTGGACCACTGACAATCTAACATGCATGAGGTCCTCCCAATTCTCCCCCAATGGCAGAATCTAGGGGAGAAATGGAGCGAGCATCAAAGGTGTCTAGTGGTGGTTACTCTCGGAAAACCCCTTTAACATTACTTATGAATTCAATTTTTGATAGGCACACAGTGTAAAAGCAATAGAAACTGCTGAAGTATATGGCCGCTTTCAGACGAGCGAGTGTCACGCTCTGGACCCGCAGCGCAGCACCCATCCTGAACTTCCAGCACTCCCGGGGTCGCATAGCATTATAGTGATTTATGATGCTATCTAACCCTTAGAGTTCTGGAATGTATTTGATAACACTGGCAGCATTATGTCAGTGTTATCCAATACATTCCAGAACTGTAAGGGTTACATAGCATCATAAATCAATATAATGCTTTTCGACCCTGGCAGTGCTGGGAGGTCAGGACAGGTGCAGCGCTGTGAGCCCGCAGCGTGGCACTCGCTCGTCTGAAAGTGGCCTCTCAGTAGCTAAGTTAATAAAGATTTTACCCACCTCAAAGTTGCCATTTTCAAGCTCTCGACAGTGCAAGGCATCATCAATGTCAGTACAACCAGGGGGATCCACACTACACACATAGAGATGCCTCAGATCAATTCTGTTCTTCATGTCCTAAAGGTGTAAATAACAGAATACTCATCAACCTTTGCAAAGTCTAATAAATAGTAACAGAGAACACTAGAAAAGTTAGAGAAAAGAATATGATGGAACCGGATTTATCATGATGGAATAAGGGAGGATTTCTCACCTCTGGAGTTATGGACCACGGCATTTTAGGAAGGAAGCTGAGAACAGTCTGGGAGAATGGCTGATGAGGAACATCATGTTCTAGAAGCAAGACTTCTGTTTCCGTTTCCTTATCACCAGCTGAACCCAAGTTCTTCACAAAGTGACCCTAAGGTAACAAAATCATAAATTTCAGGTATTTCAAACAAAACAGTTTAGCAACACAATACTGTGGTGAATTCTGGAAAGAACATGTACAAGCTGTTACCAACTCTCCCAACTACAGTAAAATTCTATTGATAAAGAATGAATCGAAACAGACAAAAATAAAATCAGGTTTTTGACAGCCCAAGCAGAGACGTCTTATTATTAGATATAACAAAAATAATTCAGATAGAAATGCACTTGTAACTACCATAGTCATCCCTGACATACAGCGCACTCCACTTACATTAGGATACCTAGAATTCCTTGGCCAACCATCAATTGCCACTATGATTCTCTGCCCCTCCAAGGTAGTCGCTTGCCTTGTCTCTATGCGTATGCGAGGTATCCGCCGGTCAGCTGGTGTGAACAAATGCCGGGTAGACTGAAAGAGTTAACAGGCGATGAAATTTACAACACTAAGGCATTGAACAGTCTAGTCGTAAAAGATAAAGAAACTGAAGACTGAAATGAATGGCACAAACCTCTTTAAACTGCGATTTGGCCAGCATGCCGCAGTACGGTCTCCAGTTTCTCTTTATGATCCCCACAACTTTTCCTGAAGGTTTTGCGGATTTCTTTTCAGCAGTCTGTAGCTGTAACAAAACCAAGCAGGTCAGGACACTTACTTGAACGCTTTCCACATTCAACTACTACATGACCATTGTGCGTAGACTATACCATTTTTTCTTTTTCCTCTACAGAGTCAATGTCATCGCTTTCTCCTTCATCCTGTAAGACCACAGATGATGGAGCCACCCAATTCTCTTTTTCCAATAGTTGCACAGCGACAATATCTTCATGCATCGCTCGGTTAATGCTCCGCAATCCTTGCAGGAGGATCTGAGAAAGTTCAGAAGCATTAGTTGGGCATGAAGTCTGCACAGCACACGTTTTTTTAACTATTGCCAAAGTGAATTTTGTCCATCTAATTACAGCTCCTCCGTTCCCATTCACTTCAATGGGGACGTTTTTCTCCTATTCACTTGAATAGGACGGAGCCATAGCATTGAAGTGAATGGGGATGGCAGAGTTATAATTACAACAGCTCGCTGCTGCAATGTTAACAGCGAGCAGGTCAAAGACAAAGAGAACACAGAACCTGTACAAGCACTGCGTTCTCTTCCTACAACTGATCGGCCCCGCAGATCTGATATCATCTATTCTGAGGATAGGTCATCAATATAGCAATAAATTATTCTAAAGCATCCGCTGTCTTAAAACAATGGAATGGCAAGTCAAGACATACTTCGCTCTTTGGAGAAGTGAAGATTTAAAACTTACTTCTTTGTTCTCTACAGAATCTCCATGAACCCAGACTGTGGCCTCCAGAAAGTTATCTCGGCTTGCCCGAAAAGTTCCTTGCAGATAAATCCCAGATTTGATACCTTGTTGTAACTTTGATAGTGGAAGATGCTCAAAAAAAATGATTCTTCCGGTTTCTATATTATTCTGTGGAAAGAACATAACCGTATAAGATGTATCCCCCACAGTACGACACACCTGGGCGCTGGAAGATGCCAGCTGAGAAAACTCCTAAGTAGTGAATCTGGATCTATGCCAATTCTAACAGAATACAAGAGAAAAGGAGATAAATACATTTTATTAAAATATAAACGGACAAATCTGAGCAAAGATGGCTAACAAATTGTATACCGAGCCACCTGCTGATTATGGACTACGGTTCAGAAAGCCATGTCAAAGGAAACCAGTGACAAGTGGACTGGACAACGTTTATGCCCCAGCACTGGTTTAAAAAAAATATATATATGCACCATATTTATGCAAGCATGTAAGGTATTCACAATTTTTTTTATGCAGCAAATTTCTTTTTAAACTTTTGGTAAAGTTTAAAAAGAACTTGCCAGCCGATTCATGCTACCCTAAGTATGTGCAGGATAAAATACCAACAGGATCCCTCATTAGGGCTCATTCAGATGATCCGCATCCATTCCGCAATTTCTCAAATAGCATGTCCTATTCTTAAGAATACGCATTTCTATCATAGTGCTGGCTACGTGCGGCCTGCAAATTGCGGAACTCACACGGGCCGGTATCCGTGTTTTGCAGATTCGCGGACCACAAAAAACTACGGTCGTCTGAATGAGCCCTTATAAAGAGCTGTTAGGACAGTATTCATTTGATGACAGGTTCTTGTTATTTCAGTGGTTGGAATCTAAACAGATTTTACACTAATAACTACCTTATGCGTCAGCAAAGCATTATGTATAGCAACAGACCACGTGACACAAGGTGCTGACCATCTATCTGCTAAGGTTTCATTGCAATGTGGTGGGAAAATCCTCAATGAATACATCTTTATGCTTACACCTTCTCCCTAGTCAAGTGGGGGGATTTGCTTCATAAAGCGCTAACCAGGGGAAGCAGGAATTTTATGATAGATGCTGTTAGAAAACATGTGGATTTCACTTTAAACCTGTCAGCTGGAAACCGGAAAGAAACCGGTCCCTCACTGTCTGGAGGCAGGGAGGACGGGGACATCGAGCCTCACTGGACTCACCTCCCTCGAAGTGCTGGCGCGCTACCACGGATTCTGCATGTCAGTACTCTAAAAGCCACTGCAGAAGTGACAGACCACTGAAATCAACGTGCAGGTCACTACACTATGCTGCCCTCGGTGAAGTTTGCTTCAGGTCAGATAATGTGTTTCCAGAAGACAAACATGCCACATAAATAATGACTTACCTTCTCATCCGACACACAAGCAAGGCGATCGACAAGTTCAGGATTAGCAGTCAAACTTTTAATGTATTCTTCACCTAAAATATAAAATAAGCTGAATACACTAAACCAGTTTAATATTAAAGCATATCTAATTTATATAGAAACCAGATGAGGTAGTTCCTCAAGTTACAATATTAGGTGGTTCCTGGGCGACCACAAGAAGTTGTAACACTGCAAATGGAGACTATGGAGGGAATTTATTAAACTGTCTGTGACGGTTTATTACTCCAGGAAAGTCCATTATCACAAAACAAATGTGACTTTTTACTGTTCTGCGACTCGCGACAATTTTCTGAGAAATAGGTGGGAGCAACAGCAGCTCCTAGATGGTGCAAATTTGACTATCTGCAGCACGGTGGGCCAGAGAAGCCCCTCAAGAATTAAGAGGCATCTTATTTCAGTGCCAGTCTTGATAAATTCCCCCCCCCATAAGTCTATGGAGAACCACTAACTGGTTCTAAAGTTTCCAAAACGTCATCACAAATTAAGAAAAAAATAAAGATTAAAGAAAAATAAGCAGATAACCAATACAGATAAAGTATATACATATAAAAGTCAGAACGAGTCCTGGACAGCTGCCAACAGCTGGAGCCCAAAGGAACAGCCCACCTTAGCACAGAACATGGAGCACTGCATAGTGGTGCACTTCAGTCATACAGGTGTTTTACCTGAGAAAAGGTCGATTGGCTGGAAGATCCAGCCGATCGCAGACTGTTCAAGTTACGGTGGTGAAGGAAAGACCACGGTATGCTGAAAATATTGTATCCTGAGACCACTGTAACTTGATGGAAGGACAGCAGAACAATTCAGGGATGTACTGCATTTGGAAACACTGAAAAAGAACTTACACGTAAAAGCTGAAATCCCTTCCGCCACTGCTTTTTCTTTGTTAGCGCGGTCATTCGTTATTAGGAGCACTTGCAGGTTTTTGATATTTGCAGATTTCTGTAGATGTTTATTATACCATTTTGCCGCAGTCCGAATTGCTCTGTCATTTCGGTCGTTTGCATTTTCCCCCTGTTCTTGCTCTATGTAAGTCTCTCTGTGATGACAACACAATATATTACTTATCACTCTCTTATCAATCATCAAGTACCAAAATCACATTCATCTTAGTTTCTCGCATATGGATTAAGCACAGACTTCTGTACTGAACTCCCATTTGCAAAGCTGCGCCGGATCAAAATAAATATTCGGGATATTATTTGCTAAATTGCACATAAATAGCCTTTAAAGGGATTGCTGACATTTTAGACGTATATCCAAACTGAAGCAACTTGTAATAAAGACACAAGACTGGAGCAAATGTATAAGATATATCTACTTATTACAGTGAAGAGCAGCGCTGCTGAAGAAAAAGGGCGCGCCAGTGGCTGCGATCAAATAACCCCAGGAAAATAGTAAGAAGAATTCCATGATACTACTGAACGTCTCTCTGGGAGTGTCATGGAGATTTTTCTTACAGGAGCTATTTGGGGGATTTAGCTAAATCTTGGAAAACCTATTTAAAATAATCGTGTTACAAATGTCATATCCCACAATCCCAGCCAATGCATTCGAAGGCGGTTTCCAGGATTTAGGATGGGCCATTAATATCCAAATGGTGGGGGTCCGACTTCTGGCACCCCTGTTATAGGGGCTCGATGAAAGCTGCAGCCTCTTCATGGTATACCAAGACTGGGGATGAGCGAATCGACTTCGGATGAAGCATCAATGGGACGGCTCCTTCCTGTTCAAGCGAGAAGGAGGGATCCGTCCCACTGAAGTGAAGAGTTGTAATTACACGGCTCACCGCTGAAATTGTGTTTGGTGAGCAGGTAAACAGTGAAGAGAAGGCAGCACTCGTAAGAGCGCTGCGTTCTCTATAAGCAGCTGATCGGCGGGGGTGCCGAGTGTCGGACCCCCGCCGTCCTGATGTTGATTACCTATCCTGAGGATAGGTCATCAATATAAAAAGCAGACAACCCCTTTAACTTCTATAATAAGATTCTCTCCTTATACTGTTAAGGCTGGGTTCACACGGGCGTCATGTTTGACGCCCGATAAGAGGCGGGTGCGTTGGGGGAAAATGCGCGATTTTTCAGCGCGAGTGCAAAGCATTTTAATGCGTTTTGCACGCGCGTGTGAAAAATCGGCATGTTTGGTACCCAGACCCGATGCCGGACTTCATCACTGAAGTCCAGTTTCGGGTTGAGTTTTCTTTATATTTTATTATTTTCCCTTATAACATAGTTATAAAGGAAAATAATAGCATTCTAAATACAGAATGCTATGTTAACAGGGCAATAGAGGGTTAAAAATAAAAAATAAATTAACTCACCTCCTTCCATTGATCGCATAGAAGATGTTCCTTGCACCTATCTTCATATCTGTTGGTTGAAGGACCTTCGGTGACGTCACTGGGTCACATGGTCCAATCATGGAAGCTTTTAATTGGACCATGTGACCCAGTGACGTCACGGGAAGGTCCTTTACCCAGTAGAATGAAGAATAATCCCGGCACCTATGCGATCAGGAGGTGAGTTAACTTTTTTTTTAACCCTCTCTTCCCCTTTTTACATAACATTCTGTAATTAGAATGCTATTATTTCCCCTTATAACCATGTTATCAGGGAAAATAATAAAGATCGGGTCCCCATCCCGATAGTCTCCTAGCAACCATGCGGGAAAATCGCACCACATCCGCAGTTGCTTGCGATTTTCCCGCAGCCCTATTCACTTCTATGACGCCTGCGTTGCGTGAAAAACGCAGAATATAGAGCATGCTGCGATTTTCACGCAACGCAAAAGTGATGCAGGAAAATCACCGCTCATGTGCCCAGCCCCATAGAAATAAATGGGTCCAGATTCAGTGCGGGTGCAATGCGTCCTCCTCACGCATTGCACCCGCGAGGAAATCACGCCCGTGCGAATGCAGCCTTAAGGCATACCTAAACTTTTATCATGATTTATTTTTCCATTATTGGGGCAGGGAAATACGTGCATACGTGTAGAAACACACACTTTTCCTTCATAAAATATATTACAAAGTTCACTATAATCAGCTATACTAGTGAATTATGATAATTAAAAAATAGCATAGCAATGCTTTACGTTTATGACAACCTGTATCTGCTGTTCCATAACCAATGTCCTGGATTCTGCGGATGGTGGGGCACAATAAAAGTCATAATCCAACATTGTCCTTCTCTGTAACTGTATCACTTTCACTCATGAAGGAATTGTGCTAATAAATAACATTAAGAAATATATATATATATATATATATATATATATATTACACACACAGTTTGGATAGATACAAAAGTAGCATTACCCCTTCATGGGCACAGCCATGAGATGTCTTAGTAAATCCTATCAATTTGGATGGAACACACTTGTAATCTATATGTCTCTTCTCATGGGGAAAAACAATCTAACAATTTTGCTTTCTGACGATCACATTGGAGAAATGATTGTTTTTACGCCCCCCATAAAAATATACAACTGTCTGAGATATACCCCAAATGTATCCAATATCTAATACACCTTCCACTAGCCGAGGCCTGTGGCTCCATATCACAAGTGCTCTTTAGAATTACCGATGGTGTTCGTTGGTGAACGTATAGAAGTACTTCTCCGGATTAGTGGTCAGATCTCTTATTCTCTTGTATACGGGTGCACTGCGGCGCCGCACTTCCTGGACAACCGTCTGCAATAGTATCACATTTTGGATGACAGGGTCCTCTAGGATGTCGATCTAAAGAAGAACATGAAAAAAAGCCTTCTAATAAAACACTTACAGAAATGAGAACCAATAACCTATTCAGAGAATATTAACCCTTTCATGACTGGGAGCATTTTAAGCCTTCACAAACATTCTAAAGGTGTTTTTTGTGTGTGTGTACCTCACTTTTTTTAAGCAACACATGGGGCTTTCTTATTATTTAAAATAGCGGGTATCACTTACAGGTTTTAAAGGGATATTCCCGTTTTAAAAAGTAATCCATCTCCATAGCCATCTCCAAAACCCCAATAGATATGAATGGAGTGACTGCGCGCATGCCTGACCGACTGCTTCGTTAATTTCTGGGGGCTCCATGGGGATTGGGACCCCTGTTCTCATGATAGGTGGGAGTTCCAGCGGTAGGACCCCCACCGGTCTAATAGATATCCCCTATCCTGTAGATAAGTGATAACTTTATATAAACAGAATACCTCTTTAATTGGGCAGACAATTATTTTAAAGGGGTTTTAACTGACCATTTGTAACTGATGGCCTATCCTCTGGATAGGTCATCAGCATCTGATCGGTTGGGGTCCGACATCCAGGACCCCCACCGATCAGCTGTTTGAGAAAGCCCTGGCCTTCTCGCAACTTACCCTAAGCCAGTGACGACATGACCATTAGCCCCTTAGCTGCTCCTAGGCCAGGGGTAGGCAACCTTTTGGCTCCCAGCTGTTGTGAAACTACAACTCCCAGCATGCATAGTTGCTCTGCTCTTCTAGGAACTTACATAGAAATGAATGGAGCATGCTGGGAATTGTAGTTTCACAACAGCTGGGAGCCGAAGGTTGCGGATGCCTGTCCTAGGCCATGTGACTGATGGTTGTAAGGTCACTGGCCTACGGTAATTGCAAGAAAGCTGCAGCCTTCTCAAACAGCTGATTGGTAGGGGTCCCGGGTGTCAGACCGCCACTGATCAGATGCTGATGAGCTCTTCAGAGGATAGGTCATCAGTTACAAAGAGTCTAAGGCAATATTTACATGTGTAGATAATTGGGCAGATAATCAGGAACGAACCATATGAAGGTGCAGCTAATCACCCGACGAACGAGCGAAAGGTCTGTTCATCGGGCGAAACTGTTGTTCATGCCGGCACCTAAATGATCACTTCTGGGCAGCAGATCGTGTCATCTAAACAGTGATCTGCTGCCCAGAAACTATGAGATGAATGTAAATGCAGCGCTTCACCTCCACTTAATGAGCAGCCGACTCGAGAAGGAACGCTTCCCCATAATCTGCTGCTCCCCTGCACGTGTGAATGTGCCTTTAGATACTGCCTCTGCACATGGACAATAATCATTCAAGGACAGAAATGTTCGTATTTTTTTGTTTTAAAAAAAAGAACAATGGGGCCACAGGCGAGCAGAGAAGACATTTTCTACGTGCCCCTGTATACAGATAACAGAGTTTCTAAGCAATCGCCCAATTACAGAAGCAGGGCTTATCTGTTAGTTCCGTTCCCTGTCACCATGTAGGATCGGGGTGTCAGCCTGTTCCGGCAGATCGCACTGGGCGAAAAAGCACACATCATCTACGGGGTTCAAGCACATGGACCATGCCAGGGGGCTGGTAATTGACATGAGGGAGGCAGGAAGGGGTTAAGAAAATACTAAAATCCACATGTAATGACCAAATAAAAACGCGGAAGAGAAAAATGTAAGAAGCAGCACCACTAAGATGGGGAGGTGGCCTGACTCACCTGGTGCAGCAACACATTGGTGTCAGGCAGTATGTAGTGGGGGCGTTCACACAGAGAACTCTCCAGGACCGGCTCCATCTGCAGCACCGGGCTCTCCTGCTGGCACTCATCGCATCCATGGCACCCGCAGGTGATGTCGTCCCTCAGGTAATGCTCTCTCACGACTTTTAAGATGCCGCCAGAGCGAGTCTTCTTCATGAACGTCTTTGACTTTAACATTTTTCTTTTCTGGTTCTAATAATGATAAAACAAGTGACAGCTAATTGTAACTCCAGCTTACTAGTCCTAGCAATAGGCAGACTAGCCACAGGCCAACTGGCACTAGCCAACTCAGAGCCTGACACTAGCCACAGGCCACCTAGCACTAGCCAACTCAGAGCCTGGCACTAGCCACATGCCACCTAGCACTAGCCAACTCAGAGCCTGGCACTAGCCACAGGCCACCTAGCACTAGCCAACTCAGAGCCTGGCACTAGCCACAGGCAACCTAGCACTAGCCACCCCTGAGCCTGGCACTAGCCAAAGGCCACCTAGCACTAGCCACCCCTGAGCCTGGTACTAGCCACAGGCCGCCTAGCACTAGCCACCCCTGAGGCTGGCACTAGCCACCCCTGAGCCTGGCACTAGCCACCCATGAGCCAAGCACTAACCACAGGCCATCTGGCACTAGCCACAGGCCACCTGGCACTAACCACCCCTGAGCCTGGCACTAGCCACAGGCCACCTAGCACTAGCCACCCCTGAGCCTGGTAGCACACCAGACACTAGTACATTACCTTTACTCTACTATAGAAAAGGCATCCGCCACAGCTCACACGTTTCCTCTCAGCCCAGCACTGCGCATGCTCAATACCCACGTGCAGAAACAGGAAGTGGTCACACAGGAACCAATCCGGACCACTGCTGCTCAAAACGAGATGTGACCCGCAAACCCGGAAGTATCTGGCGTATGGGTTAGAATAAGCTTATTTCGGCTCTTGAACACTGGAGTGTATAGTATTTATGATGAAATATATAGAATGCGGAGTCATTTTTCTTTCCTTTATGTCGTATCGCCGTATAATGCATGTAAAGCGCGAGCATAAGAGTACAGTAGTTTGACAGGAGTACAGAGGGGCGGGGCTACGGTGCGCAGGCGCAGCTCAGGCCGGTTCAGTTGTGTTGTGCTCAGTGAGGCGGTTATAGCGGCGCCAGAGAGCTGAGGAAGAGTCGGGTATGTAGTAGTGTCTGTTCGTACATGTAGTTGTACGGCTATCGTCCTGTACAGTACTAATGCTTTATGTAACTGCAGGTCTCTGACTATCCCCTGTCCCCTAATCTCCTGCTCTTCACACACTGTATGAGTATGACCTGTAAAACTACAAGTCTCAACATGGCCTGCCAGCCTGTGTATTTAAAGGGGTATCTCATTTCAGCTAATTGCATTTATCATGTAGGCACTTACTAATGTATTGTCATTGTCCGTATTGCCTCCTTTGCTGGCTGGATTCATTTTTCCATCACATTATATATGGCTCGTTTCCATGGTTACCACCACCCTGTAATTCATCAGTGTGGCTGTGCTTGTACCACATAAGAAAAAGCACTAGCCTATGTGAGCTCCCATTGTCCCGGCCACCAGAGAGGCCGGCACCTTTTACTATAGTGTGCAAGCACGACCACGATGCTGGAGTGCAGGGTGACTTAACCATGGAAACAACCAGTGTATAATGTGATGGAAAAATAAATCCAGCCAGCAAAGGAGGCAATATGGATAATCACAATACATTAGGCCTCTTTCAGACTTGCGTTCTGAGGATTCCACGGGTACTTCCGACTGCCGGATCTGTAAGAACACAAGTTGCCTGAAAGCATTTTAAGACTGATCAGGATCCTGATCAGTCTTCAAAATGCTTTCAGGTTACCATGGCAGCCAGGACGCTACTGAAGTCCTGGCTGCCATGGTACTCCGTAGCAGTGTACTTACCTGTGCTGCGGCTGCCGGGCGCTCCTTCATGACGTCACAGGTCCCTGCGGCGCATAGATCAATGTGCCGCTCGGACCTGTGACGTCATTAAGGAGTGCCCGGAGGCCGCAGCGCAGGTAAGTACACTGCTGCGGAGTACTTACCATGGCAGCCAGGACTTGAGTAGCGTTCTGGCTGCCATGGTAAACGATCAGAACCCCAGCTTACACTGGGGCCCCGATCGGAACTGCTGCTGCGCATGCGCGGATCTAAACGTCGGATCCGGCGATGCGCTGAAACGACGTTTAGCTTAAAGGGGTTCTTCACTTTGTTACAACTGATGATCTATCCTCAGAATAGATCATCAGCATCTGATCGGCCGGGGTCTGACACCCGGGACCCCCGCCGATCAGCTGTTTGAGAAGGCATCGGTGCTGCAGGAGCGCCGCGCCCTTCTCACTGTTTAGCGCTGCTGTTGAGTGAACAGAGCTTAGCCTCGCCCACGCTACTTGATACAAGTCGTGACGTCACTGGGCGGGGCGCAAGCAGCGATAAACAGTGAGAAGGCCGCGGCGCTCCTGCAGCACCGCTGCCTTCTCAAACAGCTGATCGGCGGGGGTCCCGGGTGTCAGACCCCGGCCAATCAGATGCTGATGATCTATCCTGAGGATAGATCATCAGTTGTAACAAAGTGAAGAACCCCTTTAATGCCGGATCCGGATTAATGCACTTCAATGGGCATTAATTCTGGATCCGGCGTTACGGCATGCCTTCCGGATTTTTGGACGGAGACAAATCCGCAGCATGCTACGGTTTTGTCAATGTCCAAAAAACGTTCACATACTGAACGGAAGACATCCTGATGCATCCTGAACGGATTGCTCTCCATTCAGAATGCATTAGGATAATCCTGATCAGTATCTTTCCGTCCTAGAGCCCCGAGGACGGAACTCTAGGACGGAAAGCAAAAACGCTGATGTGAAAGGGGCCTTAGTAAGTGGCTTGTATAAAAGGGGTTCTTTGGGCTTTTACTATTGATGACCTATTCTCAGGATAGGTTATCAATTTCAGATCAGCGGAGATCCGACACTCCCGCCGATCAGCTGTATGAAGGGAAGGCGCACGCAGTATGTGCCGTCTCTCTTCCTTCCAAAACAGAGATTTCCCATCTCAGAAACTGTTCCCCATGGCAAATTGGTGCAGATTTATAGAACAGATTTTTATTTTGCTGAGCTTTCTCCACATCTGCTGTATGTGTAATTGACGCCTACAGCTCCTGATTTCCCAGTCACAAGTATCAGATGATGAAAAGACTTTAGCAGGTAATCCGCAGTGTGAAAGAGAGCCAAGCCCCGTTCCGGACAGCAGAGACACAGAGCAGTGACATGATTGATAATGCTCTGTGCCTTTCTGTGACCTTTTTGCTACAAAATCACGGTGACAACTTTATCTCACTGTGATTTTGTAGTAAAAAGGTCACAGAGAGGCAGGGAGCAGTATCTATCATGTTAGTGCTCCGTGTCTCTGCTGTCCGGAACGGGGCTTGGCACTCTTTCACGCAGCGGATTACCCGCACAGCTTCCGCTCGTGTGAAAGAGCCCTTAGGGTCTTCAGGATGGGATATATCAGATAGGGTGGTCTGACTACTGAGACTTTGCTACATTTGAACTCTAGACTCCGAGGCTATCAATATCAGATTGGTGGGGATCTGACTCTTGGCCTTCCTGCCGATCAGCAGTGTGAATGGGCCATGGAGCTTCAGCCCCTTCACTCTTTTCTTTGGTCTCTACATGGGATTGCTGGATACTTAGCGGAGGCTGCTCTGTGTAATGCAGCGTTGTCCCATTTACTTCTCCGGGGCAGGGGACAGGCCATCCAAATTGTGATCTGAGAGAACCCTTTAATGTATTGAATATTGTGAACTCGGACAACCCCTTTAGTCTAATGAGCGTCATTTTCCATTCGCCTTATGTAGATACTGATTATGTCTCGGAAAATGAGCAGGAAAGTGAACATCTCCAGCTCCCTGGAGTCTGAGGACATCAGCCTGGAAACGACGGTGCCCACAGATGACATTTCCTCATCCGAGGAGCGAAACGGTTCTCCTAAAATCACTCGACAGCTGATTGAAAGGAAGGAGCTTCTTCACAATCTTCAGCTTCTGAAGATCGAGCTGTCCCAAAAGAACCTGATGATTGACAACCTGAAAGGAGAATACCTGACCAAGGTATGTTATTCCAGTCCACCGCTGTCCTGTGAAGGCGTCAGAAAATTAGAGAATAGAGCGGCTGACTAATTGACCAACACTAAAGACATAAGGGGCGTTTTAGATGCCTGTGCTGGCGATGGATCCGTCACAGTTATGAAGAGGCACAGGCCTCCCCATGACTTCGGCGCATCTAGTGCCAGTTCTAAATGTAAGGCATCTTCCGAGCTGTCTTACATTTAGACCATTTTCTACGCCTGAAATAGGCCTAGGAAATGATGAATGAGACGGGCCCACCGGCCCATCCCCTTCCACGCCACGCCCACAATTCTAAACCTGGCATGAGCGGGGGAAGTCGCAGATAACCGTAGTGCTTCTATCTGTGCCTGAAATACTCCTAATCTAGATGTATTTCAGCGTGATAAATGACCCCCTAAATGTGATCGATGTAAAGTTTTGCCCTGATCTGGCCAGCATTCTGCTATGGATTGGGATTCTGGTCAGTAAAGGGATGAACATCGGAAATTTGTCTCCCCTGCAAGTAGCATCATTCACCATCATTGCTGCACATGGATACATCATTGTCTGACCAAATGCTATATTTGTCAGCCACAATGATCACTGAAACCAAGTCCTGACCTGAACACATCTCCATAGGTCAGGCTGCTCCTACACATAAGAACAAAGCCAGCGAACCTGCTAATGTTGTGTGCCTTGGGGGGGGGGGGGGGTCTGGAGGAATAGTTGTTGGGAAGGGGGGGGTGGCCTCCATAAGAATCAGTTCACTGCCATAGAAATAAAGATTAGCAGTTTGGACAAAACGTTGACTGCAGGGGTTCTTTCCACTGAAGATTACACTGAAGACTAAGGGTCTTTTCACACTAGCGTTTTTCTTTTCCGGCATACAGTTCCGTTGTCGGAGCTCAATACCGGAAAATAACTGGTCAGTCACATCCCCATGCATTCTGAATAAAGAGAAATCCGTTCAGGATGCATCAGGATGTCTTCAGTTTAGTATGTGAACGTTTTTTAGACGGGGAAAACACCGCAGCATGCTTCGGTATTATCTCCGTCTAAAATTCCAGAACACATGACGGAATGCCGGATCCGGCATTAATTCCCATTGACTTGTGTTAGTGTCGGATCCGGCATTACAAATACCGCAACGACGGACCCGTCCTTCCGGTGTGCGCATGTGCAGTCCTTCAATACTGTGAAGAAAAATCAAGACGGATCCGTCTCTCTGCCTGAAAATGAAGAGACGGATCCGCACTTGCAGTGCATTTGTGAGACGGATCCGGTTGTCATGCGGTATGGCGACAGAACTACCTGCCGGGATCCTCACACCGCAAGTGGGAAAGTAGCCCTAGAAATGTATATGGAATCCATGCACTCCAGAGAAAGTCTCTCTAGTGGAGGGGTTGGCCTTGAATATGATCCCCCATCAGCCTCCCGATATCCTAATAGAAAAACCAGGATCTGGCTCTAGTGATCAGTGAGGTCCCCAGCAATCAGTCATTTATCATCTATGGGTGACCTTGATGGGGCGCCTCCATTGAACTGGTTGGAAAAGTTCCGTTTTTTTTTCCCACAGCCTGGATCGCAGCGGATCAGACAGACACAAGCCGGATTTATTGTATGCTTGATAATATTTTAATCGCTATTATTTCCATTTTAAATCTAGCTGATCTTTTATTTATTAAAGGTGTTTTCCAAGTTACTAGAGAGGTCCGCCAAGAACGAAATAGTCAAATAATAACGCAATTACATATACTTGCTTATTTCATCTTCCGCCGCTTCAAGCTCCGCCATGCTGTTAGTCGCTCATGGGCTTTCATTGTTTTACATGCCTGCGGTAGCCCATCACTGACCTCAGTGGTCGTGTTCCATGTACTGCTGAGACCAGTGATTGGTTTCTGTGCGGTGCCCGTGCTACACAGGAACGTCATCGCTGTAGTCAGGAAGATGACGTCATAGGATCAGCGATGCGGATGTAGGCAGCAGGGTGAAATAGGCGAGTATAGGCGCTCTTATTTTCTAAGTATTCCTCCCTGGGAGGAGGGGGGATGTTTATAACGTGGACAGCCCCCTTTAACCTCATAAGACTTTGTTCCACACCTGATTTGTCCCCCTCCTCACGCATTGGAGATAGCACAGCATGTATGTAGGGTTTAAGTGCTGGTCCTGTCTGCTCCCATTATTTACATTCTTCTGCTCCTATAATGGAGCTGAATGATAGAAATAATATTGCAGGTGTGAACACGGCCTTATTTTAGTGGCAGGCTAATAGCAGGCCTGCTTTCAGTGTCTTGCAGTAATGCAGACTAGTCCATCCCTTGCATTTCTAATGATTGTTCTGCCCCATAGATTGAGGAGCTTGAAGAGAAATTGAACGACACAGTTCATCAGAAACAGTTGCTGACTTTAAGACTTGAAACACAAACCAAAATCCAACAGGAAGATACAAGGTAAGATCTCATTTAAAGGGGATTTGTCACCGACATTTTTTTCTGCCAGTTAAAACCAGATAGTGACACACAACCTTTTTTCCCAATCTGTTTTTATTTTCTGATTACAGATTTTTTTTAATTCTATTCCCTAAACATGATTATGGGGGCGGCCATCTTGCCTGACCTGTTCTTAACAGCGCTTAGAAAGCATTAAAAAAAAAAACTTTCCGGCAGCCCCATGGGCCATAGACACAATGTTCAGGAGGGGACCTAACTGACCTCTATGGGAGAGTTTTCCTGGCATGCTCTGTGCCCTGTGCCGAGGTCAGGAGGGAGTAGATAAGCCGTGATATCACCTATTGTGACTGGCGGATCCTGTGTTATCTATATATAGGAGATATCTGTCACTCTAATCCTGCCTGTAATGATAAGGCCCCTTTCACACTTGCGTTTTTCCTTTCCGTCCTAGAGTTCCGTCTTCGGGGCTCTAGGACGGAAAGATACTGATCAGGATTTATCCTAATGCATTCTGAATGGAGAGAAATCCGTTCAGGATGCATCAGGATGTCTTCCGTTCAGTATGTGAACGTTTTTTGGACGTTGACAAAACCGCAGCATGCTGCGGAGTTGTCTTCGTCCAAAAATCCGGAAGACATGCCGTAATGCCGGATCCGGAATTAATGCCCATTAAAGTGCATTAATCCGGATCCAGCCTTAAGCTAAACGTCATTTCGGCGCATCGCCGGATCCGACGTTTACCTTTTTCTGAATGGTTACCATGGTAGCCAGGACGCTAAAGTCCCGGCTGCCATGGTAAAGTGTAGTGAGGAGCGGGGGAGCAGTATACTTACCATCCGTGCGGCTCCCGGGGCGCTTCAGAGTGACGTCAGGGCGCCCCATGCGCATGGATCACGTTATCCATGCAAATGGGGCGCTCTGACGTCATTCTGGAGCGCCCCGGGAGCCGCACGGACTGTAAGCGTCTTTAATAGCGTCCTGGCTGCCATAGTAACACTGAAAGCATTTTGAAGACTGATCAATCTTCAAATGCTTTCAGGTCACTTGCGTTGTTACGGATCCGGCGGGCATTTCCGGCGACGGAAGTGCACGCCGGATCCTAACAACGCAAGTGTGAAAGAGGCCTAATGCAGTAGAGTGATCTGTACAGACCATGCAGTGGCGACCATTATTATTCTTAGTGGCCAGTAGGAAAACTGCAGGATTTTTTGTTTAACTATAGATATTTTCATGGAGAATTAAAAATGACATTGGCAAAAATTGTTTAAAAACACCTTAAAGGGGTATTCCCATCTCAGACAATGTGGGCATATCACTAGGATATGCCCCCATTGTCTGATAGTTGCGGGTCCCACCGCTGGGACCTGCACCTACAATGAGAACGGAGCGGGGAAATGTACGTAGGGTGCATGCGCAGCCGCCCTCTGCCCCATAGAAATGAATGGGAGCATGGGCCATTCACTTCTACGGGAGCAGCGCTTGGTGGTGGACAGATCCCGGGAAATCCGGGGTCCTCCAGCCACAGCTCTCCCCGCTCCGTTCTCATTGTAGGTGCAGGTCCCAGCGGTGGGACCCGCACCTATCAGACAGTGGGGGCATATCCTAGTGATATGCCCCCATTGTCTGAGATGGGAAAACCCCTTTAAGCATAAAAACACGATAAGTCTTTTTCTGGTGACACGTTCCTTTTAGCAAACTTTCTGCCAAGGACATATGTCATACATCATGAATTACTGTAGATAGAATTAAAGGGCTAGAGCTCAGATCTGATATCCTAACAATTCAAATGATGCGCAACATTTGAGGCACACCGCTCATTAATATATTTTATTAATTTACATAGCACCAGCATAATCCGCGGCCCCGTACGTACGTTATGTTCACTCACTCCCCACATTGTAACTTTTATATTAACCTGTTCATTTTTGGGGAAGAAAACCTAAGTACCCCGAGGAAACCCAGGAAGAGACATACAGTCTCCATTCAGATGTTGGGATTGGTCGGCTTTGAACCCAAGACCACATCACCTTTTCTCAGTGTAGAAGCAATCAGTCTTCTAGGATATATTATACTGTTGGAGTTTTATAATGCTGCTTTGTAGAAGGTAGATATGGTTTGCAGTACATTAAAAGTAGGCTCCAAACATGATGTGTGATCACGGGTATCGCTGAGATAATTGGTCAGTTTTACAGACATCAAAACCTAGTTACCCTGAGGTCACACAATACTTTACATAGCAGTGGTCGTATCTGAGACACCCTGCATGTTTTATGATCTGTGACCCCCTAATGAGTAAGACTGGGGATCTTGTGCTGGGACCAGCATTGCTCATGGTTGAGTATTGTGAGTAGTGAACTCTTCAACAACCTTTCTACCTAGTTTTATCCGTTTTACTATAGTTTAAGTGTTTTCTTTATTGGCTGATAATTAGCTTTATTTGCTCGGTGCCCTTTCGTCTGTAGGGCACAGCAAGGTCTCCATCATGGGGTCCTCTATTTCAGTGGGGCCACAGTGTAGGGTGACAATAGGGCCAGTGTTAGTTACTTTAGGTCTGCCTCTACTTGTGAGCGCCGCTCTGGTTCCCAGTTTTAATTGACATCCGGGGTGATTATGATCGTGGTACCGTTGTCTTCTTGGATTCTTTTCCATCATCCTCTCACCTGATTAAATGGTATATTATTTTCCAGGTTCGATGATAATGGTTTAGGATGCCAAAGGTATGAGCCTGGACCTTTATTATTCGGATGTTTTGTGTCTCTAGCCATCTGCTTGGGTCAGGCTTTCAGGCACAAATGTGATTTTTTTTTTTTTGCAAAATGTTATGCTTTTATGCAAAAGTGCACAAAGGCACTATGAGTGTATAGCGCTGTGTGGCATTTTCACAATGAGCCAGGTGTCCTGGCAGCAAAAGGGGTTAATTAGTACTTTTGGGGTAGGGTTTGCCAATTTTAAGTGTCTTCTCATCCGAATAGGCAGCCATTAGATGCCCACAGATGACGGGCACTGTTCTCCACATGCTGTCCTGTTCTCTCTGTAAAAAAATCTGTGGAACAACCAGTTACGGCTTCGTACAGCACTGGACTGATTGACCATTTGGGAGTCTGGGTGAGAGGAGGACAACCCCATAGAGAACTGCCATGGCAGCAGCAGTTCCGGAAGTATAATTGTCACATCAGAATTTTAGAGTTTTTAGATAGAAGAATGCCCATTGGGAAAAGTAAAAGTTCACTATGTTGTAAAGCAGACTGCAGATGGGTTCTTTGGGCGTTCCCTCAGGGTAGGCCATCAATATGTGATCAGTGGAACGTCCAGGCCCTGCCAATTGGCACAATGAAAGGGCGGCATCCCCTTAAATGTTAACGTACACACAACGACCCGTCCAATTTCCCCTTTTACTAGTTTCCGAGTATGCTGAAATGACTAAATCTTCCTGGACATAGGTATGTATGTATTTCATGTGTATGGTTTCAGGAAAAATAATTCTCTTCTGCGTGTCTAGAAGGAGTTCTGTGTCCTGAACACTGACGGGGGACTTTATCATCAGGGGAACATTTGAAGTTTTTCTTCAGTCTGCCTTGTCTTACTTTATACCACATTTATCAAATGTCTCATGTTATTTGATAAATATGTCCCTTCCTTAAACCTAACACGTTTGTCAGTTTTCCTGCTCCATCCTCCTACTGGAGTGAGATTGTGACTCAGTGATAAATCTGGAGTGACGCTCATTAACATAGCTAACACGGGTGGTGTAAAAATGCAAAAGCCCTATTTTGCAACTTTTTGAAGCCAGAATTCCGGAGTGGAGGGATGATAAATTAGGGTCTTCATTTCTATGATACTAAATATTCTACAAGCTTGCCAGTGACGCCATTTATAGCGAAAATGTCACCATGACAGATTTGACAACTAACCTAAAGGGTTTTCCGGGAGTAAAATATTAATGACATATCCTCGGGAGCTGAAATCGGGTTCCACCTCCCAGCATTCTCGCCAATCAGCGGTTTGTGAATGCTTTGTTGCTCTGTTGAGCACTGGGGCCTCTTCCTAGGCCTGTGATGTGAAGTCCATTGGTCACGTGGCCTATGTGCAGCGCAGTCCCACAATATATGGCACTGTGCTTGGTATTCATTCTTTAGCTGTTACCCTGCTGCAGACTCCATCCCTATTTTTCCGTTTTTCCTGAGCTGGTTGGTGGAGATTAGCTGTTATGATGTCTCCAATAGACTGCTCCCTGAGGCTTCTTTCACCCGAGCGAGTTTTTTCGTCTGGATACGATGCATGTAGTGAACGCATGTCATCCGGACTGAATCCTCACCCATTCATTTTAATGTTTCTGTGCACATTTTCCACGCGTCATCTCTGCGTTCAGGAAAAATGGCAGCATGTTCTATATTGTTCATTTTTCATGAAGCCCTGACTCCATCGAAGTGAATGTGGCTTGCGTGAAAAACGGAAGGCATCCGGATGCAATGCCCTGATTGGCCCTAGGAGATGTAGATTGTTATTCTTTATTTTTTCTTCATGTGCGTGAAAAATACAACAAAACTGCATCCGTGTGGAAACAACGCACACACTGAGAGCAATAGCAGACCAAACTTATTGAACTTACTCGCAAAACCATCAGTTTTTCCCTGAACTGATCCTGACACAATCTATATCACTTGTGTGAAAGAGGCCTAAGGCTACCTGCACACGTTGCGGATTCTGCGCGTATTTTCTGCGCAGATGCTCGTACGGAAAAACAGCTAAATAATACAGTATTTGCAAAGTAAATGAGCTCAGACAAATGTTATGTGCACTTTGCATTTTATTTCCGTGCGAACATTGACCTGCCGTGTGGACTTTTTGAGCGTATTTCTTTCGTGGATTTCAGCCTTGCAAAACTGCATCAACTCCGCAAGTTACACATGAAAATTTTGGTGTGGAAACACTGAGAAATCTGCACGGAAATTTGTGCGGAACTTCTGTTTGCAAATATTCCCCCATGTGCAGGTACCCTGACTCGGAATTATCATAGGGCACATTATAGAAATGACTGAACAACACTTATATGAATAAGCTTCTTGAAATGTAACACTGGACAGGGTTGTGGAGTCAGCACGCCAAACTTCCAACTCCTCTGTTTTTCCACTCTCTGACTCCAGATCCAACCAAAATGGCTATACGTAAAAAGCGAAACCATTTTGTATTAAATTCCTCTGGATCAACCTGCAGGATGACCGGCCGAACTGGATGGACAAATGTCTTTTTTCGGCCTCATATACTATGTTACTATGTAATTCGGCACCCAGGGTGAAATGTGTGAATTTACACTTCGCACACCCTGTATCATTGTATATCACTTGTCATCATATGTATATGTAGTTCCCTTTAGCTCTATTCATTGTACTTTGTCGGCGATCACATCTTCTATGTGGCACATAGAAGTACATCCGCCTGTGTAAGCAGAGATGTGCTGCTGGCAGTCAGTGAATATATATGTGGATCGCTCGTCCTCATACAGAGGAGATGGCTGCTGTATGTAAATGCTGTTCAACAATCGGGCAATGATCGGGAAGGGACGGTTCGGTCACAATCATCGCCTATGCATCGGCCTGTGTAAAGGGGCCTTTAGGCTAGGGATGTTTCTATCATTACGAGGAATGATTTAGCGAGTCTTTTACATTCAGAAGACGTTCCATTACACGAAACAGTATTTGCTAAATATATTTTCTTCTGTTTGCACGTTACTGTGGCCCCCTGCCCATTCGTCCCTAGAGGATTAGTTAGGATTCGATTTCTGATTAGTTGAGGGGATTTGGTGGCGACTAACGATCCACGTTTGTTGTTAGATCGCTGTATGTTATTACATGTGACAATTTCTGAAATTCGAACGATTATCCAAAGATTTATGCGATAATCGCTCCATAATAGGCCCTTAAGGGAGAGGAGGGAACAAAGGACAGGTGATAGCTGATTATCTATTGCTGCTTCTGCACCCTCATTATCACCGTTTTTCGATAGATATGGGTCCAGGCTTGATAGGATGTAGCATTTATATGATTTTATTTTCTGAACTTTGCTAAATTCCTATGAAAGTGAAAATGCAACAAGTTCTGCATTGTGCTGTATTATATAATAGTTACCATATTTTCACCGTATAAGAGACACCCAGGTTTTAGAGGAGGAAAATAAGAAAAAAATATTTTTCATCAGACCTCAGCTCAGACCCCCAGTGTTAATCAGTCCTCAGAACAGACCCCCAATTTAATGTCCCCCAATCAGACCTCAGATCAGACCTCCATGAAAATGACCCCCATGCTCAGATCAGACAAAAAAAAATCAACTTACCTCTCCTGCTCCGGACGCCGCCACCGCTCCTCACATCCACTGCTCTTCTGTGCGCACTCACAGCGTAGGACCAGGCGGTGAGAACTGAGCCCGGGGAGTGCCGCATTCACCACTTACCTGTCCTCATGTACTTATGAACTCTTCAATAATGGAAGCTCTCAGTATTCACCCCATAAGACGAAAAATACGGTAATATTTATTTAGAAGCTGGAGTTGGATACAGCGCATTTCTACCAACTCCACCCAAAAATGACTGACTCCACAGCAGTGACACCATCCGCTATTATCTACAGCAGCCTCTGCGTGCGTCTCTCCTTCTCTTTCGGTCTGCTCCTCATCTCCTGTTATTTGAGCCTTCTTCCACCATTTAAGTAGGCAAAAGAAGCGAAATGTTCATGAAATGAACACATAAGAGGGAGACATCAAACCTAGTGCAGGTAACAATCAGGCTGCTTCTTCCATTTTCCAAACAGTCTCTGGAGAGTGAGAGCTTAAATCTGATTGGCCGCTATGGACAACGAATGCAGTCTGGATAAAGCTCCTCCTAAATGTTAAGGTCATAAACTCAAAGGGGGACATTTATCAATCCCCTTGCCTTTCTGCCTTTTTTTGCCTTGGTTTTGGGACTTTTTAAGTGCCGTTCCAACTGCCATTTTTAAGCCTCCCTCGGCAGTTTTCAAAAAGGGGGTGTGGACTGGGCGGCACATTCATCTTTATATACGCCAGAATCTATGCACGTCGAGCTGCCATGGATTTCAGACTGGAGCACGGACTCAGAGGAGGGATGTCATTTATGGTCCTTCTAGACCAACATAGCACAGGTTGGTCTTGAAAAATCAGGGTCAAACCCGTGGTGCTGATAATCTATCAGATATGCTTAGATTTTCTTCTTAGCATGTTATTATTCAAGTCATTGCACGAAAGGGGTCATAAGATAAAATCCTTGTGTGTATCTGCTTTAAAAATCCTCATTTCAGTATAGCCAAGCTGTTGATAGGTGAGAGTCTGGCCTGTCTAGCACATACAACGTGCCTTGGAATCCCATGTGTTTAGCATGTTAGCCTTAGATCGTCTAGAATGCGTGAGGTGCGACTCTCCCCACGAAGAAGGTTTGCAGCCATTTACAGGAGAATCATTGCGCGGATTGTCTTTCCTCCCCCTCTCTTCTTCTGTTCTATTTCCTTTTTTTGATTGTGTATTGCTTTTTAATGTAGAATAATTACCAGCGCTTGTCTTACACTGTAACGTTCTATCTTTGTCTCGGTTCATTGTTATTCATTTTCAGATTAGAACATTCCCTTGGTAAATAACTACTGGAGATTTATTATTACAGATGGTGTTTCCAAGCATCATTTGGAAAGAGATGGAAATATTATTAGTTGCATTATGACACACCTGTCTTTTTTCCTTTTTGAGAAGCAGGCGACTTTTTGATTAATAATTGTGTTGCTAAAAGAGTCAATTAGAACATATCGAAAAGTAGTAGAAATACCATTACATTTCAAGTGAACTTGTGAGCTGTACTATGCTACCCTCACTGAGGACAGTGGTCCTACACTTCTGTGATGCAGTCAGTACTTTTATGGCACTGACATACCAATAGTGGTAGCCTACGACCTCTTATCCAATCCAGTACTGAGCCACGCCCCCTGCACTGATCACATGATGGTGACATCACCCCAGGTCCTCCGTGTTGTCCAAGGTTCGGGTTCATTGAAGAATCCCCTTATGGATTCCAAATGCCGTTATGGTCCGTGGTAGCGGAATCCATAACGGGGATGCTTGGATAACCCGAACCCGAATTTTGGAAAACGAACTTAAAACAGAAGTTCGCTCAACTCTACATACCAAGGTCCGCAGCTCCTGCCAGCGATGCAAGAGAGTTGAGTCCATTGCTGTTCGCTTTCCTCGTCCTCCTCTGCTTCCGGTCATAGAAAGGAAACCTGTCAATCATTGTCCTAGACAAGGGGGGACGGGGACAGCGAGCAGCATCAGACCCATCTCTCTTGCAGCGCTGCGGGCTTCGGCAAATGACAGACCCCTTACACTATGCTGCCCTCAGCAGATAGGTTTCTTTTAAAGGGGTTTTCCATGGCAATCATTTTATCTAAAACAGGGTTGAAATGAGTTAGAAAACATTCTTTACTCACCTCACTGATTCCCCGCTGCTGCCATTCGGATGCTGCTCCAATCTCTGCTGTTCTCCACTTCCTGGTCTGAGGCTCGACACACAGGACATGGCTTGGACTGCCCACTCAGGGTTTATATGTGAGACTTATTTCCAAGTCCAAGAACCAGACACCTCACTTCCAAGTCCTGGAACCAGCAAAGGCACTCATTCCATTCCCTGCTATGAAAAATTAAAGGGCAGCAAAGACACTCTACGGAAACAATACGCCCTGGATGGCACAGCAGTCTTATGTGTATTTGGCAAGGACTACCTACCTACTCTATTGAACCTATCATTAATTTTTACAAAAGAAACTCCCAAAGACTCAATTGTAATGGCTGATCTGCCAACCACCATTTCAACATGATAACATGTTTTTTGATCGGCCCTAAATTACAAGGAATTTCCAAAGTTACTGCAGTGTTGGCTTATTTAAAGGTTCTTATACTTTCAGATAACCTTTCAGAATAAGCAGCCATATGGATAAGCTGCTATAATGTCTCCCTATAGACTACACATTTAGACAGCAGATTCTACTCCCTAACTGTCTCTTACTCACTCAAAATCACCCAGAAGCAGCATATAGGACATTATATAGGAGTACTGGACAGTAATGACGTGACTAAGACCACCTGCACACGACCATATGTATTTTGCGGTCCGCAAAAAATACGGATGACGTCCGTGTGCATTCCGTATTTTGCGGAACAGAACATCTGGCCCTTAATAGAACAGTCCTATCCTTGTCCATTATGGGGACAATAATAGGACAAGTTCTATCTTTTAGTGGAACGGATATACGGAAACGGAATGCACACGGAGTACATTCCTTTTTTTTTTTAGATGAATGGTTCCGCAAACGGAACCTGCAAAAACGGAACGGACACGGAAAGAAAATAAGTTTGTGTGCAAGAGGCCTAAAGCAGTTGGGGTGAGATATAACACTATTAGCTCTAGCAGTGTCTGTCTCTTTGCTTCTATCTCAATTTTGCTCACTTGTCTGCCCCTCTCCATAAACTTCTGTGGGATGATGTAATCGGATCCTTCAGTGAGCAAGTGGCCCATCTGGGTCTCTGAAGATGGTTTTTATCACAAAATTCAGATAAAATGTTAGTTTTAGGAAAGGGTGGGAAGAAAAGAGCAAAGCATTATTCTCTGATTAGATATATTACAAATTTCCTTAAGTGTTCCCTGTATTATTGATTTGTGAAAAGTCAGTGACCATTTAACCATGCCATATGTAAAATATATCTTTTTTATAGAGAGTATTCACTAATCATTGTCATTCATTTTACTAGTGTTCCCACTTCATAGTTGGGCCCCATGGAGCAGAGCTAAAAAGCAACAGTGAAGAGACAGAATAGCTATTATATGTTGTATTTCTGGCCATGCGTGGCTCCATGCCTGTATCACAGTAATATAACATTTCCCATTGCATTTAGAAAACATCAAGAACAAATGAAGAAAGAAATGGAAACAATACTGTCCAGGCTCAAACAGTCAGAAGAAACAAATCGTCAGCTGAGAGAGCGTGCAGGGAGCATACGGCGTAGCTTACGTGACCTGGAGTTAACTAAGGAAACCTACGACAATCTGCGGGGCCTTCCTGAGGACCAGCTCTCTATTCCTGAATATGTATCCGTAAGTATATGACACCAGGAACCGGGGGGTGGGGGGAATTTATTATAACCGGAATATTTGAAGTCCGTTTACCTTGGAGTACTTTTCACCAAATTTATTAACCACTTGAAGACCACAGGTTTATACCCCCCTAGTGACCAGGCCCTTTTTTACAAATCCGCACTACACTACTTTCACCGTTTATTGCTCCGTCATACAACTTACCACCCAAATGAATTTTACCTCCTTTTCTTCTCACTAATAGAGCTTTCATTTGGTGGTATTTCATTGCTGCTGACATTTTTACTTTTTTTGCTATTAATAAAAATGTAACGACATTTTTGCAAAAAAATGACATTTTTCACTTTCTGTTGTAAATTTTTTTTAAAAAACTACATTTCTATATAAATTTTTCACAAAATTTATTGTTCTACATGTCTTTGATAAAAAAAAGTCCAATAAGTGTATATTTATTGGTTTGGGTAAAAGTTATAGCGTTTACAAACTATGGTGCAAAAAAGTGAATTTCGGCATTTTGAAGGTACTCTGACTTTCTGAGCACCTGTCATGTTTCTTCAGGTGCTAGAATGTCAGGATAGTATAAATACCCCCCAAATGACACCATTTTAGAAAGAAGACACCCCAAAGTATTCGCGGAGGGGCATGGTGAGTTCATGTATCATTTCATTTTTTTCACAAGTTAGCGGAAAATGACACTTTCTGAGGAAAAAAATAATAATAAAGTTTCCATTTCTGCTAACTTCTGGCAAAAAATATAAAATCTCAGACGGACTCACTATGCCCCTCAGTGAATACCTTGGGGTGTCTACTTTCCGAAATGGGGTCATTTGTGGGGTGTGTTTACTGTTCTGGCATTTTGGGCGGGCTAAATTGTGAGCAGCCCTGTAAAACCTAAAGGTACTCGTTGGAATTTGGGCCCTTTGCGCACCCAGGCAGCAAAAAGTGTCACTCACGTGGTATTGCCGTACTCAGGAGAAGTAGGGCAATGTGTTTTGGGGTGTATTTTACATATACCCATGCTGGGTGAGAGAAATATCTCTGTAAATTGTCAACTTTGTATAAAAAATTTAAAAAGTTGTCGTTTACAGAGATATTTCTCACACCCAGCATGGGTATATATAAAATACACCCCAAAACTCATTGCCCTACTTCTCCTGAGTACGGCGATACCACATGAGTGACACTTTTGCAGCCTGGTGCGCAAAGGGGCCCTAATTCCAATGAGTACCTTTAGGATTTCACAGGGCATTTTTACGCATTTGGATTCCAGACTTCTTCTCAGGCTTTAGAGACCCCTAAAATGCCAGGGCAGTATAAATACCCCACAAGTGACCCCATTTTGGAAAGAAGACACCCCAAGGTATTCCGTGAGGGGTATGGTGAGTTCATGTAAAATTTCATTTTTTGTCACAAGTTAGTGGAATATGAGACTTTGTAAAAAAATTAAAAAAAAATAATAAAATATCAATTTCCGCTAACTTGTGCCAAAAAAAACCATTCTGTGAACTCGCCATGACCCTCACGGAATACCTTGGGGTGTCTTCTTTCCAAAATGGGGTCACTTGTGGGGTATTTATACTGCCCTGGCATTTTAGGGGTCACTAAAGCCTGAGAAGAAGTCTGGAATCCAAATGCGTAAAAATGTCCTGTGAAATCCTAAAGGTACTCATTGGTTTTAGGGCCCCTTTGCGCACCCAGGCTGCAAAAAAGTGTCACACATGTGGTATTGCCGTACTCAGAAGAAGTAGGGCAACGTGTTTTAGGGTGTATTTTTATATATACCCATACTTTGTGTGAGAAATATCTCTGTAAATGACAACTTTTAAAAAAAAATTATACAAAATTGTCAATTTACAGAGATATTTCTCTCACCCAACATGGGTATATGTAAAAATACACCCCAAAACACATTGCCCTACTTCTCCTGAGTACGGCGATACCACATGAGTGACACTTTTACAGCCAAGATGCGCAAAGGGCCCTAAAACCAATGAGTACCTTTTAGGAGGGCATTTTTACGCATTTTTCTTCTCACGCTTTAGGGCCCCTAAAATGCCAGGTCAGTAGAAATACCCCACATGTGACCCCATTTTGGAAAGAAGACACCCTAAGGTATTCCGTGAGGGGCATGGCGAGTTCACAGAAGATTTTTTTTGGCACAAGTTAGTGGAAATTGATTTTGTATTGATTTTTCTCACAAAGTCTCACTTTCCGCTAACTTTTGACAAAAAGTTCAATTTTTCATGGACTCACCACACCCTCAGCGAATACCTTGGGGTGTCTTCTTTCAAAATGGGGTTATTTGTGGGTGTTTATACTGTTCTGGCATTTTGGGCGGAGCTAAAGTCTGTGAGCAGCCATGTAAAAGCTAAAGGTACTCGTTGGATTTAGGGCCCCTTTGCGCACCCAGGCTGCAAAAAGTGTCACTCATGTGGTATCGCCGTACTCAGGAGAAGTAGGGCAACGTGTTTTAGGGTGTATTTTTATATATACCCATACTTTGTGTGAGAAATATCTCTGTAAATGACAACTTTTAAAAAAAATTATACAAAATTGTCAATTTACAGAGATATTTCTCTCACTCAACATGGGTATATGTAAAATACACCCTAAAACACATTGCCCTACTTCTCCTGAGTACGGCGATACCACATGAGTGACACTTTTTACAGCCAAGATGCGCAAAGGGCCCTAAAACCAATGAGTACCTTTTAGGAGGGCATTTTTACGCATTTTTCTTCTCACGCTTTAGGGCCCCTAAAATGCCAGGTCAGTAGAAATACCCCACATGTGACCCCATTTTGGAAGAAGACACCCTAAGGTATTCCGTGAGGGGCATGGCGAGTTCACAGAAGATTTTTTTGGCACAAGTTAGCGGAAATTGATTTTGTATTGTTTTTCTCACAAAGTCTCCTTTCCGCTAACTTTTGACAAAAAGTTCAATTTTTCATGGACTCACCACACCCCTCAGCGAATACCTTGGGGTGTCTTCTTTTCAAAATGGGGTTATTTGTGGGGTGTTTATACTGTTCTGGCATTTTGGGCGGGGCTAAATTGTGAGCAGCCATGTAAAAGCTAAAGGTACTCGTTGGAATTTGGGCCCCTTTGCGCACCCAGGCTGCAAAAAAGTGTCACTCATGTGGTATCGCCGTACTCAGGAGAAGTAGGGCAATGTGTTTTAGGGTGTATTTGTACATATAGTCAAAGGATAGAAAGTCCAAAATTATTATAGGATCACTGAAGTTGGCGCCGCAAGTCCCAAGTGTAGTAGGCAAAAACACCACAGTGGATACAAAGTAGAAAAGGACTGCGCTGCTCAGATGTACTTAAGTGTTCGTTCACACTGAATGCGGTATACGGGTGTTTCCAGATTTCGCATATATCTCTCCTTGTACAGTGGTGCAACCTGTGAATAAAATCACTGATAGAGTAGCACCGTCAACCTCTTAGCAGAAAAAGGTGAAAATCTACTCACAGACAGACTGGTCAAAACAGCATATCACATGTAGCTTCCATCAATTGAATCTTCCACGTGGGACGCCGAGTCTCTGTAATTGTAGACCAAGGGCCAGAGATAGTGAAGCACCGCTGATGTTCTTATATAAATATAGGTTTATTATACTCACAATTCAGTGGTATAAAACAGCATAAGACAATAAAAAGTGACGGTCCAGAAAACGCCCTGGACCGTTCTTATTTATATAAGAACATCAGCGGTGCTTCACTATCTCTGGCCCTTGGTCTACAATTACAGAGACTCGGCGTCCCACGTGGAAGATTCAATTGATGGAAGCTACATGTGATATGCTGTTTTGACCAGTCTGTCTGTGAGTAGATTTTCACCTTTTTCTGCTAAGAGGTTGACGGTGCTACTCTATCAGTGATTTTATTCACAGGTTGCACCACTGTACAAGGAGAGATATATGCGAAATCTGGAAACACCCGTATACCACATTCAGTGTGAACGAACACTTAAGTACATCTGAGCAGCGCAGTCCTTTTCTACTTTGTATTTGTACATATACCCATGTTGGGTGAGAGAAATATCTCTGTAAATTGACAACTTTGTATAAAAAAATTTAAAAAGTTGTCGTTTACAGTGATACTTCTCACACACAGTATGGGTATATATAAAAATACACCCCAAAACACATTTCCCTACTTCTCCTGAGTACGGCGATACCACATGTGTGACACTTTTTTGCAGCCAAGATGCGCAAAGGGGCCCTAAAACCAATGAGTACCTTTAGGATTTCACAGGGCATTTTTACGTATTTGGATTCTCACGCTTTAGGACCCCTAAAATGCCAGGGCAGTGTAAATACCCCACATGTGACCCCATTGTGGAAAGAAGACACCCCAAGGTATTCAGTGAGGGGCATGGCGAGTTCACATTAAAAAAAAAAATTTGACACAAGTTAGCGGAAATTGATATATATATATATTTTTTTACAAAGTCTCATATTCCACTAACTTGTGACAAAAAATAAAATTTTACATGAACTCACCATACCCCTCACAGAATACCTTGGGGTGTCTTCTTTCTAAAATGGGGTCGCATGTGAGGTGTTTGTACTGCCCTGGCATTTGAGGGTCTCCGCAATCATTACACGTATGGCCAGCATGAGGAGTTTCTGCGATTCTCCGTATATTGAGCATACGGGTAATGAGATTTTTTTTTTTCCGTTCAGCCTCTGCGCTGAAAAAAAATAAATAAATGAACTGCACAGATTTTTTCATTCGCATCGATCAATGTGGATGAAAAAATCTCTGCCAAAATCAGTGACTGCGGTGCGGTGCGGTGGGCGCTAACTACCTAACAAGTAGCTAACTAACTGGCGGTGATAAGGGACCCTTATGCCCCATTCACACGTCCGAAATTCTGTTTGCGGAACGGAATTGCGGACCCATTCATTTCTATGGGGACAGACTTTGTCCCGCTCGGATCCGGAATTACGGATCCGCGCTTCCGGGTCTGCACTTCCGTTCCGCAAAAATATAGAACATGTCCTATTCTTGTCCGCAATTGCGGACAAGAAAAGCATTTTCTATATAGTTCTGTGCGGATCTGCAAAATGCGGAAAGCGCATTGCCGGTGTCCGTATTTTGCGGATCTGTAAATCCATGGATCCGCAGATCCATGGATCCGCAAAACACATACGGACGTCTGAATGAGCCTGTAGGGGGGTGATTAGTGACGGGGGGGGTGACAGGGGGTGATCAGGGGGGGGGTGACATGGGTGATCAGGTGTTAATCAGTGATGGGGGGTGGGGGGTGTGTGTGTAGTGATTGGTGCACTTTTCCTATGTTTCCTCTGGTGGTCCCAAACAAAGGGACCACCAGACGAGCAGACAGCAGGCATATCAGACGCTGTTTAAAAAACAGCGTCTGATATGCGATTTAAATGCGGTTTTTTCCGCATCTACAACCTGCCAGCGCATGATCAGCACACATTGTTTAAATTTGGTTCATCGCTAAACCTAACACTTTTAAGCCTGTTTCACACTTGCGGCAGGGGATCTCAAAACCGGAATTAAACAGATCCATTATGATTTTGCACATCAGGATGCATCCGTTCTGTTAGGATGCGGTTGTGTGAAATCAAAACAGAAAAAAACTGATCCATCACCATTGACTTACATTGTTTTTAGTGACGGATCTGGTTTTACTCTGCTTTGATGACCGGACACAAAACCGCAGCTTGCATCGGTTTTGTGTCCGGTCACAAAACGGAATGCTGATGGAACGGAAGATATCCTGATGCAACCTGAACGGATCTCTTTCCATACAGAATCGACGAGGACTAAACAGAACCGTTTTTTTTCCAGTTTTGAGATCGTCTGTGTAACAGGCCTTATCTAGAAATGATACTCCAGTTTTCTGCACCACTCCCTACTGGAGTGGCTTTGCAGCATTTTAGAAAAGCCCCAGTCATACATCTGGCGTGAAATTCATTAACATAGAGAACCAGGCCCTCTTTTTTGCCAATGTTATCAAAACTGAGTGAGTGGTGAATGTTCGCAAGTGACCTCAAAAAGTCACAAAAGCCCTATTTTGAAACTTTTTGCAGACAGAATTCTAGAGTGTAGGGCGTGATAAATCCCCCCTATGGAATGTAAAACAAATAGTTTATTCATTATACAACTTTTATACAATACACTCACTTTGTCATCCTAAAAGGGCTGTGCAAGAATGAGAGGGGGGGGGGGGTTGGCTGTGCAAGAATGGCCGCTGGCTTCCCCGCTCCTTCTCCTCCTGGCCTGCGATGCTCCAATGAGCTCCCTCGAATGTAAACATCCATTTTGACATGGCTACGCTCAATCACTAGCCACGCGTTGGTGACCAACTCTCCTTACGTCATGACAAATCGACGCAAGGGGATTCATCACCGCCATGGCCAGTGATTGGCTACAGAGAGTGTCAAACCGGATGTCTTCAGCAAGGTAGCCCAATGAAGCATCACAGGCCTGGAGGAGAAGGAGCGGGGAGCCAGCGCCAGGCAGAGGGTAAGTAAGCTTCCCTTTACGGGTCTAGCGAAGTAAGGTGGTTTGCAAACCCCCACCCCTGTTCCCATTCTTGCACAACCCCTTTAGGGTCATCTAAAGAAATGTTTTCTAAGCTCTCTATTAGGGATCGACCGATATAGATTTTTTAGTGCCAATACCGATATTATGTGAACTTTCAGGCCGATAGCCGATATTTTCTGCCGATATTCTGAGCATTTTCATTTTTGAGAAAAAAAAAAATTCTATACAAATCTGCTGAAAAGGAACATGCTTATGGTTAATGTTTTTAGCTTTTTTTGTAAATCTTTTCTATTTAGACTTAATATTTTGTTATATGTGTGTTTTTTTCACCTCTCAACAACAATATCAAAAATTGGTGTGGTTTAACCAAGAACACCTATCAAGTACAACTGCTCCACACCATACTCATTGTAAAAATAAATTTTTATTATGCATATACATATAGACAATACAATGTAAAATCACAATAATAGTGAATGGTAACAAGAAGATAACACAAAAACCAGCATGAGCCCGGACATAATAGCCCACTGATGATAAAGTGCAATACAACAGCCCCGCTTAACAGTTGTTGAATCCATCCATAGTGTACACTACTATAATTAAGGTGTCACAGGACCTGATACAACACAGCGCAAGGGCGTAAAAATTTTTATATAATGCTTACATCAAGTAAATGGGGGTCCGGGATCACAGCAGGTGTCAGCTGCCTGCTGTGATCCCGACCCCATTTACTTGATGTAAGCATTATATACATTTTTACGCCCTTGCGCTGTGTTGTAATCTATCCCTGGTGTCTAGTGGTTCTATCAGAGTGTCAGCACATTGCTGACACTCTGATAGAAACGGCCGGCATCTGTGCTGCAGATGCCAGCCGCTTAACCTCTTCCGTACCGCGGTCCGTACGGACCGCGGTATGGAAGGGTTATCAGGAGGAGCGCTCCTCCCTCTCCCATCGGGGGCTGCTGTGCCTTTGCAGCCCCCAACAGGATGGAATCGCAGAGGGAGGGAGCTCCACTCCTCCACATCCATCACCCCTGCCCAGTTATGGCAGCGGGTGATGGTTGCCATGGAGACAGGACGCTTTCAGAAGCGTCCTGCTCTCCATGGTGCTGAAAGTCTGAATAGACCTGCTAAAGGTCTATTCAGACTTTCTAAAGTACAAAATACAGTACAGTGCACTATATAGTGTACTGTACTGTATTATACAGACACTGGATCTTTCAGAACCAAGTGGGTCTGGGTCAAAAAATGTAAAAAAGTGAAAAAAAAGTAAAAATGAAAAAAACACATAACACTGAATAAAAATTAAAAAAATAAAATACACTACACATATTAGGTATCGCCGCGTCCGTAAAAACCTGCTCTATAAAAATATCATATGACTGAACTCCTCAGGTGAACGCCATAAAAAAAACCCCCAAAAAATTGTGTAAATAAGCCATTTTTTGGCACATTACATCACTAAAAGTGTAATACAAAGCGATCAAAAAGGCGTTTGCCTCCCAAAATAGTACCAATCAAACCGCCATCTCATCCCGCAAAAAACGAGCCCCTACCTAAAACAATTGGCCAAAAATAAAAAACTATGCCTCTCAGACTAAAACATGATTTTTTTGTTTCAAAAATGCTTTTAGTGTTAAATGTAAAAAAAAATTAAAAAGTAGACATATTTGGTATCTACACGTCCGTAAGAATCTGCTCTATAAAAATATCACATGACCTAACCCCTCAAGTAAACACTGTAAAAAAAATAATAAAAACTTTGTCAAAAAGCCATTTTTTTGCCACCTTACATCACAAAAAGTGTAATAGCAAGCGATCAAAAAGTCATATGACCCCCAAATAGTGCCAATCTAACCGTCACCTCATCCCGCAAAAATGATACCCAATCTGAGACAATTGCCTAAAAACTGAAAAATATATGGCTCTCAGACTATGGAGATACTAAAACATGTTTTTTTTTCATTCAAAAAGGATATTATTGTGCAAAACCAAAATAAATAAAAAAGGTATACATATTATGTATCGCCACGTCCGTAAGGACCTGCTCTATAAAAATATAACATGACCTAACCCCTCAGATAAACGCCGTAAACATAAAAAATAAAAACGTTGTCAAACAAGCCATTTTTTTGTCACCTTACATCACAAAAAGTGTAATAGTAAGCGATCAAAAAGTCATATGCACCCCAAGATAGTACCATTCGAACCGCCATCTCATCCCGCAAAAAATGAGCCCCTACATAGGACAATCGCCCAAAAAAAATATATATATGGCTCTCAAACTATGGAGACACTAAAACATGATTTTTTTTTGTTTTAAAAATTATATTATTGTGTAAAACTTATATAAATAAATAAAAAGTATACATATTATGTATCGCGCGTCCGTCACAACCTGATCTATATAAATAACACATGACCTAACCCCTCAGCTGAACACAGCAAAAAAAATAAAAATACGGTGTCAAAAGCCATTTTTGTCACCTTACATCACAAAAGTGTCATAGCAAGCGACCAAAATGTCATATGCACCCCAAGATGGTGCCAATCAAACCGCCATCTCATCCCGCAAAAAATGAGCCCCTACATAACACAGTCGCCCAAAAAAATAAAATAAAACTATGGCTTTCAGAATGTGGAGACACAAAAAAAAAAATATTTTCAAAACGGCTTTATTATGTAAAACTGAAACAAAAAACCCCAAAAAGTAGTCATATTTGGTATTGTCGCGTCCGTAACAACCTGCTCTATAGAAATAGCACACAATCTAACCTGTCAGTTCAACTATGTAAATAACAAAAAATAAAAACAGTCCCAAAACAGCTATTTTTTTGCAAATTTTCCATTTTAATCCATTTTTGCAGTAACAAAGCAAGGGTTAACAGCCAAGCAAAACTCAATATTTATTGCCCTGATTCTCTAGTTTGTAGAAACACCCCATATGTGGTCGTAAACTACTGTATGGCCAAACGGCAGGGCACAGAAGGAAGGGAACGCAATATGGTTTTTGGAAGGCAGATTTTGCTGGACTGGTTTTTTGACACTATGTCCCATTTGAAGCCCCCCTGATGCACCCCTACAGTAGAAACTCCAAAAAAGTGACCCCATTTTGGAAACTACGGGATAAGGTGTCAGTTTTGTTGGTACTATTCTAGGGTAAACATGATTTTTGGTTGCTCTATATTACACTTTTTTTGAGACAAGGTAACAAAAAATAGAAATTCGAAATTTCATCTCCATTTGCCAATAACTCTTGTGGAACACCTAAAGGGTTAACAAAGTTTGTAAAACTGGTTTTGAATACCTTGAGGGGCGTAGTTTCTTAGATGGAGTCACTTTTATGGAGTTTCTACTCTAGGGGTGCATCGGGGCTTCAAATGGGACATGGTGTCAAAAATCCAGTCCAGCAAAATCTGCCTTCCAAAACCATATGGCGCTCCTTTCCTTCTGCGCCCTGCAGTTTGGCCATACAGCAGTTTACGACCACATATAGGGTGTTTCTGAAAACTACAGAATCGGGGCAATAAAAATTGAGTTTTGTTTGGCTGTTAACCCTTGCTTTGTTACTGGAAAAAATGGATTCAAACGGAAAATTTTTCAAAAACTCGAAATTCTGAAATTTTATCTCCATTTGCCATTAACTCTTGTGGAAAACCTAAAGGGTTAATGACGTTTGTAAAATCAGTTTTGAATACCTTGAGGGGTGTAGTTTCTAGAATGGGGTAATTTTTGGGTGGTTTCTATTATGTAAGCCTCACAAAGTGACTTCAGACCTGAACTGGTCCCTAAAAAGTGGGTTTTTGAAAATTTCTGAAAAATTTCAAGATTTGCTTCTAAACTTCTAAGCCTTGTAACGTCCCCAAAAATGAAATAGCATTCCCAAAATGATCGATACATGAAGTAGACATATGGGGAATGTAAATACATAACTTTTTTTGGCAGTATTACTATGTATTATAGAAGTAGAGTAATTGAAACTTGAAAAATTGCAAATTTTTCAAAATTTTTGGTAAATTTGGTATTTTTTTATAAATAAAAATGAAATTTTTCGACTTCATTTTACCACTGTCATGAAGTACAATATGTGACGAAAAAACAATCTCAGAATGGACTGGATAAGAATAAGCGTTTTAAAGTTATCACCACATAAAGTGACAATGGTCAGATTTTGAAAAAATGGCCTGGTCCTTAAGGTGAAATAGGGCCGTGTCCTTAAGGGGTTAATGTATATGTATGTGATACAATAAGGTCGGGTGTGCACACTTGAAGAATATGACTTTAGGAGTAATTACCATATCGCAGTATAGTGACTGCGCAGCCTGAGTGAATGGTGGGTAGTGGTATGGGCCGGCTCACTCAAATTCCTGCAGCAGGAGGACAGCAAGGCACTCTTGTAGGCCTGCAGGCAGTGCAGTGCACGCACACGTTCCTGCCACCAGCCGGAGCACTGCAGTAAGCCAGTAACGTCCACAGCGTAGTCTGCGTACGTAGTCCCGTTCGGGGCAGGCCCACACCCCCTTCTGCTGTACTCCCGCGATCCTTGCTTGGCACTGGCAGCGCAAAGGCACAGCGGTGAACGCGTAGTGGACGCAATATCGGCGGTATCGGCAGTTTACATGCCGATACCGATACTTTACAAAATCCGGAATATCGGCCGATAATATCGGCCATACCGATAATCGGTCGACCCCTACTCTCTAGCCACTAGTATGACCGGTCCTCCTATCAGAAAGCATAGTTGTCATGAATTTATTTTGATGTGTTGCTTTCAGTTGTAATAAGAGTGCCGCATTTCCGAATATGAACTTGAAGCTAAAACCTATATAAGCACATACCTGTAATAAGAGCATTTATCTGGGAAATATCAGCAAAAACATTTTCTCTAAGCACTGCGGACGTAGGTGGGTTCATCGGCCTGGTGCTGCAGGGCAGCCATATCCAGCAGCTATGGTCTTACTAGTTAATCAGACATTTCTGATTATAGTGATCAGATTGATAATATAAACCAGGGAACCCTTGTCCTAACCTTAGCTGACGGTATTGCTCCAGATAATTCTTCATTCCCTTTATTACTTACAAGGCCCAGACCGCGACTGTGTATGGTATCGCAGCTCCAGTCACTGCCACCACAGTATGTACCGCCTGTGCCGATAATGAAAGGGACGTGGTGCTTGTTGACAGGTCCTGCGTGGTGCAGCGAGTTGGACCCCCACCCATCTAATAATATTGATAATAACATGCCTTTAGATGCTGCCACACGTTCAGGTATTTTTAGGAAATTTTTGAAGTCAAAGAAGTGGATTCAAAGAGCAGTAGTATCAGTCCTTAATACTTTCTCTCATTTTATAATCCACTCCATTTTTTGGCTTCAGAAACTGCAAGAAAAACAAAAAAACAACAACAACCTGAACGTGTGGCATCCTGTTTAGTGTTTTGAGCTACTTAGTAATATTTGCAGTTGTTGATCCATGCTTACTGTTGTAATTTGTGTTGTGTCCACTTGGGGGAGCTCACATTACAGCGATGTGAAGTTTTTTCAGCGAGGTTGCTGATGGCTTCTGTGAATATATGTACATATAATACATGTAACATATAATGCAAATGTTTCTATTGTACTGTATGAAAACTAAAGACTTCTATAAGAGTGCTTAACCCCTTAAGGGTGCCGTACATGTACACCGCTGGTGGACGTAACTTAAGAACCAGCGCTATGCATGTACGGCGGGCTGATCGGGTGGGTGCAGGAGCTGCGCCCGCCCGATCGGCGTCAGGAGTCCGGCAGTCACAGTATGCGCATTTAACATTACACTGCCACGGTCAGCGCTGACTGTGGCACGTGCAGAATCGTGCCGGGTGGCCATCGGGTCTCCGCGCTGCTGTGATGGGGACCCGATGGCAGGGAAGGGAGCACGGTGCCTTCCTTAGGCATCGTGGCTGCCTTCCGTGACAGCCTGTGAGATCCAATGTAATACACTTACAGCCAATACATTACAATACAGAAGTATTGTGATGCATTGTAAAGGGGCTCAGACCCCCAAAAGTTGAACTCCCAGAGTGGAACAAAAAAAAGTGAAAAAAAAGTAAAAAAAAATAAAGTTTTCAAAAAAAATAATTAAAAGTTTCAAGTAAGAAAAAAAAGCGTCCTTTTCCCAAAATAAAGTAAAATAAAAAAAATTAGGGAAAAAAAGAACAGTAGACATATTAGGTATCGCCACGTCCGTATCGACCGGCTCTATAAAAATATCACATGACTTAACCCTTCAGGTGAACACCGTCAAAAAAAATAAAATTGTGCTAAAAAAAACATATTTTTGTCACCTTACATCACAAAAAGTGCAACACCAAGCGATCAAAAAGGCGTATGCACCCTAAAATAGTGCCAATCAAACCGTCATCTCATTCCGCAAAAATAAGACCCTACCTAAGACAATCGGCCAAAAAAAAAAAAAACTATGGCTCTCAGACTATGGAGACACTAGATCATGATTTATTTTTTTTTGTTTCAAAAATGATTATTGTGTAAAACTTAAATAAATAAAAAAGTATACATATTAGGTATTGCCACATCTGTAAGGACCTGCTCTATAAAAATATCACATGACCTAACTCCTCAGGTGAACGCCGTAAAAAAAATAATAATAAAAACTGCCAAAAAAAGGCATTTTTGTCACCTTACATCACAAAAAGTGTAATAGCAAGTGATCATAAAGTTATATGCAACCTAATAGTACCAATCAAACCGTCATCTCATACCAAAAAAAATGAGCCCATACATAAGACGCCCCAAAAAAATAAATTAAATATGGCTTTCAGAATATGGAGACACTAAAAAATCATTTAAAAAAAAATGCTTTATTATGTAAAACTGAAACAAACAACCAAAAAAAGTAGTCATATTTGGTATTGACGTGTCCGTAACAACCTGCTCTATAAAAATACCACATGATCTAACCTGTCAGATGAACATTGTAAATAACAAAAAATGAAAACGGTGCCAAAACAGCTATTTTTTTGTTACCTTGCCTCACAAAAAGTGTAATATAGAGCAAACAAAAAAATCATATGTACCCTAAAATAGTGCCAACAAAACTGCGACCTTATCCTGTAGTTTCCAAAACGGGGTACACTTTTGGGAGTTTCTACTCTAGGGGTGAATCAGGGGTTTTTCAAATGTGACATGGCAACTTAAAATTATCCCAGTAAAATCTGCCCTCCAAAAACCATATGGCGTTCCTTTCCTTCTGTGCCCTGCCGTGTGCCCGTACAGCAGTTTACGACCCCATTTGGGTTGTTTCTGTAATTTACAAAATCGGCAATAAATATTAAGTTTTGTTTGGCTGTTAACCCTTGCTTTGTTACTGGAACAGATGGATTTAATGGAAAATCTGCCCAAAAAAGTGAAATTCTAACATTTCCTCTACATTTTACTTTAATTCTTGTGGAACATCTAAAGGGTTAAGAAAGTTTGTAAAATCAGTTTTGAATACCTTGAGGGGTGTAGTTTCTAAAACAGGGTCATTTATGGGCGGTTTCTATTATGTATGCCCCACAAAGTGACTTCAGAACTAAACTGGTCCTTAAAAAGTGGGTTTTGGAAATTTGTTTAGATTTGCTTCTAAACTTCTAAGCCGCCTAACGTCCCAAAAAAAGAAAATGTCATTTATAAAATGATCTAAACATGAAGTAGACATATGGGAAATGTAAAGTAATAACTATTTTAGGAGGTATCACTGACCTGTCTGTTTTAACCTCTTAAGGACGAAGGGCGTACATGTACGCCCTTCGTCCGCACTTTAAAGATGGCGCCCGCTCCCGCACGGAGCGGGCGCCCGAGCTGCGGGTAAAAGCTTGATTCATCAAGCTGACACCCGCAGCTCATGTCCGCGACCGGCAGCGATGCCGATCGCGGACATTTAACCCCTCAGATGCCGTGGTCAATCCTGACCACGGCATCTGATCAGCATAAACCGAAAGTTTCACTTTCGGTTTTGCTCAGCTCCCTGATGGCCACAAGGGGAGCCGGGCATGCATGTAGTACCCTAGGTTTCTGTGAATGAAACCTAGGGTACTACAGTATTCCTATGGAGCCTATGACTGTAATAGGCTCCATAGGAATATGCGTATTTTCTCATATATTCCAATGCTATTGCATTGGAATATATGAGAATAACAATCTGATGATTGCATCTTATAGTTCCCTATGGGAACTATAAGAAAGTGGTAAAAAAAAAAAAAAAGTTTAAAAATAAAAATTAAATAAAAAAATATAAAAATTCAAATCACCCCCTTTCCCCAAAATGAAAATAAAATAAATAAAAAAATAAAAAAATTACACATAATGGGTGTCGCAATGTGCGAAAACGCCCATACTATAATAATATTAAAAAATATTCACCATACGGTAAACATAAAAACGGAAAGAAAGCGTCCAAATGGCTAATTCGCCATTTTTGGGCGCTTCATTTCCTAAAAAAATGAATAAAAAGTGATCAAAACATCATACGCACCCCATAATGGTATCAATTAAAAGTTCAGATTGCCCATAAAAAATGAGCCCCTACACTGCTCCATACGCATAATTACAAAAAAGTTATAGGGGTCAAAACATGGCGACAAAAAAATAAAATAAAAAAATTCCCACTTTTAATTTTTTTCACTATCAAAACATAAGAAAAACTATACATATTAGGTATTGCCGGATTCGTACTGACCTGAAGAATAAAATTAACCAGTCAGTTTTATCGCAAATCGAACGTTGTAATTTAAAAACCCGTAAAACTGTGGTGAAATTGCTTTTTTTTTGCAATTTCACCCCATTTGGAATTTTTTTCCCGTTTCCCACTACATCACATGCAAAAATAAATGATAGCGTTAAAAAGCACAACTTGTCCCGCAAAAAATAAGCCGTCATATGGCTATGTGAGCGGAAATATAAAAATGTTATGACTTTTGGAAGGCAGGGAGCGCAAAACAAAAACGCAAAAATCCCAAAACCCCCGGTCCTTAAGGGGTTAAAAGCAGAGAAATTGAAATTTAGAAAACTGCAAATTTTTCCAAATTTCTGGTAAATTTTGATATTGTTTTAATAAATAAAACTAAAATATTTTGACATAAATTTACCAGTGTCATGAAGTACAATATGTGACAAGATGGCCTGGATAAGTAAAAGCGTTTTAAAGTTATCATCACATAAAGTGACACTGGTCAGAAATTTTAAAAAATTGCCTGGTCCTTAAGGTGTCCTTAATGCAGCGTGGCCCGGTCCTGAAGGGGTTAAATACCATTATATAACATGGCTTCGATATTAGAAACATGGAATTGTGATCTGTGTACCTGCAGGGCTGTTCCCTGTAATGCTAGCTTATTCACCCCTGGCTACATAGTAGAATATATGTGCTTATAGAGTATTCTAGTAAGTTTTAGTGCATACAGTATGCTACCGTTACTGCTAATCAGTATATACTCAATACAAGGTTTTGGCCCTTTCCCAGGGTTTTTCTTAGGCAATGTGATACAAGTCATGAAGGGTCTATGTACCATGTGATAGAGTAATGTCATATAAAACAGCTAATAAAAATTATTCTATATGCATACTTGCACACAAACTACAAAGTCAAATGCCTGAGTGTCATCATGTAAAGTAGTGTTATGGATAGCAATGTATGAGCGTGCAAAATTCTGTGCTAAAATAGTGCAATCAATGACAAAGAGGACAGAATACAGAAAGAATAAAGCCGGCCATAGAAATAAGAGCAGCTGATCACACAGTCCGCTTGTGCAAAGAGGCAAATACTCAGCTGAATCTGGCAGACGGAGCCAAACACATGTATTTTCGGCCAACCACAGTTGAAATTTTCCAACCTGGCAGATCACATTGTCGTCATACAGAAGTCTGCCATTGGCCATCGATATAGACCTTTAGACTTTAGACTTCACAGTGTTTCTGAGGCTAGATTAGATATATCTGACGCCAGCCAGTCCGTAGTAATACACGAAGCTCCTGAGATGGGCTTGTAGAAGAAGCGTCTGTGGTAACAGGCCTCCTTCAACTATGCCATACACCTTGGGTGCCTTTGCCTGGTCAGCCACATTCAATTAGAAGATTTCCAAAATGCTGTAAGTTGGCCAATCAGACAACCATAATCCGCATCCTTAGCACTTGGTCGTCAAAGGCAGTTCAGGGTTTTACCGTACTCGCCTCTTTCTCCATCATCATTCTCTACCATCAGCCCTTCCGCCTCTGGTTATATACAAGCTGCATTGGTGACTTGCTGGTGTACGCCATGTAACAGCTGCAGCCGATCACCAGTCTACCGCTGCAGACAGTCACCGGTGCAGTTTGTAAACTAGCAGAGTAGGAGAACCGGCAGTGTAGAGAACAATGCTTGAGAAATAGGTAAGAATACCCTTATTTTTTATTTTACAGAATATGGGGGCTTGTCCAAGTTTTTCATCATCTCGGACAATCCCTCATATTTGACCAATGTATAAAAAGTTTACATAGTAAAGCTTAGCATGGATTTCTGTTAGACGCTGACAGGCTCATCAAAGGTGTCTCAGCATTTTATGGAGAAGAATGAAGACATACTGGCGAATATTACTATCAGGACTACATGGTGGTGTAGGCTTACCCATTTATCTAGCTTGTACGCAGATAATAGTCCAGAATCGTGGTGACTGATTTCCTTTAATTCGCATATTGCTTCGCCAACATACAAAAGCGTGCACAAGAATATAGATAACCCTCGCCGCGTTGGAGTATCCAGAAGAAACGTGTCCTAGTGGACGCTCAGAAAACCTGAAAAAGAATATGGATGTGCATTCTTCTATGACTTTTTGTGCTTTTTAAAAGCACAAAAACTGGCTTTTTTTCTTCCTGGTTGCATCCAATGTAATTTGATGCAGAGAGGGGATAGTTGATAAATTTTGCATCACGTGGCGGTGTCCGCATTCCTCCGATCCCCAAATTATAGAATGTGCCTTATGCATGGCTGCAAATTGCGGGCCCATTAAAGTCAATGGGTCTGCAACAAAAGGCAGCATGCACACCTTGAAGGTGGACATGCACAACTGTATTGATCGGGTTTTTATGTAGTTTTTAAATCCAAACCAAATGTGAATGATAAAGAGGTAGAAGGTAGCTTGCTTCTCGGCCGTGTGGCACAATGCAGCCTAAAGGACAGAGCCTACTTCCTCTTTCTGTCCAGCCCTGGTTAACTGCTTAAAGACCTGAACAGAGCCTGCACGTGCACGGACAGCCCTGACCGGTGGGGACCTACCTCGTCTGGATGTGATCAGCTTTTCAGCTTCTGAGTGTAAACAATGGATTATCTGGAAGATCCTGGAAATGGAGAGGCTGATAATGTTTAATCATCCAGTGATCAACCATCATTTATACAAGAGAGAAAACCTTAGAGGACCACACTGTCTCCTACCTTCTCAGATTTGGGCCACTGCACTTCCCCATCAGTGTAGATAATGGGTAGGCAACCTCCGGCACTCCAGCTGTTGTGAAACTACAACTCCCAGCATGCACACTTGCTCTGCTCTTCTTATAACTCCCATAGAAATGCATGGAGCATGCAGGGAATTGTAGTTTTACAACAGCTGGAGTGCCGAAGGTTGCTGACCCCTGCTGTAGATGATTAGATCTCTGAGCATACATGTTAGGAATAGGGGGATAAGTCATGCTGGGCTTCCATGTCACCTCTTCTCTCAAGGATCAGGTCCAACCATCCAATTCTGTTTTCATCCAATGGCAGCTGTCAGATGACAACCAGTCAGGCACCAAATACCTGAGCTTACAGCGTATCGCAACAAAACCAGCGTGATACACCTGGGGTGAATATATGAAGGTCCAATACAAGAAACAGATATTGGTTGGCCTCACATTTCCAGACGGTGCAGGGAGAGGGAGTCAGCCCCAAGGAGGAAGCTGTGTATTCCTCCAGAAACCATAATTTCTCCAGCACGCAATTCACATCCGTTAAAAACACGATAGGTATCCCTGAAAGATGCTTCCCATTTCACACAACGTGTATTGCCCTGCCTTGTAGGCTATGAGTTTTGGCTCATTCACACAACTGTACGGTCACTATGCCCGCGTTGCGGACCGCAAATAGCAGTCCACAAAACATGGGCATCGGCTGCATGCTGCATTGACTTGAATGGGTCCGCGATCCACAAGATACGACAAAAGATAGGACACCTAGAGCAGAGCCGCTAGGTGTAATAGCGACTCCCCCGAGGCTCATTTGCATATATTAAAACTTAATATTTCCCAGCAATGCGGGCACATATTAACATGGGACCAACACTGATGCCTTCAGCTGCCAAGCGCACATGTAACAGATCAGCCGGTGTCCTAGGTACAAATCTGCTGACAGACGCCCTTTCATAGCCACAGTAAGCGCTGGCCCGGGGTGGTTAAAATTATGACAAAATCTGAGAGGTCCACACTCCAGTGTTTCCATAACTCCCATGGCAATGGATGGGACGGCAAGCTATATTATTTCTGTAACTCGGGAGTCAGCATACTTTGCTGGGCCATTTTGTTTTTCTAGCTCCTATTTACTACTGAGGGTCATTACAGAATCGATCTCATAGACAATAATACCAAAGGCGGGCGGAGTAGTCACCATTATAAGGGGGTAAAGCTGCAGTTTCTTGATTAGTTATCCAAAGAGGTGCTACTTGTCCTTCACTGCTGCATTTTTCTGAACGGTCAGTTTTTCCCATATTATTTCTAGTCACAGTTCTCAGTGTGATAATGTGACATGTCCGTTTTGCCGTTTTCAGGTCCGTTTCTTTGAAGAGGTCCAACCGCTGAAAACTAAAATAAGTGATCTTCAAATGAAGAATGACAAGCGGTCTGAGGAGATGAGCGGATACAAGCAGCAGCTTAAGGGTCTGCTAGAGGTGTGTCATCGGTGTCTCACAGGTTATATCTAGGTTTATGATGGGATATTGTATTGTAAATGGGAATGAACCGGCTAACCGCGGTGGCCATCTACATGTCACATATGCTTCTGGCATTATGCAAGCCCTTGTCTTTGATTCTGTATTTTCTCTTGCTTTGCAGGATTTTAGCAATGCAAAGTAGATGTTGTTAGCCTGCTTCTGTTTTAGTACATCTTCAGATTTATTTCTCTTGGTGGGTAATACTGACCTATGACTTGGTCAATATTTGCCTTATGAACATGGAAACCACATAAGATAAATCTAGCTAAGCGTGTTTTTCAACTTCTTCCAGATGTTTTGCATGGTGTGTGTGTCTGTTTGGTATATTTAGCTCTCTTTTGATTGAAAAGGTCACATTTTACAGGTATGTGACGTGTATTTTTCTATACCACCATTGTACAGCGATAAACCAGCATGCACCTTCGTGTATTTATAGCTCATATATGTAGCATGCTCTCATATCAAGATGTATTATACCCTCAAATGTTTTCATTCTGGCATCACTGTCAACATGCCCTGTGTTCTTCACATACCAGTATCGGCCGCAGCCTTTGGTTTCATGTGCCAGCTGGTACCTCAAACCGGTCATATATGTTAGATGTATATAGGTAGAACCCAGCTACTTCAGGTGGTCTCCCAACTCTACAGATGTAAGGCCTCCCACATCTCCACATGTTAGAGGAAATGAGAATCAGGTAGATTGGTTTCAATATGCCCAGTCCTTTGGTTTCTTGAGAGATAATCCACCACCAGAGCTATCTGCCAGTGGCATAAATTGCCCATAGACCTTCAATAGCTGTCAAATACTGTCTCTCCCAACCCCTCCATGCAGACACATGTTTGGTTCTACTGAGCATGGGCTTTCAGTGGGGGGAGGGGAGAAAGCTGCTGTAAAGTATGTCTAATGGCGGCCTATAATCTGCCAGAACAAAATAATTCAAAGCGCAAAATCCTTTTATCCCCTGATATCATCTGTTGGGGGAGAGTCGTGAGCTCCTGGTGCAGGTTGTTGGCATGTCCAGGGGCGGATTGGCAATAGACTCTACTGGGAAATTTCCCGGTGGGCTAATGCCCATGGGGTCGCCTGAGCCCTCCTCACAGTCGCCAGCCAGGTAAGTCACGCTGAGGGCGTCAAGTACTTATGTACCTGGCCTGCGAGCACAAATGCCCTCCTGATTCCTGAATTTAAGTGCATTGCCATCCTGAGACAACTGGGGTAGGAGGACAGAACGTGGCAGCTAGTGCTGGCCACCACAGAGAGGCAGCTTCTAGGGAGGTATTTTGTTCTGCCGGGGCATTCTTTTATGCTGCCCTGTGGTTTTTGATGCTGCTGGGGCAGTTTATTGTGTTGCACTGTGGTCGTTGGCTCTTCTGGGGCGGTATTTTTTTATGCTGCAATATAGTATTGCTGGCCCTCCTACTTGTGTTGGCCCTGTCTTCTGTCAATTTGAACCTGCCTACAACATGGGGCCACTTTAACTTTTTTTTCAAGGGCCACTTTAAGTTCCCAGTCTGCTCCTGGGCACATCCCTCTGAAAATTGTGGATTTGTCTGATAATACCTTAATGTGTATGGTGGGGAGGAAAAGAAGGGTTAGCTGTTGTCCAAGTAAGCGTTCGGCAGACAGGTATCTTATTTGTATGGCTGGCCTTAGATCTTCTGGTAGTGTCACACATCTTCACCACCACTGGTCCTAATTCTTTGGTACCATTAACCTATATACTATTCCATTTCTTATGTTGTCCTAGTGATACTCGTGACAGTAGAACTTTTAGTCACTTGTGGTAAGTCACAACAAATGGTTTATTTTCCGGCAGAGTTATGAAGAGGAGAGGAGATGCCGCTCTGAACTGGATACAAGATGTCAGAGGCTGACGCTGCAGCTGGCTGACACCAAACAGCTCATTCACCAGGGGGACTTTAAGATAGAAAATTATGACAAAGTGAAAAGGTATCTGCTGTTATGTTACTATTGTTCTAATGATTTCTTCTTCTGCTGATTTTCTGAGCATCAAACATGTTCCTTCCTTTACAGTTTTCCTTTACAGTTACATATGTCCACGTGCCTTTACCTTGTCAGTTTTCTCAAATCTCTGCACATTGCTTTGCTGTAGCCATGTGCCCTACCAAATATCTATCAGTAAAGTTTTTATCTAGTTAGGGTCTCTTTTGTATGACTTTATCTAATTGAGGTCAGATTTATGTTTATCAAAGTGTCATCTGGGATAATGCTATGTTCACATCTGCGCTACTTGATCCGGTAGTCTGTTCCGACAGCTGTTCACCGCTGGACCCCCATGAGTGCTGGCTTTCGGCCGGACAAAAACCGCTGCATGCACTGTTTTTTTGTCTGGCAAAAACCTAGCTCTCGTGCCGGAAACTGACCGGATCTCCTTATAGTCAATGGGGTCTGACCGTGAACGGTAGCGTCAGGCTATGGCGAATAGCTGAAATCCAGTAGTCTGTTCCTCTGCTGGATCAGGTAGCGCAGATTTGAACATACCCTACATACTTCATGTACACGATCGGCACCCTGCAAATGGTGTTAGATTAAAATTGTATTAGGTAAAGCTCTGATCTTTCAATTGAGAACTTTATTTTTTATTTTGCCGCAGTGATCGTGACATGTTTGAACGGGAATTATTAGAACTCAGGAGACGTTTTGAAATCCTGGACGCTACAAATAAGACACATTTAAAGGAAAGAAATGATTTAACCCTGGAGGTAAGTACAGGAAAACAAACCAAAACAAGAGGACTGTTCAACTGGCCTGTTTCATGGCCATTCATTTCAATAGCCCTGCAAAAAATGCGGACAGTGTGCTCTCCGCATCCGTCGTTCCGTTATGCGGATCCGCAAAAAAAAAATAGAGCTTGTCCTACTATTGTCCGCAAAATACAGTCCGTAGTCCCATTGTAGTCAATGGGTCTGCAAAAATGCGGATGAGATGCGGAATGCATCAATATGTCATCCGTATGTCATCCGCAATTGCGGATCCGTTTTCAGGAAATAGAAAAAAAAAATGTTTAGCACACTAGCAACATATATTCCTCCTTCAGTTTTTTTGCGAAAAAACAGAACGGATGCGGATATACAATTGGTAAAAGGTTCTGCAAAAAACGGAACGAAAATCTGGAAAAGAAAAATACTGACATGGGAATGGACCCTTACTATATGTTTACCATACAATACCTTATGAATTGTCTTCTCACCAAAGGGCCTAATAGGCAGAGCTTGGTGCACGTAATATGGGTATTGCACCAGGTCAAAGCACTGGTCGTTTTATTTTAGGCAAGCGGTACTGTTATACAGTCATCAAGATTATAGGCTATGCTCAAGAAGCTAGCTAATCACATTAATACAAGAAATGTAAGTAGAGCATGCTAATAATTCCAAATGTGCCCAAGCCAGTTGTGACAAGCTCGCACAATAATATTTGGTAGGAATGTCCTAAAGTTAGGCGCATATTAGGATTACTTCCTGTAACCTGTATAACCAAAATGAGTTTATGGAAATCCACATAAACCTGACACAAGTCAGCATCAAGGCGTTTTTTGCAGAGCACATGAACAGACCTGATAATTTAGGGGGTTTCTTTTGGAGTCTGAAAATTAAGGATCTGGTCTGGGGTCTAATAATTCAACAACTTCCCTATGGGCGATTGTTTGTTTATCTTTAAATGGACGTTTTAGAACATCCATTCAGAGATGGCAGCTGCACGCTAATCGTGCATCTGCCGAGCGGGGGGGCCACTGTCAGTGACAGCAGGGCAATGAAGGAGAGAAGGCACGGACTGTTCCCAGGTGTCCCTGCCTTCCATATCGCTGTATACACAGCGCTCAGCGAGCACTGTGTATACAGATCAGGAAGCGCTATGCCACTTCCTGTCCCGGCCTGGTGGTCATGTGACAGCCGGGGGCTGGGTGAGTGCAGGAGCTGTCGGGTCTTCCACAGACCTCGATCAGCCCTGCACTGAGGCTGTGCAGCATAGTATAATGCTGTACAGCCTATCTGGGGGGTGTATTTCCCCTGTAACTGGGGCTACTGTGTCAGCCCCAGTTACAAGAGAAGTCAAAAGTTCTTTAGAAAAAAAAAAAAAAGGTTTCACATGTAAAAAATAAAATAAAAATCCCAAATTAAGTAATTTAAAAAAAATAGAAAAAAATAAAATAATAAAAACTGTCATAAAAAGCCGTTTTTGTCACCTTATATCACAAAAAGTGCAACACCAAGTGATCAACAAGGCGTATGTCCCACAAAATAGTACCAATAAAACCATCAACTCTTCCTGCAAAAAACAAGCCCCCTGCACAAGGACATCGGCAGAAAAATTTAAAAAATATGGCGTTCAGAAATGGAGACACAAAAACATTTTTTTTCAAAAATGCTTTATTATGTTAAACTGAAACAAACAAACTAAATAAGTAGACATATTTGATATCATTGCATCTGTAACAACCTGCTCTGTAAAAATAGCACATGATCTACTCTATCAGATGAATGGTTACCTTGCCTCACAAAAAACGTAACATAGAGCAATTAAAAATCATATGTACCCCAAAATACTACCAGTTTAACTGGCACCTTATCCCCTAGTTTCTCAAGATGGGGTCACTTTTTGGGAGTTTCTACTGTAAGGGTGCATCAGGGGGGCTTCAAATGGGACATTGTGTCTAAACACCAGTTCAGCAAATTCTGCCTTCCAAAAACCATATGGCATTCCTTTTCTTCTGCGCCCTGCCGTGTGCCCTTACATCAGTTTACGACCACATGTGGGGTGTTTCTGTAAACCGCAGAATCAGGGTAATAAATATAGAGTTTTGTTTTGCTGTTAACCCTCGAAGTGTTAAAGAAAAAAATGGATTAAAATGGAAAATATGCCAAAAAAGTTAAATTTAGAAATTACATCTTCATTTTCCGTTAATTCTTGTGGAACACCTAAAGGGTTAACAAAGTTTGTAAAATCAGTTTTGAGTAACTTGAGTGGTGTAGTTTCTACAATGGGGTCATTTATGGGGGTTTCCACTATGTAAGCCCCCACAAAATGACTTCAGACCTGAACTGGTCCTTAAAAAGTGGGTTTTGGAAATTTTCTTACAAATTTTAAGAATTGCTTCTAAACTTCTAAGCCTTCTAACGTCCTAAAAAAATAAAATGACATTTACAAATTATGCCAACATAAAGCAGACATATGGGGAATGTTAATTATTAAATATTTTATGAGGTATCACTTTGTTTTAAAAGCAGAGAAATTAAAATTTTGAAAATTGTGAATTTTTCTAAACTTTTGGTAAATTTTAGATTATTTTATAAATAAAGGTGAAATATATCGACTTAAATTTACCACTGTCATGAAGTACAATGTGTCACGAGAAAATATTCTCTGAATGGCGTGGATAAGTAAAAGCGGTCCAAAGTTATTACCACATAAAGTGACATGTCAGATTAGCAAAATTAGGCCTGGTCAGGAAAGGGTTAAATGGCCCGGTCTGGAAGTGGTTAAGAATCTGGGGTCAGTTTGGTCTGGGCTCTGATGAGTTTATTGGTCTGGACTGGGGTCTAATGAATTTAGTGGTTTTCTGTTGGGTCTGTTCTAGGGGTCTGAATTAGTTTATGGATTTGGTCTAGGGTCTGATAAATTTAGGGGTCTATTTTAGGGTCTGAATTAGTTTAGGGGTCTGGTCTGGATTTTTCCTGGAGCCTGTTCTAGGGTCTAAATTAATTTAGGGTTCTGATCTGGGGTCTGATTAACTCAGGGGTCTGAATGAATATAGGAGAATGGTCTTAAGGCATGAACGAATTTTGGGGTCTAATTTTATTTTTGCGTTTGAGAATTTAAGGATCTGTTCTTGTATAGGTCTGTGTGATTATTTTTCAGGCCTGGTCTGGGGCCTAAATGAATTTAACAGTCTAGAGTAACATAACCTAGTGCTTAAAGGGGTATTCTGGTAGGTGCAAGTTACCCATATACACAGGATAGGGTATAATTATTGAATTGTTGGAGGTCCTACCGCTTGGACCTCCACCGAGAACGAGAGCCCTATATCCCCTGCAGACCCTTGCTTCTCCCCTAAAATGACTGAAGCGGCCAGTCGCACATGCGTGCAGCTGATCTGTTCATCTCTATGGGAATTCTGGAGATAGCCTGCGCTTGGCTATCGCCAGAACTCCCATAGAAATGATTGAAGCGCATGTGCGACAGGCGGCTACACTCATTTTATGGGAGCAGCAAGGGGCCTGCTGGGCATACGAGGCCCCCCGTTCTCGTGATCGGTGAGGGCCCATCGGTAGGGCCCCCACCGATCTGATAGTTATCCCCTATCCTGTGGAATAGGTTGTACCTACCTGAATACCCCTTTAACTGTTTGTTTGTTAAGTTATTCCTAAACCTTTAAATACACATTTGTATGGTTTTATTGTAACGCAACCCAGTCCTTGCCTTAACTTTCACATGGAACTGATCAATATTCATTTTCTGGGGGGAACATTCATACAGTGCATTCGGAAAATCTTAATACTCTTTCACTTTTTCCACATTTTGTTATGTTGCTGCCTGGTGCTAAAATAATAAAAGTTAAATTTTCTCCCCATTAATCCACACTCAATACCTCATGATGACAAAGTGAAACCAGAATGTTAGAAATGTTCTGCTAATGTATTGAAAAGGAAAAACATCAGTCGTGCATTGACATGAGTATTCAGACCCTTTACTTAGTACTTAGTTGAAGCACTTTTGGCAGCAATTACAGTCTCCAGTCTTCTTGGGTATGATGCCACAAAGTTTGCAAACCTGGATTTTGGGATTTTCTGCCATTCTTCTCTGCAGCTCCTGTCAAGCTCTGTCAAGTTGGATGGGTAGGGGACTGTTGGTGGTCTCTCCAGGTCTCTCCAGAGGTGTTCGATTGGATTCAACAAGGCTCTGGCCACTCAAGGACATTCACAGAGTTGCCCCTAAGGCACTTCTGTGTTTTCTTGGCTGTGTGCTTAGTATCATTGCCTTGTTGTAAACTTTTGGCACAGTCTGAGGTCTGAGCACTTTAGGTTCTCATTAAGAATATCTCTGTACTCTTCTCTATTCATCCTTCCCCCAACCCTGAGTAGTATCCCTGTCCCAGCCTCTGAAAAACACCCCCACAGCATGATGCTGCCACCACCATGCCTAAATGATGGGATGGTATGGGGAACTGGTTTCCTACAAATTTGATGCTTAAAATTGGGGCCAAAAAGTTCAATCTTGGTTTCATCAGACCAGAGAATCTTGTTTCTCACAGTCTGAGATTCCTTTAAGTGCTTCTTTGTAAATTCCAAACAGGCTTTCATGTGTCTTTTAATGAGAAGAGGCTTCTTTCTGGCCACTCTGCCATAAAGTCCAGATTGGTGGAGTGCTTCTGCGTGTTTTGACCTTCTGTAAGTTTATCCCATCTTCACATAGGATCATTGGAGTTCAGCCAGAGTGACCATTGGATTCTTATATTTGCAAGACCTTTTCCCCTGATTACCTAGTTTGGAGGAGTGGTCAGCTCAAGGAAGAGTCCTAATGGTTCCAAACTTCTTCCATTTAAGAATTATTGACGCCACTCTGCTCTTCGGAGCTTTCAGCTCAGCAGAATCTTTTTATATCCTTCAATCCTATCTCTGAGCTCTACAGGCAGTTCTTTCCTCCTCATGGCTTGGTTTTTGCTCTGATATGCACAGATATGTCAGCTGTGAGACCTTAAATAAGACAGGATGTGTCTTTCCAAATAATATCCAATCAACAGAATTTATCACAGGTGGACTCCAATGAAGGTATAGAAAAATGTCAAAGATGATCAGGAGAAATGTGAGAGCCCTAGAGCTAAATGTCAAGCTTCATAGAAAAGGGTCTGAATACTTGTTTGTTTTTTTTTTACTTTTTTTTTTTCTTTTTAATAAATTTGCAAACATTTCTGAAAATATCATTTTGTCATTATGGGGTATTGAGTGCTGATTGATGGGGGTAAACTTGATATGAAAAAAGTAAAAAAAAAAAAAGTGAAAGGGTCTGAAGGCTTCCTGAATGCATTATAGGCTTGCAATTCCTCTCAGCCATTTTTAGTTAGGGATCTGATCCATAGTGTGACCAAAATGTGTCATTTTGTTTGCTGGCAAGTTGCCAGCAACCATCTTATAGAAAACTATGAACCTTGGCTTGAACCTTCCAAAATGTCTTGGACACTTGTCAAAGCTTAGATTCAGTCTGACATCTAAAGAGTTGGAGTCTGTCAGTCGGACAGGTCATTTGTAAGATGGTTGCATCCATTCAACAGCCCCCAAGAGTGCTTACTGGGGATAAAAGGAGTGCGGCTTCTGGGAATGACATGTGCACCCTTCTCTCAGTGCTCTTTGTCAGAAACCCCCAATAGGTACACTATAGGTAGAGGTCTATCATTTACCTGTAGCAGATCACAGCAGGTGTACCAATACATTTTATGGGATTCTGTTACTACTGTTAGAATATGTAGTCGGAACGCTACGCCTCCAATATCTGCTGCAGTGGTCTGTTCCACAAAAGACTTCGTTAGGCGAATAAGGCTAGCTATAATTGTATGGTATAGACATGTAATCTAGCAGAAATATGGGCGCGTAGACTAGTCAGCCTGTTTCTCCTTTTGTTTAAATGCCACCATGCATGATTCTGGGACACGTTGGTTGTCTTACCACCAGGAATGCCTCGGTTGAGAAAATATTTGGGAAATAAATGAGATGCCAACAATAAGAAAGAAATACTTCCTTGTGTGGTTAGTGCTGCTTTAAACGCAGGCCGCACTCCCAGATAAACTGAATGCGCTGTGACTAATAACACTGTATGTTTAACATATTAAGCTGTAAATATCAGTCAGATCAATCACACGACAAGGATAAGCCAGGTCCTGAAAGCCTGCACGTTCCAGTTATAGATTCTGTCATTTGTCTTGCGATAAAATTTTCATTTGAACGTTTTACATCTTTATTATATTTCATATAGAAGTTTGCTATTTTTAGCTCATAAATCCTGGATTCTTTATAGTCCGTCAGCAACCTGTCCTATAAAGCGAGCGGGACTTGTTGCCTCCACTTACAGAGCTGCCCGGGGCAGGGGGAGAACAAACTACACTCTGGCACTTCCATATTCTACATATTGGTGAGCGATCCTGTCAGGCTGCTCAGTCGTGATGGCATATCATAGGCAGGATCACATTATTATCAGCTATTGCCCCAACCTCCTAGGCAGCTTTGCAAGTGGAAGCAACCAGTCCTATTGACATTGGAAGACAGGTTGCTCCTGGGGAACCCCTTTAAAGGTGTGTTCATTCGTATGTTAGTAATGAGTGATTACTGCTAACATTTGAAAGAGAGGAACTCCAGATAAGCAGTGTCTTCTGTATTTGGCTTTTACACCCTTGGCCGAATAAAGCACAATTTTATATAATCTGGAGTTCCTGTCTTTCACGTGTTACCATATGCCATAGGGCTTATGCACACAAACGTATTTTATGTCCATGTCTCTTCCATTTTTTTGCGGCCCGTATTTACTTCAATGGGGCCGCAAATGAAAAGGAAATAACTCTGTGTGCGTTCCGTGTCTGTATGTCCGCATGTCCGTTCTGCCAAAAAATAGAACACGTCCTATTATTCTTTGCATTATGGACAAGGTAGGACTGTTCTATTATGGGCCGGCTGTTCTGCAAAATGTGGAACGCACACAGCTGATATCCGCAATTTACGGAGCGCAAAACAACAACAGTTGTGTGTATGAGCCCTTATCGTGATCCAGGCCATTCCATGCTTCCAAGTGCCTTCAGGTGAGCTGGACTGGTGCTGCGTATTACAGGAATGAATCATTGGATACAGAAGTTCTTCATATTTCTGATATAACATCTGTAATGGGAACATTATTTACAGGCTAAAAAAATAACTCTTAATTTTATTTATTTTTTATCTGGTCGAATTCACATGTGATGTGTCCACAGCATATGAAAGACATAAAGGAAAAAAGTAGAAAATCTGCATACCTTCTACTAATGATGATTATTATGTGTACATAAGCCAACAAACGAGCGCTTATTCTTTGTTGGCTGGTTGCTAGGATCATTTACATAGACCGGTGGACCGCTCTGGACCACGACAATGCCATGTGGTCGTACCCTTGGAGTCGATCGAGTCACAGGGCGGCAAGTGCAAAAATGCAGGACAAGAATTTTTTTTGGTGGGTAGGATGTGAGCATATTATGGCATGGGCACTGGCATTCATTTTATGTAGGAAGCATGATAAATGAGTGCCTAAACCTGAGTGTGGAGGAGAAAATACGGATGTCTGAATTTTAGAACCTGGTAATTACATTTGGTGCCATTTGTGCCGATTTGGTAACATTCTGTGTCACATTAGCAAGATCAAGTTTGAATAATAACAGCTTGGTCCAGGCAATGGCAGCGTGCTATTGAAAATGATCAGCCCCCACACTGCCTGCTTAAAGGGAACCTGTCATCAATAAAATAGTGACAGAAATGCTGATATCAGCGGTGTGTCACTCATGAGCTAAAAGTAAGTGGTTGCCGAGAATTATTGCATAATCATTGCAGCACAGGCCTGGAAAAGAGTCAAATCTACCTGAGAGGAGTCCTGGTTATTCATAATCTCCTGCTCTCCCGCCCATCTACTGATGATTGGAAAGTCTCCCCTAGAGAGAAAGGGAGAGAACTAGGTAGAAGACTGTCAGTCATCAGCAGGTGGGCAGGAGAGCAGGAATTCTTGAATACCCAGGACTCTTCTCAGGTGGCCGGGACTCTTTTCCAGACCAAGTCTGCAACGATTGTGATGTTGGTTCTCGGCAACTACTTACTTTTAACTTATAAATGACAGACCGCTGAAATCAACTCACCTGTCTATTCTGCCGTTAGTATGGGCAGCATAAAGGTGATGACAGGTTCCCTTTCAATATACAGGTTGTATCCTTGAAGGGGTTAAGCAAGACATAAATGCAAAGATTTTTTTTAGCTTGCAGCAAATATTTTTCACATACCAAATGTGATATAAAGTCTAGTAGTTGAAAAAAATATGTTTCACAAGCTGTCAGGTTGGACTCGCAGACCTTTACCTTTGGTGGTGGCTCATCTTCCCGAGAAAAGACCTAAAGCTGGGCATACACATAAGGTAGCTGGGGATCGATCATTTAGCCAACAGCTACCTCTCCCCAACCTCCCATCTATGTGTATATATATGCATGCACGGCTTGGTCAAGCATGATTACATAGCCACTGTCCACTGGTTGTCAGACATCTCTGGCAGTGGCTTATCTCCTAAGAACAAAAGGATAGGGCAGTTCAAATCCAATGTGCCTGACGTTATGCTACCACGCCAGCTGCTGTTGAAGGAAGGGGGGGGGGGGAATCAGGAGACCCTATACACATTAAGTGTTCGGCTAGAAACAAAGCATTTGGCTCACTTATGTATAATGTGTTGCACAGATGTGGAAGAGCTGTTGAGGAGACAAACTCATAAACCCTTGTCTCTGAAGACCACAAACTTCCAGTAACTTCAACCACTGATTTTAGCATAGGAGGACACATTATTATAGTGACTGCTCCGTCATTTTTTGGTGTTGTAGATGTAGGTGCCATTTTTTAGTCTATACAGATCATTTTATACTTAAATATGTATGTATATACACCATTCACAATAGTTGATATCATAGCTTATATATTGTTACCCCTGCGCTACCGCTACACTGCCGCTAGTGCAGATATAAGTTTTATCTCTTACCCCTGATATAACTTCAGGGGCCGCTGCTGGTTACCTTTAGGAGCTACCTGCCCGAGCTCATGCATTCAATAAAACTGTAGACAAAGGGTTAATCGGTCACCGCGCTGATCGAGACAAATATTTTTAGAGACAAACCGCACATCACACTAATTAGTCCACAGTTATATGGGTAAGCGTTTATCTCACCTATAGACTTCTTTCCTGGGGTTCGTTGTAGGTACTGTGTTTTTCTCCTATTGATATGTAGGGAGCAATCCTCTGTTGATAAAGAAATCTTCTTTACTTCACCCGTCTATGCGCGCCGCTCCAGCTGTTAGCAGGATCGTGTGCTGGGAAGTGTATGGAAGTTAGTCCGGGAGCACTATGGTGTGACGTCACTGGCTTCAAGTACGGGTGCCTCCAGAAAACAATCATCCAACGCGTTTTGAAACGTCCCCGACCAAGAAACGCGAATGTTTCGAAACGCGTTGGTACATTGTTCTCTGGAGGCACCATAGTGCTCCCGCACAAACTTCCCCGCACGCAATCCTGCTACCTGCTGGAGTGGCGCGCATAGACGGGTAAAGTAGAGAAGATTTCTTTATCAACAGAGGATTGCTCCCTGCATATCATTAGGAGAAAAACACAGTACCTACAACGAACCCATATAACTGTGAACTAATTAGTGTGATGTGCGGTTTGTCTCTTAAAATATTTGTCTCGATCAGCGCGGTGACCGATTAACCCTTTGTCTACAGTTTTATTGATATCATAGCTTATCTACACCCTACTGGCCTCTACACAGGTCACAGAGTTTGTCAAGAAAACTCTCCCATATAAGTCAATGAGGTTCCCTCCTGTTCCTTGTGTGTCTATTGCAAATGGTGGGTGCTTTTGCGCATATATCTAAATGATGGCAAGATGGCAGCCCCATAACAGCATAGGCAAGATGGCAGCCCCATAATCATTTTCAAGAAATAGAATAAAAAATCTGCAATCAGAAAATAAACAGATTCCAAATAAGGATATGTGTCACTATTTGTGGTATTGTGGTACAGTTGAGCTGCTTCAGCAGACTCGTATTCATGAGCTCTGCACACCCCCATCCCATTCTGGCAGATAATTCACTGCTTTCTTGTTGTATTTCATTTTGGGAAAAAGCTGCCAACTAGTGGTGGAGAGCCAGGCACTCATGAATATAAAGGGCTTCCGAGTGCTTGCATTACATTAAGCCTTTAAGGGGTACTATCTCTCATTGGGGCATGACAGACATAAGGAGACTTACAGTTAGGTCCATATATATTTATTATAATTTATATTTTTTATTTTAACTGTTTACTAAAACTTATTCAAGTTATAGTTATGTAATGGACATAAAGTCCAGAGTTTTAGCTTTCATTTGAGGGTATCCACATTAAAGTTGGATGAAGGGTTTAGGAGTTTCAGCTCTATTATGTGTGGCACCCTGTTTTTAAAGGGACCAAAAGTAATTGGACAATTGACTCCAAGGCAGTTTCATGGCAGGTGTGGGCAATTTCTTCATTATTTTATTCTCAATTAAGCACATAAAAGGCCTGGAGTTAATTTGATGTGTAGTGCTTGAATTTTGAAGATTTTGCTGAGAAGTAGGAGCTCTCCATGCAGGTGGAACAAGCCATCCTTCATCTGTGAAAACAGAAAAAAACCATCCGAGAATTTGCTACACTATTAGGAGTGGCAAAATCTACAGTTTGGTACATCCAGAGAAAGAAAGAAAGCACTGGTGACCTCAACAATGCAAAAAGACCTCGACTCTCATGGACGACAACAGTGGTGGATAATCACAGAATAATTACCATGGTAAAGAGGAGCCTCTTCACAACAGCCATCCAAGTGAGCAACACTCTCCGGGATATAGGCGTATTAATATCCAAATCTACCATTAAAGAGAAGACTGTATGAAAGTAACTACAGAGGGTTCACTGCACGGTGCAAGCCGCTCATAAGCCTCAAGAATAAGAAGGCTAGATTGGACTTTGTTAAAAAAAAAACATCTAAAAAAAACAGCACCCTTCTGGAAGAACATTCTTTGGACAGATGAAACCAAGATCAACCTCTACCAGAATGATGGAAAGAAAAAAGTATGGCGAAGGCATGGTACAGCTCATGATCCAAAGCATACCACATCATCTGTAAAACACGGTGGAGGCAGTGTCATGGCTTGGGCATGCATGGCTGCCAGTGGCACTGATTCCCTAGTGTTTATTGATGATGTGACACAGGACAGAAGCAGCCGGATGAATTCTGGGGTTGTCAGAGACATACTGTGTGCTCAGATCCAGCCAAATGCATCCAAACTGATTGGTCGGCTTTCATAAAACAGATGGACAATGACCCAAAACATAAAGCCAAAGCAACCCAGAAGTTTATTAAAGCAAAGAAGTGCAATATTCTTGAATGGCCAAGTCAGTCACCTGATCTGAACCCAATAGAGCATTAATTTCACTTGTTAAAGACTAAACTTCAGAAAGAAAGGCCCACAAACAAACAGCAACTGAAAACCACTGCAGTAAAGGCCTGGCAGAGCATTAAAGAGGAGGAAACACAGCGTGTGGTGATGTCCATGAGTTCAAGACTGCAGGCAGTCATTGGCAACAAAGGGTTTTCAACCAAGTATTAGAAATTAAAATTTTATTTACAATTATGTAATTTGTTCCATTTGAAAATGCTTTAGTTCCTAAAAATTTTTGCAATCATTTTGTTCAGTCCTGAACTTCAACTGCATCTGTATTGTTTTGTTCAAAATCCATTGTGGTAATGTACAGAACAAAAATTAGAAAAATGTTGTCTCTGTCCAAATATATATGAACCTAACTGTATTGGCCCTAAATGCTCCTCTGACATTTCGTGAAAAAAGGGATGCAAATAAGCCGTTAACAAGCTCTGCCTCTAATGCCACCAGATGTAAGGCAGCTATCCTATAAGTCAATGTTCGACCCTTTGACTAGGCCTTGAGACATGACTTGGATATTAAGTAAGCCAGCAACTCATCTGCAGACAGTGGTTTCGGGATAATTGCCCCTCACCCAGTTAAGCCAGTATTCTCTACTCTGCACTGATGAGGCAAAAATGTGATGTTAACCCAGTCTAAGCCTAAGGCAATCTATCTTAAAAAAGTTTTCCAAACCTTCCACCTTTTTTAACAACCAGTTGATTATTGTATAAAATAATAAGATCCGTAATATTCACCTTGCAAATACCCTGCTGCTTCTGTGCCAGCACTTCGTTTTCTACTCGCTCCACCAATAACGTGGCATACTAAGTTACTGACCAATCACTGGCTGTAGCAGTATCCTGTTGACATTGATGAGGTTACTGTTATAGAGGGGACATATTGTGTTTACATGACATGGCTGGAACTGGGTGAACTGAGACAGATGGGACCAGGAAAGCCTTATTGTTTCCATTCCCAGCTTTATAAATTGAGCGAGTCTGATAATTATGTCAGACTATATTAGGAGATTGGATTTAATTGACACATATTTGTATACACTTTCCTGTTCAACTTGTATGGACATTGATTATCTTTCCTATATTATAATGCATTGTTGAGCAGTAGAACTGAAGATACATTTTATTCCCTTCCTGTGATTCCTACTTGTAACAGGGGCTGCTGTGCGCCGCTGTTCCCCTGCTTATTGCCGCTGTCCCGGGCGCCGTGTTCAGCGGTGATCTGCTGCCAGTGTTTCCTTTCAGCCCTGGCCACAGCATGCTTGCTGCTTGTTTCCTGCAGCATTTTCTTAAGGGCCCTGCGCATCACTTCCTGTGTTTTATGGGTTGGATCATGTGACCTCGCCAACCAATCCTAGCCCTCCTACACATATATAAGTGGCTCAGCCCCCTTCTCAGTGTCAAGGTCCTTGTGTCCTGCTAAGGTTCCTGATATCCGCTTGTGTTTGTGACTCGTACTTGTATTCCTGGACTTTGCTACCTGTTTGATTCCTGCCTGCTTGCCTTGACTCTCCTGTTGCCGATCCGGATTGCCTGACCTATTCCTGTGCCGCCTGCCCTGACCTATTGCCTGTCTGACTTTGCCTCTGCCTAATTCTTCGGTTCTGCACTGTTGCTCGTAGGTTATGACTCGGCCTACTGACAACGCCTGTACCCCTGGTACCTTTCTCAGGTACCTCCTGGTCTGCCTGGACCAGTTGCCTCATGTGCCTATCCTCCTCAAGAGGTAGCCACCTTGTGTTCCCCTCGGGAAAATCTATCCCCACAATCAATAAACAGTAAAGGAATTCAAGAGGGGACTGGATGTATTTCTGGAGTGTAATAATGTTACAGGCTATAGCTACTAGAGATGGGTCGTTGATCCAGGGAGTTATTCTGATTGCCTGATTGGAGTCGGGAAGGAATTTTTTTCCCCTTAAGTGGGAAAAATTGGCTTCTACCTCACAGGGGTTTTTTGCCTTCCTCTGGATCAACTTGTATGAAACAGGCCGAACTGGAAGGACAAATTTCTTTTATACTATGTCTTATATACTATGTTACTATGTTACTATGTAATCAGGGGTACTGTAAAGATCGAGGGGTTCACTTAGACAACGTCCTTAGAGGAGGTAGGACACGTGACACCCGCTGGTTCGTGACACTACTATTGTGATATTTGTTACAAATGTATATGTAGACTTGATATTTTGATGAATATTCTTCAACATGTCATTTTTGTTCTTGTATTGACCTGATGGTTCCACGTGATGATATTATTCGCTATTCTGCATCATAGTACATATGTGAATTCTCTACTGATCGGTTGTTGGATTCACCTTTTGAATAGCAAAGAGTAAAATCGGTGCTTGGAAATCAATAGCAAATCCACATTTCAAAGTCTGCACGTGCCTGAAAATCCACACTTATTTTTCTGTCACTGGGTTTGTAGACCCTAAGGACTGACCTTCATATCTGTGTGGCTGTTCTGCATACATACACCTATTATGGATGTAATCCAGTTCAATTGGAGACTGTACTTGACTATTTTTATTTTATTTAGTATTCTCATTTTTTTATATGAGTATACAATAAGTATTCTTATCATTGATTGTTTTTTGTATTCATATTGGGAAATATGAGTTTATACTATTTTTGCATGTAGATGGGCCTAATTATGGACACAGACATGAGATTTCGACCTGGCATCAGATGCTCATCTGACTGTACTTTGGGTCAATATCGCTACAAACATTTATGACAGTGCAAATCAAAGATCTGTAGATGCAGCCAGAAAAAATTCTACAACAAAAAAAAAGGTGGGGGGTTCAGTTAGCACAACCCTATATGCAGGTGCACATTGCTATGGCGAAATACACATACAAACGCAAAAACAAAAATGCAATGGCACTCTGCAACCAGCACTCTGCCCTGCCTCCATGCTGGATGTTGAATGAGGCATTAGTGTACATTTTGGCCAAAGCGTAATAAGCCACTCACCACGTCAAGGTCGCCTCTATGAGTGGTCCCTAACACTAGTTCCTACCTGTTATAGGCCATGACAGCCACACAAAATCCATGAATACTAGAAAAAAATTCTAGTATTCATTTTACTATTGGTTGGTTGATGAACCTTATCATTCAGATGATGGCTGACTTCTAGGCAGTCTTTTTGCATGAAACAAGATGAACTATAATGTTTTCCCACAGGCTTTCAATAGTAGGAGCTTGACATCAGTTATGTGACGGCACAGAGATGCAGATCTATTCTCTCTCTCTTTCGTGTACACTGTACAGGTCAGCACATTGCGACAGTCTGTATCCCTGCTGCAAAAAGATAAAGAATTTCTGAACCGACAGAACATGGAGCTGAATGTCCGCTGTGCCCATGAAGAGGACCGCTTGGAGAGACTTCAAAGCCAGCTGGAAGATGCCAAAAAAGCAAGAGAAGAACTGTATGAGAAATATGTTGCTTCTAGGTCAGTACTTCAACATTTCAGATGCTTAATGTATTTGTCATTTACCCCGATAGTCCCCTTCCTTTTGTTCTTTATAACTTTTAATTATGGTCACCTTTAAAATAGCAGCATGTTATAGAGCAGAGGGAGCTGAGAAGATTCATATACAGTTCAATGGGAAAAGATTGAGTAAAACTTGTATTTTATTCATTTAAATTCCTGCTCATTCTCGGCTTCGGAATCGAGGAGGTTCTCCTATCAGTGATTGACAGCCTTCCCTCCATGACTGTGTATACAGAGGTAGCTGTCAATCACTGATAGGACCGCCTCCTTGACTTTAGCAGAAATTGAAATGAATAACATACAAATTAATCTTTTCCCAGGAAACTATTTATCAGTCTTCTCAGCTCTGCTTTATAACATGCTGCCTACAGTGCCAATGCCATGTTCAACGGTTCCCTTTAAATCTAAAAGTAAAGTTGCCCTTTCATCCATACAAGTACAGAGTGATCTTTACTCATTAATTCTCTTAAAGGAGACCTACAAAGTGTTTTAAACATACTTTTGTGTATGGTTTTATTATCAGCATCACTGTGAATGAGAAGTTTGAAAGTGCCCGGAAGTCCGTCCCTAATGCAGAAGTGCTCTCTGGGGTCAGTGCTCCACAACCTTTCCCCTTTAATCCTGAGCGATGACTGTAGCGTCCAACCAGGAGATCTCTATAACCGTCACTCAGGGGAAGGGTTGTGGGGAACTTACTGCTGAGCTGAGAGCACTTCAGCATTAGGGACCAGCTTCAGGGCACTTACACGGTAATGCTGGTAATAAAATTATAAATGAAGGTATCCTACCTAGTGCTGCCAGCAGTTTTACAGCATCAAAAGTACTGGCGAACTACCTTTAAAGGGGATATCTAAGTACAGATAATGATGACCTGTCTTCAGGAAAGGTTATCATTATCACATCGGCATGGGTCCAGGTCCCGGCACCCCCGCCGATCAGTTGTTTGTGGGAACCACCATGCTCACTGGAGCTCTGGGGAGTGCAGTCGGCTCCTGGCAGCTTTCCAAGCACAGCGCCACACATTGTATAGTGGCTTTGCTTTGTATTGCAGCTCAGCCCCATTTACCTCAAAAGGGCTGAGCTGCAACTAGGCCATGTGACCGATGTGTGGTGCGGCCTAGAAAGAGACTGCTTCGCTCATGGAGTGCCGGCCTCTTCTAACAGCTTCCAAACGACACCTGGGACCCCCGCCAATCTGATTTTGATGACCCATCCAGAGGATTACCAGATAACCCCTTTAATTTCTTCTGCTACTATAACTTTAGGTCATAAGTTTAGTTAAAGAGACACTGTCACCAACTCTAAGCCTGTGGGCTAATGTAGATGCAGTGACGTCTTATAGTGTGCACGCCTCTTAATAAACTTGGAGCATCTTTGGGCCAGAAAAGCAAATCCACTCTTGTTATGAGCCCCCCATATATATCCTATAAATACCTTGAATCACTTATTTGCAGAGACCATTATAAAACAGAATATGAAAATAAACTACGCGATGAATTGGAACAAATTAGACTGAAGACAAATCAAGAAATTGAACAGTTACGTGGAGCGTCAAAGGAGATGTACGAGCGAGAAAACAGGTAACGGTTTATAAGCTGTAATGGGTGAAAACGTTAAATACCTTAATGCAATCCTCCAGATTTCAACAAAAATTTCACAGTGAAAGCATAATGCTTAGTTAAAATACCTGGTGCCTTTTACCTTTCTTTGTAATTTTCGTTGTGCTGTTCCTCAGATTCCCAGTCCCCTCTTCAGTTCTGTAAAATGGCCACCAGCTGTAGTCTTAAGACAACAGTCTCCCCTCCCTCTACGGTCTTGGATAGACTAGACAAGAGCAGCTACTTTTAACTCAAAACTATTTAAAACATTACTTTATTTGTACTGTGGACCATTAGGCTACCTGTAGTGCTGCTATTCGTATTCAGATTGCTTCTTTATGGTTTATTCGGATTTTGCAATCTTATCACATTTTTGCCATAATTTTGTAATTTTGTAATTTTTGTAAATATTCTATATGTTTTCTTTTTGCAAAAAAAACATGTACATGGCTTTCTGGAAGTCACTCCATGTATTCTACTTCCTGTCCACCTTTGTAACTTCCTCTTTGGATTTTTAGCACAGTAGGCAGTCCTACTTAACTTTTCAGTCAGACCATCACTGTGACCATAGAGAGCCTCCGTGTAGTGACTTAATTAGAGCATCACTCATTAGGCTACTTTTACACTAGCGTTAATATTTTCCGGTATTGAGATCCGTCCTATGGAAAAAAAAAAAACGCTTCCGTTTTGTCTCCATTCATTGTTAATGAGGACAAAACGTAACAGAACGGAATGCTCGAAAATGCATTCCATTGCGTTCTCATACCAGAGAGCAAACCGCAGCATGCTGCTGTTTGCTTTCCGTGCTGGGATGCGGAGCAAGACCCACAATGCAAGTCAATGGAAAACGGATCTGTCCCCCATTTACTTTCAATAGAGTTCATGACGGATCTGTTTTGGGTATGTTAAAGATAATACAACCGGATCCATTCATAACGGATGCAGACGGTTGTATTATCCGTAACGGAAGCGTTTTGGCTGAACCCTGACGGATTCAGTAAAAACACTAGTGTGAAAGTAGACTTACACTAATAAATGCAATGCTCTTCTGTGGACATCTGTCTAGGACTGTCTTACTGGCATCTCTGTTCTATAAATACCATAATATTGATCATGGCCCTGCAGATAGTACCTTCCCCTCACAGCAGGAATGAAGTGACAAAGGATTACCTGTCTATGACAGATCTTAACATTTGTGGGGATTGCTACAGAAGGACAATATTTTTATTATTTTAGTATAATAATGCTAAAATGAAATTCAGCCGAATTTCTAAAAAAAAAAAAACACATTATTTGCTATGAAGATTATTATTATTATTATTATTATTATTATTTATTTTTAGAGCGCTATTCATTCCATAGCGCTGTACATATCATAAGCGGTGCACATACATAATACAGGCAATTGCATTAAGCATGAACGAGACAAGTTACAGACTGGTACAGAAGGATAGAGGGCCCTGCCCGTGAGGGCTTACAATCTACATGGTATGGGGGATGAAGACAGTAGGCGAGGGTGAAGCTGGTCATGGCGGTATAGAAGCAGCAGTGTCACTGGTCGTAGGCTTGTCTGAAGAGGTGGGTTTTCAGGTTGCTTTTGAAGGATTCCACTGTAGGTGAGAGTCTGATATGTTGGGGCAGCGAGTTCCAGAGTATAGGGGATGCACGGGAGAAATCCTGGAGGCGAGTGTGGGAAGAGGTGATAAGAGGAGAGGAGAGAAGGAGATCCTGTGAGGATCGAAGATTGCGTGTGGGGATGTATCGGGAAAGTAGCTCAGAGATGTAGGGAGGGGACCGATTGTGGACGGCCTTGTATGTGTGGGTTAGTATTTTAAACTGAATTCGCTGGGCAATGGGGAGCCAGTGCAGGGACTGGCAGAGGGGAGATGCAGAGGAGTAACGGGGGAGAGATGGATTAGTCGGGCAGCAGAGTTGAGGATAGATTGTAGGGGTGCGAGAGAGCTAGATGGAAGGCCACAGAGGAGAATGTTGCAGTAGTCTAGGCGGGAGATGATGAGGGAATGTATAAGCATTTTTGCCGATTCAAAGTTGAGGAAAGGGCAGATGCGGGAGATGTTTTTGAGTTGGAAACGGCAGGTGGTGGAAAGGGCTTGGATGTGTGGTCGGAAGGAGAGGGCAGAATCCAAGGTCACTCCAAGGCAGCGGACCTGGTTGACCGGGGAGAGTGTGCAATCATTGATTGTGATAGATAGGTCTGTTGGGGGAGTGAGCAAGATGGGGGAAAGATGATGAATTCTGTTTTATCCATATTAAGTTTTAGAAAGCGAGAGGAGAAGAAGGAGGATATGCGAGATAGGCATTGTGGGATTCTGGATAGTAAGGTGGTGATGTCTGGACCAGAGAGGTAGATTTGTGTGTCGTCAGCATAAAAGTGATACTGGAAACCATGGGACTCTATAAGCTGTCCCAGGCCGAAGGTGTAGATAGAGAAGAGCAGGGGTCCTAGGACGGAGCCTTGCGGGACACCAACAGAGAGGGAGTGAGGCGAGGAGGTGGCGTGAGAGTGGGAGACGCTAAATGTCCGGTCTGTGAGGTATGATGTGATCCAAGAGAGGGCCAGGTCAGTGATGCCAAGAGATGAGAGAGTTTGTAACAGAAGGGAGTGGTCGACAGTGTCAAAGGCAGAGGACAAGTCAAGGAGAAGGAGGACAGAGTAATGTTTTTAGTTTTGGCAAGTAGTAGGTCATTGGTGACTTTGGTGAGGGCAGTCTCGGTTGAGTGATGGGGTCGGAAGCCAGATTGTAGCCGGTCAAAGAGGGAGCAGGAGGAGAGGTGAGAGGACAGTTCAGAATGGACATGTTGCTCAAGTAGCTTTGAGGCATATGGAAGAAGTGATATGGGGCGATAACTGGACAAAGAAGATGGGTCAAGTGATGGCTTTTTGAGGATGGGTGTAATGGTTGCATGTTTAAAAGCAGAGGGGAAGAGACCAGAGGTTAGTGATAGGTTGAAGAGATGGGTTAGGGCTGGGATAAACACTGTGGTGAGGTTAGGGATGAGGTGGGATGGGATTGGGTCAAGTGCACAGGTGGTGAGATGGGATTTGGAGAGTAGAGTGGAGAGTTTTTCTTCTGTAATAGCGGAGAAGCTGGTTTTGGGAGAAGAGGACAGAACAGCAGTGTGGAGGGTCTGTGGAGACTGTGTGTTGAAGCTTTCTCTGATGTTGACTATCTTTTGTTTGAAGAATGTGGCGAAATCCTCAGCTGAGATGAGAGGAGAGGGCGGGGGCGCTGGTGGACGGAGAAGAGAATTAAAGGTGTTAAAAAGTTGTTTTGGGTTGTGGGATAGGGAAGATATGAGAGATGAGAAGTAGGCCTGTTTTGCATCAGCAAGTGAGGATTTGAAAATGAGGAGGGATTGCTTGTATGCGGTGAATTCATCTTTAGAATGGGATTTCTTCCATCGCCGCTCTGCAGCCCTGGAAGCTTGTCTGAGATTTTTGGTCAGGTCGGTATGCCAGGGTTGTCTGTTGATTTTTCTGGTTTTGTTGTGTGTAAGTGGGGCAATAGTGTCCAGAGTTGCACTTATTGTTGTGTTATATAGGGTGGTGGCAGTATCTGGGTCTTGGAGGGAAAAAATTGAGGAGAGCGGCAGAAGAGAGTCGGAGAGCAAGCGAAAGTCAAGATGTTTAAGGTTGCGGCGGGGATGTGTTAGTGTGTGGACCGAGGGAGCAGCAGAAGAGACCAGTGAAGAGAAGGTGAGTAGGTTGTGGTCGGATAGGGGGAGAGGCGAATTAGAAAGGTTAGATAGGGAGCAGAGGCGGGTAAAGATAAGATCCAGAGTGTGACCATCTCTGTGTGTGGGAGCGGAAGACCACTGTGAGAGGCCGAAGGAGGAAGAGAGCGATAGGAGTTTAAAATAGTAACCCTTTCTGGCAGAAGTGTCCCATTACAATGTTTTTTTTTTTTTTGTAAATAGCAGGTAAACCTGCACAAGATGTTTGTAATATACCATATTTTCCACTTTATAAGATGCACTTTTTCCCCCAAATGCTATTGAGCGCTTTCATTATAGAAGCCCTCACTAGTAGGCAGGAGGCACGGGGAGCGTACTGCTGCTAGCGCTGCCTGTACTCGCTGCTCCCTGGTCTTCCTCCGTCCCCACACTGCACTGTGTGCTGACTGTGTAAAGCGTCAGGACGTACTGCGCACACTGTGACCTGACATTATAAACAGTCAGGTCACAGTGCAGCGCTAGCCAGGGGAAGACCAGGGGCGCTGAGTGCAGAAGAGACTGCCAAATCTGCAGAGTAGTGTCAGAGCAGGAGAGGTAAGTTAACTCATTTATTTTAACTCTAATGGAGGTCTGGCCTGTGGTCTGACATGAGGGTCTGAACTGAGATATGATATGCGGGTCTGATCTAATGTCTGATATGGGGTTCTGATGTCTAATATGGGGATCTAATCTGATATCTGATATGGGAGTCTAATAAAGATTGGGGGTACTGAGGTCTGGTGAAAAATACTTTACTTATTTTCCTCCTCTAAAACCTTGGTGCGTCTTACCAGGTGCATCTTAAAAAGTGAAAAATATGGTACTTTATATTCTTTCAGCTTTGCTTGCTCAAGAGAAGATGCTGCAGGAGAGAGATAAAAGAAATCAGTGAGCTGCTGCTCAGACATCAGTCTGATGTCTTGTACACCCATAACATATGAAGAAACTTTAGACTCATTGCTAGGGTGTTTCATTTTTCCAAAGATGTGATTTTCATATGACTTTGCTTACGTGTCTCAGACTCAGTGATGTAAAAGATATATATGCCAAATTTCAAGATTGGATAATATTTAGGGGTTGCACACATTGTTGATCACTTTTGTTACAACTCTCACTCCTGTACCTAGGAGGTTGACTAAAAACGACTTCAGTTTCAGGATCCCAGGGGCTCTGCATCAAGCAAGGTGGATGGCAAAGGCAATATATGCACTTAAAATTGTCCTCTTCACTAAACAGTTGAATATTCCTCAACGCGAACTGAAAGGAATGAAACGTGTTGCACATTTTGTCAGCCTCATATGTTTGCTCATGGCATGAGGCAATTGTAAGTCGATGGGCTCCAAAGAATCATTTGGATATGCTACAGCTTCTGAGCACTTAGGGTACTTTCACACTTGCGGCAGGACAGATCCGGCAGCCTATTCAGCCTGCCGGATCCGTCCTGCCGCAAGTGGCCGTGTGCTGCCGCTCCGTCCCCATTGACTACAATGGGGCGGGGGGCGGAGCTACGGCACTGCACGGCCGGAGATCGCCGGACTAAAAGTCCTGCATGTCCGACTTTTTAGTCCGGCGATCTTTGCCGTGCGCAGCCGTGCTGCGCCGTAGCCCCGCCCCCCCGCCCACTTGCGGCAGGATGGATCTGGCAGGCTGAATAGGCTGCCGGATCTGTCCTGCCGCAAGTGTGAAAGTACCCTAAGTGCTCAGAAGCTGTAGCATATCCATTCTCTGAGATTCTCTGAGAAGCCATGTGAACGCTCTTAAGGTGGTCAATGATACCGCAGAAAGAGGAATTGCTCTGATAAAAAAGTTTAACGAATCGGTCAGGGACGAACAACAAAAACAATTCTTGTTGAGGGTAGTCGAGTATCACAGAGAAGTCGGCACCAAGCTAACAAAAGAAGGATTGCATCGTTCAAAGTTGATTAATATTACACATGTTTTTCCTATCATACTAACTTTTAATTTTAGTGTCTAGTTTTAATATTATTTTAAGTTTGTGATTTCTAGTTTTCCCAATAAAAGTAATTAACATTGAAAAATTGTATTTTTTGCCTACTTTTGCAAAACTGATCAAAGTGTGCAACCTCTAAATATTATCCAGTATTTTTGAAATGTGACATATATATCTTTTACATCACTGAGACTTGTGGCGTAAGCAAAGTCTGCAAAAATTTTACATTTTATTTTTTTCCATTACAAAATGAAACACCCTACTCATTGCTTATGATCCGATTTTTTTCCTCCCAGAAAACCCATTTAGAATTAGCCTTATAGCAATATTCACTTTGGTATTCAGAGAATCAAACTGTCCGATGGATTTTAAAGAGTTTATAAATTTGCATTTCAATTCTGCTCAAAGCCAATTTTATCAGTGTTAGGGTCCATTCAAGCGTCCGTAGTTCTGGGTCCTCATCCGTTCTGCAATTTTGCATGTGCTGTCCGCATCAGTAATTCCGTGGCCCGGCAAAAAAGATACAGAATGTCCTATTCTTGCCCGTAATCGCAGGCAAGAATAGGCGTTTCTATTATTGGGCCGGCCATGTGCGGTATCTGTTTTGCAGATCTGCAATTTGCAGACCGTAAAACACTTACGGACGTCTGAATGGACCCGTAAAGGAGTTGTCCAATTTAGACAATACCTATTCTGATAGCAGCTCTCCTATAGCTTTGTGGCATAAGTTTAACCTCCCTAGCGGTAACCCCGAACCACACTCGGGATTACCATGGGTTAATTGCAAAAGGGTAGGAATGGATACGGACAGCACACAGTGCTGCGCATTTCCGGAGCGCGCTCCGAACTTCCAGCCGCAGCTCCGCAAGAATTTTCTGCCATCCAAGATAGCCGCACCGCATCTTAGACTATCTATTGCGCACTGTGCATTTGGTAGCCCAGTATACTTCCTACTTGTCCAGCCCTGATGTTGGATTGGCCAGCTGTGTTCATGTGAGCAGTGCTGGCCAATCCAAGGGCAGCAAGAAATGCCTTGGGCTACCAAATGCACAGACACATCAGGCAGTTTGAGAAACGGTGAAGCCATCTTGCATGGCAGAAGGGGAGCCGGGAAATAATTGATCTGCAGCTAAAAAGGAGGTCCATTTTTTTCTTGACCCGGAGGGTCAGACATTGCATTTTAGAAGAAACCTTAGGAGAACTTTTCACAAGCCAGATTTGTATCTTGTCTTTTTTTTTCTTGCATCAGCGTTGTTTTTGTATTTTTGTTTGAGAGAACCCATTTACCTAGAATGCAGATGCAAAACTAACTCATGAAAATGCTTCTGGTTTTTAATATTCCGGAAGATTTAACCACTTGTGAATCCTCTCTGGGTGTGTCCCGTTTAGGTCATCACATTAACTTGTTGGGAGAAGTTTTGACATTTGCAGTGTGTCTTTTAAAGAATGTGTCCGAATGTGGTATTACATCAGCGCCACTAACATTTTAATAGAATTCACAATGAGCTGCACTTGACAATGGGTAGTACAGGACGGGGCAGCGCACAACATGTCGAGGAAGTAGACGACTGGTCTTAATTACAGGCTTTAGATAATTCTGTCTATTCACAAGTAACAGTCTATCAGGTTAATAATCTCATAATAAGCTGGAGATAGAAACTCTTCAGTTTCTGTCTGCCTTTCAAGCTTATTTTCTTAACGTAAAGCAATAGTGATGGGTAGCAAATCCATCTATGACTTGGTTGAATAAAAGGATATCACATACTGTTACTGAACACAGTCTGACGTAGTTTAAAAGTGGAAAATAATACAAGTTAGACCGGGCCTACAGCTGTTCCTGTTCTCTGAGTTTCCACATAATTTTACATCTTAGAGGTTCACTCTGCACCAAAATTGCTCTTCTACTAGCAACTGCAACCAGGATTTATAGGCACTTGCCTTTGGTCAACCGGCCACTAAGTATGTGTACAAGCATCTGTGAACATTGTGTATTCTACTAGCAAAGTGCTTTGGTGGAAGGCAAATCTGCATGCTGGTTACCACTAATTACTGGGCAGCACCTGTACATGCTACTGTGAAACGGCATGTACAAGAGCAGCCCGACAGCTAGAGGTAATGTGCATGCCCATCCAACTGCTGGAGAACATTGTTTCCGGGCACTCTTAGGGTTTTTGTTAATTTCAACACAAGGACCAATTTCATTCAATATTTAAAGGTTCAGTGACTCATTCAAAAACCAGCCAAACGTCTGACTCCTTTATTTTTCTGACTCCAGCTCTGACTCCCTTATAAATGGCTCACGTATAATAATTAGAAATAACAAATCTACAGTAGTAAAATGGGACCATCAAAAACCATGTGGTCAGGAATGGACCTCTTTCTGGAAGAGCATATGTCATCACTTTAGATTAGTGGGTCTCTAACCTTTCGGGTTCCACCAACCTCAGAATGATGGGCACACAGTGCTAGTGCTTCCTGCACATCAGGATGGATTGCACCCCTATTTGCAGGGGACTGCAGCTGTCCTCATTCTCTTGAAGATCTCTGCACATCTGGATGAGTTGGGGCAACAGTCCAGGAAAAAACAAAGCGCTAAATCAAGTCCTAGAGGTTGCCCCCTCCCCAACCAATCACTTGGGAAAATGGCAATAACTCTTTAATTCCTGAAATACCCATTAAAGTATATGCCCAACTGAATTTTTTTTATGCCAGGTGTATTTTTAATTTGACTTGTAAATGGATTTCACATTTGGTATGCTGACATGTAGAGCGGCGCCCAGGGATCTCCCTGCACTTACTATTATCCCTGGGCGCCGCTCCGTTCGCCCGGTATAGGCTCCGGTATCTTCTAGGACTTGGTTCTCCTAGGAGGAGCCTAGTACACTTGGTTATAGTAGGCGTATCCCAGGCTGTAGCGCTGGCCAATCGCAGCGCACAGCTCACAGCCTGGGTGAAAAAAAACCTCCCAGGATATGAGCTGTGCGCTGCGATTGGCCAGCGCTACAGCCTGGGATACGCCTACTATAACCAAGTGTACTAGGCTCCTCCTAGGAGAACCAAGTCCTAGAAGATACCGGAGCCTATACTGGGCGAACGGAGCGGCGCCCAGGGATAATATTAAGTGCAGGGAGTTCCCTGGGCGCCGCTCTACATGTCAGCATACTTAGTACACATTTTTTACCCTGATGAAAGGTCCTCTTTAAAGCAAAGTCTATATATCTAGATTACACTGGTATATAGATTACTAGAGCAGATTGAAAGTTGTAAAGATTACTCTGTGTATTATCAATAATAATAATTCATTTCCTATAACCATGTCATCAAGCAAACCATAATACTAATTATTTTTATTTATTTCTTTTGAACTTTTTGCCTTATTCTAGGAATTTAAGGGAGGCAAAGGACAATGCGGTTTCTGAGAAAGATCGAGCAGTTACAGCCGAAAGAGAGGCTCTGGCGAAATATGACCAGATACTAGAACAGTAAGCTCCACTTTGATTGTTGAGTGTGCCATGTTACATTTAATTGGGAATTTGTGTAGCATCTGTAGTATTGTTCTGTATTATATGCATGTTGTTGGATACCAGTTTCCAGTGATCAGTCATCCGCAAGATGCTATTGTTACAGGAAATCTGTTGGTAAAACACTCACTGAATTACAGTGTGAAAGCAATGTGTCTAGGTAAGAAAGGCTGAATCGAATGTGGAAGTCCGTGCCTGAAATGTATCCTTTCTACATTTCTCTACATTTGTAACTTGCTAATTGGCTTTATGTCCATAATGGACATTTACACTTTTATGGCTTCTGGCGTATAAGGCTACTTTTTAACACATGAAAATCTTCTCAAAAGTCGGGGGTCGTCTTATACGCCTTTATACTGCATGCTGAAACTTAAGAGGACCTTTCACTGGTCCAACGATTGTTAGATAATGATATGTATGTGTAGAGCGGAGCCCAGGGATCTCCCTGCACTTACTATTATCCCTGGGCGCCGCTCTATACATACGGTATATATCATTATCTAACAATTGTTGGACCAGTGAAAGGTCCTCATTACTTCCAAACTGGACTGGAGAAGCTGTCCTTCTCCAGCTTCAGGGACAGGCGCCCTCTAGCTGAGTCACCGTGCGCTGCATCCCGGCCAGTCGCTCCTAAAGCAGCCCCCTCTCGCTGCTCTCAGTGGTTTTCTCATGCTCGGATCGTCTGTTTAATTTTTATTTGGTGTGCGTTGGAAGAGCGGTAGTCTTATACGGTGAGTATAGCCCAAACCCCATATTTTAACAGGAAAAGTAGGGGGTCGTCTTATATACCCAGTCGTCTTATACGCCGGAAAATACGGTACGTTTTCTGTTAGATGCGCTTCTTTTTTCATTGGGGGGTGTATTTATCAAGCCCTGCACTGCAGAATTCTGACCTAAAAAGAATGGAGCGTTGTAACTGCTTGGATTGGTGTGCAAATATTTTATGATTTTTTTTTATTTGTACTACACTCAGTCTGATTTTGAAAAGTCGCACAGTTAGCCTGTCAATCTGATATGAAGGGGTTATGCCATGACTGATGTAAAAAAACGAAAATCAGACATCATATAGTACATGACAATACCCTTCTGACAAAGCTAGAACCGGCCCTGTATCTCCAGAGAGGTTCACATTCGTTGCTTCAATTTGCTCTGCTAGATTATCTTCAGCCCGGCAGCTTAGGGTGGGGGGTGGGGGGGTTATAGAATATATTTTGTGTCACAACCCCTTTAAGCCACAATGATCCACTGCACATTTTTAAAAAGTCACAAAAGCTATGTACACCTTTGAGGACATATTTTCTGTTTAATAATTGAGCTATACTCATTTTGAGCTAAAAATAATTTTTGCTACGTCACAGCGTGAAGTGTCTTCCTGCAACTTGACATAGCAGTACGTCATGATGATCAACGCAGGGGCCTGGCTGGGATCTTAAAAATACAGATAATGCTTTGCTGCAGAATATGTGTATTCAGCATACAGATGATGTATGTTTTTTGTGGGTTATATTGGGCACTATCCACTTTTCTTTCATATTTCACCAGTTCTAATATACACGAAACTTGTTAAATGGGTTAAAAAACAGAATTCTAAACCGATCCCCTTGCCACTCCTGTATCAACGCTTCCCGTTCACCTACCTCGCGCCCCCCAGTGGCAGGGGATCGGTAAGGCATTACCCCTTTTATCATCTTATTCTGAATGTTCTTTTTTAAGTGGCTGCACACCCAATTTGTTTTTCTTGTTACTTGTTTTTCTTTTCTTTTTGTATTTTTTTTCTTTTTTAATTTTTATATAAGGGACTTCAAATATCTGCACACAAGCTATCAAAATTGTAAATCGGCCACCACCAAGTCAAAAAAATTATGTTAGAAGCCATTGCTGGCTTATTTTAGATTATGCTTGGACAGTAACAGAAGAAAGTTGGTTATCTGAGACCATCGATGTAGTTGCTTGTTACGGGGTTATAAAACTAGTGCGAAGATTTTTTTTGCTATTGTTTGTTATTCATCCCTTGGGTTCAGTTAACCCGTTTCTTAGTATACATTTCTCATCTTGCAAACCATATTCAACTGCAACATATGATAGTGAACCTAAACACTCAAAACACCCCTAACTGATGATACCAGTGGGATGTTGTGTATACAGAATACACCAAGCCATGGCTATGGAAGCAAATATACCCTCTTGTTGCATAAAATGATCACATAACAATTGTTTTGACTGGTATATTTTCTTACAACCCACCCTGGACTGTATATGCTGTTTAGCCCTCAGCAACATTTGGTGCTACACGTGACAACATTGTTGGAATAGTAAATTTGGAAGCTTAGCAGGTGACATACCTATATATCAGTCTGACAAAATAAGGCATTTATCAAGGTTTGCCACAGGGTTTTTTTTTTATTTTAGTCTGGGTGGACAACATTCCATAACTTTTAATCTCAACACTTTTCTGTTTGTAGTGTATGTGACACTAAAGTTATGAAGATGAACCTGTGCATTCGGATTTTTCAATGCACTATATCATAGCCTCTTCACTGCCAACAATCACACTGAGGCAGATTAGTAACTATGACACTGGCTGACCTGTTACATGTGCACTTGGCATATGAAGGCATCTGTGTTGGTCCCATGTCCATATGTGCCCGCATTGCTGAGAATAAATAAAGTTTTAATATATCCAAATGAGCATATAGGAGGAACGGGGATGTTGCTGTTACACCTAGAGGCTCCTCTGTCTCTGCAACTGCTACGTCCTCTCCAATTTGATTGACAGGACCAGGCGTGATGATGTCTTCACTTCCTGGCCCTGTCAATGAAAGTGTAGAGCAGGGGTCACCAACCTCTGGCACTCCAGCTGTTGTGAAACTACAGCTCCCAGAATCCTTCTTTCACTTCTTTTGGGAGTTACAAGAACAGCTAAGTAAGTGTGCATGCTGGGAGTCGTGGTTTCACCACACCTGGAGTGCCGAAGGTTCCTGATCCCTGGTGTATAGGGAGCTGCAGTTGGAGAGAGAGCCTCTAGTTGTAATGCAAATTCCCCCATTGCTCTTAGATGCTAATTTGCATATATATATAAAAACTTCATTTTTCTCAGCAATGCGGGCAAATGGAAACATGGGAACAACTTAGATGCCTTCAGCTGCTAAGTGAACATGTAACAGGTCAGCCAGTTTCATAGGTACAAATCTGCTGACAGAAGTCCTTTAAAACCTAAGATCTCTTTACCCCTTAACCACCTAACAGTTTTGCTGAGTTCATCTCAGGCTTTTGGAAAAACACTTAACTGTTCACCCCCAGCACAGCTGGGACAAACGTGTCTGGTTTAGCTGCTCATATCTCTGGATTGGTAGCAGCTAGAGACATGGGCCTATTTTTATTTGAAAGCTGGCATTCCAAGCAGGAGATATCGCTGTTAGAAATCAAGTCTGGAATAAACGTGGTAAAATATGATTTTACTTTCACTTTCAGCTATATTCACTGCCATCCCTATTTCTAACCGATATCTTCTGATGTAGTGAAGATAATGCTGTGATTCTGGTACTGTTAGAAAGATTAGATTGCCAACTTTCAAACAAAACAATATCTCTAGCTGCTACCTATTCAGAGATATGAGCAGCCAAATCATTCTGGAGAAGGAGGGGGGCAGCTGAGGAGCTGACAGCCTGCAGGAAGAAAGAAAAAAAATAGTTAAAAAATCTGTATAAATTTGGCATTATCATCATTGTACTGATGCACATAGTAAAGTATATGTTATTTATACCACACAGTGAACGCTGTTATTTTAAATTGCATTTTTTTCATCTTTTCCCGTAAAAATAAATTAATAAAAGTTATTTAATACACTATATGTACCCCAAAATGGTTTCTAAAAAATCTACAACTAATACCCCAAGTAAAAAAATAAAATTAGAAGAAAAAATTAAAAAGTTATGACTGCTGGAACACAAATGGGGAAAATGTTACTGGTCCTTAAGGCTAAAATTATTTATGTCATTAAGGGATTAAAAATGCTGTTGTGTGCCAACAATCTACAATAAAAAAATAACATTTTTGGGAGGGTTTTTCCAATTTTATTGTGCCTTTAGGGATGTTAATAAGGTTTTACTGATTGAGACAGCACCTTTTTGATTGGAAGCCAGTGCAAAGCCTATGCTATTAACAGTGGATCACCAGGAGAAGACATATCTGGCCAGAGAGTAGCTCTCCATTCAGGCTTATGTTATTATATTATTCCCAGCGTTCCAGTCCATGTCTTCCGCCTGGGCTGCTGGTAATTAAGGCCCTGGCTTCTCTGCCGCCTACTCCCCATCCGGCTCCCCGTGGCAGTTCCCTAGCTCCTGGCCGGCTTATTTTCCAGTCGGGGTATGTCGCAGGTCTGCTCTTCCGCTCCCTCCCTGCATTGCTGCCCCAACCGGAAGTTCTTCCAATTGGCCCCGCCTGTACTCAAGTAATCAGAGATGAAGCAGGCCAGCACTCGCTCCAATTAGCATGCTGCACAGGAAAGGAGCAACCTCCAACAGACAGTAGAACAACAAGTCCCAGCAGCTGTGTCTTTTGCAAGTAGGTTTCTTTTATTTTATTCCAGAAAATGTCCTATAACCAGGACGCGTTTGAGCATACAAGCCTTTCTCAACAGGTACCAGGTACTTGTTGTTCTACCGCCTGTACTCAAGGCCCCGCCTCTGCTGCCTACATAGGCTGCATCTTCAAGACTGTTTCTGGGGCAGGAACATTTCGATCAGAGCGCAAAATTCTCGCGCCATTTCTTCCTCCCACCAGTGGCCAATAAGCTCCACCCCTGGACTTAACCCTTTCTTTGCCTTCAGTACTACTGCGCTGGTCATTGGGCAAAGTGCTTCCTGGACTCGAGACAGTTGGGAGTTTAGATTTGAGCAGTATGTAGTTAAAAACTATATATATTATTAACCATCGGAGCTATCTAGTCCTGTTCTGGACCTAGTTCCCACTGCCATTCCATAGTCAGAGTTCTTACCGCTACAGCTGGATGCTCGCACTATCTCTGGATTCATACGTCCGATAGCTCTACTTTCCTTCCATAAGCGGCAGTGTTGCACTACAGTTAAATACCTAATTTCCTGTAGATCCATAGGCGAAGTAGTTTCACTACTACTGGATTCTGTAGGTCCTGTCACATTCCCCTCTTTCCTGCTGGACCCTGTACATCCTGTAGCATTACAGTCCTTCCATAGGCGGAGTAATTGCACTTGCACTGGATACCGTACAGCCTGTAGCATTACCCTTCCTTCATAGGCGGAGTACTTGCACTACCACTGGATACTGTACAGCCCATTGCATTGTCTTCCTTCCATAGGCAGCGTAATGGCTTTACCACTAGATACTGTACAGCCTATTGCATCACCCTTCTTCTATAGACAGGGTAATAGCACTTTCCATTGGCAGAGTAATAGCTCCACCACTGGATTCTGTGCAGCCTTCAGCATTACCCTCATTCCATAGGCGGAGTACTTGCACTTCCATTGGGTGCCGTTCAGCCTGTAGCATTACCCTCCTTTTTTAATTGACGGAGTGTTTGCACTTGCCTCTCGATTCTATTCATTCTGTATCGTCGCTCTCCTTCTTAGGCAGAGTATTTGCACCTTCCGTTGGCTCCTGTGCATCAGGTAGCATTATCCTCTTTCCATAAGCGGACTATTTACACCACCACTGAATACCGGACGTCCTGTAGCATTACCCTCCTTCCATAGGCGGAGTAGTTGCACTATCACTGGATCCTATACTTCCGCTAGAATTTCTCTCCTTCCATAGTAGGAGCATTTGCACTTACTCCAGATAGTGTACATTTTGTGGTATTACCCTCTTTCCATAGAGTAGTTGCACTACCACTGGTTCCTATATAGACCATCGCATTACCCTCCTTCATCAGGCGTGTAACTGCACTTCCACCAGATACCATATGTCATGTTGCATTACCCCCTCCGCAGGCGGAGTAATTGCACTAATACTGGTTATCATCTGTCCTTTCAGATTTCCCCCTTCTATAGGTGGATTAGTTGCACCACAATTACATACTGTAGATTCTGTAGCATTACCCTCCTTGCATTGGCGTATTAGTTGCACAACCAGTAGTGCTTACACTACCAGTGGACCTGGTATATCTTGTCGGCTTCCCCTCTTCTGTCAGTGGAGTGATTCATTATCTCTGGAAGCTGTCTATCCTATCGCCTTTTCCATCTTTCTTAGGTGGAGTAATCACTTGAACGTTGACTACCGTGACTACTCTAATTTCTTCCTTGTCGCCTTGCATCCTGTTCCATGGATGGCCTACTGCTAGACTCGGTCCCTACAGTCGCCTTATCCTCCGTCATAGGTGGTATTTTGGAACTACTACTGGATACTGTGACTACACCACACTAACCTCTTCCTCAGGTAGTCATTGTTTGGATTGGATTGTGTCGGGAGCCTACGTGGCAGCCTCTGTCTTCCAGGTAGGATTGTAGCTGACAGGCTGTTGACTCAACACACTCGGCGTCCATTCTTGGTGACTACCGCTGTTTGGCCTCATTTTCAGGGGGAGCCTCTCCTCTGGCCCTAGAGACCATAGTTGTGGCTATGGCCTCCCTTCTATAAGGCAGCCTTGCGCTGGCCATAGGTTTTTATGGCTATTCATGTTCTGCCATCACCGGGTGTGATAGATCCTCCAGGCCTTATATTTATGGTGTACCTGAGGCGCTGGCTGATAGGTACTCTTATTCCTTATAGTGCTGTCATCTGCCCATACGATGACATGCTGCAGCTGGTGGGTTTGCTCACTTCTCGTGGGTATTAGTACTAGGGATTGACCGAATATCGGAAGTACTAATATTATCGGCCGATATTCAGGATTTTGCAAGTTATCGGTGTAGGCATCTAACCTTGCCGATAATGCGTATAAAGCGAATACTAGTGCGCGCTTCCATTATGGAAGTGCGCACTAGTATGCATCGGGTGCCGGGAGCGGGGAAGAAGCGCAGCAAGTGCTTCCGATACTCACCCTCCCTGGTCTTCTTTGATCCATACAGTGTCAGGAACCAGTGCGCTCACTATGACTTGACACTGAACGCTGTCAGGTGACAGTGCAGCGCGGGCTGGAAAACACAGGGGAGCGAGACGCCGGAACCGGAGATGAAGAGGAGCCGCGGCGCAGGAGAGGTAAGGAGTTTTTATTTTTTCATTTGAGGTCTGATGGGGTTAAAGGTCTGATATGGGCTAAAGGTCTGATCTGAGGTCGATAGGGGTTAAAGGTCTGATCTGAAGTCTGATAGGGGTTAATGAAGGTCTGATCTGAAGTCTGATAGGGTTTGAAGGTCTGATCTGAGGTCTGATAGGGGTTAATGAAGGTCTGATCTGAGGTCTGATCGGGTTAATAAAGTCAGTGAGAAGGGTGGGATGGTGTGGAAATTGGTATTTGGCACTAGTATATTAGAGAGATCAGCTACAGAAAACACCGCGGAGCCTCATTTAAGAGTCTCAACGCAGCAATCCAAAGTGCAAAGCTCCCTGGGAAACAGTAATATGCAAAATAAATGTGGAGCCCAAGTATTGGGTCTACAACACAATGAAAGCCAGATATCCCTCAAAGGAAGGAAAACCAAGCAAAGGGGTGTCTCCATTACAGAGATCACCAAATGCTCCATATTAAGTGGCCCCTATGTCAAGATCCCAATGCCTTGGAGACTACTCAAACAAAACAATAGCTTATCTATGAGAGACCAGCTACAGAAAACACCGCGGAGCCTCATTTAAGAGTCTCAACGCAGCAATCCAAAGTGCAAAGCTCCCTGGAAAACAGTAATATGCAAAATAAATGCGGAGCCCCAGTATTGGGTCTACAACACAATGAAAACCAGGCTTTCAGAGGACCCGGGGGATGATGCCTCCTCCTCAAAACACTTGGATGAGGATGACATATCTTCAGAGATTACAGAATCCGAGTCTGCAAAAAGATTTTATTTTTCCTCTGAAGACACGCCAGAGCTATTGAAAGCAGTCAGAGCAACTATGGGGGTGGAAGAGGTTCAAAAACCTTACACAGTTCAGGAGGAAATGTTTGGGGGACTTCGCCTTTAAAAATCCAGGGTCTTCCGCCTAAATTAAAACATTAGGGACATGATCCTAGATGAATGGGCTGATTCTGAAAGACGCCTAGGCATTTCCAAATCCTACATGAATCGCCTTTTATTTGACCTGGAGGAGGCGAAAATCTTTAACACAATCCCCAAGATCGACGCTCAAGTAGCAAAAGTAAACAGGAAAACCTGCCTTCCTTTCGAGGACACTTCCCAATTAAAAGACCCGCTAGACAGGAAAGCAGACAGCTTACTCTGTAGATCCTGGGGAGCCGCCATGTAAAATCTCAAGTCTAATATAGCAGCCACATCGGTCGCAAGGTCCATGTTTAGGTGGTTACTAGAACTAGAAAATTGTCTGGCCAATAATACTCCTATGGAAGAAATACTGGAATCCCTTCCTTTGTTAAAATCGGCCACTGCGTTCCTTGCAGATGCCTCTGCAGAATCAGTACGATTTGCAGCCAAGGACACTGGTTTTTCTAACGCGGCTCGTCGAGCCTTGTGGGTAAAATGTTGTGGTGGAGATAAAATCTCCAAAACTAAACTTTGTTCCATCCCTTTCTCGGGGGAAAACGTGTTTGGGCCAGAACTTGATAAAATATTAGAAAAAGCTTCAGATAAAAAGAAAAATTTCCCAATTGATATAGTAACATAGTAACATAGTATATAAGGCCGAAAAAAGACATTTGTCCATCCAGTTCGACCTGTTTCCTGCAAGTTGATCCAGAGGAAGGCAAAAAACCCCTGTGAGGTAGAGCCAATTTCCCCCACTTAAGGGGAAAAAATTCCTTCCCGACTCCAATCAGGCAGTCAGAATAACTCCCTGGATCAACGACCCATCTTCAGTAGCTATAGCCTGAAATATTATTACGCTCCAGAAATACATCCAGGCCCCTCTTGAATTCCTTCATTGTACTCACCATCACCACCTCCTCAGGCAGAGAGTTCCATAGTCTTACTGCTCTTACCGTGAAGAACCCTTTTCTATGTTTGTGTACAAACCTTCTTTCCTCCAGACGCAGAGGATGTCCCCTCGTCACAGTCACAGTCCTGGGGATAAATAGATGATGGGAGAGATCTTTGTACTGACCCTGATATATTTATACATAGTTATTAGATCTCCCCTCAGTCGTCTTTTTCTAGAGTGAATAACCCTAATTTTGATACCCTTTCGAGGTACTGTAGTTGCCCCATTCCAGTTATTACTTTAGTTGCCCTCCTCTGAACCCTCTCTAGCTCTGCTATGTCTGCCTTGTTCACGGGAGCCCAGAACTGTACACAGTACTCCATGTGTGGTCTGACTAGTGATTTATAAAGTGGTAAGACTATATTTTCATCACGGGCATCTATGCCCTTTGATGCAACCCATTATCTTATTGGCCTTAGCAGCAGCTGCCTGACACTGGTTTTTACAGCTTAGTTTGTTATTTATTAAAATTCCTAGATCCTTTTCCATGTCAGTGTTACTGAGTGTTTTACCATTTAGTATGTACGGGTGACTTGAATTATTCCTTCCCATGTGCATAACTTTACATTTGTCAGTGTTAAACCTCATCTGCCATTTCTCTGCCCAAGCCCCCAATCTATCCAGATCCCTCTGTAGCAGAAAACTGTCCTCTTTAGTGTTAATTACTTTACACAGTTTAGTGTCATCTGCAAAAATTGATATATTACTGTGCAAGCCTTCTACAAGATCATTAATAAATATATTGAAGAGAATAGGGCCCAATACTGAACCCTGAGGTACCCCACTAGTGACCGTGACCCAATCTGAGTGTGTACCGTTAATAACCACCCTCTGTTTTCTATTACTGAGCCAGTTACTTACCCACATACAGACATTTTCTCCTAGTCCAAGTGTTCTCATTTTATATACTAACCTTTTATGTGGTACAGCGTCAAATGCTTTGGAGAAGTCCAGATATACGACATCCATTGATTCGCCGCTGTCAAGTCTAGAACTTACCTCCTCATAGAAACTGATTAAATTAGTTTGACATGACCGATCCCTCATGAAGCCATGCTGATATGGTGTAATTTGCTTATTTTCATTGAGATACTCCAAGATAGCATCTCTTACAAAACCTTCAAACAGTTTACCCACAACAGATGTTAAACTTACCGGCCTATAATTTCCAGGCTCTGTTTTTGACCCTTTTTGAATATTGGCACCACATTTGCTATACGCCAGTCTGGTGGAACATTCCCTGTCAGTATGGAGTCCGTGAATATCAAAAATAAGGGTCTGGCTAGGACATCACTTAATTCCCTTAGGATACGGGGGTGTATGCCATCTGGTCCTGGCGATTTGTCTATTTTAATCTTTTTAAGTCGCTGCTGTACTTCTTCCTGGGTCAGACAGGGCACTTTTAAAGGGAATTTACTTTTACATTTTGCATTTCATCTGACAGTTTATTTTCCTCAGTGAAAACAGTGGTGAAGAAAATATTTAATAGCTTGGCTTTATCCTCATCGCTTTCTGCAACTCCCCTCATTGCTATGTAGAGGGCCGACTCCTTCAGGTTTATATTTTTACCATTTATATAATTGAAAAACATTTTAGGGTTAGTTTTGCTCTCTTTGGCAATTAATCTCTCGGTCTCTAGTTTGGCAGTTTTTATTAGTTTTTACATATTCTATTTTTTTCCTTATAGTTTATCAGTGCTTCCTGGCTCCCCTCCTGTTTTAGTGATTTATATGCTTTCTTTTTGTCATTTATTGCTTTTTTACGGTTCTATTTATCCACATTGGTTTCTTCTTATTTCTTAGCCTTTTATTTCTATAAGGTATGCATCGATCACAATTTGATGTTACAATGCTTTTAAAAATCTCCCATTTTGTGGTTGTATTTTTATTTTTGAGGACTATGTCCCAGTTAATTGGGCCTATGGCCTCTCTTAGTTGGCTAAATTTTGCTTTTTTGAAGTCCGGTATTCTTGTTCCTCCCTGTAGAAACTCTCGTTTAAAGGATAATTGGAAGGTTATTACTTTATGGTCACTATTTCCCAGGTGTCCCCCGACCTGCACATCTGTTGTTCTGTCAGGTCTATTGGTTAATACTAAGTCCAGTATAGCCGTCCCTCTAGTTGGGTCCTGAACCATTTGGGAAAGGTAATTGTCTTTGGCTATTGCCAAGAACCTGTTTCCTTTATGGGATGTACAGGTTTCAGTTTCCCAGTCTATGTCTGGGTAGTTGAAGTCCCCCATAATAACCACCTGACTATGGTTTGTCGCCTTGTTTATCTCGTTTAGTAATAGATTTTCTGCGGACTCTGGTATATTAGGGGGTTTATAGTAAACTCCTATTAGTAATTTATTATTGTTTTTGGCTCCAATTATCTCCACCCACAATGACTCCACATTTTCGTGTCCCTCACAGATGTCTTCCCGGAGTGTGGGCTTTAGAGAGGACTTTATGTAAAGGCAGACCCCTCCCCCTCTCCGGTTTTGACGATCCTTTCTGAACAGATTGTAACCTTGTACATTAACTGCCCAGTCATAGCTATCATCCAGCCATGTCTCAGTTATTCCCACTATGTCATAATCCTCCTCACACATCACTAATTCCAGTTCCCCAGTTTTATTAGTCAGGCTTCTGGCATTAGTATACATACATTTGAGAGGTTTATGCATATTTTTTGCCCTACACCTTTCCTTCTGAACTTTTCTAGTCCCTCCTTCCATTTCTCCCCCAGTCCCACTACCTTGCCCCCGGTCTCTATCTGCACTATCTTCCCCTCCTATAATGTAATTTCTCTCCCCCAGTCCCTAGTTTAAACACTCCTCCAACCTTCTAGCCATCTTTCTCCCCAACACGGCTGCCCCTTCCCCATTGAGGTGCAGCCCGTCCCTACGATAGAGCCTGTAGCCGATAGCAAAGTCGGCCCAGTTCTCCATGAACCCAAAACCCTGCTTCCTACACCAGTTCTTGAGCCACTTGTTAACCTCTCTAATCTCCCGCTGCCTCTCTTGTGTGGTCCGTGGTACAGGCAGTATTTCGAAAATACTACCTTTGAGGTCCTTGCCCTAAGCTTTTGACCTAAATCCCTGAAATCATTCTTAAGGACGCTCCACCTTCCTCTAACTTTGTCATTGGTTCCGATATGGACCATGACCGCTGGATCTTCTCCAGCCCCTCCCAGTAATCTGTCAACCCGATCTGCGATGTGTCGAACTCTAGCGCCAGGAAGACAGCACACTGTTCGGCGATCACGATCTTTGTGACAGATCGCCCTATCTGTTCCCCTAATAATTGAGTCTCCCACTACCAGCACCTGTCTGGCCTGCCCTGCTCTCCTGGTCCCCTGCTTACTGGAGCTGACATTCCCTTGACCGGCAGAGGAAGTGTCTGGCTGCAGCGGTGCTGTCCCTGAGCTGCCATCCCCCTCATCTGCCAAACGTGCAAACTTGTTGGGGTGTGTCAGATCAGGGCTAGCCTCCCTGGCACTCTTCCCTCTACCCCGCTTTCTTACTGTCACCCAGCTAGCTACCTCACTCTCCTCAGCCTCCTCGCTACCACCCTCCCCCACATCTACCCCAAAGACTGCTTGCTCGGTGAGCAATTATTTAAAAGATAGTACCCCTTTCATAGCACCTCCAATTAGGAAAGATCCTATAGAGGGAATGGGAAGTTCGGGCGCTGGAGCTATCCAAAAGAGAGCAGGGATAAGGGGTTTCTCCCCACCTCCCAAAAGAGTAGTGACAGACAGTGACGCCAAAGTGGGGGGCAGACTGAAGAATTTTCTCCTAGCCTGGGAAAAAGTTTGTCAGAACCCATGGGCTCTGAAAATTATTCAATCAGGCTATCAGATTCAGTTTGCATCAAATCCCCCAGAGAGATTTCTGCTATCAAAATTTTCTCAGACGAGTCAATCAAATCCAGTTTGGCAAGAAATCCTGGAACTTCGTGAAAAAAAAATTCTAACACAGGTCCCTATACAGGAAGAAGAAAAAGGTTTTTACTCAAACCTTTTTCTGGTAAAAAAAAGAGGGATAGTCCCTTCAGAGTGATCATAAATCTAAAATTACTGAACAAATACGTTGCATACAAAAAATTTCGTATGAAGTCCATAATTCCCCTCCTACAGGAGAACTCTCTAATGTGCACAATAGACCTGTCCCATGCCTACTACCATGTGCCCATCCACCCGATTTCCCAGAGGTTTCTTCGCTTCGCCCTAAAAGATTCCCTAGGTAATATAAACCATTTTCAATTCACCTCCCTCCCTTTCAGGATATTATCTGCCCCCAGGGTATTTACCAAATTAGTAATAGAAATGATAAGCCACCTAAGACAAATGAACTTAAAAATTTTCCCTTATCTAGACGACTTTTTAATTGCCAACAACGACCGGGTTCAGCTACAGGAGGACTTAAGAATCTTCCTCTCGACATTAAAAGATCTTGGGTGGCTGGTGAACTCAAAAAATGTCAATTCTCCATCCATCAACCAAAATCAGGTTTCTGGGTATGACCTTAGACTCTCAAATCCAGAGGACCTTCCTTCCACCGGACAAGGTCAGAGACCTACAATCCAAGATAGAGATTTATGTAAAAAATCTTGTTCCATCAGGTATGCGATGAGCCTTCTAGGCACTCTAACCTCCTGTATCCCAGCTGTACAATGGACCCAGCTCCACCTCAGATCCTTCCAGACGTGGATCCTGAGAATCTGGGACAGACAACAATCCTCACTAGACCACATAGTTCAAATACCAGTGGGGGTAAAGCTCTTACTTTGTTGGTGGACATCCAGGAAGAATCTCACCAAAGGAGTACCCTTTGAAAAACTACCACTGGTGCAGATAATGACAGACGCAAGTCATTCCGGTTGGGGAGCCAAGGTCGGATCTCATTTTTGGCAGGGAACCTGGACTCCATTAATAAGCTCCCGGTCATCGAATTACAGGGAACTGCTAGCGGTATGGGAAGCTCTGAAGGCAGCAGAATCCCAAATTCAGAACTGTCATATACAGGTCCTGTCGGACAACACAACAACAATTGCTTACCTAAACCACCAGGGAGGCACAAGATCCCAAAGTCTTCTAACCCTAGCTTACAAAATTTTCTCTTGGGCAGAGAGGAATTTAAAATCAATTTCAGCCACTCACCTAAAAGGGGCCCTAAATGCGGAAGCAGACTACCTGAGCAGAAGAAAAATACACCAGGCAGAATGTTTGCTGAATCAAGAAGTTTATCAAATGATAACAGAGAAATGGGGAAGACCGTTCGTGGATCTATTCGCCTCTCAGAAAAATTCAAAGGCAGTAACATTGTGCTCCCTCAATCCCAGGGACAGACCCTGGGAATTGGATGCCTTCACAATACCCTGGAATCGGGGCCTTTACTACGCGTTTCCCCCTCTCCCAATTATACCGAGAGTAATCAAATCAAAAAATCTGACAAGACAGAGCGGACATAATACTTATAGCACTCTTCTGGCCAAAAAAGAGCTGGTTCCCAGTTCTGAAAAGCATGGCAATTACAGATCCCTGGCCTCTTCCAGCAAGGCGGGACCTTTTACACCAGGGTCCAATCCTCCATCAGGACCCAGATTTCCTGAAGTTAACTGCATGGATCCTGAAACCCAAATCCTAAACAATCAGGGTTTGTCTGACAGCGTAATCAGCACTCTCAAGGCTTCCAGGAAGAGGGTAACCTATTCCATTTATTTAAAGATATGGAACAAATTCTGCTCATGGTCGGGTGTAACCGCTCCAAATATGTCTAGTCCGAATATCCAGTCTATACTTAATTTTCTACAACAGGGATTTGAACTAGGCCTAAGACCTTCTACGTTAAGGGTACAAGTGTCAGCCTTAAGCTGCTTTTTCGACTCGGATCTAGCAAGCCACAGATTGATTCGCAGATTTATGAGAGCAATATCTCGTCTTAGACCAACCTTAACTCCCAGTACTCCATCCTGGGACCTAAATACGGTACTTACGGGTCTAACTCGTTTTCCTTTTGAGCCTTTAGAAGAAAGTTCCATCAAATCCTAATCCTTAAAGACAGCCTTTTTGATCGCAATCACTTCAGCCAGAAGAATTAGCGAGATACAGGTTTTTTCCATAAGAGAACCATATCTTAAGATCTTGGACGACAAAATAATCCTTAAACTAGACCCGGCTTTTCTTCCTAAGGTTGTTTCGGACTTCCACAGGAACCAGGAGATCATACTTCCTTCCTTTTGCAATAATCCTTCCAATACAAAGGAAGTTACCTTCTATTCTCTAGACGTCAGACGTTCAGTCCTGGACTATTTAGAATCCACAAAAGGATTCAGAAAATCAGACAGTCTCTTTATCCAATTTGCAGGTCGTAACAAAGGACAAAAAATTTCCAAATCCTCCATCGCTAGGTGGATTAGAGAATCAATTACTTTATGCTACAGTAATCAAAACCTTATTTGCCTGGAAAATCTAAGGGCACATTCCACAAGAGCCATCTCTTCGACTCAGGCAGAGAGAGCAGGAGCATCCTTGGAGGATATCTGTAAAGCCGCCTCCCGGTCCAGTCCGCATACATTTATCAAACATTACAGACTAGATTTATTCAAGAATTCGGGCATGGCCTTTGGACGTAGTGTTCTCCAAGCCATAGTGCCCCCCTAAAAAAATTAATATTTTGTATATCTCCATGTGCGTGACTTTTTTTTGTATATCTACCATTTTGGAGTGTGCGTGACTTTTTGATCACATTTGAATACATTTTTTTTGTAAGGGAAGCAATGAAAAAAATGGAAAATCGGCCATTTTGACCCTTTTTCCGTTACGCCATTCACTATATTGGATTTTTTTTTAAATATTTTAATAGTATGGGCGTTTTCGGTCTCTGTGATACCCATGATGTTTATTTTTATTGTTATTTTGGCATCCATTTTTTATTTATACGGAAAAGTGGGGGATTTAAACTAAAATGTAATTTACACTGAAAATTGCTAATTTCTTATCCTGGTTTGCCATACGGTGGCCAAAATAAGAATTGCAGCATAAACACTATCAGCCTCTCATCAGTAGTGTTCAGCTCAACTACCGATGCCTCCATTCGCCACACGGGGCATCGATAGGAAGCCTGGAAAACCCGAGCTTCCGGGTTTTTGCTTTTAGATGCCGTGATCTCACTTGATCAAGGCATCTAAAGCCTTTAATTAGCACGATCGGCATTATTGCCGGTCACAGTAATTAGCCGCATGGCGCCCGCTGCATGTGCGAGTGGACGCCATGTTTACATATCGAAAGGGTTAACCACATCTCTGCTATTCGGCAGTAATAAATAAAACTTGAAAAACTTCTTTAAAGGGGTTGACAAGCATTCTAGGCATTTTTAACTTTTAGTAGGAACATGCTATACCTATTGGAAAAAAATCATAGTCCTCTGTCCCCCAATGCGCATTGATAATTGGACTACTGGGGCCCTGGCAGCTCCTGCATGACCCTTCAGGTTGGTGGAGTGTTGTAGCTCTATTATTTATGACCAGTGGGGATCCTAGTGTCCACTTGTCTTTAACCTCTTTACCTAATTTCCGTCACAAGCCTTGGCTTCCACCCTATGCCACAGAGGCTCTCTTTCTATGCCTTTCACAGTGGTCTTTCATTTGGCTGACATTGTATTATGCATGGAGTATATATGATTGAGAATACACCATGTACGCAGTCACAGTCTATGCATGTTTTATTCAGTCACTGAAGTCACATTGGTGGGAAAGTATGATATTTATGATTTGTATATTAAGGTTAAATGGACACTGTACTTTCAACGATCCTCACATAAATCACAGACAAATATAAGAAACTTTGTAATGTCTTTTTTTCCACTCATAAGCATATTTCCTGCTTCTCACCCCTTTCTTAAACTTGCATTCACTCTGAATTCTGTGTTAAAACTTTCTTGAGAAACAAGACAGATTGCCAGCTCACTAAAGAATCAGATTAGAAGCTCCTATAGAAAAATATAGGGACGGTGAGGGTTGAGGAGTAGTGAGGTGCTGTGATTAACAAGCAGGGACACAGAGACAAGGAGGCATGAGCAGCTAATAGTACATGTTATATCTCACCCCAAGGGCTTTATTCACATCAGTGCTGTGTTCTCTAATGATGTATAGGTGCATCTCAATAAATTAGAATATAATTGAAAAGTTTATTTATTTCAGTAATTCAGTTCAAAAAGTGAAACTCATATATTTTATAGATTCATTACGCCAGGGCTCGACAAATCCCAGGTCGCCATGGCGAACAGGAATTTGGTCCTGGCGCCTGGGTATTTGTCAGCCTGTTTGCAAAGGTGGCCGGGCGCAGGGTCGGCGCGTCCTAGGAGCGCCGGCCCCCCTTCATGCTGCAGCCGCCCGAGCGCTCTATATAGAGCGTCAGGCGGCTGCAGCACTGCCCGGGCTGGCACGTCCATGAGGGCGCACCGCCCGGGCGCAGCATGAAGAGAGGGACTGACAGGAGGGAAATGCTCAGCGCTCCCTTCTGTCACTCCATTGTAGCGTGGCCGAGCCCTGTATGGTCCGCGGTACAGGGAGTATCTGTCTCCTGTACCCGGCCGGACTGACAAGAAGTGCGCACACAATGTGCACTTCCTGTCAGTCCGCCCGGGTACAGGAAACTAAAGCTCCTGTACCCGTGGGACCATACAGAGCTCGGCCACAGCTACACTAGAGGCGGGGGAGGAAGGGGAGAAAATGACAAGGGGGGAAAGATAATGACAAGAAGGGAGGGGAGGGGAGGGAATGACAAGAGGGGGAAAGATAATGACAAGAAGGGGGGGGAGAGAATGACAAGAGGGGGAAAGATAATGACAAGGGGGAAAGTGAATGACAAGGGGGGAAAGATAATGACAAGAAGGGAAAGAGAATGACAAGGGGGGGGGGGAATGACAAGAGGAGGAAAGAGCATGACAAGGGGGGGGGGGGAGAATGACAAGACAAGAGGGGGAAAAAGAATGACAAGAGGGGAAAGTGAATGACAAGACAAGAGGGGGAAAGAGAATGACAAGGGGGTGGAAGTGAATGACAAGAGGGGGCAGAGAATGACAAGAGGGGGAAGGAGCTGGGCGTTGTAGTGATGCGGGGACTGCAGAGGCTGAGCGCCAGCTGGGGGTTGTAGTGCTCAGTAAAATGTCATGGTGCCCGCTGTGTTTGTGCCCTCCAGACCCCTCTGCCCTCTCCTCCGGACCCCTCTGCCCTCCCCTCCGGACCCCTCTGCCCTCCCCTCCGGACCCCTCTGCCCTCCCCTCTGCCCTCCTCTCTGCCCTCTCCTCCGGACCCCTCTACCCTCCCCTCTGCCCTCCTCTCTGCCCTCTCCTCCGGACCCCTCTGCCTTCCCCTCCGGACCCCTCTGCCCTCCCCTCCGGACCCCTCTGCCCTCCCCTCTGCCCTCCTCTCTGCCCTCTCCTCCGGACCCCTCTGCCCTCCCCTCCGGACCCCTCTGCCCTCCCCTCCGGACCCCTCTGCCCTCCCCTCTGGACCCCTCCCTCTGCCCTCCTCTCTGCCCTCCCCTCCGGACCCCTCTGCCCTCCCCTCCGGACCCCTCTGCCCTCCCCTCCGGACCCCCTGCCCTCCCCTCCGGACCCCTCTGCCCTCCCCTCCAGACTCCTCTGCCCTCGCCTCCGGACCCCTCTTCCCTCCCCTCAGGACCTCTCTGCCCTCCCGTCCGGACCCCTCTGCCCTCCCCTCCGGACCCTGTAATCCTTGTAAGGGTTTCCACATGTCATGGCGGCCGCAAGTGGCGATCACTTAGACGCTGGCAGCGTCTGACGTGTCATATAACCTATTGAAGAGGGGAAGCATTATGGGGGGCCCTATGGAGAACAGGGGAAGGAACACTATGTGGGCATCTACAGGGGGCCCTATGTACTGGCATGCATTATTGGGGGGCTCTATTGAGAAGTGGGGGGGGAGCACTATGGGGGCATCTATTGGGGGCTTTATGACGCGGCTCCGCCTGGCTCCTAACTTTTTTAGCTGGCTCCTAGATTCCAAGGAAATTTGTCAAGCCCTGCATTACGCACAGATCGATCTATTTGAAGCGTTTATTTCTTTAAGTGTTGATAGTTATGGCTTACAGCTAATGAAAACCCAAAAGTCAGTGTTTCATAAAAGTAGAATATTGTGAAAAAGCTCAATATTGTAGACTCATAGTGTCACACTCTAATCAGCTAGTCAACACAAAACACCTGCAAAGGTTTCCTAATTCTTTAAATGGTCCCTCAGTCTGGTTCAGTTGGCTACACAATCATGGGAAAGGTTGCTGACTTGACAGTTGTCCTGAAGACAGTCATTGACACCCTCCTCAAGGAGGGTAAGCCACAGAGTGCTGTACTTAAGCATATTATTGGAAATATGAGTGGAAGGCAAAAGTGTGGTAGAAAAAGGTGCACAAGCAACAGGGATAACCACAGCCTTGAAATGACTGTCAAGAAAAGGCCATTTAAGAATTTGGGGGCGATTCACAAGGAGAGGATAGCAGCTGGAGTCAAGAGCCACCACACACAGATGTATCCATGACATGAGCTACAACTTTCGCGTTCCTTGTGTTAAGCCACGCTTGACCCAAAGACAACATTAGAAGCTTCTTACCTGAGTTAAGGAGAAAATGGACTGGACTGTTTCTCAGTGGTCCCAAGTCCTGTTTTCAGATGAAAGTAAATTTCACATTTTATGGAGATGCTAATTTCATTTTACATCAGGACTTGGCGCCTGCCTACACTGCCAAAACTACTAATACCTGGTTTAATAGCCACAACTGTGCTTGATTGGCCAGCAAACTTGCCTGGTCTAGACCCCATAGAGAATCTATGGGGTATTGTCAAGAGGAAGATGATAGACAGCAGACCCAGCAATGCAGACGAGCTGAAGGCTGCTATCAAAGCAACCTGAGCTTCCATTACATAACGCTTCCATGTCACAGGGTAATTGTCTCCATGCCACACTGCATTGATGCAGTAATTGATACAGAAGGAGCCCCGACCAAGTATTGAGAGCATATACTGTACATACTGTTTAATATACCAGCATTTCTGTATTAAAAATCATTTTTTAGGGCCCTTTCACACTTGCGTTGTGTGAATCCGGCGTGCATTTCCGTCGCCGGAAGTGCACGCCGGATCCGGCACAACGCAAGTGTACTGCAAGCATTTGAAGACTGATCAGTCTTCAAAATGCTTTCATTGTTACTATGGCAGCCAGGACGCTACTAGCATCCTGGTTGCCATAGTAGGAGCGGGGAGCGAGGGAGCGGCATACTTACATTCCGCACGGCTCCCGGGGCGCTCCGGAATGACGTCAGAGCGCCCCATACGCATGGATCACGTGATCTCTGCATTGGGGCGCCCTGGCGTCATCCTGGAGCGCCCGGGAGCCGTCGCGAATGTAGTATGCCGCTCCCCGCTCCCACTACAGTTTACTATGGCAACCAGGACTTTAGCATCCTGGTTGCCATAGTAACTCATTCACAAAAGCTAAGCGTCGGATCCGCCAATGCGCGGAAACGACGTTTAGCTAAAGACGGATCCGGACTAAGGCCTTTCAATGGGCACTAATTCCGGATCCGTCCTTCCGGCATGCTTTCAGGATTTTTGGCCGGAGCAAAAAGCGCAGCATGCTGCGGTATTTGCTGCGGCCAAAAAACGTTCCTATCCTGAACGGAGGACATCCTGATGCATCCTGAACGGATTTCTCTCCATTCAGGATGCATTAGGAGAATCCTGATCAGTAGCTTTCCGTCCTAGAGAGCCGAGGACGGATCTCTAGGACGGAAAGCTAAAACGCAGATGTGAAAGGGGCCTTAATTGGTCTTAATTTTTATGAGATATTAACTTTAAGGTTTTCTTTGGCTGAAAGCCATATAATCGTCACCATTAAAAGAAATAAATGCTTGAAATGGATCACTCTGTATGTAATGAATTTATATACCATATAAGTTTCACTTTTTGACTTGAATTACTGAAATTAAATGTTTGATGATATTCTAATTTATTGACATGCACCAGTATCTGCAGCTTCTAAGTGATTCTGACTGAGAGAGATGTAGGAAGCAGAATGTCGAGTTTTCTCTATGTGCAGTCTATGGGAGACATCATAGCTAGAGATGAGCGAATTTTATCTTTTGGTGGTAAAAGCAGAATTGCCTTTAGAGGCATTCCGTTATTCATTCCGTCATAATAGAAGTCTATGGGCTGCAAAACGGATCCGTCCCGTTTCCGTTATGCAGGGGAGTCCTCTCCTGCATAACGGAAATGGGACAGATCCGTTATGCAGGAATAAGCTAGCGCAATTCACGTTTTACCACCAAAGGAAGCGTGAACGAATTTCATAACCTGAAATTCGCTCATCTCTAATCATAGCAGCTAGTCTCCATTCACTAGCTCAGGGAGAACTTAAAATTAAAGTTAGAGCCTGCAGAGAGTAAAACTGCTAAACCTGCCAGCTACAAATCATATGATGGCCAGATATAGTGTTATTCCTATGTACACCCAATGGACAATTGTCTGAAAACAATTATCTGTAAGTATTGTAGGTGGCCATGTACATAATTTAAAGAGGACCTGTGGCCACAAAAATCTGAATGCAGTCTGAAAGCACCATGTTATAGAGCCGAAGGAGCCGAGCTGAATGATATATAGAGGGGCTATCAGTCACTGACAGCATTGTATTTATAAGTGCTGTCAGTCATTGATCACCTCTCCCTCCTGTACTGATAGCTGTTCATAGGAAGCAGAAAAAGCGATAGAAATTTATAAATTACAGGTTTTGCTGCATAACACGGTGCTTTCAGATTGCGTTGCATTTTGTGGTGACAGGTCCTCTATAAATGTTTGAAGTATTTTTCACTAGCTGGAAATAGCCATTGTATATTCAGTCTTGGTCTACTTTCACACTCGCTTTTTGGCTTTCCGTTTGTGAGATCCGTTCACAAACGGATCAGTTTGCATTCTAATGCATTCTGAATGGAAAAGGATCCACTCAGAATGCATCAGTTTGCACCGAAACTCTGCTTGCAAACGGATTCGTCCTGGCACACAATGTAAGTCAATGGGGACGGGTCAGTTTTCTCCGACACAATCTGGCACAATAGAAAACGGATCTGTCCCCCATTGACTTTCAATGGTGGTCGAGACGGATCCGTCTTGGCTATGTTAAAGATAATACAACCGGATCCGTTCTGAGCGGATGCAGACGGTTGTAATATCTGAACAGATCTGCACAAAATGCGAGCGTGAAAGTAGCCTTAAAGGTACATGACAAGCTGAAAATTACACATGTAAAACACGTCTTTCGAAGATTTTCTAAGGATATTACATTAGTTTAATTGCCTTTGCTGGTAAACAATAAAACCACAAGCTACTAACTGGGTAATGATAGCACTCTAGTGTTTGTGTTATAAGCATGATTTAATCGGACTCAGACAAGTGAGGCAATTATGTGTCCTTAAAACTAAAAAAAAATGGCATTTTGTTCCAGGGTTTTACCTTTAGAGATGCACTTTTGCCTTGCTTTCATTGAAATGGCTTTTTGTAATTAATCCTTGATTAGACTGAAATACATAAACAGCAGGACAAGCCCATTAGGTCTGCTCCAGGGGCCCAGACTGAATGCGGTTGTGTGAAGCATTATCAGACATTACTGAACATTACAGGAGGAATCCCTGTTTTCAGATACTTTGTGTAGGTTAGAGGTCCCCAATATATTTTTTTTAGATCCGTTCACTTAAAGGGGTTTTCCAGTTGCACCAAAAAAATATATGTAACACCAGCAGTCAATCTTATTGCATTACATAAGTCAGATGATGACGTTCTGAGTGCATTTTGACTCTTCCAGGGTAATTGCGATCTGTGACCTGCACCCTGTGTTTGCTTCCCAATATAAGGCCCCTTTCACACGAGCGTGTCCGGATGGGTTCAGTGAAAACTGTGCCATTTCGCTGGAAAAGCCATTCAGTTTTGCCTGTGATTGCGTTCAGTTGTTCAGTAAGGCCTAAGGCCCCTTTCACGAGAGAGTTTTCCACGCGGGTGCAATGCGTGATGTGAACGCATAGCATCCGCACTGAATCCTGACCCATTCATTTCAATGGGTCTGTGTACATGAGCGTTGTTTGTCACGCATCACTTCTGCGTTGCGTGAAAATCGCAGCATGTTCTATATTCTGCATTTTTCACGCAGCTCTGGCCCCATAGAAGTGGATAGGGCTGCTTGAAAAACGCATTGCATCTGCAAGCAAGTGCGGGGGCGATGCGTTTTTCACTGATGGTTGCTAGGTGTTGTTTGTAAACCTTGATATTTTTTTATCACGCACGTGAAAAACGCATTAAAACGCATTGCACCCGCGCGATAAAAACTGATCAACTGAACGCAATCGCAGACAAAACTGAATGGCTTTGCCTGCGAAATCGCACAGTTTTCACTGAACGCATCCGACCTAATCCGGACACGCTCGTGTGAAAGGGGCCTAAGACTCACCGGGAGTGTCTGTAGCATCAGGTCCCTGCCTCTCTTTCCCCTTCCAGCTGAAACATCACAGATTCAAGCAGGGTTGGCAGCCTCATTAATATTCACTTTAATACCGTGAATACTAATGAAGTTGTTTTGGATATGGGTTGGGGGACGGACCCTCTTCCAGACTTTCAATAAAGAAATTATTTGACAGGGCTTCATCAGGACTTGAAGTCCACACCTTCTGTATGTCAGGCAGAAAAGCTACCATTATACTACAGACCTGCTCCGTTTGAAGGGTTAAATTCCCTGTGCTTTAAAAAAAATATTTTCTTCACAGGTATGAAATGATTTTTTTTTTATCAATTAACATAAATAATATGTTCACTATCTTGTACCGATTATTATGATTACAAGGATGTTAAATACTGTTTTGCAATATTTTATACTAAGGATGTTACAAATCTTATGAATCAAATGTCTTTTGCTTTATATATATATTTTTTTGTAACAATAACTTTGCATAAAATTGTAACTTTTACCATAAAAAAAAAAAAAGCTGGAAAGTAAAAAAAAAAAATCAAAGATTTGTTACAGGTTTCAGTGAGATTTAAACCCCAGACCATCTATACAGTGAATGGCTGCTTTACCCACTCCTCTATCAAAAAGTTCTGCTGTGAAGATTGGAATTTTTATTAAATCTGACAAAACAGTATCCCTGTAATCATAATAACCCATACAATATAGTGAGCATTGTATTTATGGTGATTGCTAAAAATAAGGGGGCACTTGGTTTGTCAGGGGTTGAACGGCAGAAGGCAGATCCAGGCCATTAGAGAAAGAGCGCAGCTCTTTCATGTGAGAGCTGCATGGTAGACTAGTGCAGCACTTAGACTAGGCCGCCGTAAAAAGACCCAGCGGCGGCCCAGCCTAAGGCTCCTAAGTGACCGCTATAAAAAGACGTAGTGGTGGTCACTAAGAGGTTACCAGAGAGCAAGGTCCTCTTACAGTGTCTCTTATTTAAAGGTTTCTATCCTTGTAACCAACATCTTCTTAGAACGGTCATCAAAAAATTCTAGCTCCTGTCTTAGAGTTACAGATTTCATATCTTACTTGTGGTATCTTTGTAATCCAAGGATGACATGAGAACTTTATAAGGTATACAGTAGTTAATATAATTTTTATATTACCGTGGCTGTATATTTGGCATCTGTCGTTCTAGTTTCTGGAGTGATTTACTAGCACTTTGCTGCTGGTATTCTATATTAGATGTGATCGTCTCTGCCCTTTACACAGGCAATTATCGGAAGCAAACAGTTCCTGCTAATTGCTTTCTAGTTACAGTTGGTGGAGTATTTACATGGAGCAGTATTTACATGACGCAATGAGCTGCGCTGTATTGGGACGAGAGATGCCTGGAGCCATCATTCATCACCATACTGATTCATTCTTTCTAGGTATCAGATCACTGTTTAACACAATTTGCTGTCCAGAAACAATGATTTACGTGACTGTATGAGCGATGCTTTCACCCGATCATTCAGTGATTGGCAGCATCTTTAGACAGGGCAATTAGGAAGTGATCAACGAATCGCCTATTATAGTGCCCATGTAGAACTACTAAATGGTTAAAAAAGTTAACAAAAAGTTTTATTTTAAAAATTCAAGCTTTTCAATGGCAAAAAATTGGAAAAATACAATCTCCATATATTTGGTATTGCCACATCCAAAATGGCCCGCACTAAACAATTATGATGTAATTTATCGCGCGCAGTGAACGCCATAAAAAAAAAAAATACCAGAATTGTTGCTTTCTGTTTATTCGCCACCATAAAAAGCAAGAAAAAAGTGTTATGTACCCCAAAATGATACCAATGAAAACTGCAAGTCGTCTCACAAAAATCGAGCCCACACAGCTCAGTAGAACGAAAACACAAAGATGCAGAAACATTTTCTTATTTAAAAAAAAATTTGTTTTAGTGTGCAAAAGTAGTAAGACATAAAATATATTTATTTGGTATCGCCGTAATTGTACTGACCCAGAGAAAAAAGTTATCATGTTATTTATGCAGAAAAATAAATGGCGCAAAACTTATTACGTAAAAACTCAGAGACAGTATTGTAGTTTTTTTCCATCTCCCTCCTAGAAAGAGTTAATTAAAGTTAATCAGTATGTTATGTGCCTCAAAACGGAACCATTAAAAACTGCAACTTATCCCCCAACCCCACCCCCCAAAAAAAAAAAATAGCTCTTGGACTGCGACAATGAAAAAAATATAAAAAATCACTTGGTCATTAAGATCCAAAAAAGGCTGATCACTAAGGGGTTAACAAGTGTTTTTTTTTTGTTGCTCCAACTTTCAAAATATCATTGCTGACATGACACATTGCATATGCGTGTGCTGTATCCTAATAAATGCATTAGGTCACTTTTTCCATGAAGACACTTTGTTATAGATGTGCGAGTTACATTCAGGTGTGATTATGTATCTGCAAGAGTCTAGTGAAGGAGCGTGTAGACGGGAATATCTGGTGAAGATATTCTTACGTATTAGGCTACTTTCACACTCGCGTTTGGTGCGGATCCGTCGTGGATCTGCACAAACGCATCCATTCAGATAATACCACTGCATGCATCCGTTTAGAACGGATCCGTTTGTATTATCTGTAACATAGCCAAAATGAATCCGTCAATGGGGGACGGATCCGTTTTCTATTGTGCCAGATTGTGTCAGTGAAAACAGATCCCATTGACTTACCTTGTGTGTCAGGATCAAGATCCTGATCAGTCTTCAATATGCTTTCAGGTAACCATGGCAGCCAGGACGCTACTGAAGTCCTGGCTGCCATGGTACTCCGCAGCAGTGTACTTACCTGCGCTGCAGCCGCCGGGCGCTCCTTCATGACGTCACAGGTCCCCGCGGCGCATAGATCAATGCGCCGCCCAGACCTGTGACATCATGAAGGAGCGCCCGAGGCCGCAGCGCAGGTAAGTACACTGCTGCGGAGTACTTACCATGGCAGCCAGGACAGTAGCGTCCTGGCTGCCATGGTAACCGATCGGAGCCCCAGCTTACACTGGGGCCCCGATCGGAACTGCTGCTGCGCATGTGCAGAGCTAAACAGAAACGACGTTTAGCTTAATTCCGGGTCCGGATTAATGCACTTCACTTAAATGGGCATTAATTCCGGATCCGGCGTTACGGCATGTCTTCCAGATTTTTGGACGGAGACAAATCCGCAGCATGCTACGGTTTTGTCAACGTCCAAAAAACGTTCACATACTGAACGGAAGACATCCTGATTTCTTTCCATTCAGAATGCATAGGATAAATCCTGATCAGTATCTTTCCGTCCTAGAGCCCTGAGGACGGAACTCTAGGACGGAAAGCAAAAACGCAGATGTGAAAGGGGCCTAAGTCTTTTCTTCGTAGCTGTATGAGGGCTTTTTTTGTGGGACAAGTTCTATTTTTGAATGGCCCTGTTTAATTTACCATAGCTTGTATTGGGAAACTGAGAAAAAAAAATCTTTGTGGGTTGAAATGGGAATAGAATGGCAATTCTGCCAAGTTTTTGTTGGGTTTTGTTTTTATGGCGTTCACTGTGCGCTAAATATGACATAGTGACCTTATTCTGCTAGTCAGTAAATCTGCAGCAATACCCAATTAGTATATTTTTTACCCAAAAAAATATAATTTTTTTTTCTTTGCATCGTCATAATCTGACATCCATAATTTTTTAATATTTCTCTCTACATAGCTGTCTGCTATTTGCAGGGCGAGCTGTAGTTTTTGTTGGAACGTTTTAGGATATATATGACATTTTGATAACTTTTTTTTTTTTGGGTGTAGGATGAGGTAACCAAAAAACTGCAAATCAACCATTTATTTATTAATTTATTTATCTTGCCATTATGGCATTCACCGCGCAGGTAAATATTTTTGGGATGTGGCGATACCAAATATGATTATTTTTTTATTGTTTATTTTATATGTAAAATTTAAAATGGGCGGTGATTTCAATTTTTAATATTTTTGTGGTTTTTTTTTTAGTCCCCTTAGGAGATAAACCTGTGATCCTTTGATTGCTTGTCGCATAGACTACAATAGAGTACTATTGCACAGGCTGCCTTGGGCATGACTTTTTAGGCTGCTCTCTATGACAGCGCTGGGGGCTTTCACAAGACCCCAGCCTGTCGTGGCAACCGATCGAACCTCCCAACATTGACCACATCATCTGATGGGTTAAATGATATTTTAAAAAATATATATAATTTAATTTTATTTAATTTTTTTGCATTTTCAAATCTTGTCTTTACACTGTTGGTAATATTTTTTCAGAATGAATATATTGCCATCTCTTGTTTCATATATACCATATATATTTCATATCTAGTTAAATCTTGGCTGTACTTCTATAGTTTATCGTACTAAAAACCTCACCGTGATCTGGGACAGTAATGTTTTGTGGTGTTTTCCTAGTGGACAATATGTCTGTTATTTCCTTCATATGCCATATTTGATCATGCTATGAAAAGGATGCCCCGTGTCATACTAAAGACATATTTTACATGACTGTAGATCCTTACTACAGTTGTTGAACATGCTCAGCGTATTTCAGCCAAGCAAAGGAAGATTGCTCACATTCATTTAACTGTGCTGCACTAAGCCAAGAACGACAGATGCTATATTACAGCTGAAATCGGGAGGCTCAAGTTCATTCACTCAACCAGCAGGTTCCTCGGGGCAACACAATAGACGTGGAAAGATGGTTCTAATACCAATGATAGTTTCCCAAATAATAGATTTATTTTATATTGTTGTTTATATCGCCTTATAAAAAAATGTTGTGGTTCTAATTCCTCAGCCCACACATCTTGTAAGTGATAGCCTAGCATAAAATAAGGGTGGTTCACGGAAAGGACTGTAGGAACAAGCTTTAAGCAGCAAAAGGCTTGAAATTCCACATTTATATATAGAATACGTGACACATGACAAATTATTTCCATGTTTTCTCTACAAGTGTATTAGATATATCGGGGCTGGTATTTAGTATCAATAGAAATACAGGAAAGAATGTTATCATGTTGCAGAAATGTACTAAATTAAATTCTGCTTGTGCTAATTAAAGGAGTCCCACTTAGCAAGAATATATTGGAGTTTAACTAAAGTAAAAGAGCTTGTTCATCTGTCAACCAAGTCACTTGTGTATGAGTGCGAGCGAGGCTAGGGCACCCATAATAGCAGGGGAGGTAATCCGGCACTGGAAATCCAAACTCTGCAGCCCCCACCCCACCACTGCACCATTTTGGAGAGTTGTGTTTAGTGCCGTACTTACGATGCAGTATATATTCAGGTTCTCTCATTACCACGTTCTGTAGCTCATGAAGATGTGATCAAACATGTAGTGTTACATGTGAGCAGTGTATATAAACTTTATCATTTTCAAGAAGTTGGAGCTCTATTTCCCGTCTCTTGAGATAATCTGTCTTAGAGGGGTTTTCTCACTTGGAACATTAATATGTATGTTAAGCGCAAGGCTATAACAGAGAACTTGGGGTACTTTCACACTAGCGTTTTGGATTCCGTTTGTGAGATCCGTTTCAGGGCTCTCACAAACGGTCCAAAACGGATCAGTTTTGCCCTAATACATTCTGAATGGAATAGGATCTGCTCAGAATGCATCAGTTAGGCTCCATTCCGCTTCTATTCTGTTTTTGAGGCGGACACCAAAACGCAGCATGCAGCATTTTAGTGTCTGTCTGAAGAGGCGGAGCCTAATGGATCCATTTTGAATTACAATGTAAGTCAATGAGGACGGATCCGTTTTCAATTACACAATATGGTGCATTTGAAAACGGATCGACGGAATCCATCCGAAAACGGATTGACTTTCCATGTAATTCAAAACGGATGTCATTTTTCTTTTAACTAATGCAAACGGATCCGTTCTGAACGGATACAAACGTTTGCATTATAGCTGCGGATCCGTCTGTGCAAATGAACAGACAGATCCGCACCAACTCAAGTGTGAAAGTACCCTTACTAATATACTTCTTTATAAAGAATTGCCTCCTCTCCATGAAAAGGGCTATTGTGGTCCTTTATAAAGTGCTCGTGGCCAGGGGTTACGGCCACTGCTGCAATTCCGAAGTGGTGGCCGCGTTTGCTTAGTTGGAAGTAAAGGGCAGGCCTCTCTTGTGGCCAGATCGCAGGAGCGAGCGTGCATAGCTGCTCACGCGCAGTAGCTTCCTCCCGTCCCAGCCACATCATACACTGCGGGCTGCTCCCAGTTCAGGAGCATACAATAAGGCTGCAGCCAGGCATGTGAAGAAACCTGTGCTGAGGCTGCTAGTGTTCTGTTAAGCAGACAGAGGCTGTTATTTAATCATCAGCAGCCTCGAGAGTACACGGGACAAGGGGCGGGGGTTACTGCGTCCCAGCGCAGCTTGCCTGAGCTGCCAGTCACACTACTAGAGAGGTGAGACAACCCCTTTAAAGTCAATGGCTAACGTAACTATAGAATATTGTAGAATTTTGTTGTCTCAGATGTTTTGTTGCCTGCAGATTTTAACAGCTTTCATTTAATGGTAGTCTTATGAATCTGTTAGCAGTTTGGCTCCCGCACACAGATGTCGCCGATTTTTGGTGTGCAAAAAAAAAAAAAACAGAGTCCTTGAAAAATGGATAGCTTCTGCATGCATTCCATTTTTTTCCCACTCTGTAAATAGTAAGGGCAAAATGGACAATACAGTGTCGGACTGGGGTGCCTAGGGCCCACCGGTATTATTTATTGTGGGGGCCCACCGTACGGATACATTCAAATATTACCTGCTCACACAGCATCAAGATACTACCAGATGATTGGATATGGGGGTCCTTGCAGCAACTCTGAGAAGGTAGGTCCTGGGGAAAAGAGGACACTGGCAGCTTTCCCCTATACCTAGAAGTCATCTCAGATATCTGATGTGTCTCTAATAATAAACTGGGGAGTTTCCTTAATAATCTATCAAGTTTTTTTTATTTGAACATAAGCTGCTTGAGGCACTGTACATTGAATATATGTATGTAGTGCAGTAAGTCTACTGTGTTATGTGCCTCTTGTGCAGGGGATGGGACACTAGGGGCCCACCTTGCTCAGGGGCCCACCCGGGGGATTCACCTGTACCCTTGTGGGCCTGTCTGAGCCTGGGACCAGAATCTGACCAGTGGTGAGATTCTCAGATCAATTAAATGTATGTATAGATAGCTCCATTGACTAGTTATAGGTCAGCGTGCTCTTAGTTTCAAAGACTGGTAGAACACTGAGGAAAAATATGCTCATCTGCATGAGCCTTGTAGGTGTTCTCCGGGATATTTATATTGATGGCCTGTTCTCAGGATGGGTCATCAACAGACTCTTGGCAACTGGACGATCAGCTGTATGAAGAGGCTGTGGCGCTTCTTGAGCACTTAGGCCTCTTCCTAGGCCACGTGACTTAACTTTCATTGGTCACGTGGCCTAGGTGCAGCTCGGTGCCATTCAAGTACTGCAATACAGAGCGCTGTGCTTAGTAAGGCCTTATTCACACATCCGCAATGTAGTCCGCATGTATTCCGCAATTTTGCGGAATACATGCGGACCCATTGACTGTGAATGGGGCCGGGAAAGATGCGGAGAGCACACATTGTGCTCTCCGCATCCGATTTTGCGGAGCGCGCCGCCGATTTTCCGGTCCGCGGCTCCGCAAAAAAAATAGAGCATGTCCTATTCTTGTCCGCAATTGCGGACAAAAAGAGGCATTTTCTATGGAGTCCGGGCAATGTGCGGTCCGCAAAAATGCGGAATGCACATTGCCGATGTGTCCGTGTTTTGCGGATCCGCGGCTCCGTGGATCCGCAAAACACAACGGATGTGTGAATAAGGCCTAAGGCTTATTTTACGTTAGCAAAAAAGAAGGGGGATTGGGGGTCACTCAATGTTTGACAAGCAATGAACTAGCGTGGATACCATTGTGACGCATTTCTTATAAGCACCTTCAATTGTCATAAAGTGACTTACCTTTCCATACAGGAGACATCAAAGACTCAGCTATTCATCCATTATTGCGGTGAACTCCGATCTATTTCACCAACAAATTGAGTCTGCATACACTTCATAATGCTTTACTGTGTGGTTTTCAATTATGCTTTTAAATGATGCTCTTAATTATATGTTTTTAAATTGCACTTTTATTGAGTAAATATCACACTTTGATAACCTTTGTCTGCTAGTCTATTGCTTGTCAAATATTGAGTGACCCCCAATCCCCCTTCTTTTTTGTATTCGTTTGTTATCAGCATTGGGAGTGCTGTGGGGTAGTGCACCTTTCTATATTTGGAATAGTGAGTGAGCCACTATTTTTTGTATTTGTATATCTCTTTTACATTAGCGTTTTTTAATTCCGCTATTGAGACCCGTCGTAGGATCTCAATAGCGGAAGAAAACGCTTCAGTTTTGTCCCCATTCATTGTCCATGTGGACAAAACTGAACGAAACGGAATACACCAAAATGCATTCCTCTCCCTTTGATTGTGTCCCCATCGCGAACAGAATAACGCTGCAAGCAGCGTTTTTCTGTCCGCGATGTGGTGCTGAACAAGACGTCCTGACACACAATGTAAGTCATTGGGGACGGATCTGTTTTCTTTGACACAATAGAAAACTGATCCGTCCTCCATTGACTTTCAATGGTGTTCAAGACGGATCCGTCATGGCTATATAAGACATAATACAACCGGATCCGTTCATGGTGGATGCATGCGATTGTATTATTGTAACAGAAGCGTTTTTGCAGATCCATGACGGATCCACAAAAAACGCTAATGTGAAAGTAGCCTCAACTATAAGGTCCCTTGCAGACGAGTGTGAACGGATTAGGTCCGGATGCGTTCAGTGAAAACTGCGCAATTTCGCAAGCAAGTACATTCAGTTTTGTTTCAGTTGTTCAGTTTTTATCGCGCGGGTGCAACTCGATTTAATGTGTTTTGCACGTGCTTGATCAAAAACTGAATGTTTACAAACAACATCTCTTAGCAACCATCCGTGAAAAACGCATCGCATCCGCACTTGCTTTCAGATGCGATGCAATTTTCACGCAGAATATAGAACACGCTGCGATTTTCACACAACGCATAAGTGATGCGTGAAAACCAACGCTCATGTACACAGACCCATTGAAACGAATACTTGCTCGTGTGAAAGGGGCCTAAGGAAACCACGGAGCTCTTGTGAGCACTGCAGCTTCCTCAAGCAGCTGATCGGCATGGGTATCGGGAGTTGGACCCCGCTGATCTCATATTGATGACATATCCTGAGGATAGGTTATCAATATAGGAGACTGGCCAACCGCTATAACGGAATATCAGACAGAAATGTAAACTAAGGCTAAGCCTTATTTTCTCTTAAATGGAATCAAAGTAGAAAATGAAAAAGAACAAAACACATGTATACAACAGACCTGTTTTCTTCCATGTGCAACGTAATCTAAGACAACATGAAGTAAAAAAGGAGTCCTCTAGCAAGATGATAAATCAGCTAATGAAACAAACTATGAAATGTTTTTATTGGTTTCATTGAACCGGAATTGTCCTTGTCATTTCTGAAATATATTCCAGTTCTACATGAATGCTTTTGAGATATTGTATTTCCTTGCTTGGGGTGACTCATTACTTATATTATTGCATAGTTTTATAGATCAATATGTTCATGTGTCTGACAACATTACATGGATGCCAAACTCTAAAATATGAACATCTGCAGCCTTGTGGAATGAAGCTGGTTTTCTTACTGGATCTTATTTGCATCTATTTTTAGTGCAATGGCGTATGCTTGTCTTTATTTATCAAGTATAACTGTAGAAATTGATATTCTCCTTTAAATTAATCCATTCTACTTTGATGTAGCTGATCTTGGCTACCTTTTTTGAAACATCCCACAACACCCTGACCTCCTATTGTGCTGAGGGATGCTTCATTTTTATAAGCCCCCACAGAATGACGTTTCATGAAATCATTTATCCCCTAATAACCACCAATGCTCCTTTTCACGTCAGTTTTTAAGGGGCCTTATTCTACAGTAGTGTATTTTTACAGCGCTGCAGAGTCCTGCAGGGTAGCAACCGAACACCTGCTCTAATGACCGATAAACATTTTGATGGGTGTAGTCAAAACTGACAGTGGTGTGATCAAAGGAGAATCCCTTCTTTGATGGGGTCACCAGGGAACCCCTCTACAGTACATTCTAGGTTCCCATGGCTGTCTGTACGATAGGCCTACTGTTAGAGCATGCAAAGTGTTCCCTAACAACACCCGGTTGCTCATACATTTTAAGTGTAAAATGAAGTTGTAAAAAGTATTCCTTCAATGGGATTAAATGTAATAAAAGTAATCTCCAAAAAGTCTTTATTCCATATAAAATGCATTTTCTTGCACATACATTACATAAAACAAAAGAATGTTACTACAATGTAAAATGAAAAATGGATTTGGGCATTAAGGATCAAACAAGCATGGTCATTATTATTTAACTTGTATAATAACTTATCAACTTTCCACAGGATAAGTAATAAAAACCTAATTGGTAGGGTACAACCACAGGGATCCCCTCCAATTATTAGAACGTGTACCTCCATGTGTACTGCCACTCGTTTCAACTCTTTGGGACTGCTGAGAAGAAGCAGATTACAACAGCTATCTCCAGCAGTTTCAGACCTGAATGGAGTGTCAGGAAGCATTATGGACTGTTGATCTATACACTTAGGCCCCTTGCAGACGAGCGTTCCTCACGCAGCGAGTCCGCAACGGAGCTCCCGGCCTGACCTCCCAGCACTGCCAGGGATCACATAGCATTATATTGATTTATGATGCTATGTAACCCTTACAGTTCTGGAATGTATTGGATAACACTGGCAGCATTATGCCAGTGTTATCCAATACATTCCAGAACTGTAAGGGTTACATAGCATCATAAATCAATATAATGCTATGTGAATCCCGTCAGTGCAGGAAGGTCAGGCCGGGAGCTCCGTTGCGGACTCGCTCCAGGAGGAACGCTCGTCTGCAAGGGGCCTTAAGGGGATCTGGGACTCCTGTTCTCGTGATCAGTTTGGTTTCCAGCAGTGAGATCCTACACGTTTTTAACTGGGAATATTCTTTCACAGAAAGATTGAGCATATAGTGGCCCACTGCTCTATACAAAATTTTCTCCTCTACAGGCTACATTTTTATTTTTCAGATCTCCTTGAGCTTGTGGGTCGAGAATAGCTGCTATTAATTCTACTCATAGAATGAGCATGGAGACAGCAGATTCTGTTCCCTAACTCTCACTTACTCACTAATAATCACTCACCAGCACCATATAGGACTTTGTAGAGAAGTACTGAACAGTAGTGATGTGAATAAAGCACTTGGAGTGAGAGAGAAAACTGACTTTCAGCATCTACAGCCTCTGTGTTTGTGTCTCTCTCACTGCTGCTCACTTCCCCTACCTTCTCCAAAGACTTCTATGGAATGGTGTAATCTGATCCTTCACAGAGCTGACAGCCCATCTTCGCTTGTTAAGACTCTTCTATTTCCCTGTACAAAGCTGAATGAACACTTAGTTACCCTTTAAATGTGCAAGCATCGCTCCTTAACTATGTTATCTGGATCCAGCCCTAAAACTGGACTGTAGGCACCTTCACAGACCGAATCGTTCATCTTTCAGCCTGAAGAAGGGCACTTTACTGACTGAAAGTTGCTCTGGTTTCAGACATTCAGAAGCATTTGAAAAGAAATTTGGAGGGTGCCGACTCCTAGATGTAGAAACTCACATGCAGATCTCACACTACTTGAGTATGAAATAATGTACTTAGTCATATGTTCATAAGTTTCCTCAATAGTGGCATGTTTGAGTAAAGCACACGTGATTTTTCCTTAATTAATACCCAAGGATGTTCATCATGAATAACGTGAGAAGCATTATCTGTGTACAGGCATAAACGGGTTATTGAGTTCAAAGTCATTACATCATGTACTTTAAAGGGAATGTGTCATCAGAAAATGACCTATTGTTTAAATCAAGTTTTTGGTGTTATATTCAATATTTTATGTCACTATATTTTTTTAAAAAATCCTAAAATCCTGCAGTTTGTGCACTGGGTACAAAGCCTAATAATAGTCTGTACAGATCACTTTACTGAAGTCATCCCATCACAGGCAGGATTAGCATGATAGATAGATAGATAGATAGATAGATAGATAGATAGATAGATAGATATTCAGATAGATAGATATTCAGATAGATAGATAGATAGATATTCAGATAGATAGATATTCAGATAGATAGATATTCAGATAGATAGATATTCAGATAGATAGATAGATAGATATTCAGATAGATAGATATTCAGATAGATAGATATTCAGATAGATAGATATTCAGATAGATAGATAGATAGATAGATAGATAGATAGATAATTGATTAGTTGATTGATTGATTAGAGATGAGTGAACCTGGCAGGATTCGTCCTTAACCAGTGAGAGAGAGATTTCCCCAACAGAGGCGTTGTCTAACCTACAATAATAATCACGTATATCAACTGGTCTCCACCAAAGCTGTTTTCAGCTGCCTTACTCTGATAAAGGGCTTTTATCCTAAAAGAGCTAGATGCAGATTTAAGGTGGCTTAGCTATTTTTCTAGCTTTCTCTCCATTTCGTGTGAATGCGAACTTTTTGAAAAAATCAGACCGAATCATAAAACAGTTCGCTCATCCTTAGCTCATAGCTAGATATGCAGAAAGCAAAAAGAGGCAGCTGTTCCGTTACGCAAAATACGGAACACACATAGACGTCATCCGTATTTTTTGCCAAACCATATTTTGCGGACTGCAAAATATGTGCATGAGCCCTAACTGTATAGTTGCCAGTCCCTAAATCTAATCCATAATCCTAGCCCCTCATAAGGTGCGTGTAGTGTTCTTACACATCGCTGTATTTAGGATCCCCGCCACACAACGCCTAATGTGGTGCACATTAAAGGCAAATAGATTTTATTTTAGTCAGAAAAGAAGTTGTGGTATACTACACCATATACATTATCAAGGAAGGATTCTCCGCCAGAAAATATAAACAAGGGAAATGATCTAGTTTTTCTCTTTAATGTCATGGCATTTATTTTTTCGATATTTGTTTGCCCCCTTGCAATCAGCATATACACGTAGCCAGTGTCGGACTGGGAACCCTAGGGCCCACCAGTGGAAGTGACTTTGGGGGCCCACCCTACAGTTGCATGTAAATGTTGCTAGTTCATTGTAGTCCTTTATGACACAGCAATTTTACACAGAATTCCAGGACACATACCTTTAAATAGTAAAACCGCTATCATTACATGGCTTTTTTTATTGTATGAACAGTGCAGTATAAATAACATTATTAAAAAGATTTGTATAGATGATTTCATATTTTACAAATTTTGAACTATAAAAGCATGTTTTGTAGAGAAAGAGTAATTTTTATGTCTTTGTATTCCAAGAGCCATAACCTTGTTTTTCTAGCTGTGTAGCTGAATGAGGGCTTGTTTTTTTTTTTTTGCTTTTTTTTGCAAGATGAGTTACAGTTTTTGTTACCACCATTTTGAGGTACATTTAAGTCCATAAGATATATACACTAAATTATCTATCCTAAGTAGCAGTTTAGGATGAACTATTTATCCTAAGCTGCTTCTTAGATATGCTAACCGAGCCGGTGAGTACTTTTGATTAACAGGGGTGTATCCAGCCAGCACTTCCTGTCAGTGAGCTTATTTCCACATGTTGTGATTTTCACAAAAATTGTTGCATTTTGTTGCGATTTTTGTGAAAATCAGAACATGTAGATATAAGCTTGTTAGCTCATTGACAGGGAGTGCCGACTGGAGGAAACCCTGTCAGTTAAAAGTACTCACTTTATCAGCCTTCCTAATTAGGAAGGAAGCACTGCATGTACTACAGCTTGGGGCAGCATGGTGGGCCCACACAGTGGTTGACATCTGTGTAGATTGCAGCAGGGGATCATGGATATGTTCAGAGGGTGGGGCCCATGAAGACAAGAGGCGGGCCCCTCCACGCAGCTCATTGACCGCCCCCTGCCTGCAGCGCAAGGAAAAGGCTCACTCACGGTGCAGGGGCCCACCGAGGAATTCCCCGCCTCCCCGGTGGGCCAGTCCAAGCCTGCACGTAGCCATTGCTAAAATAAGCATAATATACCTCTAAATGAAATTTCATCATATGTCAGACATCTTTTGTCTTCTGGGAAAATATATTACAGGAATCTTTGTACTAATCTACAAGGAAGTGTAACAAACAAAAACCTGAATGTTTGAGCAATATCTGTTGAGACTTGAGATGTTATTGCTGTAAAGCGTGTCTTTAAATGCTGTTAAGAACAGCTCAGGCTGGATGGCTGCCTCCATATTCATATTCAGGAAATCAGCATCAGCAAGCAGAAAATAAAACAGACTATATGGGATATAATGATATGTGACACTATCTGGTTTTATCTGGCAGAAATGATTATAGGTGACACATTCCCTTTAATACGCACTGGTAGTGATATTGGGTGGCTCACCTGGGGTAGGTCTGGAACGGGTGCTCAAAGTCCTGTTGGATCTTACCACACCTCACAAGGGCCCAATAGATATAATAATGAGTAATAATTTATTATGAATTATAAAAACATACTAAAATACATACTAAGAAGATGCAATTAAAGTAATAAAATAATGATAATAAACCCCTATATTGCAATAATGTTAGATAAAAATATTAGTGACAACCGTAAAACGAAAGTTCATCCCTACATTTTATCAACAAGCAAATGAATGTATAGCTGTAGTCTTTCCAAATAAAATCCGGCAGAAAGGTCAGTCAAAAGTTCAGCAGAAAGGTCAGTAGAGAGATCCCTAATGTTAATCCTTTGCAGTGATGATGTTGGTCTCTCTAATGCAGTGCACTGTAATTTAGATCTGGGGTGACTTTTTTATATGGCCTTCATCCCACTATCTCTATGTCATCCGTTCCTCTTAAAAGGGATATTTGGACACCTTTGTATTGCAGCACCCTCTTTCAGTCTCCCCCGGCAATTAGTAGTGTGAATATGAGGCTGTCCGCTCCACTGTGTCCACTGCTGGCGTCCCACGTGGTACACTTACACGGAGTGGCTTACCTCCTCTGACGCTGCTGCACGGGCTTCTGTTGTAACGGGGGTATCGCTGCTCGGTTCGTCCGCCGATGGGTTGTTCGTGGTAGGCGCTCCTGTAAGTGCGGATTCTCTTGCTGTGCGGGGGTCTCTGCACATTCCCTTTAAAGGCACTGTGCACAGGTCTGATCTAGAGAGGCTTTATTCATACTGCTCCAAATGTATCCATGGCCTACAATAGACCGGTCACATGCCAAAAGTGTCCCATATCAGATATAGTGTCAAAGGTCTCCCTTTTTTAAACTGTATTGTATTTTGCAATAAAACAATATCACGTGTGAATACAGCTTTGTGCTCTATCCACTTTCATTTGTTGCCATCAGTTTGAACTCATTTATATTTAGTTGTTTCTTTGCTTGTAAAAAGGGTTTACAGAAGAAGTCTGCACATGTCAGCAGTAGCATTAGCACTTTCTTAGGATGCCAACTTTCTAGCAAGGCAGCTTATCAAATTTCGTTCTGCTTAAACCTATCCATGTGAACTGGATTCACACCTTTAGGTTTGAAGCTGTTTTTGGTGCTGCTTCTGATGCAGTTTTTTTAGGCCAAAGTCAAGAGTTTTTACATAGGAGATGAAACCTATCATTATTTCCTTAATACCTTTCCCTATTTCTGTATTCCTTCCTGGCATCAAAACTGCATGTGCGATTCTAGCTTAAAGAGGCTCTTGTCACCAGGATCAACTGTATTAAACCATTCATACTCCCTGGTAGGGCTCAGCATACCTTTCTTTTGTCTGTATGCTAAACAGCTGCAGAGAAATGTGTGTTTTTATTGATATGCAAATGAGAAGTTGGAGCACCAGGAGGCAGGGCTGAATCCTTGGAGCACTGCTTTGTAACACCCCCTGTGTTACAAAAGCTAGACATGTGCTGAAGGCAGAGCTGTGTCCTAGCATCTACATATCATATACTCTAGGTACTGTAGCTTTAACAGACTGAGATCTGCTCATAAAGCTAATATGCATATTACTGCTTTGTGGCTCTTTTACAAGACCATATGTATTTTGCCATCCCTAAAATACGGATCCACAAAATAAAGCATCTTGAGCCTTACAGGGCAGAGACACTTTATAGGAAACCTGCACCCTTTTTTTGGGACCAGAATGCCATTTTGAACCTGGGGTTTAGGGTACCAAACCTACTTATATCAAACCATCCCTGCCCGGTATAGTAAATGATGATCTAACTTACGGGAAGCCTCATCTTCAGCATCTCCATGCACGTTGGGCCACTGACACTGAAGGCAGTACACCATGCTTCATTTCACATGTGCCTGATTATTAATTAGATCTTCATTTGCTATGCTTTGCAGACACTAACAGTAGGGATGAGTGAATCGACTTCAAATCAGTAGAGAGCAAAAGCAGGGGTCCAGCTTCACAAATTTCATAGACTTTATTTAATCCTGTGCACGTTTAAAAACCATCAATAGCAGCATTGCATCATCGACGCGTTTCGGATCGCTCCAAATATGGATAACTTCATAAATTGATTTCTACTGTGAAAAACCATTTCCCGAACTCTGGTTCAGTTCCATGGGCTTGCTCCGTACAGTATTGAAATGAAGTTTTATGCAAATCGACTAAGGATGTTTCATCCGAAGTAGATTCGCTCATCCCTAACTAACAGGATTGATATAGGCAGGTTTGGAACTTTAAATTCCAGCTGCATAACTAAATACAGGCTCAGGAGTACTCTCCATGCATCACTATGCAGCACATGCCCAATTTTTTAGCAAACAGTAAGAGAAAGCAAGTGACTAGAAAGACAAAAAGGTCAGATTCAGCATCAGCCTCTCTTGACGACAGTCATCGGCCAAGGGCTCGGGTCAGTATGTATAATGTAGGCCTATTGGCAACAATTGATTGATTGTGGATTTATGTGATTTTGGTACTAGTTATGACTATTGGGACTATTGCATACGGTTGGATGCTGATTGGCACCACAAAACATTAATGTCTCACTGTGCACTTTACCTGACTTTGGGAGTTTGATGTCTAGCTGATGTCTTGTTCCATATGCTGCTTATATGTTTTTTATTGTAGTTTATGTTTTAATCATGTCTAAATAAAGATGAGATCATATGTGATGAGTAGTTTCGTTGTTAGGGTAATAGTCATACTGTAGATTCATATCGAAAGTTTTAATCAGTGGGGGGTCTGAGCTCTGAGACCCCCATTGATCCCTAGTATGAGGCTAGAGGAGCGCGCACACATTGCTACAGAGAACGGAATCGAAACAGGCCCATGTACTTCTATGTAGCCTGTTTTGTAGATAGAGAACACCATATCCATGTGGTAGATACGTCAGAAATTTCCAAAGTTTTGATCAGTGGGGGTCTGATTGCTGAGATCCTCACTGATCAAACCTTTTAAAATTTCTCTGACATCAAATGTTTTGAGAAAAGCTAGTGACCATTTGGATCAAATTTTTATGTTAAAGATTTTTAAAGAATTTTTGGTGATGTATTTAATTTTCCATGTCACTCTCCATATTCAAAAAAAAAATCTAAAAATTGGCCATTTTTACACTTTTACACTCACTTGGTCTGCACAGTTCATCTCATTACCATCACAGGTAGGATTATAATGACAGATCTTATATATATATATATATATATATATATATATATATATATATACATACAGGATCCACCATTCACAATAGTTGATAATCACATCTTATCTACTCATCCATGCCAGTGATGTGACCAGTGGTGCACGGGTGGGGAAGGGGGGGTGTGAAGCGGAGATTTAGTAAGTCTGAAAAAAGCACAAGAAAGGTGGACAACTGTTTTAAGTGTTGTGAACAAATCTAGGAACAAAACCTCCATTGAAAATTTGCAAGTCACCCAAGCTTACGGAACTTACTTTGTGTGGTAAAATAACAATTAGGGATTCGGAAGTTACAGCAAAGCAGTGAAAGTAATAAAGCAATAGTAAGCTATTTTACATCTCTTTCTACTTGTGATTTTCTGTGCTGGGTAATCTTTGATATTACGAATGTCTTTGCTAACGACAAATTTTTTTACCGCTTCTTTTTCAGGTATAGACAGTTGCAACTGGGTACAGAGAGCAAAATGTCTGAGCTTCTCCATCAGGCCAAGATTAAATCATTCGAGGCTGAACGTGCCCACATGGTATTGGAAGAGACCACGGAAAACCTACAGAAATGCCAGCTAGAGTGTGAGAAGTATCAGAAAAAGCTAGAGGTATGGGCGGAGAATATTTTAGTCCCATTCTTATCTTTAGATCTCGGTTACATTCCATTTTTCTTAGCACCATCGTCTTCACAAGGTGATGACCTGATAAGACTTTCTGTTCCCACACTTGGGACATTATCTCTATATACTGTGATTTGTATTCTGTCCTTGCTTCACCTTCCTGCTCATAACCCTGTCTTTGTTGATTTGGAGCATTTATTTCCTAATTTGAATTTCTCAGCAAATCTGCTGACATACCTCAACATTTCAGTGCATATGTTCCAAGCAACTCAATGTATGTTGAAACATGTAGTTTAACTCTGTCGTTTCCAGCAGTCTTTACATGGACCGTAAGACAGACGAATGGTCGTTCATTTAGTATGCTCCAGAGCTGTTCTCTATGACAATACAGTTTTTATCGAAACATTTACACATAAAAAAGTGTTTCTCTCATAATTTAATGAAAGGCTGGTTATTCATTTGGTGGGACAATCATGTGAATAAAAAAAAATAAATCTTGACATTGACCTTGTTTATACTGTATACTAAGGTTTCTTGCACATCATAGGCCTCATGTAGACCCTTAGCATGTAACATACCTGAAATGGTCAAAACTGTGAGCTATAGCACCCACCAACACCAAAGAGGATCGCTGCATGGATATCCTTTCATATGCTATTGTAGACAGCTTTGTTAGTGATTTCTACAATGATGATCTCTGCATAGCTGTCTTTGTATGACCTTGTTGTAAATGAGATGTCTCGTGTTTTTCATTTTATTAGTGAGAAGTATGTAAAAGAGAGATAATTGCCCATATTACTAGTACTGTATTAGGGTAAGGGCTGTATAATACTGCTAGATTAAGCAGCTCGCTCATCAGTGAAGACGTTACATGAAGCGATCTCCTCCACAGTATGGGGACGAGCGATGGCTAATGTCATACCTCGTCCCCATACATAATCATTATTTGCCAGCGGCAGAACTGGATTAGACAGCATGATTTGCTGCCAGCAAACGATGATTTTTGGAACTACTCAAAAGACACAATTATGCGATGAACGAGCGTTTGCCCATTTATCGGCGGCGCCTTTACACTGGCAGCTCTTCGCGATAATCTGGGCGATCCTCGGCCAGTGTAATGCAGGCTTAAGACAGTGTAATCTTAGACAGTTTGTCAGTGTTATAAAACTAGGTACTTGTGCTAAGCAGCTACTCCCAGCAAGCAAATAATGGATAAGAGGTGCTCACCCAGTGACCTTCACCCCAAGGCGTATGTGTCAATAATTGCAAAATTCCAGAATTGGGGGCACACTCCTACATCTGGTCCATATAAGACACTTCTCAATATTCGTTCACAGGTAACCTTTACTCATATAAAATAACCTTTACTCATATAAAATATTAAAAACATTCAAATATGACAGCAAATAATGTCCAACTCCTTCACTTGTGTTATAGATACCGTGCAAGTAGTGCAAATAGTGTAAACAAAACAATAAAGTGCAGAGTGCAGGAATATTCAAATCCAACTTCACAAAAAACTGTGTATAATCTCACACATTAAAAGGCATTAGTTGACTGTCGTGGCTGTCAGCCTAAACAGATGAATGAATAAGTCACTTCAATCCCTTGAATGAATAAGTCACTTCAATCACTTAAAACCCAACTTGGGGGATCCTACCCCTGTGGGTAATTTATCTCGGATCCTGTAACGTTCAATATTGCACACCTCTTGTGTGCCGCTGTGTAGCTGGTGCCTGAGCCGGCCCCTCTTACCTCCTCGGTGTGCTGAAGATCGCGGTCTCCTCCGCTTGTGTTCCCGGCACCACCGGGACGTGGGACGCCAGTGGTGCCGGGAACACAAGCGGAGGAGACCGCGATCTTCAGCACACCGAGGGAGGTAAGAGGGGCCGGCTCAGGCACCAGCTACACAGCGGCACACAAGAGGTGTGCAATATTGAACGTTACAGGATCCGAGATAAATTACCCACAGGGGTAGGATCCCCCCAAGTTGGGTTTTAAGTGATTGAAGTGACTTATTCATTCAAGGGATTGAAGTGACTTATTCATTCATCTGTTTAGGCTGACAGCCACGACAGTCAACTAATGCCTTTTAATGTGTGAGATTATACACAGTTTTTTGTGAAGTTGGATTTGAATATTCCTGCACTCTGCACTTTATTGTTTTGTTTACACTATTTGCACTATTTGCACGGTATCTATAACACAAGTGAAGGAGTTGGACATTATTTGCTGTCATATTTGAATGTTTTTAATATTTTATATGAGTAAAGGTTATTTTATATGAGTAAAGGTTACCTTTGAACGAATATTGAGAAGTGTCTTATATGGACCAGATGTAGTAGTGTGCCCCCAATTCTGGAATTTTGCAAGTGTTATAAAACTGATGACCTATCAGGAAAGGTCATCAGTATTAGATCAGTGGGGGTGAAATTACACTGTACCGCTGCTACAATGGAGACGGTGTGCAGGCATGGCCATAGCTATAGGGGGTGCAGAGGTAGCAGTTGCTACCGGGCCCAGGAGCCTGAGGGGGCCCAAAGACCTTTGGGCCGCATAAGAAGACACAGAAAGCACTGATGAAAGGGGGGCCCAAGCGTAACTCTTGCACCAGGGCCCATGAGCTGTTAGCTACGCCCCAGGTAAATATTGAAGAGATCGCAGCACTTGCACAAGCGCTGTATCTCTTCAAACAGTTGTTCAGCATGGGTGCCAGCCGTCAGATCTGATATTGATGACCTATCCTGACACTGCACACAACTCCTTTAAGTTGATTTGTCACAGACTTAACACTGGCTGTATGACTAAGTTCTAAGTCTAAGTTCACACCATTCATTTGTTGACTTTAAGGGGCTGTCTCGCTTCTGCAAATGACATTTACCATGTAGAGAAAGTTAATACAAGGCTCTTATTAATGTATGGTGATTGTCAAATTATACACTGCTTGGGGTTTCGACCAACCTGCAATCCAGCAATAGTGGCCTTGTTTGGACACGATAGGAAAAAGCTGGATTGCAGGGTGGTCATAGCGAGCAGTGTATATTATGAAAAATGAATCCAGCCAGCAAAGGAGGCAATATGGACAATCACAATACATTAGTAAGGGGTTTGTAGTAACTTTCTCTACATGATAAATGACATTTTCTGAAGTGAGACAACCCCTTTAATTTACTTAAAAATGTGCCAACATTTTGCCCCCTTTCCCTTGAAGCCACACCCTTTCTGCTAGACCACGCCTTTTGTTAAAATATTGGCAACAATTGTCTGAATGTGTGTAAAACATTTAAAGTGACCGGCCCGTCGCTTTAAATGTACACATTTGATGTGAACAAACAGCTTTCAGCTTCAGATCTCTCGATTCCTGAGATTCTCCTCTATCAGCCAAGATGGCTGCACTGCTTCTAAGACCACCTGATGGACGCTGTGCTTTGTTAGTCCAACACGCTTCCTGCTTGTCCAGACCTGCTATTGGATTGGCCACCACTGCTCACATGACCAGGGACAGCAAGAAGTTTGTTGGAATAGAAAAAGGCCAGTATGCATCAGGTAGTCTGAGGAGCAGTTTGGCCATCTTGGAGAGCAGAAAGAGGGCCCAGGAATTGACAGATCAGCAACAGAGAAGAGAAAAGAGGGTGCAAGATAAGTGTTTTCTGTTCATACCCAGTTAATTTTGTCCTCTTGAAACAGAGGGTCACATTAAAGGGCTTCTGTCAGCAGAAATGACAGTATTAGCGATATGCCTAGTCTAGTTTTAATACATGTTCCCATTACTGCAGAAAAATAAATTTTATATATGCAAATTAGCCTTTAGAAGCAGCGGGGGACTTTGCTCCTGCTCCTAGAGGCTCCGTTCTTCCACCTCTGTCCATGCCCTTGATTGACAGGGCCAGGCAGTGTTCATGTCTTCCTGTCTGGCTCTGAGTGCAGATGAAATCTCACGCCTGCGCCGTGCCGTTTAGTGAAGGAAGGATGCTCGCCGGCTTCCGACTTCCTTACTGCGCCTGTGCCGAATACATCACAGTACACCCAGAAGAAGACACCAGCCAGCATCGTTCTGCAGAGAGTGTCTTCTTCTGGGCGTAGTGTGACGTAAGGAAGTCGGCAGTAGGCAAGCGTCCTTTCTTCACTACTCCTGCGCCGAATACTAAAGAAGGAAGTGTTCCTTGCTGACAACTGACTTTTCGTCCAGCTGTTTGCAATCGCTCGTCCTCGTACAGATGCATTGTTTCTGGGCAGCAGATCGCTATTCAGACAGCACCATCTGCTGCCCGGAAACGAAAATTTGTCTGCGTTAACACCAGTTTCATCCAATGAACGAGAGTTTCTCTCGGCTGATCGGCTGCACTTTTAGGCCTCATGCACACGACCGTTTTTTTATGCTGTCCGCAAAAAGGGGTTCCGTTGTTCAGTGATCCGTGCCCGTTTTTGTCTTCTGTTGTGTTTCCGTGTGTCTTCCGTTTTTTTTAGCGGACATGACCCAAAAGATTTTACCAAAAGACAGGCTGACAATTTTTCCCAAGTGCCTGCCAAAGGATCCACAAAAAAAACGGACACGGAACACGGATGACACACGGATGGCCATCCGCATTTTTTCACGAACCCATTGACTTGAATGGGTCCGTGAACCGTTTTTCACGGACAAGAATAGGACAGGTTATATTTTTTTGATGGACTGGAATCACGGACCACGGACGCGGAGGACAAACGGTGCATTTGCCAAGGTTTCCACGGACCCATTGAAAACCAATGCGTCCGCAGAAAATCACAAAAACGGAGCAACGGACACGGAATCAAACAACGTCGTGTGCATGAGGCCTTAGACGGGCAGATTGTTGGGAAGGAGCATTCGCAGGAATGTTCATTCCTGATAATCTCCCCAATTTTTGGAACATGTAAATGTACCATTGTGTGTCAAATTGTTGTTAAATGCCCAAGGTACAATGATATGATACTATGACTGACAAACGGGCTGCAGGAAAACTTCAGAAAATGGTAATATTACAGGATTTTTCTGTATGGATCATTACATAAAAAGTCTATCTGTTTATAAAAAAATGTCATTTTTATAATAAAAATCTGATAATATAGCGGGATCATTTTGTGATGACTTCTTCTTTCTTCTTTAATCCTTTTTTCCATTATTTGTGTAGCATAGTGTTTCCCAGTCAGGCTTCCCAGGAACCTGGGCAGGCTTGTTTAGAAGACCGAGACATAACTTTTTGATCCAAAACGGATCAGTTAAGCCCCAATGCATTCTGAATGGATAAGGATCTGCTTAGAATGCATCAGTTAGGCTCCGTTCCGCTTCTATTCTGTTTTGGAGGCGGACACCAAAACGCAGCATGCAGCATTTTGATGTCTGTCTGAAGAGGCGAAGCCTAACGAATCCGTTTTAGATTACAATGTAAGTTAATGGGGACGGATCCGTTTTCAATGACACAATATGGTGCATTTGAAAACGGATCCGTTCCCCATTGACTTTCAATGTAATTCAAAACAGATCAGTTTTGGACTTTGCATTAGTTTTAAAGAAAAATGACAAACAGATCCGTTCTGAACGGATACAAACGTTTGCATTATAGGTGCGGATCAGTCTGTGCAAATAAACAGACGGATCCGCACCAACGCAAGTGTGAAAGTACCCTTACACGTGGCAAAATGATTTCAGCTTGCCCAAAGCTACTTGACATGGAGGCAGGTAAAGCTCATTACCAGAGTATAGGCTGTAAACTCCACTCCAATTCTCTTTAAGATGAGAATATAGTTTCCTTTCATGGTAATATCGTTAAGCCACTGTTATACCAATCAGTTAAAGGTGTCCTGCAGGGCTATTAAAGGGGTTATCACATGATGAATGTAAAACATGAAAATCATACATGGCAATCTCTTTCTAATAACGCTAGAACCAGCCCTGTACCTCACATAGATCAAGAGATATCCCCAGTCATTGCTCTAATTGTACTGATAGATTTATTTAAAGGGGGCGCATCCTTTCTCAGGGGGTGTGTCCTTTTTGCTGCTGCTAGTTTCAGTTGAAGGATAGAACCAAGCATGTGCTTCCATTCATGTGGATCAATACAGATAGATTTCATTGAATAACTCGGTAGTTTAGTAAATTTTTAATTTCAAACTATGAAACTATGTTTCTATGGAGTCCTGCAACAGGCAGGGGCTCCATACCAACTCCTACGCAGCAGCCTCCTGTCATTCTGAATGACAGGGGCTGCCGCATACTCGCTCCGGCTCCTCCTATCACCACATGGTGGCGCCAGAGCATACCCGGGTTTTCACACGCTCAGATGCCATGATCAGGTTTGACCACGGCATTTGAGAGGTAAATGTCCGCGATCTGCTGTTTCATACAGCCGGTTGCTATGGCGCCCTCTCCGTTCCGGAGCGGGTGCCATCTTCAATGACTCGGCATGTGACGTACTATTACGTCATATGTCGGGAAGTGGTTAAAATCAGTTAAACCTCCAGACAATCTCATGTTTATGGGGACCTCCTGACTGGTCTTCAACTAAAGTTCCCTTTAGACTGGACATTACAGCAAGCAACTGTCGGGAAGGAAGCAATCGCCTGCTTGTCAATGAAGGAGACCGCTGCATGTACATGCAGCGATCTCCTCCACAGTATGGGGAGAAGTGATCGCTAATGATATCACTCGTCCCCATACAGAATTATCGGCAGCAGAGCGTGATTAGACAGCACAATCTGCTACCGGCAAATGCCAATTTAGATGCCGGCACAGACTATACAATTACCAGAGAAACAAGCATTTCGTTCATTCATTGGGTAATCGGTGGCACCTTTACACCGGCAAGTAATCAATAATGAGCACTCCTATGAACGCTCGTTAGCGATTATCTGGCGGATTCTCGGCCTATGTAAAGGGCCCTTAAGATGTCAGAGGTGTAAAGTATCCTTTGCCAGAGGTGTCTTCACCCATAAAGTTAAGAATGCACCCTCTTTTTATATGTTTTGATGTGTTTTATATGTTAAAATACTGTATTTTTCTGTCCTAGGTTTTAACAAAAGAATTTTACGCTCTTCAAGCCTCCACAGAAAAGCGAGTTACAGAGTTACAGGCTCAGAATTCTGAACAACGAGTTAGGCTAGAGACATATGAAAAGTTGGAGCAGGAATTGGATGAGGTCATAATTCAGACTGCGCAAAGTAAGTTTTCCTTTTTTATTTTTATTCTCATTCACCCCTGCATTCATATACACAGCGGGCAGATTAGAGTAATTACTATGCAATCTGTATATATTAGTTATGGCTGTCACCAAAAATGATGACGCGTGATGAGTTAAACCTTGTGAAAAGGCTGTCGGAAGCCCTGTTGGAAAGCTGTGGAGCAAGTGTGATGAGCCTAAGCTGGCTGTAGACAGTAGATTTCCATCTACAGATCTGGTTGGCAATCTGATTTCAGTGGAGCTTCCAGCCAGTTCCCCATCGTTTGACTCAGTTTAGATACTACCCTCCAAGACGAGTCGTGCTGGGTTTGGTAAGGCCCGTGTATAGTTTCAGCTATCTATACTATAAGTCAAGCTCTACTCCTTGGTCTTCTTTTTCTAAACTTTTCTTGCAAATAGCACTGAAAATGGAGAACAGTAAATTACAGTAACCCTAATTGTAAAATAAACTCTAGGTAACAACATCATTAATATCAAGGTTTGTTCATTTATGTTATTCTGCGCTGTCATAGAAAATGATGGTAGCGTCAGATCTGTCACAAGACGGACCGGTCCGACGGACACTTTGACGATAATGGAGTGCATTGGATTTCTGTAATGGTGTCTGTGATTTTACCGGACAAAATAATGCTGTCCTACTTTGACCATCATTTTTATGGTATATGCCAGGGATGGCCAACCTGCGGCTCTCCAGCTGTTGTAAAACTACAACTCCCACCATGTCCTGCTGTAGGCTGATAGCTGTAAGCAGTCTTTGTATGCTCGGAGTTGTAGTTTTGCAACAGCTGGAGAGCCATAGGTTGGACATCCCTGGTATATGCAATGGAGGCTCTATCAGAGCCTCAAATGCCGATGTGAGCTACTTGGAGGGGGATGTAGTGGTAGTTTACATGTGCATGTCTAAGGAGGTGCCCATAGACCTTCAAATAGCTGCCAGCTGGACTTGGCCAACAGCTATCCCTCCCCACTTCCCAATATACATACATGCTGGGTTTAGCCGTGTGTACGTGTGTTGTCAGTGGGGAGAAGGGCGGCTTATCTCCTTGTAAGACAAATCGGTCAGGCATTGAAATTTAACACGGTCTGTTATTCTCTCCCCAATATCATCTGTCAGGGTCTCCCCATGTAATTAGATTGTTGGCCGGCCCTGTCAAACAAGCAGGTACTTATGGCAATACTGTAACGCAGGGGTGTACAACCTTTTCTGTTTGGGGGCCACATTGTCAGACTGAAGGAATCCCAAGGGCTGAAAATAAAGGTTAAAGGGGTGTTACCAACCGAAATACTGTATTTATGGCGTATTGTACATTCAGTTTATACCGTAAATGTCTGGTTAATCCTCTAGTACCCCCATCTAATGGGAGATTACATGAAAAATACATGTGAGCAGCCACCCGACCTAGACATACATGTCTGTCACCAGAGGGAGGGGGGCCACACAATAATATCGAGGGCCACAGGTTGTGCACCCCTGCTCTAATGTTTATAGGGACCATATTAATATATATATTAATAGAAAGGAAAGACATACTGATAGAGAACTTAGATTGTGAACCCCATTGGGGACAACGTGATGGTAATATCTGTAAAGCTCTATGTAATTGAGAAAAATAATACTAATATAACAAACTGCAACATTTTTTTAGTATTAACTGTTTGGGTTTTATTATATTATGTGAAGGTTTATGCAGTAAAGTTATTAAAAATGTAGTTAAAAGCCAAAGATTTTACTTTTCTTTCCCCCTTTCACAGTGGAAGATGAAGCCGAAGCCGAAAGAGTTTTGTTTTCTTATGGATATGGAGCCAACGTCCCTACTACAGCTAAACGGAGGCTAAAGCAAAGGTAAAAGAACGTAGATAAGCAAATGGCCGGTATCTTGTAACTGTAAGAATGAGGGGGCTAAAACCCTTCCAAACTCTTGCTGTGATACAGAAATGTAGTGACTTGATTTGCTACGGGCAGTGTCTGAAAAAAGATGGATATCTGCTTTATGTGCAGTTAAATATGATCCAGTTTATGTAAATCAAGGTCAGTTTTGCAACCTGATATCCACGTTGTCAGCAAAAAAAATACATTTCTTCGTTACTTGTAGTCTACTACCACATATTTCTGGATTTTAAAATATGTGGCTATCCATGCATGAGATATGGAAAGTAGAAAACACATTTAAAGGGGGTGCTCATCTGGGACATTAATGGTATATCGCTACGATATGCCATCAATGTTAGATAGGTGGGGGACCTGCTCCCATCTCCAGAATGGAGCCCCTGAAGTAAAGGAGAGCAAACTGCGCATCCGTAGTGTGCTCTCCATTCAGCCACCCCTCCGTTTACCACCATGGGAATGCCAGCTTGGCCATTTTTGGAATTCTTATAGTGGTGAATAGAGAGTGGCCATGCATGCGTGGTTGCTCCCGGTTTACTTCGGGTGCCCCATTTCGGAGATAGGAGCAGGTCCAAGAGGTGGGTCACGCAACCTTTCTAACATTGATGGCATATCCTAGCCTGATTGGTCAACTATTTAACCCCTCCCCTATCAGCGCAATACATGTACAGCGCTGGCAGGGTCTTAAGCATTTTACCCACTCGCGCGTGCAGCGGGCGCCATAGCCGGTGGGTCTCTGCTGTTTTGAATAGCAGAGGCCCGCAGCTAATGTTGCAATCGGCAAGAATGCAAATCGCAGACATTACAGCCTTTAGATGCCGTGTTCAAGTGAGATCAAGACATCCAAAGGGTGAAAAACCTGGAAGTGTGCGATTCAGGGTTATGACTTGTATCCCCATGTGGCGATCAGGGATGCTGGTCATTGTTTCTAATAGGCTGGGTCTCTCTGAAGAGGCCCAGTGTATTAGAGCTGCAGTTTCTATGTTGGCCAGCAGGTGGCAGGCCAACATTGGAGATCAGCAATTATAGACTACTATACTCCTTATGGGAGTATTGTAATATTCTCTTAAAAAAAAAACTAAATAGTGGACATTGTAGCCTCCTAGAGGGACCACAAAAAAAAGTAAAATTAATGTAAAAAAAATATATAAAAATTTAAATCACCCTCCTTTCCTTACAATAAAAAAAATAATAATAAAAAATATAAACATCATGGGCATCACCATGTCCGAAAACGCCCGTACTATTGAAATATAAAAATAGTGGCGTAATGGAAAAAATGTCCAATTCACGATTTTTTCATTGCTTCTCTTACCCCCAAAAATTGAATAAAATGTGATCAAAAGACACACACACTCCAAAATGGTATCAATAACAACTACAGATCATCCCGCAAAAAATGAGCCCCCACACAGCTCAGTAGACATAACTATAAAAATTATGGGGGTCAGAATATGGTGATTTAAAGAAAAAAATATTTTTTAATTCTTTTTTTCAGTATTTAAACATATGAAACCTATACATATGTGGTATTTTTGTAATTGTACTGACCCAGAGAATAATCAGCACAGGTCAGTTTTGCCGCATAGGGAACGCCGTAGGGACAGAACCCGTAAAACTGTGAAGGAATTGCAATTTTTTGGAATGTTTTTCTCGCTTCCCCCTACATTGTATGCCATATTAAATAGTGGCATTAGAAAGTACAACTTGTCCCGCAAAAAACAAGCCCTCATATTGGTATGTGAATGGAAAAATTAAAAAGTTATGGCTCCAGGAAGGCAGGGAAGAAAAATTAAAACGCAAAAATGAAAAAAACAAAGTGTTAAATATTATTACATACATTCACTCTGCGTGGCAGGACGTTTAATAACTTTAGTGGTTGCACTCTAATTGTTTTTCTATATAATTGGAGCCTGCATTCTGTTCCATCAAGCAGAACATTTTTCCCATCCCCACACCGCAGTGAGGATGGCTGCATCTAGGCAATGATCGGGAAGGAAGTGCCCAAGAAAGTTTGGTCTCAATCATAGCCCAGTGGTGTCGGCCTGTGTAATTGCGAGGATCTGAAGGAAGTTTGCAGAGCGTTGTGATATATGTATGGTCAGAATAACTGTTTTAGATGTAGATTGATAAGTGGTGGGAATTTAGCGCAAGCATGGGAAATCAGAAATAATAAGGAGGTAAAGTTTTATATATTGCTGAATCATATATCAATCAGTCTGAAATATTCTGCAACTTGTTTTTGAAATGAAGTACCTTCTGATCATTGAAATCTACCACCTCTTCCTGATCAAATGGAATAAAAACCAGTTGTCCACTTGTTCTCCCAGTGTTCCCTGTGCTCATTGTGTAGCTACGGCTCAGCCTTCATGCTGCTAATGGGCCCGTCAGTCTGAGCCTCATAACTTTCATTACCTGTTTGCTCTGCTGCAGCCATGCTAGCTTTACTGTTTTTACAAGGCCTTTTTGGTCTGGTGGCCTCTCATCTTCTCTATTTGTCCATCATCGCTTTGCGTTCAGCTAATTTAGAAGTAGCTAATGCATGGTGCCGTGTAACATTCCTCGTGGAGCACACTTTCTCTGACCTCAACGTCGGCTTCAAAATACAGGTGCATCTAGTAGTTTGGTAGCTGGGAAGATTAGCCTCATATATAGTGTAGGCTTATGTAGAAGGAAATGGGGGGAGCACACTTTTGGACTGAGCTGCACAGAAGACGATTTGAGTAGACCAAATAGCTGTACAAAGTCTCAGCATGATCTTTGAACTTTCTTAAAGGGTTCATCAGAGTTAAAAAAAAAATGCTAAATAGCAGGGAAAGTGTTTAAAAAGGTGTTAAGTTCTAGTTACATGGTCGTGTGCGGATACCACTGAGACCAGTGTTTGGGTACAGCGGCCATATGCGGTATACAGAGCGTCATCATTGTATTCAAAAACATTAGGACGTGGCTGCAGTGGCGGGGAATTCAGGGCAGCGGCACTGGAGCTGAGGGGGTTTAAAGCAGTAATTGTTACAAACACGTTCCCTGCCACTTTTTTTTAAACCTCTGACACCTTTAATATGCATTAGATTGATGTCAGCTGAAGCAGGCAACCATCTAATCTGTATGGGGACCTCCCAGCTTTCCCACAGCTGCAGGTGCCAGGGGACAGAAAGATCGGCCAGTTGGGTTTTATCATGCCCATTGCTTTTGTTGTCACGGAGCTCAGGGTGCATGTGTATGCTGGTTCAGGAGGGATAGTTGTCGGCTGAACCATAGTCCATGCCCAGCATTAGGATCAGTCCATCACATCAAAGTTTGGACGTTCTCAGTAGCACTCTTTTGTTATTTCCTGTCTATAGATCGCACACTGCTATTTGTCTGCTGATAGTAGTGATACATCCATATATCTGGGCCATATGCAGAGTTGACAGTCCCTACAGTACATATATATTGCCCAGCACATATACAGTATCTCACAAAAGTGAGTACACCCCTGTAAATATTTTATCTTTTCATGGGACAACACTGCAGATATGACACTTTGATACAATGTAAAGTAGTCAGTTTACAGCTTGTATAACAGTGTAAATTTGGTGCCCTCAAAATAACTTAACACACAGCCATTAATGTCTAAACCGCTGGCAACAAAAGTGAGTACACCCCAAAGTGAAAGTTGTCAAATTGTGCACAATTAGCTATTTTCCCTCCCCTGTGTCATGTGACTCGTTAGTGTTACAAGTAGAGTTGAGCGAACTTGTGGTTTAAGTTCGTTTGTCTAAAGTTCGGGTTATCGAAGAATCCCGTTATGGATTCCACTACCACGGACCATAACGGAATTTGGAATCCATGACGGGCTGTTATGGATTCTAAATTTCGTTATGGTCCGTGGTAGCGGAATCCATATCAGGATTCTTTGATAACCCAAACCCGAACTTTAGACACCGAACTTAAACCACAGGTTCTCTTAACTCTAGTTACAAGGTCTAAGGTGTGAATGGGGAGCAGGTATGCTACATTTGGTGTTATCGCTCTCACACTCTCTCATACTGGTCACTGAGAGTTCAACATGGCACCTCATGGCAACAAACTGAGGATCTGAAAAATAGAATTGTTCCTCTACATCAAGACGGCCTATTCCAGGGATGGTCAAACTGCGGCTCCCAGCATGCTCCAATAATTTCTATTGAGTTCTGAGAACAGCCAAGCAAATGTGTATCTTGGGAGTTGTAGTTTTACCAAAGCTGGAGTGCCTGAGGTTAGCCATCACTGTCCTAGGCTATAGGAAGATTGCCAGAAGATTCCTGACGGTGACCAAGACCATACAGCGGTTTAACAAGTCAGGTTCCACTTAGAACAGGTCTCGCCTTGGTCGACCAAAGAAGTTGAAGTTGAAATAGATGAATGAGTGCTGCCAGCATTGCTGCAGAGATTAAACGGGTCAGCCTGTCAGTGCTTAAACCATACACCGCACACTGCATCAAATTGGTCAGCATGGCTGTCGTCCCAGAAATAAGCCTCCTTGAAAGATGATGCACAAGAAAGCCCGCAAACAGTTTGCTGAAGACAAGCAGACTAAGGACATGGATTACTGGAACCATGTCCTGTGGTCTGATAAGACCAAGACAAACCTATTTGGTTCAGATGGTGTCAAGTGTCTGTAAGGAGTACAAAAACAAGTTTGTCTTGCCTACAGTCAAGCATGGTGATGGGAGTGTCAAGGTTTGGGGATGCATGAGTGCTGCATGCTGTGGGGTGCTACAGTTCATTTAAGAAACCATGAATGCCAACATGTACTGTAACTTACTGAAGCAGAGCATGATCCCCACCCTTCAGAAACTGGGCCTCAGGGCAGTATTCAAACATAACGACCTCAAACACACCTCCCAGACCACTGCCTTACTACAGAAACTGAGGGTAAAGGTGCTGGGCTGGCCAAGCATGTTTCCAGACCTAAACCCTATTGAGCATCTGTGGGGCATCCTCGAATGGAAGGTGGAGGAGTGCAAGGTCTCTAACGTTCACCAGCTCTGTTATGTCTTCATGGAGAACTGAAAGAGGATTCTAGTGGAAACCTGTGAAGCTCTAGTGAACTCCGTGCCCAAGAGAGTTAAGGCAGTGCTGGAAAATAATGGTGGCCACACAAAATATTGACACTTTGGGCACAATTTGGCTATTTTCACTTCCAGTGTCCAGTATGAGAGAGTGTGAGAGCGATAACACCAAATTTAACACACCTGCTCCCCATTCACACCTGAGACCTTGTAACACTAAAGACTCATTAGGGAAGGAAAAATGGCTAATTGGGAACAATTTGGCCATTTTCACTTCGGGGTGTACTCACTTTTGTTGCCAGCGGTTTAGACATTAATGTCTGTGTTTTGACTTATTTTTAGGGCACCAAATTTTCACAGTTATACAAGCTGTACACCGACTACGTTATGTTGTATCAAAGTGTCAGATCTTCTGTGTTGTCCCATAAAATATTTAGAAAAATGTGAGGGGTGTACTCAGTTTTGTGAGATACTGTATGTTAACATCATGCTGTTATCGTGTGTGCATGCATCACCATGTGCTTCTCCAGCGCTCCTCTTGTTCCAGTCTCATTTTTGTGTGTTTTCCTCTACTATCACGTGTGCCTTAATAATTTATCAGCCATAGAAAACATGGTTTCCTTTCTGTCCTGTCTTGTTGCTACAGGAAAGCCTTTGGCTGGCGCTCGTGCCATGAGTCAGCACCTGGCAGTAGTGCTAGTTTATGCCCAGGAAGCCCGACCAACCACTGAATCTGACTAGATTTGTAAAGTAAAGCAGTATGTCGCCAGACATCTGCAGAAGCCGTATCTATTGAACCACAGGTTCTTACAAAGGGCATTTGCTGTTCCATCTGCGCTCAACACCAGGAATAGACAATATCCTGTGTGCAAGGTGTTCTTACCTCGTCCGTGCGCTATCTTACAGTGGAAATTGTTAGTACCAGAATTACAGGTTGTCATCTGACAATACTGTGTGGGTGTCCTGGTATTTCAGACATGAGACGGATATCTTTATGACTTTTAAACTGTACCGCCAGTTATATACTGATCATAGTGCAGGAATGTGCACAGTCTTCTATATAACTTTTATGGCAGCGTTTGCTTTTACATACCAGCAGCGGTACATACTGTGGGCTATATATAACGTATGTATTATGTTCACTAAGAGACGCTAATGCCCTGCCCTGTATCCAGTACAGGAGCTGGCACTGTAGAATTGCTTCAGATCTTACAGTGCTGTCCCTCTACTGGATACAGAAACCTAGGTGGCATCCTAATGCCTGGATAGATGGAGCAGCCCGCAGTATGGGACCGCTGCCGTTTAGAGGCTGATTTATTGTACACTCTGACCCCTTCCCACCCAATAATTTATATAATCCTCATTTCTTGGCAGCAGTTGAGAGAAGCTACAAACCGGATCTTGTGCTGCAGATGACCTGTCCTACATTTCCAGGAATGGGCACTGTGTATTGCATACTTTCACTTTAATAAAAGTTGAATACTTGCTGCCTGGTTTCCCCATAGATTATAGCCCAAGGCATTTTCTGACCAGGTTATTGTCAAGGGACCCTTCCAACAAGTAGTGATTGCCCAGGGTGGATAAACCTCTTAGCGGTAATTTTATAACATATTTCTTGTACATTTATTGCTCCTATCTTCCGTTCTGGGCCGTGGTCACATGACCATGTCCATGCAGCTCTGTCTTATGTCCTGTGATGTTATGTCCATGGTCAGTGATAGGGAGTGTCTATGTAACTAGCTAGGTGGGAGGAGCTATAAACTAGCTGTGCATTGTTAGGGGCAGTGATAGGGGCTGTGTATGTACCTAGCTAGGTGGGAGGAGCTATACACTAGCTGTGCATTGTTAGGGGCAGTGATAGGGGCTGTGTATGTACCTAGCTAGGTGGGAGGAGCTATAAACTAGCTGGGCATTGTTAGGGGCAGTGATAGGGGAGTGTCTGTGTAACTAGGTGGGTGGGAGGAGCTATACACTAGCTGTGCATTGTTAGGGGCAGTGATAGGGGCTGTGTATGTACCTAGCTAGGTGGGAGGAGCTATAAACTAGCTGGGCATTGTTAGGGGCAGTGATAGGGGAGTGTCTGTGTAACTAGCTGGGTGGGAGGAACTATAAACTAGCTGGGCATTGTTGCGGGCAGTGATAGGAGGTGTGTATGTACCTAGCTAGGTGGAAAGAGCTATTATAAACTAGCTGGACATTTTTAGGGGCAGTGATAGGGGAGTGTCTATGTACCTAGCTAGGTGGGAGGAGCTCTAAACTATCTGGGTGTTGTTAGGGGCAGTGATAGGGGAGTGTCTGTGTAACTAGCTGGGTGGGAGGAACTATAAACTAGCTGGGCATTGTTGCGGGCAGTGATAGGAGGTGTGTATGTACCTAGCTAGGTGGAAAGAGCTATAAACTAGCTGGACATTTTTAGGGGCAGTGATAGGGGCTGTGTATGTACCTAGCTAGGTGGGAGGAGCTATAAACTATCTGGGCATTGTTAGGGGCAGTGATAGGGGAGTGTCTGTGTAACTAGCTGGGTGGGAGGAACTATAAACTAACTGGGCATTGTTACGGGCCGTGATGGGGGGGTATATGTAGTTGTACCTAGCTAGGTGGGAAGAGCTATAAACTAGCTGGACATTGTTAGGGGCAGTGATAGAGGGTGTCTATGTAACTAGCTGGGCGCTATTAGGGACAGTGATAGGGGGAGTGTCTATGTAACTAGCTGGGCGCTATTAGGGACAGTGATAGGGGGAGTCTATATAACTAGCTGGGCGTTATTAGGGACAGTGATAGGGCAGTGTCTATATAACTAGCTGGGTGTTATTAGGGACAGTGATAGGGGAGTGTCTATATAACTAGCTGGGCGTTATTAGGGGCAGTGATAGGGGAGTGTCTATATAACTAGCTGGGTGTTATTATGGGCGGTGATAGGGGGTGTCTATGTAACTAGCTGGGCGCTATTAGGGGTGGTGCTGGAGCTGTGGCGGAGGAAGGAGAAGTGCATCATGGGTTTGGTTGGATATAGCAATAGGAAGTTCTACATTCAAGATGGAAACCAAAGAAAATGAGAGGAGTCAAGACAGTCTAAATTGGGGGGAAAAAAAGTGCAGAAGACGTACATGAGATAAGCAACCACATGTGCATAACTGTTAAAAATCATAGTAATCCTTGAAAACTCCTGTGATAGTTCTGTAGGTCCTACTTAGATTAGAGACTGACACTTCTCATGGAATAATATCATGGAATAATATGTTTTTTAATATAAATTTACAATTTAAAGAAGTTTTTCAGGACTTAAGATAGGTCTTCAATATCAGATTGGTGAGGGCTGATGGATGGTTGAGGCACCATAACTACACAGTTTTGTCCACCTTGTAGTAGATGTGCCTGGTTACTGCAGCACTGCTTTTTCCACTAGGTATATGTTTATAGAGGTATAGGACTAGGACTGCATTCATGAGGGTGATGTGCTTTCTAAAATTTGGTACAGGGCGGTAGCTTTTTCCCCCTATTACTTAGAAACTAGAGTCCATATTAAAATTGTTAGCATCAGTGATAACTCTGATTTGAGTTCAGCAGTTTTCTCCGAGATATCTTTAGTAGGATGTCTGAAAATCTAGAGTCACATTGTGTTTCAGTTCTTCTCCATGTGCTTTTCTTTCAGTTGCATTTCATAGCAGGAGCTTTAGCTTTCATTTTCATGGCTAACGTAGATTTCTTTTTATTCTTCATTTCTTTACCGAAAGTTGAGGACATGTTGGACTTAATAACGTTAATTTAAACATTACAGAAAAACTTGATGAAACTTGAAAAGTATCGGCGTAATGTTTTTATTTCACTCGAGGCTCATCTTGAAAGAACAAAACAAGATTTTCTGGTTGTACATTTCTTGTCCTGACATTTCACCTCCTGTCATTAGCATTCATTATTAAGCTTTTCAAAGCAAATGAAGTGAAGATACATATTGTGCTCTGCGCTCAATTCTTGACATAATGGTTTAGGTTTAAGCCTTTTTTCTCTGCTTGCTTTGTACACCTTAATAATGGTGGTGAATGTGTTTGCTTTGTGAAGGTTTTGTGGATTCAGTTGCAAAGAAACTGGTCACATAGAGACTTTCAACGTGCATTGCACAGCTCCCTCCTTACAGGTGTCTGAAGAAATGTGCTCATATAGTGGTCATGTATGTCTTATCCGTAGGCACTGGAACCTTGGGATTTTGTGTGCTCACAGAAATCTTTGGACACTTTTCATGAAGACAGTCCCTATCCATTTGTACTATTAGTTCTTATGGGTATCAAATAGGAGCTCCCCTGCCAGGGACCCCCTCCATGATCCAGAATGCTCTGCTATACTTCAGTTGCCTAAGTAACACTACATTCCCCCTTCAGTGGATGCTTCATTGGAAAGGTTTCACTGGGAGCCGCTTCACTTCCAATGTCAAATTCAGCTGTTTGCTAAGGTTATTGAGAGGTGGAGCCTTTGAAAACCACTGACCGCCGTTGCAGCTTCAATTTGAAAGGTGTTGCCTCTGGTGAAGCAGCCCTTAAAGGAGTTTTATGAGACTTTTTAACTGATGATCTATCCTCTAGATAGGCCATTAGTATCTGATTGGTAGGGGTCTGACACCCAGTACTCCCGTACAGGGTTGCCAACCGTCCAGAAACTTCTGGACAGTCCGTAAAAATAGGCAACTTTTTTCCTCTCTCTGTGATTTTTTTTTTTTGAGGCTGGTGATGACTAGATTATTTTGGTGGTAATTATCATCATTTTACGGCTCACAGTAAATGCTGGCAATAAGTTCTTATCAGTATATTGAGCTATAGACATGTATTACTTAGAAACTTTATCATTCATTATGGTTTTCCAATGTTGGCTGTTCATGATTTTGGGATAAGTTGTCCAGAAAAAAAATAATTCTGGTTGGCAACTCTGCCCCCGCATATCAGATGTTTGAGAAGGCACCAGTGTTCCAGTGGCAGTCCTGGGCGTCTGACCCCCACCAATCAGATACTGATGACCTATTCTATGTGTTGTAAAACCACGTTAAAGAGGACCTTTCATCTGGAAAAAAATTCTGAACTAAGTATCATGGTATGTACAGCGGCACCCAGGGATCTCACTGCACTTACTATTATCCCTGGGCGCCGCTCCGTTCTCCAGTATCTTTGGGGACTTGATTATACTAGGCGGAGACTGCCCTTGCTCTCCTGGGCGTCTCCTTCTCCCAGGCTGTAGCGCTGGCTAATCGCAGCGCAGAGCTAATAGCCTAGGAGTTTTTTTTCCCCCAGGCTATAAGCTCTGCGCTGCGATTGGACAGAGCTACAGCCGGGAAAAGGAGATGCCCAGGAGAGCAAGGCCAGTCTCCGCCTAGTAGAACCAAGTCACGGAACATACCGGGGGACATAGCAGGAGAACGGAGCGGTGCCCAGGGATAATAGTAAGTGCAGGGAGATCCCTGGGCGCTGCTGTACATATCATGATACCTAGTTCAGAATTTTTTTCCAGATGAAAATGTTATATTTAAAGATCCAGATTTAAAGAGGACCTTTCACCTAAAAAAAAAAATATCCAAAAGTTATATCACCTTATAGGGGTCAAACCCCTGATGTCTTCACCATTTTTCTTTTTTTAAAAACGACCCCCCATTCGCCCGCCTTGCTCCCCGATATCTTCTGCGCCTCATATGCAAATGAGGCGTCTTGGTTATAGTAGGCGTTATCTCCAAAGTTATGGTGGGCGTGTCCAGGCGTTCCTCCTCACTCCCTGGCTGCGAGCGCATCCAATAGCAGCGCTCGGCTCTTAGCCAGGGAGAAGGAGCTCAAGTTCTCGCGAGAACCGCGAGAACTTGAGCTTGCTGAGTCCCGGAACCCGCGCCATCTTGGTACACTCGCTACGCTCCTCTAATGCGCTGGGGAATCCAAGATGGCGCGGGTTCCGGGACTCGACAAGCTCAAGTTCTTAGCTGAGTGTTATTAGGGACAGTGATAGGGGACTGTCTATATAACTAGCTGGGTGTTATTAGGGACAGTGATAGGGGGAGTGTCTATATAACTAGCTGGGCGTTATTAGGGGCAGTGATAGGGGAGTGTCTATGTAACTAGCTGGGTGTTATTAGGGGCAGTGATAGGGGAGTGTCTATGTAACTAGCTGGGCGTTATTAGGTGCAGTGATAGGGGAGTGTCTATGTAACTAGCTGGGCGCTATTATGGGCAGTGATAGGGCAGTGTCTATATAACTAGCTGGGCGTTATTAGGGACAGTGATAGGGGAGTGTCTATATAACTAGCTGGGTGTTATTAGGGGCAGTGATAGGGGAGTGTCTATGTAACTAGCTGGGCGTTATTAGGTGCAGTGATAGGGGAGTGTCTATGTAACTAGCTGGGCGTTATTAGGGGCAGTGATAGGGCAGTGTCTATGTAACTAGCTGGGTGTTATTAGGGACAGTGATAGGGGAGTGTCTATGTAACTAGCTGGGTGTTATTAGGGGCAGTGATAGGGGGAGTCTATGTAACTAGCTGGGAGTTATTAGGGGCAGTGATAGGGGGAGTCTATGTAACTAGCTGGGTGTTATTAGGGGCAGTGATAGGGGAGTGTCTATATAACTAGCTGGGCGTTATTAGGGGCAGTGATAGGGGAGTATCTATGTAACTAGCTGGGCGTTATTAGGGACAGTGATAGGGGAGTGTCTATGTAACTAGCTGGGCGCTATTAGGGACAGTGATAGGGGAGTGTCTATATAACTAGCTGGGTGTTATTAGGGACAGTGATAGGGGAGTGTCTATATAACTAGCTGGGCGTTATTAGGGACAGTGATAGGGGAGTGTCTATATAACTAGCTGGGCGTTATTAGGGACAGTGATAGGGGAGTGTCTGTAACTAGCTGGGCGTTATTAGGGACAGTGATAGGGGAGTGTCTATATAACTAGCTGGGCGCTATTAGGGACAGTGATAGAGTGTCTATGTAACTAGCTGGGCGCTAATATGGGCGGTGATAGGGGGAGTCTATATAACTAGCTGGGCGTAATTAGGGACAGTGATAGGGGAGTGTCTGTAACTAGCTGGGCGTTATTAGGGACAGTGATAGGGGAGTGTCTATATAACTAGCTGGGCGCTATTAGGGTCAGTGATAGGGGAGTGTCTATATAACTAGCTGGGCGTTATTAGGGACAGTGATAGGACAGTGTCTATATAACTAGCTGGGCGTTATTAGGGTAAGTGATAGGGCAGTGTCTATGTAACTAGCTGGGCGCTATTAGGGACAGTGATAGAGTGTCTATGTAACTAGCTGGGCGCTAATATGGGCGGTGATAGGGGGAGTCTATATAACTAGCTGGGCGTAATTAGGGACAGTGATAGGGGAGTGTCTGTAACTAGCTGGGCGTTATTAGGGACAGTGATAGGGGAGTGTCTATATAACTAGCTGGGCGCTATTAGGGTCAGTGATAGGGGAGTGTCTATATAACTAGCTGGGCGTTATTAGGGACAGTGATAGGACAGTGTCTATATAACTAGCTGGGCGTTATTAGGGTAAGTGATAGGGCAGTGTCTATGTAACTAGCTGGGCGTTATTAGGGACAGTGATAAGGGAATATCTATGTAACTAGCTGGGCTTTATTAGGGACAGTGATAGGGCAGTGTCTATGTAACTAGCTGGGCGTTATTAGGGACAGTAATGGGGGAGTGTCTATGTAACTAGCTGGGCGTTATTAGGGACAGTGATAGGGGGAGTCTATGTAACTAGCTGGGCTCTATTAGGGACAGTGATAGGGGAGTGTCTATATAACTAGCTGGGCGTTATTAGGGACAGTGATAGGGCAGTGTCTATGTAACTAGCTGGGCGTTATTAGGGACAGTGATAGGGGAATATCTATGTAACTAGCTGAGCTTTATTAGGGACAGTGATAGGGCAGTGTCTATGTAACTAGCTGGGCGTTATTAGGGACAGTGATAGGGGAGTGTCTATGTAACTAGCTGGGTGTTATTAGGGACAGTGATAGGGGAGTGTCTATGTAACTAGCTGGGCGCTATTAGGGACAGTGATAGGGGAGTGTCTATATAACTAGCTGGGTGTTATTAGGGTCAGTGATAAGGGAGTGTCTATGTAAATAGCTGGGTGTTATTAGGGACAGTGATAGGGGAGTATCTATGTAAATAGCTGGGTGTTATTAGGGACAGTGATAGGGCAGTGTCTATGTAAATAGCTGGGTGTTATTAGGGACAGTGATAGGGGAGTATCTATGTAAATAGCTGGGTGTTATTAGGGACAGTGATAGGGGAGTGTCTATGTAACTAGCTGAGCGTTATTAGGGACAGTGATAGGGGAGTATCTATGTAAATAGCTGGGTGTTATTAGGGACAGTAATGGGGGAGTGTCTATGTAACTAGCTGAGCGTTATTAGGGACAGTGATAGGGGGAGTCTATATAACTAGCTGGGCGTTATTAGGGGTGGTGCTGGAGCTGTGGCAAAGGATGGAGAAGTGCATCATGGGTTTGGTTGGATACAGCAACAGGAAGTGCTACATACCGGACGGAAAAAAGAGTAATTTGTGTACATAGTTAAGGAGGGCCTACATAAAAAAGAAAAAGCATGGGGAGGGTGTACATGAGGTAAGCAACTACATGAGCATAACTGTTAAGAACCACAGTAATCCTGGATTAACCCTTTGAGGTAGTCTAGTGACGTGAACCTTTTTCTTTCTGTGTTTGTTTTTTAATGAATCTGTCCATGGTGACATCGCGTCATGCGATCACTGGTGTTTCGATCTAAGATGATGATGTTACTGAGACTGATGAAACTGGCTGCTGTTTTGACATTGAACGGATCTGTAAAGAATTTTAATATATATATATAGACGGAAAGGGAGAAGGCAGCACAAGAAAAAACTGTGGTTCTTTATTAACCCAGTGTCACCAGCAACATTTCGACTGCTTATTGCAGTCTTTGTCAAGCCCCAAAGACAAGTTTTTTCTTCACCGATTTTGGAGTGCTGCCGTGCTTTTCTATTGATATATATATATATATATATATATATATAACAATTTTGCAGCACCACAGAAAACAGCAACGGAGTGCCAGCGGCTGTAGGGTCGATCCAATGTCCCAATACTCATACAAAAAAGGAAGGGTCCACGGCACCTCCAATGACAAATGTCTTTTATTTACACCAACGCGACATTTCGGTCCGCACAATGGAACCTTTTTCAAGCAGTGATACAAAACAATGCAATAGTGCTAGTATATAAAGGTCCCCTCATTGGGGTCTCATCAATTACATAATCAAGTGTAATAATATAATAAAGCCAAATAATGGTGATATACATACATAAAACATGTAAAAGAAAATAAAGTGCATCAATGTAACATCCATGTGTATTATATATAATAAAAACTGTGCTCAATTCAAAGTGCATTTTGTGCATATTTCATCATCAGTGATAATTGTTCAATTGGCTGAACATGTGCTGAATTAGGGTTGTTTCGGGTATCGAACTTTCGATACCCAATCGATACTTTTCTCTGGTATCGAGCTCGATACCAGGAAAAGTATTTTATCGATACTGGGCTGCGCTACTGCACAGCCCAGTATAGGAGAGCATGGCTGAGCTGCTCTCAGCGCGGCCATGTTCTCCTCGGCAGCACAGGGAGAAGGAGGCAGTCTCTCCCTCCCCCTGTGCTGCCGCTGCAACCAATAGAGGGAGAGAGGGGCGGAGCGGGGGCGGGAGGAGGGCGGGCGCACTGGCCAGCAATGCCGAGTACAGTTTCATATATAAATGCAGGCAGAAGACACAGGCTGCGGCACCTGCCTGTGACCCAGCACTCGATCTGCGGCAATTAACCCCTCAGGTGCGGCACCTGAGGGTTTAATAGCCTCTGATCGCAGCGCTCAGTCACAGGCAGGTGCCGGCAGCCTGTGTGTTTTGCCTGCATTTATATATGAACGGTACTCGGCATTGGTGGCCAGTGCTCCGCCCCTCCCTAGTATTAAAACATTGGTGGGCAGTGTGCCCCCCCCTTCCCCCCAGTAATAAAATCATTGGTGGCAGTGGCCACAGGGTCCCCTCACCTCCTCCTCATTGGTGGCAGTGGCAGTGATCGGAGCCCCAGCAGTGTAATGCTGGGGCTCCGATCGGTTACCATGGTAACCAGGACGCTCCTGAAGTCCTGGCTGCCATAGTCTGCTCCCTGCTGCTGTGTGCACAGAGCACAGGGCAGCAGGGAGAGGGTTAAGTCCTATTCACCCTGATAGAGCTGTATTAGGGTGAATAGGATGAGAATATCTCAGGTTCTAGCCCCTAAGGGTACTTTCACACTAGCGTTGGTGCGGATCCGTCTGTTTATTTGTACAGACGGATCCGCACCTCTAATGCAAACGTTTGTATCCGTTCAGAACGGATTCGTTTGCATTAGCTTTAAAGAAAAATGACAAAGTCCAAAACGGATCCGTTTTGACTTACATTGAAAGTCAATGGGGAACGGATCCGTTTTCAAATGCACCATATTGTGTCACTGACAACGGATCCGTCCCCATTGACTTACATTGTAAAAAAAAACGGATCCGTTAGGCTCTGCCTCTTCAGACGGACACCAAAATGCTGCATGCTGCGTTTTGGTGTCCGCCTCCAAAACGGAATAGAGGCGGAACGGAGCCTTACTGATGCATTCTGAACGGATCCTTATCCATTCAGAATGCATTGGGGCTTAACTGATCCGTTTTGGACCGTTTGTGAGAGCCCTGAAACGGATCTCACAAACGGAATCCAAAACGCTAGTGTGAAAGTACCCTAAGGGGAAAAATAGTTAATAAATAAACTGTAAAAAAAAAAAAAAAAGTTAACAAAGTACACCAAAATATTACCGTATTTTTCGCCATATAAGACGCACCGGCTGATAAGACGCACCTAGGTTTTTGGGGAGGAAAATAAGAAAAAAAATATTTTTGGTGGGTCTGGAACTAATGGTGGTTTGTGGATGGCACTGTTAATGGGGGGATCTGTGGATGTCACTGTTAATGGGGTGATCTGTGGATGGCACTGTTAATGGAGGGATCTGTGGATGGCATTGTTAATGGGGGGATCTTTAGATGGCACTGTTAATGGGGGCCCATCTGTGGATGGCACTGTTAATGGGGGCCCATCTGTGGATGGCACTGTTAATGGGGCCCCATCTGTGGATGGCACTGTTAATGGGGCCCCATCTGTGGATGGCACTGTTAATGGGGGCCCATCTGTGGATGGCACTGTTAATGGGGGATCTGTGGATGGCACTGTTACAAATGTGTCATCCACAGACCCCCATCCCATAACAGTGCCATCCACAGACCCCCTGCAGCTCCAATGTTGTACTATAAAATCATAAAATATCTCCAAGTACAAATAAATGTATTAAAGATCACCCTTATTAATGTACTGTAACACAGACCCCAATACCTCCTTTACAATACGGGCAGGCCGGCCGGCGGCGAGCGTGACTCTCCGATGGCACATGCCTGCGCCTGCTTCATTCATAAAGCAGGCGCAGGCATGTGACATCAGAGAGTCACGCTCCCGCCGGCCGGCCTGCCCTGTGTAAAGGAGGTATTGGGGTCTGTGTTACAGTACATTTATAAGGGTGATCTTTAATACATTTATTTGTACTTGGAGATATTTTATGATTTTATAGTACAACACTGTGAGCGGCGGGGCCGGACCGTCCCCGCTGCAATTGCCGGCCCCCAGCTCCTCCTCCCTGTCACTCCCCGCTCATACATCGCAGCCTGCGATGCTGAAGCATCGCAGCCTGCGATGTAAAAAAAAGTCAGCATTCGCCGCATAAGACGCAGGGACATTTTCCCCCCACTTTGGGGGGAAAAAAAGTGCGTCTTATACGGCGAAAAATACGGTAATTATAAATCTCTCCCTTTCCCAATTTTACATATAAAATATATAAACAATACATGAATAAAATATTACATATCGCCGCGTCTCAAAAGTCCAAACTATTAAAAAATCCACTTTTATGCGGTGAACGCCGTAAAAGAAAGAAAAAGAAAAAATGCACAATTCGCCATTTTCTTTTAGTCGCCTTGTCCCCACAAAAAAGTAGGATAGGACTGTTGTATTATGAGCCGGCGGTTTCATAAAATGTGGAATGCACGCGGATTTTTTGGGCGTTTTTATTTTTTTCGCGTGGTATCGAATGGTATCGAGTATCGCAATACCTTTTTATGGTATCGATACCGAATCAAAATTTTGGTACCGAAACAACTCTATGCTGAATACATAGTTCATTAAAATTACCTATACACATTTTATTTTTTTTACTTTTCCCCATTTTAAATGTTTATTTAGTTTTACGATAAATTGATCCAGGCATAGTTTTTTGTGCACTGGCAGTCCACAATGGACTGTTATTGGTAAATTACAAATTTCAGTACCCTCAAAAACATATAAACCTGTTGAATGACACTTTTTTGGCATATGTGAGCCTAGGATTATGGGTACATTACAGTAAACGTTGTTTTGGTATGTACAGGTGTATGTGTCTTACTTCATTATTATTTAACTCCTAAGTGACCAGCCTGACCAACTTTTTATTTTTGCGTCAATGTAGTCTTATGAGGGCTTATGTTTTTTCAGGACAAGTTTTAGTTTTTAATGGCCCCATTTTGGGGTACACATAACTTACTTGATAATTCAAGGTAAGCTTTATTCGTCAAAAAGCTTCACATGTAGGGTGCTAAATGGGGAAGCTTCTACTCCACGGACACACAGAAAGGTACGGCGACGGCCGTTTCGCGCCTCCTGCGCTTCTTCAAACCGTATACGAAACGGCCGTCGCCGTACATTGCTGTGTGTCCGTGGAGTAGAAGCCTCCCCATTTAGCACCCTACATGTGAAGCTTTTTGACGACGAATAAAGCTTACCTTGAATTATCAAGATGGGTGAGTGCCGTGCATTCTATGTCTAACGTTGTTGATTTATGGGACTATTCATTGCACTGAGCACCACCTGAATCTTGTGAGTGGATCGGAGTGTGGAGGAGCTGTAGCAGTAGCAGTGTGAATCACTTATTCACGGAGTGGTGCCGCTCGTACTCATTCTTTCTACATTGTTGTACACATTACTTACTGATTAACTTTTATTAACTCTTTTTTTGGGAAATGGAAAAACAACAACACCGCCACTGAGTTTTTTTCTTTATAAACTTTGCAGTGTTCATTTTTTTGGCATCAATAACATGATAACTTTATTCTCTGGGTCATTACGATTACAGAAATACCAAATATTTAGGGGGTCATTTATTAAGACTGGCATTTTAGACGGCGGTCTTAATAACCCCTATAGCTAGCGGTGGATCCACCAAAGTTATTAAGAGCTTCTACATAACTTCAGCCCAACCATCGCCTGAATGGTGGTCCAATCACACGTCCCTGTGTGTTTTGCGGATCCGCGGATCCGCAAAACACGGACATCGGCGATGTGCGTTCCGCAATTTGCGGACCGCACATCGCCGGCACTCTCATAGAAAATGCCTTTTCTTGTCCGCAATTGCGGACAAGAATAGGACATGTTCTATTTTTTTCGGGAACGCAATTGCGGACCCGGAAGTGCGGATCCGCAATTGCGGACCCGGCCGGGACATAGTCTGTCCCCATTGAAATGAATGGGTCCGCAATTCCGTTCCGCAAATGCGGAACAGAATTGCGGACGTGTGAATGGACCCTAAATGTAAGCCACCCTGTTTACTGACTTATATTGAGACCATTTTCTATGCCTAAAACAGGCGCAAAAAATGATGACTGTGGCTGACCTCCTGCCCCGTCCCCTTCTCCGCCCACGCCACGTGCAATTTTTTGGACCTGGCGTGAGCAGGAAAAAGTCACAGATTGCTGCACAAATAACCTTTGCTCCACAATCTGCACCAGAAATATGCCTAATATAAGTGTATTTCTGGATAGTAAATGACCCCCATCGTTTTTGTTTTTTACATTTTATCACTTTTACACAATAGGTCATCAATATCAGATTGGCAGGGGTCCGACACCTGGCACCCCCGCCCATCAGCTGTATGAGCAGACGGTGTGCACATGCTGTCTCTCTTCCTGTCCGCTGCTGTGGTCTATGGTCTTTTCCGTCTCCTCATGCAGCTGATGGGCAGGGGTGCCAGGTGTCGGACCCCTGCTGATCTGATATTGATGACCTAGTCTGAGGAGAGGTCATCAATAGTAAAAGCCTGGACAACCCCTTTAAGTCATTCATTTTTAATCATTGGGTGTTTGACAACTGATCAGCACAATGAAGGGGTACCATGGTGCTGTGCCTGGTAATGCAGCTTAGTCCTATTCACTTATACAAGTAATCTGCAGCACCAGGCACAGTTGCCCATACAAATAAGCCACCATGCCAGTGTAAACAATGGGTCATGCCATTTATTGTGTTCATTCTCAGAATAGACCATAAAAGTCCCGGAAAACCCCTTGAAGAGATCCTGTTAAAGAGGACCTGTAACCTCTCGTGACATGTCTGGTTTAGTAACTACTTGCATTCCCCATGTATTAACAGTTCTGGAGCCTCTATAACTGTGTTTAGGGATGAGCGAATCGACTTCGAATGAAACATCTGAACTCGATTCGCATAAAACTTCGTTCTAATACTGTACTGAGCAGGAGCTCCGTACAGTATTAGAATGTATTAGCTCTGATGAGCCGAAGTTATTGCTTCGCAAAGTCTCGCGAGACTTCGGGTAATAACTTTATAAATTAATTTGTACTGTAAAAAACCATTTCCCAAACTCGGGTTCAGTTCCAAGTGGTACCTGCTCCGTACAGTATTTGAACGAAGTTTTATGCGAATTGACTTTGGATGTTTCATTCGAAGTCGGTTCGCTCATCCCTAGTTGTGTTGTTCTGTTCCTCTAATGTTCTTATCAGCAGTTTATGAATGAATTGCCAGTTGGGTATTACCAGTTGGGACTGTTTGCCTGTACAGTTTAAAGGGCCCTTTACACGGGCCGAGACTCCTGCAGATAATCACTAATAAATGTTCATAAAAACAGTTGTTCGTATTTATCTGGCGGTGTAAATGCACAGCCGATTACCTGATAAACGAGAGAAATGTTTGTTCAGTAACGGATCATTTGTGCGGACACAAAAATTGACAATTGAAATCGGCATCTGCTGCCGGCAAATATCGAGTCTGTATGGGGACGAGCAATGGCATTACATAATGTGGAGGAGATCGATGCATGTAAATGCAGCATTCTCCTCCTCTGGGGAGCGGGTGATTGTCGGGAAGGAACGCTTCCTTTCTGACAATCTGCTGCTGTATTGTCCCGTGTAAAGGGACCTTAACACTGCCAGCAGTGGTTGCATCTTATTCATTTTGTTGCCTGTGTAAAATGCTGCAGATTTTCCACCAGCAACTCCACAGCTGAAATCAGCAGCATATACCCCTGAGGACTTACCCTTAGACTTTCATGCATTTTCTACATTTTCAATTCCTGTTATCGACACTGATTAACATTTTATAACATAGGTGCTTCTATAAAAGACTAGAGTGGTTCCCAGTGTATATTGTAACTAGAAGTCATTAGTAGACTAGGTACTGTATAAAACATTACAGTCCAAGTGTATTCAAGTATCTTCTTACCTTAAAGGGGGTGGCTCACGTCAGCAAGTGGCATTTATCATGTAGAGAAAGTTAAAGAGGACTTTTCACCGGTCCAGAGTTTGTTAGTGAAAGGTATGTACATGCAGAGCGGCACCCAGGGATGTCCCTGCACTTACTATTATCCCTGGGTTCGCCCGCTGTAGCCCCCGGTACCGGCGCACATGCTGCTGCTAATTTTGCTGTGGGAGGAGACATCCTCTTTTGCCCTGGGCGTCTCCTTCTCCCAGGCTGGAGCGCTGGCCAATCGCATCGCTCAGCTCATATCCTGCAACCTCCACAGTGATGATGCAGCAGCCTGTCCATCAGCGGCCCGGTGGAGCGCTCTACTCATGAGTACACCCTAACGTTGTCTCTGGTGTATTCATCCAGAGTTTCTAGTTGCACAGTGTTAGGGTGGGTTCACACTATCGTTGGGGATTCGGTTATTGCTTTCCGTTATAATAAAAAATAACGGAATGCCCAGACAGAATGCAAACATAACGGGAACCAGACGGATCCGTAATGCTTTCCCATAGACTTGTATCATGACGGAAAGCAGACGGAATGCCTTTTAAAGGCTTCTGTTTTGCATTCCGTCATAATAGAAGTCTATGGGCAAAAGAACGGATCCGTCCTTCCATCTTATGGATTCCATTATGTTCCATTATAACCACGTTATAACGGAAGGCCATAACGGAAACAGTAACGCTAGTGTGAACCCACCCTTAATTGTGTGCCATTTTGGCAGTATGGACCTGTGGCTGTAAAATGCTGCCCTTAGATAGGGTACAAATCTGCTCTGACACCTAAGTGTATATCTTCTCTGAATTCAGAAATTTGTTGTGTATGCAGAAGAGGCCACTCAAAATCACTACAAGATCAAATGGGAAAAACCAGGTGCCCCAATATCTGTCTGTCTTGACGTCCTGCACCCAGATCATTTGTGAATCTTGTTCCATGGTGCTTTCTCCAGTGAAAAGTATTAGTTTGTGTATGGCCAGAAGAATGTACATGGACACAAGTGACTGTGGTACGCCGAAATCTTAAAATGTCCTCGTTATACCGTTCTCTTTTAGTGTGCACCTGGCAAGAAGACTTCTTCAGCTGGAGAGACTAAATTCCTCTCTGATTAAGGATTTAGAGCACCAGAAGGAGCAAACTGGGAAGTTGTCACTGGAAGTAAGTAAAAGGAACCTAGCTAAATGTCTGGAGCCCCAGCTTTTACTGTATGTTGTCTGCAGTGGAAATATACTTGAGATCAAAATAACAAATTGCCCTCCGGAAATAGGGCATATTTAGTCTTCAGGTGTAAATGTCACATTCTTGATTAACCAGTTACTGGTATATATCAAAGAGAATGTGATATGCGCCTGCCTCTTATTGGTGTCATGTGTTATTTGTGATTTATGTATAGTGTTTTTCATACCATAAGACCTTTAACAAATAGTTGGCAAGGAGAAGAAAATGTGTGCGCTTACATTTCTTTGGGCAAATGCTTGTGTTATTTCCAGTAAGTTAAAACCACGTCTATGGATTAATGAGTTTTTCTCTCACTTGAAGGCTTTTAATATTCTATTCAGCCATTTCAGAGTGCTCCGAACATAGTCAGAACGCTGTGTAAAATGGAGATGAATGTAACTTAAAACAGAATGCGATGATCTACAAATCTCACAGACCCAGATTTTATTCACAATCGATCATAGAACACATATCAGATGTTAAAAGTGAGACATTTTACTATTTCATGAACAAAAATGAACTCCTTTAGAACTTGATGGCAGCAAAGCATCTCATTGTGTAGCATCCCCACTACTTTTTAAAGGGGTTGTACCATTTCAGACTTTGGGGGCATATCGTTAGGATATGACTCCAATGACTGATAGGTGCGGCTCCCAGAGCTCTTAGAACAGAGCTTGCAAAGCCCCGGAAGGCGCACCGTCCATATGGCCACCCTCCGTTCATTCCTAAGAGCGCCGAAAATAGCCGAGTGGCACGCTCGCCTATTTTCAAATGCCCCATAGAAATGAATGAGAGCACCACGCAAGCACGGCTACTGTTCTATTCAATTCTATGGAGCTGGTGGAAATAGCCGAGCCAGCGCTCTGCTATTTTAGTTGCTCCTATAGGAATGAATGGAGGTCGCCCGACCATGCGTGAAAAGCCTACCGGGACTTTGCTGGCTCTGTTCTAAGTATAGTTGTGGGTCCCAGAGATGGGACTAAGACCTATCAGACATTGGGGGCATATGATTGCGGTATGCCCCCAATGTCTGAGATGGTACCTTTAACGACAGTTTGTAAACGCCTGGAAAGTGAGGAGACCGATTGCTGGAGCTTTGGGAGAGCAATGTTGGCCCATTCTTGTCTAATGTAAGATTCTAGCTGCTTCAGCAGTCCTGGGTCTTTTTCGCCAGATTTTTAATTTCATGATGAGCCAAAAGTTTTCTATTGGTGAAAGGTCTGGACTGCAGGCGGCTAGTTCAGCACCCGGACTCCTCTTCTGTGAAGCCATGCTGTTTTAATGGATGCAATATGTGGTTTAGCATTGTCTTGCTGAAATATGCAAGGCCTTCCCTAAAAGAGCCCTCTGGATGGGAGCATATGGTACTCTAAAACCTCTATATACTGTTAAGCATTGATGGTGCCTTTCCAGATGTGTAAGCTGCCCACGCCATAGGCAGATGCAGGTTTTTGAACTGCACACTGATAAGAAGCTGGATGGTCTGTGGTTTCCCCCCAAAAAATCATATTTTGATTCATCTGACGACAGAACAGTTTTCCCTTTTGCCCCAGTCTATTTTAAATGTGCTTTGGCCCAGAGAAGATGGCGGCGTTTCTGATCGTGTTGACATATGACTGCTTCTTTGCCTGATACAGCTATACCTTGCATTTGTGCATTTCACGGCAAACTGTGTTCACCGACACTGATTTCTCAAAGAGTTCTTGATCCCATACAGTGATTTCCAGAACAGAATCTTGCCTGGTTTTAATGCTGTGCCACCTGAGTGCCCCATAGATCATGAGTCTTCAGTATTGACCATTTACCTTGTCCTTAGCGCACATGGATTTCTCCAGATTCTCAATGATTTGATATTATGTACTGTAGATGGTGGGATATTCAAAGTCTTCAAAAGTTTTCCATTGATGAACATGATTCTGAAATTGTTCCACAATTTTTAGATGCAGTTTTTCAAAGATTGGTGAACCTCTGCCCATCTTTTCTTCTGAATTTGTCTACCTATAATGTTCTTTTTATGGCCAGTCATGTCACTTACTAGCAAATCTTTCTTCCGGCTGTTTTTTATTAGCACCACTTCCTTTTCCAACCTTTTGCTTTGCTGCTGAGTTTTTTTCATGAAATGGTAAAATGTCGCACTTTCAATATCTGATATGTGTTCTATGATCTATTGTGAATAAAATATGGGTCTATGAGATCAGCAAATCATTGCATTCTGGATTCATTGACATTTGTTTGTATTTTACACAACATCCCAACGTTTTTGGTATTGGGGTTATATAATTATGCATTGTCATCCAGCATTACATCCAGTAACAGTGGAGATGGGTCCATCAGGAACGAATAGCAAAACGAGTACGGTGAAGATGGAAGCTAGAGCTACCTTCACATCTATCAGTTCCCATAGTCCGGATATGGAACAGAAAGGACACGAGAATTATACAAAATACCCAAGGATCTGTCTAGTTTAGAAAGCCGTTTTTCACATACCCTATTAGGTCATTCTGAGTTAATAGAGAAGTCGCCGGTTGCCAGAATAGCGAGCAGCCACGAACAGTTTTGGAGCACCTAGTATACTAGTGCATTACTGGTGCATGGCCAACATCAGTGTTTAATGCTTCAGTTTACCTGTTTTGGTGCTCCTAAGGAATTAAACACTGATTGCTGGGTGTCTCAGCAGCAGGACACCATGGGATCAGCGTATTGTTGCAGGACCTTTCTAGATACAAAGCAGACGACTGAAATGGAAAACAACATTCTACTGGCTCTAAATCTTTAATTACTGACAGGGTTATTGGCAATTTCTTCAAAATGGTTTATTATTACCTACATTTTATGCATTACATCTATTCACATTCCTCTTTGACTCAATACGCTTAAGATTCCAATTTTCTCACAGTAGCCATACTGAAATAGAACATTCTAAGATAGTTAACCTGCAACTAAATCTGTTAATATGTAATATACAGTGTATATACAGTGCCTTGAAAAATTATTCATCCCCATTAAACTTTTCCACATTTTGTTCGTTTACACCCACAAACTGAAATGTATTTTATTGGGATTGTATGTGATAGCCCAACATAAGTATGTGTTAAGTGAAAAGAAAATGATACATGATTTCCCAAATTTTTAATACATAAAAATCTGAAAAATGTGCCGTGCATTTGTGTTCAGCCCCCTGTACTCTAATACCCCTAAATAAGATCTAATGTGCCCAATTGCCTTCAGAAGTCACCTAATTAGTAAATAGAGTCCACCCGTGTGTCATATATTCTCAGTATAACTACAGCTGTTCTGTGAAGGCCTCAGAGGTTTGTTAGAAAACATTAGTGATCAGTCCTGCCACACGCAGGTGGCTACCGCTGTCATACGCAAGACACAATTGAACCCTATCTACCTGACATCTGGACAGATAAGTATAAGTACTTGAGAATGGGCGCCTGATCAACGCCACACTTTTATTTTAAAAAAATACATTCTGATCCTAATGCAGATTTGCATGATGGCTAGGATAATGGTCTTTAATGACAATTTGTAAATCAGTGATTGGTCCCCTGATGATTTGGCCTATGCCAAAGAAACACATAGGGACGGGAACATTGTTATTAAGTCAATATAGGTATACCTTTATTCCCCTTTCTGAACTTTGGACGAAGCTGGGCAGTCTTCGCCTGCCACTTATAGGGATAATAAGGGACAACTAGAGTAGAGGAGATTGGACGGTAGACACAGGGATTTGTAGGGGTAAGAGACCCAGTCTCTGTGTTTTCCTTATGACTATCCTATTCTTCTCTCTCCTTTTTTAGTACTTGAGTGTGCTGACACAGGCACACAACATTATATATTTTGTTCATTTTTTCAATTGCACAGTGTTATTTGGGCCTTCCCCCTATTTTTATATATGGGACACAATAAATGTTACGTTTTATTAGGCTACCTTTTTTGTGAATTAACATTAGTGATCAAACGGCATCATGAAAACCAAGGAACACACCAAACAGGTCAGGGTTAAAGTGTTAAAGTTGTGGAAAAGTGTAAAGTAGGGTTAGGTTATAAAAAAAATATCCCAAAATCTGAACATCTCACAGGGCACTGTTTAATCCATCGTCCGAAAATGGAAAGAGTATGGCAAAACTGTAAACCTACCAAGACATGGCCATCCACCTAAACTGACAGCCCAGACAAGTAGAGCACTAAAAAGAGAAGCAGCCAAGAGACCCATGGTCACTCTGGAGGAGTTGTCGAGATCCAGAGCTCAGGTGGGAAAACTTTTTGAATGAAAAACGCTGTTGAGAGAGGGAAGGTGGTTAGAGTTGATGAGAAGATGGATGGAGCTAAACACAGGTCAATCCTGAAGGAAAACCTGTTAGAGGCCTCTTTCACACAGTATTTTTGCAAACAGTAGGTATTTTTGCATCAGTATTTGCCAAAAACAGGGGTGGATCCAAAACACAGAAGAGGCACAAATATTTATATTTTAACCTGTTCTCTGTAGGTTCCACTTCTGGTTTTGGCTTACAAATACTGACCATGTGCGACAGGCCAGAGGCTGCAAAAGACTTGAGACTGGGTTGGAGGTTCACCTCCTTCAGGGCAACCATCCTAACATATTCATGTGTTAGAACGGTCTAGTCAAAGTCCAGACCTAATTCCCATTGAGAATCTGTGGCAAGACTTGAAAATTGCTGTTCACAGATGTTCTCCATCCAATCTGACTGAGCTTGAGCTATTTTGCAAAGAAGGAAGGGCAAAAATGTCAGCCTCTAGATGTGCAAAGCTAGAGCTAAAGACTTGCAGCAAAAGGTGGTCCTACAAAATATTGACTCAAGAGCAGAATATAAATGTACACCACACTTTCCAGATTTTTATTTATTAAAAATTTTGAAAATCATACATCATTTTCTTTTCACTTCACACATACTTGCTTTCTACTTTGTGTTGCTCTATCAAATAAAATCTTAATAAAATACATTTAAGTTTGTGGGTATAACGTGGAAAAATGTGGAAAAGTTGAAGGGATATGAAAACTTTTTCAAGGCACTGTCTTTTTTATATGTGGACATGTCTGTGTAATTTAATATCTTATACGGTATCTAAAAAATGTTTTTTACTTTTTTATCTTAAGAGTGAATGGCACTTTTTTTAATTATTCTGTACATGGAACAGCACGTGAGCATTTGAAATCTTTAAATAAAAATGTGTGACTGAATAGAGAACGGTGCAAACACAGGCATGTATTTGTTTGCTTTACTGGCATGGCCAGTGTTCTCAAGCTCTTTTGTCCCATAGAATACTGATATTTGCTTGCTTCACATAACAGTATATTGAAAACCATTAAGTTATAACTGTCAAACTTAAATTCAGGATTTTTACTCTCAGTAAGACCTGTTCATAAGGTCTCCTACACAAAGGGGGAAAAATGTTACTATGAGGGGGTGCTGATAAGTCCTAGGCTTTGAGTACAAGAAATTAAGATAGAACTCTGAAATTTAAGTTATTCTACATAGTCCCCTCGGATATCAATGCACTTCTAAATGTGGTGTTGCAACTTCGTAAACCCATCCAGATACAGTTTTTTTGGTTGGGTGGCAGTCAATTCAGTTTCATCAGAAATGTCGAATTGGTTCCTTTGAGGTGTTTCTTCAAATTAGAAAACAGATGATAATCTGAGGGTGCCAGATCAGGTGAATACTGAGGATGATCCAGCACCTCGAAGCCCAGGACAGCCTGTTGTTGTGTGGGATGAAGCATTATCGTGCAAGAACACGACACCTCGGGCCACATTTTCTTGCCTTTTTTACTTCAATGCCTCCTTCTATTTATCCAGAAGTGTTGTGTAATACACAGAGATGATAGTAGACCCCTTTGGAAAGTAGTTTATAAGCAGTATCCCTGTACTGAACTTATTTGGACGTGGGAAACCACTGTGCCTCAGTGCGTTTGACTACTCTTTTCACTCAGGATAATACATAAAAATCCACATCTCATCCGTTGTCTCCATTCGGACAGGACTGTATTAGCATCCTTCTGAAAACACTGTAAAATGCCCTGTGATGCTTGCCCTCGGGCACATTTTTGATTTGCTGACAAACATTTCGGGACCCACTTGGCAGATACTTCCCTCATGTCCAGATAATCGTAATTTATAGACCCAACTCTTTATATGGAAATGTTCAGAGTCTTCAAAGCAGAAATTTATGGAGGTCGTCTATGGTTTCTGGAACAGTCACCACTGAAGGTCTCCCAGAAATGGTCTTCATCAAGGATATTGACCTAGTTGGTTTTAAATTCGACAACCCAATTTTTCACAGTGGAACACAAAGGGCATTTGTCGCCAAATCTGTGCACCTTAATGTCTTTGACTGACATCCCTTTCAGAAACAGGAACTTCATCCCTGGCCTGCTCTCTTTTGCATGGAAATCTGCTGCAGATTCCGCCATGTTGTCTTCAAACCTGGATAACATAAGAACTGAACATGACATCATGCCAAAATTTACTTACAAAGTATTGTAAAGATTTTTTTCAAGTTATATAACTTTCATTGATGTGAAAAAAAATTAAATTGCAAAGCTAAGGACTTATCAGCACTCCCTCTTAGTCCATAAAGGAAATGTGTCACCAAAAAAAGTATCCGTCAGTTAAAAGTGCTGAGAAATGGGGGCGGGGATTAATGGGAGATCAGATTTATTATCCGGTAACTTTTGCCAGAAAGTGGAGTAAGCCATAACTGAAGACTAGACTTCAGTATCTGGAGCATGGCAGGGCAGAGATGCGCCTATGGTAATTTAGGCTTAATAAGTCGCAAATTATGGTGCACATATGGCCATAATTTGTGACTTTTTTATGTCACTGTAGTGGTGTAATTCCATTAGTAAATGTCCCCCAACGAGTCTCTTCCAGTCTATTGTGTCCATGGTGGCCCCTGTAAAACATGTCTGTAAATGCTGTTAACAGCAGTTCACTCAAGATGGCTGCCTCCATAATTATGTTCAGAAAAGAATAGAATAAAATAATCTATAATTATAAAATAAAAACAAATGAGAAAAAAATGATATGTGACTATCTGGTTTTAACTGTCAGAAACAATTGTAGGTGGCACATTCCCTTTAATTAACTCAGCATTCATTCCAACCTTTGAAGATCTTCTTCAAGATCACTTCAGTCATGTTGAATATTTGATTTGGTTGACTTCTTCAGGATATTTTTAGTGGATTTGTTAAATAAATTTAACCTGGGATTAAACGGAAACAGAAAAATGAAAGATCTTACAAGAAATAGTTAGAAGTTTGAAGTCATGTATTGTGATTGAGTGCTATCTTACCCTAATATTGATGCTGTGATAATTAACTTAATTAAGGAACTTGATTAAAATAATATTAATGATCTACCCCCGCACGTAATTTGTCCTGTACCTTTAAGAATCCTCCACCCTGAGTTAGTACAAAGTGTATTGGTAATAGTGACTCAGAATAGCTCATTAACTTAGCAAACATGTTCTCATATTGGGTTCCTGAGTTGACGCCAACATGGTTATTCAATAACGTGATATTATAACTTCATCAAATATTTTACAGTACAACTGTAGAAAGTGTTATAAAAATATTTACCTGCAGCAAAAACTGTATTTGGGGGTCATTCAGGCAGGTAATGTTCATGTCTGTGTGCTGTGCATGTATAGAATGGACAGCCCCTGGACCGAACACTGACCCATTATTGTCAATGTGTGATTTTCCATGCAGAAAAATAACAGCATGCACCGTCCATCCTTGATTTTACCACAAAACTGACGTATTCAAGCAAATGGCTCTCCAAGAAAAGCTGATTAAACATGAATGCCATTCATACGCGGTCTGTTTAAAAATTTGTCCGTGATTACTCTCTGAAATACAGACGAGTTTCATATTTCTCATCTTCTTGTGCAGGGTCAAAACATTAAAGGGGTTGTCCAGATGTTTGATATTGATGACCTATGCTCTGGATAGGTCATCAGTATCTGATTGCTGGCGACCCAAATCCCGGCCCCCCAGCTAATCAGCCGCTTAAAGAGGCTGTGGCGCTCCTCTGAGCAACGTTGCCTCCTCACAGCTTACCAAGCACAGCACCGTCTATTGGATAGTGTCTGTGCTTGGTATTGCAGCTCAGCCTTACTCAAATGGGACTTAGCCACGCCTAGGCCATGTGACCAATGAATGTGACATCACTAACCTAGGAATAGGCCGTGACGCATACCATGGGCTCTTTAAACAGCTGATTAGTGGGGATGCCGGGAGTCAGACCCCCCACCAATCTGATATTCATGAACTATCATGAGGATAGGCCATTAATATCAAAATCTCAGACTGTCCCTTTAAGATAGAGGTTGAAGTAGTAGCCATTGTTGAAATTGGCATGGAGAAGGCTAAAAAAAAAAAAAAAAAATGCCTAGACAAATATAAACACAAATTATGAATTGCATCCATAACTTTTATTGTTTACATATTTTATAGTTGGATAGAACAAGCTCCCTCTTAAGTCAAGTTCACCAGCCATACCAATACCTCATTGAATCTGTGCGTCAACGAGATACCCAAATAGATTCTCTTAAGGACCAGATTTCAAAGCTTGACAAAGATGTCAGGTAAGCAGTTTATATCATTTATTTTCACATTTAACATTTAATCAATGAGACCCTACCTAAGACAATCACCCAAAAAATAAAAAAATAGGGCTCTCAGAATATAGAGACACTAAAACATGATATTTTTTTGCTTCAAAAATGATATTATTGTGTAAAACTTTAATAAATAAAAAGTATACATATTAGGTATCGCCGCGTCCGTAACAACTTGCTGTATAAAAATATCACATGATCTAACCCCTCAGGTAAGCAGCGTAAAAATAAATCAAGTAAAAACTGTGTCAAAAGAGCCATTACATCACAAAAGGTGTAATACCAAGCGATCAAAAATGTATACATTTACATTTATACAAAACATTATTTTTTTTTGTTTGTTTCAAAAATGCTGTTATAGTGTAAAACTTAAATAAAAAAGTATACATATTGGGTATTTTTTTTTCCAATATTTATTCATATTTGATATTGTCGCGTCCGTAACAACCTGCTCTATAAAAATAGCACATTATCTAACCTGTCAGATGAACACTGTAAAAAATAAAAAAGATGCCAAAACAGCTATTTTTTGTTACCTTACTTAACTAAAAATTTAATAGTACACACAAAACTGCCACCTTATCCAGTAGTTTCCAAAATGGGGTCACTTTTTTGGAGTTTCTACTCTAGGGGTGCATTAGGGGGGCTTCAAATGTGACATGGCAACTTAAACTTATCCCAGTGAAATCTGCTACTTTCCTTCTGCGCCCTGCCGTGGGCCCGTACAGTAGTTTATAATCGCAAATGGGGTGTTTCTGTAAAATACAGAATCAGGGTAATAAATATTGAGTTTTGTTTGGCTGTTAACCCTTGCTTTTTTAGCGGTAAAAAATGGATTAAAATGGAAAATCTGCCAAAAAAGTGAAATTCTGAAATTTCATCTACATATTCCTCTTGTTCTTGTGGAACACCTAAACAGTTAACAAAGTTTGTAAAATCAGTTTTAAATACCTCAAGGGCTGTAGTTTCCAAAATGGGGGCCTTTTTTGGAGTTTCTAATCTAGGGGTGCATCAGGGGGTCTTCAAATATGACATGGCAACTTAAAATTATACCAGTGAAATCTGCCCTCCAAAAACCACATGGCGTTCCTTTCCTTCTGCACCCTGTCGTGTGCCCGTACAGCAGTTTACGACCACATATGGGGTGTTTCTGTAAACTATAGAATCAGGGCAATAAATATTTTATAAAATAGTTTTGTTTGGCTGTTAACCCTTGCTTTGTTACTGGAAAAAATTGATTAAAATGGAAAATCTGCCAAAAAAGAAAGTTTGTAAAATCAGTTTTGAATACCTTGAGTGGTGTAGTTACTAAAATGTTATATACCAATACATATAACCAGAGCTTCAATTCACCTTGCAATCCATTTGTCTAGCTCCTATGTGAGCCTGCAACACACTGAGAGTATCATGGCGCCTGAAGTTCCCTCTCAAAACTTTAAAGACTACAATCCCCACAATCCCTAGCTTTCCTGCTGTGAGTGTTGATGTTTATTGATTGGCTGCATGATACACAGTCCAGTCACGCCCCCTCTACTCAGTAATCATCAGCACACTAAGACACCCTTTGTTTTTACAAGACATTTAGCTAGAAAACTGATAGCAACACCCTGAGCATGCTCGACCTAAGGGTACTTTTACACTTGCGGCAGGATGGATCCGGCAGGCTATTTAGCCTGCCGGATCCATCCTGCCGCAGTCGGTCGTACACTGCCGTGCTGCCGCTCTGTCCCCATTGACTATAATGGGACGGGGGGCGGGGCTACGGCGCGGCACTGCACGGCCGGAGATCACCGGACGAAAAGTACTGCATGTCCGACTTTTAGTCCGGTAATCTCCGGCCGTGCTGCGCCGTAGCTCCGCTCCCCACCCCATTATAGTCAATGGGAGCGGCAGCACGGCAGTGCATGGCCACTTGCGGCAGGACGGATGCGGCAGGCTGAATAGCCTGCCGGATCCGTCCTGCCACAAGTGTAAAAGTACCCTAACAAAGGCTCGGAACTACAGGTCGATGCCATGGTAATTTATGAGGAAACACAGTGGGTAGCGGAGGAAGAAAACTACTTTTATGACTACTGAACAGTAAATATGTGAAATGTACATTATAGTAGGTAATTATTGATGATGAATGTCTAAAACATGTTCTATTAATGGTAACCGGAATACCCTTTAATGCATTTTTAAATAAAATATGCCTAAATAAGCAGTTAATACCACTATATCACACAAAGCACACCTAAGGAAGGCTTCAGAAAATCAAACTGCCAGTTCTCTTCCGATTAAAGCATTTTAAGGAGTATTCAGGAAAACACTTTGAGGGCAACAGGATCAGCAGAATGAAGTGAGTCCTTCTCCTTCAGTACGTATCCATGTACAGTGATATTCTCGTATATACAGCTGTGCCCAGTACTGCAGCTCAGCCCCAGTGAAATAAATCACAAAGCCGTTCATGTATTTTCTCCGAAAACCCCTTTAAAATATCAATAAAAACAGTTGGTCTTGGTTACTAAAGGAGAACATACCAATTCCTCCTCGATGGTAGTCCGGGGAAAGAAGGGTTAGACATGTTGGATTTCAGCATACCCAATCCTTTGTTCTCAAGGGAGATTCCAGTCACCAGAGGTTTCTGGCAGTGGCTTATTATCCTTTCCACACTGAGATCACACATGCACACTCGGCCGAACATGCATGTCTATGGAGGAGTAGCTGTTTGATGAACAAGCGTTTCACCAAGACTTTTTGTATGGACGCCTTACATTATCCCAAAGAGGCAGCAGCCCACATAACCAATAAGCTCAACACACCCACCCTGTTGAATATAGGATTTAATTTTTATTTTTTTAACAATGAAATAAAATATATAAAATTATTTTGAGTATACTGAACACAGAACTGCAATACAGACAAATTCCTGTATACTTTAAAACATACAGTCAGCTGTTCTATCTCAATATGGTATTTATCTGTAAATGGCCACGTCTGAAGATGCCCATAGCTTGTTCAGCCGACAACTACTCGTCCCAACCTTTTATACACATGCATACTCGGTCCTGCCAAGCATGCATGTATTTTTAATGTATAAAGGAATACGTTTCTGCTAGGTACCTCTGTTGGTGGCCTGTCTCTCATCAGAACAAAGGATTATACGTATGGAAATCCTACAGCTTGATCCTTCTTCCCCTGACATCAAGGCATCTCTGGTAACTATTAGGGATGAGCGAATTTCATATTTTGAAGTTCGTGTGCAGGTTTGTGTTGTGGTATTTACTGAATTGCGTTATGGATACCGTTACCACGGACCATAATGCAATTCCATGACGGAATGCATAACGGAATGCCTTTAGAGGTAATCCGTTATTCATTCCATCATAATAGAAGTCTATGGCCTGCGTAGCGTAAACCGGACGGATCCTTATGCAGGCCATAGACTTCTATTATGACGGAATGAATAACGGATTACCTCCTAAAGGCAATCCGTCATGGAATTGCGTTATGGTTAGAGATGAGCGAACATTTTAAAAAAGTCCGTTGTTCGGGGTTCGGGTGGTGGTTAATTGCGCATCCCGTTATGGATTCCACAATAGCGCATATGGAATCCATAAGGGGCGGCTGCCACCAACCCGAACTGTAGAACAGCTGAAGGACCTGGCGTGACGTCACTGTCATGTGATCAGTGCAGGGCGTGGCTCAGCACGGGATTTGATCCCGTGCTGAGCCACGCCCCCTGCACTGATCACATGACAGTGACGTCACGCCAGGTCCTTCAGCTGTTCTACAGTTCGGGTTGGTGGCAGCCGCCCCTTATGGATTCCATATGCGCTATTGTGGAATCCATAACGGGATGCGCAATTAACCACCACCCGAACCCCGAACAACGGACTTTTTTTAAATGTTCGCTCATCTCTAGTTATGGTCCTTGGTAACGGTATCCATAACGCAATTCAGTAAATACCACAACACGAACCCGCACACGAACTTCAAACTATGACATCCGCTCATCCCTAGTACCTATCATAAACGTTAGATAGTCGGCAATCCTGGATTTGGTCAGTATTTACCTGTTGTGTATGGGCACCTTAAGAGTAATAATCATAGTATTAAATTAAATATGCAGCATCAATCAGCATGGGCAGACTTGGCAATTACATAATGCAGAGACATTTCCTCTATGGCTTCCATGAGGAATAGATGTCTTCATCTTTCAGTTTTATGTCTGGACTAGATCTGCTTTAAAGGGGTTGTCACATCTAGACATTTATGGCCTTTCTGCAATATATGCCATAAATGTCCTTAAGGTTCGGGTCCCACTTCTGGGGCCTTGCTATGAATGGAAAGGATGCCGTGCACGAGTGGCCATTTACGGTTGTGGGTGTGACCATTTTTGGACATCCAAAAAAGCTGGGCATACGCGGCGTCCTCTTCATTCATGGCTGGGCCCCGTTCTCGAGATAGGAGCGGTCTATTAGACCTACTGGACATTTATAGCATATAACCTTTAATTATTAATAACCCCTAGAATTTACCTGCACCTCTTAATTCCTATTGAAAAAGAGCGAGCTTCCATGTCTGCAATGGCTCCCCCTAGTGGGGTTAGGGGGAGCTGGATACTGTGCACAGGAGCCTTGGTCCTCCTGAATGATCTGAGGCTGCCGCAGATATGTTTCAGTGGAGACTCTACCATAGCTCCATAAGAACATAGTGACATTTTCATTTTTGGATGCAACAATGCTAATTATGTTTATTTTTCTTTGTAAAATAGTTTTTTAATACCTTTTTTTAATAGCTTCAAAAACTTTTTTGTACTTTTCTTATTTTATTTTTTTTAGTCTCTCTAGCAGACGAACACGTGATCCCTTACACTGGACTGTAATACTATAGTATTGCAGTCCATAGTACTTTTCTTCTTGTTTTAGATATTTAAAAAAATGTTTCTATGAACCTAAAACAGTAAAATAATAAGATTTCATTAAAGGAGTTGTCCACTTTTTTATATCGATAACCTATTTTCAGGATAGGACATCAATATCTGATCACCTGGGGGCCACTTGGTGCCGGATCCGACATTAATGCATTTCAATGGAAAATAATGCCGGCATTCCAGCAAGTGTCCCGGAATTTTGGATGGAGAAAATACCGCTGCATCCTGCGGTATTTTCTCCGGCCAAATACCGTAAAAGTGACTGAACTGAAGACATCCTGATGCATACTGAACGGAATGCTTTCGATACAGAGTACATTAGGATAAAACTGATCAGTTCTTTTCCGGTATTGAGCCCCTAGGACAGAACTCAATACCGGAAAACATTAATTCAAGTGTGAAAGTACCCTTATCTATACACAGAGGGGATTTCATTACAGGCAAAATTAGAATGACAGATAAGCAGGTAACTGCAGTAAAGTGATCTGTATAAGGCTACATGCACACAACGCAAATCGCGGATCCGTCTTCCTTTTTTTTTCACATCCACATTAATTTTGTAGGTTGTGTTTCCGTGTGTCTTCCATTTTTTTTGGCAAATCCGCAAAAAAAACGGAAGGCTTGAACCAGTTTCTTAAAGTACCTGTACAAGTGCCCTGGTTTCCAAGCAACCATCTGCAAAAAAAAACGGATGCGGATGGCTTCTGTTGGTCATCCGCATTTTTTGCGGACCCATTGACTTCTATGGGTCCGCAAACCGTTTTTTGCGGACAAGAATAGGACATGCTATATTTTTTTTGCGGACATGAAATGCAGATGCGGACAGGCAACGGAAGAGGCATCCGCATTTTTAACGGAGTCATAAAAATGAATGTGAAACCATTGGATCCGCAAAAAAAACGGAACGGAGGCCGCAAAAAACCACTGCCGTGTGCATGTAGGCTAAAGCAAAAAGTGGTGCCTATTATTAGACGAGTGGCCAGCGCAAAAGCTGCACGATTTTATCTTTTCTTGTTTATGTATATCTATATATATAATACATGGAAAATTAAAAAACAATATCATCAAAAATTCTTTTAAAATTTGTTAAGCATAAAAAGCGATTTAAACAGCAGGTGATTTTCAGATGACACATGCCCTTTAAATATCATAATAAACACTTGGTGAGAGCCACGGATGACCACGCATTACCATGCTGCAGCCTTACTTGCAGCTTGAAACCATAGCAAGCACAGATGCATCACATCCCTTATCTGCACTTCATTACAGCGTCTCAGCCACAAAGTGTAATAACATCCTAAAAGGGCTGTGCAGGTAAGTCATTGCCTAATTAGGGAAATAATTACCTTTAAGTTGTATTTTTAATAGTAGTTTCTTGACCATGACAAAATTCTCTTTTTTATTTTCCCGATTATAAAAAATGCAGCCTGTAATCTTAAAGGAACATTCCAGGCAAAAGTGATACCTGAGGGGGCGGAGCATGACACAGTGATTCTTTCTTTGTTTTATGTTCTGATGTCCCTGTTTTATGCACCATGATCTGGTGTCTATATTTTACCTAGAGTGTTACCAAACTCATGTCCATTCGTAGTGCGACAGACTGAAGCGAAGTTCTGCGTTCAGTCTTATTATCCAGGAGCGTCTGAATAAGTGACTACCAGTAGAGACCTGCAGCTTGGACCATTTTTCACCCAAAGCTTTGTCTTTGTATACGGAGATGCACAAATATATAGTAAAAATTAGACTTACTAAAACATTGTAAGCCTCACATTTATGATCAGGGATTATTCTGAACAACAAACATTGAATTGTTGGCGCATTTCCCAGAAACCTAATACTGCCAAGAAATACCTACATATTCTAATTCTAAAAGATACTGAAGCAAATCTGGCAGGTATGTGTATTTTCTTAGGCTGTCTTCTACAGCATGCATATAAGCTGCTTCTATATACTGTTCACTACATTTCTGGTGGCGCCACATTTTCGATGTGCATTTGGGGTGTACGCAGAGAGCACTTCCTCATGTATACATTAATATCACTTTTTTTAATTTAGGCAGCAATCACATGACCCTGTGCAGTCTGCGAAATGTGGTCCGCGTGACGCCACATTGCCTGGACCAACCGCAGCTCACGTGCCTCATAGTGATCTGTGATGCTCTGAGTTCCAGCCCAACTTCGAGTCTACTGTCCCGTACTTAGCATCATTTGCGAATGGGACAATAGAACCGCTGTTAGGGCTCATGAACCCGACCGTATGTATTTTGCGGTCCACAGAAGACAGGTCCGGAAAAAAAAACCGGATGACAGCCGTGTGACATCAGCATTGCATCTGTTTTTTTGCAGATCCATTATAACAATGTCTGTCCTTGTCTGCAAAATGGACAAAAATAGGACATGTTCTATTTTTTTTGCGGAACAGACATACAGAAACACAATGCACATGGAGTCGTTTCCGTTTTATTTGCGGACCCATTGAAGTGAATGGTTCCTCATACGGACGTGTAAAAAAATGGAACAGAAATGGAAATAAAATACGTTAGTGCGCCTGAGCCCTTAGGCATCATAGATCACCATGATGCTGTGTGTTCAGCTCACGTGAGCTACGCTTGGACCGATAAATGTGGCCGTCACACATACTACACATGACCAGCCTTAAACTGTATCAAAAATGATTGTAGAGAAAGCTTCCGGTACTTTTATTTTTTGTTTGTGGGGTTATTTTGTTTTGTAGTGGCAGATATGTGCTTCTGCTTAGGCATACAGTTGTGTTCAAAATTATTCAACCCCCACTGAAATTGAGTGTTTTGGCCAGTTTGACATTGATTTTGATCATTTCAGTCATCTTGTTTACAATGAAATCAAAGAGGCACTTGTAAGTCAGACAAATATAACATAACATTTATAATGAAATAACCACAAATGTCTTTTCTGTGCTCACATCATTATCAGTTTTATTCAACCCCCAAGTGACATTCAATCTTAGTACTTAGTACAACATCCTTTTCCAGTTATAACAGCTTTTAAACGTGAAGCATAGCTTGACACAAGTGTCCTGCAGCGATCTACGGGTATCTTCGCCCATTCTTCATGGGCAAAAGCCTCCAGTTCAGTCACATTCTTAGGCTTGCGCGCTGCAACTGCTTTCTTTAAGTCCCACCAGAGGTTCTCAATCGGATTTAAGTCTGGTGACTGCGATGGCCACTTCAAAATGCTCCAGCCTTTAATCTGCAACCATGCGCTAGTGGACTTGGAGGTATGCTTGGGATCATTGTCCTGTTGAAAGGTCCAACGTCTCCCAAGCCTCAGGTTTGTGACGGACTGCATCACATTTTCATCCAATATCTCCTGGTACTGAAGAGAATTCATGGTACCTTGCACTCGCTGAAGCTTCCCTGTACCTGTAGAAGCAAAACAGCCCCAAAGCATGATTGACCCCCCGCCATGCTTCACAGTAGGCAAGGTGTTCTTTTCTTCATAGGCCTCCAAACATAGCGTTGATCCATGGGCCCAAACAGTTCTAATTTTGTTTCATCAGTCCACAGAACACTATCCCAAAACTTTTGTGGTTTGTCCACATGACTTTTGGCATACTGCAGTCGACTCTTCTTATTCTTTGGAGACAGCAAGGGGTGCGCCTGGGAGTTCTGGCATGGAGGCCTTCATTACGCAGTGTGCGCCTTATTGTCTGAGCTGAAACTTCAGTACCCGCATCTGACAAATCTTTTTCAGTTCCTCAGCAGTCACACGGGGACTTTTCTCCACTTTGCGCTTCAGGTAGCTCACAGCAGTCGAAGTCAGCATCTTCTTTCTGCCACGACCAGGTAGCGTTTCAACAGTGCCCTTTGCCTTGAATTTGCGAATGATGCTTCCTATGGTGTCTCTTGGTATGTTTAACATCTTTGCAATCTTCTTATAGCCATTGTCCTTCCTGTGAAGAGAAATCACCTCTTCTCTTGTCTTCCTGGACCATTCTCTTGACTTCACCATGTTTGTAAACACACCAGTAAATGTCTAGAAGGAGCTGAGTATCACAGTCATTTTACATCTGCCTAATTGGGGCTTATTATGCTTGATTGCTGCTCCTTGACATCCAATAGGTGTTTTCAATACCTGATCGAAAACACTTGAATGAACCCCTGTTCTTAAGAGTGGTCGTCTTTAGGGGGTTGAATAATTGTGTCAATGAAGAAATCACAAAAAAAACATTTAATACTGTATTACAAAAACAATTGATGTCATTTTAGTTGCATTTGGTTCTTTAAAAAGTCCTTGTAAGATTTCATTCTGAACACAATTAGAAATGTACACTAAATTCCCTAAAACCCTTTACAGCATTGGGGGTTGAATCATTTTGAACACAACTGTATATCAGGAGCGTTTGTTTGTCAGGACATTTCAGACTTGAATGCGGGTGTAGCCGGCAATACACATTAGATAAAATTTGCCAAAACCTGCAAATTTCAGCAAGACTGGACGACCATCTAATTTGTATAGGAGCCCCCCCCAACTCTCTGTCAGGCTGGATTTCAGCCGCCTGATACTTTTGTTGTCAGGGAGATAGGCCACTCCCCCATTAAGGACACAGGCACGCTTGGCCAAGCATGCATGTGTACTATCGAACGTGATGTGAATAAAGTGCTTTTTTTTTCTGTGTGATATATATCCTAGTACATTCAGTCAGCAGATCAGACTTGGTGTACAGGGTGTCTGGAGAATAGACATATAATCATATCCATCCCAGCTATGGTCAATAGAGCCCCAATTATTGTAGATTGCGTTCAACACGGTGACATTTGTTGGCATTGCATATAAAATATGGGAATAATAATAATAAAGCAATCACACCTCAACAACATCAGGGTTCTGTTATTCTTAATGGCAAGATTAGTGCTGTAGACTACGCTGTTCTTTCACTCGCCACCATAAACTATTGTTGTCCATAATGTTTTTACTTTTGCATCCATTACATTTAGATTTTCAAAGTAAGAACAGGTCCTATAGATTTCTCAAATTTTTCAACTGATTTGCAACAGTTTCGCCAGAATATTTTTTTTTCTTTTACTCACAGCTAGAACAATCATCCTTATCCGTTATTCTGGACAAAAAAACATACCCAAGATGCACATTTTTTTCTCAGTACACGTGTATTTGTGTGTAGCACGTCCGCACTTTGAAATCTTAGGAGGCTTATTTGTAGTTGGTCGTGATGTTTAATCCAGCAGAATATGTTACCATACATTTGCGCTAACAATCCTGTGTACAGTGTGAAAATTGATTATTCAATGCTGTGTAGACAATCTCTCCACGGGATCTGTTCTGTGAAAAGAAAGGAAAATATTTATCGCCTCCCTTGCGGGACACTTTGTGCAGACATGATTTATTTACTGTATATATGCCTAGTTACAGATAGCTTGTGATGGACGTGCTATTTTCTTTCCAAATATTTTTATTCAGATTTTTTTTTCTGGAGGTATGAGAAGCACAATACTCCCCTTCAATAACGCTGAGGATTACAGTGACATGTTATCATAGCTCCAATAAGGAAACAATATAAATGGCATGCTTCCCTAACACGTACAGTTGTAAAGATAAAACGCTTGCACACAGTGCTGGCATAACATATGACAGTACAACTATAGAAGTCTTGAGAAAACAGCGTTTCTTGCACTTCTAAGCCCCGGCCTTTGTTTTTTCTGTAGCTTTTTAATGTAACAATGAATAGGTGTGTGTGCTTATAGTTTTATTGTTGGGAAATACAATGCATACGTTAGTCCTACCATTGACACTATTTTACCGGATGTTTTCATGGTTGTATTTCCACTAGGTCGACTTGCTATAAAAGGGAGATTCTTTTGCTTTTTCTTTCAGTGTAATTTGTTTTCATATTCTAGTCGAAAAGAAATCCCACAACACCTGACTTACATTGTTGTCCCATTCAGATTTCCCTTTGCGAAGTGAACTCAAATAGCTAAAAATATCCTCTTGTAAAGGCATTTGCAGCGCAGTTGGACAAGGTCTTTATTCTGTCTTAAAAATAAAAATATTTGGAGTAATACACATCTTTATTATAACTATATCGATGCAACAAACGCCAATCTCCAGTGTCATTGCTTTATACACACAAATACCTTCATGCAACTTTACCTCAAAGTGTAATTTTTTTAAAAATTGCATAAAAGTTGATATTAGTGGGTAACAGTATAACCCAAGCAGACCTTAAAATGTGCAGATTTCATACATACTACTTAGGCCTAAATTTACATGCACACATCGTCATAAAATCACAGTTTATCCACTCCCTCCTTGCCAATGTCACAGAGCATGGCTATAAAAAACACCCATAGAAGTCAATAAGGTCCCCCTGCAGTCTATTGTGCCTATTGTCCATGTGGCTGCTGCCAAAGAGCAGGAAGTCGTGACATGTTTTAGGCCTAGTGGCCAGTGCAGAAACTGCTTAATTTTAGGATATTTAAAAAAAATATATAGTCATGAGAACTATAAAAAAAATCACCCAAAAATTCAAAAACATATGTATAACATAAAAAAATTGAGCAGTAGGTCATCTTCTGATGACACATTCACATTACGGACATTGTAAGAGTTTTCCACTTGGTTTTGACAACAGACCTCGTAGCATTGAAATAAACATACATGCTGTGATTCATAGTTTAGGGTTGAGTTGGGTGAAATAGCTGTCAGCCATCAGCTACAGGATATGTATAAGCAAATATGCAGCTTTATGTCTAAAAAGTGCAGAAGCTACTAAAGAGAGGAAGAGAAAGGAGTTATCATGCATCCCCTGTATAGACAAATATTTTAAAGATAACATGCCCTTTTTCGTGGGAAGTGGTGACGTAAGCAAGGTGCGTCACATCCTCTCCCTCTCCTCCTGCTATGATCCTCCGCGTCTACTGCTCCCCAATGTTTGGATCCCCTCTCAAGCCGCCAGACTGGCTCTAGGTGGTGGCTGTGTCCCTGACCGCAAGTGGTTTGTTACGGTGGCTGCCCTGGAGGCTGGTTAGCCCGCTTTGGCTGTGTGCTCTATCACTTGATCTGCGAGCTTTCTCCATCTCTCTCTCTTCCCCCTGTATGAAGGTCCTTCGAGACTTGAACACTGCCTGAAGCTCCCGGAATGCTCTTTTCCACCCTACCTCCCCAGGGGATCGTCTTTTCTGTTCCCCTCCGCCTGCCTCCGTCTCCTGGACTTCGCTGGGCCTGCTCCTGTTAATGGTGCGCCCCCTGCTTTTGTTGTCCCGCCTGTTTGCCTCGTGGATTTTCTTGCCAGTTCCCTTCATGGTCTGCGTGTGTCGTTTCTGCCTGGCCTGGCGTACCCCGTTGTTTTTCTATATGAAGATTGGTTAGATTTTTCAATTTTGTTTTCTTGGATCTATTTTTGTTGCTTCTTATTTTTTTTTCTTGTGCCTTAACCATTTCCCAGAAAGGACTAATTTACAACTACTGTACTTCGTTGGGAGAAGGATACTAGGGGAAAATAAAAAAAATAGGAAAACAAGAAAGGGAAGGAAAGCTTACAAAGAAATCTTAAAAGGAAAAAAAAAGGCCAAGGGAAAAAAAGAAGGAGGAAAGAAGGAAAGTTTATAAAAACCTCAAAAGAAAGGAACAAGAATGTGAAGGAAGAGAGAAAAAATCGGACCTAAGCACAATAGGCACTCAGCGGATTTTTCTGGATTAAAAACAAGCCAGAAATCTTTGGAATCTGAAAAGATTGAACAGTTTTTGAAATCTCCAAAGATCAGTACAAGAACAGTACAAAAGGGGATGCAGGATATCAACCTTAAAAAAAAAAATAACAACTCCGCAACTATGCTGGAAGAAATACAAGATGAACATTCCCTAGGTGAGGTGATGGAGAGAGTGGAGATTTATCCAATGTTGATTCTGCCCCTTTAAAAGAAATATTGATGGCAGTAAAAAAAAATGGAGAGTTAATACATGATATTTCAGTCCAGCTTGAGACAATCCAGTCTGATGTAGGCTTTATAAGGGACGATGTTTCGAAGATTCGGGACAGAGTTACCACTATAGAAAAGTCCGTGGATGTTCTACAGAACGAACTTAAAATACTTAAAACTGAGTTTTCCACCTCAAAGATGGACCTGCTTAAAAAAAAGTGGTAGATCTAGAAGACAGGTCGAGGAGATCTAATGTGAGAATTTTGGGGCTACCCGAAGGTATAGAGGAAAAAACCCTGTTCAGATACAAACGATGATTTTGGAGAAGCTTGGAAAGGAGCATTTTTCTCCACTGTTTCTGGTGGAAAGGACACATCAAGTCCCTGGGGATAAACCCATTCCTGGAAGACAGCCACGGGCAATTTTGGTGAAGATATTGGCCTAACGAGATAGAGACATGATATTGAGAAGGGCGAGGGAGTCTCCACCCATTTTATACAACGGGGATAAACTGTCCTTTTTCCAGAAAAGAAAAGAGACGCAGTTTTACAGCGGTTAAGAAACGGCTACAGGAAAAGGATATTAAAGGGCTTCTGTCACCCCCCAAAACTCATTTTTTATTTTTGGGCATATTAAAATCCTTATTGTACGACTATTCCATATATAGGGCTCTTACCCTGTTCTGTGCCTTCGTTTCTTTAAAAAGCGTGCTTTTATAATATGCTAATTACTTCACTACCAGCAAGTAGGGCGTTTACTTGCTAGTAGCCGCTGGAGCCTCATTTAAAAAAATAAATAAATAAGTGTTGGGGTGTGACAGAAGCCCTTTAATTACTCACTTCTCTATCCAGCTAAACTTTGGATTATATTTAACGCTAGAACTCATTTTTTTGATACTCCTGATCTTGCCATGGATTGGCTTAATCGGAATAATATATGAGTAGCTCTGTTTTTTTTTGTTTTTGTTTTCCTTTTCTTGATTCCTCTATTTTTCTTTTCTTGTGTTTGGGAATAGTGGCGGAACTGTGTGGGAGTGAGGGAGTGAGAGATTAGAGATCTGTTGCAGAATTTGGCAGATCAAGAGTGGGCGGGTAAAGGGAGTATTGGGGGGGCTTGCGATGCGATAGGCTAAGGGAAGGGAGGTTGGGGATTTTTGTTAGTAACCTCTCCAATTCAAGGAATGGATATCGTATTAAGGAGAAGGCTTTAAAAGAAGCAGCGACCAGCTATGGATGACTTTTCTAGGAACAAGACAGAAGAAAATAGAAAAGCCATGCAGAATGCAAGTCAAGCTTACTCCGATTTTCTACGTGATAAGGCCCAGCAGAGGCTATTTTTTTAAAATACTTTACTGAATCAGGTCGTCCGGGAAAACTCTTGTCAGGGGTAATTTCCAATCAGGATTTTAAAAAAACGGATAGATAATATCCATCTGATAGATGGTAAAATAGTTAAGGATCAAGAGTGTATAAATGTTTTTTTTCTGAACCATTTCTCAGAGCTATATAAAGCAGATAGTAATATTACTAATGGAATGATGGACTCCTATTTGGATGCCATTTATTTTCTAGTTCTTACAGATATTCAAAGGGAATCACTTGAGGTAGATTTTTCCCTACAAGAAGTGGAGGCTGCAATTAAAGCATGCTCTGGTAATTCCTCCCCTGGACTTCCATATGAATTCTATCGTAGATATAGTCTATTGAGATATATTTACTGATTCATTAAAGTATGGGATTCTTCCGGAATCTAATGACAAAAGCTGAAATAATATTAATATTGAAAAAAGATAAGGACCCTAAGATTGAAGGGTTAGGAGCGATGGGGGTGAAGGACCGCATTTCTCTATATGCGGATGATGTCTTATTTTTTATAGATCATACTAAGACAACACTTCCAAGACTGATTCAAATAGTTAACTCCTTTGGCAGGGTCTCAGGCCTAGATATAAACTGGTCAAAAACTACCCTTATTCCAGTGGATACTTTTGTACTCTCTACTGAGGGAACCTTGAGCATGTTGAATGTTTCTGATTCTTTTCAATATTTGAGCATGATTATATCCCCTAAGATCGAAAACTATCTACAGCTTAATTTTATCCCATTATCAAAGGGGTTGTCCGGGTTCAGAGCTGAACCCGGACATACCCATAATTCACCCAGGCAGCCCCTCTGACAAGAGCATCGGAGCATTTCATTCTCCGATGCGCTCCCTTGCCCTGCACTAGATCGCACTAGATTTACAATAACACACTGTGGGGCGGAAGCTTCCGCCAGGCAGTGTGTTCGGTGACGTCACCGGCTCTGATGGGCGTGCATTAGTGCTGCCCTAGCCGTTTTACAGGCTAGGGCAGCTCTAAAGCCCGTCCATCAGTGCCGGTGACGTCACCGGGCTTACTGGCAGCCCCATGGAGAGCCCGGTTTGTCACTGGAACTCCAGAAAATGCCTTTGCCCTGCGTGATTTAGCGCAGGGCAAAGGAGAGTATTGGAACATGAACTGCTCCGATACTCAAGTCAGCTGGGCTGCTTGGGTGAAAATGAAGGTCTCAACCCGGACAACCCCTTTAAACTGAGGTCAGAAATTGTGATATGGCTCAGACTTTCTTTATCCAGAGCTGACAGTGTCTCCTTGGTTAATAGTGATTTTGCCCCAGTTCCCTAATATCCTTAGGAATTCGCCTATATGGATAGAGGATACGTTTTTTAAACTTATCGAGATAATTATCAATGACTTGTTCTGGGGAAGAAAGCAGGTAAGGCTTAAATGTGAATATTTGTACAAGCCATTGGAACAGGGAGGACTGAATCTTCCCTATTTCAAGGGCTATTTATAGCTGGACAATTATGGTTACTTCATGATTGGGAGAAAAGTGTATTGTGTACTACTCTGGTGAGGAAATCTCCATATAATAACATATTCACATTATTGGAATCAGGGCAATTGACTAATATGCAACAGGAGTACTGTGAGGCTAAAAAGCTATTATCTAAGGCATGGGACACTATTAGAAGATGGCAGGAAAAAACTGGATTTCTTCGGTGTACTCCCCTTTGGTATAATATTCAACTACAGGCTTTAGATAAAATAGCCGGGGACCAGTATTGGCAAAAAAACTATATTTTATATGTTGCGCAAGTGGTGGAGAATGGAGAAATACTGCCGTTCTTGGTTCTAGCACAAAGAGATATTATGGATGGTTTGTCTTAGTTTAGATATTTTCAATTACGTTCAGCACTCTCTAGTGTAAAGAACAAATCCCTTTTTGAGATAGACACTTCTACTTCCTTAACCCCTTTATGCCCAGCGCCATACACGGCGCTGGGCGGGTGTTTAAAGATGGCGCCCACTCCTGCCCGCTGCAGGCACCATAGCCTCGGGTGTCCATCTGCTTTTTATAGCAGATACCCGCGGCTAATGTCCGCCACTGGCAGTGATGCCGATCACGGACATTTAAAAAAAACAAAAGCGTAAGCTTTCGGTTGTGCTGCGGCGATAGGAGGAGCCGGAGCGTGTGTGCAGCAGCCCGTGTCGTTATGAACGACACGAGGCTGCTGCATAGTATTTCCTATTGAGGCCTTGCCTGTAATAGGGCTCCATAGGAAAGTAGTAAAATCATCATACATTCAATGCAAGTGCATTGGAGTCTATGATAATAGCAATCAGATGATTGCATGTTATAATTCCCTATGGGAAATATAAAAAAGTGTAAAAAAAATAAAAGTTTAAAAAAAATATATAAACGTTCAAATCACCCCCCTTTTCCCAAAATATAAATAAAAGAACTTAAAAAAATACACATCATGGGTGCCGCAATCTGCAAAAACACCCATAGTATAAAAATATATTCCCCATACGGCAAACAGCAAAACGGAAAAAAGCATCCAAATTTTTTGCTATTTTTTGGTCGCTTAATTTTCTACAAAAAATTAAATAAAAAGTGATCATAAAGTCATACAATGAAAAAAGTGCAGATCGCCCCGTACAAAATGAGCCCCCATACAGCTCCGTACACATAAATACAAAAAAGTTATAGGGGTCAAAATATGGCAACAAAAAAATTAAACAGATTTTTTTCCCACTTTTAAATTTTTTTATCACTATCAAAACGCAAGAAAAACTATACATATAAGGTATCGCCGGATTCGTACTGACCTGTAGAATAAAAGTAACCGGTCAGTTTTTATTGTTCATCGAAAGTCGTAATTAAAAAAAAACGTAAAACTGTGGTGGACTTGCTTTTTTTTTGCAATTTCACCCCATCATATGCAATAATAAATGGTGGCATTGGAAAGTGCAACTTGTCCTGCAAAAAAACAATCATCTCTCATATGGCTATGTGAACCGACAAATAAAAAAGTTATGGCTCTGGGAAGGCAGGGAGCCCAAAACAAAAACGCAAAATAAGAAAATGGCCCGGTCCTAAAAGGGTTAAATGATTTGTTAGGGAATTTAGATCAGAGGGTTAAGATGCACATTTGTATAAATTATTACTTAAGGCACTATTTATTAAGTTACAATCACCAGGACAAAGGGCCTGGGGAGCTGATTGCCCAAGGATCCAATTAGAGGGATGGGGGAATATATTTGCGAATTTGAGTTTAATATCTCACAATTTTAATCACGTATTGACACAATTTAATATTTTGCATAGATTATATGTTACACCCTTATGGCTCAATAAATGTGGGTTAAGAGTTAGTTTGAAGTGTCCACGGTGTGACTTTTCTGAGGCTGAACATCTGCTTGACCAGAACTAAAAGAATACTGGATTGCGATTAATAACTTTGTTACTCGAAAGTTGAGATTCCCGATTCCTTTTATGGTTGAATGTTGTATATTGAGTGATCTCTCTAAGTTAAATTGCCATAAATATAAAAAGATTCTTTTGAATAGAATACTCTTCTTGGCGAGACTTTTGATCACTCGAGTCTGGTTCTCACAAAATGTTCCAACTTTGAACACTTGGATAAACCTGGTTAATAGGGTCAAAAACTATGAGAATGTCCTATATAGGGAGAGAAATAGTCAGGAAAAATGGACTAGGATATGGGAGGCCTGGTTTTAATCTTCCTCATCCCCAACTGTATGTTTCCACTTCCCATGACTTTTATTATTTTCTACTTTGGCCTTTCTTTCCCTACTTTATTGTTGCTTGTGTTGGGATGATGGAGGGCTTTGAAACGCATGGCAAGGGCAGGGTGGGGTGGGAAATAGATGATTATGGGTTAAAATAATAATAATTGTATATTGTAATTTTGTAAGAAAATGGTTGTATATGTCTTATTCTAATAAAGATATAAAAATAATAATAATAATGCTCTCTGGCTGAAGCCACCACTAGGGGGAGCTTATTGCATACCCTTATAGTGAAGACAATAATAATGAATGCAGCACTGCTTCTCTCTTGTGTCATCCACTGTAAGTACAGTTAAAGTAATTATAGCCCAAGTCTGGAAAAACAGACCACGCACTCTGTAATTATCTCAGCCCTAATATTTGCTCATGTATAACGATTGTACATAAGCACATGTGCATATATAATGATTAAAAAAGCAGCTTAGGGAAATCAATTTAAAATATCATTATCCCTGACTTGGGCTACTTTTACACTAGCATTTTTTGCGGATCCGTCATGGATCTGAAACGCTTCCGTTACAATAATACAACCGCATGCATCCGTCATGAACAGATCCGGTTGTATTATGTCTTATATAGCCATGACGGATCTGTCATGAAAACCATTGAAAGTCAATGGGGGAGGGATCCATTTTCTATTGTGTCAGAGAAAATGGATCCGTCGCCATTGACTTACATTGTATGTCAGGACGTCTTGCTCCGCACCACATCATGGACAGAAAAATGCTGCTATCGGGGTTATTCCGTTCCGCAACCAAACGGAACGGAATGTATTTCGATGCATTCCGTTTCGTTCAGTTCAGTTTTGTCCCCATTGACAATGAATGGAGACAAAACTGAAGCTTTTTTTTTTATCTGCTATTGAGATCCTATGACGGATCTGAATAGCGGAATTGAAAACGCTAGTGTGAAAGTAGCCTTATTCTATATGTATATTAGGGCACATTCTGATGTGCACCTCCTCTGTGAAGTTTCTGATGTGGACCACCTCTGTGAAGTGATCTGTTACCTCTGTCATCCTCAAACTGAGGCCCTCCAGCTGTTGTAAAACTACAACTCCCACGATGCCCTGCTGTAGGCTGTTCGGGCATGCTGGGAGTTGTAGTTTTGCAACAGCTGGAGGGCCACAGTTTGAGGATGCCTGGTTTAAAGAAATGCAAGAATTGCTTTTGGCAGTTTCCAATGTGTTTATTTATGCCATTGGGAAATGTCCCATTCCAGTGTAGTTAGCGCTATTACATATACCCATATGCGTATAGCCTAGGAAAAGTAAAGCCACCCACTAATAATTCACAGTTATTGTGAACTAGGCATTTTTAGTACTTCCCATCTGAAATTTGTAAATTCCTGACTTTTCATACAATGCGCCAGTATGGTGTATGCTTAAGCTTAACTCTACCTGATCCCACGTGATCTTACTGAACCTTTCAGGTTGCTTGTTTAGTGAATCATGCACAAGTACACTTAATAGGAGAAGACAGTTTCTGCTATTGTGAAAGTTTAGTGTTCAACAAAATAAAATTTATTGACTAATTGTCTACACATACAGGAAGAACTTGAAATGCGTCATGACTCGTCAGTTATTCCATGCACTCATAGGCATAAAACCATAAAGTTAATGCAGTTATTCAAGTACAATGCAATTGGATTACAGTTCCTATAATGTGTAAATGTGCACATACAATGCCTCCGGAAAGTCTTCAGTCCCTTTCACTTTTTTCCCATTTTATTATGTTGCGGCATTGTAGTAAAATAAAACAAAAAATCACATTTTCTCCATCAATCTGCACTTAATACCCCATAATGACAAATTGAAAACAGAATTTTAGACAAATGGAAAATCAAAGATTTTGCAAGAACTTAACTCCTCTTAACTATGTTACTTGAAATTTACCTCTGGGGGCATCCCATTTCTCTTGATCTTCTTTGAGATGTTTCTGTACCTTTATTGGGGTCCACCTGTGGTAGATTTAGATGATTGGACATGATTTGGAAGAAATTTGGAGAAAGGTAAAAAAGCTTTTCTGCTGCACTGAAAGTTCCTAAGAGCACCAGGACTCTTCCTAGAGCTGGCCGCCTCACCAAACTAACTAATTGGGGGAAAAGGGCCTTAGTAAGAGAGGTGACCAAACACCCAATGGCAACTCTGGCTGTGCTCCAAAGATCCTGTGTGCATATGGGAGAAACTTGTAGAAGATCAACCGTCACTGCGGCACTCCACTAACCTGCGTTTTATGGAAAAGTGGCCAAGACGAAAGCCTGCCTAAAGTTTGCAAAAAAGCACCTAAAGGAGACTCAGACTGTGAGAAACAAGATGCAAACAAGCATGGTGCCGGGAGCATCATCCTGTAGTGGTGTTTTTCAGCGGATGAGATTGTGAGACTGGTCGGGGTTGAGAGAAAGCTGACTGGAGAAAAGTACAGGGATATTCTTAATGAAAACCTGATCCAGAGTGCTCTGGACCTCAGACTTGGTAGAAGGTTTGCCTTCCAACAAGACAGTGACCCTAGGCACACAGCCAAGACAATGCAGGAATGTTCCTGAGTGGCCCAGCCAGAGCCCTGACTTGAACTCAATCAAACACCTCTAGAGAGACCTGAAAATGGCTGTCCACCAACAGTCCCCATCGAAACTGACAGAACTTGAGAGGATCTGCAGAGAAGAATGGCTGGAATCAAGAGATGATTAATTGACTTCAATGAGAGGATGATGTGGACATGTTCTAGGACCTTTGCAGAGGTCATGGTGCAGGATGGAATGTGAGTTATGAACATCAGCTATTTCAATGTGTTCTCTCTCTCGCACGAATATATATATATTTATGTGTTATCTTTCATATAATTCTGCCTGTGATCATAGAGAAAACATTGGAGTGGTTTCCCTCTTACGAGATTGTGTTCTTTTAGGCTATGGCAGTGTTGGCTCTTTAGCCACGATACATATCGTACAGCACAGTGTAGTGCTGCCTTCATGGCAGCTAATGAAAGTGAATGGGTTCATGTTGCAATCTGTTAGTTAGATGACAGTCGCAAGATATCCATATCTTCTGTATATTTTGCCACATTGATGTTGTGACAAGTTGCCGATTTCACTCTTATTAGTTCTGATACAGGCAGCTCTATCTTTGGCCATACGCCCAAGTCACCATGTGTTCGACTCTAAATGCTACAAAGCAGCGTGACTTCTGTTTATAGGTTGCTGTGAATTGAGAATAGCCCATACTGTAAACTCATTTGGGCAGGGCCAATTTCCCTTATTATATGTCACTGAGTGTAATATCACTGAATGTAATTATCTATTACATACATAATGTACAAGTCAGCTAAAGTGTTGATGCTTTAGAAATTAAGGATGATAATTATAGTTTTTTTTTCCCTCTTCTTAAAAGAGCTGGTTACATAAGTTCCTGTCCTGTAGTTAAACTTGCATCAGGAACAGCACGCTCAGGCTTGGTATGTCGTAACATTTACACTTGTAGGAGAATGGTCTTAAGCATAATCTTTAGTACTCTCCAGTTTCACCAGGCCTGTTTGGCCCTTAATAACCAGATTTTATTTTATTTTATTTCTTCGTTTTTAGATCTCTGCATTTCAGCATCTATAACATTTGTGTGACCTGTATGGTCCAAAGTGTGTACAGCTTTATCTGTAAAGCCATCATTTATCAGAAGATCATTTGTTCAACCATCAACCAACTTCTGTCTAATGTGTATGGCCCTTAGTGTGTCCTAACAGCAGATAGTCCTAAAATCCTTTCTAGGTCCTCTGAACAGACTGCACAGAGCTTCCTTAAGGCCGCCACGCACATTATGTAGCTATCGGTCGAACAGCCAACCCACCTGGCTCACACATACACGTTTGGCCGAACGTGTATGTGTATTCAATGAGGAGAATAGGGAAACCTTCTGCCAGACACTCCTGACGGTGGCTTTTCTCCCGAGAGAGCAAAAGGATTGATCGAAATTATTCACTTCACCTGATTATTCTCTCCCCAGACATCACTTGTCGGGTTAGATTTATTAGTTCCCCACACACATTAAACTGTCAGCTGAACCCACCTTTCTCGGGGGGTTTGTCCAACGATGCACTAATGTTCATAGGGGCCGTGGTCCTCAGACGTGTGCCTGGGAGACTGGTAACCTAGTTAAAGGGAAGATCTTTTGATCCTGCTGTGGTCCCTGAAAGAGTTAAACAGCTAGGATAGTCTACTAGAGCAGGAGCGTGGTTATCATCAGACGCCAGAGCATTTACTCCATGTTGGCATGGGACCTTCATGCAGGACTTATTCTACAGAAAAATGTGGCGGAGTAGAAGAAGTCTGCTTAAGAGCTGCCATAAAAAGGTTTATTTATAGTCTATAAAAGGGTTAAAAAAAGACTCGGAAATGTATTGAGTATAAGCGGAGATGGTGTAAAATCAGTATTTCTTGCTTTTGTGGGTTTGTTGGTTCTAAATCAGGGTGTATCCTTTGTCTGAGCCAAATGAGATTGCAGCTTTCTTCTAAGGATTACAGAGGCACAGCTCACTCAGCTTAGAAATGTAACCAAGTTCAAAGTTGAGTCATCCTGTGACTGTCATGCAGAAAGAGGTAGCGGGCAGAATTCCTACGTCAACCTTTGCATTGTATTGAGATGCATTATCCCATGCGCAGATTATGGCACACGTTCCTCACTGAAATCCATGGGAAAACCGCATGCATTCCACCTCCATCTCCACCTTGTTTCCCAGTGAGAATCCAATGTAAAGTTCATACCACATGGAAAAATGGAATGAATCTTACTGCTGAGACCAGGGTGGGTGGACACACGTAGCTTACACCCTTTGAATGGCGCTAAATCTGCTTGCTGACCCATCGCATGTACAACAGCAAAACATACCCATAGATTCAATATCAAACACATTCTAGTCACACACAAGTCAGTATGGTTTTTTTTTTTTCCAGATTTTCCTTCTGTGTTTTTGTGGATCCGTGTTCCCGCAAAAACCTTCCGTTTTTATCATTGTGCATCCGTTCTAGAGGAATATATGTTGCTAGGGTACTAAAAAAATCTTTTTTCTATTTCCTGGAAACGGATTCGCAATTGCAATGACATAATGATGCATTCTGCATGGCGCCACCTGCTGTTTTTCCTTTTTGTAAATTCTCTGTCTAGCATACTGAGGTGGACATACATGCTCAGGCTACTTTCACACTAGCGTTTTTGCTGGATCCGGCAGGGTTCAGAAAAAATGCTTCCGTTACTGATAATACAACCATCTGCATCCGTTCTGAACGGATCCGGTTGTATTATCTTTAACATAGCCAAGAGGGATCCGTCATGAACTCCATTGAAAGTCAATGGGGTACAGATCCATTTTCTATTGTGTCAGAGAAAACGGATCCGTCATGACCCACAATGCAAGTCAATTCTCCGCATCTCAGGACAGCATGCTGCGGTTTGCTCTCCGGTATGAGAACGGAACGGAATGCATTTTGGAGCATTCCGTTCTGTTCAGTTACATTTCGTCCCCATTGACAATGAATGGGGACAAAACATAAGCAATTATTAACGCTAGTGTGAAAGTAGCCTTAGTTCCTTCCTTCAACTGCCACTAGCTGCAGCAGAAATGACATGTTCCTCAAAGTGCACGCCCCTTGAGCTGCCAGCGTGGAATACATCTAGCGGAGCAATTGCAGCCATGAATGGACAGAGCTCTGGAACCATATGAAGTTTTTTTAGAAAGAAACCGTCATGCACTATATGATATCTGGTTTTCATTTTCTATATTACCCATGGGATATCCCCTTTAAATATTGGTTTGGATTGGTGCCCCATCAGAAAGAATGACATATTTGCTTCCCATATCCTCTGTGTTCCTCTTTTGTGTTGTATATGATGACGATACTGAACAGCCCCTTTACAACGGGGTTTTGTAACCCTATTCACATAACTGGATAAGTGTTTGGCCATGCTGTAGAATAAAGTCTCCCATGAGCGCGTTCATCATTCGCACGGACTCCGCTCACCAAAGCCGCAGATTAGCCCAATGTGGATCAGCATCATTTAAAGGGATCCTAGTGCATATCCGGCAGCACACCCATCACTGTAATCCGGATGTCACTCTGGGATTCCTTTAGAAGAGTCTCTTGAAATATACTTGGGATGTGCCTCAGGCAAGTCTGTGGCGTGTGAACATACCTTTTTTTGTTCAGCCAGATCTAGAGGAAACTGCTGCCCACGTAGCAGGTTCTCTGTCCAGATTATTCTGTGATTTCAGGTCTTAGTCTGTTCGTGTGCAGAATACGTCAGAAAGCCGAGCACCTGAGGAAATATGTAACCCAACAAATACCTGTTACCATGACACCTAAACAATCAGTGTTATTTTTACCTGACAGTAAAAAAAGTGTCTTTCCCAGAAAAGAAAACTTACTCATCGGAGCCGGATTGTAATCTTTCTTCTCTCTACAAGCGTCTCATGTCGCTTTGTGCTCATTATACAATTAGGAGGCGATAGTGCGGCACTAACTTCTACTTGAACAGTTCAAACCCAGACATGTATAGGTTAGTGTACGCTTTAGTGTCTTGATAAAGATATTATAGTGGCCGGAAGAAGTCCCATCTCAGCATTTTTTATTTTTTTTACAAACCTCTGCTTTACATCAATTTTTACGTAAATCAGTAGAGCCAGTGCTACATAATATAGAACTGCAGTGAACATGACGTTCAAGCAGTTGCGCATAAAGTGTTTTATTTTGCGCTTGCAGAAAGAGAAATAAGAGGGAATTTATTGAAACTGGTGTTTCTTACTCCTCGTATGTGGCATAAGGTGCGCCAAATTTATTAAAAAGTTTGAATGCCTCTCGGGAGGTCTATACGTAGGAAATGGAAATTTACATGAGCTATGAACCGGCGTGGAGTTCTGATGGAATTGATGCCGGTTTTCTGGCACCCTGAACTCACTCACCTTTAGGCCTCACTCACACGAAGGTATTTTCGGTCCGCATCTGATACACATTTTTTTTCGGATCAGGTATGGACCTATTCATTTGAGTGGGACCGCAATACATCCGTATGTCCTTTCCACGGCCCTGCGAAAAACATAGAACATGTACTATACATGTCCTTTTTGTGGACAACGATTGGACATTTCTTCAAGAGTTAAAAAAAATTTGTGGCATGCACACGGCCGGTATCTGTGTTTTGTGGATCAGCGTATTGCATACTGCAAAACGGAGACGGTCATGTGCATGAGGCCTTAGAAAAGTGGCGAGTATGGCATAAACAGGGGAAAAAAATTTACCAAAACGGGGCTTATGCAAAAATTTGCAGCACTTTTTATGGCAGAAAACTGAAAAAAAGCCTTGATAAATTCCCCCCCCCCCTCCTCAAGGTCTGAGATGCAACAGCCAATAGAGCAGGTTGCAGTATTTTATGTGGCGGTATACATCCCTCCATTGAAATGCAGTACCACCATCTATGGGGTTCATATGATATGGATTCTGAATATAGTACATACAATATAAGCCCTTTAGCTGACCATACACATTCATCTGTTGTCATACACACTAATGTGTGTGGGGGCTCCCGACTCCCCACCAAAAGATGTCGGTGGGGAATACACATACATGTTTGGCAGAAGCCAGGAGACAGAAGAGATAGCTGTCAGGCAGCTTTAGTTAGGTGCCAAAGACTAAATGGAAGGGTTCTCAAATATGATGTTTGCTTTCTGCAGCAGTTCAAGGCAGACAAAGGTGTCGTTCATTTTTCACTTGATAGGGATCTTATAGTTAATCATACTGTGTGAACTTTAACCTTCAGGTGATACAGAATACAAGTGTTGAGGTCGAACCTGGAAGCATTTTTTTTCTGTGTAATAATGTGAATTACGGTATATAAAGTGGTGACGTAAAGAGGACCTGTCACCGCTCCTGACTTGTCTATAATACTAACACCCTCCTGGAAATACCAGTTCTGGAGCATCTGTTCTTATACCTCTGTGTTGTGCTGTTACTCTTGATGGTTAAATTGACAACTGGGCGTTGCCATTCCCCTTGTCAAAGGGATGTGTCTCTTCACAGCCTAATACTTTCAGCGCTTATAAGACACTGCAGTTGTATCCTATTGCAGTCTATGGGACAAACAATCAGAAGATCACATGTTCAAGCCCCCTAGGGGGACTAAAAATTACAGTAAAACATAAAAAATACAAATTGCCCTATTTCCCAATTTTTACATATAAAATAAAAAATACATATAACCGGTATTGCCGTGTCTGAGAGTGTCCAAACTAATAAAATATTATATTCTGCCCAAAATTGAATAGAAACTGATCAAAAAATTGTATGTACCCCAAAATGGTACCATTAAAAACTACAGTTCGCCTTGCAAAAACCCTCATACATTTCTGTAGACAGAAATATAAGACAATTATAGTTGTCAAATTATGGTGATGCAAAAAAAAACAAAAAAACATAATAAGGTAGTAGTAAAACATAATAACTATATGAATTTGGTATCGCTGTAACCATCCAGAATAAGGTCTTCATGCCATTTTTAGAGCACAGTGAACATCGTGAAAACAGAACTCAAAAAACCTTAGCAGAATTGCCATTTTTTTTCCAGTTTCACCACACACAATTTTTTTTTCCCCATTTTTCAACACAAGCTATGGTAAAATAAACAGTGCTGTTAAAAAATACGTGTTCCGCAAAAAATAAATAAAAAAAAAGCCCTTATACGGCTATGTGAACAGTAAGCGAAAAAAATTATGGAAGGCTAGGAAGAAGAAAAAACTGGTATTAGAAATACCAAAAATCTACCTATAGGGTGTTTGTAATCCTGTGCCGTCATCATTTGTTCTGTCTGGATAAAAAGTTTGCAAGATTTAAGATGCAAGGTCTGACGTGTCTCCATTGCATCTCCTGTTTTTCAGTAAGTTAAATAAAGAGAAGTCTTCTCTGCTCCGTGTCAAAAACCAAATGGCGGCAGATTTGGAGAAGCTTCTAAATCAGAGAGAGGTACAGTATAAGCTTTTTGCACATGTTGCTCAATCACACCCCAGGTGATAGAACTGGAGCACAGATGCAGATTTCTAACATTCGTTGTGTAACTGTTTCAACCAATATACTGTATATATCACTTGTGTAATCCTTCCTGATTCATCCTTTTCAGGCTACTTTCACACTGGCGTTTTGGTTTCTGTTTGTGAGATTCCTTCAGGGATCTCACAAGCGGTCCAAAACGGATCGGTTTTGCCCTTAATGCATTCTTAATAGATAAGGATCCGCTCAGAATGCATCAGTTTGGCTCCGTTCCACCTTGCAGCGTTTTGTTGTCCGTCTGATGAAACTGAGCCAAACAGATCCGTCCTGGCACACAATGTAAGTCAATGGGACAGATCCGTTTTCACTGACACAACCTGGCACAATAGAAAACTCTTCCAGTGGCAGAAACACTCCGATTATCCAGCAGGTTTGTGTTCTTGTTTGTATATAGTAGCTGTAAATCGATTTCGCTGGACTGCATTTCATATTTGGTCTCAAATGACAAATGAAACTAAAAAGTAAGTGAAGGAGGAACATTGCGAAATATCCTCGTCACTGTTTGTTGAACTGAAGATAAAGCTCTGATTCTGTAGGTAGATATTTCCTTCCGTTTTGTTCCTGGCAATCTGGTCAGGCTGTCTGTAGGTGCATAAGCTTCATGCCAAGGTTATAAAGCATTTCCAGTCTGTTGTGTTTTATTATATTGTTATATAGTAGGGGCTCTCTTATGGCAAATTAGGCTACTTTCACACTGGCGTTTTTTGCGGCTCCGTCATGGATCTGCAAAAATGCTTCCGTTACAATAATACAACTGCATGCATCCATCATGAACAGATCCGGTTGTATTATGTCTTCTATAGCCATGATGGATCCGTCTTGAACACCATTGAAAGTCAACGGGGAACAGATCTGTTTTCTATTTGCCAGATTGTGTCAGAGAAAACGGATCCGTCCCCATTGACTTTACACTGCAGGCAGCGTTTTGGTGTCCACCTCCAGAGCGGAATGGAGACTGATCGGAGGCAAACTGACGCATTCTGAGGGGATCCTTTTCCATTCAGAATGCATTAGGACAAAACTGATCCGTTTTGGAGCGCTTTTGAGAGCCCATCTCACAAACGGAAAGCCAAAACGCTAGTGTGAAGGTAGCCTTAGTTTAAAGGAGCAAAAATCTTTTTCAGCAAAAATAATTTCAGAAGTTAACATCACTGTATAGTATAACTTCTCCATAGGGTGTGAAGAACGGTGGGGCCGCACATACATGGCTGAGAGACTGCTTTTAGCAAATCCTGTTACAAGATTTAGTTCCTGGCGTTCATTTATGAGTTTATTGGGTGAATCACTTGAGGAGTTCCTAAACCAGTGTTCTCTCAGCGCCTGAAGAAAGATTTCTTTTTTAGGAATTGACCGGACATGAATCCCCAGTCCTAATGGAGCTTTAACCCTAGCACTAGCTCCAAATACATTGTCAGTGGAAGCACCCTTTAAGCCTGCCTGGTGCAGAGGGCGCTGAGGTTGCAGGTGTAATGACAACGCCCCCATTGCACCTAGAAGCTTATTTGCATATATTAAAACTTCATTTTTCTCAGCAGTGTGGGCAGATATTCACACCTGCAACAGGTCAGCCACTTTCATATGTTCAAATCTGCTGACCGATGCCCTCTATGTTCGTGTCACTTCCCAATTAACTTCAATTTTAATCTCGATCCCGTCTTGCTGATTCAGTAATGGATCATGAGAACTTGTCTATGGCTACTCTCACATCTGCTCTTTATATTATTTGAGTTTTGGCAGTGGATCTCAAAGCTGGAGCAAAGCGCTTCCATTCGATTTAATACATCAGGATGCAAATTGAAACTGAACAAACAAGATCCAGCACTAAAAACAATATCAGTCAATCGGTGATGGATCGGGATGAGCCAACTTGTGTTTCAAGTTCGGCGTACAAGGTTCGGGTTATCTAAGAATTCCGTTATGGATTCCACTACCACTGACCATAAGTTATAGTCCGTGTACGCCGAACTTGAAACACAAGTTCGCTCAACACTAGTGATGGATCAGCTTTTTTCAGATCCCAAGAAAATACTCTGGCACCATTGGCTTACATTGTTTTTAGTGCCAGATCCGGTTTGTTCCATTCACAGACCAGACACATGACCACAGATAACAGCGAATTTGTGCCCGGCCCCAAACGGAACAAACCGGAACGGAAAGCATCCAGATGTATCCTGATTTTCTTTTGTCTCCATGGACAATGTATGGGGATAAAACTGAAGCATTTTTTCTCCATTTTTTTAGATCCTCTGCCGGATTTCCAAACCAGAATACAAAACGCAGATCGGAAAGTAGCTTTACTCTTCCAATCCCACTTTAGATAATGTACCTTACATTTCGCATGTGATCTTTCCTCACATGATTCTGCCCCAGTGTATGTGTTATAATACCTGACGTCACATACATGGGGGGCTATGGGACTGTATCTGAACTGCACGTGTGTGCAAAACAGGCAGCTCATGTACGTGACATAACGTAGCTAGCTAGGAGGTGTATAGGTTGGCTAATGAGGTTTGGTGGAGCTAGAGATTGTAATGGGCAGCTGCCAGGCAGCCCAGGATTGAGGAGAACTGCAACCTGGGATTTGTAGTAGAAGGACGATGGCAGAACTGCTGACTCCTCGAAGCAGAAAAGGAAGAGGCTGAACAAGCAGTACATGCCCTGAACATCGGGTGCTGCAAAAAAGGTAAACAGAACTATCAGAATTGAATTGGGTTTCTTTTAATGTGTTTGTTCAGTGAATGTAGGATTTTTCAAGTCTTCGGGTACTTTCACACTTGCGGCAGAGTAATCCGGCAGGCAGTTCCGTCGTTGGAACTGCCTGCCGGATCCGGCAATCTGTATGCAAACATTTGTAGACGGATCCGGATGCAGATCCGTCTCACAAATAGATTGCAATAACGGATCCGTCTTTTCGGTTGTCATCTGGAAAAACGTATTTGTTATTTATTTTTTTATATTTTTAAATGCGCAGACCGGAAGAATGGATCCGTCGATGGGGTAGTGTTCCGGGATTTTGGACGGAGATAATACCGCAGCATGCTGTGGTACTTTCTCCATCCAAAAAACGTGCAGTGACTGAACTGATGCATCCTAAACGGAATTCTCTCCATTCAGAATGCATTAGGATTAAACTGATCAGTTTTTTTCCGGTATTGAGCCCCTAGGACGGAACTCGATGTCTGAAAGGAATAACGCTAGTGTGAAAGTAGCCTTAAAAAACCACCTTACTGATATTTTAGTGCTTCTCCTCCTCATGAAATCTAGAAGTGTAAGAAAATATTGGCAGCTGGGCGTTACCATAACCAGTGCCAAAGGGGTGTGCCACTAGACTGGCAGCACTGATTGGACAGTACCACCCAGTTGTCAATGTATTCATATATTTTAGGAGAAATAACAGGAACAGCGCAAGGCTAAATTAAAGGAAAAGATTGTTATTACATGGGGAATACAATTTACTAAAATAGACATATCAGGAGAGTGGAGAGGTCCTCTTTAACCCCTTATGCAGCCTAGTTTGATACTTAAGGCTACGGCAATTTATTCCTTTTTTTTTTTTTTTTTCATCTTCGCAAGTATAAAGTTTTTTATTTTTCTACCGACATAGCAATATGAGGGCTTGTTTTATGTAGGACGAGTTGTATTTTCCCCATTTGTCTCCACGACGGCACCTCGGAGATGGCCCCGCTCTGCCAGGGACAGGAGGAATGCACAGAGAGGTTACATTTCTTCTACCCGCCTCCCACCTTCAGTGTTTTTCCTGTCCCTGTGCAGGACAGATATGTAAGGGGGGCTGTTGCAGGTGAAGGTGGTAAAGCTAGCAGCTCACTGCCACTTCAGTTTATGCCTGCCTAGATCTGCGGCACCCGTTAAGTGTAAGCCTTCCGTACCACTGTTCCCTTGGTCCGACGAGAGATGGTCAGACTATGGAAGGGGGACGGCACTTGGTAAGTAGGTTGTGCGCATGGGGAGATGCTTTGCCGGCTACAGGCGTCCCAAGGAAGTCACGTAGGCAGGTGACTTTCAGGTTTGGGCGCTACTTCACATCCAGTCCAGCAGCGTTCTCCACATGTAAAGTGCCATCTTGGAAGGCAGACACTGCGGGAATCTCCGGCCACCATTTTAGGGTACCTCTAATGTGTAAAAAAAAAAATTAGTAGCAACTGTCAAAAAAATATTGCCATTCCACCATTGATTTTAGGGGGTTTTGTTACTACTGTGCTGTAAAAATGAGGTAACTTTATTCTGCATGTCAGTACAATTATGGAGATACCAAATTTATAGGATTTTTATATTTTTCTACTTATAGTTTGTAGTTTGTGTCACCAAATTCTGACACCCATAACTTTATTTTTATGCTAGCATAGCTGTGTCAGGGCTCTTTTTTGCAGGGGCGAGCCGTAGTTTTCATTGATACCATTTTTTTAGATATATGCAGCCATTTGATCATTTTTTTTATCACATTCTTTTGTGGAGATGAAGTGACCAAAAATGACAGTTTTGTCACTGGGTATTTATATATTTTTATCACCATTTACCTTGCTTATTAAAGGAATTATGCCATAATTCATATAAAACATGACAATCGGATATCATCTAGTACATTACAGTCTCTAACAAAGCTCGAAGCAGCCCTGTATCTCACATGGCTCCAGAGATCTCCCCATTCATTGCTCTGCTAGATTCTCCTCAGGCTGACAGCTCAGGTGTGTGTCCTTTATCATGGGGGATGTCCTTTCAGCCGCAGCTCCCTTCTTGTACTTGCCACGGCTTTTAACAGAAGACAGGTCTGGCACAAGTTGAAAGATGGAACTGAGCAGGTGTAACCACCTCAGTAGGTGGACATGCACATTACCATACAGATTAACCCTTAGGGGGCACCATTATAATGAAATAAAGAGAATATTACAACTGGAGAACTCTTGCAAAAGAAAGTAAATTGCAAAAGTAACTCGTTTTTCATGCTGAGTTATATTAAAGTAACATTTAATTGTATCATATTTATATTTTTTGATGTTTAACTTTGTTCAGTTGTTCTTCACACTTTTTAAGCCCCTTAGGGGGCTTGAACCTGCAGTAGTTTGATCGCTTGTGCTATACACTGTAATACTTTTGCATTACAGGGTAAAGGGTTAGTTACAGGCAGTCTATTACATCCTATCTCCAGAAGGCCCCAGGCTGCCATGCTAACTACTGGGCTCCTTGCAAATGTAATTGGAGCTCCCTCTGTCTCACCACTCAAACTGCTGAGGTCAGAGTTATCTCTGATGCTGGCAGTGAGAACAGGGTGCCAAGTGATGGCGCGGGCGTGCCATCACTCTGACATATTATTATGGCACTGAGCATTAGCGGCACACTGTGAATGATGTAATAGTAAGTCACTGGGTGCAGAGTGGTTACAAAGTTTGGTAAAAGGCATTATGTATTTTTATTTGATTAAACTTTTAAAATGATTCATGAAAACTTGCCGAATTCTAATGGCCCTTTTGTTTTCATTTTAACAATCAAGAGTTTCATTGGCTGTGAACCTTTTATTAATTTAGACCCTTACCATGTCAGAGGTCGACCTTTTTTTTTTATCACTGACCTCAAGGAATATGACGTTAAAGGCAAACAAGCGCTACTAACACTTTTCAGATCACCATCCAATAAAAATATTTTATGAACATGAGATCTCTATTGAACATATTTGGCATTTATTTTATTTGTATCAGCCCTAGAGCTGTTATTTTGTATTACTTCATTCCTTTCATCACCTCTACATCATAATTATATGAGCCACTTTTTTAAAATGTAAAGGAAGAATATGGCAAAAATTAGGTTTTCCCAGAGTCACACGTTGGGCTGTGTTTATGTGTCGGCAGCTATAGTTTACCATTCAGGATGTCCAAGCTTGGAGATCTAAAGACACCCTGAGTGTGAAGATTAGTGACATTTCTAGGATGATTTGCTACTATCATGTCCACATATAGAATGTTGCTGGTGCTTTTTAGAACTAGAGATATTTGACATACAGTAATAATCATGGGGCATACATTTTTCTGGACTTCCTGTCACTAGTCCTAAGTAGAAATACTTTTTTTCCTTCTTTCTTCAGTCGAAAATGTCTGTTGCCGGGCATCAGTAAATACCCTTCATTTACTGTACTTTACTTTAAATAGAGATGGAAAGTTAAAAATCACCTATTGTTTAAATCAATTTGTTACAAATAAAACATTTTTGTAGATTTTGTTTCTGTGATTTAAAAAAAGAAATTCTAAATTGTGCAGTTTTCATAGTGGCCACTAGGCCGAATAATACGGCAAGACTTCTGTTTATAGATATGCTTTACAGCAGGACGATGGGCTCTAAAGACTTCTATGGGAGGGTTTTCTGCATGGGGAAGGGGGCAGAAGATAAGCTGTGACCATCACCTATTTTGAATGGTGTAATCTGTCCTCCTGCCTGTGATGATAATGAGATGGCCTCTGAAAAAGGAACAGTAAGTCTCAGAACAGTAAGTCTCAACCTATTATTAGGCCTAGTGGCTGCTGCAAACATGGCAGGATTTGAAGATTTCTTTTTTAAATATAGTAACATTAAAAATTAAAATTACTAAAAAATTCTAAAAATAAATATATAACATAAATATGTGATTTATACAATAGCTAATTTTTTGATGACACATTCCCTTTAAGATTACACTTACAAAATGCTGAAGGTAACATCCTGTTGGGTGTCCTGGTGTATTTTTGGGCTGTCATCTTAAAAGGGTTACCCACTATTAAAAAAAAAACAAAAAAAAAAAACAGTCACACATCTGGAGGACTTTGTGGACAGCGGCTTATCAACACCTGCATCTCCCAGAATACATGGCAGTTAGCTCTGGTTAGCCCCTTCCTCCCCTGCATAGAAAATAGTCCCTCACACATTGCCCCAGAGATACATATGATATATAATGTCCCCACAATCTTCTTCCCCATGGTCTAGAGAGAGCTATATATTGTATTTCAGTGAATTTAGAAGTAGAAATTAATGAATTAATGAAAGGTGTCTGGATCCGTTTCACCTACTGCACTAGAGAACACTACATCAGCACTGAGGGGAGAGGAGGAGGACCAGGGCAGCTACTGAATGCAATAGAAGGTGGACCAGAAGGATATCCAGTAGGCATGCTACCCAAGAGGAAAATGTAATGTACATAAAGTACCAATATTTGTATTTCATGTATATTGCAGTAATGATTTATTTAAAGAGGACCTTTCATGGGTCCAGACATTATGAAATAACTAGCAGTTTGTCTGGGCGCCACTCCGTTCCCCCACTGTGCCCCCCTGCAGTTTTCTCGGCTGGTAGGCTAATGAATAGCATCAGTACAGGGAGGAGGAGACTGCTCTGTTTCTCGATGGGCATCTCCTTCTCCCTGGCTGTAGCGCTGTCCAATGACAGCGGAGAGCGTCACAGGCAGGGAGGAAAAAAAAAAACTTCTCCCTGGCTGTGACGCTCTTCACTGCGATTGGACAGCGCTACAGCCAGGGAGAAGGAGATGCCCATTGAGTAACAGAGCAGTCTCCTCCTCCCTGTACTGATGCTATTCATTAGCAAAAGTGAACAGGGGCCAAAGCGGGGGAACGGAGCGGAACCCAGACCTACTAGTTAGCAATATTACATCCGTGCACAGTGCCCTACATAACCTGCTAGTTATTTTATAATGTCTGGACCCATGAAAGGTCCTCTTTAAAATGCCCTATTAATTGCATAGTAATACTTTTCATGGAATTACCCCTTGCTGGTTCGTTAAAGATGGACAGAAAGAACTTTATGTTTTTCAATGTTGGTGTTTGTGAACATTTAAAAAAAAAACATGAAGGGTAAAACATTTGTATGCAAAACATGCTACCTGCTAGATATTGCTAGGATCCGGCAGACAGAGTATTTCTTTACAAACCTAGTGCACCTTGTAAAAAATAATGATATTTCCCAAATCAGGCCAGTGGTTACAAAGATTCTGTTCTTCTCTAGGCAAAATTGGGGTTTTAGTCCTTGTCTAGAAACACATTTTAACTTTTCTTTTGAAGCATAAATGTGTAGTTGCAGCTGTTTTATTTTTGCCCAAATCACTGGAAAAGCTATTGTTACCAGGAAAATTGAAAAGAAAATAGAGAGTGCAACGCACAGCCAGATAGATAAATATCACAGAAGTCATGGACGTGATGACGTCAGAAGACTGGGCATTCTGGAAAAACACTGTTAAAGTAGGTTCACATCTGCGACAGGTTAATCTGTTCCAGTAGAGGAGCAGACTGCTGGACTTACCGTATCTGGCATAGCCAGGCACCACCGGATCCCCATTCATTGTAATGTCGCCCATGTGGCCCATCACTGGGTCTGGGACCTACAGACCCAGGGGGGCAGCGATGGAGCCAGAACCCAGAGGAGGGGATCAGGTAAGTACGGGTCTGGCCACGCTATGGGTGTCTGTAAAAATCATCATAACGATGAACGACCCCTTTAATGCGGTTGATTTGAAATAACTAAATGTGTGTTAATAGTTTTGTATTCATAACTGAGGGTACTTTCACACTAGCGTTTTGGATTCCGTTCAGGGCTCTCACAAACGGTCCAAAACGGATCAGTTAAGCCCCAATGCATTCTGAATGGATAAGGATCCGTTCAGAATGCATCAGTTCGGCTCCGTTCCGCCTCTATTACGTTTTGGAGGCGGACACCAAAACGCAGCATGCAGCATTTTGGTGTCCGTCTGAAGAGGCGGAGCCTAACGGATCCGTTTTTTTTTACAATGTAAGTCAATGGGGACGGATCCGTTGTCAGTGACACAATATGGTGCATTTGAAAACGTATCCGTTCCCCATTGACTTTCAATGTAATTCAAAACGGATCCGTTTTGGACTTTGTCATTTTTCTTTAAACCTAATGCAAACGGATCCGTTCTGAACGGATACAAACGTTTGCATTAGAGGTGCGGATCCGTCTGTGAAAATAAACAGACGGATCCGCACCAACGCTAGTGTGAAAGTACTCTGAAGGAAACACAAGAGAATATCTGTTGGCTTATTACGGTGGAAATTAGTCACACATCGGGCCTACAGTGCTATGATTTTGCATGTAATTCCTTCTTGTATTTAAAATGTACTGACACATTTTAAAAAGATTTCCATAGTCGTTCATACATTTGAAAGTACAGTATTGACTTTGAGGTTCTGATATTCTGTTATATACAAGTACAAGGTGTGTACAATGGCAGGGTTTGCAAAAAAATATAAGAATCTAAATTTGGCTTGTGCAACTTGATTTGCTAGACTGCACGTCATTACTCATTAGGCATGGCTGTCTGTAGATTGTAGCCGAAAGCTATACATGATGGAGTCAAATAGGGATTTGCACGAGAGTAAGTAAAATAATCAATTATGTGTAATACGCATGGATAGAGAACAGGAAAGTGAATGCAGTAACTGCAGCTAATGTAAGGGGGAATTAGATAACGGTGTGTAGGCAAAAATCGGATGAACCACATAGGAGTGTGAACTATTTGGGACCATGCTCTTTGTCCAGACAGTATGAGTAGGGGAAAAGGAAATCGCTCCTGCCACAAGGGAAGGGAGTCCAGAACAGACTTGGCATTGGTGAAATGATGCAATGTGTGTGATGCAGTCAGCGTGCTAAAAGCGGAATGGAAATTATTTGTCTGAATAGACAGATGTCAGTGTCATCCGACTAGGCAAAGCCATTTATACCAAATATTAGGTTTTATTTATCCTATTTTATGTAATAAACTACATATGTAGTGTCTGTGGGTTCTTATCGTTTTTAATAGAGAAGCTATAGATGAGTTATTACACTATAGCTGCTATAATACTGATCTCAGTGTTTTACATGGGGAATGGAAATTGCATTAAATGGCTCCTCTGGTATTAATAAGCCAAGTGGGACTTTCCAGTAGTAATGCACTTGGTTTATTAGCTCAGCATTAAAGGGGATGTCCACTTTTGTAATCCGACTGCCGGCACTCCTGCCAATCAGCTGTATGACGAGAGTGCAGAGCGCCGTTGACATAGCAGTGTCAAGCAGTGTAATTACCGCTCAGCCATCCCATTCACTTCAATGAGACGGCTCTGTCCTAGTCTCAATGGGGACGGAGCGGTTGTAATTACACCTGTTCGCCACTGCTTTGATGATGGCAAGTGAAGAGAAAACAGCTCTCATACGAGCACTGCCTTCTCTTCAAACAGCTGGTCTGCGGGGGTGCCGGCAGTTTATACTGATGACCAATCCCCGAAGATAGGTTATCAATACTACAAACGCTGACTTCACGGTTTGCACAAAAGATTCAGCGAGCTTTCTACGATACATTAGACGTCCAAGATATTTCCACTGACAGGCAACATTGTCAGTATGCATATATTTTCCCCTGTTACAAGGTTTTCCAGGATCTAGTAATTAAAGTTCAATAGGCAAACAGCAGAAGAAGATAAGAGTTGAAAAAAGTACTAATGTACATTGCGTTCTGTTCTGTCTATGCAACATTTCTTCACCCAGGTCGCCTCAGGGATGTAAACAGGTTCTGTCTTAGACGGAGATATCCATGCATGTCCGTTCATCAGACATTACATATAAAAGTCGTCCAAGCCCACTGATTTCTCAATCCTCCCTGAAACTCAAATTTTGGAGAAAAGATTTTTATTGTTCCGGCTAGGGATAAATCGGCTTATTTGCCTTTTTTATTGAAATAACCAAGCTTGGCCAAGCATACATGTCTATGGTGGACATGCAGAAGTGTCATTCTCGTCGATGGCCACCTATACCCTAAGCTTGTTACAGCCTAGGCATTCCTTTGTGACCTAAAAGCCTCAGCACAAAAATGTAACGGCTTCTGTCACCGACTTCCGTTTTTAAAGGATCCATAATGAATATGATGGGTTTGTTTTGTAACAAATTCTAATGGGTTCCATAGACCTGTCATGGTCTATCAGGTTTCCATTTTCCTATTACTGGGTAGACTTAAAGGGGTTATGTCATGACTGATATGAAAAATGAAAATCAGACATCATATAGTACATGACAATCTATTTCTAACAAAGCTAGAAGCAGGCCTGTACCTCACATGGATCCAGAGATCTCCACATTCATTGCTCCAATTGTTCTGCCCGCTTTATTTCAGGCTGGCAGCTCACGGCTGTGTCCTTTCTCAGGGTGTGTGTCCTTTTTGCTGTAGCTCTTTCCCTGTAACTGCCCCAACTTCTAACCAAAGATGTGGCTGGTGACAGTTAAATATCTAAACTGAGCACATGCGACCACCTCAGTGAGGGGGACAAGAAAAAAAGGAAAAGAAAAAACAGCAGGTGGCACTATATAGATGCATTTTATTGAATAGCTCAGTAGCTATACAAAATTTTTTATTACATGTAATTACAAAAGTATTCAAACCCAGGCGCTGCTTTGAAAAATGTAGAATATTTTTTGTGCCACAACCTCTTTTAAACAGATAACTTGTCAAGGATAAGAAAGACTTAACTGGGACAGAACCGCGATACCTGTGTCTGTCCTAATAGTTTTCTACAAACAGTTTGTGTAGACTGGATCCCGTTATATAAAGTAATGTCAATAATTTAAAAATACTCAAATGCAAAATTACATTAAAGAGGACATTGATAACGATGGCCTATCCATAACATCAATATCTGATCAGTGTGGATCGACTTCCGCCACCTCCACATTAACCTCAGGCTGGAAACATGAACCGTAACTACACAGCTCTGGTGCCAGGGGTCGGACCCTTGCCAATCAGATATTGATCCTAAGGATCGTCCTGGAAAACCCCTTTAGGCTACCTGCACACGGGTGCGGGTTTACAAACAGAAAATCTGCACGGATTTCTGTCTGTTTCCACACCAAATCCACAGAAAGAGCAGCATGTTGACATGCTGTGGATTTCAAAATCTGCACAGAAGAAAAAAGCTAATTGAATACAAAGAACATGATATTTGTCTAATCTCATACACTTTGCTGGTACTGTGTTACGTCTACTTTTATTGCGCATGAAACTCTGTGCAGAAAAAACAAGCATAATCCGCACATGTGCAGGTAGCCCTAAACCGGGCATACACAAGAAATTTCAAACAGGGAAATAAGCCATTGACAAAAGTGTCTGACAACAGGTTATGCTTTACTCATCATTAATATACACACTCGACCATGTCGGCCGAACCCACAATTTCAGCAGGATCAACTGATCATCATTAGGAGAAAGAAGGGATGGGGATGCTGGATTTCAACATGCCCACTCCTCAGGGAGATAAGCCACTGGAAGTGCAGCAGCTTATACCCCTCACTTTATTCATGTGTACGTGCTGGCGACAACTTTAAAAAGTAAGTGGGTAGCGTATGCGCAGAACTGGCCATACACCTTAGATACCTATCCACTGATGGGGAGATGGGAGTAAATGTGGGTTTAGAATGCCCGATGGAGCGGCTGATTGCTTCCTTCCCAACAGTCGGCTGCTCACTCAGTGAAGGAGACAACTGTATTTACATGCGGCATTCTCCTTCACAGTATGAGGACAAGGGATCACTATAGCAATCACTCGTCCCCATACAGAATAATTTTTTGGGTGGTAGATCGCTGTATAGACAGCACAATCTGCTGCCCAGGAATGTTGATTGGTGGTGCCTACACAAACGACAAGATCAGCCATTAAACAAGCGTTTTGCTTGTTCATCGGGTAATTGGTGGCACATTTAGATTGCCAGATTATCAAGAACGAGCGCTCACACGAACGGTCATTCCCTATAAGATGCTGCCAGACACCCCTGGCATCTGCTTATTTCACCCAGGAACAAAAGGATTGTGCATGTTGAAAATTGACAGCCCAAGCCTTCTTTTTAAGTGTCTCTTCCAACGCATAGCCAAGCATGCATGTGTCCTGAAAGAAAAGAATCACTGAGAACTAAAGGATCAACCAGTTTCCATACCTTATCTCCCCAGACATCTGAAGTCAGTGAAGAGTTGGGAGACTCCATGCACATTAGATGGTGGGTTCCTCCCATGGAAATCGACGGTTTCAGCTGACATTGATGTGTGTAAATTGGGAATATTAGAAAGTTGCATCATGTTTCATTATACAACGATCAAGCTTCATTTAACCTGTAGGATACCAGCGCCATACAGCTACAGCGTTCTGATCGGGCGAGCACAAGAGCTGCACCCGCCCGATTAGCTGCAGTTGTCCGGCAGTCACTGATAGCCGGACCTGTGCTGTATGCGCTTGCATCGGGTGAAAACACAGATGTCGGCGCATTAACCGTTTTGTCGCGGTCAGCGCTGCCAGGTGCGGTGTTCCATCGGGTCCCCGCGCTGCTGTGACAGGGACCAGATGGCAGGGAAGGCAGCCCGAAGCCTTCCTTTGGCATCGTGGCTGCCTTCCGTGAGAGCCTGTGAGATCCAGCCCCCTGGATCACACAAGCAGGAAGCTGTAAGTGTATTACAGTAAGTGCAGAGAAGTATTGTAATGCATTGTAAAGTGGATCAGACCCCCAAAAGTTGAAGTCCCAGAGTGGGACAAAAAATAAAGTGAAAAAGAAGTTTAAAAAAATGTTTTACAATAAAAATTAAAAGTTTCAAGTAAAAAAAAAAAGTCCTTTTCCCAAAATAAAGTAAAACATATTAATTATCGCCATGTCCGTATCGACCGGCTCTATAAAAATATCACATGATCCACCCCGTCAGGTGAACTCCGTGAAAAGAATAAATAAATAAAAACAGTGTAAAAAAAGCCATTTTCTGGTCACCTTGCCTCACAAAAGGTGTAATTTTAAGTGATCTAAAAGTCTTATGTATCCCAAAATGGTACCAATCAAACCAATAAATAAATACGCCAAAACACCAATTTTTTTCACCTTGCCTCCCAAAAAGTGTAATACCAAGGGATCAAAAAGTCTTATGTACCCCAGGATGGTACCAATCAAAACTGATCCCGCAAAAAATGAGCCCCCACATAAGACAATCACTTAAAAAATAAAAACCAATGGCACCCATAAACCTATCAATCAAAATCTGCACTGCAAAAGCCATATGGCGCTCCTTCCTTTCTGAATCCTGCCATGTGCCCCAACAGCAGTTTACCACCACATATGGGGTGTTGCTGTATTCAAGAGAAAATGGGTAACAAATTAGGGGGTGTTTTTTCTCCTGTTACCCCTTGCAAAAGTGAAAAATTTGGGGCTAAAGCAACATTTTATTGGAAGAGACGAAACTTAATTTTTGCAGCCAAGTGTTTCCAAATTCCGTAAAACGCTTAGGGGTCAAAGTGCTCAGTACCCCCCTTAATATATTTTTTTAAGGGGTGTCGTTTCCAAAATGGGGTCACTTTTTGAGAGTTTCCACTGTACGTCAGGGTCTCTTTAAATGCAAAATGGTGCCTAAAAACCTTGAAATCTGCCTCCAAAATCCATATGGCGCTCCTATCCTTCTGACCACTGCCACGTGCCCATAGAGCAGTTTACCACCACATATGGGGTATTAACATAAAAAATCTACCAAAAAAGGGAAATTTTGAAATTTCACCTCCATTGTCCTTTAATTCTTGTGGAACACCTCAAGGGTTAACAAAGTTTGTAACATCAGTTTTTAATTATTTTAGGGGTGTAGTTTCTAAAATGGGGTCATTTATGGGTGGTTTACATTATGTAAGACCCTCAAAATCGCTTTATAACTGAATTGGTGCTTAAAAAAAAATGTGTTGAAAATTTGAAAAATAGCTTCTAAACTTCTAAGCCTTCTAACGCCCTAAAAAAATAAAATGACATTTACAAAATTATGCCAACATAAAGCAGACATATGGGGAATATTAATTGATAACCATTTTATGAGGCATTACTATCTGTCTTAAAAGTAGAGAAATTCAAATTTAGAAAATTGTGAATTTTTCAAAATTTTTGGTAAATTGTGGATTACTTTATAAATAAAGGTGAAATATATCGACTCAAATTTACCACTGTCATAAAGTACAATGTGTCATGAGAAAACATTCTCAGAATGGCTTGAATAAGTAAAAGCGGTCCAAAGTTATTACCACATAAAATGACACATGTCAGATTTGCAAAAATCGGCCTGGGATTTAAGGTGAAAAGTGGCTTTGTGCTGAAAGGGTTAATTGAAACGATAAAACTTATTTCATATGTTACACAAAGCAATGCTAAAATAGGCTGTAGTGGTAGTTTGTATAACATCCGGTCTGTATGATTTAATCGAGGTTTTACTAATAATAATGTGTATGATAAGAACGTTATGGTGTGGGTTATGCTGGTGCAATATAAAGATGATTATTGTGAACAGGCTTGGAGAAGTTTCTAGCTGAAGTATTTGCCTACTTCTAAATGCCTTTGGTCTCGTGACAGCCATGATCGCTATTTATGAAAGCCTATTACAGATAGGGCATTAGCAAGAAAAATGTATTTTGCCACTTTAAAGAAATGGCCTGAAACTCTTTTCAGTCGATTGTTTAGATTGTGGATTTAAGTGGTATGCCGGTGCTTTAGCTCCCATTACCAGCGAGAAGAGTTGCCCTCAATAGGTGGTCAGAGTTTGAAAGCATCGCGCTATATGAAGTCATATAGGCCAGGTTGGCAGCGTATCAGGGAGTTAAATGACATTTTATAGAGTTGCAGCTGTGTAAACTCTGAGGCCATTCTACACAGGAGTGCTTCTTGATGTAAACACTGATAAGGATATAATGTATTAACCAAGCTTTGGGAATCCTCGCTGCTATTATATCAGAATAAAAGAACATTTTAAGTACACTAACAAACTTAGGGAGGTAATCTTGTAATGGCTGATGGCATGGCCTACTGAAGTATTCTCTTTCTGATACTAATCCAAGATACATAGGAAAAGTGAGTAAACGGGCGACATGAGGGTAGGAAATAAGGTAGTAAATGCTTTATTGCGAGCTTATTAAAGTCGAAACTCGGCACTAGTTAGTGGACAAAATGAACTCATTAAATTGGCTTTAAACTTTTTCCTAGAACATCTAGAACTTTGAATCTGTAATGTTGTGTTTGTGTGGGCTTTCTCCCGCACTTTTGAATCAGGGGGTTTTACAGGATTTTAATATGGCCATGAGTATCTGATCAGCAGGGGTCTGAGACCACCCCCTCCCCTCGATGATCAGCTATTTTGGGTTAGTTCACTTCAGTAGGAGCAGAACTGCAGTAAGGTTACTTTCACACTTGCAACAGCAGGTTCCGGCAGGGGCACAGCCTGCCGGATCCGTGCTTACGCTATCCCACCGTGCCGCCGGAAGTCCCCTCCGGCGCCATTCACTATAATGGGGGCGGGCTGAAGGTCCAGCCGCAGCACGCCAAACAAGCTGAGAAGCGGCCGGACAAAAAGCGGAGCGGACTTCCGGAGGCATGGTGGGCTAGCATTAGAGCGTATCTGGTAGGCTGTTCTCCTGCTGCTGCAAGTGTGAAAGTAGCCTAATAAGCTCTGTCCACAGCACAATAGACAGAGCTCCTCTGAAACAGCTGATCGGCAGGGGTACAGGGTATTGGGTCTCTGCTAATCATATATTGATGGTCTATCCTGATCCTTTCATTCTCAGGGAAATGAGCTACCACCAGTGGTGTTTGGCAGGGGCTTTCTTCCCTGCACAGTACACATGCCTGTTCAGGCCAAGCTTGCATGTGTATGGAGGGTATGGGAGGCTGGCAGCCAAGTAAGCATTCGTCTGATTATCTAATTTAGGATGAGCCTTACAGAGCAGTTCTCCATTTTGGCTAATTGAGAGATTTCATACATGGGAAGACCCCCCTCTTGGTGGGGCATATGGACAGGGTTTGTTTTTATGAGAAAACTTCTTTAACCCACTAAGGATGTGGTCCATTTGGAATTCAGTGGGCAGTGCTTGTTTTTTCTTCATATTTCCAAACCTTTAATTTCTTTTTTTTCTTTTTTCCCCTTTGACGGCTTGTTCTTTAGCGGGACAAGTTGCATTTTTTAATGCCACCATTTTGGGTTACATTTAAGGCTAGGACAATTACAAAGATACAAAAATTAAGTGGGGGAATTTATTAAGACCGGTGTTTTATTCGCCGATTTAATAGCCCCTATATCTGGCAGTGGATCCGTCGAAGTTATGAAGAGGTGTTGGCCTCTACATAACTTTGGCGCATCCAGCGCCAGTCTAAATGTAGGCCAGTTTCCTTGCTGGCTTAAAGTTAGACCATTTTCTAAGCCTAAAACAGACATAGAAAATTATAAATGAGACGCCCACACAATGCCCACTTTTTTAGACCTGGAGTGAGCAGGGAAAAGTCACAGATTGTGGCACAACGTATTTCTGGATCATAAATTACCCCCCTATATGTTATTTTATATTTATTTTTTCTCACAATAAAAATGCAATACTAAATGCAAATTCTAGACACTACAAATGTGCCAGATTTACAGTACCTGGTAGAGGCTGGTACTGAATGATAATTCTCGTGCACCAGAATTTTACCACCTTCGTGCATGAAACTGGTGCATGTTTTGGTACATTTAAAGCCATGTCCCCTCTGTCCCTAAGCTACACCCCTTACTGCCCCCCTTGTCAGGCAGGGCAGAAATAAATGTAGAGTATGGCCTTGGTGCCGGAATTCTAGCTTAGTTTGATCCAGAATTGTAGTTCATTTCCCATAGTAAATCTGCCCTCTATTTTTGAAAATCGTTTGTTTTTGTGTTTGCTGCATTCAAAGACCCACAACATTTTTACTTTTCTATCCACAGAGCTGCATGAGGGCTTTGTTTTTGTGTTTATTTCAGCATGTTCACCATATAACAAAAATAATGTGATAATTTTTTTTATAGGTTGTCACATATGTAGATGCCAATTATATATTTTTGTTTTTATTTTTTACATTTTTTGTTCAAATAAAGTTATTTGTCTGAAAAAACAGGTAATATTGGAAGGAGAGGGAAACCTGCCTACAGATTCCATGATTGATTATGTCGGACTTTTGCACTTGGCTCAACTGTAACTTGGCTTGTCTCTAAACTTTAGGCCTCTTTCACACGAGCATGTCCGGATGCGTTGCAGATGCGTTCAGTGAAAATTGTGCGTTTTCGCAGGCAAAGCCATTCAGTTTTGCCTGTGATTGCGTTCAGTTGTTCTGTTTTTATCGCGCGGGTGCAATGCGTTTTGATGCGTTTTTCACGCGCGTGATAAAAAACTGAAGGTTTACAAACAACATCTCCTAGCAACCATCAGTGAAAAACGCATCGCACCCGCACTTGCTTGCAGATGCAATGCGTTTTTCACGCAGCCCTATTCCCTTCTATGGCGCCATAGCTGCGTGAAAAATGCAGAATATAGAACATGCTTTGCGCAATGCAGAGGTGATGTGTGAAAAACAACGCTCATGTACACGGACCCATTGAAATGAATGGGTCAGGATTCAGTGTGGGTGCTATGCTTTCACGTCACGCATTGCACCCGCGCAGAAAACTCGCCCGTGTGAAAGGGGCCTTAGAGCAGCACGGTCTCCTATTTTGTGTTTATTGAAAAAAGGACGTAAAAAAAAAAAAAAAGCAAATTTTTATCTTGTCCCTTTTCCACTGACCGACTGCATCCATACAATTGAATGGGTCAATTTTTAACGCCGTTTCTCAGAAAGGCATCAGTGGAAAAAAAAAGTCTGTTAAAAATGGACGGTCGATCGTGTGCATGTAGCCTAAGCCTCCGCTAAAATATTTGAGTGGCTTTCAGAAAGTACCATTATGGCGCATCACGTTAATACACAGATAAAGATTAGTAAAAATCTCTGTACAGTGGTGATGTTAGTGATATACAAGCAACAGGAAATTGTATTTTTAAAAACCTGTCCTTATGACAAAACGTTTTAAAATCTTATTCACGTCACATCTTGGACCTATGTTTGAAGGAATTGTCTAGGCCAGGCATCCTCAAACTGCGGCCCTCCAGCTGTTGTAAAACTACAACTCCCACAATTCCCTGCTGTAGGCTGATACCTGTAGGCTGTTCGGGCATACTGGGAGCTGTAGTTTTGCAACAGCTGATGGGCCGCAGTTTGAGGATGCCTGGTCTAGGCCCTGGAAAAATATTGGGGGTGGCCCGGCATGGTGTATGAGTTAAAGGAGAAAAAAACACTCACCTGTTTTAGTTATTCTGACTCCTGCAACGTATCTCCATCCTCAACACTTTTGGTCCCTGCCTGGTCAGAAATTTGTTGTATCGACAACCTGCATGTCACTGCTGCTGGCCAGTAAGTGGCCTCCACTGTCATGTGCCATGCCTGCACACATCACTGCTGAGGCCACTGATTGATGGAAGCAGTGATATGCAAGGAGTCTGCGCATCACATTTCTGGTCAGATGCATACTGTACTGGAAGCAGCTGGATGGAGACACGCCATGTCTGGCCAGCCACAATTTCTTTTCAAGGCCCAGGCAAACACCTTATTGTATATTCTAAAAACATAGAGGAAAGAATGTCATTGTGCCTTCCATTTAGCACCTATGTATAAGCGAATCCTTTGTTTCAATAAAATCTTGGGGTATTAACACCTGTTTTAATAAGGAATTATAAATGTACCACTTTAACATAAGCAGGCATAAATCATTACACCTGCATGCGTAACCCATTCACTTTGGTAGAAATTAAATAAGGTTCTGTCATGCATACTGGTTCTTTGGAGGACAGAATAGAGCAGTAGACTATACTAGCGTTAAAGGGTTCAAAAGTATACTCTTTTGGACTACATTTGGCCTGTTAAAGTCTATGGATAAGGCTACATGCACACGAAAGTTGTTTTTTGCTGTCCGCAAATCGGGATCCACAACATCCGCATGGTCCATCAGGTTTTTTTTTGGAGGATTCCTTTGTTTTCACAGATCCCTTGTAATAAATGCCTATCCTCGTCCGCAAATGAGAAAAAATTAGGACATGCATTACTTTTTTTGCTGAAGGGAAACACGGACAACGGACGCGGAACACAAACGGATGAACTGTCTGCATTTTTTGCTGACCGATTTAAATGAATGAGTTCCTGTCCTATCCGCAAAAAAAACTGAAACGGAAGCCGAGAAAAAGAACTGTGGTGTGCATGTAGCCTAAGCCAAAGAATACATTTGAGTAAGTTTATTTCATAATCAAACATACGCACTCGGCGTATAACACTTGTATATTTCTACATTACCTGCTGTAGCACACATCAATATGATGGACACCTTGCACTGTTAATAATGAATGACGTGTAACAACGATAGCAGGGAAGCGGGTATATACAGACCTATCATAAAGCTAAAATTTGTCATTGCAGTTTGACATGCCTCAGCACTTTTAAGAGTCTAAAGTATATGTTATATTGCCCAAGGCAGTGTGGGATTTGTGCTTTGTGGGAATATGATAACATGTCCAGTGCATACACATTGTAAAGATAAGGGGCTACTCGCCAGAAAATGGTTCTCCATTATTCAGTGGTATACTTCCTGGTCTTATGATGTCGTCTTTCAGATTGTGAACCTTTACCTGATATTTAAAATGTGCTATTTTATCCATTGCGATTGTGTCAAGTTTAGAAAACAATAAGCATTGCGACATTTTCCACCAAGTTTCCATAAGTACTTGTCCATCGGTTTCCATCTCTTTGATAGTTAGCATGCTGCTGTATTTCAAGGAAACTTGACAGAACATTGTGAAGCTGGCCATACCCATTAGATAGAAATCGGTTGATGGTTGAACATCAGTTGAACAATCAATCATCTGGTGAACGTTTGTTTCACAGACATGGCCATACACATTTTAGTCCATCTTGGCTGTTACAGTTGTTCCAACTGGCCACACATGTCCAATGAAACGGGGTGATGGATGAAAGATCTTTCTGGGAACATTCTTTCAAAGAAAGATCTTTCATTCACAAGCTATTTTTCTTTGAACAAAAGATTTCGTCTGACTGTCGGACAGAAGTATTAAACTAATATGTTTGGCCATCTTAAAATGGTTCTCTTGGAATTACTAATAAATAAATAAATAAAATTACTGAAAAATCTTAAATAATACTTTATTATAAATATATTCCCAAAAACCTTTCATTAGTTATAATGACTCATTTTGTCTAGGGAGCAGTCATCGGGGAAAATAAAATGGCCGCTGTCCTATTAGTACACGCAAAACCTGTCCTAATCACATAGAAGAACAAGTTACTGCAGAACACTGAGGTAAAGAGCTGCCTCATCCTCCTCTCTGCTCTACCTGTCGGGGATTATGATCCTAAATGCTGGTGATAAGTTTTTCAGCTGAATCTCTGTAGGAATGGACTTCATGAGGAGACAGCTGAAGTACAGAGAGGATGGAGGGTTGGGGTGTGGCTAATGCAGCACTTGTAATGAAATCAGCTACATTATCACAACCCCATATTACCACAGTCTGTCTTGTCTGTCCTCTGTTTACTTCAGTTGTCTCCTTATGAACTCCATTACTACACAGATTCAGCTGAAGATCTTATCAGCTGTATTCAGGGTCATAATCCTTGACAAGCAGAGCAGTTAGGAGGCTGAGACAGCTCTTTAGCTCAGTGTTCTAAAGTACCATATTTTTCGCTTTATAAAAGGCACCTGATCATAAGAAGCACCTAGGTTTTAGAGGAGGAAAGTAGGAGCAGAAGAACGAAAATAACTGAAGTGCTTGATTTGGCATTTAACTGAAGCGAACGGATCCTACAGACCCCATTGACTAATGCACGCACAGCTTTTGTCTCCGCTACTCCTGAACGCAAACCTAACATATCCCATTATAGTCAATGGGGTCCATAGGCTCCGTTCACTTCAGTTAAGTGCTGAATACGGCACTTCTGTTACTTGTGTTCTTCTGCTCCTATAACGGAGCAGAAGAACGGAAATGTGAAAGCAGCCTAATGAGCATCTGTTCGAGCGCTTATTAGCGATAATCTGCCCAAACATTGGTCAGTGTGAAGGGGCCTTAACACTATTTTTTGGATTCCCCAAGTAAGTCACAGATAATTTATCAAATACATTTTGTGAAAATGTCGATTGCATATTGTAAAATGTGTGCCGATTCCCAGTTGGTTTGGGACAGCAAGGTGAGTGGATAGTCACTCCTCTCAGTGGTTGAGCACATGGTAGGTGAATGGGGTGCCTGATCCTGAGCCTTTGGGGCATTTAATTATTTGCACAGATATGTGTGAATCGAATCAAGATGTTCTTTCTCACTGATTAATATTCTTGCCTGGCTTGCGATAGTGTCATGTTGAGATGTGTGTAACAATCACATGTGTAATCAAATGCAAATAGTTTCCCATGTACAGAAACTGAAGTCATTGTCAGTATCTCAACACTTCACGTCAACTCATCATCACTCTGGAATCCCTTAAGGGAAACCTACCGTTAAAGTGAGGAAGTTTACCCATTGTTGTTCATGCGAAAGATACAAGGAAATTGCTTGCGTTACTTCTGTGTAAATTAAGAAAAATGCAGTTTGCTGATCTCCTGCATCTGTACTAATACAAATCCTTCAAGAAGAGACCTGAGAGTCCCTCTCTACATTGAACAGTAATCTTTTGATTATTGGTGTTGCTTTCTTGCCTAAGATCCTGTGACACGAGTACACAGACCACTTGTTAATGCCAAAACACAGCCTGATTTTATCTCTAATGATGGAGCATGTAGATACCGATGTCTGAGCTATTTTCATCAAGCAATTCAGTCTATGCATCCCCCTGGCAACATGTCTGCGGAGTTTACAACTCGAAGCAGCATGTTGGCATCCGCTATGCAGTCTCCTCAAACAGCTGCTGTGCAGTTGAGATGTTTGAACATGCCACTGCACATGGCTTCCTTATGCAAATAGATCATGTTAAATTGCAAGGTACTGACTCTCCATCTTGCTCAGCACGTTGGGATGAGGAATAGAGATTCGTGTTTTGGTGATCCGTAGAAATGGAATACAATAGGAAATCTTACAGGAAATGACTGACTTTGATTCTGACCCCGGGCACTGCCATGCATCAGGGTTCCTTTTTAAACTACTACCCCTACGGCTATAGGGATTGCATGAGATTAGAAAAACGGATCTGTTTCATGAGAATGGGACTGAGCTGCAATACCAAGCTCAGCCCTTGGGGGAAGAGTGCCTCTGTTTCTAGTGAAAAGTGGGATGTTTTTTTTAACCTGATACAAATGCATTAGTAAAAATAAATAGGCAAAATGTTTAGGGGTCAGGTGGCAGATAGACTAATATGTGACTGCAGAACCAGGTTTTGTTTGCTTTTGTAACCATGAAGACACATAGATGTGCATGGGGGGTGTATACACAAAACGGTGGAATATGTTTAATCAAGACTGTTTTCAAAAGTGCTTCTTTTTTATTTTGGATTTTCTTGGAAATTCTTTGACTTTCTGTAAATTTGTATGTGTTTTTTTTTAATTTACTAGAAAACATCAATTATTCATCTTAATTGTCCAATTATAATTTAACAGTTTGCAACTGTCATGCATTATAAAAATCATTGAATGGAATTCATAGTATCAAAACAATATCAAAGGTAAAAAAATAATTTTTGGCTGTTAAGCATTAGATTAATATCGGCTCAACACGCCAATTTTGGCCGACTATCTTATGTGTATGCTGGTGTCCAAACGTGATTTCAGGGCAGACAAGCTGCTATCAGAGATGTCTGGCAGTAGCTTTCTTTCTTGTCCCGACACATTTGACTGAGCCACGCGTGCATATGTAATAGCAGTCAACTGAACGAGCATTCGACCAACTGCTATCTAAATTGTGGGGCCAGCTCAGATTTGGACTCGTACAGGTCTGCCTAGGAACTGTAGAAACAAACATTATGAAACTAAAATTTTTATGACCTGTTGCAAAACTTTTTTTTATATTTTTTGATACAAAAAGTGTTACGAAGGTGGGCATAGCCTTTAACCATCTTTTGGGCAGCATGTATGCAGCTGTCTATATAGAGAACTGCTTTGGAGGGTTTGCAATCTCCTTAGCAGAAATAGTGATAATAATACTATACTAAGATAATATTTCCGTATCATTCTCTAGGACAATTAATGCTCTAGTAAACCAATTATCAAACTACTTTTTTGCTGTTTTTTTACAGGAGTTGGCTGAAATGAAGCAAGTCTTACTTGGTCTTAAGAATAAGAGACCAGTGGAAGATTTCCTTCGCTCTAAAGAACATGTGAGGAATCGTGCAACTAAAGGGAAATCTTCATCACCAGAACCTGCATTTCAGGCCCGCCAGGACGAGAACATATTTATACCTCAACCAACTGTGTTTGTAAGTGTTTCATCTTTGCTTTAATGCTGCTTGTAGTTAATCGTAAACTGCCATTTGTTACATGTGACACTTTATAACGGCCATAAAGTTGTGGATTGAGAATTCTTTGTTTATCTGCAGTATTTTATGGCTTTATTTGAAGATTTTATACCCACTGTGCCTGACACTTTAGTTTGTTCATTTTGTCCTCGTTGTTCATCTTCTGTTAGTTACCTATAGTGTCTCACGTACTGATGGCTGCTAGCCGACATAGTGGAAGTAAATCATTTTCTAAGGTGAAGAGCATTTGGACTAATAGTAATTACTTGCCATAAACGTTACTGGACAATTTAATTTAAGCTGAGAGCGGTTGGAGAGCATGGACGTGTTCCCGTGAAAACGTAAATCAATGAAAAGAATCATAAGGCTTGAGCTGAGTCACTGAAAGTGTAAACTGACATACAAATACATAAGTAGGTCAATGTGCACTAGTCAATAAGTCTATTTTTCATGTTTTAGTTCAATGTCAGGAGATCTATGTAACAGGCCAAGGGCCAAAAAATATGACCCTTGGTGAAACATGACAAGAGCTGTGACCATCTGTGCCTGCATTTCTTAATCCAGCATCAGTTTTTGAAGGTCATCAACAGCAAAATAGATGGATATATATTCTAGGGTATCATAAGGAAGCCCGTGGTTAATGGTCCAGTGATTGCTTGATAAATGATAACGGCATTGACTTCAGCTGCATAAAAAGCAGACAGGCCATAAATGAGTGCACTATTGTAGTATCCCAGTAGATCATAGGGATAGGGTCTATGATTAAGGTAGCTTGCTGACACACATTACCCATTGTATGCCTTGGATCCATGTGTGGATAAATCTTAAGACGGGTTAAATAAAGAAGATATTGTTTTATGGGCTTTCCACTGGCATTTTCTATCTCTTTGGAGTACTCATCACCAGAAGAATAAAGGTCAGTTGGCTTAAAAAGGGAATCAAATGTTATAAATTCAGACAAACAATCTGGGTTCAATCAATGCCTGATTCTTATGCTTCTCTACTAAAGGCACCTGGGTGTTTGGCCACTTATTGATATGGTTTCAATGATCTAATCATAAGTTTTGTATTAGTTTGTTAAGTGATGTAGTCAATTGATTCTCAGTGTTTAAAGAAAAAACATATACCCTTTGTTATGCCTATTGCAACCCCTGAGGGGTGAGCATGATACTGGGATTCAAAAACAGCGGGAATTCTTGTCATGTACCGTCCCCTCAGGCCCTGCACTAGGTATAACACAGTTTTGCCTGTAGTGTTACTTTAGTATAATTTGGATTTTAGGTTAAAGACGTTTTCCAACACTTTTTAACTTATGAGCTATCCTCTTTATAGGTCATCAGTATCTGATTAGTGGGGGTCGAACCTGTGCCATCAGCTGTCTGAAAGCACCGCGGCCTTATCTCGGCTTACCAAGCACAGTGACGTACATTGTATAGCGGCTCGGTATCGCAGCTCAGTCCCATTCAGTTGAATGCGGCTAAGTTGCTCCTCGCCCATGTGACCAATAAATGTGAAGTCACTGGTCTAGGGAAAGCTGCAAGAAGGCTACGGCAGTCTCAGGAGCGCCAATGTCTTCTGAAACAAGTGATTGGCGGGCGTCCTGGGTGTCCGACTCCACCAATCAGATACCGATGACCTATCCAGGGGATAAGTCATCAGTAAAAAGTCTCGGAAACCTCTTTAACGATAAATTAACAATTTATGAAATTCATGAAATATGCATTATATAAAACAGCTCACGTCTGGTGAGCATCTTCATTACCTTTTCTATTCAAATGCACTAGCAGGTTCCTTGTACATAGAATTTCCAACATGTTTTGAGCAAAGCAATATTATGTAACTTACTAACACTTTATTCCTGGGACATGTAGCCAAACAAAATATTCCGACTGGCTTACAGAATCTTAGAAGTCAGTTCTCATATTATACCTACTGTTGGGCAATGCCAATGTTTACGGATTCCAAAAGTGCCTCATGTATGAAACTAGTTCTCTGGAAACTGAAAGGTTTTCTATTAGACATGATGGAAAGTAAAGTCAGAAGATCATAGTAGTACAAACAGGATGCAGTTATCATAAAGGGAAGCTTGTTATATAATTACATCTACCAAGCTACAGTCAGCTTCATATGTGTATGATTCTCTATTTTTCATTATTGCAGACAAAGAAAGAAGCTCCAGAATGGTACAAACGATGAGGAAGACAACACTGAAGCCTTTTATTTCTATTTTATTTAATCATGTGATAACTGTTATTTTTTTACTACTTTTTATTTAAAACTGTTAAGAACGCGAGTAATAAATACTATCACATTGTCATCATTTTGTGTGATATTTATTTGAATTTAAATGCTATTATGAGAGTATGTTTATTGTACCTGTATCCAACTGAAAGGACACAAGGGAGGTAGAGCTGTCAGTTAATGAGAACGCTCCCAATGCTGCTAATTGGGTAAGAACCAAACCAAAACAGCAATAAAGTAAGAAATCATGTGTGGGAACATAACTACCAAGCCGAACTACGAAGACCACACATGTAATACAAAAACCTTCTTTATTATGTCATATCAAAAGAGACATACAATACATAACTATACAAAGTAAAAATGAGAATGATGGCCCCACCGAGCTCTAGGTCCGTATATATCCTATTAGTTCATCATACTTTAAAATATATAGCAAGTAATGTTGAAAATTCAGAGGTGTGAACTGAATCGTTCATTAACACCAGTGCTGTATTGACTAAGAAATAGTATCAAAATCCAATCCCCAATACATCAGACAAACTGCAATTATAATAATCCGGATGGCCGTCCTAGTTGGAATAATACCGGAGGGCATTGGAAAAAAGAAAAAGGCTAGGAAAACACTGGAATAATGAGACATACAGACCAGGAGCCAGGAGGGGCAGAAAAACCCTGACATACATTTTGCCTCGCTACCCTCTGGGGGCGTGTCAATCTGAACTGTGTCCCTGCTATATATACCCTATAAATTACAGATTACCCCTCCTTCTGAACTATCAACAGACATTCATCTGTGATCATGCTGCACCATTTTCTATTTTCATAAGGTATTCCCCCTTGTTTACATGCCATTTTATGGACAGGGCCTCTATGGAAAGCACAAAAGACTTGGCAAACAAGGGAACATATAGAAAATCGTACATATGAAATATAGAAAATCGTGCTGAATTTCAACATCAGTAAGTGTCATATAATCATCTCACAAACACTTTGATCAACAGTAACCATAAAGTGGCCAACCCCTTTAATTGAAAATATATGCCTGCATCCACCTAAAAAAGCTGTTCTCATGCAAGCTCTGTCCCTAGAAATAGAGACACAGAAGACGACTCAAAGGAAATGGGGGGTGTCAGAGCTAGCTGAGCTCCTGAGCCTGATACTGTAAAATAATTGCTTCTACACAGCTTTGGAAGATTATAGGAGCCTCCTGTATGTGTGGAAGTGTAATTCCCCATTCCTTATCTGTTCTGTGAGCTTTGGACCTGAAAGGAAACATAGTGGGAGGTAAGAAAAAGGACGTCGCAGCAGTACAGTACTGGCAAATTTCACAGACAGATGACGCCCCCTGCTTCTGATTGAAATGCATCTAGTGTGCTGCTGAAACAAGGCAAAATATTGCTGACAAGACTTTAGCGAAGCCCCCCAAAAAAACCTGCTCCTTCACAGTACAAAGAAACACGGCCATTTTTTTTTATTTTTTTTAACTCAGGTAGACTTTAAACAAATATACTTCTCTGTATGTGTCCCAAGGTGTATGTAAATGGTTGAAAGACATGTATAGTGCTACTATCCTGCCCTGATCATGCCTCCACTAATAGAATAGGATCGACATTAAAGAGGACTTTGCTGAAACCATCAGCCCTTCTGAAAGCGCTCTGCACTTTCGGTTTCATCAGGTCTGCTCTGCTTTTCCAGCGTGTGCAGTACAGATCCCATATACTTTTTAAGCATCCGTACTCCACGTGCTGGAAAAAATGAACAGAGCAGATTAAACCCAATTGTGAAAAACACTCTCAGAAGTGCTGCACCATTGTGGTTTTAGCAAAGGTTTAGGTCCCCTTTAAATATCTAGCCTCTGCTGACCCTGTCCCATTTTACAGAGCAAATCTGAAAGGGGAATATAGAAAACAAGAAGTGTCAGCTTATTGTGCATGCTCCAGCGAACAATGTGAAAACTAAAATATTTCATTTTTTTATGTATGGATATTAAAAAAATACTATGCAAAAATAAATCTTGCCTTAAAGAGGTTGTGCAGTCTTCTTTAGTTGATGGCTTATTCTCAGGAAGTCATCAGTAGGCACAGCACTGCAGTAACCAGTTCTGTCCACTACAATGTTGACGGGGCAGCTGATCATCAGGCAGTATGCTGGACCCACTGCCAAACTGTTAGTGATGGCTTATCCTGAGGATAGGTCATCACTTAAAGGCTGGACGACCCCTTAAAATAATGTCATTTTCTGATTTTCCTTCTCAGTTGTTTATGTGTTTAATGTACCTTAGTCAGTCTTATTTCCAAATAATAGAGTATAGGATTACAACTTTGTTTTCTCAATGTTTCCGCCAATCTTTGCAGAAGGTGGTAGGCTACAAGAGGAAGTTCCACAGGAAGGGCTCTATTAATCTTCCCTTCCTTTCCACTTCCATTTGTGGAGTTACTTTTCTGAGTGAAGAACTCAGCAGACAATGTTATGACTAATATGGATTTCAGTACCTTTTTGTCTACATTTCAGAGTCTGCAGTGGAACCAGGAGTCATTTTTTAAAGTACCTTAAAGGTACCAGTCATACTCAAAAGATACTGCAATCTGTTTGGAAATGGAGAGAGTAGTTGTCGAGAATTGCACATAAGTCTCTTAAAAGGGTTGTCCAGGGGAAGAAAAGACTCAAAGTGGGCTAAAAAAAAAAGAGATACTCACCATGATTGATCCCCCCCAGTCTGGTTCCAGGTCCCCACTTGTCTCTATTTCCTCTTCGTCTCTTGGCATGCAGAAAGTACCTAGATAATGCCCACTTTGGCCAATGAGACCTGCCAAGCATTGCTTCAATTTCTGTATCCCATTGTCAGTCCTTTCTAAAGAAGTTTCAATGGAAAAGCACTTTTTGTGCATTTGAAATTCCTTGTTTGAATGTGTCTTATTCCAGCCATGAGCTGCCTTACACTTGTACTGCTAATTTGTACCTTTCTCACATTTGCCTTTGATAAACGAGTCTATGTTTACAGTTTGACCCTGTGCACTTTTAGCCTTTTCTAAGTTTTTTTTTTTTTTTTTGTGAACACAGACCGAGGGAATTCTTGAAATAAATAGAGCAGCAAAAACAAAAATGTATGTCTCCTTAGGCAGGTTTGCACAGTCAGGGTTTCTGATGCAGATTTTTGAAGTGGATTAAAAAAGAGGTGAGATAGTGTCTGTCTTTTACACTTGAGCTACATTTAGATGCTGCAAGGAGCAGCCAATTGTCAGGAAGAAAGAGTTCCTTCCTGACAATCAGCTGCCCGTTAAGTGGAGATGACCTCTGCATTTACATGAGGGATGGCTGCTTCTATCACTCATACGGCATCATTGTTCCTAGACAGCAGAGTACTGTTTATACAGCACAATCTGCCACCCAGGAATGAGGTGAGTGTTTAGTTCGTTCCTCGGGTGATATGTGGCATCTTTACACTGGTCGATTATTGGGAACGAGCGTTCATAATAATGGTCATTCTAGATAATCGGCTGAAACACGGGGCTGTGTAAATGCAGCTTTACTCTGACTTTATGAGCAACACCAGGTTTTGGCTTCAAAATCTACATCACAAAACCTGCCCTGAACCCAATAGAATATTAGAATGTTTCCGTTCACTGATGGCAAATAGAGGTCTTTTTTGGAATTCAAAAAAAATGTCATGTCCAGTAGATGGCACAGGGACTGGAGCTATGCCCATGCCATCAGCAGCAGGTGATTCACAGCAGACATGCTGAGGCAACAGTCAATGGTGACCTCGCATGTAAGACGTTTGACAGAGGGAGGATACATTGTTGTCATTTCCTATTTCCCTTATAAACATGTATAAAATACATTTTTCTCAAAATAGTGTAATAAAAAAGTACAACTAACCCTGCATAAAACAAGCCCCATACAGCTACAACACTGGTGGATCCTGTGTTATCTTTACAGAGGTGTCACTTGTCATTGTATTTCTGCCTGTAATGATAGCAAGATAGCTGTACAGAACATTACCTATTATTAGACCTAGTGGCCAGTGTAAAAACAGGGATTATATACATTTTTTCCAATATAAATAAAAAAAAATCTAAAAAAAAAATGTGTAACATAAAAATGCAATTTAAACAATAGGTCATTTTATGACGACAAATTCCTTTTAAACAAGAAAAAGTGAAGTTAAGCAGTAAATGGGGTATTCTCAAATGAAGTAGTATTAAAATAAGCATGCAATAAAAATATTGTGTTTTTTATGTATATTAAATTTTCTTCTTGGGTAGCAAGTAACCCCTCTTATGTTTATCCTTCTGGTCCACCTTCTCTTGCATTCACAGGTGGACTAACATACTCAGTAGCTTCCTTGCTCCCTTCCTTCCCCTCGGTGTCAATGTAGTATTCTTATAGTGAAGCTGCCCAGACACTTCTCATTCATTAGTTCCTGCTTCTAAATGTATAGAAATATGTAGCTCTAGCACTATCTCCCCCCCTCTCTCACTGCTAGTCTGGGAAACTGGCTGGCTACAAGACCAGTGTCGCCACATAGCCGTACCCTTAACCACTTGCCGACCGCCCATTGACTATAAACGTCCTTGGGCGGCCGGTTAATCCACGCTAATCGTGCAACTGCTGAGCAGGGGGCCCGCTGTCAGTGACAGCAGGGCACCTCAGGGAGAAGGCAGGGATGGTTCCTAAGTGTCCCTGCCTTCTAGATCACTGTATACACAGCGCTCAACGAGCACTGTGTATACAGATCAGGAAACGCTATGCCGCTTCCTGTCCCAGAGGTCATGTGATCGCTGGGGTCGGGTGAGTGCAGGAGCTGTCGGGTCTTCCACAGACCTCGATCAGCCCTGCACTGAAGCTGTATTATGCTGTACAGCCTCTCTGGGGGGGGGTGTATTTCCCCTGTAACTGGGGCCCAGTCAGCCCCAGTTACAGGAGAAATCAATAGTAAAAAAAAAAAATGAAGTTAAATGTCCCCCAGAGGTCTTGTATGACCTTATGGGGACACAAAGTGTAAACAAAAAAATTTAAGAAATAAAAAAATTGTGTTTTGAAAAAAATGTTTCACATAAAAAAAAAAGTCCCCCCAAATCCATTATTTAAAAAATAAAAGAAAATAATAAAATAGACATATTTGGTATCACCGTGTCCGCCAAGACCGGCTCTATAATAATATCATAGGATCTACCCCATCAGGTGAACGCCTTAAAAAAATTATAAATAAACATTGCTCCAAAACAAATTTTTTTTTTTTGTGAGCTCACCTTTTAAAAAACATAATGTTAATCAATCAAAAAGTATACCCCAAAATGGTAGCAATAAAAACGTCCTCATCCACACAAGACTATAGCCAGAAAAAAAAAAAAATATGGCTCTATCAAAATTGCAACACAAAAACATGATTTTTATTTTCTAAAAATGTTCTTATTATGTTAAAAGGAAATAAAAAATAGACATATTTGGTATAGCTGCATCTGTAACAATTGTCTATTAAAAAATATCACATGATCTACCCCATCAAGTGAACGGTGTTAAAAAAAAAAAAATTATGCCAAAACAGTTTTTTTTAGTCGCCTCACAAAAAACATAATATCAATCAATCAAAAAGTCGTATGTATGCCAAAATGTCACCTTGTCCCAAAAAAAAAAGCCCTCACACAAGACTATAGCCAGAAAGATGAAAAAATATATGGCTCTAAGAAAAGAGCAACACAAAAACATGAATTTTTTTTCTAAAAATGTTTTTATTGTGTAAAACGTAAAAATAAAAAAATTAACTAGACATATTTGGTATAGTTGCGTCCGTAATGACTGGATCTATAAAAATATCACATAATCTATCCCATCAAGTGAACGGTGTAAAAAATTTTAAAATTACACCAAACTTAACAGAAAATTCCATGTTAGAAAATCCAGATGCTGCTCCTTCCCTTCTGAGCCCTGGCGTATCCCCAAATAACAGTTTACGACCACAATTGAGGTGTTACTGTATTCAGGAGAAAGTGAGTAGCAAATTGGGGGGGGGGGGTATTCTCCTGTTATCTTTTGTGAAAAATAAAGTTTGGGCCTAAAGCACTATTTTCTTGTGGAAAAAAAAATATTCTATGAAACAGCTGCCGAGTGAAGTGCTCGCTACACCCCTTAAAAACTCTTTGGGTGGTGGTGTTTACAAAATGTGGTCACTTTTTGGGGGTTTTCACTGTGGGGATACCTCAGGGCTTCTTCAAATGCAACATGGTGCCCAAAGACCATTCCAGCAAAATCTGCCCTCCAAAAACCATATGGCGCTCCTTGCCTTCTGTGCCCTGTTGTGTGCCCAAACAGCGGTATACGACCACATATGGGGTGTTTCTGCAGAACCAAGGCAATAAATATTAAGTTTTGTTTTGTTGTTAACCCTTGATGTGTTCCAGGAAAAAAATTATTAAAATGGAAAATCTGCAAAAAAAAAGTGACATTTTGAAATTTCACCTCTATTTTTCTTTAATTCCTGTGGAATACCTAAAGGGTTAACAACATTTCTAAAACCAGTTTTGAATAGTTTGAGGGGTGTCGTTTCTAATATGGGGTCATTTATGGGTTGGTTCTATTATGTGAGCCCCACAAAGTGACTTCAGAACTGAACTGGTCCTTAAAAAGTGGGTTTTGGAAATTTTCTTAAAAACTTTTACAATTGCTTCTAAAATTCTAAACCTTCTAGCATCCTAAAAAAATAAAATTACATTTACAAAATGATACAAAGATGAAGTAGACATAGGGGGAATGTTAAGTAATATATATTTTATGAGGCATTACTTTCTGTTTTAAAAGCAGAGAAATTGACAATTTGAAAATTGCGAATTTTACAACATTTATAGTACGTTTGGGATTTTTTCATAAATAAAGGTGAAATATATTGACTCAAATTTATGACTATCATGAAGTACAATGTGTCACAAGAAAACAATTTCAGAATGGCTTGGATAAGTAAAAGTGTTCCAAAGTTATTACCAGGCCTGGTCAGGAAGGGGGTAAATGGCCCGTTCTGGAAGTGGTTAAAGGGTTGAAATGGCGAGATATTGAAACATTGCTGTACAATTTTTCTATTGCATGGAGAACAGCTCAGCAAGTGCAATAAAAAGAGCATTGTACAGATGTCCACAGTCCCCCAATGCTTCTCTACTAGGACTGGTAAAGCGGCCCTGATGGAGACACTACTCTCCTATTTCCTTCTTATCCATAAGGCATGCCCCATATGTCACAATAACACACAACAGATTATCAGGTGCACCCAGCCAGGTCTAAAGGCATACTTGTCCATAGAGATATGTTCCGATGTAAGGAGACAGAAAACAAGTTGGTTCTCAAGCAAGTTTGCAAGATGTGAGAAACGTTAATAGGGGTCCTCCAGCACTGTAAAGTTAAAGAGGGAGATTTAACAAACTGGTGTAAAGTAAAACTGGCTTAGTTGCCCACAGCAACCAATCAGCTTCCACCTTTCATTTTTCACAGCTCCTTTGGAAAATGAAAGTTGGAATCTAATTGGTTGCTATGGGCAACTAAGCCAGTTTTCCTTTATACCAGTTTGATAAATCTCCCCCAAAGGGTTATTCCCATCTCGACCTTTTGTGCCACAGATAGTAATAACCACAGTAAGCATCAACCAGAGGTGGACGGAGTTACGGAAATGGCCGAGCAGCCTGCGCTCTGCTGTTTCTGTATCTCCCATATCAGTGAATAGGAGTTCCACAAACAACATAACACAGAAAGCTACACTTAAACATATATTTAAGACTTTTAATTTTTCATAACAGTATATTAAAAAAAATCTTGCAGTTTTTCATTGGCCACTGAGCCTAATAATAGCCTGACAGTTCCTGTTCTGTAGACATCACTTTTCGGTAGTCATCTCATCATCACAGGCAGGAGGAGTACAATGAAAGGTGACACCTAAGTATAGATAACGCAGGATTCACCTTTCACAATAGGTGTTGTCACAGTTTTTGTATGGCTTCTGCACAGGTCACAAAGCATATCTAGAAAACGCTCCCATAGAAGTCAATGAACATCTCATGCCTATTTCTTCTGTGGCCCATGCGGCTGCTGTAAAGCATATTGGTAAATGCAGCAGGTCAGGCATGATGGCCACTGTAGTAATAATAATCATGTAGAAAAAAAATCTACAATCAAAAACAGATTAGTAAAAAATGAATCTGGTTTTAATTAGTAAAATGAATATGTGAAGTATTCCCTTTAAATCCAAATCCTTCTTCATATATCGGGTTAAAAACAATAGGTGCACATCCAGGTAAAAGTCCAATCCATGGATGTGCTATTTTTAAATGAAGCACTACATGGCACCCATTGAAATGAATAAATCTATAGATTTGAATGGAAGTGAACAGACTCCCTGTTTGTTTATCACCACCCTTGACCTAGTCTGGAGAGACAGAAAGTCCGGAAGAAATTAATCATCATCAAGGTGTTGTCTAAGAGTGGAAAAAAAAGTCTCTTCTCCAGGCTTGTGCCATGGCAGCTCTGCCCTATTCCAGTGAGTGATGGATACGGGTTTTAGATTTTCTGGACATGATGCTGTAATAAACAATCATAAATTATGTCTTTGTACTTTATTTCTCCTGTAGATTTTTAAATCCCTTCCATTCATGCACAAATTTATAAACTGCACCTAGAAAAGGTCATGCGATGTAGGAAGGATACATTTAATGGCCCAAAAAACTTCACTATGATTAGTCTTATATACTGTAAATTTATCTAAAAATCTAAGAATTTATCATATATCACCAGGGCAAAGAGGGGACTCAGGAACCCTCCATTGCTGGGATTAATGGTGGTCAGACCCCCCACAATGCAACTTTTATCTAACCTATGAATAGGGAATAAATACCTTTCTTGTAACAACCTCTTTGAAGCCTCCATGCCCGTTCTTGTATATATTATCTAAAAGGAATGATGATCCCATACAAGCATGACTAGGTTGTGACAGTCATGCTTGTATGACGAGTTCCCCCACCGGGTAACCAAGAGATGTTATATGTAGGCTATTTAACTACTTGGACACTGCAGCATTGTTGCAAACCACCAGAAACACTAAATAATGGCTCCATAATGACGCTAATATACAGGTTTTTCAGGACTTGGCTCCTAGTACCTTAACCAAACGCAGGCTGCTGAAGCCGCTAACAGAAGTGCTCAGAGCTCACAAGGTTTTAATACGCTGGCTTTTTCCATTCCGCCTAGCTACAATCAAAGATGGCCGCCAGATCACTATCCGAACGCTGGTGGATCTTCCAGAAGTTTGTGAGAAATTAGGCATTGAACCGGTGAAAATAATGCCCTGGCTCCCGGTCTTTCAAGAGGACTCTCTGCCCAGCCTACCCAAGACCTTGGACTGGAAAACGGTTCATAGGAATAAAACCCCTAAGGCGAAAAGAGCTCTCCAGGACTATGAAGACACATAAGGAAAACTCTGCAATACAATCTTGATTTCCTGGCATACGGGACACTGAGAGACCGGTCCCTGCTGGAATAACAGGGCCACAAGCAGAGATGATTATATCCTTCCTTGTGTACTTGTCAAGGTTTCCTGTACATCCCATTACCTAACATTTACAGCTTTCTTTTTACTTCTTATGTTAAAGAAAGGAGAGTGGGAAGAGGATATTTAATGGCTGATCTAGTTCTATATATTTAACTCTGTCTATATGTTTCTTGGCCTTCTCTAAAGGTCTCCTTCTCCATAAAGTTTAAAGTTAGCTCATTATAATGTACATTATATAAATTACGTAGCTGGGTGTGTGTACATATGTGCACATACATCAGTAATTTATGCTGGAAACACGTCTGGTGTTTTCTGCTGATAATGGATGTTCTCCCCCCCTCAGGTCGATGCATGTTCTCGTGGGCCTGTTTCCTCACCTGCTGGCTGGTGGGGAGGGGGTGCATGGGAGGAGTGCATGGACATTCTAGCAGGTACAATTTATGCCATTCAACAGTATCCAGAAGTTTTTTTTGTTTTATATAGTTTTACCAATATGCTCTGTAACGCGTGGTGAGACCTCCTTTCTCAGGTATTATGCTCGCGCCTTGATTCCTAATGGCTGAACTACAGGTTATTTCCCATAATGTTAATGGTCTCAATTTACCTCAAAAGCGCAGACAAGTGCTAAGTTTACTTTATAAACAGCAGGCGGACATAGTACTCCTACAGGAGACACATTTTTGCCATAACCACATTCCAAAACTTCCTGAATCTCCATATTCTCAATGGTACCATTCCACACATTCATCCGACTCAAGAGGGGTATCAATAGCAATAAAGAATTCTATTCCATTTAAATTGGTAAAGTCATATGTGGACACAGAAGGCAGACTTCTAATATTACAGGGGCTCCTATAGGATACTAAGATAACTGTAGCTAATTTATATGCACCCAATAAAAGGCAAATCCCCTGGATCATTTCAGCATTAAAAATACTAAAAGAATATAAAGAAGGAGTTGTGCTTCTAGGTGGAGATTTAAATGTGGCTTTGGAGTCCACTGTTGATTAACCCCCCCCCCCCAGCTCAATTTTCCTTTAAACAATGGAGAAGGTTGAGATTGGCTTTGGCGGACGCTTATCTAACAGATGTGTGGAGACTGACACACACCTCTGATAAAGTTTTTACATACTTTTCCTCGATACATGCTTCTTATCACTGTATAGACTACCTATTTCTTTCAGAATCACATGTACAGTCGGTGCACAAAGTAGACATAGGAGCAATAGTGATTTCTGATCACGCTCCAGTGAAGATGACCATTGCCTTAAAATGTCTCTCGTTAAGGACATGGTCCTGGAGATTAAATGATACACTATTGGAACCAGCTGTACATGTTGAAAAACTGGGAAGCAAATTGGAGGATTTTTTTTGCATCAATCTTGACAAGCAAGTATCTGTGCATATGGTTTGGGAGGCTCACAAAGCCATCATCAGAGGGGAACTAATAGCCTTGGGAACATACGTTAAAAAGCAACAAAAACACTAAACGCTTTAATGGCCCAAATTCAGAGGCTTGAAAAGATGCACAAACAACAAAAAACAGACACACAACTGAAAGACCTAACTATACTTCGACAACAAGTTAAGGACCTTCTTAATATTAGAGCTGCAAAATCCTTGCAACTACTCAAATACAAGCACTATGCCCATGGCAATAAAGGCAACAGGATAATGTCTCAGCTACTTAAAAAAAGAAGGGAAAAAATATTCATCTCAGCCATACATACAGTTGTGTTCAAAATTATTCAACCCCCAATGCTTTAAAGGGTTTTAGGGAATTTAGTGTACATTTGTAATTGTGTTCAGAATGAAATCTTACAAGGACCTTTTAAAGAACCAAATGCAACTAAAATGACATCAATTGTTTTTGTAATACAGTATTAAATGTTTTTTTTGTGATTTCTTCATTGACACAATTATTCAACCCCTTAAAGACGACCACTCTTAAGAACAGAGGTTCATTCAAGTGTTTTCGATCAGGTATTGAAAACACCGGTGGATGTCAAGGAGCAGCAATGAAGCATAATAAGCACCAATTAGGCAGATTTATAATGACTGTGATACTCAGCTCCTTCTAGACATTTACTGGTGTGTTTACAAACATGGTGAAGTCAAGAGAATGGTCCAGGAAGACAAGAGAAGAGGTGATTTCTCTTCACAGGAAGGGCAATGGCTATAAGAAGATTGCAAAGATCTTAAACATACCAAGAGACACCATAGGAAGCATCATTCGCAAATTCAAGGCAAAGGGCACTGTTGAAACGCTACCTGGTCGTGGCAGAAAGAAGATGCTGACTTCGACTGCTGTGCGCTACTTGAAGCGCAAAGTGGAGAAAAGTCCCCGTGTGACTGCTGAGGAACTGATAAAACATTTGTCAGATGCGGGTACTGAAGTTTCAGCTCAGACAATAAGGCGCACACTGCGTAATGAAGGCCTCCATGCCAGAACTCCCAGGCGCACCATCTTGCTGTCTCCAAAGAATAAGAAGAGTCGACTGCAGTATGCCAAAAGTCATGTGGACAAACCACTAAGTTTTGCCAGAACTCCCAGGCGCACCATCTAGCTGTCTCCAAAGAATAAGAAGAGTCGACTGCAGTATGCCAAAAGTCATGTGGACAAAAGTTTTGGGATAGTGTTCTGTGGACTGATGAAACAAAATTAGAACTGTTTGGGCCCATGGATCAACGCTATGTTTGGAGGAGGAAGAACAAGGCCTATGAAGTAAAGAACACCTTGCCTACTTTAAAGCATGGTGGGGGGTCAGTCATGCTTCGGGGCTGTTTTGCTTCTACAGGTACAGGGAAGCTTCAGCATGTGCAAGGTACCATGAATTATCTTCAGTACCAGGAGATATTGGATGAAAATGTGATGCAGTCCGTCACAAACCTGAGGCTTGGGAGACGTTGGACCTTTCAACAGGACAATGATCCCAAGCATACCTCCAAGTCCACTACAGCATGGTTGCAGATTAAAGGCTGGAACATTTTGAAGTGGCCATCGCAGTCACCAGACTTAAATCCGATTCAGAACCTCTGGTGGGACTTAAAGAAAGCAGTTGCAGTGCGCAAGCCTAAGAATGTGACTGAACTGGAGGCTTTTGCCCATGAAGAATGGTCGAAGATACCCGTAGATCGCTGCAAGACAGTTGTGTCAAGCTATGCTTCACGTTTAAAAGCAGTTATAACTGGAAAAGGATGTTGTACTAAGTACTAAGATTGAATGTCACTTGGGGGTTGAATAAAACTGATAATGATGTGAGCACAGAAAAGACATTTGAGGTTATTTCATTATAAATGTTATGTTATATTTGTCTGACTTACAAGTGCCTCTTTGATTTAATTGTAAACAAGATGACTGAAAAGATCAAAATCAATGTCAAACTGGCCAAAACACTCAATTTCAGCGGGGGTTGAATAATTTTGAACACAACTGTACCACCAGGTCCACCAGAGTCCCCACAACCCCCTTAATTGCCAAGGCATTTCAAGATTACTATACAAAATTATATAATATAACCAACAGCTCAGCCCCCACAGATGGAACATCCGAGCATAATCAGTCACTAATTTTTTCATTCCTAGACTCTATTAATCCCCTATCTACTGAATAAAAGAATTCCCTTCTACTCCCAATTACAGTTGAAGAACTTGAGAAAGTAATAAACTCCATTCCTCCAGGCCCAGGTGGTCTTTCAATCATATATTACAAATAATTTAGATCCCAACTTTTGCCCCACTTTCTTGAAGTTTTTTATTCTCTATTCCTTGGTTCATCTTTACCTGCACAGACATTGAGATCCCACATTACCATCCTACACAAAAAGGGTAAGGATCCAGAAGATTGTGGTCATCATAGAATTATTTCTCTCCTGAATTGTGACCTTAAATGGTGGTCTAAACTTCTTGCCCATCGAATAGCACCTTTTTCACCTACTTTAATAGATCCTGAACAGGTGGGGTTTGTATCACGGAGAGTAGGGAAACATAATGCCGGGAGAGTAACTCAAGCAATATTTGCAGCGAAAAATAAGAAGTTGCCTCTTCTCCAAATTGGAACACATGCCGAAAAGCCATTTGATAGGGTGCAGAGGGACTTCATGAGAAAAACGTTAAAGAAATTTGATTTCCCTTCTCAATTTATAGGTGCCATCTTTTCCTTATATTCCCAACCTTCTGCACAAGTGCTGATAAATGGTACACTGTCCGATCCTTTCCAAATCAAGAACGGAACACGTCAAGGATGCCCACTTTCCCCGTCACTCTTTATTTTATGTATGGCATAAAAATAAGACAAACAGTACAAATAAAGGGTCTCACGTTAGGGAAATTCACACATAAAACCGCAGCGTTGGCGCATGATTTATTATTTTTCGTTTCTAATCCAGCAGAATCTTTCCAAGAAATACTACGAATATTTGAAGAATATGGGAAAATATCTGATTTCAAAATCAATTACTCTAAATCAGAAGCCTTGAATGTATCAGTAAACCCCAAATCCCTCTCCACCATAAAAGCCTCTTCCACATTTAAGTGGCCTACATCCACTATTCAGTACTTAGGCTTAAAGTTATCATCAGATCCTACACGCCTTTTTAATCTAAATTATAAGCCACTGCTACAAAAAATACAGACGTATCTGAGCACCTTGCAGATTCCATATATGTCCTGGTTTGGCAGGAAGAATCTTCTGTCCACTTATGTCCTCCCCAAAATTTTATATATTTTACAATCTCTTCCAATAAAAATACACAGCAAGTTCTTTGCGAACTTCAGAAAACTGTTAGCTGCCTTTTTATGGAAAAGCGAAAGACAAAGACTGGCCTATTCTTACCTAACACAAAGGAAGGGAAAAGGAGGAATCTCTATGTCTGACATAACATTATACTACAGGTCCATACATCTATCCAGATGGTTCTGTTAGCAAATAATAACTTAGTTACACCCTATTTAGATATTGAAAGACATTTGATGGGTCCACAGTTACATAACTGTCTTTGGTTGAATGCACTACTGGTACAAGCTAATAACACATTAAATGACATGACAAGAGGAATGATACAAGTGTGCAGTGAAAACTCACTCCTTCCCCAATCAAATAAAGAGCGTTCTAAACTAGCTCCTTTGTCAGTTTTACCCAGCTTTATGAATCAAAAATGGAATCCAGAGGGTAGTTGGTGGCTGACTCTAAAGGAAATAAAGATATCTTCAATGTTGAATAACAAAGACCCCCCTTCCCTATCTGAGTTATACAATATTTATAACCTAGGTACACCTCTCTTCTTACACAACTCGGTCTTCACAAATACTTATCAGAAGGTGAAGACTACCATTCCCTTACCACTCACCGATCCCACATGGTTGGAGAACCCAACATTGCTTCCCACACCTCCTAAGAAAATGATCTATCTAATATAGAAAAATGTGTTAGGTAACCGAGCACCCTCTAAGCCTTATTATGTTTTACAATGGGAAAAATAATTGGGTAGATTGTTTTCGGAAAAAGATACTCAATATATTTTGGCACATAAATGTGGGTTTTCCAGGTGTGTAAGACTTCAAGAAAACTCCTTTAAGGTAGTTACGAGATGGTATAAAACGCCTGATTTACTATACATGTTGGGTTTTGCGCCTGATGGTAGATGTTGGAAATGTGGGAGGGAAAAGGGCTCGATGTTACATATATGGTGGGCATGCCCTTTGATTCAGCAGTTTTGGAAGGAAGTGGAAAAAGATATAAACAGGATCTGTTCTTTGAGGGTGACATTGACCCCGGAGTTGGTTCTGCTATGCTTGCCCCAAACATCACTCAAACCATCTAAAGATAGTCTTCCTACACATACGCTGGCCGCAGCAGAACTCCTTATTGCTACGAAATGGAGAGATCCCTTGCCCCCATCTATAGAAATGTAGAAAAATAAAATACAACAAATTAACAGATTGGAGGAGCTTGCAGGCTGGGAAAACAAAAATAGACAACTTTATCTGAAAACATGGCAGCCATGGTTGAACACCTTGTCGAAGGTCGATTCAGACACAAGGTATTGTGGGATTTATTGTTTATTCCTATTTTAAGACATATGGCATCTCCTACTTGATAGGGTGTTAGAGGGGAATGTCTATAAGCCATTGGAGTCACCTGGGATGCGGGAGAGTCCCACTACGGGTTGAAACTATGGAGTTCTCTTTTATTTTGAACTTTATGACTGTATTATTATTCCTAGTGTTATGATCTATATTAAGGAACATACAAACCACATGATCAACATACATACTGTATATTAGTTAGTTGCGATATGTGAACATTTATTGGAAGACACTGATTATTTGCATGTAACATCTATGCTTTTATAAGAAGGGATTTGTAGTATGGAATGATGTTAAGTTCACGGAAAACTTCAATAAAAAGAGATTACGTTAAAAAAAAGAAAAATGCATCAAAACTGTACATGTGATTCCAGCCTTGAAGAATATGACTCCAAAAGGTGCCAACAGTAGAGTAGTGGAATGATGATGGACTCTCCACAGCCTGTGATTTTTAGACAGATTTTGGATGTAACATTATCATAAAGGAAAAGAGACCTAATGATATGTGAATGTTGCAAGCTCACTGCCTATTCCATCACAGTGTGCACTATTAATTTGTATAATTATGATTCTAGGACCACTTACAAACAATGTACTAAGAGCCGAACTACCACAGATCTGATATTTCTATCAGTTATTGTGAGCCAAAACCAGTAGTGAAGCCAGATCTGCATCTGTTCTTTGTTTTTGACCTGCTTGTTTTTCCACTGATGGAAATAACTGACCAAATAACTGAAGTGTGATTTTGGCCTTAAGGGTATATAGGACTACCAGATTTAATGCCTATAAACTCTCGTTACTGATCATATGGCAGTCTAATACTGCCTCTAAATGCCTGATGAACAACAAAAGCTGAAAGCAGGCTGAAAGATCTGGATTTGCCGGCGGCAGATCATGCTATCTAATAAAAATCTGCCGTGAGCACTCTGCTCTACTGCATGGGGATGAGCAATGGCATAGCGATCGATCCTCCCCATGTTGCAGAGTACATCGCTGCATGTAACAGCAACAGTGTCCTCTGCTACCTATCTGCCGATTACCCGGAGGGAGCGCTTCTCTCTCGACAATCACTAGAAGCCTCTGGGTGTCTAATATACCCTTTAGGTGTAAAGATACAAATGTACTCTGATAAGTTTGGCATAAAGTACACCAATGAAAACTCAAGGAAAACTGACTGCAAATATTACCCTCCTGATAGTTTGCTCCCCCATCCTCCATTGTTATTAAAGTTTCAGTCAAAATTATTTACATTTTCCTCTCTGGTAGATCCACCTACTGTTTTCTCCTGTGTCATAGGTATCTGAAGCCATAATGACTGCAGTGCATTCCACAGCTGCTGGAGGGGGCATGGCGGGGAGGATCTATAGAATGAGCATGAGGTGATTCCACAAATGCACAATTTGGTTCAAGTCTGGGGAATTAGAGGGCCAGGGTAGTACCTGGAAGTCTTGATCATGCTCTTCCCACCAAAGTCAGACATTTCTAGCTGACATGTCAATGGCTTGCTGGAAGATCCCAACCACCCCAATGAATAAAATCAGCATGTATGGCTGTACATGATCTGCAAGGATGGATTCCTACCCAAATCGGTTGAGAGTGCCTTCGATATAAATGAGTAGGCACAGAGAATGCCACAAAAACATTCCCCAGACCATAACGCTGCCACCACCAGTATGTGTTCTTCCAGCAATGGTAGAACAATGTTTGTTCTCTAATGTTTGTTGCCTGACATGTCAACATCTATCCAATATATGAAGAAGAAAACCCTTTGCCAATCAACAGAGGTCCAATTCCAATACTGCTGCAATAATTAGAGCTTTTTCAGCTGATGCAAGCTTGTTAGCAGAGATGCAGTGTCCATCCGTCTGCTACCTGGTTCATTTTGAAGGTGAGCTGCTCCACAGCATGTTGTCCACCCTTGAGCACCTTTGTAGCCAACATTCACCCCTTACATCAATGGCACGTAATGCTCTGCAGTTTCCACCTGACTTATTCACAATGGTGCCATTTGTCCACTCACAATACACTTTCACCACAGCAGCAGGAGAACAGTTAACAAACTGTTTCAGAAATACTGCCACCCTCGGCCTGAAAGCCAATAATGAGCCCTTTCTACAACTCCAAACAACCCCTTTTACTTATGACAGCAACAAGTTATATATATGCAGACAGCCTATCGCACACCTTTTATACCCACCAAGGCAGCTCACGACTTTCTTCATGAGCTACACAAAGCCAACAACGAAAGTAGAAAATGGTCATAATAATGTGACTCGACCGTGTATCGCTCTAGACAAATGAGAAGGGAATTGGAGAGTGGAGGACAGGGACGGTGCTATAATAAGGCAGACCAAGCGGTTGCCTTAGGGTACAGAGAGGGTGGGGGGCGGGTAGCACCGCCGGCCGCCCACCTCAGCCTGCGTGTGCCGTGCAGCCCCGGCCCTCACTCCCAGAGCAGCAACACGGTCACTGGGTCACTCAGGGTGTGTGTGACTGGCGAGTGGCTCCGCAGTGGGCAGCAGCAGGGACTGAAGCAGCTGTTGGTGACTGTGACTCACACAGCCAGCCCAGACGGACTGTCGACTGCATATCATGGTGCTATTTATTAGTGGAATTGCTGGGGCTGCATGTGAGCCACTAATTTCTATGCATTGGGAGGAAGACAGGATAAGGGATTAACAAAAGTTGACTGCAATGCGCTCCTGTGAGATGCAGGTTGATTGTTACATATGACAAGCTGCTACCCACCCACAGAAAGTGAACAGACCTGCAGATGGGTTAATAAAGAAGCTGAAAGGGGTAAAATACACTCTGTAGAGCAGCGTTTTTGCACTGTTAAAATAATGGTGTGCGTTACTTCATTTTTTTTTTATTTGTGGTATAACTCCTTTAAGTGGATTCTGTCAATAGGAAGTTCACCGTTAAATCAGGCACCATACCTTGTAGATAGGACTAGCTCAGTTGAATACAATTATACCTTTCACTTAGTGATCCATTGCTTTATTGTGGAGAAAAAAGTACTTTGCAAATTAGCAGTTAAGTGCACCGAGAGCTGCCCAAGCTACTATGTGCACCCTTGCTCCTCCTGCTTTCTCCGTCAGCCCCTCCCTCTCCATCCTGAGGGCCAGGTTCCTGCAGTCATCTCACTTTTGCTAAATTCACTATTTCCCATCACCACGATACAGTACACAAGCTTGGGAGGTCCTTTTATTCATAAGCTGCCTTCTACCATTGCTGATTGGCAGCTCTCTTCCTGTAGCAATTGGTGGATGAATATGAGGACTTGTGAGCTTGTCCTGGAGCTACTCAATAGCAATTTGAAAAGTAAGTGACCCACCATTTTAATCAGTGTACCTGTCACCTTTTGTGCTGTCCTTTTGTGTGGTGAATATTTCCTTTAAGGGGCTTTTATATGGGCATATAATTGGACAAATGCTTGTTCCCACTCAATGTCCCCTATAAAGGAAACCAGCGATCAGGAAAAACTTGTTTGACAGCTAATTGTGTCTTCTGTGAACATAAAAATTATCGCTGTTGTGCAGTGGCCAGGTTTGAGCTGGCCCCAAAGCTACACTGGTTCCCCTGGAAGGGATGTTTAGGCATTGTGCACCCCAATGGGAAATAAATCCAAAGAGCCAGCGCCTGCAGCAAACCAATGTGCCTCTTTACTGGAGGAACCCGGGCCAAATGGTCTGTGGCTCAGTTGTCCAGCTGGCTCCCAGGTCACAGGTCTGATGACCCAGGGTCTGTGCTTCAGTATCCCATCTCAACATCTTCTTCGGGTCTTTCATGCAGTCTGGCTGTCTCTCTTACTAAGCACTGGTCCCTATCTGCAGACCAAGAGAGTCTCTTCTGCTATACACTTGTCCCCATCTGCAGACTACTAGGGGATCTGGCTGCTCTCCTTATGTACAGTTGCTAACTGAAATAGAACCTTGTAATGGGATGGGTGGAGGGTCATATGACAAGGCAAATCACCTCCATGTGATGCCTCCTCCATTCAAACACACTGCACCTGCCCTAATCTCCCAACAAAACAAGTGAAGTTGGCATGTGCAGTGTGTTTAAATAGAGGAGGCATCCCATGAAGGTGGTTTGGCTGGTCACATGATGAGAAGAAGTGATCGCTAATGCCTGTACAGTATGGGGAGAAGTGATCGCTAATGCCATCTATCGTCCCCATACAGAATCATTGTTTGCCACCAGCAGAGTGTGTTTAGACGGCACAATCTGCTGCTCGCAAACTATTATTTAAGTGACCACACAAACGATCATATAACCCGATGAACAACCATTTTGCTTGTCCATCAGGTAATTGGTGGCACCTTTAGTCGGATTATCACTAACGGAAATTCCTATGAACACTTATTAGCGATGCTCGGCCAGTATAAAAGAGACCTTAGGACAAACCCTGTTCATATGCCCTATTAGGGCATATAACGTCATAGAGGATCTCCTGCTCAGGATCGCCCTCAGTGGGTCGGGACAGAGAGCCACTCTGGTGGTCCTCACTCCTCCATGCATTACATGGACAGTCATTCATTAGAATAGCCTGTATATGATGCTATATTTTTCCTGTCTGGCCAGAAGTGGCTTCTACCAGCAAAAAAAGGATGGTCATTGGGCATATACTGGGCCTTGGGTATATACTATATATGTAGTTTGATCAGTATACCTCACATACTCTGCAGTTTTCTGAAGCTGCTTAAAGGTAAGTCTACACGATTGTGAAGGGAGGAATTATAACTGTGTAAGTGAGCAGTGTTACCAAATTTATATTTTACTATTACTAAAGGTCCCTTTACTCAGGACGATATTACAGCAGATAGCCGGGAAGGAAGCATCTGCTGATCGCTGGTGGAGGAGACTGGTGCATTTCCATGCAAGCAATCTCCTCTTGAGTACGGGGATGGGCAATCACTTATGCCATCGCTCTTCCCCATGCAGACTGGTTGTCTGCCGATTTGCTGCCGGTAAACGGTCATTTTTGCGTGTATTCAGACTAAACCCAGCCCCCTCCTCCTACACCTTCTGGCTCACATGCACTAGCATCAGAGGGAGAAGAGGGAAGGGGAGAAGATATGGCTGCAGCCTGAGACAACATTGCACTGCTTTTCTATTGTATTTTTTATGGTCTGCAATTGTAATATCTGATGAAACAAGAGCAAATAACAAAGACACATAAGGAGATTATATTACTTTTTGTAGGTTGTTCTTTCTTTTGTGTTTAGATTCAGGGTTTAGTTCCCTTTTTAAATGCTGAGGAGTCAGGGCAAAAAGGTTCAAGCACATGTGATGTCACCATATCAGGTCCTTTATTCATCTAGGAAATACACACCTCAAGTGCTGTTTGCTCTCCTCCCTGAAATAAACACGCATACTCGGCCAATCTGAACGTCATGTTTATAGGGAAGTTGAAAGAGTATGTATTTGGCTCATAGCAACTATATCTACCCAAACAATTGAGGGCAGGAGCTGTGGAAAAGACCAGCCTTCCAGTAAAATGTGCTGTATTGTGAAGTAAGGACATTTCTTACATGTAGAGAATACTCTAAAGGGTGTATAAAACAACCTGGTTCTGCCGACAATTGTCGGGAAGGAAGCATTCCTTCCCGGCAATTGCCTGCTCGCTAGCAGAAGAGATCACTGCTCTTACATGCAGCGATCTCCTCCATCGCTATCGCTCTTCCTTATACTGAATCATTGTTTGCCGGCAGCTGAGCGTGATTAGACACCACAATCTGCTGCCGGCACACGATAATTTTAAACATGTTGAAAGATTTGGATTGCCCGATGATCGAGCATTTGCTCGTTCATTGGGTAATCAACGGCAGTATTAGGGTATTTTCACACTTACGTTGCTGGATTCCGGCAGGCAGTTCCGTCAATCTGTATTCGATCCGGCAATCTGTATTCAAACAGACAGCATTTGTAGACAGATCCGGATGCGGATCCGTCTCACAAATGCATTGCAATACTGGATCATTCTCTTTGGTTGTCATCCGGAAGAAGGATCCGGTATTTATTCTTTTCACATAAATGTCAGTGCGGTAATTTTAATGCCGGATCCGGCACTAATACATTTTAATGGAAATTAATGCGGATCCGGCATTCCAGCAAGTGTTCCGGAATTTTGGAGGGAGACAAAACTGCAGCAAGCTGCGGTATTTTCTCCGCCCAAAAATCGTACAATCGTACAGGATTTCTCTCCTTTCAGAATGCATTAGGATAAAACTGATCAGTTTTTTTCCGGTATTGAGCCTCTAGGACGGAACTCAATACTGGAAAAGTTTAATGCGAGTGTGAAAGTACCCTTACACTGCCAAATGATTGCCAATCTTCCCATCTAATACAGATTTTACACTGCCAGATGATTGCTAATCTGCCTGTCTAATATAGGCTTTATTTGTGGAAGAGGGTAATCTAGCTGGTATCACCTGTATGAAGCAATAAGCCTTAATGTATTAATCCACTCCCCCACAAGCACTCAAACAAGCGGATAAAGAAGAACAATGTTTACAAGCAGCAGGACATGTCTCGGAGAGCTTTGTTCTACAGCTCGTTCTTCACAGGCCTATCTAAACACACTGCCGATCATTGGCCTTCACAGTAAAAGACTTACTTTGCGTTTCAATAGGATATTCTAAAACCTCATTATCAAGGGTTACTATGGGTATTATAATGTACTGGTCACTAGGAGTCAACAAACTAGATATTCAGTCTCTAAACTGCCAATATAACCGACCAGCATGATGTGCTGATAATCTGTTCATCTATATTAAATATTTTTTTACTTTTACAGATATGACTCCTGAGAAGATCATGAACAACATGTGCTACTTTATAACTTTATTTTTCCCTTGTTGCTGCATAGTGACATCTTTAAAAGGCTATTACCATCTTGTATAGCGCTACTTTAGGCAATTTAGGGGCAGTATACATGACGAGAGGATCCCTTTAACATGTGTATGGTTTTGACAGGTGCTGAAGCAAGATATCATTTTCTGTCATACTTCATAATGTGCCACCCTCCTAACCTGCAACCAATACAGGGTAATGTATTACATGCAGCCATTTAAATGAATGGCTGTTTATGTAAAACGTGGACAGACCAGAGCAAGACTCTATGACATCCATATGCTCTAAGGACCCTTCACACGATGCAACTTTTCAGCCTACAAATCAATATGTATCTAATAGACATTTCCATCAGTGCAATAATCACCATATGCCACCATCTTCTAATGCAAAGTTGGTCATAGTAACATCTTAACTGTAAATGACAGGTGAGCTGTCTTTATATTTCCTGACGGCACAATAATGGTGATTTCTAGAGATGAGGGAAGTTTTGTAAAACTTGATTTGGCTTCTTCACCGAATTTTTTATAAAAATCCGCTTTGTGATGAATTACGTCGAGAAGCGCATTTCTTATTAAGTAGTGGGTGCAATCAGACGCCATGTTCATAGATGATCGCGACATCAAATTCGCTCACCACTAGTGATTTTATGTATAAACAGTCAATTTTGATCAACAGTATACAGTATCTTACAAAAGTGAGTACACCCCTCACATTTTTGCAAATATTTCATTATATCTTTTCATGGGACAACACTGAAGATCTGACACTTTGATACAATGTAACGTAGTCAGTGTACAGCTTGTACAACAGTGTAAATTTGGTGTGCCCTCAACATAACTCAACACACAGACATTAATGTCTAAACCGCTGGCAACAAAAGTGAGTACACCCCGAAGTGAAAATGGCCAAATTGTGCCCAATTAGCCATTTTCCCTCCCCAGTGTCATGTGACTCGTGTTACAAAGTCTCAGGTGTGTTAAATTTAGTGTTAGCACTCTCACACTCTCTCATACTGGTCAATGGAAGTTCAACATGGCACCTCATGGCAACAAACTCTCTGAGGATTTGAAAAAAAGAATTGTTGTTCCACATAAAGGTGACCTAGGCCTGTGATGGCTAACCTCCGGCACTCCAGCTGTGGTGAAACTACAACACCCAAGATGTGCTTGGCTGTTCTCAGAACTCCATAGAAATTAATGGAACATGCTGGGAGTCGTATTTTCACCACAGCTGGAGTGCCGGAGGTTAGCCATCACTGGCCTAGGCTATAAGAAGATTGAGAACACCCTAAAACTGAGCTGCAGCACAGTGGCCAAGACCATACAGTGGTTTAACAAGACAGGTTCCACTAGGAACAGGCCTCACCATGGTCGACCAAAGAAGTTGAGTGCACGTGCTTGGAGTCATATCCAGAGGTTGTCTTGTCAGCCTGTCAGTGCTTGGACCATACCCCTCACACTGCATCAAATTGGTGTGCATGGCTGTCGTCCCAGAAGAAAGCATCTTCTAAAGATGATGCAAATGAAATTCTGCAGTTTGCTGAAGACAAGCAGACTAAGGACATGTATTACTGGAACCATGTCCTGTGGTCTGATGAGACCAAGATAAACCTATTTGGTTCAGATGGCATCAAGCATGTGTCGCAGCAACCAGGTGAGGAGTACAAAGACCAGTGTGTCTTGCCTACAGTAGCATGGTGGTGAAGGGAGTGTCAAAGGTTGGGGCTGCATGAGTGCTGCTGGCTGTGGCAAGCTAAAGTTCATTTAGGAAACCATGAATGCCAACATGTACTGTGACATACTGAAGCAGAGCATGATCACCTCCCTTACGGAAACTGGGCCGCAGGGCAGTATTCTAACATGGTAACGACCCCAAACACTTCCAAGATGACCACTGCCTTACTAAAGTATCTGAGGGTAAAGGTGCTGGACTGGCCAAGCATGTCTCCAGACCTAAACCCTATTGGGCATCTGTGGGGCATCCTCAAACGGAAGGTGGAAGAATGCAAGGTCTCTAACATCCACCAGTATAGTAATGTCCTTATGGAGCAAGAGAAGAGGATTCCAGTGGCAACCTGTGAAGCCCTAGTGAACTGCATGCCCAAGAGAGTTAATGCAGCGCTGGAAAATAATAGTGGCCACAAAAAACATTGATGCTTTGAGCACAATTTGCCCATTTTCACTTGGGGGTATACACAGTTTTGTATCCAGCGGTTTAGACATTTATGTCTGTGTTTTGAGGGCACTGTTATACAAGCTGTACACTGACTGCTATATATTGTATCAAAGTGTCATATCTTCAGTGTTGTCCCAGGAAAATATATCATAAAAAAATGTGAGGGGTGTATTTACTTTTGTGAGATACTGTATATGGTAAAATTTTGTGCATTTTGATTTGAAAATGAATCCCTGTGATTTGATTGTCTCCATGTAAATGTGGCTTTAGTGCAATATCAGTGGTGGAACATGATAAAACTTTTTCCAGAGGCAAACCAGAGACAGGCTGAGAAGCCTCTGCATCGTACAGTCATCTGGTGTCATCAGTGTTCAGTAGAACACTGAATATGGAGTCTCCTTAGCAGCTCTCAGAAGCTTACTAAGGGGGAACTTACATATGGCTTTCTAATAAAAATTAATATATTGCCCTAATAAAGGGTATAACAAAACACTTAAACTCACTGTCCCTACATTACCAAGATGAAATGACAGCTATACTAACCAAAATAAAAACATATCATCTGTTCCTATAATTTATAGAGGGATGTTATGCATATTTAACCTAATCAGGGCACCTGGCATACAGGTACAAAACTAGCATACGTGGAAAGTAATGGAAAACTTTGAACTAACATACCACAGATTTATACAGACAGGGGTGGAAAAAAGAGAAATGCGTGTTCACCCTCCATTCATTTCCATTGGACTGCCGAAAATAGCCAAGCGCTGGCTCTGCTATCTCTGGCTGTGGCCATGCTCTCTCCATTAATTTCTATGGGACTTCCAAAAATAGCCAAGCATGCTCGTTCGGATACTTTTGAAACTGATATAGAAATTAATAGACAGCATGTAGTGCTTGCACGGTGTACTCCACTTTTGGGGGCCCATTCTGCAGATAGGTTCGGGTCTCAGGGGTAGAATCTGCACCTATCTGACTTTGAGGGCATATCCTTGTAGTGATATGTCATCAAAGTCTGAGATGACGACAACCACTTCAAGGATGGTATCACTCATAGGGTTTTGTGGCATTCTTTAGGGGTTTTGCCTTTTTTGTTGCATTTTTGATTGCAGGCACCCAGATATTGCACCGAAGTCTATGGGAAAAATGTAATGCAGGACAAACAGTCTTTTTTTTTAACCCATGAAGTACATTTTTTTCATCCGTGGCAATTTTTTTAGAGTGCAGCATGCTCTGGGTCTGGCATTTTTCCCTCATTGCCTGGTGATTATGTTCCATAGACTTCCATAGTTTTTTTTGCCTTGCTTGAAATAACATAACTGCCAGTATATGTTCTGTTTTAATGGTGTTTTTGCATGGTGGTTTTTGTACTTTATTTTGTATTTTCCCCATACTACTCTACGAAGTGACATTACAGAGGGTACATACATAACACAAGGCCATTAAAAAACACCAGGTGGAACAGCAAAGAATATAGACAAAAATGCCTAAAAAACGCTTAAAAAGGCTACAAAAACAATGATAGTCAAGCTTTTTCTGACAAAAATAAGGTTAACACTAGACTATGTGTGTCAGCACCCTTTAGAAGTCTACCTCTAAGTAAAAAGAGAAGGCTGTTAAGTGTACATTAAAAATGAAACCAATTCTTTTTTATATCTTACTTCCAGGTTAATAATATGTTTGCTGAAAAGAGCAGGCCCGAAGCCAGAGGCTGTACTACTAAGAGATGATAGCTCCTGACGATTTCTATCGGCGCAGTGTTGAAGACCTGACACAAGCCTCAGGAGTCTCCAGTGGCTTAAGTAGTGGCAACTATGCACCTGAAGATTGACCTGTATGGTGACCTAAGTTCACTATTTGAAGAAAATTCCAAACACAGCCACTTTTCTTTTCAGATAATGGTGGTCTGTCATTGGTCAGCTAAAGCAATCGTTCGTCGCTAAATTCCTCCCGACGAACAATCTTGTTAGTTGAAGTCGTCTGTTTTGATCAGCTTTACCCTCAGTTCACACTTGCGCGTTTTACAGCGCGTTCCTGTAAAACTCATGTTTCCCTATGGGCATGGTTCTCACCTGAGCGTTTTACAGCGCGTTTGAACGTGCTGTAAAACACCCTAAGCTCAAAGAAGTTCTTGAGCTTCTTTGGGGCGTTTTGTCGCGCGTTTGCACCCATAGACTTCAATGGGAACGCGCGTAAAACGCGCATTTAACACGCGTTAAAGTGTAGCTATGCCTTTTTCAATTGATCTCCAGAGTCACAAACGCGCGTATGACGCGCGTTTCCTATTTGCAAAAACGCGCTGTAATACGCGCGACAAAAACGCGCGTAAAACGCGCGTCTCAGAAACGCTCAGGTGTGAACCCAGGGTTAGACTACTGTGCACCGTTAGAAGTCATAATTCTAAATGACTATAGTATTCATTACATTTTGGGTAGTGTAAATAGCGTAAATGTAAATGAAGTGGGCAAGCAACTTACAGAGTGTGTATATATACTGGCACATTAGCCTGTAAATGAAATAGCCTTCCACACCTGTTAAAAGACAATTGTTTCTACTGTTGTCCTTGCAGTTTCTTACCACTTACCTGACCAATTAACTGCCTAGCAACTCCTATTAACAGTAGGTTCTGGCACCATTCCTTCTGTCTGCATATTGACCAGAGGGTTTATCAGTCTCTCTGTCTTGGATCATTTTAGAAACATCCCACTGAAAATGTAATGAGTACTAATGACCTATAGAATAAATGATGGCATTTGAGTGGCTTATATAATGCAGGCAATTCAAAAGAATGCATGGTATACACCGGACACCAAACCATATATAAAAACAAAAAACTTTGTAAGTTATTTTTGCTGTTTTAATTTAAAATTGGTTACTATTTTTATTAAATAATGCACAATTCATTGACATGAGGACATAAAAACAATCTTCTCTAGTACTACACCCCCTCATGTGCTGCTGACAATATGAAAACGGTATGGCAACGAAAGATCGTTCTAGCGATCGGTTAACCCCATACATTACAGTGATTGCTTCATTTAAAGGTAATAGCACTGCAAGCACTGATCAATATTCTATAGGGGCAGATTTTCTGTCCATGCCTATATAAAGGCAGATAATAGAATTTTTGTAGTGATGGCCGATCCAATCACTCCAAACAACCGATGCCCGAGATTCATTTTAATATAATCGCTTTGTTCCTCTTTTGGTTGTTGATTTTGTGAACACCGCGCCTCGTAGATCTTCTCTTCATTGGTGAACAATTTGCTGATTTCTGTTCTCGTACATCAATTCTTTAACGAGAAATGATAATTCAAGGGTTTGTATCAACAATTATTTACACAAGCGTTGTTTTCTCAGCAGTCTTTCGATCGCTCACATCGTTTACACGGGGGGTTATCGTGTGAAATGTGTCGGTTGTGTTCGAATCTTTGCAATTATCTGTTCCTATAAATGTGCCTTTAGAGTGAAGGCTCCAAACAAGTTTAATGACTTTTCAGTAATTCAGATTATCTTAACTAGAATCAGGCAGCTTAGCTTTATGTTGCTCTTTTGCCAGAAGCATTTACACTAATTGCTATTGTCTCGCATTAAATAGAAAACATCGTTCACCAAAGAAGTGACCGTCTCCCACTGTGATTCCGTCTTTGCAGTTAATGTAACAGGAATAAGTGGGAAAACTGGTGATATAGGGATGATACAAGCTCTTAAAGAGACGCTGTAGTATCGCACCTTTATAAATATCAAACATTGCATAGCTCTAGATCAGCCCCATGAGAATGGGAAATATTAATACAACTTGTTAAAAGGATCAACGGTCCAGGAAGCAACTTGTGATGACTCAATCCATTCAGATGTGGATGAGCTCTGTAGTGTGTCCCTGCTGCCTACACCTTATGAACTGTACTCATTTGGAAATTTTTGCTACTAAAACTATATCTATGTTATGTAATGTTTTCTTCCTTTATTACAAAACATCAGGTAGAGGTGATGTTTATGGCTATTTGTACTGTACCAATATTTTCAATGACTGAACCAAACGGATTTGTGCACATACAGCAGGACGGCTATATGTTTTTAAATTTAGTAAGAAACTGGATTATCCAGATGAAACCAGAAATGGTTAGGGTTTTTCTTTTTGTATCTCCTGGGTAACTGCCTTTAACCGTGTAAACTGATTTTCCATTAGTTTGCATCCCTAAGAAATTGCAGTTTGTGCAAACAATAGTGTGAGAGTGATTTGCACAACGTTTATAAATTTGTGCAAGTTGCAGAGATAGAGGAAAACTTAGGGGATTTCTACCCTTTAATTTTTTTCTTGTTTTTTGTTTTAGCTGAATAGGTCCAAATGTCTATGCTGGTCAACGATAAAATTCTATGTAGTGGATTTTGGAACTCTGTGGTTTTAGGATTAAGAAATGAATCACCACATAAATCTGGACATGGTTCTAAGACCTGAATATTTACTTTAACCCTGGGTTCACACCTGAGCTTTTTATAGCGCGTTCAAACGCGCTGTAAAACGCTCAACAGATTAAAACCAATGCATCCCTATGGGAGTGGTTCACACTTGAGCGTTTTACAGCGCGTTTGAACGCGCTGTAAAACGCCCAACGCATAAACAAGTACTTGAGCTTCTTTTGGGGCGTTTGACGCGCGTTTTGTGATTGACACCACAGTAGTCAATCACAAGAACGCGCGTTTTACGCGCGTTTCCTATTTGCAAAAACGCGCTGAAATACGCGCGACAAAAACGCGCGTAAAACGCGCGTTTTTAGAACGCTCAGGTCTGAACCCAGGGTAAAGGGGTTTTCCAGGACTTTAATATTGATGACATAGCCTTAAAGCCCCTTACACTGCCGAATGTTTGGGAAGATTATAGTTAATGGGTATGAACGCTTGTTAGCAATAATGTGTCGGCGTAAAGGTCCTGCTCAATGCCCGATGAACACTTGGGTCGTTGGTGCTGACCCCTAAATCATTGTTTGCCAGCAGCAGATTGTGCCGTCTAAACAGCAACTGCTGCCCACAAAGAATCATTCTGTATGGGGACGAGTAATGGCATTAGCAATTGCTCCTCCCTATACTGTGGAGGAGATCGCTGCATGTAAATGCAGTGGTCTCCTTCACTAATGAGCAGGCAGTTGTTGGGAAGAAATGCTTCTTTCCTGTCAATAATTAAAGGTAATTGAGCTTTCCAAAATTTTATATATCATAGCAACATATCAAAGATTTTGATCCTCGAGGCCTGAGTGCTAAGACCCTCACTGATCACTACAATGGGGAGAGGAGCACTCACATAGTGTGTTCTCTCTTCGCTGCATTAGATGGAATTAAGATGGGCCCAGTGCCTGACTAGGGTGCCTAGGGCCCCCCAGTAAAATTCCTTCTGGGGGCCTATTGTACAACTAAATGCAAAAATTATTAGCTCACATAGTAGCAGGCAGCAAAAAGATGCTCAAGATGCTCAAGGTGATTGATTATGGGCATTCCTGCAAACACTTTAAGAATGCAGGTCCCTGGGGAAACAGGATACTGGCTGGACTGCCTCTGTACCTAGAAGTCACTTTAACCACCCAAAGTATCTATAATAATAAACTGGGTAGTCTGTTAAATAATCGACTTAGTTTTTATATGGATATAGGTTGGCAGCCCACCTTTGTCTGGGACCCACCAGGGATTCATCTGTTCTACTGTGGCCAGTCCGAGCCTGGATGGGCCAATAGACTTTCCATTGAGCCTGTGTCCTGCAGTGAGGAGAGAGTGCACTATGCAAGCAAAGCTCTCTCCTCATTACAGCAATGTGTGGGTGCCTCAGCATTCGGACCCGCAATGATCAATAACCTTTGATATGTCACTATCATATATCAAATTTTTTTAGAAAGCTAAGTGACCCTTTAAAGTATTCATTTAAGACATAAGAAAAGAAACACGATTGACAGGGTATTTTACCCTCAAGTAGGTTGGAGCTTTAATTCTACAAAGCAGATGACCCCAAGGCAGAAAATGGAATCAGTCACAAAAATCACATACCATGACTCAGCATGGCTACTAATAGTAGTTCGCAGAAGAGATGAAGCCAGCGGCACTCACCAGTGTATGTAAAGGTTCAAAACTTTATTGTAGTCCAAAGGTACATCAGTTGGGCTTGGGGGCGGACGTACTATCCTCATAGTAGATAAGCGGCGACGGCCGTTTCGCGCAACAACTGCGCTTCGTCTGGCCTACAGCATGTCCGTGCGTGCGTGCGTGCACGCCAATTAAATAGTGCGCCGTCTCTCATACCTAAGTGGAGAGAGTCACGCCCCCTAGAACCGGACAATCATAAAATCCAATACATGCAGTGAGAGAAACAATGTTAGCTTAACTGGTTAACAACTAATTATGAGTATCCATTTAATAGAGTAAAGAATGAAGCATAGCAACATAGCATAAACTGAAACCGCTTATATATATATTTGCTCCAAGCGATCCATTTAGTAGGGGGGGGGGGGGGTTACAGGGACCCAGTCAAAACGTCCTAAAAGGAGATAAAAAATATATTTAACCCTAGTTGGTATGGAGCAGGGTGGGGAAAGGGGCACCCTTACATTCGCAAAAATATGTGCATCATTAATTGCCGATTTGCGCAATCGCGAATGTATCGGAGCACTTTATCTGCATATATAGCTATTGTAATGTTCTGCCATGCCAACCATTTTCTCCAGTCTCAGGAAACTTCTAGCAGCTTGAAAAATGTAGCAATAGCAACCCACGTCTGTATTGCGCGCGCATTATGCAAATATTACATTGCCGATTTTCGCAATCGAGAGAATAATTTCGAATTCTCGAATTTATGACGAATATTCGCCCAAATATTCGCAAAATATTGTGAATTCGAATATTGCCCCTGCCGCTTATCACTAGCTCCCTGAAATCTTGTGTCCAAAATGCTAATGCTCTGCAACGGTAGAAGGCCATTTAGAGGATCAGAAATGATGTATTCCATATGGATGCAGTGTTGGGAAAGGAAAAAGCAGGTGGCAGTCATAATAGAAGATACATAGTGTAGAAGACCATACTTTATTGAAGATAAAGTGATTAAGTCTTGTTAGATAATGAGACGGTAAAATGATATAGACCAGGTGTTAGGACACCAGTAGAAGCAGTGATGTTGATAAGCAAAATCATATGCTTTGTGGAAACCATATGCTCCAAAAGATTAGGGAGTCATTATATGGTGTCACTGCAGCAATGCTGTCATAACAGCTTAAGAGCACAACTCCATAACTGATGATGGGTGACTATAAAGGTGCTACCATGGCATGAGAAATTGGAAAACTAGGGTCTGACCTTTGGTAGTGAATGAGCCATTGTGTGAAGACTAATGTAAGATAGATTTTCTATATTCTAGTGAACTCTAAAGGGCAATCTCCTATGCACATCAGGATGCTTGCTTGGAAACTTGAATATTTTCTCCTTTATTATTTAATTAGAGATTTACAACTTAAGTAGCATATTTCTTTAACAGTCGTGTTTCAGCAAGTCCAATACAGAGAGCAGATATTTAGCAATCAAATCCTCACTGCAAGATGCCAACACCCTAAAGATATAACAGCTTGCCAAAAATGTAATTCAAGATTTATCAAATACCATTTGCCAACATTGATGTCATTCTCTAGCGTGCACGTTTACTCTTCAACAACCTGAGGGGTTGAGAAACAAAAAACTTAAAAGAAAAACCTAAATATGTGATTTCTTTCCAGAAACTAGGCCACAGTTTTATGTTCTGGCTCCAGATTTCACAAATTATTAACTTCAAAGAGTCAGTGATTTTCATTGTCATTATTAATTATAGATTTATACCTAACAATCTCTTGTAACATCGCAAAACGCCTTTACAGTTTGTGTGGTCATTTCCTTTCCATAAGTATATGCTTGCTAGTATCTATCCATTCTTATATCTGATGTGCATGTGAAATGAACTTAACCCTTATCCTTACCCTTTACTAACCTCATGTATATCACTGTAGAGTTGACCATACACATTAGATTAATGTCAGGTGAACCTCTTGATTTTGACAGGACCAGAAGACCATCTAATGTGATGGTGGTGTCACAACCTTTCCTAAACTGCAGATGACGGTGAAAAAAAATTAGGCTGTTTGTTTTCAAGGCGTATTTACATGTGCCAACTGTCAGGCCAATTGGAACGTTAGAGAGAAACCAAAAATCCCATAGATTATAGAATAGATACTCTGTCACATACAAATCAACAGCGAATGTCCGTATAAAGAAAGTGACTTTTTAAAATGACCTTTAATACACTACAAAAGGGTATCGGTACATATATACCACACATAAAGTGCTAGGAGACATACCATATTAATAATCCTTACAGGGGAGTCGAGACCCCCAGGTAGACAACCATAGTTACAGGACAGAGATGAGATTCAAGGGAATATAACATTTATAAATAGGGCAGGGGTAGACAAAAACTTACCCTAAAGAATGCCCTATAAACTCCTATGCCCAGGGCGGCCCCCTGATGGTGGAGGTTCCCTGTCCCCGAACCTAAAACCTATCCAGTCCCTGCTGAAACCCTAAAAAAGGAGGGAAAAATATTCAACCCCCTTCCCCTTCTTTGGATCTGCTGCCCAGAAAGGTAATTTTAAAAAGTCACTTTCTTTATACGGACATTCGCAATTGGAACGTTAGTACGAACACTCATTCTTAAAGGTTTAAAGGTGCCGGAGGTCACCGGAAAAACAAGCAAGATGCTTGACCATCAGGTGACATCATTGGTTATGTGGATACCTAAATCATTGCTTCTGGGCAGCTGATTGCGCTGTGTAAACAGGGATCTGCTGCCCAGAAACAATGACTCCGTATGAGGACCCAGAGGGCAGTAGGCATTGTTTGTCCCAATACACAAGGGGGACCCATGTTCTCCCATGTTGTTGTCAGGTCCAAATTGTCAGAAAGCAGGCAACAGAAGTAGGTGGGGCCAGCAATACTGTAGTGCAGAACAAAATACCTCATCAGCAGAACCAAAATACCATAGTGCAGCACAAAATACTGCTGCCCAGGCCACAGTATCAAACTGTATTATTGTCCTGAGAATGACAATACAGTTGAATTCAGGAGGGCACATGCGGGGTCATGGGCCGGCTGCATAAGTGACTCATGCTCTTACATGAATTAATGCTGAGAGCCCCAGATCTTTATGTATCTGGTTGGCAGCCATGAGGAGGGTTGGTCGACCCCATGGGTGTAGCTATAGGGGGTGCAGAGCTAGCAGTCGCTACCAGGCCCAGGAGCCTGAGGGGGCCCAAAGAACCTTGTGCCGCATAAGAAGACACACAAAGCACTGAGGGAAGGGGGCCCAAGATGAACTCTTGCACCAGGGCCCATAAGCCGTTAGCTACGCCCCTGGGTGACCCTCTTAGCATTGGCCCACTGGGAAATTTCCCTGTAGGGTCTATGGCCAGTCCGCCCATGAGCAATGAGCAGGTAGTAATTGGGAAGGAACAGACTCCACCCGAGGTGTTTAACAGCGGCTTATTCCCCTCCTCCACTTCAGAATACATGTATACTCGGCTAAGCAAAGTGTGCATGTGTATAAGGAGTCAGAGGAGATAGATACTGGCTGAACGAGTGTTTGGCTAACAGCTATAGAAAGCGTGCAGCCAGCTTAAAGGGGTTCTTTGGTTTTATAATGAAATCTCATTTAGGGTACTTTCACACTAGCGGTTTGGATTCCGTTTGTGAGATCCATTTCAGGGCTCTCACTAACGGTCCAAAACGGATCAGTTAAGCCCCAATGCATTCTGAATGGATAAGGATCCGTTCAGAATGCATCAGTTAGGCTCCGTTCCGCCTCTATTACGTTTTGGAGGCGGACACCAAAACGCAACTTGCAGCATTTTGGTGTCCATCTGAAGAGGCGGAGCCTAACAGATCATTTTTTTTTTACAATGTAAGTCAATGGGGACGGATCCGTTTTCAATGACACAATATGGTGCAATTGAAAACGGATCCGTTCCCCATTGACTTTCAATGTAATTCAAAACGGATCCGTTTTGGACTTTGTCATTTTTCTTTAAACCTAATGCAAACGGATCTGTTCTAAACGGATACAAACGTTTGCATTATAGGTGCGGATCCGTCTGTGCAAATAAACAGACGGATCCGCACCAACGCAAGTGTGAAAGTAGCCTTAGATGCCCTCAGTACTCCAAACTCTGCATATGTTTGCACCATATACCTATTTTTCCTGTCCTTTTAGCATCAATGAATATTGGCAGGATGTTTACATGCAGAACTTCCTGTTTTCATCAGCTTTCTGTTGGGTTTTCTAACCAAGCCCAGCAGGCTTTGTTCTGTAATGCTTCACAGGGCTTGCTCTGCCTTACTAACATGGAGAGGGTAGGTGACTACTGCAGAGGAACAGTGTTGCAGACAGGGCTATACATTTTCTTGCCTCATGAGCGCTCGTTTATTGGATAATTGGATCTTTCATGCAGTCACCTAATTTTTTGTTTGCCGCCAGCAGATCGTGCTACCTAAACAGCCTTCTGCTGCCGGCAAATAATGATTCTGTATGGGGACAAGTGATGGCATTAGTGATGCTGGAAGAGATCATTGCATGCATGTAAATACAGTTGTCTCCTTCACTGACAAGCAGGCGATCGTCGGGACGGAACTCTTTCTTCCCAACAATTGCCTGCTCAGTTCAGCAGTGTAAAGGGGCCTTCAGGCTGACCTGAGTAAATGCCTACCTGTTATTTCAGGTGAATTTTCTGAAAAATCGGTCATGTGTGTTTACATGAGAAATAATATTATAGCTGACCATTATATGATTTCTCTGCAGGCTACATAATTTTCAATATGTTTCCTATACACTTCACACATAAAGAAGAGAAGATCCTGCTCCTCTATATCCTCTGTATCAGCAGTATGAAGGACATTATACAATAGTAATGGGTAGTGTAGCTGTGAATCCAGCACCTGGGTGAGATAATGCTCACTAGAAGCTGTGTCTGTTCCTCTCTCATACTGCAACCTCTCTTCTGTGTAGCAGCTATAACCTGGCCCCTCATTGAAATGTGTCTGTCTCTTCACTGCATCTCTCAAGATGGATTGTTAAGCAATAAATAGAGTGTGAGTGTACACGGGAGGAGATGAGTCTGATAAGTGGAGAAAGAGGCATTTCTTGTAATAAGATATTAAACAGTTTCTTATCTTACCCATTTATTTCATACTGGACATTGCCATCTAACCATAGTACATTGACCCTTCTGCCTTTGATGCAGCTCTGCCAAATGACAGTATATTTCACTGTGCACCATATACCAATGAAGCTGTACTTTATAATTGGTGTAAAATCATCCCCATACTAGGGGTAAAGGAGACTGATTTTATGCGTGCTTGCTTACAAAACCAGGAATTTATCCACATACGGGGTTGTTATGCAAACAGGAAGGGTAAGCATTCATTTTAGGGACAAGGCTGAGCTTTTTATATGCTTATACTGAACAATAGTTGACAGTCCTTTCATTTTTAGTAAGTCCAGAATTTTTCCTAAGTCAATGATTACAGGCTGCACTATTCCAGATCAATGGATCTATTTTCATTTAATATTTAACTAGTCCTTTAAAGACTAAAATTTATGACAAGTTGATGTGTAAGCATACACTAACAAGGAATTACCCTGAGTTTCAAGTCTGACAGCCTAGTGACTGATCAGTTACACAAGCTTGATTTACGAACTTCACTTTTGTTAGGGTCTAAAGGAACTTATTGTCCCTTCATGGAACAAATACAGAAACGATCAGAAAGACTAGATAAAACAATATCTCGGGGGAGATAGATGCGGCTGCATAGGCTCTAGTAGGTTGGGGCCCACAACCTGAATTGTTAAAGAAAAAGAAAGAGGGAGTTCCATGCTGAAGCAGCATCTGTCAGCAGATTTGTACCTATGACACAGGCTGACCTGTTACATGTGCACTTGGCAGCTGAAGGCATCTGTGTTGGTCCCATGTTCACATTTGCCTGTATTGCTTAAAAAAATGATGTTTTGATATATGCAAATGAGCTTCTAGGAGCAACGGGGGCGTTAGCGTTATACCTAGAGGCTTTGCTCTCTCTGCAACTGCTGCACCCTCTACACTTTCATTGACAGGACCAGACAGTGAAAACGTCATCACGCCTGGCCCTGTCAATCAAAGTGGAGAGGGTACGGCAGTTGCAGAGAGAGCAGAGCCTCTAGGTATAACGGTAACGCTCCCGTTCCTTCTAGAGGCTCATCTGCATATATTAAAACATAATTTTTCTCAGCAATGCGGGCACATATGAACATGGAACCAACACAGGTGCATACGTTTTCACCCCCCTAAGAGTCAATACCTTGTGGAACCACCTTTTCCTGCAACTACAGGTGCAGGTCTCTTGAAGCATGTTTCTATCAGCTTATTCGTAACACTGCAATTTTCTACATTCCTTTAGGCTAAACTGCTCCAACTCCTTCAAGTTGGATGGGTTGTGGTATACAGCAGTCTACAAGTCATGCCACAGATTCTCAATCGCATTGAGGTCTGGAATTTGACTAGGCCATTCCAATGCATTTAACTGTTTGCCCTTAAACCACTCCAGTGAAGCTTTAGCAGTAGGTTTAAGGTCATTATTCTGCTAGAAGGTGAACTTCTGTCTCAGTCTCAAATATCTGCAGACTGAACAGATTTTCCTCAATATTTGCCTGTATTTACTGCCATCCATCTTTCCTTCAGTCCTGACCAATTTTCTGGCCTCTGCCGATGAAAAGCACCCCACAGGATCATGTTGCCATCACCATCCTTCACTATGGAAATGGTGCTCTCGGGGTGATGGGAAGTGTTAGTTTTGCAGTGCAAAGTGTTTACCATGGTTAGAGATAAGCGAGGTTTTGAAAAATTTGATTCGGCTGCTTCACCGAACTTCAACAAGAAATTTGATTCGTTACGAATTACTTTGTCACGAATGACGAATCACATTCCAATGTATGGAGTGGACTCAATGACGGGGAACGGAGATTGCGCCACCCCTGTCATTTAACCCCTCAGTTGCCGCGTTTAATGCTGATCATGACATCTGTGACTTACATTAAGCTGTTTATGGGTTAATCAGGGTTTAAAAAATAAATTATATTCACCTCATACACTTGCTTGTGGAGAGGTCGTACGCTCCTGTCTTTATTGAAGAAAACCTGCCAAAGGACCTGTGGTGGGCGCGATGATGTCACCACTTGATCACGCTGGACGTGCGTGATGATATCATCACTGATGTCACCCCATGCCCCCAGCGTGATCACGTGGTGAGGTCATGACGCTCGTCGCAAGACGTTTGGGAGATTTTCTTCAGTAAAGATGGGAGCGAACGGCCTCTCTGCGAGCAAGTGGATGAGGTGAGTATAATCTATTTATTTTCAGCCATCACTTTTGGAAAAATTGATTTGTTACCACAAATCATGAGGAAATTCAGCTTCCTGGTGAATCAAACGTTTCCTGAAATTCAGATCGAAGTCCACATTGGATACTTCGATTCGCTCAACATTACCCATGATGGCCAAAATGTTGCAAACTCCAATCCTGTTTTCAGATTTTTTTTCCTGTAAGTCATTTTTTTTTCTTCTCTCCACTGTTCTATGAAGCCCCACTCTGTGCACTGTCTAGCTAAGGCTTCTTTCACACTTGCAGTAGCCTTTTCCGGCAGGCTATTCCAGCGGGGGAACAGCTTGCCTGATCCATGCTACCACTAGCCCACCATGCCGCACCATGTGGTAGTTTTTGTCCGGCCACCTCTCAGCATGTTTGCCGTGCTGCAGCCAGACCTCTGTCCCGCCTCCATTATAGTAAATGGGACCGGAGCGGACTTCCAGCAGCACGGTGGACTAGCGGTAGCATGGATCCGGCAGGCTGTTCCCCCGCAAGTGTGAAAGTAGCCTAATAGAGGTCCTATGGACAAATACTTCAATTTCCACTACAGATCTTATGGAGCTCGTTCAGTGTTATCGCTGGTGTCTTTGTTTATGTCTTTGAGTAATGTCGTCATTGACCGGTCTGTAAAGTTTTGGTGGGTGGCTTTCTCTTGTGCCTTATGCTTTCAATTTTCTTATATTTAATACTGCTCCATGGGATGTTCAAAGTTTGGGATATTTTTTTGATTATTAAACCTTTATCTACACAACCTTGTCTTTGACCTCTTTGAATCCTTTTCTTTAGCTGTGGCCTTCTTGCTGCTTTCCCTAGGCCAGGGACGTCACGTTCATCGTTCACATGGCCTAGTAGCAACTCAGCCCCATTGAAGTGAATGAGACTAAGTGCAATACCAAGCACAGCCGCTTGGTAAGCTGCGAAAAGGCAGCAATGGTGCCTTCTTAAAACATCTGATCAGCGGGGGTCCCAGGTGTTGGACCCTCTCCGATCAGATACTGATGACCCATCCTGAGGTTAGGTCATCAGTATTAAAATCTCAGAAAACCCTTTTAACTTTTGGAAAGCTAGTATGGTGGCTCAGGAAGTCCCTAAACTTATGTCTATATCCTTGTAGAACAGCATCTGATGGAACATGGCACATTTTTTTTCTCTCCAAATGAAATTGGAGGCATATGAAGGTACAGTATGGGTGCATATTCTTCTACAGGGCCATACTACAGCACAATCCAGAAGTTGTACAGGGCAGTAATATGTGTGCCTGAGGGTCTAATGAGAATAAGCACGTGAAGCAGGACCTCCCTTTACACAATGTTTATGACATTAATAAGCTAGGAGTTATTTTACTGTATAGATTAACTTATAATGAAGCACTAGCGAGGTCGGAGTATGTAATAAAGTCTTTTCCTCTCTTCATTCTCATGGCCGTAGTCCATGTGGTATCACTTACACTGAATGAACTTATGAACAATTAAGTATCAATAACTAAGTATTCATATACAAAGTAAGTACAACACTACCACAGTCAGATGGAAAGTGTGCAAATGGCTGCATGTTTCTGCGCCTGGGCAAAGCAGAAAGTCCTACATGTTTATAGCTGTTTAATTATTCTGATTAAGTATGTTAATAAATGCAGGCTGCAATTAGGCTATTAATCAGTCGCATTGATCATAGATTTTTGACAGGTCCACTTGCATTTCTATCCAAAAACACTGTACTTGTAGGCCTATCCACTTCTTATACCTATAAAATTGGCACCACTGAGTGTGAGTGTGTCTGAAATAGAAAAACATACTTGCGCTAGGTCAATATGACCCTATGCACACAAGATGGATTTGGTATAGATTATTCTCATATTTTCAGTGCACAAACCCAAAACATGCACTGAGGAAAAAATATGTAAGATACCCTGCATATAGCAGAAATTTTTCTAGACTTGATATACATTTTTCAATTGATAAAGATACAAATGGCCTAATGGGAAGTAAATAATGTTTATGGAAATTAGATTACACAGCACTGGAGCTAGAGTTTTTACATGGTGAACTATGACGAACTATGTCACTGTACAGATTAAATACAGTTCTTAAAGGGGGTTTGTCAAAATAAATTCCTCGATAAATGGGGCCTCTCTGACCCAGGAAAAAGTGCAGCATCATCTTAAAAAGATTAAAATAGACAAATCACTGGGTCCAGATGGTGTATATCTCCAGATTGAGTAATGTAATAGACAAACCCTTTTTTCTGATATTTAAAGGAAATGTGTCCCCATTTTCTGATTGCAGATTTTTTTATTCTATTTCCTGAACTTGATTATGGGGGCGGTCATCTTGCCTGAGCTGTTCTTAACAGCATTAAGAAAACATTAAGAAAATTGCTTTACAGCACACACATGGTCCATAGACATAATGGACAGGAGGGGACCTCAGTGACTTCTATGGGAGAGTTTTCTAGGCATGATCTGTGACAAGTTCAGAGGTCATTGTACAAGGAAAGCACAGACAAGCTTTGACAATCACATATTATGAATTGTGGATCCTGTCTTATAGGGACACAGAGGCGATATCATTGCAGGCGAGATTAGAATGACAGATAAGCAGGTAACTGCAGTGAAGTGATTTGTACAGGCCAAGATGTGGCGCCTATTATTAGCCTTAGTGGCCAGTGAGAAAACTGCAGGTTTTAATGTTCTTTGTTTAAATATAGATATTGACATGGAAAATTAAAAATAACATCATCCAATTTTTTTTTTTAAATATGGTAAACATAAAAACGGGATTTAAACAATAGGTCATTTTCTGATGGCACAATCCCTTTAAGGACTCTACAACTACAGGGTTTGTTCCACAGAATTGGCACCTTTGGTGGACTGGCCATAGACGCTTCAGGGAAATTTCCCAGTGGGCCAATGCCTAGAGGCCCATCCGAGCCCTCCTCACGGCCTCAGGCTGGGTATATAACGATCTGATGCTGTAAGCATTAAATAATGCTAGGAGCATTACATAGTTATGCATCTGACCAACAGCCGCAGGTGTCCTCCTAAACTCAACAGCATCACTGTGTTCAGGACAGTGATAGACTTGAGTACTGTAGTGAAGGTCGTACTATTTTGTTGCTGCACTGTGCTATTTAGTTCTGCTGGGGTAGTGTTTTGTGCTGCACTACAGTATTGCTGGCTTTGTCTACTTTTGTTGTTCCCGCCTACTTTTTTGCCCCGCCTTCTGTGAATTTGGACCCACCTACAACATGGGGCCACTTCTAGGTTTTTTTACAGTGCCACTTTAAGTTCCCAGTCCGCCCATGATTGGCTCAAAAACAGAGCCCAGAAACTATAGACTGGTAAGTCTAATATCTGTCATGGGTAAACTGTTTGAGGGTTTTCTAAGATATGCTATCTTTCAGTGTCTCAATAAGTGTATAATGCTGTATTAGCACTGGTTTATGAAGGATCGGTCCTGTCAAACTAATTTAATCAGTTTCTATGTCGTATATCTGGACTTCTCCAATGCATCTGATACTGTACAACATAAAAGGTTAGTATATAAATGGGAATGCTCGTACTGGGAGAAAATGTCTGTATGTGGGTAAGTAACTGGCTGAGTAATAGAAAACAGAGAGTGGTAATTAACGGTACACACTCAGATTGGGCAACTGTCACTAGTGCGGTACCTGAGGGGTCAGTATTGGGCCCTATTCTCTTCAATATATTTAATAATGATCTTGTAGAAGGCCTGTACAGTAAAATATCTATTTTTGCAGATGACACTAAACTGTATAAAGTAATTAACACTGAAGAGGACAGTTTTCTGCTACAGAGGAATCTGGATAGATTGGAGGCTTGGGCAGAGAAATGGCAGATGAAGTTTAACACTGACAAATGTAAGGTTATGCACATGGGAAGGAATAATGCAAGTCACCCGTACATACTAAATGGTAAAACACTGGGTAACACTGACATGGAAAAGGATCTAGGAATTTTAGTGAACAGAAAACTAAGCTGTAGAAACCAGTGTCAGGCAGCTGCTGCCAAGGCTAATAAGATAATGGGTTGCATCAAAAGGGGCATAGATGCCCGTGATGAGAACATAGTCCTACCACTTTACAAATCACTAGTCAGACCACACATGGAGTACTGTGTACAGTTCTGGGCTCCTGTGAACAAGGCAGACATAGTAGAGCTGGAGAGGGTTCAGAAGAGGGCAACTAAAGTAATAACTGGAATGAGGCAACTACAGTACCCTGAAAGGTTATCAAAATTAGGGTTATTCACTTTAGAAAAAAGACAACTGAGGGGAGATCTAATAACTATGTATAAATATATCAGGGGTCAGTACAGAGATCTCTCCCATCATCTATTTATCCCCAGGACTGTCACTGTGAAGAGGGGGCATCCTCTGCGTCTGGAGGAAAGAAGGTTTGCACACAAACATAGAAGAGGATTCTTCACGGTAAGAGCAGTGAGACTATGGAACTCTCTGCCTGAGGAGGTGGTGATGGTGAGTACAATAAAAGAGTTCAAGTGGGGCCTGGATGTATTTTGCAGGCTAACAGGCTGAACTGGATAGACAGATTTCTTTTTTCAGCCTTATAAACTATGTTACTATGTTACTAAGTGCCGAGCCTCATCTTCTCGCACATGCACCGTGTCGCCTAGTCTCTGCGCTTTTTCAGTTGGGATTTGTGATGCTCTGGCCAGCCACGTAGGACTCTAATAAGCTCATTTACAAATCAAGGAAAAACATGCTTTTCCCAGGAATGGGATAACAGAAATCAGGGTGTGATCGACCCTACCAGGGTATATGCCTAGTTTAATAGGGTTTTCTTACACTACCTAACACTGTCCCAGTCAATGCCTAAAGCCCACCCATCTCAATGTATTTGTCATCCGCCTGTCTGTTCTTAGTCACCCCAGTACTTCTGAAGTCTTGCACATGCTCCTCTCCTGACATGCAGAGTGAGTTGAGGTGTATACATCAGATTTATGTCACATGTGTGGAGTTTCAGATGCGGGGGAATGTCAATCGTAGTGAGATAGGCTGGCCCGTGGTGGTGACTTGCACAGTGTAAGTAGACGCCCCGATGACTTCAAAGACCTACATTAGCATATAGAAAGGCACAGTTTCAAAGTGCAATTACATGAAAATGTCAAGGCTGAGAGTTATGAGAGACACAGCAATGATTTTGCTGTGATGTAATTTCCAGCACCATATTAGTTGTATGCAGCAAACTGTGATGACGGGTTCCTTTAACCCCTTAGTGACCACCCATAGGTGTTTTTACGGCGGTCACTAAGGGGCCTTAGGCTGGGCCGATGCTTTTTTACCGATCAGATATGGATGACCTATCCTGAGGATAGGTCCTCAATATATATGACTGAAAACCCTTTTAATACATTACTTTTAATACATTAAGACTGAATTAAACTGAATTTCTATGAGCTGTGTTTTTTTATATTCCATAGGAAATTACATAATAAATATAGGGTTTAACAAGTAAACTGTGTATATGAATATCCTGAATGAATAATTATGAATAACCTGTGATTGTCAAAAGTTGTTTAAAGTTGAAAAACCTCTTTTTTCTTATCTATGGTATTCTGTTATATATATACAGTATACTCCTACAGAAAATAATTTACATTTCATGTGACAAGTCTTGCATGTATCTTACTGGCAAAAGACACTTTTACTCCATCTTTGCAAATGAAGTTGGCCTGCTGATCAATTGATTGCTGTAAGTGTGCATTCGCACAAATGCACGTATCTACAAACTGAGGATCCGCAAAATACGGATGCGGTTCGTGTGGGATCTGCATTTTTTGTGCATTTATAGGAAGTGAATCCAGTGTAGAGAACAGAAAGGAACTGGATGGAGGCGCAGAACAGGCCTAATCCACAATGTAACTGCAACTTTTGCCCCTTGGCCCTGATCAAGCTAAGGGAGCATATAGAACAGTATTATAGCAGCACAGCACAGACCAGTGAGTCTATGTCTGAATATAGAGAAAGTCTAGTGGAGGTTGGAGCTAAATTAGCCAATGGACTTCACAAGCAACAGTCACCAGGAGGAATCTAAAAGTACCTAGACACAGGCGGATGATTAATGCGCAAAATTATCCTTTACTACATGCCTCTATGGACATAGTGGACCGTAATTCTTCAGTGAGCATCCTTTCCAAAGAATGGAGCAGAAGAGTGATGCCTGCCATTAGGAAGACGGCCCTTGGGATTGCTGCTGAACAGTGAGAGTTTATTATATTCAGTACCTGAGTGCTAAATAGTGGACAAAGAATAGACAGAGAGTCTAAGGAAAACTCCTCAAATTACAATTGCCAAGCCTGTTACAAGGAATACAGCAAAACCAATATTTGGATTATTGCTTTACCATATAAATGAACTGTACTGACTACCTGAAGACAAGTGATTTAAGTAAAAGTTCAACGGTTTTACTACAACCGACTCCTTATCCTTTCTACCAACCTTTGCACCTAATGATGCTGGTGTCACTGACAATCGGGGTCCCAGCCTCCAAAGCACCCTAAACACCTATACCATCAAGGGCACTTCCACTTCCATCTGGCTGGTGTTCCCTGTACTAGAGAGTGCCCCACAGGATTTAGTGCTGTCTTCCCTATCACTGCACGCCGGCCCAGGGAGGCTCTGCTAACCGTGAGTACCGAACAACTACTACCCCCATTGGCCCACTGTGCCTCATATGTTGCCCCTGCGGTCCGGTTCGCTGCACATGCCACGGGCAATGGCACCTGCTGCATGTAAAGTGCTGACAGGGGGAGCGGACCTTCTCTGTCTCCCATTGGCACCCTGGAAATGCGATCGTGGGGTGCCGATGTGAGTGAAGGTTGCATGGGGTCTGATGTAGGCCCCAGAACAAGCCTTCATAGTGCATTGCATTTTAAAATCATGTTATAATACCCTTGTGGGACTATTAATTGGTTCATAAATATCATGTAAATTATCCCCTACGGTAAACGCCGGACAGAATTCCTAACTTATTCTTATTTGCCACCGAAAAAACGTAATAACAGGCAATCAAAAAGCGCCATTTACTCCAAAATGATACCAATGAAAAATACAAGTCATCCCGCAAAAATCAAGCCCTCACACAACTCCATAAAAAGAAAAAAGTTATAGGTCTTGGAAAGTGGCAATGCAAAAACATTTTTTTATTTTTTCAAAAAAGGGGTTTTATTGCAAAAAAGTATTAAAATGTAAAAAAAACTATATGTATTTGGTATCACTGTAATCGTACTGACCCAGAGAAAAAATATATTATTAACGCAGTGGCAGTGTTGCTGTTTTTCCCATCTCCCTCCCAGAAAGAATTAATAAAAGTTAATCAGAAAGTTATGTGTACCCCAAAATAGCGCCATTAAAAACTACTGTACAACTTGTCCCGCAAAAAACAAGCCCCCATAAAGCTATATGGACAGAAAAATAAAAACGTTATTGCTCTTGAAACGCAACGATGAAAAAAGGAAGAAAAGCACTTGGTCAGTAAGGCCCAAAACAGGCTGGTCACTAAGGGGTTAAACGGTGTTTAACAATAAAAACTTAATTGAAACAATAGGTCATTTTCTGATTACACATTCCCTTTCTAGTAAAATCTAATGAAACAAAGCTGCAGCTCCAATCAGCGGCACAGTGTAGATAGTAATCTGACTTTTCACAGCATTCTGTTGTTTAGGCAGCCTCTCACCAGCAGCTCCCAGTACAGTACACTGGATATGGGAGGTGACAAGTCAGGCGGAAATGATGTCATTAATAAGTTTGTATTCCATTACACTGAAACAATAGGTACAAAGGTTAATTATCTAAGAAGCGGAGATAATGGCATGAAAAGCAAACAAGCCCAAGCAGATTATTCCATCCATAAAATAATTTACTAATGTGTTCAGACACGGAGGAGGGACAACACAAACCCAAATGATTTTCTCACTGTTTAAGGCTCTCTTTTATTTCAATGAGAAAAGTCAGAGGGCTGCCAGCATTGTCTTCTAACACGCTGCAGACAGTGCTATTGTCCCTGGCAGTCTGGCGTTAAAGGGGTCCGACACCCGGCACTGCCATTAATCAGCTGTTTGAAGAGGCCGCAGTCTCGGGAGCGAACCCCCAAGATCAGATATTAATGATCTATCCTGAGGAAAGACCATCAATAGTACACTCCTGGAAAGTCCCTTTAATTATTGTGAACTTTAGGGCTCATGCACACAATCATATCTTTTGTCCGTGACCATTCCGTTTGTTTTGCGGGCCGTATCCATATGTCAGAAAGTCTGTTCTGCAAAAAAATAGAACATGTCCTATTCTTGTCCATTATACAGACAAGGACAGGCATTGTTACAATGGATTTGCAAAAAAAAACAAAAAACGCATGTAACATGGACGTCACACAGATATCATCCTTTTTTTGCGAATCCGTGTTCTGCAGACCGCATTATATACGGTTGTGTGCATGAGCCCTTAATGTGACATTTAAAGCTCCGCCCTTGCAGCTACCTCATATAATTAGGGAACTCCGTAAATAGCAGTCGCCTGATATAATGTTATTGGAACACCTCTCACAATAACCCCTGGGGGAAGCTTGGATTATCCTGCGTGTCAGCAGAATTAACCAACAGCGGACACAGGCTGCCTCAAAAGTACTGATTCATCAGAGACATAAGGCTAGGATAGGAGCTGTCAAGGAGATGGAAGTATTACATGGAACCATTCAGAGGAAGCCTCTCTCACAGGGCAAATGGACAAAAACTATCTTCATGAAACATCTGCTGTAATAGCTCTGTTTGGTGAGGTCAGGGGAAAAGAAGGATTGGGCTGCTGGATTTCATCATGCCCAATGCTTTTGTTCCCAGGGGAAAGCACAGTATGCAAGTATATCTGGGGAAAAGGAGAGATAGCTGTCGGCTAAACAAGTGTTTGGCCAAAAGCTATCTAAGGCTACTTTCACACCGGAGTTTTGGCTTCCGTTTGTGAGATCCGTTCAGGGCTCTCACAAGTGCTCCAAAACGGATCAGTTTTGCCCTTAATGCATTCTGAATGGATAAAGATCCGTTCAGAATGCAATGGGAATGGATCCGTTTTCACTGACACAATATGGCACAATAGAAAACGGATCCGTCTCCCATTGACTTTCAATAGTGTTCGAGACGGATCCGTTTTGGCTATGTTAAAGATAATACTAATGGATCAGTTTGGGGCGGATGCAGACGTTTGTATTATCTGAACGGATCCGTCCATGACGGATCGGCACCGAACGCGAGTGTGAAAGTAGCCTTATGTGTATGGTCCTTTTAGGCTGCTGCCACACTATGTCTTTTCTTTGGCACCATAAAATGTTATCATTTTTTACATGTGTTTTCAGGATGGCATTTTACCTAGTCACACAACTTTTTTCATAACTTTTTTCCTATAGAAAACATGTTAAAAAAATGTCACACTCAGAGCATGCGGCAATTTAGAAAAAAACAGAGTAAGAAACTCCTCTACAAAAAAGCAGTTTGCAGGGTATTTCATTATTTCCTATTGGCCAGTCTGTTGTTAAAAAACAAACAAACAAAAAAAACCATAAAAATGCAGCATTTTTTAAAAGATGCTGTGGCAGTTTTTCTGATAATTTTAAGATTTTTGCCCACATAATGCTGCCATATTGTAACAATACTGCTATATAAAGCTCACACACTACCAAATAAAATGCAGCATCAAACAAATTCTCCTTCAAAAAGCCAACATATCATACCGCTATAGTTTTCTGCTAAATCTCAGCAGTCGGAGTTGTTCCTGGCTCTGGGGAGTTGTCTATGTCCATGGTTTGTATGTGTCTTTATATGCTGTATGAATATTTGTGCGTAGCTGAGGGAATGTCTATGCCTTTTGCATGTATTTATCTGTGTGGGTAATTATGTGACATACGTCCGTGTGTATAAAGAGGATGGTTTCATGATATGCGAACGTTTTTTCCGAAAGAATTTGAAAAAAATAATCCCTTGAGGTCAAATTACTGTGTGCTTGTTGCTAGCACATGTTAATGACTTATTATGCTATATTTATGAACTATGCCTGACTCATTTTTAACATTACGACACACCCATGGTCCCATCATAAAGACAGTAACTTTCCCATCAGCGGCAATGCTTTCCCCCAGCTATAACAGTAGATCCGGAATGAAAAGAAACACAAAAGTTCTGAAGACAAGCGATAATAATGCAGTGCAGCTTAGCTTTAGTTTATACACTGTTACATAATATGTAATATCACATATATATATATATTTAAGCGTAAGGGCATGTTCACATCTGCCATTTGGGGCATCCATCCCAGATTCCACCAAATATCATGGACAAATGAGTGCTGCATGCAAGATAGAAAGGCGGACACTTGAATATAAACCGAATGAACCAAATTATAGTCAATGGGGTCGGTTCCGCTCTGTTGGCCTCAATCATGTGCCAGATCCAGCACTTCCACTATTTTCTAAAGGATAAGAACAATGGAATTAGCTAGTGGTGATGTGAAGGTGGGCCATGTTACGTGGCCTAATATGTTGTTTTCTGTTACTTAGCTTACACTTCTGGTACTCAATATACAAGAAGAAAAATAAGGCTATATAGCGTGCTCCCTTCCCCGAAGCAAGCAACTGCCAGGGATCAAGCATTATAAATAAGCCTTCAACCAGGGGTTGTCCTACCTGTTGGTCATCATCTGTACAGGAGTATTCCCCAGAAGCAATGGGGGCTGAGAGCAGATGCCACAACTTTTTTTTTCTCCCTGATTTTAGAGAATCCAAAAGCAAAAACATTGCTTGCCTCTGTATTAAATGCCCCATGCACCTCTATGAGCTGTGACATAGCTATGTGCATGATCCCTTAGGATACATCCACAAATGCATGGTCCATTGCGTATTGCCTTAGGTGTCATAGCCAATGAAGCAATCAGTGGGTACGAGTTCTACCAGTATACTGCCAGGTCCTGTCACTGTGCCACTGCTGAAGCACAATTTCGGCTTCATGAACAGCTACTGCGCACAGGCCGCTATCTGGAAGATGGGAGCTCCTTCACCTGTGGGGACAGTGGCCCACCGGCGAAGATGTCTGGCTAATCAAATGATCGACTGTTTTTTTTCCTCCATTCATTGAATGTTGTAATAGCTTTGTTAGATGGTAACTTATTTAGATATATTCAGCATGTTTCTAATTTACCTAAACCCCCTATGGAAAAGATTCAGATACTATTTTGTTTTATTATAGTGTAATTATAATAGCCTTATAACACAGGGACAGATTGGCCATAGACCCTACAGCAGGGTTTCTCAACTCCGGTCCTCGGGACCCACCTGCCGGTCATGTTTTCAGGATTTCCTTAGTATTGAGCAGGTGATATAATTACTGTCCATGCATCAGGACTTACCACGGGTATTCATTCTGTGGGATATTCTCAAATCCTGACCGGTAGGTGGGTCCTGAGGACTGGAGTTGAGAAACCCTGCCCTACAGGGCAACTTCCCGGTGGGCCGATGCCCAGGCGGCGCCCTCTGAGCACTCCTTAAGACAGCCAGGCAGGTGAGTAATGATCTGACGCTCACCTCCTGACTCCTGAATTTAACTGTATTGCCATCCTGGGGGCACTGGAGTAGGAGGACAGAGCGTGGTAGCTGGTGCTGGCAACCCCACAGGGGCTGTTACTGGGGAGGTATTTTGTGCTGCTGGGGCATTACTTTGTGATGCTCAGTGGTATTTGGTTCTGCTGGGGCAGTATATATTGCTTTACTGTGGTATTTGGCTCCACTGGGGTGGTGTTATGTGCCGCAATATGGTAATGCTGGCCCTGCCTACTTGTGTTGGACCTAGACCTACTTTCACACCAGCGTTTTTGCTGGATCCATCATGACTTTCAATGGAGTTCATGACGGATCCGTCTTGGCTATGTTAAAGATAATACAACCATGACTTAGGTCGTGAGTCTAGATGGATCCGTCTTGCTCCGCATCCCAGGACACACTCAAAAACTCTTCTTGCTGCACTTTTGTGTGCATCATGGGAACGCAATGAAACAGAATGGAATCTATTCAGTTGCACTCCATTCCCTTCAGTTCAGTTAATTAATGGGGACAAAACTGAAGCGTTTTCCTATGACGGATCTCAATAGCGGAAATTGAAAACGCTGGTGTGAAAGTAGCCTAACATCATTAATCTCTATGGTTTATATTATAATTAATATTCATATTTTCTATAATAGCAGTGATTACATTTTAGACTTAAAGGAGTTTTCCCATCTAAATATTTGTGGCATATTGCTAGGATATCGTACAAATGTCAGATAGGCAAGGGTCCCACCTCTGTGACCCACTGCTATCTCCAGAATGGGGCATGCTATCCTCTCCATCCACTGCTATTCGACTTTCAAAAATAGCTGTCCATGTGTGCTTGGCTAATATTAGGACTCCCTGAGAGGTAAAAGTAGGGTAGCCGTGCATGTGAGGCTGCTTTCTCTCACTTTGGGGCACAGTTATTGAGATAAAAGCAGGATCCACGCCTGTCTGACATTTGTGACATATCCTAGCGATATGCTTAAATGTGGTCATGTATATGACGGCTGCAGCCAATCACTGGCCTCAGCAGTGATGCCTGCACGTACGGCACAAAACCACTGAAGCCAGTGATTGACTGCATGCATTGCATGTCATCACTGCAGGATAAGTAAACACAGACCAGTAAAGACCAGAGGTGGCACTGGGAGCAATGGGGAATTTGAAAGATAAGTTCTGGTTACATTTTTTCATATTTGCTGCTGTTAGGGAACACTAAAACCCATCGTAAATACTACTACTTTAAGTATTTTACACTAAGTATAAAACTAACAAAAATGTATATCTCTGTAGGTTATGTATGTGGGGTATTACAGTGCAATATCTGTGTAGGTTATGTATGTTGGGGGTATTACAGTGCAGTGTATGTCACTGTAGGTTATGTTTGTGGGGTACTACAGTGCTATATCTCTGTAGGTTATGTATGTTGGGGGTATTGCAGTGCAGTGTATGTCACTGTAGGTTATGTTTGTGGTGGTTATTACAGGGCCATGTACATTACTGTAGGGTATGTATGTGGTGGTCTTGCAGTGAAGTATATGTAAGTTATGTACGTGGTATATATGTGGTGGTTACTATAGTGTAGTGTAAATCTCTGTATGTTATGTATGTTGGGGGTATTGCAGTGCAGTGTATATCTCTGTAGGTTATGTATGTTGGGGGTATTGCAGTGCAGTGTATATCACTGTAGGTTATGTTTGTGGTGGGTCTTGCAGTGCACTGCATATCTCTGTGGTGGCTATTACAGTGCTGTGCACATTACTGCTGGGTCTTGCAGTGCAGTGTACATCCCTGTGGGTTGTGTGACTTGTGCATGGGGACAGCAGTGTACCTCTGTATATGGAGGAGCAGTGTACCCCTGTATATGGAGCAGCAGCAGTATACCCCTGTGTATGAAGCAGCAGCAGTATACCCCTGTGTATGGAGCAGCAGCAGTATACCCCTGTGTATGGAGCAGCAGCCGTGTACCCCTGTGTATGGGGGCCACAGTGTACCCCTGTATATGGAGGAGCAGCAGTGCACCCCTGTGTATGGGGGCAGCAGTGTACCTCTGTATATGGAGCAGCAGCAGTGTGCCCCTGTGTATTGGAGCAGCAGCAGTGTACCCCTGTGTATGGAGCATCAGCAGTGTACCCCTGTATATGGAGCAGCAGTGTACCCCTGTGTATGGAGCAGCAGCAGTGTACCCCTGTGTATGGGGGGCAGCAGTGCACCCCTGTGTATGGAGCAGCAGCAGCGCACCCCTGTGTATTGGGGCAGCAGTGTACCCCTGTGTATAGGGGGCAGCAGTGCACCCCTGTGTATGGGGGGCAGCAGTGCACCCCTGTGTATTGGAGCAGCAGCAGTGTACCCCTGTGTTTGGGGGCAGCAGTGCACCCCTGTGTATATGGAGCAGCAGCAGTGTACCCCTGTGTACGGAGGAGCAGCAGTGCACCCCTGTGTATGAGGGGCAGCAGTGCACCCCTGTGTATTGGAGCAGCAGCAGTGTACCCCTGTGTATGGAGGAGCTGCCGTATACCCCTGTGTATGGGGCAGCAGTGTACCTCTGTGTATGCAGCAGTAGTGTACCCCTGTGTATGGAGCAGCAGCAGTGTACCCCTGTGTATGGGGGGAAGCAGTGCACCCCTGTGTATTGGCGCAGCAGCAGTTTACCCCTGTGTATGAGGGCAGCAGTCCACCCCTGTGTATTGGAGCAGCAGCAGTGTACCCCTGTATATGGAGCAGCAGCACTGCACCCCTGTGTATTGGGGCAGCAGTGTACCTCTGTATATGGAGGAGCAGCAGTGTACCCCTGTGTATGGGGGCAGCAGTGCACTCCTGTGTATTGGGGACAGCAGTGCACCCCTGTGTATGGGGGCAGCAGTGTACCCCTGTGTATGGGGGCAGCAGTGCACCCCTGTGTATTGGGGGCAGAAGTGCACCCCTGTGTATTGGGGCAGCAGTGCACCCCTGTGTATTGGGGCAGCAGTGAACCCCTGTGTATTAGGGACAGCAGTGCACCCCTGTGTATAGGGACAGCAGTGCATCTCTGTGTATGGGGGCAGCAGTGCACCCCTGTGTATTGGGGCAGCAGTGCACCACTGTATATGGAGCAGTAGCAGTGCACTCCTGTGTATTGGGGACAGCAGTGCACCCCTGTGTATTGGGGACAGCAGTGCACCCCTGTGTATGGGGACAACAGTGTACCCCTGTGTATGGGGGCAGCAGTGTACCCCTGTGTATGGGGGCAGCAGTGCACCCCTGTGTATTGGGGACAGCAGTGTACCCCTGTGTATGGGGGCAGCTGTGCACCCCTGTGTATGGGGGCAGCAGTGCACCCCTGTGTATGGGGGCAGCAGTGCACCCCTGTGTATGGGGGCAGCAGTGCACCCCTGTGTATTGAGGGCAGCAGTGCACCCCTGTGTATTGAGGGCAGCAGTGCACCCTGTGTATGGGGGCAGCAGTGCACCCCTGTGTATTGGGGACAGCAGTGCACCCTGTGTATGGGGACAGCAGTGCACCCCTGTGTATGGGGGCAGCAGTGCACCCCTGTGTATGGGGGCAGCAGTGCACCCCTGTGTATGGGGACAGCAGTGCACCCCTGTGTATTGGGGCAGCAGTGCACCCCTGTGTATGGGGGCAGCAGTGCACCCCTGTGTATCGGGGCAGCAGTGCACCCCTGTGTATGGGGGCAGCAGTGCACCCCTGTGTATTGGGGACTGCAGTGCACCCCTGTGTATGGGGGCAGCAGTGCACCCCTGTGTATTGGGGCAGCAGTGCACCCCTGTGTATGGGGGCAGCAGTGCACCCCTGTGTATTGGGGCAGCAGTGTACCGCTGTATATGGAGCAGCAGCAGTGCACCTCTGTGTATTGGGGCAGCAGTGCACCCCTGTGTATTGGGGACAGCAGTGCACCCCTGTGTATGGGGGCAGCAGTGCACCCCTGTGTATTGGGGCAGCAGTGCACCCCTGTGTATGGGGGCAGCAGTGCACCCCTGTGTATTGGGGACAGCAGTGCACCCCTGTGTATGGGGGCAGCAGTGCACCCCTGTGTATGGGGGCAGCAGTGCACCCCTGTGTATTGAGGACAGCAGTGCACCCCTGTGTATTGGGGCAGCAGTGCACCCCTGTGTATGGAGCAGTAGCAGTGCACCCCTGTGTATTGGGGCAGCAGTGTACCGCTGTATATGGAGCAGTAGCAGTTGGGCGCTCTGTCCATTACAGATGTTATACATAATAATACAGTTTCTCCCCGCCACACAAACCCCTGTCAGCGCGGTAAGAGGCGGGGTCTCGGTGCCGCCCCCTGGCCGCACACTGCAGCCCCGCCCCGCACAGCACATTGGCCCCCGTACAACTCAAAGCAGTCTTGCTGTCCAGCCCCGTATTAAAGCCGCGTACACACCCTGTAACAGGTAGCATCTCCTGGCCGCGTCCTGCCTGCCCTGTACAGTGTGCGTGGCTCCGCTCTTCTCCACAGCCCGGGCTCCTCACCCGCCGCTCTTCTGGACTTGTCTGCAGCCGACTTTATGGCGACCACGGTGCTGACCATGAGCGCCAGGCTGGGCCGCCTGGACGAACCTGTCTTCACCCAGCTAAAGCCTGTGACTGGGAATGGGGGGCCGCTGCCTAACCGAGGGGACCCCGCTGCGGGGGGAGCGGCATTTGCAGAAGAGATGAAGAGCCCCAGACTGCTGCCTGATGACATAGTGCAGGTAGGTAACCACCTCCGGACTACTTACCGGTACAGTTCACAGGTTCTTCCCTGTCCCTGCTGTCCGTACTGCCTACCGGTACAGTTCACCGGTGCCACCGCGCATCTACCTACCTGTACCGTAGTGCTCCTTGCCTGTGACCGCCGCAGCTACCCACCTGTACTGCACTGTGGTGCTCCCTGCCTGTGCCACCTCCCGGTTTACCTACCTATAATGTACTGTAGTGCTCTCTGCCTGTGTTACCTCCCAGACTACCTGTATTGCTTCCCTGCCTGTGCCACCTCCCTTACTATTTACCTGTATTGCCTCCCTGCCTGTGCCACCTCCCTTACTATTTACCTGCATTGCCTCCCTGCCTGTGCCACCTTCCTTACTAGCTACCTGTATTACTGCTGTACCTGTGCCACCTCCCTTACTACCTACCTGTATTACTTCTGTACCTGTGCCACCTCCCTTAGTACCTACCTGTATTGCCTCCCTGCCTGTGCCACCTCCCTTACTACCTGCCTGTGCCACCCCCGGCCATTGTCCTGTAGACTCTGTGCTGTCCTACCTGTGGTGCCTGCCTGTCTGCCTTACCTGTGCTCTCTGGGAGCTGCTCCTTGACAAGTGCACTGTAGCATCAGGTGCACTAGGGGGCGGTGGCGCTTACCTAGCAATGTGGCACTTGCTATATCATTTATGTATAGTGTCCGTATTCTGTGGGGCTGTGGTCGGAGGTGACTGGCACAGTTTGGGCGCTTGCTCTTTGGATAGTAACATGGGAACAAGTGGCTGCCCCTCGCCCCCACACACACTGGGACAGATCCACATGCAAACAACAGCTGGGCGAGCTAAAATCGTCCTGGACTAACCGCACGCTGGCCGGCCTGCTCTATTTAGCAGATTATGACATGGCCGTGCTTGTAAGGCGGTCATAGATTGTGTGACTTTGGGCAGTTTTGGCTTGTGACAATTAACCCTTTGCTGACTGCTGCATGTCACCCTTGCCTGGTTAGGTGGATTATAATATTCTCGCTCATGTTTGGTCACTATTCCTATAAGTCAGTCTTGTGTAGGTGATACGGACAGGTGCCCAGCCCATTGTACGGTATTAGATGGGCCTGGCGTTTGCCGGAGCTAATTTTCGGGTGAATTATTCCACTTGTCTTCCATTTGTCAGCTGATTCATATTGGGGAATGCTAGGGGGATTAGGAATGACTAGAGATTTTACAGTGCGAGGGGGAATGTAGCATTTGTCTATTGTAGAGTACATGATAAATGTTTGACTGGTGACTGTGCTGGTAATATCAGCCCGCAGCCGTCCACAGTGCACCACTTGTGATTGGAAGATCTGCTTGATCTGGATCGCAGTCAGGATTATACGTGAGCGCCCAGAAACTGCTTGTTCCGATTATACGATATGTAAGGCATTGAGCGTCTTCATGGACGATCTGCTGGGGTACTTGCGGGAAGCGATATTCAATTAACCTATTAATTTCTTCTTCATATACAGACCAGATGTGAAATGGAGAAGTATCTCGTACCCAGTCCAACCATGGCGAGCATCATGCAAGATCAAAAGAAGTACCGACGAGAGAGCGCCTCGGGGATCGACCAGTTCTTCAGTAGTGACGCTGACGGGCTGCCTTACAGTATCAACATGAACGTCTTCCTCCCAGACATCACTCACCTGCGAACAAACCTCTACAAGTCTCAGAGGCCTCCCGTCACCCACATTAAGACCGAGCCTGTTACAGTGTTCACCCAGCAGACTGATGCCTCAGCCACGCAGCCACTTCCAGAGTTCACCAGCATCTTCAGTTCTCACCAAAACGCAGATCTTAATAACATTTACATCAAGCAGGAGATGCCTTCTCCAGAAATTCAGATTCCCGTCAACCCCCAGCACGGTCAGTTATATCAGCTCTTAAGTTCATCAGATATGGACTTGAACTCCACGAGCCAGTCCTCGGTGATGGACCCTATTAGCAATGCTTCATTGTCTACAGAATTGTCGGGATTCAACACCCTCCCCTCCCCCGTGTCACAGACCACGATGAAGCAGTTTCAGGGCATTCCCCAGTGTTCCTATAACATACACGGTCAGTTCGTGGCACAGCAGGAGGCCACCTACTTTCCTCCATCGCCCCCCAGCTCCGAGCCTGGCAGTCCCGATCGACAAGCAGAACTCCTTCAGAATTTAAACCCCCCACCCTCCTATGCAGCCACCATTGCCTCCAAGATGGGCATTCACAACACCAGCTTGCCTGCAACAGTCCAGATGGCGCCGGCCTCTGTTCAGCCAGTCCGCTACAACCGCAGGAACAACCCAGACTTGGAGAAAAGAAGAATCCACTATTGTGATTATCCTGGTAAGACATCGCTGGTAGCTTTGGAGGCAAGAGCGTAAATCTGAATACATGGAAGAGGAATGAGGCCACCTCATTGGCAATGTTCAAGAATTTACTAATCGTAGACGAATTGCTAGCGCTTAGAGGACTTTGGATAGCCCACAGGGATGCAGGCAATAACCATAGCTAGCCCAGGTTCACACAGCACAAGGTTTAACACGTTCAAACTGTCCTGTGCGAATCCAGTCCTACGGGCTATTATTTGTTTTATTGTGCTTTTACGTATCGGTCTATTGTTTGCTATTGATACTGATGTGAATGCTCGGCTGTGGTCTGCAAGAGGTTTCTCTGCAGATTTTAACTTCTCAAATGTTAGAAAGCTATAAATGTTCACAGAAAGCTTTAAAAAGATAAAAATGAAAGGAATATAGGGGAAGCCCACAGCTAAGATCAGGCTGGTTAGTAGAGGGCTTTCCTAAAACAATGACTCAGGGGGGGTTTGCAGTCTCGGGAGTCTTCCAGTTTGGTGGTGGTGGAGACCTGCATGCAGAATGGAAACGTGACATGTTTTGCTTTTCGCGTTTCAGTGTGAAGCTGGTAAGGTGATGTATAGCCATCAGAAATGAGGCGGTGTTGGGCTACCACAAAGTAGTTATGGCTCTAATTACTGTTGTGGTTGTATTGAAGTCTGACTTTACTGATTATCTGGGAAATATACAATGCTAGCCAGAAAATAGCTAGAAATGTGTCTTTAAAGGGTCTTCCATGACTGTATGGGTACTGGAATACAATGCAAGACCCGTTCTAAGAGTCTATGCATGGAGAAGGCAGCACACAGTTAAACCCTTGGCACTGTATTAATAATGGATATATTTTATGCTTTTGGTTACGTTATTGGCCAAACTTAAAGGGGTCATTTATTTTTATTTTCTCCAGCTGGTATTACAGCTCAACCCCATTCAGTTGAATGCAAATGATCTGCCATACAGGACTCCGCCAATGAACAAGAGTGGCACACCTTCTGGGGGAAAAGCCTCAACAGCCCCTTTAAATCTGGTTCCTCCTAGTGGTCAGACTTAGAGTTACAGCCGTCATTGCCATGTGAAAAATACCTTGCCCCCATGGGGGAGCGCCCATGCTTCTAGTTTAATGAAGATCACCTATTTGTCCAGTTTATAAATGACGTCCCTGTTTATATTGTTTGTTGCCCATAATGCTCTGGGACTACGTTTTAGTGCCAAATAGCAGAAACTGGTGGATTTTGCGCGGTTCTGTGTGATGTGACCAGGAAGTTAGGCTTGGACGTCGCATTTTCAGTAGGAATAATAGAATAGCGATGGTCAGGGTGATAAGAGGGGTCAGTGAGGGAATGCAGTGTTTTCTCGTAGCAGTTCAGGCTTTCATGTTGGCAATGGCTAAGTAGCGATAAACTTTGCAGCACTTTCTGAATCTGGAATCTTCCCAGGTATTTTTAGAATGCAGATGAATATGTGCGGCTAGGAATATCTGCGATAAATAAGTCAGCCCAACAGGAATAAATATACACCAGAGCTGACAAAGTCCATCTGTTGTAACAGCAATGAAGCTTTTCTTCTCTTCTATTTGCGGCAGTACAGGAATGTTTCCTTCAATGTGTGTGATACATTTCTAGATCACGTCCTGAGTAGTGTTGAGCGAACTTGTGTTCTGCATCCATAGTTCGGGTTCTCGAAGAATCCCATTATGGATTCCGCTACCCCGGAAAATAACGGAACTTGGAATAACTGGATTCTTCGATAAACCAAACTTTGGACGCAGAACTTAAAACACAAGTTTGCTCAACCCTAGTCCTGAGCTCTAAAGTGAAGTCTGCTTTCTAGATATATATAAAAAAAAAAATTCGCGTCTTGTGGTACAGTTTCCCCCTCATTGTATTAACCAGGCGCTTCTTTGTTTTTTCTTTTTCTTTTCCAGGTTGCACAAAGGTCTATACAAAGTCATCCCATTTAAAAGCTCACCTGAGAACACATACTGGTATGTGCCTACGTTGTTCATTTTAATGGCTGAGTAAATATTATTCATGGAAACCTTCCTTTTTTTTTTTTAAGTTTGTGTATTTAGTATGTTTTTCACGTGAAGCCCCTTCATCATAGCAGTCTTTTTGTCAGGTGCTTTGTCCGATGCAGCAGTCTGGTAATTCTTCTTTTCAGTGTATGAAATGTACGTATCTTACTCCAAGAAGCCAATTTATAAGCAAATTCTTTATTAAAATATGACCTAAAATGAATTACTGAGGAGCTTAAAGGGGTTGTCCCATCTCCCACTAAGGGCCACCCCCCCCCTTGCGGAGTGGGCTGGTGCTCCGCTGTTTCCGTGGCTCCCATTGCAGTGAATGGGAGTAATGCATACAGCGTATCACATTAAGCTATGCTATTCCTGCAGCTCAGGAGCTACCAAAGCAGCGGAGCCTGTTCTGCCGCACTGTTTACGTAACTCCCATTTACAGCAATAGGAGCTACGGAAACACCTCATCAACTTGATCGGGCAGCCGGCATCGTCTTCTTTTTTCTTCCTGCAGGACCTGCAAAAGGACCTTTGACGTAATCACGCTCATCACGTGGTGAGCACAGTGACGTCAGCGCAGGTCCTGCTGAATGAAGGTCCTCAAAGAAGAAGACGATGCTGGCTGCACGATCAAGTGGATGAGGTGAGTTAATTATATTTTTATTTTTTTTTAACCCCTCAATCCACATTTCAGTAAGCATTCTGTATTAAGAATGGTATTATTTTGCTTTATAACCATGTTATAAGGGAAAATAATAAAATCTGCACAACACCGAACTTCAGTGAAGAAGTCGGTTCGGGTCTGGGTACCACATTCAGTTTTTTTTTTCTCACGTGCGTGCAAAACGCATTGCACTCGTGCGGAAAAAAACTAAACAACGGAGCGCAATCGCAGACAAAACTGACTGAAATTGTGTCCCTACTCGCGCGGGTTTCCCAGAGTGCACCCTGAACGCATCCGGCCCTCACCCGCGACGCCCGTGTGAAAGAGGCCTTAATGTTCTGAAAGAATAAAATTCCAGTCCCAAGTGCTGAGCTCAGAAACTACAGCTGCAGGACCTGAGGGGAGGATTGAATGTCTGCGCATAATTATCCATAGGCTAGCTAAGGTCCAGGTATCCATGTATTTCATCCATATAGGTGAGCAGAGACAAAAACAGACCCCCTCCCCCATTAAGGCTGCAGTATTTGAGATCAGTGACTACTGTACGTTAATATATGATGGTAAAAACCAGTAGACATAGATGGAGATTGCAGAGTTGCAGTAAGGTGACTATTAAGACTCAGATTTCCTCTAACTTGGCTTTCTCTGACACGTACTAGTATAAAGGGAATATTCCTTATATCTGGACTTTTAAAGGGGTTGTACAGGATTAGAAAAATCAAAAAAAGAAGAAAATGGTCCATGGATTGTGGCTAATATTTGCAGCTCAGCTCAGTTGTGGTTGAGCCACGTAACAGCCTACAACCTGTACACGTGTGGTGCTGTTTTTGGAAGAAAACAGCCATATTTTTGTAATTCTATACAACCCCTTTTAACGTGCACTCATCCTGACACATGGCAGATGATCAGTCAAATCTAAGAGCGGTGTATACAACAAACGTAGCTTTGGTAACCCTACCCAGGAATTTGTGTAGACTTTCCTGTATCTCCTGATTAATTACCTTGAGGAAATACCTCACACTGGATCCTCTAGTTTTTACTGGACAGTGACTGGATCAGTGGGTAAATGTTGTCTCGGCTTTTTATGAAGATTTATCCGTTAAGGCCTCATGCACACAGCCGTTGTGCAGCCGTTACGTAACTTACGTGCATTGGGGTTCCAATTTGCGGTCCCCAATGCACGGGCAACGGCCAGGACGGATTGAGATCCATTCAACTTGAATGGGTCCGTGATCCGTCCACCCCGCAAAAAAATAGAACATGGAAGCAGATTGCTTCCTAGATTCTCTCTTCAAAATCTTATCTGGTGTTTTTTCAAGGTTTTAATCACTTTGCCTTGGAAGCCAGGTTGAGTTTTGGGTTATCTTCCCGATGTTTATCCCATATGAAATCTATTTAGTTACTATAGTTAAAAGCTGCTCTCGTAGAATTATTGTAGGCATGCAGACGCTTACCATCCCTGGGCACATTTGGGAGGGTCATCTGACTTGGTGTTTAGGTGGTAAAACTTTCAACCCTCAAAGTTAACGTCTTTTTCATTCACTTATTGTAAGCATTAATCCAGTTAGATAAAAATTGCTCTGGACGCAGACTTTTGTTTTTAGCTGTTTTCATTGATTGTTTGTGGGTAAAGAAGGTATCTGAAAGCTGGAGGTTTCTATGGAAATCCTAGCTTTGATAATTGAAGCAGTTATCTCTAACAGCCACTGTAAAAAAATAAAAGAAGTAGAACAAAGGTCTGTTTGGCAGACTGTTACCATGCTAAACAAAACTGTTCTAAGCAATATGTGTTTTCATAATCCCAGCTTAAACATATTGCTATACAGTGTCCCACACAGATATTGAGTCATGGCTTTATCTTCTAACCTTGGCTCAGCAGAGATCATGGCTAATTTATGGGATTAGCCAAGACCCATTCTTCTGTCTTTCCACATTTCTGGCAAGAACTTATTTGCTTGATGGAATCTCTTTTCAAGCTTCTCAGTGCAGAAATGTCAGGGCGTACTATTGTGTGTGCTTTTTTTTTTTCTTTTTTCTAATAGTTCTTTATTTGTAATAAATTTGCTATTGTGTGGTTGACTCAAGCATCTGAGCATAACCTTTCTTTTAGTGTCAAGCTAAACTGTGAAAAAAGTAATGGATATGCATTGCTAACACTGAATTATTTAAGAAACTTGTCCACTTCCTAACATCTCCTCTAATTAACTTTAACAAGTTTAGGTTTCATTAATCTAGCCGTGTTTGAATGGAGGACACAATGGTCCTAAGAGCTAATTCCCCCTTGTTTGTTTTTCCGTATCTTACAAGTGCAGCCGCCCCATTCTCAGGCGACGAGCACTCAGTACCTGACAGTCTCTTTACTTTTCAACATTTTTTTTTTTATGACAAGAAACCCTTTTTTATCTTTTTAATCTTTAAAACACTATTATTAAACTAAGTTGCCTTCAAAGCAAATCCTGAATTAATAAGATAGTACCATGCATGCAACTTAAGAAAGCTTTGTTTAATATGTCTTAAATGGCCTTGGGGTATTTTGCAGTCCTGTTTATCTGGCCAAACTTGTTCCGTAGTAATCGCCGACTATTCAAACTGCATTTTCCTCCTAATCTTCGTTTCATGACAATGGCTTTAAATCACCGGTGAATGATAACCTCCCTTTACAATCTGTCATTTTAAATAAAATAAAAAGCCCAGAGCAAAGTTTGTCTGGTAGAAGGAGTCAAAACACTTTCAGAATTTCTTTTGTATCAAAAACCCCTCGGTCTTTTCTTATTATTTATTCAACCTTGCTGGTCTTTTCAGTGGCTCTGAATAGCTCCTAATAGATTTTGTTTCAGAACAAACACAGACAAGCTCTAATACTCTCGTTTGCTGGGAGATTCCGTCTTCTCTGGAGTCTTTGGTTTTAACTGAAGACTAAGCTGGGCAGTTACTTGGCAGAAGCTAGCTTCTCTGGAACATTTTGTGCGTTGCAAAATAAGTTTACAACATAGCAGCATAAAAAGCCATAATTATCGAAGCTGCTCTCGCAGGCGGTTTCTGTACATACGATTGTGCACTTTCTGGATGAAATGATTCCAGTGCTTTATTGCTTATCCTCCTTGTTATTATATCTATATTTTGCATTAGGACATTTTCTAACCCATACAGAATAGCCTGTACACTAGGTTGTAATAAGGGCACAACCCTAAAAGGGTGGTCTGGCTTATTTTTAAATAACCCCCCCAAGGCAGCAGTTGGGATTAAAGACCGTGTGCTTATCTATTTCACCCCCTGCTGCTTCCAGTTTTGCCGCTTCCATGCTGCTGCAAATCTTCTTGGCTGCAGCAATGACGTGCCATGTTGCAGCCAATCATTGGCTCCAGCGGTCACATTGCGTGTACAGGCACATCATTGCTGCAACCAAACAAAATCTAGCAGGCAGGATCGGGGGGAAGGCAGCACTACTGGAAGCGGTGGTGGATAAAATAGGTAAATAGACATTATTTTATCACAATTACTGGCTGGGGTGTTTTTATATTTTTTTACATATGACCCTTTCCCTTGGCTTGACAACATGCACCCAAAAAAATGGCACCTTGGCTCGTTCATGTTTTACCCAGACGCTGTATATATGGTTGTGCTTGTGACTAGTATTGCAGATCACTGAATGGAATTGCGTTGTAGGACCACGAACAGCCACGCCAAGGTTGAAAAATGGAAGGGGTGAAAAAAGGAAGGGGACATGGTGCTTGAAGAACCCCCTACAGCCACTTAATTGAGTCATTGCGCCTGCTTTTCTATTTTTAGTAACCTAGTATATTAGGCCGAAAAAAGACATCTGTCCATCCAGTTCGGCCTCTTATCCTGCTAGTTGATCCAGAGGAAGGCAAAAAAAAACAGAGGCAGAAGCCAATTTTCCCCACTTAAGGGGGAAAAAAAAATTCCTTCCGGACTCCAATCAGGCAATCAGAATAACTCCCTGGATCAACGACCCCTCTCTAGTAACTATAGCCTGTAATATTATTACACTCCAGAAATACTTTTTTTTAATTTTTTTCAGTTATTCACTTTATTTAAGATGCTCACAATTACAATTCAATTAGATTTTTGGCAATTTACTTAAATTATTACCTACAGTATGTGGTTGGCTGTTAAAATCAATAAATCTGTTAAGATCTCTCTTGAGAGATTGCGATCTATAGTTTGGGTTGGGTCTAGTGTGACTATTGTTTCCCCATCTACTACTCTAAAGAGGAGCCATAGGATGTCTAATGGTAATGGACTTGATGAATGTGACACGTTGTTGTAGGTTAGCCTACTTTATACCAATATGTTTTAATTGTTACATTTTGTTGGAAACAAAGGGGTTTTATGTGATTAGTGAATGCTCTAAAGTAATTTAACTTCCCTAATACGCGTGACCTACCGTTGGGGATTAGAGGTATCCATGTTGTCTCAGGTGATACTTGTACAGTCTCAAGTTGCATTTACAATTAGCAGCAGTTTATTATGTTTTAGTGATTCAGGGTTAGGATTGGAATTATTTATGCTGTGTAACATGGTGGAATAAGATATAGCAAAGAACAATCAGTGGGATTTTCTTTGGCATATCATTACAAACCATGCAAGTTTTTTTTGCTTCAAGATAATCTTGCGTTGTCTGTCTTGGGGGGGGGGTTGGAAATTTGGTTACCAAAACTTTGATAGGTGGCTAGTTTTACTTTATGGAGTAATAAGAAGACAGTAGTACAGTGTAGCTGCACTTTTCCTCCTCCTTTAGAGCCTGTTTGGTATGAGAATCCTCCTAAGCCTACCCTTTTGATTAATTTTAAGCATTTTTGAATGTCTTGATTAAGCCATAGCAGATAGTTTCTGTCCCGCGCTCTAGAAGTCACCATAGTTGATTGGACAAACCAAAATACACCACACTTGGCCCAGAAAAAGCCTAAGGCCCCTTGCAGACGAGCGTTCCTCCCGCAGCGAGTCCGCAACGGAGCTCCCGGCCTGACCTCCCAGCACTGCCAGGGATCACATAGCATTATATTGATTTATGATGCTAGTATTATCCAATACATTCCAGAACTGTAAGGGTTACATAGCATCATAAATCAATATAATGCTATGTGAATCCCGTCAGTGCAGGAAGGTCGGGCCGGGAGCTCCGTTGCGGACTCGCTGCGTGAGGAACGCCCGTCTGCAAGGGGCCTAACTTGTTCAACAGCTGAGCAATTGCTAAGTCATGTTATGGGTCTTATCTAGCAGGGACAAAACTGAGGACATGGTATTTTAGATACCAGTTAGGCAGTGCTACATGCAGGAATTTGACGGCTAGGTAGGATGAGTTTTCAAGTGATGGAGGCACATCCTGAAGGACCCCATATTGATGGTGTTTTGGTGGTAACAATAGTTCATATCACACTGTACTTCTGCGTAGTCCGTTTATATTATTTCCGACTTGCTGGGGGCCTGGCAGAGACTGCGCCTTTTGTAAGTACTAAAAATAAATGCACTTTTAGTGTAATGTTCTCTTGTTTCTTGACTTTAGGAATATTTAGTGAAATCCTTTATATGAGCTGGACACGTCCCATACTGCAGTGCTATCTATTAGTTAAGGAAGCAGTTGTGTGCCTGCTGCAGTGCTGAAAGCGTAGACAAAGTATAGGTCTGTTTTCTTACAGAGCTATGCATGATATTCCTGGCTTGGAAAGAAACGACTAGAGTGCTATTTGGCCGTAGGTTGGTACCAGTTTCCTCCATGATGTTTTACTTGAACAGTGCTGACATTTTAACAAATGCCATAGAAGTTCTCTGAAGTGGAGGAGTAACTGCATTTCGCTGCACAGTAAAATAGCTGTTTTGATCCAGTCGTCATGTTCCAGCAACTGAACTTAAACACATTACTCTTTGAAGAATAGTATTTTTGATTTCACACTCAATACATTTCAGGGGAAGGGGGGTGAAGCTTTAGAATTTGTTGGAATGGAATCAAATCTCCGCTGAACATTGTGTGAATTGAGGATTAGCGCTCGGTAATCAAATCCAACAGCTCATCCCGGTTGTTTTCTTTGTAGATTTTCTTGTTTTTTTTCTTAAAGATGACTTGTCACTAGATTTTAATTGGATTTGCAGGTTAAATAATACAGATGAGTCATCCAGGTACTGTCATCATGCCCAATAGTAGAAGTCTCATCGTTATTAAATGGCAAATTAGGGCATCTGAGTGACATGTTGTTGACTTGGTCTGCAGTGACTGGATTTAATTTGTGTATGCTCATCAGATTATTTTTCTGTTGATGTTGATCATCCCAATGCATTAATAGCTCATATGTTAAGAAGGGATACTTGGGCTTCTCTGTGAGCCCTTAGTTATGCTGCACTTGGGCCCATATCCAGCGCACAGTACTAGTTTCAATGGGACAGTCTCTGCAAACTCTGTCTTTTACTGTAACCTGGCAGTGGTGGATTAAGGCTTCTTTCACACCAGCGCTTTGATTTTTCTTGTTCTACTTCATCATAGCGGCAGAACACGAAAATACTGGAATTGCCAGATCAGGCTCATAACTGAACCTAATGGCGCCAGGTGGACTCCGTTGACTATAATGGGAAGCGTCATGTTTCCGCTAGGGAGTCCTTCATTTTACCAGACAAAATATTTCTACATGCTGCTGAATTGAGCCTGATGCAGATCTCAACTTAAGGCCCTGATGCACATAAGTGTATTGACGGCCAAATCCACCAAGAACAGCGGGTTTAGGTGCCAGTTCAATTTATATACGGAGCACTTGACTCTAACCTGAAAGATGTCAGGAAAGGGAAGGATCTGGCCAAATGAATGTTTTTGGTTCTCCTGGGAGATAAGCTGCCGCCGGAAGTGTTTGGCAGCGGCTTTCTTCCCCCTCCCTACGTTCATCCGAGCCTGGATTATAATATGTTTAGTGGAATTACGATGTATGCACCTGATCAGTGCCTTGTGTTCCATTACCCTGTTACAGTCTAAGGTAGAATAGATAGGATATGCACTCTATTGAGACATTTTGTGATGTTATCAATCCTGTTATGATGTCAGGAGTTTTTTTTTTTTTTTTTTTTTTTTCCTCTCTCGAAATGATCTAATAAAAATGTGTACCTTCTAATCTTGGTTGCTATGACCCAGCCAGGCCTGACTCTTTACTTTTCCACCTATAAACCGGCTTTGCAATGCTTGGATATGAGTGACATTCTCATTGTCAATCTGTGATAGAAATTGTGAACCTATTAAATAATATGGACATAGGATTTTACAGGCGCTCTAGATGAAATCATTACTCTTTCCAAATAACTTGGACACGTGTTCAGGTAATGGCTGTGTAGTCGGAACACAAGGTTAATAAAGTAGCAGGATCTAATTGTTTGGTAATTAAACATTATGGCTTTCAGAAGTGTCCCTAGAAAACACAGATAAAATATATTGTGCAGAACGTGCATGACAGATGACCTGGTATCGATATATACAGATATTTCAGGAAGGATATTGGCAAGTTGCCCATAAAGACTTCTGCTCGATCCAAGTACCATCACAATAAATGGTCTATTCAGAGAATAAGAATCTTCTCGTTAGTATATGGCCACATCTTCATAATGATACATTGTATCATTGTACGGTGTGAAAATGCCCTAGTACATGTATTTAGAACATGCATTCATTACCTAAAATGAGTTTTTTTGTGTCTTGCGAGTGTCTATATTCAATATCCAGGCTAGGTACCAAGCAGTAGGCCGCCAGTGTGACATTTTGGAAAGCGGTTTGCTGTATGGTGACCTACTTAATTCATCAGTACTTATACAGCCGCAGAGAAATAGTTCAGCAATGACTAAATAGGAAGACCTTTTGAGGCAGCAAAGTACATTGTCCTGACTGATGGGACTACTATTTTTGTGTGAACATTGTGGTTATTACAGCTATAATTAAAGTGCCGTACTGTGAACACAAATAGGTTTGTGAAAACTGCCAGTAAGATATTCTAAATGGAGAGGGACTTTTGGATATTGTCACACATGACAGCCACGTGAGTCAGTATCTTGGTCTACTGCGTAATATCATTTAAGAGTGACACAGGCTTCAGCTGCCGCAGAGCACCCACCTCAAAGCAGAGCATTTCCATCCTCATGGGCGTCATCAGTGCAGGACTGGCCATACACATTAGAAAGTAGTAGGTTGACGGTTGACTAAGCAATCGTATAGTGATTGATCATTTTACAGGCACAGTCATACACATGAGACGGTATTGGTTGTTTCTAAGGAAGCAGTCAGGATGTAGTCTTGACATAAGTACAGTGCGCATTGCAGTATGTTTTTGTATAGGAGTTACTGTGTGACGTGTGTGTGTTGTGATAAGACGACTAAACCATATAAGCAGAAAGTCATTAGGGAAAAAAACATTTTTCCCTAATGACAAATTTTGGGAGCCAACAGTCCACAAGATAAAGGCTATATAACCAGCTTCTGCTCCTGGGACCACCGTTTCTGCCACTAAACTGTTTTCTAATATGTCATTTTACCAGCGGTTCCTTAAAAAATCACCATTTCTAAAGATGTTTCATGGTTGTGTTTTTCAGGAGAGAAGCCATACAAATGCACATGGGAAGGTTGCGACTGGAGATTCGCTCGCTCAGATGAACTGACACGTCACTACAGAAAACACACAGGAGCCAAACCCTTTCAATGTGCAGTTTGCAACCGCAGCTTCTCCCGCTCTGACCACTTGGCTCTTCATATGAAAAGACATCAGAATTAATCTGGATTCTGCCAGAGGCTATTCTTTACTATGCAAAGTTTTTTATTATTTTTTTTATTTCCCTTACTGCCTCATCTCCGTAATAAATTTCAAACAGTGGTCACTCCCTAGTCAGGTGGTCACCACATATCAAACTCTCATCTCTGTTCTGATGTGGACTGGTCTGTTAAGGGGGAGGGAAAAAGACTGGAACAAAAACATTATGTGTGTCTTGTATTAAACTACAGCATCATTGCCCCTCCTCCCCCAGTATACAGTAATTGGCAGGTTTCATCTCAACACACAATGCTGTAAGGTTGTTTAGCAATGTTTTGACCAAAGCACTGTCTTTACTGTTACAGTGTTTAGTAAATGAAATGAGGTCACAGATGACTGCACGCAAAGGACAAGCCATAATATATAAAATGAGAAAAAAGCAAAAACTCTACTACTTGAGCATGCAACTGCAGGTTTCGTTTGTGTGTTATTTTTATTTTTTTCATAATGTACAGCGTCATCTGTTTCCGTAATGTATGAGTATAGCCCTTCCTTGTCCACAGAATTTTTAATATGAAAGCTAATTCCCCAAATATTTCAGAATGTAGCCTTAAGAATCCTGCACTGATGTCTTGAAACTAATTTTATTTATATATATTAAAATGTTTATTTTTTTTTTCTTTTATACCAGCGTCTGTACATAGTTTGATAAGCTAACACTAAATATAACAGGTCCTATGGTCACACGCGGATATTACTCCAGTCTGTAGTCCCCTATATGCATATATTTCATCAGTTCAATACAGCAGGGATCTAATGACCACCTAGTATCCAAAGAAGAAAATGGCTCATCCTGTTTAATAGCGTTTCACTTTTGTCAAACAGTTGGTGTTATAATATTGATATGCTCTGTAAGGTGGCAAGTTTAAAAAAATTTCACCTTACAATTGACTGGAACAAATCTTATATTCCTGTGATTTTTTTTTTTTTTTTTTAACAAGACATTTTTTGCACTTGTTCTGTCATTTTGTAGGGAATTTCCTAACTTACAAACATTTGTATATTTTAAAAAGCCAAAACACTAAAGCAAAAAAAATAAATAAAAAATTTGTTAGGTGGTAATTTTTTATTTTTTTTGCAGCATTTATGTTAATGGACACGGTAATTTTTAGAAATTACTATGCAGTTTACTTACCTATATTTGCAGTATCTTTAATAATTGTATTACTAAAATAGATTGGATGAAGGTTTCATGCAGCAGAAATTCTTGCGTTGACAGATAAATGTTCAAGAATAAAAATAAAATAACATTAAACGGAAAGGGTTTCACTATAAAAAAAAATGCTGTATTTTCTTGTCTATTTATTTTTATTTTTTTGTTCATGTTTTTTTAAATTGTAAAATTGCTACTGTATTTTAGCTACTTTGAATAAATTAACATTATTGTAGTCTTTTAATTGTACTTTGAAAACCTGTAAATACATTACAAATGTAAATAATTTTGTACAACACTTTGATTGTTTATACAAAAGATGTGCACATTTTTGTTGCTTTATTGCCTTGTATTTTTTATATTTGCAGTTATAAAAAAAAAAAGGGACAAATGACTGTTTCCAGAAAAAATGTTCCTCATATGCATTGTCAATAATAAACTGAAGTGCCTAAAATGTACCATTTAAGTTTTGTACTTATTTAATATAAATGCAACGTGTATGACTGGGATGAGAAACCTCCGGCACTCCAGCTGTTGTGAAACTACAACTCCCAGCATGCTCCTTTCGCTTCTGTATGAGTTCAGAGAACAGCCAAGCAAGTGTGCATGATGGGAGATGAAGTTTCACAACACCTGGAGTGCCGGAGGTTGCTGACCCCCCTAGTCCATGATATAAATTTTAAATGTTATAACCTATATGTGGTTTAGCCTAACTTGCCTGTCTGAAAGAAATTTTATTTTTTGATTTATTTTGTCTATAGCTAGCCTTATCTACCTTTATTCTCTTAAACCGCATTAAGCCTCAGCGTTAGGCCTCCTGCACAAGGCCGTTGGTGTTTTGCGGTCCGCAAACCGCGGATCCGCAAAACACGGAAGCTGCTCCGCGTTCCGTTCCGCAATTTACGGAACGCGGCCTATTATAGAGATGCCTATTCTTGTCCGCATAACGGACAAGAATAGGACATGCTCTATTTTTTTTGCGGGGGCACGGAACGGAGCAACGGATGCGGACAGCACACGGAGTGCTGTCCGCATCTTTTGCGGTCCCATTGAAATGAATGGGTCCGCGCCCGAGCTGCGAAATATGCGGCTCGGATGCGGACCCAAACAACGGCCGTGTGCATGAGGCCTTAGTCTTTTAGCTTCATACAAGGCTGTAGACATTGGGCCAGATTTCTCATTACACTTCCATCTTACTCCAATTTCACATAAGTCCAAAGTCACTTTTGGCTCAGTCAGATTTATTAATGGTCCTTTAATACTGTGATAAATGTGGTTTGATGGCAGCAGTTCATCCTTCAGTAAACGGCTTTACAAAAGTCGCACATATTTACAAAAAATTCGCATAAGATAAGCATGGTCCTCACTTTTTTAAAAAGTCCCAATGATAAATCTGGAGTGAAACTCATTAACATGGCTAACCACGCCCATTTTTACAAAACTGGAGTGAATGGTGTACACATGTAAAAAAAGTCGCAAAATTATGCGCAAATGAGTGTGAAAAGTCTCAAATGCCCTATTTTGGGACTTTTTGATGCCAGAATTCTGGAGTGAAGGTATGATAAATCATGGCCATTGTGTGCTTTTGTATAATGCTCCATATGGAGAATTCTTCCTCAATATGGCCAATTGTCCTGATTTAAAGCAGTCCAAAGAATTAACAGGTTTCTGGGTCCTCTATTAAAGGGGCACTTCCCTTACACTAAATATTCTGAAGAAGTGCGGCTGTTTTTTCTTTTCCATATTGGCAGTGACACTGAGAAATACAACTCTAATATACAACGCATCCAGTTTTTCCCCCATCAATGTGCAGTCAATACCCCATAATCAAAAAGTGAAAACAGACTTTTAGAAATTTTTGCTAATTAATTAAACAGGAAAAACATACATTTTATATTGACTTGAGTATCCAGACCCTTTGCTTTGACACTACATTTATCTCTGGGATGGGGAAGGGGGATTTCCCTTCATCATCTTTAAGATGTTTCTACACTTTGCTTGGAGAGTCCACCTGTTGATAAATTCAGTTGATTGGAAATGATTTGGAAAGACCCTTACCCTGTCTACATAAGGTCTCACAGCTGACAATGCATATCAGAGCCAAAACCAAGCCATGAGGAGGAAAGAACTGCCCGTAGAGGTCTGAGAACAGGATTGTGTGGAGGCACAGATTTGGAGATGGGTACAAAAAAAAATTCTGCTGCACTGAAAGTTCCCAAGAGCATAGTGGCCTCCATAATTCTTAAATAGAAGTCTGAAACAGCCAGGACTCTTCCTACAGCTGACTGCCCCACCAAACTAAGTAATCAGGTGGAAAAGGACCTGGTAAGAGAGTTGACCAAGAACCCAATGGTCACTGGCCGAGTACCAATGATCCTGTGTGCAGATAGGAGAAACTTTCAGAAGGTCAACCATCACTGCAGCACACCACCAATCTGGGCTTTATGTCAGAGTGACCGTAAAAAGGCATATCCTCAGTAAAGGACACTTGAAAGCCTGCATGGCGTTTGCAAAAAAGCCCCTTAATGACTCTCAAACTGTAAGAAACAAGACTCTCTGGTCTAATAACACCAAGATTTAAATTTATAGCCTCGATTCTAATCATAATTTCTGAAGTAAACAGGCTCTGCTCATCACTTGCCCAATGCTGTCCTTACAGTGAAGCATGATGGTGGCAGCATCATGTTGTAGGCGTGTTTTTCAGCATCTGGGATAGGAAGACTGGTCAGGATTGAGGTAAAGCTGAATAGAGCAAAGTACAGAGATATTCTTAATGAAAACCTGATCCAGAGTGCCCCAACAAGACAATGGCCATGATTTATCATACCTTCACTCCAGAATTCTGGCATCAAAAAGTCCCAAAATAGGACATTTGTGACTTTTCACACTCATTTGCGCATAATTTGCGACTTTTTTACATGTGTACACCACTCACTCCAGTTTTGTAAAAATGAGCGTGGTTAGCCATGTTAATGAGTTTCACTCCAGATTTATCATTGGGACTTAAAAAAGTCGCAAAAAAGTCCCAATTTCACTCCAGTGAGGACCATGCTTATCTTATGCGACTTTTTAATAGAACATGCAACTTTTTTGTAAAGCCGCTTACTGAAGGATGAACTGCTGCCATCAAACCACATTTATCACAGTATTAAAGGACCAATAATAAATCTGACTGAGCCAAAAGTGACTTTGGACTTATGTGAAATTGGAGTAAGATGGAAGTGTAATGATAAATCTGGCCCAATGACCCTAAGCACACAGCCAAGACAACACAGGAGTGGCTTAAGGCTGTATTAAACTGGCCAACATTTCGTCCGATAATCACTAACAAGTGTTTGCATGAAAGCTCATTAGCGATCATCTTGCAGTGTAATACTGCTGCCGACTGCCCGATGAACTCTTCCCTCCCGACAATCGCTTTCTGATCTGCCTATCTAATACAGGCTTTAGGGACAACTTAGTGAATGTCCTTGATGGAACCCAGTTGAATGTCTCTGGAGAGACCTGAAACTGGCTGTCCACCAACAGTCCCCATCCAACCTGACAGATTGAGAGAAGATCTGTAGAGAAGAATGGCAGACAATTCCCAAATTTAGGTGTGCAAATCTTGTGGCATCATACCCAAGAAGACTGGAGGCTGTAATTGTTGTCAAAGGTGCTACAACTAAGTACTAAGTAAAGGGTCTGAATACTTCTGTCAATGCAATATTTACATTTTTAAAATCATAATATGCCTGTGTGCATGAAGCTTTATTGTGGCATTTAAAGTCATACTCTCTAGTGCTAATCAATATTCATTTCATAAAAGCATTTACCTATGTTGAAATGTTTTAGGTAGTGCTTAAAGGGAACCTGTCACCGGGATTTTGTGTACAGAGCTGAGGACATGGGTTGCTAGATGGCCTCTAGCACATCCGCAATATACAGTCCCCATAGCTCTGTGTGCTTTTATTGTGTAAAAAAAACTATTTGATACATATGCAAATTAACCTGAGATGAGTCCTGTCCCTAAGATGAGTCCAGGGACAGGACTCATCTCAGGTTTATTTGCATACGTATCAAATCGTTTTTTACACAATAAAAGCACACAGAGCTATGGGGACTGTATATTGCGGATGTGCTAGCGGTCATCTAGTACAGCTCTGTACACAAAATCCCGGTGACAGGTTCCCTTTAATCAGTATTTACATGAGGATTTTCCATTTTATTTTATAAGTTTAACAAGTAGTTTAATGTGTAGGTATAGGTAGACTTCTCTGAAAAGGCTAAATGATCATCATAACAAAATTGTATAATTATATATTGTATTTTTTAAATATACAATATTTGTGCTGTAATATTATTGTTCTTATAGTACAACCTCTAGTTCACCTGCATATATAGGATGAGTGGAAGGCGAAGGACAACATTGATAATACCAATAAAAATAAGAGCAAGTCCAGCATCTAATGTAGTTAAAAAAATCTTAAATATTTATTGTGGCAGGCGCAGCACAATAAAGTGCCTTTTGCACTGTGGCATTAGAAAGATTTTGGTTTCTCTGACTTTTCTAGTCTAACCAGACTGTCTATTACTCTGTGATTCCACTAGCGCCGTTCTATGGAAGCAGTAGGTTTAAAGAGCACACTGAATGCCTGAAATAACTTCTTTATTAACTTCAACTTTTCTTTATATATAACACTACTGCCTCCACAGCAGACAGAACATATGCAAAACACGTGTGGAATAAAGTATCATAAAATGGCGGTTCAACTGTTCAATCTTGTCATTTAACATAAAATGGTGGATATATATCTCTCTTCAGTATCTGTACTTTCACTTTAAGTTACTTAAGCACTTTATGATCTCTCTGAGAGGTATATCTGAGGCTTAACCAATAGTTTTTCTTGCTTTATATGATCTGGTATGAGCGGTTCGCAGACTGTACGTAGTTTGAGTACTTTGGTCGCAATTTGCAATTTGGAGATTGCTATTTACAATTTGCTATATTCATTTGTGTATTGCATACTGTTCATTTGGTGGAACTGCAAGTAAACACATATAACTGTTTCAGTATACAGCTCTAATAACTACATTAACAATAAGAACATCCATAACTGTATTAAATACCTATTTTGGCCTCTTTGCTTACATAAAACTGAACTCTCAGTGGAGTGAATGTCTGTTCAGCTTCTCTCCTCTGGTGTAATGAATTCTAGCAGCTCCTGCTAGGGAATTTCCCATACAGGCTGATTGTGAGGCTGGCTGTAATTGGCCAAGACTCCTGCTTAGTGTGAGGTTGGCTGTAACTGGTTAGGACTTCTGGGCAGTAACAACAGTTTAACTCTATGTTTTCTGCTAATTCTGCTGTGTCATTGAGCTTACCTTACAGTCATATAATGGATCTTAAAAGCATATTATCTTTTCTGCTTCTGTGAACACAATATATAACTGTTACATGACATACAAAAACATGAAGTCACAGTAAATAACTCTTCATTTTTCTTTAACATATAAACATAGGAACTGTATTAAGGTTATTAGCAGGTCTAGCTGTATAGACATATAAGCCAAATTAGCAACCTAGAACAGGTCTTCGCTGGCCAGCTACATTTATTGAGATCCATTAAAAATATCCAAGTGCAGACCAGTGGTAAACCGCTTACACATGTCAAGCTGCAAGTCATAACTAAGGACTGACTTGCAGCCTGAAATGCATACGCATAGGATTTTACCTACATTACATGCTGGGCTTGCACTTATTTCTATTAATATTCCTATGTATATGTGTGTTTTATTCAGTTACCAGCATAGCTATAGTAAGGCCAGCTCCAGAAGTGGCTGTTAATTTCTTACTCTCATTAGCTATATGCAACCAATCTGCGGGAAATTCTGCAAATGCCATATGTGTATTTTATTGTGGATTTAGCAGATTTCCCTCAGATTTAACCCCCTGAATTCCACTGTGAAAATCTGTGCAATGTCCTCTATAGAATTGGCATGCAACATCCATTGCATGCTCTGATTTCCATGCAGAATTTTTCATGGCAATGTGGATTTAAAAACCCCATGCCCTTGCTGCAGATTAGCTTTATGGAATCCACCTACAAAACCACAGCAAATCCACCATGTCAACAGTTGGCCTTGGGTTACATATGGAGAAGAAAGCTGCAGTATAGTCATAATGCAAAAAGTGTATCTGTTGACATGTGGTTTATGTTCTTGGTTTGTTACAAGTGCAAGTGTAATTTGAAGTAGAAACCATGCTAGGCAAATGTCTCTAGAACTGCCTATAGAAATATATTACATAACATTTCAGGTTTGAGTCATTTAGGGAGTCCTAAGAAATGGAATGTGTCCTAAGAGGCGTAGACAGTAGACAAGTCATTATCATTGTATCTCATATCAACGTAAGCTATACATGGTTGCTCGATTACAGTCTACATGGTATGAAAAAACGTATGAACGGCGAGAAAGATGGAGTGCATAGCAAGTACAATGGGCATACATAGTTAAAGGGCATCTGTCACCACATATAACTATGTCGAACAGTCAGCAGCTGTCCATCTGTGCTTGTAGCAGAGGCCCATTATGTCTCTGGCATCTCCATGTGTTCCAGTCAATGCTCCGAAAAAATATTTTTTATTACATGCAAATTTCCCCCCTAGGTGCAAAAAGGGCAGTGCCATTGCACCTTGTTGCACCTAGAGGCTACCCTCCCTGTCTAATATGCCACGTCCCCCACCACTGTGATGGTCAGGCCAGCCAGTCCCTGAAGTCTATCGGGATTGGCTTCTGTACATGCGCAGTAAAGGGATGGAGATTGACAATCTGCCCACAGTCTGCATCTCTTTACTGCGCATGTACAGAGTGCGATCCTGTAGGACTTCAGGGACTGCTTGGCATGTCCATCACAGCGGTGGGGGGCACGGCTTAGTAGACAGGGAGGGGAGCCTCTGGGAGCAATTAACTCTAATGGCACCACCCTTTTGGAACCTAATTTGCATATCAAAAAGTATTTTTTCAAAGGATTGACAGAACATATGGAGATGCCAGAGACATCGTGGGATTCTGTCTACAAGTGTGGATGGACAGCTGCTGACTGACATAGCGGTATGTGGTGACAGATACCCTTTAAATACTTGTATTACAGGGTTTGAGAAGTGTACTATTGTTGTAATCCAGTGAAAATGTTGACTAATTTATCAAATTCAGCATAACACAGTATTAGTGCTTACATATAAAACCATATTGTATGCTGCAATTTACTAGTGATATAGTCATGCAAACAGTATTATCAGGCGTTTATAGAGGAATCGAAATGAACTTTTTCCTTCTTGACTTCATCCTATTATTGTCCTCCTTACCTTGAAGGGGTGGTCCTCCAAAAAAATATTGTACAGTTTTCAAAACTAGCACCTGGGTCTGAATATTATTGTAATTGCATATAATTAAAAATGGTATATAGCTACTGAGTTATTCAATAAAATGTATCTGTATAGCGCCACCTGCTGTTTGTTCTTTTTCTTATTTCTTTTACCTGCTCACTGAGATGGCCGCACATGCTCAGTTTCATCCCTCAAATGCCTCCTGAGCTGTGATAGGGAGAGAGCTGCAGCAGAAAAGACACATCTCCTGAGCTGCAGCAGAGAGGACACTCCCCTTGAGCTGCCAGCTTGATATAAATGGGGAGATCTCTGGATCATGTGAGGTACAGGGCTGGTTCTAGCTTTGTTAGAAAGAGGTTATCATGTACTACAGTGGTCCCCAACCTTTTTTGCACCAATAACTATTTTCATGCAAGACAATTTCCTTAGAGACCAGGTGGAGTGGGGGGTTATGGGGTGGGGCTTTGAGGGTGGGCGGGGCTTCTTATCAATTTGGACCTGCATGTGCCTCACATTAATAATAAGTAACCTCATTATGTGTACCTCACATTAATGGTTAACCCAGTGTTGCCCATTATTTGATGAGGTGCTTTGGGCCACTTACTTTTAATGTGAGGTACATGGGGGTTACTAATGTAATAGCACCATGTACCTCAGATTAATAATAGGTGACCTGATCTTCTCAAATTATGGCTACTGACAACATTGCGGTTAGGGAGTCACATTAACCCCAAATGTTGGATCCAGAGCTATCTGGATCCAAAATTGCTGGATATTACCGGAATGCCAGCTAGCTTCATTGACTAAGCAGTGGAATTTCTCCAGCCGAATCCTGGCATATTTGCCGGGTAGTGGCTGGATTTCTGCCAGACTCCATTATAGTCCATGGGACCGGATGACATTCTGGTAACATCTGGTAATGCCGGAACCAGGTAGCTCTAGCAGGTTGTTCTCTGTAGAACTATGCCAGCAACTATGTGAAATAAGCCTTACAATTACATTGATATCTCCCTGCCCTTATTTCAGGCTGACATGGTAACTATACCTGAATTGGCTGCACAAAACTGACCAGGGTCTAGTGGTCACTGGGCTCTGCTGCACTGGGCTCTGCTGCACTGCCGATATTTTCAAGGTGACATGGAAGAGGAACTGCAGGTCATTCTCCCGCTCATTCCCTCGGATACTAGCTGAAACTGGATGCTGACAACCCCCTCCCCCCTCGGGCTGTCATGTTTAATAGTTTGGACTTTTCGGACGTGGCAATATGTGATATGTTTATTAATTGTTTATATATTTTATATGTAAAATTGGGAAAGGGGGTAATTTATACTTAATGTTTTGTTAACTTTTTTTTTTTTAGGACTTCTCGCTCTCCCTGCTGCCCTGTGCATAGTGCACATAGCAGCAGGGAGCTTACCATGGCAGCCAGGACTTCAGTAGCGTCCTGGCATGTTTTTAGTACTGGAAAGGAGGGGGGAGGGTGCACTGTGCCACCAATGATAGTTAACCTTCAATACAGGAGGCGGTGCCGGCGGAGTCACATAGCCGGCACCCTGCCTCTGACAGGGAGCTGCGATCAGCGGCAGTTAACCCTTCAGGTGCGGCACCTGAGGGGTTAACTGCGGCTGATCACAGCGCCTTGTGATAGAGGCCAGTGCGGGCTATGTGATTCTGCCGCCTCCTGTATTTGTATTAGAAGTTAACTTTTATTGGTGGTGCAGTGCGCCCGTCCCTCCTCCTCCCGTCTCTCCTCATTGGCAGCGGCAGAGACTGCTTTCTTCTCGCCTGTGCTGCTGAGGGAACTTGGAACGCGCTGACAGCAGCGGCATCTCCGCTCCTCTGTATTGCTGCGGCCCGGCAAACAATCTTCCAGGGCCCGGTCCTGGGCAGCGGCCCGGCGGTTGGGGACCGCTGATGTGTAGTGTACGGGAGTTGTACTACCCGTCACTACAGAAGGGTCACTTGGCTGCTGTCGCTCCTCTCATTTATGGGGAGGCTGGTAAAGGTCCTATTTGCAAAATATAATGTAATTTATGGTATTTGATTCCCTGTTACTGTGAAATGTGCCATGTGCAGGCCGGCTAGGGATGTAATTCCAGCTCTAGTCACTAGAGGGAGCTAGGTAGCCCTAGTCTATATAAGGCCCAGTCAGGGAAGGTCAGCGCAGTTCAGTCTACTCCAGGCCATGTGCCTGTGAAGTCTTCACCAGGCCCTGGGCCTGGGAAGGAGTGCAGACCCTGGAGTCTGTGTAGGCCACATGTCTCAGGCCTGAGCAAGTCAGCAGAAATCAAGCAGAGGCAATCCCTAGAGCAAGAGGTACTAAATGTCAAGAGGAGGTACACTGTCAACTGGAGATTCAAGGATATAAGCCAGAAATAGGGCATTGGGGCCTTGAAGCATCAATTCCAGTCAGGACAAGTCAGGAAGAAAGTAAGGTTCACCTGCAATTCTAAGTCCTGTTATTTTACCCTCTGTTATACCTTGCTGGATGTAAGCCTGCTGTAACTGCGACTGTACAAACGTCTATTTTCTGCAACAAGAACTGTGTTAAGAGGTTGCCTGCTGTAATTTCCACTGTTCTCAGTAAAGTTGGAATTCTGTTTTCAAGTTACAAGTCTGCACCTCTGTTATTCCTACTATAAATACGGTGTGCCACCGTTTACTGGTACTGGCGTCACGACACATCAGGGACTTAGCCATAGGCACGTTAAACTACAACACCAAGGGCACCTCACCTTGCACCTGGCTGTGTCCCTTCAGAACCCAGAGAGTGCCCCAGAGGAACAGCGTGCCGGCCTCTCCATCACTGGCATTCCCCAGGTTAGTCCCATACATTGCTCTGACTTGGGGGTGCTACAGATGCACTTTATTATGACTGATTTTCATTTTTTACATTAGTCACGGGATAACCCATCTATTATTTGGGAAGTTTTATGGTTGGCACTTTGCAGGTTAGGGTAACAGGTACTGTAGTACGAGTGATTTCAAAGATTGCTGTAGACTTCGTGGTGTCCTTTGCTGACTGGATGAATTGTCTCCTGTGTGGGGAATCCCTTTTGATCAACCCAGCCGAACTTATACAAAACAGACTGTTTTTGTGTAAATGAAAACCCCCTAAATCTTCTGTTTACACATTTCATGGGGACTTTTACATGGACAGTAAAAAAGCTAAACCTTCAAGTCTCCTATTGATGACTACTTATCTAATAAGTCATCTTCTAAAATCCTAAGGAAAAGGTTAAGTTTGTAGGCACACATGATACTAAACAACACAGAAATAGTGATGAGCGGCAGGGGCAATATTCGAATTTCACGATATTTTGCCAATATTCGTCATTAATTTGCGATTATTTTCTTGATTGCGAAAACCGGCAATGTAATATGCGCATAATGCGCGCACAATACAGGCGTGGGTCACTATAGCTACATTTTTCAAGCTGCTAGAAGTTTCCTGAGACTAGAGAAAATGGTTGGCACGGCAGAACATTACAATAGCTTTATATGCAGATAGAGTGCTCCGATATATTCGCAATTGCGCAAATCGGCAATTAATGATGCGGATATTTTTGCACAATAAGTGCAACTTCACATTTTAGTAGGTCTGACTACATATTAGTAATTGGTACACTGAGTATTGTTGTGAACTTGCCTGTAGCATGTATGTATGGACAGCAGAACCTATCACACTACCTAACACCCTGCACTGGAACCAGCTACACTGGATCAGCTACACTATATCACAATCTAACCTACACTGACCATCTCCCACTATCTGTATTATATATATGTAAGCTGACTAACTAACTATCTAATGTAATGTGACACAGGAAAGCAGAGAGCACAGCAATGACACTGCTCTCTCTCTCTCAGAACTGAAAAAAAAAAAATGCAGAAAATGGCTGCTGGGGAGTTTCCTATATAGTAAGGGGTAGGGAACTTTCCTATTGGTTGCTAGGGATGTTGCTAAGCTCAGACAAAGATATTGCAGCCTTCTCATTGGCCCACAAGCCAGAAGCAGGGAGGGATCATGGGTTCAGATGGAAAAAAATCTAGAATATTCACGAATACGATATATATAGCACTATATTCTAAAGTGGTGATATTCCCGATGTGTCACAGAGGCAAAAATGTAATTTCTCTCATGTCCTCCAACAGTTGTAACCGCCTTTACATGGCTGTAGCTTGATCTCTGACGCTGTTTTTGTATTTCAGAGAATTTTTTGCTGTTAGCTTTGGCTTCTGATATACTACTGCGTCCATGCACTGTTTTAAAGTTGTGTAATTCTCAATGAGGAGAGGACCACACATCTGACGCTGTCCGATCAGCACAGATAGCATTAGGCCTCTGGTTCACTCCTTGTTCAGAATCATGCCCCCTTGACAGTGCTTGGCTTGAATAACATATCAGGAGTTGAAGCTACTGGGACTGAATGCTCGGGAATGGGAGCCTTAGAAAAAAAACAAGGGAGGGCGTGGTCAGCAGCCAACATGGCTGGTCGCATGTGAGGAGAGCTCCGCGGCTGCGACCACAGAACAGGATAAATCCTGATGAAATTGTGTTCACTTGTGACCATTTAAGCAGAACAGAGACCCTGAGACAGCCCAGCATCGTACCCCACCCTGCGCTGCACTAATAAACTGGTCGGAGTGCTTTGAAGAGAGACTACGGGAGCCACCGGGAGAGCAGGCCCGGGAACGAGTGGCGCACGTGCCAGCTTAAGCTGAGGAACAAGACCTGCCGCTCTGTGTCGGGTGGTGAGACATACGGGGTCATGCCAGGGAGACCGCGGGAAGTATACCTGAAGAGGTGGGTGGGAGACGTGGCTGCAAAGAACCGGCCTGCTGAAGGTTACCGCCAGGAGGCCATCTTGTGGAGTCTTATGCAGAGCTGGGGGAGGTAGGCTGGAACATTATGCAGGCCTGCTGCTCCACATGTAACAACATCCCCGGACACATAGCAGCTCTGTAATTAAACCCTGTGCATAAGATACTCTCAAATTATATGGATCAGCAGCAAACTTAGTCCTATATGTACCCAGCAACCAAGTACTCATAGGAAAGCCAAGTCTTGAAATTGCCCTGAACTTGGCTTTTATTAATATAGATCTATCTGCGATTTTGGTATTACAATGGAGCCAAAAAAACACAAAGAGCCACTAAAAAACTGAGTGAATTTGCCAGACAGCCAGAAGATGGAGCGCGGTTGCCACTACCGCAACAGAATGTGCACACTAGAGCAAGTACTGTGGCCGAAACACCATCCCAACCAACTCCCCAGGCCCCGGAAGAACCCACTCTCAAACAAGTAACCACTCTAGTCCTGGAAGCCATCACCGCATGCAAGACTTCCCTTACAGGAAAACTAGATGAAGTCAAGATAGACCTGGGTGTACTACGCCCAGACCTACAGTATTTGCGAGAACGAGTTCAACACACAGAAGAACGCATATCCCGTATAGAGGATTCCACCGCTACTATGCCAAGATCCATCTCAGAACTAAAGTGGTGCAATGGAAACAGAAAGCGGATGACCTAGAAAATAGGGTCCGTAGAAACAATATCATAATCATCGGATTACCTGAAGGAGCAGAAGGCAGGGCGCCTGATGAATTCATAGAAAACTGGATGAGGGAACTTTTTCCAGATGCAAATTTCTCCTCAGCTAATATGGTGGAAAGAGCACACAGAGTACCGGCAAAACCACCTCCTGTACCAGGCGCACCGCCTCGCCCCATGCTTGCAAGGTTCCTCAATTGCAAACACAGGGACAAGATATTAGCTCTAGCTAGAAGGAGGGAGGAGATTAAATTTGACAATGGTAGAGTCTCCATCTTTCGAGACTTTTCAATGGAACTACAGAAACAACGCGCCACCTTCATGGATGTTAAAAGGCGCCTGAGACAACATAATATACCGTACTCAATGGGCTACGCTGCTAGACTTGGTTTACGACGACAGAGCGGTGTTCTTTACTTCACCTGGAAAAGTCTCCGAATGGCTGGCCCTATGGCGACGATCACTGAGACGTTGAAACATCTGACACATCCAGAAGTGGCGTCCGACAACGCCAGCGGACTGGTTTGCTCGCATTGAGATATGTGTTAATTATAGTTTTCCTGACAAAACACTAGGATTTTTTCACCTTGGCTAATAATATAGGGCTTAGATATATGCCTGCACTTTACTAATATGGACACATTATTTATGTGGCCGCAGCTCGCATGCCTCTGCCATCTGACACCATAGGTGGAGGCATCACCGATTTGCTGGCAGTCTGATATAAGAAATTATTACAGACTTAATACTTGGACAGTATAACGTTAGGAAACATTGACGGTTAACTTTAAAAGTTTTTTTTCTGGTTTCACAATTACCTTTCACACATATCTGCATCTGAATCCATGGCTGAGTAAAAAGTACTATCATGGAACGTTACGGGCTTGGGGACACCGCAAAAGAGATCTATGGCGCTTGCCTTTATTAGAGACTATAATCCACAGATCCTATGCTTGCAGGAGATGCATCTCACTGCAAATACCTCTCGGGTATTAAAAAAAACCCTCGGTACAGTGGGCCACGCATTCACATCACTCTTTTTCCTCACGAGGAGTGTCCCTATTAGTACACAAGCAACTGCGCTGGGAGGTGAAAAATTTGGTCATTGATTCAGAAGGCAGATATGTCTTTGTTCACTCTCTAATTGATAATGTACAGTATACATTAATAGCGATATATAACACACCCCCCGGCTCTATGCAGGTCCTTTAACTGGCAGCTACATTTGTAGCTTCATATCCGCAAGCTAGAGTAATCTGCATGGGTGACCTAAATATGATGCTAGACCCCTCACTTGACCATCACCAGAGAAATGCAGACCCGATGAATGCAGGGGCTCCCTCATGGCAGATTTCTGACTGAATTTAGATGGTTAGACCTCTGGAGAACTAAGTACCCCACCGATAAGGTATACTCTTGCCACAGCGGCGGGCATGACTCTTTAACCTGAAAAGATTATATGTTGGGCAATGACATATCTCCCCAGGGGAATATCGAATCACTCACCTGCAGGGCCGGCTTTAGGGGGGGGCAAACTGGGCAATTGCCCAGGGCCCCCATTGTCTAAGGGGCCCCTGCTTCAGTGCTGCTGTTCAGCTGAACGTTTAAGGAAGAAAACGGGCGGACAGCTGAACAGCTGCACTGAGCCAGAACAGGAGCTCAGCAGTGTAGTGCAGTAAAGAAGACCAGTGATGTATGGGAAGAGGTATGGATTCAATGTAAGTGCCAGGGAAATGCTGGGAGTTGTTGTCCTCTCCTCTTATACCTCCTGTTATGTAATATCAGAGTACAATACAAGAGGAGGTATGAGGAGAGGACTACAACTCCCAGCACGTCCAGCTTGTTATGTAATATCAGAGTACATTACAAGAGGAGTTAAGACAGGAGAGGACTACAACTCTCAGCATGTTCAGGCCATTATTATATGATATCAGGGTACATTACAACACCCTGGATATGCTGGGAGTTGTATACCTCCTCTTATAATGTACTCTTATATTACATGCTGGGAGTTGTAGTTCCATCGTTTTATACCTACCCCTGTAATGTGCTCAGATATTAAAACATGGCTTAGACATGTTGGGAGTTATATATATCTTCTGTTATACTCCTGCAGTAATGTGCTCTGAATTAGGCCTCAAGCACATGGCCAATGCCCAACAGCGGGTCCGCAATATGCTGGCACCGGCTGTGTGCTCCGCGCATCACGGATGTTGACCCAAACACTTGAATGGGTGCATGAGGCCTTAGGGCCGGGACGATGGATAGAGGAGGGTAGTCATCCGCCTAGGGTGCCACTTCGCTAATAAGTGGGGGGAGGGGGGTGCGCGGTCCGACTTCACAAGTCTCAGGACACTAGGCCTCAAGCTTGTGAGGCATTAGAACAGAGCAAGAAGTTGAAATGACATCACTGCATCCTCCTGTTCTGGGTCTCACATGATGATGCCATGGTACGGCATGCATCAGGACGCAGCAACACAAGCTACAGATAAAACTGTGGTCTGCATTGCAGACAGCAGCGGGGGGACGGGAGGGAGGCAGTTTTTTTTTAATACTAAATGTCCACACTGCTGGGGCACCAGGGATGAGGAGAAGGAGATTATTATATATACCTGGCACTACTGGGGAGGAATGGAGGAGCATTATATATGTATTTATTGGCACTATGGGGGGAAGCATTATATATTGGAATTAGTGCGGTGCACTACAGGGGGACATTAGAGCCACTGGGAGCATTATGGTTATATTATTACTACTAGCGTACTGTAGGGGTGTTACTATTATTTGACGCAATATGGAGGGCATTGGTACGAATGGGGGTTATCTTGGGAAGTATTATCATTATTGGGGGCACCATTACTAATGAGGGCAATCTGGGTGTATAGTATAGTGTTTGTAGACATGGGGGAGAGCAGAACAGGTACAGTATTGGGGGTAGCTTCAAGAAGTTCTCTGTGTTTTTTCATATTGATGACCTATCCTTAGGATTGGTAATCAATATTAGATTGTCAGGCGTCTGACACTCGGCACTCCCGACGATCAGCTGTTGTGCGCATGTGCCGTCTCCTTCCTCTCTTTCTGCTCTGCTGCTGTTTGTCTATGGGGCAGCAGCAGTGAACAGCACGTGCCTTCTCCTCGGACTGTTTTTTTAGCACATTATTACAAGATGTGGGCCCTCTTTTTTGATTTTGCCCAGGGCCACATTTTGTCTAAAACCGCCACTGCTCATCTGTACTGGGCACCCTCATAAGTAAATGTATAGGATGAATGTACATCCCTTCTGGTTGAGCCTTTTAGGATCATCAGACGGAATCCCCTACCAACTGAGAGAGTTTCTAATGAAACATAAAAATGAACATAATCTGGCGCTAGTGTGGGACACCTTAAAGGCATTTCTGCGAGGGTCCTTACAATCCAGCATATCCTATATAAAAAATACACTAAACGTTCAGAGGCGGAGCTGGAATACGGTGTACTACACTGGAACAGCGATATATTAATCACCCAACTGATACCAATAGAAACGTGTGGCCCCAAGTGGGAAGGCAGTATTTAGCGACACTTAGAGACAAGGCTGACAGGAAATTATTTTTCTTAAAACAGACAGCATTTAAACTAGGAAATCAGTCAGTTAAATTATTGGCTCAACTAGCCCGTCATGACTCACCATCCTCAACAATTTTAGCAGTTAAGGACTCTACGGGACAACTGCACAACACACAAGGGGGGAGATACTCCACACCTCTACACACTTTTACCAAGATCTATATAGATCTAGCATAACAGCTACTGAAGCGGAGATAGCTGCCTATTTGGAAGACATAGCTATACCTACCCTTACTACAGCACAACGTACACAACTAGACCAACCAATCAGCTTAGAGGAAATCATGCAAGCCATAACAGACCTTAATTACGGGTCCTAACGGGCTTCCCAAAGAAGTATATGCCAAATTCTAGCTTCACAATTACTATCTACTCTCCAATTTTCTTTAGACAGAGGAAACAAACCTGACACTTTTATGGAAGCCACCATAATATTATTACTCAAGCCGTATAAGGACCCCTTAGATTGTGGCTCATACAGACCTATGGCGTTGCTAAATGTGGACTACAAAATCCTGACAAGGGTTCTGGCCACTTGGCTAAACCGGGTAATCCTGTCACTGGTCCATCCAGAAATCCACCACTGAAAACATCAGGAGGGTCCAGGTAAATGCCCAGGTAGGGTTATCCTTAAACACAGACTGGGCCTTGGCTTCATTAGATGCTGCCAAGGCATTCGACTCAATAGAATGGCCGTATCTTATTGAATGCCTGAAAAAGTATTAATTCCTCAAATGGATTACTATATTATATAGCAGGCCTATCAGTAGACTACTGATAAATGGAGAGCTATCCAACAGTTTTATGCTTCACAGAGGTACGAGGCAAGGCTGTCACTTGTCGCCGCTATTATTCGCATTGGCAGTTGAACCCTTGGTGATTAGGGTGAGGAGCAGCAGTAATATAACAGGAGTGATCATGGGGGAAAGAGAGGCCTTCATAGGATTTTATGCAGATGACATGATTTTTTATTTATCATCGCCGGATACATCCCTCAAAGCTGCAGTCACCCTGGTTAATGAATTTGGGGAGTTCTCAGGCCTGCAAATTAATTGGGAAAAATCAGTTTATATGCCTCTAGGCAAGACAAATTGATCAGGCCCCCCACACATAGAAAGATTAAAGGTGGTTAATACATTCAAGTATCTGGGGGTACATACTGTATTACTAAAAGACACTCCCAAGCTCTATCCCTTAATATCTACTTACTAAATGATCACATACAGAATAAGCTCCAAAACTGGAAAACACTACCTATCTCGGTGGCAGGACGCATTAACCTAATCAAATTTATTATACTTCCCAAGGTATTATATGCCCTCCAACATTCAGACGTACCCATACCCAAGCAGATATTTAAAGAAATAGACTTCATGACCAGAGTTTTTATATGGGGAAGATCACGGGCCAAACTAAGTTTGGATACACTTAAACGGCCCAAACCAGAAGGTGGCATGGCTCTACCAGATTGCTATTTATATTACATTGCAGGGCAATGAGACTTATTAGAACATGATATGTTGCGGAGGAACTACCTACTTCAGAGTACTTCCTATTGTGCTTCCTGAACTGTCTCCTTATGGCCAGTCCTGGAGATGCCCCCTAGATTCCACAAACCACTGCTACCTCTGCATAGGCTGGCACAGTCTATTTGGAGAGATGCGAAAATACTAACCCAGTTCACAGGAGTGGTCTCAGATATACGTTTATGGACCAATCAATCGCTACCGCAGATACAAGTAGTCATGGGGGCTGATGGATGGCAAGAGGCAGGGGTAAGAACTCTCGAGAATATATACGATCAGGGTGTACTGATGACATTTAAAGCACTGACCCAAAACTATAATATTCCCCGCTACCACTTCTTTTCATACCTACAACTTAGATCCAGCCATACAAGCCACAATTCCGAGCACCAATAACATGATCTCAAAATACCCACTAATAGGGGTAGTTAAAACCGAGGGCCCCAGAGGTCTGGTGTCAGCAATTTATTCCCACTTGGTGCGAGCAAAGGTCAAAAATAGCCCTCTCAAAGTCATTAATAAATGGAAAAGAAAGATACCCACACTCACAGATGAGTCCATAACAGATTTATTGGAATCACATCTACAAGTATCACCAGCAGTTAACAAAATTATACAACTTTACATAATTCATCCAACATATTTAACGCCAACTAGGCTATACAGAATGGGCAGGGTTTCATCTACTGCATGCCCGCGATGCGGGGAGCCAGACGCAGATTTCTGGCATATGATATGGAGTTGCAGTCCAATTGCCACGTTTTGGAGAGAGGTGACCACCTTTCTCTCCAATCTGCTGCCGGTTCAGATAGAGTGCTCTCCTGAGATTTGTCTGCTTGGACTGATAGATGAGGATAACTGGGACCACTACATGACAATATTCTTGGGAGAATTGCTATTCATGGCACGCAAATATATTGCACTGCGATGGTATGACCCCAATAAACTGACCATATCTATGTGGAAATCACAAATCAACCAAATTATACCCTATTTAGTGTTGGTGTTTAAACACCGTAATAAGCCTCAAAAATTTGAGAAAGTCTGGGGCCTCTGGTGTAACTCTCCGCATACACTGTACTCAGCTCCAAGAATGCAGCAGCCCAAGGATCTCTGGATCAGTTGGTTTAGTGGAGTCGCAAAAATGTTTTGTGCCAACCTTTGATAATGGTTAAGAAATTATAACAATGCAGTGATGGATTTGATTTATCTGTGTACACTATGATTTGCAATGTGGTTGTAAGTTGTTGATGTTTTTTCTTTTGTGTCAATAAAAGAGTTTAAAAAGAAAAAGAAAAAAAACAGGGGCAGAATTTGTGAAGCAGCACCTACTGCCCGATAAAGGTTGCTGGCATTGTTGGAGGATTTGAAAGGTCCTCTCTAACCATGTCGATTTCTGCAGGAGTAGCTGACAGTGTAATGTTAATGGGGTCCTCTAAAGTATCTCCTTATCTCCTCTCATAAACCTGAGGTTGGACGAGCTGAACCTTCATGTTTATGGTGGAGGTGGTGGGTTTTTGGCCAAACACTTGCTATCTGTGTATGGCCATGTTGACCTGTTGAATGTACGCTCGGTAGATGAAGGAATCTGTGTTGGTCCCATGTTCCTATGTGTCCACATTTCTGAGAAAAATGTAGTTCTTATAAATGCAAATAAGCTTCTAGGAGCAATGGGGGGCATTGGCATTACACCTAGAGGCTCTGCTCTCTCTGCACCTGCAGCGCCCTTTCCATTATGATTGGCAGGAGCAGGCGTGATCACATTTACACTGTCTGGTGGTCCTGTCAATCAAAGTGCAAAGGGCACAGCAGTTGCAGAGAGAGCTGAGCTTCTAAGTGTAACGGCAACACCCGCATTGCTCCTAGAGGCTCATTTGCATATATTAAAACATCTTTCTTCTCAGCAATGCAGGCATATGTGCACATGCAACAGGTCAGATAGTTTCATAGGTACAAATCTGCTTACAGATGCCCTTTAAATGAAGCATGATGTGGGTGTTTTTATGGTATTTTGCTCCCTAGACTTTTTAATATGTACATAATATGAAACAGCTTCTTTACACGCTACAAAGAAACCCAAACATGTTTAGAAATGTGCAGGCATTTACATACAGTTTTAAACACACAAAGAAAAACTGTGTGAACCCTCCCCCACAACACATTTACAACAGTACCCCATTATCCCTTCCTGAAATTTGATGTACTGTACATGAATCTCATAATGCAGGGAGGGATGTATGGAATGGGCTCAGAAGCTGATCACAAATCATTCCCCTCGAGTGCTGGCTGTTTAATACTGCTAATAAAAGCCTGCAGTGGCTGCGATCAGACATAACTTTAATCCAGGCCATCTAAAGCTGGATTTACACATCTCGAATATTAGGCCAATTATTGGGAATGAATGTTCCTACGAACACTCGTTCAAAATGATCTGCCCGTGTAAACGTGCTGCAGATCACCCGAAGAACCCGAGTGAAATGCTCTTTCATCGAGTTAATATGGGGACTAGCGATAGCAGCAGCTATCGCTTGTCCTCATACTGTGGAGGTGATCGCTACCTGTAAGTACAGCGGTTTACCTTCACTTAACAAGCAGCCAACTGTCAGGAAAGAACTTTTCCTTCTCAAAAATCTTCTGCTCTTCACACAATGTAAATGCACCTTAGCCCCTCAGATGCTACAGTCAATAGCGTCTGTGACATCTGATTCTCCTCGCAAGACAATCTTAGGGTATCAATCACTCTTCATGCAACCTGGGACCTCTTGTCATCACAAATACACAATATACAGAATTAAAAAACATATTCAGTCCCCCCTTTCCCATATATAGTATAAAAAAATTAAATAAAAGAAGTCGGAAAAAGTCTGAACCCTCAAAATATGAAAAATGGAGTGATGAACTGCTGTACACGGTGTAATTGGATCATAAATGTACGGTACAACTTGTAAATGGATCAGAAATGAATGTGCTGTGGTTGTGGTGTCATCAAGGCCAACGTGGAGCTCTATCCCAAACAGTGTAGACAAGGTGACTCCATAGAGAATGAAGGACAGCACTCACCAATATAGTCAACTTCTTCCTTTATTACTCAGAAGGAGGTAAACAGCAGGATAAGGGTGCAAGACGTCACACATTTGTGGCAAATGGCGAATACGCTCTGATGCTCTCAGCATTAACCCCTTAAGGACCCTTGCCGTACATGTAAGCACAGCTGGACGTGACTTATGGACCAGCGATATACATGTACGGCCGGCTGATCGGGTGGGTGCAGGAGCTGCGCTCGCCCGATCAGCAGCAGTGGTCCGGCAGTCATTGACAGCCGGACCCCTGCTGCATACACCGGCATCGGTGAAACAACTATGCCGGTGTATTAACCCCTTTTATGCCGCGGTCAAAGCTGACCACAGCATGCATGGCGTTTGCGGAGGGTACGCGTGCCCTCCGCTTCCCCATCGGGTCTCCAGCGCTGCAGTAACAGGGACCCGATGGCAAAGAAGGCAGCCGATGCCTTCCATAGGTATCAGAGCTTGCCTTCTACGGAAGCCTATGAGATCCAGCCCTTAGGTTGGGTCTCACAGGCAGGCTGTCAGCATACAAGCTGACAGCCAATACATTACAATACATGATGTATTGTAATGCATTGCGTAAGGGATCAGACCCCCAGAACTTGAAGTCCCAGAGTGGGACCAAAATAAAAAGTAAAAAACAAACAGTGTTTTCCATAATAAAAAAATAAATAACGTTTCAAGTAAAAAAAAACAAAAAACGCATCAAATAAAACACATAAAGTTGTAAAAAAAATAGAAAAAAAGATAGATAAACAGACATATTTGGTATTGCCGCATCCATTATAAAAATATCACATGACCTAACCGCTCAGGTGTCATGTGCTAAAAAATCATTTTTTGTCACCTTACATCATGTGCAACTCCAAGCGATCAAAAAGGCGTATGTCCCCAAAATAATACCAATCTAACCGTCACCTCATCCCGCAAAAAATGAGCCCCTACCTAAGACAAACGCCCAAAAAACAAAAAAAAACTATGGCTCTCCGACTATGGAGACACTAAAACATGATTTTTTTTTTGTTTCAAAAATGATATTATTGTGTAAAACTTAAATAAATAAAAAAAGTATACATATTAGGTATTGCCACGTCCGTAACGACCTTCTCTATAAAAATATACCATGACCAAACCCTTCAGGTGAACACCGCAAAAAGAAAAAAAAAACAGTCACTTTTTGTCACCTAACGTCACAAAAGTGTAGTAGCAAGCAATCAAAAAGTCATACACACCCCAAAATGTACCAGTTAAACTGTCATCTAATCCCGCAAAAAAGAAGCCCCTACATAACAGTCGCCCAAAAAATAAAAAAACAATGGCTTTCAGAAGATGAACACACAAAAAAATCTTTTTTTTCCCAAAAATGTTTTATTATGTAAAACTGAAACAAACAACCAAAAAAAAAAAGTAGTCATATTTGGTATTGTCACGTCCATTACAAACTGCTCTATAAAAATTATCCCAGTGAAATCTGCCCTCCAAAAACCATCTGGTGTTTCCTTTCCTTCTGCGCTCTGCCGTGTGCCCGTACAGCAGTTTACGACCACATAGGGGGTGTTTCTGTAAACTACAGAATCAGGGTAATAAATATTAAGTTTTTTTTGGCGATTAACCCTTGATTTGATACTGGAAAAAATGGATTAGAATGGAAACTCTGCCAAAAAAGTGAAATTTTGAAATTTCATCCACATTTTCCTTTAATTCTTGTGAAACGCCTAAAGGGTTAACAAAGTTTGTAAAATCAGTTTTGAATATCTTGAGGGGTGTAGTTTCTATAATGGGGGTCATTTTGGTGGTTTCTATTATGTAAGCCTCACAAAGTGATTTCAGACCTGAACTGGTCCTTAAAAAGTGGGTTTTGGAAATTTTCTGAAATATTTTAAGATTTGCTTCTAAACTTCTAAGCCTTCTAACGCCCCCAAATAAAATGGTGTTCACAAAATTATCCAAACATAAAGTAGACATATGGGAAATGTAAAGTAATAACTATTATGCAGTATGAGATATCGCCATCGGTTTCAAAAGCAGAGAAATTGCAATTTGGAAAGTTGCGAATTTTTAAAATTTTTGGGTAAATTTGCTATATTTTTTTAACTAAAAATGAAAAATATTGACTAAAATTTACCACTATTATGAAGTACAATGTGCCACAAGAAAACATTCTCAGAATGGCTTGGATAAGTAAAAGCGTTCAAAAGTTATTACCACATAAAGTGACATGTCAGATTTGCAAAAAATGACCTGGTCCTTAAGGCTATTTTCACACTAGCGGCAGGGGAGTCCGTCAAGCTGTTACGTCGGGTGTCGGATCCGTCCTGCCTTTATGACATGCAGTACTTTGAGTCCGGCGGCCTCTTGCCGTGCGCTGCAGTGCTGCCGCCAGAACTTCGCCCCTGCCCCCATTATAGTCAATGGGGATGGAGTGGCAGTCCAGGGGCACACGTGAACTAGCGGCAGGAAACATCCGACAGGCTGTTCACCCGCCGGAACAGCCAGACGGACTTCTCTGCCAGTGTGAAAATAGCCTAAGGTGAAAATGGCAGGGTCCTGAAGGGGTTAAAGGAGATATCCTCAAAATAGTATATATTACCTATCCTCTGGATAGCACATCAGTATCAGATCTGCGAGGATGCGACCCCCGGGGGCCACCACAGATCAGCTGTTAGAAGAGACCAGTGCTCCATGACCACCATACATCGTTCACATGACCTAGTTGCAGTACAGCCCCATGGAAGTAAATGAGGCTGAGCTGCTATACCAAGCACATCCGCTATACTATGTACGATGCTGTGTTTGGAAAGCTGCTGGGAGCCCACAGTGCTCACCAGAGCTCCAGTGTGCGCAGCGGCTCCCTAAAGCAGCTGATCGACGGGGGTGCTGGGACTTAGACCCCCGCCAATGTGTTAATAATAACCTATCCTGAGAATAGGTCATCATTTTCTGGATAACATTGAAAATTAATGCTAGGAACAACAGGTACTTAGGCACCTGGCTGGTAACTGCAAGTGTCCTCCTGAATTTAAGTCCTCAGGACAGTGATACGGATGAATGTTGCAGCGGAGGTGGCAGTATTTTGTGCTGCACTTTGGTATTTGGTTCTGATGAGGTGCTATATTGCTGGGCCAATTTTAGTTTTTTTGTAACAGGCCCACTTTAAGTTCCCAGTCCGCCCCTGCAGGCAAAAAGCTTGCCTTTCCCTGCTAGTGTAGGCTCACAACTGTTGTGAGGGATTCAGTAGAACATAGTCTATAGCAAAGCATATTGACCATTATATATATAATCAATACTATGGCGCCACTCTGGATATTCTTTGACATCTTTACATTATTATTTTACTTTTTTATGATGAGAAAACGTTTTAGTAAATCATTAGTGTCTTATCAAGCCAACAGTTTTTAATACCAGGGTCAATTTAGCTTTACCTGGCGGCAACAATGTAGCTTGTCTTCAAATTGTCCAAAAATACAGGACCTAGTGGTAAGTACTTCTATACAATGTTGAAGGTATAGTTATCACAGTTTAAGAATGTTAATGTGAAAATCAGTATTTTAATTCCTGGTGACTGATTGCACACAATTGGTGTGACATGGAAAACAATGCCAGCTTCCCTTACTTAACATCTTGGCTGCTGTAGATATCATATCTCCAAATGACTCTATTAATGATTTACCAAGTCATTGGAATCTAGACATATAATAAAATGAAGAAAAAGCCATGCAAACAACAGCATTAAACTGTGTCCCCAATAGCACACTGAAACATAAAAAAGAGCATGTTGATGTTTCATTTCTATCTACTCCTGACACCAGGGCTGGACAAAAGGTACTCAACAGTCCTGCCTCGGAACTCACACCAGCTATTAATTTGGTGTGTAGAACACACCATGGCATAAAGGGTTTGGAAAATAAAGCATTCAGGTTGAACACCAGATTTTTGAGCTCATCACTAGGGATGAGCGAACTCGTGGAAGTTCGGGTTCGCCGGGTTCGACCAACCTTCAGGTCAAAGTTCGGGTTCGGGACCCGAACTTGACCCCGAAACCCATTAAAGTTAATGGGGACCCGAACTTCACTTTATTATTTTACTTTTTCACTGAAGTTAAGGTTCGGTGTTTGGGTGATTTTATTTTTTTTCATTACAACATGGTTATTATGGAAAATAATAGCATTCTTAAGACAGAATGCTAAATAAAATGGCCGTTGAGGGGTTAAAAATAATAAAAAAAACTCACCTCATCCACTTGATCGTGCAGCCGGTATCCTCTTCTTTCTGCAGGACCTGCAAAAGGACCTGCAATGACGTCACCGCACTCACCACGTGGTGAGCGAGGTGACATAATTGCAGGTCCTGCTGAATGAAGATAGAAGAACCTGCGGTGACGTCATTGCAGGTCCTTTTGCAGGTCATGCAGAAAGAAGAGGATAGTGGGTTTTAAATTTTTTTTTATAGTTTTTTTTATTTTTTTTTAATACCTCAATGGCCATTTTATTTAGCATTCTGTCTTAAGAATGCTATTATTTTCAGTTTTAACCATTTTATAATGAAAAATAATGAAATCACCTGAACTTCAGTGAAAAAGTCCGGGTTTATGTACGCGAACTCGCAAAGTTTGGTACGAACCCGAAATTTGCAGTTTGGGTTCGCTCAACCCTACTCATCACCAATCTTTCTGACAATTTTTTTTCCCTAGTGTTAGAAAAAGGTGGAACTTCAGTTCTTTCTGGAAGGCCTGACTTGACATGGTTTACTTTTGAGCTCTTTGCACCTCTTGTCATTATAAAATCAGTTGTCCAAGATTAGAAAGACATGATTGCCTTCTTCAGAAAAAAGGCCCAACAAGTGTTCATAGGTTTGTCTGGTATTGCACTTCAGCTCCATTCACTTCAACGAAGCCCAACCATCTGTCTTGCAAAGTGCTGTAGTCGAGCAAGACAATTATGGTTGCATGTATGGTTGTCCTACAGTTTTAAAAACAATCTTAACCCATTTCTCACTTAAAGTTTAATAGTCTAGCCTTTGAAGAAAATGATATCTGCATAAGGGTTTGTTTAAATGACCATATGGTTTTGTTGTCTGTTTTTCACGGATCAGTTTTTCCGTTTGGGATCCGTTGGGTTTCTGTTTCCGTTCCATTTTTCAGTAAAAACAGGAACTTTGTCATCATTGCAAACACATGTGCAAAATGGGCTGGGCAAAGCATTTCTACAGCATGGATCCACAAAAAACGGATGACATACGGACATGTGTTCCGTATGGATTCAGTTTTTTATACAGACCCATTGAATTGAATGGAGCCACTGAACGTGATTTGCGGACAATAATACAATGCACAACTTTAAACATGTTCAGACAATTTTCTAGACTTACAGAATCTGAAACTGATCTGAAAAGTATAGCAGACTGTGTTTAAGGCCATAATGCATTGGATCAACCACATCTCCACACTTCTTCCTGTCATATTGTACTCGAGTCTAAAAGCAATACATGTAGATAAAACAAGTATTTCCAATGATGGAGGTCATAATAAAGATAGCTTAATCACAACAAGAATGAGACCTTTGATTCTGATCTCAAAATGACAACTCCTCATCTTCCATGTGCTATTATATAATCTATTCATTGGGGACAGGGGATCTAGAGCCAATGAGACTTAGACATTTGGGCTGACCAATGGGTACTGCTACAGTTATCAGTGCAAAATGCACATATACGCTAATAATATAGTAGATATATGAACTACACAGTGGGTGTGAGTGGGGGGGGGGGCGTTGGTGCGGTCCGCCCCGGGTGTCGGCTGTCAGAGGGGTGCCAGAGAAGCAATGACCGCTTCCATCAATAGAGATGACGCCCGCGGCCCAGATATTGCGGCAGGGCACGGGAGCGCATAGTTCTCTGCCCCGCCGCCGATCACTGCCCACCATAGGCTTCAGACCTATAAGGCCTGAGGCCTATGTGGTAGTGAAATCCTGGGGCAGGCGCAGCACAATAAATTTAGCTTTTATTTTTTATTTTTTTTATTTTTCTTTTATGTGCCAAGTAACTTTGGGGGACACAGGAGGACATGTTGGGGGAAAATATTATGGTGGGGCAAATAATTATGGGAGGGATTACTATGTGGGGGCAAATTACTAAATGGGGGCAATATCGGGGAAACTACTGTGTGGGGCAAATTACTATATGGGGGCAATTGCTGTGTGGGGGCAGTGTGGGGGAAACTACTGTGTGGGGAAAACTATTGTAGGGGGGCAGTGTGGGGGACACTACTGTGTGGGGGGCAGTGTGGGGGACACTACTGTGTGGGGGGCAGTGTGGGGGACACTACAGTGTGGGGGCAGTGTGGGGGACACTACTGTGTGGGGGAAAATTACTGTATGGGGCAGTGTGGGGTACAGTACACTACTGTGTCGGGTACACTACTGTAGTCTCAACATTCCTGTCACTCCAACTTGTCTAGAGGGGTTTCCATACTGGTGCACAAGTCCTTACGGTGGGAAGTTGAGAAACTCCAGAGAGATACTGAGGGGAAGTAAATTTTTGTAGCGGCATATATTAACCGCTGTTTGTATGTGATATTGGGGGTTTACATACCTCCACCTTCCTCCCTTCAAGTACTGCATCAGGAGATCTGCTTTGCTGCATCTTATCCCTCAGCTAGGGTACTATGTGTGGGGGACTACAATATGACCCTTAACCCCATGTTAGACAGATTTCATGAAACTGAACAGCCGTGTGTCCTGCATATGGGTCGCCTCTATCCAAGCTGATGTAGGAGGTAGGGTGGATGGACATGTGGCGTCTCAAACACCCTGATGACAGGTTCTACTCATGTCAGTCAGCTAGGCATAATTCCCTGTCCCGCATCGACTATGTCTTTGGTATTCTGACCATGTGTTCACTTCTTTATCAGGTGGTGTATGGTGCTCGGGGAATCTCTGATCATAACCCTATACAATTGACAATACTGGCCAATGTTAGAGGACAGGGACACTCTATGAGAATTCACCCGTTTTGGCTCACGCTATTTTCGCCATCAGACCACATTCCGGATCAGTTATCAGTATTTTTATCTGAACATGATACCCACAATGATAGGTCTTTAGTGTGGGAAACTTTGAAGGCATATATGAGGGGTTGCCTGGGATCATCCATCTCCTTCATTAAGCGGGCCTCAGCTAAACAAGAGGAGGAGTTAGCTACAGAATGCACTCGCTTAGAGAGGATGTATATAGCAGACCCCTCAATTCTGAATAGAGATGAGTGGTTGCAGAAAGGTCACCAATATCTTGCCCTACGGAATGAAAAGGCCCACCGCAAGTTGTTCTTTGCCAAACAGTCTTACTTTGAACTTGGCAACCAATCTAGCAAGCTGCTGGTGCATATCGTTCACCAAAATCGGGCTTCCCCTGCAATACTAAGCATACAGGCTAGGGACGGTTTTCTGATGTCGGAACCTGAAGCCATAGCTCGAAGGTTTGGGAAATTTTACCAGGAACTGTATGAAGCTCGCGTGAAGTACACTCCAGCTGAGGTTGCTGATTATCTTCAGGGGCTGGATTGTCCCAGGCTCTCCTCGGAGGCAGCTCAAACTCTAGAAGGTCCAGTAACGACCCAAGAAGTACTGGATGCCATTAAATCACTAGCAAATGGGAAATCTTCCAGCCCAGATGGGCTTCCATTAGAGGTTTATTCCAGATATGCTGACTTATTGACTCCCCCTCTGCTCCAGATGTATAATTACTCTTTTGTAAAGGGATATTTACCACCCTCATTATATGAGGCTACCATTGTAAAACTTCTTAAACAAGGCAAGGATCCAGTTGATTGTGGGTCTTATAGACCCATATCATTTCTGAATCTGGATTATAAAATTCTAGCCAAGATTCTAGCACAGCGCCTGAGTAGAGTTATTCTTTACCTTATCCACCCTGATCAATCTGTATTCTTGCCTGGTGGTCCACTACTCAGAGTAGGTAGTGACCCAGATCGGCCTTCGATGGAAACAAAAATGGGCTCTACCGCTAAGGCCTTTGATTCTGTGGAATGGCCCTACTTACTTGCTGCTCTTCAGTGTTTTGGAAATGGGCCGGCATTCATTAAATTTACATAAATTCTGTATAAACACCCCAGGGCTAACATTTTGATGAATGGTATGTGTTCTGCAAGCTTTCATCTGGGGCGTGGGACTAGGCAGGGGTGTCCATTATCCCCTCTGCTTTTCGCTTTGGCGATTGAACCCCTAGCCATTCGCATTAGAACAGATCCACAATTTATGGGAATACATATAGGTGACCAGGAAGATAGAGTAGGATTGCATGCGGATGATATGGTGCTTTTTATGTCAGATGTGAAAGTCACATTGCCCCGAGCCACAGATCTTATTCAAACGTTTAGCCATTTCTCCAGTTTAAAGATAAATTGGTCCAAGTCAGTTTTATTCCCACTATATCCCCTAAATGCTCCTCTCCCCAATATAGACTTGCTGATAGTCTCTGACTTTAAATACTTAGAGATTACTATTACTAAAGACGCGACCTCCTTTCATAACCTTAACATCCAAGCACTTCTAAACTACAGCGCCGAAAAATTTAGAGTATGGGGAGGACTGCCGTTGTCCGTTTCGGGCCGCATAAATTTGATTAAATTAATCATACTCCCTAAATGGCTGTATGTCTTGGAACGTGCGCCTTTTATTGTCCCCAAAGCAATAGTTCAACAATGTACAACGTTAATGTCTCCGTTTATATGGGGTTCCAATAGATCCAAGCTCTCCATAGATGCTTTGTGTTGCCCTAGGGGGAATGGGGGTATGTCTCTTCCTGACCTGCATTTATATTACTTAGCGGGACAACTACGGCATTTAAGGACGTGGTTGTCTCCTGGTGTTCAACTGGATCGCGTGGAGAAACATCTGGCTGTGTTTCTAAACCGCAATTCACTGTGGCCAGTGTTGGAGCGACCACGACTTTTCCCTTGCTTGCTGATACCGATACATAAAAGGGCTATTCAGGTATGGGAAACTAGTAAAAGACTACATAACTTTTAGGGTATAATTGCAGATGTACCTCTATGGAATAACCCCATGTCTCCCTCCCTGCCCGCCTTATCGGGCAACCAATTTTGGTGGGAATGTGGGATTGTCGTGTTGGGAGATCTTTTCACTGATAATGTGTTCAACACCTTTGAACAGCTGAGTAACAGATGTGACCTGCCCAGGGCTGCATTCTATAAATATCTACAGTTACGCTATGCCGTGCAATCACACCAATGATTGGTGTGATACACTCCCAAGGCCCTCATGGTTTTATGTCCGCCCTTTATACACACTTATTAAGCACCAAAATGCACAAAGCACCTCTCTCAGTTCTCTCCAAATGGAAAACTTTGATCCCAGATCTCACAGACGAGTATATTGATGACGTCTTGGAGTCCCCTACTCTGGTCTCCCCATCCATCAACAATAAGTTTATACAACTTTGTATCATTCACCAACGTTATCTCTCCCCTACACGGTTGCATAGGATGGGTAGATTATCAGATTCCAGATGTCACAGATGTGGTACAGAAGGTGCTAACTTCTGGCATCTCATATGGGAATGCTCATACATACAAACATTCTGGAAAGATATCACAGATTTTCTCTCTGTCCTTTTGAACCTTCCTATACCGATGACTCCAAAGATGTGTTTATTTGGTATAGCTGATGAAGAATTATATTCTCATCACGTGAGGATTTTTTCTGAGAGAAACTTTATTTCTCGCACGAAAAGCGATAGCGATACGTTGGATGGGCGACAGAAGCCCCTCTGTTAATCAATGGAAGGTGTTAGTAAATACTATTATACCTTATGAAAATATTGTATTTAAGAATAGAGGCTGCCCTCAAAAGTTTAGTAAGGTTTGGGGATCATGGTGCTCATTTATGCATACTATGTATTCAGCTCAAAGATTTGCTGCTAACCTTAATTCAGCATCTGTTTGATTTTGCTATATGTCATGTCATTACATGTGAAATATTAAGTATGCTTTATTCTTGTATGCAATACATAAAGATATTGTAGTCTGAAATGGTATGGATATGGTGCAGTTAATGTTTATGGAATATTTGATTTTTCATAAGATTTGATGTATACTAGTACATTACTTTGTTAAAAAAAAGAATAAAAAAAAAAAGGCTGTTTCACAAAAAAAATTCCCCAACGAATGGCTAATCGACGTAATTCGGTTTATACAGCAAAATGAGGTCTACAATCACTCATCAATTTTCCCAAAAAAGGCTATATAACCCCAAAAATTCCCCAACAAATGGCTAATCGACGTAATTCGGTCCTTACAGCAAAATGAGGTCTACAATCACCCATCAATTTTCCCAAAAAAGGCTGTTTCACTAAACAAATTCCCCAACGAATGGCTAATCAACGTAATTTGGTCCAATACAGCAAAAGGAGGTCTACAATCACCCATCAATTTTCCCAAAAAAGGCTGTTACACAAAAAAAATTCCCCACTGAATGGCTAATCGACGCAATTCGGTCCATACAGCAAAAGGAAGTTTACAATCACCCATCAATTTTCCCAAAAAAGACTGTATCACAAACAAATTTCACCACTAAATGACAATGTAAATTCACCACAGAACGGCTAATACTACATAACTATTTTTGCTATTAATACAGTGCAACAATGTCTGTATGACAATGTAAAATCACTGCAGAACAGCTAATAACACGTACTTATTTTTCCCATTAATACACCCCAACAATGGCAGTATAACTGCATACCGGCTAATAAGACGTATCCTTTTTCCTATTAATTCCCCCTCCCCCCCCAAAAAAAAATGACAATCACAATTCACCGCAGAACGGCTAATGGAACCTATGTATCTATCCTATTCTTACACCCTGTAAATGGCTGTAATACAATGGAAATTCAACGCTGAATGGCAAATATATTTTTCTTTTGCCACTAATAGACGTAACAAAAGGCTTTAGAACATATAACTACAACGCTAAACGGCAAATAATATATATTTTTTGCCACTAAAACATGCCAAAAAGGGCTTTAGAACATATAACTACACTGCTGAATAGCAAATAGGCCTTTATTTTTTTCCACTTATACACGCCACAAAAGGCTTTAGAACATATAACTACACTGCTGAACGGCAGATAATATATATATTTTTGCCACTAATACATGCCAAAAAGGGCTTTAGAACATATAACTACACCGCTGAACGGCAAATAATATATATTTTTTTGCCACTAATACATTCCAAAAAGGGCTTTAGAACATATAACTACACCTCTGAATGGCAAATATATTTTACTTTTGCCACTAATACACAACAAAAAGGGCTGTAATTTCACCACACAACGGCTAATAAACCCTTTTTTCCCACTAATACAAGACAAAAAATGCTTTAGAACATGTAACTGCACCACACAAGGGAAAATAAGAAGAAATATTTCCTTGTAATAAACCCCGTTAATTCCTGTATGCACCCTAATAAGAACAGTTTGCTGGAATTACAGAGCTGTATAATAGCAATTTGTATTACCAGTCAGTGCAGCAAGGTGTAATCGGATTGTTCCTATTACCCAGGCTGTAACCTCCTCTACTGAACCCTGTTTAACATAAAGGCTGTGGAATGATTCCTCCCTATCCTTTCCCTACACCTTGAATAAATTGTTTTTTTTGCACAATGAAGTTTTTTCTAACACTGTCCCTAGCGCCTGCTGATGTCCCTCCCTGCACTAAGTACACTGGAAAATGACAGAATCCAAGATGACTGAGGCTATTTATAGGGCTGTGACATCACAGGGCTGGCTGGCTGCTGATTGGCTGCATGCATGGCATTATGGTTGATGCCGCCTTCCCAGAGTTTCTTGCTCCATGTCCTCACATGTGCAGCAGCCATTTTAGGAAAAAATGCGATTCGTTACCACGATTGTCGGTGCGAATCAAATTTTTCCTGAAATTCGGATCGAATTCCACTACGTCAGCTTCGATTCGCTCATCTCTAGTCATGATGGTATTGCATGATGGATAAGTATCTACCTATACTCCTTAGCATTGAGGACTGCATTAATCGTGATCAAATACCGAATTGCATATGCATTGTGCACAGTACTGTATATATTACAACATGGAATGAATTGTGCAAATAGTGCAAATAATGAACTTGATTTGTATTTTTTCCATGTGAATATTTTACTAGGTTCGTACATGAGGTATCAAATACCCCATGCACATCCTAGGAATGTTAGCAAATTCAGGATTTAGCCATGAATTCTGTGTGAGCATCCTAAATGTGTGAACATGGCTTTGCCTATAAGATGTTACTCCATATATATTTTCTCTTGCAATGTCACCCTATGAGAAGTGCATTGGAATAATACTGAAGCATGACCAGAACATAATCATAACCCTATGCTATGTGGATAAAATATTATTTCTATCTAAAATATTATATACATCTATTCAAGTGTGTATCAGAATCAGATATTGAAATACATTCATGTCCTAATGCATTATGCCAGATCATGAGTTCTAGTGATAAGATATGAATTTACCCTTTGTGTATGACTCATTTGTGCATGCTTAAGCACACAGCAATTGCCGTATGACTAGGCAGTAATCTATTTAAGGATGCCCTATGAGTTTTGCATGTCATATTGAGTTACAGGCCACTGCATTTTAGGTCCCTACTGCTACAGAACATGATTTAGAACATGAAAATTGCACATATTGCATAGCATGTATTTATTTATTTAGTTTTAATTATTTTTTGCACTTGTAATATGCCAAAAAATTTACAGAATGCTTAAAGAATGGGATGTTAGAAAAGACTGCACCTATGGCCAGCGATGCACAAAGTTTTCAGATACAGATGTAAATAAATCCGGGCAAGGTGTCGGCAAGAACACCCATGCAGGATACCAGTTTTAAAGTACAAAATAAGTCGAGACAGGACAGATAGAAATCTAATTTCAAAGGACACAGGCGTAAAACTCACTAATATAAGGTAAGAACTAGTGTCAAACTGGTATAACTGGTATCATACTGGTACCAAAAGAATAATGGTTGTGATTGATTAGACAGGTAGTAGGAACTTTGGGTGTAGCACCTGTCATCATAGAATACAGCCAGAGCCTGGTTGGACAGCAGTTTTTTACACCATGGTAAATAACCACAGCAATCAGATATTACATTTTTATGAACAGAATTTTAAAGCAATGTGGGGAAATATGTTGAGAGTCTGAGACCCTTTATAAATTGAAATGGTCTTCTATATATGAGTCATATATTTTGTTTTGTTTCATTATATTATTTCAATTCAATTCATTATTTTTGGGGGAGAAAATTGTTCTTCATATTTACCTGTATATACAGATAAGGTTTTTAGTCTCCATTGACCCCTGCGGGAAAAACAATTGACAATCAATGGGACATGGCACGGAGAGTGCATACAAAAACAAACATAAAGTGGTGCTTGAAAGTTTGTAAAATCTTCATAATTTTCTATATTTCTGCATAATTTTTTACATAAAACCATATCAGATCTTAACACAAGTCCTAAAAGTAGATAAAGATAAATAAATCAAAAAAATGAGTCAAAAATATTAGATCTGACAATTTATTTATTGAAGAAAATGATCCAATATCACAGTTCTATGAGTGGAAGACATATGTGAACCTTTGGGATTACGAGATAATTTTTAAATCAAAACTACAATAGGGTGTTTTCAATCAATGGAATGACAATCATGTGTGAGTGAGTGACCTGCTTTATTTAATGAATAGGGATCTAAGAAAGTCCTAAAAGAAGATAAAGATAACCAAATCAAACAAATCTGTCAAAAATATTAGATCTGGTTATTTATTTATTGAGGAAATGATCCAATATCACATTTCTGCGAGTGGCAGACGTATGTGAACTTTTTGTTTTCAATCAATGGGATGACAATCATGTGTGAGTGAGTGACCCACTTTATTTAAATAACAAGGATCTAACAAAGTCTGATCTTTATAACATATGTTTGTGGAAATGTATCATAGCAAGAACAAATTAGATTTCTGAGGAACTCAGAAGAAGAGCTGTTGAGGCTCATCAGACCGAAAACGGTTACAAAACTGTAAAGAATTCACCAATCCACAGTCAGAAAGATTGTGTACAAATGCAGGAAATTCAAAACCATTATTACCCTCCTCAGGAGTGGTCGATCAATAAAGCAACACCTACAGTAGGGTGTGTAATTGTCCACAAGGCCACGAAGGAACCCAAGGTTACCTCTAAGCAACTAAAGGCTTTTCTCACATTAGCTAATGTTAACATTCCATCATCAGAAGGACACTGAACAACAATGGAGTGCATGACAGCATTGCTAGGAAAAAGCCACTGCTCTCCAAAAAGAACATTGCTGCCCATATGCAGTGTCATGTGCTAAAGATGACATGTACAAGCCAGAAGTATACTAGAACAGGGTTTTGTGGATGGATGAGAACAAAATATAACGCTTTTCAAGTGTTATGTTTGGAGAAAGGAAAACCTCATCCCATCTGTGAAACATGCTGGTAGTTATATCATGGTTTGGGCCTGTTTTGCAGCATCCTGGCCAGGACAGCTGCCATCATTTTTGGAACAAAGGCTTCTAAATTATACCAGCAAATTTTAAAGGAAAATGTCATGACTTCTGTCTGTGAGCTGAGTCTCAAGAGAACATGGATCATATAGCAACACAATGATCCCAAGTACACAAGCAATTTAACCAAAGAATGGTTAAAGAAGAATAAAATTTTAGAGTGGTCAAGTTAAAGTCCTGACCTTAATCCAGCAGAAATGTTGTGGGAGGACTTGTAGCGAGTAGTTCATGGGAGGAAACCCACCAACATAACAGTATTGAAGCTGTTTTGTATGAAGGAATGGACTAAAATCCTTCTAAGCCAATGTGTTGAAATAATCGGAAATGTTTAGTTGCAGTTATTGCTGCCCAAGCAGGTCACACCACATACTGAAAGCAAAGGTCCACATAACATACTTTAACCACTCATGGACATATGATATTGAATTATTTTCTTCCATAAATAAATGACCAGGTCTAATATTTTTAACGCGCTTGTTTGATGTTGTTATCTTTATCTGCTTTTAGGACTGCGAAAATCTGATGGAGTTTTAGGTCAAAATTTATGCAGAAATATAGAACATTTTGATGGGTTTGCAACCTTTCAAGCACCACTGTTGAGTGTCACACAAAGATATAGAAACCTTCAAAAAACAAAAACATTACTGCTCTATTACATTAGTACATTAGTACATCTAGTACATTATATGAACAAATAAATTGAAACCTCTTTGAGATGGCCAACTAAAATTGCATCAAAAACTCTTCTTCAAGGTGGATAGTTTTCTCAAAGATGGCCAGTATGCATAAAATATGACCATGCCACAGGTCATGTTGCGAGTCCACATGCTGGGTATGTTAATGTCTTTATAATCATCCCCTGAATCCTAAAGGAGGAATCATATCACGATAGGCCTTGCATAGAGAAGGAGACATACATCTCAGTACAACTACATGTCTTGTTGGGGATTTAGTAGAGTGAATTTTTTATTTTTTTTTTATTTTAAGAATTGAGTGTATGATCCCCTCAGACAGCACACTAAAAAAACAAGTTCTGTTCCTAGACTTCACCTTGGTGTAAGGAAGTAAATAAAGGTGGTCATCTGCCTCAGCTTACCTCTTGTCCCAGTAATTTTTTTTTTATAATTATACTAATAAATATTTGAATTATGCATAATATATGGTATAAATAAAAGTCTGTCACATGTAATCTTCTGTCTATCTATCTATTCTATTCTATTCTATTCTATTCTATTCTATCTATCTATCCACATTGTCACATTGCTCTATTTCAAGAAGCTGTAAAAAATTGCAGTGCTTGTTTGCATCTGCTTATTACACAGGCTGATGCAATGTTGTTCTTCCCTCATTCATTTCTATTGAATATTGGAAGCACATCCCTAATTACACAGGGACATGTGCTGATGATAATTGTAGATTTTTCATTCTGCGTAAAAATGCAAATTATCCGACAAATGAGTAATGGCTTGTTTATCGACTGATCGGTGGCACAATTATTCAGGACAGTTATCAGGAATTCGTGTTCCTATGGACATTTGTTCTCAGTAATTGGCCTTAAAATCGTGTAGTGTAATAGGGGATTGAGTGGGAACATTTCCTTCCATCCTGACTCCTGTGCATAAGTGAATGCTTTCTTTTACTGCAGAGGATGGCGATCATTGGTTATTACCGCCTCCTGTCCCACATGATAGGTTATATGTGTGACAGACACCATGAGATATCCAGAAAGCACTTTTCCTTACTAGTGGGGCGTCCTTTCGTTGGGACTTTCACCAATGATGAGGACCCGGTATCATGTGGAACTCCCTGAAATTAGTGCATGCAGCTGCTCTATTCATTTTCATGGGAGTTCTGGAGACGGCCAAACGCTGTACTTTCTCCGGACATGGGCAGTAGTGATGAGCAGCAGGGGCAATATTCAAATTCACGATATTTTGTGAATATTTTGTAGAATATTCGTCGTATATTCGCAAATTTGAGAATTCATGATTATTTTCTTGACTGCAAAAATCGGCAATGTATTATGCGAATATTGCGTGCGCAATACAGGCGTGGGTCACTTTTTGCTACATTTTCGAAGCTGCTAGAAGTTTTCTGAGACTGGAGAAAATGGTTGGCACAGCAGAACATTAAAAATGGCTTTATTTGCAGATAGAGTACTCCAATATATTCGCGATTGCACTAATCGGCACTAATGATGCGAATATTTTGGCGCAATATGTGCAACTTCACATTTTAATAGGTCTGACTACATATTTCTGATTGGTGCACTAAGTATTGTGAACTTGTGACATCACAGCACTATGTATGTAGCATGTATGTATGGACAGCAGAACCTACACACTACCTAACACCCTGCACTGGAACCTATCAGCTACACTACATCACAAAACCTACACTGACTATCTCCCACTAGCTATTTGTATTATATATATAACACAGATACCTAACACCCTGCACTAGAACCTATCAGCTACACTATATCACAATCTAACCTACACTGACTATCTCCCACTAACTATCTGTATTATATATATAATACAGATACCTAACACCCTGCACTGGAACCTATCAGCTACGCCTTATCACAATCTAACCTACACTGACTATCTCCCACTAACTATCTGTATTATATATATAATACAGATACCTTACACCCTGCACTGGAACCTATCATCTACAGGGTGGGCCATTTATATGGATACACCTTAATAAAATGGGAATGGTTGGTGATATTAATTTCCTGTTTGTGGCACATTAGTATATGTGAGGGGGGAAACTTTTCAAGATGGGTGGTGACCATGGTGGCCATTTTAAAGTCGGCCATTTTGAATCCAACTTTTGTTTTTTCACTAGGAGGAGGGTCATGTGACACATCAAACTTATTGGGAATTTCACAAGAAAAACAATGGTGTGCTTATGGTTTTAACGTAACTTTATTCTTTCATGAGTTATTTACAAGTATCTGACCACTTATAAAATGTGTTCAATGTGCTGCTCATTGTGTTGGATTGTCAATGCAACCCTCTACTGCCACTCTTCACACACTGATAGCAACACCGCAGGAGAAATGCTAGCACAGGCTTCCCTCTTCTTGGCCGCTACAGGTACATAAAGATCTGATGATCTCAGCATTAATTAATGAAGGAGCATTAGGCACTTACACACCTGGCCAGCGGCCGCATGTGGCCTCCTGAATTCAACAGTAGATCAATGCGCCGCCCGGACCTGTGACGTCATGAAGGAGCGCCCGGAGGCCGCAGCGCAGGTAAGTACAATGCTGCAGAGTACTTACCATGGCAGCTAGGACTTCAGTAGCATCATGGCTGCCATGGTAACCGATCGGAGGCCCAGATTACACTGGGGCCCCGATCGGAACTGCTGCTGCTCATGCGCAGAGCTAAATGTCGGATCCGGCGATGCGCCAAAACGACGTTTAGCTTAATTCCGGATCCGGATTAAAGCACTTCAATGGGCATTAATTCCGGATCCGGCGTTATGGCATGTCTTCCGGATTTTTGGAGGGAGACAAATCCGCAGCATGCTGCGGTTTTGTCAACGTCCAAAAAACGTTCACATACTGAACGGAAGACATCCTAATGCATCCTGAACGGATTTCTCTCCATTCAGAATGCATTAGGATAATCCTGATCAGTATCTTTCCGTCCTAGAGCCCCGAGGACGGAACTCTAGGACGGAAAGCAAAAACGCAAATGTGAAAGGGGCCTAAGTCAATTTGGACCCACATACAACATGAGACCACTTTTAAGTTTATTTTTCCAGTTCCCAGTCCACCCCTGTTTTGGAACCTACATGGAAATAAATGAACTGTCTGCATGTATGCCCGACTGGCCGCTCTATTCACATTTTTTGTGATTAAAGGGCTTCTGTCACCCCCGATTTAGCAATTTTGAGTAGTGGACATTAGCTATTTGCTAATGTCCGCTGAGTTCATACATATTACTATTACCTCTGTCTGTGCTCTAAATTCTGTAAAAATCGCACTTTTATGTTATGCTAATTTCTTCACTACCAGCAAGTTGGGCGGTTACTTGCTGGTAGCCGCCGCATCCTCGGACTAGAAACACGCCCCCTCCTCCACTTGATAGACAAGGCCAGCGAGCGCTCTTCTCCTCCCGCTGGCCCTGTCTTCCCATGAAATCCCGCGCCTGCGCCGTAACGGTCTTTATTCGGCACAGGCGTTCTGAGTGAAGGAGCTGGCAAGTGCCCGTCCTTCACTCAGAACGCCTGTGCCGAATGAAGACCGTTACGGCGCAGGCGCGGGATTTCATGGGAAGACAGGGCCAGCGGGAGGAGAAGAGCGCTCGCTGGCCTTGTCTATCAAGTGGAGGAGGGGGCGTGTTTCTAGTCCGAGGATGCGGCGGCTACCAGCAAGTAACCGCCCAACTTGCTGGTAGTGAAGAAATTAGCATAACATAAAAGTGCGATTTTTACAGAATTTAGAGCACAGAGAGAGGTAATAGTAATATGTATGAACTCAGCAGACATTAGCAAATAGCTAATGTCCACTACTCAAAATTGCTAAATCGGGGGTGACAGAAGCCCTTTAAGTGCAAGTGGTGGTTTAATGTTTGTAACTTTTGATTTTTTTTTAGGTGACGCACGGGGCTTTTTCATGTTTTTTTTTTCCATTTTTTAAATTTGTTTGTTAGTTTTATTTAGGGAAATCTGTGCAATAATTGTGACTATTTCAGTTGGTGTGGGCATTTTTATTTATTTCATTTTTTTTTATATTTTGTTATATATTTGTTTAACTCAATTTTTACATTTATTTTTGACACATAATATTCCCCCACAAGAGGTGATAATGGTGACTTTAAGTTGGTCTGGGGCTAATTTTATTTTATTTTACTTATGTTTTACACTTATTTTTGGCACAGTTATGTGGGAAACTGATACTTTTTGTTGTATTTTGCACATTTTTGTTCATTGTAACTGGAGCATCCAAGAGAGCCCTGTGGGAACATTGTACATGGGCAGAGCTGATCAGGGTCTGCTGAGACCCTGAAGCTCTGCTCTACCCCAGACATTCGTGGCAATCATGTAATTATAAGGACCAATGGAGGAAGGGTCATAGCCACTTCTTCTGTTCACTGCATATCGCTCATTAAGCGCAATGCACCAATATGAGGAGAAGGCAGAAGCAGTAATAAACTTCTTTTATCTTCTCCGCTGGGTCCCCAGCTGTCACTGACAGGTAGGGACCCAACCTGCTTCTGGCTACATTGCAGAAGCAGTAATCCAGTGCCATGTAGCACAGAGTTGAGAAACACAGCTGATTGCACAGGCAGACGGTGCGTTTCTGTAGGGGCCACAAACCATGGCTGTGTGGGCCACATGCAGCCTATGGGTTGTGCACCTCTAGTCTACAGTATCTCTCTCTCTCTTTCTGTCCATCACCCAATACCATCAGGGAGGCACCTGATTGGCTCTAAATTTATTCTGCAGCAGAACAACAACCCCAATCGTGCATCCAATACAGGCAGTAAGAATTATTTTCAGCATAAAAAATAACAAGGAATCCTGGAAGTGATGATATGGCCCCCACAGAGCCCAAATCTCAACATCATTGAGTCTGTCTGGGGTTACATGAAGAGACAGAAAGATTTGAGCAAGACTACATCCACAGAAGATCTATGGTTAGTTCTCTCTGCAGAGTTTCTTCAAAAATTGTGTGCAGGTGTACCTAGAAGAATTGATGCTGAAGGCAAAGGGTGGTCATATCAAATATTTATTTGATTTACATTTCTGGTAATTTGCTTAGAATTTTTTAATTGATAAAAATAAACTAGTAAGTATATATATATATATATATATATATATATATACATATACACAGTAAGAATGTGCCTCCTAGCAGTGTAGAGCAGGGTATGCTATAGACCAGTGATGATGAACCTTTTACAGACTGAGTGCCCAAACTGTACCCAAAACCCACATATTTATTGCAAAGTGCCAACATGACAATTAAATCAGAATACTACAGTCCAATATAGTATATCTTCCATGTACTTTATCATTTAGCCTTTTACTTTTTCCAGGGCATGGGTACTCACAGAGAGGGCTCTGAGTGCCACCTCTGGCACCCGTGCCATGGGTTCGCCACCACTGCTATAGACTCCTAATACAGTGTATTGATATCTGCCTTCAAACCCTTTTTTTTTTCTAAATGTAAAGCTCTTCACACTTTGACCTCCGGATTCTGTTATTTGTCTTACTGCCTACTACAAATAGTATTTATTTTTACAATTAGCTCTGTGTGCAAACTTCATTTTATCTCGAGGTGATTGATAGTCACATTAACAAGCTGTTCAACAGGTTGCTAGGCATGAAGAAATGCTTAAATCATGATTAGTTGCTAGTTATCAGTGAGCGAGAGAACCAGCACAGATAAGCCTGATTCAACAAGTGACCAACGTTAGTAAATGTTAGTAAATGGACGTGAGCTTTGTGAGTGCCTCATGTTTGTCTAAGAAAGATCCTTCTATGACTTGTGTGCTTTCTTCCCCTTTAACATAATAAAGAAAAATATCTCTCCCATGGAAGGCCATGGATACGTTGTGCTGCACTAACTGCTGGAGCTGTGTTTCCTCTCCAGAGTTAACAGGTTTTGCCTTTTCTATACTGGATTTTCCCATGTTATTACTGACGTGTTATTGCAGTATAGACCTCCTATACTCTTTTGCTAGACTGCATTCACACACAATGTTTTGCGGCATTCTTTGTGACATTTTGTTTGTGTTAAAAAGGCTATGTTCAGATGTGTACAGCAAATATTGTACAGTCTTCTTACTAGGGGGGAATATTTTTGTAAACTACTTATTTATTTGTTAGTGAAAGAAGATCGTGAATTTTATGTTTCAAACCAGCACGCGGATATTAATACTTTTTTAATGGCCTGTAATAAAAAATGTAGTACTGCCACTGAGTTATTCAATAAAATGTATCTGTATAGCGCCACCTGCAGTTTTTTTTTCTTATTTCTCTGTTTACTTTGCTGAGGTGGACACACATGCTCAGTTTCATCCTTCAACTACCACCAGCTGAATCTACTGTTAGAAGCCATGACACATATAGGTAAAGAGCTGCAGCAGAAAGGACACACCACTCAGAAAGGACATCTCCTAAAGAGGGGTCACACTCCTTGAGCTGTAAGCTTTAAACAGCAAGAGAATGGGTGGAAAGATAAAAAGCAAGAACAGACGCACTTTGAGCGCTGCCATGGACGGACTTGTAAGTATAATAGTACTTTATTGATCGTCAACGAGTTTCGAGAGCAAAGAGCCCTCTACGTCAGATAAAGCTGCTATTGGGCTCCTTCATCCATGTTAGTATGTGTTAACCCTTTCCTTTCCAGAGCGCACATCTTAGAGGGAACAGAGGCTGGTTCTAGCTTTGTTACGGACATTCTAGTGCTGTTTGCCGCGGCCTCTGGCCGGGGGCCGGCGGCTCTTATATGTTGTTTGTCCATCCCTATACACTGCTCCTGACCAGCCTAATATTGCGAAACGCGTCAAGCTATTATTGGGGGCACAACAGCCAGGTCTCATTGTTTGATTGGTGACTGCACATCAGTAGTGGTTTGGTGGTTTTCGGCCCCCTGATGATTGCAGTCGGATACTCATCAATTATGTCGCTCATACCCAGCCTTTATTGTTGTTAGCTTTGCCCAAAGTATAGTCCTTTAGGATTGTTGCTCACACAGCAGTCAGCAGTAGTAACAGCACCACACCTACAGTGGGTACGTGCATTGAGTTACTTGTAGGTGACTGCTGAGTGTGGGCACGCTAGTATATGGGCAAGCTACACTTGGGTGCCAAATATTGAATAGGCATGCTGTGGTCTTGAGCCTTAACTCTTTTACACTGAGTATATACACCCCTTGTGCATGCACAACAGATGCTGCATGTACACCTATAAGTGTTCAGTGGTCAGTACCAGATTGGTAGCGGGTGTATCGGTGGACCGATATTAAACCCAATTGGTCCCTACTCATGTGGTCTCTCATTGACTTGTTTCCACACCTGAGCGATCCAGCACACGGAGGTCTGTGTGCTTCAAACTGACCAGGTGGTGTCCATTTTTGGTCGCTCAGATTGATGTGGACTTGAATTGTCAATTACGAGTGTCTTAGAGGTAGTAGGTCCCTCTTTGTTCTTGTTTGTATGTTCATTTTCCACCCTTTCTAGACGTTTCAATAAAGAAGTAGTTTTAACTATCCCCTCACAACGTTCCTATGTTCAGTGATTGCTGGCTTAAGTGGAACGTAAACCACTATCAGTTTTTCTGTGAATTTCTTTGTTAGAAAGAGATTAATTAAAAAATCTGCTTTCATACAATGCACCAAAATTATTGAGAGGCGCATTCCTCTTAATAATTGTGACGTATTTTCGGGATGTCCGTGAGCCACAAAATTAAATCTATGCAACAAGGTTTTCTCAATTTAAGTACCAACAAGTAGATTAAATTAATTACACTTTTTAATCTGCTACATGTTGTTTGTTTGTTTAGATTTTCAGTATAGATTTCACCCTTTGCACATGTAGATTTTGGTGCGGATTTGGTGTGCAAACACAGTGAAAATTCATATTTAGAAGTGAGGAGGATCTGTGCCTGAAAGAATTAGAGACTCTAAGATCCAACAGGGGTGAAGGACTTCCACATATGCCATGGACTGCTGCCTCTTACCTGGCTGCTTGAATGAGTGCTTTGGAAGAGTTACAAATTTTGGTATGAAATGGGACTTGGGCAGAAATTTGCTACTTTTTACATCAGATAACTGCATACAACTTTGCCGCTCAACAAATGTTGGGGGTCATTTAAGACTGGCGTTTTAGACATATTTGCCGGGTTTTGGCTGGATCTCCGTCGGACCCCATTATAGTTAATGGGGCCGGACGAGATTCAGGCAGCCTGCCAGATGTGTCAGTGCAAGAAGGGAAACAAGCATTAGTAACACTATTCTACAGTAAAAAATATAAAACTTGAACTGGTTCTCAGATGTACATTTACTGATATCCTGATTTCTGGGTCACTGGCTCTTGTGTCAAAATATTCCTTATAATCTGAGGTTTTTATAGTCCTGATTACCACTGTGTCATAGTGTAGTTCGTCTTTAAAGGTTATGTTCACCTTTGAACACAATTTTACAGTTGGCTTACAATAAAAATATAATCTACACAGACAATTAAGTAGTTTTGTAAATACATTGCATCTCTTATCTTTCTGATCCTGGGCAGCAGTCTGCGTTATAGCCCAGAACTGCATTCACAGTGCTGAGCCACGCCCCCTGCACTGATCACATGACAGTGACGTCACGCCAGGTCCTTCAGCTGTTCTACAGTTCGGGTTGGTGGCAGCCGCCCCTTATGGATTCCATATGCGCTATTGTGGAATCCATAACGGGATGCGCAATTCACCACCACCCGAACCCCGAACAACGGACTTTTTTTAAATGTTCGCTCATCTCTACAGGGGAGGTATAAGAGGATGGGACTACAACTCCCAGCATGTCCAAGCCGTTATTATGTAATATCAGAGTACATTATAAGAGGAGGTATACAACTTCCAGCATATCCAGCGTGTTGTAATGTACCCTGCTATTATATAATAATGGCCTGGACATGCTGAGAGTTGTAGTCCTCTCCTGTCTTAACTCCTCTTGTAATGTACTCTGATATTACATAACAAGCTGGACATGCTGGGAGTTGTAATCCTCTCCTCATACCTCCTCTTGTAATGTACTCTGATATTACATAACAGGAAGTATAAGAGGAGAGGACTACAACTCCCAGCATTTCCCTGGCACTTACATTGAATCCATACTTCTTCCCATACATCACTGGTCGTCTTCTTTACTGCACTACACTGCTGAGCTCCGCCTCCTGTTCTGGTCACATGATGGTGAGGTCATTGCAGGTCCTTCATCCCCTCTGCTGAGCTCCGCAGGTCCTGTCAGCACTGTCCTAACCATTTCTTTTATATGTGAGTGAGGGGACCTTACACGCATTGTAAAGTGCAGCTTTTCAGCTGTCCGCCCGTTTTCTTCCTTGAACTTTCAGCTGAACAGCAGCACTAAAGCAGGGGGCCCCTTAGACAATGGGGGCCCTTGACAATTGCCCAGTTTGCTCCCCACCTAACACCGGCCCTGAATATAGGAGTACTTGGTTCAAGATACTTTTCTCCATCCATGCCAATTTTGCTGCCAGGAGTCCCATACAGAAAAGTCTTTTCTAGGGTATGTTTATACAGCTAAAATCTGGCTCCAATCTGTCACTGATTTAGCAGCGGAAAGCGTTTTCTGCTGCTAAATCTACATTTAAAACTCACCAACACTTTCCCCATTGACCTTAATGTTAGAAATACCACGTTGTGCACACAGTGTAAAGTGACAGAGGTTTTTTCAGTAGCTGATTTGAAAAATGCTTGAAAAACACTTAATAAATGATGTTACTTCTATAAATAAAACAACTCCAAAAGGTGAGTCTCCTTTGGTTTATGGTCAACTGCTTAAGGCTACTTTTACACTAGCATTTATGCTGGATCCGTCAGGGTTCTGCAAAAACGCTTCCGTTGATAATCCACTGATAATACAACCATCTGCATCCGTTATGAATGGATCCGGTTGTATTATCTTTAACATAGCCAAGAGGGATCCGTCATAAACTCCACTGAAAGTCAATGGAGGACGGATCCGTTTTCTATTGTGGCAGAGAAAACGCATCTGTCCCCATTGACTTTTATTGTAGGTCATGACGGATCCGTCTTGCTCCACATCACAGGACAGAAAAGCGAACTGCAGCATGCTGCGGTTTGCTCTCCGGTATGAGAACAGAACGGAATGTATTTTGGAGCATTCCGTTCTGTTCAGTTACCTTTTTTCCCCATTGACAATGAATGGGGACAAAACGGAAGCGTTTTTTTCCGGTATTCGGACCCTATGACGGATCTCAATACCGGAAAATATTAACGCTAGTGTGAAAGTAGCCTAAGACATACTCACCCCATGTTGTGCCTTGTATTTCTGTTTTCCAATACAGCAGTCATCCGTCTAATTCTTCTGAATATAACTTCTTGGAAGCAGATATGATTGCGGATTTCCAAGAAGTCAATAGGGAAGCAGAGAAACTTCAACCAAATTCTCTTCTAATACTCTTGTAAAAACTCCTTCTAAAGACTTCACCAAATCTGTTTTCAGCTAGTAATCTGCTACTGATTTTCTGCCGCTGACTTTGCAGTGTGAACTTAGCTTTAAAGTTCATGATACCACAGAAAATGGCCCAATTTACTTTTGTAAGTGTGCCTAGAAGTTGCTGTAAACTGTGGCAAAATTTAGTGCAAATTGGTTCAATTTGATGCAGTTTGCTGTATATTATTTTAGTAAAATCGTTTGTACCTATCTCACCAAGGGGGTGGTTAATGGAAAAGGGGCATAACTTAGTGTACTTTCACACTAGTGGCATAGCTATCCGACAGGCTGTTCCGGCGGGTGAACTGCCTGCCGGATCCGCCATGCCGCAAGTACCCAAGCACTGCCGTGCTGCCGCTCCATCCCCATTGACTATAATAGGGCGGGGGGCGGAGCTACGGCAGAGATCGCCGGACTAAAAAGTCGGACCTGCAGTATTTTTAGTCCGTCGATCTCCGGCCGTGTACTGCCGTGCTGCGCCGTAGTTCCCCCCCCACCGCATTATAGTCAATGGGGATGGAGCGGCAGCACGGCAGTGCACGGGTACTTGCGGCATGGCGGATCCGGCAGGCTGTTCACCCGCCGGAACAGCCTTCTGGATAGCTATGCCGCTAGTGTGAAAGTACCCTTAGCAGGAGGGTGTAGTCTGAAATGCAACATTTTGTATTAAAATTGAACCCCAATTCTGTAGCAAAGTAAACTAACCAATAGTTGGTATAAAGTTACCCAAACGTGTCTGTCTCCCCACCAAGTATATCATCCAGCCTAAGCCACTGTGATAAATCTGATGCACGTCTAGCAGCCTGTCTAAGATTAAACCATCTACAAGATTAGTAGAATTTGGACTGTGGGATTAACAAAATCCACATATTGTGTTTTCCTATTACTTTAGGGTTCTGTCACACACAGTTTATCCATGGCTTTTTCTGGCCGAAAAGAGTCTGAATTAATCAGCTTATTTTGTAGTGTTTTTCCCCATATAGTGAGTTTTAACATGTTTTTAATGTTTTTGTATGCCTAGAGGAAACAGGAAAAGTATATTCCCCCTGTGATGTCACTTTCTATGTAGAGTTATATGGGAAAAAAGAATTGCTATAAATTGCCATGCAAAAATGGCATTTAAAAAACGCTAAAACACAGTGCACACGTTCTATTTACCTCTCTCTATCTCACTTTAATTCTGTCCTCACCATGCGGCACTTTGAATTTCCCACTGCGGGGTGTACTCCTTTGCAGATCCACAGTCTGCCTCTAAAGTATGCCAAGCTCCTGAAGATTTATATCTCCCAGACAAATTTGCTATGGAGTCCATAAGTTTCACACACGTTTCTTCCACAGCCTCTTTTGCACAGACTTACTCTCGAAAGGCTGGTTTGTATACAAAGTGTATCTTTATTTGGCCCCTCAGAGGCTGGTTTGAGGCTCTGCCTCCCAAGCTGGCTGGTTTGTTCTACCCAGGACCGTTCTCTCTGTTTCCTTCTCTTACTGTCATCCCTCACTACACTGAACTGCATTTTGAGTGAAATACACTCTCTATGGGACTGTTGTAGCAGCCCCACCTAGCAGCTGGAAATAAGTAGGCCGCTTAACTCCTTATGCCTATAAAATGTTAATTTCATAGACAATTCATTTTTATCCCTTATGTTAGTCGGCTAGTATGAACAGATACTAGCTTTGTGTGACTGTAAGTGTACGGCCACACGGTCAGGTTTCCTGATGCAGTTTTGGAACCCCAAACCAAGAGCGACTCAAAAAAGAAGAGAAGTCGTATTCAGGGGTGTAATAATTAACCATGGGGACTTGGTTACGAGTTGCTACTCCACCATGACCACTGATCTTGTTAATCTACACAGTGATGTCATAGTGTAGGGATATGTACCAACTAATGTCATCATACAGGAATATATGGAAAGCAAGTGTGAAAGAGGCAACTGTGGGTGAGGATGTTAAAACCTTATGAGTGGAATTAATAAGGGAAATAAGACTGAAAAAATAATACTTGGTGTAATCTATAGACCCCCTAGCATTACTGAGGAGATAGAAGTTCAGCTGTATAACTAAATAGAGCGGGCTGTACAGGTGGGTATAGTGGTCATAATGGGAGATTTTACCAGATATTGACTGAAGTCATGGTTCTGAGTTTGTAGAAGAAGGTCCCACTAGGGGTGATGCTCTGTTGGATCTGGTAATTTCTAACAATGCAGAGCTTGTTGGGAATGTCACTGTTTGTGAAAGACTTGGTAATAGTAATCCTAGTATCATTATATTCCCCTGAACTTTAAAAAGCAAACTCTGACTGGGAGTGCAAAACCCTTTTAACCCCCTCAGGACCGGGCCATTTTTTACCTTAAGGACCAGGCCATTTTTTGCAAATCTGACATGAGTCACTTGTGGTGACAACTTTAAAACGCTTTTACTTATCCAAGCCATTCTGAGATTGTTTTCTTGTCACATATTGTACTTCATGACAGAGGTAAATTTAAGTCAAAATATTTGATTTTTATTTATAAAAAAATACAAAATGTATAAAAAATTTGGAAAAATTCGCAATTTTCAAAATTTTTATTTCTCTGCTTTTAAACCAGATAGTGATACCTCCTAAAATAACTATTACTTTACATTTCCCATATGTCTATTTCATGTTTGGGTCATTTTGTAAATTACATTTTCTTTTTTTTGGGACGTTAGAAGGCTTAGAAGTTTAGAAGCAAATCTTAAATTTTTTAAGAAAATTTTCAAAACCCACTTTTTAAGGACCAGTTCAGGTCTGAAGTTACTTTGTGAGGCGTACATAGTGGAAACCCCCCATAAATTACCCCATTTTAGAAACTACACCCCTCAAGGTATTCAAAACTGATTTTACAAACTTTGTTAACCCTTTAGGTGTTCCACAAGAATTAATGGAAAATGGATATGACATTTCACAATTTCACTTTTTTGGCAAACTTTCCATTTTAAAACATAAACATAGCAAAGGCAGGTGCACTCTGCGGCCATACTAAACCCTCACACTGATGTTAAAATTGAGAGGTTAGTTCGACACATCCTACTAGGAGGACATGTCTTAAGCTCGGACACCACGTCAAGGTCTCTCAAGTAGCCCGAGACCCTACCACTCAACCTACCTGTGCCGTATGGGTGATACCAGGGGCCATTGGGCATTACGGGAGCGTAAGGCCTGACTCACAAACAGCTCACCAGTGACCTCCAGCATGAAACCATGCTTGCAATGGGAGGAAGGAGGTGCCTGTGAGCCCCACCCGAGACCGAATGATATGGCCCAGAGCCTTCCAGGTGCACCTGAATGTAGCCTGTAGATGAAAAGCAGGCACATTTAAATTGGAGTTTATACACCTCCAAAACTTTCCATTTTAATAATTTTTTTTATGGTAACAGAGCAAGGGTTAACAGCCAAACAAAACTCAATATTTATTGCTCTGATTCTGTAGTTTACAGAAACACCCCATATGTGGTCGTAAACTGCTTTACGGGGACACTGCAGGGCGCAGAAGGAAAGGAACGCCATATGGTTTTTGGAGGGTAGATTTCACTGGGATCATTTTGTGTTGCCATGTCACATTTGAAGACCCCCTGATGCACCCCTAGATTAGAAACTAAAAAAAAGACCCCATTTTGGAAGGTACTGGATAAGGTGGCAGTTTTGTTGGTACTATTTTAGGGTACATATGATTTTTGGTTGCTCTATACTACACTTTTTTGAGACAAGGTAACAAAAAATAGCTGTTTTGGCACCGTTTTTTTTTTTTGTTACTTACAGTTATTTACTGACAGGTTAGATCATGTGGTAATTTTATAGAGCAGGTTGTTACGGATGCGGCAATACCAAATATGACTACTTTTTTTAGTTGTTTATTTCAGTTTTACATAATAAAGCATTTTTGAAAAAAAATATTTTTTTGTTTCTCTTTATTCTGAAAGCCATATATTTATTTTTTTGGGCAACTGTCTTATGTAGGGGCTCATTTTTTGCGAGATAATATAGCGGGACTATTTTGGGGGGCATTTTTGATCGCTTGATATTACACTTTGTGTGATGTAAGGTGACAAAAAATTGGGTCATGTGATATTTTTATAGAGCAGGTTCTTATGGACGTGGCGATACATAATATGTATACTTATTTTTTATTTATTTATTTATTTTTACGGCGTTCACCATGCGGGGAAAGTAACATGACCGTTTTATAGATCAGGTCTTTATGAACGCGGTGATATCAAACAATCAAACATGTGTAGTGTATTTTATTTTAATTTTTTTTAATCAGTGATAAATGTGTGGCTATAAGAATAAATTCATTTTTTTCACTTTTTTAACATTTTTTTGAGCCAGACTCAGTGGGTCTGATGCCTGTATAATACACTACAGTACACTATATAGTGTACTGTGGTGTATTATGAATTTACACTTAGCCTGATCAAGCTGCTGCTGTGTTTAGCAAAAGCCTGATCTGCTATACCAGGCATCAGCAACCTTCGGCTCCCAGCTGTTGTGAAACTACAATTCCCAGCATGCTCCATTCATTTCTATGTAAGTTCTTAGAAGAGCAGAGCAACTATGCATGCTGGGAGTTGTAGTTTCACAACAGCTGGGAGCCAAAGGTTGCCTACCCCTGTGCTATACCAATGCAAGCCGGAAGCCTGTGAAGGTGTCCGGTTGCCATGGTAACCATCAGCCGTTGCTACAACAGAGCAGCGGCTGATGGGGGAAGGAGTATGGGGGGGCCCCCTCCCTCTGGGTCAAGTATCGGGTGGCTGCAATGGCACAGCAGCCCCTGATGGGAGAGGGAGGGAGCTCCCTCCCTGTTAACCCCTTCCAAGTAGAGGTCCCTATGGAGCTCAGCAGGAAAAGGGTTAAATGGCAGACATCCAGCACAGATGTCTGCCGTTTGAAGCAGAGTGTCAGCAATGTGCTGACACTCTGCTAAACCGCTCTGGCCATCCTGAAAATGAATGGGGGGGGGAGGGGCATGTAACGCGCGCGGGGGATCGTGCTCCCGCCTGCCCACCAACCGATGTATATGAAGGGGGCACATGGAGGGCTGAAGGGGGCACATTGATGGCTGCAGGAGGAGGGGGGGGTATATGATTTGAACATTTTAGAAGGTTCTGATCAGAATCTTTCAGCCGACATTAACATTGTCATGAACATTAACATTAGCTAATGTAAGAAAATCCTTTAGTTGCTTAGATATTACCTTGGGTTTCTTTGTGACCTTGTGGACTGTTACACACCTTGCTCTTGGTGTGATTTTTGTTGGTCGACCATTTCTGGGGAGGGTAATAATTGTCTTACTGTGGATTAGTATATTCTAAACTCTTTTGTTTTGTAACCTTTCCTAGCCTGGTGAGGATCAACAACTCTTCTTCTGAGGTCCTCAGAAATCTAATTTTTATTTGTGCCATGATACACTTCCACGATTATCAATAAATCCAAAAAATTCCAATAGCACTAGCCTACAAGTTCTCCTAATCCAGCTGTAGTATCACAGCAGAATTACACAAACTGCTGCACTAATATAAATAATGTACAATAATATAAATGATTCCGCGCTCTCCCTACAACTAGAGATGAGCGAACATTTAAAAAAAGTCCGTTATTCGGGGTTCGGGTGGTGGTTAATCGCGCATCCAGTTATGGATTCCACTATAGCGCATATGGTATCCATAAGGGGCGGCTGCCACCTACCCGAACTGTTGCACAGCCGAAGGACCTGGGGTGACGTCACTGTCATGTGATCAGTGCAGGGGGCGTGGCTCAGCACGGGATTTGATCCCGTGCTGAGCCACGCCCCCTGCACTGATCACATGACAGTGACGTCACGCCAGGTCCTTCGGCTGTGCAACAGTTCGGGTAGGTGGCAGCCGCCCCTTATGGATTCCATATGCGCTATAGTGGAATCCATAACGGGATGCGCGATTAACCACCACCCGAACCCCGAACAACGGACTTATTTTAAATGTTCGCTCATCTCTACCTACAACCAAACAGCGTGCATAACCCCCCCCCCGTTAGGAGATACCCTGGTGATTTGATCAGTCCAAATTACCTTACTGATAACTTTAAATCCTCTGGGATCCTCATTCTTCCATTGCGCAGGTAAGGGGTTATTGCAGGCAAAGGTGAAGTGCCCTGACTCGGGAGTTGCGCCCCGGCTGGTTGCGCTGCTGCCGCTAGTACAGGGTCGTGGTTCCCACTTGCACGGAGAAGCCAGTGACGTCACTTTTACAACTACGGGTGGTTGTAGATACTACAATACATATCGACGCGTTTCGAACAGTAAGCTGTCCTTCATCAGGAAAAGTTTTATCATTTATATTCCCTTTCGTCCTAACCAGCAGCACAAGTGGGGAGTTCTACCCTGAGAAACTGGTAGGACAGGTGGAAGTTTTGTTGATAACATTTACTACCAAGCTATCTAAATGATTAATTAATAAACCCACCCCTATAAAAGGGATGCCTGCCCTACAGCCAGTGCTATTTTCTCTGTCCTGTGGACAGTATGACAGGTTCAGGCAAAGCTGCCTGTTACCTCTTGATTTTTTTGCTACCAGCCTTGGACTTGTTGTCTTTTTTCAGGTTCTGTGCCGGGGAGGCAGCGTTTTGCCTCCCCACTTGTGCTCCCATCTGCCTAGTCCCCTCTGGGTTCTGTGGCCTGGTATGGCACCTCAGGTGGGCCCCTGCCGGCTTCACTTGCTCTTCTTCTCCCCCGCCATTGGACACTAAAACGCATCTCCCTGCTGTGCCGCCTGGTGGGCGGGTTGTGCGCTTCTCCGCCTGCGTTCCTGGCTGCTGCAGCTTGTTCCCGTGCTTCCGCGCATCAGATGACGACTTCCGGGTTGGCACGCGATTCTTGTAGTCCCCAGCCCTTTGGCCCTTTATATGGATTTTAGGCCAGCTAGGATACTGAACAGACCATCTCCTTGACGGTTCTATGTCCCTCTCCCTCATCTCCGGAAGAGGAAGCCCTCCATTCCTTGGACATTTCAAGAAATCTCAGGATCTATTTGAACAGAACTGTTGACTTTAGAAGAACCGAACACCTCCTGCTATCTTTCTCAGTGAAGAATAAAGTTCTAAAAGCCTCTAAACCCTCTTTGAGTAGATGGGTAAAAGAGGCAATCCGTGAAGCCTTTCTAGCTAAAGGGATGGCTCCTCCATCCTTTGTCACTGCCCACTCTACAAGGGCTACAGCCACTTCTTTTGCGGAAAGAAGTCTAGCCCCGCTAGAACAGATATGTGCTACTGCTTTCTGGAGCTCCCACAGCACCTTTATCAAGCACTACCGCCTATACTCCAGGAGCTCTGAGGGTGTGGCGTTTGGACGTACCATTCTAACTGCCACCCTCTCATAAATAAAAAAATAATTTAATAATTTATTTTTTGTGGGACCCTCCCAATTTTTCTGTTTCTCCTTGCTCCTTGTGCTGCTGGTTAGGATGAAAGGGAAGCGTTAATTTTAATGTAAATTTGTTTTCCCATAGTCCTAACAACAGCACACAAATTTCCCACCCTGTTTTTGTTTCTACTTGATAATAAAGCACTGGCTGTAGGGCGGGCGTCCCTTTTATAGGGGTGGGTTTATTAATTAATCTTTTAATTAGCTTGCTAGTAAATTTCATCAACAAGTTTCAGAGGGGAGAACTCCCCACTTGTGCTGCTGGTTAGGACTAAGGGAAAACAAATTTATGTTAAAATTAACGCTTATTGTGCATCACTTCCACAAACGTTGTAAAGATTAGATTTTGATAGATTCCTGTTCTTTAAAGTATAACTGTCAAATTTTTTTTTTTTTACTATTGGATTTTGGTGATTAATATCACCTTGTTGGCCCTGTTTTAATTTCTGATTGTTTATTAAATAACCCCTAAAACCCACCCAAAATGTCCCCAGTATTGGCTATCTTTACCTGAGATTAAAATCAGGTTGCTATGTTCCTTCCGTCTACCAGATGAGGACGGAGCACGCTGCGTGCACTGGGAACTGATAGTGAGTCAACATTGTAAGGGAATGTATAAAAAGCCAGGTTCTTCCTGACAGGAGATAACAGTGCTGGGCTGTGTGTGTGAACTTCTCCACATGCCTGTGCTTGGCAGACACTCCCTTAGCAGTGCAGGACAATGTGGCTGCTCAGTGTATAAATTAAAGCCTTATCTGATAAGAGGAGAGCTTGTAGGAGGACTATAGGCTTCACCCAGACCTGGGAACTTCACTGCAAAACCCCCCTATACAGAGCTGGTCTTCACTAACTTCACTGCAGGCGTCCTATGGATTAGCCTCAGAGCTGAGGGCGGCCATTTTAACAGAATAGTGAAGTTGTATTTTTATGCAGACTGGTTGCTAAGGGCTGAATCTTATTAAATAAGGGGTAAGTAAGTCTAATAGTTATTGATTCAGGAATATTATTATATTAGTAACTACATATATGAAAACTGAAATTAGGGTCTAAATGTGACAGTTATCCTTTAAATAAAACATGATCCCCACTCACACCTGATTCTCATCCCATTGATTGAAAACAGCTGACTCTAATTTCATCTTCAAATTATCTTGTAATTCTAAAGGTTCACATAATTTTGGGATTCACAGAAATGTGATATTGGATAATTTTCCTCAATAAATAAATTACCAAGTCTAGTATGTTTGACTCATTTGTTTGGTTTGGTTATCTTTATCTACTTTTAGGACTTGTGTAAAAATCTGATGTAGTTTTAAGTGAAATGTATGCAAAAATATAAAAAATGCTAAAGGGTTGACAAACTTTCAAGCCACACTAAATACAGTATATGTAACTATGTTGGAATAAAACACACTATGATCTCACAGTACAGCGATAATGCTCGCAGTGATGTAATAATGGCAGGATAATGTGCACACTGATGTCCCAGTATGGGAGCATTCAGTGCAGGAATCACACTGTACAAACAGTGCTGTCACTGTACAGGCATAAAGCAAAGGAATACCAGAAAAAATATCACCATGTACCTGTCACCGCACAGCACAGGAAAAACATGCAATGATGATGCAGTTATGTTTAATGCACACTTGATGCACAACATAGGAATAATGCAAAAGTGACGTCATAGAGAAGGGATAAGGCATGCAGAAGAGGTAACCTTATTGCTCCATAGTAAAACTTATAATGGGACCACATTCAGTTTTTCATGCCATCTTACATACATTTGAATTCTACCTGAGCCATATGTTGAGTGGATATGGGCCCCCATAGTTGTTGGGCCCCATAGTAGCTGCTATGCCTACTACCATGGTAGTTAAACCTATGGCCGTATCTGTCTTGTATATGTTCTTGACCACGTGTTTTCTACTATGGTTTTTTCATTAACTGTTATACATATGTGTGTATATATATATATATATATATATATATACATACACACACAGTATATATATCAGACATACTGTATGCTGCAGCCCTGTATAGAAATTGCACTGACATTGGCAGTTTGTTCTGTACATGATTGTTCTAACACAATCTATATTTCTGATACAGATCTTCTGTATGTTTTAGAGGAACGCGGCTCAGGTTATTGCAGGGTGACCCAATAGGGAAGTAGACGGTTAACGTTTTTATTAGAACAAACAACAGTGGGTACGGAAATCATCTCTGTAAATTGACACTTTTATTGCACATTGGAGCAGAAAGCTGCTGGATTAAAACAAAAGCCACTACGAGTATATGTGCGTTTCACTGACATGATATTTGCCAATTAGTAATAAATTATTCCGCAAGTATCTTACTTACAGCCATTATTAGGACGTAAATCATACTCATGCAATGTATATGAAGCTGCCTCATTTTCAGTAACACATTAGGTTCTGTTCACGTAAGAAAAAAGTTTTTCCAGCTCACCATATTCTTCCCATGAGCGGAACAGACTGGAGCAGCCCTTACTTGAAATATGAAGAAAACAGAAGTTCCAGCATTTCGGGTACAAAACTTGGCGTTCACTTTATTTGTAATGGTCACAATTCACAAACGTGGACAACATCTCTCTCCACTAGGTTGACATGTTTTGGACTTGTAAGGAGTGGACTAACAAGTCCGAAACATGTCAAGATGTAAGATTGTTGACTGCTAGACATGTACAACGCACGACGCACACTGTCATGGACTGGAACCATATAGTCTTTAGCAATGAATCCAGGTTCTCTTTGGGATCCAAGGACAGTCATGTTTGAGTAAGGAGGCATTGTGGTGATTGCTTCAATCCTGCCTTTGCTGTAGAGCGACACTGCCACAACTGCTGGTGTCATGATCTGGGGAGCCATGACATACAACAGTTTGTCAACTCTAGTAGAGATACAAGAGAGGTCCACTTTAGAGGTGTACGGCCATTTTATTTCTCCTAATGATTGCTCCCCAGACAAAACGAGCCATTATACCAAATGAAAATATTTGGAAATATATTTATAATAAAGTAATATCTAAGTAATTTGATTTTCTTAATTCCCGGAGAACCCTTTTAACCTCTTGCCGCCACGCTAACGCCGATGGGCGTCAGCGCGGCGGCTCTCTCAGGTCTCAGTCACGCCTATCGGCGTCATCTCGTGAGACCTGAGATTTCACATGAACGCGCGCGCGGCGTGCGCGCGCGTTCATGTGATCGGAGCCGGGAAGACTGAAACTACAGCCTGCCAGCGCTGATCATGCGCTGGCAGGCTGTAGATGCGGAAAAAAACGCATTTAAATCGCATATCAGACGCTGTTTTTAAACAGCGTCTGATATGCCTAATATCTGCTCGTCTGGTGGTCCCTTTGTTTGGGACCACCAGAGAAAAATAGGAAAAGTGCACCAATCACTACACACACACCCCCCACCCCCATCACTGATTAACCCCTGATCACCCATGTCACCCCCTGATCACCCCTGTCACCCCCCTGTCACTAATCACCCCCTACAGGCTCATTCAGACGTCCGTATGTGTTTTGCGGATCCATGGATCTGCGGATCCGCAAAATACGGACACCGGCAATGCGCTTTCCGCATTTTGCAGATCCGCACAGAACTATATAGAAAATGCTTTTCTTGTCCGCAGTTGCGGACAAGAATAGGACATGTTCTATATTTTTGCGGAACGGAAGTGCAGACCCGGAGCGCGGATCCGTAATTCCGGATCCGAGCGGGACAAAGTCTGTCCCCATAGAAATGAATGGGTCCGCAATTCCGTTCCGCAAACAGAATTTCGGACGTGTGAATGGGGCATAAGGGTCCCCTATCACCGCCAGTTAGCTAGCTACTTGTTAGGTAGCTAGCGCCCAGCCCACCGCACCGCAGTCACTGATTTTGGCAGAGATTTTTCATCCACATTGACCGATGCGAATGAAAAATCTGTGCCGTTCATTTTTTTTTTCAGCGCAGCGGCTGAACGGAAAAAATCTCATTACCCATATGCTCAATATACGGAGAATCGCAGAAACTCCTAATGCTGGCCATACGTGTAATGATTGCGGAGACCCCTCAAATGCCAGAGCAGTACAAACACCTCACATGTGACCCCATTTTAGAAAGAAGACACCCCAAGGTATTCCGTGAGGGGTATAGCGAGTTCATGTAAAATTTTATTTTTGTCACAAGTTAGTGGAATATGAGACTTTGTAAAAAAAAAAATATATATATATATATATCAATTTCCGCTAACTTGTGTCAAAATTTTTTTTTTTATGTGAACTCGCCATGCCCCTCACGGATTACCTGGGGTGTCTTCTTTCCACAATGGGGTCACATGGAGGTATTTATACTGCCCTGGCATTTTAGGGGTCCTAAAGCGTGAGAATCCAAATACGTAAAAATGCCCTGTGAAATCCTAAAGGTACTCATTGGTTTTAGGGCCCCTTTGCGCATCTTGGCTGCAAAAAGTGTCACACATGTGGTATCGCCGAACTCAGGAGAAGTAGGGCAATGTGTTTTGGGGTGTATTTTACATATACCCATGCTGGGTGAGAGAAATATCGCTGTAAACGACAACTTTTTAAATTTTTTATTCAAAGTTGGCAATTTACAGAGATATTTCTCTCACCCAGTATGGGTATATGTAAAATACACCCAAAACACATTGCCCTACTTCCTGAGCACGGCGATACCACATGAGTGACACTTCTGCAGCCAAGATGCCAAAGGCCCAAATTCAATGAGTACCTTTAGGAGGAGCATTTTTACGCATTTTCTTCTCACGCTTTAGGGCCCCTAAAATGCCAGGGCAGTATAAATACCCACATGTGACCCCATTTTGGAAAGAAGACACCCCAAGGTATTCGCTGAGGGGCATAGTGAGTCCATGAAAAATTAAACTTTTTGTCAAAAGTTAGCGGAAAGGAGACTTTGTGAGAAAAAACAATAAAAATCAATTTCCACTAACTTGTGCCCAAAAATTTTTTTCTATGAACTCGCCATGCCCCTCATGGAATACCTTAGGGTGTCTTCTTTCCAAAATGGGGTCACATGTGAGTATTTATACTGCCCTGGCATTTTAGGGGCCCTAAAGCATGAGAAGAAAAATGCGTAAAAATGCCCTCCTAAAAGGTACTCATGGGAATTTGGGCCCTTTGCGCATCTTGGCTGCAAAAAGTGTCACTCATGTGGTATCGCCGTACTCAGGAGAAGTAGGGCAATGTGTTTTGGGGTGTATTTTTACATATACCCATGTTGGGTGAGAGAAATATCTCTGTAAACTGACAACTTTGTATAAAAAATTTAAAAAGTTTTGTTTACAGCGATATTTCTCACACGCAGCATGGGTATATGTAAAATACACCCCAAACACATTCCTACTTCTCCTGAGTACGGCGATACCACATGAGTGACACTTTGCAGCCAAGATGCAAAGGCCCTAAAACCAATGAGTACCTTTAGGATTTCACAGGCCATTTTACGCATTTGGATTCTCACGCTTTAGGTTCCCTAAAATGCCAGGTGAGTATAAATACCCCACATGTGACCCCATTTTGGAAAGAAGACACCCCAAGGTATTCGCTGAGGGGCATGGCGAGGTCACAGAATTTTCATTTTTGGCACAAGTTAGCGGAAATTGATATATATTTTTTTAATTTTGTTTTTACAAAGTCTCATATTCCACTAACTTGTGACAAAAATAAAATTTTACATGAACTCACCATACCCCTCACAGAATACCTTGGGGTGTCTTCTTTCTAAAATGGGGTCACTTGTGGGTATTTATACTGCCCTGGCATTTTAGGGGCCCCTAAAGCGTGAGAAGAAGTCTGGAATCCAAATGCGTAAAAATGCCCTGTGAAATCCTAAAGGTACTCATTGGAATTAGGGCCCTTTGCGCACCAGGCTCTAAAAAGTGTCACACATGTGTATCGCCGTACTCAGGAGAAGTGAGGCAATGTGTTTTGGGGTGTATTTTATATATACCCCTGCTGTGTGTGAGAAATATCTCTGTAAACGACAATTTTTAAATTTTTTATACAAAGTTGTCAGTTTACAGAGATATTTCTCTCACCCAACATGGGTATATGTAAAAATACACCCTAAAACACATTGCCCTACTTCTCCTGAGTACGGCGATACCACATGAGTGACACTTTTGCAGCCTGGGTCCGCAAAGGGGCCCTAAAACCAATGAGTACCTTTAGCTTTTACATGGCTGCTCACAATTTAGCCCCGCCCAAAATGCCAGAACAGTACAAACACCCCACAAATGACCCCATTTCGGAAAGTAGACACCCCAAGGTATTCACTGAGGGGCATAATGAGCCCGTATGAGATTTTTTTTTTTTGCCAGAAGTTAGCAGAAATGGAAACTTTATTATTATTTTTTTCCTCAGAAAGTGTCATTTTCCGCTAACTTGTGAAAAAAATGAAATGATACATGAACTCACCATGCCCCCTGCGAATACTTTGGGGTGTCTTCTTCTAAAATGGTGTCATTTGGGGGTATTTATACTATCCTGGCATTCTAGCACCTGAAGAAACATGACAGGCGCTCAGAAAGTCAGAGCTGCTTCAAAATGCCGAAATTCACTTTTTGCACCATAGTTTGTAAACGCTATAACTTTTACCCAAACCAATAAATATACACTTATTGGACTTTTTTTTATCAAAGACATGTAGAACAATACATTTAGAGAAAAATTTATATAGAAATGTAGTTTTTTAAAAAAAAATTTACAACAGAAAGTGAAAAATGTCATTTTTTTGCAAAAATGTCGTTAAATTTTTATTAATAGCAAAAAAAGTAAAAATGTCAGCAACAATGAAATACCACCAAATGAAAGCTCTATTAGTGAGAAGAAAAGGAGGTAAAATTCATTTGGGTGGTAAGTTGCATGACGGAGCAATAAACGGTGAAAGTAGTGTAGTGCGGATTTGTAAAAAAGGGCCTGGTCACTAGGGGGGTATAAACCTGTGGTCTTCAAGTGGTTAAAGAAGAACATAAGAAAACACATTTGAAGTTCACCACACAGCAGACTCTCTGGAAGAAGGTTCTATGGTCAGAGGAGACTAATATTTAACTTTTTGTCAATCATGGGAAATGCTATATGTGGTGCAAACCCATCACTTCCTATCATCCCAAGAATAATATTCCCACAGTGAAGCATGATCATGGCAACATCATGCTGTGGGCATGCTTTTATCAACAGGGACTTGAAAACTGCTCAGGAGTGAATGAAAGATGGATGGCAGTAAATACTGGGCAGTTCTTAAAGAAAAGTTGTTTTAGGGGGGGTTTTCACCAGCGTTAGGAATTCCATTATAGTGTTCCGTTATAACAATTATTATGGAATATAACTTTTTAATTTTAGGACGGTATGCAAAATGGAAGCCTTTAAGAGGCATTCCGTTTTGCTCAGTCCTAATATATTTCTATGGGCACATATAATGGTTCCATGTCGACAGGACTATTTTTCCCATCATGAATAATGGAAAAAACTGAACTGTTACATGTGCCCATAGAAATATCTCATGATGGAACAAAACGGAATGTCTCTTAAAGGGTTCCATTTTGCATTCCGTCCTGAACTGTTACATGTGCCCATAGAAATATATCATGATGGAGCAAAACTAAATGCCTCTTAAAGGGTTCCTTTTTGCATTCCGTCCTAAAATTCTGTTAATGAAATTCCTAACGCTAGTGAGAACCCACCCTTAGTCTGCAAGGGGTTTAAGAATGGGATTGTGGTTCACCTTCCCGTAGGACAATAACCCTAAACATATTGCTAAATCTACACTGCAGTAGTTTAAGGGGGAAACCATTAAATTCTTAAAATGGCCAAGTCAAAGCCCAGACCTCAATCCATTTGAGAGTGTGACATGATTTAAAGACTTCTGTACACCAATGCAAACATCTAACTTGTAGGAATTGGAACAGTTTTGTCTGGAAGAGCGGGCAAAAATTCCAATTGCATCTTTAATTTCAGCAAAAAGTTGGCTCCACAAAGTATTTTAGGGGGTGAATACTTCTAATACTTTACTCCCTAATGCCCTAATAAAACTATCTCTAATATACTTTATTAATGAATTTTCTATTTTTACAACACTTTTTCCTAAGTAAAGTGCACCATTTACTGTGCTCTTAAAATTCAGTTCTCCGGAGTACGGAGTACATTTTATCAATTGGCAGCAGCGATTTGAGTATGGGCAGGAGCGCCCATTGCTGCTTCTGCCCATGCTCCCTGGACCCTGTACCCATGTACTATGCCAGGACTAGCTGAGGGGAGTGGGCTCCTGCTTCTGCCTGCTCCACTAAGCTAAGAGCTGACATGCAGGACTTCTAGCTTAGCAGAGCAGGCAGAAGCAGGAGCCCACTCCCCTCAGCTAGTCCTGGCATAGTACATAGATACAGAGTACCCATGTGCTATGCTAAGCGTTAGTAATCATTCAGAGAGCACGAGCAGGAGCAGCAATGTGCGCTCCTGCCCGTACTCACAGCGCTGCTGCTGCCCATTGATACAATGTACTCTACTTTTAAGAGCACCAGTGAATGGTACACTTTAGGTAGGAAAAAGTGTAGTGAAAATAGAAAATTCATTAATAAAGTATATTAGAGATAGTTTTATTAGGGCATTAGGGAGAACATATTAAATGTTTATATAAAGGTTTAGTTACTCTTTAAATGCATGATTTTTTATGTCCTGATTTTTGTTTGTGATAGTTTGCACCTTCAAAGTGATAGGCATGTTGTATAAATCAAATGCTAAAACCCTTGAAAAATCCCTTTAAATTCCAGGTTGTAATGCAGAAAAACAGGAAAAACACCAAGGGGGAGGGGGTGAATACTTTTGCAAGGCATTGTATAGTTAATAAGCCACAGGTTAGGAAACTCAGGGAAATGGAAGAGTTAATGTTGTATCTGGCACCTTTGCGAACAATAGACATTAATGCATTTATGGCCGGTTATAAATAATATCTGTCTAAGCAGTGCTTAGTTGATCAGGTGGAATTCTGCACTTTAACTATCAGGAATACTTGAAGGACATAGGGCAGTACACCCACACATAGTGATTTAACAGCAAACCAGTATATGCTGCTCTGCTAGAAACATTAACTTATATAGGGTATATCATATTAACCCCTATTCACACAGCACTTACCTGATAAAACTAAAAAAAAAATGTTGATTAACTGATCCACCTCCTGGCAGTTGTTTGAAGAGGCCACGATGCTCCAGTGAGGCAGCACTGTATATTGTACATTATCAGGGATCTCAAGTCTCCCGGACGTTCAGGGAGTCTCCCGGTATTAGATAGCGGCTCCCTGACGCCCGCATGTGAAACAATATATCCCGGAAAGTAGGGATGTCCTGATACCGGACATTTGCCGAGTACTTGTACTCATGCAAATGTCCCCGAAACCACTGCCGATACCGGAAGGCAGTGCAGCGGCGGCGGCACTCTCAGCCGATCAGCGTGGGGATGGCAGCGTGTCCCAGCTGATCGGCGTAGGGGCGGGACCTCTGTTTGGTGGCTCCATTCTGTGCCCTGTGATTCACATTCCCGGCACCTGACCTCTGAAATGGCTGCGATCCGGGCAATTAACCCCTCAGGTTCAGGGGTTAATTGCGCGGATCGCAGCCCTTTCAGAGGCCGGGTGCTGGGAATGTTTCAATTTGCATTTGTGGCGCAGTGCGCCCTCAACCCCCCCTCCCTCCCCAGTATAAATCATTGGTGGCAGTGGCCATAGGGTCCCCCCCCCCATCATTGGTGGCAGTGCTCCCTCCCCATCCCCCCCATCATTGGTGGTGCAGTGGCAGTGATCGGAGTCCCAGCAGTGTAATGCTGGGGCTCTGATCGGTTACCATGGTAGCCAGGACGGTACTAAGTCCTGGCTGCCATGGTCAGTTAGTGAGCAGCATTATACTCACGTGCGTCATGGCCACCCGCTCTCCTTCTTCTGTCTGTGTGGCACATTGCTTATAGCATTAGCAATGCGCCGCACAAACAAAGGGAGAGCCCGGCGGCCACGGTGCACGTGAGTATAATGCTGCTCACTAACTGACCATGACAGCCAGGACTTAGTAGCGTCCTGGCTGCCATGGTAACCGATCACTGCCAACAATGATGGGGGGTGGGGCGCACTGCCACCAATGGGGGAGAGGGACCCTGTGGCTACTGCCACCAATGATGGAAGGGAAGCGGGACCCTGTGGTCACTGCCACCAATGATTTTAATACTGGGGAGAGGAGATTGCTGCTGGGGGGGCTGATGAGAGGCTGGGGGGCTGCTGAGAGGAAGAGGCTGGGGGGCTAATGAGAGTCTGGGGGGCTAATGAGAGGCTGGGGGGATGATAAGAGGCTGGGGGGGCTGCTAAGAGGCTGGGGGCGGCTGATGAGAGGCTGGGGGCTGATGAAAGGAAGAGGCTGGGGGCTGATGAAAGGAAGAGGCTGGGGGGCTGATGAGAGGCTGGGGGGCTGATGAGAGGCTGGGGGAACTGATGAGAGGCTGGGGGAACTGATGAGAGGCTGGGGGCTGATGAGAGGCGGGGCTGATGAGAGGCTGGGGAGCTGATGGGAGGCTGAGGGGCTGATGAGAGGCTGGGAGGCTAATGAGTTTTCGCAGGTTGGGATGTCTGCAGCCAGGGGCGTAATGATCGGGCCTGGTGTGGGGATTGAGCCCGCTGCATTCACCTGTACTTCTTGTACGTCACATCGCTCAACTCAGCTGCATTACATGCGGTCAGTCCATGATCTATCAGGCCCCAGCTCTGGCCTACTAGTACTATTCACAGATGAAGGGGATGGGCAGGGCCTGAATGATGTTAGTCAGGTTCCGCCAGCCCACTTCATTTGTGGATAGTACTAGTAAGCCAGAGCTGGGGCCTGATAGATCCTGGACTGACCGCATGTGATGCTGCTGAGGTGAGCCCTCTGACAGGGTCTGGTATGAAGTACCGTGGCAGTGCCGGGCCCAGTGAAGAGGATGTGGCAGTTTTAGAGTGAGCAAAGCCTCTAGGTGTAACAGGAACACTCCCCCCCCCATTGCTCCCAGGAATGCCGGCCCCCCTCTTGCTGCAGCCGCTCGAGCGCTCTATATAGAGCCTCAGGCGGCTGCAGCACTGCCTAGGCTGGCGCGTCCATGAGGGCGCACCGCCTGGGTGCAGCAAGAGAAGGAGGGGCTGACAGGAGGGAAGCGCTCAGCGCTCCCTCCTGTCACTCCCTCATTGTAGCGTGGCTGAGCCCTGTATGGCCTGCGGGTACAGGGAGCATCTGTCTCCTGTACCCAGGCGGACTGACATGAAGTGCGCACACAGTGTGCACTTCCTGTCAGTCCGCCAAGGTACAGGAAACAAAAGCTCCTGTGCCCGTGGACCATACAGAGCCCGGCCACGCTACGCTAGAGGTAGGGGAGGGAGGGGGGAGAGAAAGAGAGTGACAAGGGAGGGGAGGAAGAGAATAACAAGAGAGGGAAGGGGGAGAAAGAGAATGACAAGGGAGGGAGGGGGGGGGGAAAGAGAATAACAAGTGAGGGACGGGGGGAGAGAAAGAGAATGACAAGGGAGGGAGGGTGGGAGAGAAAGAGAATGACAAGGGAGATTGACATCCATTACACACACACACACAATGCAACCCTTACACAGAAATACAATGCACAATCACACAGAAACACACAATGCATCCCTTACACACAATGCATCCCTTACACACACTGAAACACAATGCATGTCTTACACACACTCAATGCATGTCTTACACACACTCAATGCATCCCTTACACACACTTAATGCACCCCTTACAGACACACACAATGCATCCCTTACATACACAGAAACACACCTTGCAGCCCTTACACATACAAACACAGATTCACACAACACATCCGTACACACATTCAGAAACACACAATACATACCTTATACACAAACACAAACTTCTTTCTATCCCTTACATGAGAACACACTGCAATCCACTACACACACACACACACACACACACACACTGCATCACCTACACACCCTGCTATCCCTATACACTACATCCCATAAGCACACACATTAGATTCTCTACAGCAACATATAACACATCCGCTACACACTTTACCCACTGTGAACAAACTCATGGGTGGAACATGTAGGTGGACTTATGGGTGGGCCTTATGGGCATACTCACCATCAGGCCCTGGGGCCCAGACCTTCAGCTGTGTAAAGGGCCCCAAAAATGGAGCTGCTTTCCGTTCTTCCAGAACATTAAAATTTGTGACCACAGTTATAAACAGCCTCCAGAGAGCCTGTTCTACACAAGACCAGTGGAGCCAGACTGCAGCCAGAGCCATCATCATCCTCATCTGGTGCTTAATGTTGTGTAGACACTGTGATGTCAAATGGGGGGGGTGGGGGTTCCAAACTTTTGTTTTGCCCAGGGCTGCAAAAATCCTTGCACCGGTCCTGGGCACATATGAACATGGGACTAACACAGATGCCTTCAGCTGCCAAGTGCACATGTAACAGGTCAGCCAGTGTCATAGGTACAAATACACAGTGCTTACAGATGCCCTTTGAAAGGGTATTCTGGGACTAGAATATTGAGGTCCTATATCCCTAAGATAGATAATCAATATCTGATCGGTGGGGTTCCAATTCCCGGCAAGACCAGTGATTTCCTGCTTGAAGAGGCTACAGAGTTCTGATGAGTGTTGTGACCTTTTCCTAGCGCAGTGACATCATGATCATTGGTTATATAGCCTAGGAGCAGCAATACTGAGAATAGTTAATATAGTAGATAGACTCACTTCATCTGGAATAATCTAGAGATCTCAATATTTTTAGGTTATTTATTAGATATGCCCCTAAACAAAGCAAGAAAAAAATATCCCTGAAATATATCACTCCAAATACATATATTCTAAAATCAATTAAAACATAATCTCCACATATTATAAAAAATAATAAAAACAAATAATAATATCACTTTTGACACTGGATACTCCTTTTTCATCAATATCCAATATTGCTGTGTAGATAACTGCCACTGTTATATATGCTTTTCACTTGCACAATATAGTAATTGTTTATAACTATGTTGATGTTTGTTATAGCACAGCATATATTTTCATATACAGTGTAGCTATTGGATATACTTGGCTATGGGATATCCATAATTGTTTTATTATATATTATCACACAGTGTATAATTCTACAGTATATCTGTATTTTCCTATTCTTAAAGTCCACTGGTTAGGTTCAGATCCTCCTTGTTTATATCTGCGTTTTTTATACACTTATGATTTCAAACAGTCCTCATTTATAACTATGCATGCATATGGGTTTCTGTTCACTGATGGGAGTTTGACCACTCCTATTACCACTTATATTTTAGTTTTTTGGTTTTGTTTTTCAAAAGTTGTCCTGGTTAAACCATTAAATCAAACGCGTTTCAGAGTACCTCCAACTCCTTCTTCAGTCTAAAAAACAAAACCCATTTTGGCATATTGATTATCTTGCTCAGAAGTTGCGGCAGACATTGGAGAAGATAAAATCAAAGTGGAGTACTCCACGAACAACCTGTTCACAACCATAATAACTTTGAAAGCCTTTGAGCAGCCTGAGCGAGATCCTTGGTATCATGTGGGACGCCGATACTGAGCTGGGCTACTACGTGAGGCATCCCGATCTGAACAGCGGGACTGCCCGCATGCAATTAAAAGAGGTGTAGGTAAGCGGTAATTGCCATTAATAACCACGTGGGACGCCACAGTCAGTATACCACTATCCACCAACAGTGAGTACATGAACTTTGCAAATAATTAATATGTTATCAATGGAGGGATGTGAATAATCAAAAGGCGAATAGCGGATAAAATATAAGTGGTAAAAGAAGTGGTCAAACTCCCATGAGTGAACAGAAACCCATATGCATGCATAGTTATAAATGAGGACTGTTTGAAGTCATAAGTGTATAATCATAAGTTTGAAATCATAAGTGTATAAAAAACGCAGATATAAACAAGGACGACCTGAACCTAACCAGTGGAAAATACAGATATACTGTAGAATTATACACTGTGTGATAATATATAAGAAAACAATTATGGATTTCCCATAACCATGTATATCCAATAGCTACACTGTATATGAAAATATATGCTGCGCTATAACAAACATCAACATAGTTATAAACAAATATTACATGGTGCAAGTGAAAAGCATATATAACAGCAGCAGTTATCTATACAGCAATATTGGATATTGATGAAAAAGGAGTATCCAGTGTCAAAAGTGATATAATTATTTGTTTTTTTATTTTTATAATGTGTGGAGATTATGATTTTAGACTATATGTATTTGGAGTGATATATTTCAGGGATATTTTTGTCTTGCTATGTTTAGGGGAATATCTAATAAATACCTAAGAATATTGAGATCTCTAGATTATTCCAGATGAAGTGTGTCTATCTACTATATTAACTATCTTATTTATTACACTGTGACGGGGTGCAGTCGAATAGATAGAGCACCTTATCCAACATAACCAGAGGGTGAGCTGCTAAAATATATATATATTGCAGCCAATACTGAGAATAGCCTCTATACAATGAATGTGCTGTGCTCGGTAATTTGTGAGGAGGCCGCAGTGCTCATTGGCCTCTTCAAACAGCTGATTGTTGGGGGTGCCAGGTGTTGGACCTTCACCAATCCGGTATTGGTGACCTATCCTGAGGATAGGTCACCAATATTTTATTCCTGGAAAAACCTCCTCAAAAGAGGAAAAACTACACAAACTGTGTGAAATAAACTCCACATTATAAGGTTTTCATTGATGTAGATGTTTTTCCACTGACGGCTTTGAAACAGGCAAGTTGCAAACTCCTATCTGTATATCTGAAAAACAAAATGGATCACTTTACTATTACAAACCCTCTTTTTCAGATACTCGTATTACCAGCGTGATCTTGTGTTGATGTGTACACTATAAATAAAAAAAAAACGGAGAGATTAGTAGCAGCAGCATTCATAATAAAGTAACGTATCTAATTTGTGCTGCTAATGATGCAATTTGTCATTGTAATATGTGGGCAGAGTTCAGAGCCTTCTCATCATTGCCACTCCTGCCTGAAATCAAGATACATAACAATCACAGCAGCTCGGAAGAACTAGACCCCTTATTATAGGTTGTAGTCATATGTGAACACAGCTTAGCGCCACCTAGTGCTCAAAAGCTGAAATGAGGTCTTAACTATTCACAAACCTGCTTGAACTGCACAATCTGCCTTTCAAAGGCAACAAAGGTTTTATGGTAAAAGAAATGTTTAAATAGATATGGTAGCATCTACAGACACATCTGTGGCTTGAAGCAATTTTAAACCCCAATTTCCTGGTATTTGCTCATTATGAGATTAAGAGGACGAGGTAGCACACCCATCTTTATTGTCCAATCTGACATGGATTGCATATCCTTGAAATAAAATAGTATGGAAAACATAGGATATTGATGTGCTGTCCTGGATTTTAATTATCTACAATAGACAGTGAAAGGGGAACATTATTACAATATAAAGGTTCTTATGTTGGCCATTCTCATGAGTTTAAAGTCATCCAAAATAGACGACTTTGGTTGACCATCGATTTTTCCAAAATTTGCATAGACTATGATTTGTGATGGCTGAAGACTGACTTTTGTCTGGTGAAAATGTGATTGGCTGCTGTCAGGAGAACCTTTCATCAGTGTATTCTCTTCTTCTTGTAAAGAAGTTTTCTGGGATTTTAATTTTGATGACCTATCCAAAGGTCATCAATTTCAGATTGGCGGAGGTCCTTCACCTGGCACCCCCTCTGGTTGAAGAGAAGGCCACGCTCTGTGCGAGCACAGCCTTTTTCTTCATTGTTTACCTGCTCACTCTCTCTCTTGGGGATAGGTCGTCAATATTAAAATCCCAGAAAACCCCTTTAAAAACACATGCAACCTCAACCGAGCCAATTGAGCAAGTAAATGGGGGAGTTAAGAAGAATAGCTGAACAAGTATTCAGCAAACAGTTATCTTAGGTCTAAGGGCAGCCTGAAGGGCTTTCTCGTGTAGTACTGATGCAGAATAGTGTTGAGTGGAGTGATCTTCAGATGCTTCATCCAAAGTTGCTTTTTTCAAAACTTTGGAATAATACTGTACGACGATCCATCTCCATACAGTATTAGCACTTTAAAACTTGAAACCGAACTCGGCTTCGGTTTCGACCAGTACCTCAAGTTTTCAAGTTTTAAAGTGTTTTTTTTTCTGGTTGTTACAGAGCTATGTGAAATAGCTCCTTTATGTTGTTCAGCCAAAAAAGTGCTTTTAACTTACTTCACTTGTAGAAACCATATAGTTAAAAGGCGCACCCATTTGTGGTAAAATTTGCACAGGTTTCCTGCACTGTATTTGGATGGTGCCATTCTGAAAGGACCATTAGGGTACTATTACATGTTCAGCCTGAGATGCCCTTAATTGTGGGGCCACTCCTGGACTGCACCTTTGTTTCCAGTACTATTACATGTGCGGACTGAGCTGTGGGTCCTGTTAATTGTGGGGCCACTACTGAACTGCACCTTTGTTTCCAGTACTATTACATGTGCGGCCTGATCTGCAGGTACCGTTAATTTTGGGACCACTCCTGGACTGCACTTTTGTTTCCAGTACTATTTAATTTGCGGTCTGGGCTGCGGGTACCGTTAATTGTGGGGCCACTCCTAGACTGCACCTTTGTTTCCAGTTCTATTACATGTGCTGCCTGAGATTAATTGTGGGGCCACTCCTGGACTGCACCGTTGTTTCCAGTACTTTTACATGTGCGGACTAAGCTGTGGGTACCATTAATTGTGAGGCCTCTCCTGGACTGCACCTTTGTTTCCAGTACTATTACATGTGCAGACTGAGCTGTGGGTACCGTTAATTGTGGGGCCTCTCCTGGACTGCACCTTTGTTTCCAGTACTATTACATGTGCAGCCTGGGATGCGGGTACCGTTTATTGTGGGGCCTCTCCTGGACTGCACCTTTGTTTCCAGTACTATTACATGTGCAGACTGAGCTGTGGGTACCGTTAATTGTGGGGCCTCTCCTGGACTGCACCTTTGTTTCTAGTACTATTACATGTGCAGCCTGGGCTGCGGGTACCGTTTATTGTGGGGCCACTTCTGGACTGCACCTTTGTTTCCAATATTATTACATGTGCGGACTGAGCTGTGGGTACCGTTAATTGTGGGGCCCACTCCTGAACTGCACTTTTGTTTCCAGTAATATTTCATTGGCGGCCTGGGCTGTGGGTACTGTTAATTGTGGGGCCTCTCCTGGACTACACCTTTATTTCCAGTACTATTTCATTTGAGGCCTGGGCTGCGGTTAACGTTAATTGTGGGGCCTTTCCTGGACTGCACCTTTGTTTCCAGTACAATTGAATACATGGCCAGAGCTGTGGGTACCGTTAATTGTGGGTCCGCTTCAACTGCACCTTTGTTTAAAGTGGCAAGTCCAGGTGTAGCCTGGTCTCACATGTGAATGCACCTGGACAAAAGCTTTGGACTTCAGATAGATTTATTAGGAGTCCTCATAAATAATATTTATCTCCTTTCCCATTGAATATGAGGTCTGTTACTGTAATAGGTGACTTTTATAAAGCAGAAGACCATGAGTCACACTGGTACATTATCGGACATGTCTGGTCCTATTTACTTTACATCACTGAGCCCATGCATGTGATTGTTTAATTGAAGATGTTAATCAAGCATTCTGATTTTCTGATGATATCTTCAGTGCGTGACCCCCTATGACTATTTACCCAGACTTTAATAATGCTCAGTCCATTAGACTAGAATATTAAATACTGTGCTCGGCTGTGCTGTTTGCTCGCCATTATGACTGTTTAAAAACAGCTTTGCAGCAAAGCAAATTGTCCTTTATCCACCGTATTGTTATTTGTCCCCTGGTGAATGAATGGAATCAACCATGCAGCCAGAACAGGTTGATCAACTAGACTGTAGACATGGATTAACTGTCTGCACACTAGTGTCTGTTAAAATGCTGGAGTTAAAGGGGATGGGTGTGGCTAAGACATAGAAAAGTGCATTCCTTCTAGTACTTTAGGATGCCTTACTTTAGTTGCACATATATATGGTAGATGTAATAAATTAGGTCTCTTCTACAAAGACCCAGTTCACTGATATATTTATCTGTGTGTTTGTGTTGCAGATGTTACATTCAAGTCTATAGTGAAAGGCCAGATTCACACAAGTATATTGTCCGTCCATATTACTTCTGTGTTGAAAGTTCAGGTCAGATAAACCCATGGTTGGGCCATAACACATAGAAATAATACGGAGGGACAATACGAATGTATTATACTCATGTGAATCCAGCCTCATGGTAAACAACAAACAATACAGTCCTCTTTTTGATGTTTTAGTATCTTTTTTTGGATTTTAGTAGTTTTTTTCCCAAAAATGCAGCATGTTGTATTAGGATTCGGCCACACAGTCAGATTTCTTATTGCAGCCTTGGAAGCCAAAATCTGGAGTGGATCATAAAAGGAGATAAAATATAAAAGAAGACATGACTTTCCTCTTTTTTCAATTCACTCCTGGTTTTGGCTTCCAAACTGTATTTAGAAGTCTCATGGTGTGACCATACACTTGTGCTGTGCCATTGTTTTTACAGCCATTTTCATACTATCAATCAGGGGCGTAGCTATAGGGGGTGCAGAGATAGCAGTCGCTGGGGGGCCCAAAGTCCCTTGTGCCACATAAGAAGACACCAGTATTATAGAAAGTTCATGCTGGTCAAGATACCCCTCTGGCTAGAGGGAAGGGGTTAGGTCAAGAATTTGGCATGGATGTGGGGGGGGGGGGGAGTTATTTCAATTTTTGCCTCAGGCAGCACGAAGGCTATGTGCTTTCCTGCCCCTGGCCACAAAGCACTGAGGGAAGGGTGACCCAAGCTGAACTCTTGCACCAGGGCCCATGAGCCTTTAGCTACGCCCCTGCTATCAATATTAGGTCGGTATTTGGCATCAGTTTTTGAAAGCCAAAACCAGGAGTGGAACATGTTTAATGGAAAGGGAAAAGGAATAATGAAAAGTTTTGCAGCTCTTCCATGTTCTGGAACCCCTACTGGTTTATAAATACTGGTGACAGTGGCTTAGTGGATATGAAAAAGCCAGAAAAGATGCACGTTACAAAGGCAGAAAATAATAAAAGAAAACACCACAACAATGCCACAAAAAAGACTTAAAATTCATGGCCTTTAAGAAAAAAAAAATCTGAAAAAAGTGTGTGAGGTTACCACATACCTCTCCATATAACCAGATGTGCGCTTGTCAGCTCAATTTATTTTAACGCTGTTGGTTCTATCTCAAAACATGGCTGCAATGGGGAGAAATAATTTGTAAATTAACCCTTTGGTGTTCAGTGCAGGTGCAGTACTGAACATATCGGCCGGCGAGCCTGCGCCAATCAATAAAGCGAACGTGCAGGCAGGAGACTGCAGGGTCAGATGTGATTAAGTCTTCACTACCTGGACCTGTCATTCAAAGGGATGGGGGAGTGGCCTAGAAGAGAGTGAGTAGAGCCTCTGGTGTAATGAGGTGCAACGGCAATGCCTTTGTTGCACTGTGGGGCTGATTTGAATATTATTAAAGCTAATTTCTCCACATTGCAGCCACATTTTGAGATGGGACCGACAGCGTTAAATTCAGCTGACAAATACACACCCTCCTTTGTCAGCAGGTTATACGAGGAGATCCAATATATGGGGACAAATTCCCTTACCCTATGATCTCTAGAATTGGGATTCTGAGCCCTCATCGCTGCTTGATGCATGACCACAGTGAGGTAAAGTTTGAATGAAGCAGTGGTCGAGCATGCATCTGTCAGAGGGATCCCATAGACTTTGAATGGAGTGGCCCCTGCATGTATGACTGCTCTTCATTGTGGTCATGAAGTGATAAAGAACGGGAGTGGGGGGGTGGGCTCATGACCCCATTCTAGTTGACGTTACTATACTATATACTGTACTAGGCCTTGTCTGATTTGCATTTGCCCTTCATGCACATTGGGACAAGTCATTTCTCTCACATCTATAAAGGTGTCCATACATCTTCAATAGCTGCTGCTTGACAACTATGTCTCATGACTCCCCCACACATACAGTTTACCCAAGCGTGTGTATGTTGTCAGTGGGGATAGAGGAGAAAGCGTCTGCCAGACACCTCTGGTGGCATCTGATCTCATGGAAGAACAAAAGGAACGGCCACTGAAATTCAACGTACCTGATTCATTTTTAGGAACTGGATAAATCAAGAAAAATACCCGCACTGCCGCCAAGGAATAAAACCCTACTGAATTGCTGTGTTATGCTATCGCCACTGCTGGGTTCTCACGGGTTATTGGCTACACCCCGGTAATTGTGTGAAGTCACTGTTAGAGAAGCTCTGAACCCGCGCTGACTACAAATAATATGCCACATGTGGCACCTTGTGGCAAGTACCAGTTGTGTTTTTACATTACATACTTTCACCAGGTAATAGCTCATTATTATGGAAGTGTGTCAGTCATATTGTGGCATATTTTTTGTAGTCAGCGCGGGTTCAGAGCTTCTATAACACTGATTCATTTATAACCCGACAGATGATGTTGGGGGAAGAGTTGGGAGCTCCCCATACGCAATAGAACATGGGCCAGCCCTAACCACTGCAAGTATAAGGATGCAAGCTTGTAAGATGCAACCACTTTTCAGCAGTCATTTCATTATAATTAGAAATGGGACTAGAATGACAGATATCTCCTTTATGTAAGATCCATCATTCACTATAGGTGATATCACAGCTTATCTACTCCCTCCTGACCTCTACACAGGTCACAGATCATACCTGGAAAACTCTCCCATAGAAGTCTGCCTGAAGAGATGGGGATGGTGAATTCATTAACAGTTCAAGAGGGGCCTGGATGTATTTCTGGAGTGTAATAATATTACATGTTATAGCTACTAGAGATGGGTCGTTGATCCAGGGAGTAAGGCCTCATGCAAACGACCGTATGTGTTTTGCGGTCCGCAAACTGCAGATCCGCAAAACACGGAAGCTGCTCTGCGTTCCGTTCCGCAAATTGCGGAACGGAACATGGCCCATTGTAGAAATGCCTATTCTTGTCCGCAAAACAGACAAGAATAGGACATGCTCTATTTTTTTTGCGTGGCTATGGAACGGAGCAACGGATGCGGACAGCACACGGAGTGCTGTCTGCATCTTTTGCGGCCCCAATGAAGTGACGCGGACCAAACATACGGTCGTGTACATGAGGCCTTATTCTGATTGCCTGATTGGAGTCAGGAAGGAATTTTTTCACCCTAAAATGAGGAAAATTGGCTTCTACCTCACAGTTTTTTTTTTTGCCTTCCTCTGGATCAACTAGCAGGATAACAGGCCGAACTGGATGGACAGATGTCTTTTTTCAGCCTTAGAAACTATGTTACTATGTTACTAAGTCATCGAGATCCCCTCCTGACCATTGTGTCTATGGATCCTGTGACTGTTGTAAAGCATAGTTCTAAATGCTGTTAACACGGCCGCCCCCATAATGCCCCAATGGCTGCCCCCATAATCATGTTCCGGAAAAATAATTAAAAAAATCTGCAGAAAAAAAAATAACATTTAGAATGAATATGGGTCACTATCTGAATTAACTGCCAAAAAACAGGTGACACATTCCCTTTCAAGGGAGGAATAATGATAATTATTCTACCTTGATTTTTATTGCATTAACCATCATATAATAATAATTCCACAGCGCTTTACAGTTGGGTTGTAATACAGTATATTACAACCAAGTAAAATGTCAAGACATTAAGACAAGATCCCATAAGAGCTTACAATCAAACAATGGAATACATTGTTTAAAGGGGTTATCCAGGAGATGATGATGATGACCTATCCTCGGGTAATGATTATCACATCAGTGAGGGTCACAGTCCCGATAGCCCCGCTGATCAGCTGATTCAGGGAGACGCCACGCTCACCAGAGCCAGCTCCCAGCTGCTTTCCAAGAACAGCACCGCACATCATACAGTGGCAGTGCTTGGTATTACAGCTTGGTCCCATTGACTTGAATGGGACGGAGCTGCAACTAGGCCATGTGACTGATGTACAGTGATAGCCTAGGAAGAAGCCGCTGTGCTCACTGATTGCCAGTCTACTCTAACAGCAGATGGACAGGGGTCCTGTGTGTCCATTGGATAGGTCATCAATATAAATGCCCGGATAACCCTTTTAACTGAGCATTAGAGTTCCCATTAAAAAGTTACAAGTTCTAGATAAAAGGAAGAAGTAGGCCATAGGTCAAATAGGGCAAATGGTTTGACACTGAAGCTTAGAAAAGAGGGCAGAGCAGGCAGTATTAGATCAGTCAATAAGGAGCAGACATGAATAAGTGGTTTTAAATGGCACATTTTAGCTGATAAATATATTTATTGGTGTTTTTGAACTTTGTCACCTGAACCTTATCTTGTGGACTTGTATCACTTAACAATGCAGCATGTTAGAATAACTGGTGGGTAGAGGTGATGGGCTATCGATGGTCAGTGATATCTGAAAAATGAAATGTCAATCACAAAGAAGTTACAAGCTCTTAGAGAAGGCACAAACTTATTGGTTAGGCTACTTTCACACTCGCGTTTTGGCTTTCCGTTTCTGAGATCTGTTCAGGGCTCTCACAAGCGGTCCAAAACGGATCAGTTTGCATTCTAATGCTTTCTGAATGGAAAAGGATCCGCTCAGAATGCATCAGTTTGTATCCGTTCCGCCTCCATTCCGCTTTGGAGACGGACACTAAAAAGCTGCTTGCAGCCTTTTGGTGTCCGTCTGATGAAACTGAGCCAAACGGATCAGTCCTGACACACAATGTAAGTCAATGGGGACGGATTTGTTTTCACTGACACAAACTGACACAATAGAAAACGGATCCGTCCTCTATTGACTTTCAATAGTGTTCAAGACGGATCTGTCTTGGCTATGTTAAAGATAATGCAAACGGATACATTCTGAATGGATGCAGACAGTTGTGTTATCTAAATGGATCCATCCATGACGGATCCGCACAAAACGCGAGTGTGAAAGTAGCCTAACACACACGATTGTGGTGCAGAGCTTGTCAGATTTACCCCCAGAATTGGGAGGCAAAGGGCTCAGAGCTTACTAATAGCAATGGAATAGTTTCTGTGTGCGTAAATAACACCATTGATGGTTGCAGATGGTTGCCAGACAGACTCTATACTCCTCTAAGAGTTGTCACTCTGTAATCCATTGGTGGTTGTCACAGGCAGTGGCGTGCCTAGGGTGTTTGGCACCTGGGGCAGGTCCTTTCTCTGCACCCCACCCCACACAATACTTTAAACAAATTGTACCCCATCACAGTAGTATTGCCCTCATTGTACAACCTTCACAGTAGTTTTGTACAGATGTATGCCCTCTCACAGTAGTTATGCCCACATTGTGCCCTATCACAGTAGTTATGCCCTCCCTGTGCCCCTTTCACAGTTGTAATGCCCTCTTTGTGTCCCCATTCACAGTAATAATCCCCACTGTGCCCCTTTCACAGTAATAATCCCCATTGTGTCCCCATCATAGTAATAATCCCCATTGTGCCCCCTTTATGGTAATAATGCCCACTGTGCCCCCTTCATAGTAATAATGCCCATTTTGCCCCTTCACAGTAATAATGCCCACTGTGCCCCCTTAATAGTAGTAATGCACACTGTACTAGTAATACACTCTGTGCCCCCTTCACAGTAATAATCCCCACTGTGCCCCTTTTACAGTTTAATGCCCTTTTTGTGCCCCCTTCATAGTAATAATCCCCACTGTGCCCCTTTCACAGTAATATTCCTATTGTGTCCCCTTCATAGTAATAATCCCCATTGTGCCCCCTTTATAGTAATAATGCCCACTGTGCCCCCTTCATAGTAAGAATGCCCATTTTGCCCCTTCACAGTAATAATGCCCACTGTGCCCCCTTAATAGTAGTAATGCCCACTGTACTAGTAATGCGCTCTGTGCCCCTTCACAGTAATAATCCCCACTGTGCCCCTTTCACAGTAATAATCCCCATTGTGTCCCCTCCATAGTAGAAATCCCCATTGTGCACCCTTCACAGTAATAATGCCCAATGTGCCCCTTCACAGTAATACTGCCCACTGTGCCCCCTTCATTGTAGTAATTTCCTCTGGCTCTGTAACCCCTCCATAGTAAAAATGACCATTGTGCCCCCTTCACATAAGTAATGCCCTCTGTGCCCCCTCCATAGTAATAATGCCCTCTGTGCCCCCAGCCCCCAGCTGTTTGAAGAGAGGGCAGAATTCATATAAGAGCTGCTTTCTCTGTTCTGTTCACCTGCATCCTATTATCTTATTGGCCTTGGCAGCAGCTGCCTGACATTAGTTTTTGCAGCTTAGTTTGCTGTTTATTAAAATTCCTAGATCCTTTTCCATGTCAGTGTTACCGAGTGTTTTACCATTTAGTATGTACGGGTGACTTGCATTATTCCTTTCCATGTGCATAACTTTACATTTGTCGGTGTTAAACCTCATCTGCCACTTCTCTGCCCAAGCCTCCAATCTATCCAGATCCCTCTGTAGCAGAAAACTGTCCTCTTCTGTGTTAATTACTTTACACAGTTTAGTGTCATCTGCAAAAATTGATATTTTACTGTGCAAGCCTTCTACAAGATCATTAATAGATATATTGAAGAGGATAGGGCCCAATACTGACCCCTGAGGTACCCCACTAGTGACAGTGACCCAATCTGAGTGTGTACCGTTAATAACCACCCTCTGTTTTCTGTCACTCAGCCAGTTACTTACCCACATACAGACATTTTCTCCCAGTCCGAGCATCCTCATTTTATACTAACCTTTTATGAGGTACAGTGTCAAATGCTTTGGAGGAGTCCGGATATACGACATCCATTGATTCGCCGCTGTCAAGGCTAGAACTTTCCTCCTCATAGAAACTAATTAAATTCATTTGACATGACCAATCCCTCATGAAGACATGCTGATATGGCGTTATTTGCTTATATTTGTTGAGATACTCCAAGATAGCATCTCTCAGAAAACCTTCAAACAGTTTCCCCACAACAGATGTTAAACTTACCGGCCTATAGTTTCTGGGCTCTGTTTTTGGACCCTTTTTGAATATTGGCACCACATTTGCTATGCGCCAATCCTGTGGAACATTCCCTGTCAGTATAGAGTCCGTACAGATAAGAAATAAAGGTCTGTCTATGACATTACTTAATTCCCTTAGGATACGGGGGTGTATGCCATCCGGTCCTGGCGATTTGTCTATTTTAATCTTTTTAAGTCGCTGTTGTACTTCTTCTTGGGTCAGACAGGACACTTTTAGTGGGGGATTTATTTTTACATTCTGCATTTCATCTGACAGTGTATTTTCCTCAGTGAATACATTGGAGAAAAAAATATTTAACTGCTTTGCTTTCTCCTCGTCGCTCTCTGCAACGGCCCCTCATTACTCTTTAAAGTCTCCCTGGGGCTTCTGTCTGGTGGTGGTTGGGGTTCCCTTGATGGTTCATGTTTGGAAAGGTGCAAGGCAGGAGGTCATGTAAAGTGATAGCCAACTTTTGGGGCCCAGGTCTTCTCCCCTCTTCATCAGTCTGTTACTAAGTTCATGCACACTGTACTTGTGTTTTTATATTATGGATGTATACCACCTCATAGATGTACAGTGCCATGACATTAATTTCATCTTCAAATAAATAATAATAATAATAATAGTAATGGAGAAGACAGTGACCAGGCCCAGAGTAGTTTCAATACATAAAGTCACTCTTTACTGAATAGATAATGGGAGACGTAGTTCATGCAACAGCAAAAGGCACAGTTCTGAGTTATGTTACAGAGTAAGATTCTCTCAATATTGATATATAGACAGTAGAATGATGGTAGTAGTAATCCTCCTGGATTTTCACTCTAAACACTCTTTGCAAGTGGCAGTCTCTCAGTTAAGTTGTTCTTTGGCAGCTGTTCAGTTTCAGGAATGGTGTTTCTGGGATAAGGCTTCACATTGGGCCTACTTGGCAGGAGTTCACATATGTAGGTGTTGTCTCTAGCATTGCTCAGCCAAGACTCTCTAACCAGAGGAGGCCGGACCAGCTATTCTCCAAGGCAGTCTAACCCAGAGTGTCAGTGTTAACTGTTGTCAATACACTACTACTGGGAATACATAGTGCATAGAGAGATAACATTTTAACATTAAATCAGAACATTCAACTTTGTAGAAAACAATTAACCTTTAGCAGTGATCCTCTGAGTCACTACATACTGACAGTCCAGTTCCAGTAGGTGGTTGTAGGTTATTGGGCACTACTAACTCCAGAGTATCAACCTCAGTCCTACCAATTTTCTGTCTCTAGGTCAAAATGACCAGCAACCACTTGTGTTACTGAAAGTGGTCTTTTCATTGAGAACTCACTCAAACAGCCCAGTAAGTGGCTACATTCCAAATCAGTTTTATGGCATAGGTGACAGTCCTTCAACACCCCTTCAGAACTCAGGGTCTCTACCTCTTGCCGCAGGCACAGTTATCCTAGCAGCTCTATGCCGTATGCACACACTAGTTGACTGATGACAAGGCGCTCCAGTTCCTCCTATTGATAACCTTGCCCCCACCTAAGAAGCAACCCTGAGGTGCAACACTACAGCATCTGCACCTATAACCACTGACCTCAGCCAGGTACTACAGTCTTAAAGGAACAATACATCCCAAATACAGTGCCTGCCAATAAATGCATATAAGGCTTCACATACAATCCGGTGTCCAGCACAACTAGTGTAGTATGGCATATCACATTATACACAGTATACCATGCAAAACATAACCAGCATGACAGTCACCAGTTACTTCACTGCTGGCTACAGTTCAAGGATATAGTTTACTGTATGGGGTCATAAGTGCTCCGACAGTCCTCATTGGGCACCCCCCTTACAGACAACCCTCCTAATTATTGAATTTAGTTGTTTTAGCCAGACCAAAAATGACATCCATAAAATTTCCCTAGGCCAAACATTGTAGTAGTATGGACTGTGCGGAAGAACTCAGTAATTTCAAACATGGTACTGTCGAAGGATATCAGTTTTGTCAACACTGTGCTTTTATTATATAGTAGAATAGTGGTTAGCACTGGTGCCATGTAGCGCTGGGGTCCTAGGTTTGAATCTGACCAAAGGCAACATCTGCATGAAGTTTGTATGTTCTTCCCGTGTTTCCTCTAGGTACTCCGGTTTCCTCCCACACTCCAAAGACATACTGATAGAAGACTTAGATTGTGAACCCCATCGGGGACATTGTGATGCTAATATCTGTAAAGCGCCATGGAATGCGTCAGAGCTATATAAGTGCGTAAAATAAATAAATAATACTAGAAGCGTCTATGAGTAAAAACAGCTACAAAGCATGGGACCACACAAACATACACAAATTCACATGGTGGGGCCTCTGGGTGCTTTGGCACATGGTGTGTAAGATTGTCGATGATCTCTTGCATCACACACTACACAGCTCCAACCTGCCTCTGGAAGTGACATCAGCACAAGAACTAAGCATCAAGAACTTGATAAAATGGACATGGTTGAACAGCTGTACACAGGACTAAGATCACCATACACAATGCCAAGAAACAGTTGGGATAGCCTAAAACATGGGTTCTCTGGAGTGCTGCATCTGGCAGATGGCTGATAGTGACGATATGAAAACTATGTTGGAGTCACGTATCCTTTATTGTCACATGTTGCAGTATTTAAATTGTCTATGTCGCTATCTATATAATAAAATTCTGACATATGTCTAATGACTTTTAGCTTGTGCTGTGTTGTGGGCATGATTACAATCAGATGTTACACCTTTATTACTAAGCCCAGGTTATAGCAGCAGCTTGGGCAAGATGGTTGCCCCAATAATGACTTACTGGAAATAGAAAAGTATACGGGTGGGTAGCACTACTCACTGCTCACTAGCAGACTTCCAATTCGTGGCGGTGCTTGTATTGTTGGTCTCCGGCCTCAGGGACTCAGATTCATGCAGCAAATCGTGGAAAGAATACCAGCACTCCTTAATCCTCAATAATCTTCTTTTATTCCACCAAAAAACGACTCGTTTTTTGGTGGAATAAAAGAAGATTATTGAGGATTAAGGAGTGCTGGTATTCTTTCCACGTTTTACTGGAAATAGGCTACTTTCACACTTGCGGCAGCAGGATCCGGCAGGTTGTTCCCCCGCCGGATCCATGCTAACGCTAGCCCACTGTGCCGATGGAAGTCCGCTCCGGCCCCATTCACTATAATGGTGGCGGGCCAGAGGTCTGGCCGCAGCACAGCAAACTTGCCAGCTTGCTTGTCGTGCTGCGACTGGACCTCCGGCCTACCCCCATTATAATGAATGGGGCCGGAACGGACTTCCGGCGGCACAGTGGGTTAGTGTTACCACGGATCCATCAGGCTGTTCCCCCACCAGAACAGACTGCCAGACCCTGCTGCCGCAAGTGTAAAAGTAGCCATAGACTAATAAATATATATAAATTCAGAAAATCAAAGTCAATTAGAAAAAAAGCTTATTTCAGCTTATTGGTTTAATCAGCAAAAGATTTATTAACCCCTTTAAATATTCTCTAGACTGCAGTGCTAAGTGACCCAACTCAATTGGCCCCACATGATACATTTTGTGTGATATCTCCAAGTGTTACACATTGGAAGAATGTGAAAGTCTGTTTTAAATGAACAGAACAGTGAGGTCCCTGACAAGACAATAGATGTGTTTCTTATATTATAAAGTACATAAATATCAGCATTATTCCCACGCGGAATCCAACTTAGTGTCATTGTTTTTATAGCAAAACTGCCAAAAGTGTAGTTGGACGTACCTCAAAGACAAGCTGCGAGAGAAAACTATAGAAAATATTATAGACAAACACTAACAGAGAGCTGCAAAGAGAATGGCATCCACTTGCAGCTAAAATATGTTGAGATATTATGGAGATTACGAATAGATCTATTTTCCATGGTCATCCTCCATTGTCTGTAAATGATATTTGTACAATTATTACACCCTCATGTCAGCACCTGACAATTATACAAATATGAGTGACACTGCCTACCATAGTGATACAGTTGTCGCTCTTCCCCATACAGAATCATTGTTTGTCGGCAGAAGAGTGTGTTTAGACAGCGTGATCTGCTACTGGCAAACAATTATTTAGGTGACTGCATGAAAGATGCAATTACCTAAAAATCTTGCTTGTTCATTAGGTAATCAGAGTCCCCTTTACACCGCCAGACCGCTAATGAGCATTCATATGAATTCCGATTATGGCCCTGTGTAAAGGGCCTGTACATCTGACTTTAGCGTTTTACTGAGCACTGAAGATGCCTGTGTGTAACAAGTCTTATAGGCAGGTGATGGGCAGTGATAGTCAGGCTACAAGTCCATAGTCAGGAAGTGAGGTAATGACGAGCCGGCTAGGAGCCTCTGCATGTTACACACAGGCATCTTCAGCGCTCAGTAAAAGGATGAAGACTGAAGACAGACTATACTTAGCAACACTCTTAGAGTCTTATTTTCTAGTACAAGGAAACATCTTTTCCTAATAAAGTTTATTACTAAAATGTTTAACATCCCCGTCCCTACACAATATTAAAAATAAACTGAAGTTACACTTTAAGGAGAGTTTCTTCAGCAGCTACATTGTGTTTCATGCTGCAGAATTCCTGAATACACATCTCAGATACATGTTTAAAGAGGACCTGTACCCTCTCCCAACAGGTCTTTTTTAGAAAGTATTTGCATTCCCTATGTTATAGCAAATCTGGCTCAGCTATTCTTATAACTCTGTGTTGTACCATTTGTTTATTATTCCTTCTAGAGGTTATGAAGGAATTGCTAGTAGTCTGCAGTTAAGGTCCAGTTGGGTGTTACCAGTTTGAGGTATGTCGCTGCATAGTCTACCATTGGCAGCACTGATTGTATAATGTCAGACTGTGCAGGGATGGACTCCTAAGGCCCCTTGTAGACGAGCGTGTCCGGATTATGTCCGGATGCGTTCAGTGAAAACTGCGCGATTTCGCAAAGTCATTCAGTTTTGTTTGCGATCGCGTTCAGTTTTATATTGTGAGGGTACAATGCGATTTACTGGGTTTTGCACGCGCGTGATAAAAAACTAAATATGTACAAACGACATTTCTTAGCAACCATCCGTGAAAATCGCATTGCATCCGCACTTGCTTGCAGATGCGAATCGATTTTCACGCAGCCCCATTCACTTCTATGGGGCCAGCGTTGCGTGAAAATCGCAGAATATAGAACATACTGCGATTTTCACGCAACGCAAAAGTGATGCGTGAAAACCACTGCTCATGTACACACACCCATTTAAATGAATGGGTACAGATTCCGTGTAGGTGCAATGTGTTCGCATCACGCATTGCACCCGCGCAGAATTCTCGCCTAACTGGTAACACTCTGCTGGACCTCCATAGCATACTGCTAGTAATTCATTCATTGCTTCAACTTCTTGCAGGAATAATAAAGGAATTGCACCTCATAGAGTCACAAGAATAGATGCTCCTGAATTATTACAATTGTGATACAAGTGGTTAACACAACAGTCAGGAGAAGTAACAGGTCTTCTTTAAAGGATAAACGCCTTCCATAAAACTCAATAGTGGACAGGAATCTCCCCATTCAAAAAGATGTTCTGCAGCAGTTAGTGTAACTGCCAAATTTTTATTTTGCCAATGTGTAGGGACAGCGACAGGGAACATTTTTCTAATATACTTTATTTAGGGAAAACGTTTATTCGTGGTAGAAAACTTGGGCTGAAATGTCCCTTAGCAGTGCTTTTTCAAATGAGCGTTGCTAAGGGACATCCGTCTTTCATCAGCCAAGTACTGCACTTACTAGGGTGGCGGGCTGTGCTGGGAGCTGCTGGGCCTCACTCTCCCTATATACTGTATAACAGCTTCCCCCTGCTTCCCTGCACTTCCTGTAGTGAGCGCTTACCGGTCAGTCAGGCATCGCTCCCGGCGGCTGCTTCATTAGTCAGCACGCCCAGAATACAGGGTGAAAGCTCACTGACAGCACTGGCCCCGCTGGTCGGTAAGCATAAACGTAGGCCTCATGCACACGACCGTTGGTGTTTTGCGGTCCGCAAACCACGGATCCGCAAAACACGGAAGCTGCTCCGCGTTCCATTCCGCAATTAGCGGAGCGGAACGCGGCCCATTGTAGAAATGCCTATTCTTGTCCGCAAAATAGACAAGAATAGGACATGCTGTATTTTTTTTGCGGGGGCGCGTAACAGAGCAACGGATGCGGACAGCACACGGAGTGCTATCTGCATCTTTTGCGGCCCCATTGAAGTGAATGGGTCCGCACCCGAGCCGCAAAATATGCGGCTTGGACGCGGACCACAACAACGGCCGTGTGCATGAGGCCTTAGTGTGTAAATTTATATTTAATTAGTGTGTAAATCTGTATTTAATTTAAACATACTAGTCTCCTATCCCCACCAGGCTGTGAGGGAGCATTATATCTACTGGGAGCACTATAGGGGGCTTTATAACTACTGGCCCACAACAGGGGGAATTATAACTTCTGGGGGCACTAGAGGGGGGTATTATAACTACTGGGGCCTAAGTAGAAATTACTAGTGAGTGGGACTAAGGCCTAAGTGGGGATGCTTACTGAGTGGGGGCATAAAAAGAGGCACTATCACTAAATAGGTGTGTCCTGTGTGTCAAGTTGTGCAATAATAAGTTGAGGTCAGGAGAAGTCACCGTAGTGATCCTTGCAGGACTGAGAACAAAAGAAATGCCTCCAGTCAGAGAAGATCTCACCTGGAAGCGGTGGCCTAAATGGCCAAAAAGAAATGTAGCATTTAGTACTGAATCCAATACGCTTCCCGAAGACTGTCACCAGACTTCTCCCCATGCTGGTCTTTTCTCTTGCTCAATAGCTAGCCCTAGTACCTATAAGTTAGGCAACCCCTGTGGGCATAATTTAAATGCTTGTCTGAGCCAGATAGACTATGGGACCCAGGATTTTGGGTGAACCAAATATGTTCCCCTATTTTAATTTTTTTTTGTTTTAGAAGGGACTTTATTCACACTACCCAGTAAACTTATACTTGGTGGGGTGAGAAGTTCATCTGTTCTGTATCCAATTTTTTCAGGAAGCATCTTCCTTGGTACGAGAGCTACATCAATGACCTTTTACTTGTGTGGTGTTGTGGTGTAGCTTTTGGGAGTACCTGAATAATAATGTAAAGTTAAATTTATAGGGACTATAAGTAAATAGAAAATTCCATAAATATTTTGTGGAGAGGTAATGTAAAATAATATTTGTAAAGTAATATTGTATTTCCAGTATTGTATTTTTGAGTAGCCATGTCCCTTTATAGGAAGCCATTAGGTGGCAACACTATTTGCCAACCAACTTACACAATCAGGGATATTCCAGCTGGAAAATACAATAGATCTAAAAGGACATGAAGGGAAAGTTCGGATTATTCACAAGTATGCACCGAAATTAACTACAGACTTAGAAGGGGAGGCTATAAAGAATAGCCCATAAAACACATGATGTTTTTAGACATGACCGCTAGAGAGAAGTCCATTAACGATATTGTTTTTTCAACAGCTTACAGTAAAAATTTTGATGACATCAAGTATTGTGTAGAAATATTTACCTGTGTTATACCAAGATGAAGTTGTGGGAAAAATTGTAGAAGTAGTTTAATGTGTGGCTGAAAGAAGCACGACATTGAGTAATATTTTGTCACCCAGTACGCTTAAAAAAATTGAATGGCAATAAAATATGATTCAGCCAGCAAGGCTTTTTCAAGTGTGATGGGGCATCATGTATTAACATGTGAAATAACACAACTAAAACCAAAACGTTTCACTAAGTAGCAGGAAACTGAAGACTAGAACATGTAGCTGGAATTAAAGAGAAAAAAAGGTTGTAGAACATCTTGTAGAAAAACCTAATGGCTCTTTGGCATCCCTCTCCTTTAACTGGATTGAAAGGGTACATAAGCAAACTCTAGGTGGTAATTGATGCAAATCGCAAAACCTTCTGGATCTTGTGCTTAAAAGGGTTGTCTGGACTACAGATATTGATGACCTTTCTTCTGGATAGGTCATGACTATAAGATCGATTGGGGTCCGATACCCAGCACCCTCACCGATCAGCTTTTTCAGACTGCTGGGACAGAAACTATACAGTGCATGCATGGAGCACACTAAAAACTACAGTGTACGGCTCTTTCTTCTTCCGCTCCAGGCAGTGTATCCGGCAACCCAGCAGCTCAGCTCTAAACAGCTAATCGGTGGGGGTGCCAGGTCTCGGACCCCCATTGATCTGATATTGGTGACCTATCCTGAGGATAGGTCATCAATATTCGTAGCCCAGACAACCCTTTTAAGCACTATGTTTCAGAAGGGCTTGTATTACAAAACCAATGTCCTTCATACAGTATATAGTAAGTTTGCGTGTAGTCCGAGGTATATTGGATAAAATCTTTACCTGTCCAATCCAGGTTGCATGTATTCAAATACAATCATATAGTATATATTACATGTGTGTGACTGGGTTCCTGACAAACATTTGTGATAGGTCCACATACCTGTACTTTAAACAAGAACCCCTGAGTTTCGAAACACATAGAAGTAATTGAAAACTGTCACTTTTTAATGGACAATCTGTCTAAGTTGATGACATCTATAGTACTTGTAATGTCATGCTTTGGACTCTTTGAAATTCTTTTTATTTTCAGTAGGGTGTACAATATGCCATATATTGCATATGTTTGTTGCAGTAGCTTGTATGACTCCTCTGTGACTAGATCTTGTTGTTTCCTTTATACCAATATACCTATTCCATAATACCTATTATTGGCTAATGACCATTTTGAATTTAAAGACAATTATTAGTTAATCCCGTTTATTGACCGCCCACTGTCTTTTGACAAAGCTCGTTGTGGGTCAGTCTACAGAAAGCTCTTTTGGGAAACTGCAGTAAAGGAGGGTTAACAACTCCCTGAGCATGTCTTCTCTAAAAATAAGTTATCACTAACAGCTCTGCTTCTAAAGGCCCCCATAATAATTAGTGAATTGTCGGCCAAACCCCCAGAGTACAGCAGGTTTGGCTGACAGCCTAATGTGTGTGGGGAGCTCCTTACTCTCCTCCGACAGATGATGTAGGAATCAAGTGAAGTGAATACTTTCACCTTATCCTTTTGTTCTCTCGGGAGATAAGACTCCGCCAGAGATTTCTGGCAGCGGCTTTCTCCTCTCTGCCCATTCAATATATGAACATGTTCGTTAGTTCGGCTGACAGCTAGTGAATGTGTATGGCAGCCTTTCAAACAGCCTCTGACTCAACATCAAGGATTGAAGGAAACTCCAATCCAGGTTGTCAAACCTTTCACTGTCATGGTGACTGTGGCATCATCAAACAAGACTCCCCCTTCCATCGGGTCACCAGCGCTGTCTGATTAGTAACCGTGTGGTTAGGGTACATTAGTGTTGGCCAAGGGCAGACTGGGAGCTTAAAGTGGCCCTAAAAAAAAAAACTAAAAGTTGCCCCGTTTTGTAGTTGGGTTCAAATTGGTGGAAGGCAGGGCCAACACAAGTAGACAGGGCCAGCAATACTATATTGCAGCACATTATACCACCCCAAAAGAGCCAAATACCACAGTCCATCACAGAATACTGCTCCCAGCAGCACAAGATACCTCACCAAAAACTTCCACTGGCCGGCCATGAGGAAGGCTTAGGTGGCCCCCTGGGCATTGGCCCCCCGGGAAATTTCCCTAAAAATTCCTCCCCTGGTGTTGGCCTAAAAGTAGTGGCAGCCACACTATTGCGAAGGCCTCACATTTACAGCCTAGTTATTGAGTCAGAACAAGCAGCCTATGTCATAGAGACATAGGTAACAATTATAAAAATTGGTGCTAAGGAAAACTGGCTTAGTTGCGCATATCAACCAATCATATTCCATGTTTCGTTTTTCAAAGCTCCTTTGGAAGATGAATCAATCTGGTTGGTAACGGCAACTATGACAGTTTTCCTTAGCACCAGTTTTGATAAATGTCCCCCACAGAGTATAGAAATATGCTATTGCAGGTTTAAAATAAATAAATATCTCTTAATGAAAAAAGGAATGAAAATATAATAAATACCATTAGTCTGCAAAAAATAATTCAAAAACAAATATTTAGTATAAAATACTTTTTATTGTGCATACACTATGAACAAACCACAAAAAAGAAAACTTTAATATATTTGTGGCATATATATATATTAACCCCTAAACAACAATAAAACATTATTACAATTTCCTCTGCAAAAATTAATTATTTTAGCTTGTCAGTAAGGTGCTTCAGACCTAGTGATTCAGAGGAGATCCGACTTGTCAATACATAATTCTATTGCTCAGTATTTAATTAAATAATAAGATGAATGTACTAAACTTATGAAATACAAAATTACATAAAAATTTTGCTGATTTAGTATATACTTGTATACATACAAAGTCCTATTTTTTTATAGAACTGTGCCATAATTGGCACAATTAAGTAATAAAAATATATATAAAAAATATATATAAATAAAAAATGTGGGGGATATGGCGGCAGTCTAATGTGTATAGCATCTTGCAACTATACCCTGATGGCCGAAGTTGAAAGAAGCATTGTGCATATCAGATTTCAGTGAAATCAATGAAAACAAAAAAAAAAAAGAAACATGCAGGCTCAGTTAAATGGCAAACTGGCATGTTTAAAGGGGTTATCCAAGCTCTATAATGCTCCCCTATATGCCCGGGCCCCTCACAGAGGTTATACTTACCACGCTCCCCGCCACCCTAGCGGATGATGCTAGGGAGGCTCATTCTTGCAGCGGCCTGCTATTTGCTGCTCTCCCGGTATGAGAAGTGATGCAGGTGCTGGGGAGTGAGGTAAGTGCAACCTCTGTGAGAGGCCCAAGCATATGGGGGGCATTATAGTACTTGGATGACTCCTTTAAGGTGCAGTTGGAAGGAATAGCTGTCTAATGCTGGCCATACATTTGAGACAATGATCAGCCGCATTGTGGCAAATTAGTCTTCCGTGTGATCGTTCCCACCAGCACCATACCAGGCTAAACTGTCCAACCAGGGAGTGAGTTTCTAGAAAATCTGACTTTCTGGTGCTTCAGCGCAATGGTAAATGATCATTTTAATTATGCCGATCATGCCAAAAACATACAGTTACGGCTGACCAATTTGTGTCAGAGAAGAGGCTGCCATCGGTAATCGCAAAAGATTGTTTGCATTAGTTTTTCTACTACAGTCCTCCAAAATGCTTTTGTGTCATGTGTATGACCAGCGTAAAGTGTATGGACAACTTTACTATCCAGTTTTGAGGGCTTTGCAAAGTGGTTCTGGTGTGGGGAATAAAATTCCCATGATTTGGGATTCAAATGTTTAAATAAAAGAAAGAACTGCATGAAGGACATTGATAACAATCACTACCAAACGAAAGCATAATTGATATACGTCATTGCAATGTATATATACAAGGAATGCTAACACAGTAATGCGGGGGTACAACATGTTTTAGCTTTGCAGTTTATATAGTTTTGTGCGATGTGCAAGCCTTTTCCAATCCTGATCTATATAATGAAAGATTAAATTACATTATCCAGTAATTAGAAGGATTTACTTTGCTAATAGACAGAATGGAATGCATGTATAATGAAAACATTGCCATCATTATTGCCAAGGGAACAGGTATTATTCGTTCTGTTCACCTGATACCTGTGACATTTTATAGCATGCCAATGAAAAGTTGTAATGCACTGTGAAGCCAGTAAGCTGTTTGAAAAGATTAATTTCTATTTATTATACTTCATTTTCAGGATAAATATGGACGGGAAATTATCTCAGTAATCTTTAATGGTTTGTATGCTGACAGTGACACTGTTCTGCCCAGTAGGGTTGAAGAATCATTAGAGATCACGTCTGTCTCAGTCTTGGTATTTCTGAAGTGTTTAGTGTGGTTATAGCACCATCTAGCGGTGTTAAGTTGTATTATACTTTGTTTTTCCTGTTACAGTACTACTGCATTGTGGGTGGTGCACTGCATTGGGGGAGTGCAAAGCATCCTGGTAAAGAGAAGTCTCCAGTCTCCAGGACACATCAGCAGAGCTGACCTTTTGCATATCTCCTTCTCAAACTCCACCATCCTTGTAAATCATATCTGGTGAGAGATCTACCTCTGTTTAAGAGACATGATGTTATGCAGAGCTGTTCAGCTAGTTGTAATTGTTACTCAGGGAGTTGTTATTATTGTTAGCTAGCAATGCAATCTTATGTACAGGCAGCCATTTTACCATGTGCTTTCACTGTCAATGCAAATGTTATAGTACATGCCATCCATGCTTAATACTTATACATGTTATTTGTATTTTTGTAGTTTTACCAAACAATCCTGTTTTATCAATCAATCGTATATAATCAATCAATCAATCAATCATATATGTACGACCTGTTGACCAATAAACTATAAAGAATAGTCCTCTTATTTGGAAGACAGGAATAGTTTATGCTGAATGTCAGACTGCACACTGTGTGAACATGTGAATACAAAAAATTACTACATATCATAGAAATTATAAATTATTGACAAAAATAATCTAATTCTTTTCTTACAGATTTCAGACAGTATACAGAGTACATAGGAATACAAAGTTATATACATATATAGTAACCTGCATTGCATCTATTATAACTTTGGAAAACTTGACCCCTAATTTCATATACTCATTGGTTTTATAGCTTCTTTGTGACTCCAGGAATTGAAGTATACTTTGCATTTCATTTTAACATTTTTCACTTGAATTAAGTTGTTTAAATTCTATTTAGCTGGTTCTATAATCTAACTGAAAGAGGTTGTCCTCTGAAGACAACCCCTTATCTAAAGCAAGTTGACCCAAAATCAGTTAAACACTGCTGATCTGTCTGCTGAAACTCATGGTGGCCTCATATATCACCTTCAGTAGCTCTTCAGTGGCTCTGGTTGACAAAGGATGGTGAAGGACCTCCCCATAAGGTATTAATATGTCCTGACTGGGCATATGGAAAAGGATTGCCTCAAGCTCAGGCTTTTGTGTACTATACAAAGGTAGAATTGTACAGGTAGTCTATTGCAGACACAACTTTTAGTTATCTTCAGTTTTGTAGAATATTTTCGGTTCAGCCAGTACGTAGGTACTGGATTCCTTTTCTTTCTTCTAAAAACATGGAAGCTAACTGCAGGACTGTTTATGGTACTGTGCTGTCTTGTCTATTGTAGTACCTCCATCACCTATGTACACGGATCTCAAATTTACAATAGCTATCAGAAGCAAGTGTAACCATTGTACAAATGACTGGTGCATCAGGGTACGACACTGAGTATACTAGTAGATCTCAGGTATTAGTCACAGATCAACCAAAGTGTGGCCTGCAACGTAAAAATCAAGCCTTGTTGACCAATTGCTCAATTTTGTAAGTAACTAATAGGCACTGTGTGTCTTTAGTTTCTTTGGAGGCACATGTGACATGTGCCACCATACTCATACTTCTATAGAACAATACCTCTGTACAGCGACGTAACTTGAAGATCATGGGCCCCAGTGCAAAATCTGCAACAGGAACCCAACCTACCATGTGCTTTCTATAATACTGGTGTCTTTTTATGTGACAGTGGGGTCTTTTTGTCTCCTTAGATTACTGGGCCCTTTAGTGACTCTTACCCCTGAACCACATATAGCTATGGCCCTGCCACTGTACACATGATGTGGCATGTGTGACAATGCATAAAAGCCATACTGGCTAAATACAAGTGTGCATGAGCCCTTATAACAAGACTGTTGGTCATTTCCTGAATATCAAAGCTCCAGCCTCTTGATGACTCAACAATCTTTGCAGCTCTACATTGACACGTACAGCACATAACAGTTTATCCTATCACATACTGGTGCATAGTAGAGATACAATGATCAATGAAAGAGGAGACAATATACTCTTTGAAAAACTGACGGTAAAATGTACTCGTCAATTTTCTATTTCCGTTCTATTTGCGTTTCTTATCAATCCACTTACTGTGTTAAGAGTAAAAGCAGAGCTGGAAGAAAACAAATGTACACTGTGCTGCTAGCAATGTACTTTTTTGTGATTAGAGTCCTAAGTTTACCAGAATGACTCAGTTTGAATAGTGTGTAATCGCATAGTCTCGGGATGGTGCAAAAAGCAACACTATGCTAGCATGTCTATGTTACGTGTTATAATGAAAAGTGCTGCAGACCAAAATAGATCGCAGAGATCCAAGTATTTCACATCGTAAGGCAAGGTGATTTTTTTGAGAATAGTCTAATACAAGAATGTTTAAATATTTATACTAAAATTGCAATAATGTTTCAAGGATTAGAACAATGAAATAATAACTATTAAAAGTGGAGCTTCACCTTTGAAGACACTTTAACTCCCATATCAGGGAACTAGAAGTACACTTACAGGGGTTGTGCAAGATATTTTTATTAGGGGAAAGTGCCAGGAACCTGATAAAATGATAAAAGTATTTAAACTCAACTTTGGAGCTGCCTCCAACCCAACGCGCTGCTAGTTCCTCTTACATAGACTTCAGCCAGTGATGTATTGTTTGGGCTGTAGAAATAATGTCAAGTTTACTGCTGCATCCCATCACTGGCTTCAGTAGTGCGTGGCACAAGAAAGCTGAGGCCTTCCAAAAATATACCTTATACCTTTAATTTTCTGAATTAATGTTCCAGAATAGCAAGCAGAAGCAATGTGCAAAATCCATTGCCAGAATACATGCCTTAGTGACCAGCCTGTTTTGGGCTTTACTGACCAAGCATTTTTCTTCCTTTTATCATCATTGCGTTCCAAGAGCTATAACTTTTTAATTTTCCGTCTATATAACTCTATGAGGTCTTGTTTTTTGCGGGACAAGTTGTAGTTTTTTTTAGGTGCCATAGCTTTCTGATTAACTTTTATTAACTCTTTCTGGGAGGGAGATGGGAAAAACAGCAATACTGCCACTGCGCTTTTACGTTATAAATTTTAAGGCGTTCATTTTTTGTTATAAATAACATAATATCTTTATTATCTGGCCCAGTACGATTACAGTGATACCAAATATATATAAATATATATATATATATATATTTTTTTTTTTTTTTACGTTTTACTACTTTCTTGCAATAAAAAGAAAAAAATGTTTTTGCATTGCTGCTTCCCAAGACCCATAACGTTTTTCTTTTTCTTTTTATGGAGTTGTATGAGGGCTTGATTTTTGGGGACGACTTGTATTTTTCATTTCATTTCGCTTGTTATTGCATTTTTTCGGTGGCAACTAAGAATAAATTGGCAAATCTGTCTTTTTTTTTCCTTTTTTTTCTACGATGTTCACCATAGGGGATAATTTACATGATATTTATGTAGTCTGGGTCGTTACGGACGTGGCAATGTCAAACATATGGGAGAGATTTTAACTTTTCAATTTTTTTCATTGAAAATCGTATTTTCAATGAAAAAAAAAAGCTTAATTTTTTAATGGATTTTTTTTATTTAATAAAAGTGTTTTTATTTCCTTTTTTTTTTTTACCACTAAATAGTCCCACAAGGGGGTGATAACAGACTGTATTTTGATTGCTTTTAAAATGCAATGCACTATCCCTATAGTGCAGTGCATTTTAATGGCAATGCTATTCTAACATTGACTAGCAGGCTGCACCAGAGAGGCGCAGTCTGCTGGAAATTACTGAAGGCTGGTCTGGGGCTTACATCAGACCCCTGCCAGCCTTTACACACATCAGCACCCCGCGATCGCATTTGCGGGGTGCCAATGGGAGACATAGGGAGTTCGCTCCCTCTGTCAGTACCTTAGATGCGGCGGGCGCCATTGCCCGTCCAGGCTGTTAGAGCTGGGCCGCGGCTCTCATGTGAGAGCTGGGTCCCCTCTCCCCAGACTGGGCCGCTGTAAAAAAGCAGAGGCCCAGCCTAAGGCCTCTTAGTGATCACCGTAAAAAGGCATATGGGTGGTCACTAAGGGGTTAATAGAAATTTGTGTGGGGCATTTTCTCCAGCACATACATTGCATTAATAGCCATTTATACCATTCCTTAAAAGGGCTCTGTCAATAAGACAACCTCTTTCCATATGTTGGGGCATATGAATGTCATAGAAGGGGGCTATTTACTTTTCTCCAGGATAGTAAAAGCCAGACTTAAGGGGCATTTACACCACTGTATCCATTTTCTGATCTGCAAAAGATAGACCATTTCCTATACTTTGCATCAAAATGTGGACCGCAGACCCATTGAAGTCAATGGGTTCACAAAAATTGCAGATCCCACACGAACCGCATCTGTATTTTGCAGATCCTCAGTTTGTGGACTGCAAAATACGTGCATTTGTGTGAATGCACACTTACAGCAATCAATTGATCAGCAGGCCAACTTCATTTGCAAAGATGGAGTAAAAGTGTCTTTTGCCAGTAAGGTACATGCAAGACTTGTCACATGAAATGTAAATTATTTTCTGTAGGAGTATACTGCATATATATAACAGAATACCATAGATAAGAAAAAAGAGGTTTTACAACTTTGAGCGACTTTTGACAATCACAGGTTATTCATAATTATTCATTCAGGATATTCATATACAGAGTTTACTTGTTACACGCTACATTTATTATGTAATTTCCTATGGAATATAAAAAAACACAGCTCATAGAAATTCAGTTTCATTCAGTTTTGCTGTATTAAAAGGGTTGTCAGTCATATATATTGATGACCTATCCTCAGGATAGGTCATCTATATCTGATCGGCGGAGGTCCAATAACCGGGAGCCCCGCCGATCAGCTGTTTGAAGTGGAGGCATCGCTCGATGTGAGCGCTGCTTCCTCTTCATTACACTGCACTTAATCTTGGAAGTGCAGTGTAATGACAAATACTTGCTCCAATCACTTGAATGGAGCGTGTACTTGTAATTACACTATTAGTGCAATGACCAGAAAGCAGCTCTCGCATGGAGAGCCACCTCCTCTTCAAACATTTGATTGGTGGGGGTGCCTGATGTCAGACCCCCACTGGTCAGATATTGATGACAGGTCATCAATATGTATAGCCAGACAACCCTTTTAACTTCCATAACACTCCAAAATTTCATAGAGTTTGTGGGTTGCCATGACAGTTAAGAAGGCTATAGATATTATCTGACAATCTGCACTATCCATTTGCTATCATGACTAGCATTAGCGTTCTCTCCTTTCCTAATTCAGAAAAAATGTAGGCTTACCTGAGCTGAGTGTGTGTGTGTGTATGCAGGTTGCTGAGGGGATTACTGCATATAAATACAGGGGTCTCCTCCACTGACAACCAGACGATTGTTGGCAAGGAACTGAGCAGCGTAAAGGGGCTTTAAGTTTCTGCTAAAGGTGTGCTGTTTCCTGTTGTCTGTCCGTGTACCGACTTGTACTCATTTACCATTGTGGCCCTTTGCTGCAATCCCTGACCTCGGACCTGTTTCACAGATTTGCACATACTCTGCCTGCCCTGACCTTGGCCTATTTCTGACTATGTGTTTTGCCTGTTCCTTCCGTACCTTGCACATTGTGAGTCAGCTGTCAATGAAACTGGGACTACTCCAGGAGGTAACGGTCTGGGGATACCCTGGAGCAGATCTATGTAAAAGGGTTAAAGTGTGAATACCAGGGAGCCACCAGGATAACTTTCTTAGATTTGGCCAAAAGTGAAAACGGTTGGTTGACGCAGTGGTTCAATACCTACCGTGGCAACATCTATATTAAAACAACAAAAAAAAACCATAAACTCCTGCAATTTTCACACTGGCCACAAAGCCTAATAATAGACACCACTTTTTGGTCTGTACAGATCACTTTACTGCATCTATCTGCTTATTATTAAAGACAGGATTACAATGACAGATATCAGATAGATAGATAGATAGATAGATAGATAGACAGACAGATAATAGATAGATAGATAGATAGATAGATAGATAGACTCAGGATTTAACATTCACAATAGGTGATATCCCAGCTTATATACTCCATCTTGACCTCTGCACAGTTCACAGAACATACCTAGAAAACACTTTCCTAGAAATCAGTGAGGTTCCCTCCTGTCCATTGTGTCTATAACCCATGGTGGCTTCTGTAAACATGTCTCTAAAACCTGTAAAGAGCAGTTCAGACAAGATGGCTGTCCCCATAATCAGGTTTAGGAAACAAAATAAAAAAATCTAGAATCATAGGATAAAGGCAAAAAAGGATGCGTGTCACGGTCACGGTCTGTTTTTAACTGGCAGAAAGAATTATAGGTGACACATTCCCTTTAAGTCTACAGTCACATAAGGGCACAGACCGTTGTCTCCTTTAATCTCAGCGCAGTCATCTCCAGCAGCTGTGAACATTTCTTTGATTTGGTTGGCTAATAAACATGGTTCACACAGACAATCAGATGAAAATTTCATGCAAGAAGCCTATTATCATAGACAAATAGTTTTTTGTGTTATTGAACAACGGGACTGTTCCTTAAGAAATGTGACAGCTACTTTGTATGCAGTGACCGAAACCCTTAAGGTCTGTGTGGTAGCTCAGTCTATTCTGAGAATGTGTCTTTATGACAAAGACCTTCCCAACCTGACTGCAAATGAAAATAGATCAGAGCAGATCTTCATTTCACATGAATAATAACACGGCAATGTTTTTGTTTTTATTGGTCATTATATACATCTCATTTCCATTTCATCCTTCAAAGAATCGGCCACTGTACAACCTTCTTTAGCTTTTAATGTTTTTGGCTTGTTATTTTCTTACTCCCTGCAGCTTTCAAAGGGTGTAACATGAAGAAGACGGAGGTGGTCGGCCAGTCAAAATATGGAATATAGAAAAGGTTAAGATTTTGTGATAAGGGGATGCAAATGTTAAATGTGTATCTCCATTCTTCCTACAGCTAAAGACAGATGCAAAATACCGATACAGGTTTAGTCCACGAATCAAATGTGCCGACCTAACAGTGTATGGTTCCAATTGCAAATGATTATATGGTAATGGCACTTATTTCTGTATATCATTATTAAAAACACTTCAAAGTCAATGAAAACAATTTTCAAAAAATATTCTAATTTGATATTTTAGTAAAGTGAATTCTTGGCGTGTACTTGTAAAGACTTCAGAGAGCTTCATTTTGGGTGTGTTTTAGGGTCATTGACATCAACAGCACAGAATAACATGCATCTAATTGGTTCTGAAATTTTGGACAAACAAAAATAAGTACTGTCATACAACCTTGGTGGAAGTTCACAAGAAAAACTTGTACTCCTTGTTGTACGTCATACTTAGACATTAAAAATGCATTTGTAAGAGGAAGTGTGCAATAATCCAGTACCTTATTACCCCACCATAAAAACCTATATCAGCAAAGAAAAAAGCATAAACTGGAATATCAGGTGCAATAAGCTAAATAAATATTACATCACTGGGTCAAATTCTATATCTTGTATCTGAGGACACACAAGTCTTGCGCAACACGTGCAACTGAAGATCCTTTTACCAATGTCTCCATAAAAAAAATCTCAGTTTATTCAATGTCAAGCAGTGGAATGCCATTTATTTTCTGTTGGGTCTACAGTGCTGGCATAATAAGATGAGCTGTACACATCAGTCTCACTTGCCAGTAAAGCTCACAATCTAATCTCCGTATCTAACACACACACCAGAGACAATTTCACAGGAAATCAATTAAACTTTCATTTTGCAGCGTGGGAGGAAACCAGATTACAAGGAAAAATCACGCAAACATGGGGAAAAGATACAAACTTCCCAAGATAGGTCAATATCTGATCAGCAGGGATTCGACACTCTGCACCCCCACTGATCAGTTGTTTTGGGGTAGGTCTTGCACCCAATGTCTGTGCCTGAACTACGCAGCTCTGTCCATTGTTTAGAGCAGGGGTGCACAACCTGTGGCCCGGGGGCCACATGCGGCCCTCGATACCATTCTGTGCGGCCCCCAAACATCTGGTAAAAAACATGTAGGTCTATGTCTTATGGCTTCTTACATTTATCTTTCATGTATTCTCCTATTATATTGGAATCCTAGAACTGTAACTAGACATTTATAGTATATACTGTATGTTCAGTATGCCAAAAATACAGTATTTCAGTTGGTAATACCCCTTTAAGTTTTATTTTCGGCCCTTGGAATTGGTTCAGGCTGACAATATGGCCCCCGACCAGAAAAGGTTGTGCACCTCTGGTTTACAGGATGGAGACTGTTACTGCAGCACTGCTCCCATTGACTGTAATAGGAGCCACGTTGCGAGACTAGGTCCATCCACTACACAGTGGATAGTGCTCTGTGGTTCTGGCGCTACTGCAGAACAGCTGATTGATCGGGGTACAGGGTGTCAGACCCCTGCTGACCAGTTATTGATGGCCTATCCTGAGTACAGACCATCAATAGTAACCTAATCTAGTCGGAATAACCATAATAGGGTACTTGTATGGACTGACATTTAAAGCAGCACTCCATTTTTATTTTATTTTATATATATATATATTGCTAATTCTAATATTCTAGCAGTGTACTTTGTTTCACCTTAACAGTTGCATCTATACAATTTGAACCTTTTTATTGTGAGAACCTGGTCAGGAAATCTCGTTTGACCACCAGACCAGAGCTTGCTCTACTGTATAGCAGTGGTCAGTCTCCCAGCAATGTGAACTACAGGATGACATAATCACCAATCAAATCCCTTCTGGGAGCTCTCAGACCCCTCCTCTTCCCACCTGCCATGTTCCATAGGCTGGATATGGAGAGGGAGGTTCCCTAGCGGCTGGGCAGGGTTGATACCACCTCTTCCTGTCTAGGAGGAAGTTGCTGGGAATCTAACGTGAGGTGCAAATGAGTCAAAGGTTAAGGTAGGAGCAGTGCTCCGTTTCCTCTGGGGATTAGAAAAGCAAAATTGACAATTTATGTGCCAGCCCTGGAAGGAAGGAGATCATGTAAAACATTTAGTGGCTACAAAAGAGAATTTCAGAACATTTGACAGAGCAGGATAATGCACCTACATTGAGGCTGCAGACATCTCTACATGTGGTGGGAGATATAAGCTTAAGTCTTCCCATTATATCAAAAAGACATAAAGGGTCCACTGTTCAGAGGCTGTATTCCACTGGGGTATCTAAATACATCCATAAATAGAGACAGCACACCTTTTAGGCTGGGAAAGGAAAGCTTGTACAACCTGATTAAAAAGAGAGAGACCAACCTTCCATACATAGCCTTGGGAATTGCAACTGCCCACTGTGAAGACCGTACAGTGCTTGTGCAACTTTTCCATTAATTGCTGCAGTAAAGTAAAATGAACCTGTTGCACCAAACCTGGCCTCATCATTTACCTACACCTCGGGGAACCCCGCCTTGCACCTCCAAACCTAACAGCACCAAGGGCATCCCAACCTACACAAGGCAGGAGGCCTGAGAAACGGGGAGTGCCCCGAAGGGAGTAAAAGGAGAACTGTTCCTCATCTCTATGCTGCCCAGGGAGCGTCATAACCTTGAGAACTACTACCCTCATCTAGCTACAGACTAGTGCACACCCCTGCAGCTCACTGCACATGCAGTGTAGTTCTATGAAACACCCATTAAAAACAGGCCCTTTCAATTTTATCATAGTCAGTCCATGAAAACAGCCAAAATAGGATTCTTATTTTTTGACAGCCATCATCCATTGGCTGTTAAAAAACGGCAATGGGAATATGCCCATAGACTTCCATTGTTCTGAAAATGTCCATGTGATAGCCATTAAAAAAAAAACAGTTGTGACACAGTTGTTTATTGTATAAATGCAGCCTTTATTCTTTAATAATGGCTTATCCTGCACTAGAGAAAGGAGCATCTGAAGGCATCTGTGTTGGTCCCATGTTCTTATGTGCCCGCATTGCTGATAAAAATCATGCTTCAAATTTATACTTACCTGCTTCATGCCACTCCAGTAGTCCACGCTGCCTCCACTCTCTCCATCTTCAGATCCCGGCAATGTTTACATCAGGCTGGATATGGGCATGGTCACATGCAATGCCCCAGCCAATGACTGGCTTCAGAGGGGACGTGCTGCTTTTGGCCACATCAGAGCTGAAGCCAGTCATTGGCTGGAGTGGTACATGTGACCATGCCCGTAGCCAGCTAGATGTAAACAGTGTCGGGACTATCAGAATATAGAGAGAATGGAGGCAGGGCAGAGGACCAAATCGGCCTGTAAGTTTGAATCTTCTGTTTCAGGGTCCATACTGCAGAAACCTGTTAAAAAAATTATTTTTTAACAGAAAAACCGTCTAAGGACTGAGCCAATTTTTGTTTTTCTGTTTTTCCCCAGAGCCACAGTCTTTTTCTTTTTCCATTTACATAGCTGTACGAAGGCTTATTTTTTGTGGGACAAGTTGTTCTTTCTAATGGCATCATTTCATATTGCATACAGTAGAAAGCTGTAAAAAAACAATTTCAAATGGGGTAGAATTGGAAAAAAAATGCAAATCAGCCACAGTTTTATTGGTTTACTTTTAACTTTATTCTACGGGTCAGTACAATAACAGTGATACCACATTTATATAGCTTTTCTAGTGTTTTAATACCTAAAATAAAAATTTAAAACTTTGAGAACAATGACTTTTTCTTTGCATCACCATATTCTTGCCTTAACTTTTCATAGTTGTGAGGTGATCTGCAGTTTTTACTGATATTTTGGAGTGTGTATGACTTTTGATCACATTTTATTACATTTTTTGGGGAGTCGAAGTAACAAAAGACTGGCCATAGACCCTGTAGGGCCAATGCTTAGGGGGGCTGCTCAAGCCAGGTACATAATGATCTGATTATCTTCTATGAACCTGGAAAGCGACCGTAAGTGCCCTCCTGATTTAAACTGTACAACAGTCCTCAGGACAGTGATGCAGTTAAATACTGTGGTGCAGGTAGCAGTATTTTGTGCTGCACTGTGATCTTTGGTTCTGCTGGGAAGGTATATTGTTATGGACTACGGTAATGCTAGCCCTGCCTACTGTGTTGCCCTGCCATCTGTCAATTTGGACCCACATACAACCTCTGGCCACTTTGAGATTTTTTTCATGGCTGGACCCACCTACAACTCATGGCCACTTTAAGTTCCCAGTCTGCCTTGGCTAAGAGGAGGATAGGAGTGGTGGGCAGATAGGAGTAATTGTGGTTCATGGCGGCTGTCCTGGGTCTGGCACTCCCTGGGGAGGTGCAACAATGAATAAAGGGCTCACCCTTTCTTCCCTCAAGGCAAACCCCGGGCCTTGTGTGTACTCCGGCCTGGTTGTAGTTGGGGCTTGATGGTGGACAAGAGCTGGGAGGTGAAAGCTTAATGAAGTAAATAACCAGGCCCGCTTTGTTGCAATAAGTCACTCTTTACTGAATAGATATGGATGTAGTAGTCCATACAGCAGCAAAAGGCACAGTTCTGAAGTATGTTACAGAGTAGGATTTTCCCAATAGCTGTGTATAGGCACTAGCAATGACGGTAGTAGTAATCCTTCCTGAGACTCACTTTAACTTTACTTTGCAATCTTTCCAAATAACCACAGACATGCAATTCCATTCTCATTAACTCTTTCAGTTCTTGCAATTCCCAGGCTGAGGAGTTCAGGCCTAGTAGCCCTGAGGTCTATGCCAGATTCCACCTTTCATTTTCCAAAGGAGCTGTCAAAAATGAAAGGTGGAATCTGATTGGTTGCTTTGGGCAACTAAGCCAGTTCTACTTTACACTAGCTTGATAAATGACCCCATAAATGACTGGTGTGTCCCTTTAAATATGCTTTTTTCTATTAATAACATATCAGGACCAGCTCTACCTCACTATGACAGCTAAGTCCAAAAAAAACTTCCTTTTCTGAAAGAGAGCTATGCATTCAGTGCCAACACTATTATGCAGTGTATATGCCCATTTCTAAATATTCAAATGTATGTAGCTAGTTTTCATTTTCAGATCTGAAGATACAGTGGGGTCAACCACTGGGAACTCTATGGCAAGTAAAGACTAAACCCAACCCAATACTCACCTGTAAAAACAACTCCTATTTCCAATTCCTGGGAGAGTTATTTAATTATTCTTTCTAGCACAAATATTTTACTTTTTACTATTTTTCTAACCTTCAGTTTGGGGGAATGACATGTTAGTATTGTAATCAGCACCTTTGTAAAAGGTAAGGAAATTTTAAAAATAAGTAAAATACGTCAGACTGCTGTTCTAGTTGGAATATAAAGAAGTCATTCATTCATTAATCAAAACTGCCATAACCTAAGAAAACCTACGTCATTTTTATGCATTGGAAGAAAAGAAAACCAGAATGGGCATCTTTTTTAAAGTTTTTAGTGGAAGACATTCTGCTTACTGAGTATTATTCCCCATTTGCTATCTGCAGATATCAAGGCAATTTTATTAAAATATAAATGAAGAATAAATGAAGTATATGAGACGGGATTGCGGGGGGTACACTTGGATAATTTATAGTGTATTTTTGCATGTAATTCTATTCAGGAATGCTGGCAGGTATACTATTGTGGCCAACAAGAATGTCCTGTGCCTAGTTTCCAAGATAACAGTTATATACTGACTGGCTGGGATTTCAGCCAAAAACTAGCCAATTCTTTTCTTGAGTATTGAGCTGTCACTCAGAGTAGAAAGACGCTGAAAAACAAGGTAAAGCTGATATATATAAATACTTCACTAGGCAATAAATACTTCACTAGGCTGCAAAAAAAAATCTGGATTTTTTAAAATATTATTCTGGATCAGTATAATTACATGTGAGAGTTTCAGTGTAACTTTTTTGAGCATATTCCGGCAAAAATTAAGGACAAAATACCATTGCATGCATCAGTATTTTGTCTACAAAAATGCTGCTAATCACGTTAGAACCTGATGGATCCCATTATAGGGAATGGGATCCAGCGGGCATATGCTGGTAGTGTCCATGTGCGAGACCCAATGATTCCAGTATTTTGTTCCTGCACTGGAAAAAAAATCCTGGAATTGTTGCGTAGATGTGATTTACACTCATCAACATTGAAGTTGCAGCACCAAGAAGTACAACCAGTAAGGTTATGCAAATTGAGGAAGTAGCAGGTGTCAATAAAATCTGCAGATGATCAAATTTTCAAGCAACTAGCTCCAATCTGTGGTATGTGGGAGGGACATACAAGCCAGATTGAACGCAAAGTAATAGTATAATATTAATAGTAATAGTATTTCTGACCCTGCCTACTTGTGTTGTCCTTATCCACTTGTTTTGGTCCCACCTTTTGTCAATTTGGAGCTGCCTCCTGCTATCCTGTCTGTGGGATAGAAGTACATCACTTAGCTATCAATGATAGTCCATATTTATAAATGTTTAATACAGTGGCAGTGCGTAAGTCAAATCCACCTTAATTACAGATAATATGGCAACAGAGGGGCAACGGCCGTGTGAATGAGCCCTAAATTTGACTAAGGACAACATCTGCATGGGATTTGTATGTTCTCTCTGGTTGTCTGTGTGGGTTTCCTCCGGGTACTCTTGTGTCCGCCCACAAACCAAAGACATACTGATAGGGAATCGGGATTGCGATCAATGCTAAGGACAGTGAGTGATGTCTCTAGAGAGCGCTTCAGAAAATGTCAGTGCTTTGTAAGTAAGAGACATAAATAGCAAATTTAAAAATGGCACAGGACCCTTTACCACTGGGCTCCTATGAAGGTGCAAAGATTGTACTGTACATATAGCGCATGCCATATAAGACACTGGGGGTCATTTTAATGGCCACATACGCCACTATCACCACTTTTAGATGTAAAAAAAGTCACATGTCCAAGTTGTGCAACTTTTTAAACACCTGTGTGTCTAAATTAAAGCTCATGTGATGTATTTACTTGCCACTGATGTAATTCTTGCCACTGGGAACCGCGCACTCTAGTCACATGGACTGCTGGAGATTGCGCCTAATTTATGATGATGCGTGCACTTTGTCATAAAGTAGATGCATCCTCCCGCAGCGCAAGGGATATCAAAGACTGTCGTAAAACGCCGGTCCTTGATTAATGAACCACAGTGGGGGAAATTTATCACACCCTGCACTCCAAAATTTGTGCTTCAAAAAGTCACAAAACAGGGCTTTTGCAGCTTTTTGGGATTACTTGTGCAAACATTTTGCAATTTGCTGCTTTTTGGCACGACTTTTGCAGTTTTGAAAAGTGGGTGGGAAAGTGGGCTTGGCTGGCTATTTAATTATTTTCACTGCAGATTTAGCATTAGCAAAAAAAAGTCACAAAAATTTGAGTGCGGGTGGAGTAAAAAAAGGGATCAGTATTTAGTGTTAGGTTTCAAGATGTACCAAATTTAACAAACAATGTGCAACATTTGTTAATTTTTGAGCAAAGAACTCCAGCACAGACTCAAGCTAAACTGACTTCAGTTATGACCCTTGTGATAATCCCCCCCCTCCCCCCGACACTTATAATATTGTGCTGATTTCATTAGTCAGAAACAATTTTTTTAGCATAGAATATTATCAGTATCAACATGATTTGTTATCGGTGTCCATGAATAGTCTAAAGGAAGACAAAGGTGTTGTTGCTAAATATATCCTGTGTACTTACAGTGGTAAGCTATTTTTTTACTATTGTTATTTCTTTTTTTCATTCACTTGCCCTTTAAACTAACATATGATAGGACATTCCGGTAACCTTATCAATGATCTCTTACTGTAAAATGTGAAAAATACTTGGTAAATATCACCATTAATAAAAGTGTGTGCTATCAGATATAAAGTTTCAGCACAGATGTCGTAGCATAAAACTGAAAATTAAAAAATCCACATTGCTGCACGCCAGTACCATAGAGCAAAATCATGAGGATATTGCCCGTCGCCGGTTGGCTTCGCTTGGCCGCATGCAGCCAGCTCCACAGTGTTCTCTCCCCCTTATATTAATTCACTTTGCTTGAAAATAGCTCCAAGGAGAAGCCCAGATGTTGTGTGTGAACTACGCGAATAAATCACACTGATTTCACTTTATTTACTGGACTGATGCTTCTTCTCTACATTGTGACTACTAGCCAGATGAGTTTAGCACTTTGGAAGTGTGAACCTTCCCTTTATGGTCCTAGATGTATAAATACACAGATACAGTGAAAGAAGCAAGCTTACTGCATACATATGGTAGGAGCAGGGGCGTTGGTTTAGGGGCAATGAAGCACATAGCTTTCGTGCTGCCTGAAGACAAAAATTGAGACTGCACCCCCCTCCGCCAATGCCAAATTCTTGACTTAACACCTTTCTTCCAGCCAGCACTTTCTCTAATACCGGTTTCTTTTTAGGGGGCACGGGCCCCCCCTCAGGCTCTTGGGCCCATATCAACTGCTACCTCTTCACCCTGGGTATGCCCCTGGGTAGCAGAATCAAGTCCTTGACCTAAACTGTACCAGAACCGAGCTTACCGCATAGATAAACATCCACACACCGGGAACATGTATACGCCTATAATAATACGTCATTGCCATATACAGTAAAATTATTTATTGGAACAGTAAAAATTAGATATAACTCAAAGTTAATTGGTGAAAAATATTCAGTATATGGCAATATATTTCAGTGGTGTTCTCAAGAAACGTAAAAAAGTGAATTCATGGTGACAGGTGTACTTTAAATAGTCACAGTCAGATGCCAGAGACAATAGACGTAAGGTATTCACTGTACTTAAAGCAACACACCTAACCTGCAGGCCATTTCTTACATTAATCATGCAGAATTTGCAGAACACATAGTGATTCTGTAGAGAAATAGAAGATTATCAATGACTGTTACTCATTAACAAAGGGTAAATTTGTTGTATCTTAAATCATCACATCAGTCATTTCCTTTCTTTATACAGTTTATATGAGATGAACAGTGAAAACTAAATGTGTTCAAGTGGCAGATAGAAGGCCTAATGTGGCCATAAATGTGGATGAACATTATTGCCAGTATCAAATGTTGCATCGAATATCCTGCCTTAGAACAATTGGTTGTTAGGTAAAACACTTTTACTACTTTGTATATTTTTATTAATATTGATTGTTTTATACACTGCTTATCATTACAGCTTATTCTAGGAATACTAGTGCTCCTCATTCATGCTGATCATAAAGGTTTTTGCTGTTTTCTCCTACATGGTTTATTGATTTTTATAAGCATCCATTATCTCCTGATACTTTTACTACTATATTAGTAGTGTAGCTACACCTTTTATAAGTACAATTTGGGGTATACAGAGCTCAGATTCTCGCATCAGACTATTAAAGGGTCCAGACGCTGAAGGGTCCAGTCAGGAGTGAGGATGTTGTTCCTTTTTGTTAGGGGTAACAGTATGGTTGGCTCCACGTTTTTGTTTTACTATAGGTGCTCTTATGATCTGATATATAATGTATGCTATACAAAACTGCCCATCTAGAAGGTAGGCCCAACTTAAAGTGGTTGTATCTTAGTACCCATTGGATGGTAGGAATTAGAGATGAGCAAATCAAATCCCACAAAGTGGAATTTGATTGGAATTTCAGTTGATTCGCCTCGAAGCCGAATTTCTTCATGCTTCGTGGTAGCGAATCGATTTAACCTGAAATACTGTAAAAAACAAAAAAAATCATACTTACCAACCATCTTGATTGAAGATCACGGACGAAATGCGCAGTGACATATGACGTCACCACACTAGGTGGCGTGATGACATAATCTCACGACGCACGAGATTTCGCGCAAGATCTTCAAGCAACATGGCGGTGGCCAGTCCATTGCGAGCAAATGGAGGTGATAAGTTTGATAAAAAAAAAAAATTATGTTAATTTTACATTGTTTTTACATTCAGATGCCACGATCATGTATGAACGCGGCATCTGAGGGGTACAATGATGGGCGGCGCTATCGCAGCTCCCTGTCATTGCACCCGCTACTTACAAAAAGATGTGCTTTGTGACGAAGTGATTCATCATGAAGCAAATTTTTTTGTAAAATTCTGCGAATCAGCCGAATCGAACTTTAAAAAAATTCGCTCATCTCTAGTAGGAATCTCAAAATGTATTGAGAGGAATGGCAATGTTATGTGCTGTAAAGATGGTAGCGGAAAAGCAACAATTGAGTATGGTAAAACCTTGAAGTGGGAAAGCAAATGTGTGCAATAGATCTGGGATTCATTTAAAATTTACTTATGGGTCTCTAGGTCTATATATGGGACACTACTATCTATTACTTGGTTGCTGCCTAAAGGGGTTGTCCGGGTTTAAAGCTGAACCTGGACATATCCCTATTTTCACTCCTCTGGCCCCCTTGATATAAGCATTGGAGTATTTCATCACCCGATGCTCTCTCTTGCCCTGTGCTGAATCGTGCAGGGCAAGGGCTTTTTTGTTTACAATGGCACACTGCTAGGTGGAAGCTTCCGCCCAGCAGTGTTCCCGGTGATGTCACCGGCTCTGATGGGCTGGCTTTAGCGCTGCCCTTGCCGTTTTAAAGACTAGGGCAGCGCTAAAGCCCGTCCATTAGTGTCAGTGACGTCACCGGGCTCACTGCTGGGTGGAAGCCTCTGCCTAGCAGTCCCTATGGAGAGCCTCGTATGTCACTGGATCTCCTGAAAATGCCTTTGCGCAGGGCAAAGGAGAGCATCGGAGCATGAAATGCTCTGATGCTCATATCAGGGGTGCCGGAGGGGTGAAGATAGGGATATGTCCGGGTTCAGCTCTGAAACCGGACAACCCCTTTAAATGGGTTTTATAGGCAAATTACATTAATGACCAATTGTCAGGATAGAAAAATAGAGAAAATGTTCCAAGCTCTCAACACAGTAAGCCTTCTGCAGGATGCAAAGTCATCAATCTGGGAACTCCTATACCCTGATAACAATGTAACAAAAAATTAAAGGTGACAGCATCCGATGTTCTGCTTCTTTATTTCTGGCATAGATGAACACATAAAATCCAACATTTTGACCCCTAGAGGTATATGTCAAGCATGTGCAAATGTTTATAAATCTGGTGTAAACTTAATTAACATAGCTACACTCAGTTTCCCATCCACTTTTTAAAAGTGTTGAAAATGGCATAAAATCATAAAAGTTACACATTTGGCCAAAAATGGTTTGAACCAAAATTAGCAAATTATTTTTCTACCAGATTTATGGTGCAAATGGAATGATAAATTCAATAAGTGGGCAGCAAGTGACTCTCCATTATTCCATCAGAGGCTAGAATTTTTGGTAAATGGTATGCTATATGTCAATTTTTAATGTCATGTTTTAATATACATAAATGCGCGGTCTGAAAGATCTCAAATATACCTTGCAAAAAATATATATCTTTAGTACTGTGCAAAAGTTGTAGCCAGGTGAGGAAAAATTCTACAAAGTAAGAATACTTTCACAAATAGAAGTGTTAATAGTTTAAGTTTATCAATTAACAAAATGCAAAGGTGCACTTGCTTGTAGTCTTTGAAGGAACTCAGCAGGGAGGTTGTTCCAAACTACTGGGACAGTGGTGTACATAGCGAAGTAAGAGCCCCATAGCAACGATCAAACCAGGTCCCCGATACAGGACAGACGGGTTTCTGCCTAAACTCTTTTCAATGACCCTTGGGACATATTTCCACTGCCTCATTTTCTAAAAGTTGTTCCTTTAGAGGGTAGAGTCCTGACCAAGTTTTCACCTCCAGTAGAAGAGGAGATGATCCCAACTAAGACTGGGCCCCCTCTTGCCCTGGGCCCCATAGCAGTTGTATGGTCTGCCGCTATGGTAGTTACGCCCCTGATCTGGGAGAACTAACTGGAGATATTCTGTGCATATAGACTTGCTAAAATCCTTCTGTCTCTTCGTGTAATCCCAGACAGCATCGACGATGTTGAGATCAGGACTCCATGGTCTTCTTTACACTGAAGATAGTTCCTAATGATATTGGCTGTATGTTTGAGGTCATTTTCCTGCTGCAGAATACATTTGGAGCCCACCAGATGCCTCCCTGATGGTATTGCATTATGGATAAATATCTGTCTGTACTTCTCGGCATTGAGAAAGAATTAATTGTGACCAAATCCTAACTCTATTTGCTGCTAAAAAAGTTTTTGGGAATATTTTGAAAAATAGCTTTGTCATGAAGGGGTTTTAAAATGCCACTAGAAGCATTCTTGATATGTAAAATCATACAGAAGTGGGAGTATGTAATGATATGATAGCTTTATGAGGTATTTGATGACATAAGGAAATCAATAAAATTACAAATGATAACAAGATTTAATTGTACTTTTGGCAGTTGCATTACTGTGAACACAGGGATAATGACGCACAAGGTAACCAAAGTGTGGGAGGTGACTCATTCTTTGTCATGAACAGGTAAAGACTATAAGGTGATATTTCTGTTCCTTCCTGTATTACAAAGTAAATCACAAGTTTGATTTACTATTAGTCATATGTTCATATCCTTAATATTAGTAAAATCTCACCGACTGAATCCATCAAAATTATGTTCAGTAAAACAATTTACCAAATGTAGAAAACAATCACCAGCTCAGAGATACTATCTGCGAGGCAATCATTAATTCCTTTTAATATTTAAAAAGGTCTTAAGACATCCTTTTATATAATTAGAAGACTTTCTAAGAAGGTTTTAATTTTTTCACATTTATATTTAAGCATAAGTCATTTTAATGAATTGTGGCCCTGTGACCGCATTGCTTATAAGGGCACTACAGCACCCCTGTGAAAGATCTGCTGTAAAATACTACTTGGGTACATGACTAATAATTATGTGGGGTCAATATTACAAGGGCAGCATGGCTGGCTTACTGACTAGAAAGAGACATTTTGAGGCTGAAACATTGTCTGATATTGCTTTTTATGCTTGGTGAAGATAAAACCTACATTTCAGAAAAAATCTAGTGCCCTAGAAATTTTGACTTTTATAGAAGTATGGCTGGCACTCTTATGTTAGCACTCTGGCTGGTGTCTTATAGGGGAATGTAAAGGGGTTTTCTGGGATTTTTATATTGATGACCTATCCTTAGGACCTGCCATCAATATTAGATCGGTAAAGTATCAATGCCTAAAGGATAAAGCTGGTTACTGCAATGCTGCTCCTAGGACCACAGCTACGTCTGACCAGCTGATTGGCGAAGTTGTAGGGTATCAGAACTTCATGAAACTTATATTGATGGTGTAACAGTGGGCCGGGCGACACACACATCCTATTGAGCGCTGCAGGCACCCTGCTGCGGGATCCGAGCAAGAACCCACTATGCGTCCTTGTCTCCAGGGTAACAGCAGGGGTCTGAGCACCGAGCTTATCACTCGGCGCTCGGCAGCTGAGTCTGGTGGTGAGTCATGTGACGCTGGCCAAGTCACATGACTACAGGTCCTGACTGTTTAACAGGCAGCCTGCTGGCCACAGGTTGCCTGCTATTAAGGTTCCACCTGCTATTTGTGCTTGACCCGGCTTATTACTTCCTGCTGTTATCTGACGATCCTCTGCTGACTCCTTTGGTACTTTGTGACTCTCCTGGTATTCTGACCCCGGCTTCTCCTGACGATCCTCTGCTTGCTCCATTTGTACTTCATTGCTCTCCTGGTATTTGACTCGGTCCATTCACATTCTGTTTTGCGTCTTGTCCGTCCTTCCTTGCACTTATACCAAGTTAGGGACTGCCGCCCAGTTGTCCCCTGTCATTAGGACTTGCGAGGCAAGTAGGCAGGGCCAGGGGTGAGGGTTGAGAGCAGTGGTCACTTCCCTCCCCCCTGTGTGTGTGTACGCGACCGTTATAGATGGCCTATCCAATATTAAAATCTTGGAAGACCCTTTTTAACAATAACTCGATGGAGGCAGTGTGCCTGCCGCTCTTATGGGACAATGGTAGCAGACATTGATATGGGGGTACTGTGGCGTGCACTGTTTTGGAGGAAATAAGTAGGCTGACTTTGCACAGTTTCTGTAGGAATAATAGAAAATAAAGCACATATATATTCCCTGCTTCACAAAGTATATTTCTTTGAGTAAATATTAACATCTACTCTTTTCCAATGCATTTTGTCCCTATAGCCTCACTGCTATTAATGCTTCTCTTTACTTCCAAGTGCATTTTGTTTAAAAAAAATTAATACAAATTGTTTCATCTACACAGCATGTGTGATATCAGGAAGACTTTTAGGCCCCTTTCACACGAGCGAGATGGATTTAGGTCCGGATTAGGTCCGTTGCGGATGTGTTCAGTGAAAACTGTGCGATTTCACAGGCAAAGCCATTCAGTTTTGCCTGCGATTGCGTTCAGTTGTTCAGTTTTTTCCGCGCGGGTGCAATGCGTTTTGATGCGTTTTTCACGCGCGTGATTAAAAACTGAAGGTTTACAAACAACATCTCCTAGCAACCATCAGTGAAAAACGCAACGCACCCGCACTTGCTTGCGGATGCAATGCGTTTTTCACGCAGCCCCATTCACTTCTATGGGACTAGGGCTGCGTGAAAAACGCAGAATATAGAACATGCTGCGATTTTCACGCAACGCACAAGTGATGCGAAAAAAAAAAAAGGCTCATGTACACAGACCCATTGAAATGAATGGGTCAGGATTCAGTGCGGATGCTATGCGTTCACGTCACGCATTGCACCCGCGCGGAAAACTCGCTCGTGTGAAAGGGGCCTTACAGGTGATGTTTCCAGTGTGTCACCAACAAATCTGGACTTCTGTTGTGATAGACGGAAGTGTCACACACAACTAGATAAATGTCACCTCCAGGTAATGTTATTACAAACCGCAAACCGAATGGTTATCTTAGGCTACTTTCACATCTGCGCTTTCCCTTTCCGTTATTGAGTTCCATCATAGGATCTCAATAGCAGGGATAAACGCTTCAGTTTTTTCCCTATTCATTGTCAATGGGGACAAAACTGAACTGAACGAAACGGAATGCACCAGAATGCGTTCCGCTTTTGTTGCGTCCCCATCGCAGACAGAATAACGCTGCAAGCAGCGTTCTTCTGTCTGCGATGTGGTGCGGAGCAAGACGGATCCGTCAAGACACACAATGTAAGTAAGTGGGGGGTGGATCCATTTTCTCGGATACAACAGAAAACGGATCCATCCCCCATTGACTTACACTGGTGTTCATGAGGGATCCGTCATGGCTATTTTAAAGATAATACAACCAGATCCATTCATAAGGGGTGCAGGTGTTTGTATTATCATGGCCAAAGCGTTTTTGCTGATCCATAACGATACAGCAAAAACGCTGGTGTGAAAGTAGCCTTACTCACATTTAACAAAAGCAAAGGTGATCCAGGACATAAGGCTTTCCATCAAGTAATTCAATGCATGTCTGCTTATCACATTGTAGCTAATTATGGAAAAAACTTTTAGTTGTTTTGTGCATAAACTTTTGGTGCACAAAACTGACTCCACAAACTTTGAATCCTAAGGTGAGAAATAACAATTCTTTCCCATCTTCATATTAATGAAGGACATGTAAAGAAAGGGAAGAGATGAATCATTTTATAAAAAAATGTGATGCAATTCTTCAGGTGTTTTAACATCTCTGTTTGCTGTCTGCTTCCCAGTGATTGGGAATATTCTCAAAACCTGTAAAGACCTTATTCTCTCACAGGTTTGAGCTTGGTTCAGATTAGAAATAAATAATTTGATTCTAAACAAATCGGATTCTGCTGCCAAACAAATCCAAAGTTTTGTCAATTTGCTTGGGATGAATCATGCAAAAGGATGCCCTCAACATTTTACTGTGAAAATTGTAGTGAATGGCAAGTAGAATGAAGATGCAGGATCACATGACCCTGGGAGGAAGGGAGGTTGCCCTGATGGCCCAGAGACTGACAGTGTATGAGCCAATCAGGGGACAGGTTTTTGGCAAGTCTTTGAGTCTCTGGGTTTGCTCAGAAACCATTCTGAGATTAGCCTACCATGTGAGAGGACTAATCTTAGGGTGTTGTAGAGACAGTTTAGGGACATATTTGGTTAGGTATATTGAATCAATAGGTAGAAAAGTAAGGGTTTTATCATACAGGGAATGCATAGGTCACTCAGGGTTCTGTGTGTTTTAGGCTTCATGCCACACGACCATATTTTTTTCTGCCTTTGAACCACATTTCTGGATTGAATGCGGACCTATTCAATTTAAGGGGGCCACAGAAATGCGGACAGCACGTGGTATGTCCGCATCTATGTCCCGAAAAAATAGAACATGTCCTATTCTTGTTCGTTTTGCGAACAAGAATAGACATTCTAACAATGGGGCTTGGGGAAATTGTGTGATGCACATGGCCGGTATCCATAGTTTGCAGATCTGTGGTTTGTGGACCACAAAATACATACAGTCATGTGCATGAGGCATTATAAGTAGTAAAATTTGAGGCACACAATTTTCAATGTTGCAATTCAAAAGGATTTATTCATTCAATCCATACAGTAGTTTCATCCATTGGCCCAATATTTGTATTTAGTGTGTATGAACAGTGATCATAGACCGGACGTTTCGGTCACATTAGACCTTCATCTGCGGTCACAATTTTTATCTGTTCAGCAGGTATAGAGGCTTGTGGGGCGCTGGATGCATTCTCTATACCTGCTGAACAGATAAAAAAAAATGTGACCACAGATGAAGGTCTAATGTGACCGAAACGTCCGGTCTATGATCACTGTTCATACTCACTAAATACAAATATTGGGCCAATGGATGAAACTACTGTATGGATTGAATGAATAAATCCTTTTGAATTGCAACATTGAAAATTGTGTGCCTCAAATTTTACTACTTGTATACTGGCTGTTCGCAGCCCTTGATTGGCACCATAATCGATTAACTAGAGTGCGGTTCTCCATCCTCTCAAAAATTCATGAGTAAAGATGAGCGAACACCTGGATGTTCGGGTTCGAGAAGTTCGGCCGAACTTCCCGAAAATGTTCGGGTTCGGGATTCGAACTCGAGCCGAACTTTATCCCAAACCTGAACCCCATTGAAGTCAATGGGGACCCGAACTTTTAGGCACTAAAAAGGCTGTAAAATACTCCAGGAAAGGGCTAGAGGGCTGCCAAAGGCAGCAAAATGTAGGTAAATCCCCTGCAAACAAATGTGGATAGGGAAATGAATTAAAATAAAATAAAATAAAATAAATAAAAATTAACCAATATCAATTGGAGAGAGGTCCCACAGCAAGGAATCATGCGTCATATCACCCACCACTGGAGAAGACCACTGTCATTTAGTTCGGACCAGCACCCAGACAGAGGATACAGGTCCCAGAGCAAGGAATCATGCGTCATATCAACCACCACCGGAGAAGGCCACTCTCACTTATTTTGGACCAGCACCCAGACAGAGGAGAGAGGTCCCACAGCAAGGAATCATGCGTCATATCAACCACCAACGGAGAAGGCTATTCTCATTTATTTTGGACCAGCAACCAGACAGAGGAGAGAGGTCCCACAGCAAGGAATCATGCGTCATATCAACCACCACCGGACAAGGCCACTCTCATTTATTTTGGACCAGCACCCAGACAGAGGAGAGAGGTCCCACAGCAAGGAATCATGCGTCATATCAACCACCAACGGAGAAGGCCACTCTCATTTATTTCGGACCAGCACCCAGACAGAGGAGAGAGGTCCCACATCAAGGAATCATGCGTCATATCAACCACCACCGGAGAAGACCACTCTCATTTATTTTGGACCAGCACCCAGACAGAGGAGAGAGGTCCCACAGCAAGGAATCATGCGTCATATCAACCACCAACGGAGAAGGCCACTCTCAGTTATTTCAGCCCAGCACCCAGACAGAGGAGAGAGGTCCCACAGCAAGGAATCATGCGTCATATCAACCACCACCGGAGAAGGCCACTCTCATTTATTTTGGACCAGCACCCAGACAGAGGAGAGAGGTCCCACATAAAGGAATAATGCGTCATATAAACCACCAACGGAGAAGGCCACTCTCATTTATTTTGGACCAGCACCCAGACAGAGGAGAGAGGTCCCACAGCAAGGAATCATGCGTCATATCAACCACCACCGGAGAAGGCCACTCTCATTTATTTTGGACCAGCACCCAGACAGAGGATACAGGTCCCACAGCAAGGAATCATGCGTCATATCAACCACCACCGGAGAAGGCCACTCTCATTTATTTTGGACCAGCACCCAGACAGAGGAGAGAGGTCCCACAGCAAGGAATCATGCGTCATATCAACCACCAACGGAGAAGGCCACTCTCATTTAGTTCGGACCAGCACCCAGACAGAGGAAAGAGGTCCCACATCAAGGAATCATGCGTCATATCAACCACCAACGGAGAAGGCCACTCTCATTTATTTTGGACCAGCACCCAGACAGAGGATACAGGTCCCAGAGCAAGGAATCATGCGTCATATCAACCACCACCGGAGAAGGCCACTCTCATTTATTTTGGACCAGCACCCAGACAGAGGAGAGAGGTCCCACAGCAAGGAATCATGCGTCATATCAACCACCAACAGAGAAGGCCACTCTCAGTTATTTCGGCCCAGCACCCAGACAGAGGAGAGAGGTCCCACAGCAAGGAATCATGCGTCATATCAACCACCAACGGAGAAGGCCACTCTCAGTTATTTCGGACCAGCACCCAGACAGAGGAGAGGTTCATTCAACTTTGGGTTTCACCGCAAGATCATGGTAAAGTTAAAAAAATGAGGATTCAATAAAGAAGTGCCCCGGAGTACAAGAATACATGGTTGATGGGGAGGCAGTTATAAATGTTTATTCTGCACAAGGGAGGCACAGGTCCTGTGGAATCCATGCCTGGTTCATTTTTATGAACGTCAGCTTGTCCACGTTGACTGTGGACAGGCGGCTGCGTTTGTCAGTAATGACGCCCCCTGCCGTGCTGAATACACGTTCAGACAAAACGCTGGCCACCGGGCAGGCCAGCACCTCCAAGGCATAAAATGCTAACTCTGGCCACGTGGACAATTTGGAGACCCAGAAGTTGAATGGGGCAGAACCATCAGCCAGTACGTGGAGGGGTGTGCAGACGTACTGTTCAACCATGTTAGTGAAATGCTGCCTCCTGCTAACACGTTCCGTATCAGGTGGTTGTGCAGTTAGCTGTGGCGTGGAGACAAAACTTTTCCACATTTCTGCCATGCTAACCCTGCCCTCAGAAGAGCTGGCCGTGACACTGCTGCGTTGGCGACCTCTTGCTCCTCTTCTGCCTTCGCCTTGGGCTTCCACCTGTTCCCCTGTGACATTTGGGAATGCTCTCAGGAGCGCCTCTACCAGCGTGCGCTTGAACTCGCGCATCTTCCTATCACGCTCCAGTGCAGGAAGTAAGGTGGGCACATTGTCTTTGTACCGGGATCCAGCAGGGTGGCAACCCAGTAGTCCGCACACGTTAAAATGTGCGCAACTCTGCTGTCGTTGCGCAGGCACTGCAGCATGTAGTCGCTCATGTGTGCCAGGCTCCCCAGAGGTAAGGACAAGCTGTCCTCTGTGGGAGGCGTATCGTCATCGTCCTCCGTATCCCCCAGCCACGCACCAGTGATGGGCCTGAGCTGTGTCGGGTGCCACCCCGCTGTGAACCTGCTTCATCCTCATCCTCCTCCTCCTCATCCTCCTCGTCCTCCAGTAGTGGGCCCTGGCTGGCCACATTTGTACCTGGCCTCTGCTGTTGCAAAAACCTCCCTCTGAGCCACTTCTAACAGACTGGCCTGAAAGTGCTAAAAATGACCCCTCATCCCTCCTCCTCCTCCTGGGCCACCTCCTATTCCATCATCGCCCTAAGCGTTTTCTCAAGGAGACATAGAAGTGGTATTGTAACGCTGATAACGGTGTCATCGCCACTGGCCATGTTGGTGGAGTACTCGAAACAGCGCAACAGGGCACACAGGTCTCGCATGGAGGCCCAATCATTGGTGGTGAAGTGGTGCTGTTCCGCAGTGCGACTGACGCGTGCGTGCTGCAGCTGAAACTCCACTATGGCCTGCTGCTGCTTGCACAGTCTCTCCAGCATGTGCAAGGTGGAGTTCCACCTGGTGGGCACGTCGCATATGAGGCGGTGAGCGGGAAGGCCGAAGTTACGCTGTAGCGCAGACAGGCGAGCAGCGGCAGGATGTGAACGCCGGAAGCGCGCACATACGGCCCTCACTTTATGCAGCAGCTCTGACATGTTGGGGTAGTTGTGAATGAACTTCTGCACCACCAAATTCAGCACATGCGCCAGGCAAGGGATGTGAGTCAAACCGGCTAGTCCCAGAGCTGCCACGAGATTTCGCCAATTATCGCACACCACCAGGCCGGGCTTGAGGGCCACCGGCAGCAACCACTGGTCGGTCTGTTGTTCAATACCCCGCCACAACTCCTGCGCGGTGTGGGGCCTGTCCCCCAAACATATGAGTTTCAGAATGGCCTGCTGACGTTTACCCCGGGCTGTGCTGAAGTTGGTGGTGAAGGTGTGTGGCTGACTGGATGAGCTGGTGGAAGCAGAGGAGGAGGAAGCCGAGTAGGAGGAGGAGGCTACAGGAGGCAAAGAATGATGCCCTGTGATCCTTGGCGGCGGAAGGACGTGCGTCAAGAAACTCGCCGCCTGGGGCCCAGCCGCCACTACATTTACCCAGTGTGCAGTTAGGGAGATATAGCGTCCCTGGCCGTGCTTACTGGTCCACGTATCTGTGGTTAGGTGGACCTTGCCACAGATGGCGTTGCACAGTGCACACTTGATTTTATCGGATTGGTTGTGCAGGGAAGGCACGGCTGTCTTGGAGAAGTAGTGGCGGCTGGGGACAACATACTGTGGGACAGCCATGGACATCAGCTGTTTGAAGCTGTCTGTGTCCACCAGCCTGAATGACAGCATTTCAAAGGCCAGTAGTTTAGAAATGCTGGCATTCAGGCCCAGGGCTCGAGGGTGGCTAGGTGGGAATTTACGCTTTCTCTCCAAGGTTTGTGAGATGAAGAGCTGAACGCTGCCGTGTGACATGGTGGAGATGCTTGGTGACGAGGGTGGTGGTGTTGGTGGCACATCCTCTGTTTGGTGGGCGGCAGGTGCCAATGTTCCTCCCGAGGCGGAGGAAGAGGCTGAGGCAGCAGCAGAAGAGGGAGCAGGGGGAGCCTGAGTGAGTTCCTTGCTTTTAAGGTGTTTACTCCACTGCAGTTCATGCTTTGCATGTAGATGCCTGGTCATGCAGGTTGTGCTAAGGTTCAGAACGTTAATGCCTCGCTTCAGGATCTGATGGCACAGCATGCAAACCACTCGGGTCTTGTCGTCAGCACATTGTTTAAAGAAGTGCCATGCCAGGGAACTCCTTGAAGCTGCCTTTGGGGTGCTCGGTCCCTGGTGGCGGTGTCCAGTATCAGGCGAACTCTCTTGGCGGCGGCTGTTCTGCTTTTGCCCCCTGCTCCCTCTTTTGCTACGCTGTTGGCTCGGTCTCACCACTGCCTCTTCCTCTGAACTATGAAAGTCAGTGGCACGACCTTCATTCCATGTGGGGTCTAGGACCTCATCGTCCCCTGCATCGTCTTCCACACAGTCTAACTCCCTGACCTCCTGTTCGGTCTGCACACTGCAGAAAGACGCAGCTGTTGGCACCTGTGTTTCGTCATCATCAGAGACGTGCGGACTCCGATGAGGTGGTATTCCCATGTCCTCATCATCAGTAAACATCAGTGGTTGTGCATCAGTGCATTCTATGTCTTCCACCACTGGGGAAGGGCTAGGTTGATTCCCTTGGGAAACCCTGCCAGCAGAGTCTTCAAACAGCATAAGAGACTGCTGCATAACTTGAGGCTCAGACAGTTTCCCTGATATGCATGGGGGTGATGTGACAGACTGATGGGCTTGGTTTTCAGGTGCCACCTGTGCGCTTTCTGCAGAAGACTGGGTGGGAGATAATGTTGTGAATGTGCTGGATCCACTGTCGGCCACCCAATTGACTAGCGCCTGTACCTGCTCAGGCCTTACCATCCTTAGAACGGCATTGGGCCCCACCAAATATCGCTGTAAATTCTGGCGGGTACTGGAACTTGAGATAGTTGGTTCACTAGGACGTGTGGCTGTGGCAGAATGGCCACGTCCTCTCCCAGCACCAGAGGGTCCACTAACACCACCACGACCGCGTCCGTGTCCCTTACTAGATGTTTTCCTCATTGTTACCGTTCACCAAGCACCACAATAAGAAAAAAAATATTTGGCCCAATGTATTGATTTCAAATTCAGGCCTTTTTTTTACAGGCACCTATTACACTAATCCAGGCACAGCAGTAAACACTGATTTAGGGGAATATCTCTTTTAGGGCTAGTATTTAGGGCCTGGATAAAAGGTATCCTTTTATGGACAGATTTACAATTGGCCAGCAACTGCTGGGACACCAGATTGAGGGTATTGCTATATTGGCAGGTTAATTTCACCCCAGAACAAAATATATGTGTTAGCGGACACTATGAAATCTGGCCTGCAACTGTTTGGACACCAGATCCAGGGTATTGCTATATTGGCAGGTTAATTTCACCCCAGAAAAAAATATATGTGTAAGCGGACACTATGAAATCTGGCCTGCAACTGTTTGGACACCAGATCCAGGGTATTGCTATATTGGCAGGTTAATTTCACCCCAGAAAAAAATATATGTGTAAGCGGACACTATGAAATCTGGCCTGCAACTGTTTGGACACCAGATCCAGGGTATTGCTATATTGGCAGGTTAATTTCACCCCAGAACAAAATATATGTGTAAGCTGACACTATGAAATCTGTCCTGCAACTGCTTGGACACCAGATCCAGGGTATTGCTATATTGGCAGGTTAATTTAACCCCAGAACAAAATATATGTGTAAGCGGATACTATGAAATATGTCCTGCAACTGCTGGGACACCAGATCCAGGGTATTGCTATATTGGCAGGTTAATTTAACCCCAGAACAAAATATATGTGTAAGCGGACACTATGAAATCTGGCATGCAACTGTTTGGACACCAGATCCAGGGTATTGCTATATTGGCAGGTTAATTTCACCCCAGAAAAAAATATATGTGTAAGGGGACACTATGAAATCTGGCGTGCAACTGTTTGGACACCAGATCCAGGGTATTGCTATATTGGCAGGTTAATTTAACCCCAGAACAAAATATATGTGTAAGCGGATACTATGAAATATGTCCTGCAACTGCTGGGACACCAGATCCAGGGTATTGCTATATTGGCAGGTTAATTTCACCCCAGAAAAAAATATATGTGTAAGCGGACACTATGAAATCTGGCCTGCAACTGTTTGGACACCAGATCCAGGGTATTGCTATATTGGCAGGTTAATTTAACCCCAGAACAAAATATATGTGTAAGCGGACACTATGAAATCGGTCCTGCAACTGCTGGGACACCAGATCCAGGGTATTGCTATATTGGCAGGTTAATTTCACCCCAGAACAAAATATATGTGTAAGCTGACACTATGAAATCTGTCCTGCAACTGCTTGGACACCAGATCCAGGGTATTGCTATATTGGCAGGTTAATTTAACCCCAGAACAAAATATATGTGTAAGCGGATACAATGAAATCTGTCCTGCAACTGCTGGGACACCAGATCCAGGGTATTGCTATATTGGCAGGTTAATTTAACCCCAGAACAAAATATATGTGTAAGCGGACACTATGAAATCGGTCCTGCAACTGCTGGGACACCAGATCCAGGGTATTGCTATATTGGCAGGTTAATTTAACCCCAGAACAAAAATATATGTGTAAGCGGACACTATGAAATCGGTCCTGCAACTGCTTGGACACCAGATCCAGGGTATTGCTATATTGGCAGGTTAATTTAACCCCAGAACAAAATATATGTGTAAGCGGACACTATGAAATCGGTCCTGCAACTGCTGGGACACCAGATCCAGGGTATTGCTATATTGGCAGGTTAATTTCACCCCAGAACAAAATATATGTGTAAGCGGATACTATGAAATCTGTCCTGCAACTGCTGGGACACCAGATCCAGGGTATTGCTATATTGGCAGGTTAATTTAACCCCAGAACAAAATATATGTGTAAGCAGATACTATGAAATCTGTCCTGCAACTGCTGGGACACCAGATCCAGGGTATTGCTATATTGGCAGGTTAATTTCACCCCAGAAAATAATCTATCCTTTGCCAGACAGCAGACAGTATTATACTTGTCTAGCCAAAGCTGGAACACCAGATTTTAGGGGATTGGTATTTGGGCAATTGTATTTAACCCCTTAATAAAATATAGAAATTGCTGTCCTGAGTTTCTAGGGGTGACAATTAGCACAGCCAAGCCCCTGATGTAGGATATAGCAAAAAAAAACTAGTATTGATGGATTGATGGACTTGGTGGCAGCTTGTTCTGGTGCACCACAAGTCACAAAATGGCCGCCGATCACCCCAGAAAATAAGTGACAAAAAACCGCTCTGTGCAGCCTAAAAACCAGTGAGCAAGTAACTAGCAGAAGTTTAATTATTCACAGCTGTATATCGATCCGTTCATTAGTTGCTGTTGCTGACTTTTCCCTGCCTAATCTCGCCCTCACAGAAGCTGCGTCCTCTCCCTACACTAATCAGAGCAGTGTGACGTGCGGCGCTACGTGACTCCAGCTTAAATAGAGGCTGGGTCACATGCTGCACTTGGCCAATCACAGCCATGCCATTAGTAGGCATGGCTGTGATGGGCTCTTAGGGCAAGAAGTAAAACGCTAGCTGATTGGCTGCTGTGCAGCCCTTCAGAAAGCGGGAAGTAATCGACGAACACCGAACCCAAACTTTTTTGAAAATGTCCGGGTCCGGGTCCCGGACACCCCAAAATTCGGTACGAACCCGAACGATGCTCGAACTGTTCGCTCAACACTATTTATGAGGCATTATAGTGAGGGCAGCTGTTGGCAAGTGGAAAGCTGCATGAAATGCACTACAAAACCAAAATCCTGCAGTCCTGCAGAGAATCGTCATCTTTTTCAGCAGCCAGCCTTAAAAAATAAAAAAACTGAAGCTTTTACAATTCATAAATGTTTTATATATAAAAAAAATGTCCAGCTTGGTTTTAAAATTGTTACCTTTATTATTCAGTGCGGTTAAGAGCCAGTTACAGTCCAGTCAACGCATTTCGGATCAGACACGATAGCGATCCTTAATCATGAAATGTCATGATTAAGGATCGCTATCCTGTCTGATCCGAAACACGTTGACTGGACTGCAACTGGCTCTTAACCACACTGAATAAGAAAGGTAACAATTTTAAAGCCAAGCTGGACCTTTTTTTATTTTTCTATGTAATGCTGTGGTTCTCGGCGTGGTCCGTGCTAGGTGTGGCGGGGTGAGCACACCATAATTCAATTTTGCATAAATGTTTTATAGTTATATTCCAAGGCAATCCCAGCATCGCAGCACATATGTAGCTGGCTACACTGCACAATTGTGCATTTTTCTTACTAAAAATCAGCTGCAATTTTGCTGCAATTAAAAACTGTGTAGTTCAATGCACTGTACTACTATGCTAATATACTAGGTCAATTTAAAGCATTGCACTTTTGCATTTATATGCCAGTTTAATGCTTTATACTGTTGCCTTAATATACCAGTTAAATTTTACACATTATATTATTGCATTAATATACCAGTTAGTATACCATTAAATTTAACTCATCATACTGTTTTGCTAATATACCAGTTGAAATCAACGCATTAAACTATAGCGTTAACATATCAGTTAAATTCAATGCATCATAGTGGTGTGTTAATATATATAGTTTAATTCAATCCATTGGACCGTGTCAATATAGCATTGTAAATTGTCGATACCAGTGTGCAGTGTGTTTGTAGAAGGGGAGGGATATTTGTTAATTATTGAAAAAAACACTTTAAATACTGTTTTATAATTATTGTACCAAACCTGTGAGTTAGCATTGTTGAAATAGGCCTCATAATAAAATCTCTGGTAAATTAGTGGAAAATGAAAAACTTGTACCTTGTCATTCTCGAGTGAGAATGTGGGTGGCTGTAGTAGTGTAAACAGCAGTGCAGCACAAGCCATCCAGCCAGTAGTAGTAGAAGTTGCAGCAGGCCACAGTTCTCCCACCAGGGGCGTTGCTAGGTTAAAACATTTGGAGCCTGGGCCCCTGATGTTTTGTCCCAGGCCCCAAATGTTCTGCAAGCCAGCTGGATACAACATAGTTGCCGTCCTATCGACGGTAATTTAATTGAATCTTATGCAGTGGAAGATCTGAAAGACCTGTGGTGACATCACAGGTCATGTGACAAGTAAAAAAGGCAAAAAGGCAGTGGTTGAGAAGGACCTGAGAAGATGTAACCATCATGTGACCAGTGCAGGAAAGGACAGCAGTGAAGAGGAGAAGTCCTGGGCTAAGAAGCTGTGGTGAGATCTGCTACATGAGGATAGTAGCGCTGAGCGCGAATATTCGCAACGCGGATTTTAATCTCGAATATTGTGACTTCGAGATTTTGCGAATATGTCGAATACATGACCCCACATTTGCAATTACGAATATTCGCTCTTAAGATGGATAGTGATAGGTAAACTGTATTGAAAATAAAAGATTCAGACATAATTCCCCGAACCTTAATTGCTTTCTATAACAATTTCCACTATTCCTGTCAGAATAAAGACTTACTAGGTAAAAACTGTCCTGCGAATGTTCATCACTTGAATATTGGCATTAATCTATTCGCGGTTTGTATTCCCTTTCCTACCAAGTGTTAACAGGTTGTGTCAGACTCCAGTACGCTGCATGTATTGCGAAAATTCGTATATGTCTTTTTTGTACCTTTCCTTTCGCACAAATGACTCCCGCCATTTTAAGCTTTCAATACATGTAAAGCTGTTTAAACAATAATAATAACGAATAAATTCTATGCGAACGCGAATATAACTTGAAAAATTAATCGCTAATCATGAGATTGAATGCGAAATATTGAATATTGCGAAGTCGCGAATGTATGACGAATATGATGCCTAATATTCGTGATATATCGCAAACTCGGATATGGGTCTTTGTGCTCATCCCTAGAGGAGATGTAGGTGAAGGGGGAGGCAGAGCAATGCTGGAAGTTATGGTTATTTATCTGGGACTGTATAGTAGGGCTGAAGGAATGGATATTATTAACATGGAACTGTGTGTTGGAGATGGCTGGGGAAGTGGTCATGTTATTTAAATGGGGCTGTATGTTGATGGTAGCTGTAGGAGGGAGTGATCTTATTTACATGGGACTGTATGTTGGAGGGGCTGGGGGAGGGAGTGTTGTTATTTACATAGGATTGTATGTTGATGGTGACTGTTGGGGGGAGTAATGTTACTTACATAGGACTGAATGTTGTAGAGGGCTGGGGAAGGGTGATTTTATTCACATGGGACTGTATGTATGTTAAAGGCGGCTGTGGGAGGGAGTGATGTTATTTACATAGGACTTTATGTCAGAGGGGGCTGGGGGACGGAGTGATGTTATTTACATGGGACTGTATATTGAAAATGGCTGGTGGGGGGAATAATGCTATTTACATGGGACTGAATGTTGAGGGGGTTATGTTTACATGGGACTGTATGTTAAAGGCAGCTGGGGAGGAGGTGATGTTATTTACAAGGGACTGTATTTTGGAGGGGGCTGTAGATAGAGAGGGATGTTATTTACATGAGACTGTATATTGGAGGGGGATGGAGAGATGGTGTGTTGTTATTTACATGAGACTCTATGGCGGAGGGAGGGAAATAGTGTTATTTACATGGGACTGTACGTTGGAGGGGCTGAAGGGGGGGGGTGATGTTATTTACATAGGACTGTACTTTGGAGGGGGCAGGAGAGATGCTGTGATGTTATTTACATGGGACTGTGTGGTGGAGGGAGGAATATAACTACAGGGGGCACTGCAAATCCAGGGGACATTATAGGCATTCTTATTACTACTGTGGGCTCTATAAGAGGGACTTATAAATTGCCTTATTTCAACTAAGAGCACTATGGGGGCCTTATTACCACTGAGGGGTCTGTAGATATCTTTATTAAAACTGGGGAAACAATAGGGGTCCTTATTTCTACTGGGGGCTCTGTAAGAGTATTATTAATACTGGAGGGCTATTCTACTAATGGAGGCACTCTTGGGGAGCATTATCACAGTTGGGGGCACTGTAGGGGGCAGTATTACTAATGAGGGCATTCTAGAAGGGAATTACTATTGATGGGACTTTGAGGAGCATTATTACTATGGGGGGCACTAATTATTCTTTAGGATAGTATTTGGGGGTATTGGGGAGCACAGCGAGCAGCAGGATTACATTGTGGGGGCTCCAGGTTGGGAGATGATGATAGAAATATAGAAATGTGAGGAAGCTAAGATGTCTGTGTGTTACACTCTGCAGAGACGAAGCAGCTGAAAGAAGTTGTCCCGACCAAATGGAGAAGATGATGACAGAGAAGATCTACATCAGACATCACCTGGAGGCACTGGATGTGACAGGTATGTGCTGCTGTATAGCAAGTACAGAAAAATGCGGTGGTGGGGAGGGTCGACTTAGAGAACTGAGCCATATTCATTGGACTTGGGCCCCGGATCTTTTGAGACTCTTGCAATGCCCCTGCACCAGCCTTTTATTGGGGCCAAAGAGGATGACATTGTGGACTGGATGGCTCACTCATCCTTTCAGTCACAGCAGGATTATGTTGATCTCACATGTGAGTCTGACACTGTGCCTTTGGACCAGGGCTAAACGCATTCCTCCTGGTCCTCCACCTTGCGGCCTCAGAGAAACCTGTCACTTACATCACCTCTGTCTTCACTTCCACCTCCAAGTGGGGCTCCTTCTGTTTTCCTAAGAAGAGCCCACAACAGCCCATGTGCTGTAGAAGATACTCAAGACAGTCTTCCTGTTGAGTTAATGACTTGTGTGAAAACAGCGTTTAGTCTGCCATGAGGACAAGGTTCTGGCTGAGCCGGGAACCCAATGCATACCTGTGTTAGTGGTGGTGGAAGTAGTAGTAGTAGTCATGGAGATAGCAGCGATAGAGGCAGTGGGGTGTCACTTGGGGCAGCAGCAAAAATAGACCTAGCCAGCAGCAATTGGAAAAAGACTGTCCTCCTTCTCCCTATCTTCTATGCATCAGCAGGCTGCATCCACATGCAGTACAGTGCCCTTGTCATTATCAGTTATTGCTTCTTCTACTCCTCTGCTCCGTTATTAGCCATCAATAGCGGTTAGAGATTAGCGAAGTTTAGAAAAATTCGATTCAGCAACTTTGCCGAAGGTTGACAAGAAATTTGATTTTTTATGAATTAATTTGTCATGAATAGCTATTCAGCCTATTCGGCCTTTTAATCAATAAGATTGTTTTTAACGGCCTTTAAGACAGAAGTGCACCTGTCTAACAACTGTTTAAAATGATAAGGGCAATATAGCCTTTTGAGTTAAAAAAAAAAAATCTATCACTTGCTCAATCTATCCACTTGCTCATGTAGAGGCAGTCTGCTCCTTTCTTAAGTGGCAAAGACCTGCCAAATGACCTGTGCTGAGGGTCATTACGTCACTGTGAGCTCCCAGTGATGATGTCACCACGTAATCGAGCTGGGAGAGTATGGTAATGTCATCATGCTCAGCACAAGTCCTAGGGCAGGAAATTCAGCTTCATGGCAAATCGAATTTTTTCTAAATTTCAGATCGAATTCCACTTCAGATGCTTTGATTTGCTTAACACTAATAACGGTATGTGTGGCCAGATAACAATTCACGCCCAGCAATCCACTTGTGTGCAAGCTGAACTTCAACCTGGCCAAGTTGCTGGCAGCGCAGTTGCTGTCGTACCACTTGGTGGATTCTGCTGCCTTTAGGGAACTTATGGTGTGCGTTCAGCCACCATGGAAGATACTTAGCTGCCATTATTTCTCAAAAAAAGCCATTCCAGCTATCACGTAGTGTAGAAGAGGGGCCATGCCTTGCAACTGTGGCTATGTGGCAAGGTGCACAACACCGTGGACACTTGGAGAAGCTGTTATGGGCAGGGACAGTACATGTATTTCACAGCCGACTCAAGCAATATTTTTCATGGCTCCACCAAAAAAGGGCAGAGAGTTGCTTCCACTCACTCCTATCATATGTGTAAAGTGAAGTGTTGCCATGCTGTGATAGAGGTGATGAGACTTGGTGAGAGTAGTCACACAATGGATCAGTTGCTAAAGGAGATCAAGCAGCAAATAACACACTGGCTGCCCCATCCCCCCCCCCCCCCCAAATCGAATTGGACAAGGTGGTCAGTGACAATGGCAGGAAAATCATGGCTGCGCCGTGGCTTCCAGAAGGTGCTGGCAATGTCCAGGAGACTGTCTTTGCATTTCAGCCGCTCTTATGTAGCAAGAAACTCCCTCATGGACTTACAGCAACAGGACAGTCTGCCATTGCTCCACTGATCTTCAGTGTTCCAATATTTATTTTAGAGCAAATGTTCATTCTCATGCAACAAGGAATGGTGGAAAAAGAAAAGCTATTGCTGGCTGCCCTTTAGCTGTTGGGGATCAAACACAGTCCCATGGAGAAAGAAGTGGAGGAGGAAGATCAGGGTGAGGAACTACCACTGGAGGACAAGGAGGAGTAGTCAGTGGTGCAGGAGGACAATGTCGAAGATGATGACAATGACACTGACCATCATGATCAATTATCCCAGTGCGGGTGGAGCCAGAAAAAACTGTGTCTGGCATGCATGGCAAGCTGTATACTTGCTTGCTTACATACTGATAGGCGTATTGTTAGCAGAGATGTAGCATTGCTGAGAAAAATAATGTTGCCCTTACACCGAGAGGCTCTGCTCTCTCTGCAACTGCCTCACCCTCTCCAATTCGATTGACAGGGACAGCCAGTGAAAATGTCATCAAACCTGATGCTGTCAATCAAAGATTGCAGAGAGAGCAGAGCCTCTAGGAGTAAAAGCAAATACTAGAGGTGCATTTTCAAATATTTAAACATAATTTTTCTCAGCAATGTGGGCACATATGAACATGGGACCAACACAGATGCCTTCAGCTGCCAAGCGCACATGTAACAGGTCAGCCAGTGTCATAGGTACAAATCTGCTGACAGATGCCCTTTAAAGGAGAAAGACAAACTGGAAATATTACTTAGAATTAAGAGGACCTGACATGTCTGTTTTAGTAACTGCTTGCATTCCTCATGTAACTACAATTTTCTATTTGTATTACTTCATGTTGTGCTGTTCCTTTATTATGCCTTGTAAAAGCTTATCAATTTATTGCTAATAGGTCCAACTTGGTGTTCCCACTTGGAGGCGTGTGTCTGACATTATCCAATCAGTGCTGCCAGTGTGAGAATGTGCAGGGACATGCTCCCAGTTGGTAACACAGAGTTGAACCTGCTGGCAATTTATTCCTCAACCTTTAGAAGAAATAACAAAGGAAAAGCACAGCAAAGAGTTGTATGAAATGATTCTCCAGAACTGTTATTAAATTGGTAATGCAAGTAGTTACCAAAACAGACGTGTCAGAAGTGGTAAAGTAGTGTATATCAGAAATATCTCTTTACAACCCCTAAAATGACTCATTGTATGCACGTCATCTATTTCAGGTGTAATAATGACACAGCAAGGCAAAACTGCCGGAAACACAATGCAAACACATTCTTACCTCCCACTGAAAGTAAAGTGTGGTATGTACCTAAAAAATATCATTTTAAAATAGAATGAAAAAGAAATTTGGAAGAAATGACTAATAATACCTATCTTAGACTATCATGTTCTCTTACATCTGGTCTAATACAAATATCTGCACGTTTTTATCTAATGAATGTCTTATAATAGTCATGCATTTTGCCACTTAAGGTCAGCTTCTACTTTGAACTGATACAGACTAGTCGTTCATTTCTAAGTGGGTAAAACCACCATTATGAAGTCTTAAATGACATCCATAGAACAAGTATAAACTAGGATAGGTCATGGCAAATTAGCAAACGTCCCAAAGAGTGGGTTTTAGTGATAAAAACAAGTGACTTAGGGAAATATGTAAAGCCCTGTACATTTTCTGCTGTAAAAGAAGTAACAGGTGTTGTCACACCCCATTTGTGTGCATAGATTTACATTAAAAAGTGTATATAGAGCTAAGGGTTTATATGTAGAAATTAGTCTTCAAAGACATATTCCTATCATAAACAGGTATGACACGTCCACTGGATATGCCATAAATGTCTAAAAGGCAATGTCTCACCCTTAGGACCCTCACCATTGTTCACTATTGGTAGGACAGGGGGCCCTAGTTCACTGACTCTTGGCTGCCGCACTTTCCATACACACCAATGGAGAGGTGGCTATATGTGAAGGCCTCTCTGTTGAAGACTATTGGAGTTGTATATGGACACCACAAAAGCTCCTCTTTCTCACAACTGTTCTCTATTTGTCAGAGAGTGGATCCTCTACTTAAAAGCAACTCTTGGTCAGGTACTCCCATATGTTATGTATTAAATGGATATGGTATAGCCCTGATTTCCTGCGCGCTGTAAATTCACTATTTTCCACATCACTTTGGCTTTAGGCCAAAATATCTTTAGTAAAAAGTTAATATCAATAAATAAGTATATTAGAAAAATTATTTTTAGGGCATTAGGGACATTTTTAAAAAACTTGATTAAAAGTTTAGTTACTCTTTAAAGGAATGGCACAACTCATGCGTCATGAGAATAGATGCTCCAGAATTATTAAGTGGGACAGTAGTTAATAAAGCAAACTTGTCAGGAGAGGTTTCAGGTACTCTTTACCGTTCATTTGTTTCTGTGCCATAGTCTTAGTTTCCTTGGGTGCACATCGAAGTTTCCTGCTTGGCGTAAAATCTCTCTATGATCTGTAACTTTTGAATTTCAGGATAGTATTGTAATTCTAAACCTTCCTACATTTTGGCTTTCATTCTAAATGAACAAGATCTTCTATGCTTAAAGCGTGCTTGGAACAAACGCTTTGCTACTGTACTGACAGCCCATTCTCATTAATTCCACGGATAATTCTAATTCAACTGCAATTTACATTGTTTTTACTCCAACTGTTGACATAGCAGCTAGACCAAAATGATGCCCTTTCAAGTATAACAATATGCAGCCTAAGTTTTCTCAGGATATCGGCTCCTGGAACAAAGCAACGGCATGCCATGACTTGATCGACCTTTAGAGCAAGTGCTTGCAGCCGAGAATGTGGCAATTTATATGAACTGATTTATACTGTGGGAATGCTTTACAAGGCAGCCACGTATGTGCTTATCCAGGTTTGCTCTTTAGGTAAACTGTCACCTTTAACAAAGATTTTGATGTATGATTAGGGTAAACAGTTTACATAGTATATTGAATTGTATGTGCATTAGGTTCACAGAACATTCAACTGACAGGATATTTGTTTAAAACACCAGTAATTTTAACAATAGAGGTTTCCCTATTATAAAGCTCGATATCTTCTCTGCTCAACATATCCTATTTGCTGACATATTGAGTGGAACTTGCTTTTGTTAGGTACTTGGAAAAAGTTACATTGAATAAAAGTACATTCAAGTCACGGAATAAATATCATGACCTATCTGTCTAGATCTGAGAGATGTTGTGCAATAAGAGGTTTTTCTGATATATTCTGTGATGGAGAACGTGCTGTCTAGATATGTATTTGTCATCTGTAATTTATTGTCTTTGGCCTTGATTCATCACGCCTTCACTCCAGAATTCTGACTTCGAAAAGTCGTAAAATAGGGCTTTTACGCCTTTTTTGGCTCACATGTGCAAAGAGTTTGCGATTCTCTGCATTTTTACACCACTCATTCCAGTTTGAAGATATGGGTGGGAAAGTGGTAATGGTTAGCTGTGTTAATGAGTTTCCCTCCAGGTTTATCGTTGAGACTTTAAAGAAAAAAAAAGTCACAAAAAAAAAAATCTAACTCCATTAGTAAAAATGGAGTAGCTTTTTTAGACAAAAGTGTTAGGTTTAAGGATAATATAAATTTATCAAACAACATGAGACATTTGATAAATGTGGTTTGATAAAAGACATTTGATAAAAGTACACCAACACAGACTTAAGCAAAATTGACTTCAAATGTTCCCATCATGATCAATTCCACCTTTATCTGTGATAGAAAAAGCTAAATCTAGATAATCTAAAACTATACCCAATCATACAGGATTTTTTTTTCAGTGTGTAGAATTGAATTTAGCTTGATTCAAATGTGTATTTTTTGTGTTAACAGCCAAACAATTTACGTGCTACATTAAAGATTAACATGTTCCCATCTTGGGACATTCCACCAATCTCCTCCTACCTAGATGTGGTTACCAGAGATGGTCAGGAATATGAAAACAGCCATGCAGGGTGTGCTACAGTGTTTCCGTAGCTCCTACACAGGTTATTGAGAGTTACTGTAACAGCGTAGTACAAATGAGCCACAAAAAAGGAATGAGATAGTAATAACCCTGTTATTTTGGCTGCTTGCTACCACACTGCTCTCCCTGCTCTCCCTTGTAGGTACAGGTGCCACACTAATCACTTGCTCCTTCACTCCCATGCAGCCTGGACCCGCCGGTTTTCCCCACCTTCGTCTAGACGGGTCTTGCTGTAAGAGTTGCTGGCTGATCCAGCTTGCAGACCATGTTCTGCTTCTTGCCGGCAGTGCCTCTCACTTGCTGTACACTAACCTCCCCAGCCTATGGCTGGAAACCCAGGGGTACTTAAGGAAACCTCTGCTGTGGGAGGGTGTCCGAGCAATAGGTCCTAGTCAGCTAGTGTCCTGCAAAAATGTGCTGTTCTAAATTTACCTGCCTGTGTACTGACATTTGCCTGCTTCCTGGATTTGACTCATCACTGCCTGATCTGATCTCTGCTTGATATCTGCAGTGACCCTGAGCTGCCTCCCCTTTACCTTGGGCTGTTTATCAGATTATGCAGACATTGCCTGCCCCAACCCCGGTTTTGTCTGATTCCTAGTTGCTCCACACCAGTGACTCTTGACCCCTATGAGTCTGCTGCTACATGAACAGAGACTACTCCAAGAGGCAGCTGCCTGGTGGTTCCTCTGCATTGAAGTCCAGATCCCTGAATGGGTGGGAAAGGGGTTAAATACCAGGGGGGTCACTTAGATAACAATTTCCACTTTGTAACAAACCTTTAATATATAATATATGACTTACTATACTGAATCACCTGTGTATTTGAATCAGTTTGGCTTCTCAGCTCTGCACAATGCAACCCAACAGATAGGAGTACATTTACAATAAAACAAGTTCCCAAGTATCAACCATAGCCATATTTTATACATCTGGTCCATATCACTCTAAGCATTGTCCACACTCTTTCAGGTCTGTGTAGTATACAACATCTGTGACTCTTCTAAACCATTCATCCTTATAGCATTTTCACCTAACCATCCATTCAGCCGTACATTATTTTTCAGATCAGTCGGAGCATCATCCTGATTTAACTTGAACTACATTAGCCTTTCCTTTTTTAAACCTAATTGTCATACTTTTTCACATTATGGTGATGTTCTCCCCAATGAGTATTGCTTATGAGGAGAATATTGTAAAATTCAGGGACAATATAACAGAGATGCAGGAATATACCAACTCTGTGCATGTGGCTTGTATGAAAATCCTAGGTAGCAATTTGCAAATTTAATGTCAATGAGAAGAACCCATTTCATCTATAGAATTCAAGTCCTATGGTGTGTTTAGCTAAATGGATGGCTATATCCATTAAATAACAGTATCGGTAATGAGAGAGAACCCAATTTAAAATAAATCAGTCACCAGGAAATGTACTGTTAAACCAGACACAATGCGGAATGTAATGGGGCCTTTAATTTCACGATCCTTTGCTTTATTCTGAAGACAAAGTACTTTTAATCCATATGCAAATGAGTATTTAATTGCTCAGTGGGCGGGTCCAAGTCACTGTATGCACCCTTGCTCCTCCTGCTTCGTGTGCCAGTCCCTCCCTCCCCTTCTTGATTGGCAGGGTCAGGTTCTTGCCAAGAATGAGAGGGGCTGGGACAGAACGCAGGAGGAGCAATGGTGCACACAATGACTTGGACCTGCTCTTAATGGACATTTTTTAAGAATGTATTGGATCGTTAAGTGAAAAGTATCATTATTTCTTGCTGAGCTAGCCCTGCTAGGAACTAGTGAATTTCCTGGTGAAAGAGACTTGGGTTTTACAGACTTTACCTCCACAGTCAAATGTTGGCAATGAAATTACGTTTGCTCTTATGATAACGTAATACTATATTATAAAAAAATGACATATGGCCTTGGGTTGAAGGCTAACCTACAGCATCTCTCAGTAAGTTAATGTATGACAAAAACAAAATGGCTTTAAAGAGTTAAATTAGTCATTTGTCTCTGTAAAATTGTTTGCATAGTGATGTCATATTTTGGTAAATGTCAGTTTGGTAACCAGTTAGTTGGGTTACCAGCCAACTACCTGTTACTGGTGGTTACCAAGACATAATTGCTGACATTTTCTAAAAACCTAGTTGATAATCTAATAACTTAATTCCCTTCATTAATAAGTCTGTAGGTGTCATATACACACAGTGGTTGTGGTTTGTACATCACAGTGCCAAACACTCCAAGGTCACAGCCAAATTTAGTGACTAAAGCTGTGAAATCTTAGAACCTATGTGTACACTTAGCACAAACCGTAACAAACAGAAAACGTTTTGGCGGACAAAGTGCCTTTCATCAAGCAGAACCGAGGTGATATATTTCCACTTCAGTGTTACAATACATTAAGTACACAGTATATTGTATCTGCATTTGAAATGCCTCCACTTTATTTGTTCACCTGGTGTAACATTGTTCACCTTATGTTTCCTCGGCTCACAGAGTAAATCCTAAACATAATCTGAAATCTCACAGGACCGTCTTTAGCAGTATAATATATAACTAGTATATGTATTATGTATCATACATGGCAACAAACACAAATTAGTTTTTACATTTTACTGCAAATTAGGCCTCATGCACACGACCGTATGTGTTTTGCGGTCCGCAAATTGCGGATCCGCAAAAAAAACGGATGACGTTCCGTATGGCATCCGTTTTTTTTGCGGATCCGTTATTTTTGCAGATCCATTGTAATAATGCCTATCCTTGTCCGCAAACTAGAAAAAATAGGACATGCTCTATTTTTTTGCGGAACGGAAAAACGGACACACGGAAACGGAATGCACACGGAGTACCATCCGTTTTTTTTGCGGACCCATTGAAATGAATGCTTACGCATATGGTCCGCAAAAAAAAAAACGGAACTGACACGGAAAGAAAATACGTGCATGAGGCCTTAGAGTTCTGAAATGACAGCTGATATTGGTCACCACAATATCACTATATTACTGCTCTTACTTTTGGTCTGCTGTAATGCACTAAAAATCATTTAATGGTAAGGCCTTGGACTATTATAAAGACTGATAATACATCAGATATCAGAGTAGAAAAGAATGTACTGGATACATTTCAGATGAAAGAGACTGTACATGGTACTCAAATATACAGATTAAAGGGCATATGTCAGCAGATTTGTACCTATGAAACTGGCTGTGTTGGTCTCATGTTCATATGTGCCCGCATTGCTGAAAAAAATGAAGTTTTAATAGATGCAAATAAGCGTCTAGGAGCAACGGGGCCGTTGTCATTACACTTAGAGTCTCTGCTCTCTCTGCAACTGCCGCACCCTCTGCACTTTGACTTCAGGAGTCAGCAGCAGGCGTGATGACGTATTGACTGTTTGGCCCTGACAATCAAAATTCAGTTGTTGTGGCAATTTCAGAGAATGTGGAGTAACTAGGAGTAACAATAACGCCCTCGTTACTCCTAGAGGCTCATTTGCCTATATTAAAACATCATTTTACTCAGCAGTGCAGGCACATATGACCAACACAGATGTCTTCAGTCGCCAAGTGCACATGACTGTTTTCTTCCAGAAAAAGCTCCGCACCTAAAAACTGGATCTGTCTGATATTGCAGCTCAGCTCTATTGAAGTGGATGGGGTACAGAAAAAAAGGCATGTTATTCTAATCCTGTGAAACCCCTTCAAAACCTTCCAGTCTGTGATATTTGAGTCTAGGAGTTAGAGGAATCGAAACCAGTTAGCAAATTTCTATTATTATTAGTGTTGAGCGAACAGTTCGAGCATAGTTCGAATTTTGGGGTGTTCGGGACCCGAACCCGAATCCGAACATTTTCAAAAAAGTTCGGGTTCGGGTTCGTTGTTCGGCGATTTCTTCCCGCTTTCTGAAGGGCTGCACAGCAGCCAATCAGCTATTGTTTTACTTCTTGCCCTAAGAGCCCATCACAGCCATGCCTACTAATGGCATGGCTGTGATTGTCCAAATGCAACATGTGACCCAGCCCCTATTTAAGCTGGAGTCACGTTGCCCCGCACGTCACACTGCTCTGATTAGTGTAGGGAGAGGACGCAGCTGCTATGAGAGTGAGATTAGGCAGGAAAAAGTATGCAAAAGCACCTAATGAAGTGATCGATCTACAGCTGTGAATGATTGAACTTCTGCTAGTTACTTGCTCACTGGTTTATAGGCTGCACAGAGCGTTTTTCTGTCACTTATTTTCTGGGGTGATCGGTGGCCATTTTGTGACTTGTATGTGCACCAGAACAAGCTGCCACCAAGTCCATCAATCCATCAATACTAGTTTTTTTTTGCTATATCCTACATCAGGGGGTTGGCTGTGCTAATTGTCACCCCTAGAAACTTAGGATAGCAATTTCTATATTTCATTAAGGGGTTAAATACAATTGCCAAAATACCAATCCCCTAAATCTGGTGTTCCAGCTTTGGCTAGCCAAGTATAATACTGTCTGCTGTTTGGCAAAGAATAGATTATTTTCTGTGGTGAAATTCAATTGTCAAAATAGCAATCCCCTAAATCTGGTGTCCCAGCACTGGCTAGCAAACTATAATAGTGTCCGCCAAAACATATATTTTGTTCTGGGGTGAAATTCAATTGCCAAAATAGCAATACCATAAATCAGTGGTTTCAGCTCTGGCTGGCAAACTATAATAGTGTCCGCCAAATCATATATTTTGTTCTGGGGTGGAATTCAATTGCCAAAATAGCAATACCATAAATCAGTGATTTCAGCTGTGGCTGGCCAAGTTTCATAGTGTCCTGCAAAGGATATATTTTGTTCTGGGGTGAAATTCAATTGCCAAAATAGCAATACCATAAATCAGTGGTTTTAGCTCTGGCTGGCAAACTATAATAGTGTCCGCCAAAACATATATTTTGTTCTGGGGTGAAATTCAATTGCCAAAATAGCAATACCATAAATCAGTGGATTCAGCTGTGGCTGGCCAAGTTTCATAGTGTCCTGCAAATCACATATTTTGTTCTGGGGTGAAATTCAATTGCCAAAATAGCAATACCCTGAATCTGGTGTTCCAGCTGTTGCAGGTCTAGTTTAAATCTGTCCGTAACAGGGTATATTTTGTTCTGGGGTGAAATTCAATTGCCAAAATAGCAATACCATAAATCAGTGGTTTCAGCTGTGGCTGGCAAACTATAATAGTGTCCGCCAAAGCATATATTTTGTTCTGGGGTGAAATTCAACTGCCAAAATAGCAATCCCCTAAATCTGGTGTCCCAGCACTGGCTGGCAAACTATAACAGTGTCCGCCAAAACATATATTTTGTTCTGGGGTGAAATTCAACTGCCAAAATAGCAATCCTCTAAATCTGGTGTCCCAGCACTGGCTGGCAAACTTTAACAGTGTCCGCCAAAACATATATTTTGTTCTGGGGTGAAATTCAACTGCCAAAATAGCAATCCTCTAAATCTGGTGTCCCAGCACTGGCTGGCAAACTATAATAGTGTCCGCCAAAACATATATTTTGTTCTGGGGTGAAATTCAATTGCCAAAATAGCAATACGCTGAATCTGGTGTTCCAGCTGTTGCAGGCCTAGTTTAAATCTGTCCGTAACAGGGTATATTTTGTTCTGGGGTGAAATTCAATTGCCAAAATAGCAATACCATAAATCAGTGGTTTCAGCTGTGACTGGCAAACTATAATAGTGTCCGCCAAAACATATATTTTGTTCTGGGGTGGAATTCAATTGCCAAAATAGCAATACCCTGAATCTGGTGTTCCAGCTGTTGCAGGCCTAGTTTAAATCTGTCCATAAAAGGGTACCTTTCATCCAGGGCCTAAATACTAGCCCTAAAAGAGATATTCCCCTAAATCAGTGGTTACTGCTGTGCCTGGGTTAGTGTAATACGCTACAAAAATAAATTGGCAGCTAGGGTTAAGTGCCTGTAAAAAAAAGGCCTGAATTTGAAATCAATACAAATATATTTTTTTTTATTGTGGTGCTTGGTGAACGGTAACAATGATTAAAACATCTAGTAAGGGACGCGGACGTGGTGGTGTTAGTGTACCCTCTGGTGCTGGGAGAGGACGTGGCCATTCTGCCACAGCCACACGTCCTAGTGAACCAACTACCTCAGGTTCCAGTACCCGCCAGAATTTACAGCGATATTTGGTGGGGCCCAATGCCGTTCTAAGGATGGTAAGGCCTGAGCAGGTACAGGCGCTAGTCAATTGGGTGGCCGACAGTGGATCCAGCACGTTCACAACATTATCTCCCACCCAGTCTTCTGCAGAAAGCGCACAGGTGGCGCCTGAAAACCAAGCCCATCAGTCTGTCACATCACCCCCATGCATATCAGGGAAACTGTCAGAGCCTCAAGTTATACAGCAGTCTCTTATGCTGTTTGAAGACTCTGCTGGCACGGTTTCCCAAGGGAATCCACCTAGCCCTTCCCCAGTGGTGGAAGACATAGAATGCATTGATGCACAACCACTGATGTTCCCTGATGATGAGGACATGGGAATACCATCTCATCGCAGTCCGCACATCTCTGATGATGACGAAACACAAGTGCCAACTGCTGCGTCTTTCTGCAGTGTGCAGACCGAACAGGAGGTCAGGGAGGAAGACTGTGTGGAAGACGATGCAGGGGACAATGAGGTCCTAGACCCCACATGGAATGAAGGTCGTGCCACTGACTTTCAGAGGAAGAGGCAGTGGTGAGACCGAGCCAACAGCTAGCAAAAGAGTGAGGAGGGGGCAAAAGCAGAACAGCCGCCTCCAAGAGAGTTCGCCTGCTACTGGCCACCGCCACCAGGGACCAAGCACCCCAAAGGCAGCTTCAAGGAGTTCCCTGGCATGGCACTTCTTTAAACAAGTGCTGACGACAAGACCCGAGTGGTTTGCACGCTGTGCCATCAGAGCCTGAAGCGAGGCATTAAGTTCTGAACCTTAGCACCACCTGCATGACTAGACATCTACATGCAAAGCATGAACTGCAGTGGAGTAAACACCTTAAAAGCAAGGAACTCACTCTGGCTCCCCCTGCTCCCTCTTCTGCTGCTGCCTCGGCCTCTTCCTCCGCCTCGGGAGGAATGTTGGCACCTGCCGCCCACCAAACAGAGGATGTGCCACCGACACCACCACCTGCGTCACCAAGCATCTGCAACATGTCACACGGCAGCGTTCAGCTCTCCATCTCACAAACCTTGGAGAGAGAGCGTAAATTCCCACCTAGCCACCCTCGAGCCCTGGGCCTGAATTCCAGCATTTCTAAACTACTGGCCTTTGAAATGCTGTCATTCAGGCTGGTGGACACAGACAGCTTCAAACAGCTGATGTCCATGGCTGTCCCACAGTATGTTCTTTCCAGCCACCACTACTTCTCCAAGACAGCCGTGCCATCCCTGCACAACCAAGTATTCGATAAAATCAAGTGTGCACTGCGCAACGCCATCTGTGGCAAGGTCCACCTAACCACAGATACGTGGACCAGTAAGCACGGCCAGGGACGCTATATCTCCCTAACTGCACACTGGGTAAATGTAGTGGCGGCTGGGCCCCAGGCGAAGAGTTCCTTGGCGCACGTCCTTCCGCCGCCAAGGATCGCAGGGCATCATTCTTTGCCTCCTTTAGCCTCTTCCTCCTACTCGGCTTCCTCCTCCTCTGCTTCCACCAGCTCATCCAGTCAGCCACACACCTTCACCACCAACTTCAGCACAGCCCGGGGTAAACGTCAGCAGGCCATTCTGAAACTCATATGTTCGAAGGACAGGCCCCACACCGCGCAGGAGTTGTGGCGGGGTATTGAACAACAGACCGACGAGTGGTTTCTGCCGGTGGGCCTCAAACCCAGCCTGGTGGTGTGCGATAATAGGCGAAATCTCGTTGCAGCTCTGGGACTAGCCGTTTGACGCACATCCCTTGCCTGGTGCATCTGCTGAATTTGGTGGTGCAGAAGTTCATTAATAACTACCCCGACATGTCAGAGCTGCTGCATAAAGTGCGGGCCGTCTGTGCGCGCTTCCGGCGTTCACATCCTGCCGCTGCTCGCCTGTCTGCTCTACAGCGGAACTTCGGCCTTCCCACTCACCGCCACATATGCGACGTGCCCACCAGGTGGAACTCCACCTTGCACATGCTGGAGAGACTGTGCGAGCAGCAGCAGGCCATAGTGGAGTTTCAGCTGCAGCATGCACGCGTCAGTCGCACTGCGGAACAGCACCACTTCACCACCAATGATTGTGCCTCCATGCGAGACCTGTGTGCCCTGTTGCGCTGTTTCGAGTACTCCACCAACATGGCCAGTGGCGATGACACCGTTATCAGCGTTACAATACCACTTCTATGTCTCCTTGAGAAAACGCTTAGTGTGATGATGGAAGAGGAGGTGGCCCAGGAGGAGGAGGAGGAGGATGAGGGGTCATTTTTAGCACTTTCAGGCCAGTCTGTTAGAAGTGGCTCAGAGGGAGGTTTTTTGCAACAGCAGAGGCCAGGTACAAATGTGGCCAACCAGGGCCCACTACTGGAGGACGAGGAGGATGAGGAGGAGGTGGAGGAGGATGAGGATAAAGCAGGTTCACAGCGGGGTGGCACCCGAAACAGCTCAGGCCCATCACTGGTGCATGGCTGGGGGGATACGGAGGACGATGACGATACGCCTCCCACAGAGGACAGCTTGTCCTTACCTCTGGGGAGCCTGTCACACATGAGCGACTACATTCTGCAGTGCCTGCGCAACGACAGCAGAGTTGCCCACATTTTAACGTGTGTGGACTACTGGGTTGCCACCCTGCTGGATTCCCGGTACAAAGACAATGTGCCCACCTTACTTACTGCACTGGAGCGTGATAGGAAGATGCGCGAGTACAAGCGCACGCTGGTAGAGGCGCTCCTGAGAGCATTCCCAAATGTCACAGGGGAACAGGTGGAAGCCCAAGGCGAAGGCAGAGGAGGAGCAAGAGGTCGCCAACGCAGCTGTGTCACGGCCAGCTCCTCTGAGGGCAGGGTTAGCATGGCAGAAATGTGGAAAAGTTTTGTCTCCATGCCACAGCTAACTGCACCACCACCTGATACAGAATGTGTTAGCAGGAGGCAGCATTTCACTAACATGGTTGAACAGTACGTCTGCACACCCCTCCATGTACTGACTGATGGTTCGGCCCCATTCAACTTCTGGGTCTGCAAATTGTCCACGTGGCCAGAGTTTGCATTTTATGCCTTGGGGGTGCTGGCCTGCCCGGCGGCCAGAGTTTTGTCGGAACGTGTATTCAGCACGGCAGGGGGCGTCATTACTGACAAACGCAGCCGCCTGTCCACAGCCAACGTGGACAAGCTGACGTTCATAAAAATGAAGTACCTGTGCCTCCCTTGTGCAGAATAGACATTTATAACTGCCTCCCCCTCAACCATGTATTCTTGTACTCCGGGGCACTTCTTTATTGAATCCTCATTTTTTAACTTTACCATGATCTTGCGGTGCAACCCAAAGTTGAATGAACCTCTCCTCTGTCTGGGTGCTGGGGCCAAAATAACTGAAAGTGGCCTTCTCCAGTGGTGGGTGATATGACGCATGATTCCTTGCTGTGGGACCTCTCTCCTCTGTCTGGGTGCTGGGGCTGAAATAACTAAAAGTGGCCTTCTCCAGTGGTGGGTGATATGACGCATGATTCCTTGCTGTGGGACCTCTCTACTCTGTCTGGGTGCTGGGGCCGAAATAACTGAAAGTGGCCTTCTCCAGTGGTGGGTGATATGACGCATGATTCCTTGCTGTGGGACCTCTCTCCTCTGTCTGGGTGCTGGGGCCGAAATAACTGAGTGGCCTTCTCCAGTGGTGGGTGATATGACGCATGATTCCTTGCTGTGGGACCTCTCTCCTCTGTCTGGGTGCTTGAACTGAAATAACTGAAAGTGGCCTTCTCCAGTGGTGGGTGATATGACGCATGATTCCTTGCTGTGGGACCTCTCTCCTCTGTCTGGTTGCTGGGGCCGAAATAACTAATAGTGGCCTTTTCCAGTGGTGGGTGATATGACGCATGATTCTCTGCTATGGGACCTCTCTCCAATTGATATTGGTTAATTTTTATTTATTTTATATTATATTAATTCATTTTCCTATCCACATTTGTTTGCAGGGCATTTACCTACATTTTGCTGCCTTTTGCAGCCCTCTAGCCCTTTCCTGGACTATTTTACAGCCTTTTTAGTGCCCAAAAGTTCGGGTCCCCATTGACTTCAATGGGTTTCGGGTTCGGGATAAAGTTCGGGTCGAGTTCGGATCCCGAACCCGAACATTTTCGGGAAGTTCGGCCGAACTTCTCGAACCCGAATATCCATGTGTTCACTCATCTCTAATTATTATGAATACATTTGAGTGAATCAATTTTTGTGCTGTTTCCCATATCACCGTACAGAAGGGCAGGGTAGATGAAGGTGGAGACCTGGCCAGTGGGCCCATAATGCTTTGCAGTCAGCCTCAGAAAATCCGGAGGGACAATATAGACATGTGTCATAATCACCATGATGTTAACAAGAAAATTATATCATTCTGACCTTGGAGCTTGGATATCACTTGGATATTGATGAAGCAGGTCCTCTCTGTCACACATAAGAGACACAATTATCTTCAGACACACAATCAATACAGCGATTTCAGGGTCTTTTAGGAAAGGATTTAGATATGTAGATTGATTTATTAACTATTAGAGTAAAAGGTTTTAGCTAGGGAGAGGACAAGGTTCATTTAGTGTACTGTGTGTTAGCCACTGTTTGACAATCCTGTGCTTGCATTGCTATTTAAAGCTACAGGACTCTTTTTTTCCCAAATGTGATTATTTTTCTAATAGCTCAATTGAGATAAAAAAAATCATATGTACTGGCTGATGATTTTTTTTAGAATCATAGATGCAATAGACATTGTCCAACTGTGCATTTCTTTTCAAAAAAGCTTTTATAAAGCTTTGATAAAGGTTTTTCCGGTTTCTTTAATTTTGTAGTGTGATGGGCAGTGTATATTTTTGTGTGAGACTGTGTCCAATTGAGCACATATTTCCAAAACTCATGGTAAATGAATATTTTTGCTGCATACTATATGCAGTTAAAAATTGGTGAATATTTTATTTTAAAAATTCTATTCTTCACAGTACCTGCCATGTTGTTCTTCTTCACTGACTGTTACATTGTAGTGGGCGTTGTCCAATTGCATCTTTTGTTTTAAATTAAAAAAAAAATTATTATAAAAATGAATTACAAAAATTTCATTAATCATAGATTAATTTATGTGATGTGATGTTCTGAATTACTAAATGTTACATTGTAGTGAATTCTGTTTAATTGCGCATTTTTATTACAAAGGGTTACTTTGGGGTAGGTGATGCTGCTTCTGCTGGCTCAAAAAGCTGTCAGGAAATCTATTCTGGTGGCAGAAATGTTGTCAGCGTTCCTGGTAGTAGCTGTGTGGGGTATCTTCTTTGTGGGAATATTTCTTCATAGTGCTGGCTAATACCATAGTAAACTCTAAAAAAATTAAACAAAAACCCCATTCATTAATCGTCACAGTCAGACCATAACCGACATGTTCTTTGTCACTCACTATAATATCGTAGTCTCTCTTCAGAGGCTGCACCACCTGGTCACGTGGAAAAATTATGCTACGCAACAATGAGAGCAAGACTGCCCTCCTTCTCCCCGTCATACTTCTTGCAACTTCTAGCATCAGCGACATCCTATACCATAATGTCACTAGCTCCTTTATAGTACCCAGTGTTAAAGATTATAACAGGTATTGGTGGTCCATCGCTACCTATAGAAAGCTAAACTCATACGTATGTAATAAGTGCAAACAGCATCGCAATAAGTAATTATGCCATACCTTGTAGGAAAATTCCTTCTCTAGTAGAGATGAAAGAACGAGTCGAGATTTGTTTTGAGTCCGGTTCAGACCCGAATCGGTTAGGGCTGAACCAAAATTGCTCCAGTTGGCCTGAACATTGGTATATGCCCCCCCTCTAGCCTCCTAGGACTTATACGTTTTAGGAAAACTTGATATCACTTTTTGTTTATTTTACTATGGATTTTTTTCCCCAAGCTCCAGAATACAGCAATAGTAAATGATGTCTGGGTGACACTTACATACATAGCTCTGGGTAAACGCACATTTGACAGTGTTAACATACAGGGTGTTTAAAAACACTGCGCCTGCACATGTCTCATGCTTTTTTATATTCAAAAAGCTTCCACAAATTGTCCCTTATCAGGGGCAGATGATGTTTAAACACAAATTGATGTTCAATTTCAACTTAACACACAGAGGTAGATTGCTGCCACACCATGGGTATTGCTGCAGTAATCACATATGAATGTGCTGTTTAAATGAATGGAACCCCCCAAAAAAAATTAAATTGTGACCGTGTGGAAACTAAAAATATGTAAACGGACGACTGAGGCTTAATGCTGAATTTCAACTTAACACACACCATGGGTATTGCAGTAATATATATATATATTATATATATTTATATTCCATGGCACTCCTGACAATATAGTGAAAAAAAAGTGTCTTGTATTCACACATGTCACAGCATCCTGAGGAGTGCTATGGAATTTATTCTACTGTATTGGTGAGCCTGGGATCATGGGTATTTATGCTGGCATACTTCAGTTATTTGATCAGTTATTTCCATCAGTTATTGTGAACCAAAACCAGTAGTGAAACCTGCTCAGAGATGAGGTATAATGAAAATCTGCACCTGGTTTTGGTTCCTAAAAACTGATGGATCTAACTGACCAAATAACTGACCAAATAATTGATGTGTAGCCTTAACCATTTCAGGATGCCATGTTGTATCCCAAATTAGGAATGATTGGGTACAGTTTATTATAGCGAGCATATCACGCACGTTCCACTGTCGTTTGTGCTTCCTACCTGTGGTAGGAGTGTATTAAATTTATGCACTGCCAGAGCTTCAAATAAATAATCCAAGCCCAAAATTTGCTTCAGGATAGCCTTGTTGCATTGTGATCCAATAATCTGAACTGTCTTAGACACTGGGCTTGGCAGCCAAATAATATCCATATTTGAGACCGCCAAGCCATCCTTCTCCTTACTTCTCTGCGATATTCAAGTTTAATTCTAGCATGACCTTTATCAGATTTCTAAGGAGACAGTTAGGGCTGCATTACACTGGCAGAAGTCCACCAGATGATCGCTAATGAGCGTTCATAGTATTGCTTTTTAGCGATCATCTGGCAATATAATACTGCCACCAATAACGCTCATTCCTCGGGCAATTGTGATCTTTCAGCATGCTTAAAGATCACGATTTGTTGCCAACAGATCTTGCTGTCTAATCACAAAATGCTGCCGGCAAACAACTAGATAGCATGCAGACGAGTGATAGCAATAGTGCTTGCTTCTCCCACACTATGGTGGAGATCACTAGCAAACAGGCAATTGCTTGGAAGGAAATGCTTCCTTCCTGACAATTGCCTGTAGGATTGCTTAATGTAATACAGGCATTAGCCTTGTGGAATAATATCTGGTATTATCCAAACACAGGAGTTGTGGAGACATGCCCAATTTTTAGTTCTTCTGGGAGATAATCTACTTTTTCCTTATATTCAATCTTAAATCCAGGGTCATTTAAATCTATTGCTGTCCTAGGCGTTAAGCTTAAATACTCTCCCTAATTATTATCAAAGCTGCTATACCAAGCACGGCCATCAATAAAAGCACATCAGTGTGCGATACACTTTGAACAATGAAATGGACTTAGCTCTATTTCTAATGTTGATGGTCTATCCTATTTTTTTAAAATAACTAGATAAACACTTTAAGTATTTTAAAAGGATTTCAGATGGAATAGAAAATGTTGTCCATCTTCAGATGATTAAAAATATTCACATACTATATTCTAGAAATGTTTGCCTTTTATTAGAGCCATTTTACCCAAACTGGGATTTCGCTCTTCATAGCAGTGATTCCATAGCAGAAACTTTGGCTGCCGCTATTGAATTTTTACCCTTGATATAACACACAAATAACACATTATGATTTTACATCATACTTAGTAACTTTGTAACATTTTTATATCCAGTTTTATCATATATTCATATATCCAAGTGGATGGAAAAGTACTTTAAGACATTAAATAGTAAAACCCCATGTAGCATTAGGTGCTAATTAGTTTTGGTTCGCTATACACTCTGAGGAATTCGATGTGAGCTTCTGTGCGCCATAGAAAGAGTCCTGTATTTTCTTCCAAAAATAGTATTGGCTCTAGCAGTATACATAAGAATGATTAAAACCAAGAGAAAACTGTAAATGTAAATGTTTCCCATGATATTAAATCCAATCCATTCAGCCGAGCAGTTCAATTATTATGTCATAGCAAGATATTGACCTTAGTTCATCATGAACTGATATTTTTAATACTTGGCTGTTAACGGCAGTTGCCAGCACATTTATAGTCTGCCAGGGAAGTTCTTTTTTTGTTTTTCACTAGGTTTTTTAAATTCAGAATTGGCGGCTGCAGTAACCTACAGTGCACGCACATAGCTTTTATTACACATTGAAATTTCATATTAGCATACAGCTATGACAAGTACAGTACAAAGGTTCCTCCAGATTCTCAGCCCATTGATTTATTCCAAGAGATTAACTGTGATGAAGAAATATGACTGTAAAGCTTGTTCATGATTATCCAGCTGATTGGCAACCGTAATATTATTCTAAATTATGAGTTTAGATTGATATTTCATTTCTTTTTATTCTCATCTGAAAACAAGCCTAAGTGTACAGTATTTAGTTTTTAGACTTTTTGTCTTCCTGTATTTAAACAGTGAGTGTCTTGGAATCACATCTTGGCTTTATAAAAGTTTGGCAAAGCAGAAAAGGAATCCATATTATTTTATAGATGATCGGATAGAAGTCGTTTTAACAAAGAATATTGCAAAACCTTGGAGATTTGGAATGGGATTGTGTGTAGGTGGGGAACACTTGCAATGAAGCCAAAATGCAATCAAGCATAAAGTATAACATTGAATGAAGAGATAATTTGCAGTATTTAAAGCTTTTCTATGAATTAGACAGGTAGCTTGTAGCCATGTTATTATGTATTATAATATTTTTTTTCCAAATGTCTACAACTGTTGTGTAAGGTACTGACTAAGCCTGAGAAGATTACATGAGGAGTTAAGTTGGCTGTTGTTTTAGAAAGTGCCCTTCGATTCTCAGAATGCTAATATGTTGACACAAGGGTAATAAGGAGAATCCAAAGAACAAAATTGACTCAATTTAAATCTGTCCACCCACATGTAATGATACGGACGATGTAACTCTAAGCTTAACTCTAAGCTGGACATTTTCACCTGTTTGTCATTTTATTAAAGATCTAATGCTTTGCTGATATGTAATAGGGCTGTATGCTTCTTGTTAAAAATCATATTTCCAGGGGCTACAAATATGAAATTTGCTAAAGGGCAACTTTTCTATGGCCCATATAATTTTTCCAATGGAGGGAACATCTTGTACGGTGCAGCATAGATGTTGCTGTAAGGGCTTCATGCATGAGTTAGGATCCTAATAGATTCTGGGGGATCAGGAATGAATTTTTCAATGCAAGTAGTATCTTGTTGAAAAAAACAGACATAGTCTACATTCATTAGGAATGGTATATTTTATGCTAAAGTGGAGAGAGTAGTTGGTGAGGTTGTTTTCTGACCCTTTCAAGACCAAGCCATTTTTCACCTTCATGACCAGGCTTAATTTAGCAAATCTGACATGTGTCACTTTATGTGGCGATAACTTTAGAATGCTTTTATTTATCCAAACCATTCTGAGATTGTTTTCTCGTGACATCTCATACTTAAATTTGGGTCAATAACTTTTACCTTTATATTATAAAAAATCCAAAATTTACAGAAAATTTTGGAAAAAATGTAATTTTCTAAATTTGAATTTCTACACATTAAAGGCAGTAAGTGATCCCTCATTAGATAGTTTTTACTTAAGATTCCCTATATGTCTCTTTTATGTTGGCATCATTTTAAAATTCCTTTTTTTTTTTAGGACATTAGAAGGCTTAGAATTTAAGAAGCAATTTCTCAAAATTTCTATAAAATTTTCAAAACCGACTTTTTCAAGGACTAATTCAGTTCTGAAGTCACTTTGAGCTCCTTACATAATAGAAACACCCACAAATGACCCGGTTTAGAAATTACACTCCTTAAATTACTTAAAACTGGTTTTACAAACTATGTTAACCCTTTAGGTGTCCCACAAGAATTAAAGGAAAATGGAGGTGAAATTTTCAGTTTTTGTGCAGATTTTTAATATTAATCCAATTTGTTCTATAACACAGCAAGGGATAACAGCAAAATGAAACTTAATATTTATTACGCTGATTCTACAGTTTACAGAAACACCCCATTTATGTTCATAAACAGCTGTATGGGCGCACGGCAGGGTTCAGAAGGAAAGGAGCAACATATGGTTTTCGGAGAGCAGATTTGCTGGAATAGCTTTTGAGTGTCGTGTCATATTTGAAGGCACACTAGAGGTTTACTGACCACTGTGACGTCACAGGTGTTTTATAATATTTAGAAACACGTGGCTGTGAAAATGAAAAATTGTTACCCATTATCTCCTGAATATGGCAAAACTCCATACGTGGTTGTAAACTGCTATATGAGCAAATGGCTCAAAAGGAAAGGAGCGTCATCTGCATTTTCTCACATGGAATTTGCTGAAATAGATTTTAAGGACCATAGCTTTTTAATTTTTTTTTTGATTGAGCTGTGTGGGTCAAATTTTTTGCAGGATGGGCTGTAGTTTTTATTGGTACCATTTTTTGGGTACATGTGACTTTTCTATCACTTTTTATTTAATTTTTTGTGAGGTGAAGTAGGCTAATATTGCAATTCTGCCAGTGTTTTTTTATTTTTATTTTTTATGAGGTTCTCCATGTGGTATATTTGATAATTCTATTCTATGGTTGGATACCAAATTTATATTGTTTTATTTATGTTCTACCACTTTTATATCATAAAATCAATTTTTATAAAAAAATATTTTTTTTGCATCACCAAATCAAAGACCCATAACTTTTTGATTCTTCCATCAATGTAGCTGTGTAAGAGCTTGGTTTTTTGCAAGACGGATGGTAATTTTTACTGGTACATTTCTGGGGTCTATATGACTTTTTCAGCACAATTTTTTAGGAGGTAAAGCAGGCGAAAACTGCATTTCTGTCTGTGTTTTTATTTTATTTTTTTATGGGGTTCTCCGTGTGGTATATTTGATAAGATAATTTTATTCTGTGGGTTGATACGGTTATAGCAACACCAAATTCGTATTTTTTTTTCATGTTCTAGGACTTTTATATCATAAAATCACTTTTGAAATCACTTTTTATTAAACATTTATTTCTTTTGCATCACCAAAATCTAACACCCATCATTTTTTACTTTTTCCATCAACATAGTTATATGAGGGCTATTTTTTGCAGCATGGCCTGTAGTTTTTATTGATATAATTTTTGGTATGCATTTGACTTTTTGATCACATTTTATTCATTTTTTTGGGGAGGTAAGGCAAAAAACAAATAAACTGCAATTCTGCCATAGTTTTTTTTATTTTTACAGCATTTACCATGCAGGATTAGTACCATAATCATTTTATAGATCAGGTCATTACGGACGCAGCGATACAATCATAAGTAGTTTATTTTATTTTTTAAAATTTTTAATCTCTTAGAAATGAGTGTATATGTGAAAAGGCTATTTATGTTCTTTTTCATTTACATTTTTATTTATTTATTTGTTTACATACATTTTTTCCTTTTTTTATTTTCACACTATTTTTTTTATTAAGTCCCACTTGGATCTTGAAAATCCAGTGGGGCTGATGGCTGTACTGTACTTTGCAATGCTCTTGCATTGCAAAGTATAGTACTATCAGGTTTCCTGGTAGATTGCAACACAGAAGGCCTTTGCAGGTGCCCAGTTGCCATGGCAACCATCGCAGTGTGGCAGCCCGATGGTTGACAGAGGGAGCCCCCTCCCTCTGTTAACCCCATGGATGCCACTGCTGCGGCATCTAAGGGGTTATAGCAGAGTGTCAGATGAATTGCATAGTCCTTGTTTGCCATTAAAATTAACTTAATCCCCAAAAAAACTTTCCACTGCATTACATTGCTGTCATTAATGGACCTGCTGAGATCATTTCAGTAATCGTCTTGTTAACTCAGGTGAGAATGTTGACGGCCAGGATCGTCTCCTAAAGAGGATTCAGCTGCAGGATCGGAGTGCCACCAGTGCAGAGCTTGCTCAGGAATAGCAGCAGGCAGGTGTGAGCGCATCTGCACGCACAGTGAGGCGAAGACTTTTGGAAGATGGCCTGGTGTCAAGAAGGGCAGCAAAGAAGCCGCTTCTCTCCAAAAAAAACATCATGGACAGATTGATCTTCTGCAGAAAGTATGGTGAACGGACTGCTGAGGACTGTGGCAAATGTCATATTCTCCGATGAAGCCTCTTTCTGATTGTTTGGGGCATCTGAAAAAAGGCTTGTCCGGAGAAGAAAAGGTGAGCGCTACCATCACTCCTGTGTCATGCCAACAGTAAAGCATCCTGAGACCATTCATGTGTGGGGTTGCTTCTCATCCAAGGGAGTGGGCTCACTCACAATTTTGCCCAAAAACACAGCCATAAATAAAGAATGGTACAAAAACACCCTCCAACAGCAACTTCTTCCAACAATCCAACAGTTTGGTGAAGAACAATGCATTTTCCAGCACGATGGAGCACCGTGCCATAAGGCAAAAGTGATAACTAAGTGGCTCGGGGACTAAAACGTTGACATTTTGAGTCCATGGCCTGGTAACTCCCCAGATCTTAATCCCATTGAGAACTTGTGGTCAATCCTCAAGAGACGGGTGGACAAACAAAAACCCACTAATTCTGACAAACTCTAAGAAGTGATTATGAAAGAATGGGTTGCTAAAAGAAGGTCCAACACTGCAAATACTGACTCTTTGCATAAATGTCATGTAATTGTCGATAAAAGCCTTTGAAACGTATGAAGTGCATCTAATTATATTTCACTACATCACAGAAACAACTGAAACAAAGATCTAAAAGCAGTTTAGCAGCAAACTTTGTGAAAACTAATATTTGTGTCATTCTCAAAACTTTTGGCCACGACTGTATATAATGGAATTTTAAATCATAGAAAATGTGGTCTGGACAAGAACGTAGTCTTCTTAAAGGGATGGTGTTTCAGAGAAGTTTCCTAGTATTTTATTGTCTGTCACCAGGAAATACACTGTTAAACCAGGAATAATGCCTTGTAGGGATAGCTCAGCTGAATTTGATGATACCTTTCACTTAGTGATCTATTGCTTCATTCTGGAGAAAAAGTACTTTTAATCTATATTCAATTAAGCAGTTAAGTGCACTGAGGGCAGGGCCAAGCCACTCTTACTCCTTTTGCTTACGTTGAGAGCCACTCCCTCTCCTTCTTGATTGACAGGGCTAGGTACTTGCATACTCATCTCGCCTGACCCTTTCAATCAAAATGGAGAGAGAAGATCTAGCAGAGGAAGCAGGAAGAGCAAGGGTGTATAGGTGCTTAGGCCCGCCCTTGGTGCACTTTACAGCTAAGTTGAACATGGTTAAGAGTACTTTTTGTCCAGAAATAAGCAGATTGAATGGTATCATTATATTCATGTGAATCTCCTACTGAAAGACTCCCTTTAACTGTACTTAACGAATTAAGTTTTTCTATAGCTGGAGGACAAAGTGTTAGTTGTCCCAATTAATTTATCAACCAACAATTCAAAAATGAACGATCAATATATTTAGATGTAAAACATTTGTAGAAAGCAGCTACTGCCTTAGTAAGTGTATGTTATTTCCCTGGCAACAGTTTGTGTGCAATGATACGCCTATTAGAATTTCATTGCAGTGGAAATATGACGTCTTTCCTTCTTTGTGCTTTACCTTTCTTTGTTTGAATGGAAAATGTCTTAATAGTTATTGGTAAAGGTATAGTGCTCTGTAAATATTGTAAATATGACGGAAGATGATGTGAAATTCATGAATGAATCATCAAGGCTGTAACATTGCTTAAAACATGCAAACTTTATCACTAATCTGAAATTATTTCTATATTTTACGCTAAAGGTTATGTACACTTTTGCAAACATTTTTAAATGCTGCACTGCATCTGGTTGAAATCATCTACTGTTTTGAGCATACAACTCCTATGCAGAACTATGTGTCTTCACAGTCACAGACTACAAACAGACTCTGAGTAGTCTGATCCTTTACAGTAGTATAGCTACTTCTAGCAGGCTTTATTCACATGTCCTTTGGTAAATCTGGTAGTCTATTTTGGTAGAAAAACAGACTACTGAAGTTACCGTATCTAGCATAACCAGATCCCCATTCACTAATGGGATCTGGCAGGGATCCTTCGGGTTTCCGGCATAAATGCTGGCTTCCTGCAGGGGTATCTTTGCCCAGCAAATCCAGATATGGTTACTCCAGCAGTCTGCCAGGACACGGATATGTAAATGTGGCCTAAACTACTGAACGTACAGTATATTAGCATGAAGTATGGTGCAGATGTTAAAGAATATTGCTGTAAAATCAGACTACACAAGACCATTTTATTCTGTTACCATAAAAGCGCATAGGCTTGCACAGGAGCAGATGACATAATATTAGGGGATGTTGTACATCTAAAGTACTAGATAACACAGTATAGCAATAAAACACAGAAAAGCAACACAGACAATGCTCTTTATGTAGCTCCTCTGTCACTCTTTGGTCTGTGGGGGAGGGGCAGTATTCTGCGCATTCCTGGAGACTGTGCTAGGTTGGTTTTGCAACTTGTGGTAGCTGCATGCAGCGTAAGCCACAGCCACAAGCTGTGAGTTAGGTTTTCAAATAGTGTGTTAATTGTCAACACGATTCTGTCAACAGGAAAGATAAGGCTGGCACCACACTAACTGGAATACATCATGCTTCACACCCAAAAGCCAACTGTACATAATCAAGAAAAAAGAGGGTGTGTAAAAGACAACCAGAATAAACACTAAACAGATATTAATGAATAAAACTAAAGAATGTTGCATCATACACACTAGAAATACAGAGCTAAAACACTAAAAAGAAAAAAAGTGCACCAAAAGACTACAATAAAGACCTCACCCTATACTCTTGCTACAATACCAAATATAGTGATGCAGATAAAGACACCATATTCAAAGCTTTTTTCGGCAAATAGTGCTAAACAAGAAAAAATATGACATCAAATAAGTGGCATGATAACCAGATACAGTAATGAGAAATACAAAGTACACCCTCTTTGAATTCTATGGTTTGACGTATCAGAACATATTGAAAAACATTCTGTTCTTAAAATTAGGCAAATGCAACCTCAGTTGAAAAACAGCACATGACAAGTTACACCATCTCATTATTTAACTAACACTAGGCCGAAATGCAGAATGTGTGTATGAAATTAAGTACATCCCTATTGTTTTCACAGTGGTGCATTGTCTGTCCACCCCCAGCCCCATTGGACTCACAACCTCTTTAAGAGAGTGCTGCTAATCATATGCCCTTGATTAACTGAACAAGTTTGACCACCTCTATAAAAACAGATATTTTGGCAGTTTTCTGGTCTGGAGAATTCAGGCCTCTGTTAACACAATGCTAAGCATAAAATACATCAGCAATGATCTTAGAGAAGAACTTGTTGCTGCTGATCAATCTGGGAAAGATTATAACGCCATTTCCAAACTATTTGAAGTTAATTATTCTTCAGAGAGAAAGCCTTTTCATTGTTAATCAAACTACAAGACTTCTGGAACAAGGTTCTTTGGACAAACGAGACCAAAATGGAGATGTTTGACCACAATGCAATGTACACAAGTTAATGTACAACATAATGGCTAAAAAAGGCTGAAAAAGAAAAGAATGGAGGTGTTACCATGGCCTCCTCAAAGTCCAGGCCTCACTCCAATTGAAATGCTGTGGAAGGACCTTAACACCTTAAGGACCTTTCCATTTTATACCAGAAGGACCAGGCTGTTTTTTGGAAACTTGACATGTGTCTCTTTATGTGGTAATAACTTCAAAATGCTTTTACTTATCCAAGCGATTGTTTTCTCGCGACACATTGTACTTCATGATGAAAATTTTTAGTCAATATATTTCACATTTATTTATAAAAAATCCAAAACGTATATATAATTTGGAAAAATTGGCATTTTCCAAAATTTTTATTTATCTGCTTTTAAAGGGAACCTGTCATCAACTTTATGCTGACCTCATCCATCTACTGATTATTGTCAGTTCTGTCCTAGAGAGAAAGAGAGAAAACTAGATAGAAGACTGTCAATCATCAGCAGGTGGGCAGGGTCATGAATAACTCTTGAAGGACTCTTCTCAGGTGACCGTGACTCTTTTCCAGGCCCAGTCTGCAATGATTGTGATGTCGGTTCTTGGCAACCACTTATTTTTAACTTATAAATGACAGGCGCCTGAAATCAACTCACCTGTCTCTATTCTGCCGTTAGTATGGGCAGCATAAAGTTGATGACAGATTCCATTTAAGAAAGATAGTGATACATCATAAAATAGTTATTACTTTACATTTCCCATATGTCCACTTTCATGTTTGCATCATTTTGTAAATGTAGTTTTATTTTTTAGGATCCTAAAAGGATTAGAATTTTAGAAGCAAATTTTTAAATTTTTAAGAAAATTTCCAAAACCCACTTTTTTAAGGACCACTTCAATTCTAAAGTCAGTTTGTGGGGCTTACATAGTGGAAACCACCCATAAATTACCCCATTGTAGAAACTATACCCCTCAAGCTATTCAAAACTGATTTTATAAACTTTGTTAACCCGTTAGGTGTTCCACAAGAATTAAAGGAAAAAGAATATGAAATTTTAAAATTTCACTTTTTTGGCAGATTTTCCATTTTTATTAATTTTTGTCCTGTAACATATCAAGGATAAACAGCCAAATAAAACTAAATATTTATTACTCCAATTTTGCAGTTTACAGAAACACACCACATGTGGTCATAAACTGCTGTACGGGCACACGGCAGGGTGCAGAAGGAATGGAACGTCATATGGATTTTGAAGTTGAAGGGAAGATTTCACTGGGATAATTTTAAGTTGCCATATGATATTTAAAGATCCCTTGATCCACCCCTAGAGTAAAAACTCCAAAAAAGTTACCCCATTTTGGAAATTATAGGATAAGGTACTTTTTTGTGGTATATATGACTTTTGATTGCTCTATATTACGCTTTTTGTGAGGCAAGGTAACCAGAAAATCGCTGTTCTGGCACAGTTTTTATTTTTTGTTTTCTACAGTGTTCACCTGACAGGTTAGATCATGTGATAGTTTTATAGAGCAGGTTGCTATAGACACAACAATACCAAATATGTCTACTTTTATTTTTCTTTTGTTTCAGTTTTATATAATAAAGCATTTTTGAAATAAATCATGTTTTTTGTCTCCTTTTTCTGAAAGCCATATTATTTTTATTTTTTGGGGCGATTATCTTATGTAGGGGCTCAGTTTTTGCGGAATGAGATTACGGTTTGATTGGTATTATTTTTGCTTACAAATGACTTTTTGATCACTTGTAGTGTTGAGCGAACTTGTGTTTTAAGTTCTGCGTCCAAAGTTCGGGTTCAGGTTATCAAAGAATCCCATTACCATGGACCATAATGGAATTTGGAATCCATAACGGGATTCTTCGATAACCTGAACCCGAACTTTGGATCCAGAACTTAAATAACAAGTTCGCTCAATACTAATCACTTGGTATTACACTTTTTGTGATGAAAGGTGGCAAAAAAATAGCTTTTTTTAGCACAGTTTTTATGATTTTTTCAATGGTGTTTATCAGACAGGTTAGGCCATGTGATATTGTTATAGAGCAGGTTGTTACGGACGCAGTGATACATAATAGGTCTGTTTTTTTTAAATATATTTTGGTTTTAAATAATAAAAGCATTTTTTAAACATTTTCTGAAAGCCATATTTTTTTTATTTTCTTGACAAAGGCCTCATGGAGTAGGCTGAAACGTTGCCTTGGAATAAATTGGGTCATCACCATTTAACTCAGGAGTGCTGCCTCTTCTCTGGGATCTATGTATATATATATATATATATATATATATATATATATATGTATATATATAGATAGATAGGGAATTGGGGGCAAATGAAGAGAAAGGAGGAGGACCCCCTCTCCCCACTCCATTCTAGTCTTAGTAGAGAGCTCATGTACCATGCTGTTAGTGGTTGAAGGCCCTATGATGATGCTCTGTGCAGCTCTTTTACTAGATGTACAGGATCTGTGATGATGAGGATGATGTCATCATAGGTTCTAGCAGATGCTTCTATCTAACCAGGGAACTATATGAAAAGAAGGGATTTCCGGCTCACCCACAGTCCTCCTTCGCCATGCATGGATCCTGGACCAGAAATCAATCAAAACAGTAGAACACAAACTGCAGGAGGCTCAGGATAAAATCCAATTTCTTTATTTCTTCATTGTAAAATCCATACACTGACCAGACAGGCAAGGTCTATGCGTTTTGACTGTACATCTTAATCATGATTGGCATACCTGCAATAAAGGCAGACCACACAAAGAGGTACGCGTAGACCATGCTCTGTGCAGTTTCCTTACTAGATGTACAGGAACGGTAATGCTGAAGATTATGTCATCACAGGTCCTAGAAGATGCTCCTATCTAACCTAGGAACTAGACCATTCTTTGTGTAGTTCCTTTACTACATGTTCAGGACCTGTGATGACATCATCAATGGTAGGGATACTATACTGGAGCTGGAGGTAAGAGGTAACAGAGTCTAATTAGGGGACAGGTCTAATCTCCACTGCGGGCTCCTTTTCCCCAGAGGCCTCATAGCAGCTGTGTGGTCTGCCTTTATTGGAGGTATGCGACTGATACACAGTAAGCAGGATACCAAGACACTGATTGGCGATATGCAGATACAAAATTTCTCAATACTAATAATGCTCTGAGAAGGAAAATTGTCCATAAATTCAGCCAGTTATACCCCAAAAAACAGAGCGCTCATTAAGATGATTGATTAATTTAATTAATGTTTTGCCGGCAACAATGTACTAGATTTCAAAACTCTGCCCTCACACTAATGGGTGTGGTTTCAGCTGCTGCAAACCCAGTCTTAGGGCTCATGAAGATGAATGTATTTTTTTGTCCACATCCGATCCACATTTTTTGTGGGCCGGATACAGACCCATTAACTTCAATGAATGTCCGCATTCCGTTTTGCCGCCCCACAAAATATTGGAATACAGGTATGTCCTATTCTTGTCCATTTTACGGACAAGGATAGGAAAGTTCTATAGAGGGAAGGACATTCCGTTCCACACAATGTGGAACACACATGACCTGTATTCCTGTTTTGTGGATGCGCAATTTGTGGACCGCAAAACTGGTTACGGCCATGTGCATGAGCCCTTAGTCTGTGGACACTTTTATGACCATTAACTCAGTCATTAGAATAGTAAAAATGTATACACATTCTCCTGCATTGTCTATAATGTGTGCCTCCAATGTAGCTGCCTCCACAATTTTTTTTTTAAGATAAAAAATAAATAGTTTTGTTTAAAAAGTAATAAAGACGATGGGAAAGTTTTATTAATGTGACAGATTCTTTACCTTTCTGATTTGTGTTGCACCCAATTTGTGGTTCATTTTGTACTCACTGAATTCATAAAAGGATTGCATTCTGAGAATATGGGTCTAGCTTTGTTGCATCATAATGTGTGCAAGCATTATTAATAGTGTACATAATCCTAGATTATACCACTCAAGGATTGTTGGAGAGAAGTAAAAAAGTCTAACATACACCAAGAGGTACCTAGTCAAACCATTAAAGTCACTATTAATAAATCTGCACCGATTTAGCTAATAAATATTTAATATTTATTAATATTTAATAAAAGACACTAAAATATAAAGACAAGATATTAACTTTAATCAGCTGTTATTTAATTTATTTTATTTTAGATGCATTTAAGCAGATTAAAGAAAAGTGCATCTGAACTCTTTCTGTAAGGAAATCCCAGTAACATCCCAGTAAATGGGTTGTCCAGGGGATGTCCTAGGTCATCAACATCTGATCGTGGGGGTCGGATGTTGGGGGATGCCATTCTGCCGCTGCAGCTCAAGGAGGGTGTGCTTTGCGGTGTATGAGTGGCTAAAGTGCATGCAAAGTTTCCTGGCCATTTTTAGGATGTCTTGCAGATGGGTGGAAGGCTTCAGGAACCGCTTGACAACCAGATGAACACATGTGCCATTAAGTGCGCATGGCTCAGCCGTCCTTGACGCAGCGCCGACTCCATGTTCTTCCCGTTGTTGGTCACCATGCTTCTGATTTTGAGTTGTGGCGGAGAAAGCCAGGATTTGATTTCTTGATGAAGGACATGGAGCAGTTCCTCCCCTGTGTCACTCCGTTTGCCCAGGCAAACGGGGTGCAGAATAGCATGACACCGCCATGACCTGCACAAGTTGTATGCAGGAGGTGCACTGTTAATCGTCCCTGCAATGGAGGCTGAGGACACGGTGGAGGATGAGGAGACAGAGGTGGACATTTTCGCAGGAACAACAGCGTGACAACGTGGAGGCGGATACGGCGTGACAGGGCCAAGTTGCTGGTGTGGCTGTGCACATTCACCCAGTGGGCCATAAAGGACATGTATTGTCCCTGACCGTAGATACAGCTCCACACGTCGGCACTTTGGCAGACACCGACAGGCTCAAGGACTGGCCCACCTTCTGTTTTACATGTGTGTGCAGGGCTGGTACTGCCTTTTTGGCAAAGAAATGATGGCTTGGGACTCTCCACCTGGGCTCGGCACAAGCCATCAGTTCTCTGAAAGGTGCAGACTCCACCACTTGGAAAGGGAGGGACTGCAGCACCAGCAACTTGGACAGGAGCACGTTCAGCTTTTGCGCTGTTGGATGAGTGCACGCATACTGTTGTCTCTTGGCAATCACTTCAGTGATCGATTGCTGACGGAATGACTGATGAGGAGTAGAAGAAGCAGGAGCATCAGGACAAGCAGATGATGGGAAGGACAGACAGATCCCTTCGGCTGAGGTGGTGGAGCCTTGAGTGCCTGAAACCGGGTGCGTGCCACTGGGTGATGCAGCGGTTGCTGCTGCAGGCTGGACCACCACATCAGAGCCACGGTTGTCCCAGGCCACTTTATGGTGACGCTGCATATGTTGACGCAGGGTGGTGGTGCCAACATTGGCACCCTGGCCATGCTGCACCTTCTGCCCACATATTCTACATATGGCCATGAATACTGCGATCGTAGTAAAATTAATTTTTATTAAATTACATTAAAAAACATTTATAAAATACATGTATATGTTTATGTATTCAAAACAATACATCCATTGTGGTACACAAACAGGGGGTGCACTGGGGAAACAAAGTTAAATGGAGCAGTAGAGTGGTGCGCATGCCTAAAACAGGCAGCACCGCCAGTGACGGCAGGTGGTGTCCGATCAGACCGGCGCACACACACAATCACTACCGTGAGTAAACCGTATCTGCTGTTGGAGCATGTGCACATATGGAGACGTTGGACCGGCCGTAATAAAGTCAAATGTCACAGAGTAATAAAGAATAATGGTCGGTACACGTCTCAAAACCTATGTGAATCAAAAAAGTATGTGGCCAGCAATTGCTGGACCCAACAAAACAATAGCTCTCCCAAGCATATAGGCCCTCCTACCCCAGCGTCACCTTAACTACCCAACGTGTTTCGCCATCCCCTGACGAAGCCAATCGCGGCGAAACGCTGGGGTAGGAGGGCCTATATGCTTGGGAGAGCTATTGTTTTGTTGGGTCCAGCAATTGCTTTTTTGATTCACATAGGTTTTGAGACGTGTACCGACCATTATTCTTTATTACTCTGTGACATTAGACTTTATTACGGCCGGTCCAATATCTCCATATGTGCACATGCTCCAACAGCAGATACGGTTTACTCACGGTAGTGATTGTGTGTGTGCGCCTGTCTGATCGGACACCACCTGCCGTCACTGGCGGTGCTGCCTGTTTTAGGCATGCGCACCACTCTACTGCTTCATTTAACTTTTGTGTAGCGATTTGTGCCCTCCTGTTCTTTGTTTCCCCAGTGCACCCCCTGTTTGTGTACCACATTGGATGTATTGTTTTGAATACATAAACATATACATGTATTTTATAAATGTTTTTTAATGTAATTTAATAAAAATTTATTTTACTACGATCGCAGTATCGTGTTAAATTTGTTTGGGTTATACACATATTTCTTTGTAGGTTTGGTAACTCTTATGTGTGATCCTGATAGGTCAAAACTATTATATATTTTGACATACTGTTAGATCAAATAATCAAATGATAGATTAAATATTTTTTCCTTTGCCAGTAATACACAGCAAACAGGGCTTTTGAATATATCATGGCACCGCAGAACGGCAATTAGGCCCTATTTTTTTTCCACTTTTCCACAACACAAAAGGCTTTTCAACAGATAAGTGCAACGCTGAACGACAAATATGTTTTTATTTTGCCACTAAAACACGGCAAACTGGGCTTTTGAATATATCACTGCACTGCAGAGCTGCAATTAGTCCCTAATTTTTTCCACAACACAAAGGGCTTTTCAAAAGATAAGTGCAACAATAAACTGAGAATATATTTTAATTTTGCCACTAATACATGGCAAACTGGGCTTTTGAATATATCACTGCACCGCAGAACGGCAATTAGGCCCTAATTTTTTTTCCACTTTTCCACAACACAAAAGGCTTTTCAACAGATAAGTGCAACGCAGAACGGCAAATATATTTTTATTTCGCCACTAATACATGGAAAACTGAGCTTTACAACATATAACTGCATCGCACAAGGGCAAATAAGATGTACTGTAGAAATATTTCCTTGTAATAAACGCTTTTAATGGCTGTATCAAACAGCACTTACACCCCAATAACAAGATCAGTTTGCTAGAATGACAGAGCTGTATAATGGCAATTTGGATCCCCAGTCAGTGCACCAAGGTGTAATAGGATTGTTCCTATTACCCAGTTTGTAACCCCCTCCCCCCCACCCATCCCTGTTCTACAGAGATGATGTGGAATGATTCCTCCCTATCCTTTCCCTGCACTTATAAATCGTTTTTTTCACCACAATGCAGTCTTTCCTATCACTGTGCCTAGCGCACGCAGACACGTCTCTCCCTCACACGTGCAGCAGCCATTTTAGGAAAAAATGTGATTCGTTACCGCGAATTGAATTTTTCCTGAAATTTTGGTCGAATTCCACTTCGTCAACTTTGATCGCTCATCTTTACATGTGATTTCACATGCCTAGGAATGGGCACTGGCACTCATGATGTGCTGCGGACTCTTCCAACAGTTGATCAACAGGGGTGCCGGGTCTCGGACCACCACTGACGAGATAGTGATGACCTATCCTGAGAATAGACCAATAATATGAAAATCTCGAAAAACCCCTTTAATGATTTTACCAAATTCCCTTACTAGTGCTCAAATACATACATGACTAGGGTTTTGATGTGCAGGGAACTGATTATTTCAGTTCCCTATCACAGTACAGGATCATGCTGTCACAGTGACAGGGAATTGAAATTATATTGATGATGCAGGTTTATTTACGTGAGGCAAAAAAATAATAAAAAATTTGAAGACTGGAAAAATTTTGTGTGAAAGAGAATATTCCATTCTTTTTTTTATTTTTATAAAAAACTTACTGATAATCATAAATTCACCTAAAGTATATATTGTGCCATGTAAATTCACATTTTTCTATGCCCCCAACAACTCCATACAGATTTCCTTTTCTATCCTGAGCTGAACCTATAATACTGTTCATCCTAATCTCCCTTGTTCATGAAGATAATGCCAGAACTATATAAGCAATGCATTTCATGTAGTAAACAAAAATGTCGCTTAGCAAAATATAGCAAAACAATCACTATAACATACATATTATGTTTCATAGATTGTACATTATTTTTGTATTTATAATGTCCAGTTTACTATATTTTTATTCAAATGCACAGTTAGCAGGATTTTCAAATGATGATGAATTTTCAAAGTACTTATAAGTACACAGACACCAGTCCCTGGTGTCCATGTGTCTCTCCTAAATGAACTCAGAATACAAATTATGTATTCCTAATGTAAATAATCCACCTACAGAGTGTCTAAATATGAGCTGGAAGAGAAAAATCTAATTGGGACAATATGTCATTCCACACTCATTCTTGCCAGGACTAAGTTTACTTGGGAGGACATAGTTCCTCCTACTTCATGGCCCTTGTAGATTTGTTCCAGAAGAATGAATCTATTGTTTTACTAATTAAGTGTACATGTTTTACATATTTTATGCTTTTGGAATATTGTTTTACAATGTTCACACAACATGTTTCTGTTATCACTAAATACCTTACATCTGTACTTAAGACAAAAACAGGAGCAAATCAAGTATGTTAAGGATGGGTACATGTAAAAAATGCTCTTCTATTTGGCTGAACTTAAGTGTAGACCTTAATACTCTGAGGGAAATACATAAAGCATGACTTGTCTGTGTGAGAGAACAAGACAGTGAAGAAATCAGTTTCATTTCATCAACAACAAGGCCTTCCATCTGTTTGTAATTTTCAATGATTATTGACACATCTGGATATCTGACTCTTTGAGCTGCAAATTGCTGTTGAAGCATTATTTTCCAAATCATTTTCGACCACCCACAAAATTGTACATCAAGAACTGTGAGAATTTGTGATAGTGTGCTCCAAGCACCACTACAATTTGGCTTACAGTGAATGCATTTGCTTTAATGTTAGGGTTGCTTTCTGTTATGTTTTTGACACCTGCTGGAAAAATAAAACACTAGGAAAAACTTTAGGACTGAATTGTTATTGTTGTTTTTGTACAATGGTAGGAAAATGCAAGTTCTGAAATGTGAAATGGGTCAATTGTAAAAAGGTATACAGTTATGCAATAAGTCAAAATACATAGCTAGCTTCACTATATGTTCTGGGTGTGCAAATTAAAGTCATAAACCATGAGCTAACCAAATGTTACAACTGCCACATACTCATGTCATTGGCATTAAATTATTGCTGTACTTGAGGACCCTATTCACATGGTAGAATTTACACATATAGGGATATCCTGCACTTAATTCCGTCAGAAACAAGACACATGCAGCGCTCACCAATCACTCATTGGACACATGTGGCACACAAGACACTTATACATGGCTCACATGCCACTGATGTATATGTCACATGCTGCACATACACCATTGATACATAGAACATATATAGCACACATAGGAAACACGCAATGCACACACCAAGACATTTAAAGAGGTTAAAGGGGTTGTCTCACTTCAGAAACTGGCATTTATCATGTAGAGAAAGTTGCAAGGTAGTTAATAATGTATTGTGATTGTCCATATTGCCTCCTTTCCATCACATTATACACAGCACATATCCATGGTTGCACAATATAGGTAAAGGTGTTGGCCGATGAGCACTTCCAACCTTTCCCTATAGTGTGTAAGCACGGCCACCACTGCTGGATTACACAGTGGTAATAACCATGGATACATGCTGTGTATAATGTGATGGAAAGGAGGCAGTATGGACAATCACAATACATTAGTAAGTTCCTTGTATTACCTACATGATAAATGCCATTTACTGAAGTGAGACAAACCCTTTAACCCCTTTAAGCACAGGGGGGCATCTGTGGGGGCACAGGGGCTATCTGGAGCTGTGGCACTAATGGGGGTGCACCTATAGCAGAGGCATTGGGGGGACCTAGGGCAGAGTCCCCCCAATGCCACTCTGAACTCTGCAGAGAGCAGCACACATATATAGATCTGTGTCTGCTATAAACAAATCCAGTATTCCCCCCTTACAATCTCCTACAGCTCACTACTGTCACATACCTGATAAATCAGCCCAGCACCACAGAGGAGTCCTTCTCTCCAGCAACCACAATTTTCTGACAGCAGGGAGGGCAGAAGGATGGCCAGACATGTTCTCTTCTCCTTCACTGCCAGCAGCCGGGGAAGTTTAGAAGATACTCTGGGTCCTCCTGTACAATTTACTGTGTGATACTGCCACCTAGTGGCTACAATAATTATCTCTCTCCTGAGAAACAAGAGAAATAATTATTCCTCCATCTTATCTCCGGGTGTAGGAGACTGGGGGCCTACCGAGAAATCCCCCGCCTCCCTGGTACGCCAGTCCGAGTCTGTTCACTTCTGATCATTCCCTGGTTGTACATGCAGCGATTACCACCCCTATGATTGTTGTCCCCATACAGATGTTTGTTGGCTGCAGATTCCTGTTTACATAGGGCGATGTGCTGATGACAAACAATGGCTTTATTTACCGCATAAACAGTGCATCATCCAACAAACAAGTGATTTGCTTGTTTGTCAGGTGATCAGCCCCACATTTTTCATAGGGCAGGTATCATGAACGAGCTGCCATACACAACACTCCTTACCCGTAACTGGTCCAATAATCTACCCATGTAAGTGGCCCTTTAGAATTTTAATGATACCTGGTTAATTATTGAGGTCAATTGGAGCTGTATAAATCTCTCTTCAGTAAAATCTCCCTAGTGGTGGCTGCAAGAAGCCCAAAAATTATCATACAACTGTATGGCTGTGGAAGGGATTTGGAGCTGTTTAACATAAAAATAGAGGTCTAACCAACAATTTCAGATGATTTCACAACTGGTTGATCATCAGACCTCAGATCAGACATAAAATAAACTTACCTCTCCTGCTCCAGATGGTGCCACCACTTGTGAGATCCAATGAGCTATTCCTGTACTCCCTGCTACCTGGTCTTCTGCCAGCACCGTTCTGCACTGTAACCTGACTTTGCACAGTATCAGGTCATAGTGTGCACTATATTCTGACACTATATGCAGTCAGGATACAGTAAAGCAGGTGCCAGGCAGAAGACCAGGGAGCTTTGAGTATAGCCAGCACTAGGAGCGCTACACTAACCTCCTCCTGGGTCCTACTATGTACTAATGAGTGGTTCCATAATAGAAGCGCTCATTAGTATTTGCTTCATAAGACACATTGCCATTTTTTCCCACTTTTATGGAGCGAAAAATACAGTAAAAGTCATTGGAGAACTCACTCCGATGGCCAACATTTTCTGACATGACTGAGTTTAGCAACAGTGTAATTGATAGCTTTTTTTTTTAAAGCTTTTTCTGTGCAATGTACAGATGCTATCCAATTGTAGGGTGGTCCCTAGCATCAACAGTGAGTGACAACCTACAAATAAGCTTATTAATCGAAAAAGACTTTATCTGATTTTTAACGTTAAACACATCAAGAAGAAAACTGTTTTCTTAAAAGGAGTGGTCAAAGCTGTCAAAATTGGAACAGGCATTGAGGATGACATTTATTGCTGCAGACAAAGGTGAGTACATAAATCTATGAATTCTTAACACACCCAAAAATCAATTTGTCCACAGTAATACCATGAAGATATCTTCTCAGACCTTTTGTCAGATCTCACCAACAATGAATTTCCTTCTAGACTAGTATGACATAAATGCCAATGGCTTATGAGTCAGAAGGCTTCAGGCAGTGCTTAATACACCTGTGCTCCTGGCAGATCAAAAACATGATGAGACTTGGAGACTGTCTTGAGGCCCACTCTCACTAATCACTGCTTTATATGTTCGTGCGTGATATTAGTGGATTATTTTTTACAGCGAATGACAACGAACATTGATTTAAAACAGAAGTATTTCACATTTACTTATCAAGCCACATAGATACTAAATGAAATGACACATCTGTAAGATCTACATTTGCTGACGTTAGATCGGTGATGATACAATGAGTCATTATCATCCACAGCATTAGAAATAAAAACATAAGTAGTAGATTGAGCAATAATAAAAAATGTCGATTCGATAATACTGGATTATGGAGTCTGTACAGTGGCACGTGTAATCCATGTGCTCCAGGTTCCTTCAACCATAATACAGAGCCATGCTCTACTAGAATCTAGGGTTGAAAATTTCTACAATACATTCCCCGATGGAACTTGGCACAATTTTATTTTGTTGGTTTCATACAGAATCTAACATGATAAAACCTATGTATTCCTCTGTGCTACATTAAAACTCAAAGGTTTGGGACTGTATGGGACTGTAATACAGTAGTGTGCATGAGCCTTAAAACTATCTTTGGTTTTTGCAGTGGTTCCATGTGTTTAATGCTCCACAGGGTAAGTGATCATTGGTGGTCTGAGTGCTGGAACCCTACAGATCATGAGAATGAAGATCCTGTGTCCCTCAATTAACTTAGCACAGTGAGTACAGTGCTTGGCTATCTCTGGCAGTCCTATAGAGTTTGGGTTCAGCAGCAGCTTGCATGCTTGACTGCAGCTCTTTTAAAGTGGGGGAAACAGACTCGCATTGTCATGATTGTGGGGGTCCAAACTGTCAGACCCCCATCTATCAGACACATATCCCCCAAAGAGCCCCAAATCCTGATAATGACATCATGGCTTAGTACCAAAGCAGGTAAATAGCACTAAAGAAGGATTCCATTAGCAAAGTAAATGGTGTAGAGCTGGAATACCAGGTGCTGCTACATATACCAATGCCTTGCAGTGCCTGGAAATAAATTTGTTCTGCTAAAAGGTTAGCAGTTCCTTGCTGACCACACATTGATGACCTATCAGAAGGATAGGCCAATAATGTCTTTTTCTGAAAATCCCTTTGAAATATTTATAAAAAATTCTTTGTTCAAAACATTTTTGCTTGCCACTTGAGATCCCCACATTACAATTGGAAAAGTGACATCAGTTTCCTTCACAGCAAGTTGTCCAGTTCTTCAGACTGCCCATAGACTTTATATATCTGGGCGGTCCGCATTTATCTCTTCAAGGACATTCCTGAACATTCTTGCAGAGATGGCAGCTGCACAGAGATCTTCCATAGATAAGGCAGAGGTGTTTTTATTGTCCAGTTGCTCATGAATGGGGTGGACTGGAAGCTTAAAGTGGCTGAATTCAGGTCTGAATTGACAGAAGACAGGGCAACATAAGTAGGCAGAGACAATCCACCTCAGTAGAACCAACTACTACAGTGCAGCACAAAATACTGTCCCCCCTCCACTGTGGTGTTCAACTGTATAACTGTTGTGAGGACGACGATACAGTTCAATTCAACAGGGCACCTACAGCCACTGGCCGGGCACATAAGCTCCTGATGTCTTAGCATTAATTACTATTGAGAGCATCAGCTTATCAGGTATTTCACTGGCAGCCACGAGGAGGGCTCAGGTAGACCCGTCCCACTAGGAAATTTCCCTGTAGGGTCTATGACTAGGCTGCCCTTGGTGCTGTGTATAATCAGATCAGGCAGTGACAATGTTGTTTCCTATTCTGGCCCTAGCAATCAGATGATCGCCGGGTCTAGGGTAACTCCACGAGCTGCTAGGTCTTAGCAGACCCAGATCAGCTCTGCAGTGCATATCAAGAGGCTGCATTTCCACTATAATTGGGGCTAATAAATGCTAGTTACAGATAAAATAGCAATAAAAATTGTAATGTTAAAATGCCCCCCAAATAGTGTCCCCTTTAGGTTACGGGGATGGGGTGGGGCTAGGAGCTGTGGAGTGGGCTAGTGGTGGCTTTAATAATAATGTTTTGTATCACCTTATAAAGGCACAAAGTGTAAAAAAATAAAGACAAAAGAAAAAAATCATAATAAAAATTATTATTAAAGCTACCACTAGCCCACACCACAGCTCCTAGCCCCACCCCATCCACTGTAACCTATGTATCCTCTATATCAAAATTACAGTAACAGAAAGGGGACACTATTTGAAAACGAATTTTAATTGCACTGTGCTGTTTAAAAAAAATGTGAAATGCAGAGTATTTTTTTATTTTGTAACTTTTTCCCAGGTATAAAAAATACAAAAAAACTGTAATAAAAATGACATACAAAATAAAGTCAGATATATCACTAGAAACATAATAATAATCATTTATATAACTGAATAAAAAAATAGTTATGATTTTCAAAGTCACCTGTAAAAAAAAAAAAAAAAAAAATCTGTCTGGTCAGGAAGGGGGGTGAACAGCCTAGCCTTGAAATGGCTAAAGGGAAAAAAGAAATTTCATCCCATAGAAAGGAAACCAAAGTACCAACTAACAAAGCTAATAAGAAAGCTATTATTGCAGCTGTATTTATTTCCTTATTGCATATCTGATGAATAAACATAAAGTCGTATATCAGTTTTCTAACTTCATTCGGAATGCCTGGACAACACAGCAAGCCAGTGAAAACCTGTGCTTACAAATTGTGCTGCTTTATGGGTTTCTAGAAGCCTCGTGTCTCCTGTTTGTAGCTATAAGCTACTGCATTTGTTTTTACAGTAATCAAATGAATTAGTCCCAGTTGTGTTTATACCATGTATTCTTTCTGGAGCCAGCTCCCCTAAAGGGTTACATATCAACAGCGTTGCTAAACACCCTGTGGAGAATGTATTACCAAACACTGCTGGTGTACAATGCACTAGAGGTAAAAGAGGTAATAATTCTGGCGCATCCATCTATGCCAGCAATGAGGTGTAACGGGTGGCAGGTTTCAGGTACACATATCTGTAAATGTGTCAGACTACCAGCGACCTGCATCCCCCTGCCCATGACCTGTCCACTTTTTGTACAAATAGTTAGGGCAGCAGAGAGCGGAAATTTTGCCACAAAAAGCCACTTCCACCAATATTTGGAGTTTTTGTATGCCACAAAATCTGCTTGGTCGATTCCCTCCATTAGCTATACTACCCCAATTTTTTAAAAATATTAAGGAAAATGTCCTAGGACACTTCATAAGTATTTTGCAGCTTTAATAGGAGGAAACCTCATCACCTGTTTTTAAAGGGAATGTGTCAACTATACTTTTTTCTGCCAGTTAAACCCAGAAAGTGACACATATCCTTTTTTTCTAATCTGTTAGATTGCAGTTTATTTATTCTATTCTTTCCTGAACATGATTATAGAGACAGACAGTTTGCCTGAATGGTTGTTAATAGCATTTAGAGATATGATTTACGGCAGCCCCATGGTATAGAGAAGGAATGAACGTGATATACCGCACCATATGAACTGATCCTAATCCCAATTTGCGTGAGCTCTGCAATTTGAATTAAAAGAAGGACCGTGACTATAATAATCTGCAATCATGTATTTTAGTAAAGGGTTGGGTAATACTGATGTCCAGGGATTTTGGACTGTGCCTCCTTGGGCAAATGTAGGTGTGAGGGCGGGGTGTCCTCTGTGGGCCGCTGGGCGCACTATGGAGTGGATGGACCTCCGGTAGTGGGCGTCATGGCGGTAGTGGGCGTCATGGTGCCCACTACCACAGGCAGATGCCTTACCTACTGATCCACTCACAGAGCATGCCCAGAAAACTCTTCCATAGAAGTCAATGAGGTCCTCTCCTGACCATTGTGTCTATGAACCATGGGGCTGCCATAAAGTAATTTTCTTAATGCTTTCTAAAGGCTGTTAAAAACAGCTCAGGCAAGATGGCCGCCTTCATAATAATGTTCAGGAAATAAAATAATAAAATCTACAATCAGAAAATAAAAACAGATTAGAAAAAAGGAGATGTGTTACTATCTGGTTTTAACTGACAGATAAAATCTTTGGTGACACATTCCCTTTAAAAATCATTATAACTGTAAACTCCTTTATTGCCTCTACATGAAATTGGAGGCATGCAGCAATACAGAAGTCTAATGATCCCCTTTAATGGCTCCATACAACTTACATTCATGTCTGTAAGCCATCCATGGAAAAGCTTAATGCCCATACACTGAGCCATATTTTACTATAATATCAGTATCCATCGTTACATAATTACACAACCTATTACACTGAACTGCTTTCAACTTTCACATTTGGTGTTATTACGAGTTCAAATAAACTGTGATTGGGCCCCATTTGTATGTTATTGTAGAAACATACAGCATGTTATGGAGAGGAACAACATGGCTGGGAATGGAAAAGTCAGAGTAATCACTGGTTGCAATACCAAACAGCCTAGTGCATGCTGTACGAGTATGCTTTTATCTGCCGGGTTACATCCATAAATCAAACAAATCTGATGATGTTTCTACATTATGCCTATGTTATCTTTGCTCTTCAGTGTTTATTTTCCTAAAGAATAATATATACTTGTCTGTGTAACTGTCCTGACATCGTCCTTTCTGGTTTTAATTTAAATGGAGGAAGGTTCACATTTAAAACTGCAGGGAAAAGTGTAACGCTTGCAGCAAGATATGTAAGAAAACAAAATCCCTGTTGTTGTAGATGAAGAGATCTATTATACGTGAACAAAAATCAAGTGCTTCATATTTCATCAAAGTATTTCAAAGACAATCGGCTCTACTGTCAAGCAATTAATCATGTTCTGAACTGTTCTGTAGGCTCCTGCTACTACTGTGTTTATGAGAATACACGGGAAAACATTTATACTCCAAACTAGAGAGATTTTCCCATGTTAGACATGTATGGCATATCCACGGGATGAACCATACATAGCTGCTAGTAACTCCCATAGACTTCGCTGTAGAGCGCCGTATGGCCGCTAGAGATGGCCAAATCAATTCTACACAAATCAAATTAGTTAGGAATTTTCACAAATCTGAAACTTTTGTCATTTCTCCTGCACAAATTGCACAAAATTGCAGCCACTATTCACAGTCACCTACCAATGAAAAAGGATAATTTTTGGACTTTTTTTTATTCAAAAATTATTAAATATGCTATTTGTTACCATTGGCTACCATCCATTTACCCATAGCCATTGTGTCACTTTAATATTACTCATGATGTCTTAGTGCTAAAGGGCTTGAAAGTGGTTGGATACAGTCTTGAAGACCTCCGAGTATCATCTATGACTTTCCAGGACAATAAACAGAATTTATTCAGACTAAGGCCTCATGCACACGACCGTTTTTTTATGCTGTCCGCAAAAAGGGGTTCCGTTGTTCAGTGATCCGTGTCCGTTTTTGCCTTCCGTTGGGTTTCCGTGTGTCTTCCGTTTTTTTTAGCTGACATGACCCAAAAGATTTTACCAAAAGACAGGCTGACAATTTTTCCCAAGTGCCTGCCAAGGGATCCGCAAAAAAAACCGACACGGAACGCGGATGACACACGAATGGCCATCCGCATTTTTTCACGGACCCATTGACTTGAATGGGTCCGTGAACCGTTTTTCACGGACAAGAATAGGACAGGTTATATTTTTTTGACGGACTGGAATCACGGACCACGGACGCGGAGGACAAACGGTGCATTTGCCGAGGTTTCCACGGACCCATTGAAAACCAATGGGTCCGCAGAAAATCACGAAAAACGGAGCAACGGACACGGAATCAAACAACGGTCGTGTGCATGAGGCCTAAATTGAATCTGATGGTTGATTAGAACAAATTGAACTCGAAACAAATTTTGGGAAATTCGTTCCTCTCTAGTGGCCACCTGTGCATTCACTTTCAGCCTGCATGCGTCTCCCACCAACCACCTCTCCTGGAGAATAATGTGTGTGAGGGGAACCACTGTTCTCCTGATAGCTGTGGGTATAGACAACTGATTTTGTAGTAATGTGTAGATAATTATTCTGGTGTATTACCATGCTTAAAGAATAAGATCTTTTGTACAAAGAACTTTAAGGTGTTATGCCATGATCGACGTAAAAATTTAAATCAGACATCATATAGGACATGATAATGCCTTTCTAACAAAGCTAGAACGAGCCCTGTACCTCACATGGGACCAGAGATCTCCACATTGACTGCTCAAATTGCTCTGCTAGATCACTTTCAGCCTAGCAGCTGAGGGGGTGTGTCCTTTATGCCGCTCTCTCCCTCTAACTGCCACAGCTTTTAACAGAACACATGGCTGGTGGTCATTAAAGATTTAAACTGAGTATGTTTGACCAGCTCTGTGAGACGGACTAAAAAGAAGGAAAAGATCAAACAGCAGGTGGCGCCATACAGATACATTTTATCGAATAGCTCACTGGTTATACTAAATTTTTAATTACATGCAATTACAAAAGTATTTAGATCCAGGCGCTAGTTTGAAAATGTAGGATATGTTCCCTGACACATCCCCTTTAAGTGAAGATCTAATTTGATCATCTATTAAGACGTATTAGAGGATGTCATAAATGTGTGAAAGAGCAAATCTGAGCATCATGATCTCTTTTCCTGACTCTGTTAATCTACTTTTTCCCATGGAAATGGAAGGGGATGTGCCTGTTAGAAAATTATGAAAGTTGAATATTTGGCGTACCTTCAACAGAGGCAGAACATCCGACCACACGGGGCCCACGTGCTGAAATCCCTCTTCTGTTCCCAACATGAAAACACTGCATTTTCATTCAGCTGTCACTAGGGAAATCTCAGTGCAAAGAGATTATTACAGCTTGCATTGCATTCAATGGCAACTGGATGAATTTCTATGTCCTGAGCTCCCCCTAGCGGCAGTCAGTTTAGGGTGACTTTTTGTTACAATTTTTTAATTTAAAAAATTCTTCCCCTATTAAAAAATAAAGCAGAAAATGATCATAAATCTGTGGTGTTGTGCTTTGCGATCTGCATTGTGTGTAAGTGATTGACACCCAAGTACTGGTGGTAAACTGGGGCCCATAGTTTTGCTATGGGGCCCTATAAGATCTATGAGTGCTTCTGCTCTAATATGGAATCCAACAGATAAAATATAGCAGTATCCATGACAAGTCATATTATGTGGCACAGCTGTCTATCCTAGAACTTTGCTGCTGTGCACCATTCCTAATGACCATACTACATATATGTACGTGCTAAAAAAACAGGTCTTAACTGATTTCCATCATGCAAGTCAGATTTCCAGCTCTAAGGACAGACACGTTTGTGGTAAAAAGTGGCACAAATGATTTTCGAAGGAGCCAATAGGATAGTGTGCCACCAGTTTTCCTTTGACAAGGGAACTAAGGATACTTTCACACTTATGTTATTAATTCCGGTCCAGATTTCTATACCCGGACAAAAGTCTATACCGGAAGTGACGCGGCCGCACCGGAAGGGATGTCTAGGTATAGAAATCTGGCAGAACACCTCCATACAAGTACTTCGCGCGTGTGCACTTAGGGGTATAGAGATTTTGAAGCGCAAAGTGTTGTATCAGATCACGCGCGCACAACAAATCATCTGATGCACTTCATCCTTATGGCAGAGTATTACGCGCTCAGGTCTGCCGTAAGGATGAAGTGCAACTGATGATTTGTTGTGCAAGCGTGCGCACTCAGGGGTAGGGAGATCTGATACAACACTGCGCTGCAAAATCTCTATACCCCTAAGTGCGCACGCGCGGTGCGCAAAGTACTTCTATTGAGGCGCTGCAATGATTGTTCAGTAACACAGTGGATGTGCGCTTGCGCCGCGCTGCGCACACCCTCCACCAGCTGATTGATGCGCGGCCGCGTTACTTCCAGTATAGACTTTTGTCTGGGTATAGAAATCTGGCAGAACACCGGTATTGAGATCCGGCAGAGGATCTCGAAACCGGAATTAAATGGGTCCGTTATGATTTTGCACATCAGGATGCATCCATTCCGTTAGTATGTGGATATGTAAAATCAAAACAGAAAAAAAAACGGATCCTTCACCATTGACTTACATTGTTTTCAGTGCCAGATCTTTTTTTTCCCATTTTTATGACCGGACACAAAACCGCAGCTTGCAGCGGTTTTGTGTCCGGTCCCAAAACGGAATGCTGATGGAACGGAAGATATCCTGATGCATCCTGAACGGATCTCATTCCATTCAGAATGCATGAGGACTAAACTGAAACTTTTTTATATTGTTATATTGTTATATTATTTATTACATCCACACTATTGCCATCTTGTGTAGGATGACTATTGTGGTACTTGTGGTCCGCTGCGGGCATCCTCCACCGTATGCATTTTTGCTGGGGATTGCCATTAGCAACGGGCCACAAGTGCAGGATCTGCTCCCCTGTATATATATGAACAACTGCATTTTTGGGTTGAGCACATCCTGCTTCATGCCACCTTTCAGTTGGTTTATAATTTTATACAAAATTTTAATATACTAAATTCCGGTGCGGCAGTAGTAAGAAAATCTATGTTTAATCCACGGCTGGCGCGATTCTTTGCCCAGGCTTGAAGTCAAGGGGACAGCGGCCTTCTTGCTTCAAGTGGTGGTGACCACACCCCCTTCCCGACCCCTTCGCTTTGATTGACAGCGATTATGCCAGACAGCCGGCTGGCTTCTCAGAACAGCCAGCTGACAGTCACAGCAAAGGGGGCGGGAAGAGGGCGTGGTTACCGCAACTTGAAGCAGGAAGGCCGCTGCCCCCTTGACTTTAAGCCTGGGCAGAGAATTGCGCCAGCCGTGGATTAAACATCGATTTTCTTACTACTGCCGCACCGGAATTTAGTAAGATATACTTGATCAGAATCCGACTGCTGTAGTCTTGAAGGTCCTGCCGGCGGTTTAGGACCTCTGTTTCAGGTGACAGGTTCCCTTTAACGTTAATATTACTGAAGAGAAGTTTAGAGATTGGTGTACAGCTGGCATGTATGTGGACAGATGGACATATAAAATCTCATTTAGAAAACAGTCTTTTGACTTCTGTAGGAGGTGTTGTGAACATGCTGTGCGTTATATACAGAAATCACTGTGCAGAGAGAGGAATAAAAGTTGACCTGTCTCCATCGCCTGTCATCAATGGCGAGATCCTGTGTTATCAGCCTACAGTGCTATAACTGAAGGGTTTCCTTTCATTGCAATCCTGAGCTACAATGATAATGAAGAAGCTACCTACCCTAAACCCCAGTATACACAGCCCAAGCTGAAAAGTGATGCCTACAAAACAGGAAGTGGTAGCCTACTGTGAGTGCTCAGTATAAGGGCCGGCTGGGCCCGTGCTGCGGACCGCAAATTGCACTTGAATGGGATCTACGGTCCATATCCAATGGTCCACACCACAAAAGATTAGTGTATGCACCCCTTTTTTGCGGTGCGGAGGCACGGACAGAAACCCCACGGGCGCACGTAGTGCTTCCGTGGGGTTCCGTGCCTCCATTCTGCCTCCATTCTGCACTGACCGTCCGGATTGCGAACCCATTCAAGTGAATGGGTCCGTATCCGTGATGCGATGCCAGAATGGCCGGGGCCCGTATTTTGTGGACCCACTGTTTGCAGGCCACAATACAGGCCCAGCCGGCACACAGTCGTGGGCATGACCCCTAAAACTGCAATATTTCCGTTTTTTTTTTTTAATTAAACAATGACATAAAAATTTAACACAAAAGACCCCAAATGTGTGTTTCTGTTTCATGTAATCTGTTTCTTGTAAATTTTCTTATGCTAGGTTCTGCTGAATTAGACTTCATCATGGCTGTGCAGGGCAGTATCAGCTGGAATCAGGTTTATATAGTATGGCTTGGTTACTATTTCCTGATGGTTTTGTGATTTCGATTATGCAAATACATGAATGAAGGACTTAAAGAGAGGATTATTAGGCATTAAATCTAACGACAATCTGGATTCCAAGAGATTTTATTCATTCCCTAATTTTCTTGTTCAGTTTGTGGCAGCATCTGAGACGTACTGTATGAATCACGTCAGGAATGTAGTTGAGAACTCTTGCAATGTAAGCAGCTGCAGATGCTTCAAATATTTCTGGACATGTGATCTGAATGCGTGTTATAAATTTATTGCTAAAAATACAGTAACAAGTAACTGAGGCATTAGTGGTTAAAAGTTATATTTCAAAGCTTGCTGGAAGTGCCTGTAAAATTTTATACATAAATTAAAGTAGCTTAAAAACAGAAGTGAAGATTAGTGTCAAAGATACTGTACTTTATTTCATATGGTTCACGGTACAGATGTGCTGTAGACTATTACTTAGAGGACTAGATAGCTGACATGTTTTAACCCTGCAATGGAAACAGCTGGGTAGCAACATTTGTGTCTAGAACTGTAAATCTATCAAGAGTTGCAGTGACACATACTTACTATTTTAAGGTTCTTCTAAAGCTCTTGAGAACAATCATACAAGCACTGTGGTATAATCAGCTTTTATTTAAGGTTACATTTTAATATTATCTGATATCATGTATATTTTTGGTGCTAATATGCAGTTCTTGTCTTGGCACAATTACTTACATTAGTAAGTAAAAACATCTCAAAAGAATGCAAAAACCTAGGGTACAATGGTGGTACAATGGTGGTTCAATGGTTAACACTGGTGCCTTGCGGCGCTGGGGTCCTAGGTTTGAATCCAATCTGCATGGAGTTTGTAAGTTATCATGGGTTTCGTCTGGGTGCTCCTGTTTCCTCCCACACTCCAAAAGACATACTGATAGGGAACTTAGATACGGACCTCTATTGTAGACAGCTAGCAATGATAATGTCTGTAAAGCGCTGTGGAATATGTCAGAGCTATATAAGTGAGGGAAATAAAAAAAAACTCACAAAATCCATTTTAATCTATCTTCAAAATATTTTTATTCACTCTTCATTCGCAGAGTATGATGAGGATACTCCATATAGTTCCAATAAAAGCTACCAAAGTAAAAAATACTATGAAGACTGATTTCAAGTATTCATTCCAAGTCATATATTTAATGGACACTTTGGTGAGGTCTGCTTGACTAACTGGGGGAACCTCCAGAGCCATAACTATAGGCTTAGCCACATATTTCCTGAATTGCCTGAATTCTTAATTAAGAATGCTTAGTAAAATGAAGATGAAGGGGTTAAAAATAATAAAAGTTAACTTACCTTAGCCACTTGATCGCGTAGTTGCGATCTGTCCTCTCTTTCCCTGCATCAGCTAAGATCTAAAGGACCTGTGATGATGTCACATCACATGGTCCAATCACATGGTCCGTCACCATGGTAAGATGAACCATGTGATTGGACCATGTGATGTGAAGTCATCACAGGTCCTTTAGTTCTTAGCTGATGCAGGGAAAGAGAGGACAGATCGCAACTACGCGATCAAATGGCTAAGGTAAGTTAACTCTTATTATTTTTAACCCCTTCCACTTCATTTTACTATGCATTCTTTGAAGAATGCTATTATTTCCCCTTATAACCATGTTATAAGGGAAAATAATAAATTATCCAGAAGACCCGAAACCGGACTTCAGTGGGTACCAAACATGGCGATTTTTCTCACGCGCGTGCAAAACGCATTACAAACGTTTGCACACGCGCGGGAAAATCGCGCATATTCCCGCAACACATCCGCCTCTTATCCGGGCGTCAAACATGACGCTTGTGTGAAAGAGGCCTTAGTGATCAGCAATACACCTTGTTATGGTGGTCACTAAGGGGTCTTAGGCTGGGCTGCTGCCTTTTCACAGTGTCCCAGTCTAAGCGCTGCATGGGTCTCCCGCGCAGTGGAGAGTGGCCAATAGTGCCCGCCGCATTTAAGCAGCTAATGAGGGAGCAGATGTCAGCGAAGGGAGGCTAATACCTACTGTAGGCCTCAGGCCTGACTCCAGTGTTTCCCTGCTGGTCAATGTCAGTACAGCACTGACATTAAAATACAATGCACTATAGAAATAGTGAACTTGCATAAAAATACATCCACTTCTCCAGCACTTCCCTAAAACATATCTTCTTTATTTAGTTACCATTATAAACATCTTGTACAACAGAAAACAGTAGCCAACATGTTTCGGACTCAGAAAGTGTAGTCCTTACTCATGGCATGAGTAAAAACTGCTGCTGTAGCTTCTGGTGCTCGTGGCAGCAGGAGAGGGGTGACTCTGCGGGGGGTGGAGAGTGGCCTCCATTTCAGACACGCTGGTGGCAGGCATCTGCTCTCTGTAAGCTGCGGCATGTGTATGCAGTGTTTCCTGGTAATGACGTAATTTGTCCTCCCTTTCTGTAAGAGGAAAAAAATCCCCCATTTTGGCTTGATAGCGAGGGTCTAAAAGTATGGCTATCCAGTAATCAGACTGCTTGATGTCACTGAACCACCTTTCACTGCGTAAGTAAGCAAGTCTACAGGTCCCCATTCTGGCCAGTGTTCCCCGAGAAGCCAGTTGTTTCCACCTCCTTCCCCCACTGAGACGATTGGGTGTCGTGGCAGGTGTCACCGTCATTATCATCATCAACCTCTTTCTCCTCCACATGTGAGAAAGGCTGAAAGGAGGAACAGTCTCCTGGACATTGCCAGCACCTTGCACAAACCAGTGAATTTTATTAAAAGGACATGCAGGGATAATGTGTTATTTCCCCCAGGGTCTGACCACCTTGCCCAGTTGGAATCGGTGGGGTGACAGCCAGTGGGATGTTTGCTGCTTGATGTACTTGAGCAACTGCTCGCCGGTGTGGCTACTTTCGATTAAGGCCGACCAGCTCCAACACGGCGTGGCAATGATTGACTTGACACATGTGATGGGAAGGAGGGCTAGTGTGAGAGATGTTGTGCCCTGCTGCTGTGGGGAGGAGAATGTGTGGAGGGGGAGGTGGAAGTGATGCTATGTAACCCTTAGAGTTCTGGAATTTTTTGAATAACACTGACAGCATATTGTCAGTGTTATACAATACATTCCAGAACTCTAAGGCTGGGAACACACCCAAGCGTTTCTGAATCGCGCGTATGACGCGCGTTTATTGGATGCGCGTTTTTGCAACTAAGAAACGCGCATCATACGCGCGATTCAGTGATTCACCCCTATTTCAGCATGGCCGATAGGCGCGTTAAAACGCCCCAAAGAAGCTCATGCTGAAGCGTTCAAACGCACTGTAAAACGCCCAAATGTGAACCATGCCCATAGGGAAGCATGGCTTTTCACATGTTGTGCGTTTTACAGCGCGTTTGAACGCGCTGTAAAACGCTTAGGTGTGTACCTAGGGTTAAGGTTACATAGCATTATAAATCTATACAATGCTATGCGATCCGATCAGTGCTACATAGGTCAGGACAAGAGCTCACAGACACAGAAACCAGCCATAATATTGCGTTAAAGGGGTTATCCAACACTAACAAATGCCCACCATATGCCAGGCCCCTCACACTGATTGTACATACCTGGCTTCCCGGCACCCGAGTCGCTTCTGGTCTCACTGCTGCTTCTCCCCGTGCATGGATGAAAACATCCGGTGTCAGGGGGGAGCAGCCAATGGCAGGCGGAGACAGGGACAAGCCTCCCACCGCTTATTACCCATCCCCCCCCTCCCCCCAAAAAAAAGATTTCTGTGAAAATGGGGAAAAAAATGTAAGTATTTCCTTGCCGGTAGCCCTCCCCCACTTCCTCTCAAGGATTTGTGAGATCTCTTCTTCTTCATCCCTAGTGCTTTTTTACCGCCGACATGTGCACCAAAATGACGCTATGCGCCATTTTAACAAATTCGTCCAAAACAAACTTGAAAATATTTTGGTTGTCTGCCATCCGAAAAATAGTATTGTTCGGACCGAACTCGGAACTGGTTTGAATACCCTTAGCGGAGGGAGTTGGGAGCATAAATTACGAGGCAGAGAAATGTTTTGGATAATATAATTAACTACCCGTTCCCCACAGGGATTAAATAAGAGAAATGATGTGCTCTATTTTTACTAGCTTCATGAAACCAAGCCAACATGCACACTCAATTTGATAGAGTTTTGCATCTGCAGAGAAAGAAATTGCAATGCTATTGCAAGTAATGTGAATATAGACCTAAAAGGACATTGCACAAGCTTGGTCTGTTGTGGGTTAACCATTGTAGTAATTAGTTGTTGCATCTGAGCGATTCCTGTGGATATAAAACGGAACTATCCTCAGTTTTTACTCATGACAAAGGATTAGAGACTTTCCGAGTCTAAAACATGTTATCTACTGTTTGCTTTTGTACAAGTTGTTTTTAAGCGTAACTGAATAAAGAAGAATAAAAAATATAACTTTTCAATGGAAAAAAAATTGTAAAAATAAAATCTCCACATGTTTGGTATTGCCGTTTCCCACATTAAACAAAATTCATGTAAATAATGCCGTATAGGTGAATGCCGAAAAAAAGAAAAAAATTACAAAATAATTGCCAGAATTGCTGATTTTTGCTTTGTTGCCACTAGGGATGAGCAAACACCTGGAAGTTCGGGTTCGCCAGGTTCGGGACCCAATCTTGACTCTGAACCCCACTGGGGGCCTGAACTTTGGTGTATTAAAATTCCTGTAATATAGTCATAGTAAGGGCTAGAGGGCTGCAAAAGGAAGAAAATTGGGGGTAAGAGCAGGACAATTGCCCTGTAAATAAATGATAGGGAAATGACATAAATTAACATAGAATATAATTTAAAAAAAAAATTATAATCTTGACTTAGGAAGTCAAGGTCAAAGTGGAGTAGGAGGATGAGGAGGCGGTGGACGTGGCGGTGTAGGTAGAAGGGGTGGTGGAGGAGGTAGCCAACACTGTTTTTGTTGTTTTTTATTTATTTATTTATTTATAAATTTGGGAAGACCCCAAAACATTGGGAAATAGAAAAGAAAATGCAAAGAGAAAGTGTGCTGGAGTATAACAATGGCTGGGTGTGGCTGGTATACTTGTCTATTCAGCACAAGGTACGGACAAGTCCTGTGGGATCCATGCTTGGTTCATTTTAATGAATGTGAGCTTGTCCACGTTGGCTGTGGACAGGTGGCTGCGCTTGTATGTCATCACCCCCCGAGCTATGCTAAACACACGTTCAGACAATACATTGGCTGCAGGGCAGGCCAGCAACTCCAAGTCGTAAAGGCCAAGCTCAGGCCATGTACCCAATTTGGAGACCCAGAAGTTAAATGGGGCAGACCCATCAGTCAATACGCGTGGGTGTGTGCACATGTACTGTTCCACCATGTTGCTGAACTGCTGCCTCCTGCTAAGACGTTCCATATGAGCTGGTGGTGCTGGTTGTTGTGGCGTGCTGACAAAGCTGTTTCACATTTCGGCCATGCTAACCCTACCTTCTGAGGTGCTGGCGGTGCCCCTCCTCCTCTGCCTTCACCTTGTGTTTCTACTGAGCCCCCGCTGTCAGGTGGGCACCAGCCACTCATCGGTCTGTTGTTCCATGCCCGTCAACAGGTCCTGCGCGGTGTGGGGTTTTTCCCCCAAACAGATGAGTTTCAAAACAGCCTGCTGTCGTTTCCCCCTGGCTGTGCTGAAGTTGGTGGTGAAGATGTTACGGTGACTGGATGAGGAGGTGGTAGATAAGGAAGCAGAGTAGGAGGAGGAGGCAACAGGAGGCAAAGAGAAACGTCCTGCAATCCTCGGTGGTAGAAGGACATGTGCCAAACTGCTATCCGCCTCAGGACCAGCCGCCACTGCATTTACCCAGTGTGCAATTAGGGAGATATAACGTCCCTGCCTGTGCTTACTGGTCCACCTTGCCACAGATGGCGTTGCGCAGTGCACACCTGATTTTGTCTGCCACTTGGTTGTGCAGGGCAGGGATGGCTCACCTGGAAAAGTAGTGGTGGCTGGGAACCACGTACTATGGGACAGCTACCGCCATAAGGTTTTTAAAAGTCTCCGTCTCCACCAGACGGAATGACAGCATTTTAAAGGCCAGGAATTTTGAAATGCTGGCATTCAGGGCTAGTGATTGCAGGTGGGTAGGGGGGTACTTCCTGTTTCTCTCTAGTGTTTGGGAGATAGACAGCTGAACGCTTCCATGGGACAGAGTGGAGATTCTTGATGACCGCGACGGAGGTGGTGGCGTTGCTGCCACATCCTCTGTTTGCGGGGTGGCAGGTGCCACTGTCACTCCAGAGGGGGATGAAGAGGCCGAGACTGCAGCAGAAGAGGGAGCAGGAGGAGCCTGAGATCTTTTGTGGTTTTTCAGGAGTGTACTCCACTGCAGCTCGTGCTTTGCATTCAGATGCCTGGTCATGTAGATGGTGCTCAGGCTTAGAACCTCGCGTCTTGTCGTCAGCACATTGTCTGAAGAACTGCCACACCAGGGAACTCCTTGAGGCTGGCTTTGGTGTGCTCAGTCCCTGGGTGCGGTGGGCAGTAGCAGGCATACTGGCTAGGGGACGGCCACTCTGCTTTTGTACCCTGCTCCCTCTTTTGCTGTGCGGCTGGCGCTGTGTGACCACCACCTCTTCCTCCGAACGGCAAACGTCTCTTGCATGACCTTGATTCCAAGTGGGGTCTAGGACCTCATCATCATCCACATCATCTTCCACCCACTCTTCACCCCTGCCCTCCTAGTCGGTCTGCACTCTGCAGAAAGCCGCAGCAGTTGGCACCTGATTTCATCATCAGAGACGTGCTGCGGGGGTTCTCCCATGTCCACATCCTGAAACATAAATGGCTGGACATCGGTGCGCTCAATCTCTTCCACTTCTGGGGCAGGTCTATGTGGGCGGCCCACGGAAAGAAACCCTGCCAGCAGAGTCACCAAAAAGCACAAGAAACTGCTTCATGACTTGGGGCTCAGACTGCTTGCCTGATTTTCAAGGGAGTGAGGTGAAAGACAGATTCCCATGTTCTGCAAGTGCCATATATGCAATGCAGGTGTACCTCACACAAAAAATGGGTATATGTCACCCACCGAACTAACAGACGGATTAACTATATTAATTCTCATGTCACATATTCAATGCCGGTGTACCTCAGACAAAAAATGGGAATATGTCACCCACTGAACTAACAAACGGATTAACTATATTAATTTCCCTGTCAAATATGCAGTGCAGGTGTACCTCACACAAAAAATGGTGCACCGGCCAATCACAGCCATACCATTACTAGGCATGGCTGTGGTGGCTTCTAAGTGGCCACAGCTTAAAAGCTTGTTGATTGGCTGCCCTGCAGCCTTTTAACAAGCTTTATTAAATGCCCGAACACCGAACTCAAACCTGAACTTTTCCGGCAAAGTTCGGGTTCGGGTACCCAAAATCGAAAAGTTCGGTACGGATCCAAACTGTACAGTTCGGGTTCGCTCAACACTAGTTGCCACCAAAAACTAGAATAAAAAGCGATCAAAAAGTGTTATGTACCCCAAAATGATACCAATGAAAATTACAAGTCGTCCCACAAAAATTAAGCCCTCACGGGAAGAAAAATAAAAAAGTTATGGGTCTTGGGATGTGGCGTTGTGAAAACATTTTCTTTTTTTTTTAAATTGTGCAAAAGTTGTAAAACGGAAAAAAAACTATATGTATTTGGTATTGCTCTAATTGTACCGACCGAGAGAATAAAGTTATAGTGTTATTTCTGCTGAAAAATGAACGCTGCAAAATTTATAACTAGGGTTGAGCAAACCCGAACTGTAAAGTTCGAGTTTGTACCGAACTTTAGGATTTTTGGTACCCGAATCCGGACATTTCCGTAAAAGTTTGGGTTCAAGTTCGGTGTTCGGCGATTTCTTGGCGCTTTTTGAAAGGCTGCAGGGCAGTCAATCAACAGGCGCCGCACGTCACTCTGCTCTTCTCAGTGTATGGATAGGATGCTGCTGCTGTGAGGGAGTCATTAGGGAAGAATTCTGTTGAACTTGGTGGTGCGGTCAATCTTCAAACTACAGAGATTATTGAGGGTGCTATGCTACATTTTTGTACCCAGCCCTGAGCCCAGTGACACTGAAAAATAAGTTTTAATCCGTCTGCTAGTTCGGTGGGCGTCGGCGGCCATTTTTGCAAGTGCAGTGCCCTTACAACTGCATGTGAACTGCATGTGTGCCAGGGACATTACTTTAATTCTGTTCTGGTAGCTGAGTGGAGGACAAATTCCTTTTTTTGGCCATTCAAGTACACATGCGGCCTACAGTGCATACCTTGCAGTGAGAATTATTCAATTTCATTAGTCTTATTTTTTTGTGACCTAAATCGATTTTTTATCTGTCTGCAACAGGCACTGCATATCTGACAGTCCAATAAAACTAAATACTGCAGTTACCTTGCTGATATAAAAAAAGCACACTTTTTTTGCAAGGTAGTAAATTTACGGGCTATGTTGCATTTCTGACAGTCCAATTAAACCGTTACATTCTGCAGTTACATTGCTGCTATAAAAAAAGCACAATTTTTGTTGTGCTAGATAGCAAATTTGCGCACTACGCTGCATTTCTGACAGTCCAATACATCCGTAATATACTGCATTTACATTGGTGCTATAAAAAAAGCACATTGTCTGTTACATTGGTGCTTGACATTTTGCCAGTTTTGCCATATACAAACCCCTGCTCTGCATAGGTAACAGGGAGGTAAATTTCTAAAAAATCATCTGTTACATTGGTGGGTGACATTTTGCCAGTTTTGCCGTTTATAAACCCCTGCCCTGCATAGGTGACAGGGACATAAATTTCTAAAAATCATTTGTTACATTGGTGGGTGACATTTTGCCAGTTTAGTTGTATACAAACACTTGCTCTTCATGGGTGACAGGGAGGTAAATTTCTAAAAATCATCTGTTACATTGGTGGGTAACATTTTTCCAGTTTTGCCTTATACAATCCCCTGCTCTGCATAGGTGACAGGAAGGTAAATTTCTAAAATCATCTGTTACATTGGTGGGTGACATTTTGCCAGTTTTGCCATCTACAGCCCCCTGCTCTGCATAGTCGACAGGGAGGTAAATTTCTTAAAATCATCTGTTACATTGGTGGGTGACATTTTGCCAGTTTTGCTGTATACAAACACTTGCTCTTCATAGGTGACAGGGAGGTTAATTTCTAAAAATCATATGTTGCATTGGTGGGTAACATTTTTCCAGTTTTGCCTTATACAATCCCCTGCTCTGCATAGTTGACAGGGAGGTAAATTTAAAAATCATCTGTTACATTGGTGGGTGACATTTTGCCAGTTTTGCCATATACAGACCCCTGCTCTACATAGGCGACAGGGAGGTAAATTTCTTAAAATCATCTGTTACATTGGTGGGTGACATTTTGCCAGTTTTGCCGTATACAAACCCCTGCTCTGCATAGGTGACAGGGACGTAAATTTGTATAAATCGTCTGTTACATTCTTGGGTGACTTAACCCACTTTTGCCATATACAAACCCCTCCTCTGCATTGGTGACAGGGAACTAAATTTAGTAAAAACGTCTGTTACTTCGGTGTGTGACCGCAAAAATGAGGAGAGCGTCAAATAAGGGACGTGGCCCTGGTCGTGGTGTTGGTGGAGCTCCTGTTGCTGGGAGAGGACGTGGTCGATCTATGGCAGCTACACGCTCAAATGAAACACCTTTACAGGTGCGAGTAGAGCCTTCAGTGTTATTTAGTAGGCCTGAATGGCACTCTATGAATGGTGAGGCCAGAACAAGTACAGTTGCTACAAGATTGGGTGGCTGACAGTGCCTCTAGTACCTTCACATTGTCTCCCACCCGGTCCACTTCTGAAAGGTCAGAGTTGGCACCTGCAGGCCATGGGCATCTATCTAGCACCTCACCCCCTTGCAAATCAGCCCAGAAGTCAGAGCCTCAGGTCATGCAGCAGTCTCTTATGCTTTTTGATGACTCTGCTGGCAGGGTTTTCCAAGGCCATCCACCTAGCCCTACCCAGAAGTGGCACCGATGCCCAACCACCTATATTTGAGGATGAGGACATGGGAAGACCTCCGCAGTCCGTTTTTGATGATGACGAAACACAGGTGCCAACTGCTCTGGCTTTCTGCAGTGTGCAAACTGACAAGGAGGGCAGGGGTGAAGACCCCACATGGAATCAAGGTCATGCGAGTGACCTGTGCAGTTTGGAGGGAGAGGCGGTGGTCACACAGAGCTACCAGCACAGAAAAAGCAGAGCGGCCGTCCCCTAGACAGGACGCCTGCTACTGCCCACCTCACACAGGGACCGAGCACAACAAAGCCAGCTCCAAGGAGTTCCATGACGTGGCAGTTCTTCAGACAATGTGCAGACGACAAGACATGAGTGGTCTGCACGCTGTGCAATCAGAGCCTGAAGCGAGGTATAAACGTTCTAAACCTGAGCATAACCTACATGACCAGGCATCTAAGCGCAAAGCACAAGCTGCAGTGGAGTAAACACCTCCAAAACAAATAAAGGTCTCAGGCTCCTCCTACTCCCTCTTCTGCTCCAGTCTTGGCCTCTTCCTCCACCTCTGGAGTGACAGTGGCACCGGCCACCCCACAGAAAGAGGATGTGTCAGCAACGCAACCACGTCCGTCACCTTCAACAAGCAGCACCACAATGTCCCATGGTGAGTCGCTCTGCGGAACAGCAACACTTCACCGCCGCTGAGTGGGCCTCCATGCAAGACCTGTGTGCCTTGTTGTGCTGTTTCTACTAAAGCATCAACATGGCCAGTACCGATGATGCCGTTGTCAGCGTTACTATCCCACTTCTATGTCTCCTTGAAAAAACGCTTCGGGCGATGATGAAAGAGGATGTGGCACAGGAGGAAGAGGAGGAGGAAGAGGGATCATTTCCACAGTTATCAGGCCAGTCATTCGCAAGTGGCACAGAGGATGGGTTCCTGCACCAACATAGGCCAGGACCACAATTGTCGAGCCAGGGCACAGTTCTGAAGGAGGAGGAGGAAGGGGAGGATGAGGAGGAACCGTGTTTACAGCAGGGTGGCACTCAACGCAGCTTAGAGCCATCACTGCAGCATGGCTGGGGGGATACCGAGGACACAGACAATACACCTCCCGCAGAGAACAGCTTGTCGTTGCCTCTGGGCAGCCTGGCACACATGAGCGACTACATGCTGCAGTGCCTGCGCAATGACTGCCGAGTTACCCACATTCTAACTTGTGCTGATTACTGGGTGACCACCCTGCTGGATCCCCATTACAAGGACATTGTGCCGTCCTTAATTCCCTCCCTAGAGTGTGATCGGAAGATGCGCGAATACAAGCACACGCTGGTAGACGCGCTGCTGATGGCATTCTCAACTTACACCGGGGTCTCAGTGAAAGCACACGGCGAAGGCAGAGGAGGAGGAAGAGGTCGCCAATGCAGCCGGGGCACCGCCAGCACCTTAGAAGGCAGGGTTAGCATAGCCGAAATATGGAAAAGCTTTGTCACTATGCCACAACAACCAGCACCACCAGCTGATATGCAATGTCTTAGCAGGAGGCAGCATTTCATCAACATGGTGGAGCAGTATGTGTGCACACGCCTACACATACTGACTGATGGGTCTGCCACATTCAACTTCTGGGTCTCCAAATTGTGCACATGGCCTGAGCTTGCCCTTTATGCCTTGGAGATGCTGGCCTGCCCTTTAGCCAGTGTATTGTCTGAACGTGTATTTAGCAAGGCAGGGGGCGTTATCACAGACAAGAGCAGCCACCTGGTTAATGCTAATGTGGACAAGCTCACTTTCATTAAAATGAACCAGGCATGGATCCCACAGGACTTGTCTGTACCTTGTGCAGAATAGACATTTATACCTACCTCAACCATTCGCTCTTGTACTCAAGTGCACTTATTCTTTGTTTTATTTTTCTATATGTGTCAATATTTTGGAGGCTACCCCAATAAAAACAAACAAAAAAAAAAAAACTGTGTTGGCTACCACCTCCACCTCCACCCTCGCTTCCACCTACACCCCCACGGTCACCGCCTCCTCAACTTCCTACTCCACATCCACCTACTCCTCCTAGTTCAAGATTGTTATTTTTAATTTTTAACTATTTAATTTTATTTTAAGTTATTTCCCTATCCACATTTGTTTGAAGAGCACTAGATATGCTCTTAAGCACATTTTGCTGCCTTTTGCAGCCCTCTAGCCCTTTCCATGACATTTTTAGAGCCATTTTAGTGACCAAAAGTTCAGGTCCCCATTGACTTCACTGGGGTTCGGGGTCAAGTTGGGGTCCCGAACTCGGTGAACCCAAACTTCCAGGTGTTCACTCAACTCTATTTATAACGTAAAAACTCAGTGGGGGTATTGCTGTTTTTCCCTAACCCCCTCCAAAAAAGAGTTAATAAAAGTTTAAGGGTATTCTGGTTACCATAAATATAACTTATGTTTTAGACTAATTCACCATCAACAATTACCTAATATATAATTTAAACCACATATTTACCATTCAGTAGTTATAAAAGTAGTTTTCTTCCTCTGCTACCCACTGTGTTTCCTCATAAATTATCATGTATGGGTTCTGGTTGGGTCACAGCTTGCAGCCTTAATGCAGTTTTTCAAAAATTAAGTTACTTTGCTGGAGTACCACTTTAATCAGCAAGTTATATGTACCCCAAAATTGTGCCATTGAAAACTACAACGTGTCCCGCTAAAACAAGCCCCTATGCAACTACATAAATGGAAAAAATATATAGGTCTTGGAAGGTGACGAAAAAAATTGCTTGGTCAGTAAGACCTATAACAGGCTGGTCGTCACTAAGGAGTTAATGACTTTTGAACCAACCATTACTAACCTTGACGTGTCCTCATGAAAACCCTTGTAAATGGTATATCATATTTACTCATTTACAATAAGACCTTGACGCTTTATGAGTTGCATTTTGCAACGGAAAAATAGATATAGCATGAGAAAAGATAAGAAATCAGCAACATGCCTGTGTATCATGTTATATTATATCAAAAGGTGTTTGTGATAAGTTAAAGAGAATCTATCACCAGCGACCTCCCTATCAAACTGTTTGCATAGAGCCATAACTGTAAATTCACCCGATTAAAGTTCAGTTTTTGACTGACAGGGCCAGGCAGTGACAAATCAGTGAAGGAAGGCCTAATCACCGAAAGCAGTGGAGCTTGGGTGCAATGAGAGCAATGGTGATGCCCTCATTGCATCAAAGGTTTAATATGCATATTAAGAAAACGTATCAACACAAGAACGGAGACTCAGATCAATTAAACAAAAATAGAGTTTTAATCATGGGAACTACAGCTATGTGTCTATGCAAACAGTTTGATAGGGAGGACGCTACTAACATTCATTTTAAAAAGATAACTTACATTGAAATTTTAGCTGAACGAATCCGTTCGTAAAGAATCGGGATTGCGATAAACTTCCCCAAATTTTGACCAACAGACAAACCCGAAGCTTTTCAGGTTTGATTTGGATGAATCCAGTAAAATGGTGTGCAGCACCGGGACAAGCACAAGGGAGGAACTAGAAGGATGCTCAATTCACCCTGAAAGGAAGTGGTGGGTTGGGGGCATGCCCTGAATCGCTTACAGGCTGAGAGACAGCCGGGATGAGCCCTTCAGTGCTGCAGCAGGCAGGAAGGTGCCCAAGCAGAACCAGCAGAACATCATTCTGTGTTGGGCTGTGAATAAGGGTGGTTGGGTCTATGCAGTGTTTCACAGAAAATGAAGTGTCTGTTCTGTTGTGAGGGACATTGAAGGGAAAGGCTAGAAAGAAGAAGAATTGTGTCAAATGGGGAAAGTCAAGGAACGTTTTCAGACAGGTAGTGAGAAGTGAGAAGCTAGGCAGTGCCTTCTAGCTGCAGTTAATGCCTCATAAGGCCCCATGCACACGACCGTTGTTTGTTTCCGCGTCCGTTCCGTTTTTTTTCACGGATAGGATGCTTCCCCATTCATTTCAATGGGTCAGTCAAAAAAATGCGGATGGTCAACTGTTTTTGTTCCGCATCCGTGATTTGTGTTTTCATTCCGTCAAAAAAAATAGTGCATGTCCTATTTTTTTCACGTTTGCGGACAAGGATAGGCATTTTTACAATGGATATGCCATAAAAATAGGATCCGTCAAAAAAAACGGTCCGTCATCCGTTTTTTTTGACGGACGCAAAATTTCAAGGAGGAGCGGACGCGGAGGCAGGCAACGGTCGTGTGCATGTAGCCTAACACAGCTGCAGCTACTACAGAGCCCCAAAAGCGGCTACCTGCAACAACATTTATTTTTTCCCATTTCACAGAAATACAGCTTTTTTTTTTTTCTCGTGTTGGTGTGGGAGGGATAAGCTCAGTGAAACTGTACAGCACATGTTTTCTTGGTGAATTTCAGTGGAAACATGTGATATACTACTTGTCCAAAATCTGTGACAGGGCATTTCCAAACAGTTTATTTTTTTGTTTTTGTTTTGTGAAATATAGCAATAACAGTGTGCATCATGTGTTTTACAATAGAATGTTAAATCTGTGAATGAAAACGTGAAATACTAGCCTGAAATCTGTGTCAGGGCATCTCCTGACAGTTCAAAGGTTTTTTTTGTTTTGCAAAAATAGTAATACAAGTGTGCATTGTGCATTTTACAATACAGAAGTTAGCTGGTTAAAACTCTATGTTTTACACTAGTGTCATGAGGGTGTCACGACTAGGGTTAAGCGAACCCGAACTGTAAAGTTCGGGTTCATACCGAACATTGCGGCTTCTGTGAGGGACAGATTAGGGAAGAAATCTGTTGAACTTGGTGGTGTTAAATCTTCAAGCTACAGCAATTATTGAGTGTGCTATGCTACATTTTTGTACCCAGCCCTGAGCTCAGTGATACTGCCAAATAATTTTTAATCCATCTGTTAGTGAGGTGGGGGTCGGTGGCCATTTTAGCAACTACAGGGTAGTTGCTAAATGGAACTGCATGTAACCTTGGAACTGTATGTGACCTGCATGTGTGCCAGCCTGCCAGTGACATCAGTCTAATCCTTTTTTGGTAGCTCAGTGGAGGAAATATTCCTTTTTTCTGGCAGGTCAGGTCCCTCTACATTACCTATTTTATAATTTAGGGGTGACATAGCGCATTTGTGTATATGGGGGAAATAAACCCGTATTGTTGTTCCACAGAGCAGTTTTGCATATAACACACAAAAACGTATTTTCAAATTTAGCTATGACATACTGCATTCCTGTATTTTGGGGGAAATAAACTCATATTGTTGTTCCACAGAGCAGTTTTGCATACAACACACAAAAACGTATTTTAAAATTTAGCAGTGACATACTGCATTCTTGTATTTTGGGGAAATAAACTCCTATTGTTGTTACACAGAGCAGTTTTGCATACAACACACAAAAACCTATTTTAAAATTTAGCAGCGACATACTGCATTTCTGTAGTTTGTTGCAATAAACACTGGTTTTGTGCTACATAGCAGATCTGAGGTCTACCCTGTATTTCAGTCATTTTAAGTAATCTTTTGAACTCCGCATTTACATAGTTGGTTGCAAACACACAGGTTTTGTGGTAGATATCACATTTACGGTGTACACTGCACTTCTGACAGTCAAACTAAACCGTTAACTTCTGCTTTTACATTGTTGGTTTGAAAAATAAATTTCACAGTTGTGTGACATAAAGAAATTTATTCTGTTTATGACACGGGCACTGCCTTACTGTTAGTGAACTTAATTGCTGACTATTGGCAGTTAAATTGACACGGGAGATAAACCATCTGTTAGTTTGGTGGGTGAATGCAAATAATAAGGAGAACATCAAATAAGGGATGTGGGCATGGTCGTGGTGGTGTTGGTGGAGCTCCTGTTGCTGGGAGAGGACGTGGCCGTTCAGCGCCAACTACAGGTCCAAGTGAAACACCTTCCTCAGGTGTGAGTAGGTGAGGCAGAATGCCGCTCTACGAATGGTGAGGCCAGAACAAGTACAGGCGCTAGTAAATTGGGTGGCTGACAGTGCCTCCAGTTCCTTCACGTTGTCTCCCACCCCGTCCCCTGCTGAAAGCTCAGAGTTGGCACCTGCAGCCCATGCCTATCAGTCTTTCGCCTCACCTCCTTGCAAATCAGCCAAGCAATCTGAGCCCCAAGTCATACAGCAGTCTCTTATGCTTTTTGATTACTCTGCTGGCAGGGTTTCCCAGGGCCATAACCATAGCCCTGCCTCAGAAGTGGAAGAGATTGAGTGCACGGATGCCCAACCACTTAGGTTTGGGGATGAGGACATGGGAAGACCACCACAGCACGTCTCTGATCATGACGATACACAGGTGCAAACTGCTGCGGCTTTCTGCGGTGTGCAGACCGACAAAAAGGGCAGGGGTGTGAAGACTGGGTGGAAGATGATGAGGTCCTACGACCAGAAAATATACCACTTAAATCCATGGTATTCATGGGTGGTAAAAAAATCATATTTTTTAAGGCAAAATTACCATTTTTGCCGGGTACAAACCCCTGCTCTGCATAGGTGACAGTGACCGAAAATGCGGAAAATCTTCATTTAAATTGTTGGGTAAAATATTACTATTTTTGCCGGGTACAAACCCTTGCTCTGTATAGGTGACAGGGACTGAAAATTAGAAAAATCTTCTTTTAAATTGTTGGGTGCAATATTACCATTTTTGCTGGGTACAAACCCCTGCTCTGCATAGGTGACAGTGACCAAAAATGCGGAAAATTTTCTTTTAAATTGTTGGGTGAAATATTACCATGTTTGCAGGGTACAAACCCTTGCTCTGCATAGGTGACAGGGACCGAAAATTTGAAAATATCTTTTAAATTGTTGGGTGCAAAATTACCATTTTTTGCCGGGTACAAACCCCTGCTCTGCAGAGGTGACTGACTGAAAATGCGTAAAATCTTCTTTTAAATTGTTATGTGAAATAGTACCATTTTTGCCGGGTACAAACCCTTGCTCTGCATCGTGACAGGGACCAAAAATTTGAAACATTTTCTTTTTAATTGTTGGGTGCAATATTACCATTTTTCCCGTGAATTAACCCCTCCTCTGCCTGGGTGCCAGGGGCCTACATTTCTAAAAATCGCTTGTTCCATTGGTGGGTGACATCAACCCAGTTTTGCCAGTGAAAAACCCCTGCTCTGCCTGGGTGCCAGGGGCCTACATTTTTAAAAATCGTCTGTTCCATTAGTGGGTGATTTGAACCCCGTTTTGCTGGTGAAAAACCCCTGCTGTGCATTGCTGACAGGGAACCAAATTTAGTAAAAATGTCTGTTAATGATCGAAAGATGGTTGACTACAAACGCACGCTGGTAGACTCGCTGCTGATGGCATTCCCACCTGATGGCTGCTCAACCTCCTACTTTTATTTATTTTATTTTATTTTAAGTCATTTCCCTATCCACATTTGTTTGCAGGGCACTTACCCAAATGTTGCTGCCTTTTGCAGCCCTCTAGCACTTTCCACGACTTTTTACAGCCATTTTAGTGCGGGTCAAAGTTCGGGTCCCCATTGACTTCAATGGGCTTCGGGTTTAAGTTCGGGTTAAGTTTGGATCCCGAACCCAAACTTTTTAGTGAAGTTCGCCGAACCCGTCGAACCCAAAATTCTAGGTGTTCGCTCAACTCTAGTCACGACCTATCGCTGCCCCTGTTGTGCCTGGGGTCAGAAGGTTGCAGCGGGTGGCTACTAGCTTGGTTTTAATTGATTGCTCCATGACCTAGTGGTGGGAAGAGATTCTGATCCAGGTTTTCCTGCTTAGGTTTGCAATCCTTTTTGTTCCATTTATCAATCTGTAGCTTTTCTTTTCAGCTGTCCGGACCTAGGGGTGAATGACTGTGTATGGTTGTCGACTAGAAATATTAAGTTCCATCTTTGAAATTTGGTCCTAGTTTTATCGGTCCTTTTAAAATAGTTGCTGTCATTAACCCCATGGCATTTTGCCTGCAGCTACCTCAAACACTGAAAATTCATAATGTATTTCATAAATCGTTGCTCAAAATGTATGTTGTACCTTCGGAACCATCACCGTTACTGCCCCCTCCAATTTTTGTCGATGGCAATTTGGAGATTCAGGTGGCAAGAATTGTTGATTCTCGTTTTGTCCGTCGCTTCCTTCAATATCTGGTGCATTGGAGGGGTTACGGTCCGGAAGAAAGAATGTGGGTGACAGCGTCGGAAGTAAACGCCAGAAGATTAATTCATTCTTTCCACATTTCTCATCCGGAAAGACCTGGTACTGAGTGTCCGGTGGCCTACTCGCTCATTTTCAAGAGATCGCTCCATGACCTAGCGGTGGGAATGGATTCCGGTCTAAGTTTTCCTGCTTAGATTTGCAACCCTTTTTGTCCCATTTAGGAATCTGTAGCTTTTCCTTTCATCTGTTCCCTATCAGCCACTTCCAGCTACTATATATTCTCCCTTTCTGCTTCCCTTGTTGCCAGATATAGACCTTCTTTCCAGATCTTCTATTCTGACCTCTAGTGGATTTGGAGTTGCTGTGGAGCTGTTGGAACTGGTGCTGTTGGATCTCCGGTTCACTCCTGCTGTTGTCTCCTGTTTGTTGTCTCCCTTCGGGGATTATGATTGTGTTGTTTGTCCTTTCCCTGTTGTTACCCTAGATGTCAGTAGTGAGGACTAGTGCTCCCACCGCCCTATTCACTATCTAGGGTGTATTTTAGGGTAAGCCAGGGACGAGGCACGTGATCGGCGTACGGGTTAGCAGCCCATCTAGGGACGTCAGGGCAGCCAGGTGCCAGTTAGGTGAGTTAGGGGTCACCACTCCTCCCTCTCCCTAGTGAAAGGGTGCTGTCCTTCCCTCCCCTCTGCACGGCACGTCTGTTACCTGACAGAATCTGTATATTTGACCGCACATAAAACATTATGCCCAAATCTGTTAGTGTAGCTTACTCTGCATTATTAAGTCAATTGTCAGCAGCAGTGTCTTCAGTGTGTTTGTGGAAAGGTAAGGACATTTTATTGAGCCTCTCTGTCTTTAAGTTACAGAAAACAGACTTGAAAACTGTTCCATACTTTGTATAACTCTATGTGACTGTGTACATTAGGTTAAAAAATGTCAGGAATACGTAGGGGTTCCAAACAAAAGACCCATGGTCAGGCCTTGTTCTCCCAGAGCCAGAATGTGGGTAGTAGCAACACTACCAATCACCTGGCCAGAAGTAGTTGTAGTAGTAGTAGGCCACAATTCTTTCTGGCTTTAGAAAGGTGCAGCATTTTCATTGAGGAGAAGGTGGTTGAGATTGTGGATTGCCTGGCTCAATCCTCCTCTCAGTCACAGCAGGATGATGTGGAGACAACTTCTGAGTCTGACACCATACCTTGGAGCCAAGGGTTACAGCATTCCTCCTGCTCCTCCTCCTTGCAGCCCCATAGAAGCCTTTCAGCAGAGTCCTCTCTGTCTTCACTATTAGTGTTGATCGAGCACCCAAGTGCTCGGGTGCTCAGGCCGAACACATTGGGATGCTCGGGTGCTTTACCACACAACCGAGTATAATGGAATTCAATGGGAAAACCCAAGCATTAAACCAGGCTCTGAAGAGGGGAGGGTGCCTGGTTCATAGGAAAAGTTCAGTAATGGATGGAAACACCACCGAAATTGTTCGGGAACAGCATGGGAAGGATGTCTGCATGCATCTTGGACTCCCAGGTCACTGCTGGAAACGATGTTGTCTGAGTAGTACGCCACTTTAATAGACTGACAATAATATGCGCAAAACCAAAGATAAAATCGATTTTAGAGTAAAAATTGTTAGGAAACATTATTTCCTGTATATTTACTTGCATATAAAGTGCAAGTGCTGCCAAAAATTACAAGCAAGAGGCACTCCGATATAACCTGTATTTCACATAAAGGAGGGCCTCATTTACATTGTGGTACAATTGTTCATGTACTGGAACTCCTACACTCATAAAGCCTATGCACAAAGTGAAAGGGCTGCCAAAAATTACAAAGAACCGGCAGTCCAATACACCCATTGTTACACCTTAAGGAGGGCATCATACACAACCTTGAAAAATTATGATTGATGGCCTGCTGGTGACCTTCAAAAACATTTAGAGCAAGGGCCTTCTGATCTGACCATCTAAAACATTATAGTTGAGGGCCTGCTGCTGAGCTGACCATTAAAAAGAGAGAGTGCCTGCTGCTTAGCTGACCATCGAAAATTTTATGGTTGAGGGCCTGCTGCACAGCTGACCCTATTAAACATTATGGTTGAGGGCCTGCTGTTGAGCTGACCCTCTAAAAGGTTGTAGGTCAGGGTCTGCAGGTGAGCTGACCTTTTAAAACATTATTTGCGAGGGTCTGCAGGTGAGCTGACCCTGTAAAAGATTGTAGGTGAGGGCCGGTAGGTGAGCTGACCCTGTAAAAGATTGTAGGTGAAGGCCTGCAGATGAGCTGACCTTCTAAAACATTATATGCGAGGGCCTGCAGGTGTGCTAACCCTGTAAAAGATTGTAGGTGAGGGCCTGCAGGTGAACTGACCCTGTAAAACATTATATGCGAGGGCCTGCAGGTGAGCTGACCCTGTAAAATATTATATGCAAGGGCCTATAGGTGAGCTGACCCTGTAAAAGATTGTAGGTGAAGGCCTGCAGGTGAGCTGACCTTTTAAAACATTATATGCGAGGGCCTGCAGGTGTGCTAACCCTGTAAAAGATTGTAGGTGAGGGCCTGCAGGTGAGCTGACCCTGTAAAATATTATATGTGATGGCCTGTAGGTGAGCTGACCCTGTAAAAAAAAATGTAGGTGAGGGCCTGCAGGTGAGCTGACCATCGAAAACATTATGGGCGAGGGCCTGCTGCCACTTTGTTGACTCTAGAAAACTTCTGGCTAATTGCACGTCCCCATGACGTCGACGATCCATTTGGATGTCTGCCCTATCAACTTTCAATGGTACTTTCTGCGCCTACCATGGTGACCACGGGTAACGGGGAATCAGGATTTGATTCAGGAGATGGAGCCTGAGAAACGGCTAACACATCCAAGGAAGGCAGCAGGTGCGCCAATTACCCACTCAGGACTCGGGGAGGAACTCTTGAAAGGCCCTGTTATTGGAATGAGTACCCTATCAAATCCTTTAACTGCTTTGGTCAGGGCACGTGTGATGTTACGGGACAGATGTTGGTGTAAGGTGGACAAGGCACACCGTGAAAAATAGTGGCGGCAGGGAACTGCGTAACGCGGGACGGCCACCGACATCAGGCTCGGAACGCCTCAGTGTCCACAAACCTAAATGGCAACATTTCCACGTAAAAAATAGGGGAAGAGGAGGCAGTGGTGTGACCCGCAGACACAGATTGTGGCCCCAGGCGTTCGTCCCACTTATTAGGGTGCTTGAATGCCATGTGGTGGATCATGCTGGTGGTGGTGAGGTTGCTAGTGTTCATGTCCCGGCTCATTTTGGTACGGGACAGGTTGCAAACTACTATTCTTTTGTCGTCCGCACTTTCCTCCAAAAAGCGCCATACTGAGCAACACCTACCCCTTGGCAAGGGAGATTTCCGCAAGGGAGTGCTCCGTGGAACAGTTGCGGGCCTGTTTGGTGTGGCCCACCTTCTCCCTTTTGCCACCTCACTGCCCTGGTAATGTCACTCTCAAAGCAGACGCCGTCTATTGAAAAAGTACACTGTATGTCACAGATACATTTTTTTAATGCACATGTTACACTGGGGATATACCGCAGAAATTGTCAATGCTGTCATGCAGCAGCTAATAAAAAATTACAGGGAATGTCACAGATATATGGGATGAGGAAACGATATATTGGACAGGTACCACAGGTATGTGACTGTTCGCAGTGTCTACGGAATAGTACACTGTATGTAACCGATAAAATTTTTAAACGCACACGTTACTCTTTAGAGGTGGCTCTGATAATGTCACTCTCAGAAGTGAATACCGTCTATTGAAAAAGTACACTGTATGTCACAGATACATTTTTTAAACGCACACATTACACTTTAGATGTGGCCCTGGTAATGTCACTGTTAGAGGCAGACACTGTCTATTGACAAAGTACACTGTATGTCACAGATAAATGATTTAACCACACACGTTACACTGGAGATATGCCCTTGGTAATGTCACTGTCAGAAGTCTATTGAAAAAGTACACTGGACGTCACTGATATTTTAGGGATGCGCACACTTTACACAGGAGATGTGGCGCGGATAATTTAACTGTCCGCAGCGGACACCATCTACGGAAAAAGTACACTGGATGTCATTGATATTTTAAGGATGCACACACTTTACACAGGAGTGGCGTGAATAATTTAACTGTCCGCAGCGGCCTATTAGATGCTATTTAGTGCAGGATGCACTAAAAATATATATTGCTACTGTCACACGCAATAGTCCTTAAAAGGACTTTTGGGTCTCTAAAAAGTTTTTCTAATAAAACTCTTCCAATAACACTCCCAACACTGTATGTCCCTTCCTATGCAAAGCTCTCCCTAAGACTGAGCAATTTAGCGCAGGTTGCGCTACAAACATATATTGCTGCTGTCACACACAATAGTCCTTAAAAGGACTTTTGGGTCTCTGAAAAGAAGGAGGGTTAAGTGACACATCAAACTTATTGGAAATTTCACAAGAAAAACAATAGTGTGCTTGGTTTTAACCTAACTTTATTCTATCATGAGTTATTTACAAGTTTCTGACCACTGTAAGAGGGTGCAAGGTACCGTTGTCGACGGGAAGTACGTGTCACCGAGGTTCCTGGCCTCGGTGAGGTAAAAGCCGGGTTTTTGTGTGTCAGCAGCAGCTAGTGCTGCTTGACACCTTAGTATTTAGTTTGGCTGCAAAGCCAATCCGGGCCGGCTCTTACTGGGAGTAGGCAAAGAGTTGGGTGGGTGCCTATTCCCCACGGTCCAGGCTGGACTTTTCCGGGGCCTTTAAAACACAGCCAGCACCAGCAGCTGGGTGTGTGATTGTCCTGGAGCTGCTAATAGTGCTGTGGAGCTCTCTGACCTGGAAGCCTAAGGTGTGGATTACCTCCCTCTGACAGGGGAGCTCAGGACTCTGTGTGCTGGGATCTGAGGGCTGTGGTTTGGGACCTGAGGCTGTAGCCGAGCCGGAGGACTCAGACCCCTGTGAAAGCGAACAGGCTGCCTAAAAAAGCCTACCTATGGACTTGCTAACACCCAGGAGCTAAGGTGACTTTTCCGTTTATGAACTTTTGTGTGTGTGAACAAACACCAAGCCACCTGTTTTTGTGTGATGCTCCTTTTTGTGTGAATAAAACATGGACATTTGATTTACAAGCTTGAACGTTGCCTCTGTACTGCGCCCGCTAGTCCTATCTACCAGAGCGAATCCCCACACCACTTATAAAATGTGTTCAATGTACTGCCTATTGTGTTGGATTGTCAATGCAACCCTCTTCTCCCACTCTTCACACACTGATTGCAACACTGCAGGAGAAATGCTAGCACAGGCTTCCAGTATCCGTAGTTTCAGGTGCTGAACATCTCGTATCTTCACAGCATAGACAATTGCATTCAGATGAGCCCAAAGATAAAAGTCTAAGGGGGTCAGATTGGGAGACCTTGGGGGCCATTCAGCTGGCCCACGACGACCAATCCACTTTCCAGGAAACTGTTCATCTAGGAATGCTCGGACCTGACACCCATAATGTGGTGGTGCACCATCTTGCTGGAAAAACTCAGGGAACGTGCCAGCTTCAGTGCATAAAGAGGGAAACACATCATCATGTAGCAATTTTGCATATCCAGTGGCCTTGAGGTTTCCATTGATGAAGAATGGCCCCACTATCTTTGTACCCCATAAACCACACCATACCATCAATTTTTTTGTTCCAACAGTGTTAGAGGGATCTATCCAATGTGCGTTAGTGTCAGACCAATAGCGGTGGTTTTGTTTGTTAACTTCACCATTCACATAAAAGTTTGCCTCATCATTGAAAAAAAAATTCTGCGTAAACTGAGGGTCCTGTTCCAATTTTTGTTTTGCCCATTCTGCAAATTCAGTGCGCCGATCTGGGTAATCCTCGTTGAGATGCTGCAGTAGCTGGAGTTTGTAAGGGTGCCATTTGTGAGTAGCTAATATCCGCCGAAGGGATGTTCGACTAATGCCACTCTCCAGTGACATGCGGCGAGTGCTACGCTGTGGGCTCTTGCTGAATGAAGCTAGGGCAGCCACTGATGTTTCTTCATTAGTGACAGATTTCATGCGTCCACATTTTGGCAAATCCAACACTGAACCAGTTTCACCAAACTTAGCAAGCAGTTTGCTAACTGTAGCATGGGAGATGGGTGGTCTCGTAGGGTGTCTTGCATTGAAATCTGCTGCAATGACCCAGTTACTGCGTTCACCAGACATCAACACAATTTCTATCAGCTCCTCACGTGTTAACCTCGGCAACATGTCAATGGTTGTAAACAAAGAGAAACTTGTAAATAACTCATGAAAGAATAAAGTTACGTTAAAACCAAGCACACCATTGTTTTTCTTGTGAAATTCCCAATAAGTTTGATGTGTCACATAACCCTCTTCCTATTGATAAAACAAAAGTTGGATTCAAAATGGCCAACTTCAAAATGGCCGCCATGGTCACCACCCATCTTGAAAAGTTTCCCCCCTCACATATACTAATGTGACGCAAACAGGAAGTTCATATCACCAACCATTCCCATTTTATTAAGGTGTATCCATATAAATGTCCCACCCTGTATAATAAACTAAAAAACAACATGCAGTATCAATCAGCTGCTTCTAAGGCTGGCAGAACACTGTCATGTATTAAGCGATGTAATATTACCACTTGACAAAGCTTAAGTGCTTTGGAATATGGAGTTCTGTTCTGTGCACCAGACCACAAAAATCATGCCCTAGAGCTGGATAAAGTACAAAGAAGAGCAACTAAACTGATAAGGGCCATGGACGGTCATAGTTATGAGGAAATATTAAAATATCAACATTTATTTAGTCTTGAGAAGAGGCGTCTGAGAGAAGACATGATTAATCTATATAAATGGCCTGTGCAAAATATACAGTGAAAAGCTGTTCCATGTAAAATCCCTACAAAAGACAAGGGGGCACTGCCTCCGACTGGAAAAGAAAATGGTCAGATCAGTTCTAGAGGCGATAAGGCTTCTTTACCATAAGAGATGTGAATCTGTGGAATAGTCTACATCAGGCTTAGATAAATTCCTAGAATTAAATAACAATGAGAATGAAAATGTGTAAAAGTTCTTAATTCCCATTCCCACCCATACCTGGGTGGAACTTGCTGAACTGTTCTTTTCATTTGTCCAGACCATATGGCTATGTAAAATGTTACGCTATTGTTATATAGCGAGTGCTGCCTTTTTTTTTTTTTGCTTAAGGTTACAATACCTAACATACTTTTTTTGCAGATACCTACTGTCTGACATTGCAAAGCATTCCATTTAGCTGTAGATTTTGGCATTCTGTTTCACACATAACATAATGCATTTTTTTTTTACTGTTTGCATGCCTTATGAGCTTAAGTTGGATGACCTTTTCAAATATACAGTCAATCCCCAGTGTCATCTGTACTCCACCAGTTCTGTCCTGCAATCCTTCACACTCATCACACCATCATCTTTCACAGCATGATCAAACATGATTATATGCCTAATGCCTTGTTTCCCAAATAGTGTACCTCAAAACCTTGGGGTTCCTTGGGGTACCCTAGTCAAGGGTACACAATGCCACCAACAAGACCTGGCATTTTTGCCATACAGATAAAAAACTACACATACAGTATATACACACACATACACAACATATACACACATACATATAGCATACACACACACATATAGCATATACACACATACAGTATACAACATATACAAAGACTAATATACACAGCATGCACACACCATTATTCACTATTTTTCACTAATTGCATCAGGTATATTTTCGGATGCACAGAATGTTATGCAGAGATATTAACATATGCCATCCATTTCCATACAGTATGTCCCCTAAACATTGCTAACTTATGCACAAGTAGTGCATACCACTCGTTTATCACATGAAATAAGTACAATCGCTAAAACAAATATAGACCCCATATCATATCAACTTTTTTCTGGACAACTGAACCAAAAATTATGCACAGCGCAAATTTTTTAAACATACATTCTGGCCAATTTAAAAGACCGTGGCCCCACATCACAGCCACAACATAATGCCTTCAATCACAAAGATTCCAAAATTAAAGAGGCCTCTCAGTATTAAAAGAAACTGGGCAGAACCCGGTGATAAACTTCTGAACAGTCCCTTTAATTCAGACCACTTCCTCAGAGTCCTGGTTGCAGAAAAGGAGATGTGTGTGCTTTGCAATGCACATAGTCATGTATTGGACCAAGCATAGTGCAAACTGGAAAAACAAATCAAGGAAAGGGTTTTTTGCTTGTTTGTTTTTGTGTTGGACACTATAGAGGGCAGGAAATAAATCACCTGTTTGTGGATTGTCTGTAAATTTACAAATGGTTGGCAACCATGATGTGCAGTGTCCATATATACAGAATAAGAGCAGATACTGAGAATTGCACCCAGTATACAGGACAGTAGAAGTGGTACTGTGCAGTGTCCAAATGTGATGACCCAGAGTGCACCCTGCTACTGTCTTTCATGGGCTAACACAGGGTCACAGCTATTTCTATGCAATTGTTATTGTTCATGTAATGTACCTGGTTCACCAGAAGGTGGCAGCAAGTATGGCAGAGCTACATTTTCAGAGAAACCTTCTTTCCATTCTCATCTCTCCCTCTAAGCAGGAGTTTAGTTAGTTAGAGGTCAGTGGAGAGTACCCCCTGCTTGGGAAAGGAATCAGGTTCATGTCCCTGCTGGACGTGTCCTGCCTAAGCCAGCTAGAGCACCTTAAGCTCTGCTGGACACAGAGGCCAAAGCCTGGAGGTATAGATTCCCTTTATTAATCTATTAATCTAGAGACAGACTACAGAGAGAAGTTGCAGCATAAAGAAAGAAGCAAAGTTATACAGTAAGCTTCTCAGCACAGCACAGCCATAGAGCAACAGATGTAGTAGAGTTGAGTTTGTTTGCCTTCCAGAGTTAATGCTAATGCCTGCTGGGAACCAAGACAAAGCCTGAAACTGTTGGAGAAATGTTTATTTAAATAAAGCTGTTATTGAACTTCATCACAAGGTCTGGACTCAATTTATTACTTCAAATCCCTCGATTATTCCCCCTATTTGCTCTGTTTCGGAGGACAACGCCTGGGTTCCAACATTTCCAGGTAGGAGCACTGTGACATGTGCACAAAACATTAAGGGACACTACTCTGGCATTCCTACACCTGGGTACCATCTACTACATCACTAAAAGAGGCCCTGTGCCCTTGTTGCTTCACTGCAACTGGCGTCACGAAAAACATTTGCTTTAAGTGATCCATGACCATTGCCATGCGTCCCATTTGGTGTCAAGAACAGGATCTGAACAGGATAAATTTGTGTGCCCTTGGATTATGCTGCCTTTAGAGTTGACGAAAAACCCCTTAAAAATGACTTTGTTGAATTTGCTGCGGTGCGGCAGGCGCAAATCTGTGCGCGCTGGCATTCAAAGGGTTAATCAGCCATATTTGACTTTGATGGCACAGCTTGTTCTTGCATAGGCACCGTGGGAAAGTAGAGGAACGCCCCTGTCTGAAGCAGGAAGATCCAGTCCTGCCCACAGGGAACAACATCCTAGGAAAGAAAAGGGAAGAGGAAGCTGCACCCCTGAAGCCCCTCCTACGTCACCAGCGTGTGCTAGCGGGAGCAAAGTCAAGATGGCACTCCCAAAGCCAAACTGGGGAGAAATGTGTTGTGGTGATCTACTTGCCCTGTGCGATGACCTGAAGGAGATCCGGGTGTCGCAGCTCGGAGAGGATCGTGCTGTTCACTGCTGCTGTACCATAGACATACAGCAGCAGAGAAGGAAGAGAGAAGGGAGGTGGCACGTGTGCACAGCGCACACCGTCTCCTCAAACAGCTGATCGTCGGGAGGGCCGGGTGTCAAACCTCCGCCGATCTAATATAGATGACCTATTCCAAAAGTCAAGGTCATGCGAGTGACGTGTGCAGTTCAGAGGAAGAGGTGTTGGTCACACAGTGCTAGCCGCACAGCAAAAGAGGGAGCAGGGTGCAAAAGCAGAGTGGCCGTCCCCTAGCCAGTACGCCTGCTACTGCCCACCGCACCCAGGGACTGAGCACTCCAAAGCAAGCTCCAAGGAGTTCCCTGGCTTGGAAGTTCTTCAGACAATGTGCTGACGACAAGAATCGAGTGGTTTGCAAGCTGTGCAATCAGAGCCTGAAGCGAGGCATACATGTTCTAAACCTGAGCACCACCTGCATGACCAGGAATCTAAATGCAAAGCACGAGCTGCAGTGGAGTACACACCTCAAAAAACACAAAAGATCTCAAGCTTCTCCTGTTTCCTCTTCTGCTGCAGTCTCGGCCTCTTCCTCCCCCTCTGGAGTGACAGTGGCACCGGCCACCCCGCAAACAGAGGATGTGGCAGCAAAACCTCCACCACCGTCACCCAACATGTCCACACTGTCCCATGGAAGCGTTCAGCTGTCCATTCCCCAAACACTGGAGAGAAAGAGGAAGTACCCACCACTGATGCCTGGCCCTGAATGTCAGCATTTCCAAATTCCTGGTCTTTGAAATGCTGTCATTCCGTCTGGTGGAGACGGAGACTTTTAAAACCTTATGGCGGTGGCTGTGCCACAGTACGTGGTTCCCAGAAGGTGGCAGCAAGCATGGCAAAACTACATTTTCAGAGGATGGAACCTTCTTTCCATTCTCTTCTCTCCCTCTAAGGAGGAGTTTAGTTAGTTAGAGGTCAGTGGAGAGTACCCCCTGCTTGGGGAAGGAAGCAGGTCCATGTTCCTGCTTGATGTGTCCTGCTTAAGCCAGCTAGAGCACCTTAAGCTCTGCAGGACACAGAGTACAAAGCCTGAAGTCTAAAACCAGGAGGTATAGATTCCATGGTATTACTCTAGAGACAGACTACAGAGAGAAGTTGCAGCATAAAGAAAGAAGCAAAGATATACAGTAAGCTTGTCAGCACAACAGAGCTGGATAGCAACAGATGTAGTGTTGAGTTTGTTTGCCTGCACGTTAATGCTAACGCCTGCTGGGAACCAAGACAAAGCCTGAAACTGTGGGAGAAACACAGTGTGTTCGGGACATGGACCCGGACCCGAACATTTTCAAAAAAGTTTGTGTTCGGGTGCGTTGTTCGTTGATTTCTTCCCGCTTTCTGAAGGGCTGCACAGCAGCCAATCAGCTAGCGTTTTATTTCTTACCCTAAGAAGCCATCACAGCCATGCCTACTAATGGCATGGCTGTGATTGGCCAAGTGCAGCATGTGATCCAGCCTCTATTTAAGCTGGAGTCGCGTAGTGCCGCATGTCACACTGCTCTGACTAGTGTAGGGAGAGGACGCAGCTTCTGTGAGGGCGAGATTAGGCAGGGAAAAGTCAGCAAAAACACCTAATGAAGTGATCAATCTACAGCTGTGAATCATTCAACTTCTGCTAGTTAATTGCTCACTGGTTTTTAGGCTGGACAGAGCGTTTTTCTGTCACTTGTTTCTGGGGTGATCGGCGGCCATTTTGTGTCTTGTGGTGCACCAGCACAAGCTGCCACCAAGTCCATCAATCCATCAATCCTAGTTTTTTTTTTTGCTATATCCTACATCAGGGGCTTGGCTGTGCTTATTGTCACCCATAGAAACTTAGGATAGAAATTTCTATATTTTATTAAGGGGTTAAATTCAATTGCCAAAATAGCAATCCCCTAATTCTGGCGTTACAGCTGTGTCTAGCCAAGTGTAATACTGTCTGCTGTCTGGCAAAGGATAGATTTTTTTCTGTGGTGAAATTCAATTGCCAAAATAGCAATCCCCTAAATCTGGTGTCCCAGCAGTGGCTGGCAAAGTTTAATAGTGTCCGGCAAAGGATAAATAATTTTCTGGGGTGAAATTCAATTGCCAAAATAGCAATACCCTGAATCTGGTGTTCCAGCTGTGACTGGACAATTTCCCTAGTGTCCGTCAAAGGATATCTTATTTTCTGGGGTGAAAGTCAGTAGCAAAAATAGAAATACAGTAAATCTGGTGTTCCAGCTGTGGCTAGACAAGTTTAATAGTGTACGGCAAAGGATATATTTTTTTCTGGGGTGAAATTCAATTGCTAAAATAGCAATACCGTAAATCTGGTGTCCCAGCAGTGGCTGGCCAAGTTTAATAGTGTCCGTCAAAGGATTTATTATTTTCTGCGGTGAAATTTAGTTGCCAAAATAGAAATACAGTAAATCTGGTGTTCCAGCTGTGACTGGACAAGTTTAATAGTATCCGTCAAAGATTTTTTTAATAGTATCCGATAGATTTTGTTCTGGGGTGAAATTCACTTGCCAATATAGCAATACCCTGAATCTGGTGTTCCAGCTGTTGCAGGCCAAGTGTTAATCTGTCCGTAAAATGGTATATTACACTCAAGGTGTATATACAAGTGCTGAGAGGGTCATCCTCAATAACTTCACACGCTACCGTGCATCTCCCATTGTATTTCTGTCCGTTGTAAAGGGTATATTATACAAAGTGTTAAAATACAATTGCTGAAGGCATAATCCTACATATTTTTTCACACGCTACTGTGCATCTCCAAGTGTAAATCTGTCCATAAAAGGATACATTTCATCCAGGGCCTAAATCCTAGGCCTACAATTGATATTCCCCTAAATCAGTGGTTAAAGCTGTGCCTGGATTAGTGTAATACGGTACACAAATAAATTGGCAGAAAGTGTTAGGTGACTGTAAAAAAAGGCCTGAATTTGAAATCAATTCATTGGGCCAAATATTTTTTTTCTTATTGTGGTGCTTGGTGAATGGTAACAATGAGGAAAACATCTAGTAAGGGACGCGGACGCGGTCGTGGTGGTGTTAGTGGACCCTCTGGTGCTGGGAGAGGACGTGGCCATTCTGCCACAGCCACGCGTCCTAGTGAACCAACTACCTCAGGTTCCAGTACCCGCCAGAATTTACAGTGATATTTGGTGGGGCCCAATGCCGTTCTAAGGATGGTAAGGTCTGAGCAGGTACAGGCGCTAGTCAATTGGGTGGCCGACAGCGGATCCAGCACGTTCACAACATTATCTCCCACCCAGTCTTCTGCAGAAAGCGCACAGGTGGCGCTTGAAAACCAAGCCCATCAGTCTGTCATATCACCCCCATGCATATCAAGGAAACTGTCTGAGCCTCAAGTTATGCAGCAGTCTCTTATGCTGTTTGAAGACTCTGCTGGCAGGGTTTCCCAAGGGAATCCACCTAGCCCTTCCCCAGTGGTGGAAGACAAAGAATGCACTGATGCACAACCACTTATGTTTCCTGATGATGAGGACATGGGAATACCACCTCATCGGAGTCCACACGTCTCTGATGATGACGAAACGCAGGTGCCAACTGCTGCGTCTTTCTGCAGTGTGCAGACCAAACAGGAGGTCAGGGAGAAAGACTGTGTGGAAGAAGATGCACGGGACGATGAGGTCCTAGACCCCACATGGAATGAAGGTCGTGCCACTGACTTTCATAGTTCAGAGGAAGAGGCAGTGGTGAGACCGAGCCATGCCAGTGGCAGTGGTTCCCTGGCATGGCACTTCTTTAAACAATGTGCTGACGACAAGACCCGAGTGGTTTGCACGCTGTGCCATCAGAGCTTGAAGCGAGGCATTAACGTTCTGAACCTTAGCACAACCTGCATGACCAGGCATCTACATGCAAAGCATGAACTGCAGTGGAGTAAACACCTTAAAAGTAAGGAACTCACTCAGGCTCCCCCTGCTCCCTCTTTTGCTGCTGCCTCGACCTCTTCCTCCACCTCGGGAGGAATGTTGGCGCCTGCCACCCACCAAACACCACCACCTGCGTCACCAAGCATCTCCACCATGTCACACGGCAGCGTTCAGCTCTTCATCTCACAAACCTTGGAGAGAAAGCATAAATTCCCACATAGCCACCCTCAAGCCCTGGGCTAGAATGCCAGCATTTCTGAACTACTGGCCTTTGAAATGATGTCATTCAGGCTGGTGGACACAGACAGCTTCAAACAGCTGATGGCTATGGCTGTCCCACAGTATGTTGTTCCCAGCCGCCACTACTTCTCCAAGACAGCCATGCTTTCCCTGCACAACCAAGTATCCGATAAAATCAAGTGTGCACTGCGCAACGCCATCTGTGGCAAGGTCCACCTAACCACAGATATGTGGACCAGTAAGCACGGCCAGGGACGCTATATCTCCCTAACTGCACACTGTGTAAATGTAGTGGTGGCTGGGCCCCAGGCGGAGAGTTCTTTGGAGCACGTCCTTCCGCAGCCAAGGATCGCAGGGCATCATTCTTTGCCTCCTGTAGCCTCCTCCTCCTACTCGGCTTCCTCCTCCTCTTCTTCCACCTGCTCATCCTGTCAGCCATTCACCTTCACCACCAACTTCAGCACAGCACCGGGGTAAACGTCAGCAGGCCGTTATGAAACTCATATGTTTGGGGGACAGGCTCCCCACCTCGCATGAGTTGTGGCGGGGTATTGAACAACAGACCAACGAGTGGTTGCTGCCGGTGGGCCTCAAGCCTGGCCTGGTGGTGTGCGATAATGGGCGAAATCTTGTCACAGCTCTGGGACGCACATCCCTTGCCTGGCGCATGTACTGAATTTGGTGGTGCAGAAGTTCCTTCACAACTACCCCGACATGTCAGAGTTGCTGCATAAAGTGCGGGCCGTCTGTGCGTGCTTCCGGCGTTCAAATCTTGCTGCTGCTTGCTTGTCTGCGCTACAGCGTAACTTCGGCCTTCCCGCTCACCGCCTCATATGCGATGGGCCCACCAGGTGGAACTCCACCTTGCACATACTGGAGAGACTGTGCGAGCAGCAGCAGGCCATAGTGGAGTTCCAGCTGCAGCACGCACGCGTCAGTCGCACTGCGGAACAGCACCACTTCACCACCAATGACTGGGCCTCCATGCGAGACCTGTGTGCCCTGTTGCGCTGTTTTGAGTACTCCACCAACATGGCCAGTGGCGATGACACCGTTATCAGCGTTACAATACCACTTCTATGTCTCCTTGAGAAAACACTTAGGGCGATGATGGAAGAGGAGGTGGCCCAGGAGGAGGAGGAGGAGGAGGAAGAAGAGGGTTCATTTTCAGCACTTTCAGGCCAGTCTCTTAGAAGTGGCTCAGAGGGAGGTTTTTTGCAACAGCAGAGGCCAGGTACAAATGTGGCCAGCCAGGGCCCACTACTGGAGGACGAGGAGGACGAGGATGAGGAGGTGGAGGAGGATGAGGATGAAGCATGTTCACAGCAGGGTGGCACCCAACGAAGCTCGGGCCCATCACTGGTGTGTGGCTGGGGGGAAATGGAGGTCGATGACGATACGCCTCCCACAGAGGACAGCTTGTCCTTACCTCTGGGCAGCCTGGCACACATGAGCAACTACATGCTGCAGTGCCTGCGCAACGACAGCAGAGTTGCCCACATTTTAACGTGTGCGGACTACTGCTGGATCCCCGGTACAAAGACAATGTGCCCACCTTACTTCCTGCATTGGAGTGTGATAGGATAATGCGCGAGTACAAGCGCACGTTGGTAGACGCGCTACTGAGAGCATTCCCAAATGTCACAGGGGAACAAGTGGAAGCCCAAAGTGAAGGCAGAGGAGGAGCAAGAGATCGCCAACGCAGCTGTGTCACGGTCAGCTCCTCTGAGGGCAGGGTTAGCATGGCAGAGATGTGGAAAAGTTTTGTCACCACGCCACAGCTAACTGCACCACCACCTGATACGGAACATGTTAGCAGGAGGCAGCATTTCACTAACATGGTTGAACAGTACGTGTGCACACCCCTCCACGTACTGACTGATGGTTCGGCCCCATTCAACTTCTGTGTCTCCAAATTATCCACGTGGCCAGAGCTAGCCTTTTATGACTTGGAGGTGCTGGCCTGCCCGGCGGCCAGCATTTTGTCTGAACGTGTATTCAGCACAACAGGTGCCGTCATTACTGACAAACGCAGCCGCCTGTCCACAGCCAACGTGGACAAGCTGACGTTCATAAAATGAACCAGGCATGGATCCCACAGGACCTGTCCATCCCTTGTGCAGAATAGACATTTATAACTACCTCCCCTTAACCATATATTCTTGTACTCCAGTGCACTTCTTTATTGAATCCTCTTTTTTTCATTTTACCATTATTTTGCGTGGCAACCCAAAGTTGAATGAACCTCTCCTCCGTCTGGGTGCCATGGCCCTGAGTCTGTAAATGAGGCCTGTGGCCCTGCAGGCAGACATGAATCCTTTTTGGCTGTGATGAGAGCATCAACTCCCATAGCATTCCCACCTGATGCCACCCCAACCTCCTATTCCACCTCCTCCTCCTCCAAGTTGCCAATTGATATTGGTTCATTTTTAGTCATTGATTTAGTCATGATTTAAGTCATTTCCCTATCCACATTTGTTTGCAGGGAATTTGCCTACATTTTTCTGCCTTTTGCAGCCCTCTAGCCTTTTCCTGGGCTATTTTACAGCCTTTTCATTGCCCAAAAGTTCGGGTCCCCATTGACTTCAATGGGGTTCGGGGTGAAGTTCAGGTCGAGTTCGCATCCCGAACCCGAACATTTTCGGGAAGTTAGGCCGAACTGCTCGAACCCGAACATCCAGGTGTTCGCTCAACTCTAATTATAATGCATACATTTAAATTGCGTTTTTGTTCCTTATTAGCTCAGCTTTTCTTTGGTGGAGTGGAGAAGTCAGGTGCAATCCAGGCCTTGTTCATTTTTATCTGAGTCAACCTGTCAGCATTGTCAGCGGACAAGCTTAAACGCTTATCTGTTATAATGCCACCAGCAGCATTATATACATGCTCAGACAATACGCTGGCGGCAGGGCAGGCCAGCACCTTAAAGGCGTAGAGCGCAAGTTCGTGCCACGTGTCCAGCTTGGACACCCAGTAGTTGTAAGGCACTGAGGGATCATTTAGGACGCTGACACGGTATGCAATGTATTTCTTCACAATCTTCCAAAACTTTTCCCTCCTTGTAGCACTAGGCCGAGCTCCATGGTGACGTTGCTGGCGGGGTGTCATGAAAGTGTCCCATGCCTTGGAAAGTGTTGCCCTGCCTCTGTTGGAACTACTGTCTGTTCCCCTTGTCTCCCTTCCTCGGTTGCCTAAGGAAGTACGGACTCTGGCGGCCGTATTGTCAGATGGAAGATTTTGGAGCAATCTGTCAACAAGTACCTTCTGGTATTGCACCGTTTTACTCATCCCCTCCACCACAGGAATGAGAGATGAGAAGTTTTCTTTGTAGCGGGGGTCGAGAAGGGTGAACACCCAGTAATCTGTGTTACCTAAAATGCGTATAACGCGAGGGTCGCGGGAAAGGCAGCCTAACATGAAGTCAGCCTTGTGTGCCAGAGTATCAACAGGCAAGACATCGATGTCAACTTCAGGATGACTCTCCATACCCTCATCCTCCTCTTCTTCTGCCCATCCAAGCTGAACAGATGGAATTAAAGTTCGATGGGTACTAGCCTCTGTAGCAGAGGCAAGTGTCTCCAGCTCCTCCTTTTCATGGCCCAATTCGCGCTGAGAAGACGAGTCTGGCTACCACCCTGTGTCATCTCCTCCCCCATTACCTCGTCTGCCACATTCAAAGCATCCTCCTTAATTGTGAGCAGCGATCGTTTGAGTAGACACAGCAGTGGGATGGTTACACTGATAATAGTGTTATCGCCAATAACCATCTGTGTGGGTTCATCAAAGTTTTTTAAAACCTCACATAGGTCTGACATCAATGCCCACTTCTCGCTTGTGAATTGTGAATAGTGCCATTGTCAGGCACAACCATGCCTGTTTGTAGGTTAAGTGGCGAAAGCCACAGCTCGGTCTAGTCCCTTATACCCTGCCACAGCTCTGCGGCAGTGTGCTGTTTGTCCCCTAAGCAGATCAGCTTCAGCACGGCCTGTTGATGCTTACCCACAGCAGTGCTACACTGCTTCCCGCTAGCGACTGATAGCTGACTGCTGTTGGAGGTGGAAGTGGAGGAGGAGGTGGTGGCGGAGGAGGAGAAGTGGGGGTTGGAGCCAGTAACATAGCTGCTGGCGGAGACCCTGATGGACGTAGGTCCCGCAATCCTGTGCATGGGTAGCACCTGTGTCATCCCAGGGTCCGACTCACTCCTGGCCTCCACAACATTCACCTAGAGTGCGGTCATGGAAATGTAGCATCCCTGGCCACCAGCACTTGTCCATGTGTCCGTGGTGAGGTAGACCTTCCCACTAAGTGCATTGGTCAGGGCACGGGTGATGTTGTGGGACACATGCTGGTGTAAGGCAGGCATGGCACACCGTAAAAAATAGTGGCGGCTAGGGATTGGGTACCAAGGGACGGCCGCCGACATCAGGCTGTGGAAGGCCTCAGTGTCCACAAGCCTAAATGCAGGGACGGCACCAGCACCCGGCAAACCCGGGCAAGTGCCGGGGCCCACTGCTTCTAAGGGGGCCCACTCATTTCTGCGTGGTCCCCTTAAAATTTTTTACAAACTGTTGTTGGCGCTGCGCAGCACTGCTGCTTTCATAAAAGATCTCCAGGCCTGCAGAGAGCGGAGCTCCAGTGTGCTGCGTGGATGTGCACGTGCGCGAGTACACTGGCCGGAGTGGCAGGCCCTGCAGCAGAGGAAGCCGGCGGGAGCTGCAAGGAGGAGGTCCGGCTCCCAAGGTGGCTGTAGTAAGAAGAGCATGGTGCACTGCGCGAGGACCCTAGAAAACATGACAGGGCCGCTGGAGAGCTAAGGAGTCCGACCTGGCAGTCTTCAAGTAACTGATTCCCTCCTCCCCAATCATGGTTCTCTCCAGTCTCACAGTTCTCTGCTCCCCTTCCTCCTGTCACCCCACTAGTGACCCTGCTCCCCCTCCTGCTGTCATCCCACTAGTGACCGTGCTCCCCCCTCCTCCTTTCATCCCACTTGTGACCCTGCTCCCCCCTCCTCCTGTCATCCAACTAGTGACCCTGCTCTTCCTTCTCCTGTCAGTCCACTAGTGACCCTGCTCCCCCTCCTCCTGTCACCTCACTAGTGACCCTGCTCCCCCCTCCTCCTGCCACCCCACTAGTGACCCTGCTCCCCCTCCTGCTGTCATCCCACTAGTGACCGTGCTCCCCCCTCCTCCTTGCATCCCACTTGTGACCCTGCTCCCCCCTCCTCCTGTCATCCAACTAGTGACCCTGCTCTTCCTTCTCCTGTCAGTCCACTAGTGACCCTGCTCCCCTTCCTCCTGTCACCTCACTAGTTACCCTGCTCCCCCTTCCTTCGGTCACACTAGTGACCCTGCTCCCCATCCTCCTGTCACCCCACTAGTGACTCTGCTCCCCCCACTTCTGTCACCTCATTAGTGACCCTGTGTGTTCCTGTACAGTGAGGAGCATGGCTGGAGTGTGGTGAGGTCTAGCTGTGTGTGTGTGTGTTTCTCTCCCTTTGTGTGTGTGTCACCATCACCATGCCCACAGTGTTCCTATGTCTTGACACAGCTGCATCAGGATGTTCTGTGTGGGGCAAGAAGAAGAAGATGGAAGAGGAGGCATCGCCGCCAGCATGGAGTCCATGGGAGAGACACAGGGAGGCACACTAAGGACATAGGCAACACTACCACATGATCTACACTAGTGTTATCTGTGGTTTTACATAGGACTGCAGGTAGCACTAACACATTATTAGCACTAGTGTTATCTGTGCTGTTACATAGGACTGCAGGGGACATTTACTATATTATCTGTACTCAGAGAGTTATCACTGTGTAAGGGGGCCCACTGAGGCTTCATCGCCCAAGAGCCCACATGAATCTGGAGCCTGCCCTGCCTAAATGGCAACATTTCAAGGGCCAGTAATTTTGAAAGTTGCGCATTTAGTGCTATGGCCTGTAAGTGGGTGGGTATTTGCGCTTGCGTTTAAATGCCTATGTTAACGACCTTTGGATGCTGCACTGGGACAGGTAAGTGGATGTTGTTGCTGACGGTTCATGCGAAGGTCCAGGTGCAAGGCGAGTGGCATCCGTACCTGTACCTTCGACAGGGGATTGGCCAACAGTGCGTAATTCAGGGGAAGAGGAGGCAGTGGTGGGACCCGCAGACTTAGAGTGTGGACCCAGGCGTTAGGCCCACTTATTAGGGTGCCTGGATGCCATCTGGCGGATCATGCTGGTGGTGGTGAGGTTGCTCGTGTTCATGTCCCGGCTCATTTTGGTACGGCACAGGTCGCAAACTACCACTATTTTTTCGTCTGCGCTTTCCTCAAAAAAGTGCCATACTGCAGAACACCTACCACATGGCAAGGTAGATTTACACATGGGGGTGCTCGGTGTAACGGTAGCGGGCCTGTTTGGTGTGGGCCGACATCTCCCTTTTACAACCCCACTGCCTCTTACAGACTGTTGCGGTGCTGCGGATCCTTCCCCCTCTGTACTGCTGTCCTCACTCGGCTTTTCACCTTCCCATGTTGACCTCATCGTCCACCACCTCCTCTTCCACTTCCTCAATTTGCTCATCCTCCTGACTTGACCTAACCACAACCTCAGTTATTGACAACAGTGTCTCATCATCATCCACCTTGTGAACGAATGTTTGCCGTTCACCACCGTCATCTTCTTGAGACCGTGAAGGCTCAAGAGTTTGGGAATCAGGGCACAATATCTCTGGCACCTCTTCAAGCGTGCTTGGCAAGAGAGCCAAACCAAGTACTGGCGATGAAAAGAGGTCATGTGAATATCCGAGTGTGGGATCACTTGTTTGGCCAGACGCGACATGGTGGGAGGAAGGAGGGTCAGAGTGAGGATTCGGTTGACCAGACTCTTGGCTATAGAGACTGGACTTAGTGGAAAAGAGGGTGATGCTTAACCGACTGGAAGCATTATCTTCTGCTATCCAACCGACCACCTGTTCGCACTGGTCTGACTTGGACAGTGTTGTCCTGTGTCGGCCAGTTAAGTTGGACCTGAAGCTGGGTAAGGTGGATTTTTCTGGTTTTTCTGGTGCATTGGCAGCAGGTACAGTTTCATTGCGCCCAGGGCCACAGTCTCTGCTTGCACCATCAGCATCACGCCCAGGGCCACGGCCTCTGCTTGCATCATCGGCATTATGCCCACTTCCCTGTCCCTTTGTGCTCGCCTTCTACATATTAATGGTTTTGCCTATAGAGGTGGCGCAGATTGTTTTACTGTCCGCTAAAGACACAGTTTTCTGATGCAGGACAGTAGTGGATACAGAAAAATACAGATTTTGGCCACTACACTATGCCCAAGATAATGTAATTTGTACCATACACACTGTATTGACGTGTAGTAAGGTACTGGATACAGAAAAATACAAATTTTGGCCACTACACTAGGCCTGAGAGAAAGACATTTTTACAATACACACTGCATTGACATGCAGTAAGGTACTGGATACAGAAAAATACAGATTTTGGCCACTACACTAGGCCCGAGAGAATGTAATTTTTACAATACACACTGTATTGACATGCAGTAAAGTACTGGATTAAAAAAAATGCAGATTTTGTCCACTACACTAGGCGCGAGAGAATGTAATTTTTATGATACACACTGTATTGAGATGCAGTAAGGTACTGGATACAAAAAATACAGATTTTGGCCACTACACTAGGCCCAAGATAATGTAAATTTTACGATACACACTGTATTGACATGCAGTTCGGTACTGGATACAGAAAAATACAGATTTTGGCCACTACACTAGGCCTGAGAGAATGTATTTTTTACGATACACACTGTATTGACATGCAGTAAGGTCCTGGACACACAAAAATACAGATTTTGGCCACTACACTAGGCCCGAGAGAAAGTAATTTTTACGATACACACTGTATTGACATGCAGTAAGGTACTGGATACAGAAAAATACAGATTTTGTCCATTACACTAGGCCTGAGAGTATGTAATTTTTATGATACACACTGTATTGAGATGCAGTAAGGTACTGGATACAGAAAAATATAGATTTTGTCCACTACACTAGGCCCGAGAGAATGTAATTTTTATGATACACACTGTATTTAGATGCAGTAAGGTACTTGATACAAAAAAGATACTGATTTTGGCCACTACCCTAGGCCCAAGATAATGTAATATTTACGATACACACTGTATTGACATGCAGTTTGGTACTGGATACAGAAAAATGCAAATTTTGGCCACTACACTAGACCCGAGAGAAAGTAATTTTTACAATTCGCACTGTATTGACATGCAGTAAGATACTGGATACAGAAAAATACTGATTTTTGGCCACTACACTAGGCCTGAAAGAATGTAATTTTTACGATACACACTGTACTGAGATGCAGTAAGGTACTGGATTTAAAAAAATACAGATTTTGGCCACTACACTAGGCCCAAGAGAATGTGATTTTTACCATGCACTGTATTAACATGCAGTTCGGTACTGGATACAGAAAAATACAGATTTTGGCCACTACACCAGGCCCGAGAGAAAGTAATTTTTACGATACACACTGTATTGAGATGCAGTAAGGTACAGGATTAAAAAAATACAGATTTTGGCCACTACACTAGGCCCAAGAGAATGTAATTTTTAATATACACACTGTATTCTGATGTAGTTCTATATCGATACAAATTTGTCCCAAATAAAATGTATTCTCTGTTGGAATACTATATATACGGTTGCAGCCTAAACGCACACACATATGTACCCAAAACTATTTAACTATGGCCAAAATATAAATCACTCTTTGCTGGAGTAATTAATATAACGGTTGCGAATTGAACGCACACACAGATGTGGCATAAATTAGGTTAATTTCCCCAGAAAAAATAATTTCTCTGATGGTGCAGTATATATCTCAGTACCAGGCACACTGTAGTGAATAAGCCCCTTTTTATAATGTCCGCCCAACACACTGCTTTATGATGGTGCAGTGTATATCTCAGTACCAGGCACTCTGTAGTGAATAAGCCCCTTTATATAATATCTGCCCAACACACTGCTTTATGATGGTGCAGTGTATATCTCAGTACCAGGCACACTGTAGCGAATAAGCCCCTTTTTATAATGTCTGCCCAACACACTGCTTTATGTTGGTGCAGTGTATATCTCAGTACCAGGCACACTGTAGTGAATAAGCCCCTTTTTATAATGTCTTCCCAACACACTGCTTTATGATGGTGCAGTGTATATCTCAGTACCAGGCACACTGTAGTGAATAAGCCCCTTTTTATAATGTCTGCCCAAGACACTGCTTTATGATGGCGCAGTATATATCTCAGTGCCAGGCACATTGTAGTGAAAAAGCCCCTTTTTATAATGTCTGCCCAACACATCGCTTTATTATGGTGCAATGTATATCTCAGTACCAGGCACACTGTAGTGAATAAGCCCCTTTTTATAATGTCTGCCCACCACACTGCTTTATGATTGTGCAGTGTGTATCTCAGTACCAGGCACACTGTAGTAATTAAGCCCCTTTTTATAATATCTGCCCAACACACTGCTTTATGATGGCATATTGTAGATGTGTAACGCCTATATGGACCTATGGTGTCTGGATCGCAACTGCGGAGATGTATTTAGAGTTAGGCTTCTCAGTTTGGGGCTCAGGCGTCACTCACAATCTCAACGGCGAGTTTGAGTCCCCATACATCACAGCCAGAGTAATATGGACGAGTACGCAAAGGTTATTCCTTCATAACCTGCATACAGGTGAACTTAACAAGATTAGAATTGGTTAGTCTCTATTGAGTGCCGTATCTGGTTAGCAGTGTTATGCCGGACAGTCCAGGCTCCAACAGGGAGCTGCGACGTTAAGGAGCAAGCTCCAACCGGAGCAGTACTTGCAGTTAGTCGTCCTGGAGGACTTGATCAGCGGAGGTTCTCCTGTGTAGCGGCCTGCTGACACAGCTCTGCCGAGGTAGCGTGGTATCCAGCGGGGTACGGGTCGGGGAGGTCCAGGCGTTCAACCCACGATATTGGTACGCCATGTTGCCTCCCCGACACGCTAAAATAGCGCCAGGTGTGGGGAGGAGCCGCGGCTCCACAGAAACGACTTCCGCGTTCCAGCGTGGAACGCAGGCGCCGCAACAAGAGCAACGACTTCCGCGTTCCACAGTGGAACGCAAGGAAGCCGCCGCCGGAGCAGAAGAGAACCCATAGCGGCATTACAGTATCCCCCCTCAAAAAGGAACACCTCAGGGGTTCCAACCTGGAGCAGGACGCTCGGGGTGCCTATGATGAAAGAGACGGGTTAAACGGGGGGCATGCACATCCAGCGAATCCTCCCAGGAATCCTCAGATGAACCATATCCTTTCCAACGAATAAGATATCTAGTATCTTATCAACTTCGTATTCCATCTCTCCCTGCACCTTGACCGAAGGAGCAGGGAGAGGTGTTCTGAAAGGAAGCTGGTTGGGTTTGAAAGGTTTGAGTAGCGACACATGGAAAGAAGGATGGATTTTCCATTCAGGAGGAAGAGTGAGTCGTACTGAGTTTTGGTTTAGGATCTTCTCAATAGGGAACGGACCAACATACCGTCGCCCTAGTTTCTTAGCGGGTATATTAAGGCGGAGGTTTTTGTAGATAACCAAACTTCATCACCTATTTGGTACGTAGGGGGAACAGAGCGGTGGATATCGTAATGTTTTTTCTGCCGTTCCTGGGCATCTTTGATGTTAGCTCGTAGACTTTGGAAGATTTCCTTTAGGCGAACAAGATAGTTTTCTACTGCAGGCACTTCACCAGTTGTGGCGAACGAAGGCAACGCAGTGGGGTGAAACCCGTAGTTAGCATAAAACGGAGAATGTTGAGTAGATGCATTAGTAGCATTGTTGTGTGCAAACTCAGCAAAGGGTAGTAACTTGAACCAATCGTCTTGGAGATGAGTACAGTAGCATCTAATATATTGTTCCAAACATTGGTTTACCCGCTCTGTTTGGCCATTAGTCTGGGGATGGTAAGCCGTTGATAGTCTATGGTCGATCTGAAGTGACTTACATAAATCCTTCCAAAATTTGGAGACAAATTGGCTGCCTCTATCAGAGATAATTCTGGAAGGTAAGCCGTGTAATCGGAGGATTTGCCCTAAAAATGCGTGAGCCGTTTCTTTAGCTGTGGGTAACTTTCTTAACGGAGTAAAATGGGCCATCTTGGTTAGTAGATCGACAGTGACCATGATGGTATTATGACCATCTGAGCGAGGTAGGTCAACTATAAAATCGAGTGACACCACCTCCCAAGGTCTGTTGGGTATCTCTAAGGACGTAAGTAACCCATACGGAGACCTCCGATTGGTTTTGGTGGTTGCACATGTGTCACATGTTGTTATGTACTCGTGAACAGAGTTTGACATACCTGGCCACCAGAAAGTTCTTTTATCAGCTCAAGGGTTTTTTGATTCCGGGTGACCCGCTAAAGGGGCATCATGTAGCAGACGGATGACTGAGGTTTGTGCTCGTGGTGGCACATACAGTTTGCCTTCCTTAAAAAAAACCCTCGTTGTTCTGAACTAACCCAGGAGGAATAGGGGAACTATCCATAGTACCATCCTGTTTCAATAGCTCTGTGAGATTGGTTGTTAGACCAAGGAACCGAGTTGGAGGGAGTAAAAGTGCAGATTGAACTGGATTGGAATTTTCTTCATTCATACGGGAGAGTGCATCCGCTTTTGCATTTCTGGCTCCAGGCCTAAATGAGATGTGGAAATCGAAACGGTCAAAAAAGAGACTCCAACGTACTTGACGTGCCGAGAGAGTCTTACATGTCCTGAGGAATTGTAAATTGCGATGATCCGTAAAGATCATAATGGGGTGTTTGGCACCTTCTAAGAGATGCCTCCAATTTCCCAAGGCATCTTTAATGGCGAGTAATTCCTTCTCTCCAATAGGGTAATTCTTTTCCGCAGTACTCAGAGTTCGGGAGAAGTAAGCTATTGGGTGTAGTGGGTTTAGATGAGACTGCTGTTGCGACAGTACAGCCCCAATGGCGAGAGTGGAGGCATCGACCTCTAGAACAAAATGAAATTCTGGGTTGGGCAATTGGAGAATAGGAGCTGACGTATATCTTTGTTTCAAGGCGACAAAGGCTTCCTGGGCCTCTTTAGTCCAGATGTAGGGGACTTTGGAACTTGTTAATTGTGTTAGGGTTTTACGATTATGGAGAAGTTCTTTGTGAACTTTCTATAGTAATTTGAGAACCCTAAGAATCTTTGTAAAGCTTTGCGGGTGCGTGGGACAGACCACTCTAGGATACAGTCGACCTTGGATGGATCCATCTGAATCCCTTCTGGGGAGATGGTGTATCCCAGAAAGGAGATGGATGACTGTTCAAAGACGCATTTTTCCATCTTAGCATATAAGGAGTGAGCCCGAAGGCGGGTTAACACCCACCGGAGATGTTTTTTATGATCCATGGAGTTGTCCGAGTACACGAGAATGTCATCGAGGTATATGACAACACAGACATCCAACAGATCTCTAAAGATGTCATTGATGAAATGCTGAAAAGTTGCGGGAGCGTTACATAACCCGAAGGGCATCACGGTGTACTCAAACAACCCATATCTGGTCTTGAAGGCTGTCTTCCACTCATCACCCTCTCGCATCCTAATGAGGTTGTAAGCACCTCTAAGGTCTAGTTTAGTGTAGATCCGAGAGGTTTGTAATCTCTCGATCAATTCAGGTATGAGTGGGAGTGGGTAACGGTTTTTATGGTAATTTTATTAAGTGCACGATAATCAATTATGGGTCGTAGGCCCCCATCCTTATTCCTCACAAAGAACATCCCAGCACTAGCGGGGGACGTGGAGGGTCTAATGAACCCCTTGGTTAGGTTTTCATCTAGATACTCCTTTAGATGGTTTAATTCGGGTTGGGAAAGAGGGTAAATCCGTCCGGTAGGGATGGGACTTCCTGGACAAGATCTATCGGGCAGTCATACGGCCTGTGTGGAGGGAGATTGTCCGCCCACGTTTGCTAAAAACATCAGAGAATTCGTGGAGATGCGGAGGTAACCCCTGTGGAGAAACTTGCATAACCGGGATGACCGGATAACAAGTCTCGCCGCAGTAGGTTGATTGCAACTGTATCTCCCCTTTGACCAGAGGATTGTTGGTTGATGAAGGGTAACCCAGGGAAGACCCAACACCACCGGAAATAAGGGGAGGGGAGGACATCAAAAGAAATGTATTCAGTGTGCCCTCTCCACAAGTCACCAGGAGTGGCTGGGTCTGGTGAGTAATAGGCCCTGAGGAAGATGTGGATCCATCTAGAAAACTCACAGACATAGGGTTATGCTTCACTATATGGGGTATTTTATTGAGTTTTACAAGGTGTAGGTCAATAAAGTTGCCACAGGCTCCTGTATCCACCATGGCCTTAACGGTGATCCTCTCGAGATCCCACTGTAAAACGAGAGAAACGTATATGTATGAACTGCTCTTGCCTGGAGTGGGTGATAATTTACAAATGTGGAGATCACTACCTTCAGTCTTCTTCTTGACTGCTGGGCATGTTTCAACCACATGATTGGAGGCAGCACAGTATAGGCACAAATGCTGAGTACGTCTACGGGCTTTCTCTGCTTGAGAGAGTGGTCCCCTCATGGTTCCCACTTCCACTGGCTCGTCCCTTGGTGGGGATCTGGCTCTATTGGGGACTAAGAGAGGGTGTATAGGCGTGCCCGCTCTCCTTTCCCGGAGTCTGCGGTCGATGGTCACTGCCCGATGGATGAGCTGGTCCAGAGTGCGGGGTAACTCATCTCGGGCGATCTCATCCTTTAGAGCTTCCGAGAGACCGAGACGGAACTGGTTACGGAAACTGATGTCGTTCCATTCAGTTTCACGTGCCCACCGTTTGAATTCTGCAATATAGTCCTCTACGGGTCTGCGGCCTTGTTTGAGTCCACGTATGGCGGTCTCTGCTGTCAATTGTTTGCCTGCATCCTCATAGAGAAGAGCCATGGCCTCCATGAACCTGGGGAAGGAATCTGACACCTCATCCTCTTCTTCTAGATATGTTTCAGCCCAGGCTCTGGGTTCCCCTTTAAGGTATGATATAAGTGTAAGCACTTTAACATGGTCGGTGGGGTACGTACGTGGCCTCAGGTCGAACATCAAGCGGCAAGAACTTACAAATTGTCTGAAAGTCCTCCTGTCGCCACAGAAAGGATCAGGAACGCAGACCTTGGGTTCAGGGGCTTCACGGGGGTGCCCAGCAGCTGGGTTTTGGTTTATCAGAGTGCGCAATCTCTGGTTTTCAACCTGTAAATCCTGCATGGAGGTGGTAAGTGTCTCCACCCTCTGGGACAGGGTGACAAGATGTCTGGCAAGCTCCGCTGGATCCATAATCTTAAGGGTACCAATATACTGTAACGCCTATATGGACCTATGGTGTCTGGATCGCAACTGCGGAGATGTATTTGGAGTTAGGCTTCTCAGTTTGGGGCTCAGGCGTCACTCACAATCTCAACGGCGAGTTTGAGTCCCCATACATCACAGCCAGAGTAATATGGACGAGTACGCAAAGGTTATTCCTTCATAACCTGCATACAGGTGAACTTAACAAGATTAGAATTGGTTAGTCTCTATTGAGTGCCGTATCTGGTTAGCAGTGTTATGCCGGACAGTCCAGGCTCCAACAGGGAGCTGCGACGTTATGAGCAAGCTCCAACCGGAGCAGTACTTGCAGTTAGTCGTCCTGGAGGACTTGATCAGCGGAGGTTCTCCTGTGTAGCGGCCTGCTGACACAGCTCTGCCGAGGTAGCGTGGTATCCAGCGGGTACGGGTCGGGAGGTTCAGGCGTTCAACCCACGATATTGGTACGCCATGTTGCCTCCCCGACACGCTTAAATAGCGCCAGGTGTGGGGAGGAGCCGCGGCTCCACAGAAACGACTTCCGCGTTCCAGCGTGGAACGCAGGCGCCGCAACAAGAGCAACGACTTCCGCGTTCCACAGTGGAACGCAAGGAAGCCGCCGCCGGAGCAGAAGAGCACCCATAGCGGCATTACAGTATCCCCCCTCAAAAAGGAACACCTCAGGGGTTCCAACCTGGAGCAGGACGCTCGGGGTGCCTATGATGAAAGAGACGGGTTAAACGGGGGGCATGCACATCCAGCGAATCCTCCCAGGAATCCTCAGATGAACCATATCCTTTCCAACGAATAAGATATCTAGTATCTTATCAACTTCGTATTCCATCTCTCCCTGCACCTCGACCGAAGGAGCAGGGAGAGGTGTTCTGAAAGGAAGCTGGTTGGGTTTGAAAGGTTTGAGTAGCGACACATGGAAAGAAGGATGGATTTTCCATTCAGGAGGAAGAGTGAGTCGTACTGAGTTTTGGTTTAGGATCTTCTCAATAGGGAACGGACCAACATACCGTCGCCCTAGTTTCTTAGCGGGTATATTAAGGCGGAGGTTTTTTGTAGATAACCAAACTTCATCACCTATTTGGTACGTAGGGGGAACAGAGCGGTGGATATCGTAATGTTTTTTCTGCCGTTCCTGGGCATCTTTGATGTTAGCTCGTAGACTTTGGAAGATTTCCTTTAGGCGAACAAGATAGTTTTCTACTGCAGGCACTTCACCAGTTGTGGCGAACGAAGGCAACGCAGTGGGGTGAAACCCGTAGTTAGCATAAAACGGAGAATGTTGAGTAGATGCATTAGTAGCATTGTTGTGTGCAAACTCAGCAAAGGGTAGTAACTTGAACCAATCGTCTTGAGATGAGTACAGTAGCATCTAATATATTGTTCCAAACATTGGTTTACCCGCTCTGTTTGGCCATTAGTCTGGGGATGGTAAGCCGTTGATAGTCTATGGTCGATCTGAAGTGACTTACATAAATCCTTCCAAAATTTGGAGACAAATTGGCTGCCTCTATCAGAGATAATTCTGGAAGGTAAGCCGTGTAATCGGAGGATTTGCCCTAAAAATGCGTGAGCCGTTTCTTTAGCTGTGGGTAACTTTCTTAACGGAGTAAAATGGGCCATCTTGGTTAGTAGATCGACAGTGACCATGATGGTATTATGACCATCTGAGCGAGGTAGGTCAACTATAAAATCGAGTGACACCACCTCCCAAGGTCTGTTGGGTATCTCTAAGGACGTAAGTAACCCATACGGAGACCTCCGATTGGTTTTGGTGGTTGCACATGTGTCACATGTTGTTATGTACTCGTGAACAGAGTTTGACATACCTGGCCACCAGAAAGTTCTTTTTATCAGCTCAAGGGTTTTTTTGATTCCGGGGTGACCCGCTAAAGGGGCATCATGTAGCAGACGGATGACTGAGGTTTGTGCTCGTGGTAGCAAGCTCCAACCGGAGCAGTACTTGCAGTTAGTCGTCCTGGAGGACTTGATCAGCGGAGGTTCTCCTGTGTAGCGGCCTGCTGACACAGCTCTGCCGAGGTAGCGTGGTATCCAGCGGGGTACGGGTCGGGGAGGTTCAGGCGTTCAACCCACGATATTGGTACGCCATGTTGCCTCCCCGACACGCTTAAATAGCGCCAGGTGTGGGGAGGAGCCGCGGCTCCACAGAAACGACTTCCGCGTTCCAGCGTGGAACGCAGGCACCGCAACAAGAGCAACGACTTCCGCGTTCCACAGTGGAACGCAAGGAAGCCGCCGCCGGAGCAGAAGAGAACCCATAGCGGCATTACAAGATGTCACTAATCTGAAATCTTTCTGTCTTTCAGTAAAATCAGTAAGTTTAGAGCAAAACGCTATCTGTCCCTGCCTACTGTCTCTCCCTGACACTGAATGAGCCGAGTGCTGGACCTCAGCTCCTATATGAAATGGTATCACGTGTTCCAGCCAGCCAATCAGTGTAAGGCTTACAGCTATGGCCTTACACTGAGGGGAATTACTTACCTGGACCTTGATTAGCTGCTTAGAAGGCGCCAAACGTGCGGGAAGGAGACTCGAGCAATGCAACAAACACACGTTGTGCTCGCCTGAGTAAAGCCGAGCGCCGAGCATAGAAAGGCTCGAGCCAAACCAATACTCAGCCGAACATGCTCTCGATCATCACTAAAAATGCAACACCAAGCGATCAAAAACGTCTATGCCACCCAAAATAATAAAAATCTAACAGTCACCTCATCCCACAAAAAATTAGTCCCTAACTAAGACAATCGCCCTAAAAATAAAAAAAACTATGTCTCTCAGAATATGGAGACACCAAAATATAATATACATATACATATTATACATATTAGGTATTGCCGTGTCCGTAAGAACCTGCTCTATAAAAAAATCTGATGACCTAACCTCTCAGATGAACACCGAAAAAAAATAAAAATAAAGAGTGTGTCAAAAAAGCAATTTTTTTGTCACCTTACATCACAAAAAGTGTAATACTAAGCGATCAGAAAGTCATATGCACCCTAAAATAGTGCCAATCAAACCGTCATCTCATACCGAAAAAAATAAGCCCCTACATAAGACAGTCACCCAAAAAAAAAAAAAAACTATGGCTTTCCGAATGTGGAGACACTAAAAAAAATATTTTTTCAAAAATGCTTTATTATGTAAAATTAAAACAAACAACCAAAAATAGTAGTCATATTTTGTATTGTCACGTCCGTAACAACCTACTCTATAAAGCTAGCATATAATCTAACCTGTCAGATGAACATTGTAAATAACAAAAAATAAAAACCTTGCCAAAACAGGTATTTTTTGTTAACTTGCCTCACAAAAAGTGTAATAAAGAACAACAAAAAATCATTTGTACCGTAAAATAGTACCAACAAAACTGCCACCTTATCCCTAAGTTTCCAAAATGGGTCAGTTTTTTGGAGTTTCTACTCTAGGGGCGCATCAGGGGGTATTCAAATGTGACATGTTGTCAAAAAACCAGTCCAGCAAAATCTGCCCTCCAAAAACCATATGGTGCTCCATATGCGTCCTGCCGTGTGGCCATACAGCAGTTTATGACCACATATGGGGTATTTCTGCAAACTACAGAATCAGGGCAATACATATTAAGTTTTGTTTGGCTGTTAACCCTTGCTTTGTTAGTGGAAAAAAATGATTAACATGGAAAATCTGCCAAAAAAGTGAAATTCTGAAATTTCATCTCCATTTTCCATTAATTCTTGTGGAAACAACGTTTGTAAAATAAGTTTTGAATACCTTGAGTGGTGTAGTTGTAAAATGTGGTAATTTTTGAGTGGTTTCTATTATGTAAGCCTCACAAAGTGACTTCAGACCTGAAGTGGTCCTTAAAAAGTGGGTTTTGGAAATTTTCTGAAGAATTTCAAGATTTGCTTCTAATCCTCTAAGCCTGCTAAACACGGACAGCAAAATAATGGACACACGGACCCAACACGGATCCTTCACGGATGCATCACTGACCACCTGCTCACGGATTTGAGCACGGACACGGACGTGTGAGTGAGGCTTTATTCATGGCATAAACTGTGTTAAAAAGCATGCCGGTTAAAATAGCAGGAGAGTCATTCCTGCTGCAGTAAATGAAAAACAATCTACTGAAAGTGCATACTAACCCTATAAAGTACATGTCTGGACTATGAATAGAAATAGTGGTAAAACATATGCATTTGCAGCATCATATAAACAATACTTAATAAAAATACAATGTATCTGTACATAAATTCAGTCCCTTGGTGTAACGACAAGAGGCATCATACAAAGTGTATTGCCTTAACCCCTTGGCAACCTCCAGTGTACATGTATGGCAGAATTAGCCACTTTAAAGATAGTGCCCACTCGCATGTGCAGCAGGCGCTATAGCTGCTGGGTTTCTGCTGTTTCAAACAGCAGAGACCTGCTGCAGATATATGCGATCAGACAAGCGGCTGATCGCTTATATTTATCCTCTCAGATGCCATTGTCAAATGTAATTATCGCATCTGAGCGGTCCAGAAGCGGGAATCGCGCTCTCCTGAGCCTGTAACAGCAGTCCCCGGCTGAGATCTCCTGTTATGTTACAGTAATAGCCCAAAGTCTCAAGCAGTCTTCAGTAGCTATTACTAGAATGTACTAATACAGGCCAGCAGATGGCAGCACTGTATTGGTATATTGTAAATGGAGTGTTCTATGATGGTTATATAGCCATCACGATGGGCTGACTGGTCATAGACCCTAAATATAACAATATTTATCCCATCCAATGGCGTAATGGAAAAAAGTTAAAAAGGGCCAATTAACCATTTTCTGTCACTTCACCTCTCCCAAAAACAAATTATAAAAAATTATCAAAAACTCACACTCTTCAAAATTGTATCACTGAAAAATACAGATTGCCCGTAAAAAACGAAAACGCAAAAATGGGTGCAGGCTACAGTATATGGGATGCACAACAAGGTGGCTACGTAAAAATATTGGTGAAAACATGTGGAACTTCCAAAATCCAGGAACTATACATACTTCTGCAGCATTACAACATTTTTTAAATTGTAATAATAGTAGTGTGAACACTGTCCAACTAGTTGGGATTGAAAAAGCGATTAAATTTTAGGAAATGGGAACACAACGTTTTCAATTATGAAGTCTTGTGGATTCTCAACCTGGATTGTTGATACCCCGAGGGATTGAATTTATTATCTTTATTTAATTTCAAGTACATTGTGGTGGTGTATACAGCCAAAAATGTCAGAATTGTGTCGCTGTCCCAATATTTCTGGACCCGACCGTAACTGTATTCAGGGCTGTGCAGGTATGGAGGCTACCTGATTTATAGCGATTCGTGACAAATTCATTAATAACTAATCAAATTACTTGGCTAACTTTGCCGAAGTTGCCGAATCAAAGTTTTCAGAACTTTGCTCATTTCTAATCTTGATCATTAAATTCAGGAATTTCATTCAGACCCCTTGCCATGGATGTATAAAATCAAGCACCTAGCTATAATGTCTGCCCCAAACATTTGTGAAAGGATGGGTCATTCTAAAGATATCATAATTCAAGCGTGGTACTGTAATAGTATGCTACCGTTGTAGCAGTTCATGAAATTTTTTCCCTCCTAGATATTCCACAATCAACTTTGAATGGTATTATTGCAAAGTGGTCACTTTTAGGAACCACAGCAACTCAGCTACAAAGTAGCAGAACTTGTAAAATTATGGACAGGGTGCTGAGGGCCATAGTACATAACAGTCACCAACAGCCAGTTGCAAACCTCCCTTGGCATTGACATCAGCACAAAAACTGCATGCCAAGAGTTTTATGGCATCAGTTTCCATGGCCAAGCAGCTGCATGCAAGCCTTACATCTCCAAGCAGAATGCCAAGCATCAGATGGAGCAATGTAAGTCATGCCACCACTGGACTCTGGATCAGTCTAGTAGTCCGATAGTCTGATCTTTCTTGTAGTCTGATGGACAAGTCTGTTTTTGGTAAATGCTAGCAGAACATTACCTGCCTGACTGCATTGTGCAAACTGTAAAGTTTGGTGGAGGATGGATAATGATATGATGTTGATTCTAAGGGGTTGGCCTAGGCCCCTTAGTTCCAGTAAGGGAAAATCTTAATGCTTCAACATACCAAGACATTTTGGACAATTGTATGCTTTCAACTTCTTGGGAACGGTTTGGGGAAGGCCATTATATGTTCCAGAATGACTGTGCCCCTGTGCACAAACAAGATTCATAAAGGCATGGCTGGATAAGTTTGAACTTGACTGGCTTGGACAGATCCTCCAACCTTAACCCAATCAAAAAACTTTGGAACTAAATAGAACAGAGATTGCAAGGCAAGCTCTCTCATCTAACATCAGTGTGTAACCTATCAAATACTCTTCTGGATGAATGGGCAAACATTCCCACGGTCCAAAATCTTGTAGAAATCCTTCTCAGCAGAGTAGAAGCTGTTTTAGCTGCAAAAGGGGGAATACTCAATGTTAATGCCTATTGATTTAGAATGGGATATCATAAAAGCTTCTCTAGGTATAATGAGTAAATACCTCATTACTTTTTTCCATATAATGTATATAGGCCTACAGCATGGACTAACCAAAAATTACAAAATTAGAGCCACCTTCATAAATGGTCATTTTAAAGGATGTTCATGCAAATTGGAAAACCCCTTTAAGTCCTGCAATTTGTTAGGATTGGGTTAGCTATTCCAGCACAACCCAAAGATGGCTGATGGTGTTGGTATCTGGAAATTTGCAGACCAAGTCAACACCATGAACTCTTGTGGTCTTCCTCAAACCATTCCTTAACAATTTACTGCGATGCACTGTGTGTTTGCACATCTTTCTATCATTAAGGCAGGGTTTACATCTGCGCGTCCCGCTTCGCGCGTGCGACGCTCTATCTTTACTTTTAATTTCGCATCGTGAAAATGAAAGTAAAAATCGCGCGTTGTGCGCACGTTCGCGCTATATATCCCTATGGGGGACGCGCGACAATTCGCCCCAAAGAAGCTCCTGTACTTCTTTGGGCGTAGGGCGTATTACAGCACGTTCGTACACGCTGTAAAACGCTCAGGTGAGAACCATGCCCATAGGGAAACATGGGTTTTCGCCTGTTGAGCGTTTTACAGCGCGTAGGAACGCGCTGTAAAACGCTCAGGTCTGAAACCAGCCTAACACTGGGTTCAGACCTGAGCGTTTTGAAGCCTAGCGTTTTTGGTGCGTTCAAGACTGGCGTGTAGGCGCGTTTTTTCAAGCGTTTTGGTAAATAGTGTAGGCGCGTTTGACGCGCGTTTATGTGATTGACTGCATAGTTGGCCAATGATCAATGATATAGTTTGGCCAATCTGAGTGCTTTAGAGGTGTGACATTCCATGGTGGCTGATTCAGCATGTTGCAAACTTTGTAAAACGCGCATCCATAGGCGCGTTTTACGCTGCACAAACGCCCGAACAACACGCCTATGGCGTTTCCCATTGAAGTCTATTGGAACCAAACGCTGGATAAACGCCCGAATTAACGCGAACATACTTGCCTATGCGTCGGACGTTTATTGGCGCCTACGAACGCGCATTAAAACGCGCAAGTGTGAACCACCTCCATTGGAATGCATGGTTCCTGTACTGTTGTGCGTTTTTTTGCGCGTTCGAAAGCGGCGTTTTACGCGAAAGTGTGAACTGAGTGTAAGTCTTTCTGTAATTTGTGCTACCATATCTCGTCTGCGGAATCATGCCAGAATGTTTACACTCAGTTCACACTTTCGCGTGAAACGCCGCTGAACGCGCAAAAAACGCACAACAGTACAGGAACCATGCATTCCAATGGAGGTGGTTCACACTTCGCGCGCTTTAATGCGCTGTCAGTAGGCGCCTATAAACGTCCGACGATAGGCAAGTATGTTCGCGTAATCTGGCGCTTATCCAGCGCTTGGTTCCAATAGACTTCAATGGGAAACGCCATAGGCGTGTTGTTCGGGCGTTAGTGCAGCGTAAACGCGCCTATGGATGCGCGCTTTACAAAGTTTGCAACATGCTGAATCAGCCACCATGGAATGTCACACCTCTAAAGCACTCAGATTGGCCAAACTATATCATTGATCATTGGCCAACTATGCAGTCAATCACATAAACGCGCGTCAAACGCGCCTACACTATTTACCAAAACGCTTGAAAAAACGTGCCTACACGCCAGTCTTGAACGCACCAAAAACGCTAGGCTTCAAAACGCTCAGGTCTGAACCCAGTGTTAGTCTTTTCTCTGCATGTACATCAATGAGCCTTAGGCACCCTTTTTCTGGTTTACCAGTTATCAATCCTTTGACTACTTTTTGTAGATATTAATCACTACATACCAGAAAAACCGCATAAGACCAGCTTTTTTGGAGATGTTTTGAACCAGTGATCTAGCCATAGCAATTTGGCCTTATGGAGTTCAGTTGAAAAATAGTCAAGCAGTAACCAGTGAGCAAAAAAAATAGCAGGTACGGGTGTGTGGGCATAATGGAATATAACAGAATTTAACCACTTCAGCCCCCTTAGCTTAAACACTCTTAATGACCAGGCCACTTTTTACAATTCTGCGCTACGCTACTTTCACCGTTTATTGCTTCGTCATGCAACTTACCACCCAAATGAATTTTACCTCCTTTTCTTCTCACTAATAGAGCTTTCATTTGGTTTTATTTCATTGCTGCTGACATTTTTACTATTAATCAAAAATGACCGAATTTTTTGCAAAAAAATGACATTTTTCACTTTCTGTTGTAATTTTTTTTTTTTTAAACTACATTTCTATATACATTTTTCTATAACTTTACTGTTCTACATGTCTTTGATAAAAAAAAATCCAATAAGCGTATATTTATTGGTTTGGGCAAAAGTTATAGCGTTTACAAACTATGGTGCAAAAAAGTGAATTTTCACATTTTGAAGCAGCTCTGACTTTCTGAGCACCTGTCATGTTTCTTCAGGTGCTAGAATGCCAGGAAAGTATAAATACCCCCCAAATGACACCATTTTAGAAGGGAGACACCCCAAAGTATTCATGTATCATTTCATTTTTTTTTCACAAGTTAGCGGAAAATGACACTTTCTGAGGAAAAGAAAAAAATTAAAGTTTCCATTTCTGCTAACTTCTGGCAAAAAAAAAAAAAATCTCCCACGGACTCACTATGCCCCTCAGTGAATACCTTGCGGTGTCTACTTTCCGAAATGGGGTCATTTGTGGGGTGTGTTTACTGTTCTGGCATTTTGGGTGGGGCTAAATTGTGAGCATCCCTGTAAAACCTAAAGGTACTGGTTGGAATTTGGGCCCCTTTGCGCACCCAGGCTGTAAAAAAGTGTCACTCATGTGGTATTGCCGTACTCAGGAGAAGTAGGGCAATGTGTTTTGGGGTATATTTTTACATATACCCATGTTCGGTGAGAGAAATATCTCTGTAAACTGACAACTTTGTATAAAAAAAATTAAAAAGTTGTCATTTACAGAGATATCTCTCACACCCAGCATGGGTATATGTAAAAATACACCCCAAAACACATTGCCCTACTTCTACTGAGTATGACGATACCACATGTGTGACACTTTTTTGCAGCTTGGGTGCGCAAAGGGGCCCAAATTCCAATAAGTACCTTTAGGCCCCTTTCACACGGGCGAGTTTTCCGCGCGGGTGCAATGCGTGAGGAGGACGCATTGCACCCGCACTGAATCCTGACCCATTCAGTTCTATGGGGCTGTGCACATGAGCGGTGATTTTCACGCATCACTTTTGCGTTGCGTGAAAATCGCAGCATGTTCTATATTCTGCGATTTTCACGCAACGCAGGCCCCATAGAAGTGAATGGGGATGCGGGAAAATCGCAAGCATCCGCAATCATGTGCGGATGCGTTGCGATTTTCCCGCATGGTTGCTAGGATACGATCGGGATGGGGACCCGATCGTTATTATTTTCCTTTATAACATAGTTATAAGGAAAATAATCGCATTCTAATTACAGAATGCAATGTTCCCCGGGCTTTAAAGGGTTAAAAATAATAAAGAGTTAACTTACCTTCTCCCATTATGCGCGCAGAGCCCCAGAGCGTCGTCTCTCTTGATAGTTTGGCTGCTTGAGGACCTGTGGTGGCGTCACAGGGTCACATGGTCAATCATAGAAGCATTTGAGTGGACCATGTGACCCATGTGATCCTGTGACATCACGGCAGGTCCTTCATCGAACATCTGTTGTTCGATGAAGGACCTGCCGTGATGTCACAGGATCACATGGGTCACATGGTCCACTCAAATGCTTCTATGATGGACCATGTGACCTGTGACGTCACCACAGGTCTCAAGCAGCCAAACTATCAGAGAGACGACGTTCTGAGGCTCTGCGCGTACAATGGGAGAAGGTAGTTAACTCTTTATTATTTTAACCTTTAAAGCCCGGGAACATTGCATTCTGTAATTAGAATGCGATTATTTTCCTTATAACTATGTTATAAAGGAAAATAATTACACATACAGAATACTCATCCCGAAACCAGACTTCAGTGATGAAGTCTGACTTCGGGTCTGGGTACCAAGCATGCGGATTTTTTCACGCGCGTGCTCAACGCACTACAAACGTTAGCACACGCGCGGAAAAATCGCGGCGATTCCCGCAACGCACCCGCATCTTATCCGGGCGTCAAACATGACGCCCGTGTGCAAGAGGCCTTAGGATTTCAAACGGCATTTTAACGCATTTAGATTCCAGACTTCTTCTCACGCTTTAGAGACCCCTAAAATGCCAGGGCAGTATAAATACCCCACAAGTGACCCCATTTTAGAAAGATGACACCCCAAGGTATTCCGTGAGGGGTATGGTGAGTTCATGTAAAATTTTATTTTTTGTCACAAGTTAGTGGAATATGAGACTTTGTAAGAAACAAAAAAAAAAAAAAATCAACTTGTGCCAAAAATTTATTTTTTCTGTGAACTCGACATGCCCCTCACGGAATACATTTTGGAAAGAAGACACCCCAGGGTATTCCATGAGGGGCATGGCGAGTCCACAGAAAAAAATTTTTTTTGGCACAAGTTAGTGGAAATTGATATATTTTTTTTATTTTTCTTTACAAAGTCTCATATTCCACTAACTTGTGACAAAAAATAAAATTTTACATGAACTTACCATACCCCTCACGAAATACCTTGGGGTGTCTTCTTTCTAAAATGGGGTCACATGTGAGGTGTTTGTACTGCCCTGGCATTTGATGATCTCCTCAATCATTTCATGTATGGCCAGCATTAGAAGTTTCTGCTTTTCTACTTATATTGAGCATACGGATAATGAGATTTTTTTTTTTCGTTCAGCCTCTGGGCTGAAAAAAAAAAAATATATGAACGGCACAGATTTCTTCATTCGCATCGATCAATGTGGATGAAAAAATCTCTGCCAAAATCAGTGACTGCGGTGCGGTGGGCTGGGCGCTAGCTACCTAACAAGTAGCTAACTAACTGGCGGTGATAAGCGACCCTTATGCCCCATTCACACGTCCGCAATTCTGTTTGCGGAATGGAGTTGCGGACCCATTCATTTCTATGGGGAGAGACTTTGTCCCGGGTCTGCACTTCTGTTCCGCAAAAATATAGAACATGTCCTATTCTTGTCCGCAATTGCGGACAAGAAAAGACATTTTCTATATAGTTCTGGCAATGTGCGGATCTGCAAAATGCGGAAAGCACATTGCTGGTGTCTGTGTTTTGCGGATCCACGGATCCTCAAAACACATATGGACATGTGAATGGAGCCTTACAGGGGGGTGATCAGTGACAGGGGGGTGATCAGGGAGTCTATATGGGGTGATCAGGGGTTAACAAGGGGTTAATAAGTGACGGGGGTAGTGTAGTGTGGTGCTTGGTGCTACTTTACATAGCTACTTGGTCCTCTGGTGGTCGATCCCAGCAAATGGGACCACCAGAGGACCAGGTAGCAGGTATATCAGACGCTGTTAACAAAACAGCGTCTGATATACCTCTTTGATGCTTTTTACTTTATATCTACAGCCTGCCAGCGATTTATCATCGCTGGCAGGCTGCAGTATAACTGCCGAGCCGCTATCTGCTGTGAACGCGCGCGCGCGTTTTCACAGCAAATCTCGCCTCTCGCGAGATGACGCGCCGACGCGTCAAGGAGGAACAAGCTTGCCGCCGCCTGGACGCAGCCCTGCGTTAGGCAGTCGACAGGCGTTAAGGACAGAATGCAAAACGGAAGCCTTTTAAGAGGCATTTCGTTTCGCTGTGTCCTAATACATTTCTATGGGCACAAATAACGGTTTCAGTTTTGTTCTGTTATTCATGATGGAAAAATAGTTCTGTCGACAGGACACTATAACTGAACACTGTCAGTGAATTACGAACGCTCATGCGAACCCACTCTAAGCCACACCTATATGTATTGGCTTACATACCTATCACTTAAAGTTGTCAAGATGCAGTGTGTGACATTTCAGTCTGCTCTAATCACACAACAATCAACTCTGAGTGGGAAATTCTAATTTCACCATTGCTTAATGAATGGAAATGTATGATTGACCGGTAGATAACTTGGTAGATTTCGGTAGATTTTTTCTGAAATGTGAGTTATGATTTTCTGCAATTTACTATTGTAATACAAGAACTTAAAAGACCAATAAAGATAAAAGACACTCAAAGCAAAGAAAATATTTTGGAATTATTGGATCGCTCATGGTTATGTTGACCCATTTTCATTGCAGTCGTGTTCTGTGGTTTGTTTTTGCTAAAATGATCAAGCACAAAGAAATACAAAGAAACCTTTTCATATGCTTATGTTTCCAAAGAATCGGGGTTAGGGACAAATGATAGACAAACATATTTTAACCATCAGTTCTTAAGTAAAGAAACATGTGGTTTCCAGCAGGAAGCAATTTAGATGTCTTGGCCATTTAATACCATTTAGGAAAACCATAAATGAGATATCTGTTTTTCATTAATATTCAAATAATGCAGTGCTCTAATGTTTTCAGACACACCATGAGGTTTGAGCTAAACACGGTAAATTATATTTCCCAAGAAAAAGCATAACATGAAATCTGCTGTACTAACTCCATGCTGCAGGGCTACAAAGCAATGGATGCAACAGTCATTTTTATCACCGTTATATTGCCCAAAATGAAATACATGGCTTTCATCTGTACTTTGTAGTTACCAGAAGGCAGATATAGATATCCAGCTTCAAAAACATAGCTATTCTGTAGTGTAAAAGCTAGTTTTGAGCGAATCGAAGTAAAACTAATTGAGTTTGATCCGAATTTCAGGAAAAATGTGATTCTCCACAAAGCAGAATTTCCTTGCACTTCATGGTAACGAATCAAATTTTCCTGAAATGGCGGTAAAAAAAATACATACCCACCTTATTCATTTGCTTGCAGACAGGCCATCGTGGCCATCTTGATTGAAGAAACCGCTCTAAATTTTGCGCGTGGTGAGTGACGTGTGATGTCACCATCACAGCGCATTGGCCTGGTGTGGGGACGTCATCAATGATGACATCACTGCGCCCGGCCAGCGTGATTAAGTGGTGACGTCATTACATCACTGCACTCGACATTTCACACAGTTTCTTCACGGCATCTGAGGGGTTCAATGACGGGGGCAGCGCAATCACCGTTTCCCGTCATTGTGCTGCATACAATGGAATGCACTTCGCAACAAAGTAATTCATAACAAATCAAATTTCTTTGTGAAATTCGGCCAAGTAGCCGAATTGAATTTTTGATAACTTTGCTCATCTCTAATAAAAACTATGGTACACAAGCAGAAATCTGCTAGAAGCAAATATTTTTATGTTTGAAAACTGTCTGGACTGCTTTGAAAATCATTTTGTGAGTTTTACTTTAAGAGTTTTAAGTTAAAAAAAAATTTACTTCTTAGGTTACTTTCACACTTGCGTTGGTGCGGATCTGTCTGTTTATTTGCACAGACGGATCCGCACCTATAATGCAAACGTTTGTATCCGTTCAGAACGGATCCGTTTGCATTAGGTTTAAAGAAAAATGACAAAGTCCAAAACGAATCCGTTTTGAATTACATTGAAAGTCAATGGGGAACGGATCCGTTTTCAAATGTACCATATTGTGTCATTGAAAACGGATCCGTCCCCATTGACTTACATTGTAATTAAAAACAGATCTGTTAAGCTCCGCCTCTTCAGACGGACACCAAAATGCTGCAAGCTGCGTTTTGGTGTCCGCCTCCAAAACGGAATAGAGGCGGAACGGAGCCAAACTGATGCATTCTGAACAGATACTTATCCATTCAGAATGCATTGGGGCTTAACTGATCCGTTTTGGACCGTTTGTGAGAGCCCTGAAACGGATCTCACAAACGGAATCCAAAACGCTAGTGTGAAAGTACCCTAAATAAGACAAGTCTTGAAGTAGCTCCGTGGCGAAACCAACCTCGCCACTAGGTGCTGGAAAAGTCTGGTTGCCCACCTACTTCCCCAGGATTATGGCCCCTCTCATCAGCCCATGCTAAGCTTAAACCCCATGGCGATTTGACTGTGTTTGTGGCATCTGAGCGCTGTTCGAATATATTGAGTGCTCGGATCCAAGCCATCTGGGGATATGCTGAATGTGGGGGTCCTGTTCAGCATAATAGGAGTTATGTATTTTTGTGTATTTTCACTAACATGCGCTCAATGGAGTTTTGCCTCTGTCCTGGGAGATAATTGGATTACTTCCCAGTTGTCTCCAGGATAGAGGACTCTGTGGAACTGGTTTGGGCCGGAAAGCCATGCTGGCAGTAGGTCACAAAGACACTTTTTACTAATTTCTAAACCCCTGGTCTAACTCGTACCATTTTTGGATATGTTGTTCCCCTGAATGGATTGAGGATGAATATGTAATTTTTATTGAAATCCCATGCATAGTTTTGAAGTTATGAATGTTGTATAAAACTGTATATTTTCCTGCCGGTGATAATAAGTTTGCCCATTGTGTTTGGTAATTATATCACAGGCAGAGGGGAGGGAATGTGTACTCTGTGTGGTAGGGTCATTCCTTTGTTATTTTATGATTGGTTAATGTAGAAGTCCAGGGGCTGTTCCTCTGGACTGAACATGGCAATAAAAGAGGCTGTATGGGCCAGTACATGTGGTCTGCTTAACCCTCAAGCGAAGTGTCGTCCTGTTCTTGGGGGGAATTGGAGTGTATGCTGTTACAGTGCGACTGCCAGGAGTGTAAACAGTTCCTAGGGTTTTTCCTGTTCGGCTGTATACTGTTTCCGGTTCGGGAGTATGGAGCATTCATGTGCTTGCAGTTGGGGAAATTGGTGCTTGCAGTAACTGCCGGTGTGTCTGAAAAGGAAATATCGCCTAAACAGAGTTGTGTGCGTAATGGTCCGTTACAAGCTCCGGATCCAGCACAGCGCAAGACAACTGAAAGCATTTGAAGACTGATCAGTCTTCAAAATGCTTTCAGTGTTACTATGGCAGCCAGGACGCTACTAAAGTCCTGGTTGCCATAGTAAGTAGTTGGGAGCCAGGGGAGCAGAAACTTATAGTCCGTGCGGCTCCAGGGGCGCTCCACAATGACGTCAGAGCGCCCCACGCGCATGTGATCCATGCTCATGGGGCACTCTGACGTCATTGTGGAGCGCCCCAGGACTCGGGAGCCGCACGGAAGGTAAGTAGGCTTCTCCCCTGCCTCCTCACTACACTTTACCATGGCAGCCGGGACTTTAGCATCCTGGCTGCCATGTTAGCCATTTATAAAAGCTAAACGTCGGGTCCGGCGATGCACCGAAACGACGTTTAGCTTAATGCCAGATCCGGATTAATGCACTTTAAGCATGCTACGGTTTTGTCAACGTCCAAAAAACGTTCACATACTGAACGGAAGACATCCTGATGCATCCTGAACGGATTTCTCTCCATTCAGAATGCATTAGGATAAATCCTGGTCAGTATCTTTCCATCCTAGAGCCCCGAGAACGGAACTCTAGGACGGAAAGGAAAAGCGCCAGTGTGAAAGAGCCCTTAGCTTGAAATGTAGAGATGATATATCTCAATGGGGAAGAGTTATGAAGACTGGCCACTTGAGCAGCGTGCCAGTCTTTCTCTCTCAGGGCAGTATGCGTCAGTTTGCTTTGAAAGTGCCACATTTTAATAATACATAGGGGTGGAATTTATCATAAGAGGAATTTTTTGGATCAGTTTTCCCGAGTCTGCATCGCCATTATTTGCACCAAATTTATCAAATATCGCAAGCTGTCTAATAGGTTTGGAACATCTTTAAGTATGATGCTAAAAAAAAATCACAGAATGAAGTGGCCTAAATGGGAGGAACTGCTCAAAACTCCAAACACTGTAGCATGTTTATATCCAGGGGAGCAGTTCCTCCACATGTGATCCGCTGCACAGCAATCCCCAGCAAAAATGCGTACAATGGAAGATGCGGCAGCGGATCACATGCACCACAACAAAACATCCTACACAAGATGAAATAATGTGTGGATGAGAATATACAGCCGTGGCCAAAAGTTTTGAGAATTACACAAATATTAGTTTTCACAAAGTTTGCTGCTAAACTGCTTTTAGATCTTTGTTTCAGTTGTTTTGTGATGTAGTGAAATATAATTACACGCACTTCATACATTTCAAAGGCTTTTATCGACAATTACATGACATTTATGCAAAGAGTCAGTATTTGCCGTGTTGGCCCTTCTTTATCAGGACCTCTGCAATTCGACTGGGCATGCTCTCAATCATCTTCTGGGCCAATTCCTGACGGATAGCAACCCATTCTTTCATAATCACTTCTTGGAATTTGTCAGAATTAGTGGGTTTTTGTTTGACCACCCGCCTCTTGAGGATTGACCACAAGTTCTCAATTACGATCTTGGGAGTTTCCAGGCCATGGACCCAAAATGTCAACGTTTTGGTCCCCGAGCCACTTAGTTATCACTTTTGAATTATGGCACGGTGCTCCATCGTGCTGGAAAATGCATTGTTCTTCACCAAACTGTTGTTGGATTGTTGGAAGAAGTTGCTGTTGGAGGGTGTTTTAGTACCATTCTTTATTCATGGCTGTGTTTTTGGGCAAAATTGTGAGTGAGCCCACTCCTTTGGATGAGAAGCAACCCCACACGTGAATGGTCTAAGGATGCTTTACTGTTGGCATGACACAGGACTGATGGAAGAGCTCACCTTTTCTTCTCCGGACAAGTCTTTTTCCAGATGCCCCAAACAATCGGAAAGAGGCTTCATCGGAGAATATGACTTTGCCCAAGTCCTCCGCAGTCCATTCACCATATTTTCTGCAGAAGGTCAATCTGTCCCTGATGTTTTTTTGGAGAGAAGTGGCTTCTTTGCTGCCCTTCTTGACACCAGGCCATCTTCCAAAAGTCTTCGCCTCACTCTGCATGCAGATGCGCTCACACTTGCCTGCTGCCATTCCTGAGCAAGCTCTGCACTGGTGGCACTCCGATCCCTCAGCTGACTCCTCTTTAGGAGAGGATCCTGGCGCTTGCTGGACTTTCTTGGACGCCCTGAATCCTTCTTAATAAGAATTGAACCTCTTTCCTTGAAGTTCTTGATGATCCTATAAATTGCTGATGCAATCTTAGTAGCCACAATGTCCTTGCCTGTGAAGCCATTTTCATGCAATGCAATGATGGCTGCACGCGTTTCTTTGCACCATGGGAGAACAATGATTTCAAGCATCACCCTCCTTTTAACATGTCAAGTCTGCCATTTTAACCCAATCAGCCTGATATAATGATCTCCAGCCATGTGCTCGTCAACATTCTCACCTGAGTTAAGAAGACGATTACTGAAATGATCTCAGCAGGTCCTTTAATTACAGCAATGAAATGCAGTGGAAAGGTGTTTTTGGGATTAAGTAAATTTTCATGGCAAAGAAGGACTATGCAATTCATCTGATCACTCTTTATAAAATTCTGGAGTATATGCAAATTGCTATTATAAAAACTTAAGCAGCAGCTTTTCCAATATCGAATATTTATGTAATTCTCAAAACTTTTGGCCATGACTGTACATATACATCAATCACTGCAAAAAGGTGCACCATAATAACATGCAACTGACCATACTGCCTGAACCCTCACGCTGATGTTAGAAGCTGAGACTTTCGCCAATATATTCCAGTCAGGAACATATCGGAGCCCGTTCGCACCGCGTCAAGGTATCTCAGTGTTGCATGGGACCCTAGCGCTAACCTACCTGTAGTGTATGAACCCCTGCTGCTAAACAAGCCACCCTGGTACCGGGTCCCACCCACCCACTAGCACAGCACTTAAGCAACAATGTCAACCACTCAGTAACGCACCATGTGAACAGATGTCAAAAGCTCACTTTTCCCTGTGCTCTCAGGAACTCCAACTGAAAACTGGTAGGAATTTATTAATCCTTATGCAGTCTTCTGCTCATTAAAATCTCCTGGGCCAAATGGAAGGAGTACTGATACCCTAGGAGAAAGAAATACACTAATAAAATATCCTATAAAAAAAAGTGGGGATTTACTCATGAATATTTCTGTTCTTAATGAGCTCATTGTTGGTTGTCTTGTCGGTGATTGACAGCCTTTCCTGTATAAAGCCTCATTCACAAGTCAGTGTTTTGGTCAGTGATTTCCATTAGTGTTTGTGAGCCAAAACCAGGCATGGAGCCTCCACAGAGATCAGGTATAATGGAAAGATCTGCACCTGTTCTTTGTTTAGAGCCACACCTGGTTTTGGCTCAAAATCATTATTAGAAATCGTTGACCGAACACTGACGTGTTAATGAGGCATAAATGTGTATATATAGAAAGCTGTCACTCAGAAGACCAGTCACTTGGGCAACTTAGCTCAGAAAAAACAGAGATTTTAAAAAATAAATAAAGTTTAGTGAATATTTTCCTATAAATTTATATATCAGTCTGCTCAGCTCCTCCTCCTCTATAACACACTGCTTGCTGATTGCATTGCATTTTCAGTTAGTAAGCCAGTAATGGGCGGTGTTAAGGAAACATCTGAGGAGACTGTGCTCTGCTGTTTCCATGCCTCATACAGCAGTTAACGTGTGCTACGCTGTTTACATAGCTATGTCTCTGTACAGCATTCAAACGAAATTTTGACCAATGCGACTTTGGATCTATGATCCGAAGCTTGCTTCACTCAACCTTAGCATTAAACCTTAAAGGGATATATGTTTTTAAACTATTTTTAAAGTATAGCTCCACTGAAAATTAAATTCAAAAATATTGTCATTCTGTGGCAGTCGGCACAAATAATGAACCCTCCTGAATAAATGCTTTGGATAGTCCATTGTCAGTTAATTGCTGCTGTCACAGGAAGATGTTATCTGCCAGAATATCCTCAATATAAAAGTAGATGTAGAATCAGGATAACATCATGACAGCTCTATTGTTCTCATGATAGACCCAGATAAAGATGTCCTCATGAGAGCATTTCTCTTATCAGTGTAATGTCTGATGTTCTAATTGAGTCATTCCCCTTCCCTCTCCGGCCGCAGGGAGATAGTTAAGAGAAACTGTGTGTGAGAATTATCAAAAGTGGTGTATAAGAAAACTGTCTTAGTTGCCCATAGCAACCAATCAGATTACATATTTTATTTTCCAAAGGAGCTCTGAGAAATGAAAGGTGGAATCTGATTGGTTGCTATGGGCAACTAAGCCATTTTTCCTTTACACCAGTTTTGATAAATCTCCCCCTGCTTGTCATGCCAAAAGTCCAAACAATGACAACTTTAAAGAACCAGGACAGGAAGTAGAAGGCATGGAGCGACTTTAAAAAAATATGAGGGGGCCTGGCCAGATGCCGACCAGGAAGGCCATGTGAGACTCCTCTCCTGCATCTAGCCCACAAAAATGCGTCTCAAAGCAACTAAAACACAGACTTTTCCTGACCCATTCACATCATACAAGCTGGCTTACCTCTCCTATGCCACAGCCATGGCGGCCTTCTTCCAGACGCCTGCGAGGATCCAAGATGGCGCCCGCAGCAGCTCTGCAGAAGGAGACAGAGGCAAAGTAAGTGATAGCACAGAAGCACAGGGCGCTCTTAACTCACAAAAGACAAGTGTTCCTGGCCCTGAACTTACACCCATACAGGGGTCTCCATAACTTAGTGCAGGCACAAACCCCATCTCCGTTAAGCAAGGGCAACTGCTCCCTGCAGACGCTGACGAACCTGCCAGAGACAGGCGAAACTTGCTGGAAACAGCCATCACAGTAACTAACATGCGCCTAATGCTGCAGGAATTACGCAGCTCAATTAGCAATGATTTTCAAGAATCCCTGCAGAACTTATACAAAGAGATCAAGGACATAGGTGAAAGAACAGCACACCTTGAAACCAAGATGGACGAATTTACAAATGCGCACAACTCCTTGGTCGATACTGTGGGGAGTCGCTCTGGTAGACAGCGGTGCGGGTGCAGTTTAGAGGCAAAACAAGGAGTCCAGATTGTGCATCAAACAGTGTTTTATTCACACTTGCACACCAGAAATGAAAACAGTCTCTTGGTGACAGTTCATACACAACAGAAATCATGTGGAAAAACTAAAAACAGGCCAACACACGGTCCAGTCACCTTGGGTGGTTTAGGTGCGGGTTCACACTTAGCAGTCGGCTCAGCCGCAGGCGATTCCACCTTCAGGTCGCAGGGCAACACCACCTTGCTGAGCTCCTTCCTCCAGGACAGAGAATTCCTCAGCCCTGTTTGCAGGCTCCAGGATAATCACACACACCCAGACACAGCTGCTGGCTGCGTTTTATACCCAGCCCCAAAACATGGACTGGACCGTGGGGAGCAGCCACCCACCCTACTCTTTAGCTGCTCCCAGTAAGAGCCGGCCCGGATCGGCTTTGCAGCCATGCTATTTAACAGAGCAGCACTAGCTGCTGCAGACCAAAAACCCCGGCTCTTACCTCACCGAGGCCAGCAACCTCGGTGACACGTACCTGCTATCAAAAACAACACCTTGCACCTCTTACACAACCCCCCTTTGTTCAACCCTGAGGGGTGAACACACGTGAGGCAGTGGACGCGGGACAGGGCATCTGCGTTGCCCTGCAAGCGGCCTGCCCTGTGTTCCACGAAGAATTTGAAATTCTGAAGAGATAGGAACCACCTGGTGACCCGAGCATTCCTCTCCTTGGCCTGACTCATCCATTTGAGGGGGAATGGTCGGTCACCAGACGGAACCTCCTCCCTAACAAGTAGTAGCGGAGAGATTCGAGTGCCCACTTGATAGCCAGGCACTCCCTCTCCACTATACTATATCTGGACTCGGCGGGATTGAGCTTACGGCTCAGGAAGACAACGGGATGTTCTTCCCGTTGACCTCCTGAGACAGTACCGCACCGAGGCCTACCTCCGAGGCGTCGGTCTGTACGACAAACTCCTTGTTGAAGTCGGGTGTCACCAAAACCGGGGACCCACACAGGGCCGACTTCAACGCGGCGAAAGCCTCCTCCGCCTTCTCACTCCAGCTAACCCTCCCAGACTTTCGCCCCTTCAAGAGGTCTGTCAACGGCGCTGCTATTGTGGCAAAGTGGGGCACAAACCTCATGTAGTAACCTACAATCCCCAGGAACGACTTTACCTGCCTGGTGGTGACCGGTCGGGGCCAGTTACGAATGGCCTCTACCTTGGTTACCTGAGGTTTGATGACTCCCGCCCAATTACATATCCCAGATATTTTGTCTCCTCTAACCCTATGGAGCACTTCTTTGGGTTAGCGGTCAGTCCGGCTTTCCTCAGGGCATCCACTACCGCCTGCACCTTGGGTAAATGGCTTTCCCAGTCGGTGCTGTGGATGACTACATCATCTAAGTAGGCCGAGGCGTACCGACGATGTGGTCGCAGCACTATGTCCATTAACCTTTGGAAAGTGGCGGGGACGCCATGCAGGCCAAAGGGTAACACCTTGTAGTGATACAGGCCCTGCGGGTAACAAATGCGGTTTTTTCCTTAGCCGACTCCGTTAAGGGTACCTGCCAGTACCCTTTAGTGAGGTCCAGCACAGAAAAATAACGGGCTTGTCCTAAACTTTCAACCAGCTCGTCTACTCGGGGCATGGGATACGCATCAAACTTGGATACTTCATTTAACTTACGAAAGTCGTTGCAGAACCGCAACGTCCCATCCGGCTTGGGTATTAGGACTATGGGACTGGCCCACTCACTTTTCGACTCCTCAATGACATCGAGCTTCAACATTAACTGTACTTCCTCCGCGATGGCCCGTCGCCGAGCCTCGGGTACCCGGTATGGTTTTAACCGGATCTTGGCCTGAGGCTCAGTGACGATGTCATGTTGGATGAGAGACGTGCGGCCAGGGAGGTCCGAGAACACATCCGTGTTCCGACTGATGAACTCCCTGACTTCCTGAACTTGTTTGGAAGACAGGCTGTCTGCAATTTTTACCGTGGTTACTGCTTCACAGGCCTCGAACTGTGGGGCTGGACCCTTTTCACCTAGAAGCCCTGGCCGGGGCTGTGGTCGTCGGCTGTGTCCCTATCTTTCCACGGCTTAAGTAAATTCACGTGGTACACCTGCTCCGGCTTGCGCCGCCCTGGCTGGTGTACTTTGTAATTTACTTCCCTACCTTCTCGATCACCTCATAGGGGCCCTGCCACCTAGCTAGGAACTTGCTGTCAAGGGTGGGTACCAGAACCAAAACCCGATCTCCCGGATGGAAGCCCCGTACCCGAGCCTGACGATTATACACCCTACTCTGGGCTTGTTGCGCTGCCTCCATATGCTCCCGGACCAGCGGCAACACCCTTTCTATCCGTTCCTGCATCTGGGTGACATACTCAATGACACTTTTGTGGGGGACAGGCTGTTGTTCCCATGCTTCCTTGGCGATATCCAACAGGCCCCGAGGGTGTCTGCCATAAAGCAGTTCGAAGGGCGAGAACCCAGTAGAGGCCTGGGGTACCTCTCGCACTGCGAACATGAGATAGGGCAGAAGCAGGTCCCAGTCCTTCCCATCTCTAGACACCACCCTTTTTAACATATTTTTTAGAGTTTGGTTAAACCTCTCAACAAGACCGTCTGTTTGCGGATGGTAAACGGACGTCCGTAACTGCTTTATACGCAACAATTTACACAGTTCCTTCATTACTTTGGACATAAAGGGGTCCCTTGGTCTGTCAGAACCTCTTTTGGCAGGCCCACACGGGAAAACATCTCCATTAACTCTTTGGCAATGAGCCTAGCTGAGGTATGTCGCAGAGGCACCGCCTCCGGATACCGAGTGGCATAGTCGAGAACTACCAGAATGTGTTGGTGGCCCCTGGCAGACTTTGGTACAGGCCCAATTAAATCCATAGCGATACGCTCAAACGGTACTTCAATAATCGGCAGAGGTACCAGAGGACTACGGAAATGTGGCTGGGGGCTAGTTATCTGACAGGTTGGACAGGACTTACAATAATCTTCTACCTCCTTGAACACACCGGGCCAATAAAACCGCTGCAGTATGCGGTCCTGGGTTTTCTGCCACCCCAGGTGTCCCCCAAGAACATGTTGGTGGGCAAGCTCCATGACAAGCTTGCGATACGCTGTGGGCACCACCAACTGTTCAACAGGTTCACCTCGGACTTGGTTCACCCGATACAACATATCCTGTAGAACAATAAATCGTGGGAACATTAATTCAGCCCCTGGTTTCTGGGGTTTACCATCAATTTCCAGCACATTCTCCCAGGCCCTGGTTAGGGTTTGGTCCCGGTGTTGTGCGGTCCCAAAATTTTCCCCGGAGACATTGAGGTCTGCCAACTCAGGTCCCGGTGGCAAGTCCTCCGTGTCTCCCACCATTACACTCAGTGGGGTTGTTTCCCTCTACCGCCGGAGCAGTGGTCACCCCTACCGCCGGCCCTTCAGACTCGGGCTCCCAGGGTTCTGGCCTTCCAGCGGTATCAGGCCACTCTGCTAGGGTCACCCCTGTCTCGGGTCCCTCAGATACCTTTATTGCCGGCCACAGCGCCGGAAAACCGGGAAGTCCCTCCCAAGTATTAGTTCGTGTGGGAGTGTAGTAGCGACAGCCACCTCGTGGGTCCACCTACCAGCCGCTGTGGACAAAGTCACTAGTGCAGTGGGATAGTCTTTCAGGTCTCCGTGGATGCACAGGACCCCGACTTTACGGCCAGTATACTCCGCAGGCCGTACCAGGGCAGCCCTTACCAGGGAGACTAAACTCCCGGAGTCCAGCAGAGCCACATCCAGCGAATCTCCCACCTCTACCTGACACAGGTGGTTATGGTCTTGTACCTCACGGGTGCCAGTTGCGCACAGCTTCCGTGCATACAAGGAGTGGCGACCCACGTAGTTCACCTCCATCAGCTCATCCCGATGCGGACAGTCGGCCCTGATGTGGCCTGGCTCCTGACACCTCCAGCATACCACGGGAGGCAGGCTCGCAGGGGGTATATTCCGTGCAGGCCGCTCTGTCGCCGGACGTTGGAACTGGGGCAGAGGCCTCTGGGGTTTAACTGACCCCTTCCCAGCAAGACTCCCCTGCAGGTTTCTGGTGGCCTCGTACCGCTCCACCAGGTCGACCATCTCCAGGGCATTGGTGGGCGATACCTGGCCGATCCAGTGCTGGAGAGGGTAAGGCAAAGCCCTCCAGAAGACATCGGCTAACAGACGGTCGAGCATAGCAGTGGGAGTCAGTATGTCTGGCTGCAGCCATTTTTGCAACCGTTGTAGCAAGTCATAGTATTGTGGCCGGGCGGGTTCAGCCGGGTTAAACTCCCACTGATGCACCCGCTGGGCCCGGACCAAAACATTCACCCCCAGTCTTGCCAGGATCTCACCTTTCACAGTCGGGTAGTCAGCTGCTTGGTCACCTGGGAGGTCAAAAATACTTGCTGGGGTCCAGACGCCAGGAACGGAGCGATGACCTCTGCCCACTGTTCTCGGGTAATTTCTCCCTCACGGCCACCTTCTCGAACACCGCCAGATAGGTCTCAACATCATCCGAGGGGGTCATCTTAGGGATCGCGGTACGGACAGCTTTCCGGGCATCGTGGACGCGGTGGGACGCTCCTGCCGCTTGCAACGCCATCACGTGCTGTAGCAGTAGCTGGTTGGTCTCCCGCTGCTGCACGTTAGTCTCTATGAGGGCTTTCACAGCCGCCTCCATTTTGTCGGGGATCACAGGCTGCAACTTTGCCGGCTTAATATAGGACATTCACTTTTGCCCAGCAAAAACAAAGTTCGGCGTTCACGCCAGCCTCACTGCGCATGCCCGCATCCGACACCAAATGTGGGGAGTCGCTCTGGTAGACAGCGGTGCGGGTGCAGTTTAGAGGCAAAACAAGGAGTCCAGATTGTGCATCAAACAGTGTTTTATTCACACTTGCACACCAGAAATGAAAACAGTCTCTTGGTGACAGTTCATACACAACAGAAATCATGTGGAAAAACTAAAAACAGGCCAACACACGGTCCAGTCACCTTGGGTGGTTTAGGTGCGGGTTCACACCTAGCAGTCGGCTCAGCCGCAGGCGATTCCACCTTCAGGTCGCAGGGCAACACCACCTTGCTGAGCTCCTTCCTCCAGGACAGAGAATTCCTCAGCCCTGTTTGCAGGCTCCAGGATAATCACACACACCCAGACACAGCTGCTGGCTGCGTTTTATACCCAGCCCCAAAACATGGACTGGACCGTGGGGAGCAGCCACCCACCCTACTCTTTAGCTGCTCCCAGTAAGAGCCGGCCCGGATCGGCTTTGCAGCCATGCTATTTAACAGAGCAGCACTAGCTGCTGCAGACCAAAAACCCCGGCTCTTACCTCACCGAGGCCAGCAACCTCGGTGACACGTACCTGCTATCAAAAACAACACCTTGCACCCTCTTACAATACCCACAATGACCTCTATGATGATGTAAGGGCAATTAAACTAAAACTTGCTGACATTGAGGATAGATCCCGTCGGAACAATATTAGGTTCAGAGGGATACAGGAGTCAGTACAAAATGAGCACCTCAGAGAAATTGTAATAGATTTCTTTGCAGTTCTTCTGCCAGAATCTGAACAAAGGGACATGATTACTGACAGGGTCCACAGAACCCCAAAATCCAAACAAGCTCCATCTTCAGCTCCTAGGGATGTTCTGGCTAGACTACACTCTTTCCACTTCAAAGAACAAAAAATGTCAGCTGCCAGATCCACCAACAACCTACCAGACAATAACTTTATTTACAGATCTATCTGCTGCAACTCTCAGCCAAAGGAGGGAATTCGCACCTATCACAAAGGTTCTGAGGGAAAGCGGGATCCAGTACAGATAGGGATTCCCTGTGGGGCTGATCATATACAGGAATGGGACAACTCATGTTCTACATTCTCCGCAGATGGCTTCTAAATTGATCTCTAAGTGGTTCCAGGACAAGATGGAAGGATCCAACTCTCCATCAAGATCTCCATAAAGGAAGTCCCCGACCCTATCAAGAGAATGGACTGTTGGCGGATCCCCTAAATCTCCCAACTCATCCCCTGGCTGAGGCTCCAGGATCAGTGGAATGGACGTCAGGTTATTATAAAGTTAAAATCTGTCTATCTTATCATACGACGGTTTAATGTTGTGGGTTATTTACTTAAATGATTATTTGAATGTGCTTCATGTACCCTCAATATGTGGGCTAGAAGGGATCCCTGAACAAATGTTCAGTGATGCTATTTCCCCCCTTCAATATCTCCAGATAGGCCATGTATATCTGAGAGACATGAAAAAAACTTTAAGTTTCGCCCTGGTTCAGAGTTTGTTACTGCGGCAAGGTTTTACCCTGTTGTTTTCTCCTTATTTATTTGGTCCAGCACACTTTTGAATACAGAGGACTTAACGTCACAAGAGGTATTCTATAAGAAGTATTGCTTAATGTATGCAAATCAGTTTTGTTCGTCTAGATAACATGGTGATAACAATTTCTTCCTTGAATACAAAAGGTTTAAATAGTCCTTTCAAGAGAGCTCTCTTTTGGAAGGAAGCTAAACGCCTCAAATGCGATGTATTATGTGCACAAGAGACTTATCTTCACCAAAAGGACTCTCATAGAATTAAAAATAAGGATTACTTAGTTCATCCAGAGTACCGTTATGCGCTGGCCCCCTCCTAGTGTTCAACTCCGTATTATATATTGAGCACAAAATAACAAAGTGAAATTCTGTGTCCTACCTGGTGAATTAGTAGGTAATTCTTCCTAATATCGCTGGATCGGCAGGACGCTGGGATCCCGGAACGCCGTCTTCAGCAGCGCTGCTTCACACGTGCTGCCCCGGCCGGCAGCAGACACGCGCGCAGAAGCCGCTCTCTGTATGAGATGAAAAGAGGTGACGTCACACTCTCCACTACGAGTACCGTATCAGGACAAACTTTACCCTACGCGTTTCGGGGCCTTCGGGCTCCTTCGTCAGGGGTATTCCACTTCCCTGTCTGTACGGCTATTTAAGCGTTCCGTTTCCATGACGACCATGACCCTTGTTCATATTGTTCTCCCGCCTTGGCTGTGGAAGATCTGGGAACGCTGATCTGCACGTGGGGACGCCAGCAGCATTCAATTAGCATCAGCAAAGAAAAAACAAAGAAAACATATAATAGAGGAGTTACTAAACAAAATCAATTCACTGGAACTTAAAAACAAAGCTTTAACTACCCGACAACTAACGAAAGAACTTAACTTAAGACTCCTACTATATAGGATTCATCATGATAATTATGAATATAAATTTAGGAGTAATAAAGCCTTATTTTATATCCAGAGGAACAAAGCAGGTAAACTGCTAGCTAACAAATTTAAGAATAGACTGACCAACTCTAAAATTTCTTATTTGTTTGACAAAAATGGAAATAAACTCCTTAACCCTAAGGAGATTATGAACCCTTTTGCAGATTATTATCACGACCTGTATAATCTACAGCTAGACCCCAACACACCGCAAACAGATATATCAACCATCATACCCTATTTAGAATCCCTAAACTTACCATCTTTGTCAGACACTGAGAAATCTAACCTAAATGCTCCTATTCAAGAGAGCGAGATAAGACATGTCATTAAGAAACTCAAATTGAACAAATCCCCAGGCCTGGATGGTCTCTCAAACTAATTCTTTAAAAATATGAACTCCCTTCTCATCCCCTCAAATATCTTTTAGAAACTTATAACATATTTATGGATACGGGGAGCATTCCCAAAGAAATGCTTCATGCTCTTATTGTAACTCTTCCTAAACCAGGGAAGTCCCCAGATAAAGCAACACATTTTTGCCCAATTTCCCTCCTGAACGGGGATCTAAAAAGTTTTTCCAAAATACTGGCCAATAGATTATTGTATATTCTCCCCAAATTAGTAAAGGAAGACCAAGTAGGTTTTGTCAAACATAGACACACCACTGACGAAACCAGAAGGTTTATTAATTTGATCCACCATGTCGAAAGGACTCGGACGCCTACTCTACTTTCTTGATGCAGAGAAGGCGTTCAACAGAGTCCACTGGGATTACTTAGGGGAAGTACTTTGCAAATTTGGCTTTAAGGTTCACTTTCTAACACCAATGCTCTCTCTATACTCAAATCCCTCAGCTTCTGTCTTTTCGTCTGTTTTTTTTTCTCCCACACGTTCGAAATTTCTAATGGTACCCGACAGGGTTGTCCCCTTTCCCCAATGATATTTGTCCTGATGATAGAGCCCTTAGCAGACAAGATTAGAAACAACCCAACTATCCAGGGTATTACAATCAACCAGATTACACATAAAATAGGGCTTTTTGCAGATGAGATTTTACTTATTTGCAGAAATCCAATAACCTCATTACAAGCAATAATTGACGACCTCAGCACCTTCAGTAACATCTCATATTACAAACTAAACCATACTAAATCATCTATACTAAACATGGGAATCCCAACAAAATTAATGGTCTAACTCAAAGCAAAGTACCCCTTTGTATGGGAACCCAAAAGCATCTCATATCAAGGAATAAAACTATTTTACCTTGCTAATAATCTCTTTGAATCCAATTACTCCCATATCATAGCGGACATTAAAAAGGAGCTGAGTGCCTTTAACACGGGAGGTATCTCGTTGTTTGGTAAAATAGCAACCGTAAAAATTTTAATTATTCTTAAAATTCTTTACCTATTTAGGAATGTACCAATAGTACTACCCAAAACTTTTCTAAAACAAATTCAATCTAAACTGATGAGATTCATCTGGAATAATAAACCTCCCTGGGTTAAAGTGGACATTTTATACAAAGATGTTAGAACGGGTGGAACTAGCTGTCCTTGTATAGAATTTTACTACCATGCTATCATCTTAGACCAATCGAAATCCCTTTGGTTAGAAGATAAAACTAAACTATGGGTGGACATCGAATTGCACCACATGGGTAGGTTTAATATATCCACCAGGTTAAAGGCATCATATATATTTGACAAAATGTCTGTCTTTCCCCATCCAACGATTGGGGCCATATGTAGCTCCTGGGGAATAGTAATGAAACGTCACTTGTTCCCCTTCATATCTTAAAGGAGGAGATCAATCTACTTGAATCCTTCATACCAAATATTAAACCAAAAGACTGGTATTCAAAAGGCATAACCAGGTTTTCTGATCTAGTATATATATATATCAATTTTTGCAGATGACACTAAACTGTGTAAAGTAATTAACACTAAAGAGGACAGTTTTCTGCTACAGAGGGATCTGGATAGATTGGGGGCTTGGGCAGAGAAATGGCAGATGAGGTTTAACACTGACAAATGTAAAGTTATGCACATGGGAAGGAATAATGCAAGTCACCCGTACATACTAAATGGTAAAACACTCATTAACACTGACATGGAAAAGGATCTAGGAATTTTAATAAATAACAAACTAAGCTGTAAAAACCAGTGTCAGGCAGCTGCTGCTAAGGCCAATAAAATAATGGGTTGCATCAAAAGGGGCATAGATGCCCGTGATGAAAATATAGTCTTACCACTTTATAAATCACTAGTCAGACCACACATGGAGTACTGTGTACAGTTCTGGGCTCCCGTGAACAAGGCAGACATAGCAGAGCTAGAGAGGGTTCAGAGGAGGGCAACTAAAGTAATAACTGGAATGGGGCAACTACAGTACCCCGAAAGGGTATCAAAATTAGGGTTATTCACTCTAGAAAAAAGACGACTGAGGGGAGATCTAATAACTATGTATAAATATATCAGGGGTCAATACAAAGATCTCTCCCATCATCTATTTATCCCCAGGACTGTGACTGTGACGAGGGGACATCCTCTGCGTCTGGAGGAAAGAAGGTTTGTACACAAACATAGAAAAGGGTTCTTCACGATAAGAGCAGTAAGACTATGGAACTCTCTGCCTGAGGAGGTGGTGATGGTGAGTACAATAAAGGAATTCAAGAGGGGCCTGGATGTATTTCTGGAGCGTAATAATATTTCAGGCTATAGCTACTAAAGATGGGTCGTTGATCCAGGGAGTTATTCTGACTGCCTGATTGGAGTCGGGAAGGAATTTTTTCCCCTTAAGTGGGGAAAATTGGCTCTACCTCACAGGGGTTTTTTGCCTTCCTCTGGATCAACTTGCAGGAAACAGGTCGAACTGGATGGACAAATGTCTTTTTTCGGCCTTATATACTATGTTACTATGTTACTAGTGGTGAATAAGCAATGCATTAAATTTGAAACATTACAGCAGAAATTTTCTTTACCTCTGATGGAAGTCTTCACTTTCCTTCAAGTTAGGAATGCTGTATCCATGATTAAGTGGAGGATTGGGTCGCGCTTATTCTCTGTGAGAAGTTGGCTGCTTCCTTCTGCACCTTCTCCTGTGAGGATGGGGATCTCATTCTGTTACAGGATCTTGATTGAATCTTGTCCAGACCCTTGGGAAAAATGGGAAAAAATGCTTAACACAACCATCTCTGACAGTAGCTGGCAAGAAGCGTTTGAAACCGTACCTAATGTCTCTAGATGTTCAAACCATACAGAAATTTCTAGGAAGATATTTTTTCAATGGTTTATGGTTCCGGAAAGGACTTCCTTCTTCAGTGACTCCCCCGACAAATATTGGAGGTGCCAGGATAAGGGATCTTTTCTCCATATCTGGTGGGAATGCCCAGGGATCTTGAGTTTTTGGAGAAGAATAGGAAGGCTACTATCTTATATATGTGGATTTCCAATTATACTTGATGCTCGACTAACTTTATTAAATATCCAACCTAACCAATTTTCACGCTTCCATAAAACTATAGTATTCCATATAATTACTATAGCGAGAGAACAAATAGTTTGCAACTGGAGATTCCCGGTCATCCCAACGGTGAGGAGAGTGATCCAAGAAATGAACAATAGCTGTTGTTACGAATCCTTGATAGCCTCATCCTTAAACACTAGTTTTACTTTTAGAAACAACTGGGATGTATGGCTCTCATGCAAATATAACACTGTCCTTAACTGTACTTAATGTCGCTCCTTTATCGTCATAACTATCCTTCTTTTCCTTGGAATACCTATGTGCTGCGACTACTCCAAGTTCCTCTTGACAATGTTTATTTTCTTAAATGCTCTCTAGACAACTAACATACCAGATGTGCCTGAACCAATGTTGAGATGTTAATTATGTTCAACCTGCAAACCCTTTACTTTGTACTTCTCTTTTTATTTCTGTTTTATTTTACTTTTAATCATATTGTACAATTCAGGATGATACAATTTTGTACACTGAACAATGTCATGTATCACTCAATGTATACTCATGCAATGCACATTTCTGAATGTATTTTTTGAATAATAAAAATTTCAAGTTATAAAAAATGTTAAGTATTCACACCCCCTTAAATTTTTCACTCTTTGTTATATTGTAGCCATTTGCTAAAATCTTTTAAGTTCATTTTTTTCCTCATTAATGTACACACAGCACCCCATATTTACAGAAAAACACAGAATTGTTGACATTTTTGCAGATTTAAAAAAAATGAAAAACTGAAATATCACATGGTCCAAAATATTCAGACCCTTTGCTGTGACACTCCTATATATAGCTCAGGTGCGGTCCATTTCTTCAGATCATCCTTGAGATGGTTCTACTTAATTTGAGTCCAGCTGCGTTTGATTATACAGTTTGGACTTGATTAGGAAAACCACACACCTCTCTATATAAGACACAGTTTACAGTGCATGTCAGAGCAAATGAGAATCATGAGGTCAAAGGAACTGCCTGAAGAGCTAAGAGACAGAATTGTGGCAAGAAACAGATCTGGCCAAGGTTACAAAAAAATTTCTGCTGCACTTAAGGTTCCTAAGAGCACAGTGGCCTCCCTAATCCTTAAATGGAAGACGTTTTGGACGACCAGAACCCTTTCTAGAGCTAACCGTCCAGCCAAACTGAGCTATCAGGGGAGAAGAGACTTGGTGAGAGAGGTAAAGAAGAACCCAAAGATCACTGTGGCTGAGCTCCAGAGATGCAGTCGGGGGATGGGAGAAAGTTGTAGAAAGTCAACCAAATTGGGAAAAAAATGAAGGATCGATCACTCAAACTCCAGCACATGTGTCTAAGATAGATAGGCGGTGCTAGTAAACCTTATACCAACATAGTATTTAATAAAACAAACATAAAATACACATAAAATGTAATAAAATATTTGAACAGGTCTGATCAGTACATGTAGATCTCCAGCGTTTTATGGGCTAATGTGGGTGCTCATATTATGTATAGTTCACCCTTGGTATGGTTCACAATGTCCCCAAAGAATACTGTGTTGGGTTGTAATATGCCAGGCAATCAAGCAATATATGCTCCAATATTTTCTCCAATAAATTGCTTATGTATGCATAATTCAATCCCCTAGCCATGCTAGGAATCAATAATAGTTATTTCAGACAAGATGTGAACTTATCTTTCTTGTATTTCCTCTAGAAAACTGAACAGTTTCTCCACACCACTCCTACACGGCTGCTGCAGGTGGTTTGTGTGCTGCTCTGTTTGATGTGTAATGGTGAGTCTCCCGAGTCCCGATCAGCTGACCAGATGACGTACTCTTAGCGTGAACTCCGAATTGTAACAAACTAACAGCGCTGTAGTTTATCTCCAGGTCTCTTTATCCAAACGGCTGATGCATCAGTATAGGGGTACAGACCCACTAGCCAGGATTGAACATCAAACGCGTTTCGGGGTCCTCCTCCAACCCCTTCCTCAGTAACCGTAACCGGCAGTGGATCGCACCCTATTTATACCCTCATTAGTCCATAATAAAGTCTGGACTGGATTCCAACAGGCTCAATGTACAATCCCATAGTAGTCCTAATACTCATAATGATCATAAAGCTTTCCATACAACATTTTCAATCCAAAGAGCTGCCATAAATACACATATTCAATTCAAAAAAATATGTAAAATAATGCACATGCGTTTCCTATGCGTCTTTTTGCTATTCATGCGTTTTTTCTAAAACATTTAAAAAATAGCTCAATAAACATCTTGTATAAGGCTTTTTTCAAAACTCTAAACGGAACTCCCAAAACTTCTTAAAAATGTAATAGGAAGTATATCTAGTTTATTGTAGTCTGGCTGGAGATCCACCCAGAAGGGAAACCAGAGTGGGTACAAACAAGCTACCTCTGGTTATCCATCCCCGGAGGGAATCCAGCTAAAGAAAACCATATAGTTCCCATTCTGAATTTAGACCTTTAGGTACCAAGGAGTTGAACTCGAAGATGAATCTAGATTCTACTGTAGACATCTTCTTGATAAAATCCCCTCCTCTCCAATGAGGCTTCACTGTCTCCAAAGCTGCAAATCTCAATCCCGAGAGATCTTGCCCATGACATAATTTAAAATGTTTCGACACCGTATGGTTCTCAAATCCATTCCGAATGTTAGTTACATGTTCGGAAACCCTCTCTTTCAAAGTTCTTTTGGTGAGGCCTACATACTGCTTGTTACATGGGCAGCTCAAAAGATAAATAACTTTCATAGTATTGCAAGTCAGGGTTTCCTGTATCTCATGTGCATAAGAACTGATCGTAGATGAAATATTACAGGTTTTTCTCTGAAAATTGGTAATCCTACAGTTAGCACACCTATTACACCTATAGAAACCCTTTAGGTGTAGCCAGTGGTTCAGTGTGCAACTCCCAACCTTTCTACCCGTTGGGGCCCTTACTGTCGGGGCTATCTTCAAACCCAAATTGTTTGTTTTTGTATAGACAATAGATGGTTTAGGTAGCAGGGGACCCATTACCTTAGCTTCCGGTAAGAAATGCCAATGTTTATATATAATATTTTCCACCTTTTTATAATAGGCATTAAAAGGAAGAATAATATGTATTTTATCTTCCTGTAGTGTATTTGTATTATTCTGTACTCCTTTGGGTAGGAAGAACGAGGTCCTATCTAAACTTCTAACATGGTTAAGGGATGATTCAATGCAGTCGGGTGGATATTGTTTCTCAAGGAATTGCAATTTCATTTTTCTGCCTCCTGTTCAAATACCCCATTATAAGTACAATTCCTTTTAAGTCGTCTGAACTGTCCTTTCGGAATGTTCAGTAACCACCTAGACAAATGACAGCATGTGTGCAGAATGAAACTGCTTCTCGCAGTTTCTTTATAAAAAGTGTTGCATACTAGTTTACCCAGTCAATCATCACTGCAGCCCTCCACCAGTCGGGGCTTTAAGGCAGAGTGGCCCGACGGAAGCCACTCCTCAGTGCAAGACATATGAAAGCCCGCATGGAGTTTGCTAAAGAACAGGACTCCAATATGGTGAGAAATAAGATTCTCTGGTCTGAGGAGACCAAGATAGAACTTTTTGGCCTTAATTCTAAGCGGTATGTGTGGAGAAAACCAGGCACTGCTCATCACCTGTCCAATACAGTCCCAATAGTGAAGCATGGTGGTGGCAGCATCATGCTGTGGGGGGAGGGGGGGTTCAGATGCAGGGACAGGATGACTGGTTATAATTCCAAAATCTCATCCTGACTGCAGTCGCTGGATGCTCTTAATATGGGTAGGACAGTCAATTTCTTCAGATCATGTTTTTTTCTAGAGATAAGAAGAAGAAATTACAGAAATCACTTTCTCACCAAGACCTAAAACAACCTACAATCTGTATACAGAATTCTTATTTTATTTTATGTTGTAGTGGAAACGTAGTTCATATACAACATATTAATAGTTTAATAGGTTTTCTGAGCATGTAATATTGATGGCTTATCCTCAGAATAGGTCATCAATATCTGATCAGTGGAGGTCCATCTTTCCTGCCGATCAGCTGCGTGCAGAGGCTAGGGTACTCCAGTGCGTGCTGCAGCCTTTTCCTAGGCCATTGACATCACATTAATTGGTCACATGGCCTAGGCGCAGCTCAGTCCCATTCAAGTGAATAGGGCTGAACTGCAATACCAGGCACAGCCATACAAGCTATACAATGGACAGCGCTGTGATTGGTAAGTGTCCTCAAACAGCTATTTGTAGGGAGTGTTTAATGTCAGAAATCCACCGGTCAGATATTGATAACCTATCCTGAGGATTGGTTATCAATGATAAACCGACAGAAAACCCCTTTAATGCAATATAATGTATGAAACATGTAATTGATGTTTCATGTTTTGATTGATCAGATAATGTAATTTCCCTTAAATATATGGCATAAAGGCCATCATCACTAGCTGTGGCAAATCAGCAGGACTGCCAGGTCTACAGGGGACATCTCTCATTAAACACATTGGGGAGATTTATCAAGACTGACCTTTTGTACCAGAGAATCATAGTATATAAGACCGAAAAAAGACATTTGTCCATCCAGTTCGGCCTGATTCCTACAAGTTGATCCAGAGGAAGGCAAAAAAAATTCCTTCCCGACTCCAATCAGGCAATCAGAATAACTCCCTGGATCAACGACCCCTCTCTAGTAGCTATAACCTGTAATATTATTACACTCCAGAAATATATCCATTCCCCTCTTAAATTCCTTTATTTTACTCACCATCACCACCTCCTCAGGCAGAGAGTTCCATAGTCTCACTGCTCTTACTGTGAAGATTCCTTTTCTATGTTTGTGTACAAACCTTTTTTCCTCTAGACGCAGAGGATGTCCCCTCATCATAGTTATAGTCCTGGGGATGAATAGATGATGTGAGAGATCTCTGTAATGACCCCTGATATATTTATACATAGATATTAGATCTCCCCTCAGTCGTCTTTTTTCTAAGGTGAATAACCCTAATTTTGATAACCTTTCAGTGTACTGTAGTTGCCCCATTCCAGTTATTACTTTAGTTGCCCTCCTCTGAACCCTCTCTAGCTCTGCTATGTCTGCCTTGATCACAGGAGCCCAGAACTGTACACAGTACTCCATGTGTGGTCTGACTAGTGATTTGTAAAGTGGTAGGCCTATGTTCTCATCACGGGCATCTACGCCCCTTTTAATGCTACCCATTATCTAATTAGCCTTGGCAGTAGCTGCCTGACACTGGTTTTTGCAGCTTAGTTTGCTGTTTATTAAAATTCCTAGATCCTTTTCCATGTCAGTGTTACCGAGTGTTTTACCATTTAGTATGTACGGGTGACTTGCATTATTCCTTACCATGTGCATAACTTTACATTTGTCAGTGTTAAACCTCATCTGCCATTTTTCTGCCCAAGCCTCCAATCTCTCCAGATCCCTCTGTAGCAGAAAACTGCCTCTTCAGTGTTAATTACTTTACACAGTTTATTGTCATCTGCAAAAATGGATATTTTACTGTGCAAGCCTTCTACAAGATCATTAATAAATATATTGAAGAGAATAGGTCCCAGTACTGACCCTTGAGGTACCCCACTAGTGACAGTGACCCAATCCGAGTGTGTACCGTTAATAACCACCTTCTGTTTTCTATTACTCAGTTACTTACCCACTTACAGACATTTTCTCCCAGTCCGAGCATCCTCATTTTATATACTAACCTTTTATTTGGTACAGTGTCAAATGCTTTGGAGAAGTCCAGATATACGACATCCATTAATTCGCCACTGTCAAGTCTAGAACTTACCTCTTCATAAAAACTGATTAAATTCGTTTGGCATGACCGATCCCTCATGAAGCCATGCTGATATGGCGTTATTTTCTTTTTTTCATTGAGATACTCCAAGATAGCATCTCTTAGAAACCCTTCAAACAGTTTCCCCACAACAGATGTTAAACTTACCGGCCTATAATTTTCAGGCTCTGTTTTTGGACCCTTTTTGAATATTGGCATGACATTTGGTATGCGCCAATCCTGTGGAACATTCCCTGTCAGTATAGAGTCCGCAAATATCGGAAATAAGGGTCTAGCTATGAAATTACTTAATTTCCTTAGGATACGGGGGTGTACGCCATCCGGTCGTGGCGATTTGTATATTTTAATCTTTTTAAGTCGCTGTTGCACTTCTTCCTGGGTCAGACAGGGCACTTTTAATGGGGAATTTACTTTTACATTCTGCATTTCATCTGACAGTTTATTTTCCTCAGTGAATATAGTGGAGAAAAAAATATTTAATAGTTTTGCTTTATCCTCGTCGCTCTCTGCAACACCCCCCTCATTGCTGTGTAGAGGGCCAACTCCTTCAGATTTATATTTTTTACCATTTATATAATTGAAGAACATTTTAGGATTAGTTTTACTCTCTTTGGCAATTAATCTCTCGGTCTCTAGTTTGGCAGTTTTTATTAGTTTTTTACATATTCTATTTTTTTCCTTACAGTTTATCAGTGCTTCCTGGCTCCCCTCCTGTTTTAGTGATTTATATGCTTTCTTTTTGTCATTTATTGCTTTCTTTACGGTTCTATTTATCCACATTGGTTTCTTATTGTTTCTTAGCCTTTTATTCCTATAAGGTATGTACCTCTCACAATTAGATGTTACAATGCTTTTAAAAATCTCCCATTTTGTGGTTGTATTTTTATTTTTGAGGACTTTGTCCCAGTTAGTTAGGCCTATGGCCTCGCTTAGTTGGCTAAATTTAGCTTTTTTGAAGTTTGGTATTTTTGTTCCTCCCTTTAGAAACTCTCGTTTGAAGGATAATTGGAAGGTTATTACTTTATGGTCACTATTTCCTAGGTGTCCCCCAACCTGCACATCTGTTGTTCTATCAGGTCTATTGGTTAATACTAAGTCCAGTATGGCCGTCCCTCTAGTTGGGTCCTGAACCAGTTGGGAAAGGTAATTGTCTTTGGCTATTGCCAAGAACCTGTTTCCTTTATGGGATGTACAGCTTTCAGTTTCACAGTCTATATCCACTTAATTTATGACAAGGAGCACGACTCGTCATAAATAAGGCACATCCTCCGGCAGTGCAGGGGAAAGCGCCGGTCTTGATAAATCTACCCAGTGTTTTTTTTGTGGGACAAGCTGTACTTTGTAATAGAACCACTTAGTGGTTTATACAATGTATTGAGAAATAAAAAAAATAAAAAAAAATGTGTAGAGTTTTTATGACTTTCAAAGTATGATAAAAAGGACATGCTAACTTTATACTGCAGTCAGTATGATTATTTACATACCAAATTTGTATAGTTTTTGTTAAATTTTACTACTTCTATAAAATGAAAAACTGATTTGCTTCACTATATTCTAACAATAATAACTTTATTTTTTAACCAACAGGCTGCTTTCACACGGGCGAGAATTCCATGCGGGTGCAATGCGTGATGTGAACCCATTGCACCCGCACTGAATCTGGACCCATTCACTTCAATGGGGCTGTGTACATGAGCGGTGATTTTCAGCAATTAATTGTGCGTTGCGTGAAAATCACAGCATGTTCTATATTCTGTGTTTTTCACGCAACGCAGGCCCCATAGAAATTAATGGGGCTGCGTGAAAATCGCATCCGCAAGCAACTGCGAATGCAATGCGATTCTCACGCATGGTTGCTAGAAGAAGATGTAAGTAAATTGATAAAAGTCAAATTACTGTATTATTTTCCCTTATAACCTGGTTATAAAGGAAAATAATAGCATTCTCAATACAGAATGCTTACTTAAATGTGGCTAAAGGGGTTAAAAAATATAAAAAATTAACTCACCCCTTCTATATTCATTCAGCAGGACCTGCGCTGATGTCACCGCGCTCACCACGTGGTGAGCGAGATTACGTCATCAAAGGTCCTTTTACAGGTACTAAAAGAAAAAGAAAGAAGATGATGCCCGGCTGCGCAATCAATTGGATGAGGTGAGGTAATTTTTTTTTAATTTTTTAACCCCTTAAGCAACATTTCAGTGAGCATTCTGTATTAAGAATGCTATTTATTTTCCATGTTATAAGGGAAAATAATAAAATCTGCACAACACTTAACCCAAACCCGAACTTCATTGAAGAAGTTCGGGTCTGGGTACCACATTCAGCTTCTCACTCACATGCAAAACGCATTGCACTTGCGAGGACAAAAACTGAACAACAGAACGCAATCGCAGTCAAAACTGACTGAAATTGCGTCCCTACTTAAGTGGTGTGAGTAATATTCTCCTCATCTATTAAAATATGCTCTAAATGATATATGGCTTAAATATAGATGAAGGCAGTTTTTTTCTGTCATGGAATGCAGAGCAAGAGCATCTATTAAAATATGCTCTAAATGATATATGGCTGAAATATAGATGAAGGCGTTTTTTTCTCTCATTGGATGCAGAGCAAGACGGATCCTCTGACACAATCTGATACAATAGAAAACGGTTCTGTCCTCCATTGACTTTCAATGGAGTTCATGACGGATCCGTCTTGGCTATGTTAAAGATAATATAACCAAATCCGTTCATAAAGGTTGCAGATGATTGTATTATCAGTAACGTAGGCGTTTTTTCTGGACCCTGACGAATCCAGCAAAAACACTAGAGTGAAAGTAGCCTAATAAGCATGGCACATATGTGCAGGTCCTTGCACCAGAACAGAGATCCATGCCAGCATGTCAGGGGCATCTTTCCAATATAATCTACACCAGTTTCCTGTTGTAGATTATAGTAAACGTGCTGTTGTATGCTGAAAAGCATTACATTTTTTTGAATTTTATATTTTAGTAATTCCTCACAGTTTCCAAAGATCACTGCTATTACTATATTGTCATTTATATCCTGGGTGCAGTGGCCGTGTTTGAGGTGGCCCCAACGCTATGCTGGGTCCCCCGGACACCATCAAGGTATCACCACGTGTTGCTGCTTTCCAGAAGGGCTGGTAAGGCAGGGTGCATCCCAATGGGAAATAAGTCCAGAGAGTCACGGTCTGCAGTAAACCAGGGTGCTTCTTTACTGGAGGAATTCAGGTACAAAACAATACAGGCGAGGCATTGGGCAGGCTTCTCCAGTCTCCTTCCTGGCAGAAGAAGGGTCTGATGCTGAGTAAAGGCCTGAGCTAGCTGTCTCTCTCTCTCTCTTCAGAAGGTTGGTACCCTGGTCCAGGATTGGTGATCCAGGGTCTGTAGTGGCATATCTCCATTTCAGCATCTTCTTCTGGTCAATCAGTAGTCTGGCAGAGTCTCCTCCCTGGCAGAAGAAGGGTTTAATGCTAAGGAAATGACTGAGCTAGCTGTCCCTCTCTCTCTCAGAAGGCTGGCATCCTGGTCAAGTGCCCATGGTCTGTAGCTCAGTAGTACAGGAGCGTCCTTGGTCACAGGGCTAGTGACCCATGGTCTGTGGCTCAGCGTCCCCATCTCATCGTCTTCTTCTGGTCACTCATGCAGGCTGGCACAAGTCTTCCCTCCAAGCACTAGTCCCTAACTGCAGCACACTAGGAGCTCTGACTGCTCTCCTTATATACAGTTTCTAGCTAGACTAGAACCTTCTAGTGGGAGGGGTGGAATGGAGAAACTCAGCACAAACAGATACATTGTTTCAACTCCTGTCTGGTATAGACTTACATTAGAACTTCAATGATACTCAATGGCAATGACAGAGCAGTTTTTCAAGACAAAACAACAAAGCTAAAACCAGACATTTAAAACAGTCAGACTATCTGCTTTTGGTGATAAACAAGTCTGGGGTTTTCCCTCCAAAACATGGTATTATTTAAAGCTTATGGCAGCTTTGGAAAATTACCAGCTTCTCAATCAAATTCCTAACAGTTTCTCAGTATTCATTAAACCTTTCCCCAGAGCCATGTAAATATAGTGATAATGAACAGAATATATATCACAACATATGTATATCAGCTCCAGGGCACTACATGGGCATACCATTTTTCATTTACATACATTTTTATAAATAAAAATCTCCCCCATCATTAGCATTTCCTTATCTCAAAACATCCTAAATGGTGAACGCTGTAAAGGGAAAAAAAAACAAAATGGCTGAGTCACCATTTATTCATCACTACTCATTCCAAAATGATACTATTGAAAACTAAAGATCACCATTCAAAAAATGAGCCCTCACATAGCTCTATAGATATAGCAGTAAATATATAAAAAATTATGGTGGGCTGAATATAGTGATGCAAAGGAAAAAAATAATTTTTAACTAAAGTTTTTAATTTTTTAAGCAATAAAACACAAGAAAAACTTTAAAATGTGGTACAGTTGTAATCACATTGACCCAAAGAACGAACTTAACATGTCTGTACAGCATAGAGAACGACGTAAAAACAAAACCCATAAAACTAATTGTGTTTTTTTCCAAATCCACCCTGTATGGAAGTTTTCCATCTTTCCACCACATCATATGCATCATATGCAATAATAAATGGTGCCATTAGAAAGTGCAACTTGTCCCACAAAAAAATACGACCTTGAATGTCTATATGAACGGAAAAATAAAAAAAGGTATGGTTCTGGGAAGGCAGGGAGTAAAAAAGCGAAAATTAAATAAATGGAAAATCGCTCGGTCAGGATAAGGTTAAAGGAGCTTTTACTATTGATCATCTATCCTAAGGATAGGTCATCAATATCAGATCGGCAGGGGTCCAACACCCGATACCCCGGACCATCAGCTGTATGAGGAGATGGCACACACAGTGTGCACGTGCTGTCTCCTTTCTCTCTTCCTGTCCGCTGCTGCTGTCTATGGCAAAGAGTCTATGGCAAAGTATATCCTGAAAATAGGTCATCTATAGTAAAAGCCCGGACAACCCCTTTAATAATTAAATAATATGGACACCTTTGAAAAAAAATAAAATAATAATTTTTAAACTAATTAATGTATTTTGTGGAGGAAATCATTTCTCCAATTGGTTCTATTTATCTATCTTTTTTAATTTTTGTTCTACAGCCTGCTGTGCTTCCTATGCACAGCAGGCTGCTCTCAGTGAGTTTACAGAGAATCCATCTTCTGACGGATTTTCTGTAACTCCTCCTGTGTATACACCGGAGCGCACTGTCTCCCTCCTCCTCCCCTCTCCTCCCTAGTAAGGAGCGCTGTATCAGAAGCTGCCAGGTCCGTCACACATGAAGCCCTGCCCCTCTCCCGAGAAGCCCCACCCCTGTTCGTGTGCATGAGGCCTAATTGGCATGTGATAGAGCTGTGTATGTAATATGTATATAGTAGTGTCAGGAGGGCACAGTGTATGGCAGCATCAGGTGGGCGCAATGTATGGCAGCACCACATGGGTGCTGTGTATGGCAGCGTCAGGTGGGCGCTGTGTATGGCACCGTCAGGTGGGCGCAGTGTATGGCAGCGTCAGGTGGGCGCAGTGTATGGCAGCGTCAGGTGGGCAATCTGTATGGCAGCGTCAGGTGGGCCCTGTGTATGGCAGAGTCATGTGGGCGCTGTGTATGGCAGTGTCAGGTGGGCCCTGTGTATGGCAGTGTCAGGTGGGCCCTGTGTATGGCAGTGTCAGGTGGGCGCAGTGTATGGCAGCGACAGGTGGGCCCAGTGTATTGCAGGGTCAGGTAAGCCCTGTGTATGGCAGCGTCAGGTAGGCCCTGTGTATGGCAGTGTCAGGTGGGCGCAGTGTATGGCAGCGACAGGTGGGCCCAGTGTATGGCAGGGTCAGGTAAGCCCTGTGTATGGCAGCGTCAGGTAGGCCCTTTGTATAGCAGTGTCCGGTGGGCACTGTGTATGGCAGCTTCAGGTGGGCGCTGTGTATGGCAGTGTCAGGTGGGCGCAGTGTATGGCAGCGACAGGTGGGCCCAGTGTATGGCAGGGTCAGGTAAGCCCTGTGTATGGCAGCGTCAGGTAGGCCCTTTGTATAGCAGTGTCCGGTGGGCACTGTGTATGGCAGCTTCAGGTGGGCGCTGTGGATGGCAGTGTCAGGTGGGCGATGTGTATGGCAGTAGTGGTCTTATGTTTAGTGTATGATGTTGGATAAATGTAAAATTGTCTAAATTTATTTCTGCATGGGAGACTAACAATGGTTTCCCTGCAGAAATATCAACCTCACAACGTTATGTGGGCATATGCATTATATATTTGAATTATCGCAAAATTCGAACTCCTCCTCCGTTAAAAAATACTCCTCAAAATTGATGGCAACAAGCACCCCCGTCCCACCCTTTCTCCAGGATGGCTGATGCTGCAACAAGCCCCCCCCCTTCAGGATGGCCAGGGACGCAACAACAAGCCACTCTTGCCCCCCCCCCCCAAAAAAAAGTCAAGGTTTGCAGAGAGACAGCAGGGCAGAGTGTTAGCTGTAATATACAGCTGACACTCTGCTTGAAACGGCAGACATTGGTGATGTCGGCAGGTTTAACCCCTTCCATGGAGGGGATAACCATCGGGCCGCTGATCTGCATCCCAATGCTTGAAGGGTAAACTGATGGAGGGAGCTCCCTCCCCCATCGGCCTGTATCAGCATCCCGATGGTTACCATGCCAACCGGACGCCTTCACAGGCATCTGGATTTCTATGGTATAGCTGAGCCTGATCAGGCTTACTGGGAATGTGTCACGGGTAATGGGGAGGGGATAACACCAGATAACACACAGAAGAAATAGACCGGAGTCTAGACCTCAAAGCTAAGTGAGAGGGATGGTGACCTCCTAGGAATCCCTAGACCTCTCCCTGACTCCTGCCAGTATAAGTAGACCCAGAAGGTGGAAATACTCATACACCGGAACCTTAGCCCTGGAGACCCTGGAAGGCCCTAGGAGTGGTGGCAGGGAATAAGACTACTAGTTCCTCCCCAGATTAGGGAACCAGGGTCTCCCTGAGGCCTAGACAACAACACACACAAGCGAACAACAAAATGCAAAACAAAAATTAAAGAAGAATGGAGGAGCAGTAGATCCAAAGGAACAACACAACAGCTAAACCAACTCCAGCAGGAAATATCAACCGCATGGTAAGCAGTGTCAGTCATAACTAAATAGCCTCAGTAATGACCACGAGTTGCACCTGACAAGTGGTGTGGTCATACCAAATAACAACACTGCAACATGAAAACAGAGAGACTGTCAGATACCCTCACGTGCTGCCAGTCTTCTCACCTCTGTCAAGGGAGGGACCGTGACAAAATGACAATACACTGCAGTACACTATACAGTGTACTGCAGCGTATTGTGGAGGCATCAGACCCACTGGATCTTCAAGAACCAAGTGGATCTGAGTCAAAAAAGTGGAAAAAAGTAAAGAATAATTTTTTTTTTATCTAACTTCTTCCTGTATCAGCACATATTGATAAAAAAAAATAATATATATATATGTATATACTAGCTGATGACCAGGCGTTGTTCGGGCATTTATTTATTGCAATTTTATATTAAATAACAGTGACTTTCACAGTGGCCGCTCCTTTAACGGGGAACGCCCATTTAACAGTGACTTTGGCCGCCCCTTTAATAGTGACCGCCCCTTTAACAGTGACTTTCACAGTGGCCACCCCTTTAACAGTGACTGCCCCTTTAACGGTGACTTTCCCAGTGGCTGCCCCTTTACCAGTGACTTTGGCCAACCTTTAACAGTGACTTTCACAGTGGCTGCCCCTTTAACAGTGACTTTCACAGTGGGCACCCCTTTAACAGTGACCGCCCCTTTAACAGTGACTTTCACAGTGGCCGTCCCTTTAACAGTGTCCTTGGTGGCCCCTTTAACAGTGACCACCCCTTTAACAGTGACTGCCCCTTTAACAGTGACTTTCACAGTGGCCACCCCTTTAACAGTGACCGCCCCTTTAAAGGAGACTTTCACAGTTGCCGCCACTTTAACGGTGACTGCCCCTTTAACAGTGAATTTCACAGTGACTTCCCCTTTAACAATGACTTTGGCCGCCGTTTAACAGTGACCGCCCCTTTAACAGTGACTTTCACAGTGGCCACCCCTTCAACAGTGACTCTCACTGTGGCCGCCCCTTTAACAGTGACTGCCCCTTTAACAGTGACTTTCACAGTGGCCACCCCTTTAACAGTGATCGCCCCTTTAAAGGAGACTTTCACAGTGGCTGCCCCTTTGACGATGACTGCCCCTTTAACAGTGGCTTCCACGGTGACCGCCCCTTTAACAGTGTCTTTCATGGTGGCCACCCCTTTAACAGTGACCGTCCCTTTAACAGTGACTTTCACAGTGGCTGCCCCTTTATCAGTGACCGCCCCTTTAACAGTGACCGCCCTTTTAACAGTGACTTTCACAGTGACCGTTCCTTTAACAGTGACCGCCCCTTTAACTGTGACTTTCACAGTGGCCACCCCATTAATAGTGACCGCCCCTTTTACTGTGAACTCCACAGCGCTTCTCCATTTAATAGTGGCCCCTGCCCCCCATGCATGTAGCAGTGCGAACTGATCAAAGCTGTGATCAGTTGTTATGGAAACCTGGTGTAGGACCTGCAAGCTTCTATTGGCTGATTAGGGACATGTGACCGTCGGTATGGCAGTTAGGGTTTAAGTCACAGGCAGCAAGGCTTGTATTGGCTACAATGCAGGTAATTTTTGGGAAATATCTTGGGAACGGTACGACCTAGAGAGCTGAGACCCCCACAAGATTTCTTTCTTGGTAGCAAGGGATGTGTATACCAAGTTTCGTTGAAAAGGATGGTTGCGTTTTTGCAGAACATACATACATACATACATACATCCTTTTTTATATATATATATAGATGTCATTTATCAAACTGGTGTAAAGTAGGACTGGCTTGGTTGTCCATAGCAACAAATAACAGCCTTATTGGAAAATGAGAGGAGGAATCTGATTGGTTGCTATAGGCAACTAAGCCAGTTCTACTTTACACCAGTTTTGATAAATCTGCCCCACTGTGTACTTCTATGTGTACATGGCATTGTGTATCGTGTGTACTATACTAATCTGTGTGGGACAAGTGACCACTAACTGTGCGGACTGCACACAATACTGTATTCAAAAGAGACTGCACACAATACTGTATTCAGAAGAAAGTGCATGTTATAACCATGTGAGAGCTGTCAGTAATGAGACCTATATTCTGCTTATAACTCCATGGTTCTGACTGTAGATCGCTGCACTAACATTATCAGCAGAAATATCTATTGTGTCTACAAATAATGGTCATTCTACAGAATGGAAAGTGAGAAATAGATCGGCTGATTACAGGCTGTAGCATACTGTAAGACTCACCATGTTGTGGATTGGAATGAAATCTTACAAGTTCTAGCAGCCTATATGTAAGTGGCTGCTAGCTGTGCTATGTAACAGGATGTGGGGGCAGGGCAGCAGAGCTTGTGCTATGTAATAGAATGTGGGGGCGGGGCAGCAGAGCTTGTGCTGGTGCTTGTGAAACGCCCACATATTCTCAGAGCAGATGAGAACATTGAGTGAATCTCCTGTCAGAGCATTTCTGAGTGCATGTGAAGCAAAGCTGATAACCAATAAACAAACAAGTGCAATTTTATTATGTGCTTCATTACGGTAAGATATGGGATTATTGATCTTTAGTGCACAAAGGTGTCCATAGCCTTTAACCTTTAAACTAGGATACTATATGAGCGTAATTAGAATATAATTAGAGATGAGCGAATCAAAGCCGACGAAGTGGAATTCTTTACGAATTTCAGGAAAAATTCGATTCTCAACGAATGCGAATTTCATCGTATTTCGTGGCAACGAATCGCAATTTTTCCTACAATGGCAGCTAAAATGCGGCTACATGTGTGAGGACATAGGGCAAGGAACTCTGGGAAGGCAGGATGACCCATAATGCCATGCATGCAGCCAACCATCAGCCAGCCCTGTGATGTCATAGCCCTATAAATATGGCGGTCATCTTGAATTCAGACATTTTCAGGCGTTCTGAGTGCAGGGACAGACGTGAGAAGGCGCTAGGGACAGCAATAGTAAAAACCTCATTGTGAAAAATAAAACTGAAAAAACGATTTATACGTGCAGGGAAAGGATAGGGAGGAATCACTTCACAGAATCTTAGTGCAGGGAGAGAAGTCAGAAGGCGCTAGGGACAGTGCTAGAAAAGCAATTTACAAGTGCAGGGAAAGATTATTTGGGGATCCAAATAGCCATTATACAGCTCTGTCATTCCAGCAATTTGTTATTGGGGAGCAAGTGCTATGTAGAAAAGCCTTAAGGGGCCTATTTCAGTACAAAAAGAAAAATATATACGCACTTCACTGTTGCAGTTATTTGTGGTAAAAACATTTAGTGGCCTATTTCAGTACAAAAATAAAAATATATACGCACAGCACTGTTGCAGGTATTTGTGGTGAAAGCGTTTAGTGGCCTATTTCAGTACTAAAAGAAAAATACAGTATATACGTATTTCACTGTTGCAGTTATTTGTGGTGAAAGCTTTTAGTGGCCTATTTTAGTGCAAAAAGAAAAATATATACGAACTGCACTGTTGCAGTTATTTGTGGCAAAAGCATTTAATGGCCTATTTCAGTACAAAAATAAAAATATATACGCACTGCACTGTTGCAGGTATTTGTGGTGAAAGCGTTTAGTGGCCTATTTCAGTACTAAAAGAAAAATATATACGCATTTCACTGTTGCAGTTATTTGTAGTGAAAGCATTTAGTGGCTTATTTCAGTACAAAAATAAAAATATATACACACTTCACTGTTGCAGTTATTTGTGGTGAAAGCTTTTAGTGGTCTATTTCAGTGCAAAAAGAAAAATATATTCTCAGTTCACTTCTGCAGTTTAGTTCAGCTAAAAGTTTGTCAGACAGAGAAGTGCCAGGCCATGCAGAGGCAGAGGCCTAAATGTTTCTGGCGCAGGCAGAGGTCGCAGCAGAGTAAGGGGGCGTGGCAGCAGGAGTTGCAGCTAGTGATGTCGCGAACATAAAATTTTCAGTTCGCGAACAGCGAACGCGAACTTCCGCAAATGTTCGCGAACAGGCGAACCGGGCGAACCGCCATAGACTTCAATAGACAGGCGAATTTTAAAAACCAAAGGGACTCTTTCTGGCCACAATAGTGATGGAAAAGTTGTTTCAAGGGGACTAACACCTGGACTGTGGCATGCCGGAGAGGGATCCATGGCAAAACTCCCATGGAAAATTACGTAGTGGACGCAGAGTCGGGTTTTAATCCATAAAGGGCATAAATCACGTAACATTCCTAAATTGTTTGGAATAACATGCTTTAAAACATCCAGTGTGTGTATACGATCAGGTATGATGTTGTATCGATCAGGTAGTGTAAGGGTTACGCCCGATTCTCAGACATTGACATACCTAACTCCTCTTTTAATGCACCGCAAACAGTCCATTTGCACAACCGCAAACTCCCCATTTGCACAAGGTTGGATACCAAGCTAGCCACGTCCCGGTGATGTCATTGAAGGTTTCTTCCTCCACCCAGCCACGTACAACACCAAGGGTCCCCGAAAGGTCAATTGAATTGATTTTTCGAACGGGGAGATGGTTAAAAAAAACTCTGGCTCCCTCCACTCTGTTTTAATCCACGGTCACTGCGTCTGCGCCGTGCAATTTACTCTCACACCCGATATGAGTGGTATTTTCTGTAGTACTATTCTCATCAGTTTAATCCCTGTTACATCCCATATCAGGGATTGCCTTTTGTGAAAAAAAATTTAGGCCGGGTACACAATGACAGACCAAACTCTCATACACCAAACTGAATTGATTTCAGGAACCGGGAGATGGAAAAAGCAGCTTGGTCGGTCCTCATACTCCCAAATTGGGGCACTGCGCGTGCACAGAGCAATGTGCTGTGACACCCTATATGAGTGGTGTCTTAACTAGTACTATTCCTATCAGCGGCGGGCGGGTGCGTGGTAACTTGAGAGCAGGTGACCAAAGCTGAGCTGGAGGAAGATGGTGCGTCAAGGTTCTTAGCGGAAGCTGTTGAAGACTGGGTGTCCTGTCTAAGCCAGTCAACTATGTCCTCAGAATTTTTCGGGTTCAGGGTACATGGCCTCTGAACACTAGGCATTATTCCAGGGACAGTGGAAATCACAGCACCATGACCACGACGGCCCCTGCGGGGTGGCCTGCCTCTGCCTGTCATTTTTTTCGATAAGTGGTACTGTGCCACCCTGTATCAGTGGTGGGCACTGGCAGTGGGCACACTACAGTCTGTGGAGGTGGGCCTGACACACACTGGCAGGAGGCAAGCAACTGAAATTAGACTAATGTGTAAAAATGAAATGCCTTATTTATCGTCAAGCTACTGTGCCACCCGGTATCAGTGGTTGGCACTGGCAGTGGGCACACTACAGTCTGTGGAGGTGGGCCTGACACACACTGGCAGGAGGCAAGCAACTGAAATTAGACTAATGTGTAAAAATGAAATGCCTTATTTATCGGCAAGCTACTGTGCCACCCGGTATCAGTGGTTGGCACTGGCAGTGGGCACACTACAGTCTGTGGAGGTGGGCCTGACACACACTGGCAGGAGGCAAGCAACTGAAATTAGACTAATGTGTAAAAATGAAATGCCTTATTTATCGGCAAGCTACTGTGCCACCCGGTATCAGTGGTTGGCACTGGCAGTGGGCACACTACAGTCTGTGGAGGTGGGCCTGACACACACTGGCAGGAGGCAAGCAACTGAAATTAGACTAATGTGTAAAAATGAAATGCCTTATTTATCGGCAAGCTACTGTGCCACCCGGTATCAGTGGTTGGCACTGGCAGTGGGCACACTACAGTCAGTTGAAGTCGGCCTGACACACACTAGCAGCAGGCAAGCAACTGAAATTAGACTAATGTGTAAAAATTAAATGCCTTTTTATGCAAAGTCCTGTGCCAGCCGGTATGAGTGGTAGGCACTGGCAGTGGGCACACTACAGTCACTGGAAGTCAGCCTGACACACACTGGCAGGCAACTAACCTTAGATTAAAGTGTAAAAATTAAATGCCTATTTTGATGCAAAGTCCTCTGCCAGCCGGTATGAGTGGTAGGCACTGGCAGTGGGCACACTACAGTCAGTGGAAGTCAGCCTGACACACACTAGCAGCAGGCAAGCAGCTGAAATTACACTAAAGTGTAAAAATTAAATGCCTTTTTTATGCAAAGTCCTGTGCCAGCCGGTATGAGTGGTGGAGCACTGGCAGTGGGCACACTACAGTCAGTGGAAGTCAGCCTGACACACACTGGCAGGCAATTAACCTTAGATTAAAGTGTAAAAATTAAATGCCTTTTTTGATGCAAAGTCCTGTGCCACACGGGATGACAGGGGTGGGCACTGGCAGTGGGCACACTACAGTCTGTGGAAGTCGGCCTGACACACACTAGCAGCAGGCAAGCAGCTGAAATTACACTAAAGTGTAAAAATGAAATGCCTTTTTTATGCAAAGTCCTGTGCCAGCCGGTATGAGTGGTGGGCACTGGCAGTGGGCACACTACAGTCACTGGAAGTCAGCCTGACACACACTGGCAGGCAACTAAACTTAGATTAAAGTGTAAAAATTAAATGCCTTTTTTTGATGCAAAGTCCTGTGCCACATGGGATGACAGGGATGGGCACTGGCAGTGGGCACACTACAGTCACTGGAAGTCAGCCTGACACACACTGGCAGGCAACTGAACTTAGATTAAAGTGTAAAAATTAAATGCCTTTTTTTGATGCAAAGTCCTGTGCCACACGGGATGACAGGGGTGGGCACTGGCAGTGGGCACACTACAGTCTGTGGGCCTGCAGCTCCTCACACACAGGCAGGCCATGCAACTGCAATATGCATATAAAGGAAAAAAAAAGCAGACTAATGTTGCAGCCCTAAAAAGGGCTTTTTGGGGTGCTGTCAGGACGCTGTCCTTACAGCAGAGATCAGATGAGTCTTTCAGGACTGGAGTGGACACTGAATTCACTAGCCTAGCTATCGATTTCCCAATTAAATCAGCAGCAATTACACTCTCCCTCCTCTCACTAAGACTGCAGCTTCAGAATGAATCTAAAATGGATGCTGTGCAGGAGGTGGGAGGGTCTGGGAGGGAGGGTATGCTGCTGATTGGCTGGAATGTGTCTGCTGACTGTGAGGTACAGGGTCAAAGTTTGCTCAATGATGATGTATAGGGGGCGGACCGAACATCGCATATGTTCGCCCGGCAGAGGCGAAAGCGAACAAGCTATGTTCGCCGGGAACTGTTCGCCGGCGAATAGTTCGGGCCATCTCTAGTTGCAGCAAGAGGCCTAAACTCCCGGTGTCATCTAGCGGTCGTGTCTTTACCAGAAACCCAGCGGTTCTTGATTGGTTAACTCGGTCATCCACTTCATCCCAAGTGACATCAGACAACCCCAGACAACAGTCGGTGGGTTCGTCAGACATAACCTTTAGTTGGCATGGCCCGGGAGCAGGCCCTGTGCCCTCACCTGTCCTCAACCTGCCTCTGTCCTTTGCTGTTCCCTCAGCCACAGAAGTATTGTATGCTGTGGGCTCAGCACCACTATACAGTTACTGCCCAGCCAATATCTGGAGGAGACATCCGCCGCTTCCTCCACTAGGCGGGAAAGTAATTATGAGGAGAGTGGCATGGGTAGTGGTGTTGGGAGCGGTCAGGCTCCTGACCCAGAGACCGTTGAGATGGTGAGTGACGTGCAGACACTACTTGATGATGATAAAGCCGACCGCACTTCGGAGCCGGGTGCAGAATGGGCTTCATTATCATCAGAAGAAGAGGGTGGCAGCTTGCCTGTGAGCCAGCGGCTGAGCCAGCAAGGTGGTACCATGGCTGGGAGTCAGCAGGGTGACAGCAATGGGAGGTCGGGAGCCAGACGTGCCTGGGTTAGACCACCTGCTTCTCAGCAGCCTACCTGCCCGGGAAGTAGTGGTGCAGGGGTTCCTGGAGGCAGCGGTGGTAGCAGTCAGTCAGTGCGGACTGTTGGAGGAAAAATCACCTACTCGGCCGTGTGGCAGTTTTTTGTCAATCTGCAGGAGGAGGTGAACGTGGCTATTCAGTATGTAGAATCTGTGGGCAGAAGGTGAAGCGTGGCCGGGGTGCCAATGTTGGCACTTCGGCCCTTCGTCAACATATGCAGCGTCGCCATACAGTGGCCTGGGAGAACCGTAGCTCCGATGTGGTGGTCCAGCCTGCCGCTGCAACTGCTGCATCATCCAGTGGCACGCACCACTGGATGATGCAGTGCAGCCATGCACACCTGACTAGTGAATCCGCCCTGTAGGCTGGTTTTAAAGTCAGTATAAAACTGAGTCTGCTTTATAGAACTTACCAGAAGCCATTTGGTTCCAGGAGAAGTACTAGTGGGCTCAGCATGCGTGTTGGTATTTGCATCCCTTGATCTGATGAACGCTGTATGGCACCAGACGGGGTTACAAGCAGAGTGTATCTGGCATGCATGCTGCACCTGCACTCCCTGGGTTTTGTGTGGCTGATATGGCCCATAAAAGGTAAGAATTAATGTTAGGGACCACTCATAGAGGCAACCGTGAAGTGGTGGGTGGCTTACATAATTTGGCCAAAATATAAACTAATGCCTCATCTAACATCCAGCATAGTGGCAGGACGGAGCTCTAGCTGCAGTGTGCCATTGCACCTTTGTTTTTACGTTTGTATGTGTATTCCACCATAGCAACGTGCACCTGCGTATTGGGTTGTGCTGACTGCAATCCCCATTTTAATTCTTTGTAGCATATATGGGATGCGTGGTGACCTCCATGCAGTCATGCACACCTGACTAGTGAATCCGCCCTGTAGGCTGGTTTTAAAGTCAGTATAAAACTGAGTCTGCTTTATAGAACTTACCAGAAGCCATTTGGTTCCAGGAGAAGTACTAGTGGGCTCAGCATGCATGTTGGTATTTGCATCCCTTGATCTGATGAACGCTGTATGGCACCAGACGGGGTTACAAGCAGAGTGTATCTGGCATGCATGCTGCACCTGCACTCCCTGGATTTTGTGTGGCTGATATGGCCCATAAAAGGTAAGAATTAATGTTAGGGACCACTCATAGAGGCAACCGTGAAGTGGTGGGTGGCTTACATAATTTGGCCAAAATATAAACTAATGCCTCATCTAACATCCAGCATAGTGGCAGGATGGAGCAGGATGGAGTGTGCCATTGCACCTTTGTTTTTACAGAAGCTGAATGTGTTCCTGTCCAAGTTGCTGGTGCTGCAGTCCCTCCCTTTCCAACTGGTGGACTCTGCACCTTTCAGAGTCCCAAGCTGTCATTTCTTTGCGAAAAAGGCAGTACCAGCCCTGCACAAATATGTAGAACAGAAGGTGGGCCAGTCATTGAGCCTGTCGGTGTGTACCAAAGTGCACAGCAGTGCCGACGTGTGAAGCTATAACTATGGTCAGGGACAATACATGTCTTTTACAGCCAACTGGGTGAATGTGGTTCCTGCACAGCCACACCAGCATCTTCGACAGGTCACGCCGCTTCGACCTCCACGTTGTCACGCCATTGGTCCTGCGACAATGTCTGCCTCTGCCTCCTCCTCTTCCACCATGTCCTCAGCCTCCACTGTAGCGACAAGTCACAGTGCCCCTCCAGCATACCACATGTGCAGGGCACGGCGGTGTCATGCTGTTCTGCACCTGGTTTACCTTGGCGAACGGAGTCACACAGGAGAGGAACTGCTCCGTGTGATTCAGCAAAAATCGAATGCTGGCTTTCTCTGCAACAACTAAAAATCAGAACCAATGTGACCGACATCGGGAAGAACATGGTGTCGACTCTGCATCAAGAACGGCTGAGCCATGTTCCCTGCATGGCACAAGTGTTCAATCTGGTTGTCAAGCGGTTCCTGAAGTCTCCCACCCATCTGCAAGACATCCTAAAAATGGCCATGAAACTTTGCATGCACTTCAGCCACTCGTACACTGCAAAGCACACCCTCCTTAAGCTGCAGTGGCAGAACGGCATCCCCCAACATAGGCTGATATGCGACGTTTCCATCTGTTGGAATTCCACCCTCCATATGTTGGACCGACTATACGAACAGAGAAAGGCCATCATTTCTTGATGATGCAAGCGGATAGGAGTACTCCCCTGTGTAACTTCAATATCAGCCAGTGGTAGCTCATGCGTGACACCTGTCGTTTGCTCAGGCCCTTTGAGGATACCACGGTTTTTGTCAGTCGCCAGGACTACGGAACTAACTATGTCATTCCACTGCTTCATGGAACTGATTGTGGTAACAATGGCTGGTCAGGGGACAGGAGACGTGGCGCCTAGATCTCACGGCCACATGAACCCTGTGGGGATGAACTGGAAGAGGAGGAGGAGGGAGAGCAGGACATTGGAGCACAGGAAATGTGTATATTTGGGTGTTTTTTCTACGCAGCTGACAGGAGAGGAGGAGCAGGAGCAGCCAGAGAAGCTACAGGGCGAGGAGGAAGATGAGACAGCAGACCCAGAAACACCGTGGCAGTATGCAGTGGAGATGGAGGCAGGGAGTACCTCCGAGTCACTTGCACAAATGGCCCGATGCATGCTCACTTGCATAGTGACAGACGAATTGTCACCATTCGGCAGAGGGATGACTTCTGGCTCTCCACCTTGTTGGACCCTCGCTACCGGTCCAAAATGGGGGCCTTTTTTACACCTACTGAGAAGAAGGACAAACTTAATTACTACAGAGACATCCTATGTAGTCAGTTGGCCGCTGCCTATCTGCGCCATCATCCATCCTCTCGCAAATCTGACCGGGGAAGCCCTCTGCACTCAAGTTCCACTGCCATGGCTGCTGGGGTGGGGTGGCAGGAGCAGTACCAGCTCCATCAGCAGCAGCCTGAGTCTACAGTCGCTGATGAGCAGCTTTCTTAAACCGCAAAGTGAAGAAACTACTCACCAGCAGCAGCAGGTAGACTTGGAGCAGGACCTGAACCAACAGGTGGTGGCATACTTGGGCAACACCCTGCCACCCTACATTGAAGATCTGCTTAACTACTGGGTAGCCAAATTGGATTTGTGGCCACAACTAGCAGAGTTTGCCGTTCAAAAGCTGTCCTGCCCGGCCAGTAGTGTGTCATCAGAGTGGGTGTTTAGGGCGGCGGGGGCCATAGTTACCCTAAGAAGAACTCGCCTGTCCACCAAAAATGTGGAGAGACTGACCTTTGTCAAGATGAATCAGGCCTGGATCAGCCAGGTTTTCCACCGACCAATGCCTGATGCATCTGATTAGATCATCTATGCCGCCTCACCCAAACCTTGACAAAAGAGACCAGTTTCTTCTGGCTACCTGCCTCAGCTACTACGCTGATGCTGCCACCCACCTAATGCCACACATCTGATGCCAAGTGCTCCTTCTTTTACCCACCTTTGTCAGTGGGGACTGGTATTGCCATCCACCTCCCCACTCTGTCATTAGGTCACTTTGTGGTCTCCTGATGCTGCTGCTGCCATCTCCACACTATGTCACCTTCAGACTCTGTCATTGTGCCACTCGGTGGCCTTCTCCTGATGCTGCCACCTCCACACTCTGTCATTGTGCCACTCTGCCACCTCCACACTCTGTCATTGTGCCACTCAGTGTCCTTCTTATACTGCTGCCAACTTCAGACCCTGTCATTTTGCCACTCGGTGCCTTCTCCTGATGCTGTCACCTTCACACTCTGTCATTGTGCCACTCGGTGGCCTCCTCATACTACTGCCAACTCCAGACTCTGTCAATGTGCCACTTGGTAGCCTTCTCCTGATGCTGCTGCTGTCGCCACCTCCAGACTCTGTCATTGTTCCACTCAGTGGCCTTTTCCTGATGCTGCTACTGCTGCTGTCGTCACCTCCAGACTCTGTCATTGTGCGGCTCTGTGGCCTCCTGATGCTGCCGACACCTCCACACTGTCATTGTGCCACTCTGTGGCCTCCTTCTGATGCTGCTGCCACCTCCAGACCTTTTATTTTACCTTTCTTCTGATCTGTCAGAAGGAAGAAAAAATTAGACGCATAACGGATGCTGTCTGTGTAGCAGTTATAAGGCCTGTAAGGTCCCAGAATTGGCTTATGATTTGGTAGCCAAAAGCAGGAGTGGGTACAAAACACAGAAGACATGCAAATATCCAATTCACGTGTCATCTCTGTTTTAGATCCCCTTGTGTTTTATTTGGCGTTAGCAAAACTGATGGATTATTGAACAAATGCTCCACAGACAGGATCCGTTTTTTGTGGGTTATTGTTCTGATGGATCAGAGGATGGGCAAATTAATCAGTGACGTCAACAAAAACTTACTGCTGACACCCTCTTCACTCTGTCAGGGGGGATCTACTTGTATAAGCGTTTAACGAACAGGTTCTGTAGACATGTATGTGGAATCAGTTCATGAGGTTGTAAAAGGAGTGCACTTCTTCTTGACACTAACATCCACCTGTAAGGCCTATTGCACATGACCGTATGGCTTTTTCAATATTTTGCAGTCTGCAAAATACGGATCAGCAAAAAAAAACGGATGACATCCGTGTGCATTTCGTTTTTTGCAGAACGGAACATCTGGCCCCTAATAGAAGAGTACTATCCATGTCCGTGATGCGGACAAGAATAGGACAAGTTATATCTTTTAACGGAACAGAAAAATGGAAATACGGAAATGGAATGCATACAGAGTACATTCCGTTTTTTTTGCGGACCCATTTAACCTCTTAAGGACGAAGGGCGTACATGTACGCCCTTCGTCCGCACTTTAAAGATCTTTCATCAAGCTGACACCCGCAGCTCATGTCCGCGACCGGCAGCGATGCCGATCGCGGACATTTAACCCCTCAGATGCCGTGGTCAATCCTGACCACGGCATCTGATCGCGCAAAAACCGAAAGTTTCACTTTTGGTTTTTGCTCCGGCTCCCCTGATGGCCACAAGGGGAGCCAGAGCATGCATGTAGTACCCTAGGTTTCTGTGAATGAAACCTAGGTTACTACTAAGTATTCCTATGGAGCCTATGACTGTAATAGGCTCCATAGGAAATATCATGATTTTCTCATATATTCCAATGCTATTGCATTGGAATATATGAGAATAACAATCTGATGATTGCATCTTATAGTTCCCTATGGGAACTATAAGAAAGTGGTAAAAAAAAAAAAGTTTAAAAAATAAAAATTTAATAAAAAAATATAAAAATTCAAATCACCCCTTTCCCCAAAATGAAAATAAAATAAATAAAAAATAAAAAAATTACACATAATGGATGTCGCAATGTGCGAAAACGCCCATACTATAATAATATTAAAAAATATTCACCATACGGTAAACATAAAACGGAATGAAAGCGTCCAAATGGCTAATTCGCCATTTTTGGACGCTTCATTTCCTAAAAAAATGAATAAAAAGTGATCAAAACATCATACGCACCCCATAATGGTATCAATTAAAAGTTCAGATTGCCCCGCAAAAATGAGCCCCTACACTGCTCCGTACGCATAATTACAAAAAAGTTATAGGGGTCAAAACATGGCGACAAAAAATAAAATTAAAAATTCCCACTTTTAATTTTTTTTCACTATCAAAACGCAAGAAAACTATACATATTAGGTATTGCCGGATTCGTACTGACCTGAAGAATAAAATTAACCAGTCAGTTTTATCGCAAATCGAACGTTGTAATTTAAAAACCCGTAAAACTGTGGTGAAATTGCTTTTTTTTTGCAATTTCACCCCATTTGGAATTTTTTTCCCGTTTCCCACTACATCACATGCAAAAATAAATGGTAGCGTTAAAAAGTACAACTTGTCCCGCAAAAAATAAGCCGTCATATGGCTATGTGAGCGGAAATATAAAAATGTTATGGCTTTTGGAAGGCAGGGAGCGCAAAACAAAAACGCAAAAATCCCAAAACCCCCGGTCCTTAAGGGGTTAAATGAATGGTTCCGTATACGGAACGCAAAAAAAGGCCTGTACGCTTGCAAAAAAAGTTTGTGTGAAAGAGGCCTAAGACTGAGTTAATACTTGAGTTATTTGGTCAGTTTTGGCCCCCCGTGACTGCCCAAATAATTGAACTATGCAGTGATTCTAAGAGCAACCCCTGTCATACTGACTCACAGTATTATTTCACTACCACAGCAGACTCCCTATGCGTGTTACTGCAAGGCACAGTGTTCTACACCCCTATAAAGGCTCTCTGCAGCCCAGAAATAGCCGTTTTTAACGAGATTCCCTCACGAAAAAATTCGGATTGAAGCAAATTTTTCTGGGAAATTTGGCGAACTGGCCAAATTGAATTTTTGAAAAATTCGATCATCTCTTAATATAAGTATTGTAACAAATAGCAGGAACACTTTTAATACTAGGAAATAGGGGCCATATTAGGAGAAACACAAACCATTCATTTTATACAGTGTATGTTTTTTGGATAAAAAATTTCCTTGCACAACAGAATTCTTCTAATCCTAGACATTAATGACCGAAAATATGAATACTGATGTTCTGGTTTGGCATAATGTAAGATTTAATGGCAACTTTTGTAATATTAAATTATTACATAGCTCTGTCCTTGATGTAGCAACAACTTGATCTACAGCCAAGAGAGAAAAAAGCCAGTTTTGTGCGTGAGAAGCAGTTGCCCAAAGGGGATATACATTAACAGGTAGCTTCTTGTACAAGTAATCTTGGCATCAATGCCTAGAGCAAGCAAAAGTGGTTCACAATATTATTTCAAATAAATCTGCATAACATTATTTATAATTTGCTCTTCTAGTTTCTACAAGCAAACAAAAAGTGATTGTGGAGCTTGTAGATTTACACAGTGACAGCAGCTTTACTATCCAGGAGAGTTTTCTATTCATTTACTGTTGTCACAGATGTGAGACATCAATGACTACATCAGCAAGTATTAAGGCAATAGTCGAACAGCATTGTCCTGATCTGTCAATCACAGAAAGGAAATAAAGCCATATTTCACAATTCCCACCCGTGATCTAGCAACTTTAATAAGAAGAAGTTCTGTCATCATACTATTGAAGCCTGTCTAGGGGCAGCATTGTACTCAGGACAGTTCAGTGGCACTATTAGCCTAGATGACACAAAAATATTGTATTATTGGCTAACAGATCCTTAGAAAGAATACAGTGGACTCAATTATAAATCTGTTGTATTTGAGCATGTTCTCATTTCCTTTTCACTAGTGACTAAGGGCTTCTTTGTATCTGCATACATACTAGGCCACCCACCAGTCACTGGTGAGAGGGGCGGAAGAGTTACCCCCCTCATGAAAATAAATTGTTCATATTATATCAGATTCTTTTTGTTTTAGTCTTTTTTGTTTTGTTTTATTAACAAAATTATTTAAACAGATCAATGACACATTCACTTTAACTATCGAATTTTTCATTTTATAAGAACCACTTTTCCCCCAAAAGTGGGGGAAAATGTCAGTGCATCTTATACAATGAATACTAATTAGCGGTTCCATTATGGTACAGTAGGAACAGTGAGTAGTGAGTATAGCACTGGTATTACTCACCACTCCGTGGTCTTCTCCGGGAGCCGTGCTGTGTCCTGACAACACACAAGATCAGGCCGTAGTGCGAGTAAGTGCACACTATGACCTGATGCTATGTGACATCAGGTCACAGTGCAGTGCGGCAGGAAGAACACACTGGAACTCACTAATGGGACATTGTCCACAGCAGGAGTGGTAAGTTCTTTTATTTTTTTTCTGATCTGAGCTCTGATGACTTTGGTGCTCTGATCTGAGGTTTGATGAAGTTGGGGGTCTGATGAAGATTGGGGATATGATCTGAGGTCTGATGAAGATTTGGGGTTCGATCTGAGGATGGATGAAGACTGGGGGTCTGATGAAGATTGAAGGTCCGACTGGAGGTCTAATGAAGATTGAGGGTCTAATATGAGATCTGATAAAATATATTTTTTCTTATTTTTCTCCTCTAAAACCTAGGTGCATTTTATGGTATTGTTTTATGGTTTAGTTCATTCACCCTATTAGCACTATATTAGACAAGAAATAATGTGCAGATGTTAGGTTACTTACAGAGTAATTGCCATTTCATGGCTTTTCCATAAATCAATAGTATAAATGAAGATAAGAAGCTATCAGGGTCCTCCCCTGCTCCCCTTCTTCCTGCACATACCACTCACTCTCAATTTACTGATTAAATCTATCTATCCTTGGTGAAACAGGTTAGCAGCTTACTGAGAGATCAGGTTACAACTACAGCTCATAGAAGTCTGTGGAGAGGGAGGTCTGAATTCTGTCCTAGTTCCGCTGGTCATATTCCTGAGACTGTTCCATGGATTTTTCCTTTGCATGTCTGTCTTCTGTCCAAGTTCTGTTTGCCATGCTGTTTTGTCCATGTTTGTGGTCTGAATTCTGTATTAGCTCTGTTTGCTAATTGCAGTGGCTGGGTTTGGGGTAGCCCCAACACTACCCAGGGTCCACAAGACACCGTCAGTGTGTCACTACTCACTACGTGTTGCTGCTCTCCGGAAGGGATGGTATGGCGTGGTGCACCCCAATGGGAAATAAGTCCAGAGAGTTTGGGTCTGCAGTGAACCAGTGTGCTTCTTTACTGGAAGAAATCAGGTGCAAAACAATACAGGCGAGGCACAGGGCTGGCTTCTCCAGTCTCCTCTCTGGAAGAAGAAGGGTTTGATACTGAGTAAAGGCCTGAGCTAACTGTCCTACTCTCTGGGTCACCTGGCCAAAGGCTGGTGACCCAGGGTCTGCGGCAGAGTAGCCACGTCTTGGCGTCTTTTTCTGGTCACACAATAGTCTGGCAGAGTCTTCTCTTCTAAGCACCGTTCCCTAACTGCAGAACGATAGGGGCTCTATACAGTTTGTGGCTAAACTAGAACCATCTAGTGGGAGGGGTGAAATAGAGAAACTGAGCACAAACAAATGCAATGTTACAACTCTTGCCTCTCATAGACTTACATTACAGCATCAATAATACTCATTGGCAATGACACAGCAGACAAAACAGGTTTTAAGAATTAATCACATAGCAGCACATTTCATTTAAAAGGTCAGTCTGATTTTGGTGGTAAACAAGTCTGGCTTTTCCCCTCTAAAACATGCTCTTCTTCAAACCTTAAGGTAACTAGAAAATTACTTGCTTCTCATTATTAGCTAGAAAGTCCAAAAAGTCTCAGAGTGTTAATTAAACCTTTCCACCGCGCCATGCAAACACAATGCAAATTATCAGGATATGTATCACAACATACATATAAAATGCTGTTACACAGTATTAAACAGTGTATGTCAGTGCAAGTAAACTCTTTAAAGTGAAATAAAGCAAAGAGTTGATGACTTTGCATGGGGTAAATAGGAGCAAATGTCCACAAATGTTCAGACTTTAAAGTACCCCTGCTCAAGGGCACTACACAATGAATTCCCAAGTTATATGTCTTGTCTGATCTGCCATGCCAAGATTTTCAGAATCTATGTCTGAACTGTTTCTTAGAGTGCTGTGCCTGCACGTGTCTGCTATGTCTGAACTGTGTGCTGAAGTCTGTTCCTTGGATTTAGCATGTTCTTTGCCTGGTTGTTCTTAGTATGGTTTTGTCTATGATCTTTCTTTTGCTTCCGGTGTCTTTCTGTGTCAGCTGCCAACTACATTGGGTCTATTTCAAGAGATAGAGGCTTGGTGGCTCTACTGCAGTGAAGTCCAGATCCTTTTATAGGGGTTAAAGCGTGAAAACTAGGGGTCTGTCAGAATAATGCCCTCAGGTGTAGCCCAATGTCAAACCAGTTAGTTGGCGAGTGGTTTTACAACCATCGACTGTAACAGATGGTACACAATGAATGTACAAAGCCATATGTTTTCCCTTTATATTCTAGCTTTTACATGAAATCTTGATTTTATTTAGTCAACAAGTCTTGAGTCATCAGGCCTAAAAACCATTATCTAACTTAACACTTACCCTAGTCATACTCCCTTCTGTGTAGGCTTTGTCCTAATCTGGTTTGTTGTTGGGTTGCTATACTATTGGTACACAAAATACATGTTTGAGTTTACAGACTCAAGCTATCAGATAGAACAAGCCACAATGTCATGTGTCATCTCCAGTATGTATAAAATAGAACTCAGATATCACAGTGGAGTTACATGGCAAACATATGGACATTAGATATGGGAAGATTAAATGTCTACTGCAAAAGCATTGGGACTTTCCTGTAGAGATCACTAAGTAAAATGAGAGGTCGCTAACAACCTCAACATTGATGGTTGTTATGAGGATAATATTGAGGTGACTTAAATCAGTCATGAATTACAAGATAACAAATCAAATCAAATTACAAGATGACCAAATTAAAGCTGTTCTTTTTTTTTCAGACATCACAAAATTTAAAAAAGAAGTCTTTAAGGCAGGTGTCAAAGTTGTGATATTGCCAATCCATGCCTAGAGGCCAACAAGTATCAGTTCTGAGCCAGACTTCAAAAACACCTAAAATTGCAGAAAGCTCTCTAAATAGTGAGGTAAGGGAACATAATTGCATATCTGAAAAACTGTATTCGGTAGATATATTATAGGCAACTCATAATAGAAGTTAGGCTACTTTCACACTCGCGTTTTGTGCGGATCAGTCATAAAATAACCATCTGCATCCATTCAGAACTGATCCGTTTGTATTATCTTTAACATAGCCAAGACAGATCCATCTTGAACACCATTGAAAGTCAATGGAGGACGGATCCGTTTTCGATTGTGTCAGATTGTGTCAGTGAAAAGGGATCCGTCCCAATTCACTTACATTGTGTGCTAGGACAGATCCGTTTGGCTCAGTTTCATCAGACGGACACAAAAATGCAGCAAGCAGCGTTCTTGGTGTCCATCTCCAAAGCAGAATGGAGACTGAACTGATGCAAACTGATGCATTCTGAGCTGATCCTTTTCCATTCAGAATGCATTAGAATGCAAACTGATCCGTTTTGGACCGCTTGTGAGAGCCCTGAACAGATCTCATAAACGGAAAGCAAAACTGTGAGTGTGAAAGTAGACTAACCTGTAACCGTATCTTCCCATAGAAGTGTCTTCAGCAGGAACATTAGGCTGGGAATAATGGATACTTGACTTATTCCAATAGAGATGTTTGCTGTAACTTGCTTTGTTTGACTTATGTCTAAGAAATTGCAGTAAGCATAAAAATCCTATTATGTATGTTGTATATGTGCCAAGATCAAAGCTACAAAGCCTAACAATGTACATGAGAGTTTCTAACCGGTGGTCAAAGTATAATCAAATATGATTAAATTACCCAAACAATGGTGCTTATTGAAAGAAGATGTCTTTGCATCATCTATTTGCTTGATACCAGCACCATCTGCAGCTACTGCATCATTTGAGGTCTGGAGCTATGATGTTGCGTCTACTAGTAACTAGACTGAACATTTTCTAATTGACATTTCGCAAGCTGAACAGATTGACAGGACTACTTGGTTTGTCTTTCCCTTTTTGCCTTTGGCATGTTTGATTAATTCACAGCATTATTTCTAGCTGAGGCATGCAAGTTGTCTCCATCAAACTTGTTAAACATGATTTTCTGGATTACTTAAAATCTAAAGATGTCTACTTTCTGTTTGTCCAGGAAGAAAAAAAAATGAAATCCTATTTGTTTCTAACAACAAAAGAAGATTATTACCCCAAAGCACATCATTACTTGGAAGCTGTAAAGCCCATAGAGAAGAATGGCTTTGCTTCTGAATAAAACAGTTCCTTTTACCTAATCCTGATCAACCCTTTAAAGACTTATTTTTCATGCAAAAAAGACACAATCCGATCTAAAGTAAAAAGATCCATACTATGGATAGAACAAAATGAGAGGGGCCCAAGCTAATATATAACACTGTTAAAGGCAAAGCTCATAAAAAATGTCTGCAATGTATGAATCCTACCAATGAGCAGCATAGAAACCCTATCCCAAGTTGTAATTATAGACTTAGTATCTCTTTAATCGAGTAATCCAAATGTGAATAGCAATATTGAATAAAAACATTAAAATCTAGGCACATGGCAGGTGTCTATATAAAATAAAGAAATAAACCCTTACTCACTTCAGTCCCAGATGCTCCGGTGATATCCCTGTGATAACAACACACGGAGTTCACCTGAACACTGCAGCCTATCAATGGCCTCAGCTGTCACATGTGCCGATAATATCATGTCCATCGTTCAAGTGACCACCGCTGCCATCACTAGCCTCAGTGGTCATATGCCATTCATGTACACGTGACTGCTAAGTCCAGTTTTGGCTGCAGCAGTCCCAAGAACGATGATGCAGGTCCAGTGGAGAGTAGCGTGACTGGGACTAGGGTGTGGTGCTGGAGCATTGGGACATTTAAAAGGTGAGTAAGGGTTCATATACTGCCCCCTGCTGTGTTCCACATAAAAATCTCTGAAAACCCTTTTAATGCAGTCAATCTTTTAACTTGGTGAGAACATGTGTCCAATTAATATTTCACCATGGAGGTAATATTTGAATGCACTGAAATAAATGTTTTCTTCCTTTTATACCAGCAGGTATGGGCTAAAGTGGCTCACAGATATTAATGTCACTGCTTTTATCCAAAGAAAACAAAGGATTATGAAGGTTTAAATCCAACATGTCCATTCTTACTTTCCCCTGAAGGCAGATATTAAGGAATCATTAGGCAGACATCTCTTTACGTCCAGCTTAATCACTTGACTATAAACGTCCTGGGCGGTCGGGTTTATTTCTGAATGGACATTTTGGAACATCCTTTCAGGGATGGCAGCTGCACGCTAATGGTGTAGCTGCCGAGCGGGGGTGCTGAGGAAGCGATCTGCCGCTTCCTTTCCCGGTCCGGTGATCATGTAACGGCCTGTGCCGGAGGAGTGCAGTAGCCATCAGGTCTTCAATAGACTACAATAAGCCCTGCACTGAGGCTGTGCAGCATAGAATAATGCTGTATAGCCTCACTGGGGGCAGTATTTCCACTATAGTTAAAGGAGGAGAAATCAGTAGTTAAAAAAAAAAAATAATGAAGTTAAATGTCCCCCAGAGGTCTTGTATGACCTTATGGGGGACACAAAGTGTAGAATAGAATTGACCACGGCATCTGAGGGGTTAAATGTCCGCGATCGGCATTGCTGCCGGTCGCGGACATTAGCCGCGGGTGTCTGCTACAAGAACCATATGGACACCCTTGGCTAAGGCGCCCGCATGAAACAGGAGCGGGTGCCATCTTTAGGGACAGGACACAGGACGTACGTCCTGTGTCCTTAAGAGGTTAAAAAAATAATAATACCCCCCCCCCAAATGCGTTATTAAAAATATTAAAAATAGAAGAAAAGAAAATAGACATATTTGGTATCACTGCGTCCAGAACGACCGGCTCTATAATAATATTATATGATTTACCCCATCAGGTGAATGCCGTAAAAAAAAAATAAATGAACATTGCACCAAAACAGATTTTTTTAGTTAGCTCACTTCCCAAAAAACATAATGTTAATCAATCAAAAAGTCATATGTACCCCAAAATGGTGGCAATAAAAAGATCACCTCATCCCGCACAAAATGAGCCCCCACAAAAGACCATACCCAGAAAAATAAATAAATATGGCTCTAAGAAAATTGCAACACAAAAACATGATTTATTTTCTAAAAATGCTCTTATTTTGTAAAATGTAAAAAAAAAAACATATTTGGTATCTCCGCATTCGTAACAATTGGCTGTACAAAAATATCACATGATCTACCCCATCAAGTGAACGGTGTAAAAAAAAAAATTATGCCAAAATACCTCACCTCACAAAAGTCACCTCACCTCATCTCTAGTGTTGAGCGCGAATATTCGAATAGCGAATTTTTATTGCGAATATCGCAAATTCGATAATTCGCGAATATTGCGAATATAGCGCTATATATTCGCAATTTCTAATATTCGTTTTTTTTTCTTTTTTAGATGTTAATCCTTGCTGCTCTCTAGTTGTCTTCCCACTTCCCAAAAGCTGTTCTTACATGTCCGGAGGATTCCTGGCTCCCTGCCCTCTCCAGTCAATGCCCGTTGCCGCTTCTGCCGACTCCCTGTGTGCATGGGAACGCCTCCATGCTAAAATGTACTGTCAGATGTGAGAATCACGATCTCAAAAATTTGACTAAGTTGTAATCGCAATGCGATTAATATAACCTGTATTACTCGCATTGCGAATTCAACTTAGAGCTGGGTTCCTAATGTTGTATTGGCAGAATATAATGAAGATTGAGAATATAGTGCTATATTCATGATATTCGTTATCTTCGTCAATTATAGCAATACAAGTTACAACTATTAGGAACTCAGCTCTAAGTTTAATTCGCGATGCGAATATAAATTCGCGTACCATTCGCAATATATAGAATAATGACGAATATTCGATTTTGACGAATATATGACGAATATTCAATCGAATATTCGCGAAAAAAATGCGAAATCGAATATGGCGCCTCCCGCTCATCACTAATCATCTCGTCCCGCAAAAAACAACCCCTTACAAGACTATAGCCAGAAAAATTACCTAAAATGATCAAAAATATGGCAACACATGAAGATGGCAACACAAAAACATGTTTATTTTCTAAAAATGCGTCTGAATGACCAGATCTATAAAAATATCACATGATCTACCCCATCAAATGAAGGGTGTAAAAAAAAAAATAGAAAAATTACACCAAACAGCTTTTTTTGTGACTTCACCTCCCAAAAAATTAGATGAAAAGCAACCAGAAAGCCAAATGTACCCCAAAATGGTGCCAATAAAAACTACAGCTTGTCTCGCACAAAACAAGCCCTCACGCAGCTCATTCAGCAAACAATAAAAAAGTTATCGCTCTTAAAAACTGTGACAGAAAATTCCATGTTAGAAAATCCAGATGCGCTCCTTCCCTTCTGAGCCCTGGCATATTCCCAAATAGAAGTTTACGACTATAATTGGGGTGTTGTACCATTTTCTTGTAAAAAAAAAAAGTCATTTTTCATTTTCACACCCAAGTATTAAAAATTCTATAAAACAGTAGTTGATGTGGATGTTAAAGTGCTAGTTTACAAAATGTGGTCACTTTTTTGGGGTTTTCACTGTGGGGATACTTCAAATGCAACATTGTGCCCAAAGACCATTCCAGCAAAATCTGCCCTCCATATGGCACTTCTTGCCTTCTGCACCCTGCCGTGTGCCCATACAGTGGTATACGACCACATATGGGCTGTTTCTGTAAACTGCAGAATCAGGGTAATAATTATTGAGGTTTATTTTGTTGTTAACCCCGATGTGTTCCAGGAAATAATTGATTAAAATGGAAAATCTTCAAAAAAAGTGAAATGAACCTAAAGGGTTTACAACATTTGTAAAACCAGTTTTGAATAGCTTGAGGGGTGTCTTTTTTCAAACAGTGTAATTTATGGGTGGGTTCTAATTTATGTGCCCCACAAAGTGACTTCAGAACTGAACTGGTCCTTAAAAAAGTTGACCTTGGAAATTTGCTCAAAAATGTCAAAAATTGCTTCTAAAATACTAAACTTTCTAACGTCTTATAAAAATTAAATTACAATACTAAAATGATGCCAACATAAAGTAAACATATGGGAAATTAATAAATATTTTATGGGGCATCACTATCTGTCTTAAAAGCAGAGAGATTCAAATTTAGAAAACTGAATGTTTTCAAATTTTCGTTAACTTTTGGATTTTTTAATAAATAAAGGTAAAACATATTGACTTAAATTCACCATTAACATGAAGTACAATGTGTCACGAGAAAACAATCTCTGAATGGCTTGGATAAGTAAAAGCGTTCCAAAGTTATTACCACATAAAGTAACACATGTCAGATTGGCAAAATTAGGCCTGGTCAGAAAGGGGGTAAATGGCCCCATCTGGAAGTGGTTAAATAGATCTTGACTGTAACCTTAAAATTGACTGAATCTGCTAACAAATATCTCATGTGTATGGGTAGTTTAAAGGAGTTTTCCATGATTTTAATACTGATGGCCTATCCTCAGGATAGACCATCAATATCTGATCGGCAGAGTCTGACACATCATACTCCCATCAGTCAGCTGTTATGTTGTAGCTCTGATGATGGAACTCAGGCTAGAACTGTATAGTTCCAGCACCAACTTTTGATGCTGGAGCTACACTGCAATGGCTGATCAGCAGACTGCAAGCCGGCAACCAGATATTCATGGCCTATTCTGAGGATAGGCCATCAATATTAAAATACCGGAAAACTTCTTTAAAGGGGTATTCCAGTTTGAATAAGTATAGGGCATAACTATTATATCGGTGTGGGTCCTACCGCTAGGACCCCCACAATCACGAAAACAGGTACCATCTGCATTCCCTCTGAGTCACACATCCGCTTGGCCGCTTCATTCAATCCTATGGGAGTTCCAGAGATAGCTGAATACAGTGCTTGGCTATCTCGAGTATTCCCATATAAATTAATGGAGTGGCCGCACACATGCCTGACCAGCCACTCCTATTTCAGGGAAGTTGCAGAGGGTACGTGGCCCCTGTTCTCGTGATCGGTGGGGGTCCTAGCGGTAGGAGCCCTACCATTCTAATAGCTATCCTCTATCTGTAGAAAGGGCATAACTTAATCTAACAGCGAAAAGATTGAACTTTAATGGCAAAATGAGACAAAATTTAGGTGAAAGTAGTCACTAGGCACTTTTCTGCAACAGCACCGGCACAGGCCAAAATAAATAATAACACCCAAAGCAAAACATGCTTCAGTGAAATTAAACTTTCGTCAGCTTAACCTTCAGAAACAAAAGATTTTTGTGACTTAGAAGTAAGCTTTGTACTGTGCTCTGGCAGTTGAATATGTTCCTAAATTAGATCTGATTATGTATAAATCCCAATTTAGAATTGCTTTCATCGCCCTAATCTTCCAAGTGATATAAAAACATAAGTACACTTTTCTGTTTATTTGTATTTCTTCCATCTAACCTTTTAGACATTAGGGTTCATTGAAAAACCTTTGTGTGTCTTAGATGTTTCATAGTATGGTATGGGACACGAGCTTGAACCAGAAAATTGTACATAAAGAAGGAGATCAAATAATTGCAAATCAGATTATGGTAGCATATATAACATATTGGAATCCCTTTACAGTTTTATGAATTGTAGGACAAAGCCGTAATGTAAAAATGAAGCTACAATTTGAATGTACAGTACCTGGGCTCATATTGATTATCTGCTTTTCCCTAATAAGCGTTTCCTATCAGTCCAATGCTAAAACGAAGCAGTTGGAAAATCAACAAAAAGCGTTATTGTAGCCCATAAACAGACTATAAACTGTTACACAGTACTCAGCACTTCAAAAGCAAACTATAGACCTCAATAGTGGATTATAGCTATTCAGTGGGCTCATAGGGCACCCTTAAGGGCCATTTACATGGGCCAAGAATCGTACAGATTATCGCTAACGAGTGTTCATAGTAACGCTCGTTAGTGATGATCAGGCGGTGTAAATGTACTGCCGATTACCCGACAAACAAGCAAAACACTCACTCATCAGGTAATTCGATCATTTGTGCGCATGCAAAAATAACCTTTTTCCGGCAGCAGTTCACACCATTTAAACACAAACTCCTGCTGGCAAACAACGAGTCCCTATGGCGAAGAGCAATGGCATTAGCAATCACTACTCCCTATACTCTGGAGAAGGTCGCTGTATGTAAATGCACCAGTCTCCTCCGCCAGCGATCAGCAGAACGCTTCCTTCCCAGCTATCTGCTGTAATATCGTCCTTTGTAAAGGGACATTTAGGAATTTAGTTTCTTCTAGCCGGTCATCTGCCATTTTGGATCTAAAATGAATATAGCAAAGGCATATAAATGGAATTGCAGATAATACAATTACATATTTATATCATTTTTGAACATATGAAAATGGGTGTATCAATTAATGTTGGGCTCAAATAGGTTTTAGGGCAACACAAATTAAAGGCAGTGGGGTCAGAGGTATCTTAAAAACCCAATATATCCCCACTAATCCCCCAACAATCCCCCTGGCTCCCTGCTGCTCCTGGTGTCCCTCTCCCATCACAACACTCAGGAAATGGCTTTAAATGCCACCTTAGCTAAATGCTACTTGAAGCAGTGACTATCTTCTTTTATGTTTTAAGCCACTCTAACCCTGCTGCCTCTAATTTTGTTGCAGTGTTAAACTTCTTTAAAGGGCACCTGTCAGCAGATTTGTACCCATGACACCCGCTGGCCTGTTACATGTGCGCTTGGCAGCTGAAGGCATCTGTGTTGGTCCAATGTTCATATGTGCCCGCATAGCTGAGAAAAATAAAGTTTTGATATATGCAAATGAGCCTGTAGGAGCAATGGGGGTGTTGCTGTTATTCCTAGAGGCTCAGCTCTATCTGCAAATGCCACACCCTCTGTACTTTGATTAACAGGACCAGGCAGAGTAAATGTGATCCCACCTGGCCCTGACTTCTCCTAAAGTCGCCCAAAGTGCAGATGGCCGAGTCTCTAGGAGTAATGGCAATGCCGCCAACACAGAGGCAGCTGCCAAGTGCACATGTAACCGGTCAGCCAGTTTCATAGGTACAAATCTGCTGACAGACACCCTTTAATAGCAAGTCAAGGTTAGCCCCAACGTAGGTTATACTGCAGCAACATCAGCATCATGCATTTATTAATCTACAGAACAATCTACCACACCATAATATACAGTGTAACGCTGGCCAGAAGTTATCGACAGATCATGCAATCTAATTATCCTTTGACCAAACTAAAATTTGAGTACTCGGGAATAGTGTTTTAAGAAAAATGCTGTATTTTTAATGGCCTTTTTCCTGATGTTTTTTCTTTTGCAAAGAAAACTGCAACAAGATGCTGAAAGCCAGTAGTGAAATACAGTATCATACGCGCTACAGACATTGCTTTTTTGTTTCTGTAGTTTTTTTATTTACTTTAATTCGTTTGTTTCTATGCCTCTTTTTTAAAATGCAGCATGCTCTAGGTAAAGTGGTAAAGTTAAACATATGACATGCATGGAACAAAAAAAAAGCCAACCTAAAACAATGGATAAATGTATCAAGTTAGAAAGTAAGCCAGAAAAAAACAGCAAAGTTTGGCACAAGAGATGTTTTCTACCATAATTTGCAAGTTTTTACCATTTTATTTCTCCCTCACCTCTTTTGAAAAGTGGTATAAATGTGGGCATGGTTTAGTATGGTAATGAGTTTAAAGTCACAAAAACGTTGCAAAAGCACACCATCTAGGAGGGTGTTGTAGAAAAAGTGCAGTAATATTTTAAACAGTTCAAAGGAAATGTGTCACAATTTTGTTTTGATTAGTGATTGAAAGTATTTATTAAATTATATTTTTTACTTTTTTTACTTATATTTTCTTATTGTCTCTTTTTTTATTTTTATTTTTTATTAATTTTATGGGTGCAGCCATCTTCTATAGAGCTGCTGTCTTAAACTGGGAGTAACAGCTCTATAGATTGTCCTACAGCAGTTCACCGTGCATAAGAGCACAGGGTGGGGAGCCGACTAGTGTTGAGCGAACATGCTCGGCCAAACACCAATAAATGTGCGGGTAAGTACTGCCCTCACTGTTATACCGTAGCGATGTTGGTTACTGGCATTGCAGTGATTGGCTGGCCGAAACTCATCATCGGGTGCTATATAGCACCCGATGCCGGATGTTCAGCTCAGTCTTAGACAGGGAGAGCTGTGCATAGGAAGGGACAGACAGTGTAGGGAGTGATATTGGACTATTTTGATTAGAAAAACTTTTCAGAGACCCAAAAGTCCTTTTAAGGACTGTTGTGTGTGGCAGAAGAAATATATATTTTTAGCGCAACCTGAGCTAAATTGCTAAAACTTTACAGATCCAAAAGTCCTTTTAAAGACTATTGTGTGTGGCAGCAGCAATTTATATTTTTAGCGCATCCTGCGCTAAATAGCGTCTAATAAGCTGCTGTGGACAGTTAAATTATCTGCACCGAATCTCCTGTATAAAGTGTGCGCATCGCAAAAAAAATCTGTACTGATGATATTACTACAATGCCAAAAGAACTCTAGGGACACACATGTAAAATTATCACATATTTTATTAAGTAATACCCATTACAGACAAAAATATAATATATTACATAGAATGCAAAAATAATAAATACAGCAGCAAAGCAGGCTGTCCCTGCGACAAGCAGCTCACCTACAATACCACAGGTAACCCAATCCTAATAAAGGAAAGCCCAAATAGGTTCACTCAAAGGGAACTATGAGAGGAATCCCTAATATATACCAGCAACTACTCAGACAATAATGTACAAAGCCACTTATACCATTTGCCCAAAACAGGGTCAAACAGAACGCACACTAATAGGAAATCCTATAAGAAAATGAAGCAGCAAAAAATGTGTAAGAGTACCTCAAACGAGTAGAACTAGTGGAAGGATTGGACCTTGTACCAGCAGGGAGCGCACCTCGACGCGTGTTTTGCTCGGCTTTTTCAAAGGGGCATCGTCTCTTACTGCCCGGTTGTGTGGCCTCCGCCATCTTGTGCTTATTATATCTCCTCGGGTATCTGCGTGTGTCCTGTCCAGATGTACCTTCTTCCTCACTTATGGAGGTACGTGAGGATACTGATGTGGAACGTAACCTCCCTTCATGTGACTTATACTTCCACCGGTAAACTCTGTTACTCTCCAATATCTGTGACATCCAGTGAACTTTTTCCATAGACGGTGTCCGCTGCGGACAGTGACATTAGTTGCGCTAGATCTGCAGTGTAACGTGTGCACTGAAAAAATGTATCTGTGACATACAGTGTACTTTTTCAATAGACGGTGTCCGCTTCTGACAGTGACATTACTAGTGCCACATCTAAAGTGTAACGCGTGCGTTTAAGAAATGTATCTGTGACATCCAGTGTACTTTTTCAATAGACGGTGTCCGCTTCTGACAGTGACATTACCAGGGCCACATCTAATGTGTAAAGTGTGCAGTTACAAAATGTATCTGTGACATACAGTGTACTTTGTCAATAAACGGTGTCCGCTTCTGACAGTGACATTACCAGTGCCACATCTCCAGTGTACAGTGTGCGGTTAAAAAATGTATCTGTGACATACAGTGTACTTTTTCAATAGACGGTGTCCGCTTCTGACAATGACATTACCAGTGCCACATCTCAGTGTAACGTGTGCAGTTACAAAATGTATCTGTGACATACAGTGTACTTTGTCAATAGACGGTGTCCTCTTCTGACAGTGACATTACCAGTGACACATCTCCAGTGTACAGTGTGCGTTTAAAAAATGTATCTGTGACATACAGTGTACTTTTTCAATAGACGGTGTCCTCTTCTGACAATGACATTACCAGTGCCACATCTCCAGTGTAACGTGTGCGTTTAAAAAATGTATCTGGGACATACAGTGTACTTTTTCCGTAGATGCTGTGGACAGTGACATTACCGGTGTTAGCTCTCCTGTATAACGTTTCCTCATCCCAAATACCTGTGACATTCCCTGTAATTTTTTATTAGCCACTGGTAACAGCATTGAATTATTTGCGGGATATCTCCTGTGTGATGTTTCCACATCCCAAATATCTTTTTACATTTTTTTGAGCATACACTTCCAAATCCTACGCTACTGTACGCTACTGTATGTGTGACATACTTTGAAGCATATATAATATTTAATATAAAGAAGGCAAGCAGTAAGGGACAGGAAGTGGTCCTGATGCTGATGGCAGAGGCTGTGGCCTTGGGGGTGTTGAAACTGTGCCTGCTACCAGAGCACAAGAGAAACAATCATCCACGATACCTAGCTTCATGTCCCAGTTTGCAGGGTGGCGCAGGACAGCACTTTTGAAGTCTGACCAGTGCGACCAGGTGGTTGGTTGGATTTCAGCCGATAATGCTTCCAGTCGATTAAGCACCACCCTGTCTTCCACCAAGTCCAGTCTGAGTAGCCAAGGCCCTCGCATATATTTTTTTACAGGGTCAGCTCACCTGCAGGCCCTCACCTACAATCTTTTACAGGGTCAGATCACCTGCAGGCCCTCGCATATAATGTTTTACAGGGTCAGCTCACCTGCAGGCCCTCGCATATAATGTTTTAGAAGGTCAGCTCACCTGCAGGCCCTCGCATATAATTTTTTACAGGGTGAGCTCACCAGCAGGCCATCACCTACAATCTTTTACAGGGTCAGATCACCTGCAGGCCCTCGCATATAATGTTTTACAGGGTCAGCTCACCTGCAGGCCCTCGCATATAATGTTTTACAGGGTCAGCTCACCTGCAGGCCCTCGCATATAATTTTTTAGAGGGTGAGCTCACCAGCAGGCCCTCACCTACAATCTTTTACAGGGTCAGCTCATCTGCACGCCCTCGCATATAATGTTTTAGAGAGTAAGCTCACCTGCAGGCCCTCACCTACAATCTTTTAGAGGGTCAGCTCACCAGCAGGCCCTCACCCCTAATGTTTTAGATCAGGCATGCTCAACCTGCGGCCCTCCAGCTGTTGTAAAACTACAACTCCCACGATACCCTTCTGTAGGGTGATAGCTTTAGGTTGTCAGGGAATGATGGGAGTTGTAGTTTTGCAACAGCTGGAGGGCCGCAGGTTGAGCATGCCTGTTTTAGATAATCAGATAAGCAGGCCCTTGCTCCAAATGTTTTTGATGGTCACCAGCAAGCCATGAATCATCATTTTTCAAGGGTGTGTATTATGCCCTGCTTAATATTGGAGTGCCGATTCCTTGTAATTTTTGGCAGCCCTTTCAGTTACTGCATAGGCTTTATGAGTGTCGGAGTCCCACTACATGAACAATTGTACCACAATGTGAATGAGGCCCTCCTTTATGTGATATACAGGTTGTATCGGAGTGCCTCTTGCTTGTCCTTTTTGGCAGCACTTGCACTTTATATACAAGTAAATATACAGGAAAGAATGTTTTTCGAACAATTTTTCCTCTAAAATCGATTTTAACTTTGGTTTTGTGCGTATTATTGTCAGTCTGTAAAAGTGGCATACTACTTGGACAACATTGTTCCAAGCAGCGACCTGGGAGTCCAAGATGCATCCAGACATCCCCCATGCTGTTCCCGAACCATTTCGGTGGTGTTTCCATCAATTTCTGACCTTTTCCTATGAACCAAGCACCCTCCCCTCTTCAGAGCAGGGGGTGCCTGGTTTAATGCTCAGGTTCTCCCATTGACTTCCATTATACTCGGGTGCTCTGTAGAGCACCCGAGCATCCCAATGTGTTTGGCCCGAGCACCCGAGCCCTTGGGTGCTCAAAAAACACTAGAGCCGACCTTATCTGTAATGCGCTCCTCTCCCCTGACTGTACAGAGATTGCAGAGCAGAGGGAAACTGCCAAGGGGAATACACACCCGCAGCATTGCAATACACATCTCCATAAGTGCAATACACATAACCATGTTTATTACAGTGCAGGATGTGTATTCTTTGCAGATATGTGGCTGGGAAAGGGGCTGTAGTTGGCAGTTGTGACAGAAGGAGGCTGTTGCTAGCAAATATGGGGGCTCTTGCAAGCAAATTTGGGGCTTTGTATCTGGCAACTATGAGGAAGCTCATCGGAGCCAATACATTCTAATTAGGGATGAGCGAATAAACTTTAAATGAAACATCCGAAGTCGAGAATTAGCACCAGAATATTTTCTATTACTGTGGCATTATTGTACTTTATTTGGTTTGCAGAGTGCTGTTGCATTGTCTTTTTTCTTTGTGCTAGACCATCTGGCCATAAAAGGCCAAAAAGAGAACATGTCCTATTTTTTGAAGGCCACCATTCACTTGCCATTAAAATAACGGCCATGTTAATAGCCCCACAGACTTTGATTGATTCTAAAAACGACCGTCCAGCTGGCATTACCAATATGGCTGTCAAATGGCTGTTTTTATATGTCGTGTGAATGTAGCCTTACTATTACCAACCGCTTCTTGTCTTGTTTGTGTCCCTGATGGTTCCTTTACCTCTATTCCTACTAATTTAGGCCTCATGCACATTTTTTGAGGATAGCACATTAACTCATTCATTTTTTGAAGTCATGCACTCATCTGTATTTTTTGTTGAACCACGTGGCCGTTACACAAATTATAGTTCACTCTGCTTTTTATCATTTTTGGTGCCAAAATGGGCTCCATTAAATTCAGGGAATGCAGGTACCAACATGCATGCTGAGTCCGCTCTATACCTCTCCTGGTGCTAAAAGGCTTCCAGTGAGTGCAGGGAGAGTAGGCTATAGCTTTATACTTACACTAATTAAAATCAGCCTATGGGGCAGACAGGCTGGTCAGGGGTGCAAGACTAAATGGAGCCAGCCACACCTCCAGTACAACTGCAAAGAAAAAGGGGGTCAATCAGCACATCCCAATGCACAGGTGCACGCTGCCATGCCTAGAAACACAAAATACAATGCAACAGCACTCTGCAAACTAAATAAAGTACAATAATACCATAGTAATAGAAAACATTCTGGTGCTAATGCTACGCTTATTTTGTAAATTTGAAATTCTTGGCAAATATATTTTGTACAAAATTATTTGGACCTGTCTGCCACTAAATGCTACCAGTTATGAGCTATAACGGCCACTATAAAATTCAGGGAGTGCAGGTTCCACATGCATGCTGAGTCCACTCCACTTTTTATCATTTTTGGTGCCAAAATGGCCTCCAATAAATTCAGGGAATGCAGGTACCAACATGCATGCTGAGCCCACTCTATACCTCTCCTGGTGCCAGACAGCTTCAAATGAGTTCAATGAGAGTCCACTCTATACCTCTCCTGGTGCCAAAAGGCTTCCAGTGAGTGTAGGGAGCGCAGGCTACAGCTTCATACTTACGCATGCATTGGGATGTGCTGACCGACCCCCTTTTTTTTTGCAAAACAACCCAATAAAATTAATCTGTTTTTCATGTCCATTTTTAACTGCTATTAAAACTGACAAATGACCAGAAGATAGGTGCACACTAGAGATGGCCCGAACTATCCGCCGGCGAACAGTTCCCGGCGAACATAGCTTGTTCGCGTTCGCCTCTGCCGGGCGAACATATGCGATGTTCGGTCCGCCCCCTATACATCATCATTGAGCAAAATTTGACCCTGTACCTCACAGTCAGCAGACACATTCCAGCCAATCAGCAGCATACCCTCCCTCCCAGACCCTCCCACCTCCTGAACAGCATCCATTTTAGATTAATTCTGAAGCTGCAGTCTTAATGAGAGGAGGGAGAGTGTAGTTGCTGCTGATTTAATTGAGAAATCGATAGCTAGGCTAGTGAATTCAGTGTCCACTCCAGTCCTGAAAGACTCATCTGATCTCTGCTGTAAGGACAGCGTCCTGACAGCACCCCAAAAAGCCCTTTTTAGGGCTGCAACATTAGTCTGCTTTTTTTTTTCCTTTATATACATATTGCAGTTGCCTGGCCTGCCTGTGTGTGAGGAGCTGCAGGCCCACAGACTGTAGTGTGCCCACTGCCAGTGCCCACCCCTGTCATTCCGTGTGGCACAGGACTTTGCATCAAAAAAGGCATTTAATTTTTACACTTTAATCTAAGGTTAGTTGCCTGCCAGTGTGTGTCAGGCTGACTTCCACTGACTGTAGTGTGCCCACTGCCAGTGCCCACCACTCATACCGGCTGGCACAGGACTTTGCATAAAAAAAGCATTTAATTTTTACACTTTAGTGTAATTTCAGCTGCTTGCCTGCTGCTAGTGTGTGTCAGGCCGACTTCAACTGACTGTAGTGTGCCCACTGCCAGTGCCCACCCCTGTCATCCCGTGTGGCACAGGACTTTGCATCAAAAAAAGGCACTTAATTTTTACACTTTAATCTAAGGTTAGTTGCCTGCCAGTGTGTGTCAGGCTGACTTTCACTGACTGTAGTGTGCCCCCTGCCAGTGCCCACCACTCATACCGGCTGGCACAGGACTTTGCATAAAAAAGGCATTTAATTTTTACACTTTAGTGTAATTTCAGCTGCTTGCCTGCTGCTAGTGTGTGTCAGGCCGACTTCAACTGACTGTAGTGTGCCCACTGCCAGTGCCCACCCCTGTCATCCCGTGTGGCACAGGACTTTGCTTAAAAAAAAGGCACTTAATTTTTACACTTTAATCTAAGGTTAGTTGCCTGCCAGTGTGTGTCAGGCTGACTTCCACTGACTGTAGTGTGCCCACTGCCAGTGCCCACCCCTGTCATCCCGTGTGGCACAGGACTTTGCATAAAAAAGGCATTTAATTTTTACACTTTAGTGTAATTTCAGCTGCTTGCCTGCTGCTAGTGTGTGTCAGGCCGACTTCAAATGACTGTAGTGTGCCCACTGCCAGTGCCCACCCCTGTCATCCCGTGTGGCACAGGACTTTGCTTAAAAAAAAGGCACTTCATTTTTACACTTTAATCTAAGGTTAGTTGCCTGCCAGTGTGTGTCAGGCTGACTTCCACTGACTGTAGTGTGCCCACTGCCAGTGCCCACCACTCATACCGGCTGGCACAGGACTTTGCATAAAAAGGCATTTAATTTTTACACTTTAGTGTAATTTCAGCTGCTTGCCTGCTGCTAGTGTGTGTCAGGCCGACTTCCACTGACTGTAGTGTGCCCACTGCCAGTGTCCACCACTCATACCGGCTGGCACAGGACTTTGCATAAAAAGGCATTTAATTTTTACACTTTAGTGTAATTTCAGCTGCTTGCCTGCTGCTAGTGTGTGTCAGGCCGACTTCAACTGACTGTAGTGTGCCCACTGCCAGTGCCCACCCCTGTCATCCCGTGTGGCACAGGACTTTGCTTAAAAAAAGGCACTTAATTTTTACACTTTAATCTAAGGTTAGTTGCCTGCCAGTGTGTGTCAGGCTGACTTCCACTGACTGTAGTGTGCCCACTGCCAGTGCCCACCACTCATACCGGCTGGCACAGGACTTTGCATAAAAAAGGCATTTAATTTTTACACTTTAGTGTAATTTCAGCTGCTTGCCTGCTGCTAGTGTGTGTCAGGCCGACTTCAACTGACTGTAGTGTGCCCACTGCCAGTGCCCACCCCTGTCATCCCGTGTGGCACAGTACTTTGCATCGAAAAAAGACATTTAATTTTTACACTTTAGTGTAATTTCAGTTGCTTGCCTGCTGCTAGTGTGTGTCAGGCTGACTTCCACTGACTGTAGTGTGCCCACTGCCAGTGCCAACCACTGATACCGGGTGGCACAGTAGCTTGCCGATAAATAAGGCATTTAATTTTTAGACAGTAGTCTAAATTCAGTTGCTTGCCTGCTGCCAGTGTGTGTCAGGCCCTCTTCCACTGACTGTAGTGTGCCCACTGCCAGTGCCAACCACTCATACCGGGTGGCACAGTAGCTTGCCGATAAATAAGGCATTTAATTTTTAGACAGTAGTCTAAATTCAGTTGCTTGCCTGCTGCCAGTGTGTGTCAGGCCCGCTTCCACTGACTGTAGTGTGCCCACTGCCAGTGCCAACCACTGATACCGGGTGGCACAGTAGCTTGCCGATAAATAAGGCATTTAATTTTTAGACACTAGTCTAAATTCAGTTGCTTGCCTGCTGCCAGTGTGTGTCAGGCCCGCTTCCACTGACTGTAGTGTGCCCACTGCCAGTGCCAACCACTGATACCGGGTGGCACAGTAGCTTGCCGATAAATAAGGCATTTAATTTTTAGACAGTAGTCTAAATTCAGTTGCTTGCCTGTGTGTCAGGCCCGCTTCCACTGACTGTAGTGTGCCCACTGCCAGTGCCAACCACTGATACCGGGTGGCACAGTAGCTTGCCGATAAATAAGGCATTTAATTTTTAGACAGTAGTCTAAATTCAGTTGCTTGCCTGCTGCCAGTGTGTGTCAGGCTGACTTCCACTGACTGTAGTGTGCCCACTGCCAGTGCCAACCACTGATACCGGGTGGCACAGTAGCTTGCCGATAAATAAGGCATTTAATTTTTAGACAGTAGTCTAAATTCAGTTGCTTGCCTGCTGCCAGTGTGTGTCAGGCCCTCTTCCACTGACTGTAGTGTGCCCACTGCCAGTGCCAACCACTCATACCGGGTGGCACAGTAGCTTGCCGATAAATAAGGCATTTAATTTTTAGACAGTAGTCTAAATTCAGTTGCTTGCCTGCTGCCAGTGTGTGTCAGGCCCTCTTCCACTGACTGTAGTGTGCCCACTGCCAGTGCCAACCACTGATACCGGGTGGCACAGTAGCTTGCCGATAAATAAGGCATTTAATTTTTAGACATTAGTCTAAATTCAGTTGCTTGCCTGCTGCCAGTGTGTGTCAGGCCCGCTTCCACTGACTGTAGTGTGCCCACTGCCAGTGCCAACCACTGATACCTGGGTGGCACAGTAGCTTGCCGATAAATAAGGCATTTAATTTTTAGACAGTAGTCTAAATTCAGTTGCTTGCCTGCTGCCAGTGTGTGTCAGGCCCTCTTCCACTGACTGTAGTGTGCCCACTGCCAGTGCCAACCACTGATACCGGGTGGCACAGTAGCTTGCCGATAAATAAGGCATTTCATTTTTAGACAGTAGTCTAAATTAAGTTGCTTGCCTGCTGCCAGTGTGTGTCAGGCCCGCTTCCACTGACTGTAGTGTGCCCACTGCCAGTGCCAACCACTCATACCGGGTGGCACAGTACCTAGCACGCGTAGTACCACTTATCTAAAAAAAAAATGACAGGCAGAGGCAGGCCACCCCGCAGGGGCCGTCGTGGTCGTTGTGCTGTGATTTCCACTGTCCCTGGAATAATGCCCAGTTTTCAGAGGCCACGTACCCTGAACCCGAAAAATTCAGAGGACGTAGTTGACTGGCTTAGACAGGACACCCAATCTTCAACAGCTTCCGCTAAGAACCTTGACGCACCATCCTCCTCCAGCTCAGCTTCGGTCACCTGCTCTCAAGTTACCACGCACCCGCCCGTCGCCACCACCACTACTACCACCACAGCCACCACAGCCGCTTCACTTGATCCGTCAGAGGAGTTATTTACACATCAGTTGGATGCAATTAGTGATGCGCAACCATTATTGCCAGATGATGTAGATTACGGGGATATGTCTCAGTCAGGCAGGATTACACACATGGACGTACAGTGTGATGATGATGATGATGATGTTGTACCCGCTGCTGCTTCCTTTGCTGAGGTGTCAGATACAAGTGAAGCGGTTGATGATGACGATGTGTCCACGGATGCCACGTGGGTGCCTGCTCGAAGAGAAGAAGAGGGGGAAAGTTCTGAAGGGGAGACAGAGAGAATGAGGAGACGAGTTGGAAGCAGGGGAGGTCGTCGCAAGGAGTTAGGGTCACAGTCAGACAGCATGTATCGGCACCTGGGGTCAGCCAGACAGCACGCCAGTCAACGCATGCTGTTGCCACCACTAGAATGCCGTCATTGCAAAGCTCAGCAGTGTGGCATTTTTTTGTGTGTCTGCCTCTGATAAAAGCAATGCCATTTGCAACCTGTGCCAAAAGAAACTGAGTCGTGGGAAGTCCAACACCCACCTTGGTACAACTGCTTTGCGAAGGCACATGATCTCACATCACAAACGCCTATGGGATCAACACATGAGTACAAGCAGCACACAAACTCAAAGCCACCATGCTCCTCCTGGTCCAGCATCTTCAGCCACGTCAACCACTGCTGTCCTCCCTGCCCCCTCTCAACCACCCGCCACTCCATCTCTCACCTTCAGCAGTTCCTGCTCATCTGCTCACAGTCAGGTGTCTGTCAAGGACATGTTTGAGCATAAGAAGCCAATGTCACAAAGTCACCCCCTTGCCCGGCGACTGACAGCTGGCTTGACGGAACTCTTAGCCCGCCAGCTTTTACCATACCAGCTGGTAGAGTCTGAGGCCTTCAAAAAATTTGTCTCTATTGGGACACCACAGTGGAAGGTACCCGGATGAAATTTTTTTTCAAAAAAGGCAATCCCAAACCTCTACCATGTCATTGAAAAGGAAGTCATGGCATCTCTGGCATACAGTGTTGGGGCAAGGGTCCATCTGACCACTGATACCTGGTCTGCAAAGCACGGTCAGGGCAGGTATATCACGTATACTGCGCATTGGGTCAACCTGCTGACGGCTGACAAGCATGGAATGCGTGGCTCCGCAGCGGAGTTGGTGACACCACCACGACTTGCAGGCAGACCTACTGCCACCTCCTCTACTCCTACTCCATCCTCTTCAATATCCTCCTCGGCTGAGTCCTCTTCTGCTGCGGCGTCTGGCTGCACATCAACTGATTCCCCCCAGCTCCCCAGGGGCTATTCCACATCCCGGATACGACAGTGTCACGCTATCTTGGGGTTGACTTGCCTGAAAGCAGAGAGCCACACAGGACCAGCACTCCTGTCCGCCCTGAACGCACAGGTGGATCAGTGGCTGACCCCGCACCAACTGGAGATCGGCAAAGTGGTGTGTGACAATGGAAGCAATCTGTTGGCGGCATTAAATTTGGGCAAGTTGTCACATGTGCCGTGCAGAGTGGAGGGAGCCAGCGTTTTTTTAACCATCTCCCCGTTCGAAAAATCTATTCAATAAATGGCCCCCAGATTGGGGACGTTAGAGGATTAAACTGATGAGAATAGTACTACAGAAAATACCACTCATATCGGGTGTGGCAGTAAATTGCACGGCGCAGACGCAGTGACCGTGGTTTAAAACAGAGTGGAGGGAGCCAGCGTTTTTAACCATCTCCCGTTCGAAAAATCTATTCAATAAATGGCCCCCAGATTGGGGACGTTAGAGGGATTAAACTGATGAGAATAGTACTACAGAAAATACCACTCATATCGGGTGTGACAGTAAATTGCACGGCGCGAGGCGCAGTCACCGTGGTTTAAAACAGAGTGGAGGGAGCCAGCGTTTTTTTAACCATCTCCCCGTTCGAAAAATCTATTCAATAAATGGCCCCCAGATTGGGGACGTTAGAAGGATTAAACTGATGAGAATAGTACTACAAAAAATACCACTCATATCGGGTGTGACAGTAAATTGCACGGCGCAGACGCAGTGACCGTGGATTAAAACAGAGTGGAGGGAGCCAGCGTTTTTTTAACCATCTCCCCGTTCGAAAAATCTATTCAATAAATGGCACCCAGATTAGGGACGTTAGAGGGATTAAACTGATGAGAATAGTACTACAGAAAATACAACTCATATCGGGTGTGACAGTAAATTGCACGGCGCAGACGCAATGACCGTGGTTTAAAAAGAGTGGAGGGAGCCAGCGTTTTTAACCATCTCCCGTTCGAAAAATCTATTCAATAAATGGCCCCCAGATTGGGGACGTTAGAGGGATTAAACTGATGAGAATAGTACTACAGAAAATACCACTCATATCGGGTGTGACAGTAAATTGCACGGCGCAGGCGCAGTCACCGTGGTTTAAAACAGAGTGGAGGGAGCCAGCGTTTTTTTAACCATCTCCCCGTTCGAAAAATCTATTCAATAAATGGCCCCCAGATTGGGGACGTTAGAGGGATTAAACTGATGAGAATAGTACTACAAAAAATACCACTCATATCGGGTGTGACAGTAAATTGCACGGCGCAGACGCAGTGACCGTGGATTAAAACAGAGTGCAGGGAGCCAGCGTTTTTTTAACCATCTCCCCATTCGAAAAATCAATTCAATTCATCTTTTGGGGACCCTTGGTGTTGTACGTGGCTGGGTGGAGGAAGAAACCTTCAATGACATCACCGGGACGTGGCTAGCTTGGTATCCAACCTTGTGCAAATGGGGAGTTTGCGGTTGTGCAAATGAACTGTTTGCGGTGCATTAAAAGGGGAGTTTGGTCTGTCAATGTCAGTGAAGCGGGCGTAACCCTTACACTACCTGATCGATACAACATCATACCTGATCGTATACACACACTGGATGTTTTAAAGCACGTTATTCCAAACAATTTAGGAATGTTAGTTGATTTATGCCCTTTATGGATTAAAACCCGACTCTGCGTCCACTACGTAATTTTCCATGGGAGTTTTGCCATAGATCCCCCTCCGGCATGCCACAGTCCAGGTGTTAGACCCCTTGAAACAACTTTCTCATCACTATTGTGGCCAGAAAGAGTCCCTGTGGGTTTTATAATTCGCCTGCCAATTGAAGTCTATGGCGGTTCGCCCGGTTCGCCCGTTCGCGAACATTTGCGGAAGTTCGCGTTCACTGTTCGCGAACTGAAAATTTTATGTTCGCGACATCACTAGTGCACACAGGGATGCAGATTTGCCATGAAAAACTGACAGTGAGTCCATTTTTTTATGGCCGTATTTTTTCACTGTTGTGTGTATGAAGCCTAAAGAAGTACTGGACACACTTGTAAGATAGGACCAAACTGAGTTTCTGGGCAAAAGATAAGCAGCAGTCTGGGAATTGCTAGACAGGACCATGGTCAAGAACATTTACAATAAGAATTCACAAGTCAAAGGTCAAGGCTGTCATCAGAATGTGTCATGTTGCAAGTTTGGGGCTGTATTTCTTACATACTTAGTGCTCAGGAAGATCATACTAAGGTCTCATGCACATAGGCATGTCCATAGTTCAGTCCACAAAATAAGGGTATTGATGGTATATTCTGTATATTTCACTCCCATCAATAGAAAGGATAATTTTCATCTGCAATATGGACAAGAATAGGAATGGCCACACATCCGTGAAAAACACAGATGCGTGCATGGCCCTATTTAAAAGAATTAGTCAGAGTTCTAGCCTAAAAAAATGCGTCCATGTACATGAAGACTAACACTTGAAATTAGCTGTGGCAATGCAATAATTTGAGTCTTTGCTGTCTAAGGGCAACTCTCCAGTATTTTAAAGGAGCCTTGAATCTGACACATTACTAGAATATTCTTTCTAGAGAGAACATCTAGTCACTTGCTCCTTATCTGAGGCTAAAGAATAAAGGGGTTGGCTCATCTGACACACCAGGACTTGTACCTATCTCTAGAGTGGGGCATCCAAAGTGAACTGGGGAGTATTGAACAAGCTCGGCCACCCCCACTTATATGGGAGTGCAAAAAATAGAGTTGAATGTAGAGGTGGTAGCGCTTGCTCATTGTGCTCTCCATTCACTTCAATGGGAGTTCCAGAAATAGCTGAGCACGCACGCTCGTCCCTTTTCCAAACTCCTATAGAAGTGAATAGAGAGCACAAGCACATGCAAAATGCACACTTCTTTGCTTTTGGAACCCTGTTCTAGAGATAAGTGCATGACCTAGAGGTCCTAGAGATACAGGTCCTTCTAAAAAAATTTGCATATTGTGATAAAGTTCATTATTTTCTGTAATGTACTGATAAACATTCAACTTTCATATATTTTAGATTCATTACACACAACTGAAGTAGTTCAAGCCTTTTATTGTTTTAATATTGATGATTTTGGCATACAGCTCATGAAAACCCCAAATTCCTATCTCAAAAAATTAGCATATCATGAAAAGGTTCTCTAAACGAGCTATTAACCTAATCATCTGAATTAACTAATTTACTCTAAACACCTGCAAAAGATTCCTGAGGCTTTTAAAAACTCCCAGCCTGGTTCATTACTCAAAACCGCAATCATGGGTAAGACTGCCGACCTGACTGCTGTCCAGAAGGCCATCATTGACACCCTCAAGCAAGAGGGTAAGACACAGAAAGAAACTTCTGAACGAATAGGCTGTTCCCAGAGTGCTGTATCAAGGCACCTCAGTGGGAAGTCTGTGGGAAGGAAAAAGTGTGGCAGAAAAGGCTGCACAACGAGAAGAGGTGACCGGACCCTGAGGAAGATTGTGGAGAAGGACCGATTCCAGACCTTGGGGGACCTGCGGAAGCAGTGGACTGAGTCTTGAGTAGAAACATGCAGAGCCACCGTGTACAGGCGTGTGCAGGAAATGGGCTACAGGTGCCACATTCCCCAGCTCAAGCCACTTTTGAACCAGAAACAGCGGCAGAAGCGCCTGACCTGGGCTACAGAGAAGCAGCACTGGACTGTTGCTCAGTGGTCCAAAGTACTTTTTTCGGATGAAAGCAAATTTTGCATGTCATTCGGAAATCAAGGTGCCAGAGACTGGAGGAAGACTGGGGAGAGGGAAATGCCAAAATGCCTGAAGTCCAGTGTCAAGTACCCACAGTCAGTGATGGTCTGGGGTGCCATGTCAGCTGCTGGTGTTGGTCCACTGTGTTTTATCAAGGGCAGGGTCAATGCAGCTAGCTATCAGGAGATTTTGGAACACTTCATGCTTCCATCTGCTGAAAAGCTTTATGGAGATGAAGATTTCATTTTTCAGCACGACCTGGCATCTGCTCACAGTGGCAAAACCACTGGTAAATGGTTTACTGACCATGGTATTACTGTGCTCAATTGGCCTGCCAACTCTCCTGACCTGAACCCCATAGAGAATCTGTGAGATATTGGGAAGAGAAAGTTGAGAGACACAAGACCCAACACTCTGGATGAGCTTAAGGCCGCTATCGAAGCATCCTGGGCCTCCATAACACCTCAGCAGTGCCACAGGCTAATTGCCTCCATGCCACGCATATATTGCCCCTTATGATATATGTCCCCTTTCATATATATATCTCATATATGCCTCCTCTTTCCATAGGACATCCGCCTTTTAATACCCCCTTTTTACATGGCCCCTTTAATGTATATATATAATATAAACTCTTATCAACCTTATACAGGCCCATGTTTAGCCTGTAGGCCGTGGCTTGCATTGTTAATTGATTCAAGTCCCGCTGTATGAGTAGTTCCCAACTGTCCCTGGGGGGTAGTTAGCATAGAGATGCTAACTAAAATGTGGGGCCAGGACAGAAGATTGCAGACTTTATGGCACCTTTTGATCAGCACATGGTTTACATGCTAAACCAGTTGGAGAACACCTCCGTCAACTATAAGTCACTGTACGTAAATGTACTGTAATCACTTATATGGTCTGCAGATTACTTGTGTAACACAAATGTCTATGTATATGGACACTGTTTGGTGGTAATGTTGTTCTAGGCATGGTACCGTATGTGCTTTTCAGTAGTGTTGATCACGAATATTTGGATCGCGAATTATAATCGTGAATATCAGCACTTCGAGAATTCATAAATATTTAGAATATATTTATAATATATTCGCGAATATATGGCGAATATTCGCCCAAATATTCGCGAAATATCGCAAATTCGAATATTGCCCCTGCTGCTTATCACTACTTTTCAGTAATACCATGGTAATATTATTAATTCACCTATTTAGTAGTATTGATAGTGGTTCTGTGGTGTGGTGTTACCTGGGTTAGGGCCCACTCAAGCCTCAGCTATGCTTGGTTCCCCCTATGCTTAAACGCTAGCTATGCATCTGCTCCTGGGTAAATTATAGATGATTGCGCTTTCTTAAAGGTCAAGTCTAGCTATCTGGATTTGCTTAGCTTCTGGACACTGTATCATCATTGTAAAAAGAATAATTCTAGACATTCAAATAAAGAGGGCCTGCCTGCTCTCCTGACATGTCTGCTTTAGTAACGACTTGCATTCTTCTCTCCCTGGAAGAAGCCAGTTTGGGCGAAACGGCATTGGGAGGAGGCGACCGCGGGATCGACATATCTGTGGAGGGTATACTTTAGCACCACTCTTTAGCTTTTGTTCTGCCGTCTTAGAGGACTTTTTGTCCTGGGGCTAGTACTGTTAACTATAGCTGTGGAGTGCTGTTTACATGTTACTATGCACTTTTTGTGTGTACCCTTCATGTGCTGACCCTGCGGTCCCCTCCTATTTTCTTCCTTAATTGTGTTTCATTTTACTATTTTTGCCTATTTATAAATTAAATAAAGTTGTATTTTTTGTACTCTATGGTGTTGTTGCGTTCAATGGTTCGGTGCTATTTAGAAGCAATTTATAGCCAACCCCTTGATAAAAATGGATACCCGGTGCTAATTTGGTGTGTTCTAGTATGAGTAATAGACTGAAGTCACAACATAGAGTCATAATTAGAGATGAGCGAATCGAATCCACCGATTTGAAATTCGATCAGAATTTCAGGATAAATTTGATTTGCCCCGAAGCCGAATTTCCTCATACTCGAATCTAATCGATTTAACTGGACATAGTGTAAAAAGACAAAAAAAAATCATACTTACTTTCTCCATTTGTTCAAGACGATCAGGCCGCCGCCATCTTGATTGAAGATCTCGGCCAAAATCCCGTGCGTGGTGACGTATGACATCACTACGCTGGTCGGCATGATGACATTATTTTGGGCCTTGTGAGATTTCACGCCAGATCTTCAAGCAAGATGGTGTGATTTGACCCACTGCAAGTAAATGGAGGCAGTAAGTTTGATAAAAAAAAAAAAATTCTGTTAATTTTACACAGTTTTTACACTGAGATGCCACGATCATGTATGAACTCGGCATCTGCGGGGTACAATGATGGGGAGCGGCGCTATTTCAGCTCCCTGTCATTACAACCGGTACTTACAAAAAAATGCACTTCGTGAAAAAGTAATTCAATAAATGCTACAGAATTGACATTTAATAGGAAATACAATTATTTACTAAAAGATATCAGGGGTAGTGACTAGAGTTGGGCTCGAATATTCGGATCGCGAATTTAATCGCGAATATCGCAACTTTTAGAATTCGTGAATATTTAGAATATAGTGATATATATATATTCGTATTTTCAAATATTCAACTTTTTTTTCATCAGCAACCTCCCTTTTTGCATGCAGGCCAATGAGAAGGCTGCATTGTCTTTGTCAGAGCTTAGCAACATCCCTAGTAATCAATAGGAAAGTTGCCTACCCCTTACTATATAAGAAACTCCCCAGCAGCCATTTTCTACAGTTTTTTCAGGTCTGAGAGAGATAGCAGTGTCATTGCTGTGCTCTGTGCTTTGCTGTGTCATTACATTAGACAGTTAGTTAGTTAGTTAGTTAGTTAGTTAGTTAGTTATTTAGTTAGTTAGTTAGTTAGTTAGTCAGTTAGTTAGTTAGTTAGTTAGCTTATATATATAATACAGATAGTTAGTGGGAGATAGTCAGTGTAGGTTAGATAGCGATATAGTGTAGCTGGTTCTGCTGTCCATACATACATACATAGTGCTGTGATGTCACAAGTTCACAACAATACTTAGTGTACCAATCACTAATATGTAGTCAAACCTGCTAAAATGTGAAGTTGCATGTAATACGCCAAAATATGTGCCTCATTAATTGCCAATTTGCGCAATGGCGAATATATCGGAGCACTCTATCTGCATATAAAGCTATTATAATGTTCTGCCGTGCCAACCATTTTCTCCAGTTTCAGCAAACTTCTAGCAGCTTGAAAAATATAGCTATAGTGACCCACGCCTGTATTGCGTGCATTACGAATATATTACATTGTATAACAAAAAAGGAAAATTTAGGCTCCAGCACTCACTTTTGTTGAAGTATCAATCCTCGACTTTATTGTGAAAAATCTTCATAGATATACAGGACACAAATCTCTTAAGTGTGGCGACACTTGAGAGATTTGTGTCCTGTATAACTATGAAGAGTTTGCACAAAAAAGTCGAGGATTGATACTTCAACAAAAGTGAGTGCTGGAGCCTAAATTTTCCTTTTTTGTTATACAAGTTTCCTGCGGAGGTTTCAACTACCTGGGCACCGTGCACACGGGTAACACAGATATCTATGATAGTGAGCTGGATACTTACCTTGGCATATATTACATTACCAATTTTCACAATCAAAAAAATAAACGCAAATTCGCGAATATATGATGAATATTCTACCAATTATTTGCGAAATATCACGAATTTGAATATTGCCCCTGCCGCTCATCACTAGTAGTGACGAGTCCTCATTACCAAATTAATCAAAAAATAAAGCCAAATGATTCTCAGGAGATAAAATAATATTATTCTATAAAGCATGAAGGCTGATAATAACTTGTGATGTGTAACTGAATTGTCATTAGGCATGATGGTTGGAAACATGGTCAGATGCTTTGTTTCTTGGCATCCCTGAGGCTTAATACATAAAAGACCTCTGTCACTGGAAAGGCCTTAATAACAATAAAACAGGGTTGAATAGTGAGAGTCATTGAGAGGGAATCCTGGGAAAAACAGTTAAAATTTCTAATGATATATTAAGACTTTAAATAGAGAGATTCTTTAAAATGAATCACAGAAGTCAGCAGACAGACTGAAAAAAATCTTGAATCACGCATGTCGTAGAATGCGAACATGAGATGAAACATGGCCAATCTTTGTGCTTTGTACTGTTGTGTACTAACAAATATATCAAATGTGATCATTCAACTGTCACTGAGTTTGGGTGCTGAAACCGCACCGATCGCACCATGTGCATTTACCTCACTAAAGGAGACGGAAGTGAGATGGGCCCATAGATTTTTTATTGGGTCCGTCTCCTTTTCTCTTCTGCAGTGAGAAAAGAGTGTGATATGAGAGCACTTCTCTCTCCTCGTTCTAGCATTTGGTGTGGGTCTCAGCACTCAGACCCCTACCAATCAAAACTTTTGATATGTCTCCATTATATGTCTCCATCATAGTTTTCTAAAAAACTCAGTGACCCTTTAAGATAGTAACAATATTTCGTCCTGAGTAAAATCATGACATTATATGTTTCTCTACAGTATATGGGTAAAAAATCATGTGACAGAAAAAATCAAGACATTCAGCTTTGCTGAATATAAAGCTATGAGAGGAGGATAATTATTTCATTACAGTTATAAGGGGAGGGAGTACCACAAAAAGCCAAGATAAGGTAGCAAAGCAACACTATACACTAAACACACACAGATAAGGCTCTGTATGCATGTCCCCCGGTTGCTGGGGAGAGGTTGGGCTCCATCACTTCTTGGAGACTGTACTAGTTTGGAATTGCTGTCACATGACTCCCATTCATTCAGCTGCCATAAAGCACACACACTATGCTGTACTCTTTATACAGGAAATCCAGGAAAGGAGTGTATGTCTGCCGAATTGTCACCCAAGGGGGTCATAAGTAAAAAATAATGGTTAACACATTTAAAAAATATCATTAATGAAGCTAAAATGAAATATGAGACATTATATTTTTGGGGATTCAGTGGTTTAAAGTTGTACTGATACTAAATGAAATCTACAGCTCAAAAAGTTCAAATTACTTTAGCAAGTTATATACATTTTCATTATTTTCTGACACTCTTGGAAGGTTTTCCTTACAAAGATCCTGCTGGGAGGAGAGTGGTAGCCAGGTATCCCCCAACTGCTTGTTCCGAGGGGGCCACCAACTAACTACTTTGTCTGGATTTCCTATCAAATCTACATTTTTAAACACGTACACACAGGACCCACATTTATCAAAGTAGCGTAGTTTTAGCTAGTATCAGTATTAGTCGGTTGCTGCTAGTCTATCACATGATGTGAGTATAAATACACCTATTCTGATAGACCCCTGAGTCTGCAACACTGGTAAGCAAGCAAGATGAAGACCAAGGAGCTCTCTAAACAGGCTAGAAAAAAGGTTGTTGAGAAGTACAGATCAGGGCTGAATTAATATCCGAAACTTTGAACATCCCACAGAGCAGAATACAAATCTGTTATAACTCAAATTAAAAGATCATGGCATAACTACAAACCTGGCTCACAGTTACTTAAAGGGACACTAAAATAAAATAACAAACAAACTTTATTGTACTTCTAGTTTTAAAATCTGCGAGGATGATAACATTGCTACTCAATACATATAAAATACAATATATTAGAGCAGTCAGAGAGGCACCCTAATGCGTTGGTTGAGTGCCTAAGTGATAGAACACACACTGCTGCTTCTATATATTATAGCGAGGGTGCGGGGGGTTTATTTTTTCTGCCACACTGATTGTCACCACTATCTCAATTGGTGTGCCGCAGATCTAGCCCTCCCCCGATCCTCTCATCCACAGGTGGAGGATGATCGCAGTGGGGAAGTTGAAGAGGACTTGCTAGACGATGAGGTCACTGACCCAACATGAGAAAGTGGAAACGCGAGCGAGGACAGCAGTCCCGAGGGGCAGCGATCTGCAGTACCACAACAGGCTGGAAGAGGCCGTGGGGTGGCAACAGGGAGAAGGCGGGCCATGCCAAACAGGCCCGCAAGTGTTCCATGGAGCAGCCACTTGCGGAAATCTCCCTTGCCAAGGGGTAGGTGTTCCGCGGTATGGCTCTTTTTTTGCGGAAAGTGCAGACGACAAAATAATAGTAGTTTGCAACCTGTGCCACTCCAAAATGAGCTGAGGTGTGAACAGTAGCAACCTCACCACCACCAGCATGATCCGCCACATGGCAGCCAAGCACCGCAATAAGTGGGAGGAACGCCTGGGTCCACAATCTGTGTCCGTGGGTCACACCACTGCCTCCTCTTCCCCTATGTTGGTGACGACCAATCGCCTGTCGAAGGCACAGGCCCGGATGCCTCCTGTGCTGCATCTGTACCGTCGCAAGCACCATCAGCGACCACATCCACTTCCCTGTCCCAGGGCAGCGTCCAAATGTCTTTACCCAGGCATTTGAACGCAAGTGTAAATACCCAGCCACCCACCCACAGGCTATGGCACTAACCGCCCAACTTTCTAAGTTACTGGCGGTTGAAATGTTGCCATTTAGGCTCGTGGACACTGAGGCCTTTTGCGGCCTGATGTCGGCGGCTGTCTCTCGGTACTTAGTCCCCAGTCGCCACTATTTTTCCCGGTGTGGCGTCCCCGCCTTACACCAGTATGTGTCTGCTAACATCACCCGTGCCCTGACCAACGCAGTTACTGCTAAGGTCCACCTAACGACTGACACATGGACAAGTTCTTGTGGCCAGGGACGCTACATTTCCCTGACGGCACACTGGGTGAATGTCGTGGAGGCTGAGGGCAACTTGTACCTTGGAAGGGCACAGGTGCTATTGATGCCCAGGATTGCGGGCCCTACTTCCATCAGGGTTACCACCAGCACCTATGTAAGTGACTCCTCCTCCGCCTCTTCCACCTCCGAATTCTCAGCGTGCAGCACCAGTCAGCCATCAGCTGGTAGCTGGAAGCAGTGTAGCACTGCTGTGGGGATGCGTCAACAGGCTGTGCTGAAGATGATATGCTTAGGGGATAAACAGCACACCGCCGCAGAGCTGTGGCAGGGGATAAGAGACCAAACTGAGCTATGGCTCTCGCCACTCAACCTGCAACCAGGCATGGTTGTGTGTGATAATGAGCGTAACTTGGTGGCGGCTTTGGAGCTCACACACATCCCATGCCTAGCCCACGTCTTTAACTTAGTGGTTCAGCAGTTTCTGAAAACCTACCCCAATTTGCCTGACCTACTGGTGAAGGTGCGCCGCGTGTGTACACATTTTGGCAAGAGATCAAGAACTTCAGCTGGTCTGTTGAAGCTGCAGAAGCGCCTGAAATTGCCAGCTCACCGGCTGTTGTGCGACGTGAGCACACGCTGGAACTCCACGTTCCACATGTTGGCCAGGCTTTGTGAGCAGCAAAGGGCAGTAATGGAATACCAGCTACAGCATGCTCGTCACCTTTCCAGTCAGCTTCCACTCTTCACAAGCGAGGAATGGGCATGGATGTCTGACCTCTGGGAGGTGCTAAGAAACTTTGAGGAATCGACACAGATGGTGAGCAGTGATAACGCTATTGTTAGTAACCATCTCACTTTTGTGTCTACTCAAACGCTCGCTGCTCACAATTAAGGCCGACGCTGTTCGTGGGGAAGAGTTGGAAATGGGGGAAGAAGACATGACCCTGGGTAATAGCCAGAACACCCTCAGTTTGTCTACTCAGCGCGTTTTGGAGGAGGAGGAGGAGCAGGGCACGGTTGCCTCCGCTACACAGGGTGGAACTTTAATTCCATCTGTTCAGCGAAGTCTTGCCCACTGGTACTCTGGCACACATGGCTGACTTCATGTTAGGCTGCCTTTCCTGTGACCCCCGTGTTATACGCATTTTAGACGACAGGGATTACTGGCTGTTCGCACTTCTGGACCCCCGCTACAAAGGACTTCTCATCCCTCTTTCCTCTGGTGGAGAGGATGAGCAAAATAGTGCTATACCAGAAGTTCCTTGTTGATAGATTGCTGCAAAAATTTCCATCTGACAGCGCTGGCAGCAGAGTCCGTACTTCCTTAGGCAAACAAGGTGGGGAGACAAGGGGAACACACAGCACTTCCAGCAAAGGCAGGGCAACACTCTCCAAGGCCTGGGACAGTTTTATGACACCCCGCCAGCACCCTCAACATGATGCACATCCTGGTGTCACAAGGAGGGAAACGTTTTGGAAGATGGTGAAGGAGTACGTAGCAGACCGTGTCAGCATCCTCAGTAATCCCTCAGTGCCTTACAACTACTGGGTGTCCAAGCTGGACACGTGGCACGAACTGGCGCTCTACGCCTTGGAGGTGCTGGCCTGCCCTGCCGCAAGCGTTTTGTCTTAGCAGGTATTTAGTGCTGCTTGTGGCATTATAACAGATAAGCGTATTCGGCTGTCAACTAAAAATGCTGACAGGTTGACTCAGATAAAAATGAACAAGGCCTGGATTGCCCCTGTCTTCTCCACTCCACCAGAGGAAAGCCACGACATGAACATCAAGGCACTTTAAATGTGTTGTTTAGAATGTACTGAATACTCTGTATTCCCATGCACCCTTTTCGCCACAAAAAAGGGTATATGATTGAATCTTCCTTTTCTCATCCTCCTCCTCCTCGTCCATCATATCTACATGCTTAATTGTCGCATATAATGCCATGGCTTATATGCCTTCTCATATAATTTTTCGGATGGTCAGCTCACCCCCAGGCCCTCGCATAAATAATCACAACTCAAAAAGTTTTCTAGGTCATTATGGCAACAGAAGTTTTGTTAGCAGCAGTCCCACACATAGGAGCAGGTCCTTTCTCCCAAAACAGTCACAATACAAAGGGTATGGGTACCACGCTTCTTCTAATTTCCGACAGGGAATGGCACACACACGGCTTCTGCTTTATGCCAAACTCTTGCACAAACTGTGGATTCCTCCCCAAACGCCATCTTCACATGCAGTGCTTCAGGTCCAGCTCCAAGCTGATGGAACTCGCACTTATAATCCTTTCAAAGAAAATCATAACATAGTGTAGTATGCCACAATAGTTTCTCAATGGTGTGGGTTTTACTGACATTTTCCGTGAATTTTATATTCCACTCATTGTTATTTATATAAAGGATAAAATCTCTCCAGATAGGCAGTCCCACAATTAGAACTAAAGTTGTACACAGTTATATTAGAGAACCTTTTGAAGCAAGACAACATGACAATTTTTCCAGGTGTGAGTTTTGTATGGGCTGCAGGAACAGGTCTATTCAAATAAAAATGAAACGTTTTCCAGGACGAATGGACAGTGTTTGAAAGTAAAAGGAAATCTGTCATGCGAAACTGTGCGGACTATCTACATGCTGGAGTGTCCATGTGACCTCCAGTATGTGGGTAGAACCCTCAGAAAATTAAAAACTAGAAGTAGTGAACATATTAAAAAAGGACTGGAGACGCATAGTGTATCGGCACATTTTAAAAAATATCATAAAAAAAATCCTGTTGGCCTGAAATTTATGGGTATTGAAATATTTAAAAATAATTGGAGGGGAGGTGACCCAGCTAAATCGATCAATAAAAAAGAAGCCCAATGGATTTATGAACTGGGAACATTACAACCAAAAGGTTTAAATATAGAGTGGGATATTAAAGCTGTAAGTATGACTTAAAAGTGAGAATAAGCAAGGAGCGTTGCGATTTTAATATGAGGATAAAGGTTTTTTGGAAATAAGGTCGTATGTAGGTTTTAGATTCGGTAGTGCTGCGAACTGATAGACCGTAGGGATTTTTAACCGTATTTTCTAGCGCTTTAAGTAAGTGGTATGCAATTATAATAGAGACTATTGATTTTTGTTACAGATAACCCGACTATTACCTTTTGTAAATTTAGTGGAGCTTGCGTGCGGTTTGCCGCTTGTTGGTTTTGCAATTTATTGATTGTATGAAAATATGTGTTTTTTTATCTGATTGTTTTATGTATTTTGCATTTAAAGAAATGTATGTTTGTATTTATATTTGTGATGCGGAAGTGGTTTGGACATTTGACCCGACGCACCGGTAATAAAAAGGACCGGGATGCGGGCGGACGTAGCCCCAGACGAAGCCGAATGGCGAAAAACACGGGTCAGGTGTGCATGATTGTAGATGCGATTCTATCAAGCTGGAATTTTGTAAGTAGTTCAATAAAAGAGCGCATTGAGAAACAATTGTGGCATACTACACTATGTTATGATTTTCTTTGAAAGGATTATAAGCGCGAGTTCCATCAGCTTGGAGTTGGACCCGAAGCACTGCATGTGGAGACGGGCATTTGGGGAGGAATCCACAGTTTGTGCACAAGTTTGGCATAAAGCAGAAGCCGTGTGTGTGCCATTCCCTGTCGGAAATTAGAAGAAGCGCAGTACCCATACCCTTTGTATTGTGCCTCGCATAAATAATGTTTTCAATGGTCAGCTCACCCGCAGGCCCTCGCATGAATAATGTTTTCAATGGTCAGCTCACCCGCAGGCCCTCTCATAAATAATGTTTTCGATGCACACAGGCCCTCTCATATAATTTTTCGGATGGTCAGCTCACCCCCAGACCTTCACCCCTAATGTTTTAGTGGGTCACCAGCAGGCCATCAATCATACTTTACCTCTCCTCCTGTATAACGTTTCCTCATCCTAAATACTCATGACATTCCCTGTAATTTTTTTGTACTCGTTCCAATGACAATGACTGTATTGTTATTTATCGTCACTACTCACTACCTGACTGAGGCGGTACTGGGAAATTGGAGCGCCCCTGCCTGCCTTTTTTGGAAGTGGTAGCCATGGCCATCCCTCAGGCTCCCTCTCTGGAAGCGAACCCTGATTCCCCATTACTCGTGGTCACCATGGTAGGCGCATAAAAGAACATCGAAAGTTGAAACAGCAGACATCGATAGATCATCAACATCATCAGCTTAGAAGTTATCTAGAGTTAACAAAGCGGCAGCAGACCCTCACCTACAATTTTTAACACGGTCAGCTCAACGTCCGTTCCTCTTATAAGTTCACTATCATCAGATGATAGCCTGGTTGAACCACAGAAATCGACTTGATCCACACGCTCAAAACGGCCATGCACCACCACCCACGGAATCGCGAAATAGGTATTAATCTGTCAATCCTTTCCGTGTCTGGGCCTGGTGAGGCTTCCCTTGCTTAGTCAAATTAAGCCTCAGGCTCCACTTCTGGTGGTGCTCTTCCATCAATTAGTTTAAGTTTCAGCTTTGCAACCATACTCCCCCCGGAACCCAAAGACATTAGTTTCCCAGAACATGCTCGGGGGGAAATGGGAATAATGCTGACTGGGATAGTATTCAAACCTCCAACTTAAGTTGTTGATTAATGAAAACGTTTGTGGTAACAAAGCTTTCAGCTGTGGTACAGCTTGCGCCGTTAGTTACAAGAATTTCACCTATACAAGTACAATAAGGATGTCACTGGCCATTCCTCTTCCAATAAGTTCAATTTCATCGTCCAAGAGTTCGGTCAACACAATCAAAACCACCGGCCGTCCCTCTTATTCATGGCCCCATTTCCAAAAATCATAAACATTTTTGCTGAACTTGCTATCACCATGGTAGGCGCATAAAAGAACATCAAAAGTTGAAAGAGCAGACATCGATAGATCGTCAACATCACAGGGACGTGCGATCAGCTTAGAAGTTATCTAGAGTTAACAAAGCGGCAGCAGACCCTCACCTACAATTTTATATACATGGTCACTGGTCAGCTTAACGTCCACTCCGTTCTTCTAACAAGTTCATTATCATCAGATAATAATCCGGTCAACACAATCTAAGCCACCGGCCATCCCTCTTAGTCATGGCCCCAGTTCCTAAAATCATGAAAATTTTTACCTGAACTTGCTATCACCATGGTAGGCGCATAAAAGAACATCGAAAGTTGAAAGAGCAGACATCAATAGATCGTCAACATCACGGGGACGTGCGATCAGCTTAGAAGTTATCCAGAGTTAACAAAGCGGCAGCAGACTCTCACCTACAATTTTATATACACGGTTACTGGTCAGCTCAACGTCCACTCCGTTCCTCTTACAAGTTCATTATCATCAGATGATAGTCCGGTCAACACAATCGTAGCCACTGGCCGTTCCTCTTAGTCATGGCCCCAGTTCTGAAAATCATGAAAAATTTTGTCTGAACTTGCTATTTATATAAAAGTAAATATCCAGGAAAGAATGTTTCCTAACAATTTTTCATCTAAAATCCCTTTTATGTTCGGTTTTGTGAGTTTTATAATCAGTCTGTAAAAGTGACGTACAACACAGGCAACATCGTTCCCAGCAGCAACATTGTAGTCCAAGATGCATCCAGACATCCTCCCCATGCTGTCCCTGACCCATTTCGGCTGTGTTTCTATCAATTTCTGACCTTTTACTATCAACCAGGCACCCTCCCCTCTTCAGAGCAGGTGGTGCCTGGTTTAATGCTCGGGTTCTCCTATTGACTTCTATAGGGCTCGGTAGAGCACCAGAGCATCCCGATGTGCTCAGGCAGAGCACCCAAGCACCAGAGCATCGGGGTGCTCGATCATTTATCACTAATGGTAGCTGATCTACATTAGGGCTCCTGATGAGGGCTATGTGTTAGCCAAAACTGTGTTGTGCCAGCAGTGACGGTGTATTCAGCTAGGTGCAACTAATGACATGTAGATACAATAGGCAACAAAGAGATTATTTTATTGAGTATCGGAGTGAGGGTTCCATAGGATGTGAGCAGGGCACCTATGGATGAGAGGGTCAGGGTAGGGTTAGATCTGTGGCACACCAGTTGAGATAGTGGTGACAATCAGTGTTGCAGAAAAAATGAATCTCCCGCACCCTTACCATAATATGTAGGAGCAGCAGTGTGTGTTCTATCACTTAGGCATCAAACCAACGTATTGGGGTGCTTCTCTGACCGCTCTGATATATTTATATGTATTGAGTAGCAATGTTATCATCCTCACAGATTTTAAAACTAGAAGTACAATAAAGTTTGCTTGCTATTTTATTTTAGTGTCCCTTTAAGTAACTGTGAGCCATATATGTTGGGAACGCAATAGAATATAGAAATAGCGGTCAGTTGTTGTTTAAATAACTACAAACCCGACAAAAGAATGTCACCTCACAGAATGGGCAAGGAGGAAATTAATCAGAGATTTACCAAAGACACCAACTTTACTGTTGGTGTCTTTGTTAAATATCCAAAGATCTACAGTGGATATATAAATATTCGTCTATAGGAAGATTATAAGCCATACACTTTAAGGAAGAGTGGCCAGGGAAAAGCTGCTGCTTAGAGAAAAGCATGTTTTGGAGTTTGCCAAATAACATGTCTTAGACATCATGGGAAATGCTACGGGTGTCTTTTATTATGGGAATTACATCACTTTTTAGCGTACTCTTGTCACAGACTTTTTCGCAAAGGGGGCAGTCCAGCAGGCACATCTGAGTCATGGTTTTCTACGCCTGTTTTTGGCGTAGAAAATTACTCTGCAAGGGAGCTGGCGTAGATTTGAGCAAGTCATGCGGCTGCCGGTAAAGTGCCTAAGTTATGTAGAGGTCGGCACCTCTACATAACTTAGGCGCATAAAGTGGCAGCAGATATGGACCAAGACTGGCATTTAAATCATCGGTCTTAGTAAATGTTCCACTATGTGTGATGCAAATCCAACACCTCCAATCACCTCAAGAACACCATTCTCAAAGTTATGCATTGCTGCGGCAATATCATACTGTGGGGATGCTTTTTATTGCCAGGGGCAGTAAAACTGGCCAGTATTGAAGTAAAGATGGATGACAGGGCAATTCTTAAGGTAAGCCTTTTTTTGTCTGTCAGAGATTTGAGACTGGGACAGTTCACCTTCCAGCAGAACAATGATACTAAACCTACTGCAAAAGCTTCACTGGAGAGACTTAAGGAGAAACAATTAAATGTCTTGGAATGGCCTACCCAAAACTCAGAAAACTCAGACCTCAAATGAACTGAGAATCTGTGGCATGATTTGAAAAGTGCTGTAGACCAATACAACCCATCTAACATGAAGGGGTTCGAGCAGTTCTTCCAGAATAAGCAACACTTAATAGAGACAACCCTTACATCTGTAATTGCAGCAAAAAGTGGCTCACAAAGTATTGACTTTCAGGGGATGTACAATAAAATTCTCTTTTTTGTCTTAATGATGTTTGTGTCATAGTATAAAAATGCATCTTCAAAATAGTAGTAGACATACTGTGTAAATGGACTGGCACAAACCTCCCATAAAATCTATTTTAATTACAAGTTATAACGCAAGAAAATAACAAAAATATTCCCTTCTATCACCAAACCACTACCGAAAATAGCTTTAACCCCTTAAACCTCAAAACCATTCCTGTTACTCATGCTGTTCCAGTTCTGCTCTCTGGAGCAGTATAGAACTCCCAATCTGTTGTCAACAAGCTTTCCTTCATCCATGATCTGTTGATTTTCCACAAACTCGCCTTTCTGGGTGTCACAGAAACATGGCTTACGCCTTCTGACACAGCCTCCCTGGCTTCACTCTCTAATGGCACACTTTAATTTACCCACACTCTCCATCCCAGCAACAGACATGATGGAGGTGTTAACCTTCTCCTTACCGATAAATGCTCCTTCAACCCAACTCTATCCTTTCTTATCATTCCTTCTTTTGGAGTTCACCATGTCCACATGTTCTCTTCGTTCAACCTCAAAGTAGCCATCCTCTACCATCTACATGGCCCTGACACCACATTTATTAACCACTTAACTACTTAGTTCCTACAGTTGCTGTCAACTGACATCACCACCATCATCAGGGGTCTTTAACATCCCCATTGACACATAGCATTTGGTTAATTCCTTCCATAGACCTCTTACAACAATCCTCCACAGCCACCCACAAAAAGTCCATAAACAAGCACACCATCATAGGAATCACAAACGTCTCAAAATCTACACACTCTGTCTTTCTATTTTACTCTCCACCATTTATTCTCTTCACAATTCAGATGCAACCACTGTTTTCTATAACACCACAATAACTTCAGCTCTTGACCTAGTTGCACCTCTCACACATATGAGACAAAAACATATATGAGGCAAGCTTCCAGAGTTGCAGAACGAGGATGAAGAAAACCCACTCTAAGGCCTCTTTCACACTTGCGTTCTGAGGATCCGGCAGGCACTTCCGTCCCGCCGGATCCGTCAGAACGCAAGTCGCCTGAAAACATTAAAAGACTGATCAGGATCCTGATCAGTCTTCGAAATGCTTTGAGGCTACTATGGCAGCCAGGACGCTATTAAAGTCCTGGTTGCCATAGTAGTAGTGGGGAGCGGGGGAGCGGTATACTTACAGTCCGTGCGGCTCCCAGGGCGCTCCAGAATGACGTCAGAGCGCCCCATGCGCATGGATCACGTGATCCATGCGATCACGTGATCCAAGCGTCTTGGGCGCCCTGACGTCACTCTGGAGCGCCCCGGGAGCCGCACGGACTGTAAGTATACTGCTCCCCCGCTCCCCACTACACTTTACCATGGCAGCCGGGACTTTAGCGTCCTGGCTGCCATGGTAACCATTCAGAAAAAGCTAAACGTCGGATCCGGCGATGCGCCGAAACGACGTTTAGCTTAAGGCCGGATCCGGATTAATGCCTTTCAATGGGCATTAATTCCGGATCTGGCCTTGCGGCAAGTGTTCAGGATTTTTGGCCGGAGCAAAAAGCGCAGCATGCTGTGGCATATTCTCCGGCCAAACAACGTTCTGGTCCTGAACTGAAGACATCCTGATGCATCCTGAACGGATTTCTCTCCATTCAAAATGCATTAGGATAATCCTGATCAGGATTTTTCCGGCATAGAGACCCGACAACGGATCTCTATGCCGGAAAACAAAAACGCTAGTGTGAAAGAGCCCTAAATCAGACCCCATTATGTACAAGCAAGCAGTTTTGTACTTCAAGACACCTCTTCAAAACAGGACTAGCTCAGTACTCAAATCTATTCTGTCCTACCACCCGACACAAATATTTACTTTTTTTTTTTACTTTTACTTTTTTGTTAACTCTATGCTCCATCTCCTGGAGCCCCCTGCTACACCCCTCATCTCAGCAGAGGACCTTGTCTCACATTTCAAACAAAAAATCAACATCTGAGGACGCTTCAAATAGCAAACTAAGCAACTGCTGTACAAAACTACTTAGTGCTCTTCCTATGTAACCTGCTTCTACACTATTGCAGAGGAGACCCTTTTCACACTACTCTCCAAATCAAACCTCACCACTTTCACCCTTGACCCAACCATAACACTATGTTTATTTAAACCGTAAACTATCTCTTCAACCTACCACTAACACTGGTGTCTTCCCTTCAACTTTTTAAGGGGTTATCCCGAGTAGGAGCCAACAACCCCAGTTGTTGGAAGGTGCGCTCCATTAAAAAAACACCTGACTACCCTCTCCGGTCCTGCAATACCAATGCCACTGACCCATTTCTAGCCACCTTCCCAGATGAAAGCGGCTCGATCTTGTGACTGTTGCAGCAAATCACTGGCGTCAGCGGTCACATGTATTTGGATCGCACATTACTAGCACATGTGACCATCAAGCACATTTGACCACTGAGGCCAGTGATTGGCCGCAGCAGTCATGGTAAAGACCTTCCAACCACTGGGGTTGTCAGCTCCTAGGCTGGAAAACTCCTTTAAATATGCTGCCATCACACCCATTCTCAAGAAGCCTTCTCTTTATCCAGCTACCACCGTCTCACTAATCTCACTACTCCCATTTGCATCAAAATTCCTAGAATAACAGGCCCCCTTAATCTGGCTTCTGACCCCATCACACCACTGAAACCACCCTAACCAAAAGCACTAAAGATCTGCTAGCTGCCTAAGCATCAGTATTCTGTTCTTTGCCTTTTACACAGTCAAATATTCCCTCCTGTTACAAATTATCTTATCATTTAGCAGCAGGGATTTGGCCCTTGCATGGATCTCCCCATCCTTTCCAACCCAACATTCAGTGTTTTGCATTAACCCACAACTTCCTCATTACATCCTCTTTCTGTCTGTATCCTTCAAGGCTCTGTCCTGGGATATCTACTCTTCTCCATTTTTACCTTTGGCCTAGGATAGCCCATAGAGTCCATGGCTTTCAGTACTATTTCTCGGTTGATGACACTCAAATTTACCCATCTGGTCCATATTTCACTTCCCTGCTATCCAGAATCCCAACGTATCTGTAGGCTATATCTACCTTCTTCTCCTCCCACTTCTAAAACTCAGCATGCAGAAAATGGAATCATCTTTCCTCTATGTCAATCAGCTCCCATCTGTAACATACTTATCAATAACAGTTAAGCCATACATCTTAGCCATTACCACCTCCTGTTCCTTTAAAATAAAAAACATTTCTTGTATCTCCTTTCCCAACCCTGAGTCAACTAAAATGCAAGTGAATGCCCTTGTGATCTCTAGCCTAGACTACTGCAACATCCTAACTCTCCCAATAAATTTCACAAGTAATTTCCGATCCTCACAAGATTTCCAAGATTTCTCACATACAGCTCCCATTCTGTGAAACACACTGCCCAGCTATATCATACTCTTCCCACACCATCTAGTCCTTCAAAAGAAACCTAAAAACCCAGCAAACTTCAGTAAAGCATACAACCTACAAAGCCCTGGTGCCACTATGCAACCACATGTTTTAGGCAATTTTTTTTATGATTGCATTTTACTCATTCTGGGCTAAAAATCATTTTTAATTTGGACTGTATTAAAAATATTGAGCCATTCAGTCACAAAGTGTAATTTATCTCATGGGAAAATTGTGTCACAACGACTTTTAGTTTTAGTGAGCAACAATTGAAATTTAGCAACTTTAAGGTTATATTTAGAGATGAGCGAATCGAAGCTGACGAAGTCAAATTCGTTCCGAATTTCATAAAAAATTTGATTCTGAACGAATGTGAATTTCCTCGCTTTATTTATTTCCTATATTGGCGTCTAAAATGGTGGCTACACGTGTGAGGACATGGGGCAAGGAACTCTGGGAAGGCGTCATGTATCATGCATGCAGCCAATCAAGAGCCAGCCAGCCCGGTGATGTCACAGCCCTATAAATCCGGTGGCCATCTTAGACACTGCCATTCGTGCATTGTTCAGGGACAGAAGTGTATGCAGGCGCTAGGGAGTGTGTCAGTCAAAGAAAAACGAATTGCTAAATCGAAAAAAACTAAATAAAAAAGTGATTTACAAGTGCAAGGAAAGGACAGTGAGAGGAGGAATCATTTCACAGTCAGGAATAGACGTGTGCAGATGCTAGTAGGGAGAATTATAGTAAATTCCTGATTGTGAAAACTAGCGATTTGCAAGTGCAGTGAAACATTACATGGGGATCCAGATAGTCTCATAATACATCTCTGTCATTCCAGCAATTAGTTATTGGGGTGCAAGTGCTCTGTTGAAAAGTCTTTAGTGGCTTTTATATATGTGAAAAAAGATAAAGAAATACGCCTGTCACTTTTGCTGTTAACTGCGCTGATATCATTTAGTGGCCTATTTCAATACAATATAAGAAATATATATGCTAAAATAATTAGCAGTAACTTCTGGTGAAAGCATATATTGGCCTTGTTTCACTAAAAAAAGCGTAATATATATACACTGCTCTGCTGCAGTAATTTATGTTGAAAGCGCATAGTGGCCTTGTTTCACAACAAAAAGCGTAATATATACCCACTGCTCTGTAGCAGTAATTTCTGTTGAAAGCGCATAGTGTTCCTGGTTTATTTAAAATAAGTGTAAAATATACACACTGCTCTGTTGCAGTGATTTCTGTTGAAAGCACATAGTGGCCTGGTTTCACTAAAAAAAGCCTTATATATACACACTGCACTGTCGCAGTAATTTCTGTTAAAAGCACATAGTGGCCTTGTTTCACAAAAAAAAGCCTTATATATATACACACTGCACTGTCGCAGTAATTTCTGTTAAAAGCACATAGTGGCCTTGTTTCACAAAAAAAAGCGTAATATATACCCACTGCTCTGTCACAGTAATTTCTGTTAAAAGCTCATAGTGACCTCATTTATTTAATATAAGCGTAATATATACACACTGCTCTGTTGCAGTAATTTCCGTTGAAAGCACATAGTGGCCTTGTTTCACAAAAAAAAGCGTAATATATACCCACTGCTCTGTCGCAGTAATTTCTGTTGAAAGCACATTTTGGCCTGGTTTATTTAAAATAAGCGTAACATGCACATAGAAACATAGAATTTGTCAGCAGATAAGAACCATTTGGCCCATCTAGTCTGCCCAATATACTGAATACTATGAATAGCCCCTGGCCCTATCTTATATGAAGGATGGCCTTATGCCTATCCCATGCATGCTTAACCACTTCAGCCCCCCTAGCTTAAACACCCTTAATGACCAGGCCACTTTTTACAATTCTGCACTACACTACTTTCACCGTTTATTGCTCCGTCATACAACTTACCACCCAAATGAATTTTACCTCCTTTTCTTCTCACTAATAGAGCTTTCATTTGGTGGTATTTTATTGTTGCTGACATTTTTACTTTTTTTGCTATTAATAAAAATTTAATGACATTTTTGCAAAAAAATGACATTTTTCACTTTCTGTTGTAAATTTTTTTTTAAAAACGACATTTCTATATAAATTTTTCTCTAAATTTATTGTTCTACATGTCTTTGATAAAAAAAAATCCAATAAGTGTATATTTATTGGTTTGGGTAAAATTTATAGCGTTTACAAACTATGGTGCAAAAAAGTGAATTTCCGCATTTTGAAGCAGCTCTGACTTTCTGAGCACCTGTCATGTTTCTTCAGGTGCTAGAATGTCAGGATAGTATAAATACCCCCCAAATGACACCATTTTAGAAAGAAGACACCCCAAAGTATTCGCGGAGGGGCATGGTGAGTTCATGTATCATTTCATTTTTTTTCACAAGTTAGCGGAAAATGACACTTTCAGAGGAAAAAAATAAAAATAATAAAGTTTCCATTTTTGCTAACTTCTGGCAAAAAAAATAAAAAATCTCTCACGGACTCACTATGCCCCTCAGTGAATACCTTGGGGTGTCTACTTTCCGAAACGTGGTCATTTGTGGGGTGTGTGTACTGTTCTGGCATTTTGGGCGGGGCTAAATTGTGAGCAGCCATGTAAAAGCTAAAGGTACTCGTTGGAATTTAGGCCCCCTTTGCGCACCCAGGCTGCAAAAAAGTGTCACTCATGTGGTATCATCGTACTCAGGAGAAGTAAGGCAATGTGTTTTGTGGTGTATTTTTACATATACCCATGTTGGGTGAGAGAAATATCTCTGTAAACTGACAACTTTGTATAAAATTTTTTAAAAAGTTGTCGTTTACAGCAATATTTCTCACACAAAGTATGGGTATATATAAAAATACACCCCAAAACTTATTGCCCTACTTCTCCTGAGTACGGCGATACCACATGTGTGACACTTTTTTGCAGCCTGGGTGCGCAAAGGGGCCCCAAAACCAATGAGTACCTTTAGGATTTCACAGGGCATTTTTACGCATTTGGATTCCAGACTTCTTCTCACGCTTTAGGGGCCCCTAAAATGCCAGGACAGTATAAATACCCCACATGTGACCCCATTTTAGAAAGAAGACACCCCAAGGTATTCTGTGAGGGGTATGGTGAGTTCAAGTAAAATTTTATTTTTTGTCACAAGTTAGTGAAATATGAGACTTTGTAAAAAAAAAAATATATCAATTTCCGCTAACTTGTGCCAAAAAAAAAAAAAAAATTCTGTGAACTTGCTATGCCCCTCACAGAATACCTTGGGGTGTCTTCTTTCCAAAATGGGGTCACTTGTGGGGTATTTATACTGCCCTGGCATTTTAGGGGCCCTAAAGCGTGAGAATCCAAAATGTGTAAAAATGCCCTGTGAATTCCTAAAGGTACTCATTGGTTTTAGGGCCCCTTTGCGCATCTTGGCTGCAAAAAAGTGTCACTCATGTGGTATCACCGTACTCAGGAGAAGTAGGGCAATGTGTTTTGGGGTGTATTTTTACATATACCCATACTGTGTGTGAGAAATATCTCTGTAAATGACAACTTTTAAAAAAAAATTATACAAAGTTGTCAATTTACAGAGATATTTCTCTCACCCAGCATGAGTATATGTAAAAGAAAACACCCCAAAACACATTGCCCTACTTCTCCTGAGTACGGCGATACCACATGAGTGACACTTTTTTGCAGCCAAGATGCGCAAAGGGGCCCTAAAACCAATGAGTACCTTTTAGGAGGGCATTTTTACGCATTTTTCTTCTCACGCTTTAGGGCCCCTAAATTGCCAGGGCAGTATAAATACCCCACATGTAACACCATTTTGGAAAGAAGACACCCCAAGGTATTCTGTGAGGGGCATGGCAAGTTCACAGAAGATTTTTTTTTTGGCAGAAGTTAGCGGAAATTGTTTTTTCTCATAAAGTCTACCTTTCTGCTAACTTTTGACAAAAAGTTAAATTTTTCATGGACTCACTATGCCCCTCAGCGAATACCTTGGGGTGTCTTCTTTCTAAAATGGGGTCATCTGTGGGGTGTTTGTACTGTTCTGGCATTTTGGGCGGGGCTAAATTGTGAGCAGCCATGTAAAAGCTAAAGGTACTCGTTGGAATTTGGGCCCCTTTGCGCACCCAGGCTGCAAAAAAGTGTCACTCATGTGGTATCGCTGTACTCAGGAGAAGTAGGGCAATGTGTTTTGGGGTGTATTTTTGCATATACCTATACTTTGTGTGAGAAATATCGCTGTAAATTGACAACTTTTAAAAATTAAAAAGTTGTCATTTACAGAGATATTTCTAAAAATACACCCCAAAAAACATTGCCCTACTTCTCCTGAGTACGGCGATACCACATGTGTGACACTTTTTTGCAGCCAAGATGCGCAAAGGGGTTAGCGGAAATTGATATTTTATTTTTTTTACAAAGTCTCATATTCCACTAACTTGTGACAAAAAATAAAATTTTGCATGAACTCACCATACCCCTCACGGAATAACTTGGGGTGTCTTCTTTCTAAAATGGGGTCCCATGTGAGGTGTTCGTACTGCCCTGGCATTTGAGGGTCTCCGCAATCATTACACGTATGGCCAGCATTAGGAGTTTCTGCGATTCTCCTTATATTGAGCATACGGGTAATGAGATTTTTTTTTTCCGTTCAGCCTCTGGGCTGAAAATAGAAAAAAAATGAACGGCACAGATTTCTTCATTCGCATCGATCAATGTGGATGAAAAAATCTCTGCCAAAATCAGTGACTGCGGTGCGGTGGGCTGGGCGCTAACTACCTAACAAGTAGCTAGCTAACTGGCGGTGATAAGGGACCCTTATGCCCCATTCACACGTCCGAAATTCTGTTTGCGGAACGGAATTGCGGACCCATTTATTTCTATGGGGACAGACTTTCTCCCGCTCGGATCCGGAATTGCGGATCCGCACTTATGGGTCTGCATTTCCGTTCTGCAAAAATATAGAACATGCCCTTTTCTTGTCCGTAAATGACACTGACAGCCTGTTAAAGGGAACTACAGCATGATACCACAATACATTTGATATGACATTTAGCAAGAGTTTAAAGTGCCCACATATAGCACATAGTGGGACACTGCATCAAGATGATTCAGGCATGGATCAGCCAGGATTTCCACATATATATGAATATGGTATGTGGTTAAAAAAAAAAAAAGTTTAAAAAATAAAAATAAAATAAAAAAATATAAAAATTCAAATCACCCCCCTTTCCCCAAAATGAAAATAAAATAAATAAAAAAATAAAAAAATTACACATAATGGGTGTCGCAATGTGCGAAAACGCCCATACTATAATAATATTAAAAAATATTCACCATACGGTAAACATAAAAACGGAAAGAAAGCGTCCAAATGGCTAATTCGCCATTTTTGGACGCTTCATTTCCTAAAAAAAATGAATAAAAAGTGATCAAAACATCATACGCACCCCATAATGGTATCAATTAAAAGTTCAGATTGCCCCGCAAAAAATGAGCCCCTACACTGCTCCGTACGCATAATTACAAAAAAGTTATAGGGGTCAAAACATGGCAACAAAAAAATAAAATTAAAAAAATTCCCACTTTTAATTTTTTTTTCACTATCAAAACGCAAGAAAAACTATACATATTAGGTATTGACGGATTCGTACTGACCTGGAGAATAAAATTAACCAGTCAGTTTTATTGCAAATCTAACGTTGTAATTTAAAAACCCGTAAAACTGTGGTGAAATTGCTTTTTTTTTGCAATTTCACCCCATTTGGAATTTTTTTCCCGCTTCCCACTACACCGTATGCATTATTAAATGATGGCGTTGGAAAGTACAACTTGTCCCGCAAAAAACAAGCCCTCATATGGCCATGTGAACGGAAAAATAAAGAAGTTATGGCTCTTGGAAGGCAGGGAGCGCAAAACGAAAACGCAAAAATGAAAAAACCCTGTGTCCTTAAGGGGTTAAGGAGAAAAAATTCCTTCCCGACTCCAATCAGGCAATCAGAATAACTCCCTGGATCAATGACCCCTCTCTAGTAGCTATAGCCTGTAACATTATTACACTCCAGAAATAACATCCAGTCCCCTCTTGAATTCCTTTATTGTACTCACCATCACCACCTCCTCAGGCAGAGAGTTCCACAGTCTCACTGCTCTTAGAGTGAAGAATCCTTTTCTATGTTGGTGTACAAACCTTCTTTCCTCCAGACGCAGAGGATGTCCCCTCGTCACAGTCACAGTCCTGGGGATAAATAGATGAACGGAGAGATCTCTGTACTGACCCCTGATATATTTATACATAGTTATTAGATCTCCCCTCAGTCGTCTTTTTTCTAAAGTGAATAACCCTAATGCTACATTCACACGACCATGTGCCTGCGGACAAGAATAGGCATTTCTATGGGGGGTGCAGCTGGGTGTATTGCGGATCCGCAATTTGCGGATCCGTAATACACTACAGTCGTGTGAATGTAGCCTAATTTTGATAACCTTTCAGGCAGGGCGGGACTGGGGATAAAAACCAGCCCTGGAAAAAGTTGCATACCAGCCCCACAGCACTGCGTCGTTATTTACTTGTTTATAAAACTTGTGTATTTTAAAACACGTGTGTAAACACGAATATGAACTTTGCCCCACTATAGCTCTTTTTTAGAACCCCCATTGTTCATATTATTATAGTAGACCATCTTTTCCCAAACAGGATGCCTACAGCCGTTGCAAAACTACAACTCTCAGCATGCCTAGACAGCGTTTGGCTGTCAGGGCATACTGGGAGATGTAGTTTTGCAACAGCTGGAGGTATCCTGGTAGGAAACACTACAGTAGAGTTATGGGGGATCTGTAGATGACACTGTTATGTGGGCACTGTAGATGACACTGTTATGGGGGATCTGTGGATGACACTGTTATGGGGGCACTGTGGATGACACTCTTATGGGAGATCTGTGGATGACACTGTTATGGGGGATCTGTGGATGGCATTGTTATGGGGGACCTGTGGATGACACTCTTATGGGAGATCTGTGGATAACACTGTTATGGGAGATCTGTGGATGACACTGTTATGGAGATCTGTGGATGACACTGTTATGGGGGACCTGTGGATGTCACAATGATATGGGGGATTTGTGGAGGACACTGTTATGGGGGACCTGTGGATGACAAAATGTTATGGGGGACCTGTGGATGTCACACTTTTATAGGGCACCTGTGGATGACAATGTTATGGGGGATCTGTGGATGACACTGTTATGGGGGATCTGTAGATGACACTGTAATGGGGGCACTGTAGATGACACTGCTATGGGGGATCTGTGGATGACACTGTTATGGGGGCACTGTGGATGACACTGTTATGGGAGATCTGTGGATGACACTGTTATGGAGATCTGTGGATGACACTGTTATGGGGGACCTGTGGATGTCACAATGATATGGGGGATTTGTGGAGGACACTGTTATGGGGGACCTGTGGATGACAAAAATGTTATGGGGGACCTGTGGATGTCACACTTTTATAGGGCACCTGTGGATGACAATGTTATGGGGGATCTGTGGATGACACTGTTATGGGGGATCTGTAGATGACACTGTAATGGGGGCACTGTAGATGACACTGTTATGGGGGATCTGTGGATGACACTGTTATGGGGGCACTGTGGATGACACTGTTATGGGAGATCTGTGGATGACACTGTTATGGAGATCTGTGGATGACACTGTTATGGGGGACCTGTGGATGTCACAATGATATGGGGGATTTGTGGAGGACACTGTTATGGGGGACCTGTGGATGACAAAATGTTATGGGGGACCTGTGGATGTCACACTTTATAGGGCACCTGTGGATGACAATGTTATGGGGGATCTGTGGATGACAATGTTATGGGGGACCTGTGGATGACAATGTTATGGGGGATCTGTGAATGGCACTGTTATGGGGGATCTGTGGGTGACACACTGTTATGGGGGATTTGTGGATGGCACTTTTATGGGGGATCTGTGGATGGCACTGTTATGGGGGCACTGTGGATGACACTCTTATGGGAGATCTGTGGATGACACTGTTATGGGGGATCTGTGGATGGCATTGTTATGGGGGACCTGTGGATGACACTCTTATGGGAGATCTGTGGATGACAATGCTATGGAGATCTGTGGATGACACTGTTATGGGGGACCTGTGGATGTCACAATGATATGGGGGATTTGTGGAGGACACTGTTATGGGGGACCTGTGGATGACAAAATGTTATGGGGGACCTGTGGATGTCACACTTTTATAGGGCACCTGTGGATGACAATGTTATGGGGGATCTGTGGATGACACTGTTATGGGGGATCTGTAGATGACACTGTAATGGGGGCACTGTAGATGACACTGTTATGGGGGATCTGTGGATGACACTGTTATGGGGGCACTGTGGATGACACTGTTATGGGAGATCTGTGGATGACACTGTTATGGAGATCTGTGGATGACACTGTTATGGGGGACCTGTGGATGTCACAATGATATGGGGGATTTGTGGAGGACACTGTTATGGGGGACCTGTGGATGGCAAAATGTTATGGGGGACCTGTGGATGTCACACTTTTATAGGGCACCTGTGGATGACAATGTTATGGGGGATCTGTGGATGACAATGTTATGGGGGACCTGTGGATGACAATGTTATGGGGGATCTGTGAATGGCACTGTTATGGGGGATCTGTGGGTGACACACTGTTATGGGGGATTTGTGGATGGCACTTTTATGGGGGATCTGTGGATGGCACTGTTATGGGGATCTGCGGATGACACTGCTATGGGGGATCTGTGGAGGACACACTGTTTTGGGGGATTTGTGGATGGCACTTTTATGGGGGATCTGTGGATGGCACTATTATGGGGGATCTTTGGATGGCACTGTTATGGGGGATCTGCGGATGACACTGTTATGGGGGATCTGTGGAGGACACACTGTTATGGGGGAATCTGTGGATGTCACTGTTATGGGGCATCTGTGGATGACACTGTTATGGGGCATCTGTGGATGACACTGTTATGGGGGATCTGCGGATGACACTGTTATGGGGGATCTGCGGATGGCACTGTTATGGGGGATCTGCGGATGACACTGTTATGGGGAATCTGTGGATGACACTGTTATGGGGGATCTGTGGATGTCACTGTTATGGGGGATCTGTGGATGACGCACTGTTATGGGGGATCTGCGGATGACACTGTTATGGGGGATCTGTGGAGGACACACTGTTATGGGGGATCTGTGGATGACACTGTTAAGGGGATCTGTGGATGACGCTGTTATGGAGATCTGTGGATGACGCTGTTATGGGGATCTGTGGATGACGCTGTTATGGAGATCTGTGGATGACGCTGTTATGGGGATCTGTGGATGACGCACTGTTATGGGGGATCTGTGGATGACGCACTGTTATGGGGGATCTGTGGATGACGCACTGTTATGGGGGATTTGTGGATGACACTGTTATGGGGAATCTGTGGATGACACTGTTATGGGGATCTGTGGATGACACTGTTATGGGGGACCTGTGGATTACACTGTTATGGGGGATCTGTGGAGGACACACTGTTATTGGTGATCTGTGGATGTCACTGTTATGGGGGATCTGTGGATGACGCACTGTTATGGGGATCTGCGGATGACACTGTTATGGGGGATCTGTGGAGGACACACTGTTATGGGGATCTGTGGATGATGCACTGTTATGGGGATCTGCGGATGACACACTGTTATGGGGGTACTTTCACACCTGCGGCAGGGGATGGAGCTATGGCGCAGCAAGGCAGAGATCATTGGACTAAAGAGTGGGACATGCAGTACTTTTAGTCCGCCAATCTCTGCCATGCACTGCCGTGCTGCGCCATAGCTTCGTCTCCATATTATAGTCAATGGGGACAGAGCGGCAGCACGGTAGTGCACGGGTACTTGCGGCATGGTGGACCCGGCGGGTGAACAGCCCGGATAGGCCAGACAGCCATGCCGCAGATGTGAAAGTACCCCCATAACAGTGTCTCCTCCACAGATCTCCATAACAGTACATCATCCACAGATCCCCCATAACAGTACATCATCCACAGATGGCTCCCCCATAACAGTGCGTCATTTGCACTTATCACATGTATGCAGGAGCAGCACGAGGCTGCCTTATGCTGTGAGGCACTCAGGCAGGATTAAATCCTCAAGGCAGCCACAGTCACTTACTTGATTAATTGAATTGGTGCAGATTAATAAATAATTCTTCAGGCCAGGGCTGGAGCAGGGGCCAGCCAGTGGACACAGGGACAGGGCCTATACCACACACCTCACACCAGACCAGCTAGTTCACTACAGCGCGCGGGCAAGTCACGTGATGTCCTGAGCGGCGGCTCATCCCCTGCCTCATCACACAGCCCCTGACCTCTCTGTTCCTCCGCGGCCGCCGAGTCCGACTCACTGCTGGGACTCCGCCACCCGCCACAGTGCCTGCAGCCACAACAAACACCAGCCAGTGAGTATTACTGCGCGGTCTGACTCAGTAGGGCGGGCCAGCGGCCGCCAGCACTAGCACTGCAGGGGGGAGGAGCGGAGAGTCTGAAGCGCGCGGCAGCCGCTGCCGCACACACACACTGCAGGCTGCGCAGCGACATACAAGAGACAGCCTCCTCCGGCCGGCCGTGCGCCAGTCAGGGTACCGGCCTACCGGGAATTTTCCCGGTATCCCGGTAGGCCAGTCCGGCCCTGCTTTCAGGGTACTGTAGTTGTCCCATTCCAGTTATTACTTTAGTTGCCCTCCTCTGAACCCTCTCCAGCTCTGCTATGTTTGCCTTGTTCACAGGAGCCCAGAACTGTACACAGTACTCCATGTGTGGTCTGACTAGTGATTTGTAAAGTGGTAGGACTATGTTCTCATCACGGGCGTCTATGCCCCTTTTGATGCAACCCATTATTATATTGGCCTTGGCGGCAGCTGCCTGACACTGGTTTTTGCAGCTTAGTTTGCTGTTTATTAAAATTCCTAGATCCTTTTCCATGTCAGTGTTACCAAGTGTTTTACCATTTAGTATGTACGGGTGACTTGCATTATTCCTTCCCATGTGCATAACTTTACATTTGTCAGTGTTAAACCTCATCTCCCAGTCCGAGCATCCTCATTTTAGATACTAACCTTTTATGAGGTACAGTGTCAAATGCTTTGTAGAAGTCCAGATATACGACATCCATTGATTCGCCGCTGTCAAGTCTAGAACTTATCTCCTCATAGAAACTGATTAAATTCATTTGGCATGACCGATCCCTCATGAAGCCATGCTGATATGGCGTTATTTGCTTATTTTCAAAATAGCATCTCTTAGAAACCCTTCAAACAGTTTACCAACAATAGATGTTAAACTTACCGGCCTATAATTTCCAGGCCTACAATTTTATATGAATTTCATTATCAGTAATGCCTTAGTAAAATTGTTTGTGGGTGCATCCTTTATTGAATTGACATTCTGTTTCCTGATTAAGAGGGTCAACTTTTGGGCAATAGTTGCACTATAAAAGTTTCTGTCGAATAAGTGCTCTCAGTAACAGAGTTTCAGTTGGTTCACACTGCTCAATTTATCATGAATTACCCCAGGACTTTCACAAGTACCATGATGTCTAGTGGCGCTTTTTGAAGTGGAAAATTGATATCTTCTTCTATTAAAGCCATGCTCCTTCTAGTACACATTTTCATACAGTAGATTCTATGATTTAATGTGTTTTATTTACTCCTTAATAATTTCCAAATTATGCTTGATCTACATAAATGAAAAAAGGAAGTTAAAAAAAGGAATTACCAAATTAAAAACAAAAGAAGGAAGGTATATGGAAGAGGATAAAGAACTAGCTGACTGCCTCAATGAATACTTCTGTTCAGTTTTTACAAAGGAAAATGAAGGAGAAGGACCTCAGTTAGGGAGGAAGACTAATGAATCCTTTGATGCATGTGTCTTTACAGAGGAAGAGGTTCTAAGTCAGCTGTCCAAAATTAATACAAAGAAATCACAGGGGCCTGATGGGATACACCCAGAGCTATTAAAAGAGCTTAGAGGTGTACTAGCAAATCCATTAACAGATTTATTTAGCCAATCACTGGTAACAGGTGTCGTCCCAGAAGATTGGAAATTAGCAAACGTTGTGCCAATTCACAAGAAAGGTAGTAGAGAGGAATCGGGCAACTATAGGCCGGTAAGCCTGACATCAATAGTGGGGAAATTAATGGAAACCATACTCAAGGAGAGGATTGTGGAACATCTAAAAACCCATGGGTTGATTGATAAAAAACAGCATGGGTTTACTTCAGGGAGATCATGTCAAACTAATCTTATTGACTTTTTGATTGGGTGACTAAAATAATAGATGGCGGAGGTGCAGTAGACATCGCTTATCTGGACTTTAGTAAGGCATTTGATACTGTCCCACATAGAAGGCTTATCAATAAACTGCAGTCTCTGAGCTTGAGCTCACATATTGTTGAATGGATTAGGCAGTGGCTGAAGGACAGAAAACAGAGGGTTGTAGTCAATGGAGTATATTCAGACCATGGCATTGTTACCAGTGGGGTACCTCAAGGATCTGTTCTGGGACCCATATTGTTTAATATCTTTATCAGCGAAATTGCAGAAGGCCTCAATGGTAAGGTGTGTCTTTTTGCTGATGACACAAAGATTTGTAACAGGGTTGATGTTCCTGGAGGGATACACCAAATGGAAAAGGATTTAGGAAAACTAGAGGAATGGTCAAAAATCTGGCAACTAAAATTTAATGTCGATAAGTGCAAGATAATGCACCTGGGGCGTAAAAACCCAAGAGCAGAATATAAAATCAGTGATACAGTCCTAACCTCAGTATCTGAGGAAAGGGATTTAGGGGTCATTATATCAGACGACCTAAAGGTGGGCAGACAATGTCATAGAGCAGCATGTAATGCCAGCAGAATGCTTGGGTGTATAGGGAGAGGCATTAACAGTAGAAAGAGGGAGGTGCTCGTGCCGCTCTACAGAGCACTAGGGAGACCTCATTTGGAGTATTGTGTGCAGTACTGGAGACCATATCTGCAGAAGGATATTGAAACTTTGGAGAGAGTTCAGAGAAGAGCTACTAAACTAGTACATGGATTGCAGGACAAAACTTACCAGGAAAGGTTAAAGGACCTTAACATGTATAGCTTGGAAGCAAGAAGAGACAGAGGGGATATGATAGAAACTTTTAAATACATAAAGGGAATCATCACGGTAAAAGAGGAGAGAATATTTAAAAGAAGAAAAACTGCTACAAGAGGACATAGTTTTAAATTAGAGGGGCAAAGGTTTAAAAGTAATATCAGGAAGAATTACTTTACTGAGAGAGTAGTGGACGCATGGAATAGCCTTCCTGCAGAAGTGGTAGCTGCAAATACAGTGAAGGAGTTTAAGCATGCATGGGATAGGCATAAGGCCATCCTTCATATAAGATAGGGAATGGGGCTATCCATAGTATTCAGCATATTGGGCAGACTAGATGGGCCAAATGGTTCTTATCTGCCGACACATTCTATGTTTCTATGTTTCTATGTTTCTATGAAGACTTTTTGTTTTATTTGCCAATTTAATGAATTAATTTAATTTAAAACGACAGCCCAGTGAAAACACTTTAAGGTGCATTCAACTTGATTAAAGGCATAGCTAATAGCACCATATATCTATTGATGGACGAACATCGGCCGGGACCGCAAAATTCGCATTGCGACTTTAATAGCAGGTGAACCTGAAAAACCTTCAGGTCATATTTGCAGCCACCAAATACAAACTATGAGTGCACAAATAGTCCCACAACAAGGATAGTGACATATCAGAGGGGGATCATTGGCAAAAATTCCCACAAAAAATATGTATTTTAATCAGGGGCCATTTTTATGCGTCTTAAAGGGAATGTGCAGCTCTCCACGTTTTTGTATCCTGCAGAGTCCATTAAAAAAATGCATACATTATCGTAAATTTTTTTTCTACCATGGAACTGTATGGTGAACGCCACTGTACGACATCAGTCTGAGGCATCTGTTAACACATACATTTTTGGTATGCATTATATGGGTGGCAAAAATAGGAAGTGAACCCAGCCCTAGTGTCAGAATAAGCACCAGTACACAGCAGAGCAGCGTGGCGGAGAGGGTAGGCCGCCATGTACTGTCGGATCGCTACCTGGTCCTGGTGTTCAGGGATGAGGATTGTGTTTCTCAAGGATCATTTTTCTACTGGGAAATACAGGGCACAGTATAATACACTAGAATCTATATAATATAAAGATATTAGCCCTACCCCCAAATAATAATACAATTAGGTGGTCATTTATTATATAGAAATACGTCTATGTTAGGTGTATTTCTAACACAGATTATGGCGCAAAGGTCCTTAGCACCACAATCTGCATATTTTTCCCGCTCATGCCAGGTCTAAAAAAGGTGGCGTGGGCAGGGAAAGGGATACAGTTATGGCCATCCAGTTATTAAATACCAATGCCATACATTGGCCGGATAACACCTCTGTACAGTTACCGGATGACACCGCCATACCGTGAACGGCTAAAAGATTATAAGAGGGCACAGTACAGGGAATGAATAGGGGGACTGCACAGGGTGTGGTAAGAGGGCACAATGCAGAGTATAAAGGGGCACAGTACGGGGTGAACTGCACAGTACGGGATGGGGGCACAGTCACATGACCCTGTGACATTAGAAGGTCCTTATGGTGAATGTGGTTCATATGCCACTATAATGAGAGGCAGAGTAGTGAGACGGGGGTGTGATTATGTGACTAGAGATAAAAAATTTAACTGTCGGGCCAGTACAGGCCCCAAAAGTTAGCCAATAGGCATTCACCTGACAGCAAAGAACTTTGGCATCTGTGGCTGGAGGTATATTAGGCGGTCATAAAAATTTAACTGTTGGCCACTACAGGCCCCAAAAATTAGCCAATAGGCATTCACTTGACAGCAAAGAACTTTAGATTCTGTGGCTGGAGGTACATTAGGCGGTCACAGGATAAAAATGTAACTGTCGGCCACTACAGGCCCCAAAAATTAGCCAATAGGCATTCAACTGACAGCAAAGAACTTTGGATTCTGTGGCTGGAGGTACATTAGGCGGTCACATGATCAAAATGTAACTGTCAGCCAGTACAGGCCCCAAAAATTAGCCAATAGGCACTCACCTGACAGCAAAGAACTTTGGATTCTGTGGCTGGAGGTACATTAGGTAGTCACAGGATCAAAATGTAACTGTCGGCCACTACAGGCCCCAAAAATTAGCCATTCACCTGACAAAAAAGGCCTTTTATGCCGCTGCATATACATAAGGCAAGGGCCATTCTTTGTTTTAAGTGGGGGCGGATATGTGTGGGCTGGCATGAGGAAATTCAATTACACGTGGTCATCACAGGTGTTGAATTCCTCCAAGATCCATGCCTCATTCATTTTTAGTATTGTGAGGTAGTCCACACTGTCGTGAGCTAGGTGACTGTGCTTATCAGTCACGATACCTCCTGCTGCGCTGAACGTCCTTTCGCATAGGACAATGGACGAGAGGCAAGCCAAGAGTTCCATGGCAAAGCGTGCCAGCTCTGGCCACAGGTCAAGCCTGCATACCCAGTAGTCAAGGGGTTCCTCGCTTCTCAGAGAGTCCACATCGGCCATTAACCTGATGTAGTCGGACACCTGTCGGTCTAGGAGTTCCCTGAGGCTGGATCCAGAGGGCGACTGTCGATGGGTTGGCTGCAAGAATTATCTCATATCTGAAGTGACCAACACACCCGCACCTGTTTCGCTGTGGGTGGAAATTCTTCTGCTAGTGCCCGCAACAGCAGAATGCAGCATCTCTCGCAGCAAGGCCTGGAAATGCTGCATTCTGACAGCCCTCTGACAGATCCTTGACCTTTATGCTTTTTATACGGGGTTCTCTCTTCAAACACTGGAGCATGAAGGCCCCCATTTGCACTAAGTTGGAAGCGGTGGAGTGGCTCCTGTTCATCGCCCAGAAGAATGTCATTCTCAGTTTCCTCCCCCCAGCCACAGACAACACCAGGGATCTACGAAAAGTTTAAAGCCTGCTCTTTTTGCTCCTCCTCCTACTCCCCCCAGCCACCATCCTCCTCTGACTCTTCAGACTCCTGATGACTTGTCTCATATGGAGTAGCCCCCCCTGGGAATGCATTCAGCATTGAGACTTCCTCATCTTCCAGCTCCTGCTACTCGACGGCTTGATGAATGACACAATGCAATGCACGCTCCAGAAAGAAGGCGTAGGGTACGATGTCACTAATGGCGCCCTGGATGCGACTGACCAGTTTGGTGATCTCATCAAATGGCCACAGAAGTCTGCATGCATCGCGCATGAGCAGCCACTGGCGTGGTGAAAAGAAACCAAGCTCCCCAGTACCTGTCCTGCTGCAGAGTTCGTACAGGTAGTCATTAACAGCACGTTTCTGCTGGAGCACCCTATCAAGCATATACAAGGTGGAGTTCCAGCGCGTCGGCCAGTCACAAATCAGACGTCTGACGGGCAAGTGGTGTCGCCGCTGAACCAAGGCGAGCCATGGCTGTGTAAGATTTTCTAAAATGGGCAGAGATTTTTCTGGCCTGCCGCAAGACGTCCTGGAGCCCGGGGTATTTTGCAACGAATCGCTGCACGACTAAGTTTAGGACGTTTGCCATGCACGGCACGTGTGTCATTTTGTCCTGTTTCAGTGTGCTCAGCAAATTGGCAGAGTTGTCGCACACCACTTTACCAACTGTCACATTCAGCCACTGATCGGCCTGTGACCGCAAAGCAGAAAGCAGTGCAGGACCGGTGTGGCTCTTGGCTTCCAGGCACAAATCCACACAGGGGCTACGGGTTACGGCCGGTTCACCCAGTGGGCAGTAAAAGTTATGTACCTTCCCTGACCATATTTGCTAGACCACGTGTCTTTGAAAGCAAAAGCACAGTACTGACTAGTCAACCGTCAGTTGGTATATTTAGTATAGTGATGAAAATTAGAAAGGAATCACAGAAAGCACCACTAAAATGTAACTTTTATTAGATTGGCTTAAAAGATAGAATGTCGTTTCAGACAAGTTTTGTCAATAACTTACTCTAATGTGTGATAATCGTTAGACCGGGCAGGTATCGGATATGCAGGGAGGAATGACCTATCCCTCACACTTACCCTGGTTGCTAGATACCCTGCCTAGCACCGCAGAATAGCCGCCCCGATAGGGGCGATCCCGCATCAGGAACCTCCTATAAACCCTCAACTGTCCCTGATGCAGAAGAGACCCACCACCAAGAATGTCGTGCCGTCTGCAGGTCAGTCAAAATACAAAAAACAAAAAAAGGTTTTTATTTATATACAATTTGCCCAATGGCCCAGGGGTAAGATGAACCCCCCCAGATACTTGATAATTTATTGTCCTAGAGGTTAAATTCTACCCCTAATAGACAGTTCTCCATGTCCCTTGTCCCAACGCGTTTCCCCACATCGAGCCCGATGTGGTTCATCAGGGGACTGTACGTAAACAAAGGGGAAAATACCCTAGATATTTAGTCGGCAGTAAGGATGTAGATACTGACCAATCATTGACACAGTATGATGACAAGACCTTATATTAATGTATGCCTCCTAAGATATATGTTGGAGTACTGGTATCTGTGAGACAGGTAGTCCAAATAATTACCCAGGACAGAGGGTCAGAAAGACAACATAAGATCCGGACACAAAAACAAGCCCACGGTGGGGCGAAGATGTGTCAGGTCATTGGTACACAGACTGACAGATCTCAATTATTAGAAAGATAATGAAGTTAAAGAGAATCTGCCAGTGTGTTACCAAAGACCGATCAAAACCAGGGGGAATCCGATTTGACCCAGTCACCCCTGATGTCGGTGACCGGTGCCCCTGGCTGCATAAACCAAGACCGAGATCAAAATCAAACAGGCTGATATAGGGATGAACATCCAATACACAAGCCAAGCCAAATGAATAGGCTATAAGCTCCCCCACCCCTCACAACAATATAGAATAACCCCGCATATTAGAAGGTAAAAAATTGATCTGGTCAACTTCCAGGTACTTGCGGAGTCACCATATGCCAAGTGTAGGGGATGGTGGTCTGGTCTAGCTTCTCCAAGTCGTCCTCTGAGCGATATGTACTTCACCTGTTTACACTCCACGCGCCCATTTTTAAAAGAGACGCCCGGTACCCGCCCCTAACACCACGTAGGGCGGCTACGTCACTGCAAGCGCGCTCCGGTCACGTGATTAGTCACGTGGGGGGAAGTCTGTACTCTCCCGCACACGTGATGCGCTTCACAGGCCGGAACTTGAGGCCTGGTCACGTGATCAGCTGTCATCTTACGTTCCAAATATGTATTGATGTGATCCGCGGTAATTACTTGTGTGTTTATATTTGGATAAATACAAATTGCAACTTAGTTCAGGGATATGGGCCCCTATTTTAACTTAAAGCATATATACATAAGAGTAAATAGATAAATATGGAGAAGCAGGGGAAGAGGAACTAATATGTAGTATACATTCCCATCTATCCTACCCCTGTATAAACAGTACGGAAAAGTCATCATAAAACTAAGCACGGTATTTAAGGGGTGGCAGCCAAATTTTGGTGCACCCAGACTATTCCCTACATAAGGTGGCCAAACGGCCCAAATGGCTAGTTCCTAAATAAAGCAATTGTAGTCTATGTTTTCATTAAGACCTGTGGGGAATAGGGTATTAAGTTTAAAGGTCCATTTTGCCTCCTTCTGTCGTAAAATCCTAACGATTATCACACAATCGGTCTAACGATTATCACACATTAGAGTAAGTTATTGACAAAACTTGTCTGAAACGACATTCTATCTTTTAAGCCAATCTAATAAAAGTTACATTTTAGTGGTGCTTTCTGTGATTCCTAGACCACGTGTCTTTGGTCAGATGTATCTTGGCACCGACACTGTGTGCCAGAGATATATGAACTTGCTGCTGAACGTGGCCATATAGCTCAGGGATGCCCTTCTGGGAGAAATATTTCCTTCCCGGGACCTTCCATTGCGGTGTGCCAATGGCCACAAATTTTCTAAAGGCCTCCGAGTCCACCAATTTATATGGCAGTAGTTGGCGGGCTAGCAGTTCTGACAAGCCAGCGGTCAGCCGTTGGGCAAGAGGATTATCTAGCGCCATCATTTTTTTACTCTCGAACATTTGGGCAACGGAAGCCTGCCTGGTGCCAGATGAACACGACGACGGCACGGTGGAAGGTGGAGTGGAGGACAAATGGGAGGAGAGAGGAGAAGAGGCAGGACGTGGAGCTCCGGGAGTGTGGCTTTGTGGGTGCTGACGGCGTTGCTCCCACTGGGCTCGGTGATGGGAGGCCAGGTGCCTTCTTAAGGCGGTCGTCCCTAGGTTAATGTTGGGCTTGCCGCAACTTATAAAAGTTGACAGCACAGGCTGCAGATGGCAACACTATTGTCAGCAGCTGACACGTTAAAAAAGCCCACACTGCTGAGCCATGTGCCGGCATCCTGGGAGCACCAGATGTGACCGTGCATGGTGGATGGCTCGCTCCAGATACATTTGCAGTCTGCTTTTAGCCTGCGAGTTCTGCCTGCTTCTCCTCCTCCCTCCTCTCTGCTGCTCTGTCTCTCCCTCTGAACTCCCCTCCTCTTCCTCTCTTGTGGGCACCCATGAGATGTCCAATGACACGTCATCATCGTCACCTTCACCACCATTGACATTAGAGATCTCGGAGTAGGCAGCAACAGCGGGGACCTCACTCGTTGGGCTGATCTGGGTACTGTCGTCAGAATGCTGGGTGGCGGCCGTTGCTACCTCCTCTTCCTGATCCGATGCCAAGAATGGCTGCGCATCGGTAAGGTCTGGGAATGGATGGGAAATCTCTGATTCGAGTGGAGGGGCTATGGTGGCGGTGGTGGAGTCTTTGAGGGTGCACACAAAAGAGAGTGAGGAGGGTGCAGATACAGAGGATGAGGAGGGTGCAGAAGTGGAAGGTTGAGTGAGCCTCTCAACCAACTGTGGTGTGTCCTTTGAAGTTATCGCACACGCCATCTCCAACTTCCCACTTAGGCTCCGGCCGGGTGCACCTGCCCGACCCCTACCACCCCTGCGGAACGTCCTGCCTCTTCCTCTGCCTGTCATTTTCCAAATGACCCTGTGCCTATGTCTATAGAGAAGAGCAGTATTTGTGGAAGCTGATATATGGCAAGCCTCGATCAGTTGTTAGCTGAAGCAGGTATGTAAAAACCCGTAATCTGTATTTTGGGGACTTAGGTAAATGAAAAACCTCAATCACTATTTTGTGGAAACTGACAGACCTGCTTCAACTAACAACTGATTGAGGCCTATCACCCTTAGGCCTCATGCACATGGCCGTTGTTTGGGTCCGCGTCCGAGCCGCATATTTCGCGGCTCGGCCGCGGACCCATTCATTTCAATGGGGCCGCAAAAGATGCGGACAGCACTCCGTGTGCTGTCCGCATCCGTTGCTCCGTTCCGTGCCCCCGCAAAAAAAATAGAGCATGTCCTATTCTTGTCCGTTATGCGGACAAGAATAGGCATCTCTATAATGGGCCGCGTTCCGTTCCGCAAATTGCGGAACGGAACACGGAGCAGCTTCCGTGTTTTGCGGATCCGCAGTTTGCGGACCGCAAAACACCCACGGCCGTGTGCATGAGGCCTTAAGCAGTAATTTTGGGAACGCAGGATTTAGAAAAACCTCCATCACTATTTTGTGGAAGCTGATAGATCGCAGCCCTCAATCAGTATTTTCTGGAAGCATACAAATGCACTATAATATACTTTTTTATGTTAGCACAACGTTACCAGTCCTTAAAAGGACTTTTGTGGCCCTATTAGCTAGCGTTTTGTGTCCCTAAGTTCCTAACCGCCTGTCCCTTCTCCAAAATGCAACCTCTCCCTACACTGGCAAAACACATAATGTAAAATGGATGCCAGATCTGGTTCTGTGATAGGGTTGGGGGTGTGTCCATGTGCTGAAACGTCTCAATTGGCTGTCATGTCCCACCTGATGGATGTGTCATGGGTGAAAGTTCGGCGCAATGCAAAAAAATATGTCGCGCGAATATCGCCATATGTTCGCATGTTCGGCAAATCGCGAACGTGTAAAGTTCGCCGCAAAACGACCGTTGGGCGAACCGCAAGGCCATCTCTACATATATTTGATAACTCAATCCTCAATCCAATAGCAGCTGCTAGGGCTGCTACAGCTATAGTTTTGGACATGTATGTGGCCAACTAAATGTACTATAATTCAGTAGGACCTTATAAATAAGAATTTCATAACCTTTAAAAAAAAACACAAAAAATGTTTAAAGTTTTTCATATATAATGGAAACATGGCATTAAATAATCACAATATAATGTCTACACTGTCAATTAAACATTATAAAAACATTTATTCACAGGAGTAGTTGACTGCACTGCCACGATGACTTCTGCCAGCTATGACTCAACCCGCCCTTCCTAAACTATACAAACTCTACATTCTGCTGCTACCTCCAAGACGCACTGGTTGCTGCTCCAATTTGCCCATTACTGTATTACTGTGTTGCACAATGTCCTCAAATACTGTAGTTCAAAAATAGTTGAACAAATTAAAAAATCCCTCAAAAGAAATGTTAGTGTGATGAATATCCATGTTAGAGTCCTGGCTGCCCAGGAATAATAGTGACACAAACCCTGAAATAATAATGACAGATAGTACCTCTGAAAACAATAGGGTCAAATAGATGATCCAAATAGTAAAGGAGCCCCATATGGTAATAGTGCCCACATAGGAAAAGTGTGTCTCATACTAACTTAAAGTGTAGCTGTCATTTTAGTTAAAAGGGAATCTGTCAGCTCCAAAACACCTTCTGAACTAGAGTGAGCGGTGTATAGTGTAAGTGGTGCTCGGTCTGATTATGTCATTTTAATCTTCATACTTGCTGGCATTTCAACAACACTGCTCCGACAAACCAGCAGTAAAATGCATTAAGAGGACTCCTCTTTGAGTCCGACTCCTCTACATCATGTGCTTGAGCAAGGGACTAATGGTTTATGGAAGCACAGCACTGGACTGCAAGTATGAAGATAAAAATTAAATAATCGGACTCAGCATCACTTACACTAATCACTGCTTACTCTAGTTTGGGCAGTGTTTTGGAGCTGACAGATCACCTTTAAAGATTCTTCTTAGCAAAGCACTAACTGACCATTGCTGAAGAACTGTACCTATATGTAAGAAGTCAGCTGGACAGTGATAGGGCAAATAGTTGGGACTGGGGCAGTCAGAAGAGGCAGGCAGGAAGCCTCTGTATCTTACACACCGTGTCTTTAGTGGTCAGTACAATGCTGAAGACTGAAGACAGACTCTCATGAGCACTAGAACAAAGAAACATTGTTCCACAATAAAGTATATTACATTATTCCCTATCCGAGAAAAATATTAAAAATAAACAGAAACGATGGTTAAACTTTAACCCCGTGAGTCCCAGCGCCATACATGTATGCAGAAGGAGGGGATTTAAATATTCGCTCACTCACAAATGCAGTGGGTTCCATGGCCAAAGGGATCTCTACTGTTTCAAAGACCAGAGACCCGAGGCTAATGTCTGCAACCAGCAATAATGCCAAACGCAGACATTTAACCCTTTAGATGCCATGATCAAATGTGACCATGGTATCTAAATGCTGAAAACCCAGAAGCCTGCCCTTCTGGGCCAGGAACAGCTCCCCCATGCAGCGATCAGGGGAGCCATTCCTTTGCTTTTATGTGCTCGGAATCTCTAAAAAGACCCAACGTATTAGAGTTGTAGTTCCTATGGAGGGCACAAATGAGCTAAACAAAAGTAATATTTTCTTTTAACCTATAAAAAATATAAAAATTTTAATCACCCCTCCCCCTTTCCCCAGAATAAAAAATAAATAAACAACATAAACATCATAGGCATCACCACATCCCAAAATGCCAGAACTATTAAAATATAAAAAATATTTATCTCATGGCGTAATGGAAGAGAAAATCAAAATGGCCAATTTGCCATTTTTTCGTTGCTTCACTTACCAAATAATATGGAATAAAATGTAATCAAAAAGTTACACACACTCCAAAGTCATATCAATAAAAACTACAGATCTTGCTAGAACAAATGAGCCCCCACAAAACTTTGTAGGTGTAACTGTAAAAAAAAGTTATAGGGTTCCGAATATGGCGATGAAAAGAAAAAAAATATTTATTTTCAGTTTTTAATTTTTTATCAGTATTAAAACACAAGAAAAAAAACAATATAAATGTGTTAAAATTGTAGTCATACTGACCCACACATGGAATGCCGTAGAGACAAAACAGGTAAAACTGTGGCAGAAGATTTTCCAAATTTCACCCCATTTGGAATTTTTTCCAGCTTCCCACTACTTTGTGTCCAATATTAAGTGATGTCATTAGAAAGTACAGCTTGTCCCACAAAAGACAAGCTTCCATATGGCTATGTGAATGGAAAAATAAAAAAAGGTATGGCTCAGGGAAGACAGGGAGGGAAAACTAAAATGCAAAAATGAAAAATCCTCTTACTGTTGTTATCATATCAACAGAAAAGAATTAGAGGTCACATGAGGCAATTATATATCATGCTGAACTTCGGAGACCAAAGGGAGGAGAGGGACATGAAACATTGTATTTGGCATCAAGGTTGATTTCCTAACCGTACCTGACTTTCTTCTGCTAAGATGTAAAACCTGTTGCAGGGTCCCCCAACTGTCTCATGGCAGTTTTAGTACTGCAGACTACTTGCATGGAAGCGGTGCTTTGGAGCTCAATCAGAAACCTGTGTCTGGGTATTTGAGGCAAGACCAGTAATACAGGATTATCTTCATTCAAGACCTTATAGACCATTATTTTTTTATCAAAACAACAGTGTTCCCTCAAATAGACATAAATTAACATGCAATGTATATAATTGTGGAAATAGAATACTAAATTTGAATATTTTGATCTATAATATATACATCCGATTCATATAGAAAGAACAATTCCACATGTATACAAACTGCATGTAAAATCAGGGCACTGGCAATGTCAGACTAGGGTACCTAGGCCTCACCAGAAAAAATTAATTTTGGGGGTCCACTGTACAGCTAAGGCTACTTTCACACTAGCGTTAATATTTTCCATCATCAGATTCATCATAGAGTCTCAATACCGGAAAAAAACGCTTCTGTTTTTGTCCCCATTCATTGTCATTGGGGACATAACGTAACTGAACAGAGCGGAATTCTCCAAAATGCTTTCCATTCTCATACCGGAGAGCAAACCTCAGCATGCTGCGGTTTGCTTTCCGTCTTGGGATGCGGCGCAAGATGGATCCGGCATGATCCCCAATGCAAGTCAATGGGGACGAATCCGTTTTCTCTGACACAATCTGCCACAATAGACTTTCAATGGAGTTCATGACAAATCCGTCTTGGCAATGTTAAAGATAATACAACCGGATCCGTTCATAACGGATGCAGATGGTTGTATTATCAGTAACGGAAGCGTTTTTTGCTGAACCCTGCCGGATCCAGCAAAAACACTAGTGTGAAAGTAGCCTTACATGCAAATATTACCTGCTTATACATGGTTGATTATGGAGTCCTGCAGGGATTTTGAGAAGGCAGGTCCCTGATGAAAGCTGATACCGGCTGGCCTGCTTCTTTGCCTACAAGTCACCTGATACATCTATAATAATAAACTAGGTAGTTTGTTAAATAATCTACCCAGTTTTATTACAGGAACATAAGCTGATTGAGATGCTGTATGCTACCTCTCTATAACTAGCACAGTCAGTCTAGTATGCCATGTGCCACTTGTGCAGAGAGTGGGGTATTAGGGGCCCACCTTGCACAAGGGCACTTCCGGGGATTCACCTGTTACCATGTAGTCTAGTCTGAGCTGAGGCGCTAGGGATTTTCTTTTTCATGTTCCTTAGGCCCTGTTTCCGCGTCTGTTCGGTTTTTTTTCCACAGATAGGATGCTTCCCCATTCATTTCAATGGGTCCGTCAAAAAATGCGGCTGGTCAACTGTTTTTGTTCCGCATCCGTGGTCCGTGTTTACATTCCGTCAAAAAAATAGAGCATGTCCTATTTTTTTCACGTCTGCGGACAAGGATAGGCATTATTACAATGGATCTTCCAAAAAAACGGATCCGTCAAAAAAAAAAACGGTCCGTCATCCGTTTATTTTGACAGATGCAAAATTTGCGGATAGAGGGGTAGCGGAGGCAGGCAACGGTCGTGTGCATGTAGCCTTAGAAATATACTTTAGCGCAGGGATGCTCAACCATTGCCCTCCAGCTGTTGTAAAACTACAACTCCAACCATGCCAAGTTTTAGGCTCTCTGGGCATGCTGGGCGTTGTAGTTTTGCAACAGCTGGAAGACCGCAGGTTGGGCATCCCTGCTTTAGTGTATTATTCTATTACAATAATCGTCCCAGCAAATAAGTCGGCCCCGTTCCTCTGATGTAACTTGTGACTATTAGTAGGTTATGAAGTACCAACACCATATAACTTTACTGTATTTAGTCACGGCAAAGGCATGCATGTCAGTACATTGAATTGACCTCATTATTTGTGGAAATATGCCATTTACCTCTGAAATGCTCAATTTAGACGTACTAGGACAGCATCGACAGACGTAGGAAAAAAATGTTAGTCACACCTACTTCTGAGTTCATTGTCTCTGTCACCTGATCTAATAAATTCTTCCAAAGCCAAACTTCAATGGTTACCCTTCAAACGTCAGTCTAAAGTCCATAAAACTGTACTGCAACTTGAATAAGAAATGACGTAGTCACTAAAGACATGCCAATCTTGCAGAAAGTCAGTGACACCCTTTCTGTTCCCTGAGGAGTGTGAATTGTTATTGGTGTACATTATTTTGAGTCTCAATTGCTACCAATTTTCCAACTCCAGTGTCATCCGGACTGACTGTCCGCAGTAGCTGTAGCCTCTGTGCATTCACTCTTGAACCCAACACTGTTCACGGCCTTCTTCTCTACCACATTTCATTTCAATAACGTCTGAAAAAGTCCAATTACGTTTTCTTCCAGTATCCTTTTAAAAGGCAATATATCATTACAAAAAGTGCATTATTTAACCCTTTGTACCCCAGAGGTTTTTTGTTTTTGCGTTTTTTGTTTTGCGCTCCCTGCCTTCCCAGAGCCATAACTTTTTTATTTTTCTGTTCACATAGCCGTATGGGGGCTTGTGTTTTGCAGGACAAGTTGTACTTTCCAATGCCATCATTTAATGTTGCATATGATGTAGTGGGAAGCGGGGGAAAAAATTCCAAATAGGGTGAAATTGCCAAAAAAAAAGCAATTCAGCCACAGTTTTATGGGTTTTTTATTTACGACGTTCAATGTGCGATAAAACTGACCAGTAAATTTAATTCTACAGGTCAGTACAAATCTGGCGATACCTTATATGTGTTTCTTGCATTTTGATAATAAAAATTTTGGGAAAAAATCAGTTTTAATTTTCGTCGCTATACTTTTTTGTAATTATGTGTATGGAGCTGTATGGGGGCAATCTGAACTTTTCATTGATACCATTTTGCGGTCTGTCTGACTTTTTAATCACTTTTTATTAAATTTTTTGTAGAAAATGAGGCGACCAAAAACGGAAAATCGGACATTTTGATGCTTTTTTCCATTTCGCTGTTAGCCATATGGGGAAGATATGTTTATATTTTTATGCCACAGATGTTTTCGCACATGGCGATACCCATGATGTGTTTTTTTTATTTTTTTAGATATTTTATTTTTATTTAGGGGAAAGGGGGGTAATTTGAATTTTTATGTTTTTTTATTTTGAAAAACTTTATATATATTTTTTTATACTTTTTTATAGTTCCCATAGGGAACTATAACAATCATTAGATTGCTACTCTCATAGACCCCAATGCATTAGAACAGTAGTCTATGTAAAAATTGCTAGTTTCCTATTGAGCCTTATTAGAGGCAAGGGCTCCATAAGAAATACTATGCAGCAGCCTCCTGTCATTCACAAAGACAGGGGCTGCTGCACACAAGCTCCATCTCCTCCGATCGCCACACCGGAGTACCACCGGAAGCGCATGCATGTTTCGCGAGCTCAGATGCCGTGGTCAGGATTGACCATGGCATCTGAAGTGTAAAATGTCCCGGACCGGCATTACCGTCTGTTGGGGACATTAGCCACGGGTGTCTGGTATGGGTGTCTGCATACCTTGTAGTTATGGCGCCCGCTCTGCTAAGGAGCGGGCTCCTTCTTTAAATACCCGACCAGGTTGGGAAGGGGTTAAAGGAAATGTGTCACCAAAAATGTTTTCTGCCAGTTAAAACCAGGTAGTAGCACATATCCTTTTTTCTAATTACTTTTTATTTTCTGATTGCAGATTTTTTTAATTCTATTTTCTGGACATGATTACGGTGGCTTCCATCTTGCCTGAGCAGTCTTTACAGCATTTACAAAGCAATAAAAAGAATTGCTTTACGGCCTATGGTCCATAGACACAATGGTCAGGACTCGGGGACCTCATTGACCTCTATGGGAGAGTTTTTTAGGCATGCTCTGTGCCCTGTGCCGAGGTCAGGAAGGAGCTGATAAGCTGTGACATCACCTATTGTGAATGGTGGACCCTGTATTGTCTGTGCACAGAGGTAATATAAGAAAAGGAAATGTGTTATCAAAAATGTTTTCTGCCAGTTAAAATCAGATAGCAGCGCATCTCCTATTTTCTAATCTGTTTTTGTTTCCTGATTACAGATTTTTTTATTCTGTTTCCTGAATATGATTATGGGGACAGACATCTTGCCTGAGCTGTTCTTAACAGCATTTAGAAAGCATAAAAAAAAAGCTTTCCAGCAGCCACATGGTCCATAGACATAATGGTCAAGAGGGGACCTCATTGACCTCTATGGAAGATTTTTCTAGGCATGATCTGTGACCTGTGCAGAAGTCATTATACAAGGAAAGAATAGATAAGCTTTGACAATCACCTATAGTCAATGGTAAAACTTGTCTTATCTGTCATTCTAATCATACCTGTAATGATATCATCTCTGTGTATAGATAGGCTGATAACTGCAGCAAAATTATCTGTACAGACCAAGAAGTGGCGCCAATTATTATGCTTAGTGGCCAGTTAAAAACTGCAAATACAGGATGTTATGTTTTCTGTTTAAATGTACATATTGACATGGAAAATTAAATATTACATCATCAAAAATTCTTGAAAAATATGTTAAACATAAAAATTGGGGGTCATTTATTATCCAGACAATGCAACAGCACTCTGCAAACACAAATAAAGTACAATGATGCCATAATTATAGAAAACATTCTGGTGCTTTTTTGCAAATTTGATATTCTTGGCAAATACATTTTGTCCAAAATTATTTGGGCCCATCTGCCAAATGTCAAGGCGATCTCTGTAAGATGGGAACCTAATACTAAATACTACCTGTTATGTGCCTTAGTCTCCACTTTAAAATTCAGGGAGTGCAGGTTCCACATGCATGCTGGGTCCACTCTGCTTTTTACCATTTTGGGGGGCAGTAAGGTAAATAACAGGTAGTATTTAGGGTTAGGTTCTCATCTTACAGAGATCGCCTTGACGTTTGGCAGACGGGCCCAAATAATTTTGGACAAAATGTATTTACCAAGAATCTCAAATTTGCAAAAAAAGGGAAGCATTGGCACCAGAATGTTTTCTATAATTATGGCATCATTGTACTTTATTTGTGTTTGCAAAGTGCTGTTGCATTGTCTTTTTTTCTTTTAAAGGCATTCCGTTATTCATTCAGTCATAACTAAAGTCTATAGGCTGCAAAACGGATCCGTCCCATTTCCGTTATGCAGGGGAGTCTTCTCCTGCATAACGAAAATGGGACAAATCTGTTTTGCAGCCTCCAGACTTCTATTATGACGGAATGAATAACGGAATGCCTCCAATGGCATTCCGTTATGCATTCCATCATAGAATTGCGTTATGGTCCGTGGTAACGGAATCCATAACGCAATTCACCTTTTACCACCAAACGAAGTGTGAACGAATTTCATAAGTGGAAATTTGCTCATCTCTAGTTACTAACAATCAAGATGCCAAGGCTTTATAGGGCATTGATAAAACTTCAATCTTTAGGGATTTTTAAAGATTTCCTGTCACATTTCATTAGGCTACATTTTCTTTCATTCTAGATCTGCAAAAGTTTGCCATATACAGTATTTACAAGTCATTTCAAATATATGACCTAAGGCATTATCATCTTTATATTTTCTAAATTATGCAACTGTAATCATTATATTTTTAAATAAACTGATTATGGCTGCGATGTTTTTTAATACTCAATAAGTTCCTGCGAGCAGTGGGCCTGTAATAGAGAAGAAACAGATGTGATCATGAAACCCATGCAGATATTGTTGACCAGAGGGAATAACGCAGATGCATTTAAACATGCTGTACAGCCGCTCTTTCCAGCAATATCTGAATTTAATATTCCCTTCTGACATTTTATGTCGCCCACGTATCATACTCTGCAGTAAAACATATGACTATACTACAGTAAATTTAGGGGCTTTTCTAGCTGCTTGTGGCTACATAGTGGTCATATATAGTAGTTAAGAAAGATAACATTTCTTCAAATGTATCTATTTCTTTCCCATGATTTTTAATTTGCATAGAAATGATCTTATATAACCAACAAAACAACATAAAAAATGTATACGTGACTAATCATATAGAGCACCAACAAACCATAAAGGGACACGTATATAAAGATGCAAAAAAGTTTTTATTGAAATAATCAATCTAGTACACAAAAAACAATATAATTAAAATATACCATGAAAAAAGGCGGCAACCTCAGATGGTGGAAATGGCTAGTGGCTCACTAGCTTACCAGGAGGGGCATATAAAAAGGAGCAGACCCAGACAAAATGTTATTACAGCAATTGCAGCCAATAATGCCTATTATATACATGACCAAACACCATGGTCTATTACAAAAAGAAAAGCAAGCACACAAGCTGATAACAATACCTGGGAAACACAGCACGCTATAGTAGACCCTCCCGGTTGCAGGAGCTCACCCCAACGTACGTTTCGCACCTGCTTTATCAAGGGGCGTATCTATGCAGATCCCACCACTTCCATATATACCCAAATAATAAGGCTAAATAATGCGCAACAGATGTACAGAGGGAGGGGAGAGGAAGAAAGGGGAGGAAGAGGCGAGGAGGAACTACGTAACAGTATTCAAACCTACCAATGTGTGGACTCGCAATTGCGCGCGGCAGGTGACATCACACACCATCACAGGAGCGCGACACCAAAAAATCAGGAAGCGTGTAAAAAATACATACGTCACTGAAAGTCGACAGAACACGTGATACCAAAAAGGGCTGAGACGCGCAATCACGCGATATTTGCCAGGTTCGCGTTACGTCACTGTAGTGCGAGACTACGCTGCCACACAGAGCAGGACAGAGTAGGATGAATGAGCGTGATCATGTGGCCCTGTGCTGCAACACCGCAACAAAAACCTGCGCGCCACCATCAAACACATTGGACTGAGGAGGCACTGCCACATGATACACCCACAATGTCCCAATATATGTCACCGCTTATAACTACAGCACAAACACACCTCCAACTATAAGTATGAAAACACGGACCCACATAAATTGTCTCCATACATGATTTACCAAATAAATAAAGTGTTAAAAGAATTTAAGTATAAAAAGTGCTTAAATATAACCATCTCATTTAAATTACAAACATACATAATAAATACAAAATATAAAAAATATATATATATATCTATCATTCATAGTGTAACAAATGTATAAAGTGGAATACATATAATATAAAATACAAATAGTTCATAAAGTATGAAATGTAGTATAAAATAATATATAAAACACTCATGTGCAATAATAAAGCAAAACAGTGCAAAAATAAAGTGCTCAAGTGCAAGTGCAAAAGTGAAACATGCAGTGAGGTGACCAAATAATTAAAAATATAATATATAATAGGAAAATCACATATGTAATATAAAGGTGAACAATTATTTTTACATCAATGTATATAAAAACATTAGGAGAAAATATAATGTCTGGAGTATTCATATTATTGCCCTCATAAGCCATAAAATATGAACACAATACCAAAAGGGGTCCTCTATCTCATATCTTAGGCATGTACACCTCCATCCTACAACAAGGGTTTTATACTCTCAGTCCATCCTTATAGTGATACTCGTCCAACCCACACCATTTAAAATGCGCATCAAATGAAAAAGAGCCTAAAATAAGAAAAAATAGAAATAGTGAGAATCATAAATAACTTATGTTGAAAACCTGTTAAAAATGAATGAAAAATTAAATCATGATAAAAACAACAGTTAAAACCAACATACTAGTACGGTATAGAACTCCGAACCACAGGGGTACAAGGTAAATATACAACTCGAAGGTACAAGGCAAGTACATAAATATAGGGATATAGACCCATCATCATGTGATATATATTATATGAAGGGAGCGTAACTAATCCCTTCATTTAGACCAAATGGGGAGACCGTATTCAGGATGAAAATCCACTTTACCTCCCGCTGGGCCAAAAGCTTCTTCCAATTTCCTCCCTAGGTGAAATGATAACCCTGTCTATTCCACGGACCCTTAATAGCGATCCATCTGAATTGTGTTTTTCTTTGAAATGCTTTGGTAGGGTCTTCAATACTGTTATATCATTTTCCTCCTTTGCTGCATTGATGGCAAGTATATGCTCTCTTACCCTTCTTCGCAGAGGGCGTGAGGTCATGCCCACATAGATTAGGTCACACGGGCAAATTGCCCAATATATGACCCCTATGGTAGCACAATTGATTGAATGTGTAATCCTGAAAGATTTATCCTGGGAGGAATTGTGGAAGTGGGACGCTCTTTCCATATTTTCACAGGCAACACAGTTGCCACATTCTTTACTCCCCATGGGGGTCCCTTTGTTCCAAAAAATGCTTATTGTCCTTTCCGGCATAGAAGCTGCGGACCAGCTGGTCACGCAGGTTCTTTGCCCTACGGTAAGTGGTCGAGGGACGTGATGGTAGCACATCTCTCAATTGGGGATCATGCATTAGCACCTCCCAATATTTTGTCAAAGCCGCGTTAATCTCCCTCCATTTGTTGTTATAACCAGTGACAAACCTGATGGTCTGTTTGTCTTCCTTTCTCACCTTTTTATGTAGAAGATCCCTTCTAGTGGTTGATCTTGCTCTTTTATAGGCACGCTCAATACAACGTTGTCCATAACCCCTCTCCTCAAATCTTCTCCTAAGGTCCTCTGCCTGCAATTCAAATGTCACATCAGACGAACAAATTCTGCGGGCCCGCAGAAATTGTCCCACCGGGATATTTTTAATAAGATTACCTGGATGGGAGGAACTAGCATGCAATAAAGCATTGACAGATGTCTCCTTTCTATACAGGTCAGTGGAGATTTCTCCCTCTGGACCAACTCGAAAGGATATGTCCAAAAATCTATACCCACACGAGTCACCTTAAAGGTGAGTTTGATATTGTACGGATTGTTGTTTAATAATCCAACAAAGTGGGAAAAGGACTCCATAGTCCCCTGCCAGAGGACCAGGATATCGTCAATATAGCGTCCCCAAAATTGGACACCACTGGCCTCTGGCAGGGATCTGTCTGGAGGATCCTCCTCTCCCACAGCCCCAGGAAGAGATTAGCGTATGAGGGCGCACAAGACGCCCCATCGCTGTCCCCCGTAGCTGTAGGAAGAAGGATCCCCAAACAGAAAAAAATTATGCGTCAAAATATATTCCAATAGGGACAACACAAAACTGCGCTGTTTCTTCCCAAGATTAGTACCACTAAGAAAAAACGCAGCTGCCTCCAGGCCGTCCTGATGGTTAATAGACGTATACAATGACTCCACGTCACATGTAGCAATAAGCATATCGGGTTCTAGTTGTATCTCCTCCATTTTGCTTAATGCATCCATGGTATCCTTTAAGAACGATGGTAGCTCCTCCACCAAAGGTTGCAAAAACTGATCAACATACTTACAGACCGCATCACTCAGACCGTTAATCCCGGCGATGATTGGTCGTCCAGGTGGATTAACAGGATCCTTGTGCACCTTAGGGAGGAGGTATAAGGTTGGTATCACTGGGTGCTCTGGTAAAAGGTAGGAACATTGTCTTGCCGTGATAACACCATCATCAACTCCCTTATGGAGGATGTGTTCCAACTCTTGTTTAAATTTGGCCAATGGATTAAATGTTAATTTTTGTAGCAGGCACCATCACGCAATTGTCTGTATGCTTCTCTCTCATACATCGAGGTTGGCCACAAGACAATGTTCCCACCTTTATCAGCAGGTTTGATGAGCACATCATTCCATTGCTGTATCTCCTTAAGAGCATCCCTTTCTTGTTTTGTACAGTTGTCCCACCCCCCCCAATTAACAATTTTTGAAAGCTCCATCTCCACCAATTTGACAAATAAGGCCACATTGGGATAAAGGGCAATAGGGGGAAATTTTGTCGATTTCGGGACAAGCGATTTAGGGAACTCACCACTAGGTTCTCTTTCCTCCTGCTCCTCCAAAAGTGAAGTTAGTGCCTCCAAAGCTTCTTGTTCAGATGGTACACCATGGGAACTAGTCCCAGAGAACATCTTTTTAAAAACCAGACGTCTGGCGAAAAGATGAAGATCTTTTACTGTAGAAAAATGGTCATAATTAGCAGTAGGAGAGAAGGATAATCCCCTCTCCAATATAGACAGTTGATGCTGTGTTAACACTTTATTAGACAGGTTAATTACCTGTAATTTTTGACCACCCTCTTGACGTCTTTTATTGTCCGATTGAGTAGTCTCTCCCATTTTTCGTTTGTTCTGTCTCCTTGGATATCGATTAGCCTCACGGCCAGATGTACTGCCCTCTTCACTAGCAGACGTACGTGAGGACATAGACATAGAACGTGCTCTTCCCTCCTGTGGTCTATATCTCCACCGATACATACGATTAGTTTCCTTGTCTTGCAAATCCCTTTGAAACTTCCTGGTCTTTATTGTTTTAACTTGTTTTTCCCAAACCACAAATGCATCATCAATTTCTCTCCGAAAAGCCTCCATTTCTAGTGCATTTAGTTTCTGGGAAAGCTGTTCCTCTAATGTGGCAACTTCTTTCTCCAGAACAGCCATCGTTTTAACATTAGAATCTATAATATGGCGTATCAAGGCCTGGGAGCAAGATCCACATATCGATTCCCATTTTTCACAAAAATCAGTGTCCTCCTGGCCATATGAGGGAAAAATCTGTACACGCAGACCCCTAGGGATGAGTCCCTTCTCCATATATTGGTCTAAGGTGGCTTTATTCCACCAAAGTTTCATGCGTTTATGTAGCGCATTCTTAACCTGTACCTTCAAATTGTTTGTACCCCTGCGGTCCGAGTCCTCACCAACATTCACACCGCCTGAGAAAACCGCTTCCACCTGCGTCATCCAGGCGGAGTCACGTGACCGAAAGTCCATAGTAAAGACTCTTCTGAAAAAACAGGAATATGATTAGATAACCAACAAAACAACATAAAAAATGTATACGTGACTAATCATATAGAGCACCAACAAACCATAAAGGGACACGTATATAAAGATGCAAAAAAGTTTTTATTGAAATAATCAATCTAGTACACAAAAAACAATATAATTAAAATATACCATGAAAAAAGGCGGCAACCTCAGATGGTGGAAATGGCTAGTGGCTCACTAGCTTACCAGGAGGGGCATATAAAAAGGAGCAGACCCAGACAAAATGTTATTACAGCAATTGCAGCCAATAATGCCTATTATATACATGACCAAACACCATGGTCTATTACAAAAAGAAAAGCAAGCACACAAGCTGATAACAATACCTGGGAAACACAGCACGCTATAGTAGACCCTCCCGGTTGCAGGAGCTCACCCCAACGTACGTTTCGCACCTGCTTTATCAAGGGGCGTATCTATGCAGATCCCACCACTTCCATATATACCCAAATAATAAGGCTAAATAATGCGCAACAGATGTACAGAGGGAGGGGAGAGGAAGAAAAGGGAGGAAGAGGCGAGGAGGAACTACGTAACAGTATTCAAACCTACCAATGTGTGGACTCGCAATTGCGCGCGGCAGGTGACATCACACACCATCACAGGAGCGCGACACCAAAAAATCAGGAAGCGTGTAAAAATACATACGTCACTGAAAGTCGACAGAACACGTGATACCAAAAGGGCTGAGACGCGCAATCACGCGATATTTGCCAGGTTCGCGTTACGTCACTGCAGTGCGAGACTACGCTGCCACACAGAGCAGGACAGAGTAGGATGAGTGAGCGTGATCATGTGGCCCTGTGCTGCAACACTGCAACAAAAACCTGCGCGCCACCATCAAACACATTGGACTGAGGAGGCGCCGCCACATGATACACCTATAATGTCCTAATATATGTCACCGCTTATAATTACAGCATAAACACACCTCCAACTATAAGTATGAAAACACGGACCCACATAAATTGTCTCCATACATGATTTACCAAATAAATAAAGTGTTAAAAGAATTTAAGTATAAAAAGTGCTTAAATATAACCATCTCATTTAAATTACAAACATACATAATAAATACAAAATATAAAAAATATATATATATATCTATCATTCATAGTGTAACAAATGTATAAAGTGGAATACATATAATATAAAATACAAATAGTTCATAAAGTATGAAATGTAGTATAAAATAATATATAAAACACTCATGTGCAATAATAAAACAAAACAGTGCAAAAATAAAGTGCTCAAGTGCAAGTGCAAAAGTGAAACATGCAGTGAGGTGACCAAATAATTAAAAATATAATATATAATAGGAAAATCACATATGTAATATAAAGGTGAACAATTATTTTTACATCAATGTATATAAAAACATTAGGAGAAAATATAATGTCTGGAGTATTCATATTATTGCCCTCATAAGCCATAAAATATGAACACAATACCAAAAGGGGTCCTCTATCTCATATCTTAGGCATGTACACCTCCATCCTACAACAAGGGTTTTATACTCTCAGTCCATCCTTATAGTGATACTCGTCCAACCCACACCATTTAAAATGCGCATCAAATGAAAAAGAGCCTAAAATAAGAAAAAATAGAAATAGTGAGAATCATAAATAACTTATGTTGAAAACCTGTTAAAAATGAATGAAAAATTAAATCATGATAAAAACAACAGTTAAAACCAACATACTAGTACGGTATAGAACTCCGAACCACAGGGGTACAAGGTAAATATACAACTCGAAGGTACAAGGCAAGTACATAAATATAGGGATATAGACCCATCATCATGTGATATATATTATATGAAGGGAGCGTAACTAATCCCTTCATTTAGACCAAATGGGGAGACCGTATTCAGGATGAAAATCCACTTTACCTCCCGCTGGGCCAAAAGCTTCTTCCAATTTCCTCCCCTAGGTGAAATGATAACCCTGTCTATTCCACGGACCCTTAATAACGATCCATCTGAATTGTGTTTTTCTTTGAAATGCTTTGGTAGGGTCTTCAATACTGTTATATCATTTTCCTCCTTTGCTGCATTGATGGCAAGTATATGCTCTCTTACCCTTCTTCGCAGAGGGCGTGAGGTCATGCCCACATAGATTAGGTCACACGGGCAAATTGCCCAATATATGACCCCTATGGTAGCACAATTGATTGAATGTGTAATCCTGAAAGATTTATCCTGGGAGGAATTGTGGAAGTGGGACGCTCTTTCCATATTTTCACAGGCAACACAGTTGCCACATTCTTTACTCCCCATGGGGGTCCCTTTGTTCCAAAAAATGCTTATTGTCCTTTCCGGCATAGAAGCTGCGGACCAGCTGGTCACGCAGGTTCTTTGCCCTACGGTAAGTGGTCGAGGGACGTGATGGTAGCACATCTCTCAATTGGGGATCATGCATTAGCACCTCCCAATATTTTGTCAAAGCCGCGTTAATCTCCCTCCATTTGTTGTTATAACCAGTGACAAACCTGATGGTCTGTTTGTCTTCCTTTCTCACCTTTTTATGTAGAAGATCCCTTCTAGTGGTTGATCTTGCTCTTTTATAGGCACGCTCAATACAACGTTGTCCATAACCCCTCTCCTCAAATCTTCTCCTAAGGTCCTCTGCCTGCAATTCAAATGTCACATCAGACGAACAAATTCTGCGGGCCCGCAGAAATTGTCCCACCGGGATATTTTTAATAAGATTACCTGGATGGGAGGAACTAGCATGCAATAAAGCATTGACAGATGTCTCCTTTCTATACAGGTCAGTGGAGATTTCTCCCTCTGGACCAACTCGAAAGGATATGTCCAAAAAATCTATACCCACACGAGTCACCTTAAAGGTGAGTTTGATATTGTACGGATTGTTGTTTAATAATCCAACAAAGTGGGAAAAGGACTCCATAGTCCCCTGCCAGAGGACCAGGATATCGTCAATATAGCGTCCCCAAAATTGGACACCACTGGCCTCTGGCAGGGGATCTGTCTGGAGGATCCTCCTCTCCCACAGCCCCAGGAAGAGATTAGCGTATGAGGGCGCACAAGACGCCCCCATCGCTGTCCCCCGTAGCTGTAGGAAGAAGGATCCCCCAAACAGAAAAAAATTATGCGTCAAAATATATTCCAATAGGGACAACAAATGATCTTGGTAAAAATGTACATATATCACTAGAATTCTGCTGACAGCCTGAAGTCAGAAGATACTTGAGCATAGTTATAGCATAATAAACCTTATTTATTCAGCAATCTCGTATTTAGAATAAATGTAAAAGCAAACAACATCCAAAAAGAGTAGGATGTTATATAGAGATGAGCAAATTTCAGGTTAGAAAATTCGTTCACTCTTCGTTTACTGGTAAAAGGTGAATTGCGTTATTGATTCCGTTACCTTTAGAGGCATTCCGTTATTCATTCCGTCATAATACAAGTCAATGGGCTGCATAATAGATCCGTTCCATTTCCGTTTTGCAGGAGAGGACTGTTACGGACTAAAGATAGAACTTGCTATGTCTCACACATAGAGAAGCAGCAGTAACAGCATGGCGTTACACAGCAGTAATGAGCTGGGTAGCTGGAACACAGAATTGGGGTAGGACAGTAAAACTTATTGGGGTCAGCAGCATTTCTGTCTGTGTGTCCCTCTCATTGCAGCTGATCCTCACCTTCTCCTTACTATAGACTTCTATGGGCAGCAGCTGTAACTTGATCTCTCAGTAAGCAGATAATCCATTTGATCTCTGCTCTGGTTTCTTATCTTTATACTGTTAATATACTGTATGCAAAGTTTATTGAAACAACAGTATCCATTTAAAGTGTTTGTATCATGAAAACCTCAGGTCAGATATTTGATGTGGGTTTGGCTTCAAAATTTCCTAATGATCAGTTGTTATTAATAGGTACCCCGCTATACATATATGTTGCAATAAATCCAGTTCCTAAACGTTTATGCCGGCCCAATACAAAAAAAATAGCATGATTGAATGTAGAAAAAAAATGTGTCATGAATAGAGTTGAGCGAACACCTGGATGTTCGGGTTCAGCAGGTTTGGCAGAACTTGAACCCGAACTTGAACCGAACCCGAACCCCATTGAAGTCAATGAGGAACAGAACTTTTGGCCACTAAAATGGCTCTAAAATAGCCCTGGAAAGAGTTAGAGGGCTGCAAAAGGCAGCAAAATGTGCTTAAGAGCATGGCAAATGCTCTGCCAACAAATGTGGATAGGGAAATGAATAAAAAAACATAAAAGACCTTAAAAAATATAAAAATTAGGAATGATGTAGGAGGAAGAGGTTGAAGAGGTGGTGAATGGGTGGATGTGGCGGTGTAGGCTCACGCGGCGGTCTAGGTGGAAGCAGCGGCGAAGGAGAAATACGTAGCCAACACGGATGTGTGTTATTTTGCATTTTTACATAGGGGTATCCCCCAAAATATTAGAACATAAAAGAAAAAAAAAAAAAGGAATAAGTGCACTTGAGTACAAGGATGGATGGTTGAGGCTGTTAGAACTGTCTATTCTGAACAAGGTACAGACAAGTCTTGTAAGATCCAGGCCTGGTTCATTTTAACCACTCCACGACCGCCTAACGGCGGGCGGTCATGTTGTTCTGGGTGAACGCATCCGTGCGTCATCTCGCGAGACGCGAGATTTCCTGTGAACCCGCTGGCGCGAGGTTCACAGCGGCGCGCAGCTCTGCAGTTACACTGCAGCCTGCCAGCGATGATCAATCGCTGGCAGGCTGTAGAAGTAAAATAAATGAAATCCAACAGGTATATCAGATGCTGTTTGTTAACAGCGTCTGATATACCTGCTACCTGGTCCTCTGGTGGTCCCATTTGCTGGGATCGACCACCAGAGGACCAGGTAGCTCTTTAAAGTAGCACAAGCACCACACTACACCCCCCCCCCCTAATCACTTATTAACCCCTTATTAACCCCTGATCACCCCATATAGACTCCCTGATCACCCCCCTGTCATTGATCACCCCCCTGTAAGGCTCCATTCAGACGTCCATATGTGTTTTGCGGATCCACGGATCAGCGGATCCGCAAAACACGGACACCGGCAATGTGCTTTCTGCATTTTGCAGATCCGCACATTGCCAGAAATATATAGAAAATGCCTTTTCTTGTCCGCAAGAATAGGACATGTTCTATATTTTTCCAGAACGGAAGTGCAGACCCGGAAGTGCGGATCCGCAATTCCGGATCCGAGCGGGACAAAGTCTGTCCCCATAGAAATGAATGGGTCCGCAGTTCCGTTCCGCAAACAGAATTGCGGACATGTGAATGGGGCCTAAGGGTCCCTTATCACCGCCAGTTAGTTAGCTACTTGTTAGGTAGTTAGCACCCAGCCCACTGCACCGCAGTCACTGATTTTGGCAGAGATTTTTTCATCCACATTGATCGATGCGAATGAAGAAATCTGTGCCGTTCATTTTTTCTTTCAGCCCAGAGGCTAAACAGAAAAAAAAAATCTCATTACCCGTATGCTCAATATAAGGAGAATAGCAGAAACTCCTAATGCTGGCCATACATGTAATGATTGCGGAGACCCTCAAATGCCAGGGCAGTACAAACACCCCACAAGTGACCCCATTTTGGAAAGAAAACACCCCAAGGTATTTAGTGAGTTTATGTAAAATTTTATTTTTTGTCACAAGTTAGTGGAATATGAGACTTTGTAAAAAAAATATATATATATATATATATATATATATATATATATATATATATATATTTATATATATATACATAAATCAATTTCCGCTAACTTGTGCCAAAAAAATAAAAATTCTATGAACTCGCCATGCCACTCACGGAATACCTTGGGGTGTCTTCTTTCCAAAATGGGGTCACATGTGGGGTATTTATACTGCCCTGGCATTTTAGGGGCCCTAAAGCGTGAGAATCCAATTGAGTAAAAATGCCCTGAAATCCTAAAGGTACTTATTGGAATTTGGGCCCCTTTGCGCATCTTGGCTGCAAAAAAAGCGGCATACATGTGGTATCGCCGTACTCAGGAAGAAGTAGGGCAATGTGTTTTGGGGTGTATTTTTATATATACCCATACTTTGTGTGAGAAATATCGCTGTAAATGACAACTTTTTAAAAAATTTTATACAAAGTTGTCAATTTACAGAGATATTTCTCTTACCAAGCATGGGTATATGTAAAATACACCCCAAAACACATTTCCCTACTTCTCCTGAGTACGGCGATACCACATGTGTGACACTTTTTTGCAGCCTAGGTCTTATAAAGGACTGAAAGTCCAACGAGTACCTTTAGGCTTTACAGGGTTGCTCACAATTTAGCCTTGCCCAAAATGCCAGAACAGTAAACACACCCCACAAATGACCACATTTCGGTAAGTAGACACCCCAAGGTATTCGCTGAGGGGCATATTCAGTCCATGAAAAATTGAACTTTTTGTCACAAGTTAGCAGAAAGGGAGACTTTGTGGGGAAAAACAAAAAAAAATCAATTTCTGCTAACTTATGCCAAAAAAAATCTTCTATGAACTCACCATGCCCCTCACGGAATATCTTGGGGTGTCTTCTTTCCAAAATGGGGTCACATGTGGGGTATTTATACTGCCCTGGCATTTTAGGGGCCCTAAAGCGTGAGAAGAAGTCTTGAATCCAAATGCGTAAAAATGCCCTCCTAAAAGGTACTCGTTGGACTTTACGCCCCTTTGTGCACCTAGGCTGCAAAAAAGTGTCACTCATGTGGTATCACCGTACTCAGGAGAAGTAGGGCAATGTGTTTTGGGGTGTATTTTTACATATACCCATGCTGGGTGAGAGAAATATCTCTGTAAATTGACAACTTTGTATAATTTTTTTTTAAAAGTTGTCAGTTTACAGAGATATTTCTCTCACCCAGCGTGGGTATATGTAAAAATACACCCCAAAACACATTGCCCTACTTCTTCTGAGTACAGCGATACCACATGTGTGCCACTTTTTTGCAGCCTAGGTGCGTAAAGGGGCGTAAATTCCAATGATTACCTTTAGGCTTTACAGGGCTGCTCACAATTTAGCCCCGCCCAAACTGCCAGAACAGTAAACACTCGGCACAAATGACCCCATTTTGGAAAGTAGACACCCCAAGGTATTCACTGAGGAGCATAGTGAGTCCTTGGGAGATTTTTTTTTTTTTTTGCCAGAAGTTAGCAGAAATGGAAACTTTATTTTTAGTTATTTTTCCTCAGAAAGTGTCATTTTCCGCTAACTTGTGAAAAAAAATGAAATTATACATGAACTCACCATGCCACTCCGCGAACACTTTGGGGTGTCTTCTTTCAAAAATGGTGTCATTTGGGGGGTATTTATACTATCCTGACATTCTAGCACCTGAAGAAACATGACAGGTGCTCAGAAAGTCAGAGCTGCTTCCAAATGCGGAAATTCACATTTTTGCACCATAGTTTGTAAACTCTATAAATAAACTTATTGCACTTATTGCATTTTTTTTATCAAAGACATGTAGAACAATAAATTTATTTAAAAAATTATATACAAAAATGTATTTTTTTAAAAAAAAATTTACAACAGAAAGCGAAAAATGTCATTTTTTTGCAAAAAAAGTTAAAATGTCAGAAACAATGAAATACCACCAAATGAAAGCTCTATTAGTGAGAAGAAAAGGAGGTGAAATTCATTTGGGTGGTAAGTTGTATAATGGAGCAATAAACTGTGAAAGTAGTGTAGTGCAGAATTGTAAAAAGTGGTCTGGTCATTAAGGGTGTTTAAGCTAGGGGGGCTGAGGCGGTTAATGAACGTGAGCTTGTCCACGTTGGCTGTGGATAGGCGGCTGCGTCTGTCTGTAATGACGCCTCCTTCCGTGCTAAACACATGTTCAGAGAGTACACTGGCTGCAGGGCAGGCCAGCACCTCCAAAGCATACAGGGCAAGCTCTGGCCATGTGGACAATTTGGAGACCCAGAAGTTGAATTGGGCAGGACCATCAGTCAGTACGTGTACGCGTGTGCACATGCACTGTACTACCATGATGTTCAAATGCTGCCTCCTGCTAACACGCTCCATATCAGCAGTTGGGGCCGTTTGTTGCGGTGAGGTGACAAAGCTGTTCCACATGTCGGCCATGCTAACCCTGCCTTCTGAGGTGCTGGCGCTGACACAGCTGCGTTGGCAACCTCTTGCTCCTCTTCTGCCTTCGCCTTGGGCTTCCACTTGTCCACCTGTGTCATTTGGGAATGCTCTCTGGAGCACGTCTACCAGCGTGCACTTGTACTCGCGCATCTTCCTATCACGCTCCAGTGCGGGAAATAAGGTGGGCACGTTGTCTTTGTACCGGGGATCCAGCAGGGTGGCCACCCAGTAGTCAGCACACGTTAAAATGTGGGCAACTCTGCTGTCGTTGCGCATGCACTGCAGCATGTAGTCGCTCGTGTGTGCCAGGCTGCCCAGAGGTAAGGACAAGCTGTCCTCTGTGGGAGGCGTATCGTCATCGTCCTCTGTTTCCCCCCAGCCACGCACCAGTGATGGGCCCGAGCTGTGTTGGGTGCCACCCGCTGGGAACATGCTTCATCCTCCTCCTCCTCCTCCTCCTCCTCCAGTAGTGGGCGCCGGCTGGCCAAATTTGTACCTGGCCTCTGCTGTTGCAAAAAACCTCCCTCTGAGCCACTTCTAAAAGACTGGCCTGAAAGTGTTAGAAATTACCCCTCTTCCTCCTCCTCCCCCTAGGCCACACCCAACTCCATCATCGCCCTAAGTGTTTTCTCAAGGAGACATAGAAGTGGTATTGTAATTTTGTTAACGCGTCATTGCCACTGGCCATGTTGGTGGAGTACTCAAAACAGCGCAACAGGGCACACAGGTCTCGTATGGAGGCCCAGTCATTGGTGGTGAAGTGGTGCTGTTCCGCAGTGCGACTCACCCGTGCGTGCTGCAGCTGAAAGTCCACTATGGCCTGCTGCTGCTCGCACAGTCTCTCCAGAATGTGCAAGGTGGAGTTCCACCTGGTGGGCACGTCGCATATGAGGTGGTGAGCGGAAAGGCCGAAGTTAGGCTGTAGCGCAGACAGGCGAGCAGTGGCAGGATGAGAACACACAAAATGGGAGATTTTTAAAAGCATTGTAACATCTAATTGTGAGAGGTACATACCTTATAGGAATAAAAGGCTAAGAAACAATAAGAAACCAATGTGGATAAATAGAACCGTAAAGATAGCAATAAATGACAAAAAGAAAGCATATAAATCACTAAAACAGGAGGGGAGCCAGGAAGCACTGATAAACTATAAGGAAAAAAATTGAATATGTAAAAAAACTAATAAAATTTGCCAAACTAGAGACCAAGAGATTAATTGCCAAAGAGAGTAAAACTAACCCTAAAATGGTCTTCAATTATATAAATAGTAAAAAATATAAATCTGAAGGAGTCGGCCCATAGCAATGAGGGGGGTGTTGCAGAGAGCGACGAGGATAAAGCAAAACTATTATATATTTTTTTATCCACTATATTCACTGAGGAAAATAAACTGACAGATGAAATGCAGAATGTAAAAGTAAATTCTCCATTAAAAGTGCCCTGTCTGACCCAGGAAGAAGTACAACAGCGACTTAAAAAGATTAAAATAGACAAATCGCCAGGACCGTATGGCATACACCCCCGTATCCTAAGGGAATTAAGTGATGTCATAGCCAGACCTTTATTTCTGATATTTACGGACTCTATACTGACAGGGAATGTTCCACAGGATTGGCGCATAGCAAATGTGGTGCCAATATTCAAAAAGGGTCCAAAAACAGAGCCTGGAAATTATAGAACGGTAAGTTTAACATCTATTGTTGGTAAACTGTTTGAAGGATTTCTAAGAGATGCTATTTTGGAGTATCTCAATAAAAATAAGCAAAAAACACCGTATCAGCATGGCTTCATGAGGGATCGGTCATGCCAAACAAATTTAATCAGTTTCTATGAGGAGGTAAGTTCTAGACTTGACAGCGGCGATTCAATGGATGTCATATATCTGGACTTCTCCAAAGCATTTGACACTGTACCTCATAAAAGGTTAGTATATAAAATGAGGATGCTCGGACTGGGAGAAAATGTCTGTATGTGGGTAAGTAACTGGCTGAATGACAGAAAACAGAGGGTGGTTATTAACGGTAGATACTCAGATTGGGTCACTGTCACTAGTGGGGTACCTCAGGGGTCAGTATTGGGCCCTATTCTCTTCAATATATTTATTGGGACAGAGATCTGTCCCATCATCTATTTATCCCCAAGACTGTGACTGTGACGAGGGGACATCTTCTGCGTCTGGAGGAAAGAAGGTTTGTACACAAACATAGAAAAGGATTCTTCACTGTAAGAGCAGTGAGATTATGGAACTCTCTGCCTGAGGAGGTGGTGATGGTGAGTACAATAAAGAAATTCAAGAGGGGACTGGATGTATTTCTGGAGTGTAATAATATTACAGGCTACAGCTACTAGAGAGGGGTCGTTGATCCAGGGAGTTATTCTGATTGCCTGATTGGAGTCGGGAAGGAATTTTTTTCCCTTTAAGTGGGGAAAATTGGCTTCTGCCTCACAGGGGTTTTTTGCCTTCCTCTGGATCAACTTGTAGGAAATAGGCCGAACTGGATACTATATTACTATGTTACTAGAACACCGGAAGCAAGCACAGACAGCCTGCACTTTATGCAGAAGCTCTGACATGTCGGGGAAGTTGTGAATGAACTTCTGCACCACCAAATTCAGCACATGCGCCAGGCAAGGTATCTGTGTCAAACCGGCTAGTCCCAGAGCTGCAACGAGATTTAGCCCATTATCACAGACCACCAGGCCGGGCTTGAGGCTCACCGGCAGCAACCACTCGTCGGTCTGTTGTTCTATACCCCACCACAACTCCTGCGCGGTGTGGTGCCTGTCCCCCAAACACATGAGTTTCAGAACTGCCTGCTGACATTTACCCCTGGCTGTGCTGAAGTTGCTGGTGAAGGTCTGTGGCTGACCGGATGACCAGGTGGAGATATAGCGTCCCTGGCCGTGCTTACTGGTCCACGTATCTGTGGTTAGGTGGACCTTGCCACAGATGGCATTGCGCAGTGCACACTTGATTTTATCCGATACTTGGTTGTGCAGGGAATGCACAACTCTCTTGAAGAAGTAGTGGCGACTGGGAACAACGTACTGTGGGACAGCCACCGCCATCAGCTGTCTGAAGCTGTCCGTGTCCACCAGCCTGAATGACAGCATTTTAAAGGCCAGTAGTTTGGAAATGCTGGCATTCAGGGCCAGGGATCGAGGGTGGCTAGGTGGGAATTTACGCTTTCTCTCCAAGGTTTGTGATATAGAGAGCTGAACACTGCCGTGTGACATGGTGGAGATGCTTGGTGACAGAGGTGGTGGTGTTGGTGGCACATCCTTTGATTTCTGGGCGGCAGATGCCAACGTTCCTCCAGAGGCGGAGGAAGAGGCCGAGGCAGCAGCAGAAGAAGGAGCAGGAGGGGTCTGAGCCCTTTCTTGGTTTTGAAGGTGCTTACTACACTGCAGCCCGTGTCTCACATGTAGATGCCAGGTCATGCAGGTTGTGCTAAGGTTCAGAACGTTAATGCCTCGCTTCAGGCTCTGATGGCACAGCGTGCAAACCACTCTGGTCTTGTCGTCAGCACATTGTGTGAAGAAGTGCCATGCCAGGGAACTCCTTGAAGCTGCCTTTGGTGTGCTCGGTCCCTGGTGGCGGTGGCAACTAGCAGGCAAACTCTCTTGGTGACGGCTGTTCTGCTTTTGCACCCTGCTCCCTCTTTTGCTACCCTGTTGGCTCGGTCTCACCACTGCCTCTTCCTCTGAACTCTGAAAGTCAGTGGCCCGACCTTCATTCCATGTGGGGTCTAGGACCTCATCGTCCCCTGCATTGTCTTTCACACAGTCTTCCTCCCTGACCTCCTGTTCGGTCTGCACACTGCAGAAAGACGCAGCAGTTGGCACCTGTGTTTCGTCATCATCAGAGATGTGCTGACTCATCAGGAAACATAAATGGTTGTGTGTCAGTGCATTCTATGTCTTCACCCAGCTATTGCTTTGTTTGAGTAGCCACCAAAGCATTGCTCCTGGTTAGCCAGAATCCTACTCCACACTGATGAGGGGCAACACCCCGAAACAGCTGTCTGTGGATGGATAACTTGCTTAGGTCTTCCCCGTCACATCCTTAAAGCTTGTAAAAGAGCGGGATCTTGACATAGGGGCCACTTAATATGGTGGTTTTGGTGATCTCTGTAATGGAGACACCCCTTTGCTTGTTTTTCCTTCCTTTGAGGGATATCTGGCTTTCACTGTGTTGTAGACCCATAACTGGGGCTCCACAATCTTTTTGCATTTTATGTTTCCCAGGGAGCTTTGCACTTTGGATTGCTGTGTTTGAGACTCTTAAGTGAGGCTCCACGGTATTTTTGTAGCTGGTCTCCCTAAGATCAGCTATTGCTTTGTTTGAGTAGTCACCAAAGCATTGCTCCTGGTTAGCCAGAATCCTACTCCACACTGATGAGGGGCAACACCCCGAAACAGCTGTCTGTGGATGGATAACTTGCTTAGGTCTTCCCCGTCACATCCTTAAAGCTTGTAAAAGAGCGGGATCTTGACATAGGGGCCACTTAATATGGTGGTTTTGGTGATCTCTGTAATGGAGACACCCCTTGCTTGTTTTTCCTTCCTTTGAGGGATATCTGGCTTTCACTGTGTTGTAGACCCATAACTGGGGCTCCACAATCTTTTGCATTTTATGTTTCCCAGGGAGCTTTGCACTTTGGATTGCTGTGTTTGAGACTCTTAAGTGAGGCTCCACGGTATTTTTGTAGCTGGTCTCCCTAAGATCAGCTATTGCTTTGTTTGAGTAGTCACCAAAGCATTGCTCCTGGTTAGCCAGAATCCTACTCCACACTGATGAGGGGCAACACCCCGAAACAGCTGTCTGTGGATGGATAACTTGCTTAGGTCTTCCCCGTCACATCCTTAAAGCTTGTAAAAGAGCGGGATCTTGACATAGGGGCCACTTAATATGGTGGTTTTGGTGATCTCTGTAATGGAGACACCCCTTTGCTTGTTTTTCCTTCCTTTGAGGGATATCTGGCTTTCACTGTGTTGTAGACCCATAACTGGGGCTCCACAATCTTTTTGCATTTTATGTTCACCCACTGGGGAAGGGCTAGGTGGATGCCCTTGGGAAACCCTGCCAGCAGAGTCTTCAAACATCATAAGAGACTGCTGCATAACTTTAGGCTCAGACAGGTTCCCTGATATGCATGGGGGTGATGTGACAGACTGATGGGCTTGGTTTTCAGGCGCCACCTGTGCGCTTTCTGCAGAAGACTGGGTGGGAGATAATGTGAACGTGCTGGATCCACTGTCGGCCACCCAATCGAATAGCCCCTGTACTTGCTCAGGCCTTACCGTCCTTAGAACGGCATTAGGCCCGACCAAATATTGCTGTAGATTCTGGCGGCTACTGGGACCTGAGGTAGTTGGTTCACTAGAACGTGTGGCTGTGGCAGAACGGCCACGTTCTCTCCCAGCACCAGAGGGTCCACTAACACCACCACGACCATGTCCGCATCCCTTATTAGATGTTTTCCTCATTGTTACCGTTCACCACAATAAGGAACACTATCTAGCTATCTATTTATGTACCGTATTACACTAATACAGGCACAGCAGAAACCACTGATTTAGGTGAATATCAATTTTAGGGCTAGTATTTAGGCCCTGGCTAAAAGGTATCCTTTTACGGTCAGAAATACACTTGGAGATGCACAATAGCATGTGCAAATGTAGAGGATTACGCTTTCAGCACTTGCATTTAGACCTTGAGTGTAATACACTCTTTTACGGACAGAAATACACTTGGAGATGCACAGTAGCGTGTGCAAATATAGAGGATTTAGCTTTCAGCCCTTGTATTTAGACACTTAGTGTAATATACCCTTTTACGGACAGAAATACACTTAGAGATGCACAGCAGCGTGCGCAAAAATAGAGGATTTATGTTTCAGGCCTCGTATTTAGACGCTGACACGCTGAGTGTAATATACCCTATTACGGACAGAATTGCGCTTGGAGAGGAACAGCAGAAAGCACAGATGTTTAGGATTTCTATTTCAGGGATTTTATTTAACCACATTAAGAAATCTATCCTTTGACGGACAGTATTACACTTGGCCAGCTACAGCTGGAACACCAGATTTAGGTGATTGGTATTTTGGCAATTGAATTTCACCCCAGAAAAAGATCTATCCTTTGGCGGACAGTATTAAACTTAGCCAGCCACAGCTGGAACCCCAGATTTAGGGGATTGGTATTTTGGCAATTGAATTTCACTCCAGGAAAAAAATCTATCCTGTGACGGACAGTATTACACTTGGCCAGCCATAGCTGGAACACCAGATTTAGGGGATTGTTATTTTGGTAATTGTATTTCACCCCAGAAAAAAAAATCTATCCTTTTACGGACAGTATTACACTTGGCCAACCACAGCTGGAACACCAGATTTAGGGGATTGGTATATTGGCAATTGAATTTCACCCCCCAAAAAAAATCTATCCTTTTAAGGACAGTATTACACTTGGACCGCCACAGCTGGAACCCCAGATTTAGGGGATTGGTATTTTGGCAATGGAATTTCACCCCAGAAAAAAAAATCTATCCTTTTATGGACAGTATTAAACTTGGCCAACAACAGCTGAAGCCACTGATTTAGGGGATTGGTATTTTGGCAATTGAATTTCACCCCAGAAAATAATCTATACTTTGACGGACAGTATTAAACTTAGCCAGCCACAGCTGGAACACCAGATTTAGGGGATTGGTATTTTGGCAATTGAATTTCACCCCAGGAAAAAAATCTATCCTGTGACGGACAGTATTACACTTGGCCAGTCACAGCTGAAACCACTGATTTAGGGGATTGGTATTTTGGCAATCGAATTTCACCGCAGAAAAAAATCCATCCTTTGACGGACAGTATTAAACTTAGCCAACCACAGCTGGAACCCCAGATTTAGGGGATTGGTATTTTGGCAATGGAATTTCACCCCAGAAAAAAAATCTATCCTTTTACGGAGAGTATTAAACTTGGCCAACAACAGCTGAAACCACTGATTTAGGGGATTGGTATTTTGGCAATTGAATTTCACCCCAGAAAATAATCTATCCTTTGACGGACCTTATTAAACTTAGCCAGCCACAGCTGGAACACCAGATTTAGGGGATTGTTATTTTGGCAATTGAATTTCACCCCAGAAAAAAAATCTATCCTTTTACGGACAGTATTAAACTTGGACAGACAGAGCTGGAACCCCAGATTTTGGGGATTGGTATTTTGGCAATTGAATTTCACCCCAGAAAAAAATCTATCCTTTTACGGACAGCATTACACTTGGCCAGCAACAGCTGAAACCACTGATTTAGGGGGTTGGTATTTTGGAAATTGAATTTCACCCCTCAATAAAATATAGCAATTTCTATCCTGTGTTTCAAGGTATGACAATAAGCACAACCCCTGAGGTAGGATATTGCAAAAAAAAAAAGCCTACTATTGACCCCAAAAATGTATGTTGAACTTGGTGGCCGCTCAAAACTTTCGTGAACTTTCGTGCACCAAAAGATCACAAATTGGCAGCCGATCACCCCAGGAAAAAGTGACATAAAAATGCTCTGGGAAGCCTAAAAACCAGTGAGCAATTAACTAACAGAAGTTGAATTATTCACAGCTGTAGATCGATCACTTCATTAAGTGGTTTTGCTGAGTCTTCCCTGCCTAATCTCGTCCTCACAGCAGCTGCATCTTATCCCTACACTAATCAATGCGGTGCTACGTGACTCCAGCTTAAATAGAGGCTGGGTCACATGCTGCACTTGGCCAATCACAGCCATGCCAATAGTAGGCATGGCTGTGATGGCCTCTTAGGGCAAGTACTATGATGCTTGTTGATTGGCTGCTTTGCAGCCTTTAAAAAAGTGTCAATGCGCCATAGAAATCACCGAACCCGAGCCCGAAGTTTTATGTAAATGTTCGGGTTCGGTCCGTTTCCCGAACACCTCAAAATTCGGTATGAGCCCGAACTATACAGTTCGGGTTCGCTCAACTCTAGTCATAAATAAAAGTAGGACAGGGTTCATAAGGACAAAGAAGTGGCAAATTTCAAGATGATACTTTTGCTGGGGCTGTATTAATCTGGTTTAGGTAATCCAAGGATAGCATATCAGTTTAGCAGAATATCAACTATAAACAAATCTGTCACACCATCAGACAGTCAACAAGTACAGTTTTTTTTGTCAAATGAGAAGGAGAAATAGACTGGCATTGCTATACATACAAATTGTAACTGGCAAATCAGGTACAGTTTTACATACACTAGCTGCATTTAGATCTGGACAGTCTTAAAAACAAAACATGTAAAAAGCCTACTTAAAAAAAGACAAATGGAGTGTTTTTTTTGCATATTACTGTTCATCTTGCTCAGATCAGATCCCCCAGTCTCAGATCAGACCCCTATCAGACCTCCCAGCCTCAGATCAGCACCCATCAGACCCCCCCAGCCTCAGATCAGACCCCCCAGCCTCAGATCAGACCCCCATCAGACCCGCTATTAGCCTCAGATCAGCCCCAATCAGACCTCAGATCAGACACTTAAAATAAATAAAAAAATAACATCTCCAGCATGGGACGGCGCTACCACTTGGCAGATTCAATTACCCTCCCTGGTCATTTTCCCCACCGTGCTGTACTGTGACCTGACAGCACAAAGCGTTAGGTCATAGTACGCGTCCACATGCACTACACCCTGACGCAGTATGTGTCAAGACACAGCGTGGGGCCAGAAGAAGACCAGGGAAGGTGAGGACAGCCAGTGCAGAGCTGTTCTAACCTTCCTGTGGCTCCCGCATTCTAATGACCGCTTTCATAATGGAAGTGGTCATTAGCATTTTCACAATATGTTCTGGCAGGGGCCGGAGGACAAGAAATAATCCCGCGGGCCACATACAGCCAGCAAGATCATTTGTTTCCCCAGCCCTGATCTCCTGTAAAGGCCCCTTTTACACTGCTCAATTGAGCAGACGATTGTCGGAAAGCAAGCGTTCCTTTCCATCAAGTGCCTGCTTGTTAGTGAAGGAGACCTCTGAATTTACATACAGTGATTCCCTCCACACTATAGGTAGAAGTGATCGCTAATGCCATTGCTCGTTTCTATACTGAATCATTGTTTGTCGGCAGCAAAGTGTGTTTAGAAAGCACAATCATTTAGGCCAGGGATGGGGAACCTCCAGCCCACGGGCCGTATGCGGCCCCCGGGATCATTTCATGTGGTCCCCCGGCCTCCTTCCAGAACATATTGTGAAAATGCTAATGACCGCTTCCATTATGGAAGCGGTCATTAACATGCGGGAGCCACAGGAAGATGATAACAGCACTGCACTGGCTGTCCTCACCTTCCCTGGTCTTCTTCCGGCCCCACGCTGTGTTTTGAAATGTACAGCGTCAGGATGTAGTGCATGTAGACACGCACTATGACCTAATGCTGTGTGCTGTCGGGTCACAATACAGTGCGGCGGGAAGAAGACCAGGGAGGGTAAGTCAATTTGCCAAGTGGTAGCGCCGTCCCAAGCTAGAGAGGTTATTTATTTATTTATTTTAAATGTCTGATCTGAGGTCTGATTGGGGCTGATCTGAGGCTAATGGAGGGTCTGATGGGGGTCTGATCTGAGGCTGGGGGTCTGATGGGGGTCTAATCTGAGGCTGGGGGTCTGATGGGAGTCGGAACTGAGGCTGGGTGGTCTGATGCGATGTGGTCTGATCTGAGGCTGGGGGGTCTGATGGGGGCTGATATGAGGCTGGGGGGTCTGATCTGAGGCTGCGGTTTGGATAGGGGTCTGATCTGAGTCTGGGGTGGTCTGATGGGGGCTGATCTGAGACTGAGAGTCTGATGGGGGCTGATCTGAGGCTGGGGGGGTCTGATCTGAGACTGGGGGGTCTGATCTGAGGCTGGAGGGCCTATTGGGGGTTTAATCTGAGGATGTATGCCTGGTTTAAGCAGGTTGATCATGCTGACAGATACTCTTTAATTTTGCTACCATGTTTTATGATAACGAATACACAGAATTTCTGGATTGTCACACATGGACCACAGAAATTTTTTTTATTATGTATTTAAAAAAAATAAGCACACACCTTCAGTTCTGACCTAAAACATTAGCCCACTCAACTTCTCGACTCTGGGAACTGCAAACTCTCAGCTAGTAAATAAAAATATGCATTTTACTGTGCGAATGTCAGTAGTGCATAAATAGTGTCATTAATATTTGACTTGAATTCCTTATGGAAAAGATGTTATGTCTTACAAATAGTAGCAAACAACAACCTCTTTTATGAGCAAAAACATGTCCTAGCCAGGTCTACAGCAGTTTAAACTGAAAATCTCCAAAGAATATATAAAACAGTAATTGCAGCTGTCAGTGGAATCTTTTGTAACCAGATGTTATAGCTAGAAAGCATTTGTCAAATCTGAGTTCATAAACTTTTCACTTTTTATCCCTATCTGCTCAAGTGGATCAATAATGGCAAAGCTATAACTAAAGTGCAACAATGCAACGCAATCCCTTAGAAACCATGCGAATCCATGAAAAAAGTTGCCTGCTCAAGAGTGCCAAGACCATATTTGGTTACGTCCACTTGAGATGGATGCACTGTGGATTGGGGTGTGGCAGATCCACAGCATTTTATAGTGCCAGCAAAGTGGTCAAGATTTTAATAAATCTCATCCACATGCTGTGAAAAAATCTGCAGCATAAAATGACATGCTGGATTGCAATACACAGGGTGAAATCCAAGCTAAGGATGAGCGAACCAGTTCGTATCGAACGGGGTTCAGTTCAGACTTTTCTATTATTCGAATGGCAGACTAACCTGAGGAAATACAAGCAGGGAAGCAGTCAGCAAGAGAGTGAGAAGAGAGGAGCCGAGGCTGGCTGTGCCTGCTAGCATAACCGCAACTGCTGCAAACCTCAAAAGCAGCTACCTGCAAGACTTTACTTTAATTTTTTTTCCATTTTTACAGAATTTCTTTATTTTGGGGGGTAGTAGTGGAATAAAGGAAAACTGTGCAACACGTGTTCTACCATAAATCTAGCAATACTAGTGAGAACTCTTTGTCAGATCATCTCACATATAATTTTTTTTTTTTGTTTGAAAAATCGTATACATCAGTGATTGAGATTTAAATATTAGAGCTAAATCCATTTATTATCTCCCCACAGAGACACACACACGCACAGTCCCAATTTTTTTCCGGGGTGATCAGTACACCAATATACAGGGAAGAGCAACAATTTACTTGTGAGTGTTAAAGTGAAAATAAGTTTCAGGCCTCAATCGTCCGTTTCCGTTTATTCTATATCTGCACAGTTGGAATTTATTTTTTCGGGACTGTTCTATTTATTTAAACCAGTATATAGGTGATCAGTACAACAATAATTATGATAAAACAACAATTTACCTGAGTGTTAACATGAAACTGAACTTCAGGCCTTAATGGTCCGTTTCCATTTATTGCATTTCCACGCAATTGTTATTTAATTATTTTTGCTGGGTTCAATTTAATTAAACCAGCATATACGTGATCAGTACACCAATACACAGAGTAGTGCACAAAATTATCTGTGAGTGATAACAAATTCAGGCCTAAATCCATCTCTATTTATTTCTGTCTCCACACCTTTCCAATCAAAATTTTTTGGGAGGTTGTTAAAATTATAAAAACCAGCATATAAAGTTGTGATTACTACACCAGTACACAGGATAGTGCACAATATTTTCTGAGATGCCCAAAAATGTCAGGGCTATGGAAGGGTTCCAAACAAAAGACCCACAGCCAGAATGTGGGTAGTAGCAGCACTAGCTATCCGGCCAGAAATAGTAGGAGTAGACCGCAGTTGTCCCTGCTGGCTTCGGAAAGGTGTAACATTATTGTTGAGGAGAAAAAGGATGAGATTGTGGATTGTATGGCTCACTCCTCCTATCAGTCGCAGCAGGATGATTTGGGGTTGAATTCACCATATCATGGGCCAGGGGTCACAGTGTTCCTCCTTGCAGCCCCAGAGAAGGCTTTCATCAGAGTCATCTCAGTCTTCACTGCCTCTTCCTAGTGGAATGCCTTTCTTTTTCCTAAAATGTGGAAAGAAAACCCCATGCACTATTGCAGATAGCCATGAGAGTCCCCCTGTTGATGATATGTGTAAGAGCAGTTAACATTTGAACTGCCCTGAGGAAGAGGTGGGCGAGGAGACTGCCGACCCTGGGCATAGCTGTGTTGGTAGTGGCACCCATAGCTGCAGTATTGGCGTTGGGAGTGGGGTCAAATGCAGAGCAGGGGTAGGGAGTCAAAGAACTCACCATGAAATCCCATAGTCTGCAGGAATTGACAGGGAGGGTGAGGACTCAGATGACGATAGGGTGCTGGACAGGACCTAGAAGCTGGATTGGGGTGCTGAGGAGGAGGCAACATCAGAGGACGAGGGTAATGGCCGCAGTAATAAAGAGCAGAGGCCACGTACCTCCCAAGAACCTCCCACGTACCTCCTGGGATCTGGTGATGCCACTGACACTGTGGGTGGTTTAGATGCAAAACGTGCCAGAGCAAAGCCAAGCTCAGCTGCCTGTAGCTCTTCGAAAGTATCTCCCGTCTGGCATTTTTTCTCCATCCTGCCGTAAGACAAAAGCATTGCCATGTGCAAGCTGTGCAAGAGAAAAATATTATATCGGCAGGCAAACTCAAACATAGGCATCACAGTTCTATTGAAGCACATTAAGCGGCATCGCTAAACTTGTAGGCAAGCAAAGATTGCAGCCAGCTACTGAAACACGAGTTCCACACTTCTCCTGGCCCCCCTTGTGGCAGCCAGGCTGTATCCATCGGCAGCAGGGTGTCATTTACACTGCCATCATCCCTTTCCGCTTCTCTCTCTCTCAGACGACTCCTCCTCCGCTCCATCGTCAGCCATTGATAATGGAACGCATGGCCTGGAAACAACTCTACATGTTCAGCAATCAGACGGTGCGCAAGCTCCATTCCCACTTGGCCAAGTTGCTGGTGGTGCAGTTGTTGCTGTACCCTTAAGTCAAGTCTGCTGCCTTTAGGGAGTTAAGGGAGTGCCCTCAGCCTTGCTGGAAGATGCCTAACCAGCATTATTTCTCCCAAAAAGGCATCCTTGCTTTGTACTCTCATGTGGCAGACAACAGGCTGCTCCGTGCGATTCTCGCTGTGCTGCAAGGTTCACGCAAGGGTGCACACCTAGAGCAGCTCATGGGCAGGAACAGTACATGTCTTTCACAGCCCACTGGGTCAATTTTTTTTCCGGCAGCAGCGAGGCAGCACCCCAGCAACGAGGCCAGGTCCTTTTGACCCCCCACAATTGTGTCGGACTGGCCCCCATACCAGGCACTTCTCCACCTCTTCCTCCATGGACGCTGGCCGATCCTCAACTGCAGCAGGGCACAGTTTTGCTCGCACTACCTCTCCTTCCTATCACATGTGTCAAGTCAAGCTTTGCCATGTCGTGTTGGAGCTGATCGGCAAGCAGCAAACACCCTATTGGCTGTCACCCCACCAACACCAACTGGGCAAAATTAACACCAACTGAACTGGGCAAAATTACACATGCTTCCTGCATAACACACATAATCAACCTAGTGATGCAACACTTTCTAAATAAGTACACTTGCTTTCACAAGGTGCTGGCAGATTCCAGGAAAATGTCCAAGCGCTTCAGCCATTCTTATGTGGCGAGGAACTCTCTCCTGGACTTGTAGAAACAGAACGGCCTGCTGCTACATGGCTTAATGCACGACATGCCAACTTGCTGGATTTCAACATTGCAAATGCTCGAGTGTCTATACGAGCAGCAGAAAGCCGTGAATGATTTTGTCATGCACCAGATGGCCTCAGCAGCAGGGAGCATGTGTTGCTTCGAGGTCCAGCAGTGGCAGCTCATCTGAGACACCTGTCGGGTGCTGAAGCCCTTTGAAGAGGCCACAAAGTTTGTCAGCAGGGACAACTATGGCATGAATTATGTAATTCTTCTGATATTTATGTATCTTAGAACACACGCTGACACTCATGCAGCAGGGGATGACGGTGGAAGAACAGCTAATGCATCTTTCTGCCGCCCCCAATAGCTGTTGGGGACACCCAAAGGGTATCTGCCATGGAGGAGGAGGAGGAGAAAGAGGAGGAGGAGTTAGAGGTGGAGGAGCAAGAGGACAATGATGATAATGATAACGGCCAGGATACCCAATCATCTCAGTGGGGGATGGAGCCGGAAAGAGCTGGCTCCTCAGGCACACTGGCCAGATTGGCGAACTGTATGCTCATTTGCTTATGCAGTGATAGGTGTATCGTGACATCAAACAGTCTGATGATTACTGGATAGCCATACTTTTAGACCCCCACTATGAAGGGAAAATGGAGGAATGTTTCCTTTCTGAGAAAGGGAAAACAAATTCCATTATGACTAGGAAACACTGTGTATGAAGCTCGCCACAGCTTATGGCAAGCAGACTCGCATCTAAAAGGGAGGCCCCTTCCCCCCTCCACTGCCACGAGCAGCAGTAGCAACAGCAGCCATTTCAGTCTCATCAACATGATGCAACAGTTTTCCCACATGTTGCGCTAGGCTAAAGGCAGTTAGCAAGCCGATAGCTCCCGTCTCAATGCCCAGGTTCAGGCCTACCTAAACTCTGGCTAGTTTCTCTATGTAAAGGTGATTGCGCTGCTGAATTCAACAAAGGCATCTGAAAAGTGATCTGACTATTATAGTCTTTTTAGATGCAACCAAACATCAGAGTATCCAACAGGGATAGCCTTTATCAAAACGATCCTTCTGTGGAGATTAGAGGTTTGTGCACATAGTGAAGTACCACCAAAATTATGGTCATAAAAAAGATTTATTATACTCACAAGGGAAGTATATCAACAAGCATTGAAATAAAATGCATCCAGCCGCATTGATCTGCCCCGACCTAGGTTTCCCTATTTGCCTCTTCAGGGGCGAATGTCCCACCCTCCAAGGAGCGTGTATTTTATATGGTTAAAAGTTTATAACCCCTCCCTTCATCACCACTTTTTGCAGTGGTAATCCCACACTTTAAATATCAAAGATACAAATAAAACTCATACAAACATATAAAATACATAAAGAATATCCCATATCTCCTTTTCAATTCATTTCTAAAAATCCCACTTATTTTCAAAGTTCCCAGACTCACCCTTTTTCATTCATAGAACCAATACGGGATAGACGTCAACCTAAAGTGAAGTCCAACCTCAGCTCCTGTTTCATTCATAAATTTGTCATGTGATCTATATCAAACAATAAAAACTCCCTCATTCTCAGAGTACAAACTAAAATACGCTCTCATCATTTATCTGTTCTATTAGACAAGGTTTCAAATAAAAAATATTCAGCCCTTGTGGCTGCAAAGTACTCTGTTTATAGATACATTCCACCTCCCGACGGTTAATATTTGCTACTGGATCTTCCCCGCGCCACGTACTATTCACTTTCTCAATACCAATAAACTTTAGCCCTTTTGGGTCTTTGCTGTGTGTTTTTTTAAAACGTGAGGACACACTGAGACTTTCAAGGCCACTCTTGATGTTTCTAATGTGTTCTTGTATTTGTGTTTTTAACTTGCGCATGGTCCGTTCTACATACTGGAGGCCACACGGAACCTCCAAGAGGTAGATAACCCCCATCTGTTCGCACGTCATTGCACCCTTGATTTTAAAACTCAAACCTCTTTTATTTGATTGTATAGTTTGGATACTTTTCTTCTTATTTTCTTCTTGCGCGGTATTTACAAGGAAGTCAAAAAGCGCACCAAGTAAAAAATTTTTTTCTTTCTTTTTCGTCTTTGTTTGGATATAGCTGTGCACCACTGGCGTACCGCCCATAGAGGCAGACTACGCAGTTGCTATGGGGCCCGTGAGTTGAAGGGGCCCGGCCAAGCTGAATGGCCCCGCCCCCTTTCTGACCTAAGTACACTGCTCCCTTCCTTCCTGCCCCTGCGTGTGGGGGGGCGTGTAAGGTCCCTTCCCTCACATAGAAATCATTACCCCAGTGCTGACTGGACCTGCAATAATGTCAGATGCAGGAGGCGGAACTCAGCAGAGAAGAGGGATGAAGGACCTGCGATGACTTCACCATCATGTGACCAGGACAGGAGGCAGAGCTCAGCAGTGCAGTAAAGTAATGAAGACCAGCCATGCATGTGAAGAAGTATGAATTCAATGTAAGTGCCAGGGAAATCCTAGGAGTTGTAGTCCACTTATACCTCCTGTTATGTAATATCAGAGTACATTACAAGAGAAGGTATAAGAGGAGAGGACTATAACTCTCAGCAAGTCTGGGCCATTATTATATAATATCAGGGTACATTACAACACCCTGGATATGCTGAGAGTTGTATCATGTACTCTGATATTACATAATAACAGCTTGGATATGCTGGGAGTTGTAGTCCCATCCTTTTATTCGTCCCCCTGTAATGTGCTCTGATATTAGATAATAATGGCTTAGACATGCTGGGAGTTATAGTCCTTTTCTGTTATACCTCCTGCAGTAATGTGCTCTGAATAAGGGCCAGGACGATGGATAAGGGAGGGTAGTCATCTGCTTAGCGCGCCACTTTGCTACCCATAAAGGGGGGTGTACTCATGGCCGTCCAACTTCACAAGCCTCAGGCCACTAGGACTCAAGCCTGTGAGGCATTAGAACAGAGCAAGAAGCCACAATTACATCACTGCAACCTCCTGCTCTGGGTCTCGCAAGATGACATCATCACGTGAGACCCAGAGCAAGAGTGGTGATGTCATTGGGACCGCATGCATCAGGACACAGCAACACAAGCTACAGATAAAACTGCGGCCTGCATCACAAACAGTGGCCAGTGTTTTTCAACCTTTTTTGTGCCAAGGCACACTTTTTTTTATGAAAAAAATCACGAGGCACACCACCATTAGAAAATGTTAAAAAAAAATAAACTCTGTAGCCTATAAGCCCTATATTGACTATATAAAGTAATTCTCGTCAAAGTGTCTTAAATAGGAATGAAATAAACACAAAGAAATTATTTTATAATTGTTCATATTTCTGTTTACTTACTCAGTACGAAACCTGGGCTGACCTGGGACCTCAGATCAGCCCAAAGACCCCCATCAGACCCCCCACATCAATAATCAGGCCAAAGACCCCCCCGAGTCATCCCCGATGCCCATCAGACCTCAGATCAGCCCAACAACCTCCCATCAGATCCCCCACATCAATCATCAGCCCAAAGACCACCCTCCCAGGCTGGTCAGTGCAGGGCCCTCACTCCAGTCAGTGCTGAAAAGGCTTTTCCTGCCACATTCCCCCCCTCCCACCCTTGGGCTGGTCAGCGCAGGGGCAGGGCCCTCACTCCAGTCAGTGCTGAGAGAGGGCTTTTCCCGCCAGCTCATCCCCCCAACCAACCGGGCTGGTCAACTCCAGACAGTGCAGGTGGGGCTGCCCTGAGCTGAGGGCTTTTCCCGCCCAGCGCCCGCTCATCTCTCAACCAACGTCCCCCCCCATCACATTTGCCTGTAAAATTACCTGCTGCTGCTGATACAGTGCAGCAGGTGCATCCTGGGCTGAGGGCTTTTTTCCCGCCAGCTCATCTATCATTGTCAAGTTCCCAGCGCCCCCTCCCCTCTCCTCTCCTCTCCTCATATATCAGGACCGGGTAGTGCTGTGATTGGCTTGAAGTTAAATTGGCGTGCCTGTGAATGAACTTACTTACCTGCTCCTATGGCTCCTGTCCTGGCTCTGGATGATGAGTCCCGTCCTCCGTCCTCCTTCCCTCTCAGTCTCTTCTCCGGCTCTGCTCCACCTCCGAGTGCTGCTGTGCAAGTCAAGCGGGGCGCATGTTCCCAAATCCCGCGAGACCTGCCGCGAACTCGAGAATAGTGTTGAGCTCGAATTATTCGCGAATATTCGTGGTAAAAAAAATCGCATGAATATTCGCGAATAAATCGAGCTCACGGACACGGCACACCGGACAATATCTCAGTGGTTGAAAAACACTGCTGTAGGGGCATTATTATTATTTGACGCAATATGGAAGGCAATGCTACTTATTATCACTATTGGGGCCACCATTACTTATGAGGGCAGTCTGGGTGTATAGTATAGTATAGTGTTTGTGGACATAGGGGGGTGGGGGGGGGGCAGAACAAGCACTGTATTGGGGTGCACTGTATTCAAGAGGTTTTCCGGGTTTTTTCATATTGATGACCGTGCCGTCTCTTCAAACAGCTGATCGGCGGGGGTATTGGACTGTGTTTTTAGCACATTATTACAAGATGTGGGCCCCCTCTTCTGATTTTGCCCAGGGCCACATTTTGTCTAAAAATGGCCCTGCTGCATGATGTACCTGTCATCATTACAGATTTAGCAGCAGCATAGCCCTATGAGAGAGAGCTGCCATGGCAGGGCTAGCAGCGCTTTACTGCTCTGACCTCCCACCACTGTGATCTGCAGAGCCCGGCCAGAAAGGTATCTCCAGCATCCCACAGATACAGCAGACAGTCCGCACATGTGCTGCAGGGTGGAAGGGAGGGGACACAGTGAGTTTACACTGGGTCATTGGTGTGTATGTATATATACTAATGTGTGTGTATGTATGTGTATATATATATATATATATATATATATATATAAACACACACACACACACAAAACACTATTCACTGCTTAGCACACAGCATCCCCCCATAGACATATGCTTCAAATTCAGAAGGGGGGGGTTCAGTCCCTGCCCTTCATTGCCTAATTACTAAGAGCCTATTTCTAAGAAGGCAATGGGAGGTAGGAGGTACTGAACCCCCTCAGAATCTGAGGCATATGTCTGTGTAATATTATGTGTGTGTATATATGAATATATATATATATATATATATATATATATACATACATATATACGTATATATATATAATACACACACACACACACACACACATACATTATGTATTTAGGACCTCTTCGTGTTTTGCTACATAGATGTGTAGTGCAGTGATGGCAGGGTGTCATAAATTCGCAAAACTGGGGCGAATTTTGCCCCCATCGCTGTCCCAGTTTGCTGTAGGTAAAAAGTGTTTTGAAACAAAAAATAATTGTGACTCAAACAAAAGTCAAGGCACTTACAAATAAACTCCCCCTGTTCTTCAAAAATGGCTGGATCGTTTTTAAATTGCTCCCTAACCGCTTTAAGTCCCAGTTCTTTAGGAATGATGGTATATCATGATGCTTTGTCTACTGTAGCTAATCATGTCTGTTCAGAACATGGGCCAGGATTTTTTATTACATCTATAACACTGCCAGTGTCTTTCAAATACGAGGGAGATTGTACCACATATTTCTGTAAAAAGTAATCTACATATTCGGTCAATCTACTAGACAGGGATCCAATTCCTGACACAATTGGTCTCCCTGGTGGATTGGACATTGGACTTTTATGGATCTTCGGTAGCTGGTATATTACTGGAACAATCGGAAACTGAACTCTCAGATAGTCATATTCTTTTTTGTTTATTATCCCCCCTTCAGATCCCTCTTGAAGCAATTTATCTAATTTCACTTTAAAATCCACCGTAGGATCCTTTTTCATGATCGTATATGTGCTCCTATCGGATAATAATCTTAGTAGTTCACTCTCATAAAATTCTCCTTATCCATACTACTACTACCCCTACTACCTTATTAGCTGGTTTTATCACTACCTGAGGATTAGTTTCTAGACCTTTTAAAGCTTTATTCTCCTCCAACGTTAAATTGTGTTTTTTTGGTTTATCTTCCCTATGTTAAAATTCTTTTAGTAAACCTCTTTTAAAATGCTTCTATGCACTCATTGTCCCTATTTGACAGAATTCTTTTTTATTTTTTCCCATAAATTTGTATTAATTATCGAACTGGTAGTTGAGGATTCATTTTTGCCAATTGTTTATTGATTGTTTATTGCATATTTAGCGATGTTATATATTTGTGTATATCTAAAATGTCCCAAATTTATTTGTTTTTTTAGTAGGGGCAAATTTTAATCCTTTTCCTAATACCCTTTTTTCTAATTCTGATAGTCGATGAGAGCTTAAGTTGTATATTCCTTTTATTTCTCCCTGCTCTGTTTTGGTTTTGGACTAGCCTTTTCTTTCTCCTCTTTTTCCTCTACTAAATTTCTTTTTTGCTGGGTAATTATTTTGGTTTCCTGATTTTTTGTTTCGTTTTTCTGAATCATTGATTCTCTCTGTATCCCCTTGCGGACCTCTGATCTTGTGTCTGAGTATTATCTTCCCTTTTTTGTTGGTTGTTCTTATAAAATCGTTGTTGGCTACACGGGTGCTTAAAGTGATAATTAGAATAATTTCCAGGATATGGTTTTCTTCCCGGTTTGCATGGACCTGCTGCATAGTTATTATTATAATGCGGTCTCTGTGAATAGTTGTTTTGATGCTAATATTGGCGATTATATGTGTATTTCTTCATGTTAAAATCAGAAATTGAATTCTGTACAATACCTCTATTCTCAATGTAATTTTCCTGATTGGGAGAGGTTTCATCACTGTGACTGACTCTTTTCTTTTTCATTTGTGTCACTTACTTTGTTTTTCCATTTAAAAACCCTTTTGTTTTTGTAGTCTTCAGAGACGTTCACTTCTTCTTCTACCTTAAGAATATTTTTCAGACTTTTTTTGACATATTGCCATTTTTTTTTATCCATATGTGGTTCTAAAATAAGTCGAAGTTTCTCAATGTTCACATTGATCTGTTTCAACTTATTTCTTCTTTTTTCTATGATACATTTCATAACTTTTAGACCAGACTCATTCATTAATGTTTCCCACACTTCAAGATCCCCCTGTTCGTCTGAATTCAGAGTCAACTGCCATCTGAGACCCTCAGGGATTTTTCTTCAGCTAGGTATTTTTCCAGAGCTATGACGTCCCAGGTGGTTTTCATCTCCTTGATGAGATCTCTTTCTAGCTCTGCAAAAATCCAATCAAGATCACCTGGTCCTTTGGTTTCACATAACAATGGGAAAGCAGACTCAATATCACATTTAAATTAGCTCTAAAATAAAAAAAAGTTTTCCATCATACAAAGCAAGGGTGAAAAACCCACAAACAGTCAAAATATAAATGAGAAAGCGTCAGGGCTTGCAGTTGTGTACAGTTCTGCTGCGATACCACAGCTAAATAGACGGACAAACACTATTGGAACAACTATTTGAAATGGGTGTGATATACCTGTTGCCCCCCCCCCCCAAAAAAAAAAAAAACTGATTGGGGGGTGTGATATACCCTCTTCCACAAAATACTGATTTAGGGCTGTGATACACCTGCTTCCGCAAAATATTGATTGAGGGGTGCGATATACCTGCTTCCACAAAATACTGATTAAGGGGTTTGATATATCTGCTTCCACCAAATATTGATTGAGGCCTGCGATATACTTGCTTCCACCAAATATTGATTGAGGTCTGCGATATACCTGCTTCCACAAAATATTGATTGAGGGGTGCGATATACCTGCTTCCACCAAATATTGATTGAGGCCTGCGATATACCTGCTTCTACAAAATACTGATTAAGGGGTTTGATATAGCTGTTTCCACCAAATATTGATTAACAGGTTCTATAAATCTGCTTCCACAAAATACTGATTGAGGCCTACTATATACCTGCTTCCACAATTATTGCTTTTCTCTAGCGACTTTGGCACAGGGTCATTTTGAAAATGACAGGCAGAGGAAGAGGCAGGCCGTTCCACAGGGATGGTAGGGGTTGGGCAGGTGCACCAGGCCGAGCCTAAGTGGGAAGTTGGAGAAATCACGTGCGATTACTTCAAAGGACGCACCAGAGTTGGTTGAGTGGCTCACTCAGCCTTCCACTTCTGAACCCTCCTCATCCTCTGTATCTGCACCCTCCTCACTCTCTGCTGTGTACACCCCCAAAGACACCACCAACACCATACCTCCTCCATTCGAGTCAGAGGAATTATTTTCCCATCCATTCCCAGACCTTACCGATGTGCAGACATTCTTGGCATCAAATGAGGAAGAGGAGGTAGCAACGGCCACCCCCAGGGGTCTGATGACAGTACCCAGATCAGCCCAAGGAGGGAGGTCCCCGCTGTTCCTGACTACTCCGAGATCTCAAATGTCAGTGGTAGTGAATGTGACAATGATGACGTGTCGATGGACGTCACTTGGGTGCCCACAAGAGAGGAAGAGGAAGGGAGTTCAGAGGCAGAGACGGAGCTGCGGAGAAGGAGGTGAAACAGGCAGAGCTTCTTCTCCTCCTCCTACTCCATCCTCCGTCTCCTCCCCGGCTGACTCCCCCTTTTCCACTGCTACTGCCTGTCCCAAGCTCCCCAGAACCTATTCGACGTGCCAGATAAGACATTGCCATGCTGTGCTGCAGCTGTTGTGCCTGGAAGCCAAGAGCCACACCGGTCCTGCACTGCTTTCAGCTCTGCGGTCACAGGATAATGAGTAGCTGACAGTTGCTAAAGTGGTGTGCGACAACGGTGCCAATCTGCTGAGAGCGCTGAAACAGGGCAAAATAACACACGTGCCGTGCATGGCACGCGTCCTGAACTTAGTCGTGCAGCGATTCATTGCCAAATACCCCAGGATCCAGGACGTCTTGCGGCAGGCCAGGAAAATCTCTGGCCATTTTAGAAGATCTTACTCGCCCATGGCTCGCCTTGCTGACGTTCAGCGGCAACACCACCTACCCGTCAGACGTCTGATTTGTGACAGCCCGACGTGCTGGAATTCCACCTTGTATATGCTGCCCCCCAGCCACCATCCTCCTCTGACTCCTCTTCAGACTCCTGCTGACTCGTCCCCCCCCTTCCCCTGGGAATTCATTCAGCATTGCGACTTCCTCATCTTCCAGCCCCTGCTCCTCGATGGCTTGATCAATGACACAACGCAATGCACACTCCAGAAAGAAGGCGTAAGGTATGATGGCGCCCTGGCTGCGACTGACCAGTTTGGTGATCTCAGGGGGAGGAGGAGGAGCAAGAAGAGCAGGCTTTAAGGGTGACTTTAAACTTTTTGGGGATCCCCGATTTTTTCCGTTGCTGGGGGGAGGAGACGAAGACGACATTCTCATGGGCGATAAGCAGGAGTCAGGGTGCTCTACCACTTCCAATTTAGTGCAAATGGGGCCTTCATGCTCCAGTGTTTGAAGAGGGACCCTCATATAAAAAGCATAAAGGGCAAGGAACAGTACTGGGTGGCAAGGTACTTAGACCCCCTGGTACAAACACAAAATGGCGGACATGTTACCAGCATCACATAGGGCTGGCAGAATGGCAGGATTTCCAGGCCTTGCTGCGAGAGATGCTGAATTCTGCTGTTGTGGGTGCTGGCAGAGGAATTTTCACCCACAGCAAAACAGGTACGGGTCCCAATCCTACCATGCCTGCAAGAAGAGGGCAGTTTGAACATGTGTTGGTCACTTTGGATATGAGATCATTCTTGCAGCCAACCCATCGACAGCTGCCTTCCGGATCCAGTCTCAGGGAACGCCTAGAAAGATAGGTGTTCGACTACATAGGGTTAACGGCTGATGTGGACGCTCTGAGAAGCAAGGAACCCCTGGACTACTGGATGTGCTGGCTTGACCTTTGGCCAGAGCTAGCACAATTTGCCATGGAACTCTTGGCTTGCCCCTCGTCGAGTGTCCTGTCCGAAAGGATGTTCAGCGCAGCAGGAGTGAATCGTGACCAATAAGCGCACTCGCCTAACTCACGACAGTGTGGACTACCTCACATTTCTAAAAATGAATGAGGCATGGATCTTGGAGGAATTTAACACCTGTGACGACCACGTGTAATTGAATTTCCTCATGCCAGCCCACACATATCTGCCCAGAACAAAGAATGGTCCTTGTCTTATGTACATACAGCGCCATAAAAGGCCTTTTCTGTAAGGTGAATGCCAAATTTTTGGGGCCTGTACTCCAATGGCCTACAGTAAAATTTTTAGCCGGTGACTGCCTAATATACCTCCAACCACATAATCACAAGTTCTTTTCAGTCAGGTGAATGCCTAATTTTTGGGACCTGTACTGGCCTACAGTAAAATTGTTATCCAGTGACCGCCTGCCTAATGTACCTCCAGCCACATAATCACTTGTTCGTTTCTGTCAGGTGAACGCCTAATATTTGGGGCCTGTACTGGCCTACAGTAAAATTGTTATCCAGTTACCGCTTAATGTTTCTCCAGCCACATAATCACTTGTTCTTTTCTGTCAGGTGAATGCCTAATTTTTGGGGCCTGTACTCCCGTGGCCTAAAATAAAATTTCTCTAGGCACCAGCAGGGCACATTTTTGAGAGTTTCCCTTTAAGACCTATCACTGAATTCAGTGATAGGTCTATATTGGACGTGCACTTCTAGTAAGTATTTGGTGGCTGAAAATATGACCTGAAGGTTTTTCAGGTTCGCCTGCCATTAAAGTCAATGGGGCCCGCAGCGAAACGCAAACGCACGTTCACGAAACTGAATATTGATTTTGATTTAAAACCTTGTCTAATAGAACAGATAAATGATGAGAGCGTATTTTAGTTTGTAAACTGCGAATTAGGGAGTTTTTATTGGTTGATATAGATCACGTGACCAATTTATGGTCGAAACAGGAGCTGAATTATAGTAGAGGTTGGACTTTACTTTAGTGTAAATCTCCATTGGTTAACATCTATCACGTGTTGGTTTTATGAATGAAAAAGGGTGAGAAAGGAAGATTATTGTCAGTTGTAAGTCTTGAAACTTTAAAAATAGGTGGGATTTTTAGAAATGTATTGAAAAGGAGATATGGGATATTCTTTATGTATTTTATATGTTTGCATGAGTTTTTTTTATATCTTTGATATTTAAAGTGTGGGATTACCATCGCAAAAAGTGGCCATGAAGGGAGGGGCTATAAACTTTTATCCATATAAGATACACGCCCCTTGATAGGTGGGACATTCGCCCCTGAAGAAGCAAATAGGGAAACCTAGGTCGGGCAGATCAATGCGGCTGGATGCATTTTATTTCAATGCTTGTTGACATACTTCCCTTGTGAGTATAATAAATCTTTTTTATGACCATCATTTTGGTGGTACTTCACTATGTGCACAAACCTCTAACTTCCACAGAAGGATCGTTTTGAGAAAGGCTAATATTATTGGATATTCTGATGTTTGGTTGCGTCTAAAAAGACTGTAATAGTCCGATCACTTTTCGGATGCCTTTGTCTAATTGGTCAGCGTGATTACCTCTACATAGAGATTGACGACTAATGTGAACAGAACCCACTTCACACAGAGATCAGCAGCACCAATTATAAAGACAAGAACAACGTAACGGATAATTTTTTTTTTCATTTATATTCTGGCTAGTTTCTGGCACATACCCTGTTCCCTGACTCCATGGATTACTGAGCAGGCAGACTGGAACAGTGGCCCGAACTGGCACAGCATGCTCTCTTTCTTTTTTCTTGTCCAGCCTCCAGTGTCATCTCGGAGAGGGTTTTAGTGCTGGAAGGGGGCGTGGCAACACTCAAATGGACAAAGTTTTTCTCCGCCAGTGTCCAAAACATCACTTTTGTCAAAATGAACCAAACCTGAAATTCAGGAGGATTTTGACATTCCTGTACTTGAGGCCGATCAATAGATCTGGCCTTGCTGGCAGTGCCCGATCATGCCACTGTTGCTGTTTGCCTGTGTCCATCATGCCACCACCACCACCATCATGCCACTGCTGTGGCCTGCAACCCATCATGTTCTGCACTGCTACTGCTGCTGCCACCTCCATCATGCCACTGTCATCATGCCACTGCTGCAAACTGCCAACCGTCATTTTCTATACAGCTACTGCTGCTGCTGCTGCTGCCTCCATCATGTTCTGTATCGCTTTTGCTGCTTTCTCCATCATGCCACTGCCACCATCATGCCACTGTTTCAACTTGCCTACTATCATGTTCTGTAAGGCTGTTGCTGCTTCCTCCATCATGCCACTGCTACAAACTGGCTTCCATCATGTTCTGTATGGCTTCTTTTGTTGCCTTCATCATGACATTGCCAACATCATGCCATAGCTGTGGCCTGCTGACCATAATTTTCCCTAAGGCTGCTGCTGCCTCCATCATGCTGGTGCCTGCCAACATGTGCCATATGGCTGCTGCTGCAGTCCCCGCTGCCTCAGCAGCTGCTGCTCTTCGCTGCTAATCCTCTTCTGCCACCACTATTAACGCAAAGCATCTGCCACTGCTACCGCCAGCACTACCACTACTATTATTACTACTACTACCCATAGTCATGTACTTGCCTTGTATTTCCCATGCTATGCTGCTTCTACTGCCGCTACTATTGCCGCAGCATGCCACTTTATCAGTACCCTTCCACATCCACACTGCACCACTGCTGCCCCCAATTAAAATGGAAAAAATTTTAGACACGTTCACAACGAGCCACTTTCTCTTCTGACAATCAGCACTTGTGTGTGTGTCATATTTGCTTGGTCTCAAAAGCAATTTTTTTTTTATTTTTTTAAATCTCATAACACCGAGTGTGTTATCATCTTCCCAAATAAGAGACAATTTTTTGAAGATTTGGAATATGAAAAAGCATAACACATGTGCCAGTACACTGTGTTTTTAAACATCCTGTATGTCAGTGTCACTCAGACTTTATTTATTATTGATGTCATTGCGTTCAAGAGCTTGGGGAGGACAATTGAAAAAATTCATAAAAAACTAATGAAAAGAGGTTTTTCTAAAAGAGTCCTAGGAGGCTAGACGGGGTATACCAGTTGTTAGGGCAATTAAAGCAACTTCGGTTTGGCCAAAAACGATTCGGGTATGAACAGACCTTTTTTTTTTTAGTTTGGAGAACCTGAACCAAACCGAATCTCGAGTGGTTCATTTATCTCGAATCCAAGTCAAATCTGCAGGGGAATTTACACTTTAGAATTTCAGTGGAAATTATTCCCCATTTGGCTGTACTTTAAAGGGATTCTGTCACCAGGTTATAGCCTATATAGATGCGGACATGCACGGCTAGATCGCCGCTAGCATGTGCGCACTATATCTGTGCCATAGTGCTGTGCTTTTTTATTCAGTGTAAAAAAAGATTTTATTGATATGTAAATCAGGGTGATAATGTGCCCAAGGGGAGGTACGAACCTTTCTTGTGCCCAGCCACGCCACCCTGTGAAGGAGCCTAGCACCCCCTCCGTTTTACCAATCACCTCCTTGCTCACAGTTATATCGCCGTAAATCTCGCAATGCGCGAGATCGCGCATACGCAGTTCCGACATAGTGTTCCTTACCTGTGCTGGCATCAGCCTCAGGGAAGGAATTGGGCACGTGAGATCTCGCGCATTGCGAGATTTATAGTGATATAACTGTGATCAAGGAGGAGATTGGTAAAATGGAGGCGGTGCTGGGCTCCTTCACAGGGAGGCCTGGCTGGCCACAAGAAAGGTTCATACCGCCCCTTGGGCACATTAACACCCTGATTTACATATCAATACCATCATTTTTTACACTGAATAAAAAAGCGCAGCCTTATGGCACAGATGTATTGCGGACATGCTAGCGGCGATCTAGCTGTGCATGTCCGCATCTATAAGGGCTATAACCTGGTGACAGAATCCCTTTAAAGGATCATACCTACAAAATAAACGAGGGGTCCTAATTTGATTAGCTAGAGCACCAGAAAACCACAGCAGTGTGGCTCTTTGGAGGACTAGGATAACGTGGCTAAAATATATATTTTTTAAAGTTTATAATTTTCCAAATATATAATTCCAAAATACAGTCATAATTTTACTGCAGATTTTGTGATTGCAATAATAAAAAACTTCATAGACCATATGAAATTGTAATTACACACAGCACAAAATTCTGAAGTTAATTTTTACGATTCTGGGACAGATCCAAGCTATGTCTCTATGTTCTTTATGTGAACCCTGGGATATTATAACTCTTTCATTGAGACCTCCCATGATTATTTTTGTTACAATTTACTTTAAATATCTATTGCCATAAACCCAACAATCAAGTTTTTTCTACCTATTTAAAATGCTAACCTAAAAAGTATCCCACTGTGAGAACAAAACAAAGGTGAATAATGGGTAACACCATAGAGACCCCGAATAATCCAGCCATAAGCCTGGGGTTTATCAAGCTTTTTATGCGCTTCTTAGATCAACATAAGTGAGATTTAAAGTTTCCTTTAAGATGGTTTCAGTGGCACTAAAAAGCCCATAAATGCTTGTATGGAGGAAATTCACAAGTAAAGGATGTGGGACTAGAAGAAACTTGCATTGTGCAATAATCACATAACAGTATTACCATTAATAGTTTCTCACAGATGACTTATCAATATTTCCACCAAAACTCACCTCAGGCAAAATTCATTGTCATTGCAAAAACTGTGAAAATAGAAGACTGTTACACACACCTAACATAGACCATGCATGTTACCTAAAACTAGACTAACTTGTATAACCAAACCGGTTTTCATCATAATGAGTGCATTTTTCTTCATCGGTAATGCATAAATGCTGACATTTCGGTTCATATGAACTGAACTGTCATTTCTGACTTATCTCCAGGACATTCTGAACAGTTTTCTTAAGAAGAGCAGTTATGTCTGCCTCTAGCAGGATTAATATATGTCATTTAAGCATTTGCGTGGGGCTCCATCCATGATGAATCATGCTTTAGTTTGACAGGCATTTCCTATTTTGTCCAAAATATTGCAGTATATCTGCCATGTCTATTAGATGTCCTTTAGAAGGCAGTAAAATGGCCCACTAAAGCCACCTATAGGTAGCTACCTGCACTGATGAGGGGTAAGAAGCCCCACAGGTGTCTACAGATAGAAGTCTCCTACGTTGGAGGAAGCTAAAATCCCTAGTATTGTTTCAAGGCTCTTTAGTGTGTGTGAGACATTGACCTATAGGGTAACTAGGATTTAGAGAGGCAGTTTTATTCCTACCAGAGGACAGAAGATTTACATATCTTTCCTAGGAAGCATTGCCTGTAAGACTTCCTGTACCAGCTAGCATAGAAATCACTGGGCTTACATAGAAATCACTGGGCTCCATAGCAAGAATCTAAATTGGGGCCTTGTGCCCCATTCATAGCCCTCCCCCCCCCCACTACCCATTCCTGGCCAGTATATACAACAGTGTACTGATATGTGAGATACAATGTATAAATTACGTCTCGTACCTCACATATCAGTACACTGCTGTATATACTATATATCTGTACACACGGCATCTATTGTACCTTGTACCTCACATATCAGTGCACTGCTGGGTATGCTGGGTATAATAGATGCAGCTTCTGTGTGTGTGTGTATATATATATATATATATATATATATATACATAAAACTATATATATTTAAAAAAAAAATTATACATTGCTGTGATAATAAAGAGATATTGGTCTATTTTGAAGAGTAACTATCCACAGATTGAGGACCTTTCAGTTCCTCCACTTTTATCATACAGGCGCTCTACCAGTCTACGTGATAGACTGGTAAGGGCTGACATTCCTATTAAGAAAAAGATGCAAACATTTCTAGGCCCCAGCAGAAAGGGCTGTTACCCTTGCTTGACATGTGTGAATTGTCCCTATATGTTAAAGGGGAGTAATTTCACACACCCTACAACAGGAATACAATATGATATACATCACTTTTTGACTTATGATAGTACTTTTGTCATATATGTACTTCAATGTCCCTGTGGTCTCCTGTATGTGGGGGAGACCACATGTGACATGAAAACACGACTGAATAACCACCGTTTTTCTATTAGACGTAAAAGAAGGGCCTTACCTGTCCCAAAACATTTTGTTGAATGTGGTCACATTGAGAAAGAACTAAAATGTATGGTCATAGATCAGCTACCTATGCCTAGACGTGGGGGTGATCGTACATTGGCCCTCAAACAGAGGGAGCTACGATGGATTCATCGTCTCCAGACTCTTAGACCCCATGGGCTTCATGTTGAGTTTAAGTGGAATTTAAAATGAATGGGATACTTCTACCTGTGGAATTGTTTACCTTATCGCTTTAGTATCGTGATTACCTATAGTGTCAATCAATTTACTTATTTATTTTTCTTTTTTAGATTCTATTAAGCTTATCACAATAACAAATGACAAAACAGGTGCACACTGCGGTCTTACTAAGCCCTCAAACTGATGTTAAAATTGAGAGATTAGTCAACATGTCCTGCAATGGAGGACATGTCTAAACCCGAGCACCGCGCCAAGGTTTCTCAATTAGCTCGGGACCTAACAGTCACCTACCTGTGCCGTATGGGCTATACCAGGGGCCAGTGGGCGAAATTACAGGAAAATATAGGCCGACTCACAGACTCCTCGGTTACCTCCAGCATGTAACCATGCCTGCAATGGGAGGAGGGAGAGGGCTGTGAGCCCCACCTTGTGTAGGATGTCTATTGTGGTACTTGTGGTCCGCTGCGGGCATCCTCCACAATATGCATTTTTGCTGGGGATCGCCATTAGCAACGGGCCACAACTGCAAGATCTGCTCCCCTGTGTATATATATGCACAACTGCATTTTTGAGTTGAGCACATCCTGCTTCATGCCACCTTTCAGTTGTTTTGTGTTTATCAAGCTTATCACAGCAAGTGAAGACGATGGCGACCATATACATATTTTCCTTTGATCTTTTGGAGCATGATTGGAATCGGTGTAAAATATCTTTTTCTGTGGCCGTATTGCAGATGTTTGTGGTGGGAAGGTTCTAGCTACATAGTTTAATTAGGAGAGGCGTTGGGGTTGATTTTGGCTCTGGTGGTGTTTGACACCAATTGGTGCCGCACATCTTGGTGCAATAATAGGTATGCGGTGATGATCACCTGAAAAGATACAACCGCATGACCCTCCCTCGTTTTTCCTCTTGCTCAATAGATGGTTACATCTATAAGTGTTTTTCTATAATCCTTCTTGGGGCAGATTGCCTTACTCCCTCCACCATATATAGGCAACAGCAAGATATGTTTCTCTAACAATTGATACTTAAATGGTATTGTTATACCATTTACACCCTGTTATATCCTTTCATGCCCCCTTTGGTATTTGTTCTATTTATGTATACCTCCCTTTGTTTGTTGACAGTGATGCCCTTTGCCCCTGGGGTGTCAGCGATGCGCTGGTTAGGGGATGCCTGCGGGTAGTGTAGTGTCCCCCTCCGTGATGGTGGGAACTACAGAAGGGTCACTTGGGTCACGTCGTTCCCCTCACCTGTGGGGAGATTGGTATGTCCTTTTATTGTACACTGTAAAACCCTGTTACTGTGAATGTATTGCTATGTACAAGCCTGCTAGGGATGCCATTCCTGCTCTAGGTCAGTAGAGGGAGCTAGGGAGACCTAGTTTATATATTCAGGCCCAGTCAGGGAAAAGTTAGTTGAGTCCAGGCCATGAACCTGTGAAGTCTAGCCCAGGCCACGAGCCTGTGAAAGTCAGTCCAGACCCGTGAGTCTGAGGAGGACCCTGCTCTGTAGCAGAGGGAGAACCAGCAGTGCCATCACCAGTAACTAGTTAGAAGCAAAGCTGCGAGGCAGAGGAAGGAAAAGTCAGTGCAAGAGGTACTACAGAAAACCAGAGGAGGTGCTATAATATTCCCCAGGGATAAAGCCAGCAATAGGGCATACGGGCCTTGGATGTTTTACCAGTCAGGAATCTGTGGAGTTCAGCCTGTACTGTGAGTTCTGATTAACCCTCTGTATACCTTGCCAAGAGAAACCTGCCTATATACTGTAAAGCCTGCTGTGTACCAATTGTCTTCTGTGGAACTACAAGGAGCGTGTATGCTGTTTCAATTGTTCAGTAAAGAAGAGTTCTGTTTCACCTCAAGTGTCTGCACCTCCATTATTCCCACTGTCAATCGGTGTGCCACCGTTACCGGCACTGGCATCACGAACCTTAAGGGACCTAGCTATAGGCACGTTAAACCACATCACCAAGGGCACCTCACCCAACATCTAGCCTGTGTCCCTACAGCAAGAGTGTGCCCCAGAGGACCCACGTGTCTGCCTCTCCATCACTGGCATCTCCTGCTGTCCCCTCAGTGGGGATGCTACAGTAGCCCGGGTAACGGCTCATGTGATGATGTCATGTGAGTATGTGACAGGCTGACGCGGCCACACCTCCGGCTCATCTCCTGGAACTATCCACGCCTTGCGGTTTATGTCATGGATCACGTGAGTGGTCATGTGACTGGCCGCTTGGCTAAGCATGTTTTGGTATCTAGGTTACCGAACATGCGCTGTGACAGACACGGGACGCTGTGGATGGCGCCATTGGATTTCATTGCTGTGTAGGTTTTTTAAATTTTAATATATTTATAGAGCAGAGTACTGATGTTACAAGTACAAGGTATAATAGTGCAGTGTGTACAGATATGTGGTCAGTTATATTATGGTTATTGTGTGAGGTACATGAGGTAATAGTGGCTGTAACTGTCTGCAGTATTAATATATATATATATATATATGAGTAAAAATAGGGAATGGAGTGCAAATGAAGAGAAAGGAAGAGGACCTCCTCTCAACACTCTAGTCTCAGTAGAGAGCTCATCCTGCAGTTCTCCTCCATGCTGTTGGGGGTTGAAGAACCTGAGGCTGTGATGATGCTCTGTGCAGTTCCTTTACTAGATGTACAGGACCTGTGATGATGGTGAAGATAATGTCATCACAGGTCCTGGCAGATGCTCCTATCTAACCTTGGAACTACACCAATCTTTGTCCTGTCCTTTACTAGATATACAGTACCTGTGATGACACCATCATAGGTCCTTTAGCTTTCCCCACTGATGATAGCGATACTATACTGGAGCTGGATAGTAATGAGTGTAATTAGGGGACGGGGCCTTCGATTCACTATGGGCCCCTTCCGTGTGGAAACATGAGAACATTGTACAAGATGAAAAAATGTAACAGGTACTGAAGAGCATTTTTATTCAGTTCAAGTACAGTAGGTTGAGGTAATGAGAAGTTGTAAGAAGGGTATTTTGAGCCTTCAGGGCCAGACTTTAAAGGGGTTCTCTGTGGGTTATTGGAAGACTTGGGAACACATTCGGTCAAGAGGACCAGAATAGAAGAGCCACAACCAGTCTGAACGCAGTGGAGATAGAGGCATTGGTGGCATGATGAATGGATAAGTACTAAGGAAACCATCTTTTATTCATAGGTAAGAAGACATCAGGCATTTCTAAAAAAAAAAAAAAAAAAGGCTCAGAGAACCCCTTTAACTTTATAATTTGTTGGACTATGAATGTGATTTTCTTTCAGCATTTTTATGCAACAAGATCAATGCAGGGTTCTTTTTTACTTTTCATACACATAATTTTTGTATTTCCTTAGAATTTTTAGGCTTATTATATATACTTTTTCTTACATTGTACTTAATTTTTATGTTAATCACACAGTTTTTTTTATTGTTTTTGTTATCATCCACTATTAATTATCCAATATAAGGTGTTTTAGGGTAATTGGGTCAGGGTTAGTAGCATTATGACACTTCTTAACAATTCTGCCATTACTCTTTTGTGTTTAAAATTTTGTGATGTTCATCGTGCAGCATAAATAACTTGATCTTTATATTCTGTGGCTCAGTATAATTATGGCAATTCCAAATATGTATATCCACTGTTGCATAACAAAAACACATTTTTCTATGTATGAGTTGACACATTCATTGATATCATTTTGGGGTACATAATATATGACTTTTTGATTGTTTTTTAGTTGGGATGAACAAAAAAAACTAATTCTGACATTGATTTTCAATAATGTTATAATTTTATAGTTATCTCTTCAATATATTTATTAATGATCTTGTAGAAGGCTTGCACAGTAAAACATACATGTTTGCAGATGACACTAAACTATGTAAAGTAAGTAACACTGAAGAGGACAGTTTTCTCCTACAGAGGGATCTGGATAGATTGGAGGCTTGGGCAGAGAAGTGGCAGATGAGGTTTAACACTGACAAATGTAAGGTTATGCACATGGTAAGGAATAATACAAGTCACCCGTACATACTACATGGCAAAACACTGGGTAACACTGACGTGGAAAAGGACCTAGGAATTTTGGTAAACAGCAAACTAAGCTGTAGAAACCAGTGTCAGGCAGCTGCTGCCAAGTCCAATAAGATAATGGGTTGCAATAAAAGGGGCATAGATGCCTGTGATCAGAACATCGTCTTACCACTTTACAAATCACTAGTCAGACCTCACATGGAGTACTGTGTACAGTTCTGGGCTCCTGTGAAAAAGGCAGACATAGCAGAGCTGGAGAGGGTTCAGAGGAGGGCAACTAAAGTAATAACTGGAATGGGGGGACTACAGTACCCAGAAAGATTATCAAAATTTGGGTTATTCACTTTAGAAAAAAGATGACTGAGGGGAGATCTAATAACTATGTATAAATATATCAGGGGTCAGTACAGAGATCTCTCCCATTATCTATTTATCCCCAGGACTGTGACTGTGACGAGGGGACATCCTCTGCGTCTGGAGGAAAGAAGGTTTGTACACAAACATAGAAGAGGATTCTTCACGGTAAGAGCAGTGAGACTATAGAACTCTGTGCCTGAGGAGGTGGTCATGGTGAGTTCACTAAAAGAATTTAAGAGGGACTGGATGTATTTCTGGAGTGTAATTATATTACAGGCTATAGCTACTAGAAATGGGTCTTTGATCCAGGAAGTTATTCTGATTGCCTGATTGGAGTCGGGAAGAAATTTTTCTCCTCTTAAAGAGGACCTTTCACTGGTCCACAGTTTATTAGGTAAAGCTATGTACATGGAGAGCGGCACCCAGGGATGTCCCTGCACTTACTTGTATCCCTGGGTGCCGCTCCGTTCGTCCTCTGTAGCCCCCGGTACCGGCGCTCCTGCTGCTGTAATTTTGCCTGGGGCGGAGACTTCTTCTTCTGCCCTGGGCGTCTCCTTCTCCCAGGGCTGGAGCGCTGGCCAATCGCAGCGCTCAGTTTATATGGCTTGTACTGGTCAATCTTTTACACTAAACATGCAAACACGTTAGCACCATAGAACCCGTCTATTAAGAAAACATTTTTATCTACTTGTACTAATTACAACAGAACATTTTTTATTTTCATCCTTTTTTAGCCATTTAAAAAACCAGTGGGTTCCGCATTACTAGGAAACTATAGCTTATTATTGTACATATGAATGGCACTAGAGTTGAGTGTACCCAAACTGTAAAGTTCGGGTTTGTACCACCCGGACCCGGACCCGAACATTTACGTAAAATTTCGGGTTCGGTGTTCAGCGATTTCTATGGCGCTTTTTGAAAGGCTGCAAAGCAGCCAATCAGCAAGCGTCATACTACTTGCCCCAAGAGGCCATCACAGCCATGCCTACTATTGGCATGGCTGTAATTGGCCAAGTGCAGCATGTGACTCAGCCTCTATTTAAGCTCGAGTCACGTAGCGCTGCCCGTCACTCTGCTCTGATTACTGTAGGGATAGGATGCAGCTGCTGTGAGGGCGAGATTAGGCAGGGAAGACTCAGCACAACAACTTAATGAAGTGAACGATCTGTGGCTGTGAATCATTTAACTTCTGTTGGTTCAGTGCTCACTGGTTTTAAAGCTGCCCAGAGTGTTTTTGTGTCACTTTTTTCTGGGGTGATAGGTGGCCATTTTATGATCTTTTGGTGCACCAGCACATGTTTTGAGCTGTAAAAAGCAAGTTCAACATACATTTTTGGGTTCAATAGAAGGCTTTTTTTTGCAATACCCTACATCAGGAGTTGTGCTTATTTGTCACACCTTGAAACACAGTTTAGAAATTGCTATATTTTATTGAGGGGTCAAATTCAATTCCCAAAATACCAATCCCCTAAATCTGGGGTTTCAGTTGTGGCTGGCCAAGTGTAATACTGTCCGTAAAAGGATATTTTTTTTTCTTGGGTGAAATTCAATCCCCCAAATACAAATCCCCTAAATCAGGGGTTTCAGCTGTGTCTGGCCAATTATAAAACTGTCTGTAAAAGGATTTTTTTTTTCTGGGGTTAAATACAATCCCCCAAACACCAATCCCCTAAATCTGGGGATTCAGCTGTGGCTGCCAAAGTGTAATAGTGTCCATAAAAGGATATATTTTTTCCTGGGGTTAAATTCAATCCCCCAAATACCAATCCCCTAAATCTGGGGTTTCAGTTGAGGCTGGCCAAGTGTAATACTGTCCGCAAAAGGATAGATTTTTTTCTGGGGTTAAATAAAATCGCTGAAATAGAAATCCTAAATATTTGTGCTTTCTGCTTTTCCTCTCCAAGTGTAATTCTGTCTGTAATAGGGTATATTACACTTAGAGTCTAAATACAAGGCCTGAAAAATAAATCCTCTATATTTGTGCACGCTGCTGTGCATCTGCAAGTGTATTTCTGTCTGTAAAAGGGTATATTACACTCAGGGTCTAAATACGAGGGCTGAAAGCTAAATCCTCTATATTTGCACACACTGCTGTGCATCTGCAAGTGTATTCCTGTCCGTAAAAGGGAATATTCTACTCAGGGTCTAAATACAAGGGCTGAAAGCTAAATCCTCTATATTTGCACACGCTGCTGTGCAACTGCAAGTGTATTTCTGTCCGTAAAAGGGTATATTACACTCAGAATCTAAATACAAGGCCTGAAAGCTAAATCCACTATATTTGCGCACGCTGCTGTGCATCTGCAAGTGTATTTCTGTCCGTAAAAGGATATATTCTACTCAGGGTCTAAATACAAGGGCTGAAAGCTAAATCCTCTATATTTGCGCAAGCTGCTGTGCATCTGCAAGTGTATTTCTGTCTGTAAAAAGGTATATTACACTCAGCATCTAAATACAAGGCCTAAAAAATAATCCCTCTATATTTGTGCACTCTGCTGTGCATCTGCAAGTGTATTTCTGTCCGTAAAAGGGTATATTACACTCAGCATCTAAATACAAGGCCTGAAAGCTAAATCCACTATATTTGCGCCCGCTGCTGTGCATCTGCAAGTGTATTTCTGTCCGTAAAAGGATACCTTTCAGGTAGGGCCTAAATCCTAGGCCTAAAATTGATGGTTTATGCTGTGCCTGTATTAGTGTAATATGGTACATAAATAGCTATATAGTGTTAGGTGTCTGTAAAAAAAGGCCTTAATTTAAACTCAATACATTGAGCCAAATTAGCTTTTCCTTATTGTGGTGAATGGTAACAATAAGGAAAACATCTAATAAGGGACACGGACATGGTCGTGGTGGTGTTAGTGGACCCTCTGGTGCTGGGAGAGGACGTGGCCATTCTGCCACAGCTACACGTCCTAGTGAACCAACTACCTCAGGTCATAGTAGCCGCCAGAACCTACAGCGATATTTAGTCGGGCCTAATGCCGTTCTAAGGATGGTAAGGCCTGAGCAAGTATAGGCGCTAGTCGATTGGGTGGCCGACAGTGGATCCAGCAAGTTCACATTATCTCCCACCCAGTCTTCTGCAGAAAGAGCACAGGTGGCGCCTGAAACCCATGCCTATCAGTCTGTCACATCACCCCCATGCATATCAGGGAACTTGTCTGAGCTTCAAGTTATGCAGCAGTCTCTTATGCTGTTTGAAGACTCTTCTGACAGGGTTCCCCAAGAGCATCCACCTAGCCCTTTCCCAGGGGTGGAAGACATAGAATGCACTGACGCACAACCACTTATGTTTCCTGATAAGGACATGGGAATACCACCTCATCGAAGTCCGCACGTCTCTGATGATGACGAAACACAGGTGCCAACTGCTGCGTCTTTCTGCAGTGTGCAGACCGAAAAGGAGGTCAGGGAGGAAGACTGAGTGGAAGACGATGCAGGGGATGATGAGGTCCTAGACCCCACATGGAATGAAGGTCGTACCACTGACTTTCAGAGTTTGGATGAAGAGGCAGTGGTGAGACCGAGCCAACAGCGTAGCAAAAGAGGGAGCAGGGTGCAAAAGCAGACCAGCCGCCAATACAGTTCGCCTGCTACTGGCCACCGCCACCAGGGACCGAGCACACCAAAGGCAGCTTCAAGGAGTTCCCTGGCATGGCATTTTTTCACCACAATGTGCTGACAACAAGACCCGAGTGGTTTGCACATCAGAACCTGAAGCAAGGCATTAACGTTCTGAACCTTAGCACAACCTGCATGACCAGGCATCTACATGCAAAACACGGGCTGCAGAGGAGTAAGCACCTTCAAAACCAAGAAAGGGCTCAGGCCTCTTCTGCTGCTGCCTCGGCCTCTTCCTCCGCTTCTGGAGGAACGTTGGCACCTGCCGCCCAGCAAACAGAGGATGTGCCACCAACACCACCACCTCCGTCACCAAGCATCTCCACCATGTCACAAGGAAGCGTTCAGCTCTCCATCTCACAAACCTTGGAGAGAAAGCTTAAATTCCCACCCTAGCCACCCCAGGGAACCATGGCCCTGAATGCCAGCATTTCTAAACTACTGGCCTTTGAAATGCTGTCATTTAGGCTGGTGGAAACGGACAGCTTCAAACAGCTCATGTCGTTTGCTTTCCCACAGTACGTCGTTCCCAGCTGCCACTACTTCTCCAGAAGAGCCGTGCCTTCCCTGCACAACCAACTATCGGATAAAATCAAGAGTACACTGCGCAACGCCATCTGTGACAAGGTCCACCTAACCACAGATATGTGGACCAGTAAGCACAGCTAGGGATGCTATATCTCCCTATCTGCACATTGGGTAAATTTAGTGGCGGCTGGGCCCCAGGCCGAGAGCTGTTTGGCCCACATCCTTCTGCCGCCAAGGATCGCAGGGCATCATTCTTTGCCTCCTGTCGCCTCCTCTTTCTACTCGGCTTCCTCCTCTTCTACCACCTCCTCATCCGGTCAGCGACTGACCTTCACCACCAACTTCAGCGCAGCCAGGGGCAAACGTCAGCTGGCTGTTCTGAAAATCATGTGTTTGGGGGACAGGGCCCACACCGCGCAGGAGTTGAGGCGGGGTATAGAACAACAGACCGACAAGTGGTTGCTGCCGGTGAGCCTCAAGCCCGGCCTGGTGGTGTGCGATAATGGGCGAAATATCGTTGCAGCTCTGGGAACAGCACCACTTCACCAGCAATGAATGGGCCTCCATGCGAGACCTGTGTGCCCTTTTGCGCTGTTTCGAGTACTCCACCAACATGGCCAGTGGCGATGACGCCGTTATCAGCGTTACAATACCACTTCTATGTCTCCTTGAGAAAACACTTAGGGCAATGATGGAAGAGGATGTGGCCCAGGAGGAAGCGGGGTCATTTCTAACACTTTCAGGCCAGTGTTTTAGAAGTGGCTCAGAGGGAGGTTTTTTGCAACAGCGGAGGCCAGGTACAAATTTGGCCAGCCAGGGCCCACTACTGGAGAACGAGTAGGAGGAGGATGAAGAGGAGGATGAGGATGAAGCATGTTCACAGCGGGGTGGCACCCAACGCAGCTCGGGCCTATCACTGGTGTGTGGCTGGGGGGATACGGAGGACAATGATGATACGCCTCCCACAGAGGAAAGCTTGTCCTTACTTCTGGGCAGCCTGGCACACATGAGTGACTACATTCTGCAGTGCCTGTGCAACGACAGCAGAGTTGTCCACATTTTAACTTGAGCTGACTACTGGGTTGCCACCCTGCTGGATGCCCGGTACAAGGACAACGTGCCTGTAACGGATCGACGGGCACACCGACTGGGTACCTCCGTTGAAAGATGCTCCTAGCGCTTCTTGAGGATTCCAAGCGCTCTAGCCGACACCACAACCACCAAATCGGAGAAGCATATGAATGCGGTAAACAGCCGAATAGGAAAAACCATACAAAAAGGTTTACACTCCTAGCAGTCAAACTGGAACAGCATACAATAAATCCCCCCCCAATAACGAGACGACACTTCGTTTTGAGGGTCAAGCAGGAACTCCCTTTTACTGGCCCATACAGCCTCTTTTATTCCCAATTCCCAAACACATTACAGCCCACAGGGTTTTTCAGAACAACCAATAAACACATTACAACACATTCAATGCAAGTGCAGCAGCCAATCAGATACAATGGCACAATACAGACACTCAGCATATTCCTCACCTCTGCTTAGGAGATAATTAAGTCAATTACTGGATCTACTCAATTATCTCCAAGCTGAAAAGTTACACTTTTTTATACATTTTAATAACTCCCTGATCTTACATCACATACGGAAAAAAACTTATATTTCTGTGATCAGCATAACTTGGGGAGCAACATATGTAAAAATCACATGAATCCGTCCGGGGGTTACAAGGTTAGATGAGGCCCCTTTATTATCCCTTGGCAGCATGGCTTTACCTGTCCAAAAAGTTTCCATGTGTCCGTACACTGTTTTTAAAAGGGCCAGCACTGTACAATAAAAGTCCATAAGCCCAAATAGTGTCCCAGGGGCCATAGTCGCAGGGGAGGAGGCGGTGAATCAGTCTTCTCCAGTTCACAGTGGCGAGGTGGGTTTCGCCACAGTGCCCAACCTAATTCCTGCACTGGAGCGTGATAGGAAGATGCGCAAGTAGAAGCGCATGCTGGTAGACGCGCTCCTAAGAGCATTCCCAACTGACACGTGGGGACAAGTGGAAGCAAAAGGCGAAGGCAGAGGAGGAGCAAGAGGTCGCCAACGCAGCTGTGTCACGGCCAGCTCCACTGAAGGCAGGGTTAGCATGTCTAAGATGTGGAAAAGTTTTGTCACCGCGCCACAGCTAACTGCACCACCAGCTGATACAGAACGTATTAGCAGGAGACAGCATTTCAACAACATGGTAGAACAGTATGTGTGCACACGCCTCCACGTACTGACTGATGGTTCGGCCCCATTCAACTTCTGGGTCTCCAAATTGTCCACATGGCCAGAGCTAGCCCTTTATGCCTTGGAGGTGCTGGCCTGCCCTGCGGCCAGTGTATTGTCTGAACGTGTATTTAGCAGGGCACCCTCCTGTCCACAGCCAACGTGCACAAGCTGACGTTCATAAAAATGAACCAGGCATGGATTCCACAGGACCTGTCCATTCCTTGTGCAGAATAGACATTTATAACTGCCTTGCCCTCAACCATACATTCTTGTACTCCAGGGCACATCTTTGTTGAATCCTCTTTTTTTAATTGTACCATTATTTCGGGGGCAACCCCAAGTTGAATTAACCTCTCCCCTGTCTGGGTGCCAGGGGCCTACATTTCAGCTAATCGCCTGCTGCTTTGGTGTGTAACATTAACCTATTTTTGCTGCCAAATGACCTCTCCTCTGTTTGGGTGTCAGGGGCCTAAAATTCTGTTAATCGCCTGCTGCTTTGGCGGGTGACATGAAGCTTGATTTTCTGCTATGGGACCTCTCTCCTCTGTCTGGCTGCTGGGGTCTAAATAACTGAAAGTGGCCTTTTCCATTGCTGGGTGACATGAAGCCTTAATTTCTGCTATGGGACCTCTCTACTCTGTCTGGGCACCAGGGGCCTACATTTCAGAAAATCACCTGTTGCCTTGGTGGGTGACATTATCCTCTTTATACTGTCAAATGACCTCTACATTGTCTGGTTGTCAGGGGCCTATATTTCGTTTAATCGCTTGCTGCATTGGTGGGAGACATTAAACTCTTTTTACTGTCAAATGACCTCCCCATTGTCTGGTTGTCAGGGGCCTATATTTTGTTTCATTGACTTCTGTAATGGTGGGAGACATTAACCTCTTTTTACTGTTAAATTACCTTTCCTCTGTCTGGGTGTCAGGGGCCTATATAAATGATAATGGCCTGTTCCATTGCAGGTTGACCTGAGGCCTGTGTTGCTGTTACAGGACCGCTCTCCTCTTTGCGGGGGCCATAGTCCTGAATTAGTGAATGAGGCCTGTGGCACTACTGGGTAAAATCAATACTGTTTTTGCATGATTGCAACTTTCCTCTTTGTGGGTGCCATGGGTCTGAATCTGTGAATGAGGCCTGTGGCATTGCTGGGTGAAATCAATTCTGTCTTGGCGTGATTTTAACTCTCCGCTTTGTGGGTCCCGTGGGCCGGAATGTTTGAATGAGGCCGGTGGCCCTGCAGGTAGACATGATTCCTTCTTGGCTGTGATGACAACTTCAACTCCCATGTATGGTTGCCATTGGCCTTAGTCTGTGAGTGAGGCCCGTGACACTGCTGGCAGACATGAATCCTTCTTGGCTGTGATGAACATCAACTCCTATAGCATTCCCACCTGACGCCACCCCAACCTTATATTCCACCGCCTCCACCAAGTTGTCAATTGATATTGGTTAATTTTTATTTATTTTATTTTATTTTAAGTCATTTCCCTATCCACATTTGTTTGCAGGGGATTTACCTACATTTTGATGCCTTTTGCAGCCCTCTAGCTCCAGGGTTATTTTACAGCCTTTTTAGTGCCCAAAAGTTCGGGTCCCCATTGACTTCAATGGGGTACTGGTTCAGGGTCAAGTTCGGGTTGAGTTCAGATCCCGAACCCAAACATTTTTGTGAAGTTCGGCCGAACTTCTCAAACCTGAACATCTAGGTGTCCGCTCAACTCTAAATGGCACTATTATACATGCATTATAGCTGGAGCTATGTACACTACAGCTACAACTGTATTTCATCATAGCTATTATATAAAGCAGCAGTGCACACATTCCAGCCCTAAGAAATTGGTAAGGAAGGGATCACAGCACTTCAATGTTCATGCAAAAACGTGGTGCATTTATTCACCTGTGTCCAGAAGCTAAGGTGTCATTACACAATGCATTCAGAAAGTCTTCAGATCCTTTCACTTTTTTCACATTTTGTTATATTGTGGCCCTGTGATAAAATAAAAAGATTGCAGTTTTTAGCTTTCATTCTGCACTCAATACCCTATAATGAGAACAGAATACTAGAAATCTTTGCTAATTTATTGAAAACAATAAACTAAAATCTTGCATTGACATACGTCTTCAGGCCTTTTACTCAGTACTTGAAGCATGGTGGTGGAATGATATTGCCACCACCATGCTTTACTGTAAGGATGGTATTGGGCACAGAGTACAGGGCTTTCTCTAGGCGTGACGCTTAGAAGTGAGGTTAAAAGTCCAGTTTAATGGAGTGCTGCAGTGATGGCTGATCTTATAGAAGTTCATCCCATCTGCACATATCATTATAGCCCAGCCAGAGTTTGTAAGCACCTTTGTAATAAAGAGTTTGTTGAAATCATCGGATCCTCACTATGGCTGGAGGGCTTCTCATTTGCAGTCTCTGAGAAAAAGGAAGCTTCCTCTGGTGTTGGAGTTTTCCTAAGTCCACGCTATATCCTTTCCTGCCACTGTGGGAGTGTGCCTTCTGATTCCATGAAGGACTGAAGTTGCAGCATTTTTGATTTGCCTGAAAAATCTGTCACCTCTGTGAGTATAATCTGTGCGCAACAAAAGGGTAGGAGCTATACGGAACTTCATTATTGTGTATCTTTTGACAAGTTGCAGGATATCAGAACATAGGATATCTGCAGACCTCGGCATTTTCCGGAGGGAGAGGTGAACTGTCCAAGTGTCATCAGGAGTTTGGAATGTATGTAATTATAGGATTTAAAGCCCTGACTGCCCGCACAGTTGTGTGCCAAGCATCCGGCGCTGTGATGGCCGTGCGCGGCCAAACACACGTCGGACTTAAATAACTAACACCCCGTCTGCCAGGGAGGAGCGTTGCCATGCTGGGCGAATAGGGAGAGGGGGCGCATCCTGGCCACACCTCCCCCATTCGTCCCACGGTCTAATACTGCTTATGTCCTCGGCAGGAGCGCATCTGCGCATCGGTACAAGGGGGAACCAGATCGCGGCACAAAACGGTGGATGAGATAAGCAAAAGCTTATGCTGCATACGTAAAGCGACCCCAGGGTGTGTAAATTTGGAAACGGAGCTACCAAAGATCAACAATCAAAAAAGCCTAAGATCAACTGTTCAGTCCATCCAGATGTACACTATTTGTGGCTGAGCAGTGTATCAAAAAGGCATAAAAAAGAAAACAGATCAGTGACAATGACATACTGAAATCACGTCAATAAGAGAGGGAGGCCAGCAAGAACATGGTTTATGATCCTGTAGTACGCCGCCCCTCATTAGAGTATGGTCACATATTGTATGATGGTGTACATCATAGTAGCCAGCAAAAAGAACACCATTAGTATAGTCCAATTCCTATAGAGACATGATGTGACTTTGTCATGCTCATGGGTACTTGCCAAGAGAGGGGGGGGGGGGCGGGGGGTGACACTAGATACCAGAATTAAATAAAGCAAGCATATGAGATGTTCTCATTAAGACCATGCGGATTGACCGTATTCAGTTTAAAGGTCCAGAATGCAACTTTATGTAAAAGAGCCGTATCCACATCCCCTCCGCGCACTGACGATGTATTACATTCTATTCCTTGGACCTACAATACATTGATATTGCCACCATGATTGTCACGCACATGTCGAATCACTGATGTGTCTCGACCATTTTTCACATCCAAAAAGTGTTCCCCTATCCGTCGCCTCAGCTCCCGTCGGGTTTTCCCGACGTATCGTGCACCACACTGACAGGTAAGTAGATATATCACACAGATAGTGGTGCATCTGATCAAAGCCCTGATGGAGAACCTCTCCCCTGTGCTATTGTTCAGGAAAAATGGACCTCTCCTAATATTAGGGCAGATGATACATGATCCACACTCGGAAGGTCCCGATAATAGTGCTTCTCAGCCAGGTGTCCGTCGTAGGAGAAATAAATAGGCTATGAACCAGGCGATCATGTAGGTTCGCACTCCGTCTGTACGTAACAGGTGGTCTCTCTGATATTAAATTACTATTGTCCGGGTCAGAATACAGAATAGGCCAATGCTTCTGGAGACTTTCGCATACTTGTTTGTATGCTTTGTCATATGTTGCGATAATTCTGCGGTATTCATCACCCTGAACTTTGGCCTTGGGGACCAATAGTTGTTGTCGGTTCATAGTCAGTGAGTGGTGATATGCTTCACGCAAGACATGTTGGGGTTAACCACGATCAGTAAAACGGTTGCGTAAATCTAACACCTCTGACTTAAAGCCACCAATCTCGGAACAATTCCTCCTGGCTCTCAGGTACTGTCCCTTAGGGATGCCCTTCCTGAGGGCCAGGGGATGTCCACTGTCCCACTGCAGCAGACTGTTGGTCGTGGTAGGCTTCCTGAAAAAAGTTGTCACTATCATACGGTCAGCCCCCACCGTGACGGTCAATTCCAGGAATGTGATGGTTTGTCATTAATCTCTGACGTGAAAAAAAGACCAAATTGGTTGACATTTAGTCTGCTCACGAACTCACTGAAGGTATCTTTAGTACCTCTCCACAGCAGAAACACGTCATCAATAAAACGGATCCACATTAATATCGATGACATCTACTGATCCATGGCTTCCCCAAAGACCACTTCTCTCTCAAAGACCACCCCCCTGAGCTGGTGGAAGATTCTACGGTCAAAATAAAACACGTTGTGTGTCAACGTAAACTGGCGAAGTGTCATGACAAGCTCATTATGCCTCCTATAGTGTTCCCCTCTCTGTTGGAGGAAGGCCTCCACTGGCATCCAGTGTCATGGGGAATGGAGCTATACAGTGCTTTCACATAAAGGCTAGCCAGCCAAACATCCCCATCACACTGGATGCCATCAAGTCGTTGTAATACCTCCATCGTGTCATGCACATATGACAGCAATTCCAGGACAAATGGGCGCAATATTGTGTCGATGTAGGCACTAATATTTGCCGTAAGACTGCCGGTGCCCGACGCGATGGGTCTCCCTTTCATAGGTGTACACTGCTTATGCAACTTGGGTAAGCTGTAAAATACTGCAAGTGCAGGGAACTTAGGGAGAAGAAAGTTGAACTCAGTGCGGCTGATGAGCTTGTTATTAAAGGTCTCTTGGAGGATAATGGCTAATTGGGACCTAAATTCTGACGTGGGGTCAGATGACAGGCGACCATACGTGGATTCGTCCTCTAAAATCCTGAGGCACATGTCGTGATAGTCCCCCTGATCCATGAGTACAATGTTCCCCCCCTTGTCGGAGGGCTTTATAACAATACTCGTGTCTTTTTCAAGAACCCATAAAGCCTCCCTTTCCTGGGGGTCCAAATTGTTAGCCCCAAAGAACTGTCCCTCCAATGAGCGTAGGTCTTGGGTCACCACTGTCAGAAAGGTATCGATGGGTGTGTTGTCATTGATGGGGGGGTAGAGTCTGGAGGGACACCTCAGATTGGTAAACGGTCCGTCCCCAGCATTCCTGCTACCCTCTTCACACATATCCGCCAATATCTGTACGTCCCCCAACTCCTCCATTTGAATGCCTAATTCTTGGCATTTACGCCTATCGTGTGTCATGAAGAATTTTTTCCATTTTAATTTACAGAGTCCTGGTTGTTCCAAACTTCTTCCATTTAAGAATTATGAAGGCCATTGTGCCCTCACACACAATGTATTTACCTCGCTTCCCGGCACCCACGTTGTTTCTGAAGCCAGCATCGGCCACCGCTGCATCTCCGTGTCGCACAGATGAAAACATCCAGCGTCAGGGAGGGGGGGGGGGATCAGCCAATGGCAGGTGGTGATGGGAACGAGCCTCCCTAGCATCGGTGTTGACACTAATTCTTGGCATTTTCGCCTATCGTGTGTCATGAAGAATTTTTTCCATTTCAATTTACAGAGTCCTGGTTGTTCCAAACTTCTTCCATTTAAGAATTATGAAGGCCATTGTGCTCTTAAGAACTTTCATTGCAACTTTCTAGTCATCTCCAGATCTGTGGCTCCACACAATCCTGTCTCTTAGCTCAACAGGCAGTTATTTCCTCTTTGTGGCTTGGTTTTGATATGCATTGTGAACTTTTACAGTTTATATAGGCAGTGGATATCTTTCCAAATCATGTCTAATCAACTGAATTTATCATGGACTCTAATCAAAGTGTAAAACATTTTAAAAGGACAAATAGGAGGCCCGCAGAGCTAAATTTCAGGAGTAATAGGAATGTCAGAATACTTAAGACCATGCACAATTTTAGTCTTTCCTTTTAAATAAATTTGCAAAAATGTCTAAAATTCTGTTTTCAACTTCTAATTATGGGGAATTAAGTGCAGATTAATGGGGGTGAAACATTATTTTTTGCTATTTTAACACAAGGCTGCAACTTAACAAAATGTCAAACTGTGAAAGGGTCTGATCTGAAGGCTTTCCGGATGCATTGTAAGTTACCTTTATTTTTACCTGTTTTTAGAATTACATGATTTAGTTAGCACTTCCATTAGGTTATTTAGTAGAAGACAACAAAAAATCAATTGGACTGATCTGGCAGTTTAGCCTTTAACACCATCACTTGACTAAGGATTATATATGAAAAAGACTGAAGATCTGCTCACCATTAGGTTCTTAAGTAAATGTAACATTAATGCATCTGTTATATTAAAAAGATAACTGGTTTTCCAGCCAACAAACTGCTCCCTACAAAGTCTAAAAACTAATTCTGTAATGTTATCTAGCTTTTGCTTAATGTATTCAACATACAGTATATTGTAATATCAATCCTAACCAATTACATAATTCTGTAATTAAGATAAAAAAAAGATATTTTATTCATGGAGGTTCAAATGCTTCTGTAAAAGTATCTGTTCTTTTCTTTTTTTTGGCTTACATAAGGCAAAAGTATAAAAATAAAAAAATGAATACATTGCCTATTGTAAAGATATATGATTTTTTCCAAGTCTTCTACCTTAAAAGGGTTATCTGACCCCTGAAATGCCCCCCATATGCCCGGGCCCCTCACACACAATGTACTTACCTTGCTTCCTGGCACCCACGTTGTTTCTGAAGCCAGCATCGCCCACCGCTGCATCTCCGTGTCCCACAGGTGAAAATATCCAGCGTCAGGGAGGGGGGGGGGATCAGCCAATGGCAGGTGGTGATGGGAAGGAGCCTCCCTAGCATCGGAGCTGCCTGCCTCCCGACACCGGATGTTTTCATCTGTGCACAGGGAGAAGCAGCAGTGGCCATGCGGGAACCAGGAGTGACGTGGGTGCCAGGGAGCAAGGTAAGTACATTGTGTGTGATGGGCCCGGGAATATGGGGGGGGGGGCATTTCCGGGGTCGCATAACCCCTTTAATTTTCTCTCTCATGAAGCATAGTTGCTTGGTATTGAATATACAGTAAGTAGGCTTGAACGAATCAAGTTTTTAATGTTGTTTCCGTACTGGCTCCATGTAGAAAAAGTTTGTATAGCCAGAAGTTGCGCAAGACTTCAGCGATTTACTACTCTATTCATATCTGTGTATCTTAAAAGTTTAAAACAAAAATACAAAGTGGGCTTTGGTACTGGCTGGTACCTTCCTTGTAGGGTCTATGGCCAGTCCAACCCTGCATATACACATATTAATATTTGAAAGGACCAACTTATATAAAAGAATTTATATAAAGCTGTCCCTTATGCTTTTTGCACGATTGGCCACATTTTTATTTGCTTACAAGATAAAAAGCTTTCAAATAACATGTAAAATAATTTTTGCAGACTTGCCTGACTTGTCTTTTGCTTCACTTCATGGAGGCAGAAACCATTGGATATGCTAACATTTGAAAAAATTGTTTTGTACCTTGCCTTTATAAGACAAAAAGTGGCCCTTTTGCATGCTGTATTATCTATCTATCTATCTATCTATCTATCTATCTATATATCCTGCAGCTATATCTGAAGCACCTGCAAAGATGTGTTGGGTTAGTTAATGGATGATAATCCTGACAATCTCTTGAGTCTTAAATTCCATGCTACCTTCATTGTAAAGTATGGTGCTCAATCATAGGTAGACTGTCTGCAGGGTACAATATGCCACAAACAGAACTTCACTTTGAACTCAGACAAAAAGTTACACAAACAACCCACTGGTTTTTGAACATCGGCCCCTGAATCTCTCTGGGATTATCTCTTAAACCACCCGCTGGTGTGAACAAAATATTGGGAGCAATTCCAAAAATAGTTTCAAAAGCTGAAAGGGTTGCACCACATGTGCTTTTTCACCTTGGATGCTCCCTGGGTTCTTTTGACTTGTGACTGCCCTTTAATTTAACCCTTGTCCACTTAACAACATTTCCAAGACATTGCCTTTGTGGAGCACTGGCTGTTCTGTAAGCAGAGAGATGGGTTAACATGTTTTGTTTTCAGAACTGTCTATTAGACATTTTTTTTAAATTTTACCTTTTATTCTCTAGGCAGTGTCCATAAAAACATGTTTCTGAACATCAAGGATGTTTTGATTCTAGAATATTAATTTAGTCCAGGCTTGAGACACAATCAGTGCAAGGCAGGAGACTTGAATCAACAAACACCAGGGTGGAAGAATCAGATGTACATTGCATACACATCTCATAGGAGCTGGATGAAAGACCACAATGGTAATGTCTGAAATATCCCTATGATATTGTGATTGGCTCACTATGCCTTACAGAAATCTGCAAAATAAAGAGAATAGTACCTTTTTAGCCTAAAACGGTGAGCTAGATAATGTTCGGTTATGTTGCAATCTGCTTTTATAGAGAAAACAAACTAAAGGAACAAGTAGGAAAACACATGACCTGGTCTCAATACAAAAGAATGAAGAAAAATAAAATTTGCTAAATTATTTACATTTTATTTCTAAAAACCTACAGAGACATAAAAGCTTTGAAAGGGGCCCACACAGTCAATAAATAGAAGGACATGGAACATTATTTGAGAAAATGCAGGTGCAACCTCGAGAGATCAGACAAATGATGTATATTTAGGCTATAATGGGTTCACAATTTAGCATATGTGTCACTGCAATACATGGACCTTGCAAGTTTATTGACCCATACTATTCTCTCATGATTTAAGTTTAAGCTCAGTGGGAAGTCTGGGTACTTTAGCTGCCTTATGGCTCTCTGAAAGCAGTCTTTTGCCATACGATATGTCTAGCACACTTCTGTTAGTTCTTAATGTCAAGAATCTATAGATTTTTGCTCCAAAATAAAGTAGCATGCTTCACTATTTTATCCAGAAAAAAGAAAGGAAGATGGATCCATTGTGGATTAGTAGGATCCAGAAGGATAACTTAGAAATAGAGCATCTGTCAATTGTCATATCTGTCATGATTCCTGTAAAAATGTTTCAATGAAGGCAATCTTAACCAGTCCTAATAATTACAAATATCATTATTTACCACCACAAAAACTATTTATTCGTCATTATTTTAACTATCTTACTATTGGTTTGTGTTTTGAGCCCTCACACATTTAAGTGTAGGTAAGATAAAAATGAATGTACTTAAAGGGAACCTGTCACCAGGATTTAGTGTATAGAGCTGGGGACATGGGCTGCTAGATGGTCGCTAGCACATCCGCAGTACCCAGTCCCCTTAGCTCTATGTGCCTTCATTGCGTCAAAAAAAGGATTTTTGTGATATGTAAATTACCCTGATATGAGTCCTGTGTCCGGAGATGAGTCAAACTTCCTGAGCGCAGCACCGCCCCGCGTCCTCGGAATCTCCTCCTTACTGGCCGACGTCACATAGCTGGAGCGCCGAAATCTCGCGATGCGCGAGCTGGCGCATGCGTAGTTTGTTCCCTGTGCTGATGCCAGCACAGGATAGGAACATGATGCCGACACTGCGCATGCGCTAGCTCGCGCATCGCGAGATTTCGGCACTCCAGCTATGTGACGTCGGCCAGTAAGGAGGAGATTCCGAGGACGCGGGGCGGTGCTGCGCTAAGGAAGTTTGACTCATCTCCGGACACAGGAGTCATATCAGGGTAATTTACATATCACAAAAATCCTTTTTTTGACGCAATGAAGGCACATAGAGCTAAGGGGACTGGGTACTGCGGATGTGCTAGCGACCATCTAGCAGCCCATGTCCCCAGCTCTATACACTAAATCCTGGTGACAGGTTCCCTTTAAATAATACAAACAAACATATTATATCATGTATATTGTAGGCCCCCTAAGTTGTGAGGTGGGCCTCCATAGATCAGGCGTATTTTTCCAGTAGATTCCACAGATGCTTAATCAGATTGCGATCTAGGGTATTTGGAGGCAAGGTCAATACTAGTGTTGAGTGAACTTTGTTTTTCAAGTTCGGTGTATAAGGTTCGGGTTATCTAAGAATTCCGCTATGGACTCTGCTACCACGGACCACTTGTACGTCGAACTTGGAAACAGAAGTTTGCTCATCCCTAGTGAACACCTTCAACTCTTTGTCACATTCCTTTTTTCACCAGATAATCAATGCTATTCACTTTACCTTTCTGGTTTTAATGTTATGGCTGATCTGGATATAATTTATATAGGCTAGAAAATAATTTCCCAGGATTACGTGAATAATCTAGTCTTTTTTTTAAATATTTTTTATGCAATTCAGGAGGCATAAGGATGCAATTCACCATGGTCTGGTCTTCTGTGGCAAACATCCCATGTTTTCTAGTGGCTGCGTCAAGGGGAGTAGACATGCCCTAGAGCTCGCTCACATGGAGCCTGCATGGACACATGAGTTAAGTGACTGGACCATCGGAGGGTATTAGGGTTAAATAGGAGAGGAGGACAGGTTCATTGTCACCGCCTGCATTTTAGTGGGGAAGGAAGCCAAGTTCTAATGGAAGGAAGGGACTTTGTCCTGTGGTAAAGAAGTCCCAATGAAAGTTAAGTACTGGGGTTAAGTTAAACAATTAAGCTAGATTTAGGAACCCCCTAGCTAACTGTACTATGTGCTTATAATGTTACTCTCCTCATTGTCTGATAAGATATGTTGCTAGCATCAACTCCAATGTGGACTCTTAAACTGACACCAATGACTAGTAGAATAGGCACCAAGCAGCACATTGCCAACTCCCACCAAGTGCTGTCTCACCATGTCAGATAGTAGTGCCTTGTGCAGATCCATGCAAGTATGGTAGGCATAGAAGGGTAATCTCTTGGTGAATACCAGTATCCCTAGTAGCACTCAAATTTATGACAGGCTGTATTTTTCAGAGTGGCTCCTCTGTGACCCATGAAAGCACATAGAAAGGTTTGAGACTTGTGTCCACAGGCCCTCTGTCCTGACTGTGATGGGATTGTAGAGCTTCTGACAGGTGAGTCTTTTTTAACTTTGGCACAATGCCTGACCCCTTACCTTGGGTTCCTGGTCTTGAAAAACCCCTTTAACCAGCAGTAAACATGTTTGCACAGAAAGGTGGTGCTGACTGCAGATATGGAGTGACAAGGTAGCAGTGGGGATGGGAGGTTAGGTTTGGCAACAACCAAGAGCCTATAGTTTCCTTAATCAACCACTGGTTATGCTGTACCAAAAGCAGTGGTATCTGGATTTGAATCACACTAGGGCAACATCTGTATGAAGTTAGTACGATTTCCTTTATATACTCTGCTTTCTTGCCATATTAATTTTGCTTCCTGTAAAATTGACCCCAGTGTGTGGGAGAGAGAGGAAAACTAGACTATGACCGATACTAATGTGATTGTATTTTATGTATATTGCTGCAGAATATGGAAGCACTATACATGTAACAAGACATAAATGAATGAAGATGTAGTTGTAGTTCCACAGGGTGCAGACCTATAGAGGTTAAAACATAAAGCAGTTCATTAACATACTGTCTTCCGATCAACAAAGACATTCTTTGGGGTCAAAATGTGTAAGATATACAAATCTTTCCAAAATACTTATTTACAGTTTGTTTCATTCCTGATTTTGGCTTCCAAATACTGATGTAAAACACTGACCAAAATACTGCCGTGTGAAAGTGGCTTAAAGCTAGGTTCACACCAAGTTTGGACAGAAAAAGTTGGCAGCAGAAGTTTGAAAGAAATGACAAATTGTCAAAAAAGTCTCCAAACATGAACATTGTTGGCAAACAAAAAGTATACAGCTGGCATCCGTTAGACAGGTCAGTGTTACTTTTTAAAGGGGCATTGAACATTGTTTTGGCTTTATTTTCAGACATCTGAATGTATACTGTATAAATGAGGACACACTTTTGGCATGCATCTGTCCTATAGAGGTGTATATATAGTATAATATACTGTATAATATATATTATACAGCCAACTGATTTATTTTGACTGTTTTGTACATAGAAATAACAGGGAACAAGAGGGTAATGAGGGTTATGGTGTCTATACACATTAGAGCAAAAGTGGGGACTGGTCGACTTACTTATGTTTGTGGCTGTGCCAACTTTCTACCAGTGGCCGATATCAAGGGAGGGAAAGAGAGTACATCTGTATGAGTAAGTCAGAAAGAAAAGCAATCAGCTGAATGTGAGCTTGGCCGACAGCTATTGATGTATAGGACTTGGATGTGCACCTTTAAAGTAACAATATACAGTCGTGGTCAAAAGTTTTGAGAATTACATAAATATTGGAAATTGGAAAAGTTGCTGCTTAAGTTTTTATAATAGCAATTTGCATATACTCCAGAATGTTATGAAGAGTGATCAGATGAATTGCATGAAAATTAACTTAATCCCAAAAAGTAACCTTTCCACTGCTTTTCATTGCTGTCATTAAAGGACCTGCTGAGATCATTTCAATAATCGTCTTGCTAACTCAGGTGACAATGTTGACGAGAACAAGACTGAAGATCATTATGTCAGGCTGATTGGGTTAAAATGGCAGACTTGACATGTTAAAAGGAGGGTGATGCTTGAAATCATTGTTCTTCCATTGTTAACCATGGTGATCTGCAAAGAAACGCATGTATTCATCATTGCGTTGCATAAAAATGGCTTCACAGGCAAGGATATTGTGGCTACTAAGATTGCACCTCAATCAACAATTTATAGGATCATCAAGAACTTCAAGGAAAGAGGTTCAATTCTTGTTAAGAAGGATTCAGGGCGTCCAAGAAAGTCCAGCAAGCGCCAGGATCGTCTCCTAAAGAGGATTCAGTTGCGAGATCGGCGTGCCACCAGCACAGAGCTTGCTCAGGAATGGCAGCAGGCAGGTGTGAGTGCATCTGCACGCACAGTGAGGCGAAGACTTTTGGAAGATGGCTTGGTGTCAAGAAGGGCAGCAAAGAAGCCACTTCTTTCCAAAAAAAACATCAGGGACAGATTGATCTTCTGCAGAAAGTATGGTGAATGGACTGCTGAGGACTGGGACAAAGTCATATTCTCCGATGAAGCCTCTTTCAGATTGTTTGGGGCATCTGGAAAAAAGCTTGTCCGGAAAATAAAAGGTGAGCACTACCATCAGTCCTGTGTCATGCCAACAGTAAAGCATTATGAGACCATTCATGTGTGGGGTTGCTTCTCATCCAAGGGAGTGGGCTCACTCACAATTTTGCCCAAAAACACAGCAATGAATAAAGAATGGTACCAAAACACCCTCCAACAGCAACTTCTTCCAACAATCCAACAACAGTTTGGTGAAGAACAATGCAATTTCCAGCACGATGGAGCACCGTGCCATAAAGCAAAAGTGACAACTAAGTGGCTCGGGGACCAAAACGTTGACATGTTGGGTCCATGGCCTGGAAACTCCCCAGATCTTAATCCCATTGAGAACTTGTGGTTAATCCTCAAGAGGCGGGTGGACAAACAAAAACCCACTAATTCTGACAAACTCCGAGAAGTGATTATGAAAGAATGGGTTGCTATCAGTCAGGAATTGGCCCAGAAGTTGATTGAGAGCATGCTCAGTCGAATTGAAGAGGTCCTGAAAAAGAAGGGCCAACACTGCAAATACTGACTCTTTGCATAAATGTCATGTAATTGTCGATAAAAGCCTTTGAAACGTATGAAATGCGTGTAATTATATTTCACTACATCACAAAACAACTGAAACAAAGATCTAAAAGCAGTTTAGCAGCAAACTTTGTGAAAACTAAAAAAAAAAAAAAATTAAACTTTCACAAAGTCATTTCTTTTTGAATTAAAGACAAATTACTTTCACACTAGGCTGAAAGAGAAGAGAAAGGGAAAACAGAAGAAATTAAAGAAAAGGTAAGCAGTAGGGTTGAGCGAACTTGTATTTTAAGTTCGGCGTCCAAAGTTCGAGTTGGGGTTATCGAAGAATCCCGTTATGGATTCCGCTACCACGGACCATAATGGAATTTTAAAACCATAACGGGATTCTTCGATAACCCGAACCCGAACTTTGGACGCAACACTAATAAGCAGCTTATATGGTCCACAGTAAAACACAAAATATCCCTTTATTAAATAAATATAATACAGTTACCAACAAAAGGATACAAAAAAGTAGCACAAGGCCAAAACCGTCAATTACAGAAGACAGCCCTGGCCATGCACTAATAAAAAGATGAACCACAAATATACCCAGAACATCCACAGTTGACAAGATAATATCAGTTATAACCATATCAAGTGAATCTATATATCACGTGGGGCATGTGTATAGCAGAAATCATAGTAAACTGGCAAAGCACACCCTCAGAAACAGCAGCAGAATGAAGGACATTATAGAGAAGTACATAATAGCATAACTGAATCCTGCACTGGAATCAGACAGTAATAGTAGAACCTGCAGCAGTGTCTCTGTGTGTCTGTATCTCTGTTTCCCTCCAGCAGCTCACTCCTCTTCCCACCTTTCCTCCCCATAGACTTTTATAGTCAACTTATAACCTGATCCCTTAAAGTAATGATACTCTTTCTCATCTTTCAATATCGATTTTAGTTGTGAATTGAGGGCGAGTGATCTATTCAAGAGGCGAGGAGGGAGAATATGTGGATCATAAGAGTAAAAACATGCATTATTCTCTAATAAGATACATTACAAAGTTTTGTATCTTCACTTGTAATATTGATTTAACCCTTTACAGGGGGTTGTCAGGGATTTTGATATTGATAGCCTATTCTCAGGATAGGTAGGATTTTGGGGTAAATCTATTGTGTTTTAGAAGTTTCAAAAATGTGTTGGTGTTTGTTGGTTGACTGTTAAAAAACTATGCAATTCCACTCTTGTTTTTAGGGTTTTGTTTTCACAGTGTTCACTGCATGGTAAAAATGACATGTGAACTGAAATCTATGGGTCAGAATGATTATGAGAAACCAAACTGATATGGATTTTGCTATGTTTTGCTAATATTAAACATTTTAAAAGTTTACAAAAAATATTGTCTTGTGTCCCCATACTCATAGAGACCCATAACTTTTTTATGTTTCTGCAGACCGAGCTCTGTGAGAGCTCATTTATTGGGAGGCACGCTGTAGTTTTTATTGATACCATTCTAGGACACATTTAACTTTTTGATAATTCCCCTTAGGGCTCATGAACACAACCCTATTTTTTGTCCGCATCTGATCTGCATTTTTGGCAGATCAGATGCAGACCCATTTATTTCTATGGGGCTGCAAATGATGCGGACAGCACGCCGTGTCTGAGGCCCCACAAAAAGATAGAACATGTCTACAGTAATGCGGGATGTGCAGAAAGGGAAAGTGTCGGTATCTGTGTTTTACGGATCCACAGTTTGCTAACTGCAAAACAGGTACAGTCGTGTGCATCAGGCCCAAGGTGATTTGGACCTACGATCGCCTAATTGCTTGTTTCATTTGCTGTAATACTTCTGGATTCTGCTGACCAAACTCTGTGAGGGCTCATTTTTTGGGAGGTTTTCTTGATTTTTTTGTTGTTAACATTTTAGGACACATTTATAATTAGTCACTTCTATACCGCTAACATATTCCGCTGCACTTTACAGACATTATCATTTCTTGCAGTCCCCAATGGAGCTCACAATCTTAGTTCACTATCAGTATGTCTTTGGAGTTTGTTAGGAAACTGTAGTACCCGGAGGAAATCCAAGCAAACACAAAGTCCATGCAGATGTTGTCCTTGGTCAGATTCAAACCTAGTACGCCCCTTAGGTGACTTGAACCTGTGATCGTTTGATCCCTTGTTATATACTGTAATACATATGAATTACAGTGTATAGGGGTTTTCAGGCACTATGCCAGCAACCGGCTGTAATAGGGGCCAGAACATGGAATGCCTGAGGGCCTTCAGAAGGCCCCTGGCTGCCATGACACCCCACAGCTAGCACCTGTTAGTGAAGGTGGGGGCCCAGCTCTTGAGCCTGCACCATCACAGCGCAAAGCTATTATGGCACTGTTCGTTAATATATACTATACTTGTCAATAGTACAGCGCTGAGTGAGAAGGGGTTAATCGATGAATGTATTAATTAATTATTGTGGTTTTCTTTATTTGGGTAACTGAGAATTGGAAAATGTATCAAACTAATTATGTATTCATTTCAGATATTCAGATATTTAATAATACGCATTGCTTTTTATCACATTGTATATATATTTCTATCTATCTATATATATATATATATATATATATATAGAGAGAGAGAGAGAGAGAAAAATTAGCAGCACCAAGAGACCAAACGATAAACGTACGTGTGGGTGCTATGTCCAGGGGCGTAAGCTTTACCCGTAGATAAAAATAAAGAATATGGACAGCAAGCTTGAGAAAGGCTCTATTGATGGGTCGAAACGTTGCTTGTTTACCACATGGGTGAATAAAAAGAAGTATTTTTATTTTGATTCGGAAGTGCTGTCCATATTATTTATTTATTTATATATATATATATATATATATATATATATATAGTCTTCAGTAGCACTATAACAGATAATATAAAAGATAACAAAACTTACTGTAATTGCTCATGTATTCACTTAGGTAGAGAAGGCATTACCAAAAATGCCACTCAACATACTTCATAGATAAAGATGTTTGAACTTATACATATAAAATTTCACTGCAATATCAAATGCATATACTTGTTATGAAATTCTGTGAAACAGATGGCAAGTGTTTGTTTTACTCCCCATTATTGTTCTTAGCTCCAGGTAGTGTTTCTACAGCAGCATAGAATTGAGTAATGGGGCCACCGCTCAGAGTTTCTGCACTGGTTTCAGTTTGGAAGGTAAGCATAAAACACTTAGGTTGAAATTACTTAATATGTCTTGTCATTGAAATATCAATAATAAATTATGTGCATAAACTGTGGCCGTTAAAAGTAGAGATGTGCAGATAATGAAAGATATGCTTTGACTTGGATCCACCACATTAAGCAGTGTAATTATGAATCTATTATAAATGGAAAATATGAGAAGAGGCAGCAGAGGGCTCTTGGGCAGGTGTAAGATATTGACCTAGGTATGCTGGTGAATCCTTTGCATTGTTCGTTGCATTTGCATATGCCTGTTTTAAATCTTTCTTTGGATTATTGGAATATATCAGCCAAGGTCTTTAATTTTGACCATAACATGTCTTTAACCCTGACAATAGTGTCCTACGGCGGGCGTTTTATTAGGGTGACTCTGGTTATCTGCTGCACATCTTTCCCGGAGAGGGTCACACCCATACTATCAATTCCATCGGCCGCCCAGCTGCATCACTTAAGTATCAGACCTTTTAACGTATATGTGTGATACCTGCCATGTATAGAAAATATGATACAACCCCCTGGGGAACCCAGAAATGGGGGAAATGCATTGGGGCAAATTATAAGTTTATTCAGCATATTGGTAGGGATATCCAGGATCAGTAGGACTAGGCACGGGGACGGAATAACCACGCCATCAGGGGTTATCTCCGGGCACAGGCCAGTGCATAGGGGTATAAATATAGGGTTAAAGAGGACCTTTCATCAGGGTCAAAAATGTGTACTAAGTATGCTGACATGTAGAGCGGCGCCCAGGGATCTCCCTGCACTTACTATTATTCCTGGGCGCCGCTCCGTTCGCCCGGTATAGGCTCCGGTATCTTCTGGGACTTAGTTCTACTAGGCGGAGCCCAGTATCACTTGGTTATAGTAGGCGTATCCCAGGCTGTAGTGCTGGCCAATCGCAGCGCACATCTCACAGCCTTAGAGAAAAAAAGATCCCAGGCTGTGAGCTGTGCGCTGCGATTGGCCAGCGCTACAGCCTGGGATACGCCTGCTATAAGGAAGTCATACTAGGCTCCTCCTAGTATAACCAAGTCCCAGAAGATACCGGAGCCTATACCGGGCGAACGGAGCGGCGCCCAGGAATAATAGTAAGTGCAGGGAGATCCCTGGGCGCCGCTCTACATGTCAGCATACTTAGTACACATTTTTTACCCTGATGAAAGGTCCTGTTTAAGGCAAAGCATAGGTTGACACCGTCATTTGAGCATTGTGAAGGCCCTCCTTCCCTTTTCTTCCCCTTCAGGGTATATACCACCCGACTGTCTCCTGATATATTAACTTAGATGCATTAGTAATTACTCATTGTCATAGAATTTTTCTCATAGTTGAAAATATATAGGCATATTTATCAGCCATATTGTATGGTTTTGATCAATTAGGGATTTTCTTCCCTTTTTTAAAGGTAAATTAATAAAGTATAGAGATTTTAGGCATCCAAATTTTTGTGATTAACTGCTTTTGGTATGAAATAGGAAGAATGCAATGAGAGAAATATTTACGTGGTGTCCTCTTTTGTTCATTGGTTACATGGCCTTTATGCAGCTCAGTGCCATTTATGTGATTGGGACTGAGCTGTAATTTTAAGCACAGCTGCTATACAGTGTATGGCTCTGTGCATTGGTTTTGGGTGAAAAGGGGATTCACCCCCACTCATTTCAGATTGATGACCAACCGTGATGATAGGTCATCAATATATATATTTTTTAATTATATATCTTTATTATTATTCCACATATATTCAATTTTCATCAATGCCATAACATTACTATTGTAACAATCAGCCACAACCCTTCTCTGCTCCCACCACCACCCCCCACCCTCGAGACTTCAGGGGAAAGAAAAAAAATAATTATCTAATTGATGTTCCCAATGATGCAGCATTGGAGGGTATGTAGCTTTCCAATATTTTAATATAGATCTAGGGGCTAATAATAACCCCCTCAGGACCTATTAGCCCTAAGGTTATCAATATTTAACTCCCGGAAAACCACTTTATCATCTTAGTCTGCTTTCACACTGGCGTTTTGGATTCCGTTTGTGAGATCCGTTTCAGGGATCTCACAAACGGTCCAAAACGGCTCAGTTCAGCCCTAATGCATTCTGAATGGATAAGGATCCACTCAGAATGCATCAGTTAGGCTCTGTTCAGTCTCTATTCCGTTCTGGAGGCGGACACCAAAATGCAGCTTGCAGCATATTGGTGTCCGTCTGACGATGCGGAGCCGAACGGATCCGTTTTCACTTACAATGTAAGTCAATGGGAACGGATCCGCTTTCAATGACACAATATGGTGCATTTGAAAACGGATCCGTTCCCCATTGACTTTCAATGTAATTCAAAAGGGATTCGTTTTGACTTTGAGATTTTTTTTAAAGCTAATGCAAACGAATCCGTTTTGAACGGATACAAACGTTTGCATTATAGGTGCGGATCCGTCTGTGCAAATACCAGACGGTTCAGCACCTAACGCCAGTGTGAAAGTAGCCTTAGAAACGCTAACGTACCACCAGCTCAGTTTGACTCTTTGAGTACATGCTATTCGCACTTAACATGAGACTTACTACTGAGCCTTTTGTTGTGTAATATACATTTTGGATAGGCTTTAATGAATAATGATAATTATCTTGATCTTGTTGAAGAAACATAGAATTTTACACTAAGTATCTGGTGCCAGGCTTTAATACAAAAGGCATCAGTGTGTAAAAACAGAAAGGGATCCATCACTTACCAAACAATAATAAAGAAAAGTTAACAGAAATGTAATATAATACATCAAAGGAACACTTGAGGCAATTAAGTAAGTAACACAACCATAGCTATTTATAAGGATTTACTTTGTAAAGCTGTGACTACGTTTTCAAAGAATGTAAAATATGAAATTAATAAGTCTTATGGTAAATTAACATGTATAGACATTAGTATAGTGAAGATAACAAGCAGCAACAATGCAAAATGAACGATGTGTAAGGAACAAAGATGATCAGCTAGTATCTAGTTGTATTTGTCTATAAGAACTGTAAGAGGAAGAACATTATAAGCCAATGACAATTTCAGCAAAGATGGGAAAAGACTTCTCACTTTGGACTGAGAGAAAGGATGTCCAAGTGGTAGATATACAGTAAATGGATTTCCCCAAAAAAATTTCTTGTTCCATTTGGTTGAATCAACATCAAATTTGAATTCAGCCCTGTGTGACAAATGAAGTTGTAAATGAAGTGTGCACCAGTAGAGATGTATATGAGATGTATACATGTCTTTAACAGTATAACATATTCATTCATTATACTGCTGGTACTGGTAATTTGTTACCACAGTTCTTGTATGAGTATTACCCTAAGCATTTTATAAGAAGTAAGATGGGCATTAGACTACCTTGGCACTTACTGTGTTTGCAATAAGCATATGCTGCATGCCTGGTGTAAATGTCATATGTATCCACAGGCTTCCATTCATCCAACAGAGACTTCCATTCATCCAACAGTTTTAGGAGCCAAAGCCAGATGTGCCATTGTGGCTCAATAAAACTGTCACAAAAACCAATGTGAGAACCCACCCCTAAGTGGTAGGTCTTGCAGCTACTTCTAGAGGCCAGCAAACCCAATTCAAAATAACATCAGACTTTAGTGGAACTCTGGCTGGGAAAACACTGGTGTAATATAATAGCAATTTAATTATCCGCTAGGTGAATAAAAAGAATGTTCATTTTCAATATCTGAGAAACATTATTTGCCCTACTTCTGTTTTGTCATATACTGTATGCCACGGAAATGCGTTGTCACTAGAGTTGAGTGAACCCGAACTGTATAGTTTGGGTTCGAACCGAATTTTGGGGTGTTCGGGACCCGGACCCGAACATTTTCAAGAAAGTTTGGGTCCGTTGTTCTCCGATTTCTTCCCGCTTTCTGAAGGGCTGCACAGCAGCTAATCAGCTAGCGTTTTACTTCTTGCCCTAAGAAGCCATCACAGCCATGCCTACTAATGGCATGGCTGTGATTGGCCAAGTGCAGCATGTGACCCAGCCTCTATTTAAGCTGGAGTCACGTAGCGCCGCCCGTCACTCTGCTCTGATTAGTTCAACATACATTTTTGGGTTCAATAGTAGGCTTTTTTTTTTTGCAATATCCTACATCAGGGGTTGTGCTTACTGTCACACCTTGAAACACAGGATAGAAATTTCTATATTTTATTGAGGGGTAAAATTCAATTGCCAAAATACCAATCCCCTAAATCAGTGGTTTTAGCTGTTGCTGGCCAAGTGTAATGCTGTCCATAAAAGAATAAAAAATTTTTTATGGGGTGAAATTCAATTGACAAAATACCAATCCCCTAAATCTGGTGTTCCAGCTGTGGCTGGCTAAGTGTAATACTGCCCGTCAAAGGATAGATTTTTTTCTGGGGTGAAATTCAATTGCCTTAATACCAATCCCCTAAATCTGTGGTTTAGCTAGATAGTGTTAGGTGCCTGTAAAAAAAGCCTTAATTTGAACTTTATACATTGGGCCAAATAAGTTTTTCCTTATTGGGGTGAACGGTAACAATGAGGAAAACATCTAATAAGGGACGCAGACATGGTCGTGGTGGTGTTAGTGGACCCTCTGATGCTGGGAGAAGACGTGGCCGTTCTGCCACAGCTACACGTCCTAGTGAACCAACTACCTCAGGTCCCAGTACCTGCCAGAATCTACAGCGATATTTGGTCGGGCCTAATGCCGTTCTAAGGATGTACTAGCGCTAGTCTATTGGGTGGACGACAGTGGATCCAGCAGGTTCAAATTATCTCCCACCCAGTCTTCTGCAGAAAGCGCACAGGTGGCGCCTGAAAACCAAGCCCATTAGCCTGTCACATCACCCCCATGCATATCAGGGAACCTGTCTGAGCCTCAAGTTATGCAGCAGTCTCTTATGCTGTTTGAAGACTCTGCTGGCAGGGTTTCCCAAGGGAATCCACCTAGCCTTTCCCCAGCGGTGGAAGACATAGAATGCACTGACGCACAACCACTTATGTTTCCTGATGATGAGGAAATGGGAATACCACCTCAACAGAGTCAGCACATCTCTGATGATGACGAAACACAGGTGGCAACTGCTGCGTCTTTCTGCAGTGTGCAGACCGAACAGGAGATCAGGGAGGAAGACTGTGTGGAAGACGATGCCGGGGACGATGAGGTCCTAGGCCCCCCATGGAATGAAGGTCGTGCCACTGACTTTCAGAGTTCAGAGGAAGAGGCAGTGGTGAGACCGAGCCAACAGTGTAGCAAAAGAGGGAGCAGGGTGCAAAAGCAGAGCAGCCATCGCCAAGAGAGTTTGCCCGCTACTGGCCACCGCCACCAGGGACCAAGCACACCAAAGGCAGCTTCAAGGAGTTCCCTGGCATGGCACTTCTTTACACAATGTGCTGACGACAAGACCCGAGCGGTTTGCACACTGTGCCATCAGAGCCTGAAGCGAGGCATTAACGTTCTGAACCTTAACACAACCTGCATGACCAAGCATCTACATGTGAGACACAGGCTGCAGTGGAGTAAGCACCTTCAAACCAAGAAAGGACTCAGGCCCCTCCTGCTCCCTTTCTGCTGCTGCCTCGGCCTCTTCCTCCACCTCTCGAGCAACGTTGGCACCTGCCGCCCAGCCCAAACAGCTGATGGCGGTGGCTGTCCCACAGTACATCGTTCCCAGCCGCCACTACTTCTACAGGAGAGCCGTGCCTTCCCTGCACAACCAAGTATCGGATAAAATCAAGTGTGCACTACACAACGCCATCTGTGGCAAGGTCCACCTAACCACAGATACGTGGACCAGAAAGCACGGCCAAGGATGCTTTATCTCCCTAACTGCACCCTGGGTACATGTAGTGGCGGCTGGGCCCCAGGCGGAAAGCTGTTTGGAGCAGTCCTTCCGCCAACGAGGATCACCGGGCATAATTCTTTGCCTCCTGTTACCTCCTCCTCCTACTCGGCTTCCTCCTCCTCTTCTTCCACCTGCTCATCCGGTCAGCTACAGACCTTCACGACCAACTTCAGCACAGCCCGGGGTAAACGTCAGCAGGCCGTTCTGAAACTCATGTGTTTGGGGGACAGGCCCCACACCGTGCATGAGTTGTGGCGGGGTATAGAACAACAAACCGAAGAGTGGTTGCTGCCGGTGAGCCTCAAGCACGGCCTGGTGGTGTGCGATTATTGGCAAAATCTCGTTGCAGCTCTGGGACTAGCCGGTTTGACGCACATCCCTTGCCTGGAGCATGTGCTGAATTTGGTGGTGCAGAAATTCATTCACAACTACCCTGACAATTCAGAGCTGCTGCATAAAGTATGGGCCATCTGTGCACACTTCCGACGTTCTCATTCTGCCGCTGCTCGCCTTCCCGCTCACCGCCTCATATGCGACGTGCTAGCAGCAGCAGGCCATAATGGAGTTTCAGCTGCAGCACGCACGGCTGAGTCGCAATGCGGAACAGCACCACTTCACCACCAATGACTAGGCCTCCATGCGAGACCTCTGTGCTCAGTTGCGCTGTTTCGAGTACTCCACCAACATGGCCAGTGGCCATGATGCCGTTTTCAGCATTACAATACCACTTCTATGTCTCCTTGAGAAAACACTTAGGGCGATGATGGAAGAGGATGTGGCCCAGGAGGAGTGGTCATTTCTAACACTTTAAGGCCAGTCTTTTAGAAGTGGCTCAGAGGGAGGTTTTTTGCAACAGCAGAGGCCAGGTACAAATTTAGGCCAGCCAGAGACCACTACTGGAGGACGAGGAGGATGAGGATGAGGAGGAGGTGGATGAGGATGAAGCATGTTCACAGCAGGGTGGCACCCAACGCAGCTCGGGCCCATCACTGGTGCGTGCCTGGGGAGAAACGGAGGATGATGACGATACGCTTCCCACAGAGGACAGCTTGTCCTTACCTCTGGGCAGCCTGGCACACATGAGCGACTACATGCTGTAGTGCCTGCGCAACGACAGCAGAGTTGCCCACATTTTAACGTGTGCTGACTACTGGGTGGCAACCCTGCTGGATCCCCGTTACAAAGACAATGTGCCCACCTTAATTCCCGCACTGGAGCGTGATAGGAAAATGCGCGCATACAAGCGCATGCTGGGAGACGAGCTCCTGAGAGCATTCACAACTGACACAGGGGGACAAGTGGAAGCACAAGGCGAAGGCAGAGGAGGAGCAAGAGGTCGCCAATGCAGCTGTGACACTGCAAGCTCCTCTGAAGGCAGGGTTAGCATGGCCGAGATGTGGAAAAGTTTTGTCACCGTGCCACAGCTAACTGCACCACCAGCTAATACGGAACATGTTAGCAGGAGGCAGCATTTAAACAACATGATGGAACAGTACGTGTGCACACGCCTCCACGTTATGACTAATGGTTCTGCCCCATTCAACTTCTAGGTCTCCAAATTGTCCACATGGCCAGAGCTAGCCTTTTATGCCTTGGAGGTGCTAGCCTGCCCTGCGGCCAGTATATTGTCTGCACGTGTATTTAGCACGACAGGGGGCTTCATTACAGACAAACGCAGTCGCCTGTCCACAGCCAACGTGGACAAGGTGACATTCATAAAAATGAACCAGGCATGGATCCCACAAGACTTGTCTGTACCTTGTGCAGAATAGACAGTTCTAACAGCCTCAACCATCCATCCTTGTACTCAAGTGCACTTATTCCTTTTTTGTACTCCAGGGCACTTCTTTATTGAATCCTCTTTTTTTAATTGTACCATTATTTTGGGGGCAACACCAAGTTGAATGAACCTGTCTGGGTGCCAGGGGCCTACATTTCAGCTAATCACCTGCTGCTTTGGTTCGTAACATCAACCTCTTTTTGATGTCAATTGACCTCTCCTCTGTGTGGGTGTCAGGGTCCTAAAATTCTGTTAATCGTCTGCTGCTTTGGCGGTTGACATGAAGCCTGATTTTCTGCTATGGCACATCTCTCCTCTGTCTGGGTGCTGGGGCCTAAATAACTGAAAGTGGCCTGTTCCATTGGTGGGTAACATGATGCCTGTTTTGCCGCTATGGGACCTTTCTCCTCTTTCTGGGTGCTGGGGCTTAAATTACTGAAAGTGGCCTGTTCCATTGGTGGGTAACATGATGTCTATTTTGCTGCTATGGGACCTCTCTCCTCTGTCTGGGTGCTGGGGCCTAAATTACTAAAAGTGGTCTGTTCCATTGGTGAGTAACATGATGCCTGTTTTTCTGCTGTGGAACCTCTCTTCTCTATCTGGGTGCTAGGGCCTAAATAACTGAAAATGGCCTGTTCCATTGGTGGCTAACATGATGTCTGTTTTGCTGCTATGGGACCTCTCTCCTCGGTTTGGGTGCTGGAGCTTAAATTACCGAAAGTGGCATGTTTCAATGGTGGGTAACATGATGCCTCTTTAGCTGCTATGGGACCTTTCTCCTCTGTCTGGGTGCCAGGGGCTTACATTTCAGATAATCACCCGTTGCTTTGGTGATTATCTGAAATGTACATCTTTTTGATGTCGAATGACTTCTACTCTGTCTGGGTGTCAGGGGCCTATATGTCGTTTAATCATTTGTTGTCTTGGTGGGAGATATTAAACTCTTTTTACTGTCAAATGACCTCCCTATTGTGTGGGTGTCAGGGGCCTATATTTTGGTTACTTGCTTGCTGTCTTGGTGGGAGACCTTTAACTCTTCTTACTGTCAAATGACTGCCCCATTGTGTGGGTGTCAGGGGCCAATATGTCGTTTAATCATTTGTTGTCTTGGTGGGAGATATTAAACTCTTTTTACTGTCAAATGACTGCCCCATTGTGTGAGTGTCAGGGGCCTATATGTCATTAAATCATTTGTTGCTTTGGTGGGTGACATTATCCTCGTTATACTATTAAATGACCTCTACATTGTCTGGTTGTCAGGGGCTATATTTCGTTTAATCGCTTGCTGCATTGGTGGGAGATATTAAACTCTTTATACTGTCAAATGACCTCTACATTGTCTGGTTGTCAGGGGTCTATATTTTGTTTCATCGCTTGCTGCATTGGTGGGAGATATTAAACTCTTTATACTGTCAAATGACCTCTACATTGTCTGGTTGTCAGGGGCCTATATTTCGTTTAATCGCTTGCTGCATTGATGGGAGACATTAAACTCTTTTTACTGTCAAATGACCGCTCCCATTGTGTGGGTTTCAGGGGCCAATATTTCATTTAATTGCTTGCTGTCTTAGTGGGAGACATTGAACTCTTTTTACTGTCAAATGACCTCTCCTCTCTCTGGGTGTCAAGGGCCTACATAAATGATAATGGCCTGTTCCATTTCATGTTGACCTAAGGCCTGTGTTGCTGTTACGGGACCACTTTCCTCTTTGCGGGTGCCATGGTCCTCCTGAATTAGTAAATTAGGCCTGTGGCACTGCTGGGTGAAATCAATACTGATTTGGCATGATTGTAACGCTCCTCTTTGTGGGTGCCATGGGTCTGAATCTGTGAATGAGGCCTGTGGCATTGCTGGGTGAAATCAATACTGTCTTGGCATGATTTTAACTCTCCTCTTTGTGGGTCCCGTGGGCCTGAATATTTGAATGAGGCCTGTGGCCCTGCAGGCAGACATGATTCCTTCTTGGCTGTGATGACAACTTCAACTCCCATGTATGGTTGCCATTGGCCTGAGTCTGTGAGTGAGGCCTGTGACATTGCTGGCAGACATGAATCCTTCTTGGCTGTGATGAGAACTTCAACTCCCATAGCATTCCCACCTGACGCCACCCCAACCTCCTATTCCACCTCCGCCTCCAAGTTGCCAATTGATATTGGTTAATTTTTATTTATTATATTTTAAGACATTTCCCTATCTACATTGTTTGCAGGGGATTTACCTACATTTTGATGCCATTTTCAGCCCTCTAGCCCTTTCCAGGGCTATTTTACAGCCTTTTTAGTGCCCAATAGTTCGGGTCCCCATTGACTTCAATGGGGTTCGTGGTCAAGTTCGGGTCGAGTTCAGATCCCGAACCCGAACGTTTTCGTGAAGTTCGGCCGAACTTCTCGAACTCGAACATCCAGGTGTTAGCTCAACTCTAGTTGTCACAGCAAATTTCACTCTAGTGACATCTAGACAGTGCGTGACTCAGTCTTGCAAGAGAATAAGCAAAAAGATGACATTCAAACGGGCTTGCACAGTACCATTGTGGGAATGACTTGCTGGCTGGTCTAGATCCAAAGATATACAGAAAATGATTTTCCTTTTTCAGTTTATTGAGCAGCTTCAATGTGGTGCTCTTCTATATGGTTTTATTTCCTTCACCGTGACAAAGGAAGGTCTACATTATGTCGATCTACTGTAATTCTTCCCTTTATGCTTTCCTCTCTTCATACAAAGAGCAGCATTAAGAATAGTCAGCAATAGCCTCCGTGTTTACTTTGATCTGTAAGTAAATCCATTGTAGATGGCCAGTAGTGATGTCATCCCAACAAACACATAAAACATTTCTCAGCATTGTTCCCACAGTAGAAACATTCACTCGCTATAGTTACAAAGGACTGCAATTTATTTCATTACTAATACGTTCAATAAAGAGGGAATTGTTTTCTCATCTCCCCTAATAATAATGGAAATACAACCGTTACAGAGTGAAGTGGTTGATCTTCATCTGGTTTCAGGAATGCCTTCCTTGAAATTACTTCTTAATAAGTTTGTGAAGGTTAAGTGGTTTCCATTCTTTAAGTGATGTGGTTACAAGTATTTACAACCCTGACGATAGTTGCTTCAACTACAAAGTTACCTGCCTTTCAAAGAATATTTATGCTGGAGCTAGTACAAGGCTCTGGAGTCCCACAGTGCAGCGACAGCGGTTGGAAGGATGTAGCTAGTTGCATCAGTATACACCATTTTTAAAGATTTTCTTTTAGTTTCCAAATGGAATGTCTTGAAGATTTAATTTTATTTAATTAGCTGCAGATCTATAGAGAGGCAATTATAGGAGTCACTTATTAAGTCCAGCAATTTGTACGTTGGTCTTAATACCCCTGCTCTGGCGGTGGATGCACCTACGTTGCCACGCCCCCTTTTCTCATAAACTCACAAAAGTGGCACGAGCAGTGAAAAGGCATAGATTTTATAGCAAAACCCCTTTGTGACAAAATCTGTGCCTATAATACACCAAAAAGTGGTATATATTTCTTCATGAAAATATATGAAAATATAAATGACATAACATTTTTTTTAATTATGGTGGCTGTATTGGATATACTTCCTTCCTCAATTGTCTGTATAGACAGTACAACTGAAAATGTCTGTCTATGTACACTTTATGGTATCTGCATTTGCAGGGATTATGCAAACATTATGTCAGACCTCCCAAAGTGGCCAACCCGCTGCTGGATCTGGTCCCACTGCAGGGTTTGGTATCTAGAGCTCCCCAGCTGACTCATTATCTCCTTAGTGCGCTAATATCAAAATCCTGTTCGCACGGGAGGAGTTTGCACATGACCACTGCAGCCAATCTCTGGCCGCATCGGTGACCTGCTCCTCTTGTCTCACAACAAATGGTCACATGATGCAAGGGGAGCTTGTCACCCTGAGGCCAGCAATTGGCAGCAGGGCAATTGGTTACGTGTCGTCGCCCCCCCATCAGGATGTTGATTTTAGAGCATTAGGGAGATGAAGAGCCAGCCAGGGAGTGATAGAGACCAAATGCTGTGGCAGTGACCAACTAAGTATGATCTCCAACACTGGTCTACCACTATGTGAGGTCTGATATAATGTTGGATAACCCCTTTAATTGGATTTTATTTTATTTTTTTAACGAACACACCTTGTCCTTAGGATAGGTAAATAGTTGATCAGTTATGGTCTGACACCTGGGATCCCTCACCACTCGGCAGAATTAAGGAGTCTTGGTGCTGAATTGTAAGTGCCACAGCCTCCTATATGATTTAATCAGCAGCAGATGTGGCCGTACCTAACACTAGGACACAGCTATAATTTTTCTTCAACTGGTAGATTGGTTTCCCACAATTCACACATTGATGACCTAAGGTAAGGATACCTCATCTATATGAAGTTGTAGAAAATCATCAATACAGTAATACAGTCTCCAAAGATAGAGTACAGTCCACTCCCATGCTTCCCACCATTTGAAAACCAATCAGCAAGTCATTTTAATCCACAATAAAAATGCCCCAAAACTGCATAGAAACACCCCTTTCATGCATACCTGCTCAAGCTCCTTCTCTTTGTTACATCATTCATAATACAGGCCGGCAAAAGCTGGGGCATTTGGGCATTATGTTTCCTATTGTATAGACCACCGAGTGGGCCCAGGAGCTGCACACATAATATATTTGTGAGTATTGTGTATATTTTTTTATTATAATGCCTTATCTACTCCTCCTGCAGTGAAATTAAGCTGTCATTTGTCATTTACTTCCCACTCTTCAATCCCTTACTAATCCCATAATTTTCTGTTTATGCTTTTTCTGCCTTCCCAGAGCCACATTTATTTTTCCATTCACATACCCATATGAGGGCATATTTTTGAGGCACAATGAAAAGGATCTAGGAATTTTAATAAACAGCAAATTAAGCTGCAAAAACCAGTGTCGGGCAGCTACTGCCAAGGCCAATAAGATAATGGGTTGCATCAAAAGCGGCATAGATGCCCGTGATGAGAACATAGGCCTACCTCTTTAGAAATCACTAGTCAGACCACACATGGAGTACTGTGTACAGTTCTGGGCTCCTGTGAACAAGGCAGACATAGCAGAGCTGGAGAGGGTTCAGAAGAGGGCAACTAAAGTAATAACTGGAATGGGGCAACTACAGTACCCTGAAAGGTTATCAAAATTAAGGTTATTCACTTTAGAAAAAAGACAACTGAGGGGAGATCTAATAACTATGTATAAATATATCAGGGGTCAGTACAGAGATCTGTCCCATCATCTATTTATCCCCAGGACTGTCACTGTGATGAGGGGACATCATCTGCATCTGGAGGAAAGAAGGTTTGTACACAAACATAGAAAAGGATTCTTCACGGTAAGAGCAGTAAGACTATGGAACTCTCTGCCTGAGGAGGTGGTGATGGTGAGTACAATAAAGGAATTCAAGAGGTGCCTGGATGTATTTCTGGAGTGTAATAATATTACAGGCTATAGCTACTAGAGATGGGTCGTTGATCCAGGGAGTTATTCTGATTGCCTGATTGGAGTCGGGGAGGAATTTTTTTCCCCTTAAGTGGGGAAAATTGGCTTCTGCCTCACAGGGTTTTTTTTCCTTTCTCTGGATCAACTTGTAGGAAACAGGCCGACCTGGATGGACAAATGTCTTTTTTCGGTCTTATATACTATGTTACTATGTTAAGATGTACTTATTTATGACACCATTTAATATTGTATACGTTGGATTTGGTGGGAAACTGGAAAAAATTACAAATTGGGTGGAATTAGGAAAAAATGTCTGTCACAGTTTTATGGGTTTTGTTTTTACAGTATTCCCTATACGGTAAAACTGAAAGGTGAACTTTATTCTCCAGGTTAGTACGATTGCATTGCTACCACATATATATAGTTTTTATTGTTTTACTACTGAAAAAAACTAAGGGGGTCATTTATTAAGACTGGCTTTTTAGACGTCGGTCTTAATAACCTCGTGCGCTGATGGTGGATCCGCAGAAGTTATGAGGAGGCGCCAGCCTCTATATAACTTTGGCGCGTCCACCGCCATTCAAAATTTATGCCAGCTTTCTTGCTGGTTTAAATGTAGACCATTTTTCACGCTTAAACAGGCATAGAAAATGATATAGGAAATGGACCTGTCCCCTCCCCCCCTTTTTTTAGACCTGGCGTAAGTGGGGAAAAGTTGCAGATTGTGGCACAAATAACATTTGCGCAGCAATCTGAGCCAGAAATATGGAAAAAAAAGATGAATTTCTAATAGTAAATGATCCCCCAAATTTATTGGGAATATTGTTTTTTTTTTTTTGCATCGTCATATTCTGGCCCCCATAACTGTTTTTATAGTTATGTCTATGGAGCTGTGTGAGGTCTAATTTTTGCAGAGCAATCTGTAGTTTTTATTGATACTATTTTAGGATGTGTATGACTTTTTGATCTTTCGTGATTACATTTTTTTGGTAGGTGACGCGACAAAACAATGGCAAATCATTTAGATTTTTTTTCATTATGGTGTTCACCAGATGGAATAAATACATTTATATTTTAATAGTACGGACGTTTTGGGACATGGCAATTCCTGTTATTGCTTTTTTATTATTTATATTTTTATTTTTAATATGGTGAAAGGGGGTGATTTGAGTGCATGATAGATTCTTTATGTCCCTATGGAGCCCTGCCACATCACTGATGAAACACCAGGAAACAACACATAAACAGTTTGTTAGTTGATGCAGCTACCCACAGTGGGCATTGTACTGCCCATGCCTAGCCCCAGTGGCGATGTTCCCAGGCACAGGATTTCAGGGAGCTGAGACAGTGATTTAACCCTTTCATGACCAAGGGTTATTGATACCCCCGTGACCACGTCTAATTTAGCAAATCTAACATGTGTCACTTCACGTAGTAATAACTTTGGAACTCTTTTACTTATCCAAACCATTCTGATACTGTGTCATGAGACATTGTACTTCATGACAGACATAAATTTGAGTCAATATATTTCACCTGTATTTATGAAAAAAATTCAAAATTTACCCAAAAATTCAAAAAATTTGCAATTTTAAAAATTTCAATTTCTCTGCTTTTAAAACAGAAAAGGATACCTTATAAAATATTTATTACTTAACATTCTCCATATGTCTACTTTATGTTGGCATAATTTTTCAAATGTCATTTTATTTTTTTAGGACGTTAGAAGGCTTAGAAGTTTAGAAGTAATTCTTAAAATTTTTAAGAAAATTTCCAAAGCCCACTTTTTTTAAAGACCAGTTCAGGTCTGAAGTCACTTTGTGGGGCTTACATAGTGGAAACCCCTCATAAATGACCCCATTTCAGAAACTACACCACTCAAGTTACTCAAAACTGATTTTACAAACTTTGTTAACCCTTTAGGAGTTCCACAAGAAAGAAAGGAAAATGGAGATGACATTTCTAGATTTCCCTTTTTTGGCACATTTTCCATTTCAATCTATTTTTTTCTTTAACACATCGAGGGTTAACAGCTAAACAAAACTCAACATTTATTACCCTGATTCTGCAGTTTACAGAAACACCCCACATGTGGTCGTAAACTGATTTAAAGGCACACGGCAGGGTGCAGAATAAAAGGAGCGCTATATGTTTTTGAAAGGCAGATTTTTCTGGACTGGTTTTTAGATGCCATTTCCCATTTGATGCCATCCTGATGCACCCTTACAGTACAAACTCCCAAAAAGTGACATCATTTTGGAAACTATGGGATAAGGTGCCAGTTTTATTGGTACTATTTTGGGGTACATATGATTTTTAATTGCTCTATATTACATTTTTTTGTGAGGCAAGGTAACCAAAAATGGCTGTTTTGGCACCGTTTTTATTTTTTACAAGACAGGGTAGATCATGTGCCATTTTTATAGAGCAGGTTGTTACGGATGCAATGATGTCAAATATGTCTACTTTCTTTGTTTGTTTGTTTCAGTTTTACATAATAAAGCATTTTTGAAAAAAAATTGTTTTTGTGTCTCCATTTTCTGAACGCCTTTTTTTTATTTTTCTGCCGATCGTCTTGTGCAGGGGCTCGTTTTTTGCAGAAAGAGTTGATGTTTTTATTGGTACAATTTTTGGGTACATATGATTTTTTGATCATTCATTATTACACTTTATGGGGCAAGGTGACCAAAAAAGTGGTTGTTTTGAACAGTTTTTATTTATTTATTTTTACAGCGTTCACGTGAGGGGTTAGGTCATGTGACATTTTTATAGAACAGATTTTTACGGACGTGGCGATACCTAATATGTATACTTTTAAAAATCTATTTCACTTTAACACAATAATGGCATATTTGAAACAAAAAAATGATGTTTTAGTGTCTCCACGTTCTAAGAGCTATATATATATATTTTTTTTTTAAGTGATTTTATTATGTAGGGGCTCATTTTTTGCAGGATGAGGTGACGGTTTTATTGGTACCCTTTTGTGGTACATACGCCTTTTTGATCGCTTGGTGTTGCACTTTTTGTGATGTAAGGTGACAAAAATGGCTTTTTCTTAAACAATTTTTTTATGATGTTTATTAGACAGGGTGGATCATGTGATATATTTATAGAGCCGGTTATTACAGATGCGTCGATACCTAATACCGTATGTGTAGTTTATTTAATTTTTTTAATTTTTTAATGTCTTATAAATGAGCGGATATTGGAAAAGGCAATTTATTTTATTTTTAATTTACATTTTTATTTAGTTATTTTTTTACCCTTTTTTTTATCAAGTCCCACTTGGATCTTGAAGATCCAGTGAGGCTGATGGCTTTACTATACTTTGCAATGTTCTTGCATTGCAAAGTATAATACTATCAGTTTTAGGCCTCATGCACACGACCGTATGTGTTTTGCGGTCCACAAATAGCGGATCCGCAAAAAAAACGGATGAAGTTACGTATGGCATCCATTTTTTTTGCGGATCCATTATTTTTGCGGATCCATTGTAATAAGGCCTCATGCACACGGCAGTGGTGTATTACTGTAGTCCAGCGGCGGCATTAAGCGCATGGTGTCATAGCAACCAATGACGCCGTGCGCTCCTGCTGTCAGCTGGATTCCAGGCCGGGATACCACAGTCCGCGCACGGCCGTGTGCCACGGCTGTGTGCATGAGGCCTAATGCCTATCCTTGTCCGCAAACTAGAAAAAAATAGGACATGCTCTATTTTTTGCGGAACGGAAAAACGGACATACGGAAACAGAATGCTCATGGAGAATGCGCATTATTCCGCATATGGTCCACAAAAAAACGGAACGGACACGGAAAGAAAATACGTTCGTGTGCATGAGGCCTTATATTGATAGATGGCAACACTGGACGCCTTTGCAAGGCAGTCTGATGGTTGAGAGAGGGAGCCCCCTCCCTCTGTTAACCTCTTGGATGCCGCTGACAGTGGCATCTAAGGGGTTACAGCAGAGTGTCAGCATACAGCTCAGGAACAGACCTGCCGCCATCAGATACAAAGGGGTACCGCATAAGGGGGCATGAGGAGGGGACACAGATGGGCAGGGGGATGGGGGCAGTCGCAGAGGCCATGGTTGGAGGCATGCAGGCCGGCAGATACACAGTGCAGGGCCGGCAAAGCTAGAGGCAGGGTGCACACATATTGGAGGCAGGGCACAAAAGGGGGCACAGATCTGGGAAGGGGCTCACATATTAGGGGGAACAGATTAGGGGGACGGAGCACACACTACCTGATTTCAGGCTCTGATCTGCAAAGTGAAGATCAGAGCCTGAAACCGGCATTTTAACACTGCACAGACTAACCAATCGGAGCGATCGCCGACAAGGACCACTCTGATTGGTCCCTTGCCGGCATTACTGGACTGTATGCTGTCCGTGATAGCGGCAGTGCCGGGCAGAAGCTTTAATTCAATCGTTTTGCAGTGCTTGGATTAAAGAGGTTCCATAACGTTTATATGCGTGCTAGCTGCACGCGACATGTGTAATTAGCACGTATAAAGCCGTATGGCAGACGGGAAGGGGTAAAGAGGATACTGGGCTGCCTTACAGCAAGACAGTGGAGGAGTTATCAACAACTAGTGCAGGGGACCTGCCCCTGGACACTTGTGAGCTTATTAGCAAATTGCTTCAAAGTTTGTTTTTTGAACATCACAGCTGCAGACAAGGGAAACTAATGGGCAGTTTAATATGTGAAAAGTAGCTGACAGACTCCTGTTAAAGATGATGAGATAACAGGAAATGTCAGCCTAAAGCCTCATTCACACATCAATGTTTTTGGTCAGTGATTTCCATCAGTGATTGTGAGCTAAAACCAGGATTGGAGCCTCCACAGACATAAGGTATAAGGGACAGATCTGTACCTGTTCTGTGTTTAGAGCAGCCCCTGGTTTTGGCTCAAAATCACTGATGGAAATCACTGACCAAAAGCTGACGTGTCAATCAGGCATAGTATGTGTGCTCCAATGACCAGTGTGAAGACTAGAATATATCAGGAATTTAATATGGTTGATCAAAAATAAATAAAAACACCAAAAATTAAGAAAAAGTGTTTTATAATAAAAACCTGATATAAAGGGAGTAGAGATGAGTGAATTTCTTGAAATTTGCTTCGGGTCCGATTCTAATAAATCAGTCCAAAAATTCTGCTAGGGTCCATTGTTTCTACCAAAATCAAAAGTGCTTTGTCTTATTGCTCTGTTTTTTTATTTATCTCTCCCCCTCCCCATCTCTTAAATTCTTTATCACAATGAAGCAATAGTAAATAATAGCAGAGTGATACTGGCATGTATAGCTATGGGTAAATGCATGATTAATGGTGTTCACAAACAACCTGTTTAAAAACACACTGCGCTGTCAGATTTGTTATGCTTTTTAAAATTAAGAAACATTCCAAAAATTGTGCCTTATTGGGGGCAGATAGTGTTTAAACACACTGTGTTATCGGAAAAACTGTGGCATGTTTTGAACAAATCGTCCAGAAAATAAGCCTAACGAGGGCAGATGCTTCCCTGTTTTTATACACACACAGTAGTGTTGGAAAAAGCAGTAGCTTATTTAGAAGAAGCGTCCCAAATTATGCCTTAGCGGAGGCAGATGCCTATCCATGTTTATATACACATACAATAGTGTCGGAAGAAACAGTGGCACATTCTTTTTTGGGAGCAGCAGCAGTAGAGTGTGGAAAGGGTAAGTTATGTAGTTGTAATAGTGGCAGCAATAGTAGCAGCAGCAGTAGTGACACAGCATAGAACAGATAAGGCAGCAGATGTGCGGCTGCGTAGGGCTAGTAGAAGCTGCATATGTGTGACTGTGTAGGGATAGTGGTAGTGGCAGTAGGTAGGCAGAGCAGTAACTTGTGGCAGCAGCACCAGCAGCAGCCATACAGTATAGAACATGATGGCACACAGACAAAGGCAGTGCCATGATCCAGCCGGGGTAAAATAGCCACTGTCAGCAATGGCAGACCTGTCAGTTGCAGGTGTGGGAAAATTTTCACGGATCCATGCCCCATTCATTTTGACAAATCTAATGTTTGTGTGACGCCACCTGCCATTTTGAAAACCTTCTCTGCGATGACACTGAAGACTGGACAAGACAGTACCACGAGAGCAAGCTGGGCCAGTTCCAGCTACTGTTCCAGTCTGCCTGCTCAGAAGTCCATGGGGTCAGGGAACATGGTATGTGCCAGACAAAGACCAAAGTCCAGGTAGGACTGAACCTAGCTGTTCAGGCAGTAGGTATTCATTTGCTGATTTGAGTCATCCTGGTGCAGAACATGAAAAAACTGCTCCATCATGTTCATGAGACTGAATAATTTGGTGCTGCTGCGACTTCTGATACTCTTAGTCAATTGCTTCATAGTGACTAGGGTTGAGCGAACTTGTATTTTAAGTTCGGCGTCCAAAGTTCGGGTTCGGGTTATCTTAGAATCCCGTTATGGATTTGCTACCACGGACCATAACGGAATTTGGAATCCAAGTTTGCGCAACCGTCCTTCACTGCTCTACTTCCCTCTTCTCCTCCACACAGGGCACAGGAGCTCCGCCCCTCATGTCACATGATCATTATACCAGGCCCTTTACCACCTCTTATCCAATCCAGTACTGAGCCACGCCCCCTGCACTGATCACATGACTGACGTCACCCCAGGTCCTTAGTGTTGTCCAAGGTTCGGGTTCATCGAAGAATCCCCTTATGGATTTAAAATTCCATTATGGTCCGTGGTAGCGGAATCCATAACGGGATTCTTCGATAACCCCAACTCAAACTTTGGACACCGAACTTAAAATACAAGTTCGCTCAACACTACTAGTGACTATACTCTTGCCAGTACATAAGCAAGCAATAATACAGTTTGCCATGCTGGCCAGTGTGCCCAAGGGCCCAGTTCTTTCTGGCTCAGCCCCCACTGTGATGACTGGTCATCATGGCCAGTGTCATCATTATTATCAGCCTAATCTTTTTCTTCCTTTAGTGGTAGTTCTTCATCCTCCTCCTCCACTTTCTTCTGCATGGGGCTTTGCCCTTATGGGTCCCTAACAGCTATAAGGTATCCAGCAAGATGCTGTTCTTCTTCCACCATCCCTTGTTGCATCAGTGTGAGCGATTCCGCTAATATAAATATCAGGGGGATGACATTGTTAATGCTGCAGTTGTCCCTACTGACAAATCTGGTGGCCTCTTTGAAGGGCCTGATTACGCAAAATGCATCCTTGTTGAGCTGCCACTGCTTAACCCCAAAATAACATCATGCTGTGGTGGTCTTGTCCATAATGTAATCATTCACTGCTCATACAGACACTCCAGGCAATAGAAGGGTCTGCCATTTTACTGCTTGATCTGCAATTTTCCAACTTGTTGGAATTCATTGCAAATGCTGAAGTTCAAAAGCGTGTTCTTAGCCACATACCAATGGCTGAAATGCGTGGACATGGCCAGCAACTTCTGCAAGCCACGGTACTTTTAAAAAAAGCATTGCAATACTAAATGTATCAAGTGTGCCATGCAGGGAGCATGTGTTATTTAATACAAATGCGGTGCAGCCATGATATTCCTGCCATTGTTACTGACCAACTTGTAACACGAATATATATACACAGAATATATATACACATACACAATATATACACACAAATACTGTATAGAGCACATACACAGTATATATATATATGTACAAAAGAGAGGAGCAGCACACTTATCACTGGGTGTAATCCCTTCAATGGATCAGCGACCAAGATCCACTTCATAAAACTTGAATAAACCAAGGCAGCACTCCCAAATCATAGTGCAATAGTGGGAAATTAATCAGCCCATCTGGCAGCAACGTTTCAGCTCTACTCTATGGAGCCTTTGTCAAGCTTTAGTAACATGAGCTCAGTGCAGCATATTTAAAGCACTCTCAATCAAAGTTAACATGATTACATAATTAATCCAAATTCCATAAAATACATGGTGTACAAATTCATGATTACATACAAACATGTTTCTCAATTTACATTACGTGTTTCATAAGGTGTCGGACGTGAATGTAATTCAACATCAATTCATATAGTGTTAATAATTCATTATGCAACATAATTATAATCACCAATACTCCAAGTGCAGTGAATTAAAATGATTAAAAACATAATTGAACAGTCTCACACGGTTCCCGGTATATCTAGGATTCAACGTGGGAAGATCCGGTCTGCGCAAGCGCTGCAGATATCATAGTCTCGCGTGAAATCCTGTTTAGTATTCCAATGAAGGGAGACCACAAGTAACATGGCCTCGGCTTCAGAGAGCTGTAGCGCATGTGCGTGTACATCACACATCTTTGAATGTGCACTGCGCAGCCATCAACACCCCGTGTTCTCGCAAGAATCGGGAGTTACACAGAAAGAGGGCCGACGTAGTAAATATGGCCGTGGCTATCCAAAAGCACATGAGCGTATGTGTGCCCGTCACCGTCTAGAGTCACGCCCACATCTGATTCACATGATCGCACACATTCTGGAAGTCAACTTGGTATGATGACCAGATTGAAAGGGAATGTAGTGTCATCTCGGTCCCCCGTGGTTACCCACATTTCAGGTCTAGGCAGATTACGCCATCCACTGTTGTGTAGATCGTGGTTCCTCCGTCACCTTGATCGCTGAATACTGGATACACCGAGCACCATGTGAGACTGTTCAATTATGTTTTTAATCATTTTAATTCACTGCACTTGGAGTATTGGTGATTACAATTATGTTTTACAATAAATTATCAACACTAAATGAATTGATATTGAATTAATTTTACGTCCGACACCCTATGAATCACGTAATGTAAATTGAGAAACATGTTTATATGTAATCATGAATTTGTACACCATGTATTTTATGGAATTTTGATTAATTATGTAATCATGTTAACTTTGATTGAGAGTGCTTTAAATATGCTGCGCTGAGCACGTCACTACAGCTTGACAAAGGCTCCATAGAGTAGAGCTAAAACGTTGCTGCCAGATGGGCTAATACATTTTCCACTATTGCACTGTGACTTGGGAGTGCTGCCTTTGTTTATTCAAGTTATATATCACATACATACACAGCATATACACACAAATACAGTATACAGCATACAGTATACACATACAGCGTCTAGACACACACAGCATATACGCACAAACACCACCATTCATTATTTTTCACTAAGGAGATTTCAATGCACAGAATGTGTGTTAGGTGATACACAGAAATTTTAACATATGCCATCCATTTATATATGTCCTCCAAACTTCACTAACTTACAGTATACACAAGTAGTGCATATGACTGCTTGTAAATATAGACTCTATAACTACAGACCTAAAACCTGAAAATAAGTACAATCATTGAAATAAATACAGACCCCAGACCAGGCCATAGTCCAGGTTTAACAACCTATTTATTAAACTATTTTTTTTCTGGAAAACAGAAACAAAAATCATGGATTAGCCAAATTCTTTTTGCTAACATTCTGACCTGTTTTAAAGACCTCTACCCCACATCACACCATCAGTGTAATGCCCTTGAATCACAAAGATCCCAAAATTAAAAAGGCTATCCAGTATTAAAAAACAAAACAAAAAACTTGACAGCACCATGTAAAATAAAACCCTTAAATTAAAACCGCTTGCAGTGGCGGGGTTTGTTGTGGCCCCAAGACTGTTGAGATGTCACCACGTGTTGATGCTCTCCTGAAGGGATGGTAAGGCGTGCTGCATCCCAATGGGAAATAAGTGCAGATAGTCAGGGTTTGCTATAAACCAGTATGCTTTTTTACCGGAAGAACTCAAGTGAAAAACAATACAGGCAAAGCACTGAACTGGCTTCTCCAGTATCTTCCCTGGTAGAAGAAGTTTTTGTGCTAGAGAAAGCTGTCCCTTTCTCTCAGAAGGCTGGCTCCCTGTTGAAAGGCTGGTGGCCCTGGGTATGTGGTAGTGTATCCCCATCTCAGTGTCTTCTTCTGTTCACTCATTCACTCATGTAGTCCGGCAGAGTATCTCCTACTAAGCACTGGTCCCTACCTGCAAATAATTATGGGCATTTTATATAGTTTCTAGCTTAACAAGAACCTTCTAGTGGAGGGGTGGAGTAGAGAAGCACAACCTAAACAGAAACATTGTTACAATTTCTATACATGTATATCATAGACTTGCACAGTAGCAATAAGGGCAAATGTCCACAAATGTCCATAGTCCAAAGTACTGTTGCACTTGGCATTATATATATATATAATATATATATATATATATATACATATATATATACACATTTATATATTCAAACTGAATAAGAGTAGATACTGAGAATTTCACCAAGTATAAAGGATAAGAGAAGATGTACTGTGCAGTTTCCATATATACAAAATAAGGGCAGATACTGAGGGCTACACCTAGTATACAGGACAAGAAAAGTGGTACTGTGCAGTGTCCATATTTACAGAACAGGAGTAGATACTAAGAATTCCATCCAGTATATTTATTTATTTTATGCATTTGTACTATTTATACTATATTTAACAGTGCTTTACAGACATTAGCATCACACTGTCCCTAATGGGGCTGACAAATGACAATCCAAGTTCCCTATCAGTATGTCTTTGGAAACTAGAGTACCCAGAGAAAACCCACGCAACATACAAACTCCATGCAGATGTTGCCCTTGGTCAAATTCGAATCCAGGACCCCAGAGATGCAAGGGAAAATTGTGGTCTGATGATGCTACTACTTGCCGGACGTGTGGTGCCAATTGTGCTGCTACTGCTGTTTGCAGTACTAAAGTCTATCACATTCTATCACATTCTCATTCGTGGATGACGAGGCATGGGTCTTTTTGTCTTCCACTTTGTCATTTACCAGAGATTTTATTATGAGGCCTATTTAAACAATGGCAAGTCATAGATTTGGTACACTGATTATAAAACTGTACCAAAATTGTAACAGATTTTTTGGGAATGGATACAGGGGAATTAAATGTCTCCTTCTACAAATACAATGCACATTTGTATTAACGGATTAGAATGTTGACAAACTAAAGTGCACGGAATAAAACTGGTATTTGATGCACTAAATTGTATTAAATATACATTGGTATATTGACACACTAAAATGCACTGACTTAAACTGGTCCTTATATTGATGCACTAAAATATTCTGAATAAAACTGGTATATTGAAACACTAAAGTACGCTGAATTCAACTGGTTGGTACATTGTTGCACTAAAATGCTCTGAATTAAACTGGTATTTGACACACAAAATATGCACTGAACTTACACTGGAATATTGACACTCTAAAATTTGCAGAACTGCTCAGTTATAAACAGTAGATAAATTGCAACAGGTTTTATTTTTTTAGTAATTAACAGAGATGTCCCTTTCTACGAACACAATGGTATTGACACACTTAAAAGCCCCAAACTGCACAGTTATAAAAAGTAGCAAAATTGCAACTGGTTTTTAGAAAGAAAAAGGCACAAATGTGAAACATATCCAGTGAAGAATATGCTGCTGGATGTGCCGGTAATATGCCTATAAAACACTTGAACTATAGAAGCTTGAGGTTTTAGGGAGAGCGGGGGGGAGAGATGGCTGCTTATGCAGAGAAAAAAATTATCTTTGCACAGGTACTGAAGGATTTATGTGCCTGCAGTATATGATATGAACAATTTTTCAGCAGCTACCCTCACTGTAAAACACACACTACACGCTCTCTCTATTGATAAATCCTGACTTTTCTACCTATTATAAATCTATCTAATAGATCTTCTTTACACTCACTACACTGTCCCTGTGAGGCCCTAATATGGCTGGCTTGTGCCTCTAATTGGTGTTCGTCAGAGAAATGGCACCCACGTCTCCTCATATTACTGACTGAGCTGACAATGACGTCTTTGCTTCACACACAGAACACAGCCTAATAGACTAGCCAATATCCTGCCCCCGATGGCTGCCAGGTTTCCCGCAAAGCATTGTGTGGAAGCCTACAAACCAAGGTCCCTCCCAGGGTTATGTGACCTTCCATCTTGATCCTCCCTGCCCTATTTCTTGTAAAAATAAAGTAGCAAGAGCAGTTTTGCATTATTCATCCAAAGCAAATCGGCAAAACTTCTGATTCGTCTACTAGAATTTTTTTGGGAAACTTATGACAAATCCAATTGGTTTGAAATCAATTTGCTCATCTCTAAAAGTGAGTTTGTCTGTCTTGTAGGGATAGAGATCAGTTGAATGTAATATCATCTTTCACTTACGGTAGCAATTTGCTGCTTCAATCTGGAGAATAGATTTTAATCAATAGGCCAATAAGCAGTTATGTACACTAAGAATGAAGCTACATATAGCCGAGTCAAAGGCAGCATTTCATTCTAGCTCCAAAGTTTTCCATTGCTTGGTGCATAAACTACATACAGTAGTTAACAGTTATCTTAGTGTAGAACTTCTACATGCAGAGACATGCAAATGGGCAACAGGACATGCTTTCTGTCTAGTCTCTACCAGTTTAATAAGAAACCCCTAGGCATGAAGTAAGAGCACAGCTGTCGATACCATTACTCAATTCAATGGAATTTTCATTAAACTCACGTATTCTAGTTTACACAATTTATCAGCGCTATGAAGTGATTTTCACAGGAAGTCATATAAACACACATAACATAAAGATACATATAAGTGACAGTAATGAATGCATAAACTCTTGATTGAACAACTGGAAAAAAACAAGTTGTTTGATCCTTGTCGGAATCAACAGGCAGAGCCCAAAGGTTTGTCAGAGCTGAGCTGCATCAGTTTTCAACTTACAAGCAATATTAGATAACTTTGGCCTTAAGAAAGATCAACATTAAACACTTTTTTAAGAATCTAAATAATATGAATAACATTTTTATGCTGATTTATTTCTGTGTATCTCTTAATTGAGCCTCAAAACAGCAAATGTTTGTGGAATGCCTCCTATGGAGAACCAAATAGTGTTACTACATATAAAAATATATGATTATTGATATTTCCATGTAGCTTTGTGGGGCACAGAGAAAATGTACTTCCTGCTTCTATATAGTGGTGATACTTCAGTCACTAAGGTCTTTAATTGTCAGTGTGATTGCATATTTTACTACATAACTGACTGACCCAATCTACAAGAATTTAATCATTGTTTTCACAATCCGTGGCTGGTGCTGGGTGATAAATTTGGTGCATCTATAGACTGTCTGGTCAAAGTTTACACCTCCTATTAGGTGGCACACTTCACCAGAATTTTGTGCCAACATTTTGGCACACATTATTGCATCTTAAAGGGGTTATCCCATGACTATTGTAAAAAATGAAGTTCAGATATCATATAGTACATGGCAATCTCTTTCTAAGATAGCTACTAGGACCAGCCCTGTACCTCACATGGATCCAGAGATCTCCGCATTCATTGCTCTGCTATATTTATATTAAGCTGAAAGCTCAAGGGGAGGGTCTTCTCTGCTGAAGCTAAGGCGGTATGTCTCAGCTTTCCCTATCACAGCTCGGGAGGCAGTTGAAGGATGAAACTGAGCATGTGTGGTCTTCTCGGTGAGCAGGTTAAACAAATAAGAAAAAAACAAATTGCAGGTGGCGCTATACAGATACTTTTTTTTAAATAATTCAGTGGCTATGTAAAAAATTTTATTACATGAATTACAAAAGTATTCCAGGTGCTGGTTTGAAAACTGTAGAATGTTTTTTGTGGGACAACCCCTTTAGGAGATGCTGGTTTTCTCACTAAGCCACATCCCCTTGGCTTGGATGAAGCGAAAAACTGTCAAACAATAAATGTGGTGCATGGCACGTATATAAGGGGGTGGCTTACCCGGCTTAGGGGTTACCCTTGTGTAAGGTGTTTGCAGAACCTGGATGGCCAGAGTAACCAAACCCATTCAGCCTAAAGACATGTCTCCCAGAAGACTGTTGGACAAGATGGAGGCCAACGTCATCACCAAGGTGCACTTCAAGGAAGACAAAAAGTTATACACCAGGGGATTATGGCACTGGGGCACATAGGACAATATATGCAGTACACCCACTCCGAGAACCTGACCCACACTGGGGTGTGGGGACTGTATCAGACTACCAGTTAAGTGTACCAGTCAGGATGCCCACATTGGTACCCATGACTGTACGTGAGAGTCTGACTCATCGTTTTTTTTAGAAAGACCAGCCTGAGAAAGGGGCAGATTGGCCAGAGTAAGAGGCCTGAAGAAGTGTCACCTCAGATGTCCAGTGCCATGGAACTATAGGGGCACACCAGCTAGTATGAGATGTGGAGGATCCAAAGCACCATGGGGGACTGAGAGCAGTCAGCCTCAGTTGAGCCCTGTGTCACTAAAGCCCTGGATCGAGGGTGAATGCCGCCATCCTAGTTGTGTAATATTGTGTTCAAGAACTTTGCCCTCAGACATAAATTTGAGACTTGTAACCAGTATGCTTAAAGCCTCTTCACAGGTATTCTACAAGTATGCTAAGTTCTAAATGCAAATTGTGACAAAATTCAGGTGCATTACAATCTGTAAATATCCCCCTATATTGTTTTTTATTCCAGTGCATCAAAAATATTAGCCAACTTATTTTATTTTGTGTATACAACTTATATGCAGATCTACATGTATTCATATTTACAGATAAATACAGTATGTAGTCTGTTTTTGCAGTCATGTGTTGCTCCTTTCCATCTGCCCTATCTTTTACTGTCTGTTGGGTAGCAAGAAGGGGCTGAGGAAGTGAAATAACACATATTGCAAAATAAGGCAATACACTGGCTTTGTGTATAGTCTAACATAAACATGTTATAGTACTATTATAGTACAAATTGTTTTTCACCTATCCATTGGATAGGCTATAAATATCAGATTGTGTTGGTGCAGTCCTGAGAGATCCCTTTCTGAAAGGAGAAGTAATACGCATTGAAAGCTCCCCCTTGAAAAGGTGGTTGTGTTAACAACTTGCTCAGGCTGGTGTTTTCTAATCTTTGATTGTTAGGCCTTTAAATACCCTTAGTTCACAGATGTCGAACAAGCGGCCCTCCAGCTGTTGTAAAACTACAACTCCCACAATGCCCTGCTGTAGACTGATAGCTGTAGGCTGTCCATGCATGCTGGGAGTTGTAGTTTTGCAACATCTGGAGGGCCGCAGGTTGGGCATCCCTGCCTTAGTTTCTATGCCACTTCATGGAATATAGAGAAAGCTTTGTTTCCAGGGTCTTGAATCTTTGTCCATTTGTTTATTATGTGCGCATCCTGGGACTTGTGGTTCCACTTTTGGTGTTATGTAATTCTGCTCTACTTAAGTCCTGGAGGTATCTGAGTACCAAGATCCATAGTCTTGACTTAGGAAAGGTGACTGCTATAAGTAAAATCAAGTTCTGCAGTCTTAAAAACAATCAGCGCCAGATACTAAGTGCTAGTGTGAAAGTAGCCTTAGGGCTCATTTACATGAAAGTATTTTCTTTCCATGTCCATTAAGTTTTTTTTTGTGGACCGTATGCAGAACCATTCATTTCAATGGGTTTGCAAAATGTTTCTGTATTTCCGTTCTGCAAAAAAATAGAACATGTCCTATTATTGTGTGCATTACAGACAAGGATAGGACTGTTCTATTAGGGGCCAGCTGTTCCGTTTCGCAAAATACGGAATGCACACCGACATCATCCGTATTTTATGCGGATCTGTGTTTTGCAGACCACAAAATACATACGGTTGTGTGCATGAGCCCTTACAGTGAGGTTGAGATGGTTAACCAGGCACTGGAGTAATATCTCCAGTGTTTTATTTCAGAACTACATGATAATTGGTTTCGGTTCCCCAGCAGATTTTGCTTACAATAATTTGTTTTATGAATCTACTAATGTCTCTCCATTTTTCTGTAATTATGGTTTTCATCCAAAAACATCTTCATTTATTGGTAGTCTAGTTTTTCAGACCATTGCTTAGACAGATAGAGGATTGAGTTACTAGTGAGTGGTAACTAAGGTCCATAGGGCTGCGGGCAGAACTGCTCTATGAGCTAAATGCAAGTTCTCCACCGCAGGTCACACAAGTTTGAGGTAAGGGATAGAGTGTGGTTGTCAACTAAGAACATCTGGCTAAGGTCTGTTTCACACTTGCGTTGTTGGTTTCCGGTATTGAAATCTGGCAAAGGATCTCAAAACCGGAAAAACCGGTTCTGTATAGTCCTAATGCATTCTGAATGGAAAAAAATCCATTCAGGATGCCATCTGTTCCGTCAGCATTTCGTTTTGTGACTGGACACAAAACTGCTGCAACCTGCGGTTTTGTACCCAGTCATCAAAATGGAACACACCAGATCCATCACTAAAAATAATGTAAGTCAATGGACTCAGTGTATTTATTGACAGATCCGGTTTGTTCTGTTTTCATTCCACACAACTGCATCCTAACAGAATGTATGTATACTGATGTGCAAAATCAAAACGGATCTGTTTAATTCCGGTGTTTAGATCCTATGCTGGATCTCAAAACCGGAATTAACAACGCGTGAAACAGGTAGACAGCTTTATTATGTTGTTGATTGGTTGGGTTATGGCCCGGAGGAAGGGTCCCGGGAACCAGTTGATAAAGCCCTTCATATGGCTAATCCAGATAAACTCACTCAGTATAAGGGTCCATTCACACGTCCGTCGTTTAGTTCCGCATCTGATCCCGATTTTTCGGACTAGTCACGGAATAGTTGAGGACAGAATTCGGACCTATTGATTTTCAATGGGTCTATAAAATATGCGGACAGCACAAAGAGTGCTGTCCGCATAATTTTCTCAGTACATAGTGTCCGTAAAAAAATAAAACATGTCCTATTCTAGTCCGAAAATTGTGGTCCGTTGTGCAATGCAAAGTTAATGGATCCGCAAAAATCGGAAGACATTCGGATAACTAATCCGTATGTCATCCGAAAAAAAGAAAGAACTTCTTGTTTTTTATTAAGTCCAGCCCGCAGAGACTTTGTTATTCTTTTATCTGTTTTTTTTTTGCGGATCCGCAAAAAACGGATGACAAACGGAAAGAATTCTTGGAAAATAGGATCCGCAAAAAACGGTCCTATTTTCGGATTATAGAAAACAACGGACGTGTGAATGGACCCTTAAGGCCTTTTTTGCCCTCCATTAAAATTTAACTATTTTTATTTTATTTGCTAGTTTATTAGAGTTAGGCATGTATACCAGAGTAAGGGCAGGTTCACATTAACATCATGAATTCCATTATTGCTTTCCATTATAACATGGTTATAACAGAAAATAACGGAATTTGTAAGACGGAATTCAAAACGGAAACCTTTAGAGGCATTCTGTTTTGATCTGTCATAATAGGGTCTATGGGCAAGCATGGTTGCTGTTATGCAGGACGGAGAAAAAAGTCCTGTTGACAGGACGTCTTACAAATACAGTTATTTTCATTATAATCAAGTTATAACGGAAAGCAATAACAGAATTCATACTGTTAGTGTGAACCCACCCTTAGTCTGTCAATGATTGTCAAAAGATCTGTAATTACCTTATAATAAAAGCTTTCATTAATATCTCCTGTCCCTTTCCATTAGTCCCTTTAAAGACTGTTGCTATGGCTTGTCTGTCTTCCCTTTAGTATACACAGAAGACAGAGGGTCATTGCATGCCTGCATTATGCTTCAGAGTGAGGAGGCATGTCTCTCAATAATCCAATCTAAAAGGCTGTTTTGGCCTCAGAGAACTGGCAGGGGAGCCATCTTGAGAAGATGCTCATATTGTAGGAGTAAAAACAGCCGTAACTAAGGGAAAAACTCAAGGAAAACAGTGGTATGTGAAGAAACTAAACATTGCTTTAAGCATAATGCTCCACCAGCAGTAATATATGCTAAAATAGATTTTTGATGAAAACATAACAGTTACACTTTAAGGATGGGGGGGGGGGAGGTGATGTTACAAGCAACAGGGAGCTCTTATCTATTTCTCACTAGCTTTGTTTGTTGCCTAGCAACTGCCTCACACCTGAATCTGGAACTATTATCAACTTGCTTAGTCTGGTGTTTGCAGGGAGGGGATTTTTGATAGGTATACCTTTAAATACCTTTATATTCTGTGCCTCCTTGCTGGGTACAGCAAAAGCTCTGCGCAGTTGTCTTGAAACCTAGTCCACTGACTTTGATCACTTCCAGGGATTTGTGGTTCCACAATCTCATTGTTGTATTGCAATTGTGTTTGTTGTGGGTTCAGCTTTCTGTTTGCTGTTTAAGTTTAGATTTTTTACTATCTTAGCAGTTCACTGTCAGTTTTGGGTAGGTCTTATTCCTCTTAGGCCTCTTTCACACTTGCGTTCTGAGGATCCGGCGGGCACTTCCGTCCTGCCGGATCTGTCAGAACGCAAGTCGCCTGAAAGCATTAGAAGACTGATCAGGATCCTGATCAGTCTTCGAAATGCTTTCAGGTTACTATGGCAGCCAGGATGCTATTAAAGTCCTGGTTGCCATAGTAGTAGGAGGGAGCGGGGGAGCGGTATACTTACCGTCCGTGCGGCTCCCGGGGCGCTCCTGAATGACGTCAGAGCGCCCCATGCCCATGGATCACATGATCCATGCGATCACATGATCCATGCGTCTGGGGCGCCCTGACGTCACTCTGGAGCGCCCTGGGAGCCGCACGGATGGTAAGTATACTGCTCCCCCTCTCCCCACTACATTTTACCATGGCAACCAGGACTTTAGCGTCCTGGCTGCCATGGTAACAATTGAGAAAAAGCTAAACGTCGGATCCGGCGATGCGCCGAAACGACGTTTAGCTTAAGGCCGGATCCGGATTAATGCACTTCAATGGGCATTAATTCCGGATCCGGCGTTACGGCATGTCTTCCGGATTTTTGGACGGAGACAAATCCGCAGCATGCTGCGCTTTTGTCAACGTCCAAAAAACGTTCACATACTGAACGGAAGACATCCTGATGCAACCTGAACGGATTGCTCTCCATTCAGGATGCTTTAGGATAATCCTGATCAGTATCTTTCCGTCCTAGAGCCCCGAGGACAGATCTCTAGGACGGAAAGGAAAAACGCAAGTGTGAAAGAGGCCTTAGGCTACACGCACACGAACATATATTTTTTCAGTGTCCATTGGATTGGATGAGGACCCATTCATTTCAATGGGTCTGCAAAAAATGCAGAGAGCTCATTGTGTGCTGTCCACATCTGTATGTCGGTTCTGTAGACCCGCAAAAAATACAGAGCATGTCCTATTCTTGTCTGTTTTGCATAAAAGGATAGGCATTGTTACAATAGATGAGCAAAAAAGAGGATGAAATATGGATGCCAAAAGGACGTCATCTGTTTTTTTTTTGCAGATCAGTGTTTTGTGAACCACAAGATGCCCGTAATGAGAACATAGTCCTACCACTTTACAAATCACTAGTCAGACCACACATGGAGTACTGTGTACAGTTCTGGGCTCCTGTGAACAAGGCAGACATAGCAGAGCTGGAGAGGGTTCAGAGGAGGGCAACTAAAGTAATAACTGGAATGGGGGGACTACAGTATCCTAAAAGATTATCAAAATTATGGTTATTCACTTTAGAAAAAAGATGAGTGAGGGGAGATCTAATAACTACAGTATGTATAAATATATCAGGGGTCAGTACAGAGATCTCTCGTATCATCTATTTATCCCCAGGACTGTGACGAGGGGACATCCTCTGCGTCTGGAGAAAAGAAGGTTTGTACACAAACATAGAAGAGGATTCTTTATGGTAAGAGCAGTGAGACTATGGAACTCTCTGCCTGAAGAGGTGGTAAAGGTGAGTTCACTAAAAGAGTTCAAGAGGGGCCTGGATGTATTTCTGGAGTGTAATAATTAGAGTTGAGCCAATTTTTAAAAATTCGCCGTATTTTTTGGGAAAAATTTTGCTAAAAAACGGCTAGTTCCTGGCTGCAGAAAGCCTTTATAGTGCTGTAGAACACTGTGCCTTGCAGTAACACGCATAGGGAGTCAGCTTTGGGAGTGAAATAATACTGTAAGTCCGTATGACATGCAGATGACAGGCGTCGCTCTTAGAATCACTGCACACTTAATTTTTTTGGGCAGTCTCGGGCCAAAACTGACCAAATAATTTAAGTATGAACTCAGCCTTACAGGTCGTTGTTAGCACCAAGAAGAAACGCACTTCTTTTACACCGTCATCAGCTAATTCTGTCTACAGAACCTGTTCTATTAAACGCTTATACAAGTAGAGCCCCCCGACAGAGTGGAGAGGGTGAAAGCAGTAAGTTTTTGTTGACATCACTGATTATTTTGTCCTTTCGCTGATCAAACAATAACCCCTAAAAAACGGATCCTGTCTGTGGAGCATCCGCCTTCACTCGGTCAGCATTTGGTCAGTAATCCATCAGTATTGCTAATGCCAAACAAAACAGGAGTGGGTCCAAAAAAAAGGTGACACGTGAATGGAATATTTGCATGTCTTCTGTGTTTTGTACCCACTCCTGCTTTTGGTTACCAAATCATAAGCCAATTCTGATGCAAAATAGGGACCATGTCATGCAGGCCTTACAGATGTTATATAGACAGGATCCGTTGTGTGTCTCATTTTTCCCTCCTTCTGACAGATCAGAAGAATGGTCAAATAAATGATGATGTCAGCCAGGCCGAAAGGCAAAATAGTGTCCCAGTCATGAAGTGGGGAGGGTGAGAACAGCATCAGGAGGCCACAGAGTGGCACAATGCCAGTGTGGAGGTATCAGCAGCAGCATCAGGAGGCAAAAGAGCAGTACAATGACAGAGTGTGGAGGTGATGGAAGCATCAGGAGCCCACAGAGAGGCACAATGACAGAGTGTGGATGGGGCGGCAGCATCAGGAGACCACAGAGAGGCACAACGACAGAGTGTGGAGGTGATGGCAGCATCAGGAGACCACAGAGCAGCACAATGACAGCATGTGGGGGTGGTGACAGCATCAGGAGACCACAGAATGGCACAATGACAGAGTGTGTAGGTGGCAGCAGCATCAAAAGACCACAGAGCGGCACAATGACAGAGTGTGGAGGTGGCAGCATCATCAGGAGACCAAAGAGTGTCACAATGACAGAGTGTGGGGGTGACGGCAGCATCAGGAGACCACAGAGCAGCACAATGACAGAGTGTGGAGGTAGTAACAGCATCTGGAGGCCACACAGTGGCACAATGACAGAGAACCTGAGCCGCCATTTGTGGATCCTGCACCATCCATCTAGTGGAAACGTTAGTGAACACGCTGCTGAAATGCAGAATTAAAAATGGGGCAATCAGTTTCACTTTCTTCTGATGTGTATGCCTACGGAATCCTTGAGTTATGGCTTTGCACGGGGAGCAAGAATGTTACACACAATTCTGATGGATCTCCTGATCTTAAGAAACTGGACTTGGACTCCAAAGCAGAGGCTCTCCTATCATGTCTTGTGTGTTGTGGAGATCGAATGCAGATGGAGCAGTCAAAAACCCATGAATATTTTCAACTCACCGAAGCTTCTTGATTTAATTGTGAATAGATGGCAAATGCAAAGTCTGCTGGTGTGTTGCCATCAGGGTCTTCGTTATGTTTACTGCAGAACCCACAACCACGTAATTAGGTCCATACAGCAAAAAGAGGCTAGAATCACCCTATCATTTTCCTAAAAAAAAGCCTGTTCCACATAACAAATTTCACCAATGAAAGGATAATGGAATTCTGTTCATACAGAAGAAAGTGTACAATCTCCTGTCAAGTTTCCCAAGAAAGCCCTGTTTGACATAACAAATTTCACCAATGAAAGGATAATGGAATTCTGTTCATACAGAAGAAAGTGTACAATCACCCATCAAGTTTCCCAAGAAAGGCCTGTTTCACATAAAAAATTTCATCACTACGTAATTCGGTCCATACCGCAAAAGGAGGTGTACAGTCACCCATGAATTTGACTAAAAAAAGCCAGTTTCATATTACAAATTTCACCACTACGTAATTCGGTCCGTACCGCAAAAGAAGGTGTACAGTCACCCATGAATTATCCCAAACAAAGACTGTTTTACAGAAAAAATTTCCCGACTACATAATTCGGTCCATACAGCAAAAAGAGGTGTAAAGGCACACATGAAATTTCCCCCCAAAAATGCCTGCTTCACAATAAAATTTCGCTGCAAAAAGGCCTTTACCACATATAACTGCACCGCTGAATGGCAAATAGGCCTTTATTCTTTTAAACTTTTATACTACACAAGGCTAATCAACAGATAAATGCAACAATGAACGGCAAATATACCATATTTTTCGCTTTATAAGATGCACTTTTTCCCCCCAAAAGTCTGGGCGGAATGGCAGTGCATCTTATAAAGCGAATGCTGCCATTTGTACTTTGCTGACACTGATACATCGCCGGCCGCTATCCTTTACAGCTCGGCCTGCGATGTATCAACGGGGAGGGAGCAGGGTCTGGAGGCCGGCAACTCGCGGTGGGGCAGGCACTGTACTCTATTACACCAGGCCCCGCACAGCAATCTTGTAAAGTGTAGTCATGTAATCCTAATTAAGGTAGTGCAATCCTCTGCAGCAGTACTTACTATCAAACTAACGTAGCAGGCAGGCCGGCAGAGTAACGTCACTCGCTCCATCATGTGCCTGCTCCATTAATGAGCTGGAAGAAGTAGGCGTGTGATGGAGCGAGTAATGTTACACTGCCGGCCGGCCTGGCTGCTATGGTAGTTTGATAGTAAGTACTACTGCAGAGGATTGCGCTACTTTAATTAGGATTACATGACTACACTTTACATATGAAGATTGTTGTGCTCAGGCCTGGTGTATTGGGCTCACTATTTACACAGGGACAATTATGGGGGGGATCTGTGGATGACACATATATAGCATAAGATGCTATATATGTGTCATCCACAAATCCCCCCATAACAGTATTTTTCAAAGATCCCCATATCAATGTCATCCACAGATCCCCCATAACAGTGTGTCATCCACAGATCCCCCATAACAGTGTGTCATCCACAGATCCCCCATAACAGTGTGTCATCCACAGACCACCATTAGTTCAAAACCCACCAAAAGCACACCTTTTGGTTCAAAATATTTTTTTTCTTATTTTCCTCCTCAAAAACCTAGGTGTGTCTTAAAATCAGGTGTGTCTTATAAAGCGAAAAATACGATAATTTTTTTCTTCCACTAATACACGGCAAACTGGGCTTCCGAATATATCACTGCACCGCTGAGCGGCAATTAATTTTTTCCCCTAATTTTTTCCCACTTTTACACAAAAGGCTTTTCAACAAATAAATGCAATGCTGGACGGCGAATATATTTTTATTTCACCACTAATACACGGCAAACTGGGCTTCCGAATATATCCCTGCACCGCAAAATGTCAATTGGGTCCAAATTTTTTCTACTTTTACACAACAGGCATTTCAACAAATATATGCAATGCTGGACGGCTAATATATTATTATTTTGCCACTAATACACGGCATGCAGGGCTTCCGAATATATCACTGCACCGGTGAGTGGCAAAGATATTTTTTCTTTTTCCACTAATACACCCAAAAAAGGGCTTTAAAACAGATAACTGCACCGCAGAGCGGCAAATATATTTTTTCTTTTTCCACAAATACAGAGAAAAAAGGGCTTTAAAACAGATAACTGCACCGCTGAGCAGCAAATATATTTTACTTTTGCCACTAACAAAAGGGGCTGTAATTTTCGTCCTAAAAAGCCCTTTTTTCCCACTAATACAAGCCAAAAAAAAGCTTTAGAACATATAACAGCACTGCATCAGGGCAAATAAGACGTACAAATATTGCCTTGTAATAAACTCTGTTATTGCCTGTATCAAACAGCACTTGCACCCCAATAACAAGAACGGTTTGCTGGAATTACAGAGCTGTATAATGGCAATTTTGATCCCCATTAAGTGCAGCAAGGTGTAATCGGATTGTTCCTATTACCCAGGTTGTAACCTTCCCGACTGAACTCTGTTCAACACAAATGCTGGTGGAATGATTGCTCCCTATCCTTTCCCTGCACCTTGAATAATCTTTCCCTGCACTTGTAAATAGTTTTTTTTTTCACCACAATCAAGTCCTTCCTTTCACTTTCCTTAGCCCCTGCAGACACGTCTCTCCCTGCACTGAGCATGCTGGTGAATGGCAGAACCTAAGATGGCTGCCGCTATTTATAGGGCTGTGACATCACAGGGCTGGGTGGCTGCTGATTGGCTGCATGCATGTCAGTGTGGGTGATCCCACCTTCCCAAAGTTCCTTGCCCCATGTCCTCACATGTGTAGCAGCCATTTTAGGAAAAAATGTGATTCGTTACGAAGCACGAGGAAATTCGCATTCGGTGCGAATCAAATTTTTTCTGAAATTCGGATCGAATTCCACTTCGTCAGCTTTGATTCGCTCATCTCCAGTAATAATATTACAGGTTTTAGCAACTAGAGATGGGTCATCTGATTGGAGTCGGGAAGGAATTTTTTTCCCTTAAGTGGGGAAAATTGGCTTCTACCTTAAAGTTTTTTTTTTTTGCCTTCCTCTGGATCAACTTACAGGATAACAGGCTGAACTGAATCTGGATAGACAGATGTCTTTTTTCAGCCTTATAAACTATGTTACTATGTTTATGTATGCCCAGACAGATGTAGGATGTAAAAACATTGTGTACTATGCTTTTGCATCCTTTTTTTCTCCGAGCGTATATGTTAAATATGTGACAAATTGATGATGTGCACAGTCCCTTGTTTTTATTCATTGCTCTCCAATGTTAAAAACTAAAGTTTGACCAATATCTTCACATTTTTGATCAAAATTGTGTCAAGCCCATCTACCAATCAGCCCATCAAGCCCAAGGTGGTGTCATGCTTTGGTGTGGGAGGGAAACCCACACCGAACGTAGAGGGAAAGGGGTGAGGGGAAAAGGCCTGGAAACTAGGGAAAGGAGCTGGTCACCTCCTAGAGAAACCATAATCAAAGTCCTGACTGACTGCAAGTATGAACTGACCCCAGAGGTAGGTGAGTTCATACACAGGAACCTAAAGTCCTAACTTACCCTTGGCACTAATGTCAGGACAAGAGACAATCTGTTCCTACCCTACAAACGGTAGGACAGAGAGGAGTCTCCCCCAGGCCTAAACACAAATGACAGGGAAAAGAGTAACACAAGAAAACCCAAACAATAAACAAAAGGGGAAGAACTTCAAATGGCTATGGAAGCACGGAAACTCCACTGAGATCCAAACACCAGCAATCAACAAGACCAAAGCTATAAACCGCACAGCATGGTGGGAGAAGCCACAATAAATAGGGAAGGTTAAATGACCACATAAGTAACACCTGAGGTAAGGGGTGTGGCCATTACCAGAAACAATACAGACACAAATTGATCCACAAGGAACCTGTCAGATCAAACTACGTGTTGCCAGTCTCACTGATCTCCTGGCACCTAGCATGGGAACGTCCGTGACAGTTGGCTTCTATCAAACAGGACCTACACTAACAGTCTTGCCTCTCCTGGGCTTTTGGCCTACAAACTTTCAGAGCTTTGTAGAATCCAGCTATATTACACTCTGATTAAAAGCCCTGGGCAGATGGGAGGGAGTGCCCGTTCCAAAAGGGGCAGCCACTCCGCCAAATGTATACTGCAAAAAACAAAGTTAGACAAGCACCGCCGAACAATATAGAAAAAAATGGGATCAGGTGCATGCTATAGCAGTGATGCCATTAAAATTATTGTGTGTTTGCATGTGTCTTTGCGCAGGACAGTGTGCTGATACTTTTAGTCCTTGTTTGCAGCTATACAATATTGCCATCTGTTCCACTGCTGAACTCTATCTCTCTCATCCATTGATATCCTCATCCAATTTTCTGTAATCTATCAGTGAGTTCATTATTCTGTATTTGTTAGCTGTCAATCGGATATGTTCTTTAGATATCTTTTTGGTGACTATCCTGTTTTTACATAATTTTGTACTACCCAAGTCCTGGGGGTAGCTGAGAAGCAAGAGCTGGGGGTGCAGCTGCTGGGATCCCCGCCAATGGAATTCCTTGTGTGAATTGAGTGGTACTGCTCCATTCAATTTCTAAGGGACTGCCAAGTACAGTGCTTGGCAATCTCCAGCAGTCCAATCAAGGTCAATGGCATTATGGTCATACATGTATATTACTGCTCCATTCACATAGGGAACTCAGCTACCCAGTTCTTGTGATCAGTGAGGTTCACAGCTAGTGATGATTGAAGTGAGCTTCGGACCCTAGATCCAAAGTTGCTTCAGTCAAAACTTCGTCTGAATACTGTATGGAGATTTATCTCCGTACAGTATTTAAATGTATGGGATCCAGCGAGTAGAAAAGAGTCTTTGATTTTTTAAAATTGTTAACCATTTTAAACAGGAATCCGAAATCCGCTTCAATACCGGCTGATACCTCGGTACCAAAGCTCACTTTGGAAACAAGTTTTAAAATGTTTTCAAGATTTCGGTGATAAAGAATTTCCTTTGCCGGAGCCCATACCTTTTAATGCTGTATGGAGACGGATCCCCATACAGCATTAGAATGAACTGTTGAGCGAAACTACTTCGGATCTTGGATCAGAAGCTCAATTCGCTCATCCTTAGTCCCAGTGGTCAGGCTTCCCAAGAATCATGCATTTATACCCTATCCTGTGGTTACATGATAAATGCTATTCATGGGCCAAATTCTTTAAGGTTTACACTGGGTTCAGACCTGAGCGTTTTGAAGCCTAGCGTTTTTGGTGCGTTCAAGACTGGCGTTTAGGCGCGTTTTTTTCAAGGTTTTTGGTAAATAGTGTAGGCGCGTTTGACGCGCGTTTATGTGATTGACTGCATAGTTGGCCAATGACCAATGATATAGTTTGGCCAATCTGAGTGCTTTAGAGGTGTGACATTCCATGGTGGCTGATTCAGCATGTTGCAAACTTTGTAAAACGCGCATCCATAGGCGCGTTTTACTCTGCACAAACGCCCGAACAACAAGCCTATCGCGTTTCCCATTGAAGTCTATTGCCACCAAACGCTCGAAAAACGCCCGAATTAACGCGAACATACTTGCTTATGCTTCGGACGTTTTTAGGCGCTTTCGAACGCGCATAAAAACGCGCAAGTGTGAACCACCCCCATAGGAATGCATGGTTCCTGTACTGTTGTGCGTTTTTTTGCGCGTTCGAACGCGGCGTTTTACGCGAAAGTGTGAACTGAGTGTTATTTTTGGATTTAGTTGTATAGGGACTGCAAGCTATGTAGGCATTTCTTTTATTTTACTTTGAATTTAATATCGCATGAACTTAAAAGAATTATAGTAGGTTGAGCAGAAAACTGCACGAACAGAAGAGATAACATAACAAAATTTCTCTTTTGTGGAACATCACCTGGACTTCATTAAAATGCAGTTATTTTGACAGAAGCAGCATAGATTCAGGATAAATAATCTGATTAAATTCCTGGGTGACTGCCCAATCAGCACAATAAGAATTTTGAGCTTACAAGACCCTTTTTGCATCTTTTTCATCGCAGGCAACTTCTCTGGAGGTCTGTTTGTTGTTATGAATGTAGCATGGAAATTATCTTCGCAGGTGTAGATTGCATGGAGGTGTGTTTCCAAGCAATATGTTTGTTGTCTTGAAATATGTGCCAAATTGGGCTTACCTCCTTGTATTTAGTTTTGGGAAAATAATTATGAGATCTAAATAATGCTTCCAATCATAAAAATGTTCTTTTTTTTTCTCAGGATCTTCGATAAATAAATAAATAAAAAAGCACTAATTTTCCAAATAATAGTAGTATGTGCGCGGGGGCACTCAGATACCTGGTACACGGATTCTATACATAATAGTAAATTTAATAGTTAAAAATGCAATGGTTATATGCAAAAAATACAACTAAAAAAAAAAAAAAAATAGACACAAATTAGGCTTAGTGTCCCTAATCACGAACAAGGACAAGGTATCAACCTCTATGGACTACTTACAAAAAAAGATACCCTTTAAAAAATAACTTTTAATCAAACAATTAAAAATACTGGGTCCCAAATGTTAAAAGACTAGGGGACGGTGCCCCCACTGGTAGCAACAGAACAAAGGTACACAGGATAGATAGGAAAATGTGTCAGGACTCTGTTCCTATCCACTTCTGCTAAGCCACAAACCTAGCTGACCCTGAGTTTTCCTGCCGACAGGACAGGCGACTGCCCGACTTTGTCGAGTTAAAGAGGGAAACAAAGATGTACAGGGAAAGCAGTAATGTCATAAAAGACGGTAGCCAAAAACATTAATCCATTAGTCAATCAATAAGATTACATCCCCCATCCACTATTATAAGTCCAACGCGTTTCCATAGCGTATTGCTAATTCATCAGGGGATCCGTCATATTATAGGACGTAATCATAGATACTCATAGTCATTGCATAGTCACTCCAAAAGGTGAAAAGTTATACTTATCAATCAGATGAACACCAAGGAAGGAGGAACTGATGATGTCCAGCCTTGCAAAGCGGCCCGGTATGCGGCACCAGAATTTCAATAAGGCAATATTCAACAATACGGCTAGGAGCCCATGATAGCCCCAGCTCGTTCCACACAGTCCGGGCAGTGGTCCACGGACCAGTCAGGATGGCGTGCGCGTACAAAGAGAACTCTAAAAAAGAGAGTTGCTGAACATATAGGGAATATCCGAAAGGGATACCTGCTGCACTCCTTGTCTAAACATTATAAAGAGGTACACGGAAGTGACCCTTCCAGCCTCTCCTTCATGGCTATAGAAAAAGTGGTACGTCCATGGAGGGTGGCGGCAATTTAATAGCACAAATGTCCAGAACCGAGACAAGGAGGATCTTTGAATTCCAGTCCCTGATTCCTAGAGGGCTCAATGCTGAAATGGAGTTATTCGGATTCCTATAACTGGGGATAAGGTCTGCAAGGCGACGGGACATCGGCATCCGGCTGTTTCCCAGCATCCCGATCTCCCCTCTCCAGCAGACCTTTGCCCTAATTCCCATCACTCAAGATATTCTGTCCCCTTAAGAATAGGAAGATATCCTGTCCCTTTAAGAATCGGTGAATATCTGATGTTATGGTACATATGACGTAATATATATATACTCCTCAATATCATCTGTAAATGATTATTCGCTACATAGTTTTTATATATGGGACCATTAACATGTTTATATTAACTTGTATTGATTTGAAGTATGGACGGAGCTATTTTGATCCAACAGAACCCATATCCATGTTTTGCAATCTGCCCGGTTTTATCCCAGAATTCCCTATGATGAGGGAGCCTATAAAAAGGAACTGTGGACAGCTTGCCAATTAACCACTGAAGAAGGGGCCAGCCAATATACGCCCCGAAACGCGTTTAGGTACCGGGCAAGCTATTTTATAAATATATATTGAGAGAAGCTCTATTATATCCCTTTGAATTGAGAACTAGGGAATCGCTCTTCCGACATCACCACTTTGAAAGATATCCCTCCAGGGGTAGCGGCCTCGATTTTAGCGTCCAGGAGACGAGCAACCAATTGAACGCGCCCGCCACTGTCACGTGGGATGCCACTTAGTGACGGGAGGACCACGTGGGATGCCGCAAGTCCTGGCAGGGGAAAGGCACGCACCCGCATCACCGCTGATAGTAAGAACAAGGGAGACTGCCGGCACTACAGGAGGAGCAGTAAAGTAACCATTTATGTATGTGCTCCTATTGCACCGCGCATAGTGTACACATTGACTGTCACTCCAAAGGGCGTTAAACCCAAACAGGGTGAAGATCGTTTCTGCTGCTAATATCTACTATTGGGACAGTTTAGTCACTTGAATGTTTGGCTCCTGTCCACACCATTGTGTGATTTATCTGTATATGGACCATTGGTGGATATATGATTTTATAAGATGGACCTTTTAGTCTGAGATTTTAGCTATTTGTTTTTAGTTGTATTTTTTGAATATAACCATTGCATTTTTAACTATTAAATTTACTATTATGTATAGAATCCGTGTACCAGGTATCTGAGTGCCCCCGCGCATATACTAATACTATTTGTTCCCGACGGTTTAGAGTGAACCGGCGGGTGTGCACCGTTTCATGTTGGTGAAGTGGGTGGAGCCACTGTCCTCCTCTTCGTATACCAAATTTTCCAAATAAGTTGTGTTCAACATCCAGGGTATCATAACATCACAATAATGGGCCACAATATTAGTATTGTTGGTCGGTACTCTCACTTATTGGCAGCCGGCATAAATTAATATTACCATAAGTTCATTAGTATTAATTTATGACCAGGCGATTTTTTGTTTTTTATTTTTGTTTTTTACTTCCAGCCATAACTTTTTTATTTTTCTATTCACATAGCTGTATGAGGGCTTGTTTTTTTGTGGGTCAAGTTGTACTTTCTAATTGCACTATTTACAGTCGCATACAATGTAGTGGGAAGCAGTAAACAAAAAACCAAATGGAGTAGAATTATTTACAAAAACCATAATTCCGCCATAGTTTTATGGGTTTTGTTTTTACAGCATTTCCTATGCTGTAAAATTGACCTGTTAAGTTTATCCTTGGGTCAGTATTATTGCAACAATACCACATATGTATAGTTTTTCTTGCATTTTAACCACCTCAGCCCCCCTAGCTTAATGACCAGGCCACGTTTTACAATTCTGTACTACACTACTTTCACCGTTTATTGCTACGTCATGCAACTTACCACCCAAATTAATTTTACCTCCTTTTCTTCTCACTAATAGAGCTTTTACTTGGTGGTATTTCATTGCTGCTGACATTTTAACTTTTTTTACTATTAATAAAAAATTTACGACATTTTTGCAAAAAACTGACATTTTTCACTTTCTGTTGTAAATTTTAAAAAAAAAAAAAATACATTTCTATATAAATATTTCTATAAATTTATTGTTCTGCATGTCTTTGATAAAAAAAATCCAATAAGTGTATATTTATTGGTTTGGGTAAAAGTTATAACGTTTACAAACTATGGTGCAAAAAAGTGAATTTCCGCATTTTGAAGCAGCTCTGACTTTCTGAGCACCTGTCATGTTTCTTCAGGTGCTAGAATGCCAGGATAGTATAAATACCCCCCAAATGACACCATTTTAGAAAGAAGACACCCCAAAGTATTCGTGGAGGGGCATGGTGAGTTCATGTATTATTTCATTTTTTTTCACAAGTTAGCGGAAAATGACACTTTCTGAGGAAAAAAAAATAATAATAAAGTTTCCATTTCTGCTAACTTCTGGCAAAAAAAATTAAAAATCTCCCACGAACTCACTATGCCCCTCAGTGAATACCTTGGGGTGTCTACTTTCCGAAATGGGGTCATTTGTGGGGTGTGTTTACTGTTCTGGCATTTTGGGCGGGGCTAAATTGTGAACAACCTTGTAAAACCGAAAGGTACTCGTTGGAATTTGGGCCCCTTTGCACTCAGGCTCCAGTGCAGTCACCATGGGTCGCCGTACCAGAAGAGTAGGCAATGTGTTTGGGTGTATTTTTACATATACCCATGTTGGGTGAGAGAAATATCTCTGTAAATTGACAACTTTGTATAAAACAATTTAAAAAGTTGTCATTTACAGAGATATTTCTCACACCCAGCATGGTTATATGTAAAAATACACCCCAAAACACATTGCCCTACTTCTCCTGAGTACGGCGATACCACATGTGTGACAATTTTTTGCAGCCTGGGTACGCAAAGGGGCCCAAATTCCAATAAGTAGCTTTAGAATTTCACAGGGCATTTTTACGCATTTGGAGTCCAGACTTCTTCTCACACTTTAGGGGCCCCTAAAATGCCAGGACAGCATAAATACCCCACAAGTGACCCCATTTTAGAAAGAAGACACCCCAAGGTATTCAGTAAGGGGTATGGTGAGTTCATGTAAAATTTTATTTTTTGTCACAAGTTAGTGGAAAATAAGACTTTGTGAAAAAAAAAAATATATATCAATTTCCGCTAACTTGTGCCAAAAAATTTTTTTTTCGGTGAACTCGACATTCCCCTCACGGAATACCTTGGGGTGTCTTCTTTCCAAAACAGGGTCACTTGTGGGGTATTTATACTGCCCTGGCATTTTAGGGGCCCTAAAGCGTGAGAATCCAAATGCGTAAAAATGCCCTGTGAAATCCTAAAGGTACTCATTGGAATTAGGGCCCCTTTACGCATCTTGGCTGCAAAAAAGTGTCACTCATGTGGTATCGCCGTACTCAGGAGAAGTAGGGCAATGTGTTTTGGGGTGTATTTTTATATATACCCATACTTTGTGTCAGAAATATCTCTGTAAATGACAACTTTTTAAAAAATTTTATACAAAGTTGTCAATTCACAGAGATATTTCTCTCACCCAGCATGGGTTTATGTAAAAATACACCCCAAAACACATTGCCCTATTTCTCCTGAGTACGGCAATACCACATGAGTGACATTTTTTTGCAGCCAAGATGCATTTTTCTTCTCACGCTTTAGGACCCCTAAAATGCCAGGGCAGTATAAATACCCCACATGTGACCCTATTTTGGAAAGAAGACACCCCAAAGTATTCCGTGAGGGGCATGGCGAGTTCACAGAAAAAAATTTTTTTTGGCACAAATTAGCGGAAATTGATATTTATTTTATTTTATTTTTACAAAGTCTCATATTCCACTAACTTGTGACAAAAAATAAAATTTTACATGAGCTCACCATACCCCTCACGGAATACCTTGGGGTGTCTTCTTTCTAAAATGGGGTCACATGTGAGGTGTTTGTACTGCCCTGGCATTTGAGGGTCTCCGCAATCATTACACATATGGCCAGCATTAGGAGTTTCTGCTATTCTCCTTAGGCCTCTTGCACACGAACGTATTTTTTTTTCAGTGTTTTGCTGTCCGTTTATAACGGATCCGTTTTTCCATTTTTTGCTTCCGTTTTGTTTCCGTTTCGGTTCCGTTGTTCCATTCCGTTTTTCCGTTTGGCATATACAGTATACAGTAATAACATAGAAAAAATTGGGCTGGTCTTAAAATTTTCAATAGATGGTTCCGCAAAAAACGGAATGGATACGGAAGACATACGGATGCACTTCAGTATGCTTTCCGTTTTTTTTGCAGACCCATTGACTTGAATGGAGCCACTGAACGTGATTTGCGGACAAGAATAGGACATGGTCTATATTTAAACGGAACAGAAAAAACGGAAAAACGGAAACGGAAGGCATACGGTGACACTTCAGTATTTTTTGCAGACCCATTGAAGTGAATGGTTCAGTATACTGTCAGTATACTGAACTGAAAAAACTGCCAGTATACGGTCCGCAAAATACTGTCGTGTGCAAGGGGCCATATATTGAGCATACGGGTAATGAGATTTTTTTTTCCGTTCAGCTTCTGGGCTGGAAAAAAAAAAATTTGAACGGCACAGATTTTTTCATTCGCATAGATCAATGTGGTTGAAAAAATCTCTGTCAAAATCAGTGACTGCGGTGCGGTGGGCTGGGCGCTAACTACCTAACAAGTAGCTAACTAACTGGCGGTGATAAGCGACCCTTATGCCCCATTCACACGTCCGCAATTCTGTTTGCGGAACGGAATTGCGGAACCATTCATTTCTATGGGGACAGACTTTGTCCCGCTCGGATCCGGAATTGCGGATCCACACTTCCGTTCCGCAAAAATATAGAACATGTCCTATTCTTGTCTGCAATTGCGGACAAGAAAAGGCATTTTCTATATAGTTCTGGCAATGTGCGGATCTGCAAAATGCGGAAAGCATATTGCCGGTGTCCGTGTTTTGCGGATCCGTGGATCCGTGTATCCGCAAAACACATATGGACATGTGAATGGAGCCTTACAGGGGGGGTGATCAGTGACAGGGGGGTGATCAGGGAGTCTATATGGGGTGATCAGGGGTTAACAAGGGGCTAATAAGTGACAGGGGGGGAGGGGGAGGGGTAGTGTGGTTACTTTACATAGCTACCTGGTCCTCTGGTGGTTGATCCTAGCAAATGGGACCACCAGAGGAACAGGTAGCAGGTATATCAGACGCTGTTAACAAAACAGCATCTGATATACATGTTTGATGCGATTTATTTCGCATCTACAACCTGCCAGCGATTGATCATCGCTGGCAGGCTGTAGTATAACTTGCGATCTTTAACTTGCTGTGAACGCACGCGCAAGTGCGCACGCGTTCACAGCAAATCTCGCCTCTCGCGAGATGACGCGCTGCCGCGTCAAGGAGGAACAGAGGGACCGCTGAGATCACGCGATCCTGCATGCGGCGGTCCTAAAGTGGTTAATACTGAAAATAAAAAAAAACGCATTTTTTCTTTGCGTCACCATATTCTGTCCTCCATAACTTTTTTTATTTTTACATATATGTGTACAGAGCTGTGTGAGCGCAATCTGTACTTTTCATTGATACTATTTTGGAATGTGTATGGCTTTTTGATCACTTTTATTACATTTTTTGTGGGAGGTGAAGTGGCAATTTTCACTTTTTTTCTCTTTTGCCATTTGCTGTATGGGATAAATATTTTTATATTTTAATAGTACTGGCATTTTTGCATGCGGCGATGCCCATGATATTTATTTTTTAATTTTTTATGTATTTTATTTTCATTTTAGGGAAAGAGGGGTGATTTGAATTTTAATATTTTTTTTTTTTTTACAATTTTTTTAATAGTTTTCAAGGGAACTTGAACAAACAATTATCAGATTGCTTCTCTCATAAACTTCAATGCATTAGCATTCAGGAGGACTGAGGCTGCTGCACACACCATCTGGCTCCCCCGATCCTCGCTAGGGGGAACTGATGCATGGCGGGGAGCGTATGCTCCCGGTTTTTGACCTCCCAGATGTGATCACAGCATCCAAGGGGTTAAATGTGTGTGATCTACATTATCGTTGATCGCATATATTAGCCCCAGGTGCTTGCTGTAAAAAACAGCGCCATCTTGAAATACCCAACCACAGATGTACATATATGTTAGGTGGTCGGGAGCGGCTTAAAAAAATCCAACTAAAATTCACCTATACATATATATATATATATATATATATATATATAGTTACATACAGATTTAATTCATTGAACTCATAGGATAAAACTTTACTAATAAACATTAATTGCAGTATAATTAATAGTGGACTGGCAATCCTTAAATATAGTACTTAATTGTCCTTGTGTGCAGACATAATATGCTAATATAAAATAACAATTTTTGTATACGTAGCCTGTCCTTCTCTTATCAAGTCACAGCAAGTCCTTCTTGTGAAGTGGGTTCTTTTTTCACGTGATTTCTCAATTCGTTTAAATGGACCGCGCAGACGTTTGTTCTCTCTCTTGCTGGAAATAACTCTGGTTAAGCTTAACCACTGAGGAAGGGGTTTTACCTGAAAACCCCGAAACGCGTCTGGTTGCTGACCCCCGATATCCAGTTAGTCCACTGACAATATCTTGGAGACTTTAGGAGAAGTTTGTTGGTCTTCTACACCGCCAGCTTATTATGCGTGTTGTACGGCACCTGACACAGCGGAACTACTGACGACTCCACCGCACCACGTGTAGGAAGACGCCGACACACACTTACCTACAGACGGAGAGGTGGGAGAGATTTACACTAGAGACCCGGTAAGATCGAACCTTCTCTACTTGCGATCGCCTACTCAGCGGGACGCCGCTGTATTTTTTGGAGCGCAATATCGCTCAGATTCGAATATAAGTGGACAATCAATTTGTACAGTTATACAGAGATATCAATTCCCTCCTTGTCCGATTGGAGTCGATCTCCCAATTTAGAAGAGATCCCGTTGGTTCAAAAAGGCACGAGGACACTTTATCATTATTATTTTTATACATTTGCACTATACTACTGTTTTTTCGAATCACTTTTGTCACATTGTTGTAATTGTCACATTGTTACATTATTATATTTGATGTTTCTTGGCATTAGCACATGGCACTTTAATCAATCTCTACACATTTTATAAATTTTATACGAATAAATTCAACTACCTGTGACCCATTATCCGGTGTGTGCCCTACCTTTTCTATTAATTTTTTTAACTTTTCTACGATTGGGTGAGATCGTTAGGTACGGAGCACCACTTATAATACTTGTGTCCCCTGGTGCGACATTCTATCCATTTTAATTTTATCCCTCTTATATTTAACAAAATCCAGTTATCTATCCAGAAACTAAAGCTGTGTTGGCTACTAAACCTGTGCTAAAACAATGACTTAGGTGTGCAGTGATAACATCAAGTGTATGATCCAGGTAAAGCTGGATGTGCACATTTCATGGATTGATGGTGATTGGGTCCTCAGAATGATTGCCTCTGGTGGACCTCATGAGCTCCAGTCTAACACTCTGCAGAGTAACTGTATACCAGTGATCATGCACATGTCACCGATCATGCACATGCCTTATGCACATGTCCATGTCCATTTTATATGTATGAAATCCATTTGCTATCCACATTTTTTTTGAAGACCTGTTGAAGTCAATGGTCCCAATTTTGCAGAGATATTCGTTTTATGGAATGGACACACAGATGTGGAAATCACATGGATGATCTGTGTACTTTCTGCACCTGTATGTCCCTACTGCAAAAAGATAGAACATGTCCTATGCTTCGCCCCAAAATGCAAACAACAAACCCATACACTGGACCAATTCAAACCGCAAAATACATATAGGCGCATGCATGAGGCCTTACATTATCCATTTTAAGTCTTGTTTTAAAATACTGTAAGAACCACTATTTTTTTAGTAATGTGGGGGAGGGGGAAGGTCATTAAAACCAATAAAAGAATCAATCCAATTACAAAATTATTTTATAGGTTTATTGCTGTGAAATGGTAAAAAGTTTATAACCAAAAACAATGAAGTTAAGAGAAAGAACAGGACACTCATAAATACTGAAGCAAATATTATAAGTTTTCTCATGTGTTTTCACATGTGTATCAGTGTCCATAAAAGATCATTAAGCTGTAGGATTTTAAGACATGTGAGCACCATTAAAATGAGACCGAGTGGACATAGTGCAGTTTATAGAAGACTGTAAAACCAGACACAATCATACTCCTACAGGACTAAATTATGTGAGAATCATTCCCAACTGTTAATCAAGGAGGTGGTGACAGCTTGGATGAAAACAGAGCATGGAATTACGGATGTTGTTTCTGCCCCTAGCAGAACTTAAATTGGAGAATTGGTTTATTATAATCATATATCTCTCCACAACTTCTTCCTCTTTTTATTTTCATTGCATTTGATATAAAGATTAGATAGATAGACAGACTAGGGTTGCCGTTCTAATAGCGAGTGCTCCACTTTGCCAGTGATAGGGCAGTATCCAATGGGCAGCACTTTTGCTAGGGTCCACTAAATATTCGCTGATCTCAGCATAAATATTTACTATACCAAACCCATGTATATACTTTCATTTATTTTTCATGATTATTTCAAGAGTAACAAATCAAAGTTAAGCTTTATTATTCCTTCTACACCTGCTGTAATTTAACATTTGGGAATGGTCCTCCACTCGTAACCATCATCTGAGTCTAGGGAGTGAATAAGTCCTCTAGGTGTAACGGCATGGGCCTTCAGCTGCCAAGCGCACATGCCACTGGTCGGCCAGTTTCACAGGTACAAATTTACTGACTGATGCCCTTTAAAGGAGTTTTCTGGAATAACATTTTTTTTATCAAATGCCCACAGCATGCCAACTGAAAGAGATGATTTATACTTCCTGCTCAACAATGCTCTGGTCCTCCTTACTGCCCCAGCTATCGCCGCAATGTTAACATCCAGCTGTCCATAGTCATGGTCACACCACTCCAGACAATGACTGGCTTTAGAGGTGACGTTCTACTTGTGGCCACACTACCACTGAAGCCAGTCATTGGCTGGAGAATGCATGTTACCATGCTCATGGCCAGCCAGATATAAACAGCACAGATTGAGAGAGCGGCATGGAGTGAGTAAATATGAATATTTCTGGGGGCATGCTACTGGCACTTGATAAAAAAAATATTAATTGCATGAAAACCCCTTAAAGTGTCTGTGAAACTGCTGTCTGAGATTTGTATACGTGAGTTTACAGAGAATGTTGTAGAAAACAATAAACATGATGTAAGTACTAGTTTACTGGGGGGTGGAATGACTTCTCATTAGGAGGTCAGAAAAGATGGTCAGGATTAGTGTTGAGCGAATTGAAGTTCACGAAGTGGACTTCGATCTGAATTTCAGGCAAAATTTGATTCCCCGTGAAGCCTAATTTACTTTTGCTTCATGGTAACGAATTGATTTTCCCTGAAATGCCGGTAAAAATTTTAAAAATCATACTCACCTCATCCATTTGAGCTTGAAGAGACTGCCGCGACCATCTTGCTTTAAGATTCCATACGCGGTAACATATGACATCATCATGTCAGCCGATATGATGCCGTCACCACTCACCGTGCAAGATTTTGCACTGGATCTCTAAGCAAGATGGCCATTGGCCACTGTGGCCTCTTCACGATCAAATGGATGAGGTAAGTACAACTTAATTATTTTCTATTAGCAAACACTAAAATGCTTTAATATGGATCTCAGATGCCACTATCAGCTGTCTTACATTTAGAAGTGCCAGAGGATCTTTCAAGTTATGTAGGGGCTGGCGCCTCTTTATAACTCCAGCAGATCCACAATCAGGTATAGGGGTTATTAACACCGTCGTCTGAAACGCCAGTCCTTATAAATGTGCCCATTAATCTGTATAGCCTTGAGGAAAGAATGGAAAGGAGGGACATGATCGAAAACCTTTAAAGAGTCACTGTACTTTCACACAATTTAATTTCAATTAATAGAGAATGGTGTTACTAATACATTTCAAAATCACTTCATTTAATCTACCTAAAAAAAAGCTGTAAAGTCATGGCCACTAGGGGTCTTGTTGCAGTCCACTGTCTGTTGTCAGGCAAGATCCATCCCTGGTAACAGAGACTCAGGGGATAGCTGAGAGAAAGTGGGGATATGTCAGAGCTAGCTGAGATTGTGAGCCTGATAAGACAACTACTTCTAAACATCACAGAAACCTCCTGCTTTTCTGTAAGTGTGCTTTATGCCTCCTTATCAGCTTTGTGTGCTCCTTGGAAGAAAACAAACATAGTGGGAAGTAAGGGAAGTGAGGTCAGTGCGTACAGTACTGGGAAAGGGGAGACGCACACTGCTTGTAAGAGAAATGCATCTCGCTTTGCAGCTGAAATGGCTGAAAGAGACTGTTGGGAAAACCCAAACATAACTGTTCCTTCACAGTTATGATTGTACAAAAAAGCACAGCAATTATACAAACTTTTTTTTTGAAAACTGAGGTACACTTTAAATATGTTAAGGCATAAATAAGGTTCAGGAGAAAAGTGCAGTCCTACCTCTGATCAGCTACCTGTAGAGATCAGAGTTAGGACTGCATGGAGGCACAGATCTGGAGAAGGCTACAAAAACATTTCTACTGCACTCAAAGTTCCCAAGAGCACAGTGGCCTCCAGAACTCTTGAATGGAAGACGTTTGGAAGAACCAGGACTATTCTTACAGCTGGTCGCCCCACTAAACTAAGTAACTGGGGGGAAAAGGGCAATGGTAACAAAGGTGACAAAGAACTCAACAGTCATGGTGGCTGTGCAGGTGGGAGAAACTTTCAGAAGATCAATCATCACTGCAGCATTCCTCCAATCGGGACTTTATGGCAGAGTGGCCAGAAAAAAACAGCCTCTTCTCAGTAAAAGACACATGTAAGTTTGCACAAAAAGCACCTAAAGGACTTTCAAACTGTGAGAAACAAGATTCTCTGGTCTGATAAAAAATAGATTGAACTTTTTAGCCTCAATTCTAAACATCGTGTTTAAAATAAAATAAAAACCGTACTGCCCAATACCATCCCAACAGTGAAGAATGGTGGTGGCAGCATCATGTCTTGGGTGTGTTTTTCAGAAGCTGAGACAGGGAGACTGGTCAGAGTTGAGGGAAAGCTGTGAATGGAGCAAAATATAGAGATATTCTTAATGACAACCTGAACTGGAATGCTCTGGACCTCAGAATGGGACAAAGGTTTACCTTCCAACAAGACAATGAACCTAAGCACACAGCCAAGACAACACAGAAGTGGCTTGGGAACAATTCTGTGAATGTCCTTAAGTGGCCCAGGCCCTGACTTGAACCCAATTGAATAATTCTGGAGAGACCTGAAAATAGCTGTCTTCTGACGGGTCCATATTAAACCTAACAGAGCTGAAGAGGATCTACAGAGAAAAATGTCAAAAAAATCCCCAAATCCAGGCGTGCAAAGTACTGAATAAAGGATCTGAATACTTATGTCAAAAAATTAGCAAAGATTTCCAACATTCTGTATTCTCTTTTTCATTATGGGGTGCTAAGTGCAGAATGAAAGGGAAACTTGAACTTTTGGGGTCATTTATCAAACTGGTGTAAAGTAGAACTGGCTTAGTTGCCCCAAGCAACCAAAAGTGGAATCTGATTAGTTGCCATGGGCAACTGAGACAGTTCCACTTTACACCAGTTTCATAAATGACCCCATTCATTTTTACTTTAGCACAAGGTTGCAACATAAAATGTGAAACAGTGAAAGAATTTGAAGACTTTCTAAATGGACCATATACGTCCAGGTTTCCGTTTATGTTAATGGTGATTGAGCTTCTGTTGGCCGAAAATTACTACGAAATTGAATATTTGTCCCACATGCCAAAAGGCTTAGCTATGCCTCTTATGGAAAGTACACACTTAACCCAACCAGTCCTGGGAAAGGTAGAAAAAGCTACTCAGAGACAAAGGGATTTAGGGGGTCATTTGCTCACAGAAATTAACCTATTTTTGGCGTATTTGTGCCGCAGACTGCAGCACATAGGTTATTTGCCCCACAATCGGCATCTTTTCCACCACTCACTCCAGATCTAAAAAAGGGTGTGTGGCATGGGCGGGGAAGGGGACGCGCCGGCAGGCCCGTCTCATTTATCATTTTCTAACATAGTAACATAGTTTATAAGGCTGAAAAAGGACATCTGTCCATCCAGTTCAGCCTGTTTCCTACAAGTTGATCGAGAGGAAGGCAAAAAACCCCTGTGAGGTAGAAGACAATTTTTCTCACTTTAGGGGAAAAAATTCCTTCCCGACTGCAATCAGGCAATCAGAATAAGGCCTCTTTCACACGGGCATCACGTTTGACGCCCGCATAGGATGCGGGTGTGTTGCGGGAAAATGCGCGATTTTTCCGCGCGTATGCAAACTTTTGCACGCGCGTGGGAAAAATCGGCATGTTTGGTACCCAGACCTGAACCCGGACTTCATCACTGAAGTCCGGTTTCGGGTTGAGTATTCTGGAGATTTTTAATATTTTTCCCTTATAACATGGTTATAAGGAAAAATAATAGCATTCTCAATAAAGAATGCTTTGTAAAATGTGGATTAAGGGGTTAAAAATAAGAAACTTAATTCATCTTAGCCACTTGATCGCGTAGTTGGCGATCTCTTCTCTCTTCAAGCATTAGCTGCAGTCTAAAGGACCTGTGATGATGTCACATCACATGGTCCAAACACATGGTCCATCACGGAGTCCGGTCCGGCCACCACCAAGCGCTTTCTCCATAGAAGTGAATGTGAGTGCACCGCACATGACCTACCATTGCTCCTATTCACTTCTATGGGCCAACAGAAACAGCCTATCCAGCGCTTGGCTATTTTTGGATGATGTGCCTGCGTAGTGTGCTCACCAGCACTTTCATTTTCTTGATATAGGTGTGTGTACATGTGCTGGGATACGCACCTATAAGCTATAAATCAAAGGTGGCATATCCTTACCATATGCCCCTATTGTCTTTGTTGAGACAACCCCTTTAAGCTATTAGCTCTTCCCCAATATTGCAAGGCACCATTGTGTTTTTGTTGTTTGACAACATCACACAATCTGCCTTGTCACGAGAAATAATGCTTGTTAAAGGGGTCTATCCGGGTTCAGAGCTGAACCTGGACATACCCATATTTTCACCCAGACTGCCCCACTAAGCTGAGCTGAATCACGCAGGTCAAAGGCATTTTATGGAGATTCGGTGACGTACTGGGCTCTCCATAGTGCTTCCAGGTGGAGGATTCCACCAAACAGTGTGTTCGGTGACGTCACCGGCTCTGATGGGCGGGCTTTAGCACTGCCCTAGCCTGTAAAAAGTCCTCCGCCTAGCAGTGTGGTATTGTAAGCCCTTGCCCTTCCCAATCCTGCGCAGGGCAAGGGAGAGTATTGCAACATGAAATTCTGTGTAGGTCCAGCTTCAGCTCTGAACCAGGACAACACCTTTTAACAGCAGCATGTCCCTTGTACTAATCATGCTAGTTATATGAGAGCGTCATCTGTAAATAATTAACTAAAGTGTGAAATTTAAATTTAGCGCTCTGTAGTTAATGAATTCGTGATGATCCCGATTCACATAGACAGTGACTCCCACAAAGGCTCATGTGAAAGGGCACAAGATTGACTGATGAACAAGCATTTGCTTGTTCATGTGCTAATCAGAGGGAATACGATCAATAAGGCGCTATAAGAAAGCAAATTATTGATCGTGTAACATGTAATGTTCAAGGTTCAGCCACCTTTGGCACTACAGCCGTTCAGAAAATAAAACTCCCAGAAACCTATTTTCATTTCTATGGGCATTATAATCAATGCAAAGTAGTGTGCTGCTGGGAGTTCTAGTTTCCCAGCAGCTGTAGTGGCCACGGTCTGTACCTGAATACCTGAAAATAAAAACACACACACAAGTAAAGTAATCTTATTTATTTAACAAAAATCGAATAAACATTTTTATGGGAATCAATAAATATAAAAATATATATATATATAACTGTTGAAACTCTGCAGGGGAGGTGGACTGTTGCGGGGTCGACTCTCTTGGGCCGGTAGCGCTAGCTCCCCTGTCTTCAGTGGCTGAATAAAAATGACGGGCTGCAGGAAAGCATGCACGTGGTGGATTTGTGGGGTGTGGAGAGAGGAGGGGTCAGAACTGGAATGTTCCCGAGCATGTGTCGAAAAGGGAGTTTGAAAAGAAGTGGGAGCAACATAGTGAGGAGGAGAAGCAGTAGATGAAAAAGAAGGAGGAGTTAACACATGCCCGGGGGGGGGTTGTAATGAGATGGTGGTCGGGAAAGGGACTGATGCCAGGAATTTGATGGGTAGGAGTGGGGTGGGGGGTAGGAGTGGGATGGGGGGAGGTGCAAAATTTCCCATGACCCATTTTCAACCAAATTTTTAAAATCATGCACCTGCTCGGGCGTCATTTGGTTCACCCTGGAGATTATGGTTAGCACAAAATCATGGTGAGGGCTGAGTTGACACACCGCCTCCGCCTCCCCCAGGCGACGTGCCAGGTCATCTCTCATTTGCCTCATTTCCTCTGCAAAACCTTCTAGAGCATCAGAAATTATCTCTACAAGGTTCCCAAAATCCTCATGATGGCTCCTACCAGATCTCCGACTATTCAACATGCCTCTCGCATTTTGTCTGAAATTAGAGAGACTCTGTTCAATAGAGAAACCCGGTAGGGGACCATGATTGTCCTGAGCAGGAGCATGATACAAAGGAGGGCTGGGGGTGGCGGTCGGTTCTGGGTCTGCGCCAAGAGGTGGGTCAGGCGCTCTAGTGCTGCTGGCAGTACTGTGGAAAAAAAAAGGAGATTGGCCTTCAATTACTACGTCCAGGTTCTGGACGTAGGGGGCTGCCTGAAACAGGGGGGCCAAATGCTCCTCTGTCTCAGACAGCCCCTTGCACTCAGAGGGAGAGGATGGTTGTCCCTCCAACTGTAGGGGGCTGCCCATAACCAGAGGGGCCAAACGCTCCTCTGTCTCAGACAGCCCCTTGCACTCAGAGGGAGAGGATGGTTGTCCCTCCAACTGTAGGGGGCTGCCCATAACCAGAGGGGCCAAACGCTCCTCTGTCTCAGACAGCCCCTTGCACTTAGAGGAAGAGGACGGTTGTCCCTCCAACCGTAGGGGGCTGCCCGAAACAGAGGGGCCAAATGCTCCTCTGTCACAGACAGCCCCTTGCACTCAGAGGTAGAGGAAAGCAAACGCTTTTTCCAGTTCTTAAAAAAAATAAAAATAAAAAATTACCTTCTTAGTGCCAGAGTCCGTCTTAGGAACCCCAAGGCCGCACAATGTAAAACATACATTACAACAGCACTCTGCAAACCAAATAAAGTACAAGAAAGTATTCTAATGCTAATGCTATGCTTATTTTGTAAATGAGATGCTTGGCAAATACATTTTGTACAAAATCATTTGGACCCGTCTGCCACACGTCAAGGCGATCTCTGTAAGACGGGAACCTAACACTAAATTCTACCTGTTATGTGCCATGACGGCTACCATAAAATTCAGGGAGTGTAGGTTCCACATGCATGCTGGGCCCACTCCACATCTTCCCTGGTGCCAGATGGCTACTAACGAATGCAGTAAGGGTCCACCCTATACCTTTCCTGGTGCCACAGGCTTCCAGTGAGTGAGAGCAGGCTAAGCTCTACATATATGGTGGCCTTTAGGTTGCTGCGGATCCACTCAGGGCCTGAACCTCCCGGTTGTAATCCCTGTTGAAGCGGTTCCGGATTGATCGCCACCGAATAAGAACCTTTTGAACTGTGGAAAAAAAATAAAAATTTTGTATGCAGTTTATGTTTACTACACTATAACTTTAGATAAAATACAAATTGCCACATTTCTTTTGAGCCACCGCAGTGAGATCCCCCCAGGTGTTGAAAATTTCGGAACATATCTCCAGAGCTGCTGGTTCAGTTGATGGTCAGCATGGTGGCGGTCGGTGTGGTCCCATAAGGTGGGACGCACCTTCACCAGTTGTATGAGGAGTTCATTATCTATGTGGGGGAGACTGTGGATCCCTGGAAGAAACAGAATTTTTTTTTTAGTGCAAGTCCAAAAAAGAAACATACAAAATTATAATTATGTTTTCAATACTTACACGTCCTCGACCGCCACGGGCTCTCCCATGAGCTTTGGAGGAGACTGGGGGATCCTGCCTGGCAGCTCTAGGTGCAGGTTCCTACCACAAAAAAAAAAAAAAAACTGATTATATATATATATATATATATATATATATATATTTTTTTTTTTTTACAGTGAATATAGATATATATGCTTACTTCTTGCCGGGCCTGGTCCATGCTTGGTTCACCTCCCCTTGGTGACGCCGGGGCCCTAGCAGGTGAGCCGGAGTCAGATGATGATGAAGAAGATTAGAAAAAAGCACATATGAACATGTTTGTAAAGGGAGAGCGAGATATTGCATGCACAATGCTTATTTCAGGGACTTACTTTTGAGTTCAGAAGCTTTCACTTGCCCACCACAGATTGTCGTCTTTAAAAAAAAAAATTGGGGGGAAAATGCTAAAAATACCAATGAGAAAAAACTAATAAAACTAAGAATAAAAACTATAAAAGGGAGTGTGGATCACATGGCAGGGTGGCTGATATGAGGCATGGGGCTCTAAAATGAGGTCTGAATGAGGGTCATTCACATTAGGGTCTGAGCAGAGGTCTGATTGTGGGTCTGGGCAGAGGTCTTGATGGGCTCTAGCAGAGGTCTGATTCTGGGGCAGGGCAAAAAATAGGTTGTTTAACTATCTATATTTGTATAGATATTAGGGCTGCAGCTATCAATTATTTTAGTAATCAACTAATCTATCGATTAATCCAACGATTAATTGAGTACTCTAATAAGAAAGTACTAATTAAAAAAAAAGTTTTCCTTTATAAAATGTCTTCAGACCCCTGTGCCATCAGTCCTCTGTGTCATCAACCCCCAATGCCATTAGTCCTCAGTGCCATCAGTTCCCATTGCCATCACCCCCCTCGGTGCCATCAGCTCCCCCAGTGCCATCAGCTCCCATCCCATCATCCCCCCCAGTGCCATCAGCCCCCCATCAGAGCCATCAGCCCCCCCCCCTCAGTGCCATCAGCTCCTCCCAGTGCCATCAGCTCCCCATGCCATCAGCCCCCTCAGTGCCATCAGCTCCGCCCAGTGCCATCAGCTCCCCCGTTGACTTAGCTCCCCCTCAGTGCCATGAGCTCTCTCAATGCCATCAGCTCCCCCCAGTGCCATCAGCTCCCTCATGCCATCACACCCCCCCCCAGTGCCATTAGCCTCCCCCCCATCAGTGCAATCAGATCCCCCTAGTGATAGATAGATAGATAGATAGATAGATAGATAGAATGAGATAAAGATAGATAGAAAAATAGATAGATATAGATAGACAGATAGATAGATAGATAGATAGATAGATAGATAGATAGATAGATAGATAGATATTAAAACTTTCTATACTTACCAGTTTGTTTGCCAAGTTGATCTTCCAAGATGACTGATATGGCTGCTGGGGGAGGGGACAATTCTTGAGCATGCTCAGTGAGCAAAACGTTTTGAAACGGATCCGCCTCAAACGGAGCCATTACAAAAGGATCCGTCACCCATCAACAATCATTATATTGGATGGCGGATCCGTTTGGCTCTGCTTCGTCAGGCGGAAAGCAAAACGCTACAGGCAGCATTTTGGTGTCCGCCTCCAGAGCTGAATGGTGACTGAATGGAGGCAAACTGATACATTCTGAGGGGATCCTTTTCTATTCAGAATGCATTAGGGCAAAACTGATTCGTTTTGGACCGCTTTTGAGAGCCCATGATGGATCTCACAAACGGAAAGCCAAAAAGCTAGTGTGAAAGGTCTCTTAGCCATAACATCCCAATGCGCAGGTGCATATCGCCAGGGCTGAAAGCAAAAAGCAAAATCTATCTATCTATCTATCTATCTATCTATACATTATATATTACGCATATAGCATGAATTATATATAGACACACACAGTTTTGGCATATTGCAAAAGTGTGGGAAATAGAGCTGCTGATAGTTAAAAATTTAACAAAAAAAAAAAGAAGGAAAGTGATATCACATGGAGTGGTGGGCGAGATTATTAAATCTGTACAAAATCCCTACAGTGCAAGAGCTTTTAGAACATGAAGAGAGTAACTAATCATTTGAGGGCTGTTTAACTTGCATCAAATGTGCACATAAGGAAAGCATTAAATACTTCACTTGGTTGCTGTTTCAGTCATATCTTTGCATGTCAGATAAGTGCCTAGAGATGTTTTCCATGTTTTGTGTGTAGGTTGGGATCCCATCACTTGTGAAATAAAAAGTAGGTTCACACAGTAAAAGTATTTGGTAACCAAGATGAAAACCATACATACTGGGAAAGAAAAGTCCAAAGAGCACCATACAGGCAAGATATAACTGAACGATAAGCAATTATTGATGCTCACAATAATTAATTATGGTTATTAGGTCGTATCAGCTTACAACTCAGAACTGGCCGGCCTTATGGGAAGAAAAGAGACTTTCTTTATGCATGAAATCCAGTAAGTAGAAACAGTTTAGTAATTAAAATAGGTAGTCTGTTTTAGAGAGGTTTTGTGAGGGCAAAATGCAGTATAAAATATTGAAATAAACATTACTCACTCTGATGCTTCAGCAATGCCACGACAATCCCCATTGCTCTAGCAGAGATGACGTTAACTTCATTTACGTAGGTTAAAAGATGGCCGCACAATACATCTCAAACTAACAGAAAAACAAAAAAGGGGCTCATTCCAGAAATAGGAATGAAGGAAGTTCTTTGCGCACATTTTTGATCAAAAGTATGTCGGGCCCAAATGCCACTTCACGGCGACTTCCGCACATGGGTCCCTAACACTACAAATACTGCCTCTCATGGACTTACCAGTCTCCTTATTTTCAGGGCACTGTAGGAACCAGCTAAATTGCTTTTGTGCTGAGAAGTCCCAGGAACTTGGGCGGGTCTCAGTCCAAAAGAGGCGCCACCCTCAATATATACTATAAGACAAAGTTCAGACTAAGCACCTATATTTCTACACTCAGAAGTGCATGACCATAAGGCAAATTAAGTAGGTTAAAAGATGGCCGCACAATACATCTCAAACTAACAGAAAAACAAAAAAGGGGCTCATTCCAGAAATAGGAATGAAGGAAGTTCTTTGCGCACATTTTTGATCAAAAGTATGTCGGGCCCAAATGCCACTTCACGGCGACTTCCGCACATGGGAAGTCGCCGTGAAGTGGCATTACATTAATTGGTGACGCAGTGCGCCCCCTCCAACCCCGGGATTAACTATCCCCCCCAGTATTAAAGTCATTAGTGGCAGTGGCCACAAGGTCCCCTCCTCATTAGTGGCAGTTCCAATCGGAGCCCCAGCAGTGTAATCGCGGGGTTCCGATCGGTTACCATGGCAGCCATGACGCTACTGAAGTCCTGGCTACCATGGTAAGCTACCTGCTGCTGTGTGCACAAAGCACAGGGAAGCAGGGAGCGTGAAGTCCTATTCACCATAATAAAGCTCTATTAGGGTGAATAGGACAAGGGATTAAAAGATGCCAGTTTCTAGCCCCTTAGAGGGCTAATAGTTAGTAAGTAAAAAGTAAAACAAGAAAGTAAAAACAACTGCAAAATACTAAAAGTTTAAATCACCCCCTTTCCCAATGTTACACATAAAATATATAAACAGTAAAAAAAACATATTACATATCGATTCGCCACGCCCAAAAAAGTGCGAACTATTAAAATATTAAAAAATATCTCCTATGTAGTGAACGCCGTAACAGAAAAAAAATTAAAACCGTGCGAATCACCATTTTTTAGTCACCTTGTCCCCCCCCCCCTTGGTATCGTGACAACCCTAGCATGAATGGCAGTAAACAAATCATCCAGCACTGAAGGGTTAAAAAGTATTTCCAGCTTTATTGAGGATACATGTTAAAAACATTCCAGGGCATACCACTTTGTCATCATTCGTCAACGCGTTTCAACTGTTACACAACTGAAGAAGCAGTGCAAAACACGGATACAGGAGGAAGCAGGTCTCATGGAGACGTTGACTGCTTCTGAAGATGCAAGTGAACTATCAAAGAATGTTGTGGTGAATTTGACGGGATATGAGTTTCCACCGGACTGTTTACGGGTCCTCGGCAGGGGAGTTAATTACAGTCTGGCGAAGCAATTCGATCCCGTGGCATTTGAGATAGATCTATTTAAAGCAGTTAGCAAGTTGAATTTATGTAGGATGTTTGATAATAAATGTGACATAGTAAAGCAATGTAGGGAAGGTGAGGTGCGTGCTAGTATTGGACCCTTAGGGTTCAGTACATCAGCTAACTTTGACCAGATGGAGTTATCTTGCTTAGAGTTTATGACAAGTATGTATTAAATGAGGATGACATGGGGGGGGGTTAAGATTTACAGGTGGTATTAGTTCCACATTTAGTCCCCCCTTGCCTGCGGGAGGTAGCATTGAGACATTTTATCATAGAGTACTGGATGAAGTTAAAGCCCTAGTTTATCCTATTGAGGGCAGCAATATCAGTAAAAGTGAGGAGAAGGCCATTAAATGGCTGCAATCCTGTAAAGATGTGATTGTGAAATCAGCAGACAAGGAGGGTAATGGGGTTCTGATTAGGGATGAGCGAATTGACTCTGGATGAAACATCCAAAGTCGATCGGCATAAAACTTTGTTTCAATACTGTACAGAGCAAGTGCTCCGTAAAGTATTAGAATGTATTGGCTCTGATGAGCCGAAGTATTGCGAGACTTTGCATAATAACTTCAGAATTGATTTATACTGTAAAAAAACATTTCCTGAACTCGGGTTCGGTTCCAAAGTACCACAAGTTCGGGAAATGTTTTTTTACAGTATAAATCAATTTTTAAAGTTATTATGCAAAGTCTCGCAAGACTTCGCGAAGTAATAACTTCGGCTCATCGGAGCCAATACATTCTAATACTGTACGGAGCGCTCACTCCATACAGTATTGAAACAAAGTTTTATGCGAATCGACTTTGTATGTTTCATCCAAAGTCGATTTCCTCATCCCTAATTCTGATGACTAAGGATTATTATGTTACCGGGGCAAAAAGACTATTGAAAGATGTGAAGGTATATGAGACACTAGGAGTGGACCCCACATCTAAAACACAGACCCTATTAAGGGGTTTATTACGCAAATATGTGGAATGTAATTTTCTATCTAAGAAGATGGCTGAGAAGTTACTGCCATTCTTTCCATCAAAACCGGCATGGTAGTTCTTGCCTAGGATACACAAGTCTTTGATTCATCCGCCAGGCTGCCCCCGATAGTGGAGGGCATAGGCTCCATGACTTAAAGGGATTCTGTCACCTCAATATACACCATTTGGGCGGTTAGGGATTCAGGAGGAAGGCGTGTTTTCTGAGTAGAGAGGCAGGTTTGGGCACTGCAGGGGAGCGTTACTGGGCACAAAAAGTGGAAGAAAACGCCCCTCTGGGTACCTTCAGGATTAATTAGCATAATGATAAAAATCGTTTTTGAGCATAGCTACTGGACGGATTACAGTATAGAACAGCAAAGCCAATTCAAGGTAATCTGTGGAGCATGACTGATTTAAAAGTTTAAGGCCTCTTTCACACATGCGTTCTGAGGATCCGGCAGGCACTTCCGTCCCGCCGGATCCGTCAGAACGCAAGTCGCCTGAAAGAATTAGAAGACTGATCAGGATCCTGATCAGTCTTCGAAATGCTTTGAGGTTACTATGGCAGCCAGAACGCTATTAAAGTCCTGGTTGCCATAGTAGTAGTGGGGAGCGGGGGAGCGGTATACTTACAGTCCGTGCGGCTCCCGGGGCACTCCAGAATGACGTCAGAGCGCCCCATGCGCATGTATCACGTGATCCATGCGATCACGTGATCCATGCGTGTAGGGCGCACTGACGTCACTCTGGAGCACCCCGGGACCCGCACGGATGGTAAGTATACTGCTCCCCCGCTCCCCACTACACTTTTCCATGGCAACCAGGACTTTAGCATCCTGGCTGCCATGGTAACCATTGAGAAAAAGCTAAACGTCGGATCCGGCGATGCGCCGGAACGACGTTTAGCTTAAGGCCGGATCCGGATTAATGCCTTTCAATGGGCATTAATTCCGGATCCGGCCTTGCGACAAGTGTTCGGGATTTTTGGCCGGAGCAAAAAGCGCAGCATGCTGCGGTATTTTCTCCGGCCAAACAACGTTCCGGTCCTGAACTGAAGACATCCTGATGCATCCTGAACGGATTTCTCTCCATTCAGAATGCATTGGGATAATCCTGATCAGGATTTTTGCGGCATAGAAACCCGAAGATGGATCTCTATGCCGGAAAACAAAAAGGCTAGTGTGAAAGAGCCCTAAATGGTGTATACTGAGGTGACAGAATCCCTGTAACCACTGTCTAAAAATATAGATTGGCTCTTACGACCACTCTTAAGTAGCATACCGGCCTATATCAGGGACACAAGTGATTTCCTCCTCTCACTGAAGCCTTTTCGTGGCAGGAGGAGTATCAACTAGTATCCCTAGATGTAGAAAGCCCTTACCCACGTATTCCTCAGGATGAGGGTATTGAGGCTGTTTGTGAGGTATTAGAGGGCACCTAGAAGAGTGGCGATTACATTAGATTTATTAGGGAATCATTAAGCCTAATTTTGAAGAATAACACCTTTAGATTTGGTCATCAATGGTATCGTCAGAAATACGGTACGGCCATGGGGACCCCTGTGTTGTGCACTTTTGCCAATATTTATCTTGTCAGATTTGAAGATAAATATGTGTATACCACCCAGAATCCTTGTGTCATACATTCATCTATATCTAAGATTCATTGATGATGTGTTTATTGTCTGGTCAGGTACTGAATGTCAATTTTGTGACTTTGTGGATTATTTGAATGGCTCCAATACGATGAACTTGAAATTCACCTATAATTTTAGCGGTTCCAAGCTTGATTTTTTACATGTATTGTTAACCGCAAGGGATGGTGAGTTGGTTGCTGAGGGTTTTCGAAAGCCTATAGCAACAAGCTCACTACTGCATTAATCTAGTTACCATCCCCAGATTGTAAAAAAAGCAGTACCGTATGGATAGTTCATCAGATTAAGAAGGATCAATACTACAAATTAAGGTTTTAGAAGACAAGCACTTGACCTAAAGAGGTTGTTGGCTAGGAGTTACCCCATAGGAATGCTGAAAGCTATAATGAGAGCCTCTAGAGTTTTACTCTCGAGTGGAGACAGAATTAAGAGAAGGGAGAATAAATCCAAATGTTGCCCATTCTCTTTTAAGTTCAGCCCGATGGCAGATAAAATAAAACAAGCGAATAAGAAAACCACTAAATGACTTAATCGATGTTAGACCATTAGTGACTTTTAGGAGAATTTGCACATTGAGGGATAAATTGGTTAGAAGACATTTTTCAGAAGATGAACCACGCACTTGGCTGAGTAATTTTGTACCAAGAGGAAAACGCAGATGCGGTAATTGTTCTTATTGTACATATAAGATTCGACTCAACAGACAGTTTTGAATGTCGGGGGCATAAATCATAAAGTGAAAACCCGTAAGAGTAAATATGTAGTATATATGGTCTACTGTGGATGCGGTAGATTCTATATGGGGAAGACAATTAGAAGTCTAGGTGACAGATTTAGGGAACATTTCAATTCCATCAGCACAGGGAAGGGTTGCCACCACTTGATAGAACATATCAGGTCTGCACATGCAGGGAATCCGAAAGTGCTGAGATTTGCGGGATTAGAGTTAGTCCCATGGCAACTGCAAGGGTGGCGATAGACCGCACCTTATTAAGGAGAGAGGCTAAGTGGATCATGCACCTTGATGCTCTGGGCCTGTTGGGCTTGAATGAAAAAAATGAAACCAGTATGTTTTTATAAACTTCATGTATGATATATGTTTGATTAATGCTTGGATGTTTTATGATTTTATGTTTTAATTGCGTTGATGGTATAAAGATAGGACGTATGTGCGTCCTGACCTCAGTGGCATGAGGAAGAACAGTCTCGCGCGAAATGGCTGGGTCCACTGTTGTGAGGTACGCTAGTCCGCCCTTCATGCTACACGTTTGTATGTAACCTACCTGGATAAATAAAAAAAAGATTCCACAAGTATGGTGAGTGTCGCCTTTTTCTATTTCTTCAGATGATCAACTGTTACAGTCTTACTCATAACTAGAGTAAGACTGTGTGACAGTTGAAACGCGTTGACGGATTATGGCAAAGCAGTATGCCTTGGAATGTTTTTAACATGTATCCTCAATTAAGCTGGAAATACTTTTTAACCCTTCAGTGCTGGATGAACTGTTTACTGTATTTTACACGCAACTGGAGTGCAGTCCTGTGCACGGAGGTTTCACACTGCTATAGACGCTGGCGTGAATTTTCTCTTTTGTCCTTTGTGCATGAATGGCGCATGAACTGTGAGGCTAGTGACTAGCTGCAGCACTGACATGAATGATAAACAGGATGCGTGTCCCAATTATTAACCCCTTAATTATGCAGCCTAGTTTGATAGCTAATGAAGCAGCTAATTTTTTTGCTTTTCATATAATTTCGAAAGCTATAACCTTTTTATTTTTCCATCAACATAAAACTTTTAATTTTTGCAGGAGGAGTTCCACTTTTAAATGGTACCATTTTTTTTGGGAGGGTGAGTATATATAAAGTTATAAGTGACATAACTTTATTCTATGGGTGAGTATGATTATGGCAAAACCAAATTTATGTTCTTTTTTTTTTTTCATCTGGCAGCCCAGGAGGCCATTGTTTGGCTCCAGGACGAACACAGGAACCATCTGCACTTTTTATAATCAGGCTGCTCTGGGTGTCTTGGGATGAGAGGAGCCCCCTCCCTCTCTCTAACCAGCACAGACCCCAGCATCTAAGGGTTTAAACTGCCAAGATCGCGTTATCTACGATAGCAACAGTTGGGGTCCCAGCTGTATAGTACAGCCAGCCACTGCATCTACCAACAGCAAGTGATGGCATGGGCACAGCTCATGAGCATTGTTTAAGATAAGGCCACCTGTGGCCAGAATGTCTACTGGTATTCAGCTAAATTTGCACTTCTGCTAAGCTACGCCCCTGTCTAAGTCTCACCCCATGGTAAGCAACGGGGCAAAAAGTTCATAATAAACGTGGGGAAAGCATATCAGGTTTTAGTGAAAGTTGAATAGTGTAGCAAGAATATGCCAACATTTTGAAGCAAAATTCTAGTGCAAAGTATGCTTAGGTGGTGTAAAGTTAGACTAGTGATTACATTTTGTAAGTCTTTACACTGTCCGAGTTTACGGTGTCTTTCCCTTACACAGAATTAGTAAATCTGCCTCAATGTATGACATGTTTGTCATGTATGTACTATCTATGCAATAATAGCCACTTACAATACTAAACACAAAGCACTGCACAGTTTTACGTCGAGAACAATAGAATGATTTATATAGCCCTAAGGTTGCTGCACAGTCAAACTGAAATCATACATATGTAATAAGCCCCAAAGTGTACACAAAAATTCAATGGAATCCTTCAACGAAGTTAATTTTATTCAATACAAAATGATGTTTTACCTTCATGCCTCCATTCAAATAATTATACAAATGCATACATTTAAAGTGTTTAAACTAGATTTCAGTTCACAGCTCAATCCATAGGAAAGTTGAATACAGAAAAGCAAAGCACCAACATAATAGGTCTGAGACACTATGTAAAACGATAACACTTGTTCATCAAAGTCTCACAGTAGAGACTGGAATTTTTATCCTCTGACAGAATTTTAATAGGTGTCCCTTTTACAGTGACATAGGGCAAAATCACCATAATACAGTAAAAGAAAGAAGTCTTATCCTATTTACAATACATACACTTTACATAAATACAAGAACAACACGTACACCATATTATAACTTAGAGCAAAGGTATTGCCTAAATTCTACTTAATATATGATAAGCAGTAAAAACACAAGGGGCCAAAACTTAGGTGATTTCCACTGTGGGACAGGTTAGAATTCTTGTGGAATAAATGTTTGTCATGCTGGCCACGTATGTGTTTCGGATAAGATCCCATAACTGTACTCTTAATAGAGTATACTTTGTTAAATGTTAAACTTCTCAAATTAAGTAAAATCACATATGGGTTTCCTTTATTTAAAAAAAATATAAAAAAAAAAGTTAAACCTTTGGTAGGATTTACTTTATATATTATTTTAATGTCATATTAACCACATTTATAGTAAACAATGCCTTTTCATAGTCATTTATAATATACTGGATTCTGATTAATTTAATTTGCTAGCCATTGAATAATTATCTTACATATATAAAGTTAAAAGTTTTCTCTTTTCTCCTGTAAGGTGGCCGCAGTAGCTCTGATTGATGACATCTAAAGTTAAAGTCTGTTCAAATCTGGCACCAAATATAAAATAGGACTTGTTTAATTAATTGGTGTAAAAAGTTGTTAAATTGATGAATTATATAAAATTCCCATTTGCACATTAAAGGGGCTGTCCTTGTTTTTTTAAGTAACGCACACACCCAGCAGGACCGGTCAAGGGAACCATCACGGTGCTCAGTTATAGTCTGTGGGTCCACCACCGTCTTCACTGTGCTCATATGTAAACTTCTGACATGGATGGGCATCATGTGCGCCACTGGAGCCAATGACTGGCCACAGCAGTGACATGTCTCCCAAGGGGCATGCCACAGTGCTCGTGTACTGCTTCGGTGACACCTCACCACCATGGCCAGTCATTAGCTGCAGAGGCACATTTTGTCCATGCCAGAATTAAACACAGTGAAGACAGCAGTGGAGGCACAAGCTAGAACTGTGCGTCAGGGAGCAAGTAAGTATGCTTCCTTTGACAGGCCCTGCTGGGTGCAGAAGTTATCTAAAACATACTTATAAGTTGGACAACCACTTTAAGTGTCAACAGATCCAGAAATTTATCTCCAGACCATTTCTGGTATCAGTGGAGCAGTTCAATGTATCCACCACTAGAGAAAAGACTAACATTTAAGGAAAATTTGCTTACCTTTGACAGATTCTCTTTAAGGGCTTGTCCACTATCAGAACATATCCCTTAGCCACGCAATATGTTACATCAGTGGGGGTCCCAGCAGTCGGATACTTATACTGCTAGAGAAACTTATATTCTATGCTGTGGATAAGATGTTATGTTGGGACAATCCCCTTAAAGACTATGTACACCTTTGGGAGCAGTTTTTTTTTTAATCATTGCATTGTACTTATTGTGAGCTAAAACTAATTTTTTAATTGGTCTTTATTTAAAATATGGCATCCTTTTTTCTGTATAGAGCTGATATGCTCTAGTAGCAGCCTTTGGATTTTCTGTCTTTCCCGTCAGACAGACTCCTTATTTCTGATCTCTGACCTTATAAACACATCTCAGTTCTTATCCCCCTGATAAGAATGTCTCTTTAAGAAGTGTTTATGACCTTTCAGTAGTTTAAAGATAAGGGTTATTAGATGATGGCACAAAATGAAAGTAAAAGTACCATTCACACAGCTAGAAAAACAGTTAACCCTTTGTGACAGAACAGTTCAATATTTTTAATGAAATCCAATTAAGAAAATGATTTTTAGCCAAAAATGAGTAACATGCAAACTTTAAAAAAATTGCCACCGAAGGTATACATAGCCTTTAAATTTAAGAGACAAGAATGAGGTGCTGGAGTCCCTAGAGTGAATGGAGCGACTGTTAAACATGTGCACTTCGTACTGCTGGAGACAGCAGAGCACTGTACTTGGCTTCCCTCCGGCTGTCATGTAGAGTTGAATGGAGTTGCAGTGCACAAGCGTGACTGCTGCTCCACTCACTCTAGGAAAGCCGGCATCTCATTCTTGTGATCAGTGGGTGAAAAATTGTAATTTTATTGTACTGTGAGAGTATGTATTTTTGTGGACTAAATTCTTTCCTACAAAGAAATGTATTCCCTAATATATCAGTATTAGTCTATCAGACGTGACTGTACTTTAATGTAAATAATTTGATTGCATTTGTTCTGTCTAATGGTAGTATCATCATTTATACATGACAATTTTTTGCAATCTATGTTCCTTTAGGCATCTATGCCTCCGGGTCCTGTTCGGTCGATGCCGAGCCAATGAGCGCTGATCAATGATATACAAGTTCATGGGTGCTTGTGTAAAGGACCTTTCACGTGGTTCAATGCAAAGCGAATGAGAGAAGAACAAACATTATGATGATCATTCATACCAATTCAGTTTGCATATTGTCTGCAGAACATCCCCTGTTTACAATGTAGATAATGTGCTGCAGATAAATTAGAATTTTTGGTGTCACCCAAGAAAGATGCAGTTACTAGAAAAAATAGGCATTTGCTCGGGTGTTGGGTGATCCTTTACACAGCTCTCAATAGCTGGCCAGATAAACTGCGCCCTTAGAGTTAAGGCAGCAGAATATGACCTGGAGTGAAAATACCGATAAATCAGCCAGGGAAAAGGGGCTAAGGGATAATCTAGAGAGAAGATAGTGGGTATATCAGGACATAAGCAGGGAAGAAATTACTAGGTTATCACTATATAGGAAGATGCTAGTGCATAAGCATTATTTTCAGGGAAAAAGGTTCCTGGACATGACCTCAAAAGAATATTATCTTGAAATAAAATACCAGATAAATATCCAGATCATCAACAGATAGGAAAATTATCTAATAAAAGTAGTATGCAGGCAAGATTTCTTTTTTTAAATTGAAATATCAGTGGTCAATTTATTAAGTATTTACTTCCTAAATGCAATACTTGCTGCTTACTCTCATTTTGGCAGATCAAGCTGTCACACATGCCTAGAGATTAGTAGAGAGTTAAAGATTGCTGGAGAGTTATTACCAATAGGGTTATCAAACTAACAGGACATTTTCTACACCTTCAGACAGACGTTTCTACTATGGTTCATGTAATTGTAATGCAGATGATGCACAATAGCCTGGACAACTGAAATTTACAACGTCCTATATACATATCACAGTTTCGAATTTAAGTCCATAAGCTGGTTGTAAATATTCCTATGGTGTTAATTGTATCAATATCTTAATATGTGTGTATACTATATGGGCCAACACTTTTTTCAATATTTCACAAGGAATAAAAAGGCTAAATACTTTCAATAGTGTAAAATAAGAATTATTGAATTAATTCTCCCATACCTGTAGTTCAATCCGAAGCAACCTAATCTAATGTGCTTATTTAAATAGGACAAATAGGTGCAAAGTATGCCTAGGTGGCATAAAAATTCATTTTGTGCTTTGCTTATTGTCATGTCAAGAAATCATTTTCTACAGAAATAAATTAATTCTTCATATCCACTTTTAAAATGTAGTGTTAGATGGTTGTTTAGTAGTTGCATACTGTATTTTCAGTGGTGCACATTAAGAAACAATGAGTCATTTTTATAAAAAAAAAAACACTAATACATTATTGGTCTAGATGATTTTTGCTCTATTAACCTATGGTAGCCCTAATATTTGTATTTTGCTTTTGATTGTATAGATAGTAGGGTTTTGTTATTGTCATGCTTTTAATTTTTTTACATTTTCCAATCTGTAAAAAAATATATTTTCCTATTTAGAATAATTTTGAAACAGAACTACTGGCCAATATACTGTGCATATGGTAAATATACAGCTGATTTTCTTTTAAAGATTCCAAGTCAAAGCCTGATGCCCATGGCTATATTGCATCTATGTCCAAACTCCCAGTAGGCTTCTCTGGGGCCCTCCTGGACCTTCCCATGCCATTAACATCATTTAGAGGTATACAGAGTTCTTCCTGTCAGATTCTGTACAAAGGTGTATTATGGAGGTATAATCCTATAAGAGCAGTGAGTCTAGGGGAGAATCTTGCTGCAGTCAGCTATCTGCTGTTCCATTCAATCAGGAAACATGGAGCCCCTGATTTTGTGGCCAGGGCCCCATCAATCAAGCATATCCCCTACTCTAGGGGATAGAGGACTAGTGGATAAGTGTTGCGCATGAAATCACAACAATTCAATTTTTTTTTATTGCTAGCTACCTTAAGAAGTGAAGGCTCTAGAACAATGGCATATGTAATACTTTAGAAAAAAATTAAGGGAGCCTGCAGATCGATATATAGTTTGGTGGGAAATGATTCAGTGAAATTTACACATTTATATCTCTGCTCTGAGTTCAGTTGTAAACCGGGACTGTCATACAAGTGACTGACAGACATGCATACACACTTACACAGAGAATGCGGTCACTAATAAGATGGCCCCTGTGGATAACTGACTTTAGAGATTAAAGTGTATAAATCATAGGTTTTATTGACTCTTTCCAGATAAAACTATATCAATCTGCTCTGCTCCTCCTGCTCTATAACATGGTGTCTGCAGATTGTACTGCACTTTGTGGGGACAGGTCTTCTTTAAGGTCTGGAGATGAAGAAATGTAGAAAGCTTACTTATCTAGGAACCACAGATACGTAAGTACACAGTGCGTGACTTAATATAGCACTGTATTACTATCACTGTAGGTCACTATAAGTAATATTTATTTTTTACTAGGGTGTGCCACGTACAACAATAGAAGGCAACCCGGTTTAAAGTTTAATTTGTAAGCATGAGTGACTTTTTTTGGAAGTCCAGTAACACATATATCACCTATTTTCATTTAACAGTAAGACCAGGGCATTCCGGTTTGACTGGTAGCTAATCATTGATAGAGAAATGCCTCTAAACCAGCTAAAATAGACCACTCAATGTTTGTTGCCACACACTCAGAACAATGCCTTAAGGGAGCAACGGATGACATACAAATCATATCTGTCATAATATTTCTACTCCCAATGACAAGCCTATTTATAAAGCATAATCTTAGATAAAATTTCTTGCATTTAAAAATCATATATGTTCATAATAGCACTCACTTCTAAACTCCAGCTACAATGAGCAAGGCAAAAGAAACCCCACTAATCCTAGAAATACCTAGCTACACGATGTTCCTTGTCCTGCTGGCCGCTGCATCTAGGCAGTGAATGAATGGAGAGGTGGCTCTCTCTATGCTAGTTACAGCTCAGTTCTTTTTGGCCATTTCCATGACTCCCATAAAAGTAGAGACCCTAAATGTCTAAGATGGAATTACCCATTTACGGTAAGGTGGTCAAATAACATTGGTGGGGGATCTTCCAATGTTACCTACAATCGGTTTGGATTTGATTAGTTTGGACAGGTTAGTTGATGAAAGGGGAATCAGGAGACATAATCACTGGGTAAAAGTGGGTGAAGAGTTGGAATGCAAATCCTTTGGATGGCATTATAAAATTTTTAAAGGGGGATTATTAATTTTTTATGTAAAGTACTAAACCGTATGAATTAGTCTTGTACAATTACAGCTACAAAACAGTAAAGGGTTGTCAGGGATTTTCAAAACTCAAGTAAGAGTAGGCAATGTGAAAGAATAAACACTGGTTCAATCCTCCTCCACCCTAGTGCCACTTCTTCAATTCTGTATATCATTCACATGGCCATGGCAGCCACACTACTGGCCTCAGCAGTCCCATGCCATACCTGCAGGCATCACTGCAGCAGTCATGTGAATGATCGGCTGCAGGACTGGTATAGGCTACCTGAATGGCAGCACTGGAGCAGCGGGGATTGCAGCAGTATTAGTTAATTTTCCATTTTATCACATTGCCTATTCATGGTCTGCTCTCCATTCTCTGTTATGGGACCTCTGAAAATAGCAATGTATGGGTGCTTGGCTATTTTCAGAAGTCCCACAGCAGTGAAAAGAGCGAGTCTGCACCTCTCCATCGCAGTACAAGACTGGGTCAGGGGTGAGCCTCTGGACCAATCGGACATTTATGGTATATCCTGGGGATATAATATATATCCTAATATAAATATTGTTAATATTGTAGACACTGTAGCCAGGGATTCATTCATTATCTGAATGAATACCTATGTTTTAACCATAAGGCGTGTCACATACAGTGGTGGCATGATTCATACCAACGGTAAAAGTAGTTTAAGTTCTCTCAGTACAGTGTTCTGTAGGTACCCATTACATTTATTGCTATGTAAACACAAGCTGTAAGTAGACAAATATTTGATTCTGGGGTCACAATAAAAATATACCGTATATATCAACGTACAAAGGAATGATCTCCTACATTAATGACAGTGGATGAGAAAATGGTTCTATGTTCTACATGCTGATCCTGGACAGCTACAAGTATCAAACTGATTCCTGTCACCACAGTACCATATGCCAACTGTAAAAAGGGTCTTTATTAATAAAATCGGTCATATCTGTGCTTTCACATCAAAATACTTCAAATCCAGCAATGTCATGGGATAGGGCCACCAGCAGCACACTTTTACACATAAATTCAACTCTCTAAGCACACTGATCTCATTTCCAGCTACTCAAGATATGCAAAGTTAATGCTTTTTGATTTTTTTTTTTCAGTTGTTAGCAAATTGTATATATTAGCTGTCCTCCGAGAGACAATCCACCCACGCACTATATATCAATTTGCAGTTCCAGTCTTCATTCATACTGGGAGTTGTCCTGTGTGGGCTAAAATCTGTAGCCAGGCATTTTGGTCAAAAGGCTTCTATCACAAACATATGTGGTCGTTTTCCAAATCTGGAATTGTTTTACTGCACAAGGATATTAGAATTTTTACATAAAATACACAATAATCACATTTTTAAATGTCTCCTTCTGCACATAACATATCATGTTAATTAGTTGACTTAATTGGTAAAAAAAAATTAAATAAAAATTAACAACAGTACTGCAGCTTAAAACATTTCTCACCATTAGAAGGGCTAGCATATCATATCGCTAGGATATGCCATCACTTTCTGATCATGGAGGTTTGCCTGTCTGGACTTCAATGATCCGGATAAAGGGGCTCCTTTCTACAGCAATGTCCCTAGACCACCACTATGAAGGAGACTGAAATTTTCCTGCACATCCGGTAGGAATGCCAGAGTGCAGGAAAAAAGTCTACGGGACTTCAATCAATTTGTTGCTGACATTGGTGGTGGAGCCAGAGGTCTGACCCCACTTATTAGGATGTCCTAGCATTTCCTTGTAACTTACAATTTCTAGGATGGGTATCTCCATTAATATGTAGACTTCTATACTACTAAAATGGCAAATAAATGTTAGTACTTTATTTCTGCATGGAGATGTAATTTACAGACTATACCATCTCTGATAACATTCCCGATCCTGTGATCAGGATTTGGATACGGATGTGGCTCATGATTCGCATCTACATAATATTCCCAATGTCAACACTGACAAGAGGAAGCACAAGACCAGGAGCACTATGATAAGGGAAGGGGTTTCTGGAAAGAAAATAATGTAATGATAAAAGGGAACTCTGTTCGGGAAAACACTTTTGATTGTTCCCTTTTAAAATAAACACAGTCATGATTTGTACCTAATTAACCATCTCACAATCGACCTTGTAGACTGCATATTCTGGATATACCACAGGATTTCCTATACAGAGTACTGGGTATGCTTTAGGAGTCACTATTATTAAAGTGGATGTCTTGCAATTAAGAAACAGTACAAAATGTGTTTCACAAACATTTAGCAATATTCAACAATATCCCACAAAACATTTCCTATAGTTTCTAAAATCATCTCTTGTGCTTTATTTTCTTAAATATTAGGTAAATACATACGAGATTTTATACTAAAGTTTTCATACAAAGTCTTGTATTCTTCGTGCCCTAATAGAGAGAAACTGATATTGAGCGTTAATTAATTCTTCCTTTCTACTGATGCAGAAGAAAAGAGCTGAATTTATCATTTAACACAAGAGGAAACATTTATTAAATATATTTTAGTATTTTAGATCATTTTCCACCTGCACAGATAATTTATGGATAGAATCTGGTGCAACATGCACATGTACCTGCAACATTTTTGAACATGCTCACAAATAAAGAGGATCGTTCGGGTGGCTTGTACAGCCACCAAGTTTCCTTAATGGTCCCCATGGTTTCAAATGATAAGCTCAGCTCTGCTACATCTGTAAGTATTTGCCCTTGTTAGAATTCATATCTGATTAGTAATACACTGTGTGCAAATATATTCGTAAAATCTTTTTTTTTTTTTCTTTTAGCTATTCTGAGTTACAGATAATATCAAGAGGCAGGAAAACATAAAACACAAAACTTCATCTCAGGAACATCACTGAACACAAGTTAAAAAAAAAAAAAAAATCACACTAAACAAACTTTAAAACACATGTACCCCATCAGTTATAAAACAAGTTGTATATACCGACATATACTGTACATGCTTACAACTTTTTAATGTTTTCATCAATTATTTTATCTAGGATCTTAACCCTTTCCTGTGTTTAACGGGACAGGCTAGCTGTATGTTAGAATACAAAACCTGTAAGTAAAGCTTGACAGGGTCATCAGTACTGGCATGGGCTATTATGTGGTTGTCAGTAATGTAGATCAAACAACTGATGCCACCATAACTATATTGCTTGACACTAAAACAATACTAGAATTAGGAAGGAGTGTGCTTAATATTGGATAAGGCTACAATCTTCAATTTGGGGGTAAACAGAGCATTTATGATATGGCATTTCCGATACGAATAGTCTATAGCTATATAACACTAAAAACAGACCTCAATGCATATGATCATGCATTTATTTGCAATTAATACTGGCATTGATCACATTTTATGAATCAGTTTACTCAGATCCTATATTGCTTGCTTTCTTACAGACGCAGAGCAAACTGCTGAATAACAGAGATGCACTGTGAAGCAAATAACACATTGCTCCCTAGGTAAAAGCTGGTGAATATTCCCTTTTCTTACACAAAAATTCTGATATGCAGAACGACAAAATATATTTGATCTCAAGGCTAGATTCTGACTGACTTCCATGGGATAATGTTGCATCTATACATTTTATTCACATTTGAAATTGTCAAATCTTTACCATAAGCAGCCTTTTAATCTTGTGTTAGGGTTTTAATATCTAATATACTATATTTAGACAAAGGCCTCCTGTGATGTGGTAAAAAATGCAGTTTAAGTACTTGATCTATATTAAATCCTTATAAGACAGTCATTATTGCTAATTAGCAGCAAGAAGTGCAACTGTTCCAGTTTGTGCTATCTGATTCCGCCCATATTCCTATTCAGGATGGGGCCAAACTCTGTCATAATACCTCAAATTGTGTTTTTTTTAACTCTGTAAAACAGAATAATACTGAGAGCCTGTGCAATGGTTTTGGATATTTATGTATAAATGTGAAGGAAATATAAGAAGGCTTTAGGCAAGGCCAAGTCAATTCACAAACACAAACAGTACTTTACTTAAGATACCGGCCTATATACTTTCACAGACAACAACTAAAGAGAATTTTTAAAAAATCTGAATACTCAAAGAAGGAGTACAATATTGTTATGCCCACTTTGCTTGATGGAGGGATAACTCATTACCATTGCGGTTATTGCAAAATCCCATGTTCTGATGAAGGAACTTGCTGTCAGTCCACTCTGTACATGTACCTGTAGTCAATAGTCCACTATTTCATGGTTACTTTACAAAAAACATTTCCCCCCCAAAAAAAAAAAGTATCAATCAATTGAACGTTTTTCATGATCTGCAAAACAGTCTATGATACATCATTTTTGAAAATTAGGAGAAAATCTTTCAAAAACATCAGTCCATATATAAGGGAAATGTACAATAGATGCTGTGTAAAATGATGCAGGTCATGGCCCATAAAAAGAGCCTGTGTCCTCAGTGTGAAATTGTCTGGGTCTGAGGTATGGACATGTACTGGAGATTCCATGCTTGGACTTGATATTTCAGAAACTTGGGAAGCATGACACGTCCTGCTATATTCCTTCACTTTGGATCACCTGTGAGCATCCTTGCTTCCGTAACACTGTAGGTGGATTCAGCCCAGCTGAATCGATTCATAAGAAAAGAACCCGCTTTTCCGCACGTTTGAAAGTTGACCTAGACCAGCATGTGCCTCCGTCGATGCAACGCTAAGTGATCCGAACGAGAGAAACTGCGATCACAGTCTGCACATTTAAATGGCTTCACTCCTGTATGTTTACGGTAATGCCTTGTTAGTTCATCTGAGCGTGCAAACTTCCAGGTGCATCCTTCCCATGTACACATGTAAGGTTTCTCACCTTTTCAAAAACATAAAAAAAGAATGTTACTTGCATTCACTTCATTCTTCATATCAAGTATATAACATGTTAACAATCTTTCATTAAAGAGGACCTTGTCCACTGTCTGCTGGTTTAGCAATTCTGGATATTTTTTTCTTATAATACCACAATATGCTCTGTTCTTCCTCCTAGAACTAATATAGTGGGGAATACAATTCTTTACTCTTTAATTAGACCATTTTAAGATGTCCAATAATTATCAAAGCTTTGCAGAAAAAGTATAACATTTTGCACTAATCCATCCTGTAAATCTGTCTGTCTGTTCACATGGCCTGTTTGCTTTTTGTTAGAGATTAAATCTAGCAACTCTTTCCAATATAAAATTTCTTGTTTTAAAGCTTTAACAGAACCACAGCCTTATCTTCTCTACATCAGTACAGCTAAAAGTGAAAGCAGATTTCCCAACCCGATTTGTAAAGGCTTTTTAGATTGCCAGCTTTCTTTTAAAACCAGGCCCATATCTCTGTCTTCTACAGAGCCTGAGATATGAAGTCTTAAAGCAGCTCCCCCTTCCGCTGGCTGTGATCTCAGGAGAGGGGGGTAGTAGGGGAGCTCACAGCCTGCAAGAGGAGAAAAAAAAAAAAAAGACAATGGTCCTGATTTATCACACCCTCACTCCAGAATTTTGGCATCGAAAAGTCATAACAATAGGGCTTTTGAGACTTTTTGCACTCGCTTGCAAAAAATTTAGGCGATTGTGCAAAAATTTGCAACTTTTTGCATTTTTACACCACTTAATCTAGATCCGCCTCCGTACAGAATTAAAATGTATGGACTCCGATGAGCCAAAGTGAGTTATTCGCAATTTCCTACAAGACTTCATTAAATAACTTCGGAAGTTGATTTTTAAAGTGGAAAACCACATTAAAACTTGGAAATGAACTCTGCTTCAGTTCTGACGATTACGTTGGAACCAAAGCAGAGTTTGGTTCCAAGTTTAAAGTGGTATTCCACTTTAAAAATCAACTGCCTAAGTTATTCAACGAAATCTCTGTCAACTTTGTGAATAACTAACCCGCTCATTGGAGCTCATACTTTTTAATACTTTACGGAGACTGATATCCGTACAGCATTAATCCTTAGTTTCGAACAAAGCAACTTTGGATGGAGCATCCGAAGCTCGCTTCGCTCATCAGTTATTAGGCCCTCACAAAGTTATGTATTCAGAAAATACATTATTGCTTGCTGGACATAAACAATAGGATAACACCTTCAACAATATTCAGCACTGTTACCTCAGGTACCATCATTTACTTTTAAAGGCTATGGATGCCTTTGCACATTTTTTTTTTTTTTATTAGTTAAAGTAGTATTCCTATCACTCTCTCTCATACTTACCTGCTCCTGGCGCGCCGTCCACTTCCTGGTTTCAGCAGGGGGCAGGCTTCATCTTGATTGACGTCTTCTCCCGGCCGGGCTGCGCGCTGGACTGAACGCGCACGCCGCCACGCATGCGCCCTGGTGACTTCTTCCTGGCAAGTATACCATACTGGCCAGGAAGAAGTCACCATAGCGCATGCGCGGCATGCGCTTTAGGGACTGCGCGCAGGCCCAGCCGGGTGAAAAGAAGAAGTCGCCTGCGCAAGCACGGCCACCGCGATTCCGGAGAAGAGCGGTGGCTGTAACCAGGGGAGTCGGCAGACAACAGTCAGGTAAGTATATCTTCATTTTCTTCTAAGGGGTGGGAATTAGTTAATTAAAGATATTTTGAAAAATTATCACTGTTAAATCATTAACAGATTTAACAGTGATCATTAAAGAGGACCTTTCATCAGGCTAAAAAATGTGTACTAAGTATGCTAACATGTAGAGCGACGCCCAGGGATCTCCCTGCACTTACTATTATCCCTGGGCGCCGCTCCGTTCGTCCGGTGTAGGCTCCGGTATCTTCTGGGACCTGGTTATACTAGGCGTATCCCAGGCTGTAGTGCTGGCCAATCGCAGCGCACAGCTCATATCCTGGGAGGTTTTTTTTCTCCCAGGCTGTGAGCTGAGCGCTGCGATTGGCCAGCACTACAGCCTGGGATACGCCTACAATAACCAAGTGATACTAGGCTCCGCCTAGTATAACCAAGTCCCAGAAGATACCGGAGCCCATACCGGACGAACGGAGCAGCGCCCAGCGATAATAGTAAGTGCAGGGAGATCTGGGCGCCGCTCTACATGTCAGCACACTTAGTACACATTTTTTAGCCTGATGAAAGGTCCTCTTTAACATGGGAATACCCCTTTAATTAGCTAATGCAAACATTAAGCAGCGTCTTAAATAGTCTCCCTACCATTTTGCATCTGCAAAGTGTGTGCAAGTCCTTCATCTAGCTGCTGCTGGTGCTGCTGAACCAGACATAAATCCGTCTGAGCTCTGCTCCTGTTTCTGATGACTCTCCCTCTGCTCCTCCCTCCCTTTCAGCATTAGTAATAGCAGCAGTGGGTTACACAGGGCAGATGTGTGTAGAAATGGAGAGAAGATGATCTAAAAAGAGCAGCTCAGACAAGCTGTATGTAGATAGGGAGGAAAGCACATACAGAGCAGCATCTTGGACACACAGATCCAGTATATACTGTATAATGGGAGTGACACACCCACATGAGAAGAGTCTGAAAGCAAGAGCAGGTTGCAAACTGACTATCTAAAAATGAAGAAACTAATGACAATTGGAAACTGAAACACAGTGCAACTTGCAACTAAAAATCTATTTTTTCCATGTGAAAGGTGTCTATAAAAGTACTTGATTTTATTAGGCATGAGATCTCGTCTGTCAGATGCTTTTATAGCAACCATTAAAAGAGGAAAGGGTTATTCAAAACTCTGCACAAAGCCACTGTCTTGTTCTACAATAAAGATTTGGTTTCGGTTGCATTAAACACATTAGCTTTGTTTAACATATGTGCGGTTACTGTGTAATAAAAGGAAAGCAAACACGGACTGTTTTTTTAAACCTGTCCCAGCATGGAAGTATACAACTCAACTTTAAAAATCATTCTAAAATGCCTAACAAGCAACTCAAACATTACAGTTAACTTTACCCTGGCACCAGTTTGTATACGGGCTCATTAAAAAACAGGAAAAAAAATGCTGAGATTCTCATGCCTGACAATAGAAAAATATAATATTTCTAACATAAAGTAGTTCTGCAGAACTCTCACATCTTAGATGACTGACACGTTTTAATGATGTTCTAGGTAGTAAAAGCTAGTCACACACAAAGATTTGGCTCTTGGGCAGGGAGTCACATAACTATAGAGCATAAAACAATGTTAATTACAATTTGGGCCTATGCCGAAGAAACATGCAGTCCTGAAGTGTACAGAAATACCTGCAGGTCAAAATAGACTATCATATAATTAGTGAACTTAAGCAATTAATGAGGAAGAATAGAAATGACAGTTCTTGTACATGCAATGAAATGTTTTAGCTGCTTTATATGAGCTCAAAATGGAGAGCAGTAACTCCAGGTTTCTAGACGACACTGGACCTTTATAAATGGAGAAGTAACAAAAGTAAAGATTGTAAACGTGAACGTAAATTAAGGTAAAGGGGGGGGGGGCGTGGCTTGGCTGGCAATGTAAGAGAGCCATGGGCGGACTGGTCATAGACCTTGCAGGGAAATTTCCTGGTGGGCTGATACCCACAGGGCTGCCCAAGTTGTCCTTTTGGCCACCACCAGCCAGGAGATAATAATCTGATGCTCCCAGCATTAATTAATGTCAACAGTATTTTGTGCTGCACGGTGATATTTGGTCCTGCTGGGGCAGAACTTTGTTCTGCTCTACAGTATTGTTTGATCCTGACTTTTTCAATTTGGACCCGACTACATAATGGCGCCACTTTAAGGTTTTTTTCCAGGGCCACTTTAAGTTCGCAGTCCGCCCTGAAGAGAGCAGAGTAGGAGCTCCTGCACAATATTGCTATACCCTATGCCCAGGCACTAATTATCACTGAAATACAAAGGCATCTCCCTCACCTAATATGATCATCTGCCAGTGTGACCAGGAGCCGAGTGCCGACCATAACCATGACCAGAAAGAACAAACTTGCGGCCTGGGACTCATTTCTATTGATTACAATTGTATCAAATTCTTTTCAAAGAGCCACCAGGCCTCTACCTCCTAGAGTTGTCCCAGAGTAGTTGACAGCTGACCCACGGGGTCAGAGACACCTGTGCCAGGTACCGAGGGATAAAGAACATTGTCAGGGACAGGCAGCAAAGGGTCAAACAGTAATCAGACACAAGTCAAGCAGCGAAAGATCAGTGTCAGGAGGGCAATACATGGGCAGACAAAACAGAACAGCACACCTTTGTAGGGAACTAGCAAGATAGACAACTTATTTCTCAGGCACATCTTGCTAGGAAAATGTGCCTTAAGTACCCCTAGGTGCCCAGCCAATGACAGGTGAAAATTGGTATAACAGTCCACTGGACCTTTAACAGCCAGGAAACATGTGACAGAGGAAAAGTCCTAGCAGCCAGGTGCAGACTGCGGCCTCCAGTGGGGGACACATATCTATGGTGGCCAGAGTTGAGGGGTGAGTTATGTAGCCAACACAGATGGCTGGATGGCGACGGGCACAAAGCACCCCCATGAGAAGCATAAAGACCCGACTGTTTATCCCAGTGAGTTAGTGTTATAATGTTACTTTGCCTAAGGTGATAGTGTTGAGTAGAGACGCATGGCAGTGTTGCGGCTGTCTCCCCTGCTCTTCGCAATTGCCACTGAACTGCTTGCAGCCTGCATTAGACAACATGCTTAGAGCTCATTAAGGGCTATCGGCATGGGGCCCTGGAGGAAAAAATGCTCTTTATGCTGTCAATATGCTGCTGTTTCTAGTGGGTGAAAATGCTATGTCAACTACTGCGTCATACCATAAGCGCTCTGAGCTATCAACTGGGGCAAGTCTGCGTTGACGCTGGTGGACGACAAATTCATTGAGTTGAACAGTGAGAGGATCCATTAAATTGTAGGTCTGTTATAAAATATTTAGGAATAAATTCACAACTGGTGTTCTTTGATCCCCTTATGAAGAATTTTAGGCTGAAAAGGGAGACTTGGTGCAAGTTATTACTGTCAGTAGTGGGTCACACCAATCTTATTAAAATATATGGATACCCCAGTTTTGCACATCCTACATAACTCACCTGTGTGGATATGTTGCAGGGGAGCAGCTAGAATTAAATTAGGACTCTGTAAGTTAAGCATGGATAAGGTGGTCTGGCAGTCCCAGATCCTGATAATTATTATGTAGTAGTCCACCTATAGCACATCTCAGGGGTTGGACATTACAAGATAGTGACTCAAGTAAGGTTATGATCTTTAAACTCTCAGCCACTGACTCTTTGTATGATACTTTAGAGGTGCAAATTCAAAACAAATTCAAAACAAGTCCCTACATGATATATGATCCAAAATATATGGTGGAGGGCACAAAACATCTTGAATATAGTAAAAACTAGAAAGTCTGGAGGTCTTTAGATGATAGAAATGTAAGTGTAGATGTCACATATTATTGCACATGGAATAATCAAGCAATTTACATGCATTTAATGAACTGAAAATGCAATAAGTGATAAATTATTAGTGACTTGCGATGTAATATTAAACATTCTTGGAAGTGCGGACAGTTTGGCTGGTCTCAATTCTAAGTAATACAAGCGTCTTCTCTTTAGGCGAGAAGAGAGGTCACCAGTCTAATAGATGACAGACAGTGGCAGGATATAATAGATAAGCTACCACAAATGTCTCTTTAGTGAAGGCCACGGGCTTCGATACATTATATAAGACAACACTACTTTTGCTTTACACTGGACAAAGAACAGATTTGTTAAGGCAATTATTTAGAGCAAATAAATATCAATAATTGCCTGATCATGAGGGCAGGACAGAGCTGCTGTATGCTACTGCGATCTCTCATCCCCTGTTTACACAACATGATCTGCTACTCAGAAACAATGATTTTGGCTGCTACATCAACAATACTTTCATTTGATGAACGAGTGTGTGCTCATTCATTTATACAGGGCAATTATTGGGAACAAGCCTTTGTAGGAATGTTCCTTCCTGATAATTGCTCTGATTGTCAGCCTGTGTAAAGCCTGTGTACATGCTATGGTTGTATCCAAAATTGTAACAAGGGTGGTGAACCTGGAGAACTCTATACAATGTCTCGCTATACCATACGTATATATCCTTGGATCCATGGAGAATTTGTCTGCCCCAGAGCCTGAAAAGGTAGCAGCAGCATGGCTATTATATATGGCCAGAAAATGAATTGCACAGCACTGGCTATAGGGATCCCCGCTTACAAGACAGAGACAACTAGAGACAGAATTCTTCCCATACAAAATGATGTGGGAGGAATGCTGGTAACACCTCACCCAAAGATATATACAGTACATATTCCTGGAACCATGTAAAAAATTGCTTAAATGTATGTGATTCCTTGGAATAGAGAGTATATTTACAGGAAAAGGACTGTACGGTCTGGAGCATGAGTAAAGATTTTGTGCTTGTATATAGATGACTAACTGTTCACTGGGGAAGGAGGGAGAGGGAGGGGGGGTTATGTTTTGTATGTTTATATAAAAGCTACATTTTAATAAATAAAAAAATATTTGATATAAAAAAATTAAGGTAAGGTGAAAGGGGTAAGGGCAAAGGGTGTACATTAAGCACCATAAACTCTGTGGGGTGTTTACAGGTCTTGGCATCACTAATGGTGAATTAAGGATGAAGAGGATCAGCACTTTTTAGGTAGATGCAATTCTTGTGCTTCCACATTAATGGTGAATTACAATTAGGGTGGTTTGGGTGGACGACCAAACACTTTATGCAAATTGCTTTGGGGAATGCTCTCTACCATATGGGCTCCTGGGAGGTTTAGGTCGCATGAATAGGTCATATGACTCACACATACAGTGCCTTGATAAAGTATTCATACCTCTTGAACTTTTCCACATTTTTCTCATTACACCCACAAACTTAAAAGTATTTTGTTGGGATTTTATATGATAGACCAACACAAAGTAGCAAGTATGTGTGAAGTGAAAAGAAAAATGATACATGGTTTTCAAAATGTTTAATAAATAAAAATCTGAAAAGTGTGGCTTTCATTTGTTTGCCCTGTATTTAGCTCCATCCATCTTCCTATCAACTCTGACCAGCTTCCCTGTCACTGCTAAAGAAAAACAACCCCACAGTGTGATGCTGCCACCACCATGTTTCACAGTGGGGATGGCTTCTTGCCACTCTTCTATAAAGGCTAGATTTAAGTACACTACTAATAGTTGTCCTGTGGACAGATTCTTCCACCTGAGCTGTGGATCTCTGCAGCTCCTCCAGAGTGACCTTGCCTTGGCTGTCAATTTAGGTGGATGGCCATGTCTTGTTAGGTTTGCAGTTGTGCCATACTCCTTCCATTTTCAGATGATTCAACACTGCTCTGTGAGATGTTCAGAGCTGGAGATATTTTTTTTTCTAACCTAACCCTGCTTTACACTTCTCCACAACTTCATCCCTGACCTGTCTGGTGTGTTCCTTGGTTTTTCATGATGCTGTCTGATCACTAATGTTCACTAACAAACCTGTGAGGCCTTCACCGAACAGCCGTAGTTTTACTGAGAATAAATGACACACGGGTGGACTATTTACTAATTAGGTGACTTCCGAAGGCAATTTGTCACACTGGATTTTATTTAGGGGTATCCGAGTACAGGGGGCTTCAGCCACAGTGTGCTTCAGTGTGCATGTCACAGTTTTTAGATCTTTAGTGGTGGACATGAGTTCTGTGGATTATGATTATTTCATGGTAGGGTTGGTTAGGGGGCCCAGAAATTCTAGGCACAAGTGAACTTAAAAAAGAGTGTTATATACATAGATAGTGAGTGATCATTCACTAATAACACCTTCATGGGTGTGATCTTAACTTAATATTTTTTTTTATATATATATATATATATATAAATGTATAAATTACATGTTTTACTGAATCTTTTCCCGCAAAAGTACATATCAGTCTGCTCAGCTCCTCCTGCTCTATAATATGCTGCATGAAGAGTGCATTGCATTTCCTGGTGACATGTACAACCTTCTGCTGGATCTGAAGGTCTTGAAGACCTTCAGATGATTATACCACCTCAGCTTTCAAGCTACAGATGGCAGCAAAGAGGCAGAGGAGGAGCGGATGGTTAAGTGTCAGGGGTATGACATCTGTTTTTAGGGGTTCTGGGGCCTGAATTTATTAGGTGATCTGCTTTTGAGATTCATTCACACATACGTGGACCACGGTTTGTGAAAACCCAGCCTCGTAGATCATACAAATGTATAACAGCGGCGGTGGCACAAAGTGCATGGCGTCATAGCAACCAATGATGCCATGCGCTCGTGCACTCGGCAGGACGGGTTTTCATGGACCGTGGTCCACGTATGTGTGAATGAGGCCTTAGTCTGTATTTAGGAGGTCTGGTTTGATGGTCTAAATTAGTTTATGGCTTTGCCCTGTGGTCTGAATTTATTTAGAGGGTTTTTCCCTAGATGTGTATTTAGTGAATTTAGTTTGGGGTTTCTGAATTTAGAGGGTCTGGTCTAGGTCTTTCTTTAAAGGTACTAGTTTGGGGGTCTGTATTTATTTAAAGGGCCTGGTTGGGGTCTGCTCTTGGGTATGTATTTATCAACAGAAAGGTATGGCCTGGGGATTGTAAGGGTAGATCCAGATGGAGCATGTATGCTGTGAATTGCTAGTCATCATTCATGAAGAAAAAAAAAAGCAGGTTGGAGGAATACTCTTAAGAACAAGGCCAAATGGTCTATAGCTTGCATTAGATACCATTGCAGTGCTTAAGAAAAGACTCGGCATGCTATGTCCACACTTTAGATTGACCTACCAATTATATTTATTTTTAGTAAAATACATTACTATGTGTACATTGTAAAAGGCTACAGTTAATGATTGATCTGCTCTGCTGTTGTACGTGACCTTAGTAATATTTGTGTACAGAGTAACCTGCATGGAATGGATTGTCATTGTTACAGACTCTGATAATCTAGCATTTCTCATTTTCAGTCCTCAAGGAACCCCACCAGATAATGCTTTGAGGATTTCCTGAACACAAGGATTACAATTCACATTGCAACACCAATAACTACCAAAGGTGTGGCATGTTTCAATCAGAAATGCTCAAGACATGTATCAGGGGTGTGGCAGGAGGGGGGCCGCAGCCCCGCAAGTGCTTTTAATGGCCAGTCGCCATACTTAATTTGCTGGCTGCGCTACTGCGCACATCCCCAACAAAACCTATACCGTCCCAAACCCACCCATACCCTCTCCACCAGATTCACACAAACTGTCAATTCATTCTGTGACAGCGCGAGACCCGGAGCTGAGGTCACAGTTCTCGCGGGATAACAGAATGACAGAATGATGCGGCATGGCCGAAAACGTATGACAGGATTTTGCAGAGTCTGACACCTCACTGAAGGCCACAGCCGGCAGTACACGTACACTAGCTTCATACTGGGGGGAGAGGGGGCACCTGGCAGTGGCGGCATATAATTAACTACCTAACCCTGGATTCAGAAAGGGGGGTCATATGAGGGCAGGTCGAGGCACTGGAAGTCTGGCAGCAAATCATTCATTACTCAGGGGGCAAAATGAAATATATAGGGGGTAAAAAAATGAAACATAAATTGAGAAAGGGGGCAAAAAATGAAATATATACAGTGAGATATAGGGGCAGAAAATGAAATATATAAATTGAGAGAGGGGGCAAAAACAAAATATATATAAATTGAGAGAGGGGGCAAAAAATGAAATATATACATTAAGAGAGAGGGCAAAAATGAAATATATATAGTGAGATAGGGGGGCAAAAAATGAAATATATAAATTGAGAGGGGGGCAAAAAATGAAATATATACATTGAGAGAGGGGGCATAAAAAGAAATATATACAGTGAGATAAGAGGGCAAAAAAATGAACTATATATATTGAGAGGGGGCAAAACAATGAAATATATACATTGAGAGGGGGGTAAAAAGGTAAAAAAGGGGGGTGGGGCGGCGGGCTCCAATCCAAAGTTTGGGGCCCATAGAACTCTAGTTACGCCACTGCATGTACTATTGGGTTCTATCAGAACTGAAAAAGACTTACACTAAATTGTAAAATTTACCTTCTTTGCTGGATCAAAAGGAATTGTAAAATTGTATAGAACAGTTAATAGCATGTACCGTATGTAAACTTTCATTAGATTTCCGTGTAAATGTCATGTAACAAATATGATAAGGCCTCTTTCAGACGAGTGAATCACATTCCGTGTGTGAACCTGATTTCCTGTTATGGACGCTGCTCATTTTGCTGTTATATATGGCATTATAATACTGCTGTCAGTATAATTCTGTAGAAGTAAGGTCATGCAGAGACACACAGCATTAAAAATCATTAATTAATTAATTTATAATGCTGTGTGTCTCTGCATGACCTTACTTCTACAGAATTATACTGACAGCAGTATTATAATGCCGTATATAACTGCAAAACGAGCAGTGTCCATAACGGGAAATTACACTCTCACACGGAGCGTGATTTCCACACAGGACATGTTCGTGTGAAAGACATGAAGCGAAAAAAGGTGTGTGCAAGTAGTAGTAAAAGTCCCTCACAAGCAGTGTGACATTGCTATTCAATCAGACATAAACAAGGCACGCTAATGTTGCCATGTATAGCTAGCCTTAAAGGACATGTTCTCCTTTGAACATCATTTTACAGTTTAAATACTTTGGTTTCTAATTTTGCATTGGTTCTGTTTCAATAATCAGTTACATGTGGGAAAAATCGGATGTGTTTTTGCCATGGAGGACACAGCAGAAATCCTATGTTTTGTAATTTTCATGCCAGGGATTCACCCACAGATTTAGCCTCATTCATTGAGGCTATACCACGTGTGGATAACTCAACAAGGTTTCTATGCAGAAACTGCACTGAAAGCCACATATCGCTTTTTCTAAAAACTACATGATGGAAACATCTGCATTGTATAACCTATGGTGCAGCTTTCCAATTGAAAACAATAGGAGGTGGATTCTGCGTGGCTTCCACCTGGATTTCAGCATAGACTAAGAAGCAAAATTCTCAAGGTAAAGACCACGTGAACATGCCCTTATATTCCAGAGATGCACTCACTATACACTGGCTGTCACTGGAAAGAGTAAGGCTACTTTCACATATGCATTTTTGCTGGATCCGTCATGATAATACAACTGCCTGCATCCGTTATGAAAGGATTCGGTTGTATTATCTTTAAAATAGCCATGACGGATCCGTCACGAACACCATTGAAAGTGAATGGGAGACGGATACGTTTTCTATTTTGTCTGAGAAAACGGATATGTCACCATTGACTTACATTGTTAGTCATGACGGAACCGTCTTAATCAGTTTCCCGGGACGCACTCAGAAACGTTGCTTGCAGCGCTTTTGTGCACGTCATGGGAATGCAATGAAACAGAACGGAATGCATTCTGGTGCGCTCCGTTCCCTTCAGTTTTGTCCCCACTGACAATGAATGGGGACAAAACTGAAGCGTTTTCTCCCGCTATTGAGATCCTATGACGGATCTCAATAGCGGAAAGGGAAATCACAGATGTGAAAGTAGCCTAAACTGTCTCGCTTCCTAAAATTAAAATCACTAAATCAAGCTCTATGTAGACACTCAGTCAAAAAATGCTCTGAGTTTCAGCTCTGCAGCATTTAGAATTGTGAATGCCCTCCTGTCTATAATACAAAAGCTGGCCATTCACATTCGATATATGTTAGGCAGAACTGCCGAGCATCTAATATGTATGGTGGCCCCCTGATTTTCCATGAGGACAGATACTGTACTTCAACATGCCCGATTTTTCTGCTCTGAGGAAATAAGCCATCACAAGAAGACTCTGCCAACAGCTTACTCCACTCTCTGAGTACACATGCACACATGGATAAGCTGAGCAGGCATGTAGGTGCCCATAAGAGATCACCAACTCGTTCAGTCGACAGGTATCTATTGTGAATAATCAGCCTAAGAATCAATGTAAGATAAGAAATTAAAAGTATTTACAAAGTTAACAAACTAAAATGGTGATCGAGGGTGGATTAATGTATTAACTTGTAATAGTAACACGTAAAGTCTATGGAACAATGTGTCCAACAGCAACATAAATGTTACATAATGGATGTGGAACCACTGTATCAGCCAGGGCGTGGAACCACAGTATCTTATGGACAATATTCTGGCGGTCCCCTGGTATTCACCTTTTAACCCATGTCAGGGATCTGAACTTCGCTGCAGAGGAACCGCCAAGCCACTACCTCCTGGAGTAGTCCCTGTATGATTGACAGCTGACCCAGTGAAGTCAACAGACACTACTGCAGAGAACTGAGGGTTCAGGCAAAACCATAGTCAGGGACTGGCACAGCATGTGCAATATGGCAAACAGTCTAAGGTCAGGGCGGGCAGCAAGGGTCAGATCAGTGAAACAGGCAGTCAGGACACGGGCAGACAAATGTAAACAGCACACCAAGCAGGAAACTAGGAAGCTAGCCAACCTGCTGGTCAGGCAACCACCCATAGAGGAAGGTGCCTTAAGTACACCAGGGTGACCAGCCATCAGTTGGTGTAAATTAGGGTGCACATGCGCTGGCACTTTAGGAACTGGAGGGGGCATGCACTCTCCAGGCAGAGGAAAAGAGAATAAGCCGGCAAACAGGGAACGATAGACCTACCCTGGCCGGGAAGAGGAGGAGGAAATTTGGATGTGGGCCTGCGCCACCAAGCATCGTTCTAACAACTAATAATTAGTGTTAAGCTAATCAGGTTGGGACTGCTCTATCTGGAATGCGATTTGTTTATAATATGCTCTCCGTACCTAAATAAAATGTAGGGGCTTCGCTGAGGCCTTCTTCCTCTAGCAACAAATAATGTCCAATCAAATTTATCACAGGTAGACACCAATCAAGATGTAGAAACATCTCAAAGATGATTAAGAGAAATGCTCCAAATACCTCCTGCCCTTCATGTCAGCATTTTCTTTCCCCTGTTCTCATCACTGCATTCTGGCAGGATCTTTACATGCAGAACTTCCTGCTTTCCTCAGCTTCCTGTCTGTTTTGCCATCCGCACCCGGTATGCCTTCTTCTGTAATGTTTGTCAGGGTTTTTTCTGTCTGTCGCACTGTTCCAGCTGCAGTAGTCATACCCATACACCACCCCTTTCCATTTTACTTAGAGAAAGCCCTGTGATACATTTACAACATGGTGTGTTTGGTTAGCAGGAAGACAGGAAGTAAGCCGTGTAAACATCCTGCCAGGATGCAGTGATACCAAGAACATGGTTGAGGGAAAGCAAAGACATGAAAACAGGTACTTTGATCATAAATATGCAGTGTTTGGGGTACTGAATACAGATAACAAAAATCATTCTGGGAACTAGAGAACCCCTTTAAAAGCATAATCCTCAGTGGATGACAGGGGCCCTTAATGACAGTTGTACTGATGTGACTTTTTATGCCCTAAAACTCATTCAATAAGACTGGTCAGCTTTACTGATATGTCTGCAAATACATCTATAAATAATAATGTGCATTCCTCTGTTAATCTTCCTAGAAATGTATCACTACATTGTCAATGGGCTGTTACCATGGTCTGTCACTATGAAGAAGGGACATGGTAACACTCAGGAAAAAAATAAGTGCAGGAGGTGTAATGAATGGGTTAACAATAAATAACTTAACTTGAGCAATGCATTAGTCAGTGTGCTGCAATCTGCTTTTCAGTTATAAAAACATTGCTAATGGATCCTTTAGAAAGGAGAGCAGAAATAAAAGGTTTTCAGCTGTAGCACTTCTATCCTTTTACAGCATCATGAATGCTCGTCTTAATTGTGTCTTTTTGAATGAACAAAAGGAATGTGATTAAATGGTAAGGCACACCCTATTTCTAATTTTATATTTAATGCCTTCATACCACTTCTGCTAATTACTTAGACATGAGCCATTACTATGCATTTAGATCTGTCCCTACAATGTCATTTCAGTCCATTGTCTTCTTACTCTGGCTTTATGTCAATGGGCCCAATGTTGAAAGATTGACGGGATGCCCATTATAGACGGCAAGGGAGGTGTATGATCTAGTGATAAATCATATGAAGACACGTACATTATGGTCTTTTATTCCCTGCTCTCTTATAATCACAACTAAAAGCATTGTAACTATTGACTACATTGTCAACAAAACCAGGACATAGGAGCTTTCAGAGCGGCATCACATATTTTCTACTGTGGTAAAGAATGTGACGTTAAAGGCTAAGAAGAGCACCTATAGGGGCAATGTTTTTATCATTGCATTTTACTTATTTTGGGCTAAACATAATTTTTTAATAGGTCTTTTTAACAGTCTTCACTTTCAGTATATCTGCAGACTGGCTTTCTTTCTTTTTTTTACATTGAATCCATCAGACAGCAGCTCTGAGAGCTCCATGTGTAGGGTGGCCCTGATCTCAGAATTCCTGACGGCTCATAAACCCTTATTAACCCTTATAAAGCCATATTCTTAATTAAACTGGTAGAGGTTTAGCTATAATGACTGTTTATGAACTGTCGGGGGTTAAAGGGGTATTCCCATCACATAAAATAAGGGCATATCGCTAGGATATGCCCCCATTGTCTGACAGGTTCAGGTCCCACCTCTGTGATCCACACCTACAACGAGAATGGAGCAGGAAGAGCTGTGGCTCGAGGACCCTGGATTTCCCGGGGTCCATCCACCACCAAGCTCTCCTCCCTGCTGCTCCCATAGAAGTAAATAGGAGCACACCAGGCGGCCCCTGCTCCCATTCATTTCTATGGGGCAGATGGAAATAGCGCTCGGCTATTTCCGGCGGCCTGATAGAAATGAATGGAGGGCGGCTGTGCATGTGGAGTGCGCCCTCGGGTTCATTTCCCCGCTCCGTTCTCATTGTAGGTGCGGGTCCCAGAGGTGGGACCCGCACCTATCAGACAATGGGGGAATATACTAGCGATATGCCCCCATTGTCTGAGATGGCAAAACCCCTTTAAGAGATAAGGGCTACTATCTGAGCAGTTCTGATGGGATTCACTGTGAAGAGAGAACCTGCTAGTCTGCAAATACAGAGGAACTCAAAGCTGTACAGGAAAAGTTGTACAGGATTTTATTTTTTTTTTAATAAAGACCAACTAAAAAATGCTTTTAAGCCCAAAATGAGTGTGATGCAATAATAAAACAAAATGTCCCCAAAAGGTTTCATAACCTCTAGAGGGGTTGTGCCATGCAATATATCCATTTTCCAAACCAGCATCTAGATCTGAATAATTTTGTAATTGCATGAAATTAAAAATTTAGTGTAGCCACGGAGCTATTCATGAAAATGCATCTGTATTGCGCCATCTGCTGTTTGTTCTTTTTCTTATTTCCCCATCCACCTTACTGAGGTGGTCACACATGCTCAGTTTAAATCTTCAACTGCCCCCAAGCATATCTTCTGTTAGAAGAGGTGGCAGTTACAGGGGAAGAGCTACACCAGAAAGGAAACACCCCTTGATAAAGGACACACATCTGAGCTGCCAGGCTGAAGATAATCTAGCAGAGCAATTGAAGTAATGGGAGGGGAGATCTCGGGACCATTGTGCGGTATGGGGCGGGTTCTAGATTTTTGTTAGAAAGAGATTATAATGGCATACTCATTCTAAAGATCAGATATGTCAGGATAGTCCATATAGCGTCAGATTTACAAATAATATCACTGCACGAGAAAAAGCGCTAAAACAAACCAAAGAAATCTTTTACTGGTGCATCAGTAAAATACTTATATAGTATACAGATATAGGGCAACATGCCCCACATCTTTACTTATACTTGTCAGGCTATAATGTAGGCTGTGATTTGGGAGAGGATTTAAACATATCACTCACCAGGTGGGTTGGCTCATACTGATACAATGTGGCTGGCTTTCCTTCCTATACATGAACTAAAGCAATGCATAAAAGCTCCACTTTTAATGCTCGACAGGTTTATGTGCTGAGGAGCTTATGCTGATCTAAACCAATGTGCTAAACGGACTGCCATGTGTATAGCACTGCAGATGGGGTGCGGCCAGCATGCCCTTCTGGGACTAGGATGGCCAAGTGTGTATGTAAGGCGTAGCATCACCATGCTGGGTAGAGCCTTATTGGAGGAAGTCAATCAGTAAAGGGTGTGTGTGTGTGCTGTAAAATCCCTGTATGGCTCTACCTCTGCCCACTCCAGACAAACCCAGCAGGGAGACACATACAGCATCCAACGTTGCCAGATGACTATAGGCAGTATATCCGTGTCCATCTGTCAGCACATAGGGGGTCATTTACTATATTAAGTGTACTTCTGGCGCAGATTGCGGTGCAAAGGTTATCTGCGACTTTCCTCCCGCTCAAGTCAGGTCTAAAAAAGTGATATTGAATTATAACACGGCACAGATTTTCTCAATGTATTTATATTTTTATTGAGCAATATTTAATTTCCAAGATTGCCACCACAGAAGTATATCAGACATGCGGCCTAGGTTTTGGTCCTACTCCGGACCTTTCTCAGGGCCTTTGTGCAGCTTGTTTGGGAGAATCCTGGAGGCGTGGTGTGGGCGGGAAGGGGACAGGCCCATCTCATTTCTCATTTTCTAAGCCTGTTTTCGGTGTAGAAAAAAGTCTAAATTTAAGCGAGCATGGAAACTGGCTACCCTTTAAACCGGCAGTGGATACACCGCAGTTATGTAGAGGCCAACTAAAGGGCTTATTAAAACCAGCGTCTAAAACGCTGCTCTTAATAAATGACCACCACAGTGTTTTGGGATATCAGAGATGCAGAAACAGGATGCTGCTGTCCCATCTCCGAGCACATGCAGCAGTGGATATAACAATGGATATGACTGCACACCAACAATGACCGTATAATCACTAGATATGATTGAACTGTCAGTCCCATCCACCACATTATTGCAACTATCTAGAACCTAATGAGAACACTTATCACTATTAAAAGGTGTTGTCTCACCTCAGAAATATCCTAGTGATATGCCCCCAATGTCTGATAGATGCGAGTTCCACCTCTGGGACCTGCACCTATTTTTACAATGGAGCCCACACCGCCAGAGGCGGATTGGCAATAAACCTTACAGGGAAAGTTCCCGGTGGGCTGATGCCCAGGGGGCCGCCTGAGCCCTCCTCACGGCAGGCCAGTGTAAGTTTTTGGGGATGTATTTTGTGCTGCTGCATGAATGTTGTAATGGACTGTGATATTTGGCTCTGTTGGGGTGGTATAATGTGACACTATATATGGTATTGTTGGCCCTGCCTTCCATCAATTTGGACCCAACAACAAAACAGGGCCATTTTTAGTATTTTTTCCAGGGCCACTTTAACCCCTTAAGGACTTATGACCTACCGGTAGGTCATGATTCCGGAGTCCTTAAGGATCAATGATGTACCAGTACGTCATGTGTAGTTCCGATCACTGCTGCTCAGCCGGCAGCAATTGGAACAAGGTACCTGCTGAAATCATTCAGCAGGTACCTTGTTACAATGCCCAGGGGGGTCCTGTGACCCCCCCGTATCGGCGATCACTGCAAACCGCAGGTCAATTCCGGTTTGCAGCGCTTTGTGCGATCTCTGATCCCCGATCAGAGTAAATGCCCCCAAAGTGTTAAATTTTAACCCCCCCTTCAGCCCCCAATCGTATTGTGGCTGCGGGGTTGCAGGGGTGGTGGTTGCGGGCGGTGGTGTGGGAGGCAGGCGGTGCGGCATCGCAATTGCGATCCCCCGCCCGCCTCCTCTGTAACATCGTTGGCGGTATAGTGGTTTTAGCAGAGTGTCAGCAGTTTTAACCCCTTCCATGCAGCGGTCCATACGGACCACTGTATTGAAGGGGTTAACAGGGAGGGACCTCCCTCTCCCATCGGGGGCTACTGTGCATTTGCAGAGGGAGGGAGCTCTCCTCCCTCCCCATCACCCACTGCTCAGTTCTAGCAGCGGGTGATGGTTACCATGGCAGCAGGACGCTTTCAGAAGCGTCCTGCTCTCCATGGTCCAGAAAGCCTAAGCAGACTTGTGCTAAAGGCACCCCTCACGCAAATACCGTAAAAAACAAAACAAAAAAATGGTGTAAATAAGCCATTTTTTGCCACCTTACATCACAAAAAGTGTAATAACAAGCGATCAAAAAGGCATATGCCTCTCAAAATAGTAGCAATCAAACCGCCATGTCATCCCGCAAAAAATGAGCCCCTATATAGGACAATCACCCAAATAAATAAAAAAATATGGCTCTCAGACTATAGAGACACTAAAACATTATTTTTTTTTCTAAAATGCTGTTATTGTGTTAAAGTAAAATAAATTTTAAAAAAAGTATACATATTATGTATCGCCGCTTCCGTAAAAACCTGCTCTATAATATCACATGATCTAACCCCTCAGGTAAATACCGTAAAAAAGATAAAATAAAGCAATGTAAAAAAAAAAAATCTTTGTCACCTCACATCTCAAAAACTGTAATAGCAAGCGATCAAAAAGTTATATGCACCCAACAATAGTGCCAATCAAACTGTCATCTCATCCCGCAAAAAATGATACTCTACATAAGACAATTGCACAAAAAAATAAAAAAATATGGCTCTCAGACTATGGAGACATTAAAACATGATTTTTTTTGTTTCAAAAATAATATTATTATGTAGAACTTAAATAACTATAAAAAAAGTATACATATTAGGTATCACCGCGTCCGTGACAACCGGCCCCTTTTTCCAGTAACAAAGCAAGGGTTAACAGCCAAACAAAACTCAATATATTGCCCCGATTCTCTAGTTTGCAGAAACACCTCATATGTGATCGTAAACTACTGTATGGCCAAACGGCAGGGCGTAGAAGGAAGGGAACACCTTATGGTTTTTGGAAGGCAGATTTTGCTGGACTGGTTTTTTGAGACCATGTCCCATTTGAAGCCCCCCTGATGCACAGACAGTAGAAACTCCAAAAAAGTGACACCATTTTGGAAACTACGGGATAAGGTGGCAGTTTTGTTTGTATTATTTTAGGGTAAATATGATTTTTGGTTGCTCTATATTACACTTTTTTTGAGGTAACAAAAATAGAAATTCAGAAATTTCATCCCCATTTGCCAAGAACTCTTGTGGAACACCTAAAGGGTTAACAAAGTTTGTAAAACCGGTTTAGAATATTTTGAAGGGTGTAGTTTCTTAGATGGAGTCACTTTTATGGAGTTTCTACTCTAGGGGAACATCAGGGGGGCTTCAAATGGGACATGGTGGAAAAAAACCAGACCAGCAAAATCCTCCTTCAAAAACCATATGGCGTTCCCTTCATTCGGCGCCCTGCCGTTTGGCCATATAGAATTTTACAGCCACATATGGGGTGTTTCTGCAAACTACAGAATTAGGGCAATACATATTGAGTTTTGTTTGGCTGTTAACCCTTGCTTTGTTACTGGAAAAAATGGAAAATTTTCCCCCAAAAAAATCAAAATTCAGACATTTTTTCTCCATTTGCCATTAACTCTTGTGGAAAACCTAAAGGGTAAACAACGTTTGTAAAATCAGTTTTGAATACCTTGAGAGTGTAGTTTCTAGAATGGGGTCATTTTTGGGTGGTTTTTATTTAAGTAGAGTGGGTTTTTGAAAATTTCAGAAAAATTTCCAGATTTGCCTCTAAACTTCTAAGCAAAAAATGAAATGCCATTCCCAAAATGATCAATACATGAAGTAGACATATGGGGAATGTAAATCAATAACTTTTTTTGGTGGTATTGATATGTATTAAAGAAGTAGAGAAATTGAAACTTGGAAAATTGCAAATTTTTCCCAATTTTAGGTAAATTTGTGAATTTTTTGACTCCATTTTACCACTGTCATGAAGTACAATGTGTGACGAAAAAACAATCTCAGAATGGTCTGGATAAGTAAAAGTGTTTAAAAGTTATCACCACAAAGTGACACTGGTCAGATTTGCAAAGAATGGCCGGGTCCTTAGGGTGAAATAGGGCTGAGTCCTTAATGGGTTAAGTTCCCAGTCCACCCCTGCACAGCGCGCATGAGCGGTCACCCTACATTCCTTCCTATGGGAGCGCATAAAATAGCCGAGCCGTGCAATCACCTATTCTCGGCAATCCCATTGAAATGAAAGGGAAACAAACTGTGCAAGTGCGGCCACTGCTCCATTCACTTCTATGGGACTGATGGATTTACGGCATTCCCCTAGGAGTGAAAAGAGGGTGGCCACGCATGTTTGGTGCGCCTTCCCTCACTTTGCAGGCTCTGTTTTAAAGATAGGTGCGGGTCTTAGAATAGGGACCCACAGCTATCAGACATTGGGGGCATATCCTAGAGATATGCCTCCATCGTCTGAGGTTAGACAACCCCTTTAAGTTATACTTCCAGTCAGTGCATTTAAACTGGAATACTTCCATCCAGGGCCAGTCACTCTGCACGCAGCTGACTAATGAAACACGTTATGTGGAGTAACACATATTGGACAGGGTATCCATGTAGCTTCTCACAATGGCATTGCCAGTTTAAAAGTACAAGACATCCCAAGGGGTGATAGATTCCCTGTATTTACAAATGTACAACTTAGTAGCTGTCACTGGTCCACACAGGGGAGAGTGGGGGGGGGGGGGGGAGACCTGCAAATATTATATTCTTATATATCACTGTCCCATATATTGGTTGGTAAGTATATCAGTCATGGGGTATGTGACTTATCACTGACAACTGGGAGCCTAGATAAAGCAGGAATAGGATATGGAAACGCTGGGACCATATGGCTTGACAGTTTGTAAATTAAATATCCATTGTGCTTCTTTCCCGAGTAGCACATTATCAAAATCACCACCTCTTGGGGGCCTGCACACACGTTTGATGCCTTGGAATTTGATCACTGAGGCCTAGCCTCCATGTTTTTCCATCAAATGACATGCTATTAGGGTATCATTTTGTCTTCTAAGATCCCCCAAATACTGTCTAACATTGAGAAAGTGTAAGATATGTTACAGTGGATGACAAATTTTTAACCACATTCCTTTCCCATAAAGTCACATCTCCTTTTGACAAAGCTACATTTCTTGTTGGATAAGGTGTAAAAATGTCTAACATTATCTGAAACAGTAAATGTGGTGCAAGGCACGTACACCAGTTTTTATTTACACAAACTGCACCAGACGTCTGGCACATTTTCAATAGTAAATCTACCTCATTGTGTATTTGGGTCCCAACAGCAAGTGTGACATATACCTTCTTCATATTTATATCTGAGAAATGTATTTTACTTGCCCACTGGTGGATCCTTTGGTGGGCCCACATTCTTAGACATCAATATACATCTGCCTACTGCATATGATATATTTATTGTCTCTGATGAATTAGTACAAAGTGGCTTTCAAATGATAGCTGCTTTGACTTCACCCTCATGGACTTATTACAGAGATAAAGTTAAAGAAACATTCATGTGACCAGCTCAAAGTTCTGGACATCAAGGTCAAACAGATTTGACAAAACCCAAGCACCAGCTACACACTTAGACAAGAAACCATAAAGCCGCCCATACACATTCAACAGCGGCCAGCCAAATGGTTGTTTGGCTGACAGCTATATCTCCAGACTCCCTCCTGGCTTCACGATACACATTCGGCATGTGTATTCTATGGGGAGAGAAAGCCACTGCCAAACACTTCTGGTGGCAGCTTATTTCACTGGAGAGCAAAAGGATCAGGCAAAAATATTCATTTCACCCGACATCATATCAGGGGCCGAACCTGCCCTTCTTGGCGGGTTCGCCTAACAAAAGACTGATGTGTATGGTCACCTTAAAACTCTAGACTGAAGGAAAAGAGTTAGGAAAAGAGGTCATTAATATCAGATCGGTGGGAGTCCAACGCCTGGAACTCCGGTGATCAGCTCTTTCAAGGGGCCACTGTGCTTGTGTGAGTGATGCGTTCTCTTCAATGTTTACCTGCGTCTACTTTATAGTGGCAATGCAGTGTAATCCCAGCTGTTCATCCCATTCACTCTTTCGAACAGCTGATCGGCGGGGGTGCCAGGAATCAGACCCCCACAGATCTGATGTTGGTAACCTATCCAGAAGACAAGTCATCAATACTATGAAACCGGACAAACCCTTCAAACCAAGAGTCACCAATGCATGGGGCACAAAGCCACTGAACATCAAGAACTAAGGTGCTAATCCATGGAAAATGCGTTAGATTAATTGGCATGCTCATAAGTGTTCTGCTATGGGAATGCTTTATGATCCTAACTTCACTCTTGATATATCAAAAACATGATGAACTCAATCTGGAGTTGTTGCATAACTCCAGATTGAGAAGGGAAGCCATTCAAGAAATTATTTCCCGTCTATAAAATAGCTAGCAAATGCTAAATTATGCTACTCTGTATAATTATGCTCTCTTTCCATTCTAAAGTGACAAAAAATTTCCTATAATCAATCACAGACACTACATATGGACAATGTAGCTCGATAAAAGGTTTGAGGGGTAAAAACTGAGACTATTACTTTGATTCAATTTAACTTTGATGGATACATTGTTGTCAGGATAAAAACCAGTTCACCACTTGGGAATTACTTCTCTGCGGACTGCTGTTATGTCATCAGTCTTTGTTCATCGTCATCCAATGTCAGACTAAAGTCCATTGGGCCCACCAGAGAAAATTATTTTGAGGGCCTACCCTCTGCGCATACTGGACCTTAAGGGCTCTGTTTTATTAGGGGTCCATTATTGTCAGAGTTTGGGCCCACCAGAGGATCCTCTGGCACTCTGGTGGGCCAATCTGGCACTGCTGCCATCTCATTCTTCCTGGTGTGCAGGGCTGCTGGAATACTTACCTGTTACCCCAGACTGTGGTCTTAGCAGTTCAAGCCCACCGGCGACCTCTTTGTTCCCAGTAGGCATTTCTGTAGCTCTGTTATCCACTCCACACAGGCTGAGGTCTACTCCTTCCTGCTATGCCTTCCTCTGCCCAAAGGGTCTCTTGGATACTTAAGGTACCAGTGCACGCACACCCTAATTAGTCCCAGCCTATGGCAGGGCTCCCTACATTATTTAGGGAACCTTTCCCTGAACAATAGGTTTTAGTCATCTAGTTTCCCTGCAAAGGTGCACTACTAGTCTTGTTTTCTCTCCCATGCATTGACTTCTGCCTGCCTCTGTATTTGCCTGACCTGGCCTCTACCTGATCTCTGTAAAGACCCTGAACTGCCCTGCCCTGACCCTTGGACCAACTATGGATTTCTTAAACTCTGTCTGCTCTGACCTTGGCTTGTTATTGACTATGGTTTTGCCTGACCTCTCAGTGTTTCGCACCTGTGTCTCTTGAACCCTGTGGGTCAGCAGTATACTGAAAAAAGATTACTCCAAAAGGTTCCCCTGCAGCAGAGTCCAGAATCCTATATAGATGCTAAAGGATGAAGACCAGGGGGGGGCACTTATATAGAGCCCTTAGCAGTAGCCCCAATCAAATCTGTTCCACATCCACTTCATAATAACTGCTAGATCACCAATCATCTTATATGGCTCATGAACTGTATATCCCTCAAGTCAAAATAATGTCATATGACTTTGCATGATATATCATGTATCTACATCATGTCTTTACTATTATGATTTCTTTTATTATTGGTCCTGCACTTTATAATCTGACATGTCTATATGTTGCATGTACTCTTTGTATTCTTGCATGCCAACACACAGAGGAATTACCTCCACTTAAAAAATTCATTTATTAAACATGTATTATTAAAGTACCAGTGCCTGCTACGTTCCCCTCACAATAGCTCCTGTTGTGTTGTACACCATTTAGGGTGGAGTACAGCATAGTGTTTATTTTGCCAAGTCTTGAATATGGTTTTGATCCTTTTATAAAACATTATTATTGGAGAATCCATCGATAACTCACTTAAAGTTTTCAAAGTAATTAATGAAAAGTAGTCTTAAAATGGATATCCACCTTTTAATGCCATGCCATTTTTAGGTATTTTTTACCCCAGTATTTGTTTAGTGAATGTAGCTCTATTATTCTGATACAGCGCTCAAAGTCTCTTGTATGGTTATGGATTTAAGCAAAAAAAATAAAAAATCTGTACACCTTAACAGAGTTTTCTGTTTTTTAGATTTCGATGATCTATCCTCAGAATAAGGCCTCATGCACACGACCGTTGGTGTTTTGCGGTCTGCAAATCACGGATCCGCAAAACACGGAAGCTGTTCCGCGTTCCGTTACGCATTTTGCGGAACGGAACGCAGCCCATTATAGAAATGCCTATTCTTGTCCGCAAAACGGACAAGAATAGGACATGCTATATTTTTTTTGCGGGGGCACGGAACGGAGCAACGGATGCGGACAGCACACGGAGTGCTGTCCGCATCTTTTGCGGCCCCATTGAAATGAATGGGTCCGCGGCCGAGCCGCGAAATATGCGGCTCGGACGCGGACCCGAACAACGGTCGTGTGCATGGGGCCTAAGTTATTAATATGAGATCAGTGGGGGTCTGACACCCAGGACCCTCATGATCAGCTATTTACAGCTTTTGCCGGCACTGAAAACAAAGTGGACGGAGCCAGAAGCAGAAAGATTCATCCATAGTGTAGAGGCCGCGCCGGTGTACTGCAGCTCAGCTCCCGTTCACTTTAATATGATAAAAATTTATCAGCACAAGATTTAGGACCCATTAAGATTAAAAAAAAAAAAAAACCTGGACATTGGTGGGTTTTAAAAGGTGGTCATTCACTTTAAAATCTCATGATGAAAGGCTACTGTATGGTCATGATGAAAAGCTAGTCAGTGTTAACTGCACTATAGAATCACACCTTTACCACAGACACAGACTAGAACAAATGTCATTGTGAAGCCCGGATTTGTTTATGGCATTTTGTGGATCCTGATATTTTACTTCATTAATTGGAAAGGAATTTGAAGCATTTAAGCTTTATAATATAAAATAATGAGGTGAAATTACAATTAAAATTGTGAATGGACAAAAGTTTTTCTTATTCAAGAACTGTGGTTTTCTTCTGCTCTCGTAAATACATCTCAATTAGCAAGTTATTGATTTATTTTTCATTTTTCATCATAGACTTTAAGAAGAGGCAAGGAGAAGAAACACGTGAGTTGAAGAGATCATTCTCATTGACTGGTAAGGAATTTATAACCTCAAAATGACTATATAACCCCAGGCATTCACAGCATTATGTATTTGCCTATTCGCGTTTGATGTTTTCAGTAAAAATAGCGATGATGTAAGAAAATTAGATCAAACAAAATAATTAAAATAAAAAACCCTATTGTCTCATTATCAAAATAAAGCTCTTGTAACAGACATTACACCGCCATACACAATTCTATTTCACCATCTAGTGGCAGAAGAAGTCATTGCAACATTTCAACAAAACTTCAATCTGAGCTCTCAGGGCACCACCAATTACACTTTTAGTGTCATGGCGGTGCTCCGTGCCAACCACCATCCTGCCATCCAGGGAAGACATGGGCACTGCATCATTCACCCTGCTGCTGCCTGGAGCCCAGCTCAGCTGAGTCCTTCCTGTCCTCCAGTAGCAGGAGTGGCATTGGAGGTCACAGCCTACAACTTCATTGTTTGTGGGCAGCAGATTCCCATTAACACAGATGCCCTGAAACAATGATTGAGGTGTCTGCACCTTCTGTGCCCCTTCACACGGGCCAATTATCTACAATGAGCGTTTGTATGAGCGTTCATAATAATCAGCCGGCACATGGTGCAGTATAAACCTGCCATTATGAATTTGTTCTTATATAAGATCTTCAGCAGAGGTGTGGCGGGTTTACACTGCCTGATTGTCAGGCAGATTATCAAGAATAATTGTTACTACAAACGCTCGTTCCCAATAATCGTTCAGTGTAACGGTGTTGCAGATCACACGATAAACAAGCAAAGTGTTCGCTCATCGGGTGAATTCATCTTTCATGTGGACACCTCAATAATCATTTCTGGCCAGCAGATGGTGATGTGTGAGCAGCACCCTGCTGCCCAGAAACAATGCACCTGCTTGAAGACAAGTGATAGGAAGAAGACCTCGCTCATCCCCGTACAATGGAGGTGATCGCTGCATATAAATAAAGTTTATTACCTCCACTGACGAGCAGGACCATCCCTTCCTGATAATTGCCTGCTCTATTGGGAAGTAAATCCCCATTACTTCCCTCAGAGTAAGCAGTAATGCAAACAGCAGTTAGGACAGCAGGACAGTTAGATTTTTAAAGATGACCTGTCACCTCTCCTGACATGCCTGTTTTAAAATAGCTATGTGTACATACATTCCCCATGTAATTATAATTATACACAGTCTAACAATGGCAGCACAGACTGGAAAGAGTAAGTCTGTGCAGGTACACACCTCCAACTGGTTAACACCCTCTGTACCCTTACTGCAGACTGCTAGCAATTCACTTATAACTTCTAGTAGAAATAATGGCACAACTTAGAGCCTTAGGAATACATGCTCCAGACTGGTTATTACATGGGAAAGGCATGAAGCTATTAAAACAGGCATGTCAGGAATGGTGACAAGTCCTCTTTAAGATGTAGGAGGGAAATGACTGGTGACCTGAGATATGTATAGGTGAACCATTTTTGTATGTCTTTTCTACATTGACTGTTAGTTCATATTCACTGTCAGAGCTAAAACAGCATTGAATGCTTTTACTGAACACCTTGCCTAACATTAGCTAAAAGTTTATCGTTCTTGGAGAAATGGGAAACTGACTGTTAAGGTGGTACTCTACCTGTATGAGTTCTTCTATGCGCCTTTAAGTGAGAACTTTTTGTGTAGACCTTGTTACATCCTTCAAAATCACACCTGTGTATTCTTCTCCTCCTGGAGTCCGGAGATTCTGACCTTTGCTGGCGTCTTGTGCTTTCAATAATAAACGGTGAGGTCGAGCTGCAAAAAAGCAAAAACAAAAACTCAAAAAAGTTCCACGAAAGAAAGTACAAACTCAATACATGCTGAGAAATCCTGTAGAAGCTGTAAATGGATTCTCTGTATCTTATGAACCAGTTCAACAACTCTTTGCTTAAAGTGCTGTGGACATACAATAAAAATGAAATTCATTATCCAGGAGGGGTCACCCTTGGGATGTCATACAGAGTTGTGATGACATATGTAGGATGTAAATTCAATGACCGAGTTTTCACCCCAACTCATTTCAGTCAATCGACTATGGCTGTATGTTTGTTTTTCCAGGAGCTCTCGGTCACCAAACAGAATACAGTTCCATCTATAGTTAGAACTAGAGATGAGTGAATCGAAGTTGACGAAGCGGAATCTGAATTTCCTCACGCTTCGTGGTAACGAATCTCATTTTTTCCTAAAATGGCTGCTGCACGTGTGAGGACATGGAGAAGGGAACTCTGGGAAGGCGGGATCACCCATACTGACATGCATGCAACCAATCAGCAGCCAGCCAGCCCTGTGATGTCACAGCCCTATAAATAGCGGCAGCCATCCTAGATTCTGCTATTCACCAGCGTACTTAAGGCAGAGAGAGACGTGTCTGCAGGTGCTAGGGACAGAGATAGGAAAGATTTGATTGTGGTGAAAACAATGATTTATATGTGCAGGGAAAGGATAGGGAGGAATCTTTCCAGAGCATTTATATAGAACGGGGTTCAGTAGGGGAGGTTACAGCCTGGGTAATAGGGGACAATCCTATTACACCGTGGTTGCACTGACTGGGGATCCAAATTGCCTTTATACAGCTCTGTCATTCCAGCAAACCATTCTTGTTATCCGGGTGCAAGTGCTGTTTGATACATCCATTAATAGGGTTTATTACAAGGAAATATTTCTACAGTACGTCTTATTTGCCCTTGTGCGGTTCAGTTATAGGTTTTTAAGCCCTTTTTGCTGTGTATTAGTGGCAAAAGAAAAATATATTTGCTCTTGTGCGGTGCAGTGATATACTCAAATGCCCAGTTTGTGTGTATCAGTGGTGAAATAAATATTTGATTTAACATTTGATTATTCAATCTAACAGTATGTCAGACAGAAAAGTGCCAGGCCCTGCACAAGGGAGTGGCAGAGGCCTAAATGTTTCTGGAGCAGGCAGAGGTCGCAGCAGAGTAAGGGGCAGTGGCAGCAGGGGTCACTTCGAGAGGTCTGAGCTCCCAGTGTCAGCTAGCGGTCGTATCGTGACCAGCAACGCAGTGGTTCTTGAATGGTTGACTCGAGCTTCGACTTTGTCGCAAGTGACATCAGACACCCCCAGCCAAGAGTCAGTGGGTTCGTCAGACACAACCCTTAGTTGGCATGGCCGGAAAGCAGGCCCTGTGCCCTCACCTGTCCTCAACCTGCCTCTGTCCTTTCCTCCACTAGGCAGGCAAGTAGTGATGAGGAGAGTGGCACGGGAGCTGATGTTGCGAGTGGTCAGGCTCCGGGCCCAGAGACCATTCAGGAGGACATCAGTGACATGCAGACAGTACTCGATGATGATGATGTAGCTGATCGCACTTGGGAGCTGGGTGATGAAGGGGCTTTTTTTAAATTTATATTACAATGTAATATTATAAAATCCGGTGTCTCCATGATAAATCTGCAGTGTGGGGGCCCGTTTTCTACACACTTTCAAAATAATCTTTCAACTGGGCGAATAGATGCCAGATGACCGGGATGCTCCATGACCTTCCCAGGAGCTACTGTCATGAGCAGCGGTTGATTTCTGAGATGTCCGTATAGTGCAGGGGAATCCAAAGACCCTCTCCATCTCCGTGCACCACAGGATGTCCTCCTAGCCATCCATGAGGACTGGGAACTCAATCTTTTCCCTGATGAAGAGACCAGGGGCTGGTAGTTATGGTTTGAATCTTGATGAACTTCGCGACTCTTCCGGGCTCCAAGCAATCTTGAAGCTTTGTCTTCTCATCGTCTGTAGCTACTAGAGGCCTGTTCATGCCAGGCTCCCCCAGAAATATCTGGCTCGATGAGCAGCCGATACCGCACTTGCATCAATCCTGACAGGATTTGTCTCCAGGTGGAGAGAAATTGTTTTTTGGAATGCTTTCTCCAACACAACCACATCGTCGAATAAACAGAAGACTGGCTGATTCTCTCCTGTCTTAGGCAACACTTTTTTTTCTTAAATTTATAAAATATTTGATATTAAATTGAACCAAAACTTGATTAAAATTAAAAGAAAGTAAACTTAAATTCCCCAATATATTATCCCAATCTTCAAGGGAAAATAACGGACAATCAATTTGCCAAGCCTTTTGTGCAGGTGAACATGTCTTATTAAATCGTGTTTTAAGCACTTTATAAAGTTGAAGTTGTTCTGTCCCATATTCCCTATAAATGAGTAGATGAAGCGGCCACTCTGTGGCCTCCTCATGCTGCTGCTACCTCTGCAATCTCTCCTCATTGTGCCACTCTGTGGCCTCCTCATGCTGCTGCTACCACCACAATCTTTCCTCATCGTGCCACTCTGTGGCCTCCTCATGCTGCTGCCACCTTCGTAATCTCTTGTCGTCATGCCACGCTGTGGCCTCCTCATGCTGCTGCCAACCTACGCAATCTCTCATCATCGTGCCACTCTGTGGCCTCCTCATGCTGCTGCTACCACCACACTATGTCACTTTGCCACTCTGTGGTCTCTTCATGCTGTTGCCACCTCCATACTATGCCACCTTGCCACTCTGTGGCTTCCTGATGCTGCTGCCACCTCCACACTATGTCACCTTGCTATTCTGTGGCCTCCTGATGCTGCTGCAACCTCCACACTATGTCACCTTGCCACTCTGTGGCTTCCTGATGCTGCTGCCACCTCCACAGTATGTCACCTTGCCACTCTCTGGTCTCCTGATGCTGCTGCTGCCACCTCCGTGTGCCACTCTGTGGCCTCCTCATGCTGCTTCCACCTCACCACTATGTCATAGGGCCACTCTGTGGACTTCTCATGCTGTTCCCACCCTCCCCACTTCATGACTGGGCCACTATTTTGCCTTTCGGCCTGGCTGACATCATCATTTATTTGACCCTTCTTCTGATCTGTCAGAAGGAAGGAAAAATGAGACGCACAACGCAGCTCTAAGGCCTGTATGGCCCCATCAGAATTGGCTTATGATTTGGTAGCCAAAAGCAGAAGTGGGTACAAAACACAGAAGACATGCAACTATTCTGTTCACGTGTCATCTCTGTTTTGGATCCACTCCTGTTTTTTTGGCATTAGCAATACTGATGGATTACTGACCAAATGCTGACCAAGCGAAGGTGAATGCTCAACAGACAGGATCCGTTTTATGGGGATTATTGTTTTGAGGGATCAGAGGAAGGGCAAAATAATCAGTGACGTCGACACAAACTTACTGCTGACGCCCTCTCCACTCTCTCGGGGGGCTCTACTTGTATAAGCTTTTATTAGAACAGGGTCTGTAGACACCTATGTGGAATCCGCTGACGACGGTGTAAAAGGAGCGTGCTTCTTCTTGGCCCTAACATCGACCTGTAAGGCTGAGTTCATACTTGAGTTTTGGCCCTGTGACTGCCAAAATAAGTGAAGTGTGCAGTGATTCTAAGAGCGACGCCTGTCACCTGGATGTCATACAGACTCACATTATTATTTCACTACCACAGCAGACTCCCTATGGGTGTTACTGCAAGGCACAGTGTTCTACACCACTAGAAAGGCTCTGTGCAGCCAGGAAATAGCAGTTTTTTAACTAAATTTACGAGAACAAATTTAGGTCGAACTGAATTTTTCCCCAAAAATTCGCTCATCTCTAGTGAGAACGTATACTGGAACATATATCTGGATCAGTCAGTAGTGACTGAACAGGACCCATTGATAAAGTATATTTCTAATTATAGTAGCCTGACACTTTCTCTCAGCATTCCGAATCATTTAACCTTTTAATAGCTTTATGATTAAAAGGACATCAAGGAGCAACTGACAGCCGCCCATGATGTGCAAATGAAGGATATATTACATATAGTTACAATTTAATCCATATCTGATTAAGGAGTTGGCATTTATCATGTAGACACGGTTAATACAAGGCACCTACTAATGTACTGTTATCCATATTGCCTCCTTTTCTGGCTTCATTCATTTTCGCATCACATTATATGCTGCTCGTTTCCAGGGATTATGACCACCTTGCAATCTAGCAGCGATGGCCGTGCTTGTATACTATACGGAAAGGCGCCGGCCTCTCTGGTGGGCCACCTGGTATCTGCATTGCAGTAGTGGTCCTAACCCCTGGATACGAGCAGTTTATAATGTGATGGAAAAATTAATCAAGCCAGCAAGGGAAACAATATGGACAACCATAATACATTAGTAAGTGCCTGGTATTAACTTTCTCTACATGATAAATGCCATTTGCTGAAGTGGGACTAAAGGACTTTTACAGAGCATAAGAAAAGGGAATATAAAAAAAAAAAAAAAAAAAAGGATTCTAACCAGCAGTTAAAAACTTGTGGTGGTACGTAGACTCTAAGGTTCTTCCACACGGTCCATGGGAGCTCACTCTTAGGCTGCTTTCGCACAAACAGTAAAAAAATGGACGTGCAATGGCTGTTTTTTAACGACCGTCACAAGTCCACAGGTAGAGTGGCCAGACGTCCGGTTTTAGGGCATTGCTACAATGGAAATGTTCAGCACATAAGCACACAGAATGTTGGGCTAACATGGATGTGGTGTCAGCGACTAAAACCTTTACATTACATTTCTGCCACTTAGGCCTCATGCACATGACCGTTGGTGTTTTGCAGTCCGCAAAACACGGAAGCTGCTCCGCGTTCCATTCCACAATTCGCTGAACGCAACGCGGCCCATTATAGAAATGCCTATTCTTGTCCGCAAAACGAACAAGAATAGAACACGCTCTATTTTTTTTGCGGGGACACGGAACGGAGCAACGGATGCGGACAGCACACGGAGTGCTGTCCGCATCTTTTGCGGCCCCATTGAAGTGAATGGGTCCGCGCCCGAGCCGCAAAATATGCGGCTCGGACGTGGACCACAACAGCGGCCGTGTGCATGAGGCCTAAGACTGACCATGTGTACAGGCATGGCTGCAGCAAGTCTGCGCTCCCCCTCCGCACCAGGGATATAGCTATAGGGGATACAGAGGTAGCAGTTATACTCAAGCCTTCATTCCTGAGGATGCTCAGAGGCACCTCTGCCAAGTATTATAAATGGCAGGAGGTGGGGATAGATGGGGAGGTTTCATTACAGATTTGCATTGGGGCCCAGGAGCTTGAACTTACACCTCCACTCCCTGCTGTCCCCTCTTTCTCTGGCGGTCCATAAGATTAACATGTATATTACAATATGAGAGCACTTTGGGGGAGTTTCAGCAATGTTTTTACACCACTTGTAAGAAGCTGCCGATTATGGTACACATTTGTGGCATAGTTTGTGACATCTTGAGCTACTTGTCACATTTTAAGAAAGGGCGTGGCCTACAACAGCCCACCAGATTCTCTACAGTTTATGCCAAAATGTGCTATAAATTATAGCTTAAAGGGAACCTGTCACCAGGATTTTGTGTATAGAGCTGGGGACATGGGCTGCTAGATGGCCGCTAGCACATCCGCAGTAACCAGTCCCCATAGCTCTGTGTGCTTTTATTGCGTCAAAAAAAGGATTTTAGTGATATGCAAATGAACCTGATATGACTCCTGTGTCCGGAGAGGAGTCAAATTTTCTGAGCGCAGAACCGCTAGCTCACGCATCGCGAGATTTCGGCGTTCCAGCTCTGTGACGTCGGCCAGCAAGGAGGAGATTCGGAGGACGCGGGGCGGTGCTGCGCTCATAAAATTTGACTCATATCCAGACACAGGAGTCATATCAGGTTCATTTGCATATCACTAAAATCCTTTTTTTGACGCAATAAAAGCACATAGAGCTATGGGGACTGATTACTGCGGATGTGCTAGCGGCCATCTAGCAGCCCATGTCCCCAGCTCTATACACAAAATCCTGGTGACAGGTTCCCTTTAAAACTACACTAGCTCCTAACTGGCATAGAATTCATTTCTGGTGCAGGAAACGCCAGAAGATGCACCAAACTGATTATGTGGTCTTAAATTTTGCGTATCTTACGACAGCGCGCTAACCAAGACTGGAGTAGAAAACACTCTTGGTAAGTATCCCCCTTAGTCTATAACCCTTTTAAAGCTGAGTTATTGAGAGAGACCACCCATTAATATTGCTAGGAATTAGATTATGTGTTTGATGTACCGTTCGCCAAAAACTTCACATTATTAGATTTTCTTGAAGTGATGCCAATAGAACCTTCTGTTCCCGGCAGAGCAGGCCTAAGATTCATGGTGTCATAAATTCTAAATCTGGGCTCCATTTCTCCAAAAGAACCCTAGTGTCATATCCACGTTACAGTATATCATTTACCTCAGGATAAATTTTCCTTCCCTTCAGTTATATCTAATGAGAACAGAACATATATAGCAATATTGCCTGCAGCCATCAATACAAAGGAAAGTGATAAACCGTAATTCACACATTACATAAATCATTAAATAGAAAACATTTATATAGATTTTATATACCGTATATTTCCAAGCAATTTCTTCTAAAAAAAAGTGTATTGCTGTCAGGGCTGTTTTTCAGGGGACTTGCAAACTATGCCTATTTTATAAAAAATTCTATAAAATTAAAGGGAATCTGTCACTAGCGAGCTCCGTATTCAGCAAGTTGCATAGACACATAGATGTGGTTTATCTGATTAAAATGCTGTTTTTTTTTTCATGTTGATCTGAGGCTCCGTTTCTGAGTTAAGATACAGTTTTGTAATATGCAAATTAGGCTACTTTCACACTAGCGTTTTGGTTTCCGTTTGTGAGATCCGTTCGGGGCTCTCACAAGCGGTCCAAAACAGATCAGTGTTATCCTTATGCATTCTGAATAGAAAAGGATCCGCTCAGAATGCATCAGTTTGCATCCGTTCAGTCACCACTCCGCTCTGGAGACGGATGCTGCCTGACGAAGCAGAGCCAAACAGACAATTTAAGTCAATAAGGAAGGATCCATTTTCTCTGACACAATCTGGCACAGTAGAAAACGGATCTGTCCCCCATTGTCTTTCAATGGTGTTCAAGACAGATCTGTCATGGCTATAGAAGACATAATACAACCGGATCCGTTCATGATGGATGCAAGCGGTTGTAATATTGTAACGGAAGCGTTTTTGCAGGTCCATGACCGATCTGTAAAAAACAATAGGGTGAAAGTAGCCTTAGGCTTTTGGTGTAATGAGGGTGCCACTACTGCTCTTGTTGCAGCCACGCTCCCCTTCTTTCTGAGGCCAGCCACTTCCTGGAAGCTTTGATTGACAGGACCAGACAGTGGAGCATGGATTCAACAAAAGCATTAATTGCCCTCATTGCACCAAAAACAAAAATTGCATATTAAGAAGTTTAACTCAGGAAAGGAGACTCATATTAACAAAAGAAAAACATCACTCCACGAAAACACAGATACCGGACGCGTGCATTTCACATTTTGCGGAAAGCACATGACCGGCCCTATGATAGAAATGCCTACTTTTGCCGCGGACAAGAATAGGACATGCTCTATCCTTTTTGTGGGGCCGCGGAACGGAACTACGGATGTGGACAGCACACCCGATCATGAAAGACAAGGGTGCTTTCTTCATCAAGCAGACTCTGTAAGGGTTTTGCAAATGTAGGCCAGGTTTTTACCTTTGGCCCCTGCTACGGGCCTTTCACGCTTTAATAAATAATTCAAATTGAACATTTGTTCAAATTAACATATTTATATTTTTGTTTCATAATATTTGTAATTCAGGAGCCTGGAAAAGCTTTGTGACAAACATTGTGGAAGCTGCCATATTGCTTATTATCCAGCTTTCCCAGAAAAAAGGACTTTTATTCAAATATCTTGAATGTATTTTCCAAGGCAAATGAATTACTTAAATGCGGTTGCGAACTTGCGATGCATTATTTTCAGGGCTTTGATTTACAATATAATGTAGCTTGCTCTCTGTATTCATAAATATGTCCACTAGGGGGAGCAATTGCTATACAGAACCATGTGCTTATTGCATCTGTTTATACTGGTGTTAAATACTATTTGTCATCAGGATAATCTAATATAAGCTGTGATCAATATGTATGTGATGCTAATATTCTATAGAATATTCAGTATTCATTAACTGTAAAATTTTATTATATGCAGAGGTAATGCAGTTCGAAAGTGCAAATCCTCTTGAGTAAGTTGAATAAGTAAGTTGCAAAAAATACATGTAAGTATTGTACAGACCTTTACAATGCTTGCAATTAGTGTTCAATTAACAAGGCTGTCTATAGGACCACATATGAACTATTCAGGAATCTGGACATCTTCCTTCCTCTAGCTCCCCACTATTAGGAGGGGCAGTGCCCCCATTTGAATGGGCACCATGTATTAATACAGGGGCAGTCGCTGGCAGTTTGTTTCTTCCAGGGGAAAAGGGGAGGTGGTTCTGGCATCAAGACCATCATCAATCAGCTGAATCAAGGCGATGGGTTTGATTTAAGGAGGGATACCCATGTGGGACAATCCCTTTAACCTTTAAAGGGAACCCGTCATCAACTTCATGCTGACCTCACTGAGGGCATAAAATAGTGACTGAAATGCTGATTTCAGCGGTGTGTCACTGATGAGCTAAAGGTAAGTGGTTGCTGAGAACCAGCATCATAATCATTGCAGCCCAGGCCTTAAAAAGAGTAAAATCTCCTTGAGAAGAGTCATAGTTATTCATAATCTCCTGCTCCTCCCACCCATCTGCTGATGATTGGCAGTTCTCTCCTAGAGAGAATGGGAGAAAACTAGGTAGAAGACTGTCAGTCATCAGCAGGTGGGCGGGAGAGCAGGAATTCATGAATAACCATGACTCTTCTCAGGTGGCCGGGACTCTTCTCTAGGCCCAGTCTGCAATGATTGTGATGTTGGTTCTCGGCAACCACTTACTTTTAACTTATAAATGACAGACCGCTTCACTCCATAATTATGTCTTTGGATCCCGGGTGGCTCCATCGCCCGCTCTAGCCCTGTTATCGATTTTCCCCGGACGGATGGCCCAAGTAAAAAAGGGGTCTCTCAGGCTGTTTCTACTTGCTGTAAAGCAGATTATACCCCGTAAATGGCGCTCCTCTGAGAGCTTGGGGAGAGCTTTGTGGGCTACTGCCCTGGACTCTCTGATACATATGGAAGAGTTGGGTGCTGTGGACCGTACTGCCTCTTTGGCCTTTTTCAAAATTTGGGACCCATGGTCTCGGTTCCGCTCCTCCACTGCCTTTGCAACCTGGATCTCCTCGGGTTCCCTACCAACTGGCTCTACTTAGATACGTCTGTGGAATGGGCTGGGACGCTTAGATTACCCCCTCCCTTCTGTTTCTGTCTTTTGTCCTTCCCTTGTCTTTGTCGGTTTGTTCTTGTTGTAAGTATTTGTTTAAGCTGGACCAGTTTATGTCTGACTGTATTACATATTGGCAACCTTGCTTTGTTTGATTACTTTTGTAGCTTTGTTGCCTTATGGGCCCATTTATTGAGGTCTGCGAACCTCCAATATCTCTTCTTTATATGCAATATCTGCTGTGTCCTGCATTTTTTCATGGTCTTATGATCATATGTCCTTATACCTGAATTCTTAATAAAAAGTTTTTGAACCATAAATGACAGACCGCTGAAATTAACTCACCTTTCTCTACTTTATACTGCTGTTAGTATGGGCATCATAAAGTTAATGACAGGTTCCCTTTAAAGTGTCACTAACTTTTCACACAACTTTTAAAATGTCATAGAGGTGCAGAGAGGAGAGAGGGTGTGATATGTGCATATGTGATATTGGTGGGGGTCTCAGCACTCAGACCACGCCAATCACAATGTTTTATCTGTCTCTATAACATATCAAAAGTTGCATGAAGTTAGTGACAATTTAAGTCATACCTTGGACCTCTCCACATAGTGTTTAGTTGTATTTCAGATAATGAGATGAATTATCAAAAGTTTAATAGTTAACCAGAAAGAAGTTAAAAGTAGAGCTCAGGCATTAGTTTACTGGCAAAATGCGAAATATATACCAGGAGTCAGAGAACTGTCTCTCTTTACGACCACCATTTCACCCTTTAAAGAGTAGTTGCCTTTCTCACCTGTTTCCAGGTAAAAGGGATAGACAACTCTGTATTAATATATCTTTTTAGGGAATTTATATATATATATATATATATATATATATATATATATATATATATATATATATATACTACACACACACACACACACACACACACACACATCAGGGGTTCCTTGTCGGCCATCATGCACAACAGAGAACCACTGTTAATTTAAGAGTGGCTCTTTTTTAAAAACCAGCTTGCCCAGAAATTACATACTGTACACAATCCTCTGATTTCAATGGGCTCTGTACAATGGTTTCGAAATAAGCACAGTGCCACTGTTTTGTCCCAGCACTGGGGGATTCGTTTCAGGATCATTACAGATCACATCTGCTGTATTTCTGTAGTTATTCGTTTGGTAACAGCACCATCTAGCGGTGGTAAAAATGTACTGCACTTTGTTTTCTTCTTAATAAAGATTATTGCTTTATGGGAGGTGCTAGGCAATGTGGGTAGTGCAAGGCATTCTGGGAAGGAGAAGCCCAGTCTCCATGTTTCAGGACATGTGCAGAGCTGTCTCCTGTGTATCTTCTTCTTAAACTCCAATACTTTGTGCAAGTATATTTAGTGAGTGACACCTACCTCTGTCTTAGAGATATTATGTTATGCAGTGCTGTTTAGCTAGGTATAATTGTCTCAGGGAACATGTTGTAACTGTTAGATAGCTAGATATGCGATCCATGTATAGACAGCCATTTTGGACATCTGCTCAGTGTTATGCAAATATTAGAATACATGCTGTTCTTTGCTTTCTGCTGATACATGCTATGCTATATACTTATACATGTTATTTGTATTCTTATAGTTTTATCAAACGATTGATCAATCAATTCACAATCCTGTTGCCAATAAACAAGTTAGACTACAGAAAACAGTCCTCTCTTTTGGAAGACAGGAATGGCTTATGCTGAATGTCAGACTGCACACTGCGTGAACATTTATGAAGACAGAACAGCCATATAGAATAGGTGCCCTCAAACATAACCATACTTTTCTTGAGAAAATCCTGATAAATACTTCTATTTCTATGCAAATAAGGTTTGCAGTGCACAGTGAACTTGGCTGCTCTCTTTGGTGCACCATTAATCCACCATAACACCGCCTAGCACCTCACGCTTTTTGTTTGATTGACGGTCCCTGAGGTTTCAGAGCTGTTAGCGATGACTCAGGAGAAGAAATGTGCATTCAATGGATCAGCCCCCTACATGGTGCACCCAAAACATTTATTTCCATAAAAGTAAAAAAACATTTTTCAGGATTAGACGACCAGAAATTAACAAGAAAGGTATGGTTATGTTTTGGGGCACCAACCCAACATGCCTTTATGCTTACTTTGAAACTGTTTTTGGAGGTGACACACTCCCTTTAAATCCTCTGCAGTGAAATTAGGTTATATGGATGTACTGTAACAGAGAAAGGCTCTGTTCAAGACCTTCCCATCATTAAATGGGTCATCTTATCTCAGACATTGGTGGCATATCCTAGCGATATGTTAGATAGTTGCGGGTCCCAGCTCTGAGAACTAGCCTAATGTAGGAGGGTCTTAAGGTTACATCTATATACACACCTACATTTTGTATCAAACTCCTTATCCTTGACACTATTGGTCTTCTCTTGAGGAAGTTAAATCCCTGGTGTATTTTAGGGAGAGTAACATGTGGCTTTCATCTGATGTTTGGGTACTAGAAACTCTGCCTTTTCACTGCTGATTCTCCAACATTTTATCAATGATATGTTTTAATTCAGAAGTGTAATTATCCGAAGGGTTGGAAGATAATTTCTGATAGCAGCTTAAGGGCTCATGCACACGGCCGTATTTTGTTTCCTTGTCGGTTCCGTTTTTTTTTGCTGATAGGATGTGGACCCATTCATTTCAATGGGTCCGCAAAATATGCGGACAGCACACCATGTGCTGTCCGCATCAGTTTGTCCGTTCCGTAGCCCCACAAAAAATAAAATAAAGCATGTCCTATTTTTTTCTAGTTTGCGAACAAGGATAGGCATTATTACAATGGATCAGCAAAAAAAAAGGATGCCATAGGGAACGTCATGTTTTTTTTTTGCGGATTCGCAATTTGCAAAACACATACGGTCGTGTGCATGTAGCCTAGGTTGGATAGCAGTGACAGGCAAAGGTTTTTGTATTGTTTTGTGTCTAATATAACAATGTTCTCTCCTTTGTCAGATGGTTTGATCGTTATGGTTTCATCATTTTGTAGATTACGTTGTGCTGTATTCTCCTGTCTGGTAAGGTTATACCTCAGTGTTCCCATTTTCCAGTTCCCCAAATTCCTCTAGAACCAATATTTCAATATTCGGATACCGTAATTTAGTGATGTTGGAGGGTTTTGTACTTTAGTTTTTTAATGACGTGAATAAAAGGTCCATTCCCAATTCCTTTACATACTTCCAGCGTAGTTTCTTCAATGTTTTAACTGCATTAAGATTATTCACTTCAATCAAATGTTCTTTGTAGAGTTTTCCATCTTCGATCTGAAAATCTTTGCCCTATTGTAGTTTGTATAGGAATAATGATATATCCTTATTCAACACGGAGGAATCATACTTCTTAGTAGGGACAAATGAGGACTGTCATGTCTCTAGATGTCAGTACACATGGTAAGTTTATTATCCTCATGTTGGTCGGGATCTAACTCCCCAGAGGGTTTGTGTTTCAAAGTTAGTATAGGCCTGGGGGTTGGCCTTGTTGTGGAGGTTGGGATAAAAAATATAAAAAAGAGTTCTTATTAGGCTGGCATTCCTAATCCTTTTAGCCAGTGTCAGTGGCTAAAAGGATTTTAGTACAATGTTGTGGGCAATATAATTCTACAATGATTTAATCTCAAACCATTCTGTGATAAAATCTCTGTAAGTTTTTGTTTGTTCTTTAGATACAGTCTTAATGTTAAAAAAAAATTCTGTGTATACCCTTTCTCAGAAAAAAAATAAAAACATTTTTGGCCTTAGTGGTCCATGCTTCCAAGTTTGAAGAACCTGGCCATACTTGCTGTAGAGAATAGAGTGAAAAAGATTTCACAATATACACTAGGGTATGGTCTATGTCAGGGATGCTCAACCTCCGGCCCTCCAGCTGTTGTAAAACTACAACTCCTATCATGCCCTTCTGAAAAAACAGAATAGGTAGAATAGGTAACACGTTCATAAACACATTAATAATACCCTTAAAAAGAAAGATACCCGGATCACAAAACATATTTGGGATGTCCATGGGGGTAATATTGGTTCATCACAAGCGTGAGGATAACAAAAATACCTCAAAATATTAGAGGAGGTGACTGGCATCCGTTACTCCTACAGGTGGTTTTTACGCTGAGATCATGTGCACCCTCTGGACTGAATATAAAACCAAACTTCAACAGCTTTATTTAAAGGGAATGTGTCATCAAAATGATTTATTGTTTAACTCATGTTTTTAATGTTAAATATTTTTTAAAGGTTTTTTGAGGGTTCTTTTGTCTTATTTTCCACGTTACTATCTATATTTAAATATTTATAACATCCTAGCCACTAGGTCTAATAATAGGTCATGGTCCCTGTCCTGTCGAGGTAACTTCTCAGTAGCTATTAATGGTTATCATCATAGGGAGAATTTCAATGGCAGACTACCCTCTGTATAGATAACACAGGAACCACCATTTCCAAAAGGTGATATCACAGATTATCAGCTCTTTTTTTTTTTTTTTTTTATAACGTCTGCTCAGGTCAAAGAGCATACCTAGAAAACTAACCCTGACTGAGGGCAGAACATGTACAGTGTCATGATGTGGGGTCTGATCTCAAGACTACCACTGAGTGCTGATTGGCTGCTGATGGAACCAATCCCCCATTGGAGGAGGAGCAATGTGTTTAAAAGGAATGGCAAAGCGGAGGCAGCTCGTCACTACCATTTACTCTATGACTGACACCGCTATGAAGAGCTAATAAATACACTAGCAAAACAAATCTGAAGCAGAGAATAGGTTCCTGTGCCAACCGGGGACACTCAGCCAGAAAACAGAGTGAATTCAGACCCCAGAGATTGTCACGGTATACGCCTATTCCCATGTTTTAATGCTTACATGCATAACACATGCATATCAGGAAATCAGCCAGATATTTTTTGTATAGGGCATGTCTTTATGAGACAATGGTTTAAATACAAATGGCACTTTTTGATGCGGACACACCAACAACTATTTTTATTGGAAATTCTGAACAGAAAATGATTATCTAGTGACAGTATCAAATGCCGTTATGGTTACTCTCTGTTCAGTAGAGTCTCCAATTCCCAAAGCCTCAGAAAGCATGGTCATCACTGGCTCAGTATGAGAATATGATACTCACTCTTGTACTGCTCGTGCTATGGAAAGAGCTGTAGATCCAGTTTCATTGACACTATCTAAGGTCACATTTGGCAGATCGTCATCGTCACTATCACTTTTTATCTGTCTAGGAGACAATCCTCGGGGATCCACATGTGCTGAGGAAAAAGAAAAAAGAAAAAGTAAATATAAGGTGCACTGCACATACAATAGAAAGTACAGACAGACAGTACTCAAGGTTACGGCTGCATTTTGCAGACTCACCCAGTTACATATTGTGAGATGGAGCTTAAAAGAGGTATTTTATTATATTAGCACAAAATTGCAATAATAAAAAGGAAATAATATATGCTATAGGGGTTGTTTGAGACAGGCAACCTCTAGTACTCCAAATGTTTTGAAAGTAGAGCTAAGTGTGCATGTTGGGTGGAGTAGTTTCACAGAAGCTGGAGTGCTGATGGTTGTTTAGACCTGATCTAGGATATCAAGTGTCCTATCAGCAGAAAACGGTAAAACAAAAAAATAATCATTACTCACTTGCCAATTACTGGTCTCACTGGTCACAAGCTGTACATGACATTATCCCTGCAGGGCTGGCAGGGACCACCAGAGTGACAATGCTGGGGCAGCAGGGAATTTAAGAGAAGTCTTGCAGCAGTTTTGACCATGTTAAACTGTTGACAGCACTAGTTAAACGGGTTGTTCCATTCATTTTAATGGGACGGCTCGTTCCAATACAAGTGTATACTACAGAGCCATCCCATTGAAATGAATGGAACAGATTGGGTGTAATTACACCTGCTCACCGCTGCAGATGTGACGGCCAGCAGGTAATACCACTAGAACAGTGTTTCCTAACCAGTGTGCTTCCAGCTGTTGCAAAACTACAACTCCCAGCATGCCCGCACAGCCAAAGGCTGTCCGGGCATGCTGGGAGTTGTAGTTTTGCAACAGCTGGAGGCACACTGGTTGGGAAACACTGCACTAGAATATGCCTATTCTTACTGACCTGTAGGGGCTAAACACCTTGAACACAATCGATCCCTAAATCTAAAGGGTTGGTAAAACGTATTGGTTTCTTCAGATTATCTGCATGCACAGTGCAATCCTCGACCTGAACTGTACAGGTAAATCAACAGAGAATAGAGAAACCTGAATGTGCAGAAGCCCTTTCCTTTAAGGTCGTGTGAAGGTCCCAGGTAGGACACAGATACAAAAATGAATAAAAATGGTAAAAGTCTATTACCAGTAAACAATGCTGTGCCTGTGTCTGCAAATAGCAGCGGTAAAATAGTATATGCAGCATAGCGGATGACCGGAGAATAGGTGGCTATTTAGCAGGGTTTCCAATGTAATAGATGCATAGGTGTCTTTCAAATAAACTCTACAATTTAAAGTCTTTGTGGTAAGAGGTTGTTGATTGCAAAATTATTATTTTATGAGGCATATATATTATTCTTACTTATTTAATGGTGATCTTCTAGAGCTGCTAAGAAAAGCAACATATAAATTACTACTGCCTGGTGGAAATGTGCAAACTGTGCCATTATCAATAAGAGATAGCGGTATAACAAGAAAATAAGAAGCTGTGTTTTCCCTTGTGGCTGCATTTAATGTATTGGTTTAAATGTACATACTAACTATACATTATCCATACAAGCATGGTAAATGAAATACTCAGTGACCCAATGCAACTTAATGGAGTGTGTTTATGCATTATCATAAAGAACTGAAAGAGTTGGAAAAGCTTTTAAAATCCTGCCACTTAGGGTAATGCATGAATTAGTGTAAAATGGTTTGTTTTGAATAAAAATTAGCCTCAGCAAGCTGACTGGCACAAAATACTGCCGCCATTCATGGGCTAAATCTTTGAGCGAATTCCTACACACTGTTACGCATCCTGAACTGCATGATAGGAACAAATACCCTCGACCCTCAGAATTTATTCTATTGAGCCGTTTCCAACTTTAATTGGCTCCCTACACAGCAGAAGCTGACAACTAGGGATGTCCCGATACCATTTTTTTAAGACAGAGTACGAGTACAGCCTCTCATCAGCTGCCCCCCAGCAGCCTTCTCCCAGGCTGTAGCGCTGGCCAACCGCAGCGCTCAGCTCATAGCCTGGGGGAAGAAAACCTCCCAGGCTATGAGCTGAGCGCTGCGGTTGGTTAGCGCTACAGCATGGGAGAAGGAGACGCCCAGGGGAACAAGGGCAGGCTCCTCCCTGTTGAGCCGAAGAGCTGAAGTTACCGGAGGACATACCGGGAGAACGGAGCGGCGCCCAGGGATAATAGAAAGTCCAGGGAGATCCCTGGGCGCCGCTCTCCATGTCTGTATACTTAGTTTAGATTTGTTAGGGTAATGAAAGGTCCTCTTTAATCCTTCTGTGGTCCCATCAGTTGTACAATGTCTTCTAGTTCATCAGGGGAAGCCTAAGAATAGTAAGGAGAATAAGTGCCCCAAAGCTGCGGTTTTCTTTCTACAAGGCTTTAGCCTTCTTTACATCTAGCACAAATCCGCAGTTCAGTAAATGGAGCCAATGGAGATTTTTTTTTTCTTCTCAATGGATTGTTCAGTGCACAGAACACATTCTCCTGAAGGCCTCATACCACGATTACCTATTGTGTCACATCTCAATTTACAGTTTTCCCTTCTACTGTTGCCTGTCACTATAAATCAATGGTATATGCGAATATACCAGCTAGTAACTGATTCATTAGACAAACTGCTTAAGTGTCATATATAGATCTCAAAATATGACTAGGAAATTGTGATGCTGTAAATGTTAAAAAGTAAAACCAAATCAAAGAATTGCAGTTGAAGCAATTTATGGCGCACATCAAAACGAGTGCACTATACCACTGGAGAAATGCAAACATAAAAGCCATTCTATGACAAAGATAGCCGTGGGGCTATATACTCCACTCATGTTTCCAGTAACCTCTCAAATGTAAATACAATTGCTGACAAGTATTGGGCTATATATAATATCATGTAAAATATTGGAATCACCAGAAAAATGTTTTTGCATTTGAAAAAAAACTTTTTTGCTTTTAGTTGGCCAATTTATACATAAATTTAAAAAAATGCTTCAAACTTCAGATCAGGGGAGCATGTCCAGTAATAACTTTGGGAAGAGCTGCAGAACTCACAGGTTAAAACAGGACCTGAACATTTTTAAAAACTAAACAATAGAAATCCCAACATCTGCAAAGCATTTTTTTGATGAATGCAGAACGGTTGCATTAAGAATAAAGTTATGACATGGCCAAAGAAAACCTGCTGAAGTCTGCAAGAGAACTGAGACTAGGCAGAAGATTTATTCTACAGCCACATTACACATACATTACACTCAAAGCTACATAGGAATGGCTATCCCTTGCAAAGAAATTTGTATTTATTTTAAAACTATACAGTATTCTGTGTTAATCATTTTAAAAAATATATATGAAAAATATCAACTCCATGCCCTCTGCTCTATGTGAACTTTGTAAATACAATGTTCTGTCCAGACAAGTTCTTGATGTCAGAAACACAACATTACATGGAAATTCCTACTCGTAATATTTTTCTCTAACACTCTAGTTTCTATAACATATCCTAACATCCCATCTTATGCATGTTTTCTTTAGAAAACACTTAGCAGGTATCACAGGTTACTGTCCTAGTAGTAGAGATGAGCAAATCGATTCGTTCATTACAGTTTGTCCCCGGTGCTCAAGAAGCCCCCCCCACCCCCCCTGCCGTTTGACTGTCAGGGCTGGATATCTCACCATACAATCTAGTGCCGTGCCTGTGCCACACTCTGAGTAGCGGTGCCAAGCACAGAGGCTCTGCTGCTGCTACTATAGCAGCAACTGTGCAGGCGCAATTACCCAGAAGTGGAAGTGTAGCGGCGCATGCAAAGTTGCTGCCACAGTGGCAGCAGCAGAGCTTCAAGGTTGCACAGCATACGCAGGAGATAGAACTCATGCAGAACTCTGATGAACCCATCTTTTTGTAAAAATAGAGTGGCTCATTTGTACCTAGTACGTATGCTTTTAATGTGACAGTTTATTTTTATTCTGAAATTTGCTAAATTAATTATGAAAGATGGCTTGTCTTACCGCAGACTGATAGTTTCTTTACACAACACACTATACAATATAAAGATGAAAATGTGAAAAAGATAATAAATTCCCATATAAAAAGTTTGCCTACAGTATTTACCTTTAAGATGGCTTCTTCCATCCTCCAACAGAGGTACCACAATGGTAGAGTTCATGCTCCCTGGTGACCTCACAGCCGTATAAACAACAGGAACGGACTGTACAACCACTGGTATTCTGTGAACATGACTCAGTTTGTTAGACTGCAAGTTTATAGGACTAGAAGGTGGGACGGGGTGAATAATGTGCAAAAACTGCTGTCCACTAACTCCAGATGCTGAAGCTACAAGAGGCCCTGGAGTCAATACTGTTGGCACAGATGCTGTGGATGGTATAGATGTTATCACAGTTGGTGAAGAAGCTGGACGGCTAGATGAAGATGAAGAATTAGAAGAAGGAGAGGCGACTGAAGTAGTAATAAATAAAGGGGAAGAAGACACTCCTCTTGGTGAGGATCGGGCTTTGTTTATGGACAAGTCCACCGGTTCCGTTTGTGTTTGAAAATGGTCTGTTGCTAACAAGTCCTCTGGAGGTTCTTCCTTCACACTGTTGAGGAGGAGGGGGACAGCTTCCATATCCTGGTAGCCGTGGACTTTTGGAGACTGTGGTAAAGGGGAAAAAAAAGGCTATTAATTTTTAAAATCCATTGTTCCAATAAAACATTGTGAAATACTAACTGAAGACCCATGAAACACTTATTTTTGGTCTGCAGAAAAAAAGTTGTTCTAATAAAAATCTCATTAATGTTGATTTATACGACATGCAATTAAAGTGATATAACTGTTCTCTAGGAGCCTATTAGAAAAACCTATAAAACCTGTAGGTTTGTATTATGTGCAGTTTAATATGACAGTTATATGTTAAACTGACTAATTAACTAGAATCTTCATAATCACTTTCATTTTATTTAAAAACACAATAAAAACAGTATCACAAGCCCAATAAAATTTTTTTTTGTAAATTTAGCAGTTATAAGCAGTGCTGGATTTTATTTGAATTTGAGACAAGCGCAGCGATTCCATTCATTTCTATGGGATTACCGATACTCTGCTATCTTGGTCGTGACAGATGTCGTGTGACCAGAGAATTTTTATGATATTAGCTACATAAAAACTACTGCAAGCCAATTACCGTTCTTACATTGCACTGATATATTACAGACCAGCATCTGACTTTGCACAGGCACTCTATATTGTGTTGATGGGTAAAATCAACTCTTCCAAAAAGTAGTGCAAACTGTATTATGTTCTGCAGTATAGGAGCTCAATCAAAGCATTAGGGGTATGCCAAATGAAATGCTGTTGATCAGCAATACTGTAAGTGCCAGTACTGTAAAATCCCAATATTTTAATCCTATTAGTGGATCAATACCATTGAAGCGGTGCTCCCAATCAACCCAGGACTGCCCACAAAAATCTGCAGAAAAAAAATAAATTTGCTGTCTCTCATTTGCCTAAAAGCACCCCTTTTGCAACCAACTTTGCAGGACAATCACAAAAAAAAAAAATTGAGAAGCATGCAATCGGGAACAGTATAACAAATTGAAGCACCAGCATTTGCTAGTATTGCACTATGTAAATCTAAATATGAACCATGAAATCATAATCCAAGGAAAACCTACAGTTTTCTATGATTGAAGTGTAAAGGTATTGCCCAAATCATATAAAAATTCAGGCAACCCTTGTAAATGGTCTAAAATCATAAATGAATGGATACTCATCTGTTTTCTCCTCTGCTTCTTCCTGTGCTGTGCTTCGGTCCTCACCGCTGCTCTTTGTTTATCTGGCTGCAGCAGTGACATTCCATGCACACAGATCACCGCTGCAGACAATCACTGGCCTCAGCGGAGACGTCTTGTGCATGGCTGATGTCAGTGACTTGTGCATGGAATGTCACTGCTGAAGCCAAGCAGATGATGTCAACAGTGGATGGACCAGAGTGCCGGCGCTTGAAGAAACAGCATTTGTAGGGGTTGTCTGAGTTTTCATATAGCTCAAACAACCCCTTTAATAATTATCTAAGTGAAAAGGTCTACAATTTTCCTTTTCCTTGAATAAATCACCACGTTCAAGATATTGGTTTGCTTTTTCAGAACAGGAACGCTGTCATTTACATTCAGAGGCAGCAAACTGTTATATATTTTAAACACTACCACAAAATGAGTTCACCATTTAATCCTTACTGATCATTCAATTTCTTATTATTCAAAACATAATTAAAATACGATAATTAAATCAATAGCAGGGGGAAAAATACACTATCCTAGCATCACTCCTCCTGAGGAAGCGATAACACGAAACGCGCGTTGAGGAGCGTCCGCACCACTACCCTGCTTAGAGTTAAGTACGTGTTTGGTCATCATAAGTGCAATTACTTAAACCTTTGTTAGGATAGGCATTTCACTAATCATTGGGTTTTAGGTTAGGAGACTTCCACGGCCTAATTTAATGGATCATTGTGGCGAAGCCCGTCTTATTTAGTTTTGGCTATGTGTTTGGTCTCCTGGCTAATTAATTTAAATAAGACAGGCAAAGTTAAAGTGCACTTATGTAATGTTGATTCCAGTCAATTAGGGATATTTGTGGTGCTGGGATAGTGTTTTTTCCCCTGCTATTGATGTAATTATTGTATTTTAATTAGGTTCTGAATAAAATTTGTTTTTAATCATCAGTAAGGATTAAATTGTACACTCATTTTGTGGTAGTCTTTAAAACAATCAACAAGTGTTCCTTAAAAAGATAAAAATGTTGACAGTTGGTGATATTAAACTGTCATATATGTATTTCTGTTCTCGCCAGAAAGTCAATCTATGCCAACTATGAGATGACGTAGGTCTGAGCTATAATTTACAGCCATTTCTGAAGTAAATTGTATTAAATTTGGGGAGGACATGAGCATATGTTTAGCTCATAGGTGTTATATGTGGTGACAGAATCCCTTTAACAGCATAAAAAATAAATTAATAAATTTCCTCTTTAACTTTGCAAAATATTTTAATTCAGTTAAAAGAACCATTTGGTAAATGGCTTCATTCAGGTGAATGGAGCTGAGTAGTAATGCCAGATACTGCCCATGAACAACAATGGTGATAAATAAGCTAATCTTTAAGGCCCCTTTCAGACTAGTTCCACACTCCGGACTCGCCGCGCAGGTATGCAGCAGAGCCAGTCCTAACCTCCCAGCACTGACCATGCTATGTAACTTTTAGAGGTCTGGAATGTATTGGATAACACTGACATAATTCTGTGAGGGGGTCTAAGGCTGGTTGAAATCCATGTTCAAAGGTTATTTTAGGATAAATACATGGATGCTGTTTTAAATTGCCATGAGCTCTCATTACAATATCCCTTATTCCCATAAACATTATATATCCAATACTTGTGATACAGATTTAAGAAAATATTGTATCATATTTATCATCCAGCTATGTGTTGAGATATACCTTTGTATTATATTTGTTTCTTAAAAGGCTATTGAAGTATTTTTTATTGCGCCCAACCAAACTGGCTTTACTGCAGCCATTCCACAAGTTTTCACAATGTAAGGCCTAATTCACACGTCCGTAGTGTGTTTTGCGGAAACACGGATCCACAAAACACGGACGGCTGCAATGTGCATTCCGCATTTTGCGGACCGCACATTGCTGGCACTATATAGAGAATGCCTTTTTTTGTCCGCAATTGCGGACAAGAATAGGACATGTTCTATTTTTTTGCGAAAACACGGATGCGGACATCACATAGTGTGCTCTCCACATCCATTCCTGCCCCTTTGAAATGAATGGGTCTGAAAACCTTCCGCAAAATTGCGGATGGGATGCGGATCCATTTTGTGGACGTGTGAATTAGGCCTAAGACGTTCCAAGTGAAGTGAAATATATACGGCTTTAATAATAGCAGAATACATATGATGAATAATGCAGGAAAACAAGGGAAAAATCCAGGTCCTGGCACATACCCTGCATTTTAACTTATTACAACATGTATGGTCTAGTCTGAGTAAAAGGGGAGAAACAAATCTTCGTACTATAAAAACATCAACATAAAATTAACATAAAACAAATATATTTTTGTAAATGACAACATGCTCTAATAAAAACACACACAAAAAAAAAAAACTTGTGCCCATGAGGAGGACAATTCACCAAAATGATGACACCTAAAATACAACAGCACAGAGCAATATACTGTATCCTAATATTGGGATTATTCTGTTTCATTTGCACATCTTATTTTCTGTTTGGTCCACTTGTGGTGAATTGTTCTTTGCGGCCATAAGATATATTAACATGAAGCAAGCAGTCACATCTACAGCTCTCTTTATTTATAAGGTATTAGCTCAGTCATCTGGCTAGCAGAGAAAATTGATTTTATGACATGTTGTAGCACCACTAAGTCACCACTTGATGGAGCTACAACACATTACTTTCAGATGCTAAGCGGACTAATGTAATATTGCAGTTAAATCACCACTCTGTGTTTGAAAAGCTGCAAAATGTTCATCATAAAGTAGCACACTAAAAAAAATAACATTTTCGCAATTAAATGATTCATGTTTTAGGGGTGTAAAGTCACTTAATGTAAAATTAACAACTTCATAACTAACTTAAAGGGAATGTATCATCAGAAAATTACTGATGCAAAAGATCTCTTAACAAGCTCTGCCTCTAATGCCACCAGATGTAAGGCAGCTATAAGTCAATGTTCGACCCTTTATTAGGCCTTCAGACATGACTCAGATATTTAAAAAAAGTCAGCACCTCATCTGCAAACAGCTGTTTTGGGGTGATTGCCCCTCATCAGTGCAGACCAGAGAGTACTGGCTTAACTAGGTGAGGGGCCCAAGTCAGGATTTTGGGGGGTACTTTCTTTCCTTGGGGAGAGAGTGTCTTAATCGGCGTGAGGAGACTTATAGGCCATACATGCTCCTCTGGAATTCTGGGAAGAAAGGGATGCAACTGAGCTCTTAACAAGCTCTGTCTCTAATGTCCCCAGGCAGCTATCCTATAAGTCAATGTTCGACCCTTTGACTAGGCCTTGCGACATGACTCAGATAATAATTAAGCCAACAACTCATCTGCAGACAGTGGTTTCGGGGTGACTGCCCCTCATCAGTGCACAGAAGAGAGTTCTATCTCAAAGCCCATTTAAAGGGTCGAACATTGACTTATAGGATAGCTGAATTACATCTATTGGCATTAGAGGCAGAGCTTGTTAAGAGCTCAGTTGCATCCCTTTCTTCCCAGAATTGCAGAGGAGCATGTATGGCATACCAGTCTCCTCACTCCGATTAAGGCACTCTCTCCCAAAGTACCACCAAATCAGAAAGTTACCTATTGGCATAATTGCATAGTGTATGCTTTGGTTTCCATGCCTCTATTTTAAGATTCAAATCTAGAAATTTTCACACTGTCCACTGAGCCTCAAAAGCTGCACTTTTCATCTCATTGTCATCACAGGCAGGATTACAATGACAGTTATCACAAGTGGTTTCAAATTCAAGACAAAATGCCACTTTTAATGACTGTTGCAGACTAATTCCACCCCCTGCAGTAGTCATTAACATGTCATTTTGTGTTGAATTTGTGTCATAATATACACCAGTTTCCAGCCTAAATTATAATAAATTTGCTTGGGCATGGGAGCCAACCCCCCCCCCCTCCCTCCCCCTGCTTTCTATGTTCACTTTAAAAAATAAAAAAAATCTTTATCAGCGTAAAAATTGAAATAGTCACAAAATTTTGCGCAAACTATGCTAGCATAAACATCTGCAACTTTTTTTAATGACAGATTTTTTTTTTTTTTTTGCCACAAGGGCTATGATAGATTTCCCCCAATAAGTCATCCAAGTCATAGGTTCCTATAGCCCATGTGGCTGTTGTAAATCAAGTCTGCAAAGGCTGTTAACAGCAGTTCAGACAAGATGGCAGCCCCATAATCACAAAGAAAACAAAATAAAAATAAATCTATAATCAGAAAACAAAAAAAATAAAAAATAATAATAATGTGTTAGTGTTGTTTGAATATGTTAAGGGGAACCTGTTGGGGCATCTGTCACCAATTTAGGCTGACTGCTGAAGCCAATCTGAGGTAACATCAGTGCTGCAGACAAAGACCAGCACAAAGAACCAGAAAAAAAAAAACTGACGAGGCGGGTGATTCAATAGGTAACTGATGGTTATTTTATGCCATCCCCTGCCTGTGCACCATTTTCCCTCTCTCTCCCTCCTTTTTGGAAAATTTGAGTTGAAGTCTGTGATGTATAGCACTGTAGTGGCATACAGTGGTATATGTCACCCATTGGGTTCCAATACACGTTCACTGTATCCATCTGTATAGGAAAGTGCAGCAGATTGTAAATATTATATATATACACACACACACCAAAAATACTGAGCCATACCAACCCAGCATATGTCAAAATGTAAGTAATATCGTATAAGCTAGAGTCATACGGCTTTATGGATGTATTTGGCGGTTGAACTTGAAGCTTTCCTAGTGTAAGATCTAAGGATACCAAATAATATGTAACCAGAGCTTTACATTTCTGCTTATTTGAAAAGTTTATTAGAAATAATATTTTGAAAGCCACTATATCCTTGGTACGGTAGATAGCAAAATATTATATACATTGTAGATAACTATGGCTGAAGTGTTAAAACATGTCGTACAACATCAGCTAAATTCACAGAGACAAATATCCGCTGGCTTGTTCTGTGCAGGAATTGCTTAGCCATGGATTTCCAGCTATTTCTCGAATCCAGCAAATCCTACAGTACATTGAAATGGAAGGTTGATATTTCAATAACGAAGAGTCATTCGACAACATAAAAAGTTAACAAAATAAAAACCGCTGCCATCACGTTTCTTTGCTCAGCAGCTGTCACGGTGCGGTTCACCGTGACAGTTTTGGCCGTGTAGGCTGGCTGCATGCTCTCTTGCGTATTGCCACAGGCTGAAACCTGTGTATGCTGGTTGCTTGGGGCTGCGTGCTGGCTGCGGTGTCTTGTGTGAACTATGCCCGTGTTTGGGTGTACTTCATCTCTGCAGTTCTCATCTCTGTTGCCGTGTAGTATGGCTGCAGGCTGACACCTGTGTATGCTGGTTGCTTGGGACTGCGTGCTGGCTGCAGTGTAGTGTGTGAACTGTGGCCTGTGTTTGTGGATTTCCGTCTCTGCATCTGTGTGGATCCCGTTTCTGATGCCGTGCAGACTGGCTGCATGCGCTTTGTGTACTGGCTATGTACGGGCTTGTGGTCAGTCTATCTTCTGCCTTGCTGCTCACCTAGGTCGGTCTCTTGTGCCTTATTGGGTTTAGAGCCTTGCTGCTGACCCAGGAAGTTTTTTTGCCATCTGCCCTTTTTTGTGGTGTCATCTGGTAATGCATTCATGTTATGTACCTGTCCTGTATGATGTGTATGTTGTTCATGTCCATACCTTGCCTGTTCTTCTGTACCTGTTCTGTCTGGATCCACTCTGTTCCTTGTGTAGCCTGGCAGTGCTAAACTGCTTCTGATGTAGTCTGTCCCATGTCCTGCCTGGCAGTGCCTATTGCTTCTGATCCTTGTCTGTACTTGTCTGCCTGTAGTTCCTTTCTGCTTCTGTTCCTATCCTGTGTTTGTCCTACCTTCGTGAGAGGGCCCTTGGGTTCTCAGGAGGGAGGATCTCCAGTCTGTGTGCAGCTCTGCCTGTGATCGCCATGCTTCTATTCCACATGGGCTCCAGGCATCTGCTTCTGTGCTGGTTCCCGTTTGTTTTGTTGTCTGATCCATGTCATGTGTTTGTATGGGCTCCAGTTCTGTTGTTGTCTTTCCACTGGTGGTTTCACCAGTCTGGTTCTCTGCAGGTAGGGGCCAAGTGTACTGGGATCTTCCTGGTGTGACCAGTGAGCCCTCGGCCCAGTTCATTCCCACCACCAGGGGCTCTGTGAAGAATGGGGCTCACTGCCTCTCCGCCCTCTGAGTTTTGCCGGTCTGCCGGTGCACTTGGTTCTTTGATAGTTTTACCATTATTGCCTAACCTGCTCGCTGTCATGTGCTTTAATTACACTTCTCTAAAAGTTCTCTGTGGGTCCTTGGTCTGTTTTGCCTGTGTCCTGTTTGCATAACGTCCCGGAGGTCTGCCTTGGGCCTCCGGCACATGACCGCAACCATGATTTAGGTTCTTGAGGAAGCAGCCCATTCAGTAGGAATTTATTTTACTTCAGTGGCTGATGTCCCTCTTCAGCCAAGTTTAAATGGAACATAATGGACCTATATACAGTAGATGTGTCATTTGTGAGTTCGCAAACACATATGAGGAAAGTGAAATATGTCCAGGGCTTCTATAAGGGTGGATTCACAAACGGCATTATTTCAGGAAAAACCACCGCAGTTTTAGTGCTAGTTTTTCATGCAGTTGTGTGAGCCAAAGTCAGAAATGGTATCAAAAGTATTCCTTCCTGCTGAATGCACTTCTGGCTTTGGCTACAAACCCTCCAAAAACGTCAGTGTCTTAAACCTGTTTCATTACATGTTAAGCAAAGTTCAAGTAGTTTTAATAGGACAGCGTTTTAGGGTCTTTTTTATAACTTAAATGGTGGTCTCAAAAGGCAGGAAATGCTCAACCCCAAATGCAGTTGTGCATTTATACTCGGGGAGCAGATACTGTGCTTGTGGTCTGTTGCTAAGGGCAATCCCCAGAAAAAAATGCATACAGTGGAGGATGCCCGCAGCAGACCACAAGTGCCACAGACATCCAACACTAGATGGTAAAATGTGTGGATGTGGAATCATATATAGAGTAAATAATTAAAAGATTAGGTGCACTACTGTGGTGGATGCAAACAGTAACATCTGACTAAACCCTCACACTGATGTTAAAAATGAGACTTTAGCCAGTGCATCCTTATATTAAGGACATACCTGAGCCCGCGCACCACGCCAAGGTTTCTCAAGTGGCACGGGACCCAATGCTAAACCTACCTGTACAGTATGGGTAGTACCAGAAGCCAGTGGGCAAATACAGCAGCGTAAGGTCCGACTAACAGCAAACCACTCCCAGTTCCCTCCAGGGTGACTAACGACATATACAATGGAAGGAGGCTTAGAGTCCCACCCATCAGTGTGAAGGCTTAGTCAGATGTTACTGTTTGCATCCACCACAATAGTGCACCTTTATTCTATATATCATTCCACATCCACAGATTTTACCATCTGGTGTAGGATGTCTCTGTGGCGCTTGTGGTCTGCTGCCGGCACCCTCCACTGTATGCATTTTTTGCTGGGGATCGCCCTTTGCAACAGTATCTGCTCCCCCCGAGTATAAATGCACAACTGCATTTGGGGTTCAGCATTTCCTGCCTTTTGAGACCACGTATTTTTGTACGTATATTTATATTTGGAGGTGTATAAACTCCAATTTAAATGATCCTTGATTACCATCCATAGGCAGCATTTAGGTGCACCTGGTTTGCAAAATATCAGCCAGTCATGGGCGGGACTCTAAACCTCCTCCCATTGTATGTGTGGTTAGTAACACTGGAGGGAACTGGGAGCTCTTTGCTGTGAGTCGGACCTTACGCTGCTGTCATTTGTCCACTGGCTCCTGGTACTACCCATACGGCACAGGTAGGTTTAGCGTTAGGTCCCGTGCCACTTGAGAAACCTTGGCGTGGTGCGCGGGCTCAGGTATGTCCTTAATCTAAGCATTTACTGGCTAAAGTCTCATTTTTAACATCAGTGTGAGGGTTTAGTCAGATGTTACTGTTTGCATCCACCACAGTAGTGCACCTAATCTTGTAATTATTATTATTATTTTTTATGACTGCAACACCCAGACTCCATTCAGGCATCTCAAATTGACTCATGGCTGTGTTTTTGTGTAGACATTTTTGCTAAATTCAGACCATAGTCTTACATGTAAAGCAGCAGAGTAACCGTTTCCATATATTCTGAAAAACAGAACAAATTCCAGCTCTATTGTGGTAATACCTATGATTTTGTACATAGACAGGTAAGATGATGGCCTCAATTAAATATTTTTTGTGATGAATGAATTTAAGGCACAAGGGTATAAGTAATCCCATCTTTCAAACATAACTGGCTGCTAACAAATTAACCTGCTTTGTTTGAGTAGTCTCCAAGGCATTGCTCCCGGTTAGCCAGAATCCTACTCTATACTGATGAGGGGTAACACCCCGAAACAGCTGTCTGTGGATGGATAACTGGCTTAGGTCCCCCCCGTCACATCCTTAAGGCTTGTAACAGACCTGGATCTTGACATAGGAGCCACTTAATATGGTGGATCTGGTGATCTCTATAATAGGGACTACCCTTGTCTTGGTTTTCCTTCTCTGGTGGAATTTCTGGCTTTCACTGTGTTGAAGACCCATAACTGGGGCTCCACAATTATTTTGCATATTACGGTTTTCCAGGGAACTTTGCACTTTGGATTACTGTGTTGAGACTCTCTAATGAGGCTCTGTGGTGTTTTTTTGTAGTTGGTCTCCCCAAGATCAGCTATTGTTTTGTTTGAAAAAATTAACCTGGGAAGAAGAAATCATTGTAGATAATTGGTTGGGAAAAATTGAGGATTCAGTCACTAGTTGCTGTTGATGTGCATACAAGGTCTTAAAAAACTGTATTTGGCAGCAATAGTTATATATTGCAAAAACCACAGAAGAAACTAATACCTCTAGAAAGCTCCTTAAACAGACAATCTTAACCTGCAAAGCCACAATGATATAAATCAGCATCATAAATTGGCTTATATTAGACCACCAGGACGCAGTTACGTGATGATGAGGACCCAAGATCTGAGATCGAGGGTGCCCGGCATTGACTGACAGCTCCCACTATAAGGTTGGGATCAGCAATAAATCCAATCCCAGCTGTTTAACTGCTTAGATGCAGTGACTATAGGGTCTGGGTAAGTAGAAGAGTAAGGCCTAATGCACACGACCGTAGGTGTTTTGCAGTCCGTAATCCGCAAAACACGGAAGCTTTTCCGCAGTTAGTTCCGCAATTTGTGGAACGGAACGTGGCCCATTGTAGAAATGCCTATTGTCCGCAAAACGGACAAGAATAGGACATGCTTTATTTTTTTTGTGGGCCGACGAAACGGAGCAAAGGACGCGGACAGCACACGGAGTGCTGTTCGCATCTTTTGCGGCCCCATTGAAGTGAATGGGTCCCAGCCCGAGCCGCAAAATATGCGGCTTGGACGCGGACCCAAAATACGTTTGTGTGCATGAGGCCTAAGTCAGAGATAGAGTGACCTAGAGGCTACAATAGGAGGTAGGAACACGGTCAGGAGCAAAGCCACTGAAAAATCAGGTCCATGGTGAAAAGAATGCTGAAGTTTATTGAAGTCTCATCAAACAATGGGTTTCGGAACTCCCGGGCCACTTTTCCAAGTTTTCCTTAGTGTTACTTCCTTCTTTTGTAGCCTCTGGGTCTCTCTATCTCTGCTTTGTGCGATATAGGGGAGTAATAGTTAACCAGCTTCAAGAGAAAAGCAATTAATATTATTCATTGGGATTAGCATTTGAAAGGATGGCTAAACAAATCAGTAAAAAAAATACCAGCCAAACAGTCCACCCCCGTTCACCACCTTCTTTTTTACCTGATGATAATTACAGATTGGAGAAGAAGCAACCTATAATAACCCGCTAAAAGTTTAGGAATCGAGGCATCGGTAAACACCTTCTTGTTGCTATGGAAATATCTTCAGACAGCATTGTTTAAAAATTCCCTAAATTTGTGAACTCATTTATCTCTACTAATGCCAGAAGTATCTAAATAGGAAGGTATTATTATTTAAATCATTCTGGTAACAATTTGGTTATTTATAGCACATTACGCATTCTGAAAGCAGCCTGTTTTTTTATTTCAACCACCTAAAGAAGAAGCAACACAAAACTTCTAGTTAAGGTCAATGAACTATATATATATATATATATATATATATATATATATATATATAATTTTTATTTTTCAATAAATAAACTGACATTGGTAACCATGATTGAAAATTTTAAAGAACTGGCTACACACAGACTTTTAGTAACGCAACAGCTCCAATGTAAACCCTGTCCAAGGACTATACTGCATATAATAGAAGAAAGACATGAGATGAAAGATAAGTTGCAAGAAGTTGTGTACAAACTGGAGCTCCTGCGCTACAAAAACGGAGTGTAACCAAAGGCCTGAGTGACTTTATGAAGTACAATGGCTTCAAATTTCCCAAAAGTTGCAGTCCAGAGGCGTAGTCCATTAAGGTGCATGTGCAAGCAACTTTTATAGATTTATAGACTACTGTCAAAAGGAAAGTATAATAATAAGGAAAAGCTTAGAAAAATTGCACACAAGTTGCATGAAATTTGCATGATTTGTAAATTGATCTGTAGTGTATAAATCGGATGACTAATGAAATTGGAGGAGTTGCACTATAAAAAGCTGAGTGGGAAAGTGGATACAACAGATCCCTTTAGGCCCCTTTCACACGGGCGAGTTTTCCGCGCGGGTGCAATGCGTGAGGAGGACGCATTGCACCTGCACTGAATCCGGACCCATTCATTTCTATGGGGCTGTGCACATGAGCGGTGATTTTCACGCATCACTTCTGCGTTGCGTGAAAATCGCAGCATGTTCTATATTCTCCGTTTTTCACGCAACGCAGGCCCCATAGAAGTGAATGGGGCTGCGGGAAAATCGCAAGCATCCGCAAGCAAGTGCGGATGCGTTGCGATTTTCCCGCATTGTTGCTTAGCAACGGGACCCAATCTCTATTATTTTCCCTTATAACATGGTTATAAGGGGAAATAATAGCATTCTTAATAAAGAATGCATTGTTAAATGAAGTGGAGGGGGTTAAAAATAATAAAAGTTAACTTACCTTAGCCACTTGATCGCGTGGTCGCGATCTCTCCTCTCTTTCCCTGCAGCATCTAAGATCTAAAGGACCTGTGATGACGTCAGATCACATGGTCCAATCACATGGTCCATCTTACCATGGTGATGGACCATGTGATGTGACGTCATCACAGGTCCTGTAGATCATAGATGCTGCAGGGAAAGAGAGGAGAGATCGCAACTACGCGATCAAGTGGCTAAGGTAAGTTAACTTTTATTATTTTTAACCCCTTCCTCTTCATTTAACAATGCATTCTTTATTAAGAATGCTATTATTTAATCAATTCTCCAGAAGACCCAAAACCGGACTTCAGTGATGAAGTCCGGCTTCGGGTTGGGTACCAAACATGGCGTTTTTTCTCACGCGCGTGCAAAACGCGTTACAAACGTTTGCACCCGCGCGGGAAAAACGCGCATATTCCCGCAATGCACCCGCCTCTTATCCGGGCGTCAAACATGACGCCCGTGTGAAAGAGGCCTTATATGTCCCATTTTGAATGGCTCTGGCTCAAAAGACTGCAAGAAAAACTGCAGCTTTTTTGTGAAACCAACCTTAGGGTGCTTACACACATGAATTTGACACTGGCATTTTTTATCAGTAAAACAATCCAGAACATGCTCATTTCCTTTTTTAGGAAACCTGTATTTTTTTGCTTCAATTATTGTGGATTTTTTAGTGGCCTTTTTTTCTGCACTTCATAGCTTTTTCTCCCATAGTAAAAATGTCTGAGTCAGCATGGTGCATTTAAAAAAAAAAAAAACAGACATAAAACACAATCTAATGAACAAAAACTCCAGTATCAAAAAATGATTGTGCGTCCTGTGTTTTACACTTCCCACAGACCTTCACCTAACATCTGGAGCTGGCATGTTTACCACAAAAAAACGCAACTCAAAATGCAAACGTGATGAAAACCCCCAGCAAAAACCTGTCTAAAACCAACCTTAAAAGGAAACATTACTGGTATCCCCTCCTGCTCACCCCCCACCAGCTTCCTTTATCCCTGAAGGTAATTAAAGCAATTGTACAAAACTTTATGTAGAATCCGCATTAGGATTGCACAGTAAGTTGAAATCAAATAGCAGGAACATATTTCTCAGAGCTGGAAAAAAACAAGAGCTGGACACAATTTTTGGCAGCTTGACATCTCCAGTGCATAGGAATACCCTGAATTACATGTAATGTCAGAAGATTTTTTACGCAATTGTTGCACATCACAAACAACAAGATAGGCGTTCTTAACACTAGAAGGACTGCGTGCCGCACCCAGCCATATTCACCCACAAACACCAGAAATGTGTAAAATGAGGGCATATGGACATCATAGTGGGGGAGTGCCATAGACTTCATAGTCCAGAGAGACATTCAGCTGACCACCAATTGTGAGAGAAGTTGGCTTTTTTTTTTTCAAAAAGAGTTGTCTTCATGACATAATCCATTTAAAGCCCTAATCATTGTCCCTTTAATTCAAGACCTGTTCAGTCTGAAACTATTTTGAATTTGGCATACAGTGAAACGATAAAGAACTTTTTTAAGATAGTTATATTAACAAATGGCGACTAAATGTAAGGCTAGAAAGTACTGTAGTATACAATCCAAAAAACAGGCATGCAAGTTCTACAAAAATATTTATTTTCCAAGCCAATTACAGTAGGGCCTCCAGATTTATGTATGATGATGAAGCAACATACATCATAGTAAGTAGCATTTTATCTCCATTTACTGAATGGAGCACGCATTGAGTTTATCCTGCTGACATATGCCAGACAACATTGCTAGTCTGTTTGTTGCTTTGTCTTGTAAGGCTAAGTGTAAAAACAGATGTAAGAGAAAACTCCAGGCATATGTGTTCCCCGGGTTTGCCAGCCTTCTCACTTCATTCCAAACCACTCTCGCAAATAAATTATTAAAAGGACATAAACACTTTCCAATGTTCCTTTCATAATTTTTTTTTTCTCAAATGCTTTTTAATTTTTGATGAACTGAGTTAAAGTACGGAGATTTTCATACATGAGATTTACGGGGAAACTGTGCTTTAAATCACAAAGGAAATGTAGATTATTAAAACCGTGTGCTTCCCTTTCCCTTACAAGATATGATTTTATTTAATTGCTTCCCACCCTTTTCGTCATTGCAGATTTTCTCTAGCTAAAGAACTGCTTTGTTTCTATGGGAACGCAATCCCACCCTAGAACTGCTCACGTACATTATGTCTCTAACTCCTCAATACTCTGCAGTTGAAGTACCATCAGCTTCAGTCATATCCAAGGTAAAACAGGGACAGCAAGAACGTCTACAACCAAAAGGAGTTGAGCGGAATCTCACCTTTTCATGAGGGAAATGCACAGACACTTAAAAAATATATGGCGAAATACATAACTAAAAAAATTCCCTAATAGAAGTTTTTTTTTAACCACATAATACCTAGATTATGAACATAAAGGGCAAGCAGGAAATTCACATTTGCAGTTTAAACAGTCTAATGACTACATGAAAATGGTGGTCTGCACTCTGTAAAGGGGGAAACTGCTGAAGTTAGATTATACAGCTGTATATGGGAATTGAGAGTTATGAAATCTTAGTATTTAAAGTGGTTCAAACTGCTTTAATTTAAGCACAGATAGGTAATCAATAAAATCGATTTTATCTACAGTGAACTTTAATAATAATAAACAATAATAATAATAATAATAATAATAATAATAATAATAACGTCCACTGGTCCAGAAACTCTTCTAATCCTCACGGCAATAAAAATAATTTGGCACCGATGGCAGCGGCTATCGGGTCTGGCTGGGGTAGGTCATGTCTGTTGGCTGCTGGTATCCATTAACTATTTCAGCCCTGGATGGTTTTTCGTTTTTTGTGTTTTCATTTTTCACTTCCTGTCTTTCCGGGGCCATAGCTTTTTTATTTCTCCATTCACATTGCCGTATGAGGGCTTGTTTTTTTTGCAGGACAAGTTGCACTTTCTAATTCCATCATTTATTATTGCATACGATATAGTGGGAAGCTGGAGAAAAATTTCCAAATGGGGTGAAATTGGAACAAAATGCAATTCTGCAACACTTTTAAGGGTTTTGTTTTTACGGCTTTCCCTATACAGTAAAAATGACCTGTTACTTTCATTCTCGAGGTCAGTATGATTATGGCGATACCACATATGTATAGTTTTTCTTGCGTTTTAAAGGGGTTATTCAAAGCTGTAAAACCCTCCCCATCACAATTCCCAGGAGCCTCATACAGACAATACTTACCTGGTCCCCAATGCCCGTCTCATTCCAGATATCCCTCCAAAGCTGTCTGTCCCAGTCATGCAGCCAATGGTAGGTTGCGGGTGGGACAGCTCACCATCATGGCCTGTAATTTGCTGCATCACCTGTCACCAGATGTGTGATCTGGACGACGGGGAGATGCAGCGACGGCCGTGGATGAATCCAGAAGAACACAGAAGTCGGGGACCAGGAAAGTATTCTCTGTATGAGGGCAGGGCAATTTTTACTTTTCATTGATACAATTTTGGGGTGTGCATGAGATCAGTTTTTATTAAAATTTTTTGTGGGAGGTGAAATGACTGGCATTTTGTCTTTTTTTTTCAGTTTCGTTGTATGGGATAAATATTTATTATATTTTAATAGTGTAGGCGTTTTCACATATGGTGATGCCCATAATAGCTATTTTTGTTATTGTTTATTTTTATTTACATTTTGGGGAAAGGAGGGGGTTGAATTTTTATATACATATTTTTTTCAAAAACAATTTTTTTACACTTTTTTATAGTTCCCATAGGGAACTATTACAAGCAATTATTAGCTCGTTTCTCTCATACACTCCAATGCTAAATTCACTATGGGGAAGATTCATTATGAATTATTTTTCGCGGTCTAATCTGCAACTTTTTGCCACTGGTCACTTTTTACGAGTGCCGAGAAAAGGAGGCGTGGCGTGGGTGGGGAAGAGGGCGGGCTGGCAAGCCCATCTCATTTATCATTTTCCACGTTAGCTTTTGGCATGGAAAATGACTTACATCTACGCCAGCAAGGGAGCAGACATAGATTTCAGTATGTCGCACGGCCTGCTGGAGGAAGCGCAAAAGTTATGTAGAGTACAGTTAGGTGAACCTGCCTTTTGGAAGGTTCGAGTTCGCAGTTTAAGTGAATTATGTAATGATTCCATTGAATCCATAACTTAATTCAATACCGGCATACCAAACGAAATACCTTTAGAGGCATTCCATCATAATACAAGTGTATGGCCAGCAGAACAGAGCCCTTGGGGCTGGCCATATACTTGTATTATGCAGCATGCTGGCATTGAATTACGAAATGGATTATATGAGAACCAAAAGGCTGGTTCGTTCAATTCTAATGTAGAGGGCTGTGCCTCCGCAAAACTTTGGTGCATCCACTGGCAGCGCAGAGGGACTAAGACCACATCTAAATCGCCGTTCCTAATAAATGTTTCCCATGTTCCTATGGAGCCCTGAATGTGTGGCAGCTTCTGTTCATTCAGGCGGAAAGAAGCTGCCACACAATGCATCCAGCTTCCCCTACAGTTGTGTTCAAAATTATTCAACCCCCACTGAAATTGATTGTTTTGGCCAGTTTGACATTGATTTTGATCATTTCAGTCATCTTGTTTACAATGAAATCAAAGAGGCACTTGTAAGTCAGACAAATATAACATAACATTTATAATGAAATAACCACAAATGTCTTTTCTGTGCTCACATCATTATCAGTTTTATTCAACCCCCAAGTGACATTCAATCTTAGTACAACATCCTTTTCCAGTTATAACAGCTTTTAAACATGAAGCATTGCTTGACACAAGTTTCTTGCAGCGATCTACGGGTATCTTCGCCCATTCTTCATGGGCAAAAGCCTCCAGTTCAGTCACATTCTTAGGCTTGCGCGCTGCAACTGCTTTCTTTAAGTCCCACCAGAGGTTCTCAATCGGATTTAAGTCTGGTGACTGCGATGGCCACTTCAAAATGTTCCAGCCTTTAATCTGCAACCATGCTTTAGTGGACTTGGAGGTATGCTTGGGATCATTGTCCTGTTGAAAGGTCCAACGTCTCCCAAGCCTCAGGTTTGTGACAGACTGCATCACATTTTCATCCAATATCTCCTGGTACTGAAGAGAATTCATGGTACCTTGTACACGCTGAAGCTTCCCTGTACCTGTAGAAGCAAAACAGCCCCAAAGCATGATTGACACCCCGCCATGCTTCACAGTAGGCAAGGTGTTCTTTTCTTCATAGGCCTTGTTCTTCCTCCTCCAAACATAGCGTTGATCCATGGGCCCAAACAGTTCTAATTTTGTTTCATCAGTCCACAGAACATTATCCCAAAACTTTTGTGGCTTGTCCACATGACTTTTGGCATACTGCAGTCGACTCTTCTTATTCTTTGGAGACAGCAAGGGGGTTGGCCTGGGAGTTCTGGCATGGAGGCCTTCATTACGCAGTGTGCGCCTTATTGTCTGAACTGAAACTTCAGTACCCGCATCTGACAAATCTTTTTTCAGTTCCTCAGCACTCACACAGGGACTTTTCTCCACTTTGCGCTTCAGGTAGCGCACAGCAGTCGAAGTCAGCATCTTCTTTCTGCCACGACCAGGTAGCGTTTCAACAGTGTCCTTTGCCTTGAATTTGCGAATGATGCTTCCTATGGTGTCTCTTGGTATGTTTAACATCTTTGCAATCTTCTTATAGCCATTGCCCTTCCTGTGAAGAGAAATCACCTCTTCTCTTGTCTTCCTGGACCATTCTCTTGACTTCACCATGTTTGTAAACACACCAGTAAATGTCTAGAAGGAGCTGAGTATCACAGTCATTTTAAATCTGCCTAATTGGTGCCTATTATGCTTTGATTGCTATTATGATTGCTGCTCCTTGACATCCACAGGTGTTTTCAATACCTGATCGAAAACACTTGAATGAACCTCTGTTCTTAAGAGTGGTAGTCTTTAAGGGGTTAAATAATTGTGTCATTGAAGAAATCACAAAAAAAACATTTAATACTGTATTACAAAAACAATTGATGTCATTTTAATTGCATTTGGTTCTTTAAAAAGTCCTTGTAAGATTTCATTCTGAACACAATTACAAATGTACACTAAATTCCCTAAAACCCTTTACAGCATTGGGGGTTGAATAATTTTGAACACAACTGTATATTCGCCAGGGGACCCAGAGTACACCTGGAAGAGCGTGCGTCAAGGTTTGTGCTCCCTCAGATGCCGTGGCCATATTTGACCATGGCATCTGAAGGGTTAAAAGTCTCTTCGCGAACATTAGTCCTGGGTACCTGCAGCTTCCTCCTCTCCACTTGCACTTCACAGTGAATACATCAGAGAGCTGCTCTGACTGCTCAGTCTGTAAACCTTATCTTTACTTTCCTAACAACTCACAGCTAAATTCTTAGCAGTTTAATAAGAACATAGCTTAAATGTGTTTATGAGCTGTCAGAAGTATAGAGATAAGGGCTACAGATAGGGCAGTCAGAGCAGCTCTCTAATGGATTCAGTGTGAAGCAGAAAGCAACAGTTTGCAATTGCACTGAAAGTGAAACCAGTTGAGCAAAAACTGCTGAAAATGTTTAATAAAGACCAATTGAAAAACAGATTTTTAGCCTAAAATGAAATGATAAAAATATGTCCCTAAAAGATGATTGTTATTACTAATTAGTCTCCCCCTCACTACACTTTCCAATCTATCCTGAATGCGGCAGCCAGCTTATCTGTCTAGCTGCTACTTCGGTGCCTCCACTTTGTGCCAGTCCTTGCACTGGTTGCCCATATAGTATAGGCTTCAATTCCTCAAGTGCTCATTCTCACCCACAAAGCTCTCCACAGTGCTGCATGGCTCTACATCTCCTCCCTCATCTCTGTCTACCATCCTACCTATGCCCTTTATTCTGCCAATGACTTATGGCTGAGGTCCACCATAATCCAAACCTCTCACTCCCATCTCCTAGACTTCTCCCAGGCTGCACCAGTTGTCTGGAATGCCCTACCCCAAGCAATTAGGTTAATTCATAACATCAAGAGTTTTAGGCACTCCTTAGGAACACATCTGTTTTGGTTAGCATAGTACATCCCCTGATCCAGCTCTCCTCTATTCAACCCACCCCCTCCCTCTTCAGAATCATTCCTCTTAACCTGATCCATCAGTATCCACCACACTCCATGCACTCAGAAGCACTACAGATATCAGCTGGTGACTGGCTTATGCAACTTTATATCTACTACCCTATTGTGTTTTAAGATGGCTTGACCATTGCACAAATCAAGCACTTGTTACCTTTTGTCTCACATCCATCTCCTCATAGATTGTAAGCTCTCGCAAGCAGGGCCCTCATCCCACTTGTTTTAATTGTTGACTTGTTTGTTGCTATGTTATTTATGACTCTGTTGTACGTGAACCCCCTGAGCGTAAAGCGCTGTGGAATATGTTGACACCATTTAAATAAAGATTATTGTTGTGTCATGTACTAAAAGAAAAGTACATTGTATATTTCCAGTATTTCACATTCCAGAAGCTAAACATTTCAACCGTACTTATCCTCAAACCGTTACAGAGACCTTGATCACAGTATTTAAAGATTTTTCAGCCATTGTGCTGTCAGTCTGTGACTAATTCTCCTCCATTCCGGTCTTCCATCTATGACATGCAGACGTCTCCTCACTCATTTAGTTCTACTAATGGACATTTGCTGGTTGAAACCACTAGATTTATACAACAGTGCAAGACATAATGAATAACGCTGAAAATAAAGGATAATCAGACAACCTTATTAAATCCAAAATATGTAAATTGCTCACTACCAATCACTGACCTTTACACTTGGTTGCACATTTGCCGCAATTCCCTAATATATCTTTATTAGCAGCATCAGTCCCTGTACAAGTTAGAGAAATCATGTGGTAGAGCAGAGAGATAGAGGACAGTCCTATCTCCCACAGCTTTCCTATACCAGAAAGCTATTCCAGAGAAGCAGCTTAGGTTGCTGCAACTAAATAGGTTATTCATAGAAACTTATGGCATATTAAAGGGGTTCTCCGGGAATTAGGAAAATACTTAAATATTACTTTATTATAAATATATTCCCAAATGCCTTTCATTAGTTATAATGGCTCGTTTCGTCTGTGGAGCAATCATTAGGAGAAATAAAATGGCCGTTGTACTATTAGTACAAAGAAAACCTGTCCTAATCACACAGGAGGACATGCTACTTCAGAGCAGTGAGCCTAAGAGCTGCCTCATCTTCTTCTATGATTCTGAATACAGTTTAATATGATCTTCAGCTAAATCTCTGTAGAAATGGAGTTCATCAGGAGGCATGAAGTACAGAGAGGAGGTTGGGGATGTGGCTAATGAGCAGCAGCACTTGTCTCCATTACCACAGTCTGTCCTGTCTGTACTTCATGTCTCCTCATGGACTCCATTCCCACAGAGATTCAGTTAAAATTCTTAGAATCTGTATTCAGGATCATAACCCCTGACAAGTAGGAGAGGAGGATGAGGCAGCTCTTTACCTCAGTGCTCAGAAGTAACATGTCCTCCTGTATGATTAGGACAGGTTTTGTGTGTATTAATAGGATGGCGGCCTATTTGTTTCTCCTAATCATTGCTTCCTAAACAAAATGAGCCATTATAAATAATGAAATGTAAGGTAAAGTAATATTTATTTATTTTCATTTTCTAAATTCCCGGAGAACTCCCTTAAGTGGCTCCCTGGTCTGTGGGATCTCTTCATTCATGTCTATAGGAATTACAGAAACAGTCTGTCAGGACCTGTAACCAAAAAATTTAATCTGAAAGCACCATGTTATAGAGCAGGAGAAGCTGAGCAGATTAAAATAGTTTTGTGGGAAAAGATTCCGTAACATTTGTAATTTATACATTTATATATTTGCATTTTTGCAGCCCTGTAAATTGCTATTGGTACAGGAGGGAGGTTTTTATCAGTGATAAAGCACAGTGTGTATAAGTGTGCATATGAGATTGCTGCCGGGCACTGGTAACCCCTCCTTCCTATACCGATAATTATTCACAGGGCTGCAGATATAAATGTAACAATTACAAGTTTTACAGAAACTTTTCCCACAAATATATACATCGATATTCTCTGTTTCTCCTGCTCTATAACATGGTGCTTTCAGATTGTATTGCATTTTTTGGTGACAGGTCCTCTTTAAAGCAGTACATGCAGGATCGCGAGAAGGAAGGCAGGATCTCTTTAGTGAAAAGAGGACCCCTAACTCATATCCTGCACCCCCTACACATTCCTACCAACCTAACTGCACCCTCGAGCCCTCTAGCTATGCTTCTGTATACGAAAATACAATTCTAAGCTGTAGGAAAAACTTCAATACATTTAGGCCCCTTTCACACGGGCGAGTTTTCCGCGCGGGTGCAATGCGTGATGTGAACGCATTGCACCCGCACTGAATTCTGACCCATTCATTTCAATGGGTCTGTGTACATGAGCGTTTTTTTTCACGCATCACTTGTGCGTTGCGTGAAAATCGCAGCATGTTCTATATTCTGCGTTTTTTCACGCAGCCCTAGCCCCATAGAAGTGAATGGGGCTGCGTGAAAAACGCATTGCATCCGCAAGCTAGTGCGGGTGCATTGCATTTTTCACTGATGGTTGCTAGGAGATGTTGTTTGTAAACCTTCAGTTTTTTATCATGCGCGTGAAAAATGAATCAAAACGCATTGCACCCGCGCGGAAAAAACTGAACAACTGAACGCAATCGCAGGCAAAACTGAATGGATTTGCCTGTGAAAACGCTCAGTTTTCACTGAACGCATCCGCAACGCATCCGGACCTAATCCGGACACGCTTGTGTGAAAGAGGCCTTACAGTCAATGTTCACAAATATGCGTATAGTTCTTGAATTTTGTTGCTGAGTACAAGAGATTGTTCTCTGTTAGTTTAGACTCTGAACTATTAACTGTGCTAGTAATAGGCTTAAACATAGGAAATGCCATGTACAAAGAATTCAATGTTGCCTCGTTTGCTAAAAACACTTATCTGAATATGTTAATTTCAGTAAGCTGCTTTTAAGACAAGGAAGGAAGGCAAAAGACATAAATAAGGGAATACAAGTGTAATATATTAGACTACTTTCACACTAGCGTTTTTCGGATCAGTCATGGATCTTCAAAAACGCTACCGTTACAATAATACAACCGCCTGCATCCGTCATGAACGGATGCAGTTGTATTAAGTCTTATATTGCAATGACGGATTAAACACCATTGAAAGTCAATGGGGGACAGGTCAGTTTTTTATTGTGTCAGAGAAAACGGAACTGTCCCCATTGACTTACATTGTGTGTCAGGACGGATCCATCTTGCTCTGCACTACATCGCGGACAGAAAAACGCTAACAACATGCTGTAATACCCAGTAAGCTTTTAAGCTCTTTCTAGTGGTGGCAGAATTTTATTTAACTCTATGGCTACGCAGGGGATATGGGGCTTTGCATCTGAAGACAGAGCTTCAACCACTATAGTGATATATATTAAGAAATAATTTAGCAATAAGGTTATGGATTAGCGAGTGTGAACCCTAGGGATGCACCTTGCCTTTCTGCTGCCTGAGGCGAAAACTGAACCCCCCCACCCATGCCAATTTCTTAACCTAACCCCTTTGCCACAATTAAAGCATGCATTCCCCATGGCCCTTCCATTGCCCCCCTCTTGTCCCTACCTGGTGCTGCCTGAGGTGATCGCCTCACCTGGCCTCATTAGTAGTGCACCTCTGGTGAACCCACTGTCCCAACAAAGATTTGGTGTAGGGCTATCGCTAACAGCTTTATTCTAAGAGTGTCCGTTGCAAGCACTAGCAGCTCTGGATAGAGAAAACACACCCAAAAATGCAGGAAAATCACGGAGCACATAACTATCAAGTGAATGTTGAACTTAACCCTTTCAAGACCAAGCCATTTTTAACCTTCGTGACCACGTCTAATTTTGCAAATCTGGCATGTGTCACTTTATGTGCTATTAACTTTGGATAAAGTTGTGTATAAAAATTGTGTATAAAGCAGGGCTATGTCAGTGTAACCAGTCTATTGAACAGTTTTCTGTGTGTAATGTGCACACAGTAGTTCTTTCTGTGTAATCTACATGAAGCAGAGCTGTGTGTGCAATGTGTATGTAGTAAACTATCTGTGTAATGGGCATGTGGTAGAGCTGTGTATGTAATATGTATATAATAGCGTTGGATGGGCCCCGTGTATGGCAGCGTCGGGTGGGCCCCGTGTATGTTGGCCTATGCATTATATGGGCCCCGTGTATGGCAGCGTCGGGTGGGCCCCGTGTATGTGGGCCTATGCATTATATGGGCCCCGTGTATGGCAGCGTCGGGTGGGCCCCGTGTATGTGGGCCTATGCATTATATATATATATATATATATATATATATATATATATATTACCGCAAAATTTGTACTCCTGCTCAGCTAAAAATACTTCTCAGAATTGTTAGGAGGACCCCCCCCCCCCCCCTTCAGGACAGCACTGCAAGAAGACCCCCCGCTTCCTTCAGGATGGCCAGCAAGGCAACAAGCCCGCCCACCCATTCAGGATGGCCGGCGCTGCAACACCGATATCGGACGTTTAAACCATTCCGTGTCGCGGCCCGATGCTTGAAGGGTAAACTGAGGGAGGGAGCTCCCTCCCCCATCAGGCCGCTGCGCCAGAACAAAAAGTAAAAATAAAAATCTAACTTCTTTCTACATCCGCACATTTAATTGGTTAAAAATGTAAAAAAATACAAAACACTAAACATGTTTGGTATCGCCGTGCCTATAAAAAGATCACGTACTTTTACTGCACGGTGAACGCCACAAAAAAAAGAAAGAAAAACTATGATGGAATTGCAATTTTGCACACTGCACTTCCCACAAAATGGTATAAAAAGTGATTAAAAGAGTCATATGTACCCCAAAATAGTACCAATTAGTAATCTCATCACGCAAAAAATGAGCCCCTACCTAATCACCCCAAAAATAAAAAAGATATGGCTTTCAGAAAATGGATACACTAAAACATGATTTTTTGGTTTCAAAAATGCTCTTATTGTGTAAATCCAAAATAAAAAAAATAAACATATTAGGTATCGCTGCGTCGTTACGACCTGCTCTATAAAAATATCACATTATCTACTCTGTCAGGTGAACATTGTAAAAAATAAAACTTGTGGCAGAACAGCCATTTTTTGGTTACCTTGCCTCAGAAAAAGAGTAATATACCATATTTTTTGGCTTTATAAGACGCACTTTTTCCCCCAAAAGGGGGGAAAATGGCAGTGCGTCTTATAAAGCGAATGCTGCCATTTTTACTCTGCTATCACTGATACATCGCCGGCCGCTATGCTGCACAGCACGGCATGTGATGTATCAGCGGGGAGGGAGGAGGGGCTGGAGGCTGGCAACATTTGCGGCGGGGCCCGATGTAGTCAATCTACTCTAATACACCAGGCCCCGCGCACAGCAGTAAAATGTAGTTATGTAATTCTTATTCTTTATTAAAGTAGCGCAATCCTTTGCTTTAGTACTTACTATCCAACTACGGTAGCAGGCAGGCAGGTCGGCAGAAGCTCTGTCACGCGCCTGCTTCATTAATAAAGTGGGAGGAGTTCCTCCTACTTTATTAATTAAGCAGGCGCAGCAGGTGCGTGACATTGCAGCTCCGGCTGGCCTGCCTGTTACCGTAGTTAATTAGTAAGTACTAATGCAGAGGACATGGGTCCAAACACTGTAAACTAACGATCAGGATATTTAGCGCGGCACCCAGGGATCTCACTGCTCTTACTATTCCTGGGCGCCGCTCCGTTCGACCGCTGTGGCCCCCGGTATCTTCTCCCGCTCTGTATGCTAATTGCTAGCTTTGGAACAGGAAGGAGGAGACTGCTCTTTTTCTCAATAGGTGTCTCCTTCTCCCGCTCTGCACTTTGATTGGACAGCTCATAGCCAGGGAGAAGGAACGCCCATTGAGAAAAAGGGCAGTCTCCTCCTCCCTGTTCCAATGCTAGCAATTAGCATAGAGAGTGGGAGAATATACCAGGGGCCACATCGGGCAAACGGAACGGCGCGCAGGAATAATAGTAATTGCAGTAGGATCCCTGGGCGCCGCGCTACATATCCTGATAGTTAGTTTACAATGCTTGGAAACATGAAAGGTCCTTTTTAATAAAGAATAAGCATTACATAACTACATTTTACTGCTGTGCGCAGGGCCCGGTGTATTGGGGGTCACTATTTACACAGGGACACTGTTATGGGGGAGATCTGTGGAGGACACATATATATCATAAGATGCTATATATGTGTCATCCACAAATCCCCCCCCATAACAGTGTCATCCACAGATCCCCATAACAATGTCATCAACAGATCCCCTCCATAACAGTGTAATCCACAGATCCCCCATAATAGTGTCATCTACAGACCACCATTAGTTCAAAACCCACCAAAATCACACCTTTTGGTAAAAAAAATTATTTTCTTATTTTCCTCCTCAAAAACCTAGGTACGTCTTAATTATATATATATATATATATATATATATATATATATATATATATACACACACACACACACACACAAAATGCATAACTACCTCTAGCAAAAGATTTATATACTGCAGGAATAACCATAATATATAACAATGGCAGCACATCAGGCCTAATATCAATATGGAGGAGCAGGCCAATGGATTCGGCAACAAATCCAGGACAATATAAGAATTTTAAACAATGGCAGCACTCTCACAAAAAATGAGTGAAAAGAAAAACACTTTATTCACCCCTGTGGTCGCAACTAGGGATAAGCGAACTTGTGTTTCAAGTTTGGCGTACAAGGTTCAGGTTATGTAAGAATTCCGTTATGGATTCTGCTACCACAGACCAAAACTAAGGGTCCATTCACACGTCCACATAATAGGTCCGCATCTGTTCCGCAATTTTGCGGAAGGGGTGCGGACCCTTTAATTTTCAATGGGGGCGCAAGAGATGCGGACAGCACCACCATGTGCTGTCCGCATCCGCACTTCCATTCCGCAGCCCTGCAAAAACGTTTTAGCTCATAGTCGCAATGTTTTAGCTCATAGCTTAAAAAGAGACACTGTGAATGAGCTGAAAACATTGCAACCACAGGGGTGAATAAAGTGTGGACATTTTTTTTTACTTATAAATATATGTCATTTATCAAACTGGTGTAAAGTAGAACTGGCTTAGTTGCCCATAGCAACCAATCAGATTCCACCTTTCATTTTTCACAGCTTCACTGGAAAATGAAAGGAGGAATCTGATTGGTTGCTATGGGCAACTAGGCCAGTTCTACTGTACACCAGTTTTGATAAATCTCCCCCACTGTGTACTTCTATGTGTACATAGCATTGTGTGTCGTCACACTGTACTAATTTGTGTGGGACGGACGTCATACAAATACTGTATTCAGAACAGCGTGCATGTAGTGAGAACGTCAGTAATGAGATCTATATCCTGCTTATAACGCCATGGTTCTGTCTGTAGATCACTGCACTAACGTTATCAGCAGAAATATCTATTGCGTCTACAAATAATGGACTTTCTACAGAATGGAAATTGAGAAATAGATCTGCTGATTACAGGCTGTAGCAGACTGTAAGACTCACCATGTTGTGGATTGGAATGAAATCTTACAAGTTCCAGCAGCCTATATGTAAGTGGCTGCTAGCTGTGCTATGTAACAGGATGTGGGGGCAGGGCAGCAGAGCTTGTGCTGGTGCATGTGAAATCCACAGGAACACCCACAGAGCTTCAGAGGAGATAACAGCAGTGAGCAAAATTCATATCAGAGCATTTCTGAGAGCATGTTAAGCAAAGCTGATACCAGTAAACTAACAAGTGCAATTTTATTATGTGCTGCCTTATGGTAACATATGGGGGTATTGATTTTTAGTGCACAAAGGTGTCTATAGCCTTTAAACATTTTTTTTATTTTTTTATTTGCATCACCCATAACTATTTTTCCGTCAACATAGTTGTTTGAGGGCTTATTCTTTGCGTGATGGGCTGTAGTTTTTATTGGTATAATTTTTGGGATTCATATGAATTTTTGATCCTTTTTATTAAATTGTTTTGGGGAGGCAAAAAAACAGCAATTCCGCATCAGGGGCAGGGTGCACAAATGGGGTAGGGCCGGAAAGGAGGGGGTACGGCCAGCATGGAGGGGGCATGGATGGGGCACAGCCAGAACAGAAGGGGCACCACACATCAGGGGGCACAGATTGGGGCACAAATCAGCTGATGCCTAATTTTAGGCTCTGATCTGCAGAGTGCAGATCAGAGCCTGAATCCAGCATTTTTACACTGCCGCGATCCGATTGGTTAGTCTGCATAGACTAACCAATTGGAGAGATCGTCGACAAGGGACCACTCTGATTGGTCCCTTGCTGGCATTACTGGACTCTGCACTGTCCGTGACAGCGGCAGAAACTTTAATCCAAGCGCTGTAGAGCTGCCATAATGTTTATATACGTTCTATCTGGGGTATGTGCAGATAGGACGTATATAGCCATATGGCAGTCAGGAAGGAATTAAGGTAAATGTCCACTTTTTCATGTAGTTTGTAAGATAGAATTTATATACCACTCAAGCTTGGAGTAAAACCTGCCTACAATACATTACATAAAATCATGCTTATTCATTTCAATAAAACTAACACCATTGTACCATGTTGTTTTATTTGATGAAAATAATATCTGTTTATGCAAAAGGAAAATTCACCACAAAACTCTGTTCAATAATCTAAATGTGGCTATGTTCTGGAACATTTCTTCCTTTATTATTTGTAAAAGAATATAACTTTTCTCCCTACATCACAATAAAATTCAATAGATGTTACAGTGTAATGAGCTTACTCAGTGGTACAACCAGGATTGCTTCTACTGTGCATTCTTAAATATATATTTACTGCACAGAAAATTGAAATAGATGGGCTTTTTATTGAGGAAATTATTTGGAATTTTCTAATATGCCTATAGTGTAATAGGGCGAGAGGGAAACCCATCAAGGCAGTCAGCTTTAAATAATGGCTTATTACAACACTTATTTCCGCTTGTAATAAATAGCAATTCAGGCACAGTTAAGTTGCCTCCTTAAAGTACCACAGTGAAATATTTTACACCACACAACCATGATGAAAATAACCTGATTAAGTATGCATGATCCTTGTTTCCTTTCTAGCTACACAATAATACCTCGCAATAAAAGTTCTAGTGGAAATCCTATTTATGAAATGCGAAGCTATAGAAACTTGTTAGCAGTTTCCTGATTCTGAGTATTTATATGACTGATATTAAAAAAAATTGTGTGTGTGTATGTATATATATATATATATATATATATATATATATATATATGAGAGAGAGAGAGATTGATTTATTTTTAATGTAGATACAAATATGCATTCATTGACTAAAAAATAAAAAAAAAATGGCACCAAGAAGGAGCTGTTGGTATCTAATGAAACTTTATGTGTGAATGATGCCATAATGGTATATATAAGTGATTACAATATTAGAGTAAAGGATAACTTGGCAGGGGGAGGGGGACAATTGAAAAGATATTCTAGTACTCTGTTGGGCTGGCTCTAGTTGGAATACAAGTTGGACATCCGGTTGGATAGGTTCCATATTGTAAAAAAATCACAGGGAAAACAAAGATACCAAACATCCTGCACGATATGATATTAAATATACGGATGTGCATGGTTACATTTATAAAGTCACAGAAAATAATGCATTATAACAATAGATGCAAACACAACATATGGACTAAGCACTCACTCTAATGATAAAATCTGAGACTCTTAGCCAATATACTGTATTTTGATCAAAACACATCTGTGCCCACCTATCCAGCTAACGGTGGTCTCTGGTCAGGCAGATCCTACTCTATAATCTACCTATGCAGTTGTGCATCTTTGTTCAGGAGAGCAGACCCTGCACATATAGTGTGTTGCTCCTAGTTACTTCTGTGTGCATCAGCAACCAATGACAGGAGGAGCACACACCTATATGTACCACCTTAATCTAGGTCGCCTATTAGATAGGTGGTGGCAAAAGTGCACATGAATGCTACTCCCAGGATTGAAGCGCATTCACACCTGAAGGTGCCACTCCTTCAAGACAAATCAAAAAAATCATGGAAAAAAAAAAAAAGATACAAAACATCCTGCACAATATCATTATAAATGCAGCTATGCACATCCGCATATTTACTAAGTCACAGAAAATAATGCACTATAGCAATAGATGCAAACACAACATATGGACTAAGCCGTCAGGTTCCATATTGTATCCTGTGGCACATTTGCCCACAGATGTTACAGGTGGGCCTGTAGATCCTGCATTAGTAGGTTGCCAACCCTGGCATCACAACTGGTTCCATAGTGCTCCATGGGTAATAAATCTGGTGAGCGGGCACGCCAAGGAAATGTTGTAATCTGGAGGACACATTCCTGGGGAACCTACACGGTGTCTGAGTGAGCATTATCCTGCTGGAAAATGGCAGATGGAAGCCCTGCCACAAGAGGCAACACATGTGGCCGCAGGATGTCCTGAATGTATTGTTGAGCTGTTAGTGTCTCTTGTATCACTAGTAGGGGTGACCGACTGTTTTATGGGATGGCTCCTGAGATCATCACACCAACAGTTGGGCCTACAGCAGAGGCAGGATTAAAGCTCTTACCACCATGCCTCCATACTTGAACCCGGCCGTCATCGGATCCCAAACAGACCCTGGATTTGTTGCCAACGATAATACAGTTGTAGTCAGTAGCAGTCCAGGTTTCTCATTCTCATGCAAATGAAGGTGACGGTGGCTGGCTGTCAATGGCAGGACATGTAATGGGTACAGTGACAACTATTTTTCTTCTGCTAAGCACCTAGAAATGGTCCGAGCAGAGATTGGGATGTGTAACGAAGGTGCCACCCGAGTCAGGATGGTGGACAAAGAAATTGCGGGAGCTGCTCATGCTTGTTTGTGATTCAAACAATCCTCTCTACTGGTGGTCTGTCTGGGCAATCCAGAGCCTGATCGCCATGTATGTGTGCCCTCACACAACCAAAGCTCCCAACACCTCTTAAAAGCAAGGTCAGAGCGGCCGAGTGTGCGGTAGAAGCATGTCTTGCAGTCAAACCCCTCACCCAGAGGTACACTACCCAAAAATGGCCTCTGAGAACCTTCTTAATCAGTCAGCAGGGGCACTTTTATGCCCTCAAGTCAAGACATAGAGTCTAAATCAGACCACACCTGTAATCACTTACTGTATATATCTGCTTGAGACATAACTGTAAGCTGAGTTTTGCAGCTATCTGACATTTCTATTGGGGTGCGTTATTTTTTTGCCAGTATGTAGATAGATAGACAAATAGAATACAGAATTACATCAGTAGATAAATAGGAGCATTGTAAATAGCAGAGTACGATTTTTGGACAGTCATAAAAAGGGCCATAAAAGCATAAATATGGGTTATTGTCTGAAAATCATTCTTAGTCCTAAGACTGCAGTTATACATGGGTCCAGAAGTTATTTCACCCATCCATCCTTAATTGCCAAAAATCAGCACAGATTTCAGCTCAAAATATGTGACACCAAGGATAAGATGGGGGGAAGGGGCACAATAGTGTGATATTATAGATAGGCTAGTATAGGCTCCTCATTAAGTATTGTATTTAAGGTAATAACTCCAATAAGGGCATGTATTATGGTGTATTAGGGTAATATAGTATAATCAGCCTGTGTGTCAATACTCTGGAGACCTGGTACCAGTTCCCAATTCACATTTGATAAGATGAACTGTATGCTAGAAACATAGGCCTTCTAGCATTTGGTTTATACAAGCTCAAAAGAGAAGGGAACATTAACAAAAAAAAGACCTTTCTTCTCACATTTTTGTTAATTAAGCACACACATGCTCAGTCTTCCTTCTCTATCTGCTCCAGGGGGTATGTGGAGGTTTGGGGAGGCCGCTGTTTATATTGTAAAATAGACTTTCAAAAGGTTTAATCCCCCCAAAATATTGCAGGACATATACTCAGTGCTATGTTTATTAGATACAATTTCAACTTTTTATTCACTCTAGATACAAATCCTTCCATGTATACACATGGAAAGTCTCTGAAAGAGTCCAACCAGCTCCACTTGACACAATGTTTTGATGGACTCCTCCTCCTTATTCTTGCATACTGGGGAGAATTCCTAAGAGGTTTAAATACCAATTAGGTACACAGTATCCAACCCTTATAGGTTGATCACATAAACCATCCATGCAAACATACACAATAGTCACCTGTAATGTAAACTTTATGTGACCTTCTCTAAACTTTTCAATGCATATGTCCAACTGTTCAATGCTTCAGTACTTTTTGCACAACTTGCTGTTCTCTAACAAGGAGCTTAACTGCAAAATTCACAACAGGTGTTTCCTGGTTCAAAATGGTATTAAAGAAGAATTGGTATTAAAACAGTTGTCCTCATAAAGCTTAGAGTGTCACAGAGTGTCATCAGCAGGTTGCAATTGAGATACAGAGAGACTGGAAGAGTCACAGAAAGGCATAGAAGTGGACATCCTTTGGCCACATCCCACACTGATGACCGCTTCATCGTGAACAATGCCCTGCGGAACCAGATGATGAATGCCACACAACTCCAGGCACATTTAAGGAAGGTGAGAGGCACCCAAGTGTCGCGTCAGACCATTCGAAACTGTTTACATCAGCGTGGTCTGTGTGCTAGACGACCTGCAAAAGTACCTGATCCCACCACCAGGCACAGGAGTCATCATCTTGCATAGGCCAGGGAACATCTATGATGAACGAGGGACCAGTGGGCCCCAGTGCTGTTCACTGATGAAAGTCAATTCACACTGAGCAGAAATGATGACCACCAATGATGTTGGAGACGTCAAGGAGAGTGCTATGCATCAGCCATTGTTGTCACCAGACGAGCCTTTGTTGGTAATGGTGGTGTTACAGTGTGGGCAGGCGTGTCTAGTCCATGGGTCAGCAACCTCCGGCACTCCAGGTGTGAAACTACATCTCCCATCATGCACACCTGCTTGGCTTTTCTCTAAACTCCCACAGAAGTGAAAGGAGCATGCTAGAGTTGTAGTATCACAACAGCTGGAGTGCCTAAGGTTGCTGATTCCTGGTCTAGTCAATACAGAACGGACCTACACTTTGTGAATGGTACAGTAATGAGCCCATTCACCCGAAAGCCAAATATCCCCAACCTTTTGTCAGTAGTGTATATACGCTATATTAAAATACCCAAACATGAGTTTATAAACTATCCTCTAATACATTATCAATAATACATAGATCCTACATCATCAGAATACACTGCAACTGCTAGTTTCATTCAGGCCAGTAGGTTCTACTGTTTCCTACGTTGTTATTCATAACACCTCCTTATGTAACAATCTCCTATTCTCACCTTTATTCCTTCCCACCTCGACCTGTTCTAAAACTTGCCATTTCAGTTCACTGACCTGATGAATTAGTTCAGAAAAGTGCCGCGCTACATCTGTTTTTATAGACTTTCTTCTCCTCTATCTCTTTTTCACTTCCCATCCGCTTCTTTTTCTCCGCCTCACTACCTTTCTGCAAGTTTTTTTTTTTACATTCCGATATTAGATCAGCGTTTATTTAATCGTGTCTTTATCTGTCTAAAAGTCTGTCCCACATATATTTCTTCACATGGACATTTCAATAAATAATATTACTTGTGTCTCATGTGCAGTATAGGAGGTAAAACCTGCCAAAATTAAAATGAAAAATGGAAAATTTAAATGCAAATCCCGATTTGACATTTCATTTTCAACCCATGCATGCAAAATTAGTGCAGAAGCATTGTAACGGTATTTTAAAACCCTTCACAGGGTGATGGTCATATTCTTTCTTAATAGCAATAGCATGCCAGTTTTAACAATGTAAATAAGCAACAGTGCCCTTCCATTGTGTCACCAAAAACGTCTTTTTACTTAATGTCACTTGTGATCAAGATATTGATAATATATTTATCTTTACCATATGCAAAAGGTTGTTCTCGAAACAGGGTTTCAAACTTATGATACCACTTAAGGATGTCCCAAAAAGAAGTAACACCTGTCTATTGTAGGCAGAAATCTACACCATGCGATTTTTCTTACTTCTAATTTTTCCTCTCTTAATGACACTGTTCATCTTCTTCCTATCTCCTGTCCAACTTTCTCAACCTTAATTCGTGAATATCTTCTCTGTGTGAACTTTTCTGTAATCCTACTCCTGTTTTTGATATACTCCTCACCAAGTGACATGCCGCTTGGGGGACAAGTCACAGCTGCAGCCAGTCATTGGCTGCAGTGGCGCACATGACCCCATCTGTGCTTGAAGTTTACATGCAGAGACTGCAGGACAGCAAAGAGAGAATGGAGGACCAAAGGAGCCAGAACTATGTGGCTTGGAGTAGGCAAGTATGTTTGTCTCCACAGGTCCAGCGAGGAGGGGATAGATATATAGGGGGATAGATAATATAGCCTTTGTTGAAATTTTCTTTGTTTCATAAGGTGTGCAACCTTGTTGGCCATGTCTTCTATGCTGTTCATACCAAGGTCCTGTCCGTAAAGAGGCTGCTAAAGGAGGGTTAGGTGACCCGGTAAATCCTCTCTATGTGATGTCTTCTCCATTCATATACACTGTACCCGCCAACTGCACTTGTTGGGAGTCTAGTGCAGGTGCAATGTGTCTGAATGGAGGAGGTTGAGTGTCTGGTCACTTGACTCTCCACTAGAAGCCACCTTATGGACAGAACCTCTATGTGGACAGTACAGAAGATTTGTCCAATAAGGGGAACATGGTTTATGTTACATACACATAGGTCAATGGTAGCCAGTAAGTGACCAACCCTTTTAAAACCAAACAGGAAGATAAAGAAATCCTTTTTTTATGGAAAATAATTATCGCCTGAAACTGATATTGAATTCTACAAAGAATAATTACCGTTTATTATTAGTATAGTAAACGGATTTGCAGTATTTTTCCATACCTACCACATTTTTTCTATATGAACTGCCACTTTCATCCCATAGCAAATTTTGAATGGGCCCAATCCCCCATGACCACCTTGAGCAGTCTATTCTGAACGTGAAAAGCCTCTGATTATTTTGGTCTACCCAACGCACAAGTATAATGCACAACAAAAAAAAATAAAAAAATCACTTTTTACACTTTGCATATGGGAAAAAAAATATACAATGCATATGCAGGTATAATCAATGCTCCAGATAGCGACTGAAATGATGTCATCACACTGGCCTTTGCCAGACTGTAGTGCAGTGACGTGTGTGCATCTTGCCATCTGCGTCCCACCATCCCAGGACTTTAGACCACAAGAGGTTAGGGTCTGCATCATGAACAGACGGCGAACAGGACAAAGGTGAGTATTGGTTTTTTGCTTTTTTTTTTTCTCAGTGTCCACTTGGAGACATTACTGTCAGGAAGGAGGGCACTGGGGGGACAGAAATACTGAAGGGCACTTTGGTGGACCTTACTGGGGATGATGTGGGGGGAATGAGCGCTATAAGGGACATTACTGGATGGCAATGTGGGGGATATTACTGGAGAGAGAAGGAGAGCACCGTGAGGCTCACTACTAGTGGTGCACTGTGGGGTACACTGCTACTGGGTGGGCACTGTGGTGGAAATTACTATCGGAGGGGCACTGTGGGGGACATTGTTATTAGGGGTGGGCACTAAGGGGGACATTACTTCTGGAGGAGCCCTGTGGGGGAAATTACCAATGAAGAGGTACTGTGGGAATATTACTAATGGAGGGGCACTGTAAGGGACATTACTACTGGGGGGGAACTGTGGGGGGACATAACTGGCAGCATTATTGGGGGCACTCTAGGGGAATTTTAATATTGGGGACAGTATAAAGGGCATTACTGGTGGCACTGGAGACTTAATACTGAGGAACGGGTGGAATTACAGGGACATCTTTTAATATGCGGGCACTATATAGGACATTACTGAAGGCACTGGGGGCATTTTAATACTGAGGAGCCATAGCAGGATTTTTTGCATAGGGGCATTATTACTGGGGGGCAAAAAGGGGATATTAATGCTAGAGGCACTGTAGGGGCATTTCTATTACAAGGGAATATTAGGAGACATTATTTTTGGGGACACTATACAGGTATTATTACTAGGAGCACAATGTAGGGTTTTATTATTACTTCTCGGGACATTTAAGTGGACATTATTATTACTGGGGGCACTCTAAGGGCATAATAATTGCTGGAGGCACTAAAGGAACACTATTATCATAATTATTATTACTGGGGGCATTTGAGGACATTATTTCTACTGGGGTCAGTATCTTTTCAGCAGTATAGTATTTGGGGAATTGGGGAGTACAGTGAGCACAGTATTAGGAGTGGCAGCAAAATGACATCGTCGGGACACCAGGATGGGGAGTTTGATAGAAAAATAGAGAAATCTAACATGTCTGTGTAACAAACTCTACAGAGACGAGACACAGATGAAAGAATTTGTCATGGCGCTTTGGGTCAAACAGAGGAGATGAGGAAAGAGAACATCTACATCACAGTAGATGTCACTGGATGTAAGAGGTGCTGTAGTCTCCTATATGTTTCGTAGAGCTGACTCACTACTGTGACCTGTGTCTCACCTCCTCCTACCATTTTTATTATTATTATTATATGTATTTTAAATTTGGCGACTAAAAATGTAATTTCGCTCCAACATTTTTCAGTTTTTTTTCAGTTTAGTATTAATAACGCACACTAGATGTCCCAACAAATGGATAATCACTAAAGGCACTTATAGCTGAGTACAAGTGGGCCCCCTTAGCAACTGCTATGCCTGCTATCCTGCTAGTTTCTCCCATGATATCGAATAGTCTGCTTACCTCTTGCTCAGAATCCAATAGCTCTGTCTTGACTCTTGCTGCCGGCATTCCGTCCAGCTCAGATTCCAATGGTTCGGTTTTTACTCTTGCTGCCGGCATCCCGTCCAGCATTAACATTCTGCTTTCAAAGGCGTCTGTTCTACAATACAATAAAGACTAGTGTGAACCAAGGTGCTTTTTATGTGTTAAATATTTTATATTTCATGTAAAATTCTATTAAACATTTTAGGACCACAGATTTTTTTTATAACTTACGGATGGGACAATAATTTGAAATAACTGCATTATAAGATGCTTGTAAACTAGAGAATAAGGCTCTATTCACACCACATTTATGAGCTACGCCTGAAGGACACCATAGGGCAGACATACTACTGAGAATGCGCCAGTTTTGGGCACAATTTGCACCAAAAAACTGGCATACATGCTTTGTACTGAATTTGCCGTTTGTTTTGGACACTTTTGCTAACTTTTGTTTATGCCTCATCTGACAAGGGGCATGGCTTAGTGGGAAGGGGTGTGGCTTCTCAGAAAAGGTCATGGCCCAAATGCACTGGCAAGTTTTCGGCGCATTTTTGTAAAACGAATCCAATTTATTAGTGGTGTAAATGTAGATTAAACAGTCTAAAGATGTGACAGATTTATCATCTAGCATCAGACACTGCCCGTTTACACAGAGTTTTGCCAACTTTTGGAGCCGGATTTTCAAAATTCATGTGAACATACCGTAAGACAATCTAAGTTTTCACTTTTAGACAGTATTAGTAGGTCTGCTCCATAGCATGTTTACTTTGCAAAAAGAAAAAACACTCCAAACTTATCCTGTGAAGTATTCCTTGCTAAATATAGGTATACATAGATACACAAAATTCATTAAAGGGTTTGTTTCACTTTAGCAGATGACATTTATCATGTAGACACAGTTAGAAGAAAGCACTTACTAAATGTATTGTGATTGTCCATATTGCCTCCTTTGCTGGTTTGATTAGCTTTTCCATCACACTATACACTGCTCGTTTCCATGGTAACGACCACCCTGCAATCCAGCAGCGGTGGCCGTGCTTCTACAATATAGGAAAAAGCGCTGTCCTCTCAGGTGGCAGCACACATAGGCATGCATGTGCAGCACCTCCTGTCCTGACCATCTCGTATCTGTGCTTCAGCGGTGGCCATGAATCCTGAATATGAGCAGTGTATAATGTGATGAGAAAATTAATCAAGCCAGCAAAGGAGACAATATGGACAATCACAATACATTAGTAAGTGCCTGGAATTAACTTTCTCTACATGATAAATGCCATTTGTTGAAGTGAGACAATTTCTTTAACCCCTTAAGGACGAAGGGCGTACATGTACGCCCTTCGTCCGCACTTTAAAGATGGCGCCCGCTCCCGCACGGAGCGGGCGCCCGAGCTGCGGGTAAAAGCTTGATTCATCAAGCTGACACCCGCAGCTCATGTCCACGACCGGCAGCGATGCCGATCGCGGACATTTAACCCCTCAGATGCCGTGGTCAATCCTGACCACGGCATCTGATCAGCACAAAACCGAAAGTTTCACTTTCGGTTTTGCTCGGCTCCCTGATGGCCACAAGGGGAGCCGGAGCATGCATTTAGTACCCTAGGTTTCTGTGAATGAAACCTAGGGTACTACATAGTATTCCTATGGAGCCTATGACTGTAATAGGCTCCATAGGAAATATGCGATTTTCTCATATATTCCAATGCTATTGCATTGGAATATATGAGAATAACAATCTGATGATTGCATCTTATAGTTCCCTATGGGAACTATAAGAAAGTGGTAAAAAAAAAAAAAAGTTTAAAAAATAAAAATTAAATAAAAAAATATAAAAATTCAAATCACCCCCTTTCCCCAAAATGAAAATAAAATAAATAAAAAAATAAAAAAATTACACATAATGGGTGTCGTAATGTGCGAAAACGCCCATACTATAATAATATTAAAAATATTCACCATACGGTAAACATAAAAACGGAAAGAAAGCGTCCAAATGGCTAATTCGCCATTTTTGGGCGCTTCATTTCCTAAAAAAATGAATAAAAAGTGATCAAAACATCATACGCACCCCATAATGGTATCAATTAAAAGTTCAGATTGCCCACAAAAAATGAGCCCCTACACTGCTCCGTACGCATAATTACAAAAAAGTTATAGGGGTCAAAACATGGCGACAAAAAATGAAATAAAAAATTCCCACTTTTAATTTTTTTTCACTATCAAAACGCAAGAAAAACTATACATATTAGGTATTGCCGGATTCGTACTGACCTGAAGAATAAAATTAACCAGTCAGTTTTATCGCAAATCGAACGTTGTAATTTAAAAACCCGTAAAACTGTGGTGAAATTGCTTTTTTTTTGCAATTTCACCCCATTTGGAATTTTTTTCCCGTTTCCCACTACATCACATGCAAAAATAAATGGTAGCGTTAAAAAGTACAACTTGTCCCGCAAAAAATAAGCCATCATATGGCTATGTGAGCGGAAATATAAAAATGTTATGGCTTTTGGAAGGCAGGGAGCGCAAAACAAAAACGCAAAAATCCCAAAACCCCCGGTCCTTAAGGGGTTAAATACATTCTCTTGTGGTAAGCAGATCAAAAGGCACCATAAATTGATGCCTCCTGCACTATGGCACTATGCTGGGGGTTTGTCAGAATATAACTTCATCAGAGAAGCAAGATGTTGAAAAAACCCAGTACAATACACAATCATAGGAATAGATGCCAGAATTGTTAATACATTATGCAAGTAGCTAATAAAAACAGACATGTCAGGAGAGTTTAGGTTCCGTAAAGGGTTAGGTGGCACTCCAACTTAAATGTGGTGGATAGTAGGAGATGGTTCCCAGGCCAAACCTAATAAATAAAAGACTCTTGTATTCCACTCGATTGCTTTAAAGTGCTATATTAATTTATTAGGCGAGTATCCAGTAAATAACTAAATGTTTTTGACCCAAAGGCCTTCTTCAGAGTACTACAATATATACATAAGGAGCAATCAACCTGACAGGTATTCCTTCATGTATCCCTCTATTTTGTAGCTTTTTCTTCCTTTTCTACTCTCTGGTCTTTTGATTTCTGTCTCTCTCCCTTCTTCTCTTTTTCTCACTTCTATTTCTCTTCTTTCTTCGCTGATCGCTCCCACATCCCTCTGTTGTCTGTTTATAGCTATTTTTCTATTCATTCTATTTCCCCCCACCCCTTAAACTTGCCCCAGCCTTATTCTCTGTTATATGCATGTTGCCACATTCTATATTGCGCTGACAACATAACTCCCAGCGCCTTGCCTAGATATTACATTGAACAGCGATGTACGGACCTCACGCACACGCATTAAATTCATCCCTCAGTGGCCACCATTTTTGTTCACCCCAAGCTTTCCCAATGGATAGGCCATTACTTCTCTCTCGCACATATGGATTTCACCTATTGCGCAGCGTCCGTCATTTTTATTTACGCCGAGCTCTCCCTGACTCCGTGACCACACCTACTCCTCCATAGTTTCAGCACATGGTAATATCTAAATGCCAGGTACCCTGCTATGACCAGTGCCATACCTATAGGGCTGTTGCCCATAACTATTAAGCACTGCATTCTATTAGGGCCCATGCGCCCCACTCTACGCTGTCCTTCCTCTTTGTGCAGCACATCCAGATAATCTTGACGTAGGGGGCACTTAATATAGTGGATCTGGTGATCTCTATAATGGGGAAACCCCTTCACTTGGTTTTCCTTCCCTGGAGGGATATCTGGCTTTCACGGTGTTGAAGACACATAATTGGGGCACCACAGTTATTTTTTATTCCACTGTTTCCCAGGGAGCTTTGCACTTTGGATTGCAGTGTTGAGACTCTTAAATGAGGCTCCATTGTGTTTTTTGTAGTTGGTCTCTCTAAGATCAGCTATTGTTTTGTTTGAGTAGTCTCTTTTACCTATGTCAGGAGAGGCGACAGGTTCTCTTTAACAGTTTTGCTATCACATGTCTGGCGTTGGGAGGGTTTGTAAGCATTGTGCCCACTAGCACGTGCAGCTGTAGTCCGCTCCATAGCCGGTGGGTCTCTGCCGTTTCAAACAGGAGAAGCATGCAGCTAATGCTGATCACAGGCATTTTAGCCTTTAGGTACTGTGGTCAAGCAAGACCACAGCATCTAAATAGTATGCCAATCGGGGAAGTCAGTAATTAATTCTAATACCCTGGGTCTCTCTGAAGAGACCTAGCGCATTACAGCTGCAGCCTGCCACCTGCTGGCCAACATAGGATAACAGCAATTGGATTTTATACTGTAGATCAATGGAAATACAGTTTAAGCCATGAGAATACAAATCAGTGGATACTATATAGCCTCCTAGAGGGGCTACAAAAAAAAGATATAAAAATGTAAATCACCCTCTTATCCCTAGGATAAAAAAAAAATAAAAACATAAAAAATAAAAATTATAAACATCATAAGCATCACCGCATCCAAAAATGCCCATACTACTAAAATATAAAAATATTTATCCCATATGGCAAATAGTGTATTGAAAAAAAAAAATATCTAAATGGCCTATTTGCCATTTTTTCATTATTTCTCTTACCCCAAAAAAACAGACTAAAATGTGATCTAAAAGTAACAAACACACTCCAAAATGGTATCAATAAAAACTACACATCAGTCCCACAAAAAATGAGCCCCACACAACTCAGTAGACCTAACTATAAAAAAAGTTATGGGGTTCAGAATACAGCAATGTAAAAAAAGCTTTCAAATTTGTTTTATTTCTTTTCAGTATTAAAAAACAAAAAAAGCCTACACATATGTGGTATTGTTGTAATCGTACTGACGCAAAGAATGAAGGGCACAGGTCAGTTTTTCTGCACAGAGAACGCCGTAGGTATAAAACCCATAAAACTGTGGCAGAATTGCCTTTCTGTTTCCAATTCTGCCCCATTTGGAATTTTTTTCCTGCTTCCCACCACACTGTATGCCATATTTAATGGTAACATTAGAAAGTACAGTTGTGTTCAAAATTATTCAACCCCCACTGAAATTGAGTGTTTTGGCCAGTTTGACATTGATTTTGATCATTTCAGTCATCTTGTTTACAATGAAATCAAAGAGGCACTTGTAAGTCATACAAATATAACATAACATTTATAATGAAATAACCACAAATGTCTTTTCTGTGCTCACATCATTATCAGTTTTATTCAACCCCCAAGTGACATTCAATCTTAGTACTTAGTACAACATCCTTTTCCAGTTATAACAGCTTTTAAACGTGAAGCATAGCTTGACACAAGTGTCTTGCAGCGATCTACGGGTATCTTCACCATTCTTCATGGGCAAAAGCCTCCAGTTCAGTCACATTCTTAGGCTTGCGCGCTGCAACTGCTTTCTTTAAGTCCCACCAGGGGTTATCAATCGGATTTAAGTCTAGTGACTGCGATGTCCACTTCAAAATGTTCCAGCCTTTAATCTGCAACCATGCTCTAGTGGACTTGGAGGTATGCTTGGGATCATTGTCCTGTTGAAAGGTCCAACGTCTCCCAAGCCTCAGGTTTGTGACAGACTGCATCACATTTTCATCCAATATCTCCTGGTACTGAAGAGAATTCATGGTACCTTGCACACGCTATAGCTTTCCTGTACCTGTAGAAGCCAAACAGCCCCAAAGCATGATTGACCCCCCGCCATGCTTCACAGTAGGCAATGTGTTCTTTTCTTCATAGGCCTTGTTCTTCCTCCTCCAAACATAGCGTTGATCCATGGGCCCAAACAGTTCTAATTTTGTTTCATCAGTCCACAGAACACTATCCCAAAACTTTTGTGGTTTGTCCACATGACTTTTGGCATACTGCAGTCGACTCTTCTTATTCTTTGGAGACAGCAAGGGGGTGCGCCTGGGAGTTCTGGCATGGAGGCCATCATTACGCAGTGTGCGCCTTATTGTCTGAGCTGAAACTTCAGTACCCGCATCTGACAAATCTTTTTTCAGTTCCTCAGCAGTCACACGGGGACTTTTCTCCACTTTGCGCTTCAGGTAGCGCACAGCAGTCGAAGTCAGCATCTTCTTTCTGTCACGACCAGGTATCGTTTCAACAGTGCCCTTTGCTTCGAATTTGCGAATGATGCTTCCTATGGTGTCTCTTGGTATGTTTAACATCTTTGCAATCTTCTTATAGCCATTGTCCTTCCTGTGAAGAGAAATCACCTCTTCTCTTGTCTTCCTGGACCGTTCTCTTGACTTCACCATGTTTGTAAACACACCAGTAAATGTCTAGAAGGAGCTGAGTATCACAGTCATTTTACATCTGCCTAATTGGTGCTTATTATGCTTGATTGCTGCTCCTTGACATCCACAAGTGTTTTCAATACCTGGTCGAAAACACTTGAATGAACCCCTGTTCTTAAGAGTGGTAGTCTTTAAGAGGTTGAATAATTGTGTCAATGAAGAAATCACAAAAAAAACATTTAATACTGTAATACAAAAACAATTGATGTCATTTTAGTTGCATTTGGTTCTTTAAAAAGTCCTTGTAAGATTTCATTCTGAACACAATTACAAATGTACACTAAATTCCCTAAAACCCTTTACAGCATTGGGGGTTGAATAATTTTGAACACAACTGTACATCTTGTCCCACAAAAAGCAAGCCCTCATATCGCTATGTGCACGGAAAAATAAAGTTATGTCTCTGGGAAGACAGGGAAGAAAAGTGAAAATAAAAAACAAAAAAAACTTTTTGGTATCCAAAGGGTTAAGGACATATTTCCAGCTATATTTTAGGATTAACAGAAGCATGCATCAGAGATGCATTTCGAATAAGTGCCAGAGGACTATGGAAACTTCCACAGTAAGTTAGCACTGGAACTCTAACTCCACGGGGAGTTTTTCCATTATGCATATTAAAGTAAGCTTTACAATGTTTACTTGAGGATCTCTGACTAGATCGTGTTACATCAATACCAGAGTTAAAATAGGATTCTGTAAATGTCTGTTTAACTTGGTAAAATAAATCATAACTACAACTTCATCCAAGTACAGAAGGAACATCAACTTTTACCCTTCAGAACGTAACCATGCTGCATTGTTTCTGCTCTGTTATAGTGCAGTGCACTCGCAGTCCTATGCCAAATCTTTCTATGTCATTCAATCAATATATGTATATGTATAAGTGACATAAAGGTTAATATGATTTCTTCTACATTTTTCTTTAAAAGTAATTTAAAACAAATGACATATACAAATGAAACAGATAGGCAGATTTTCTAACACAGGCTAATTTTTAGACTGTAAAATAGACAGTATAAAAATGCTATACAAATCCCAGCGGCTGACAGGGCTGTGGAGTCGGTAGATAAATTTTCCGACTCCGACTCCTCAGATATTGAAACTTCCGACTCCGACACCTCTGTATTTAATATGCAAATACGAAGCTGTTCCACCAAGTTCTTCTAATCTTCTCTAGCACAGAGAGGTAGTTGAGCAGAAGCTGCTGCCTTCTCCTTTGTGTGCTGATCTTCTGCTGAAGATAGAGCAGTGGGAGGATCCAGGAAGGGGCAGGGGAAGGGGCATTTATTTTAAAACATGATTTTCCTAGTAGAATCCCATAGTCATGTTTAAAATTTAGGCTAACAATCTGAGTTTACATGTTTTATAGCCTTAGCTGAATGATAGCAGTTTTTCAAATGGTTTACAGCTTCAGTCTTGAACTATTGACTATCCATTCCCTTCACTTATACAAGTGTCTCCAGTCCTTAATCAGTTATCAGTGAGAGGCTAGGATAACCATGGGTTCCCTGTAACAGCAGACCACAAGACAATGGAAAGTTTAAGTATTGCCGCTCCCTAAAGGGACACTGACAGGCTGATTTTCCAGCTAAAGATATATATATACTGGTATTCATCAGAGAATTAGGAATAAAACTATACTAATGTTACCCCCAGTTAAGCTGTACTTGTGTTTAAAAAACATTTTAATCTGTATGCAAATTCACTATTTTTGTGCCCAATGGGGCAGCGTCTCCTGCGGCTTTGTGCCCAGCCGCGCCCGAAGTACAGCTTCCCAGCGCTGTTCCCCTCGTTATTATTCACTGCACTGGCCTTTTTTTTCAGGCTAGCCGAACGCTGAATTCCTGCGCAGGCGCACGTGTAGAGTGCTGGCAGCAGCCTCGTCTGGCTATGCTGAGGCTGTGCCAGCTTTCTCTCTTCCTCCTCGCTACCTAGTCCTGTCTAGTGCTGCCAGTACTCTACATGTGCGCCTGCCCCTTGGGCACAAAGGTAGAGAATTTGCATATTGATTAAAACGTTTTTAAACACAAGTAAACCTCAACTGGGGGTAACAGTCGTCTAGTTGTATTCCTAATCCTCTGATGAATACCAGCAGATATATCATTAGCCGGTAAATCAGCCTGTCAGTGTCCCTTTAACTGCATAGTAAAGCATATGAAAAGCATGCTTCTTCACGGTCACTTAACGTCTTTGTTTAGCGGTAACGTGACGCACTGCATGCATTGGCCTTTATTCTTACAGTAGAGAAGTAATTAATTATAACTTTATCTGAATTGGGACATTTAAACTTGCTTTTTTTTTATTCCAAATTTTTTTTATTCCAATTTAAATCTAGTAGGAGTCGGAATCGGTCCATTTTTTGCCGACTCCGACTCCAGGTACCCAAAATTGCCTCCGACTCCTCGACTCCGACTCCACAGCCCTGGCGGCTGACACTGGATGATAACTCTAGCATACCTTTAGACTGGCTAGTCTAAGCTTATACCATCTATCAGCTGCCTTACTTTGCACCAGAATTTGCACCAAATTTTGGCTCTTTGGCTGGCATTTTTGGAGCAAACTACATCACGCTCTGTTTCATGCAGGCTGCATCCCTTTTCTGATTGGCCACTCTCCATTGTCAGACATCTCAAAAAAATGTGTCTAAGACACTATTAAAATGTGGTGCAAAGCATGTACCCCAGCTTTTGGTTTGTTTGAGTAAAATATGCTAGAATTCTGGCACATTTTGATTAGTAAGTTTTTCCTTATTTTAAAATGTCCCTATTCTAATATACAATTACAAAGATATTACATATCCTCCTAGCTTAACTATATCTTCTTATGGAGTACTCTGCCCCTCATCAGTGCAGAGCAGAATCACCCTAAAACAGCTGTCCGCAGTTGACGTTCTGGTCAGGGGCGTAGCTAAAGGCTCTTGGGCCCCGATGCAAGAGTTCAGCTTGGGCCCCTCCCTTCACTCCTTTCAAATATTGAAATGGCCCCCCCATGCCAAATTCTTAAACTAACCCCTTCCCTCCAGTACTACTGATAAAGAGGTTATCCTCTTTTTACTACATCAATAAAAATCTCTTGATAAAACGCCTGGGACTCCCAGGCTATGAGCTGTGCGCTGCGATTGGCCAGCGCTGCAGCAAGGGACACGCCTAATACAAAAACTCCGCCCAGTACAACAGAGGGAGCTGCAGACATCGGAGCCTATATCGGGCGAACGAAGCGGCGCCCAGACATACTAGTAAGTGCAGGGGGACCCCTGGGCATCGCTCTGCCCACAGATATAGTTAGTTTTTAAACTGGTGAAAGGTCCTCTTTAAAGGGACAGGTTGCTGTGGAGGTCACTGTTAAGGGGGCAGAGGCCACTATTAAAGGGCCAGCTGCTGTGGGAGGTCACTGTTAAATGGGCGAGCACTATGGAGGTCACTGTTAAAGGGGCATTCACTGTGGATTTTACTGTTAAGGGGGCAGACACTGTGGAGGTCACTGTTTAGGGGGCAGACACTGTGGAGGTCACTGTTTAGGGGGCAGGGGCCACTATTAAAGGGGCAACTTCTGTGGAGGTCACTGTTGAGGTAGCAGTGTACTGTGAGGTCACTGTTAAGGGGGTGGGGTACTGTGGAGGTCACTGTTAAAGGGACAGGTGCTGTGGTGGTCTCTGTTAGGGGGCAGGGAACAATGGAGGTCACAAATAAGGGGATGGTCCCCTGTGGAGGTCAGTGTTAAGGGGTCGGGCTCCTGAGGAGGTCACTGTCAAGGGCGTGGGGTGCTGTGAAACTCACTGGTAAAGGGGGCGGGCTGCTGTGAAGGTCAAAAATCAAGGGATGGCTGCTGTGGAGGTCCCATTTTAAGGTGGCGGTGCACTGTGGGGGGTCAGTGTTAAGGGGTGGGGGACTGTAGAGTTCATTGTTAAGGGGGCGGGGTGCTGTAGAGGTCACTGTTATTGGGGATACTGTCAATATATTTTAACAACACAAACATTAAATGAAATAGATGGAATATACCCATGCAAAGCTGGGTCCTTCTGTTAGTATGTTTATAAAAGGTAATATAAGCGCTAGGCAAGAGCAAAATGACACTAACCCTCAGTTCACACTTTAGCGTTTTTACGCGCGTTCGAACGTGCATAAAAACGCACAACTGTACAGTACCCATGCATTCCTATGGGCCTGGTTCACACTTGCGCGTTTTTATGCGCGTTCGAACATGCGTAAAAACGGCCGACGCAAAAGCAAGTATGTTTGCGTTTTTTGGCCCGTTTAACGCGCGTCCCCATAAACAGAGTTTAATAGGGACGCACGTCAAACGCGCGATTCCTATTTTGTGCAGCGCGATTTAATTTGCGCGTTAAAAACGCGCGAATTAAACGCGCTGCACGAACGCCCAGGTCTGAACCCAGTGTTAGAGGACCAGTCATACAGCCCAAGTGGACTTAGAGGGCCAATATGTCAATAATACAAACCCATATGGACTTGGTGCCATCACAAAGTGGTGATTAGCTGTCCCTGGCACCATACAATAGCAGCAGGGACAGCTAATGATCAAGAAAAAAAAAAAGTGACACAGTTAAGATGATGGCGGAATATATTTCAGAAACTTCAAAAATCTAAATTCCTAAAACATGACAAGTAACGTGAAAATCCACTCCTCTAATCCTAAAAAAATCTTCTTTGGAGCGAGCAGCACTGATGTAGGGGAAGCCAAGTGCACAGAATGGAGAGACCCCACCCATGGGGCATTTAAAACCTTATTTGCATAAAGATAAAAAAACATTTCTTAAGATTAGAGGACCTTATTTTCACATGAAAGGTATGGTTATTTTAAGGTACCTACTCTATATGGTGGCTAGCTTAGTCTGAAATATATTTTTAGGGCACCTATTCCCTTTAAGCAGCACTAAGAAAATAATTATTAGATCAGAACTGAAAGTTTCTGTATGCACTAATGGAACTTTCTATCCAAAAAAGCTGGAGTGGTTCCAGTGTAAAGCATCAGAGTTTATCTAAGGTCATGTATATACTAAACCAGAATATAGAATGATGGGTAATGCCATCCTGGGGGGATGCTTGTGAAAGACGTCCTTTCTATTTTTGTGTTCTGATTCTGTTTCCTACTGGATGACCTTAGGTTATAGAATGTTCCTTCTTTAGAAACCCAAAAGCTCTTTCTTATCATTGCCCTCTTCGCAGTAGATATACAGCAGTACACTAATGCGCAATAAGACTGAACACCCTTAAATGTCACAGTGAGAATGCTTCAAGCTGGCAATATAAAGCGAGAGAGCAGCATTATCTGCTATTTGTACTTAATGGGAGGTTGCAGTAATTTGTACCAGTGCATTCGAGTGTACAGCACCCATAATTCACAAAGCAGTGTGCTACAGAACGGCAATTATATATCTACTCGAGAGCAATCATGTCTTAGCGAGACTTTAATATCCCTGACAATGTGACAACTCAGCACTGCAAGTTTGGCTGGATTTCAGGGACTTGACCTGCTTCAGACTATCTCACCTCAATATTCTGGCATCACATCCTGTCCTCTACTTCTTCAATTAAGCCTTAAATGGGACACTGTATTTTGCACAAACTTCATCAAGTCATCTCGCAGGTTTTTTTTTTTTTTTTTTTAGATTTTTATAAGCTTTAACTGTTGACCTTTCTAAATTTATCAGTCTACAGATTTTAGAGTGAAGTAGGTTGGTGAGTATTTTAGGTCTGCTGTGCATATAGGAGGCAAAAATGGCATTGAATCACTGCTGGATGCAAGCAGAACAGACTCGTTATCTCCCAAAAGGATTTCCACTGTATCAAATTCTGTAATGTTAATGAAAAGCCACACAAATGGGTAGTTTTCAAAAGTTCTTTCTTTAACTAGTTGTTAGTTTAAGTGGGATAGCGGTCAATCTTGGACCCTTTTTTGCACCCGGATTCCCATGTTACAGAAATGTAAGGCTGCTTCCCTTAAATCATGACACCCTCAATGTTTGCAGCAAGGACCTAGCAGAGGGAGTATTTCTTTATGCCTAGGGTTGGTTGAGTTATTACAGCCTTTTAGTGTAACTACTGAGAAAGTCAGGCTACAAAGGAAGGATGTAGGATGAACTCCCATGTATCCACTTTGCCTGATCACAGTGGTATTGGGGGCAGAAGAGGACGGGTTCTGATTTTAAGGTCATTAAATCTCTGCAATGGTATTAAATTTACCAGAGTCAGGGGTAAGCTGCATTTAGGTAAAAATATAGTTGTGCTGTTATGTTACTCATTTTCAGAAATCTGTAATACATTTGTACTTACTCATTGCTCTTGGATAAAACGTTTAATAAAAAATCTATTGAAAAAATGTCATTGTGCCAATCACAGAACCTCACGGTTCAGAATTTATGGGTTATAGGTCTGATGCAGCAACTACACGTTCATATGGGATAAGGTAAGGATAGTACAGAATTATCTGAATACCCTGAGGCTTAAGGCTAGGGCTGCTCGACATTGACTACATTGCGACATTCATGTTTCATTAATCTCGCGCGACTTTTTTTATAATAGGTAGTGCTATCACTGATCTGAAGTCGCTTCGGTCGAAGCTTTCAAGCAAGGCAAATTCGTTAATCCCGAAGTCTTGCAGGACTTTGGTGAATAACTGCAGGATTTGATTTTTAAACTTTAAAACCATTTAAAAACATGGATCTGAAGTCATCTTTGGTACCGAGGTACCAGTCGGTACCAAAGACAACTTCAGATCCATGTTTTAAAATGGTTTTAAAGTTTAAAAATCAAATCTTGAAGTTATTCACCGAAGTCCAAATGACTCTCTTCAAATCGCTCAACACTAATAATGGTCAATGGTGTCGCACTGCGACATGACATTTGCACAGAAATCCAACTTGGATGGATTTTTTGCGAACGTTGTGTCCCGGACGCAGCATGTCGCAGTGCAACACCATTGACTATCATTATAAAAATGTTGCGCGACTTTTCTTCAACACATAATGCTTTGTGGGAGCCATATTTATTAGAGTACTGTAATACAATAAGATTTCTAAATTTAGTGGGGTTGTCAGAGATTTTGATATTTATGGTTTATCCTCAGGAATGCTCAACATTATCAGATCGGTGGGGGTCCAAGTTCCAGAACTCCTAAAATCAGCTTTCGAAGAGGCTGCAGCTCCCTGGTGAGTGCTGCTCTTCTTCATGGGGCATTAACAACACGTTCATTGTCACATGGCCTAGGCCAAGTGAATGGACATGAGCTGCTGGGAGTAAGACCTACACAGATCAGATATTGATGACCTACCCTGAAAATAGGCAGTCCAAAAAATGTCTGACAACCCCATTAACAGTTTTAGCTTAAGAAATCTATATTTTTTTACCCATTTTTCAGACTGTAGTTATCTTCTATAGTGTCTACAGTATACCTAAAAGCAAACCTCTCCTATTCTGCTGAAGTCACTAGAATAAAAAGCAAGAACGGTTCACATGCTGGACAACACAAAAGGTAACATAATCTATGTCATTTTACTTGGCGTTGCCTGTTACTAGGTGTTTCAATTTACAGCACCCTTTCACTTTGCCAGGTAATTGTAAGATTGCCATTTGCTCGGTGCAGAAAGAATGGACTTTCTATCCAGCACAGTATTGTTTTCATGTCTCTGGTAATCTAGTTATCTGCAAACAAGCAGAGAAATACAAATATCATTTCTGTTACACGCTTTAGAAACAAAGTCTCACCCAGAATACCATGCCTGGATGATTCTGAAGCCGCACAAGAGCTCGTTATTATACACTGTCATTTAATAGATTCAGCTTAGTGGTCAATATGTGTCATGAGCAGGGCTGGCCAATTTCTATGGGCCCTTTTACACCAGCTGAGAATCGGGTCAATTATCAGGAGCGAACATTCTTACCAATGCTTGTTTCCAATAATTGCCACATGCAAAGGTGCCACCAACTACCCGATCAAGACTTTCATATCCAACCCAGTCTTTGTCCGTAGGCCTGGGCAGCTGTTATATCATTGATTAGCACTTGTTATTGGCCAAGCACTGGGCCATGTAAAAGGACCCCAAGAGCCAGCTAGAAAATGCACCTCCAAATTTGTTTCTGCTGCCAGTGTCGGTCTGGTTTTAGGCCCACCACAATAAACAATTTTGATGGACTAAAGTCCCTAAACAGAACAAAATTATGCAGTCAGTATGTTTTTACACAGATCATAGTAATAACAAATGTGTGAATCAACCCAAAATGTCCCTAGCAGTATGTGACAGGCTTCAATCAGCTTTAAATGGTGTTGTCTTCTGCTGGACCTTAAGAGCCCTATGGTACCCTGGACCAGTGTTTCCCAACCAGTGTGCCCCCAGCTGTTGCAAAACTTCAACTCCCAGCATGCCAGCACAGCCAAAGGCTGTCCAGGCATGCTGGGAGTTGTAGTTTTGCAACAGCTAGAGGCACACTGGTTGGGAAACACTCTGGACTGCTGTTGAAAGCTAAGATCTCAAGCAGAAAAACGTATTGTGGGTCTTATTCTGTATGCAATACTGTATCATGCACAGAGCTTTTAACTAGAACACAGTGCTTCTGAGGTTTCCCATGCGTCCATACTCCAGGAAATCTGTGTACCAGTGTACATGTTTGTGCAGGTATGGCTCATGAAGCCACAGGAAAAAAAAAGAAAAAAGTTTGGGAAGCTCCAATCTACAGTAGATATTCTCAAATGTATTGAACAGTTGTTTCGCTCATTTAATTTACCCAGCTTTCTATCAATTTATTAGCGTCTTCTAAGTATATAGGTGTGGTCCAGAACACTGGGCAATCACTATTTGGTGGTTTGAAGTAGGTTTGCCAAATAGCATAGCGAATAGAAACCATGCGGATTTTTACATGTGATTTAAGAAGTACGGTGAAGTTTTACTGCATGATCACAGGCACAATGCAATAAAACATCCCTACGGCTGACTAGTTTGCAGACAAAGAAGGATGAGCAAAGGCTGCTATATGTCCCTGAGGAGGCCAAGGCTAGATAGCACACAGATTATCCTACCTTGTGCGGAAAGAATGAAGAGATAAAGTAGACACAAGGAACACTTCCGAAGAGGCAAGTTTAATGAACTGTTAGAACATGATTAGACCTTAATGTGCCTTTTATTTTGAGGCTATTTACCAAATATGAAGTTTAACTGTTTGTTCACAGTCCTCTACTATAATTCCAGGCATGGGCCTTGAAGCAGAAAAGCATATTTAATTATGTTTTTTTTTTTTTTTTACTATTGTGCATATTCATTTTATATTGTACTTTATCTTGTTTTTTCACCTCTATTTTTAGATTCTCTGTTGCAGATCATGTTAATATAGTGCTGTTCATCATATCCGGCATAGCATGATACGGCCGAAGCACTTCCAGACCCTATTGACTATAATGGAACTCGGCAAGTATCCGCCTGTTTCTGGCAAGAGTGCTTGGATTTGTTCCGATCCCTGATGGGTCCCATTATATTCAATGGGCTCCACCAGGGAATGGCAGTATCCAGCTATGCTAGATATGATCACCTCCATCAGGCTGCTCCTCTACCGGAACAGCCTGCCACACAGTTTTAACACTAGTAAGAAACTAGCTTTATATCGTGGTGCATATGTTGCATATTAGGCTATGCCCCTTTTACAGTAAACCCACTTTTCAAGCACAGAACTTCTCAAGAACTAGATGAGCCAAATTGAGCCAAAAATGCACCAGATTGTGCCAAAAGTTACCAAATATTGGCACAGTTTACAACAGTGTCAAGTTGCATTAGTGAATGTGGGTCTGCTTTTTTTCCCCCCACCAAAATACCACATAGTTTGATGGACCCCATGATAAGCTGGGCATTGGTGGTATGCTTCATATGAAAAATACAAGATAGCACTGTGGCTTCCATTATGAAAACAGTATGTGTGTGTGTGTGTATGTATATATATATATATATATATATATATATATATATATATATATATATATATTGTAAGAGGGCGCAAGGTGCCGTCATGGACGGAAGATACGTGTCACCGAGGTTCCTGGCCTCGGTGAGGTGAGAGCCGGGTTTTATGTGTCAGCAGCAGCTAGTGCTGCTTGACATTGATAGTTAGTTTGGCTGCAAAGCCAATCCGGGCCGGCTCTTACTGGGAGTAGGCAAAGAGTTGGGTGGGTGCCTACTCCCCACGGTCCAGGCCGGACTTTGCCGGGCTTTTTAAAGGCAGCCACATCAGCAGGTGTGGCTGTGATTATCCTGGAGCTGCTGCTAGTGTTGTGTTGCTCTCTGGGCTGGAAGGATGAGCCCAGCAAGGAGTCGTGCAGTCGTCCTGGAAGCCTGAAGGTGGATTATCCTGCGGCTGGGCCGACCGCCAGGTGCGAACGCGCACCTAAACATCTCACAGGTGATTGAACCTGGTTTTGGACTCTTTGGTTTTGCTTTTTGTGTTTGCTGAGTGTGAATTAACACCAAGAGACTGTTTATCGCTTATTGTGTGCAAGTGTGAATAAAACACTGTTTATTGCACTTTCTGGACTTCTTGTTTTGCCTCTGTACTGCACCCACACTGCTATCTACCAGAGCGACTCCCCACATTTGGTGTCGGATGCGGGCATGCGCAGTGAGGCTGGCGTAAACGCCGAAGTTTTTCCAAAGTGAATGTCATATGTCAAGCCGGCAAGGTTGCAACACGTGAACTCTGACAAGATGGAGGCAGTTGTAAAGGCTCTCGTGGAGGCCAATTTACAGCAGCGGGAGGCCAACAAGCAGCAGCAGGAGACAAACCAGCTGCTGTTGCAACATGTAATGGCTTTGCAAGCGACTGGAGCCTCTCACCGTGCCCATGATGCCCGGAAAGCGGTCCGTGCAGCAATTCCCAAGATGACCCCGAGGATGATGCCGAGACCTACCTGGCAGTCTTCGAAAAAGTGGCCGTGAGGGAGAAGCTGCCCCGTGACCAGTGGGCTGAGGTGGTCGCTCCGTTCCTGGCTTCCGGACCCCAGCAGGTGTTTTTCGACTTGTCGGACGACCAAGCGGCCGATTATGACACTGTGAAAGGAGAGATCCTAGCCAGACTGGGGGTGAACGTGCTGGTCCGCGCTCAAAGAGTCCACCAGTGGGACTTTAAAACGACTGAACCTGCTAGGCCGCAGTACTACGATCTGCTGCACAGGCTGCAAAAGTGGCTGCAGCCTGATCTACTAAGTCCCACTGCCATGCTGGATCGACTGTTGGCGGACATCTTTTGGAGGGCCCTGCCTTATCCCCTCCAGCACTGGGTCGGCCAGGCGTCTCCGGTAAGTGCCCTGGAGATGGTCGACCTGGTAGAGCGTTACGAGGCCACCAGAAACCTGCAGGGGAGTCTTGCTGGGAAGGGGCCAGTCAAACCCCGGAGGCCTCCACCCCAGTTCCGACGACCGGCGACAGAGAGACCTGCACGGAATGTATCCCCTGCGGATCCGCCTCCCGTGGTATGCTGGAGGTGTCAGGAGCCAGGCCACATCAGGGCCGACTGTCCGCATCAGGGTGAGCCGATGGATGTGAACTACGGGTATCGCCACTCCCTGTATGCACGGAAGCTGTGTGCAACTGGCACCCGTGAGGGGCAGGACAATAACCACCTGTGTCAGGTAGAGGTGGGAGATTCTCTGGCGGTGGCCCTGCTGGACTCCGGGAGTTTAGTCTCCCTGGTAAGAGCTGCCCTAATACGGCCTGCGGAGTATACCGGCCGTAAAGTCGGGGTCCTATGCATCCACGGAGACTTAAAAGACTACCCCACTGCATTAGTGACTTTGTCCACAGCTGCTGGTAAGTGGACCCACGAGGTGGCTGTCGCTACCAAACTCCCACATGAACTGATACTTGGGAGGGACTTCCCGGTTTCCCGGCGCTGTGGCCGGCTATAAAGGTGTCTGATGGGCCCGAGACAGGGGTAACCCTAGTAGAGTGGCCTGATACCACTGGAAGGCCAGAACCCTGGGAGCCCGAATCTGAAGGGCCAGCGGTAGGGGTGACCACTGCTCCAGCGGTAGAGGGGGAGACAACCCCACTGAGTGTAATGGTGGGAGACACGGAGGACTTGCCACCGGGACCTGAGTTGGCAGACCTCAATGTCTCCGGGGAAAATTTTGGGACCGCACAACACCGGGACCAAACCCTAACCAGGGCCTGGGAAAGTGTTGTAATGATTGACGGTAAACCCCAGAAACCTGGGGCTGAATTAATGTTTCCACGATTTGTTATTCTTCAGGATATGTTGTATCGGGTGAACCAAATCCGAGGTGAGCCAGTTGAACAGTTGGTGGTGCCCACCGCATATCGCAAGCTTGTTATGGAGCTTGCCCACCAACATGTTCTTGGGGGACACATGGGGTGGCAGAAAACGCAGGACCGCGTACTACAGCGATTTTACTGGCCTGGTTTGTTTAAGGAAGTAGAGGAGTTCTGTAAGTCCTGTCCGACCTGTCAGGTAAATAGCCCCCAGCCGCATTACAGAAGTCCCCTGGTCCCTCTCCCAATAATTGAGGTCCCATTCGAGCGTATTGCCATGGATCTGGTCGGACCCGTACCGAAGTCTGCTAGGGGTCACCAACATATCCTGGTGATTCTGGACTATGCTACTCGATATCCAGAGGCGGTGCCTCTTCGACACACATCGGCTAGGCTCATAGCAAAGGAGTTAATGGAGATGTTTACCCGGGTGGGCCTACCTAAGGAGGTTCTGACGGACCAAGGGACCCCTTTTATGTCTAAGATTATGAGGGAATTGTGTAAACTGTTGCATATAAAGCAATTGCGGACGTCCGTTTACCATCCGCAAACGGACGGCCTTGTGGAAAGATTTAACCAAACTTTAAAAAATATGCTAAAAAGGGTGGTGTCCAGAGATGGGAAGGACTGGGATCTGCTTCTGCCCTATCTCATGTTTGCAGTGCGAGAAGTGCCCCAGGCCTCTACTGGGTTCTCACCCTTCGAACTGCTTTATGGCAGACGCCCACGGGGCCTGTTGGACATCGCTAAGGAAGCGTGGGAACAACAGCCCGTCCCCACAAAAGCGTAATTGAATATGTTACCCAGATGCAGGAACGTATGGAGAGGGTGTTACCGCTGGTCCGGGAGCATATGGAGGCAGCACAACAGGCCCAAAGTAGAGTCTATAATCGTCAGGCTCGGGTACGAGACTTTAATCCTGGAGACCGAGTTTTAGTTCTGGTACCCACCCTTGACAGCAAATTTCTAGCTAGGTGGCAGGGGCCCTATGAAGTGCTCGAGAAAGTGGGGGAAGTAAATTACAAGGTGCACCAGCCAGGGCGGCGGATGCCGGAGCAGGTGTATCATGTGAATTTGCTGAAGCCATGGAAGGATAGGAACTCGTCCAGCGATGACAGTCCCCGGCCAGGGCTTCTAGGTGAGAAGGATCCAGCCCCTTACCTCGAAGTCCGGGAAGCAGCAGCCACCGTAAAAATTTCAGATAGCCTATCCTCCAAACAGGTCCAGGAAGTTAAGGAGTTCATTAGTCGGAACACGGATGTGTTCTCGGACCTCCCTGGGCGCACATCCCTAATCCAGCATGACATTATCACTGAGCCTCAGGCCAAAGTCCGGTTAAAGCCGTATCGGGTACCCGAGGCTCGGCGACAAGCCATTGTGAAGGAAGTGCAGCTGATGCTCCAGTTAGGTGTCATCGAGGAGTCAAAAAGTGATTGGGCCAGTCCGATAGTCTTAATACCCAAGCCGGACGGGACATTGAGGTTCTGTAACGATTTCCGCAAGCTGAATGAGGTGTCCAAGTTTGACGCATATCCCATGCCAAGGGTGGATGAGCTCATTGAAAAATTGGGCCAAGCCAGGTATTTTTCTGTCTTGGACCTCACTAAAGGGTACTGGCAGGTACCCTTAACGGAGGCTGCCAAGGAAAAACTGCTTTTATCACACCGGAGGGGTTGTATCAGTACAAGGTATTACCCTTTGGTCTACATGGCGCCCCGCCACGTTTCAAAGGCTTATGGATATTGTGCTTCGTCCACATCGACGGTACGCCTCAGCGTATCTGGATGATATCATTATCCATAGCACCGACTGGGAGAGTCACCTACCGAAGGTACAGGCCGTAGTGGACTCCCTTAGGAAAGCTGGCTTAACTGCTAACCCAAAAAAGTGTGTGATAGGGTTAGAAGAGACCAAATACCTAGGGTATGTCATTGGGCGGGGGTGGTCAAACCTCAGGTAAACAAAATTGAGGCAATTAAGAATTGGCCCCGACCTGTCACTACGCGGCAAGTAAAATCATTCCTGGGCATGGTGGGATACTACATGAGGTTTATTCCCAACTTCGCTACAATTGCTGCTCCATTGACAAGCCTTTTAAAGGGACGCAGGTCAGTGTCGATCCAGTGGAATGAGCAGGCGGATAAGGCTTTCTCTGCTCTGAAGTCGGCCCTGTGTGGGTCCCCGATTTTGGTGACGCCCGACTTCAAGAGAGAGTTTGTGGTACAGACCGATGCCTCTGAAGTGGGCCTCGGGGCTGTACTCTCTCAGGAAATCAATGGGGAGGAGCATCCCGTGGTTTTCCTGAGTCGCAAACTCACCCCAGCCGAAACCAGGTACAGTATAGTGGAGAGAGAGTGCCTGGCCATCAAGTGGGCACTAGAGTCTCTCCGCTATTATCTGCTAGGGAGAAAGTTCCGTCTGGTGACCGACCATTCCCTCTAAAGTGGATGTGCCAGGCGAAAGACAGGAATGCTCGGGTCACCAGATGGTTCTTGTCCCTGCAGAACTTCAAGTTCACAGTGGAACACAGGGCAGGCCGCTTGCAAGGAAATGCGGATGCACTGTCTCGAGTACAGTGTTTGGCGTGTGTTCACCCTGTCGGGGTTGAAAAGGGGGAGGTATGTAAGAGGGCGCAAGGTGCCGTCATGGACGGAAGATACGTGTCACCGAGGTTCCTGGCCTCGGTGAGGTGAGAGCCGGGTTTTATGTGTCAGCAGCAGCTAGTGCTGCTTGACATTGATAGTTAGTTTGGCTGCAAAGCCAATCCGGGCCGGCTCTTACTGGGAGTAGGCAAAGAGTTGGGTGGGTGCCTACTCCCCACGGTCCAGGCCGGACTTTGCCGGGCTTTTTAAAGGCAGCCACATCAGCAGGTGTGGCTGTGATTATCCTGGAGCTGCTGCTAGTGTTGTGTTGCTCTCTGGGCTGGAAGGATGAGCCCAGCAAGGAGTCGTGCAGTCGTCCTGGAAGCCTGAAGGTGGATTCCTGCGGCTGGGCCGACCGCCAGGTGCGAACGCGCACCTAAACATCTCACAGGTGATTGAACCTGGTTTTGGACTCTTTGGTTTTGCTTTTTTGTGTTTGCTGAGTGTGAATTAACACCAAGAGACTGTTTATCGTTTATTGTGTGCAAGTGTGAATAAAACACTGTTTATTGCACTTTCTGGACTTCTTGTTTTGCCTCTGTACTGCACCCGCACTGCTATCTACCAGAGCGACTCCCCACAATATATATATAAATCCGGAGATAGGCAGCAGCACCTCCAAAGGTCTTGGCGGGTGCAAAATCCTCCACACATATAGAGATCCCAGAGAAGAGGCAGCACTCCTGAGTTAAATGGTGATGACCCAATTTATTCCAAGGCAACGTTTCAGCCTACTCCATGAGGCCTTTGTCAAGCTTGACAAAGGCCTCATGGAGTAGGCTGAAACGTTGCCTTGGAATAAATTGGGTCATCACCATTTAACTCAGGAGTGCTGCCTCTTCTCTGGGATCTATATATATATATATATATATATATATATATATATATATATATATATATATATATTTTTATTTTATTTTTTTCCACACATACACTGTATTTACTTTATAAGACGCGACTAGGTTTTAAAGGAGGAAAATAAGAAAAAAAAATGTTTAAACCTAAAAAGGTATGCTAAATGGTCTATTAAAATAAAAAAATATATTTCACACTGTTATCGGTGATTTGCTGCTGACACACTTATGGGGAATCTGTGGATAACACATGGTTATGGGGGGGAATCTGCAGACAATGCACTTGTATGCGGGATCTGTTGATGAAACACTTATGTTATGTGACCATAACTCCCATCATTCTTAAGATTACATCCAGGCCCTGCAGTACATGAGTGCATACCTACCGATGAGGGGGGATATGGTCACATTTAATATAAATACTATGCAGGGACTGTAACATCATTGGTCTAATTGTTTATATTAAATGTGACTATGTGGCTCTCCTCTCCTCCTCTGGAACGGACCCGGCTGCACAACAAGGATGTGCGAGCTGGTGGCATTAAGCTTCACTGAATGCTTCACTGGCGCCTGACCAACACTACAGCCCATTTCACTGTCCCTGCCCACCACACACCTCTTCCTTCTAGGTGGCTGGCTCATTTATTAATTAATTAGTTTCTGCAATGCGCTGGCCTCCATGATTTTGTCACATTTGCTTTATAAGATGCACTGACTTTTTTTTTTTTTTTAAGGGCATCTTATAAAGCGAAAAATATGGTTATTTATAAATATATATATATATTTATTTACATACATACATACACACACAATAAATTTGGGAATTTTTTTAATTAAGAACTAGGACAGAGATGCCATTATAGAATGTGCTTCACTGAAAACTGCATTCTCAAGTGTAGGACAATGCACTGTAGTTAAGTGATACCTTTTAATGCCTGAGTATATTAAAAATGCAAGACAATTTGGTCTCAGTAGCATGTCAACTCAATGTCTGAAGAATTGACCTAAGCTGTCTTGAAGGTTTGCATCTTTAATCAATTCCGCTAGTCAATAAAACGTATCACTTAATTAGATTGTCCTCTTTTTACTTATTGATTACACAGTACAGCAACCTACTATTATGGGTTAGGCCAGGGATGGGCAAACTGCGGCTCTCCAGCTGTTGTAAAACTACAATTCCCACCATTCCCTGCTGTAGGCTGATAGCTGTAAGCAGTCTTTGCATGCTGGGAGTTGTAGTTTTGCAACAGCTGAACAGCTGCATGTTGCCCATCCCTGGGTTAGGCTATAAAATGCCTACACTATACTCCAGATGCTTGAAGTTTAAAGAAGGCCACATATCTTCAATTGTTGTCAGCTGCAGGCTCCTTCCACAGACAGCCATTTCTTCTTCTGATTCCTCCTGACACATACATGCTCTGCTCAGACAGAACAAGGACATTGGGCATTGAAATTTAAATATTATTTACAAATCTGCATTATTTTATGAATCCTTGAAGGACTCTACATTCATAGCTTTCAATATTTTCAAATAATATATGCTTTAGGATAATGGGAATGCCATTACAATGTTTATAATACGTACAGATCTAAGTCACTGCTTAGGAAAATAGTAAAATAAGAAGCAACGTAGGCTTTGGTGCAGAATGACTTTGATAAACGGGTGAATCCACTATATTTTAACAAGGATTAACACAAATCTATAAAATCATGAATTGCATGTCTTTATACGGTAAGTCTGCTCTGGTGGCAACCAACATATATGCAGAGTGAAGGGAAACTTTCTGTCCTTTGCTTCATCTGTGGAAGACTTCACAGGTAAAGCGCACTGATTTATAACTGCATTTTTAAGGTGCTTGAAAAAAGCACCATATTGTAATTCCTCATATTCCTTGCCAGGTTTTCCCAATTAGGACAGCCTGAACCGCTTAACATACAGACTCCATTCAAACTGTTTCCAAGCTCTCGGTGCTGAGAGCTGTGCAATGTATTTTTGGAGTTGATCGGATTTATCGTTTTCAATAAATTTAAGTTTCAATTTAAGAAATCCCCCATAGAAATGAATGGCAGAATGTTCGGAGAATCAAATTTTAGCTGCCGTGGATGATGTCCCAAGTACAGTCTAACTACCAGCCAGTCTCACATACACAGCACACGTCTGTTCTCTCTCACCCTCACACACAAACTGTCAGCTCTTTTCAAGCCCTATGGGGAAGAGTTATCATCGCCCTTGAACCTGAATGTGTTTGCAACTTTTTAACTGCAACTTTTTTAAAAACAGTCACATCTCCTACTTTTTCTGTCTCCCACTTTTCAAAAAGGGGGGCACAGCTAGGTTTGGGGCAATATCAAAAATATTTCTACAATAACAATATTAAGAAATTTATTGTGATAATATATATCACGATAAATACCCATACAGAAGAAAAAAAAAAAACCTTGGCTACAAGTAGACATTATACTCTATGGGGCCACAGGGAGACATTAAACTGTATGGGGGCAACAAAGAATGATCATACTGTAGTTATATTTGCCTATTATCATTCTGTTTAATGCTAAAAGAGTGGTTTATAGAGCCTGAAAATGTGAAGATAAGTTTCCCTTTTATGAATACACTGAACAAGATGAATTTCTAGGTAAAGTGTTTGTATTTATATACTAACTAGAGGAATGAGAAGAGGACACACAAGATGGGGTACAAGGTGCTAGATGTTATGAGAAGTACCTCACAACGTTCTGCTTTTTTGTAATAGTAGTCAAACATTTTAGAACCAGACATAAATGGTTGCTAACCATTCAACAAACTTTGCATAACTCAATAGTACAGGAGAATGAGAGACAAGTGAATCTATTCCAAACCACTCATATCCAACCCGAATTTTCCCAAAGTTTTCCAAGCAATTTTTCTGAATAGAAGACTGAAAAGATGAAGATGGACCCCCAAACGGTTTGTGTGCATACTAGGGCTGCACGATATGGGAATTTTGTGCGATTGCGATTAGGGCCCTAAAAATTGCGATAACGATATGCGATGCAATATTTTAAGGGAATTGTGCTAGAGGTCTATCTGCTTGGATTTTCAAGGTAAAAGCACACAGATGACTGATAATGTGAAATGAATGTCTGCTAAACTCAAGAACTGAAATGCACAGTGTTTTTTTTAAATAAAAACATATAAAATACATATTTGCATTACTGAAAAAGTACAAAATACAAAACTTGCCATTTTCTTAATAGCACTGCACAGAACAGATAAATAAAATAGATAGAAGAACATGTTCATTAAAATAACGACTTTCCACCAGCCCTTCCTCCCTCCCCGCACTGTAACTGATGTATCGCTGGCCGCGCTGTGCAGCATAGCAGCCGGAGATACAGTGTCAGTGTCACGTAGAAAGTCAACCATCGCTTTATAAGACGCACTGCCATTCCCACCCCACACTTTTGGGGAGGAAAAAGTGTGTCTTATAAAGCGAAAAATACGGTAATATAATTGCAGACTTTTTGGGTCAGCAAATTGCGATTGCGATAGCTTTCGCGATATATTGTGCAGGCCTAGTGCATACACACACCAAAATGCTAGTGCTTTCAAAAATGAGCATTTTTCGTTAAATTTTTTTTTAAACAAAGAATCCTACAGTGGAATTTGTTTTTAAAGAGACTGTTTGTGTCACGGACGTCCCGGCAACAGTAAGTGGCAGGAGATCTGTGAGACTGGCAACACGTTGTTTGATCTGACAGGTTTCCTTGTGGATCAATAGGAGTCTGTGTGGTTTCTGATAATGACAAACAGAATATGCCCAATTTTAGGGCCCTCAGGATAATTTCACAAATACTCAATTCGGTCAGTGGATCAACAAAGATCCCTGTAGGGCTCCTAAACTAAATATCTTTATTGTTACAAATCTAAAATCACAAGACCTACAGGGATAGGTTAAAACTATCAGGAATGAGGAGGGGGTGACTGTTCCTCACTTGCAATTGGTGCCTCCTCAGACTACATAGACCATTTGTTTATTCCGTGGGCACAGGGCCTGTCATAAACCTGAGGATAGCTAAGCTACATTAAGGAGCAATGGCGATTGCTCCAAGCCCCTGATGAAGCCGCATCGCGGCGAAACTTGTCGAACGGAGGAGTGTTAGGCGCGGCATTTTAGGCAGGAATGGAGGGCTAATACGGCCCATGAATGTGTGTGACCACCACTGTTTGTTTAGGGGCAGATATTTTAGGCCTGTGAGACACCCAAGGCTCCATTCACACGACCGTATGTTGTCCGCAAAAAAACAGATCCGTTTTTTTGCGGATTAGATGCTGTCCTATCCACTTTTCTTCCATTGCACAGCTCAGCAAAAAAAAATTAAACATGTCCTATACTTGTCAGTGAAAATCAGGACATGGCCCTATTGAAGTCTATGGATCAGCAAAAAAACGGAATGCAATCCATTTTTTTACGGACACGGATCTGTTTTTTTGCGGACAACATACGGTCGTGTGAATGGAGCCTAACAGAGAGATAGCTCTCAGGGACAGGAATTAAATGTAGTGTGCTGGTACTGAGCCGCAGTTCCTACACAACGGAACTGAGAAGTGCTCTTGGTCTGAATGTGAATTGACTATGTGTTTTTCACCAATCGTACAATCCTATTACCATTGGCAATAAGTGCCACGAGTTTGTGCGAGACTGAGTGCAATACTTATTAATTCTAGTGTCATAATTCCAACGGCAATAGACACCATTAAGAGTGTGAATGAGAAATAAATTCCCACTCCAAACTGTACCACAGAGTGGCCAGCAGAGACTTAATAGTTGTGTCAGCTCAAATAAAATTAATAACATTGCCAGCACTCTCAGCAAGATAACACTCAATGGGAGCAACCTATGTTGCACCTAATTGTGCACCAATGAACTCCTAGTTTTGCACAGCAGTACCACACATGCAAACTACACCTGATCCTTAATAGCTATCCTCAGGTTTATGACAGGCCCTGCGCCCATGGAATAAACAAATGGTCTATGTAGTGTGAGGAGGCACCAATTGCAAGTGAGGAACTGTCCCCCCCTCCTCATTCCTGATAGTTTTAACCCATAACTGTAGGTCTTGTGATTTTAGATTTGTAATAAAGATATTTAGTTTAGGAGCCCTACAGGGATCTTTGTCGATCCACTGACCGAATTAAGTATTTGTTTCTTATAATGGCCAAACCTCTTGCCTCCAGGTGTTGCTATTTTGGTCATTTTACCTTCCTTATTTATTGTTGCTTCTCCCACAATGCTGTGAGGTTTATAGCTTCTGTTGGACATGTGGATAGTTGGATCTCGGATGAGTTTCTGGTGCTTCTATTGCTCCTTCATAGTTAAGCCTTTCCTTTCCCTTTTGTATTTGGTTATCTGTGTGTTGCATTTCCCTATTGTTTGAATTAGGCCTGAGGGAGACTCCTGTTCGTCCTTCCTTTTGGAGAAACAGGTAGTCTCGTCCCTGCCATTAGTACCAGTGTCGTATAGGGCTAGATAGGACTGAAGGTATTCCTGTGTATAAACTCACCTACCTTTGGGATCTGTTCATACTGGTAATCAGTCAGGATTTTGGTTAGGAATTTCACTAGGAGGTGTCCATCTTCCTTCCCTAGTTCCAGGCCCGATTCCCTGTCCCCCCTTCCCTCCTATGCTCGGTGTGGTGTTTCGCTCCCACACCGAAGCATGACAGTTTGCTACCACCACCAGCTATTTATTTACCCATAGCCATATTTGATGATGTAACTAAGATTTCTAATGCTGGCTTGGCATAAACAAGCCTCAAATGAGTTGCATAGTCATACGGACCCCAGAATGCCATGGACAACTTTTCAGAGCAATTGGAGTACTTTCAATTTAGGCAGAATTGATCCAAACCCACTCACTCCTTTTTCCTGACTTTTTTGGCCAGCTGTAAGCTGAACCTTCAATGAGCTGAAAAGTCATCTTGGTCTCTCAAGATGGATTTAGCAGAGAATTTAGAGTGAAGAACCTGATAAGTGGAGAAAGAGGCGCTTTTCTTTGATTAGCTATATTATGACGTTCCTTGGATAGGTTAACTTGATGATGGAAGTCTATAAACCCAAACAATCTGATCCTACTGTATCCTGAGATGTAGAGCCAACACAAATGTTAACAATCTGAATGCACTACATCTGTAGTCAGCACACACTACAGCACAGCCATCTTTTACATTACAAAGCCATAGTTCATGGGCGCCATGATATGTATTCTCTTTCCTCTATGAAGTGAAGGTGAGAGGAGTACAAGTTTTCTAAATCTGGTGTCACAAACACTGCTGGTAACCGATGTCTGACTGCAGCAGATCTCCAGGTGATTTATTACACTTGCACTGCTTGCCTATACTGTTTCACTGTATTACCTTAGGAATTCAGTCAGTAAGAGCCACGTACACAGAGATCATACTGATATCCCATATCTTTCTTATTACAATCGGAAATCGTAAATGAAGATTTCAACAATGGCCCATTGTACACATAGCATAAATGGTGGTGACATTATATAATTAAATGTTATTTTCTCTGGAGATATAGCCAGACGCTCACAAGTAGCTAGAAGGCCAAACTAGTAACCCTGCACGACAGGAGAGCAAAGTCGCAGCAGGCTTAATATATACTTGCAGGTGCAACGCTTGACAGATGAACCTATTATTGCTCTTTGTTTTCTAGTTCCAGAGGTGACTCACTAGAGGCCAAACAGCCATTTAGACTATTCAGCATGTTTTAACCATGTATGCAATTACAAGAGAGAAGCATAACAAATGATTTATGGGGTATATTAGCAGCTAAGGAAATGGCCTTAAAGTAAAACTAAAGTTCTGTGTGTTTTTTACAATTTATAAATTTAAAGGGGTTGTCTGGGTTCAGAGCTGAATCCAACATATCCCCTTCTTCACTCATTCATTATGAATGAGTGGAGCATTGGAGCATCTCATGCTCCGATGCTCCCCCTTGCCCCCCGCTGCATAGGGCAGGGCAAGGGCTTTTTCCTTACCTCCGGTGACATACCAAGTTTTTCATGGGTATGCTTGCGAAGGCTTCCGCCTAGCACAGACCGTGATGTCACTGGCACTAATGGGCCAGGGTTGCCAACCAGAATTTTTTTCTGGACAACTTATCCCAAAATCACGGACAGCCAACATTTTTTACAGACAAATTGGAAATCCATGATGAATGATAACGTTTCTAGGTAATACATGTCTTTAGATCAATATACTGAAAAGAGCTCATTACTAGCATTTACTATGACCTGTAAAATGATGATAATTAGCACTAGAATAATCTAGTCAAGTACCATCAGCCTAAAAAAAAAAAAAAAATTACGGATGCATCTATTTTTTTCATGGACAGAGGAAGAGGTCACCTATTTTTACAGACTGTCCAGGAATTTCTGTATGGTTGGCAACCCTGTAATGGGCAGCCTGTGAAACAGGCTAGGGCAGCGCAATAGACTGTCTATTAGTGATGTTGACGTCACCGGAATCAGTGCTAGTGGGAAGCCTCCACCTAGCAGTGTGACAATTTAAACAAAACAGCCCTTGCGCTGCACAAAGCAGCACAGGTTAGGTGGGGTAGGGTGGTCATAAAATGCTCCGTTACTCCACTCATTCATGCTGAATGAGTGAAGAAGGGGTTATGTCCGGGTTCAGAGCTGAACCCAGACAATCCCTTTAACCCCTCAAACACCAGTTGTATCTACAGTTCCAGGACATCCCCTAAATTGTAGTAACATACTGTACATACTACTGCTTTGCTAAGTATAGTCATTTATCTTGCCTTCCACAATCCTATGCAGTGCAAAAAATCCCTATCTGGGAGAACCAAAGGCCCCATTCATCAAAAGCTTCCTATTTAATAGATTATATATACCTGGGCCTGTTAAAAACTAGCAACATCCCCTCTGGCACTGTAATACCGTAGTTACCATGTGTCAGTAAGCCTTCATGCACACAACCATATGTATTTTGCGGGTCCATGTTGCATCCCTCTTTTTGCAGACCCGTTAACTTAAATGGGTATGTGCATCACATTTCACGGCCAAGAATAGGATATGTTCTCTCTTTTGCGGAATGGACACACAGATGTGGAAACCACACGGATCATCCATGTGCTTTCCACATCTGTGTGTTCGTTTGGTAAAAAGATATAACATGTCATGTACTTGGCTGCAAAATGCAGACTACTGACCCATTAAAGCCAATGGGTCTGTAAAAAAACGGATGCAACCCAGATGTCACACAAACGCAGACTGCAAAATACAAATGATTGAGTGCATGAGGCTTAAAATGGATGCATTCAGATACTACAAGACTCACAATTGGTCAACCTAAGGACTATTTTCCAAGGTAATTTTTTTTTTATGTTAATACGTGCTATTGTTTCATTAATTATATGTATTTATAATGGTGGGGCTCAAGTTGAGACACCCATTGATCCTTAGAATGAGGGTCATTCACACAACTGTTTCTTTTTGGCGGTCAAGAAATCGTGGGTCCACAAAATACAGATATGGTCCGCATTTTCCCGCACTTTTCATGGGCCCGATTGAAAAAAAAAAAAAAATGCCTTTTCTTGTCCACAAAACGGACAAGAATAGGACATGCTCTATAATTTGCGGCTTGGCCACACGGATGTAGACAGCACGCGGATTACGTCTGTGTGCTGTCCACATTTTTTGCAGCCCTAAAGAAATGAATGCAGATTGGACCTGGATCTGAAATATGGTCGTGTGAATGCACCCTGAATGAGCAGAAATGCTCAGCTTAGCATTGTGCCCTTTCAGGCTTTATTTCTACATCTCATCTCTTTGCTGAAAGTTGTCAATGTGCCACATAAAGGAGAAAGAAATGCCAATGGAAACCAAACGCTTCTGCCCTTTTGTTCCAGTGGTCGATAGGTCTATTATATTTATGGTATTGTTTATGGTAAGAGAGATATTCTGGAGTATCGGCTAATGAAGATGTGTTCCACAGAAAATAACCCTTAAAGCCAAAATATCAGAAGGGTTCATGCAGACCTGCCCATGTCAATACGTCCTTTGCAGGAATTCAATACCTGCCTGAGCACATTGTTATCTGACTCAATCCAGGCATCTATCTCTCAGCACGCTATTATGCTGTGGCTAACCACATATTTCCCAAGGCAAATAAATTATGTAAGCAATCATTATACAAATATATACGTTTACCAGCTTCATATGTGGCCTACAGTCCTAGAAGCAAAACATCAAATGAAGTACCTGCCATGATGTTTATTGGTCCTATTTCATGCACATTAGATATCCCTCTTGTACTACAGTATAAAAGGCATTATCTTTGAGGACTTACTGCTCTTCTATTATAAGTCAAGCAACAAAATTACGAGTTAACTTTGCAGTCTCTTGATCTGCATCACACAGTCATTCATGTCCTGCCTAGCAATCCAACAAGTCAAAGGTCGACAGTACTACTACCTAGTCTAGCCATCTACACTAACTTCCAGTGGAGCCATTTCAGATTTTTACTAGGTGCATAACTAGAAAATATTAAATGTACATTGTTGAATGTAAGAATTGGCACTAGCTTGTAGAAATCAAGATGAGACATACATATACACTTATTTAAAGGTGTTATCCAACCCCTATAGTGACTCCACCCCCCCACCAATTCTATAATTACCCCGCTTCCCAGCACCTGCGTCGCTCCGGATCCCCACATGACCACCATTGCATCTCCCCGTTGCACAAATCAAAACAAAATCGTCGAGGAGGAAGATAGTTTTGATGGCGGTCAGGGTTAGGGCAGCCAATATCAGGCCGTGAAGGGGATGAGCCTCCCTAGCATCCCAATAGCAGGCCGGGACGAGCCTACCTAGTGTCACCAGCTCATTATATGTTTGGTAATATCCAATAATCTTTTTCTAACTGGTGGTTTAGTAGTATGGACTTTATAATTACGCCCTTGTTGTAATAAAAGACAGCTCTACATGCAAAGACTTCCGGGTGAGTATGTGCTGGGCCTGTGTTTATAGACAGCAGCCCATCAGAAGAGGTAGAGCTGAAAGGGAAAGGATGGCAGCCTGAATTTCAGATTACCCAAGACTCCCTGTAGACACTGTAACTAAGCTGTAGTCACATATCACAGCTCCTCTGTAAGGGCAGCAAATCTGGATTACCTAAGGAGAATACTGTAGGAGGTAAACGGCACTTATAAATACTGACTTTTGTAATATATATAATTTTTTATTTCACAAATAAACACCCCAGGTTAAACTGATACACAGTATCATGGTTGGTGCCAGTAATGATGGCAGATGATTTAGCAATTCTGCCTTTGGTGTTCTTCAACCTTCTCAAATCTTTGCTATGCACTACCCTTTTAAGCCCTGGACTAAATATACAGTAACAGAGAGCATGAATCTTGAACAGATAACTTCTTTAGACTACAGATGTAGCATTTCTCATCTTGATTCTTAACCAGTTAAACAATGGAAAGAAACATTTATTTATTTTTAAATGGATTGCAATGGCTTTTGTGATGTGATATCATCAAGTTTACAATTGCTGCATCTGTATTGATCAAAATGTAATAAATTGATTCCATTAATTGCACTGATTGCCTGAGCCTACTCAAGTGCAACATATGATCTAGTGACCAAGACTGTAGAAAATGTGATTTCTGACCAGAGCTTTCTTTATTATGAACCTAGGCCCCTTTTAAAGCATCCACTGGTAGCTACAGTTGGGGTCAGAGTCTACCAACATGCCCACGACTACTTCAGTGACTCGTATCCAGCATTTTACCATTTTAGTACATTATTGGAGTTGTCTACTTTTTTTTTTTATCACAAGTCTGACACTTCTCTACCAAATTCTTTAAACATTTATTTGAACAATTGTTTGGCCAATTGTTTGTCTCCTGATCTTCCCTTACATTTGGATGCTCAGCCAAGTGTGCATATGTATTCAATAAGGAGAAAGCCGCTGCCAGATTCCTCTGTCAGTGGCTTAACTCTTGAGAACAAAAGGAATGGGCAGATAAAATCCAACAGCTGTTGGGGGAGAGTCAGGAGGCCCCATACACGTTAATTAGATGGTTGGCTGAACCAGTCCAGTCCAGGGATAGACTAAGAACATGTCACTGCCCAAATGATCTGCATGGGTCAGTGAGCAATGACAGAATCCAGCACCTGGCCCTGGTGCATTCAGCTCTATAGAACCTGAGCTTGCACCAGTACTAGGCACTGGATTCAGTCACTGTCTGCTGGCCCATGCAAATCAGTTAGGCTCTCAGAATCTTTCCCTGGACTGGAAGAGAGACAAGCTCAGTGTTGGACGTGATGTTGGCAGAGGTGCTTGGGTGGAGTAGTGGATAGGGTCACGTGATTGGAGTTTGGATCTTGTGATACAGATATTGCAGGTAGATTACGTATATTAGAAAGTTAAAGTTGTGTACAAGGTGGGTTTCATGACCGTAGGTTAGTTTTGAATGTGCAGCACCTTTTCTGCAGAATGCATGGCAGAAATCAGATGCTGACATTTGGACTTCTGCTGCAGATATGTAGTTTGAATGTCAAAGATCTGCCTCAGTGGCACTGATCCATGTGTGGACACCCTCTCCAGTTTTAGCTGATCGACGGATGTATGGTATTGCTTTGTTTCACATATGCGTGAAACAGATCAGGCAGGCTGTCCGATCCGTCCCTGCCTGAAGCAATCATGCGCTGTCGAAATTCTGTGAATTCCGTCAGCGCAAGCTTGAGTCCGGCAGGGACAGACCAGACAGGCTGTTCCTGGTCAGAACCTACTGCCACTGAAAAAAGCAGGAGGCAGATTCCTTGCATGGAAAATCTGCTGTGTAAACACATCCTAACTTCTCTAAATCTCGACAATATAATATTATCATCTGTTTATTACTCTACAGAGCTTGGTATTATCTGCTAATATTGAAACTTTTTTCCTGTAAGCCATCATCAAGTTGATTAAAAGTTAAGATATAATTCGGAGCCTCTTGCATATTGAAGGATTTGTAATAAGAGCAGTTCTCATTACATTATTAGTATGGGAATTTCTCGCTTTATAAGCAAAAGCAATTCCAACAAACCTGCAGGGCTGAGTTATTTTAAATTGTCCATGATTTTATAAGAAGAATTCAGTCACCTATCATGGTCAAGTCTGTGAATTGAGATGCTCAGGATTGTAGTCATATTACTAGATATACGATTTTGGATTTTAAAAAAATATTTACCTTTAATAGTTTAAAAGAATTTTCTAAGATTTTTATACCTCTGGATAGATATACCATCAGGATCTGATCGGAGGGAGTCCAACACCTGGGACCTCCATCAGTCAGATGTTTGGGAAGGCCCCTGCGCTCACAGCTGCACTGTGGCCTTCTCACAGCACCGTACACTGTATAGCTGCTATACTTGAAATCGCAGCTCAGCCTCATCCACTTCAATGTGCAGGACATGTGACGTCACTGGTCTAGGCTAAGCTGTGAGAAGGCCGCGGGGCTGCCTGCCCATTTGTATGAACCAGTTTAGTAGTAAATAATGTTTGGTGCCAATACCTGGTAGTGAATTAAAATTGAAAGCAGTAAAATGGGACTGGATAATCTGTGTTTTTTTTGTGAATTTGAAGCCCAGCACAAAAACTAAGATGGTAAATCATTTCTATAATAGATACCTTCTATATAATAGGAGCTTTCTTTTCCTACAGCAATCATTTAAATATGTGAGATCAGTAAGGGTCTGACTGCGAGGCCAAGCATGCATGCACAAGTCCATGTTGGGCATGGAAACAGCTGTTGACCTAGTTTTTGATAGAGAGTTCTAAAATTTATCAATAAGTTAAAAAAAACTCTTCAGTATCTTGTAATTAAGAATTCTGTGGAATTTCTTTTTAGCTAAAGTCAAATGACTAGGCTGATTTTCCGTTCAAGAGTGTGTAAAATGTGGGTGACAACCCTGACGGAGACAAAAGGATTAGCTGTCATTTATCTTTCCCACAAGCAGATACATCTATGAAATGTCTTCGGTACGTTGCAACTATGCACTATAGGTTATTCCTCGGGCACTCCAGCAATGGTGAAACTACAACTCCCAGCATGTGCACATCTTGGGAGTTGTAGTTTTACCACAGCTAGAGTGCCGGAGGTTAGCCATCACTCCCCTAGGCTTTCCTTGATCTGGAGCAAAGAAACGGTTTGGCCTCTTTCACCACAATTGCTGCCCCACTATTGATTCTAATATTAAGCAACAATACAAAAGGCACGTACATATCAATACCAGGCCAGGGATAGTGGCAAGGTCTTCTGAGGCCTAAGACAAACCTGACACTATATGAAGCATTATGTGAGTAGCTTAATGTAACGTGCCAGTCTCCTCATGATCATCGTCAGCAATATAATAATATATCACCTTGGCAAGGAAAGAAGGGGCATCCTAGGGCCCTCGGCTCAGGCCTACTTCGGTATTCCATTGGCTGGTTTGCATATGTGCAATAACAACAAAACTATTTCCGTTTCAGCAATATCTGGTTAATGGTCATGAAGCATGTTGTGTTACAGGACATAATCCATTTCACAGCTAATCAATCTAGTGTTCTCTTCTTTCATAGATGCCCCAGAGACTGTTTTCTGTGAAGTGTGCAGACGGCTCCGAGGATCAGGAGCAAATAATTTCCATTGTTGAGTCTGAATCACGGAGAGCACTTTTTATTATAGGCGCTGTTATTCTCCAATGAAAACAATATTCGATCCAAATAGTTTTAAATGGCTAAAACTTCAACCGACTCCATCATCTATGCATTACCATAACTTTTTGGTGCCCATGGCCCAACGTAGTGTTAAACACATACTTGGCAAAAAAAAATTAACACAACTAATTAGGTACTGGCTTTCTTAAGTATATCAGCTCATGTTCAAAAAATTTCTAAGCATTAATATGAATGTATAAACATCACCGTTTAGCCCAGAAGAACAGAAAAATAAAGGAAAAAAATGGATTTTGTTCATCAAGTATTGCATGCAGGAGTTTTTTTCCCCATCTGAAATAACAGATCTCTGACAGAAATGGCTCAAACTGATGCTAAATATGCATAATTGATGCACAGGTTCCATTTTTGTCTTTATTTTTCTGTTCTTCTGATGGATGAGAAGAAAAGAAAAATGACGGTGATGTGAACTCCCCCTAAGTAGGTAAATAGTGCACACATACATTATATGCCCAAAAGCATAGAGACATAATCACTGAATGTTGGTGATTCATTCAAAATTAAAATCTAGCACCAGCCATGTAGTCTGCCTTTACAAACATTTGATAGAAAAGAATGGGTCATTCTAGAAAGCTCACTGAATTGGAATGTGGTGCTGTAATAAGATGCCACCATTGTAACGAGTCATTTTGTGAAATTTCCTTCTCCTAGGTATTCCATGATCAGCTGTCAGTGGTATTATTGCAAAGTAGAAGCGTTTAGGAACCATACCAACTCAGACCAGATAACGTTACAAAGCAGGGTCACCGAGTGCTGAGGCGTGTAGTGCATAAAAGTCTACAACATTTAACTGCAGTCTTCCAATCCACCTCTGGTATTAACATCAGCATTAAAAATGTGCACCAAGAGCTTCAGGGCAGGGGTTTCCATGATCGAGCAGCTGCATGCAAGCCAATCTCCAAGCACAATGCCAAGCGTCAGATGGAGTGGTGTGAAGCACTCTACCACTGGACTCTGGTAGAGTTCAATCACATTTCTCTATTTGCCAGTCTGATGGAAGAGTCTGGGTTTGGCAAATTCCAGGAGAACATTTTCCACCTGACTTGCATTGTTCCAACTGCAATGTTTGGTGAAGGACGGATAATGCTATGGGATTGTTGTTTAGGGGTCGATCTATAATGCCCCCCATATGCCCGAACCCCCTCACACAGATAGTACGTACCTCGTTCCCCGGCACCCGCATCGCTTCTCATATTGGCATCGTCGTGGGTGACGCTAGAGAGACTTGTTACCGACGCGACCTGCTATTGGCTGTCACTGAGAACATGGCTACTGAGGGAGGATTTAATCCATCAGCGGCCTCCATTAATTTACACTGGGGACTGACTGCGCATGCGCTAGTTCACCTATCAATCCTCAGTGTAAATGAATGAATGCCGTTGATGGAGGACTCCACGTTTCTAGCACAGCGCTGGCACGCAATTTAAGAGACCTGCGTTTGAAAATGAATTATGCATATTAAACTATTTGACATGAGTACCAATAGTTTAATAATGCTTTTTAGTAGGTACATATATGCAGCTTAAAGGGCTTCTGTCACCCCCAACTGTGCAATTTTCATTAGCCGACATTAGTTATTTGCCTTCACTCAGTACGCCTGCGCCGATTGAGGAACGTTACGGCGCAGGTGTGGGAATTCAGAAGCAGACTGGGCCAGCAGGAGGAGGAGAGCGCTCGCTGGCCCTGTCTATCAAGAGGAGATGGGGCGTGTCTAGAAGCAGAGGATGCGGCGGCTACCAGCAAGTACACGCCCAGCTTGCTGGTAGTGACGAAATTTGCATATTATAAAAATATGATTTTTACAAGAAATAAGCCACAGACAAAGGTAAGACAAGTATGATTGTAGTAAATAACTAATGTCGGCTAATGAACATTGCACAGTTGGGAGTGACAGAAGCCTTTAAGCATACCGAGATATTTTGGACCACTGAACTCTTCTAGTCATGATGCCATGTTACAAGACTTAAATTTTAAAAGCCATTCTTAAAATTTTAAGAAAATTTTCTAAACCCACTATTTTTAAGGATCAGTTATGAAGTCACTTTGTGGGGCTTACATAGTAGAAACCACCCATAAATAACACCATATTAGAAACTACACCCCTCAAGTTATTCAAAACTGATTTTACAAACTTTGCAAAATCTCAGACTCAGAGTTTCATAGGAGGCAAGCCCCGGTGCCTGTGTAAGGCATCGGGCTGCCGTTTCAGCCATCGGGTCTCAGTTACCGCAGTGCGGGGACCCCATGGGGACATGGAGGGATTCCGTACCCTCCGCAAACCCTGTGTATTCCGCAGTCATCACTGACTGCAACATGCCGGCGTACACAGCAGGGGCTCAGTTTTCAGGAACAGCTGGACCCCTGCTGCTGATCGAGAGGACGCTGCTCCTGCACGACGCTGGTATCCTACGGGTTAACAATGGAAAGAAGAATATATTTTTTATTTTATGAAGCGAACGCCCCCAAACACACACAAAAAAAAAAAAAGTACAGCAAGAAATCTAAAAGGTTATTCCCTGTGAATACTGGTGTGATCACACAAGAAGAGAGGTATCACAGAGACATGATGTGGTTATAGGCGTTCTGCAGCCATCTCTTCTTCTAAAGATATATTTTAATCTTGAACTAACAAAATTTGTATGTACTGGTTGTGATGTTACCAGTGCGCTGTAGGCAAGATTTCACCTTTCAAAAACAGCATCTCTGAAAAAAGCTATGTATTTTTGCTATTTTATGCTGTATTATTTCCATGTTTCCTACATTTACTCTGCTCTTTTTTCACACAAACATTATTTTTTTGTTTTGTCACACAAGTGCACCTCCTGCCAAAAAGGAAAACAGTGATTCGGAATCCTTACATGTAAGGGTACTTTCACATCTACGCTTTCCCTTTCCGCTATTGAGATCAGTCATAGGATCTCAACAGCGGGGGAAAACGTTTCAGTTTTTTCCTCATTCATGGTCAATGGGGACGAAACTGAACTGAACGAAAAGGAATTCACCAGAAAGCATTCTGTTCCACTTGTCTGCGTCCCCGTCCGGGACAGAATAACGCTGCAAGCAGCAATTTTCTGTCTGCGTTGTGGTGCGGAGCAAGACGGATCTGTCATGACACACAATGTAAGTCAATGGGGACGGATCCATTTTCTCTGACACAATAGAAAACGGATCCGTCCCCTGTTGACTTTCAATGGAGTTCATGACGGATCCGTCTTGGCTATTTTAAAGATAATACAACCGGATCCGTTCAGAACGGATGCAAAAGGTTGTATTATGACGGAAGCGTTTTTGCTGATCCATGATGGATCGAGCAAAAACGCTGGTGTGAAAGTAGCCTTATAATGGTGTGCAGGTTTTCCATTGTATTCCAGACTTGAGTTTCTATCACAAGAGGAGGCTAACTCCTGTCCGCAATCTTAGCTACAATGGGGTTAATATCTTGGGTGGCCAACCAGGCACATTGGTGAAAGTTTGCAAATACTTATAGTAGATTATCTACTGGTGTAAAGGTGCCACCGATTACCCAATGAACAAGTAAAATGCTCATTCATTGGGTAATAGGATTGTTTATATGAAAAAAACTGAGAAAGAGAAATAGGTAGAATCGCACATCCACAAGCTCAGCTTCTGATTTGTAACTGCTTCTCAGCAAAATTAATATCGCCTCTCGGCATTAGAGGCATTAGTGTACATTTTGATCAAAAGGCATAAGCCCACTCACCGCGCCAAGGTGGCCTCTTAGAGTGGGTCCTACTCTAAATTTGGCGCAGCACCGCACCAGCGGGCGGCGGGATCCAGCCGCCAAACAGCACCCCTGCTGTCTGGCAATGCCACCATGGCACCGGGTCCCGCCAACCCCCCAGCGCCGCGCCACAGCAAACAATGGCCGCCACGCAGTACTGCACCATGTGAACAGTTGGTAAAGCTCACCTATCACATGCTCTCAGGAGCTAAGTCTGAGAGCTGGTAGAACCCTTTCACTCATATATACTTGCTCAGGCTAATTAAAAACACCTGCACTGTTGCACTGTGTGGGAGGAGTGCTGATCCTGGACAGACCTTTTTACTGTACTGCCCCCTATACTATGAAAGAGGCATTAGTGTACATTTTGATAAAAAGGCATAAGCCCACTCACCGCGCCAAGGTTGCCTCTCAGAGTGGGTCCTACTCTAAATGGCACCGGGTCCCGCCAACCCCCCAGCGCCGCGCCGCAGCAAACAATGGCCGCCACGCAGTACTGCACCATGTGAACAGTTGGTAAAGCTCACCTATCACATGCTCTCAGGAGCTAAGTCTGAGAGCTGGTAGAACCCACTCTGAGAGGCAACCTTGGCGCGGTGAGTGGGCTTATGCCTTTTGATCAAAATGTACACTAATGCTTCTTTCATAGTATAGGGGGCAGTACAGTAAATATTGCGCCGAGAGGCGATATTAATTTTGCTGAGAAGCAGTTTATTTTCAATAGGATTGTTTACATGGTCACGAAAATCATCATTTGGTGACAGCAGATCGCGCCGTCTAAACACGCTCTGCTGTGGGAAAACAATGATTCTGTATGGGAACGAAAGATGGAATGAGTGATCACTCCTCCCAATGCTGTGGAGATCGCTGCATGTAATTGCATCGGTCTCCTTTACTGACGAGCAGGCGCACTGAGAAGATATCGCTGGCTTTATAGCGGATCTATCCCCTCTCATTGTTTGTCTGCTACAATAAATAATTATATTCCACAAAAAGTTTCCATGTAGCCCAGGTCTAAGGCCTGTATTACACAGGTCGATTAATCAAGCGATTTTCGTCAAGGAAGAGTTCCCTCCCGGCAATCGCCTGCTAGCTAGCGGAGGAGACCCCTGCTATTAGATGCAGCAATCTTCTCCGCAGCATGGGGAGGAGTGATTGATATGCCACCGCTCGTCCCAAAAATCACAACTGCCAGCTGAACGAGCGTTTGTATGTTCACCTGGAACTCGGCGGTATTACACTGCAAGATGATCGCTAAGAAGCAATTATACAAGCACTTGTTAGCGATCATCAGTTTTAAATCAGATCTTTTTTTATTGAAAATTTTCGAAAGACGCAATACAAACAATAGAGTAGTAACAATCCCCAGACATCAAATATATTCCTCGCCACCACCCTCGGACAACCTAGTGCATGCTCTTATCACACGCCTCTCATATATGTATACTGAAATACGTCTATATTGGGCTTAATATCCGGCTATTAACAAACTGCATTCGGGTTTGATCTAATTGGCTTCCGAAGTCCACGGTCATTTGTGCAGCTCTAGACATTATATTTATATGTCATTGTTAGGCAGGACATTTGTGCACATCATTCTTCACTAATGGGCAAGGCAAATTATATAAGACTTGGGCCTATTGACTAACAGACCTGGGCACTGTAGTGTGCAGACGGCCACAATCCCGCTTATGGGAAAATAATGTCAAACTGCGCTGAAACAAATAACAGGCGGATCAATAAGATGCGACAGGTTCTCAACTGAATGCTTGGCCTATGGTGACCTGTCACTGCCCTGTGCACAAAGAAGATTTAATGAATGGTCAGAAGCACATCAGATAACTGGTGATTCATTCTGGAAACCTGAATGTGCTAGGAATTTAAAACAGATCTCCCTGGAGTCTCATTGAAAGCTGACCAATTTTCAGATTGTTTCATATCTCATTTGTAGATCATGATGGGTAAGATCACACTTGCACATTATTTAATAGGGCAGTCCTGATTTATAAGGTGCTTATATTTTTCTGGGAGTAAGGACCACTGTGCTCCTCTAGTATGCACCTAGCATACATGGCATCATTCCTATACTGCTGTATTAATGACTCAAAAGGAGCTGAGGTTTGGAGCTGTATTAAAGTTTATGTTATGGAACCAAGATATCAGCAATTTCCCAACATGATATTGTCTGAATGACCCACTATATAATCAGGATTGATTCAGATAACCCCGCAGGCACTGTCAGCGGAGAACAGGCACAAGAAATGTGCAGAATATGGCAGCAAATGCAACGTGGATTTGCTTAGAACACATTTCCATCCGGTCTCCCATACCTGTCTTTTTCATAAATGGTGGGAGTGGATCTACGCTTTCCTTCTTCTTTGTACTAGAAGAGCAGATCTTGTGAAGGCAGCGTTAAGCTGGACATGTAATTCAGATCAAACACTCATTCGGCTGCCAGCTACACTCTCCACCCTATCCCAGATACATGCGTGCTTGGCTTAGCATGTATGTATACTGAATAGGGAGAGGGTAATCAGATACTACCAAACACCCAGGGGAGGACTGGCCATAAACCCTACAGGGAAATTTCCCAGTGGGCCAATGCCGAGGGGATTCACTGAGCCCTCCTCACAATCTGATCGTCTCAGCATTAATTAATGATAGGAGCATCAGGTACTTATGCACCTGGGCAGTAGCCGCAGGTCTCCACCTGAACTCAACTGCATCCTCAGGATGGTGATATAGCCCAGGGATGGGCAAACTCTCCAGCTGTTGTAAAACTACAACTCCCACCATGCCCTACTGTAGGCAGATAGCTGTAGCCAGACTGGGCATGCTGGGAGTTGTAGTTTTGCAACAGCTGGAGATCCGCAGTTTGCCCATCCCTGATATAGCTGAATACGTCATAGAGGGCTGCAGTATTATGTTCTGCACAGTGATATTTGATTCTGCTGAGGCAGCATTATGTGCTGCACTGTGGTATTTGGCTCTTCAGGGGCGGTACAGTATTGCTGCTGCGCCTACTTATATTGTTTCCACTTATGTTTGCCCGCCTTTAGTCAATTTGAACCTGCCTACAACATAGGGCAAATTTTTGGTAATTTTAATCATACTTACAAACACCTAAAACAGTGGCTTACCTCTGCTGAGAACCAAGCAGCAGATTTATTAAGACCGGTGTTTTAAAGCCCTAAGCTCCGTACAGTATTAGAAGGAAGCATTATGCGAATCGACTTCGGATGTTTTATCCGAAGTCGATTCGCGCATCCCTAGTTGTATTATCAGTAACAGAAACGTTTTTGATGATCCCTGCCAGATCCAGCAAAAACGCTAGTGTAAAAGTAGCCTTACGCGTACGTATTTCAGTATAATAAATATGCCCCCAAAAAAGTTCAGCATGTTGAAACCAAACATCCCAATGCTTCCTCCTCCAAATCTGCTACCAGATGAAAGTCTGAAGAAAGGTAAGAACTTAAAAGGGGTTATCCCGTGAACTATTTTCAGAACAAAAAGTCCAGAAATTATGTTAATCTAAGTTTTAAAGTACTGTCATTTGCAGGGTTTCTAGCTTTCAAATATATTTCTCATCTTTTTTATACTTCCCTGGAAACTATTGGTGCTTCTGCTAATCTGCACTGCTGTATGCAGAATCTGTCTCCTCCCCCTCTAGCAGCTGAAAGTATAGTCCTTCCATTGCAGATTCATACTGTGACATCCAGACTAGTGAGGGTATACAGTGCGACATTCACATCGTCCACCAAGCAGGGAAGAAGGCAGAAAATCAGAACCTGGCTAAGGGGAAAGTCAGCATGCTTTATTGCCGCCACTCAGCTCATTAGGTAGACATGCATTCTATTATACACTTTGAACACCAGGTGGCGCCATGCTATTTATGTAAATGGTTATAACTCTTAACCAGATCATATTTTTTAACAGCATGTACATAGCAGACCTCCCAAGTGTCCATCTTTTGGAGCGACAGTCCCTCTTTTTGACTCAAGTCCCTCTGTCCCTCTTTGCTAATTAAATGTCCCTCTTTTTGATCTGAAGATTTTTTTTAATGATTACGTTTTTTATTGAGGTTTTCAACAGCAATAAGAGATAGAATACAATATCTGCAACAGAAAGTGTTTGTCTTGTTCCTCCATGTATATTTGAGCACCATCTTGTATATTATTTCATTATTTGATGCAGTTGGGATTTTAGAAATTTCTATATTCAGATTATTATGGCGCTATTTCTTAAGAGAAAACTACTGAAATGTATAGATCTGCAGGAAAAATTTATCTTTCACACAATGAACCATAAATGTCCCTCTTTGACCGTCCAAAAAGTTGGGAGGTATGACACGGTAAACATTAAGGGTGGTGCAGCAGCCAAGTGGGGAGACAGAGAGGATATAAGTAGTAGTGCAGATGGGAGACGTAGTAGTCACGGTGGCTGCCCTCTCCATGATCCCTATGGCTACGCAGTGAAACAATGATGCCAACTGTAGTGCAGTGGGGTGCTATGATGAGGCCAGTAATCTTACAACAATTACACATACAGGCACTTGTAAGGGTCCGTACAATCTTTACAGATGTTTTAGACTTTCCTCCAAGGTTGTGTGTAAGGGAGAGTAGGTGAAGTGAAAGTTTCCTCTTAGGGCTCTTTCACACGAGTAGATGCCGTGCGTGGAATCCGATGTGTGAAAGAGAGCCAAGCCCCGTTCCGGACAGCAGAGACACGGAGCACTAACATGATTGTTAATGCCATTTGCATCTCTGTGACCTTTTTACTACAAAATCAGTGACAATTTTATCTCACTGTTAGGGTACTTTTACACTTGCGGCAGGACGGATCCGGCCTGCTGCAAGTGCCTGTGCACTGCCGTGCTGCCGCTCCATCCCCATTAAATATAATGGGGCGGGGGGCGGAGCTACGGCACAGCACGGCAGTGCACGGCCGGAGATCGCCAGACTAAAAGTACTGCATGTCCGACTTTTCAGTCCAGCGATCTTTGCCATGCAGTAGCTCCTCCCCCCGCCCCATTATAGTCAATGGGGACGGAGCAGCAGCACGGCAGTGCATGGGCACTTGCAGCAGGACGGGTCCAGCAGGCTGAATAGCCTGCCGAATCCGTCCTGCCGCAAGTGTGAAAGTACCCCTATTTTGTAGTAAAAAGATCACAGAGAGGCAAATAGCATTATTAATCATGTTAGTGCTCCGTGTCTCTGCTGTCCGGAACAGGACTTGGCATGCTTTTACGCAGCGTATTCCATGTACGGCATCCGCTCGTGTGAAAGAGCCCTTATGTTCTGTCTATATAAATTGCACAATCTTCTCAAATCCAGTCAAGGGGGTGCAATGTGTCTCTCAACCATTCTGTTTCTCTCTGTGCGCAAATGTGTGACACTACAATGCTCAGCACACTCAATAGGTAATTTTGCTGTACCCACTGAGGGGGCAGATATTTAACAGATGATCAGGCTGAAGGGCAATTTTTTAATATTATTGCTAAAATCATTTTTTCAATTGGTCTTTATTAAAAATATGGAATCCTTTTTTCTGTACATAGCCGAGATGCTCTACTAGCTGCTTGTGGATTTTCTGTCTTTTCAGTCATCTGGGGAGCAGACAGACTTTCTATCTCTGTTCTCTGACATTATAAACACTCATTAAAGCTCAATCCTGATCTTACTGATAAGAATGTGGTTTAAAGGGGTTATCCGACCTTTATAATGCCCCCCAAAATGCCAAGGCCCCTCATACTGGGCACCTGCATCACTTCTGCTCCCCACATGGTTGCCGCTGCATCACCCTGTTGCGCTGATGAATACATCCGGCGACAGGGGGACAGCCAATAGCAGGCTGCGGCAGGAGTGAGCCTTCCTAGCATAACGGTTCCCATTGCGGCCTGCTATTGGCTGTCCCCCAACCCCCCACCTTCAAATGTTTTGATCCACGTTATAGGGAGATGCAGTGGAGGCAGTGCGGGCATCATGAGCGACGTGGGTGCTGGGGAGCGGGGTAAGTATAACCTGTATGAGGGGCTCAGGTATTTTGGGGGGCATCATAGGGGTTGGATAACTCTTTTAAATAATTGTTTATGACCTCTTAGTAGTTTAGAGATAAGCAGGGATGTAGCTATAGGGGGTGCAGAGGTAGCAGTTGCTACCGGGCCCAGGAGCCTGAGGGGGACCAAAGACCCTTGTGCCGCATAAGAAGATCCTGGTATTATAGAAAGTGTATGCTGGGAGGATCTGTTATAGATTTTGCACTGGGGTCTAGAATGTTCAAGTTACATCTCTGGCTGGAGGGAAGGGGTTATGTCAAGAATTTGCCATGAGGGGGTGCTGTTTCAATTTTTGTCTCATTTTAAGTACTGAGGGAAGGGGGGACCCAAGCTGAACTCTTGCACCAGGGCCCATAAGCCTTTAGCTACGCCCCTGGAGATGAGGTTTATTATATCAGGGTTCCTCAACTCCAGTCCTCAGGGCCCACCGGCCGCTCATGTTTTCAAGATTTCCTTAGTATTGAGATATAATTGGTGTCCATGCATCAGGACTTACCGCAGGTATTCATTCTGTGGGATATTCTCAAATCATGACCGGTAGGTGGGCCTTGAGGACCAGAGTTGAGGAACACTGTAATAGATGACCAGCACAAAGTGAAAGTACCAGTCACACAGTTAAAAAAAACAATTAACCCTTTGTTACAGAATGGCTCAATTTTTCTTATAAAGGCCGATAGAATATGATTTTTAGCCAAAAAAAAGCGTAAAATGCATTCATACACAAAAATTGCCTCCAAAAAGGTATACATAGCCTTTAAGCCTTTGGGTGGGGTGTCTGAAACTTCGCTCCCTGACCAGTAAAGTCCAAAACACGCATATATATGTTACCTTTCACGGGCTATTTCTCTGCATTCTCCTATGTCATGCCTGTGCAGTCTGTAACATACACTCTCCTTTTCTCTCAGATGCTGGTTCACTTTGCTAGATGCTCTTGGCATCCTGGACGATACTGCTGTGTCGCCCTCCCACAGCTCGCTCTCTGCTACACCCTGACCCAGCAGCTTCCTAGCTAGCAGGGTGGAGCCAGCCACACCTCGTTACTGTAGCCTGGGCCTGATAGTTAACCCTCTACTCTCCTCTACACACAACCCCTGAGATACACAGTGCACAAAGTACAGTCCACAAACCCCCTTTTTGCAGGGGATGAGCCCTTTAACATCGGGAGAAAACCTTTTCTTACTGCCGAGGCAGCAAGGTAGCACATACAGTCAATTTGTACATTTGGACAAAGAAGACAAAAAGCCCATCCGATCTATGGTTACAGCGTGGTCCAAGATATATAATACCAAAGCTGAAGTTAAGAAGTTTAAAACTTTAAAATGTAAAAAAAGTAATACAGAAAACATAAGCTTGAGAAAAGAGAAGACACTTATGCTTGGAAGCCTATAAATGATTAAATTTGCAGATGGAAATACATGTAACACTAGGTTTTGGTCACTGCAATCATTGAACACATTCCAAGTTCATCATTTTAATTTATGTTTACATTTTAAAGTCTATAAAAGGGTTTAAAAGAATTTTCTGTAGTTTAAATAAATGATCGCATCATACACATACACAAGAATAAGATTTTTGCGAATTCGAATCATGGGGGGATTCTTGTTAGTAACACTGAACACAAAAAAGTGTAGTCAGCTGTTTCTATGTAGATTAATCATGCAAATGCAGGACACGCCGCAGCACATTTGAGGCAGATGTCAGACAGCACATCACCTGATCTAAAAATACATGAAAATATTAATTCATAAGGAGAAAAATGGCTAAAAAGAAAGATAAGAATTCACTCCTTCCACCAATGACTTAAAGGGAACCTGTCACCAGGAAAATGCACTGTAATCTACAGGCTACATGTTATAGAGCAGGAGGAGCTGAGCAGATTCATATGTAGCTTTCTGGGAAAATAATCAGTAAAACTTATATTTCATACATTTATATTCCAGCTCATTTTGGGCTTTGCCGTGCAGGAGGCGGTCCTATCAGTGATTGACTGCTATCTGTGTATACACAGCCATAGAGAGCAGGCTGTCAATCACTGGTAGGACCGCCTCCCTGACTGCAAAGCCCAGAATGAGCAGGAATATAAATGTATGAAATGTAAGTTTTACAGAATCTTCTCCCATAAAACTATACATCCATCTGCTCTGCTCCTCCTGCTCTAGAACAAGTTGTATCCAGCTCAACCCCCATGTTCAATGTGACAGGTTTCCCAAGGGGTTGTCCAACGCCGACATTTTTTTTCCTTCTTGCACCCCACCCCACTAGACCTGTGAAGGGAAGCGTACCTACCTGCTCCCTGACACTCATTTCCAGTTCTGTAGGTCCCAATCTGTCATCATAGCACTTCCAGTCCGCACATGTAAACTTCCTACATGGACAGAGTCATGTGCGCTGTGACTGGCCCCAGTAGTCACATGTCCCCAAGCGGCACGTGACCCAACAGTGACATGCTTATTGGGGGACACATTACCGCTGAAGTCAGTCATTTGCTGCAGCAGCCTATGTGACCCCGACTCTGCTGTAAGTTTACATGAGGGGAGTGCCGTTAAGACAGGTCTATAACTAGTAATCATGACTAATAAACAGATAAAGAACGAATATGCATGCTACTCTAAGAAATCTGGCACATTGCCTCAAAAAAAATGAATGTCATTAGTGGGTCAAACTAAGGGGGTTGTAGTCCACAAACTTGATAATTTCATATATGTTTCGTGAAAAGTTTTTTTGGCCTCTTACACAGGACCCGTCACCTCTTCTGACCTTTTTTTTTTAACTACTTGCAGCCCCCATGTGATAATTCTGGAGCATCTATTCTTTTGTCTATGTCATGCCATTTCTTTATTATACCTTGTAGACGTTATGAATGAATTGCTAGCAGTGTGTAATAGCGGTCCAGCTGGGTGTTACCACTTGTAGGTTTTGCAATATAGTAAAATAATTCAGAATGTTTCATTACTGTCAGAACTGTTCTGTGACTAGCAGACTGCTGATAGCATGTCCTATAGCAGTGATGGCGAACCTATGGCACGGGTGCCAGAGGTGGCACTCGGAGCCCTCTCTATGGGCACCCGCACCCTGGAAACTGTCTATGGTGCACCAATATGCCTTAGACTTTTCCTGCCATTCATCAGCGCAGGTGCGCTATGAACAGCACAGTCAACGCACTGAATGTAGGCCGGCTATTATAGCTAACTGATAAAGTACATGGAAGATATACTATATTGGACTGCAGTATTCAGGTTACATTGCCACGTTAGCACTTTGCGATAAATAAGTGGGTTTTGGGTTGCAGTTTGGGCACTTGGTCTGTAAAAGGTTCCCCATCACTGTCCTATAGCTAGACAGACAGATGCATATTCTTGGAAAAAATGACTATTTTAGGTGTAGCTCACAAAAGCCTTCTATTAGGCGTCTAGCACATGACCGTCTGTATTGGTGTCCGCAAACCATGGTTCCACAAAGTATGGATACCTTCCATGTGCAATCTTCAAGTTTCTCACTCCCATCACTAGAAATGGCTATTCTCGTTCACAAGGACAAGGATAGGACATGTTCTAGAAATGAAAGAATCCACACACACACACAAAAAAAAAAAAAAAGTCCATCTGCTATGCTCAAAAAATGCAGATTGAAAGCACGTGCAAAAGGCTTTATGCCTCATTCACACGTCCGTGTTTTGGTCGGTGATTTTCATCAGTGATTTTTAACCAAAACCAAGTGCGGCTCTAAACATAGATCAGGAGCAGATCTTTCCCTTAGGCCTCATCACAGATGGGGACCAATTCATTTGAACGACGTCCAATCTGGAGTTATTTTTTTGCGGTGCGGACGGATCATGGACCCATTCAAGTTGAATGGGTCTCAATCCGTCCTGGCCACCGCACGGATGTTGCCCGTGCATTGAGAAATGCAAACTGCAGTCCCTAATGCACGGAACGGCCGCAAAACGGCCGTGTGAATGAGGCCTTATACCTGATGTCTGTCAGCTGCAGAGGTGGGAGGGACGGTGACTTTCTCCCTGCAGCACACACTCACACTGCTGCTGTCCTAGGGTGAGCTGTTAAGGCCACGCCCCCTATCCAGTTAAGCCAGGCCCACTCTTCAGCTGACAGGGATTCAAAAAAATGAAATTTAAAATTAACTTCTAGGCCCTGCTAAGCCACAACCCTGACCTGGTTAGGCCCACGCAGCCTGAGTGAGGGTGACTTTTTTCTTGCAGCTCACGCTGTTCAAAAGGACATCCCTGTGTCTGTCCAGGCCCTGCGCCAGTAGGAGAACATGGAGTCTGAAAGCCAGACTGTCTGCCCTAGGGGCAGGCTGCTGTGGAGGTCACAGTTAAGGGAATGGTCCACTATGGAGGTCAGTGTTAAGCGGCAGATTGCTGTAAAGGCCACTGTTAAGGGGGAGGGCACCTGTGGAGATCACTGTCAAGGGGGTGGTGTGCTGTGAAACTCACTGTTAAAGGGGAAGGCTGCTGTAAAGGTCAAAGTTAAGAGAATGGGCTGCTGTGGAGGTGACATTTTAAGGGACGGGCACTGTGGGGGGGGGGGGGAGATCAGTTTTAAGGGACGGGCACTGTGGGGGGGGGGGGAATCAGTGTTAAGGGGCGGGGTGCTGTAGATGTCACTGTTATAGTGGATAGCATCGATATCTTTTAACGACACACACAAACATTAAATGAAATAGATTAAACATACCCGGGCGACACCAGGTCCTTCAGCTAGTATATCATATATTAAAGTATAGGGTCATTAATATCTGATCTGTGGTGGTCCGACACCCAGCTGATCAGCTATTTGATGAGGAGGCAGAGGAGCGCTACTTCCTCTTCGTTACACTGCCACCTCGTCTGAGAAGTGCAGTGTAATTACAAGAACTTGTAATTACACTACGCCACCGCTGCAAGGGAGACGACACAAAGCGTTATGAAGAGGAAGCGGAGCTCGCATGCTGCACCGCCTCCTATTCAAACAGCTGATTGGCGGAGGAGCTGGGTGTCAGACCCCCGCAGATCAGATATTGATGACCTATCCTGATATACCGCCAGCACAACCCCTTTAACCACCACAATCAAGACTGTTATCTAGAAAGCTGTAAATGTTAATCAAAATCCCCAGTTCAAAATCTATGTACATGTAACAAAAAATGATAACATGTAGTCAAAAATGCCTCGGCAGGCAGCCGCTTGTATGTCGCAGGATGCAGATTATCATGTGTTTTCAGTGCTAGTGAGTAATGTTCCGGTCCTTAGCTTGTCCCCCTCATATTAATGGGTGTAAAATGTCTCGTTCCTATCAAGTCAGTTTCCCTTAGGGTCCATTGTTGGGCATTTCATATACCTTGTGGGCAATGTCAGTTCTATGTTCACTGGCTCAACCACTCAAGCCACCCCTGCTTAAGGGTACTTTCACACTTGCGTTATTCTTTTCCGGCATAGAGTTCCGTCAACAGGGCTCTATGCCGGAAAAGAACTGATCAGGCATATCCCCATGCATTTTGAATGGATAGAAATCCGTTCAGTTTGCATCAGTATGCCTTCCGTTCAGTCACTGTCAGGCGTTTTGGCCGGACATAATACCGCAGCATGCTGCGGTATTATGTCCGTCCAAAATGCCTGATCAGTCGCCAGAATGCCGGATCCGGCATTAATTTACATTGACTTGCATTAGTGTCGGATCCGGCATTGCGAAACAATTGAAGGACGGATCCGTCCTTCCGGTCTGCGCATGTGCAGACCAGGAAAACTGTGAAAAAGACTGCAAGACGGATCCGTCCATCCGCATGACAAGCGGAGAGATGGATCCGTTCTTGCAATGCATTTGTAGACGGATCCGGATCAGTCTACAAATGCTGTCAGTTGTCACACTGAAGGGCGGATCCGGCAGGCAGCTCCGACAACGGAACTGCCTGCTGGATCACACTAATGCTAGTGTGAAAGTACCCTAAGGAAACTAGTGCCCCCCACAGCAAGCAAATAGATTGCATCTGTCATGTGTGCAATACCTCTATTATTCCTCCCAAAATTTTATGAGTGAGTGAATTACTGTATCAAATAGACAAAAATGTCAAAATAGGTCCAACCGGGCATTACCAGTTGGGAGTGTGCCCCTTTAGTTTGTCAATGGCAGCACTGATTAGATAGCATCAGACTGGACCTATTGCTTAGCCCATTGTTTGTCTATTCATAAACTTCTAGTAGGAATAATAGAGGAATGGCAAAACATAGAATTATAGTAAAGGATGCTCCAGAATTCTTACTACATGGGGAATGCAATTTATGCAAGTGGTTACTAAAACAGACAAATTAGGAGATTATCGGTCCTCTTTGAATACGGCCCAATGTGCTTTCCTTCAATGGTTTTCCTGTTGTTGGCGACATCACATTTTTAAAGGACGTGAATGCGTATATTTACATAGACTTTCAGAGTTCCATTCATCTGCATGAGGCTTGCAAAAAAAAAAAAAAGGAAACCCAGAAATTCAGCTATATGGAAAAGATCTTCAGCTGCAGAAACTTCTGCAATAAGTCTTTGGCGTGTAAATTTAGTGACTTTCCTCCTATCTGCAGAAGGTTATTTTGGTAAAATTGGGGTTTGCAGAACATCCCTTTAAATGAGTGTTCTTCTGTTGATCAGTGTAAAGAAGACATTCAGATTGTAAGCTTTTACTTCTCTGCTCATTTGTTCTGATTACGTGTCAATTTACTTCTTTGTTACATCCCCAGTGGTAAAGCGCTCCAGAATTTGCTGGCGTTATATATAGATTACTATTATTAAATCCACAGTGGCTCAATATTGTACAGAATAAAACTATTTTGCTTGTACAAGGAATATCAGAAACAGAGAAGGAACTTTGAAGTGCCTAAAGGGAAGTATGTAACATTACACTGCACAGCTAAAAACGGAGGCAGGAGGAAGCTCCCAAATGAACATGGCATACCCCTCAGCTTCATCTATTTCCTGACTAGCGGAGACTCTCCTACTAATCCCTGTCAGATGAAGTTTCCGGATACGAAGGAAGAGTCTAATGCTGGCACATCTAGGTCACGTCAAAGGTCCTTGCAGTTGGTACACTAGTATTTTATTTGACCTTTCCTAAATAGAATTATACTACATTGGCTGCAGCATCTCAGTAAAGAAGATTAGATGTTAAATTGTACTTGAGATAACAGACTGTGAAGAGCTCACTTCATACTATGTAAACTCAGGGCGCCACTTCAAAGTATAGTCCTCAGTATGCAGTTATGTCTCCAGTAGATAATGGAAAAAAAGAAATAAATACATATATCTAAGGGTACTTTCACACTTGTGTTGGTGCGGATCCGTCTGTTTATTAGCACAGACGGATCCGCACCTATAATGCAAACGTTTGTATCCGTTCAGAACGGATCCGTTTGTCATTTTTCTTTAAAACTAATGCACAGTCCAAAACGAATCCGTTTTGATTTACTTTGAAAGTCAATGGGGTACGGATCCGTTTTCAAATGCACCATATTGTGTCATTGAAAACAGATCCGTCCCCATTGACTTACATTGTAATTCAAAACGGCTCCGCCTCTTCAGATGGACACCAAAATACAGCAAGCTGCGTTTTGGTGTCCGCCTCCAAAACAGAATAGAAGCGGAACGGAGCCGAACTGGTGCATTCTAAACAGATCCTTATCCATTCAGAATGCATTGGGGCTTAACTGATCCATTTTGGACCGTTTGTGAGAGCCCTGAAACGGATCTCACAAACGGAATCCAAAACGCTAGTGTGAAAGTACTCTAATATATAAAGCTGAGTGTATGTATGCATGTCCGCTAAAGGAATCCGCACAGTCACATTTACAATCACGAAACTTGGCACACAGGTACATCAGGTGTCCGGGAAAGTTTTAGACCGGGTATCCAGCACGTACTGTACCTGAGATATTCCCAAATAACACATTAGCCAATAGAAGCCTGGTCACATGACCCTTATCAGCCAATAGAAGCTTGCAGGCCCTTAGTCTCCACATACACACAGTTTTACACCAGGTCTCCATATCAAACGAGCCCTTTTTCTTCACTGCTGTAAGTCAGCTTTAAAGGGGCAGGAAGCTGTGGATGACACTGTTAAGGGAGCAGAGTTCTGTGGAGGTCATAGTTCAGGGGGCAGGGAACAGTGGAGGTCACAGTTAAGGGGCAGGGTGCTGTAGAGATCAGATTTTAAGGGAACAGAGCTCTGTGGATGTCACTGTTAAAGGGGCAAGATATTGTGGAAATCACTGTTAAGGAGACGGGGTACTGTGTAGGTCACTAAGGGGCAGATAGCTGTGGAGGTCCCTTAAGGAAGGAGGGGACTGTGGAGGCCACTATTAAAGAGGCAGCGGGGTACTGTGAGGTCACTGAAGGCAGCGTGGTACTGTAAGGTCACAGTTAAGGGAGCAGCATACTGTGGCAGTCAGTCACTGTTAAAGTGGCAGTCTCAGTGGAGGTCTCTTAAGGGGGCTGGGAATGGTGGAGGTCACAGTTAAGGAGACTATTACCTATGGTCAGTGTTAAGGGGCGGGCCCCTGTGGAGGTCACTGTCAAGGGGTTGGGTGCTGTGGAACTCACTGTTAAAGGGGCAAGCTGCTGTGAAGGTCAAACTTAAGGAGGTGGGCTGCTATGGAGGTCCAACTTTAAAGGAGACAGGGCACTGTGGGGGGGTGGAGGTCAGTGTTAAGGGGTGGGGTACTGTAGATGTCACTGTTATAGTGGATACTGTTGATATCTTTTAACGACACACACAAACATTAAATGAAATAGGAAATCATGCCCACGGCAAACTCAGCCAGTTGCAGCTACACTTGGATCTTGGATATGGATGACAGGGTGCAGTCCCCGTTGCCCTGTTCTGTGACCTGACGTCGCACAATGTAAGGTCCCAGAGCGTAGCTACGTCCTTACAGCGCGCGCAGGTTATAGCACAGCATCCGGCAGCTGCAGAAAGACCAGGCGAGTACAGAGCTGAAAAAGGGAGCGCTGCATTCACCGTTCTCAGTCTTTCCTTAATGGAAGTGGTCATTAGTGTTCTCCCCATAAGACACATTGACATTTTCTTCCCACTTTGGGTTGAAAAAAAAATGTATTGTTATAGTGTGAAAAATACTCATTTATATCAACCCATTTTGTAATAGTGATGTGGTTATGTCTTTGGGACTCCATTACACATGCTATTTATTTAATGTAGCACTATAAAGAGAATACACATATTGACATGTCCATAAGGCTTATGAACATTAGCGAGACCCCCTCTATGAGCCAGGTGGAACCAGCTCCCATTCTGTCAGAACGAAGTTACATTACATGGACAGCCCCTCATTTAAATTGTGGTTATTTAAAACTAAATTTGCTGGCTGATGGGCTGCAGCAAAACCAGCTGTTTATCATAAGTGGGACCAACAATGCTCAGGTGATCTCTGCAGTGCCTATATTTTGAAAGGGGTCGTCTCATTGACAAAACCCCTTTAAGCAATGCAATTTTAAGTGTGCATGAACTATACAATCAAGAAAATTGCTAACCACTTTTGAAGGCTGTCCTGCTGGAAACCAAAAATCACTGTCTCAAATTTATGAAAGTTCAGATTTCGATGGAATAAGGGGCTAATCAAGGAAAAGTGTTACTATTAAAGGAGTTTTCTGGGATCCTCAAGATTGTTAGGTTCCCTTAAAACAGGCATGTCCAAACTCTGGCCCTCCAGGTGTTGCAGAACTACAACTCCCATCATGCTCTTCTGTAGGTTGATAGCTGTGGGTTGTCCAGGAATGATGGGAGTTGTAGTTTTGCAACATCTGGAGGGCCGGAGTTTGGACATGCCTGCCTTAAAATATATATTCTTTTTACTATCACTCTGCTGGAGGAACAAACGGGAGTCCATGGTCACACAGTCACACTCTAGAGTCCCTTTTTACAGGTGCAGATGGCACTATATAGAGCCAGAGCTGTTTTTCTTATGGTAGCAAAAACTACAGCAGATAAAAGCCATCATTTAAGAACCTATCTACACAAGTGAGTTCTCATCCTGTGCTCCAAATGTCATACTTTGCCACTGGTTTCATTCAGAGAGCAGTGAAATATACAGAGTAGATGACAACGATGTCTGTGCTGTCTCTTGCTTCCTTGGCTCTGTCACCTTGTCACGTCTGTTTGGACAGCACACAAGGCACTGCATACAGTAAAGGTTATAAAATTCTACATTATATAATATAAAACATTCCAGGGATGAATATCCAAGCAAATGATATTTTATTTGCAGTGCTGGAGTATTTTGGGCTGTAACTTTTATGACCTTGCAGTTAGTGCAGATTTACAGTAGCATTGGAAGGCTGCATTAATACTTCCATTTTATTTAAGCAGAATTGGAAGTGAGCCCAGGAGAAGGAAAGCATACACAAACTTCTGCTTTGGGAATGTGTTTCCTGGATTATCTTTGGAAGGGAAAAATAAAACTCCTTTCTCCAAAGCCAATGAGAAGTTGCACTGAAAGATGAAGGCATCTCAGACTTGTTTTATTGCATGCTACGATAACTTTAGGATGTTTTTTCTTTTTTGTTGTATAAATAGAAGAGCTCTCCAATTCCTGAAATTGCAGAACCTCCAATAAGCAGCTCCTGGAAGCTACCATTAAGGCTACATGCACACGTTCAGGATTCATGTGCGGAGAATCCGCACTGAAATCCGTCGGTGTTCGCAGGCAAATCCGTGCGGTAAATCCGCATCAATAGGTGCGGATTTGCATGCGGATTTGCATACGGATTTTCCGCATGCGGATCCGCATCAAAATCCGCACTGTGTGCGTGCACCATCCGGATTTTATCCTCCCCATTGAAGTGAATTGAGAAAATCCGCAAGATATCCGGACAGGAAAAAAAAAAAGAATTGACATGCTGCGGATTTTAAAATCCGCACCGCAGGTCAAAATCCGCGCTGAAAAAATCCGCATCGTGTGCATTGAGAATTTCAAATTCTCATACAATACAATGTACAAGATGTACGGTGCGGATTTTCCGCACGCAAATCCGCGCGGAAAATCCGCACGCAATCCTGATCGTGTGCATTCAGCCTAAAGGATGACATCAGATAAGCATGGTTTATTGGGGGCTGCCATAATAATATGCTAAGGGTCTGGGTTTTTTTTAGTTTTTTTTTTATGGGCAACTGCTCCACTCTTACCCATAGGCTTTTTTTGGTACTTCAGATCATTCTCATTCATTTTAATGGAGCCGCTACCAGACACAGCACACGGACTAGAATGCCACTGTTTCCCAATAAAAAGACCGCTATTTTCTAATCTTATACGACCCATTTAACGTCCAAAGTTGGGGTCATTCGCATCATCCAGGCACATACTGTATACAAATACACTGAAAAAAAAAAAAACAACAGAACAGTAGATTAGTTTAGTTAGATATCTAAACACCAAAAGGGGCCCTTTACAAAGGTCGATGATAGGGGCAATTATCAGGAAGGAGTGCTCCTTCCAATAATTGCCTTGTGTAAAGTTGCCGTAGATGCAGACACAAAAATTCTAATTTCTGGGCAGCAGATTGTGCAATATAAACAAGAAACAATGATTCTCTATGGGAATGAGCAATCGTAGAAGCAATTACTTGTCTCCGTAAGAGGAGGCGATTGCTGCATATAAACTTGACCTAACAGGGCTACTTTAATGGATGATTTTACGCTTTCCATTTTCAAATCTACTATTTGCTTATGCAACCTAGGACTAGAGAAGAGTGAATAGATTCTAAAATCAGAGGTGGATCTGAATTTTTGGTGATTTGATTCAGGTGAAAGAAAAAAAGAAAAAAATAAAAAAAATAATGAAAAACAAAATTGATAATTTAAAAAAGCAAGAGAGGGAAAAATATCCTAGGAGACCCCCAAAGTGTCATGCACAAATTTACAGGCCAATTGGAACACTTGATTCGTGTTGAATCAATTCGGACCCGTATCGAATCAGTTGACTGAATCAAACCAAAATCAGATCTTAAGCAATTGACTCATATCTACCTACCAAAAAAGAATTATAAAAACAATAAATTATACTTTTTAAAGACACAATAAGATTTTTTTTTCATCTGTAATGTGTCAAAAGAGAAATAAATTATTTTGAGAGGAGACCTACACAAGACAACTCTGAGCTGGCAGTTTTCAGTGTGTGAAGCTGCTTTCTGCTACTCATAATGAAAGCAGCCATGGAATTTTAACTCGAGACTGCGGTTATTTGACTTCTTGTAAACAAAGTTACTTCCTGTCGCTATATTCTCATCGCTCAGTCAGTTTTCATCATGACATGCAGTCATGACCCCTGCATGCACCCGCATGCTCTTGGCCTGTAACACTGTCTAGAAGTGATAACTCTTCCACTGTTATGAGAGAGCGCACACCCCCTCCATCATACGTACTGTATGTGACTCTCAGCAGACATGCTTCCTGCTGCAGCACCAGTCAAATTTTACACTGTAACAGACACAATTCTGAAAAATGAACTGTATGTTGAGCAGAGAGGGGTTTTCATATTGTTTCAATGTATACCCCCACCCTCTTGTTTTCTTTTTCCTCCTGGATTATGATTCAATATACCACAATTACAGTCAAGAAAAAGTAATTATACACCAAACAAAATACATTTATATGTCCTCCAAAGCTGGATGTCAAACCCCTGAAGCTATCGATGGCTGCTTTTTATTGTTCCACAACTTGGAAATGGTTGGATCAAATATCCAGGCAATTTTTAGAAGGGGGTGCTTTTGACTACAGTCAATATCACAACAGAATGAAGACTAATACAAACTGGAGAAACATAGCATCACTTTAAATAGCATATGCAGATTAGCTTATTGCATATCCATTTTCCCAGGGAGCACTGACTGGCCTATTAAAGTCCTACACCAACCCTGGTACTCTCAACAAGGATAAACAGCATCCCACAAGTCCTCTGAATAACAAAGAAACTATGGTCCGTTCTAATCTATTGAAATGGAAATCAAACATACAGACATTAATACACATATGGATGTTTGAAGAGGGAGGCAACGTTGGCAACTGCCTAGAACCCCCATTTCCTGGTGAACCTATCTGAGGACTGGATGCCAAGATGCAACCTGAGAGTAGAGTGGAAAAATATTCCACTCGACTGTCCGTTCCAGTAGTCTCAGAGCGTTCATTTAAACGGAATGCTTTGTCTCATAATAAATTAAAATTAACCATAAAATTATTTTTTGCCACTGTATGATAATATTTGGAAGTGAAGTGCAGTGTTATCTGGATATGGCTATATTATGTGGGTAATTTACAAGTCATAATTACTTGAAAACTGCATTTTATTTAGGCATTATATAGTGTGTTGGTGTGATGGACCCTAGGTGGATAGACAGACATTGTATGGAAGTATTACACAGTCGAGTGGCATTATTATGACCTGCAGCTAGACAGGCCAGCAGTGACTCAATAAGGTCCTGGTAGGTTGTCACAGGTATCTGGGGGCGTGTGGGGGAGGATCCATATAGCGAACACGACAGATAAGGTGGTCCCACAGATGCTCAATTGGGTTCAAGTCTGGGGAGTTAGGTGGCCAGGACAGTACTTGGAAGTCTTGGTCATGCTCTTCAAACCAATGTCGAACATTTCTAGCCGTGTGATATGTTGCATTGTCTTGCTAGAGGTTCCCATCCGCATGTATGGGTGTACGTGATCTGATTTGGTTATGAATCCATCTGTGCAGTTGAGAGGGCCTTCCACATGGATGAGGAGGTCCAGAGAATGCCGCAAAAAAGTTCCCCAGACCATTATGTTGCCTCCACCAGCTTGTGTTCTTCCAGCAATGGTTGCAAGGTGTTAGTTTTCTAAAGTTTCTCGCCTGACATGCCAACATCCATCTGTTTGATGAAGCAGAAAATATGATTCATCTGAGAAGACAACCCTTTGCCAATCAGTGCAGATCCAATTCCGATACTGCCACAAAAATTGAAGCATTTTCTGCTAATACTACTTAGTTAGCATAGGCGCAGTGATCTGTCAGCACAGGAGAACCATACACAGGAGGGTTCAATTAACTGTTTTAGACACACATTTGGTAGCCCCTAGTTCATTTGGGGGTGACCTGCTCAACTGTAGCATGTTGGTCTGCCCTAATGCACCTTTTTGGGTGACGTTCACCTCTCACATCAATGATATGTGGATAGAGAGACGAAGATAGATGTGGATAGACATTTCCACGTCCCTTATTCGCAATGGTGTCATTTGTCCACTCACGATACTCTTTCACCATGGCAGCCCAAGAACAGTTCACGAACTGCAGTTTCAGAAATACTGCCATCCTTGGTCCAAAAGCCAATAACTGCCCCTTTTACCCATGACAGCAAAGAGGAATGTGTGCAGACATATTATATATCCACTAGGCTAGTCCACTACACATGACTTCCTTCATGAGCTATGTACTGCCAATGTCAAAAGTAGGAAGTGGTCATAATAGTGCGACGCGACCATGTAGTTGAACATTGAATAGAATCTCAGTTTGAATGGCTGGACTGTGGGAATTTGTGCACTATACGCTATCAAATGTATAGTACACAGCTTTGTGTGCCATCTGCAGTTGCTGTATCTTCATTCAGTCATGTGTAAAGTGTTCTGGCTCACTCATTTAGATTATCTATTAAAACCGCTCAACCTTTGTTCCAATGTACTGTCAGCCTTCCCTGAACGTGTCAGCACATCAGCAGATTGCTGGGAGTGAAAGAAGGTGAATATGCTGGCACTTTTAAACTGCACAAGAATTCTCACAACAAATCCTCATGTTTTTTTTTATACATGGCTGACCTGTCATCTAGTGTTCAGAACACCCTACTACTGGACATTGAGCCACCATACTTTGAGCCACCATATTAGTTTGACAAATCTTTATGTACAGCATATAAGTAAGGAGAAGCCTTTAGGCTCCATTCACACGACCGTATGTTGTCCGCAAAAAACGGATCCGTGTCCGCAAAAAAAACGGAATGAAATCCGTTTTTTTGCTGATCCATAGACTTCAATAGGGCCATGTCCTATTAGAGTCTATGGATCAGCAAAAAAACGGAATGAAATCCGTTTTTTTTGCGGACACGGATCCGTTTTTTTGCGGACAACATACGGTCGTGTGAATGGAGCCTTAGACAGCGTCTGACTAAATTCCATTGGGCCCACCAGAGGAAATGATTGTGAGGGACCACGTTCTGAGAATAAAGGACATAGGCATGTTCACATTTAAGTAATTTTTCTTATCATTGCACATTCTAGCATTATCAAAAGGAAATTCGGTGGTTATTGGATCTAAGGAGATATCCAAATAATCCTTTGCTAAAACTTAAGGGTTCTGTATTATAAGGGGCCAATTATTTTGTCACAGTTTGGGCCCACTGGAGGATCTTCTAGTACTCTGGAGGGCCAGTCCGACCTTGCTTTTAGATTATATCCCTGATATTCTTATTTGCCTGAATGCAACCTATACAAGCAGGAGGGACACATTCAAATCATGACCGCTCCTTTCTCAACGCTACTAAATCATTACCGGTATCATGAATGAATCAATTATAAAGAGAATTAGACATATATAATAAAGACTTTCTGTAAATGGAATTCTCATTATAACAGGAACCAAAGTTTAGGAACATGGGGGTAGGGGCTAGCAGGGCATGTGCTCCCGTTACTGAGTGCTAAGGTGAAGGACCCCAACAAGTCAATCTTCCTATTTAAGGGTATGTAAATGCAGGTGAAAGGCCTGGCTATGTTTCTACCTAGGATGAAGGTTTTCTACAGCCTAGGTCTGTCTTGATATTTAATTTAAGTTACTGTGAAATAGTGAGTGGTAATGAATTTACACTCACCTAAAGAATTATTAGGAACGCCTGTTCTATTTCTTATTAATGCAATTATCTAGTCAACCAATCACATGGCAGTTGCTTCAATGCATTTAGGGGTGTGGTCCTGGTCAAGACAATCTCCTGAACTCCAAACTGAATGTCAGAATGGGAAAGAAAGGCGATTTAAGCAATTTTGAGCGTGGCATGTTTGTTGGTGCCAGACGGGCCGGTCTGAGTATTTCACAATCTGCTCAGTTACTGGGATTTCACGCACAACTATTTCTAGGGTTTACAAAGAATAGTGTGAAAAGGGAAAAACATCCAGTATGTGGCAGTCCTGTGGGCGAATATGCCTTGTTGATGCTAGAGGTCAGAGGAGAATGGGCCGACTGATTCAAGCAGATAGAAGAGAAACGTTGACTGAAATAACCACTCATTACAACTGAGGTATGCAGCAAAGCATTTGTGAAGCCACAACACGCACAACCTTGAGGCGGATGGGCTACAACACCAGAAGACCCCACCGGGTACCACTCATCTCCACTACAAATAGGAAAAAGAGGCTACAATTTGCACGAGCTCACCAAAATTGGACTGTTGAAGGCTGGAAAAATGTTGCCTGGTCTGATGAGTCTCGATTTCTGTTGAGACATTCAAATGGTAGAGTCCGAATTTGGCGTAAACAGAATGAGAACGTGTATCCATCATGCCTTGTTACCACTGTGCAGGCTGGTGGTGGTGGTCTAATGGTGTGGGGGATGTTTTCTGGGCACACTTGAGGCCCCTTAGTGCCAATTGGCCATCGTTTAAATGCCACGGGCTACCTGAGCATTGTTTCTGACCATGTCCATCCCTTCATGACCACCATGTACCCATCCTCTGATGGCTACTTCCAGCAGGATAATGCACCATGTCACAAAGCTCATATCATTTCAAATTGGTTTCTTGAACATGACAATGAGTTCACTGTACTAAAATGGCCCCCACAGTCACCAGATCTCAACCCAATAGAGCATCTTTGGGATGTGCTGGAACGGGAGCTTCGTGCCCTGGATGTGCATCCCTCAAATCTCCATCAACTGCAAGATGCTATCCTATCAATATGGGCCAACATTTCTAAAGAATGCTATCAGCACCTTGTGGAATCAATGCCACGTAGAATTAAGGCAGTTCTGAAGGCAAAAGGGGGTCCAACACCATATTAGTATGGTGTTCCTAATAATTATTTAGGTGAGTGTATATGTCACACTAGCCTAGGAAAAGGGAAAGCAACGTGCGAATATCAAATGTGCTTAATAATGATAAATACAAACTCATTAGGCCAAAATATAAAAGCATAAACCAGATTTAACGCAGTTTTATGTATTGTTCATGAAAACCTTTCTACTAAACAAGAAACATCAGCACTGATGTGTCACGGGAATATGAATAAGACAGGTGTCTTAGCAAATGTGTCACAAAAAGGATAGGACAACCACAGACATCACATTTCCTTCCTGCTTACATTTCATGAGCTAAAGCAAAAAAAAAGCCCCAAAGTCATCACTGTTTTTGCATGACCATCCTGTGCCAGAAACAATAACGAGTAAAAAGTTATGTGATCCTGTCCATAGTGGAATGGTCAGCCAATAAAGGAAAAGTATCTCTCAAGCCATTTTATTACTGGTATAGTGAGGGCTATCACGAACATCGTCAATACTTATACTGGTTACAGCTGCTGCATGCTCTGCACTTTGATTGGCAGGACCAGGCAGTGTAAATGGGATCACACCTGGCCCTGCCAATCAAAGTGGAGAGAGTATGGTAGTTCCAGAGAGAGCAGAGCCTCTAAGTGTAACGGCGACGCCCCTGTTGCTCCTAGAGGCTCATTTGCCTATATTAAAACTTCATTTTTCTCTGCAATGTGGGCACATATGAACATGGGACTAACACAGATGCCTTCAGCTGCCAAGCGCACATGTAACAGGTCAGCCAGTTTCATAGATAAAAATCTGCTGACAGATGCCCTTTAATATTGATAGCCTATCCTTAGAATAGGACATCAATATCAGATCAGCCCTGCCCATCAGCTGTTACCTTGTAGCTCTGGTGTTGGAACTACACAGTGCATTCCACTGTGCAGTGAACAGAGCTGGTAACTGCAGTGCTGCTGCCTTTCACTTCAGTGGGGGCAGTGCTGCAGTTACCAGCTCTATCCACTACACAACGGACAGAACTGTGTAATTCTGGAGAATTTCTGCTGCCAGAGATACAAGATAACAACTGAATGGCGAAGATGCGAGGTGTCGGACATTGATTTCCTAGTGTGAAGATGGGCCATCAATAGCAAAATATTGGACAAAACCTATTATTCCTAACTTTAAAAGGGGCAATCGCTATATGATAAACACAAAGGGGGGGATTTATCAAGCGTGGTGCAAAGGAAAATTGTCTTAGTTGCCTATAGCAACAAATCAGATTGATCCTTTGATTTTCCAAGGGAGCTCTAAAAATTGGAAGGTGGAATCCGAATGGATGCAATGAGCACCGCATGCATGATACCGCAAAAGATAGGTGGTGCAGAGGCACAGATCCGAAAGCCCACAGACGTGCTTCGTAGTTTTCCCGTGGGCTAAAGAAAGGTCATGTGCTATCTTTGGCCATACCTTCCTGTAATGGCATCTGCAGCACGGAGTGCACACGACACCCACCGAGGGCATGAGCCCTAAACTTAACACAATTGTCTAGAGAGGCTATTCCAATTTTCTTACTCCGCTCTGCTAATAGAGTAAGGCTGCTTTTTTTTTTAAAATGTCTCAATGATAAATCTGGAGTGAAAAATAGCTAACCACACCCACTTTTCTACACATTTCAAAACTGGAGTGGTGTAAAAATGCTACATTTTTGTTCAAGTGGGCCCAAAAAGTTGCAACAGCCTTATTTAGTGATTTTTTTTTTAAAGCCAGAATTCTGGAGTGAAGACATGATAAATCAGGGTCAGAGTCTTCAGCACTAAAATGCTGAAGACAGACTCTACTTAGGCCACTTTCACACTTGCGTTGTTAATTCCGGTATTGCGATCCGGCAGAGGATCTTAATACCAAAATTAAACAGATCATTTTGATTTTGCACATCAGGATTCATCCGTTCCGTTAGGCTGCAGTTTTGTGAAATTAAAACCGGGAAAAAAATGGGTCAGTCACTAACTACATTGAAAGTTAATCGGTGACAGATCTAATTTTTTAGGCTCTTAAAAAAAAAAAAAAAAAAAAAGGGACCTTCACCATTGACTTTTTTTTTCCCGTTTTTATGACCGGACACAAAACCGCAGCTTGCAGCAAATTGCCCCAGACAGAAACAAAAGATTAATAAAAATGGCAATGTTCCCATTGAAACCTATCATAACCTTAAAATATATGTTTGTACTGTATTAGTTCTTATGGAAAAGAATATTAAGAAATTATAGACAAAATAAAGTTATGAACATTAATCCACCCCCCAAAAAGCTACTTTATTGAATGTATAAACATCATAGGGCTTGGGCTACTTTCACACAAGCGTTTTTTGCTGGATCATGCATCAGCAAAAACAAATCCGTCATGATAATACAACTGTCTGCATCCGTTGTGAACAGATCCGGTTGTATTATCTTTAGAATAGCCATGACAGATCCGTCATGAACTCCATTGAAAGTTTACTATTGTGTCCAAGAAAACGGATCCGTCCCCAATGACTTACCTTGTGAGTCATGACGGATCCGTCTTGCTCCACACCACATCGGACAGAAAAACACTGCTTGCATTCCACTTCGTTCAGTTTTGTCCCCATTGACAATGAATGGGGACAAAACGGAAGCATTTTCCACCGCTATTGAGATCCTTTGACGGATTTCAATAGCGGAAAGGGAAACCGCAGATTTGAAAGTAGCCTACGTTGTAAAAAGGGCAAGAATGCAATTAATCATCTACAGTAGTAGTACAAAAGTAGTGCGCGTGCCAATTTACAGTGAAAATTAGCCAGGAAAATGACATAAAGGAAGACTATGTTGGATCACATGACCCTGGGAGGGAGATGGCTTGCCCTGCCCGGATTGGCTCAGAGTCTGACAGCCTGTGAGCCAATCAGGGGCAGGATTTTGGAAGGTCATTCGGCCTCTGGGAGGGAGAACTGCCATTCTGAGACCTGCTTGTGATCTGGGAGCATGTGTGTTGGCTGTGTCTACCAAAAAGCAATTAGACACACAAGCTAGTAGTCTACGTTTGGTAGGGAGCGTACAGGGACAGAATAAGCACATATTTAATGAGGTAGATCAGGGTTTTATCAGGGAAAGCATAGAGAGGGAGAGACTGTTCACTCAGAGTTTTGATACAGCTGCTGGCAATTGTGAAGTACTGCACTGCAAATTCTGCAATGATCATGTAACAACGACTGCATTGTTTTTGTAAAATAACTCGTTTCTACAGTACATTAGTAATTCATAGGCCAGCACATCCAGCACCAACAGTAAACATTACGGGGCAAACGCATTGTATTGCATCACGATACTGTGCAGTTTTATTGAACACATTGTGCTGCAGTAAGAGGATTTAAACTCATGTTTCAGTTAACATACTGCATTGCATCAATATACCGTGCATTATTAATGTACACATTGTGCTGCAATAACATTTATATACCAGTTTCAGTAAATGCATTGTATAGCATCAAGAAGGCGTGCATTATTAGTGGGCGCGTTGTGTTGCAATAACAACATTTATATACCAGTTAATTGTTAACGCGTTGTACTACTATTGTAGATAGTCAGTACCAGTGTGCAGTGGGTTTGTAGAAGGGCGGGACATTTAATTGGACCTTGTCTTTAAATTACAGGAAAAAAAAAATTTGCAATTTTACGAGTACATTTTAACAATCTGTGTACAAAACCCGTGACTTTTCATTTATAGGCCTCATAATAAAATGTATGGTAAACGTAAGAGCGGAAAAAGAAAGACCATCACTTCATCATCTGAAAGTCAGAATGTGGGTGGCTATAGTAGTTCAAACAGCAGTAGCAGCACTAGCCAGTAGTAGTAGTAGGCCACAGTTCTCCCTGGCTTCCAATAGGCTTTCATTTTTTACCAAGGAGACAGAGGATGAGATTGTGGACTAGATGGCTCACTACTCCTCTCAGTCACAGCAGAATAATGTCGAGGTTACTTCTGAGTCTGACACTGTGCCTTGAAACTAGTCGTCACAACATTCTTCCTGCTTCTCCTTCCTCCCCTTACCACTTGTGGTAAAGGTTTGGCAGTTCTGTGCGTTTCCCAAAATTTAATTCAGCAGGCATTACTAGTTTTGTCCAGCTGTACATAAAAATTGTCTCATCATATTGGTCATATGGCGCACTTACGTGCCTTCATCCAAATTTAATTCAGCAGGTATTCAGTTCCTGCGAGCTGTCTGTATAAATTGTCTCATCAATCTGGAAATGTGGAGCACTTTTGCCCATCACCCAAATTTTAATCTTCTATATGGCAGTAATACTTCTGGCCAGTTGACTGTAAAAATTGTCTCATTCCGGAAATGTAGTGCACTTCTATGCCTTCACCCAAATTTAAGTCACCACTCTCCCGCTGTCTCTGCCACAAGTAGCAGAAACTGCAGCAGCCTGTTCACTTTGCTAATTGATGGAACACTTTTTTGCACTGCCGCGCCAGCTGACGCAAATCAGCAAATGGACAAGAAACACCTGAAAAACTAGGTTTAGCCATAACTGTGCTCTTTGTCTGGCACATATTCTGTTCTCTGACCCCTTGGACTACTGGGAAGGCGCGGCAGGTAGAGTCATCACACTCAAATGGACGATCTTGTTTTCTGCCATTGTACAAAACTTCTCTTTTGTTAAAATGAATAACACATGGATCTGTGAGGATTTTCAAACACCGCCAGCTGAGACCGATCAACAGATCTGCCACTGCAATTTGTGGCTATTTATTGCAGGCCCCATGATGCCACTGCTGCTGTCTACCTGCCTACCATAATGTTCTGTACTGTATCCATGATGTTGCCGCCTCAGCCGATACTCCCTCTATTGCCACTACCATTACCCCTACACAGCAGAACACACAGCTACTGTCTTGTCTGTTACATGTTGTGCTGCTACTGGTGCCACTACTATTGCTACCCCATACACAGCCGTACACATATGTACTGCTTTGTCTGTTCCATGCTGTGCAGCTACTATTGCTGCCACATGCCACTATTACGCCTACATACCTTACCCACATCCACACTGTACTAATGCTGCTGTTCCTAATTAAAAGGGAGAACTTTTTGAGGCTTGTTCAGAACAAGCTTCTATTTCTTCTGACACACTAACGTGTGTGTGTGTGTATATATAAACAGGGGTAGACATCTGCCTCCATAAAGACATAATTTTTATTGAGAACAAACACTTTTTTTTACTGATAATGTGTGAATTTAAATATCATCTGCCCCCGTAAGGGACAATTTTTTGGAAAGTTTTTTAATTTAAAAAAGCAATGAGACAGAGCAGTGTGTTTTTAAGCAGGCTGTACAGTCCACAATGAATTTACCCACTTATAAAGAATTGTTTTACAGCAGACCACATGGAAAATAGACCTTATGGTCAGGAGCTGACCTCATTGACTTCTTTGAGAGAGTTATCTAGGCATGCTCTGTGACCTGTGCAGAGGTCATTGTACAAGGAAAGAATAGATAAGCTTTGACTATCACTTAGCCTGTGTTATCTTTACACAGAAGTGATATATGCCATTCTAAACCTGCAATCATAAGGAGATAACTGCAGTAAAGTGAGCTCTACAGACCAAAAAGTGGCATCGATAACTAGGCTTAGTGGCCAGTGCGAAAACTGCAAGATTTTATTTTGTTTTTTTTTTGCTTAAATATAAATATTGACATGGAACATTAAAAATAACCCCCAAAAATTCTTTAAAAATGTGTTTAAACATAAAAACATGATTTAAACAATAAACCATTTTCTGATGACACATTCCCTTTAAAAAGGGAGGGGAGCAAACACTAGAAAAATAGACAAAATAAAAGAAAGACAAAATAGAAAAAATGCAAGTAGTAAGGGCATTTGGAGCACTTTGGATTTGGGTAGAAATTATTTGACGAATCTGACAGTAAATGAATCGAGAAATTCACTCATCTATAATCTACACCAAAAATTGAAAAAGAAGCAATTACTGTAAAGCACAAGGATAGACACCTGAGCTATTTGTTTCACTCATGTACTGTATTTTCTTCCTTGCCTGGACATTCATCTCTATGGAAGTGGTACATTTTTATAGACGATCAATGCAATGGAAGGGGAGATTATGTGGTTTCAATAAGACTGAATGTCTAAAAGTGAAGTCATTATTATGTTGTGTTTTTTGTCCCTCATTTCCTCCCCGTCTTGATGTTATTCCGCATTATTTTTTCTTCCAGCATGAAGCACAAGCTGTCTCCGTGCACTGAGCTAGTGCCCTAAAATAGAGCTGTGCAATGACCTCACTCACACATGCTGCCATGTAGCAGAATGCGAATATTGTTCCCTGTACAAGAAGATGGACAGTGCATCTATATTATGCAGGAAATTCACTGATGCATTATTTGGTGGACAAGTGCTACATTTTATGTAAATACTAAAAGAATAAAGTGAATAGATGGTAGATATAATAAATCAGATTTGTACCAGGGGAAGAGTCTTGCATATGGACATGCTCTGCAATATTAAGAGTATAGTTAAAGGGCTTTCCAGCTTTTTAACACCCCCAAAGGCATGTTTAACCAAGATGACAGGCTAATCAAGATTCATCTCTGTTAACAGAAACCATCTAACTACAGACTATGAAGATGTGGTTATCCTGCTGACACTTAACTACTTTGATATAAAATAGGCTTCATTTATTGAGAAAAGGATGACTGATGTTCCACTTATTATCTTTGGTTACGCTAGTTATCTCTTACACTCATAGATGGAATGATGTGTAGGAAAAGTAGGAAGTAGTTTAGCATGGTAGTGAGGGGTGAAAACCGTAGATGAGATAAAACAAAGCAAACAACCCTCAAAAAAGTACCTGTTTAGACCATAGAACACTGCTGAGGAGCTTATGTCAGGGTTCATGTACCAAAGCGTGGTGGCAGTGGACCCTCAAAACCACACTCCAAACAGAGCTAAGGTCAGGATGCAATATCAGTTTAGTATAGTGCACAATAGCAAACAAACAGCCAGGAAAAGCTTGTATCAGGCAATAGATGTGAAGACCACCTGGGTTAAACCACATCAGGACATCAGCTATACATGTATCGAGGATGAGCTGACTTTAAAGATGGTGCCCGCTCAGGAGTTGAGTTTGCGCTGTAGACACCCGGTGGCATTTTCCGTGATCAGCGATAATACTTATCACGGACATCTAACCCCTCATGTGCTGTGGTAAATCCCCAGGAGCACTCCTGGAGCCCAAACAGCTCCCTTGCACTTTGATAGAGGGAGCCGTTCTGTTGCTATGGCAGCCTCAGGCCTTTTGAAGGCTCAGAGACCTGCCACAGCAAAGTTTCTATGGAGCTCTGCCTTTTTTGGTCGCTTCACCTCCCCAAATTTTTTTTTTAAATTAATAAAAAGTGATCAAAATGTTACACACAGCAAAATGGTATAACTAAAAACTACAGATCGGCTCCATAGATGCAGATGGAAAACCAGTAAAAATCAAGCCCATAAAACTACGGTGGAATTGTTTTTTTTCCCCCTCATTTGGAATTTTTTTCCCTTATTCCATGCAATATAAAATGGCGTCATTAGAAAGTACAACTTGTCCCGCTAAAAACAAGCCCTTACATGGCTACATGAACAGAAAAATAAAGTTATGGCCCTGGGAAGGAAGGGAGTAAAAAGATGAAAATGCAAAAACACAAAATCATTAAGGCTGGGAACACACCTAGGCGTTTCTGAATCGCGCGTATGACGCGCATTTTATGCGCGTTTTGTTAACTTACAAACGCGCGTCATACGCGCGATTGAGTGACTCTCCCCTATGGCATCATTGTCCATAGGCGCGTTAAAACGCCCCAAAGAAGCTCATGTACTTGTTTGGGCATTCAAACGCGCTGTAAAACGCCCAAATGTGAACCATGCCCATAGGGAAGCATGGCTTTTCACATGTTGTGCGTTTTAGAGCGCTTGAACGCGCTGTAAAACGCTTAGGTGTGTACCTAGGGTAAGGGTTTGAATAGCAAGCCAGGATAGCAACATAGAACCCAGAAGAAAGCACTAAGTTGCACAGCAAAAGAGCACAGAATAAAAATGATAGAACAGTTCTGCTAAGGCAGCAGGGTGTGGCAGAGTGAGAGAAAACTACACAGCAACCTGGAAAGGAATGTAACAATAAGGTTTCATACATATTCTGTGGTCCACAAACCGTGGATATGCAAAGTATGGATACCGGCCATATGCATGCCTCATTTTCCTAACAGAACTGCCTATTCTTGTCCACGAATGATTCCATAATTTGTGGAATGGCCGCACGGATGTGGGCAGCTGTCCCCATTTTCTACCGACCCATAAAAATGAATTGGTCCGTGTACAATCCCCCAAAAATGCGGAATGGACATTTTCTGTAAAAATTTCAGGGGTGCCAACACTTTCAGCCATGACTTACAGTATATAGACATTACACACAAATAACACGCATATTCAACAAAGCCAAACATGCATGCTACTAGGTGAATCAGAGCTGTTGTAGGCTGAAAAATTATCCATCCTGAGCTCATGCTGAGTATTAAGGTGGAAGGAGAACAAACCCCTTCTGAAACCTTTGTCTTGGGCTCCAACACAGCCTGTGCCCCCACTGCTTATACTCCAAAAACACATTGGCAGGCTAATTGGCTTCCTGTAATGTTGCCCCTCCCATGTTTGCCTGTGTAGTAGGCGAGTCTTACAAGGGCTAATCATTGGGTCAATTAACGTGTAAAGGTGAACAGACAAATGCTCACTAGATCATCAAATCTTTTGTCCAGCACCCACATTCATATTTTCTAGACAGCAGATCATCCTGTGAAAAAAAAGGAGATCTTCTGCCCAAAAGCGATGAATCTTTATGAGCTATTGCAGTAGTGAACACCCTTCCCCATGCGGAGTAGATGAATGCCGCATGTAAATGTCTCCACCAATCGTCAGACAATTTTTTAAAATGTTTTGTTCATTCCCCATGATTGCTGTAGAAATCACCCTGTGTAAAAAGACCATTACAGACCATGCATTACAGAGGATAGGTCATCAGTATCAGATTGGTGGGGTCTGAGACCCAGCAACCCCACTGATCGGATGTTTCAGGCAGCTGCCACCCTGGAAACTATACAGTGGACGGAAGCACAAGGTTCCATCCTCTATGTGGTGGCTGTGCCAGGGTACTGCAGCTCACCTCCCATTCATGTGAATGGAAACTGAGCTACGGTTCTTCAGTGCCTGAATCTACACACTGGACAAAGCCTTCTGTCCACTGCATGGTTTCTAGTGCTGGCAGCTGACCGAAGCAATTGATCTGGCACGTGTCAGACACTACTGGGCAGATATTTATGACCTATCCTAGAGATAGAGATATGCCACCAGTATTTAAGTCCTGGAAACCCCTTGAAGATAGTAAGTCGCTCATTTACGTGTGAAAATATCTTATGACTATTACAATAAGAACATGAACAACGCATGTTATCCTTAGGCATCCCTTCTGTATGCTGGGTTTTACAAGTGATAGCCTATTCTCAGGATAGAGCATCAATTTCTGATTGGTGGGGGTCCGACACCCCACACTTCCTCATAGATCAGCTGCCAGAAGTCGGCACTAGAACTACACAGCTCAGTCCATTGTGCAGTGGATGGAGCTCGTTACAGCAGTGCCGCTCCCGCTGAATTGAACGGGCGTAGCGTTGCAGTAACCAGCTCCGCCCACTACACAATGGACTGAGCTGTGTAGTTCTAGAGCTACTCCGAATCAGCCAATAGTAGATACTGATGGTCCATCCTGAGGATAGGCCATCACTTGTAAAAACCTGTACAACCCCTTTAATAAATTTGCATTAAAAAAGAGAACAGTTTCAGTGGATATGTCTGCTCTAAAAAAAAAAAAAAAAAAAAGTGTAAGAAAATGTTTCTCTTTTGTTTCGGTTTCAATATTTCTTTCAGTATTATTTTCACACATTTCTGTAATTTAAGTAACCTTATTGTCAACATGCTTCTGCTTTGGTGCATGTATATGATGAATATTGCCACATTTTGAGATGCATTACTTAAATTCCACATAACTTCTGCTTTCCCACACGAGAAGGCTGAAAAAAAAAAAAACTATAAAAGATTTGTCAGCATCTGGTGACCCCACCCAAGTATTACAACAGTGTGGACCGCTCCTATAGAAACAAATAAGGATTGCTTGCTGTGTTCTTGTGTAATAAATAAGTCGTCAGGCGTAGAAGGGCATAAAAAGAAGCATTCCTCACTTACGGTTACAGATGTGATGGATCTGTTTGACACCATGATCTGTTATGAGTTATAAGACACATCCACCACAAACCAACATCATCAGTTTTTTGTCTTCACTGACTTATTATGGGAGAGTCAGGTTTGTGTCTTCATGCTGGATAGAATAGAGTGGCACGCCATGCTATTCTGACTGTTATTAAAAAAAACGGAAACCTGGTGGAAAGCAACTAACGCAAGTGTGAGTAGTGCCTATGCAAGGCCAGCAACAAATAAAAAGATCTCACCAACTCCAGTTGTTGTTGTTCTGGCTTACCATAGTTGAACGTCTGGCTAGAGCAGAGGGATTGTCCTTTGCTATATAACAAGAAATGTTGAGAGATGCTAAACACTTCCAGCTGTCAGAAGGGTGTGTATAGTCGTTCATTCTTCTAGGCTTAGCATTGAAACATAAGGATAGCTGAAGCTGAAACTGTGTCTTCTGCAAGTCTTTCCACAGTTCAGATGAAATTGGTAAGTAGCAGGAAAGACCCCATTTAGTGACCGTGCCCATTTCTTGAGAATGTATACAGGGTCATGACCTTCACAGAGCTCTGATTGGGAATCACAATTGTAAGAAGAGGTTTGTATGGGTTTCCAGCCTCTGGGCACAAACAATGGAACAATGATGAAGTCGAATATAAATTATATTAGAAAGTTGTCTTCATTACACAGTGATTATAAGTATATACACAAGACTGAACAACTTCCTTAAACATGTATCTATCACTGTAATTTTGCGTTACAATTACCTGGAAGCTATGTCTAAGGGTATGGCCACATGTTCAGGTTTTGTGATGCCGTTTTTGAAGCCAAACCCAGGAGAGGATCATAAAAGGAGACACATTATTGAGAACAAATACAACTTCTGTCTTTGTTTTTGAATCTACAACAAGTTCCAGAAGCCTCAGAAAAATAATAAAAAAAAAAAAAAAAATGCCTGCTCTGATCCAGTGATTTGTTGCTGCGTTATACGGAACATCACTGCAGCAGCCAAACAATACATCGCTAGCAGCAGCCCACTGGATTGGAGTAGATGTAGGATGGTAAGTTTTGACTGAAATCAATAAAAAATAGTGGTGACGTGTGCATGAATGACATGTGACCTCCGAGCCTCTTCAGTCCCATAACGTCTGTCCACTGAAGCCATCGTTTGCCCATCAGCAGTCACGTAAGACATAGAACGTCACCTGGCAGGGGACCAGTGGGGCTGGAAGTCATGGCATTGGAAAGCTGGACATTTGAAAGATAAGTGTTTTTTTTTTTTAACAATTTGGCCAATAGCAAAATATAAAAACGCCCTTTTTTGTCTCTAATTTTTTTCAAATGACAGCATGCTCTGGGTGTGGCTTTTTTTTAGGCATTTTTTTCCCTATAAATTTCTTTAGAGGAAAAACATGTCTAAATAAAAAAAACGTAAAAAAAATGTAGTGTGATAAATAAAACCGACACCCCCAGAAAATGTTTGTAAAAAATACACAAATTTCCCGCCATTTTTTTAGAAGCCCAAAAAATATGTCATGCAGAAGACAGTGTGGCAGCACTCCATACCCTTATAATACTACCTGGAAATAATTGATAATATGCTGTTAAAAACAGCATACTATTAATTATTGTCAGTATTATAATGGTATAGAGTACTGTCACACTGTGCCTTGAAGAAGAGTATAAAAAAAAAAAAAATTAATAATGGAAAATACACTTTTTTTAATAAACATTTGAAACTGCAGCTTGCATTTTTAGGGAATGCTTCATTTGTAGTGTTTGTAGAGAAAATATCCTTGAGGGGACTGTTTTTCTAAGCATTCCTGGCTTGTTTTTAGCTGCACCAGCTGTAAAGCAAATTGCTCTGAAACTAGAATATGTTGTTTCAACTGTGGCCACACAGAAGCTCTCTTTACTGTGTTTGAAAGGCAAAATACGTGTTGGTAGTGCCAGGCGACCTAACCATGCAGACCACTCATGTACATGTATTCAGTGCTTACCATACTGTGAAAAGCCAAAACTTGAAAGGGATATGGCAGCCACTAAAAATATTAAAGGGTCCTAAACTACACTAATGCGTAGATAGCTGCGGAGAGATGTGTTCCAACTATAAATGATCATATCTGAACTCGCTTTCACTCACCTGACGTGTGTTCATCTAAGAGTCTTCTCTTTGTTAGATCTAAGGAGTCCAAGGGTTGCATTAAAAGGGGCTGTTCATCCCATGGTGACCCTTTTGGAAGACCCCCCTCCCAGCATGGCTGGACCAGTGGTGGGAATCCTACTTACTTAATCCCTGCTTTGGGTTCCAGCTCCATCACTCTCCCTTGGGCACACCGGGTTTCAGGTATCCCCATGTCAACATCCAGTTTAAATGACTGCAGCGGTGACATGACCCAGTGAAATGACACATGATACGTCACCACTGTGGCCAGTCAACATCCAGGTTGACAGGGGGGGGAGGGCGGACACCAGAGACCCACAGCACCCAAGAGGGAGCCGGAATCCCGTGGCAGGGATCATGTAAGCATGATTACCACAGGTCCAGCAACGCTTAAGGGGTCTGCAGAAAGGATCCCCATAACAGGGACCATTTACCAGATTACTGTTGGGGAGTGAAAGTGAGTTCAGAGATAATAAGTCACTGGAATCTGTGTCTCTTCAGGTATCCACAAATGATAGTAATTCAGGACCAGTTTTTATGTTTCTATCCAAAAACGAGGGTGATGAAAAAAAAGTGGATATTGACGAACATTTTTTTCTAAAGTTTGAATAAAAATATTTATTAGTAATAATACAAGATTATACCAATATGCATAAGCTTGGTAGTCTTAAAGTACAGTACAGATGGTAACTGATATTCACAGATCTACAGTTATAGATTAGTTACTATCTTAGAAGACAAGATGACGTGGCTCATTGCTTGGAAAATGTCAGTAGCAAAAAGATAACTGGACCCATTACACAAGCACATCAGCAAAGTAATCACTTTTAAAGTTGGCGAGAACAAAAAAAAGGTAATTAGAGGATGAATAAGAAAATTACTTAACTAATAACATAGGTAGGTAGCTACAAAAGTTTCTTAGGTCAACAGTAAACGTTTATGTGCATCTACATGCTCATGTTATTGCCCATAAATTTCATAATGAGCTACATGCATGAAAACATGCAGAAATTAATAGGGAACACAGTCCAAATAAGCTTGAAGGTATGTATTGAAACTCTTATGCAAAATCCATTTCCTCAAGTACCAGCACAGAAAATTATATCTAATACATGGATTTGTATTTTGTAATAATAGTTCCAGCCACAATGTCCCCATAGTCATGCGCCATCAGACACAATATGCTTTGGCAATGGCAGACATTATGTGACATCACAAAGACGAGGCTCTCATTTAATAGCTTAGTCCAAGGCAGGTACCTCTCCTGCTAATCTTCTATCCCAGGCTGTTGACCTAAACTTAAAGTTTTAGAAAGGGCTTCTTAAACTTTTTCACTCGTGACAGCACTATTGGTCGTCATCCATGCCAAAGATGGACAATATAGATGTGGCGTGCATAGTGTGCTGTAGCAGACTCTCACAGTGCCCCCATAACAATGCCAACCCACACGGCTAGCCAAAATATCCCATATGAGCCATGGTAATCCAGAATCGGCCATAGGGCTCCCAGTAACAGTCTATTCAAAAATCAGTTTACATATTTGTGAAATAATGGTCCAAAAAACCTTTTAAAATTTCTCGGTTTAAGAATGGAAGTGATAAAGCCATAGAAGAGGATGTGTAAATCACTCTTTGGGAAGACACTATATTGCTTCTGCAAACATGCCCACATGCATCAACTCAAGAGAGTGTAGATAGTGGTAGTATACATCAACTCCACCAAAGGTGAAACTTACCTTAAAAACCCCCTACTAAACATAACATATAGGTACAGTACTAAAAAAATATATTATTTAACATGCCATTGACAATCTATACAGAATACTGTATAATATAAAACATTAACATAAAATTAAAAACTCTCTTAAAAGCAATTGCCTGACAAAAAAGTAACTTTGCCTAACTGAATGTTAAATAAAATGGGAAAATGGAATAATTTGGCACATGCTGTTTACAGAGTCAGCGTGGCTCAGAGCCCCTGGGTTCTCTCCTCTTTGGCTTTTTTGATATATTAGTCAGCATCAATCCATTAAAGTCAATAAAATGCCATTTTAATCTCATTAAATGAGACATGATCCCAGATAAAACATAATTAAGGAATTAGCATACTCCTACTCTCACTTAAATGTGCGAGCTTATTGTCTACTTGTCACTGGTATAAATGGCATGCCCTAATTTTACAGGTTTAGGAAAGTGGTCATTTACAGTAAGTTAGCAGAAAATTATTTGCTGGGTTGTACAAAAGAATGCTGAGTGAATGCGAAGGAGCAGCCTTGTATAAAAGCCGGTACGGACAAAACATTATCTACTTTCATAAATATGCAGAACAAGACATTATGTATTAATAACTAGCCAGCTATAGTGCTGGTACTGGTCTTCAGAGCTTTTAGTCAAGGCATCTATAATTTTTGATATCTATAGAACTAGGATTTGGATTTTTTATAGAAACTATTCTATGGGCAAAAGTTACATTTGCTGACTTCAGTAAAATCACAAAGAAAAAAAATGCTTGTGAATAGGATTCAGTGATCCACATATTTTTTGCTTGTGTGGCCGTGGAACGGATTCTTTACACATAACATTGCAGAGCCAAACCAAGTCGCCTTACGACTGCTTGCAAAATATATTCTCAGTGATGGCAACAGACCTGGCACAGTGGCTTGGTTTTTTTTTTTTTCAAAAAATTTCAGTTTTTGCAGATTTTTTTTTGTTCCTAATGAATAAGCTCTTTAAAAACAGACAAAATAGGAAGGGGTAGGTCAAAAGTAGTGGTTTGCATCGAAAACCAAGTTGAGTCAGCCAGATCCAGATTGCATGGTGGACCCACAAGGTGGCAAAGAGGTGGGGGGTTAAAGGGGTTTTCCAAATTTTTTTTAGATTATCAGTATCTGGTCGGTGGGGGTCCGACACCCTGTGAAGGTAGCGGCGCTTCTGTGAGCATCATGGCCTTCTCGCAGCTTACCAAGTACAGTTTTGTTTCATCATGAACACGTAAAATCAAAACCCATAAAACTGTGGCGGAATTGTTTGTTTTTTTTCCAATTCCACCCCAACAAACAAGTCCTCACACATATCTGTCAACAAAAATAAAAAAAATAAAAAAAGATAGCGGTTTCTAAATATGGCAACAAAAACAAATGATATTTTTTTTTATTAGTTATATTTGGTATCTGCAATCAGACTGACCCTCAAACAACGGCAGAATTGCATTACACATACTACAAATGGTTCCATTTACAGTACACCTCATTGTGCAAAAAAAATAAAAAATAACTTATATGGTTATGTTAATGGTAAATTAAAAAAAAGTTATAGCTCTTGAAATACAGAGATAAAAAAAAAAATATTGTGTTCTCAAGTCCAAAGTAGGCAGCCCGCTTTAGGGTTAAAAAATGTACCAATATTTCTGGGGAAAAACTGATCTTGCTGGACTGCCCCTTTAATGCTTACAAAAAAAAGATGAGGTTATTGCTAAATGCCACATTTACAAAGTGACATGTTTTGTGCCACATACTGTACAAATCTGCCTGGGAAAGTAAGGCTTTGGCTATGTTCACATCTGTGACAGATGATTTGCCTGCCTGATCCAACATAAATGCATGCAGCGGTATTTGTCCCTCCTAAACCAGACATTTATGTCAGAAAATGGATCACATTATAGTCAATAGGAATCCAGTAGTGATCTGCTGAATCTGGCAATGCTGGGTCCAGTGAACAGTTTTCTGCTGGAAACGTTCACCGGTGATGTGAACCCTAGTGCTGAGAATGATTGACTTCTCAAAGTAAATGTGGGGGGGCGGTCCTCCCTCCTACACTGCACCTGTAAATATATTATAGTATATACTTTCTTACCACACTCCAAAGACAGCTTCTGTGAGTGATGACAATGTCTGTAAGGCTCCATGGAATTTCAGTGAAATATTATATTTCTATATACAGTGTCTCTCTCTCTCTCTCTCTGTGTGTGTGTGTGTGTGTGTGTGTGTGTGTGTGTGTGTATATATATATATTTTTTATTTATTTTTTTTCAAATTATAAACCAGACAACTAAAAGTGAAGCCAATTGTAGCACACGCATACTGTATTTACTTGAAAGAGAAGCTAGATTAAAGGTGCAGTGGGAATACAAAGGAGGGAGATGATTCAGTTTAAAGACGTGGTAACCGGTATCCCATGGGACTAATTAACAGCTTCTAGAATTGCTCCACATACATTTCACATTACAGGTTGTCTTACATGAGTTTGAGGATACTCATTATGATAAGCAAGGATTTATCTTGAGATTTAAAGGGAATGTAATATCTGTATTTTAAGCCAGACAGTGACACACATTCTTTTTTTCTAAAATCGGTTTTATTTTCAGATTGTATTCTGATTTTATATTCAGATTTTTTTTTCTATGAAAGATTATCTGGGCAGCCATCTTGCCTGAGTTGTTGTCATGCAATATGGCAGGAGCCAACATGGGCCATAGACGCAATAGACTGGAGGGGGCTCAATTTATCAAGCCCTATATGCCACAATTGTGGCGTAAAAAAGTTGCACATTAAGGCGCACGGCATCTGTGCACCATAATGTGCGACTTTCTGAGCTTTTTCCGAAATGCAGCAAAATAGGGGTGCGTCTTAGAGGAAGGGGTGTAGCTTTGCTCTGCTCGTTGCATTTACTTGGCGGAAGTTATAGCTGAAGCCTACAATAGCCTGTAGTTGGCATACACTTCACTTTCTGGTGCACAGCAGGGCAGAGATGTGCCTGATTTATTACAAGACTTCTGCCTCTTAACAAGCGCATATCACACTAGTGCAGGGAGATTAAGACTGGCGGATGGATCCATCAGTCTTAATATATCTCCCCCATTCACTTCTTTGGGAGAGTTTTCTGGTATGGTCCGTGAGCTGTTAATTGCCTATAGCAGGCATCCTCAAACTGCGGCCCTCCAGCTGTTGTAAAACTACAACTCCCACAATGCCCTGCTGTAGGCTGATACCTGTAGGCTGTTCGGGCATGCTGGCAGTTGTAGTTTTGCAACAGCTGGAGGGCCGCAGTTTGAGGATGCCTGATCTATAGTGATTGGTGGATCCTGAGTTATTGATACAGGGGTGTTATGTGTCATGATTAGTGTTGAGCAAACTTGTTTTTTAAGTTCTGCATCCAAAGTTCGGGTTCTCGAAGAATCCCGTTATGGATTCCGCTACCACGAACCATAACGGAATTTGGAATCCATAACGGGATTCTTCGATAACCCGAACGTTGGATGCAGAACTTAAAACACAAGTTCGCTCAACACTAGTCATAATAATAAGATGACTGATGAAAAGTGGTCTGTACAGAACTGGAATTCTCAACAAATTACTAGACCTTTCTTTAAAAATAGTGACAAAGATAATTAAAAAATCATTCTAAAAATGTCTAAAATAAAATCTCTTATATAGACAGTAGGTCATTTTCTGATGATGCATTCCCTTTAAAGCACATATAAAATGAAATGTTGCAAAACAGGAACATTTAGGTAAAGACAACCTAGTGCTATTTTTACAATAATTGCATTTCACATGTACTTTACCTAGTTCATGCAAAGAAGTTAATAGCAATATGTAATACATATATCTACTGTCAGCAGAATAACAGTTCATGCACACAAAGATACAGTATTATAGTGCCTTCATATATGGTGGAGCGCACTTGCGGAAAAATTTGGATCATACATTGTTTTCCACTAACTCCTAGGCAGTTTAAATCTTTCTAGGCTAAAATATATATATTAATAATAATCATCATCATCGTGTTCCAGTCAGAAAAACTACTACATGTCGTAGTTTTATTCCGGCCGCCTCTCGGCATGTTTACCGTGCTCCTGCCGGACATCTGGCCCGCCCCCATTATAGTCAATGAGTCCGGAGCAGACCCCCGGCGGCATGGTGCACTAGTGGTAGCACCGTTAATGTGAAAGTAGCCGAAGGCAAATTTTGTAGAGCCCAATTTCCATAGATTTTTATGGGAAATCATAACCCAAAATGAAATGCACATCACAATCTTCAATAAAATCTGTAGCAAAATCTGCATGAACCAATAAATATGCATTTTTCAGTGCAGATGCAACCTCAGTTGTAAAGCGACATAATACGACAACCCCCGACCTCAGGAGCCCTACTGCACATCTGTATACTTCCAATTTCAAAGAAGCAAAGGAAGGCAACATAATATGCACCGCTCCATCAATACAGACACATTTTTCTATCTTTCCTAAATATCCCCCATAATACAGTATTGTATAGAAGCACCGCACAGCAACACGCAGAACCTGACATAGCAGCATGGAATTGAAGTCAATGGGTTTGTTCTCTAACAACTTTAATACACAGCCAAGCTGATGTACAGTACCAAATGTAAGTCACTGTCACAACTGTGCTGATAAATATGTCCTTAAAGGGCATAATACCTACCTTACCGCTCCAGTACTTCCCAAGTACCCCTCTCGAAATATGATCACTTTGTTCACCTCCGTGGCCAGTGACTAGCGGAGAGGTCACATTTGCTGTATGGAGAAGGACAAGGAAGTAGATGTCAGACATTGGCTCGGGAAGCACTGGAACAGGAGAAGCAGGGGATCGCTAAGGTGAGTATTCCTTTTTTTTTTTTTTATACATTCTTAAACCACTCTGCCCATTTTTTTAAAAAATTTTACGCCAAGTCAACTCCTTTTAAATTTTACTGAAGAATATTCAAGTACAAAAATGTGAAAAGACTGCAATAGAAAACAGATTGTGCATAAGTGACTCTTTTTTAACCAGAGCACCACAGTAATAATTTGCATAGTACATACTGGAAATATAGGCACCAGGAACTAACGAAGAAATCCAAAGGAGTGTCACATAGCGTCATCTTCTCAGCCCTGCCCATTTATACATTTCAACGAATTATATTCCCCAGCAAATCGATAACTTGACACTTTGAGGAAACCTTAGTTATTTGAGGGGAGCAGGGCTCATTCACATACGAATTGTCCATGGACAAACACCTCCTGGTCTGCAGATACAGAATCAGTGGCCTGAGACTGAACTGGTACTGACAAGAAGTGACTCCTGCAGAACATCTTTCAGCCACTTTCATGTCTAGCTGTAGGTCCACAAGTGCCGTTGGCAGAAAATGAGCCACTCATGTGAACTGGCCACTCATCCATATATAAATATGCCGTTCGCATTGCTCAGCGTTAATTTGTGTGATTAGGATTACTCATTCACTGAGGACATTAAGACCGCTACTTCCAGAAAGGAGGGTTCAGTGCTTATTGCTGGACATACCAGATGTTTTCATTAAAAGGGAGAGCCGAAATGAGCTGCTCCACGACTTCCATAAAAGAAGCTATGATTGCAATATTTATTTCATGTGAAGTACACTCACCTAAAGAATTATTAGGAACACCTGTTCTATTTCTCATTAATGCAATTATCTAGTCAACCAAACCATGGCAGTTGCTTCAATGCATTTAGGGGTGTGGTCCTGGTCAAGACAATCTCCTGAACTCCAAACGGAATGTCAGAATAGGAAAGAAAGGTGATTTAAGCAATTTTTAGCGTGGCATGGTTGTTGGTGCCAGACGGGCCGGCCTGAGTATTTCACAATCTGCTCAGTTACTGGGATTTTCACGCACAACCATTTCTAGGGTTTACAAAGAATGGTGTGAAAAGGGAAAAACATCCAGTATGCGGCAGTCCTGTGGGCGAAAATGCCTTGTGGATGCTAGAGGTCAGAGGAGAATGAGCCGACTGATTCAAGCTGATAGAAGAGAAACGTTGACTGAAATAACCACTCATTACAACCGAGGTATGCAGCAAAGCATTTGTGAAGCCACAACACGCACAACCTTGAGGCGGATGGGCTACAACACCAGAAGACCCCACCGGGTACCACTCATCTCCACTACAAATAGGAAAAAGAGGCTACAATTTGCACGAGCTCACCAAAATTCGACTGTTGAAGGCTGGTAAAATGTTGCCTGGTCTGATGAGTCTCGATTTCTGTTGAGACATTCAAATGGTAGAGTCCGAATTTGTCGTAAACAGAATGAGAACATGTATCCATCATGCCTTGTTACCACTGTGCAGGCTGGTGGTGGTGGTGTAATTGTGTGGGGAATGTTTTCTGGGCACGCTTTAGGCCCCTCAGTACCAATTGGCCATCGTTTAAATGCCGCGGGCTACCTGAGCATTGTTTCTGACCATGTCCATCCCTTCATGACCACCATGTACCCATCCTCTGATGGCCACTTCCAGCAGGATAATGCACCATGTCACAAAGCTCGAATCATTTCAAATTGGTTTCTTGAACATGACAACGAGTTCACTGTACTAAAATGGCCCCCACAGTCACCAGATCTCAACCCAATAGAGCATCTTTGGGATGTGGTGGAACGGGAGCTTCGTGCGCTGGATGTGCATCCCTCAAATCTGCATCAACTGCAAGATGCTATCCTATCAATATGGGCCAACATTTCTAAAGAATGCCATCAGCACCTTGTTGAATCAATGCCACGTAGAATTAAGGCAGTTCTGAAGGCAAAAGGGGGTCCAACACCGTATTAGTATGGTGTTCCTAACAATTCTTTAGGCGAGTGTAAATATCAATTAAATATGATAACGTAAAACAGATCACAGGAAGACTGGATGGCATTTTCACTAATGCTCTGAACAGAGCCCAATTTAAAAGGTACTCTAACCTTATATTTTAAAGTATCACTCTCCAATGAAGGGATAAAGAAATACAATGTCGTTCTCTATGAAGACTTTCTGAGGACACCAATAGGTAACTTGGGTGTGTAAACATATTGGGGGAGATTTATCAAAACTGGTGTGAAGGAAAACTGGCATAGTTGCCCATAGCAACCAATCAGATTTCACCTTTCATTTTTCAGAGCTCGTTTGGAAAATGAAAGGTAAAAGCTGATTGGTTGCTATGGGCAACAAAGTCTGTTTTCCTTTATACCAGTTTGACGAATCTTCCCTATTACATTTGACTAAAATGATTTTCTGGTGGGAGCTGCACCAACGAACTATTTGCACAGGACACAGGCATATCCTGTGTATATGTGTAAAGAAGAAATAAAGGCTATGGACATCTTTGTCATTGTATTTTTTTCATTCTGAGCTTAAAATCATGTTTATTTTTCATTTCTAAACAGTTCTTTCTCTACATATTTCAGTTTCAGTGCATCTACAGATTACTGCCTCTGCCTCACACTGAACCGGCCAGGGAGCTGCTCTGACGGCTCAGTCTGCAGCCCTCGTCTCTGAGCTCCTGACAGCTCATAAATAGGGTTGAGCGAACTTGTATTTTAAGTTCGGCGTCCAAAGTTCGGGTTCAGGTTATCGAAGAATCCCGTTATGGATTCCGCTACCACGGACCAATAATGGAATTTAGAATCCATAAGGGGATTCTTCCATGAACCCGAACCTTGGACAACACTAAGGACCTGGGGTGACGTCACCGTCATGTGATCAGTGCAGGAGGCGTGGCTCAGTACTGGATTGGATAAGAGGTGGTAAAGGGCCTGGTATAATGATTATGTGACATGAGGGGCGGAGCTCCTGTGCTCTGTGTGGAGCACACTAGCGCTATTCTTTTCCGGCATAGAGTTCTATAGTCGGGGCTCTATGCCGTTAAAAAAACTGATCAGTCAAATCCCCATGCATTCTGAATGGAGAGAAATCCGTTCAGGATGCATCTGTTCAGTCACTGTCAGTCGTTTTGGACGGAGGAAATGCCACAGCATGCTGCGGTTTTATCTCCGTCCAAAATGCAGGAACACATGCCGGATTCAGCATTAATTCCCAATGACTTGCATTAGTGCCAGATCCGGCATTAAAAATACCGCAACAACGGATACGGCATTCCGTTCTGCGCAGACCTCTAAAAAGGTGAAAAAAAAATAAAAATGTTGGATCCGTTTTGCCGGATGACACCGGAAAAACGGATCCGGCATTGCAATACATTTTTCTGACTGATCAGGCATAAAAATGCCTGATCAGTTAGAAAAGATGACATGCGTTTACATACAGTTTCCCATTGACGGAACTGCCTGGCGGAATTCTCTGCCGCAACTGATAAGAATATGGCTTAAATCTTTATAAAGGTCAGGAGTTCAGAGACAAGTGCTGCAGACAGAGCAGGGCTTAAGACATGTCCTCCACTGCAGGACATGTTGACTAATCTCTCAATTTTAACATCAGTTTGAGGGCTTAGTAAGACCGCAGTGTGCACCTGTTTTGTCATTTGTTATTGCTATATTGTTTATAGCTTTTAACTAGACTAGTTATTTGAATTATGAGCAATCTATATAGGATATAATTCCAATCCCTTATTTTATTAGAGGATTCATTCAGCTGGATACAATCTCTATTGGTCTTATAACAAAGCGTCTCCAAACATTTTTTTATAATGTTCACACTATTTTAATGGTCACTTTAACAGTAAGATCCTAAGAAGCAACATCATTTTGATTAGGCACAAATTAACAAAACTGGAACATCTGATGGCCATGCAGGGCTGGTGAAACATCACAGCAGCAGCAGCTAAGATGTCATTTTATACAAACATGAAATCTAAATCAGGGTCAGAGTACGTGGAGTATTAGATCAGTCTGCATGGGAAGTAAACAGAAGCCTGACAAGAATAGATTGTCACTTCAGCATGTGCATAAACCCCTAGCTTATTGAAAGTTTCTTTCCTTTAACAAAATACAAGTAGCTTGCAAAGTTGGCTACTTTTCTGCACAGTGTTGCCTATTACCAGGCATTGTGCAGACAACTGCAATAAAGCTGCATTCAAGCATACAGAACTGCAGTGGAGTTTCTGCACTGCGCTTGGTCAGTAGTAGCACTGTGTAAACAAGAAAGTCAAATTATGGCACAAAACTAGGATACAACAGCAATTATTGATAAGTGGGCCTTCAACCTTTGCGGCCTCACAATCAGTAAATTAGGATATATGTTATAACCTATGGTAGATCTTAATTAACCTCTTGCCGACCGCCTCCCGCAGGATTGCGTCCTGCGGGCGGTCGGTCTGTTCCTCTTTGACGCGCCCGCGCGTCATCTCGCGAGAGGCGAGATTTCCTGTGAACTCACGTCGGGGAGAAGGTAAGCTACAGCCTGCCAGCGCTGATCGTGCGCTGGCAGGCTGTAGAAGTTAAAAAAATGGCATATCAGACGCTGTTTTGTTAACAGCGTCTGATATGCTTGCTGATCGTTCCTTTGGTGGTCCCTTTTGCTTGGGACCACCAAAGAAACTTTTGTAAGTGCACCAAAACACCACACAGACCCCCCCCACCCATCCACCCCACCCCCGTCACTGAATAACCCCTGATTAACCCCGATCACCCCATGTAACCCCCCTGTCACCCCCTGACACTAATTACCCCCTGTAAGACTCATTCAGACGTCCGTATGTGTTTTGCGGATCCATGGATCCACGGATCCGCAAAACACGGACACCAGCAATGTGCTTTCCGCATTTTGCGGATCCGCACATTGCCAGAACTATATAGAAAATGCCTTTTCTTGTCCGCAATTGCGGACAAGAATAGGACATGCTCTATCTTTTGCGGAGCTGCGGCCGGATGCTTGGGGGCCGAAACCCGGAAGTTTGCGGCCGCAGCTCCGCAAATGCTGATGCGGCGAGCGCATAGTGTGCTCTCCGCATCACCGCCAGCCCCATTCACACTGAATGGGTCCGCATCTATTCCGCAGACTTTTTGCGGACGTGTGAATGGGGCCTTACTACTTTTTTTTTTGCACATTTTTTGGCAGAGATTTATTCATCCACATTGATCGATGTGAATGAGGAAATCTGTGCCGTTTTGGTTTTTTTTGCACATTTTTGGGCAGAGATTTTTTCATCCACATTGATTGATGCGAATGAAAAAATCTGTGCCGTTCATTTTTTTTTCTTTTCAGCCCAGAGGCTGAACGGGAAAAAAAATCTCATTACCCGTATGCTCAATATACAGAGAATCGCAGAAACTCCTAATGCTGGCCATACGTGTAATGATTGCGGAGACCCTCAAATGCCAGGGCAGTACAAAAACCCCATTTTAGAAAGAAGACTCCCCAAGGTATTCTGTGAGGGGTATGGGGAGTTCATGTAAAATATTATCTTTTGTCACAAGTTAGTGGAATATGAGACTGTAAAAAAAAAAAAAAAAAAAAAAAAAAAATTTCCGCTAACTTGTGCCAAATTTTTTTTTTTCTCTGAACTCGCCATGAAATCCTAAAGGTACTCATTGGTTTTAGGGCCCCTTTGCGCACCCAGGCTGCAAAAAAGTGTCACACATGTGGTATCGCCGTACTCAGGAGAAGTAGGGCAATGTGCTTTGGGGTGTATTTTTATATATACCTATACTGTGTGTGAAAAATATCTCTGTAAACGACAACTTTTAAAAAAATTTATACAAAGTTGTCAGTTTACAGAGATATTTCTCTCACCCAACATGGGTATATGTAAAAATACACCCCAAAACACATTGCCCTACTTCTCCTGAGTACGGCGATACCACATAAGTGACACTTTTTGCAGCCTGAGTGCAAGGGGCCCAAATTCCAACGAGTACCTTTAGGTTTTACATGGCGGCTCACAATTTAGCCCCGCCCAAAATGCCAGAACAGTAAACACACCCCACAAATGACCCCTTTTCGGAAAGTAGACACCCCAAGGTATTCACTGAGGGGCATAGTGAGTCAGTCTGAGATTTCTTTTTTTTTTGCCAGAAGTTAGCAGAAATTGACACTTTTTTTTTTTTTCTCAGAAAGTGTCATTTTCCCGCTAACTTGTGAAAAAAAATGAAATGATACATGAACTCACCATGCCCCTCCGCGAATACTTTGGGGTGTCTTCTTTCTAAAATGGTGTCATTTGGGGGGTATTTATACTATCCTGACATTCTAGCACCTGAAGAAACATGACAGGCGCTCAGAAAGTCAGAGCTGCTTCAAAATGCAGAAATTCACTTTTTTTGCACCATAGTTTGTAAACGCTACAACTTTTACCCAAACCAATAAATATACACTTATTGGACTTTTTTTTAATCAAAGACATGTAGAACAATAAATTTAGAGAAAAATTTATATAGAAATGTAGTTTTTTTTTTAAAAATTTTACAACAGAAAGTGAAAAATGTCATTTTTTTGCAAAAATATCGTTAAATTTGTATTAATGGCAAAAAAAGTAAAAATGTCAGCAACAATGAAATACCACCAAATGAAAGCTCTATTAGTGAGAAGAAAAGGAGGTAAAATTCATTTGGGTGGTAAGTTGCATGACGGAGCAATAAACGGTGAAAGTAGTGTAGTGCAGAATTGTAAAAAGTGGCCTGGTCATTAAGGGTGTTTAAGCTAGGGGGGCTGAAGTGGTTAAAGGGGTTATCCACTCTCAACCCCTGTTAAAATGGTTCCTTGATAATAATCAAGCTGCATCTGGTTGGCTATATGGCCACAACAGTTTAGATCCCTACAGCACCACAAGAGAAATGTTGAGTTTTCTTCTAGAGAATAAACCCATTTCATAGTTTTAGAAAAAAAAAAAAAGAAAAAAAAAAGTTAAATGGGTTTTCGGATCCTCGTATATTGATGACCTAAGCCTCAGGATAGGCCATCAATATCTGACTGATGGGGTCCAAAACCCCACACCGCTATGATCAACTGATGTGCAATAGCTCTTGCACAGACAGTAGGCACTGGAACTACATAGCTACATGCATTGTGCAGTGGTATATAGTATGAGATCACAGAGTTGAGTGATGGGCTGCTGTGGTCCTGGGGTAAGACGGGAATGTCATCACTGCAGCCAAATAAAAGCATGACAAAGCAGACTGAAGCGGCAGGGGGTAAAATGGGTGAGTATACAACCCAAAGCTTTTGGGAGCCTTTAATTATTTTGGAAAGCCCCTTTAAGCAAGAGAGCCATTATATTAGGTAGAGGCTTTATGGATCAGACTTGTTTTTCCAGCAGATTCCACAGATGCTCAATCAGATTGAGATCTGGGAAATTTTAAGGCCAAGGTAACATCTTGAACTCTTTGACATGTTCCTCAAACTGTTCCTGAAATTTTTTTGTAGTGTGGTAGGGTGCATCACCCTGCTGAAAAAGGTCACCGTCATTACAATTAAGGATTATACTCAAACATTGCAACAATTAGGTGGGTGATACATGTCAAAGCAACATCCACATGAATGACAGGACCAAGGTTTCCCAGCAGAACAATGACCAGAGCATCACACTGCCTCCACCAGTTTGATTTCTTCCCATAGTGCATGCTGGTGCAGTCTCTTCACCAGATAAGTAATGCACAGACATTACACAATGTAAAAGAAAAGGGATTCACCAGACCAGGTTGCCATCTTTTTATTTATTGTCCTTTTCTTATACAAAAAGACAGCAGTCAGCATGGACAGACTAACCAGTCTGCAACTATGCAGCAAGCTGTGATGCCCTGTGTAATCTGGCACCTTTCAATCACAGCCAGCATTAAAGGGGTTGTCCAGGTTCAGAGCTGAACCCGGACATACCCATAATTTCACCCAGACAGCCCCCGTGATGTTAGCATTTCATGCTCAGATGCTCTCCCTTGCTCTGCGCTGGATAGCGCAGGGCAAGGGCTCTTTTATTTACAAGAGCACACTGCCGGGCGGAGGCTTCCACCCAGCAGTGTGTTCGGTGACGTCACCGGCTCTGATGGGCCGGCTTTAGCACTGCCCTTGCCGTTTAACAGGCTGGGGCAGCACTAAGGCACGCCCATCTGTGCCGGTGACGTCACCGGGCTCACTGCTGGGCGGAAGCCTCTGCCTGGCAGCCCTAAGGAGAGCCCAGTATGTCACCTGAACTCCAGAAAATGCCTTTTGCCTGCGCAGGTCAAAGGAAAGCATCGGAGCATGAACTGCTCCGATGCTCCAGTCAGGGGGGCTGACTGGGTGAAAATGGCGATATGTCCGGGTTCAGCTCTGAACCAGGACAACCCTTTTACTTTTTTCCAACAATACAGGAGCTCTTATGTAGGCAGACCAGACAAGCCTTTACTTGAAGGCTACTCCGTGATCCCATGGTCAGGTCAAAAGTTGTCCTTTCTTGGACACCTTTTGGTAAGCACTAATCACTTCATACCACACACCTGCCCAACACCTGCCATTTGGAGCTGTTCTAACTGTAATGTCATTTAGACATTACAATTTGGCCCTTGCCAAAGTTGCTCTTGGATCCTTACGCTTGCCCATTTTTCCTGCTTCCAATGTATCAGCTTCAAGAACTGAATGTTCACTTACTCACTAATAATACTCTACCCCTGGACAGGTGCCTTGTGAATGTTATGGCTGATTTTTTTCTTACTGACGCAAAATAAAGTTAAAGTTCCTTATTCTGGTATATAATAGTCTAGAATTTTATATTCAGCCATGGTGCACGTGTCCTCCTGGCCTTGAGCCTCCATTACAAGCCATTCTGTAAGTAGTTTGGTGTCCTAACACAATCTCATACACATCATATATATGTATTTCAAACTACTTCATATATCTGACTGGTAACTAGTATTAATAATATATTAATACTATTGACGCTAGGGTTTTTATTGGTTATTGCCACCCCCAGAGGAAGCTGTAGGCGAATTGTGCATTAGGAGTTGTGGGTGAGCTGTGCTACTACTTTTGCAATGTAGGGATCCTTGTGGTGCTCTGCAGTGTGTTACATTTGGCATTTGCCTGTACTATTATTGATTGATTAGATTTTATTATTATTCATACTTTGCAAGCTGGCTCACCCTCCTTATCTTTTATCTGTATCTTATGTGGGTCTATTATGTGTTTAATATGAATTTTCAATACAGTAGTTTTATTATGGTATCTTAGGTCTAGTACCTGGGCTCTCTTTTTTGTTGTTTTATTCTTTCCCTGACTTTCAATCAGTCACGTCCAGGTTATGTTGAAGCATTATCAATAATGAAGTAACTCTGGATACCATGTGTAAAATACTATATTCTACAATAGAAATAGTTACAGGTCATCACCTGAAGGCATGTATAAGAAATATAAAGGTATCATAACAAAAGAAAGAAGTCTGTTGTACTGTAAATTTTGTATAAAATAAACCCAAAGCGTTTAAAAACAAGTAGGACAAAGAACAAGCTAAACTTCAGAGTACATAGGTCAATTGGCCTAAAAATAGATATCTTTCCAGCGGCCGGGTACAGAGAAGAAAGTGAACTGTATAACCTGGGAAGAATAGCGCTGGTAATATAATACAGGAGATCTCCTCTCTCTCCTTTCTCCACTTACATCCTTGCAACTCATTATTTCTACTATCAATGAAGAGTCATATAGAGAGATCAAAACATAGGAAATAAATGTATTGTAATAGTTTCCCTCAGCGGTGTGCTGCTACTTGTAATTCCTCTTTGCATTGCAGCCATGGTAGCATGACCCTGAATTTCCTTTACACACAGTTTGGAGGTGCTGGTCTAACTTTCTTTTACATTGTATATTTGGGGGAGCGGCTTTTCCTATTAGACTGAAATTTGTAGGCCTAAAGCCCAGGAGAGGCAAGACTGTTAGTGTACATCTGATAGAAGCTACCTTGTCGCTGGTAGATGGGCTCAACATGTTCTTAATCAAAAATATGCGCAAAGAGCTTTCTAATTTGCATATAGTAAGAATAGCAGTAATGCAGTTTTACCTTTATTCATGTTTTCAATGTTTGCATGTGTCTTTGTGCATAAAGCAGTATGCTGCTACTTGTAGTCCTTGTTTGTTTTTGCATTGCAGCCATGGTGTCATGCACCTGCACTCTCTTTATACATAGTTTTAGAGTGCTAGTTTAACTCTTTTGCAAATATTTCCCTCAGCTTGTTATATATTATAAAAAGACGATGAACACAGATGTATACCAGGATGCATTATGATTATTAAGTCATTAAGATGTGGAAGCTATGATAACGCCTGGTAAAAGACTGCTTAGCTCTACACAGTGCTCACCCTGAAGGCCTTAACTAGTGGTACATAACCTCATACAAAGTAAAGTACTAGCCTGCAAAACAATGACTTTACTTTAGCTTGATATTTATTCACGTCCAACTGATTTGTGCTATTGCCCCAATTAATCTGAAATAAGTAATGAAGCAACTTTTTTAAAACTAAAAATCACCTACTGTCTATAACTTTCCCAACCTTCATGTTTTTATCTTCACTGTATCTATGGAAACACAGAGGCTTACACAGCAGCTGTAGACACAAAACTGCAGGGGAATTATAATCAGCAATATTTGAAAAGATGCACTGGAGTCAGAGGATTTCAACTGGCCAGTCCTTCTGTTCTCGAGAAGATAAGCCACTGCCATATTTGTCTAGAGGCGGCTGCTTCCCCTCTTCTCGTTCAGCACAAATGCATGCTGGGCTACGAGAATTTGCTTCTGTATGGAGGGGACAAGAGATAGTGGGTGGCCAAACACTCAACGATCTAGTAGTGTGTGTGGTCAGCCTCACATCATTCTCCAATATGACCTGTGACACATTAAAGGGGTTCTCCGGGAATTAAGAGAATGAAAATACCTTAATATTACTTTATTATAAATATATTCCCAAATACCTTTTCATTGGTTATAATTGCTCGTTTTGTCTAGGGAGCAATCATTAGGAGAAATAAAATGGCCGCCATCCTATTAGTACACAGAAAACCTGTCCTAATCACACAGGAGGACAAGTTACTTCACAACACTGAGCAATAGAGCTGCCTCATCCTTTTCTCTGCTCTACTTGTCAGGGATTATGATCCTGAATACATTTTAATATGATCTTCAGCTGAAGCTCTGTAGGAATGGAGTTCATGAGGAGACATGAAGTACAAAGAGAAGGTGGGGATGTGCCTAGAGTGCAGCAGCACGTGTATGTAGTTACCACAGTCTGTCCTGTCCATCCTCTCTCTACTGCATGCCTCCTTATGAACTCCATTTCTACAGGGATTCAGCTTAAGTTATTAAACTGTATTCAGGATCATAATCCCTGACAAGCAGAGCAGAGAAAAGGATGAGGCAGCTCTTTAGCTCAGTGTTGTGAAGTAACTTGTCTCCTTTGTGATCAGGACAGGTTTTGTGTGTACTAATAGGACGGCAGACATTTTATTTCTCCTAATGGTTGCTCCCCAGACAAAATGAGCCACTATAACTAATAAAAGGTATTTCGGAATATATTTAGAACAAAGTAATATTTAAGTAATTTCATTTTCTTCTCGGAGAAACCCTTTTATTTAAAGGGGTTGGGTTATCTGTAATTTTGATATTGATGGCCTGTCCCCAGGATGTGATTCATTTTAGATCGGCAGGGGTCCGACACGAGCGTTGTGAAGTTGGTAAGCCAAAGCTCTGACTACGACTGATTACTTTAGTAATAACAAATTTACTGTAATAAAATGATAACATTGGTCTTTCTCTCACCTTTATGTAAGTAATCAGCCTCATTCAAACATAAACCATATTTATTGGAATACAATTTCTGAAATTCCTAAGATTTTCTAAATTCCTGTAAGAAAATATGTAATGCACCTTGCATTTAATGACTGGAAAACACAGTTATAGACTTAATTTTATTAAATCTATTAATTTTTCCTAAGAAAAGGTTAGAAAAGCTCTATATGTATGTCCTGGAAATGCAGGGAATCATGTGAAAGTCTATATGGAAATAAAAGAAACACGTAAAAAGGGTAGCTGCTATATTCATTGCTGCCATAGAAGGGTTGTCTAGGAATAAATAACTTTACACAGGTACCGCTTGTCTCTGGTATAGAAAAATTCATACTTGCCTTCTATCTGCAGTTCTGGTCCTGCACACTGACTTCTGTGTGTCTATCTTCCGGTCGTTTACTTCTACACTGGCATGATCACCTGCTCCGCTGCAGCCTATGACTGGATTCAGAGGTGACATGTCCACAAGAGATACCTGACCACTGAAGCCACTCATGCCCGTGTCAGGGATGAATTAAACAAGCCCCAGGCAACACCTTTAGTGCTGTCTTTCTGTTCTGTCTAGCAGGCATGCCCAGTAGTAAACTGAGATGACTGCAGGCATGCCCAGTAGTGAACGTCCTCCTCTGATCTTCACTACTGGACATGTGCAGAACAGTTTCAGGCATTGTAACTAAGGGCCTTGGAGCAGATACCAAGTATAAGGGACAAGGAGACAACACAGGAGAGGCGAGGCCTTATTCTCACCAGTCACCAGTAGAACAACCTGCTTATCACCATTTATAGTAAAGGACAGGAGAGGAGAGGAGAAAACTGATTTTCTGTCACCACTACAAAACCCTGCTTCTTGCTGTTTATAGTATAAGGGGCAGATGAGAACACAGGAAAGGTCAGAACTGATTACCTATCACCACTAGAGCACTCTGCTTTTCACTGTTTATAGCATAAGGACAGGAGAGAAGACAAAATAGGTGAGAACTGATTATCATCACTAGAAGACCCTGCTCATCATTATTTATAGTATGAGGGACAGGAGAAAACAGAGGGGAGATGAGAGCTAAATTATCTATCACAAATAAAACACCATGTTCATCACTGATTATAGTATGAGGACAGGAGAGAACACAGAAGGGGTGAGGAGGACTTATCCATCATCATTATAAACGGCCTGCTTAGGCCTCTTTCACACTAACGTTTTAGCTTTCCGTCCTAGAGATCCGTCCTCGGGTCTCTAGGACAGAAAGCTACTGATCAGGATTATCCCCATGCATCCTGAATGGAGAGAAATCCGTTCAGGATGCATCAGGATGTCTTCCGTTCAGTATGTCAACGTTTTTTGGACGTTGCCAAAAGCGCAGCATGCTGCGGATTTGTCTCCGTCAAAAAATCCGGAAGACATGCCATTGAAGGGCATTAGTCCGGATCCGGCCTTTAGCTAAACGTCGTTTCCGCGCATCGCCGGATCCGACGTTTAGCTTTTTGTCAATGGTTACTATGGCAGCCAGGACGCTAAAGTCCTGGTTGCCATAGTAAAGAGTAGGGGGAGCGGGGGAGCGGCATACTTTCATTCCGTGCGGCTCCCGGGACGCTCCAGGATGACGTAAGGGCGCCCCAGTGCATAGATCACGTGATCCATGCGCGCGGGACGCTCTGACGTCATTCAGGAGCGCCCCGGGAGACGCGCGGAATGTAAGTATGCCGCTCCCACGCTCCCCACTGCTACTATGGCAACCAGGACGCTAGTAGCGTCCTGGCTGCCATAGTAACACTGAAAGCATTTTGAAGACTGATCAGTCTTCAAATGCTTTCAGTTCACTTGCGTTGTGCCGGATCCGGCGTGCATACCGGCGACGGAAGTGCACGCCGGATCTTTACAACGCAAGTGTGAAAGAGGCCTTATTACTGTTTTTTACAAATAAGGGCCTTAGAACATAAAATATATTTATGATTATCAATCTAACATTTCTAAACTGTTCTAAATTTATATGAAAGTTAATAAAATATACAATAACATAATGTTCTTTTTAAGCTGAAGTCAGAGTCGGTACATTTCTAGTTACTCCGAACTCCACCCAAAACTATTTTCAACTCGACTCAGCTGTTTGAAGAGGCCATTGTGTTAGCCAGAGCTCCGGTGAACGCTGAGGCCTATTTGCAGCTTAGTCTACTTTCACTCTAGCGTTTTAGCTTTCAGTTTGGGAGATCTGTTCAGGGCTCTCACACGCGGTCCAAAACAGATCAGTTTTACCCTAATGCATTCTGAATGGAAAATGATTCGCTCAGAATGCGTCAGTTTGCCTCCGTTCAGCCACCATTCCACTCTGGAGGCGGACACCAAAACTCTGCCTGCAGCGCTTTGCTGTCCTCCTGACCATGTGGAGCCAAACGCATCCATCCTTGCACACAATGTAAGTCAATGGGGAAGGATCAGTTTTCTCTGACACAATAGAAAACGGGTCGGTCCCCCATTGACTTTCAATGATGTTCAAGACGGATCTGTCATGGCTATAGACGACATAATACAACCGGATCTATTAATGACGGATGCATTCGGTTGTATTATTGTAATGGAAGCGTTTTTGCAGATCCATGACGTCGTTGGCCTTGCAAGAGGCCTCAATGAGCGCCAAGAACTCTTTGAACAGGTGACTGGCGGGAATGCCGGGATTCAGACCCCCAATGATCTGATATTGATAATCTATCCTGAGGATAGGCCATCAATATCAAAATCCCAGATAATGCCTTTAATTAATTTGTATTGAGTGTAGTAGGAAAAGTGAGCAATCAGAGGGAAGCCATGCAGCCACAGGTACAAGAAGATACGAGTAACAAACTTCTACGGGGATAATAGTTGGTATTTTAAGGGGCTTATGTTCAGGAGCAATAGTACCCTTTAAAGGGCTTCTGTCACCCCCACTGACGAATTTTCACTAGCTGACATTAGCTACTTGCTAATGTCAGCTGAGTTTTCAAACATATGTTTAATATCTTTTTTTCTTTTTTCAATCTTCTAAAAAACTTACTTTTGTTATATGTAAATTAGCTTCGCTACCAGCAAGTTGGGCGGGTACTTGCTGGTAGCCGCCGCATCTTCATGGCCTTGGAACGCCCCCTCTTCTTTTGATAGACAGGGCCAGCGCGCTCTCCTCCTCTCGCTGGCCCTGTCTGCAGCTGCAATCCCGCGCCTGCACCGTCTCGGTCTTTAGTCGGCGCAGGCGCTCTGAGTGAAGGACGCTCGCTTAGGCGCTCCGTCCTCAGTGCGCCTGCGCCGATGACGTCAGCGCTACACCCGGAAGAGAAGACGCCGGCATCCCTGGTAAAGAGCAGGCGATGCCGGCGTCTTTTCTTCCGGGTGTAGCGCTGACGTCATCGGCGCAGGCGCACTGAGGACGGAGCGCCTAGCGAGCGTCCTTCACTCAGAGCGCCTGCGCCGACTAAAGACCGAGACGGCGCAGGCGCGGGATTGCAGCTGCAGACAGGGCCAGCGAGAGGAGGAGAGCGCGCTGGCCCTGTCTATCAAAAGAAGAGGGGGCGTTCCAAGGCCATGAAGATGCGGCGGCTACCAGCAAGTACCCGCCCAACTTGCTGGTAGCGAAGCTAATTTACATATAACAAAAGTAAGTTTTTTAGAAGATTGAAAAAAGAAAAAAAGATATTAAACATATGTTTGAACTCAGCTGACATTAGCAAGTAGCTAATGTCAGCTAGTGAAAATTCGTCAGTGGGGGTGACAGAAGCCCTTTAATGAAAATTTAACACAACCCTTTCTGACTCCCGATACTAAGGGCTTATGCACACGACCGTATGTGTTTTGCGGTCTGCAAAAAACACGGATGACATCATATATAGGACATAGGACATACGGAAACTGAATGCACACAGATTAACTTCCATTTATTTTTTTTGCAGACCCATCAAAAACAAAAAAAAAAAATATTGACTATAAATGGTGAAAATAATCTCCTCTTGTTGAAAGGTTTCCCGAAAGATAGGTTAATCACAAGGTGTCCCATGTAGATCTGTAACAGTCAGCTGTTATCTGCAAGAAAAATTACAGCACCACCTGAGAGGGTAGTAGTGGTGTTGCAAGTACCCGACACCAGTCAAGGTGCCCTGGGTCTCTTGGCACTAGTTTTCAGGTCAATCTATTGCATATCTGCATCCTTTACCTCCGCCAGTTCCTTATGGTGCCACAGCTATTCTCCAAGCTTGTCAACACACCAGTATATTACACAATACCCACTCAATTAATAGGCTCTGTATACGGATGTATAAATCTGCCTGGTCCTCCAGACCACAACAGGCTATCAACTCTGGCTAAGGCTTCTTTTATACCTGCGGCACAGACTTCCAGAAGGCTGTTATGGCATAGAATGCTGGGAATTTGCCAGACAAAAAACATTGCGGTTTTGGGCTGTGGAGTTGGAGGCAATTTTGAGTACCTGGAGTCAGAAAAAAAATTTAAAATCGACTCCTACTCAATTTAAATTGGAATAAAATAAAAAAAGCAAGTTTAAATGTCCCAATTCACAAAAAGTTACAATTAATTACTTCTCTACTGTGAGAATAAAGGCCAATGCATGCAGTGCGTCACGTTACCGTAAAACAAACACGTTAAGTGACCGTGAAGAAGCATGCTTTTCATATGCTTCACTATATGGCACGCAACGCACAGTTAAGGAGCAGCAATACTTATACTTTCCATTGTGTTCCGCTGTTAGAGGCATAGAGATCCGTCGTCGGGGCTCTATGCCGGAAAAATCCTGATCAGGATTATCCCAATGGATTCTGAATGGAGAGAAATCCGTTCAGGATGCATCAGGATGTCTTCAGTTCAGGAACGGAACGTTTTTTGGCCGGAGAAAATACCGCAGCATGCTGCGCTTTTCGCTCCGGCCAAAAATCCTGAACACTTGCCGCAAGGCCGGATCCGGAATTAATGCCCATTGAAAATCCGACGTTTAGCTTTTTCTGACTGGTTACCATGGCAGCCAGGACGCTAAAGTCCTGGTTGCCATGGTAAAGTGTAGTGGGGAGCGGGGGAGCAGTATACTTACCGTCCGTGCGGCTCCCGGGGCGCTCCAGAGTGACGTCAGGGCGCCTCACGCGCATGGATCACGTGAACGCTGCGCATGGGGTGCTCTGACATCATTCTGGAGCACCCCGGGAGCCGCACGGACTGTAAGTATACCGCTCCCCACTACTACTATGGCAACCAGGACTTTAATAGCGTCCTGGCTGCCATAGTAACCTCAAAGCATTTCGAAGACTAATCAGGATCCTGATCAGTCTTCTAATGCTTTCAGGCGACTTGCGTTCCGACGGATCCGGCGGGACAGAAGTGCCTGCCGGATCCTCAGAACGCAAGTGTAAAAGAGGCCTAAGGCTATAAAACATGTAAACTCAGATTGTTAGCTTAAACTTTAAACATGACTATGGGATTCTACTAGGGAAATGTATAAATTACATTCGCATATTAAATACAGAGGAGTCAGAAGTACCAAAAACTGAGGAGTCGGAGCATTTATCTACCGACTCCACAGCCCTGTGCAAAACCAGACCTTATTATAATTAATGGGGTGGCAGGTATTCCTGTAACATCCAGCAATGCTGGATCTGGAGAACTCTCTGCCGTAACAGCCTGCCGAAATGCTGTGCCGCAAATGTGAAACTAGCCATACTGAATAGAGGATCCCTTAACTATTAACTCTGGATTCCTTCAAAGTTGATAATGTTACTTACATACAGTATTTAGTCGTCTTCCCAATCAACGCCCACCCCCCCCCCCCCCCTCAAATAGCAAAACTAGCACATTTTCTAGCCAAGGCCAATGAATGTCATTCAATGAGAATAGTTTTCAGTGTGTGCAACTGATAGTCAATTTTCTAGGTTGTTTGTACACAGAATAAAAGGAACAACTGGCAATTGGTGCAATATTATCCACAACACAGAGACCATACAGTGCCGAAAAACACCTGCAGCAATATTAGGAGGAACTCAAAGGGATGTCAAATGTCAGGTATGACAAATCGGATTGAAAATGGGGGGCTTCAAAGGAGAAAAAACATACAAACATGAACATTCAGCAACAACTGTACTCTAGTTATTCACTATAGTGTTCTCTCAGCTATAGAACAGGACTAGCTACCGTAGATGCAAAGAGAATAGTAACTGCCCAAACCCAAGGAAAATGAGCAGTGTAATCCCCATTCATAGATCACCATGAGGTGGACAATGCGTTCACACACCAGTAACTTATTATTACGTTTTAAAGAAGCATTTTCAAACAGCAATAAACTCCATCGTATATGCCTCCGGTTAGCTGGTACTTCTACGTGAAAATCTATGCAGAAATAGAAAAACTAAATTCCTTGCAAGATTCTTCTGTAAGAAAGGATACCCTGTATGTATAGAGAGATAGAAAACGCATTCCGAGGCTCATTCATAAAAATGTTCTAAAGCAACAAATCAGATCATGTCTTTTATTCAGATATTTGCTCCAGAAAGAGAAAAGCAGCGATCTGATACAGCCGCTCTCCATTTTTGCACCTAGAGGGGGATCCCCTCTCCCTATTATGATGTCCAAATGCCATAATAATGATTTAAAAAAAAAAGTTGGATAGACAAACAGATTTAGTTATGTGTGTATGGGGTAGGCCCAACGCCATGTGATATCTTTTGACAGAAAGATCAGACATTGGATATGTTCCTCTAAGAAGTGCTTGGCAGCAGTTCTTCCCCCACACCCCATGGTGGTAAACATGCATGCTTTATCACTCAGGGGGAGGTTGGGGGAGGTTGGGGGAGGGGGGATTTCCTATGCAAATGAATATTCTGCTCGCTTTCCTAAGACAGTCATAGTCAGCAGTGTGCCCAGGACTTACATACCCTGTCCTGTATATGAACTGCAGCATACTACTGTCATTGAAGATGGTTCATTATACATTTGGGAAACCCTGAGCGATCACACACAAGTAGGCTTTGTGGCCTTTGGAGAAATGCAGTCGGAAACGTTAAATACTGTACATGGACAGATTAGTTAAACCAACGCAAGTTCCAACATGTCATTATTACATTTGGCGTTAAATCCCCTCATGGGAAAACCAGAAATACTAACCAATGTCTGCTCACAGTACTGTAATATTATTATTTGGTCTTAGGCGTGTCACATCACTTCAGTGCTTATTGATTTTCGTTAATGATGGATATTTGTCACTACCGTCCAGAGCATTATAAATATATTACATCTTACCAGTAGACCTGTGTGAGATTAGGATGCTTTCATACAGACCCTAAAACGCAGCACTTATATGATGCTTTAAAGGTAGATTTAGATGCACTAATAATCATTCAGATCATCGGGAATGATCGTTCCTAATCATCTGGTTGTATAAATGTGCCACTGATCACCCGATGAATGAGCGAAACACTCGGGTGATCCTGTTGTTTTTGCAGGCACCACCAATCATAGTTTCTGCCCAGAAGATTGTGCTGTTTAGAAGCCCTGATTCTGTAGGAGGACGAGGGACCATTATAGCAATCCCCCATCCTCATACAGGGAAGGGGATCGCTGCATGTAAATGCAGTGGTCTCCTTCACTGAACGAGCAGCCGACTGTTGGGAAGGAAAGCTTCATTCCCGATAATTGGCCGCTCAGTCGGCCCATCTAAATCCACCTTTAGGTTTGGGACTGTGTACTTTTGTGCAAAACTAGACTTAAAGTGGCTGTGCTCTTTTTTATATTGATCCTCAGGATAGATCATCAATATCAGATCAGTGGGGGTCCGACCCCTGGCACCTCTGCCGATCAGCTGTTTAAAGAGACCACAGCGCTGGTACGAGCGCTGCCTTCTCTTCACTGTTTACCTGCTTGCCGTCACAACAGCAGCGGTGAGAAGGTGAACCTTCCCATTCACTTCAATGGGACAACTCCTTCCTGTTCAAGTGAATAGGAAGGAGATATCCCATTGAAGTGAATGAGGATGGCATAGTTGTAATTACACCTGCTCACTGCTGTAATATTGACGGTGAGCAGGTCGAGTGAAGAAAAGGCAACGAGAACAGCTGGTATTGGTGACCTATCCTGGGGATAGTCATCAATATACAAAAAAGCAGACAACCCATTTAAGCAGAGTGATATTCTCCCTAACCTCTCCCCCTCCCACTTTCCTCCCCCTCCCCCATCTCACTTTCCTACTCCTCCCCCATCCCACTTTCCTACTACTCCTCCTATGGGAATTGGGTTCAAATGCGTGAAACTGCACAAAACAGGTATAAAGACAGTTGTCACAAAGACGATGAAGTGCATATCTGATGAGAGCTCCTTGCAAACAGCACCACATATCTCAGTTTCCTGGATCCCTTAAGGCTGGGTTTATACGTGACCATCAGCTACGGGTTTTCTGCAGCAGAAAAAAAACGTACAAAAGGGTGCATGCATATGCTGTGCATTATGAAAAGCTGCAGATTAGATGCAGTTTCATTCTTTGAGCTGGAAAGGGTGAAATCCACTGTATACATTGACATGCTGCAGGCTTGAAATCCAAAATACTGCAGCTTTTCTGTTGCGTTTTTTTTTTTACACAGCATGTAGATCAGAATTCGGAAAAGTCTCATCCACTTTGCTGGTACCGTAGAACGCTGTGGATTTGCTGATAGAAAATCCGCAACGGGAAATCCACAACATAAGCCACGGGAACCCAGCCTAAGAGCAATGTACCCCAACCGCAAGCCACATGTAGCTGGCTCACCGCCACAGATAATACTGATATGCACCAATTGCAACAGCAGAACTTAGCACTAGGGTCATCATAAAAGAACCTGTGGATAAGGACTTGCCTACACGACAACATTTATGTCTCGTAACATTATTTGTAATGATAGTCAATGACGTCGCAGGGCAACGCGACAGCGCACAAAAATCCATCCAAGTTTGATTTTCGCATGACTGTTGCGTTGCAGTATGTCACAGACAAATGTCATCGTGTAGCCACGCCCTAAAGGACTAGCGCAGGGAAATTAATTTCCCCATATGTCACGAAGGTTTTTACAGAACTAGTGAACGTATCAAAATCTAACCAACATTTCTCTTTCCCGATATATTTTTATTAAATTATAGATAGAATAGCTTTTCATTTCAAATACATTTGCTTCCAAATATAATCTACCGTCCATACCAAAATTCTACATTAAAAAAAGGGGCATGACAAGTAACAACTAACAGTACACTGCCCATTGTGGGCAGAGGCATCGTGATATGCAGTGCGCAGGTGCCCGTTAAGTGACCTCGAAACCCGGAGGTGATTCGCGCAGGCGCAGGATTTCGGCTGCAGATAAAGAATGATGTCACAAGCATACAGGGCTGGCCGGAGGACACACAGGGGAGGAGTTAGGCGCCGCGAAGGCCTGGGAACTTGCAGAAAACATGCCGCCCCTGGGCCCTTGTTTAAAATTAGATTTTTGGCGCTTTGGAAACTCTCACAAACTGCACAAAGGTAACATCAGTGTCATGTACTTGTGTCCAATACAGCTTTATAATCAGTCAAAATCGTGGCCAGTAGGTGACAGACTCCCTTTACATAAGGCTAAGGGCTGACCAATCATTGGTCAGATGGCCGTTATACACACCAACTATTGGCCTGATTGGACAGAAATTGGTCAGATAATCTGTTGGTGTAATATAGCCTCAGGGCCGCATTCTCATCTGCGGCAAGCGAATCCGGCTGTCTGATCCTGCACAAATGCTGGCTGTCAGCAGAAGAAAAAACGTTGCATGCTATTTTTTTTATCTGGACAAAACACAATTTATGCCAGAATGCAGATGGTTCACTGCTGGACCTCATTACAGTCAATAAGGATCCGGCGGTGAACTACAGAATCCAGCAATACTGGATCCGAAGAAATCCAGGAGGCTGCTGTCTGCCGTAACAGCCTGCAGGAGATATGAACGTGGCCTAATGCACACATTGAGGGCACGGAACTGGGATAATGCACACAGTGATGTCACAGTACAGGGATAATGCACACAGTGATGTCACAGTACAGGGATAATGCACACAGTGATGTCACAGTACAGGGATAATGCACACAGTGATGTCACAGTACAGGGATAATGCACACAGTGATGTCACAGTACGGGGATAATCTGTGATGTTGCAACGCTGGAATGATACAGTGATGTCACATGCAAGTATAATGCACGTATGATGTCACAGCACAAGAAAAATGCAAAAAGTAATGCTGCACAGGATGGATAAGGCAAACAGAAGACGTAACCTTGAGATTCCAGAGTAAAACTTAGAATGGGTTGAACTAAGTTTTCCATGGCACCTTATATACATTTTCTCACTAACTGCACCTTATTTCTGCGTGGAGATGGGCCCCGTCAGTTGTTGGGCCCCACAGCAGCTGCTATGAGGAACATGCTTCGTATACGTAGGGTTAAATATAGGTAACAGTCTGTAATAAACAATGTCTCCCCAGAGGTGTTAACATGCTTGCATGTAGATGAATTATTATAGGATTCCTGTAGTAAAGCCTTTCTATAAAGTCAGAGAACATTGCAGAAACATTTCGCTAACGATCTCCGGTATAAGAGGCAGCCGTATCCTGTCAACAAACACACGTTGTTACGAAATTCCGAGAAATTCCAGTACAAGGTTGGATTTTTACATTTCTGCAGCACATGCAATAGGATGTGTAAGCCGTCACATGGCTCCGCGCCGCATACAGATATAGTAACAGATCCATGACGACATAGAGCGGAGTAAAAAAGCGGAGAGAAAGAGGAATGCAGAAGTCACAATGGATTAGCCTGGTGACGTCCCCCTGACTGACAGATGTCTGCGCTGGGACCAGCACTGCACATGCCTGTATTGTAAATGGCTCTTTTCTTTCTCCATGACAGGAGCAAATGATGGAGGGGAAGCAATCTTATAACCAATAGCTATTCCTGCTAAACAGATCATTAGTCAAGACCACTAAATACCCATCCAAGACGCAGGCAGCCCTTAAATACCTCCAACCAAGCAGCTATGCTAAATGTCCTTTTATCCAGATTACAGCTTTCTGCCGGTGTTAATGCTTCAAACTGAACACAGCTTTTAGCAGCTGACTCTAAGCAGCTAACGCTAAGGTGATCAGCCAGGGCTCGCTTTCTACAGGGAGACTGCCCATTGCCTTGTAATGGCTCTTTGTATGGTGTATACAATAGATGGGGGGCTCAGTCGCTCCCCAAAATGTCCAGGGCTTTTACATCTCTCTCTACTCCCCTCCCCCCCCCCTAAACTTTGCCATTACGTCAGTATTTACATGGCAAACGCAATCCCAACAACTTCCCGCACATTGGATCAATATTAGAATATATATCATATTCGGGATGCCACCACCAGGGTGAGGGAGCCCTGCAGATAAAGCAGTGGGCATTCCTATGGGCTAGCCGCTGATATGGACAGTATTTCCTTAGGATAAAGTATCCATCCGGTGGACAGGATTATGGATACAGAAAATTGCTACAAACTGGACATAAATAAATAAATACATATAAATAAATAAATAAATAAAAATACATGTAAATAAATAAATATACAAATAAATAAATACACACAATTTATATATCCCCAAAACCAGGAGCAGACAAAGGAAGGTGACAGCTCAAGATGCACCCATGACCCGCGCCACCACCAACTAATGTCACCGGGTCACCCCTCAGTGGTCTCATTCCAGGCCTAGGACAGCAGCTGCTCTTTGTATAGTGCTGGCCTCCATAGAAGACCCTGCTAAAATCAACATGCAAACTTAGAAGCTGTCAACTACCTCCACCGAAGGCTGCTGCCATAGGCCAGCCCTCTGACTACTTTTATGAGGCAAGTGACAGTTCTACATCATTACCATGCAGACAATGATGAGTATGGGGGGGGGGAGGGGGAGGGGTGCTCATGACAAGCAGGTCATCAGCACTTCCAAAACACAACAAGAAAGTCCTAAACCCTCCTGGATGACCTACACAAGCCACAGATGACACGATGCGAATGAGCAGATCTGCAAGTTCAGACTATGAATAGCAGCAGCATCATCATGGCAGGCGATCGGCTCAGCGTTAACCCTTCCCGAGCCGAGCCCTGCAGTGATGACACAGGCATGGAGAAGACAGACTGGATGACTGGCCTGGCCACAGATGTAAATGCACGGACCGATAAGAAATGGAAGCGTCACAGACCTGAGTAGGAGCTGCAGAGCAGTAGAATGGGCTTTCGTGTCCCTTACAGAGAATCCCCTGCCTGAGCCTTTTCTCACACATACACATACAGAGACTCCCTCAGCTGCCCAATGCAGTTCTCAGGAAATGAATGGGGGCACACAGAGAACTGTTGTACTTGCAAATGACTTACCGGGATCACGTGATCTGCTAAATCTAGGGTGGGCCGGTGGGTGGAGGCTTCATAAACAAGAGAGGACAATATACTGGGAGCATTAGCAGCGTGCATCGAGTTTCACGGGGAGCCCCAGCCTGGGGGGGTGCGGACAGCCCACGGCGCTGCGCCCGCCAGGCTGCGGGTTTTCGGTGTACCACACGCCTCTAGAACGCGTTATATCCGTGTAACTCCTCGTAGGGAGCTGTAGGAGCCTTGTCTTATAAGCGCCACGACATGCAGACGCGGTTTTTACCTCAGGCGAGGCGTCGCTGCTGCGTCTGTTCGAAATCCCCTTTTTTTTCCTAGTGAACCCCTCCCTGCTCCCACCCTGAGGAGTAGGAGGCTACACCCACAGAATGCCCGTGTGCATGGACCCGCCTGGAGATGGCAGGGCTCTCCTGCTCCCATACAATACACAGTGCAGGTTTTACCTCACTGTTTCTCTTAAAAGCGTATTTTAATACAGGAAAAGTGCATGTAATGAGGTGATAAAATGGCATGCAGTAAATCCAGCAGTGTACAGTGTTACCTGTACTATAAGAATCAATATCTGGGCATATGCAAATAGTGGGGGTACAAAATGGTGTGATTACCTCAATGAAATGTGCACCATATGTGTGTTTTTCACAGACCACCATGACAGTATTGTAAGGGGACCTGGCTGACGCTGTTTTATTATGGCGTTGATATAAGAACCGAGCGGCTAGTCCGAATATATCAATGTCCCTTCAGGCTTTTCCAGATAAGGGCTCATGCACACGGCCGTAGTTTTGGTCTGTATTTCTCTGCGGGTCAGATGTGGACCCATTCACGCAAAAGATGCGAACAGCAGCACTCTGTGTGCTGTTCGCATCCGCACGTCTGTTCCGTGGCCCCGCATAAAATAGAACATGTCCTTGTCCGTTTTGTGGACAAGGATAGGACATTTGTGAAGGAATAAAAAAATAGGGCGGAAGGCTCTCGGCTGGTATCCGTGTTTGGCAGGCCACAAAAACAGCTACAGCCGTGTGCATGAGCCCAAAGATAGTTCCTAACTTTTTAAGAAAACCGCTATTGTCACCAGCTTTATGACAAAAAGTTACATGGTGACAGCATTACACCTCATGTTCATATTATACATAATGGCAGCCAAGACGCTGGTCTAGATCCAAATGGCACTTGACAGACCCCTATGGACATTTAGTCGGGATTCAAATGAGGTTTCCTTCATTTTGACGTCAAGAAAAGAGCTGATGTAACTGTAGACTGGGGCTACCGTGCATCGCGGAAAAATCCACCACAAAATACTCGGCATAGAGACTTCCCCCATGTTATCGTATGGGGTTGAAAAGAGTCGATCCCTGCCCTCATCAAAATGCACACCATTGTAAAAATCTGTAGCTGAGCATTTTCTGGCGCATTTGTCCGCCACGTGAAGGCACCCTAACGCTCCGAATGTAGAAGTGACCATAGCCTTATACATGAAGTGACACTAATATTAGTCAGTGCAGCAACTAACAAGTCCATGTTTCCAACATTCGTATTTCTAATCAATGGACTCTGAATGCACTCACTTATGCCGGTTTTTATGTCTGGCATAACATGGATCTCAAAAAACAATATAATCATAAATATGGAGGATAACAGTGGCATAACATAGGTTGCCAGCCCCCAGGCCAAGCCAAGTAATGTGCCCCTAACCTGTGGATCCGCCCCCCCCCCCTACCTACCTGCAGTCCTATGTAAGACCACACATAACTGATAACTCTGAGTACAGATAATGTAGTAGATATCACCTGCAGTCCTATGTAACACCACAGGTAACACAGTGATAACTCTCTGAGTACAGATAATTTAGATGCCACCTGCAGTCCTATGTAACACCACAGGTAACACAGTGATAATTCTCTGAGTACAGATAATGTAGATGTCACCTGCAGTCCTATGTAACACCACAGGTAACACAGTGATAACTCTCTGTGTACAGATAATGTAGTAGAGGTCACCTGCAGTCCTATGTAACACAGTGATAACTCTGAGTACAGATAATGTAGTAGATGTCACCTGCAGTCTATGTAACACCACAGATAACACAGTGATAGCTCTCTGACTACAGATAATGTAGTAGATGTCACCTGCAGTCTATGTAACACCACAGATAACACAGTGATAACTCTCTGAATACAGATAATGTAGTAGATGTCACCTGCAGTCCTATGTAACACCACAGATAACACAGTGATAACTCTCTGAGTACAGAGAATGTAGTAGATGTCATCTGCAGTCCTATGTAATACCACAGGTAACACAGTGATAACTCTCTGAGTACAGATAATGTAGTGGATGTCACCCGCAGTCCTATGTAACACCACAGATAACACAGTGATAACTCTCTGAGTACAGATAATGTAGTGGATGTCACCCGCAGTCCTATGTAACACCACAGATAACACAGTGATAACTCTCTGAGTACAGATAATGTAATAGATGTCACTTGCAGTCCTATGTAACTTCACAGATAACACAGTGATAACTCTCTGAGTACAGATAATGTAGATGTTACCTGCAGTCCTATGTAACACAACAGATAACACAGTGATAACTCTCTGAGTACAGATAATGTAGATGTCACCTGCAGTCTATGTAACACCACAGATAACACAGTGATACCTCTATGAGTACAGATAATGTAGAATATGTCACCTGCAGTCCTATGTAACATCACAGATAACACAGTGATAACTCTCTGAGTACAGATATTGTAGTAGATGTTACCTGCAGTCCTATGTAACACCACAGGTAACACAGTGATAGCTCTCTGGGTACAGATAATGTAGAAGAGGTCACCTGCAGTCCTATGTAACACCACAGATAACACAGCGATAGCTCTCTGAGTACAGATAATGTAGTAGAGGTCACCTGCAGTCCTATGTAACACCACAGATAACACAGTGATAACTTTCTAAGTGCAGATAATGTAGTAGATGTCACCTGCAGTCCTATGTAACACCACAGATAACACAGTGATAACTCTCTGAGAACAGATAATGTAGTAGATGTCACCTGCAGTCCTATATAATACCACAGGTAACACAGTGATAACTCTCTGAGTACAGATAATGTAGATGCCACCTGCAGTCCTATGTAACACCACAGATAACACAGTGATAACTCTCTGAGTGTAGATAATGTAGTAGATGTCACCTGCAGTCCTATGTAACACCACAGATAACAGTCATAACTCTGAGTACAGATAATGTAGCAGATGTCATTTGCAGTCCTATGTAACACCACAGATAACACAATGATAACTTTCTGAGTACAGATAATGTAGCAGATGTCATTTGCAGTCCTATGTAACACCACAGATAACACAGTGATAACTCTCTGAGTACAGATAACTTAGTAGATGTCACCTGTGGTCTTATGTAAGGCTAATTTCACACTTGTGGGAGGGAACTCCAGGAGACTTTTCTGGTAAAGAACAGTGTGCAGAAGTTCTCCAGATTAGGCATTGCCGGATACTACCGCCTTCCCGTTAGATCCCATTGACTATATTGGTGTCCGCAGATATCCGGATGCTACCCGGGGAGTATGCCGAGAATCGGCCAGACAAAAATCGCTGCACACAGTGTGCATTGTCGGGGTGGGCAGCCCTAGAATTCAGAAAACAAGCACAGTGTAACCTGAAGTCCAGGGCCGGGTTTGCAGGTGGCAGCAGTGAGCGGCCCTACTGAGACCCTTAGTGGCCTAAAAGGAACACTACCACGCTCCCCCTTGCAGTTTGACACCCGAGGCTACTGTTCCTTCAGCCCACCCCACACTATGCCACTGAAGAGTAATATGGGTCTATGTGTAATGAAGACTTGTATTTCCCATGAAATAACATTTCTGCGATGTGCTGTTCCTATGTTATTCCTCCTGAATATTTTTAATACATTTACAACTGGGCGTTACTATTAATAATAGGTAATGAAAGATAGTTTTTTTTTGGCCTTATATACTATGTAAGGCCCCTTTCACATCTGCGTTTTTCCTTTCCGTCCTAGAGTTTCGTCCTCGGGGCTCTAGGACGGAAAGATACTGATCAGGATTATCCCAATTCATTCTGAATGGAGAGAAATACATTCAGGATGCATCAAGATGACTTCAGTTTAGTACTGACACGTTTTTTGGCCGTAGCAAAATCCGCAGCATGCTGCGGATTTTCCTCCGGCCAAAAATCCTGAAGACAGGAAGCAAGAACGGATCTGGAATTAATGCCCATTGAAAAGCATTAATCTGGATCCGACTTTAAGCTAAACGTCGTTTCGGCGCATCGCCGTATTCCGACATTTAGCTTTTAAGAATGGTAACCATGGCAGCCAGGACGCTACTAAAGTCCTGGCTGCCATGGAAAAGCAGCGGGGAGCCGGGGGAGAAGCTACTTACCTTTTGTGCGGCGGCCAGGGCTCTTCTCGATGACATAGCTATGCTATGTGAGCAATGCGCCGTATGGTAACCTGAAAGCATATTGAAGACTGATCAGTCTTCAAATGCTTTCAGTTGTCTTGCGTTGTGACGGAATTGCACGCTGGATCCTCACAACGCAGATGTGAAAGAGGCCTAACTGGGCATTACTATTTCCTTTGTCAAATGGGGGTGTCCGTACATAGTCTAGCACGGTTTGTGCTGATTGGACAGTGTCAGACTGCAGGGACACATCACTAACTGGTAGTACCTAGTTGTCACTCTGCTTATAAATTTCTACAGAAGACCAGTACAGTGCAGAATAATTCTATCTGGAGACCTCACATGTCCTCTTTAGGTTATGTCACACAGGGCATATATGCTATAGATTTTCTGCCATGGGAATTGCAGGTCGAAAATCCATAGCGTAAAATGAATGAGACTTAAACAAATCCTATCCAAATGTTCCATAAAAAATCCCCTCAGAATCTGCTCAGAAGTTAGCCAGTAGTGCGGAGTTTAAATCCTCAACATATCAGATTTATCTCTTCCGTCGTACGGGGTGAAATTTGTGTCAAATAATCCACAACTAATTTGCGATAAATCCACATGTGACTTGTGCTGATTTGTTTTGGTGCATGTTATGTACTCTGCCCTCGTGCTGTGTCTGTATTTCAATCTACAAAATACTGATATTTTCCACGTGTGTATTTTTCTCACTCCCATACATAGAAAAGGGTATTCCCATCCACAAATAGAGACACAAATAAGGACCTGTGCTGAGACTTGCTGATTGGGCACACAGAAAAAAAAGAAAGATGAATGCATGCATGGCCCCTTAGTTTGCCTTCACATTAAGCACATTTTCTGAGACTGAAAATAAGTACCATTCACACAAAATTTCAGCAAAAAGACGTGCTGCATGTGAAGACACCCTTTGAAAAGAATGGGTCAGTGTGCTATCCATGAAAAAAACGCATATGCAGTACCTTAAGGCACGGGGTATCTGCAAATGGTTTGATCTTTAAAGGGATTGTGCGCTTTATTTTTATTGATGACCTATCCTTAGGACTGGTCATCCGATCAGCTGTTTGAAGAATAGGCCACTTTTGTACGAACGCTGCCTTCTCTTCATTGTTTACCTGCTCATCGCCACAACTGCAGAGGTAAACAGGTGTAATTACAGCTAAGCCTTCCCGTTTATTTTAATGGGACAGCTACTTCCTGTTTAAGTGAATTGGAAGGAGATATCCCATTGAAGTAAATGGGACAGCTTAGGTGTAATTACACCTGTTCACCTCTGCAGTTGTGACAGCAAGTCATTAAACAGTAAAGAGAAGGCAGCGCTTCTACGAACGTGGCCTTCTCTTCAAATAGCTGATCAGCGGGGGTGCCGGGAATCGGACACAGCCTTTTGCAGGCGGTTGTTAGGTGGTGGCTGGCTTCACCCCTACCTCTAGAGAGTTCTAGAGAGTCTGAGGTAGTAGTAGGGAGAGGAAGGAAACATAAGTCTATGTGCTCCCTCTCCTTAGGCCTCAGTATTCAGAGACTAAGGCTAGTTTTACACATTCCATGTGAATTCTGGCAGGCTGTTCCAGCAGAGCACAGCCTGCCGGAATTCACGCTATCCTGTACTGCCAAATGCAAATGGAATGTCCGCTGACCCCATTAAGTTTAATGGGTTCCGGCGGAGATCCGGCCGCATTTTAGCAGACAATGCATTGCCTGCCCAAATTCCCACCAGAGGTGTGAAACTAATCTAGCAGATCTCTGATGCAAGATCTAACGCAAGCATGAAAACAGATAAAGGAGAAGGTTCAGAAATCTGCTGTCATGGGTAATGGGGAGGAGATAACACCAGATAACACACAGAAGGAATAGACCGGAGTCTAGGCCTCAAAGCTAAGGGAGAGGGATGGTGAGCTCCTAGGAATCCCTAGACCTCTCCCTGATGCCTGCCAGTATGAGTAGACCCAGATGGTGGAAATACACCGGAACCTTAGCCCTGGAAGGCCCTAGGAGTGGAGATGAAGGAACCAGCGTCTCCCTGAGGCCTAGACAACAACACACACAAGCGAACAACAAAATGCAAAACAAAATGCACTTAGCTTAAAGAAGAATGGAGGAGCAGGAGATCCAAAGGAACAACACACCAGCTCAACCAACTCCAGAAGGAAATATCAACGACATGGAAAGCAGTGTAAGTCAGAACTAAATAGAGCCTCAGTAATGACCCAGAACTTCAGCTGACAAGAGGTGTGGTCATTACCAAACAACAACACTGCAAGATGAAAACAGAGAGACTGTCAGATACCCTCACGTGCCTCCAGTCTTTCAGATGTTCTCATCTCTGTCATGGGAGGGACCGTTATATCTGCATGGCCGAGTGGCAAGAATCAGTAACCAAGGTAACCGCCGCTGAGAGTAATATAGACTTTATTGTCATGGAGGGATTACAGTGAAGACACTCTACACACTTAAGGAATGACCCGGCCAATCATAACATTCATCCTGTACGCCGTATTAAGCGTTACAGACATAACTGCAAAAGTACAGTTGTCAGCCATTGATTCAACTAAGAGAGACTTTAGCAAGAGAGAGCCAAAAGGGACATAATTTCCATCCTTGCCTAAATACATATATTGCTATCTGGGAGAGATTTGCAAAGTGTATATTTGGAACTGTATTTTGCTATAGTTGGATCTACTACAACTCCCATTTTGCACTACAGTAAAGAGAGACATTTATTCGGTTTTATCTTGCCTAATTACTGACTTGCATTATTGGCTGGCCATTGAACTTTGCACTCTATTTGCCATGCCTTGCACCCATCCAAATACCTAACATCATGGGTGCCACAGTAGCCAGCAGATAGAAGCACCAGAACCAACTTGTCTGAGGGAAGAAAAGGTGCCTCCTACTTTCACTGCACAGCCTTAAGAAGCAACAGTGTGAGAACACCCGATTAACGATGACAGCCAGGGCTACTACCACTCCCATCCTCCGCTCTAGCTCCTCCAAGGCTAGCTGCAAATGGCACATTGAAGGAGAAAACCCTCATGTGCACAGGCCCTTAAAGTGTTCCCTCATGCACTTAATACCTATTTAGCACGGTCAACTGCTTCTGTGTGTCCTATCGACTGTAATGGAGAGTGACCATAAAAGCGGGGCTTTTCAATGTGAAGAAGAGACCAAGACTTCCAAATCTGTGAGAATGCAAGCAGTGTGGGAATTTTTTTTTATCAAGTTGCTGAAGGTGAAGCACAGTGAGGGTGCTAATGTTGGCACCACAGCCCTGCATCAACACATGGAGTGTAACCATAAACTGGCCTGGGAAAACTGTGGCACTAATGTAGTGGTATAGACTGACACAGCAACTGCTGCATCTCCCAGCGGGAGCTAAAGCATGTGTTCCTAGCATGCATGCTGGGCCCGCACTTCCTGGATTTTATGTGGCTGTCATGGCCCATAACAGGTAGGATTTAGCATTAGGACCATTCATAGAGGCGGCCTTGGCATGGCGCAGAAGCTGAACGTGCACCTGACCAAGTTACTGGTACTACAGTCCCTCTCTTTCTATGTCATGGACTTTGAACCTTTCAGAGAACCGATGGCTTGTGCCCACCCAAGGTGTAGAGTCCCAAGCCGTCATTACTTCACAAAAAAAAGCTGTATCAGCCCTGCACATGTATGTTGAGTAGAAGGTGTGCCAGCCCTTGAGTCTGTCGACATCTGGTACAGTTTATACCAGAGCTGACATGCTGATGTGTGGAGCTATAACTATGGTCAAGCACAATATATGTCCTTTACAGCCCACTGGATAAATGTGGTTCTATCCAAGGCACACCAGCAACTTGGCCAGGTGATGGCAATGCCGCCTCCGTGTTTTAAACGTGGGATTTCTGCGCCAATGTCCTCCTCTGCCTCCTCATCCTTCACCTTGTCCTCGCCCTCCACTGTAGGCACAGTTCAGATTGGTCCTTCAGCATACCGCCTATGCAAAACACGGAGTTGTCAGCTGGTTCTACAACTGGTCAGCCTGGGAAAAAGGAGTCACACAGGGGAGAAACTGTTCTGCGCCATCAACCAACACATCGAATCCTAGCTGTCTTCTCGCCAACTTGAGTTAGGAACCATGGTCACCGATAACGGGAAGAACATTCTGTCTGTGCTGCGTCAGGGAGGCTGACCGATGCACCCTGCAGGGCTCATGTCTTCAATCTGGTTGTTACCCGGTTCCTAAAGTCTTCCACCCAACTGCAAGACGTCTTCAAAATGTCAAGGAAACTGTGCATGCACTTCAGCCACATTTATCAAAGCACGCACTCCGCGAGTTGCAAAGGCAGAATGGTGTTCCCACTTTACCTCATATGCAACATTTCAACACATTGGAACTCCTCGCTCCACATGTTGGACCGACTGTATAAGCAGCGGAAACCCTTGACCGATTTCATGATGATGCAGACAGACAGGACTACTCCACGATGTAACTTTAACGTTAGATAGTGGTAGCTCATGCATAACACTTGCCGTTTGCTCAGGCTCTTTGTGGAGGCCACTTTGTCAGTTGCCAGTACTATCTAGCCCTATAGGACCCTGGTACTAATGGCAGGGACGAGACTACCTGTTCCTCCAAAAGGAAGGACGAACAGAAGTTTCCTGCAGGCCTAATACAAACAATAGGGAAATGCGACACTCAGAACCCAAACGAATTACAAAAGTAAAAGGAAAGACTTAACATCAAAGGAGCAATAGAAGCACAAGGAACTCAGTCGAGATTCAACCACAATCTATCCAAAGGTCCAAACAGAAGTTATAAACCGCACAGCATTGTGAGAGAAGCAACTAAAAATAGAGAAGGTTAAATGACCCTAATAGCCACACCTGTGGAAAGAAGGTGTGGCAAGCATCAGAAACAACACAGAACATCCGTGACAGCCGCATTATCACCATTCGGCAGAGGGATGACTACTGGCTCTCCACAATGTTAGATTCCCGCTACCGGTCCAAAATGGGGGCGTTTTTACACCCTCTAAAAGGGATGAAAAACTCAACTACTATCGAGGCATCCTTTGTAGTCGGTTGATCGCTGCCCACATGTGCCATCACATCCTCATGATGGTCTAACCAGGGGGACCCTCTGAGCACACACTTCACTGCCATGAATGCTGGAGGGGGGGGGGGCAGCTCCATCAGCTGCAAATTAAGTCTTGATTCTCTGATGAGACTTTCAGCCACCTAAGAAGCCACCCAACCGCAGCAGGACATGAAGCACAACCTGAATCAGCAGGTGGGGGCATACCTAGACTGCACCCTGTCAGCCCAGATCCAAGATCTTGAATTGTGGGAGAAAGTGGCCGATCTTGCCCTGGGCAAGCTTTCCTGCCCAGCCAGTAGTGTGACATCAAAGCGGGTGTTTAGTTCGGCAGATGGCATAGTTGCAAAAAATGTTGAGAGACTAACCTTTATAAAAATTAATAAGGTGTAGATCAACCATGATTTCCAGAAAACAGTCACCAGACTAGATCATTCTGGCAGTGATGATCTGACTGTAGTGTGCTGCCACAAATGACAAATGGCCCGTTACTTCAATTGCAAATATTTCCATCACATGTTTTTGCCTTACAAACACTGATCAAATGCTGACCAAATACTGACCTTTTGAAAGCGGATGCTCAAAATACAGGATCTGCTCTTTTTGGGCTGTTCTTCTGATGGATCAGAAGAACAGAAAAATAAACAGAGATGTGGACACAGCCTCCCCACTTACACTTTCCCCACTAGTTGAATCTTGGGACAATGCACAGTTCAGTCCACACCAATAATACAGACCTGCCACGAACATTGACCTGTAAGGCTGAGTTCACACTTCTGTTATTTGGTCAGTTATTTCCATCAGTTATTGTGAGCCAAATTCAGGAACCAAGCCTACTCTTAGATTAGGTATCATGAATAGCACCTGTTCTGTGGTTTTGACCCGCACCGGCTTTGGGCTGAGTGATAATAACTGATGAGAATAACTGACTAAGTGAAGTGGAAACTAAGCCTAATAGTGATGTACAGTCATGTTATAGCTAACAGAAGGGATTCAAATGGATGTGTTTGCACTACCACAACATGGATTAAAAGGACCTTTTTCTCTCCACTACTTTATTGGAGCTGCACCTATGTGCTTATTTTGTTCCACTAACACTGGGTTCAGACCTGAGCATTTAGAAGCCTATCGTTTTATGCGCGTTCAAGATGGGCGTTTAGGCGCGTTTTTTCAAGCATTTTGGTAAATAGTGTAGGCGCGTTTGACGCGCGTTTATGTGATTGACTGCAAAGTTGGCCAATGACCAATGATATAGTTTGGCCAATCTGAGTGCTTTAGAGGTGTGACATTCCATGGTGGCTGATTCAGCATGTTGCAAACTTTGTAAAACGCGCATCCATAGGCGCGTTTTACGCTGCACAAACGCCCGAACAACACGCCTATCGCGTTTCCCATTGAAGTCTATTGGCACCAAACGCTCGAAAAAAGCCCGAATTAACGCGAACATACTTGCTTATGCGTCGGACGTTTATAGGCGCCTACGAACGCGCATAAAAACGCGCAAGTGTGAACCACCCCCATTGGAATGCATGGTTCCTGTACTGTTGTGCGTTTTTATGTGCGTTCGAACGCGGCGTTTTACGCGAAAGTGTGAACTGAGTGTAAAAAGTCATTGGGACACCTGCAGGGGTGCACATTGATTTTTTTTTTTTTTTGCTTTACTGAAGGCTGATGTATAATTTTCTTTTGGTTTAGCTAGTGGTTAGCTAGGAATGTTGGTGGCCTGCATGATGATGCGCACGGCCATATATGTGACCTGAAGGGTTCAGTGTACAGTGCCATACACAGTGATATAACGCTAGCATGTGACAGAAACCAGGTATCCATTAGCAACATCCCAAAATTCTCAACAATACTGTCTGACTTACACAGTTTAAAGACGTTTCCAGCTTTTTGGAAAAAATATATGGATGATAAAGAAAACGATAATAATAAAAATAAATATATGGATAATAAAGCATGTCACTGCTCATATGAATCTGAGCAGCCCTCACTTAATTTAATTGACTCAGGGCTGCCCTCCTCCACCACTGTCGGCCATACACTGATGCCCCATATACTGGTCACCACCACAATAATAACAGAGCTCACCCCCATGGACCAATCACATCCAGATCTCACTCCCCACACACAGAGTAATTACATTCATGCTTACCAACCCGACCACACCTCCCAAATTAGGGAAAAGAGCTTGTTCCCCATCCCCCGAGCAATTATTTTCAGGCTCACTACCCCAATCTACCATAGTAGTCAGAGCAATCATGTTCAAGGTCACCAATGCAAGACTCCTTCCTACACTTAAAACATAATTTTTAATAAATATTCTTAATTTGTGATCGAGTCGGCTATCTGAAAGACAGCTTGGATGGCAGTGGATGTGTGGCGGAACTGCCCGTTTGTAGGTGACCTAAAGGGGGCCACCCTAAGAAGGAGTATTTGAAAAAAGGGGCTGGGTGGGAGGGTGCGTCGAGCCGGCCGTGCGCGAAGGGGAGGAGTCCTGCCCGACTTAAGTAGTGGCAGCCCGGAGCCTCCCCTCACACAAATGCGGCGGCTGAAGCGCCTATACTTGTGATCGAGTCGGCTATCTGAAAGACAGCTTGGATGGCAGTGGATGTGTGGCGGAACTGCCCGTTTGTAGGTGACCTAAAGGGGCCAAAATAAATCGCAAGACAACCAAATTGCTGGAAATCACTGTATTATGACAACAAATTCTGAAAAGCATTACATATTTCTGTAGCAGGGTTAGGGATATATCGAGTGTAACACGTAGATTTCCATCTTCCTAGTTTTTGTATTACGTGAACCGGAACATTGTTTTTTGACGCTGCCGAAGCTGCCCCGATTCTGAATGAGTGACCTGTGATACACCTGGGGTTTATATTACTGCTGGAAAGTAGTATGTGTATATGCTTGAGAAAGACTTGAATATTTAACGGTCCATCTCTGTAGGATAACAAAGGAGCCTGAGGTGGCGCTTGCCTAATGGTATCTAACCATGCATGGAAGATTATTATTGGGCACCAAGAGTTACCGGTAGGGTAATATTTGACCTGCACTGTTTCGCCAGGTCGAGCAGTCTTAGAATGTCGTAAAGACAAAATATAACAAGAACCATCCATGCGGAGATCCTGTTTCTGTAAAAAACCTGTGGACGAGGTACTACACGTAAATTCACCTGGGCGCAGAAATCCATAAAAACTTAAATATAGCGCTGTCTTGAACAGAAGGCTATCATAATAACCGAAAGGTCTGTTGTCTAACTTGTCTGACATGGTTTTAAACATTGCTCCTGTGACAGGTTTGCGAGACACCACCGGTTTCGCTGAGGTGCACTGAATACCCTTCAAAATTGCTTTGACGGGATGGGCTGCAAACAGAGAGGGTCTGTCGGGATGGATTAGGTACCAGAAGTGTTGAACGCCTGTTAGATACAACTTGATGGTACTATGAGACAATTTGAGTTCTTTATGACAGTAAGTGATGAAGGCCAGGATGTATGATATATGATCTACCCCTGTCTGCGGGACGAGTTGCTGGAACTTAAGGAATTTGGTCCATGCTGTATTATAATTCCTTAGAGTATTTTTAGATAAGGACTGGTTGATAAGTGATCTTACTGCCACCATGTATTCGCTCAATCCATGTGAAGTAGATTGTGATGAGGTACGGGAGTCGGATATGGGTCCGCGTCTGGGGAGACCTGGAAAAAAGACTGTAAATTACGCCTTGACAAAGCGTCTGCTGCCACGTTAACCTTGCCTGGAATGTGTGCAAATTCAAAATGGAAATGGTGCGTAAGGGCCAACCAGACGAAGCGCCTGAGAAAGGACATGACTTCCCATGAATTGGACCTCCCTTTGTTGACTAAATCTACAACTGAAGAATTGTCCGTCAAGAACAACACTTTTTGATTTGCCCACATGTGACCCCAAGCTTGCGCAGCTGCAACAACGGGGTATATCTCGAAAAGAGAAGAGGTCTGAGAGAACCCAGGAATGCTAATGACTTCTGTAGGCCAGTCGCTGGCCATCCATTTGTTGCTGAAGATGGCTGCGAACCCCACAGATGAAGAGGCATCGGTGTGTATGACTGGGGAGGAATTGCTGACAGGTGGAATGAACAATGAAACCCCGTTCCATTGGGTGAGAAAATGGTCCCACATAATGAGATCAGCCATGGCATGTTGGTCGAGTTGAATGATTGCCTCTTGATCTGAAACGGTAGGCAGCAATCTCAGTAGTCTGGAGATGAAGGTTCTGCCTTGTGGTATGATACGCATGGCGAAATTTAACATGCCTAACAAACTCTGGAGCTCTACCTTAGAAGTGGCCCTCGACTGGACCAGCTTATGCAACGCCTGACTGATTCTGAGTAACTTGTCTTGTGGAAGGCTAGCTTGAAACATGTCGGTATCTAATTGAATGCCTAGAAAAGTTATTTTTGTGCATGGACCGTCGATCTTATTGTCTGCTACTGGCACTCTAAGGTTCTTAAATACTTGTGTCAACACCTGTAAGTCTTTTGGGTGCTGAGACGGGTGTTCAATAAGCAGGAAGTCATCCAAATAATGTATGACATGACAGGCTTCAAATCTATTTTCCAGTATCCAATGTAGGGAGCTGGCAAATTGGTCAAAGAGCCAGGGGCTAGATCTGGAGCCGAATGTCAACTTATTTGCGAAGTAGTAGTTGCTGTCCCACTTAATCCCGTGCCACTGCCACAACTGTGGGTGTATAGGGAGGAGTTTAAAGGCATCGGAGATGTCAGCTTTAGACAGCCATGCCTTTCTGCCCATGGATTGGATAACTTGTATGGCTTGATCAATAGAAGAATATTTCATGGAAAATTCATCCACTGGGATGAGTGAATTTATGCTGGGTATGAGAGAAGAATGTGGAGCTGACAAATCGTAAATTAGTCGCTTTTTATTATTGAATTTCCCTGTGACAACCCCGATAGGACTGACCCTAAAAGACTCAAAAGGGGGCGAGTGGAAAGGGCCTATCAGAAACCCCTTCTGAAGTTCTGTTTGTATCAAGGAAGCCACTGCATCAGGGTCCCTGATGGCGGACTGCAGGTTGTTACATTCATATGGTTCCTGAGGTAGAGCCAGTAAGCCGGTGTGGAAACCTTGGGAAAGGCCGTCGATAAGGTAATCTACCCATGCTGGATCTGGGTGACCTGCCAAATAACTTGCCAAAGCTTCCACGTTTACCACGCTTAGTCATGTAGACGTGTGGGACTTTTGCGGACAGGACAGCCTGGGGTGTGCCCTAAAACAGATGGCACATAGATGTAGCAACCTGCATTGGCTGAAAAAACACACCCCTGCGTTGAAGTTATTGCAGATCTGGGTTTTACCCAGGAACTTGATTGGGCGCCCCAATTTATCTACCCCCTGTACGACTTTCGGTGTTGCTGTATCTGGAATGTTTCTGGTGGTGACAACATCTGAGCTGCTGTTAGCGGTTGAGCACCACTCGGTGGAATGAGAATAAGAGCCACAGCCGTTGCAAGCTGGTGCCTTGAGCCCGGCAAAGTGTCGGCAAAATAACTCAGTGTCGACCACTGACCAGTCAACGGTATGCTGAAACTGAGCCAATGAAGCCGCCGCTTTAGCCGAGAATGAACGGTGGTACTCGTAGAAAGCAGTGCCACCGTATTTGTGCCCCAGTTCCACAACTTTATACAAATATAGATCTAATTCTTCTCTGCGACTGGGGGAGACAGAGCAAATCACATCCCTATATAGACTGAAAGCTAATACAAATTCCGTAACGCTGAGCTTCCTATTCAGCCTGACGTCCCTGGATTTTAAGATGACCGATACTTCCCCGCAGGCAATGGTTTTATTATCAGGTACCTCATGTGTGGCTATTAATAACGAGGCTAAATTGACGTCCTTACCGTCTAATATATCTCTCCTAATATTTGCTGGAATAAAATGGGCTGGAGCTATATTAGGAAAGCTATGCAGGCCGCCTGAGGAAGTATTTGATGTTGAAGGCGTCGCGACAGGTAAAATAGCTGGGGCGGGAGTACTGGCCCTATTTTCGACAGCCTCTAACCGGGACTGGAAGTTGGTCATGGACGATGCCATGTTGCTTATAGTGGCGTGTAGTTGGGTAAGGGATGTCTGTATACTATTCATAGACACCGTCTCCTGGCTTGGGCCAGGTTCGGAATGCAGAAGGCGATACAACTCAGCCTTTCTGGCTGATGCTGGAAATGGAATTCCTCTCCTCAAAAGTTCAGCCGTAAGTTTGGGAATAGTCCATGACCGCAACGAGGTAGTACAATCTCTGTCAGACTGAAGATCCATGCTCCTGGGAGAGGCTGGCGAACCCTGACTTCTTTGGTCCTGAGGCAGATCCATCTGCAATAAATTACATCGTAAACAGTCTCCCAGAAGTGACCAACCCTGCATGCTGAAAAAATTGCCCAGGAACCCCGGTGTGCAGAAAAGAGATAGGCCCGGCACCAAAAAAAAAAAAAAAAAAAAAAGAGTTGTGGTAACTGATGGGGGATTACACGCAGTGCACGGTGAAATGGGTACCTACCCGCACTGTACAGGCGGCATGCGACAACTTTTTTTTTTTTTTTATATAAAGGACTTGCCTTAATCGAATCGTGACGGGCTTGCGTATATGCCTGAGGTGCGTGACAGGACTTACAATGAGTCCGAAGACGTGACGGACTTGCGTATATGCCTGAGGTGCGTGACAGGACTTACAATGAGTCCGAAGACGTGACGGACTTGCGTATATGCCTGAGGTGCGTGACAGGACTTACAATGAGTCCGAGGACGTGACGGACTTGCGAACATGCCTGAGGTGCGTGACAGGACTTACAATGAGTCCGAAGACGTGACGGACTTGCGTATGTGCCTGAGGTGCGTGACAGGACTTACAATGAGTCCGAAGACGTGACGGACTTGCGTATATGCCTGAGGTGCGTGACAGGACTTACAATAAGTCCGAAGACGTGACGGACTAGCATTGTTGCCCAAAAAGAAAATTTTTTTTTTTTTTTTTTTTATAAACAGACTGGCCCTTGATGGAGACATTCCTGAAGCTATGGTCGCATACTACCTGATGCAGCAGTGGAAGGTGTTTTTTTTTTTTTTTTTTTTTTTCTACTGACTCTGATTCTTACCAGAATGCTATGTCCTGGCCTGCAAACCTGCGAATTAAACACTATATTGACATCTGGCCGTAACAGAGAAAACCCTGACCGCAAGATAATTAGACTAATTGTACCTGGAAATATCAAGAAAAGAAAACGAGTCCCAAAAAGTTGTCTGTAAAGTAAGACCACCTATTAAAGGAAACATACATATCAGTGAATCGCATTACCCATGGACTTGCTTTAGCCGTCACGGCCTGTGTGAACAGAAGACGGTGTATAACGTCAGCATAAGCGTGCGCTGCAGCCCAGATAGATTTATGTCCGAAGTTGAGGTGAGTTCGTGATTGCCCCAGAAAAACTCCTATCCTCTCCCTACTTGTCCGTGTCTAGGCCTCAGCCCAGGGACACCCCTCAATGGTAGGGGTTCCCTGTCCTCGTACCTAATCTCCTGCTCCCCATCCGTTCCTTAATTCAGACCAAAAAAGGAAACCTATAGACTACAGTTTCACCCCCTATATATTGAACAAAAAGGAGAATATTTACTCCAAAAAACACTTGATGAGAAAACAGCAAAAACCACGTCCCAACGCTGCATTTGCCCATCCAAATAGCTGGTTCATCCGGGGAATCCAAAATAGTGAAACAGGACCTCTTGATACAGGTCCTGACAAAAAATGTCCAAGATAATGGAATACTGTGGTCCCAAACAAGTGGCCCCACAGGGAGACCTGGGCTCCAATGCAGGCACAGATATGATGAAAGGCGTCTCAGTGTTCATTTAAACACTGGCACCTTAAATAGGTTGCCTCCCCTTCGGACACGCCCCCCGCCCCCCGCCCCACACATACACATTTCCTCCTAACAAAGTTCACCTTTAATTGCTTTTCCCCCACATAAATAAACATACTTGCTAATAGTTCATCCCTTAACAGTACGGATCGGTTAGAGTGACTCTGGAACGCATAATGCGCTCCACAGACAGGAAATGAGTTCAGCATTCTGAGCCAATAATATTGAAAGCTGCTAAGACCAACCATTTTAACATTAATATATATATGTATGCAGTGTTCAGGGTCACCATACTTTTGCCATCATCCCCTCTACCTCCCAAGTAGTCAGAAAGATAAAAAGATGTCTCCTCATCATCACACCAGAAATTACACGCAGACTCACCATTCTCCCGCCACACCCAAACTAATAACAGTGCTCATTCTCTCATTTTACCATCCTCCCCTCCCCTCACTATCTTTTTAAGATGCAGCTCCACTTCTTCCAGGGCAGTTTTAATAGTGAATTAGCTTTTACATTCTGCATTTCATCTGACAGTTTATTCTCCTCAGTGGAGAAAAAAAAAGAAGTAATATCTTTGCTTCCTCCTCATCGCTGTCTGCAACTCCCCCCTTTATCACTCTGTAAAAAGCCGACACCTTCAGATTCATACTTTTTACCATTTATATAACTGAAGAACATTTTGGGGTTAGTTTTACTCCCTTTGGAAATAAATCTCTGTCTCTAGTTTGGCTGCTTTTCAGCATGACCTTGTGTGGACAGGGGAGGAGGGGCATCTAAGTCAATTTCAGGGTCTGGTCAGGGATCAATTGATTTTTGGATCTGTCTGGGGCGTTAATTCAATTTGCATTTGTGTCGGGGGTTATATTCTGTTAATGGAACTGCTCTGGGGTGTGAATTAAAGGGGTTATCCAATAGTAGAAATTTAATCCCCTCAGTGACAACATCATTGACATGTCCAGAAGATATTTAACAGGCATCTGTCAGCAGATTTGTACCTATAAAACTGGCTGATCTGTTACATGTGCACTTAGCAGCTAAAGGCATCTGTGTTGGTCCCATGTTCATATGTCCCGAGACCTCTGCACAGGGGAGTAGCTTTGGGGTTTTGGGGGTTAGTATTATACAATGACATTATATACAGTGACAGTATATACTGTGAGAGGATATACAGTATATATGTGTAGTAAACAGACAGAGTGGCTGCTGGGCCTGGTCTGAGAGAGCTATCTTGACTTGAGAGCTAGCCACAGGAGTGGTGGTTGCATGGAAGAAGGGGGTTGCGAAGAAGTTGCTGGTGGGGACCCCGTTCAAAAATGTGCTGTGGAGCCCAGTAATTTTTAGTTACACCACTGCTTCTGCACTTTGATTCACAGGGCCAGGCGTTATGCTGTTTTCGCTCCCTGGCCCTGTCAGTCAAAGTAGAGATGCTGCAGCAGTTTTAGAGCAAGAAGAGCTTCTAGGTGTAAGGTAAAACCCCCATTGCTAGAAGCTCATTTGCATATATTAAAACATCATTTTTCTCAGCAATGTGGGCACATATGAACATGGGACCAACACAGGTACCTTCTGCTGCCAAACGCACACGTAACAGGTCAGCCAGTGTCATAGGTACAAATCTGCTGACAGATGCCTTTTAAAGGTGCACCTACCCGTTAGATTAGAAATCCATATAATTTTTGTTTTCTTTTATGGCTCCATTAAGCGCATAGATACATCCAGAAAATGTAATGCACTTTTATCTTGAAAAGCTAAGCAGGTGACAGACCAGAACACAACAGTAAACGAAGGCCACACAGGAAAGTTACATTATTTGGCAGTTGATATAGATCTGCATTCCACAGATCTGCACTTTGGCCATAGTACCCGGGTCAATTTCCTGCAAGTCTTTTGGGGACTACGCTCATAACCATTCAACTGGCTTATTCACTCCTTCTTGTCCCAACTCAGGAGCCTGCATATGTCTGACCCAGTTGGGGCCCTGACATTCCTAACACAATATTGGCTTTCCGCCCAGAACTACCAAGGAAACGGGGCAAGCAGGAGTCATTTCAAGTATCCCGAGCGACTGCACAGCACACACTGTGTTATATACTGCGATTATGGGTGTAGATAGCTATATATTACATAACCTCCAGCAGAGGGACATGACATATTAATAAAGTGCTCTAGTCCCTGCCACAGTCCCTGCGCTGCTAATTGCACAGCCTGTTCTGCTGCCCTGAAGATTCCTATACTAATCGCAGGCATTTACATTTAAGGGATTACTTCAGCAAATCTTTTAAGACGGAATATTAATGCAGCTAAGAATCCTAACTTCACATTTTAAGAATATGATTTTCTGGTTTGTGATTTTTATTTTTTTACAAGCGGCCATCGTATACATCCCTATGCATTCGGTTAACCGACAGTGCAGCATCTTTTTAACACAGCAAAGTGATGTGTCTAATGAATTCCAAAATTAGAAGAGCCATAATACCGCTCAGCCTTTCCCTTGAGGCAATTTCCATTCCAGGGAAGACTAATGGTTGCTTCAGGAGAGGCCAGTGCTGCATTTGGAAGTGAGAGAAGCCAGTGTGCTGCACTTCAGACGTTCTGCAGCTGCAGAGGAGTATGACAGAAAGGCGGCGGTTGCTATGGGAACTCAGGATGCTGAGCACAGTAGCACACACTCAGGATGTTCCTTCCCAGCTCTGCAATTATTTAACCCTGTGTGGATCAGGGATCTGCCGAGATCTGTGGAATTCACACATCTTTTTTATGTTTCACAGACATTGGATTTATCTGTTCCCATAAAGGCATACTGGGAACGCTTCACACACGAATGATGTTGTTTTTTTTTTAAGATCTCTGCTTTCTGTCATTAAACAGGACCCTAAAAATGTAGCCTGGTCCTGTAGGCCGGGCTCACAGGTACATAGTGCATTATAAGATGGAGCTCTGATAGATGCAGTGTGATAAGCAGTCCATCTGTGTGATCATCATATCAGCATCACACCATTTCCTTTGCAAATAATCATTCAAGGTTCCCAGTTTTTTCGCCGTGCGGGTGTCGGCGTCCTGGGCGCCGCCATCTTCGGGAAGTGCCGCGCATGTGCTCAAGGTCACTTCCGGTTGCTCCACTCCTCCTTTTTTGCATTTCTGTGTGTTCCTGTTGAAGTTGTAACCTATCCTTTCTGTTACAGTGATGGCTTCCCCTAGGGATTCGGATCAGCAGCGGAAGTCTGGGGCCAAGAGAAAGCATCTGGCACATTACAACTGTAACACACCCTTGGACGACAACTGCCCTTACTCCAGGTGTGAGAGCTGTCGTATTCAAACAACCACGGAACCCACTATGCAGGAGATGTTCCAGTGGACCAAGACCTATGTGGATGACTCCATAAAGGGAGTAGTGCGTCTACTTAATGAGAGGCTACCAGGACCCTCCCAAGCCCCTATGGAAGTGGCTGCACCAGGCGAGAGACCCACCCCCTGTTCGGTGGGGTCATCTTCTTCTGAGGAAGAAGAATTAACTTATTGTTTCTTTCCACCAGAGAAAACACAGAAGTTGTTGAAGTCCATCAGGTCGGGGGACCATGATGTTGACGTAGGGGAGTCCTCCGATCCCGCCAGCCGGACACAGCGTGTCTTTAGGGCGGATGAGACCCTTCTTTCTGTGATGCGCAGTGGAGAAAGCCGGAAAAAGGCCCAGTCCTCACCAGGAAATTTAAATTAATGTTTCCGATGGCTAAACCCTTGGTGGAATCGTGGGGTTCCATTCCCAAGGTGGACATGGCGATAGCCAAGTTGTCCAGGCGCACTCTGGTCCCGGCAGACAATGGGTCTAGTCTGCAGGATCCTCTAGATCGGAGGGCAGAGTGCACCCTGAGAAGGGGTTACGCAGCGGCTGCTGCCTCCGCCTCGACATCTATTGCGGCCACTGAAGTTGCCTCCTTCCTACGTTCTAGGCTGAACCAAATTCAGACAGACGTTGACCAGAGCGTTTCCCGGGATGACATCTTGACCGCATTCAAATCGGTCAATCTGGCCATGGATTTCCTGTGCGATACCGCTCAGATGCAATTAAAGTTGGCAGCCAAAACAATGGCCCTAGTATCGGCCGCCCGTAGACCACTATGGCTGAAACCGTGTAACGCTGATAACGCGACCAAGTTTAATTTATGTGGGCTCCCCTTCGAGCCAGACAGGCTGTTTGGATCCGAGTTGGATAGGATTATGGAGGGACTCTCCGATAAAAAAAGGGAAGAGTCTTCCCCAGCAGCCTTTTCGGGGACGCACCAGACAGGATCGCGGAGGCCGTTCAGGACAGCAGGCTAGGCGTAGCGATTGGGGGGGGGCAGTCTCGTAGATTCTCGAGACGCTCCCGCAAACCCACCAGGGAGGCGAAACCCTCCTGACTATGGGCCTCCCAGAGGCTCTTGGTTAAATCCTGCTGCCTTTTCCGTAACGCCTCTAGATTTTCCCGTACCACTCCCCCAGATTCCCGTGGGAGGCCGTCTCTCCCATTTCAAACATATTTGGGCCCAGGAAATAGTAGACCCCCCTATAGTCTCTGCCGGTTATCGGGTAGATCTCGTCGCTCTCCCCCCAGAGAGATTCATCGCTACGCGAAATTTCGGACCTGCCAAACAGAGGATCCTAGAGTCCTACATACAGGACTATATCTCCCAGGGAGCTCTGGAGGAGGGATTTATTCTCCAGTGTTCCTGGTTCCCAAGAAAACGGGAGATCTCCGGATGATCATCGACTTGAGGTTCCTCAATCGATTTGTAAGGAAAACCAGGTTTCGGATGGAAACCATAAGGTCAGTCGGCCACTTCTTTCAGCAGCTTCTCCTCTCTGCAGAGTTTCACAGAAAAGTTTTTAGATTCCTCACTTTACTTTCATCCTCAGATAACAGACCTCCCCTCCCCCCGTAGTGCCCATAATTATAATGCCCTCTGTATAATTATAATATATAATGGCCCCTCTGTATTATTATTGCCTCTCTTTATTATTATTATTAATATTATAATGGCCACCTCTGTAGTATTATTGTAATACTTATGGCCCCCTTCAGCATACAGTCCCATGTAAGATAAATCACTCCCAGTCTTCAGCCCCTCTAACATACAGTCCCATGTAAAATACAAAACTTCCCCTGCCTTCAGCCCCTCCATCATACAGTCCCATGTAAATAATATCACCCTCCCTCTCTTCGCCGCCTGCCTTTAGCCCCTCCAGCATACAGTCCCATGTACGATACATCACTCCCCCTGCTTTTAGCCCTTCTTGCTAACAGTCCTATGTAAAATACATCACTCCCCCTGCCTTCACCCCCTCCAAAATACAGTCCCATGTAAGATACAACCTTCCCCTGCCTTCAGCCCCTCCAGCATACAGTCCAGTGTAAAATACATCACTCCCCCTTCAGCTCCTCCAGCATACAGTCCCATGTAAGATACATCACTCTCCTGCCTTCAGCCCCTCCAGCATACAGTCCCATGTAAAATACATCACTCCCAGTCTTCAGCCCCTCCAACATACAGTCCCATGTAAAATACAAAACTTCCCCTGCTCTCAGCCCCTCCAGTATACAGTCCCATGTAAATAATATCACCCTCCCTCTCTTCGCCACCTGCCTTCAGCCCCTCCAGCATACAGTCCCATGCTAGATACATCACTCCCCCTGCCTTCAGACCCTCCAGCATACAGTCCCTTGTTAGATACATCACTCCCCCTGCCTTCAGACCCTCCAGCATACAGTCCCATGTTAGATACATCACTCCCCCTGTCTTCAGCCCCTCCAGCATACAGTCCCATGTAAGATACAACCCCAGTGGATGCCATCTGCCCATCTCTGCTGTCCATATATACCAGGCCTACCAGTATTACCCCTTCATATACCGCCTGGTCACCCCACCTAACAGTCTGAGTCACTTGTCTCTAGGCTCCATTCAATTCCAGATCCCCATAGAAATGAATGGGTCCGCAATTCCGTTCCGCAAAATGCGGAACAGAATTGCGGACGTGTGAATGGGACCCTAGGTGGGGTGACCAGGCGGTATATCAAGGGGTAATACTGGTAGGCCTGGCCTGGTATATAGACAGCAGAGATGGGTAGATGGCATCCTCTGGGCAGTACTGTCTCTCATGGCACTTCACTGCCTGCTGCATGGCTATCAGCACTGAGTGACTCAGTCACACTGTGACACTGACTGCCACTCAGTGCTGCTGATAGCCAAGCAGCAGGCAGTGAAGTGCCATGAGAGCCAGGCCAATGAGGTGGCAGTCAGGGTGCTGGTGAAGGATGACCAGCAACAGTACTGCCCAGAGGATGCCATCTCAGGGAGTGACTCAGTCACACTGGGACACTGACCTGTCACTCACTGTCAGTGTCGCTCATTCCGTCTACCTGTGGAGCCTGTCCTGAAGGGGCACTGCTGCAGCCATCTTCTTCTCCTTGCTCCAGCTCCACCATGGGCGGAGCCTATCCGTGAAGTGCTTTCTGCCCTGCGCTCTCCTTCTGCTGAAACCGCAGCGCAGCAGAGGCAGGAGAGCAGAGTGAAATTTTTGTTGTGCCAGCAGCCAGCGCCCCCCTGCAGTCTGGCGCCCGGGGCAACGGCCCCCCTGGCCCCCCCCCCACGCTACGCCCCTGCTTACCTCCACATCCCAATCCATTCCGCCTCCCGGACGTTTCTCAGGATCGCGATCCAGATCTCAGGGGTTCGCAGGCATTTTCAGTTTGCCGCGCTTCCCTTCGGAATCTCTTCTGCCCCTCTTATCTTCACCAAGGTGGTGGTGTCGGTGGTGGCAGCTCTGAGACTTCAAGGACTGACCATTGTTCCTTATCTGGACGATTGGCTTTTCTTAGCCTCTTCAGTTCCGATCCTTACCCACCATCTTCAGATTGCAATCTCCTTTCTCTTCCGCCTGGGCTGGATTATCAACTGGCAGAAGTCGAACGTGAGCCCATCGACTTCAATCCATTATCTAGGATTTGTGGTTGACTCTGTGGAGATGTCCCTCCAGTTGACTCTAGAAAGGAGAGCACGGATTCAGGATCTGTCAAGGGTCCTTTCTGTCCCTCGTCGAGTCCCCATCCGGACTCTCATGAAGATGCTGGGGCTCATGTCAGCGGCTGCGGACGCAGTCCCTTGGGCGCTATGGCACCTCCGTCCTCTTCAGTCGGAGGTCTTAGACTTATGGAACGGCAGCCCTGCGGGGCTAGATTCCCTGTGCTCCCTGTCCAACCAAACCCGGAATTCCCTCAGATGGTGGTTCCATCTGCCAGCAGGGAAGTCTATGACCCAACCAGTTTGGCTCATATTGACTACAGACGCGTCCCTTGTAGGCTGGGGCGCTCACCTGTACGGATCCCCAGTGCAGGGATCTTGGTCTCCTCTGGAGCGGCGTCTCTCTTCCAATCTTCGCGAGATGCAAGCTATCCGGCTAGCCCTCCTCCACTTTGCCCCTCAAATCCGGGGCAAAGCAGTGAAAGTCCAGTCAGACAATATGACTGCGGTTCTCTACATAAACAAACAGGGAGGCACAAGATCATTGCCCCTTCTGTCAGAGATCGGGGTATTTCTACGGTGGGCAGAGATGAACCTTTCCCATCTATCTGCCACTCATATTCGAGGCTCCCTCAACATGATTGCGGACCGCCTAAGTCGAGGATTACCGACCATGGAGTGGTCTCTGCATCCGGAGATCTTCAGGCAGTTAGTTCACAGATGGGGTATGCCAAAAGTGGATCTAATGGCGACCAGGTTCAACGCCAAGGTGCTGAGGTTCTGTTCCCTATACAGGGAAGACAACCCCCTGGCAATAGACGCTCTGTCGATACCGTGGAGGTTCAGGCTGGCTTACATCTTCCCTCCGTTTTCCATGATACCGAGGGTATTGACCAAAATCCATCAGGATCAGGCCTCGGTAATAGCCATCATACCGTTCTGGCCCAGGAGTTCCTGGTTTACCCAGCTCATTCAGATGAGTCGGGGACAATACTGTAGACTCCCCCCGGAGCAGACCCTGGTGTCGTGGGACACTCACCTCTGCCCAGATCTGCACAGGTTCAACCTGACAGCCTGGAGGTTGATCAGTCCCTTCCCAATGTAGAAGGGCTTTCTGAGTCGGTCCTGAGAACTTTGTCGCATTCCAGAGCAGAGTCTACGAAGAGGGCCTACTCCAGAATCATGAGAATCTTCGTGTCATGGTGTGATTCCAAACGGGTGGCGCCTGCAGATACGCCGCTTTCTGCGATATTACAATTCCTTCAGGATGGACTAGATAAAGTTCTCTCTCCAGCTACCTTGAGAGTACAGATTTGTGCCATCTCGGCCTGCCTTAACAGGCCACATTCTCGAGGCCCACTCATCAAACGCTTCCTGAAGGGAGCTGAAAGACTGAAGCATACCATACTGAAACCGATTCCCCAGTGGGATCTTTCAGTAGTGCTCAGGGGGTTAGCATCTCCCCCCTTTGAGCCATTGGAGGATGTGGAATTTAAAATTTTGACCTTAAAGGTAGTTTTCCTTCTGGCTGTAGCTTCAGCCAAGAGGATCTCTGAACTACAGGCCTTTTCTGCGATTCACCCTTACATCATCTTTTTGCAGGACAGAGTACTCCTGAAGTCCTTACCTTACTTCAGGCCTAAGGTTCCAACCTTCCAAAATATCAACGAGGTAATTTCTTTACCAGTTTTGTTTTCAGCCTCCTCCTCTGATACTCCAGCCAGACATCCGCTGGATATTTCGAGATGCCTCCAGGTCTATGTGGATAGATCCAGAGAGTTCAGGATAGACGAGAATCTCCTCATTTTGTTTGCCGGTAAGTCTAAAGGCCGTAAAGCGTCTAAAATTACCATTAGTCGCTGGATCATGGAAGCCATTAGGGAGGCTTTCGCCTGCCAATCTCTAGATCCTCCGGAGTTTGTGAGGGCCCATTTTACTAGGGCTGTCTCTACCTTTGTCGCGGAGAGAAGACTTCTCCCTTTACAGTTGATCTGTAAAGCAGCTTCTTGGAGCTCTGAGTCAACCTTCATCTCCCATGAGTTTTCGGCTTTTGGGCAGACAGTTCTTAGTTCTGCCAGGCATGAGGACCCTCCCTAGGGGATTCTTCTTGCTATCTCCCCATCTGTGCTGCTGGTAGGACGTAAGGGAATCTTTAATTTCTAACGATAATTAACGATTATATGTCACCGTGTATAGGATTTCAGTCTCGTCGTGATCAAATGGAGCAGGTATGGTTTTTTTTGCATTTTAGGTGAAATCGATTCGCTACGACGATGCCAACTGTGAGAAGCATTATTTGTACCAGACATATTTTGTATTTTGTATCATGTTGAAAACTAAATAAAAATCTAAAGTTTAAAAAAAAAAGGAAATTTAGCTTTGCGGCGAATCGAACTTATCCTGAAATTCGAATCAAACACTAACTATTACCACCGATCTTGAAAACTGTGAGGACCTGATACAAAAAAAAAATCCATTTAAAAATCATGTAACTTTTTACTATACTGTATATCAATGCTATCAATGAGCGAATTTCTTAACATTATATTTGGATTCAAGCTATTTTGAAAGTGCTCCAATTGAACTGAAAAGGTGTGGATGACATTCTAGGGTCTCCTAGTAGTGTATACAACTCATTTCAAGCTATTTAAAGAGCAGCAGATTTGTACCTATGACACTGGCTATCTTTTACATGTGCACTTGGCAGCTGAAGACATCTGTGTTGGTCCCATGTTCATATGTGCCCACATTAATGAGAAAAATTATGTTTTTATGTATGCAAATGAACCTCTAGGAGCAATGGTGGCATTGCCTTGCTCCTAGAGTCTCTGCTCTCACTGCAACTGCCTCACCTTGCCAATCAAAGAGCAGTGGGCATGACAGTTGCAGAGAGAGCTGAGCCTCTAGGTGTAACAGCAACGCCTCGTTGCTCCTAGGGGCTTATAAAGGCTATACTAAAACATATTCTCAGCAATGCAGACAAATATGAATGTGGGAAAAACACAGATGCCTTCAGCTGCCAAGCGCACATGTGACAGGTCTGTATTTGCTGACAGTTGCCTTTTAACATCAAGCCAGCATTAGTAACAGTGACGTATACGGCTATGGGTAAACTGATGACTGCTGGTGGTAACAAACAGCATCTTTAAAAACAAACTGCACTGCAGCAATTTTTTGTTTTTGACAGGAAATGCATGCCTATATATATATATATATTTTCTTCACTCTATTCGTATATACTGTACACACACTGCCTGTGGTCATGTAATCCTTCTTGTTCATATTTACTGTCGTTTGATCTGAAAAATAGCTGGTGCCATTTTGAGAAATTTGAGTCAAATTGATAAAAATTCGGAATTGGATTGACCTGAATATTTGGAAAAGTTTAGAATCGTGGTAGTCTAGAATCAATTCGTTCATCTCTAATCAATACATTATTTTTTCTTTTTTTTCTTTGCTGAATCTGAAAGATGTCTTAAAGCACCAACGATTATTCAGGGCAAGACTTAGCTCTTTAGATTTTACAGCAGAGTTCCACGATTGTCTGCACCTGGTGGAGAACATTCACCTTTGAGTGATTGTCGGGAACTGCAATGAACTCAGACATGAAGGAGAGACATTTTACTCTTGTAGAAAGAAGAAATTGTAATTGCTGATAAATATTTCAGTATGATAGCATCCAAATTGTCAATGTTTGGTGTTATGGTGGTATGTCTGGCATAATGTCAATTGACTGTACATGTGGTCATAGCTCAGGACTTTTATGGTGATTTACAGGGCAAGAGGTTTGGTCAATGAGTATATATACAATATACAGTTGTGTTCAAAATTATTCAACCCCCAATGCTGTAAAGAGTTTTAGGGAATTTAGTGTACATTTGTAATTGTGTTCAGAATGAAATCTTACAAGGACTTTTTAAAGAACTAAATGCAACTAAAATGACATCAATTGTTTTTGTAATACAGTATTAAATGTTTTTTTTGTGATTTCTTCATGGACACAATTATTCAACCCCTTAAAGACGACCACTCTTAAGAACAGAGGTTCATTCAAGTGTTTTCGATCAGGTATTGAAAACACCTGTGGATGTCAAGGAGCAGCAATCAATCATAATAAGCACCAATTAGGCAGATTTAAAATGACTGTGATACTCAGCTCCTTTTAGACATTTACTGGTGTGTTTACAAACATGGTGAAGTCAAGAGAATGGTCCAGGAAGACAAGAGAAGAGGTGATTTCTCTTCACAGGAAGGGCAATGGCTATAAGAAGATTGCAAAGATGTTAAACATACCAAGAGACACCATAGGAAGCATCATTCGCAAATTCAAGGCAAAGGGCACTGTTGAAACGATACCTGGACGTGGCAGAAAGAAGATGCTGACTTCGACTGCTGTGCGCTACCTGAAGCGCAAAGTGGAGAAAAGTCACCGTGTGACTGCTGAGGAACTGAAAAAAGATTTGTCAGATACGGGTACTGAAGTTTCAGCTCAGACAATAAGGCGCACACTGCGTAATGAAGGCCTCCATGCCAGAACTCCCAGGCCAACCCCCTTGCTGTCTCCAAAGAATAAGAAGAGTCGACTGCAGTATGCCAAAAGTCATGTGGACAAACCACAAAAGTTTTGGGATAGTGTTCTATGGACTGATGAAACAAAATTAGAACTGTTTGGGCCCATGGATCAACGCTATGTTTGGAGGAGGAAGAACAAGGCCAATAAAGAAAAGAACACCTTGCCTACTGTGAACCATGGCGGGGGGTCAATCATGCTTTGGGGCTGTTTTGCTTCTACAGGTACAGGGAAGCTTCAGCGTGTGCAAGGTACCATAAATTCTCTTCAGTACCAGGAGATATTGGATGAAAATGTGATGCAGTCCGTCACAAACCTGAGGCTTGGGAGACGTTGGACCTTTCAACAGGACAATGATCCCAAGCATACCTCCAAGTCCACTAGAGCATGGTTGCAGATTAAAGGCTGGAACATTTTGAAGTGGCCATCACAGTCACCAGACTTAAATCCGATTCAGAACCTCTGGTGGGACTTAAAGAAAGCAGTTGCAGCGCGCAAGCCTAAGAATGTGACTGAACTGGAGGCTTTTGCCCATGAAGAATGAGCGAAGATACCCGTAGATCGCTGCAAGACACTTGTGTCAAGCTATGCTTCACATTTAAAAGCTGTTATAACTGGAAAAGGATGTTGTACTAAGTACTAAGATTGAATGTCACTTGTGGGTTGAATAAAACTGATAATGATGTGAGCACAGAAAAGACATTTGTGGTTATTTCATTATAAATGTTATGTTATATTTGTCTGACTTACAAGTGCCTCTTTGATTTAATTGTAAACAAGATGACTGAAATGATCAAAATCAATGTCAAACTGGCCAAAACACTCAATTTCAGTGAGGGTTGAATAATTTAGAACACAACTGTATGTACACAGTAGAGTCACATTATTATGATCACCATTTAATATCCAGAGTGACCACTGTGTGCAGCACAGACAGCAGCTAGACTGGCTGGGAGTGACTCAATATGGTCCTGGTAGGTTGTCCCATAGATGCTCAATTGGGTTCAAGTCTGTGGAAATAGGTGGCTAGGATAGTACTTAGAAGTCTTGGTCATGTTCTTCCAACCAATGTTGGACATTTCTGGCCATTTTACATGTTGCATTGCTTTGGTGGAAGATCCCATCCGCCCAGGGAAGACAATCAGCATGTATGGGTGTATGTGATCTGCACAGTTGGATTCATACCCTAAGTGGTTGAGAGTGTCTTCCACATGGATGAGTGGATCAATAGAATGCCACAAAAACATTCCCTAGACCATAACACTGCCACCACCAGCTTGTGTTCTTCTAGCAGTGGTTGCAGGGTGTTTGCTCTCTGATGTTTGTTGCCTGACATGCCAACATTCATCCATTCCATGAAGCACAAAACGTGACTTATCAGAGAAGGCAACCCTTTGTCAATCAGAGGAGGTCCAATTATGATACTGATGGGAAAATGTAATCCTTTTCTGCCAATGCAACTTTGTTAGCAGAGGTGCAGTGACCACCGTCTGCTTCGGAGCCCCCTGCACAGTAGGGTTCACTGAGCTGTTGTTTGAGACACATGTCTGATAGTCCCCTGGTTCATTTTGGCGGTGAGTTACCCCACAGTAGCATGTCGTTATGCCCTCATTCACCTTCATATCCAACATTCACCTCTCACATCAATGGCACAAGATGCTCTGCAGTTTCCATATCGCTTATTCACAATGGTGCCATTTGTCCACTCATGATTCACTTTCACCACAGCAGCAGGAGAACAGTTCACAATTTGCTCAGTTTCAGAAATACTACCACTCTTGGACGGAAATCCAATAGTTATCCATTTTTGCAACTCTGATAAATGTATCACAACAGCAATGAGGGATATGTGTGCAGACAGCCCACCACACACCTTGTATACCCAGCAAGCCAGCTCACGACACACTGCCGACGTCGAAAGTACAAAGTGGTCATAATAATGTGACTCGACTATGTAGTATTATTGCGGTATGTGCTTGGTGAGCAAAGCTTTGAAATAAAGCTCGGATGACTTGTCACCTCCATTCCTCCACTTTTAATTTTTTGTGCCAATTTTATAACATTTATATGATTCATTGATAGTTGGACATTTATTTGCCATACAATGAGTCAGTATGTTAATAGTGCTTTAAACCTTAAATAACCGTAAATCATAAAGAATTTGCCGGCCCTTAAAAAGTTAATTTATGTTCATATTAGCTAAAGTGCCACAGTCATGAGGGGAGTAAACCTCAGAGTGATGGTATAAGCTACTACTATATTTACTTCTTCATAATGGTATTTTCCTAATACCTGACTAACACGTTTTGCAATCCTCCTGTGTGTCCTCTGTATCTGGGTAGTGTCTGGTGTCTGGTTGTTTCCCAGCTCTGTGGTTGTTTCCCAGCTCTGTGACTTCTTTTTGTGTCTAAATCGGTTGTTAATGTCACTGCTTGGTTTCTAATAATACCAATAGCTTTATCTTTGGAACATAAAATATAGTGAAAAAGTAGCAGGTCAGAATACTCCATGGAGGGAGTCAATTAACCACTTTGTAGAGAAACTTCAATAGTCACAACAAATGTAAAAATACGTACCTGCTATTCCTCCTATGCTGAGGACATGGAGATGCGGGGGTCTTCTTAAGACAAATCCAAACAAGGGTGGGTGGTAGTTAGCATTACACCAAACCTTGTGCTGACTGAAGGGGAACTATCTGATCTCTACAGGGGTTCTGAAATCCAGCATTGTCACCAAGTGCAGGTTGTGCTTGTTGCTAGGTAACACCATATTTCATTTAGTTATAGCAAATACAAAGTACAAAAAGTATTTAGAAGGCTTTAGCAATAATGGCAATGGGAAACTTCAGTATTATCAAAGTTTCATTTTAAAGGGTTTATGTCACAATTAAATACAATAATTGACAAAAAAAAAGACCACACCCAGATAGAAATGTTGGATTGCTGCAAACCCTGGTATGCAGTTATGTCTAAGGCAGATATGTAAATGGTTACAGATGTGGTCTGATTAGACACTGGGTTTTGCCACAAGCAGGTGTAAAAGTGCTCCTTCCACTGCCCTATAAAAAGGCTCTTAGAGGCTACTTTTGGGTAGTGTACCTCTTGGTGAGAGATCGTTGACTGTTAGACTTGCTTCTATGATGCACTTGAAGACATTTTGCCCAGTTGACAGACCTTCTCGGGAGGCTCATCTTGAATTGAGAGAAGCAGGATGGTCTTTTCGATGAATTTCCCACCATCTAGGAGCTGTTGAGAGCAGTGGTTACATGAGGGCACACACTCGGTGAACAGGCTCTGGATGGCCCAGGCAGACCACCAGTAGCGAGGATCATTGGATCTGCCGACATGCATAACCAGCCCCACAGTTTTATTTTGCACCATCCAGACACAGGTGGCACCTTCATTAGACACCCCTGTCTCTGCCCGGACCATTTCAAGGTGCTTGGCAGAAGACCTGCCATTAACAGCCAGCTATCGTTGCCTTCGTTTGCAGTGGTATCATGAATGAAAAACCTGGACTGCTACAGACTAAAACTATATTGTCTTTAGCAACGAATCCAACGACAGTCAGGTATGAGTATGGAGGACTTTTGGTAAGCGTTTCAATATTGACTTTGCTGTGAGGCGGCACACTGCCCATATTGCTGGTGTGATGATCTGGGGAGTTATAACATACAAAAGTTGGTCACCCCTAGTAGTGATACGAGCTCAGCTCAGCGATATGTGCAGGACACCCCCCTGCCACATGTGTTGCCTCTCTTGGCAAAGCTACCATTTGGCATTTTGCAGCAGGATAATATTTGCCCACACATATCAAGGGTTTCCCAGGAATATATTTGACAGATTTTAACACTTCCTTGGACTGCCCAGTTGCCAGATTTATCGCCAATTGCGCATTTATGGGATCAGCTGTAACGCCAGATTCAGCAATCTACAGGTTTGCAGCATCTACAGGCCCAGCTGCAATATCTGTGGGCAAATGTGCGGCAGGATACCATATGCAACCTGTATGTCTCCATGCCCATCCATATCTCATCTTGTATCCAGGCTAGAGGAAGTCCAGCAGGGTACTAGAGCCTCCTTTTAATTTTACAATTTTTCCCAATAAACATATCCTTTTGCTGTAATATTGTAATAAGTTACATATATCATTATTACATTCAGACATATACAGTTTTATTTGATGCCAACAACTCCTTCTTGATGCGTTTTTCTATTTATTTTTTATTGAGTGTATTAATACTCTTGGTTAGATCATGCAGAGTTATTTATGATCTATTATAATCAATTATGATATAGTATATGAAATATAAGAAATCTAGAGTCATCCATGTATCTCACATGAATCCAGTGCTTCCCTGTTCTATTACTCCAATTACACAGCTATATTTATTTCAAGCTGGCAGCTCAGGGGTGTGTCCTTTCTGCATCAGTTTTCCCCTTGTAACTTTCACAGCTTCTAATACTAGAAGCTAGTGGCAGTTGAAGGATGCAACCTAGCATGTGCATCCACCTCAGCAGTTTTCTTCTTGTTGTGCATGAGCATGGTCACATGCACTACTTTAGCCAATGATTGGATTCAGTGGTGACGTGCTGCTTGTGGCTAGTCACACCTTGAATTTGATCTGCAGTTGTGTTTGTATCTCCTTGTATGAAGTTCTGCCCAAGTCTTGTCTTAGGTGCTCTACTTTTGAGAAGACTGTCGAGCATGTCTTGAAAGGTGACTAGGAGCAATTTTGCAACAGGGTAGTGCTTTCTTAATGTCACACTGTTATTGCCTAAAGGGCTTTTCCAGTAATATTGATTTTTAAACAAGAATCTGCTTACCTGCTCCATGCTGCTCCAGTCCTATTTGTTGCCTCCACTTTCTCCATCTTTCAGTCCCCCATTGTTTACATCTGGCAGTGCATGGGCATCCAGGCCAATGTCTGGCTTTAGCAGTGATGGGGCCACAAGCAGCACGAGACCACTGAAGCCAGTCACTCCCAGATGTGAACAGTGCAGTGCAGACCGGAAGATGGAGACAGCACGGAGGACAGGAGCAGATTGGAGCAGGTAAGTATGAGTCCTCTGTTTCAGTCTTGCCTAGACATACTCGAATACACATGCCCCTGTTTAATTATTAGACCCTCAAAAACATGGGGCTGTTGTGTGTTCTTAATATACATATCAAGGAATAGCACTGTGTGTGCCTTTCATTATATATTTTATCGTGGTAGATTTACATGTACATAGTGTTGGATAGCTAGATGCAATCAATTTATGTCAGTTAAAAGTGAATCAAGTATATTAACCGCCTGCTGACCGCCTAACGCACGGATGCGTCCAGGTGGCGGCAGGTTTGTTCCACCTGGACGCATCTGCGCGTCATCTCGCGAGAGGCGAGATTTGCTGTGAACGCGCGTGTGCGTTCACAACGGCGCACAGCTCGGCAGTTATACTACAGCCTGCCAGCGATGATCAGTCGCTGGCAGGCTGTAGATGTAAAATAAATCGCATCAAACAAGTATATCAGACGCTGTTTTGGTAACAGCGTCTGATATACCTGCTACCTGGTCCTCTGGTGGTCCCATTTGCTGGGATCGACCACCAGAGGACCAGGTAGCTCTGTAAAGTAGCACCAAGCACCACACTACACCCCCCCCCCGCCACTTATTAACCCCTGATCACCCCATATAGACTCCCTGATCACCCCCCTGTCATTGAACACCCCCCTGTATGGCTCCATTCAGAAGTCCATATGTGTTTTGCGGATCCGCAAAACACGGACACCAGCAATGTGCTTTCCGCATTTTGCAGATCCGCACATTGCGGACAAAACAAATGCCTTTTGTTGTCCGCAATTGCGGACAAGAATAGGACATTTTTTGGATCGCAATTCTGCGCTCCCGTCAGCGAGCCCTTTTATTACTCCCTATGTGGGAGTCCGCAGCACAGTGAGAGATAGGGTTTGCTGTCCCCCCTATAAATAACTAAAATGTTTAAAAAAATGAAGAGGTCTCCTCAAAGGAAACCAAACTTCACTGGCGCTGGTATTGGGGCTCTGCTCTTAGTAAACCTCTCCTAGCCTAACCTTGAAATTCTATATTCTTCTGTTTAATGTCTCCTATTAGTGTGAGTAACACAGTTATACTATTAATGTGGTAGACTTACCACTTGTATTTTCGCTGGTGTTCACTAGGATCGTGACTCATGTTCCAACCATCTGATTCTTGCTTCCAGCATGCGATATGGCTGACGATCTTCTTCTTGTTTCCCTCTGCGTACACACGCTGCTCCGGCCGGTTGCCGCGTGGTGCCAGGGAACTGGTGTACAGAGTCGGCGTATGAGAACGTTTGTGTGCGTGACGTCACCGCAGGTAAGTTCAGGCGCTTTCAGAGGTCAAGGGTTTACTAAGAGCAGAGCCCCAATACCAGCGCCAGTGAAGTTTGGTTTCCTTTGAGGAGACCTGTCACTACCAGAGCTTTGAGACGTTCTCACAGCTCTGTTTCTCCACCCCTGTGATGATGTAACTACTAGAGCTTTGAGACGTTCTCACAGCTCTGTTTCTCCGCCCCTGTGATGAGGTCTTTACTTTCTGTTTCCTTCCTCCCAGCTGTCCCTCCTGTGTTTGATTGCTCTGCCTTTAAATAACCCCTCTTCCTTTGTACGGTGCGGATTATACTTCTTCATTTGAGCAGTATCTCGCGCTTGAGTATCTTCACTGGTGTGATATCTTTTCTGGACCTGTGTTCTGCTGAAGCAAGTACTTCGGACATTGTCTGCTGACTTTGGATCTGTTTTCACTGCTGCTGCAGCTCCTTCAGTTAAGTGTGCAGACATTGTGTGTTTCTGTTTGTTTTGCTGACTGGATCCGAGGCGACCCCGGTTCCGTCCATATACTGAGCAGGGCACCGGTGGCCGTGCCCCTTCCACTACTGTAGGGGTTACAGTGGTCATCAGCCTTAGGTACGCGGGCATGTCTCGATCCACCATCTGGATCTGGACATGGGCTTAGCAGCATAGGGAGAGCTTTTAGGGTCTGACAGGGGTCACCCTTTATGTTCCCTAGTTTGGGTCCGGTCAGTAGCTAACTCACTGTGTATGCTCTTGTTGCTCACATACAGCCGTGACATTATAATCCGCCTAAACCGTCCTTTTTGACATGGATCCGCTTTCTGACCTGGTTGACCGCATGCAGGGTCTTTCTTTGGAGGTAGCGGATCTCCGTCAATCTATGATTCAGCTTCAAGCATTGGGCTCGGCTCCGGCCCATGGAGTCTGTTGCGAGCCAAAGGTCTCACTTCCGGAAACGTTCTCCGGGGGCAGTGAGAATTTTGTTCGCTTCAGAGAGGCATGCAAACTCCATTTTTGCTTGTGTCCCCGTTCCTCTGGTAATGAGGAGCAGAGGGTGAGGATTGTCATCTCCTTGCTCAGGGGTAATGCTCAGACTTGGGCTTTTTCACTGCCATCGGGGATCCCTCCCTTCGATCCACAGAAAGATTTTTGTGGCCCTGGGGCAGATATATGATGACCCGGATCGTGTTGCTCTGGCTGAATCTAACTTACGTTTTTTATGCCAGAACAAACTGTCTGCAGAGCTTTATTGTTCTGAATTTCGGAGATGGGCAGCTGATTCAGGTTGGAATGATGCTGCACTCCGGAGTCAGTTCTGTCATGGTCTCTCAGAGAGATTGAAAGATGCGTTTGCTTTCCATGAGAGACCAACATCTTTAGAGTCTGCCATGTCATTGGCGGTACGCCTTGACAGGCGTCTAAGAGAAAGAAACGAGACCTCTCGGTCCAGCCATTGTCACTCTAGGGGCAGTGGTGCGGACTCATTCAGTGTGCAGGGGCCTCATCCTGTCTCGGTCCCCTCTGAGGAGGAGCCTATGCAGCTAGGTCGACTTGCCCCTGATAAAGGAGGATTTAGTCCTCAGAGAATGGTGTGTTTTTGTTGTGGGGGCATTGGTCATTTGGCAAATGTTTGTCCCTCTAGGAGTTTCATGAACTGTACTAAGAATAATAATAAGAGAAAATCCCCAAAAGGAAAATCATCAAACTCTGCTTCATCTGCTACCTTGGGCAAAGTTGATGTAGGAATTGGGGCTTTTCCTCTGACCTGCAGTTCTCGTTTTCTCCTTTCTGCCAGGGTGGCGCTAGAGAGCAAAGTCATTTCTTGTGAAATTTTTGTTGATAGTGGAGCGGCCGTCAATCTTATTGACAGTAAATTTGTAGCCAGGCATGGTTTTCGGGTTTGCACATTAGAAAAAGATATACCTGTTTTTGCCATTGACTCTGCTCCACTCTCACAGAGATCCCTGAAGGGCATTGTTCACAATATCCGGTTAGCTGTAGGTGACACTCATGTGGAGGATATATCTTGTTTTGTCCTTAACGGATTGCCTACTCCTCTAGTGTTGGGGTTATCCTGGCTCACTAAACATAACCCCACTATTGATTGGCAAGGAAGGCAAATAAATGAGTGGAGTGAGTTTTGTAGAGAGAATTGTCTCACAGCGACTTTTGCAGAGGTATCTACTAAAACTTTGCCATCATTTCTCTCTGATTTCTCGGACGTGTTTTCCGAGAGCGGTGTGCAGGAGCTACCTCCTCACCGGGAGTTTGACTGTCCCATTAACCTCATTCCCGGCGCCAAGCTGCCAAAAGCACGCCTGTACAATCTCTCACAACCTGAGAGAATCGCAATGCGAACCTATATCTCTGAGAGTCTCGATAAGGGGCATATTCGTCCCTCAAAATCACCGGTCGCCGCGGGTTTTTTTTTTGTTAAAAGAAAGATGGCTCTCTGAGACCTTGCCTAGATTTTAGGGAGCTGAACCGTATCACGATTCGCGATCCCTATCCCCTTCCTCTGATCCCAGACCTCTTCAACCAAATTGTTGGGGCCAAGGTTTTTCCAAATTGGATTTGAGAGGCGCGCACAACCTGGTCAGGGTCAGAGAGGGGATGAATGGAAAACAGCCTTTAATACCCCCGAGGGGCATTTCGAGAATCTCGTTATGCCTTTTGGCTTGATGAATGCTCCGGCCGTCTTTCAGCATTTTGTTAACAGTATTTTCTACCATTTAATGGGGAAATTTGTATTGGTGTATCTTGATGATATTTTGATTTTTTCCCTGATGTTCGGACTCATCAGGATCATCTTTTTCAGGTTCTGCAGATTCTGCGAGAAAATAAATTGTACGCCAAGCTGGAGAAATGTGTGTTTATGGTATCGGAGATTCAATTTCTGGGTTTTCTCTCTCTGCTTCTGGTTTTCGCATGGATCCGGAGAAGGTCCGTGCTGTGCTTGAGTGGGAGCTTCCTGAGAATCAGAAGGCATTGATGCGCTTTCTGGGTTTTGCAAACTATTACAGAAAGTTCATTTTGAATTATTCCTCTGTTGTCAAACCCCTCACTGACATGACCAAAAAGGGGCGGATTTTTCCTCTTGGTCGGAGGAGGCGCTTGCAGCTTTTTCTAAGATTAAAGAGAGTTTTGCGTCTGCTCCCATCTTGGTGCATCCCGATGTTTCCTTACCTTTTATTGTTGAGGTGGATGCTTCCGAGGTGGGTGTGGGTGCGGTTTTGTCCCAGGGTCCGTCTCCTTCCAAATGGCGACTCCTGTGCCTTTTTCTCTAAAAACTCTCACCGGCAGAGAAAAACTATGATGTGGGAGATAGGGAATTGTTGGCCATCAAGTTGGCTTTCGAGGAATGGCGCCATTGGTTGAGGGGGCCAGGTACCCTATCACCGTTTTACCGACCATAAGAATCTGGCGTACTTGAGTCGGCTAAGCGTATGAATCCGAGACAGGCCAGATGGTCTCTGTTCTTCTCCAGATTCAATTTTGTCGTTACATTCCGCCCTGGGATCAAAAATGTGAAGGCTGATGCTCTCTCTCGCTGTTTTCCGGGAGGAGGAAACTCCGAGGACCCGGGTCCCATTTTGGCGGAGGGGGTAGTTGTTTCTGCTCTGTATTCTGATTTGGAGGCCGAGGTCCAGGCTGCCCAGACTGAGGCACCTGCCCGTTGTCCTTCTGGAAAGTTGTTTGTGCCTCCTGAGTTACGCCACAAACTCTTCAAGGAGCATCATGATACTGTTCTTGCTGGTCACCCCGGGAGTAGAGCCACGGTAGATCTCATTGCTCGGAGATTTTGGTGGCCGGCTCTTCGTAAGTCGGTGGAGGGTTTTGTGGCTGCTTGTGAGACGTGCGCCGCGCCAAGGTCCCTCGCTCACGGCCTTCAGGTCCCCTTCTCCCCTTACCCATACCTTCCCGTCCTTGGACACACCTGTCCATGGACTTTATCACGGATCTTCCTCGTTCCTCAGGGAAGTCGGTGATCCTGGTGGTGGTGGACCGTTTTAGCAAGATGGCACATTTCATACCCTTCCCTGGATTGCCCAATGCTAAAACGTTGGCGCAAGCTTTTGTCGACCATATTGTTAAATTGCATGGCATTCCCTCTGATATTGTTTCCGATAGAGGCACGCAGTTTGTGTCCAGATTCTGGAAGGCTTTCTGTTCTCGCCTGGGGTTCGGCTGTCCTTCTCTTCTGCTTTTCACCCGCAGTCGAATGGTCAGACTGAACGCGTCAATCAGAATCTGGAGACATATTTGCGCTGTTTTGTTGCAGAGAACCAGGAGGATTGGTGTTCATTTCTCCCTCTTGCTGAGTTTGCTCTGAACAACCGTCGTCAGGAATCTTCTGATAAGTCACCATTCTTTGGTGCATATGGGTTCCATCCGCAGTTTGGGACATTCTCAGGAGGGGTTCCTTATGGTTTGCCTGAGGAGGAGAGATTTTCCTCGTCTTTGTCTACCATTTGGCAAAAGATTCAGACTAATCTAAGAAAGATGAGTGAGAAATATAAGCGTGTGGCTGATAAGAGACGTGTGCCTGGTCCGGACCTGAATGTGGGTGATCTGGTGTGGTTGTCTACAAGAAATATTAAACTGAAGGTTCCCTCCTGGAAATTGGGTCCCAAGTTTATTGGGCCTTATAAAATCTTGTCAGTCATCAATCCTGTTGCCTTCCGTCTTGATCTTCCACGGGTTTGGAAGATACATAATGTATTTCACAGATCTCTCTTAAAACCATATGTCCAGCCCACGGTACCCTCCTCTTTGCCTCCTCCTCCGATTTTGGCTGATGGCAATCTGGAGTTTGAGGTTTCCAGAATTGTGGACTCTCGCATTGTCCGCGGTTCTCTTCAGTACCTCGCTCATTGGAAGGGTTATGGTCCTGAGGAGAGGATGTGGGTTCCGGTGTCGGACATTAAAGCCACTCGCCTCATCAGGACTTTTCATAGGGCTCATCCTGAGAAGGTGGGTCCTGGGTGTCCGGAGTCCACCCGTAGAGGGGGGTACTGTCACTACCAGAGCTTTGAGACGTTCTCACAGCTCTGTTTCTCCACCCCTGTGATGATGTAACTACTAGAGCTTTGAGACGTTCTCACAGCTCTGTTTCTCCGCCCCTGTGATGAGGTCTTTACTTTCTGTTTCCTTCCTCCCAGCTGTCCCTCCTGTGTTTGATTGCTCTGCCTTTAAATAACCCCTCTTCCTTTGTACGGTGCGGATTATACTTCTTCATTTGAGCAGTATCTCTCGCTTGAGTATCTTCACTGGTGTGATATCTTTCTGGACCTGTGTTCTGCTGAAGCAAGTACTTCGGACATTGTCTGCTGACTTTGGATCTGTTTTCACTGCTGCTGCAGCTCCTTCAGTTAAGTGTGCAGACATTGTGTGTTTCTGTTTGTTTTGCTGACTGGATCCGAGGCGACCCCGGTTCCGTCCATATACTGAGCAGGGCACCGGTGGCCGTGCCCCTTCCACTACTGTAGGGGTTACAGTGGTCATCAGCCTTAGGTACGCGGGCATGTCTCGATCCACCATCTGGATCTGGACATGGGCTTAGCAGCATAGGGAGAGCTTTTAGGGTCTGACAGGGGTCACCCTTTATGTTCCCTAGTTTGGGTCCGGTCAGTAGCTAACTCACTGTGTATGCTCTTGTTGCTCACATACAGCCGTGACAAGACCTCATCATTTTTTTAAACAAGAATAAGACATGTTCTATATTTTTGCGGAATGGAAGTGCAGACCCGGAAGTGCGGATCCGCATTTCCGGATCTGAGCAGGACAAAGTCTGTCCCCATAGAAATGAATGGGTCCGCAATTCTGTTCCGCAAACAGAATTGCGGACGTATGAATGGGGCATAAGGGTCCCTTATCACCGCCAGTTAGTTAGCTACTTGTTAGGTAGCTAGTGCCCAGCCCACCGCACCGCAGTCACTGATTTTGGCAGAGATTTTTTCATCCACATTGATCGATGCGAATGAAGAAATCTGTGCAGTTCATTTTATTTTATTTTTTCAGCCCAGAGGCTAAACAGAAAAAAAAAATCTCATTACCCGTATGCTCAATATATAGCAGAAACTCCTAATGCTGGCTATACATGTCATGATTGCGGAGACCCTCAAATGCCAGGGCAGTACAAACACCCCACAAGTGACCCCATTTTGGAAAGTAAACACCCCAAGGTATTCCGTGAGGGGTATGGTGAGTTCATGTAAAATGTAATTTTTTGTCACAAGTTAGTGGAATATGAGACTTTGTAAAAAAAAAATATATATCAATTTCCGCTAACTTGTGCCCAAAATTTTTTTTTCTGTGAACTCGCCATGCCCCTCACGGAATAGCTTGGGGTGTCTTCTTTCTAAAATGGGGTCACATATGGGGAATTTATACTGCCCTGGCATTTTAGAGGCCCTAAAGTGTGAGAATCCAAATGCGTAAAAATGCCCTGTGAAATCCTAAAGGTACTCATAGGAATTTGGGCCCCTTTGCGCATCTTGGCTGCAAAAAAGTGGCACAAATGTGGTATCGCCGTACTCAGGAGAAGTAGGGCAATGTGTTTTGGGGTGTATTTTTATATATACCCATACTTTGTGTGAGAAATATCGCTGTAAACGACAACTTTTAAAATTTTTTTATACAAAGTTGTCAATTTACAGAGATATTTCTCTCACCCAGCATGGGTATATGTAAAAATACACCCTAAAACACATTGCCCTACTTCTCCTGAGTACGGCGATGCCACATGAGTGACACTTTTTTGCAGCCTAAATGTAGATAAAGATAACCAAATAAAAAAAAATGAGTCATTATACTTGGTCAGTTATTTTATTTTTTTAAAGAAAATGATCCAATATCACGTTTTTCAGTAGCAAATATATGTGAACGTTTGCTTTTGGTATCTGTTGTGACCCCTCTTCAGCCCCTTGTGTAGCAATAACTACAACCAAACGTTTTAATTCGTCGGATTGGAGAAGTGTTAGCCCTTTCCTCTGTACAAAACAGCTTCAACACTTCCCATGAATTGCTCGCTTCCACAACATTTCCATTGTATTCACGTCAGAATTTTGTCTTGGCCATTCCAAAACGTTAACTTTATTCTTCTTTAACCATTCTTTGGTAGACAACTTGTGCTCTTAGGGTTGTTGTCTTGCTTTTTTTTTGCTGGCATTTTTTTTTTTTCAGCTCGTACACGTGTCCTGACAATTTCCTGTAGAATTTACGAGTATAATTTTGAATTTAGGGGGTCATCTATGAACAGATATATGCCACTTCTGTGGCATATATCTGGCGCAGATTCTGTCGCATGCCATGGTGTGGCAGAAACTGTGCGACTTCTTCCCTGTTCACGCCAGGTCTCAAAAAGTTGGCATGTCATCATGGGCAGAGAAAGGGATGGGCCGGCAGGCCCGTCTCATTCATCATTTTCTACACCTGGTTTAGACTTAAAAAATGGTCTAAATGTAATACAGGAAGCTGTCATACATTTAGAATTGGTGCTGGATGCTCCGGTTATGTAGAGGTGGCACCTCTACAAAACTCCAGCTATACACTGTCAGCTATAGGGCTTATTAAGACGGGCGTCTAAAACTCCAGCCTTAATAAATTACCCCCTCATTGTTTTATCAATGATGGCCAGCCATCCTGGCCAAGATGCAGCAAAACAGGTCCAAACCATGATATTACTACCAGCATGTTTCATGAAAAGTTCTAATTTGGTCTGCCACCTTCCACAGGAGATTGTTCCAATAGTCTTCTGGCATGTCCAGGTGATCATTAGCAAACTGCAGATGGACAGCAATGTTCTTTTTGGAGAGTAGCAGCTTTCTCCTTGCAATCCTCCAATTGTTGTTGAGGGACCTCCTGATGGTGAACTCATGAACATTAACATTAGCTAATGTGAGAAAAGTCTTTAATTGATTTGAGCTTACCTTTGGTTCCTTGGTCACCTCGCAGACTATTACATGCCTTATTCTTGGTGTCATCTTTGTTGGTCGACCACTCCAGGGTAGAGTGATAATGTCTGTCTGACTGTGGATTGTTGGAGTCCAAACTCTTTAGAAATGGTTTTCTAACCTTTCTCAGCCTGATGTGCATCAACAACTCTTCTTCTTACTCAGAAATCTCCTTTGTTTATGCCATGGTACACTTCCACAAAAGTGTTGTGAAGATCAGACTTTGATAGATCCCTATTCTTTAAAAAACAGGTCAACCACTCATACCTGATTGTCATCCCATTTATTGAAAACACCTGACTCCAATTTCACCATCAAATTTTCTGCTAATCCTAAAGGTTCACATACTTTTGCCTCTCACAGACATGTGACAATGGACCATTTCCCACAATAAACAAATAACCAAGTCTAATATTGTGTAGTTTTAGGTCAAATTTATGCATAAATATAGAAAATTCTGAAGGTTTCACAAACTTTCAAGCACAACTGTAGGTATAGTCTTGGCTCTGATATGTTAATAGGGGTTATTTGGCTCTTTCTAACGTATGACCTCTCCTCTGAACAGGTCATCAGTATCTGATCTATGGGGTCCCTGGGTATCAGACCCCCACTGATCAGATAGGGATGTCATCAGTTTGAGAAGGCACCAGTGCTCCTGTGAGCACTGTGGCCTTCTCTCTGTTGACCAAGCACAGCGGCGCACATTGTATAGTGGCTGCGCTTGGTATCACTTGAATAGGTCTGAGCTAAGCATAGGCCACGTGGCCAATAAACGTGACATCACTGGCCTAGGGTAAGATGCAAGCAGGAGTACCGGTGCCTTCTCAAACAGCTGATTAGCGGGGGTCCCAGGTGTCAGACCCCCACAATCAAATACTGATGACCTATAAAGAGGATAGGATAGGTCATCAGTTAAAAAGTCATGGGAAACCCCTATAAAGAGGGCCTGTCACCTCTCCTGACAAGTCTGTTGTAGTAACTACAGTACTTGCATTCCCCATATAATAAATATTCTGGATTATCTATTCTTATGGCTCTATGTTATGCCGTTCCTTTAGTATTTCAACTAGGAGTTATGAATGAATAGCCAGCAGCTTGCAATAAAGATGCAGATGGGTGTTACCGGTTGTGGGTGTGTCACTGTACAGTCTGACACCAGTAGCACTGATTGGATAGAGTCAGATACAACCACTACTGGTGGCAATTTATTTGTAAACTTCTAGCACGAATAGTACAGGAATGGCACAACATAGAGTCATAACATTAGATGCTCCAGAATTCATATTACATAGGGAGTGCAAGTAGTTCCTAAAACTGACATGTCAGGAGAGGTGACAGGTCCTCTTTAAAGGTGGATTTAGATGGGGCAATAATCGGGCAGAATATAGGGAAAGAACATTCCTGCGAGCACTTATTCCCAACAATCTGCCTGTCTAAAGATACAGCCTATCACCCAAGGGCTGACTGGCAACTTTTGGCCCAGAGGGCAAGTAACACCCAGAGGCCCACTGAGCCCCCCTCCTGCTTTCCCTTTTCCCCTGCCTCCTCGTTACCCCCCTTGCCACTTTCGTCAGCCATGTAAATTACAACACAGGAAAACAAAATAAACTAGGGATGCTCCGATATATCGACCGCTGAAACATATCAGCCGAAAATTGCATTTTTGGTATAATGTCGAAAGTGTCATTTTCTGGCTGATACAGTGTTGCATCCGTGTATTCTCTCCTCCCCACTGGGCACTGCTCTGTGTCCCAGCAGGGAGGATAGAAACTGTGTCAGCTAGTCGAGCGCTGCGGGAGGAGAGCACAGTGAGTGGCCGACGTCTCTCCTCTCCACAATGCTCAGCCTCAGTGGCGTAGCTATAGGGGTCGCAGCGGTCGCAATTGCGACCGGGCCCCTAAGTCAGGGGGGCCCACGGGGCCCCCTCCAGGAGAGAGCTGCCTCCCGACAAGTTATTTGAGGTCTTGAGGACCTTTTTCAGTCGGCCAATCAGTGGCTGCAGCTGTGTCACATGTCAGGCAGTGATTTCCTGCTGAGCCAATCACTGGCCTGACACATGACATAACTGTGGCCACTGATTGGCTGAGTGTGAAAGGTCCTCAAGACCTCAAACAACTTGTCGGGAGGCCAGAGAGAAGATACCAGGAGTCAACCAGGGCCACACAGAGGTGAAGAGGAGCTGCTACCGACTGGACCAGGACCAGGTGAGCAGAATGTTTTTACATAATATTAATAGAGGGGAGAAATGTGACATGGAGGGGGAGAAATGTGACATGGAGGGGGGAGAAATGTGACATGAAGGGGGGAGAAATGTGACATGAAGGGGGAGAAATGTGACATGGAGGGGGAGAAATGTGACATGGGGGAGAAATGTGACATGGGGGAGAAATGTGACATGGGGAGAAATGTGACATGGAGGGGAGAAATGTGTCATGGAGGGGAGAAATGTGTCATGGAGGGGGAGAAATGTGACATAGGGGCGGGGAGAAATGTGACATGGAGGGGAGAAATGTGACATGGAGGGGGGAGAAATGTGACATGGAGGGGGGAGAAATGTGTCATGGAGGGGGGAGAAATGTGACATGGGGGGGATGTGACATGGAGGGGGGAGAAATGTGACATGGAGGGGGGAGAAATGTGACATGAAGAGGGGAGAAATGTGACATGGAGGGGGGAGAAATGTGTCATGGGGGGGGATGTGACATGGAGGGGGGAGAAATGTGACATGGAGGGGGGAGAAATGTGACATGAAGAGGGGAGAAATTGAACACTTGCACCAGGGCCCATGAGCCTATAGCTACGCCCCTGCTCAGCCTCCTGTCACAGATTGGCAGAGCGGTGTGTGGGCAGAGACAGCTTGCAGTGCTCTCCCAGGAGGTTGAGCTCTCCTCTGCGCACCGCCTGCTCAGCATCCTGTGACAGCATCACTGATCACGCAGTGATCAGTGATTTGTAAATAATTGAGGACCTAGCATGTTTACTGTGTCCCCAATTATGAATAAAAAGAAAGTGATCTACATCACTGTTAATTTCCGCAGTCCTCATTTTTTACTTTACATTTAGGGGCTTCGGGGAAATATTAGGGATCTAAACCGACCCCTGATATTCCCCTTTTAAAATTGAAAAAGAGATTGAGGACAGAGTACTCAGAGACACACGGGCTGTTCTCAAAGTCTTTTTCTACAGCCCCTATTACAAATGAACAGAAATCCTCTATACTGAGTGCTCCTGTTCATTTATAACATGAGAACAGAGCATGTTTACTATAACCACAATCAGGAATGAACAGGAAGTGATGCAGGGGCGGACTGAGAATCCTCTGGGCCCCCGGGCAAAATAAATTAAGGGCCTCCTTCCAGGCCCCACCATGTACTACCTCAGGCACTGCAGTGGCCAGTCTGGCTGTGTGAGTCACAGTCACGTGACTCACTCACTCACCATTCACCAGTCCCTGCTTTGTGGCGCCACTTACCAGCCACTGGACTGTTACCCCACATGACTGAGCTATGTTGCTGTACAGCGCTGAACTGCTGAGTGATGAGGGCCGCTGCACGGGCCCGACACACGCAGGCTGGTCGGGCTCAGCACAAGTTCAGTAAGTGAAAATAAAAGGTACTTCTTTCAGCCGCCGCCCACCCCTTCTCAGAGCCGGGTGCGCCCTAAGGACTCTTTCACATATGTGTTGTGAGGATCCGGCAGGCACTTCCGTCGCCGGAAATGCCCGCCGGATCCCTGACAACGCAAGACACCTAAAAGCATTTGAAGACTGATCAGTCTTCAATATGCTTTCCGGTTACTGAAATACTGAATACGCTACTGAAGTCCCGGCTGCCATGGAAAAGCAGTCGGCAGCAGCGTACTTACCATCGATGGCGCAGCCGGCCGCTACTCAATGACCTCACAGGGTCCCTACGTCACATGGATCACATAGCAATGACCCTGTGAGGTCATTGAGGAGCACCCGGCCGCCACATCGATGGTTAGTACGCTGCTGCCGACTGCTTTTCCATGGCAGCCGGGACTTCAGTAGCATCCTGGCTGCCATGGTAACTATTCTGAGAGCTAAACGTCGGATCCGGCGATGCGCCGAAATGACGTTTAGCTTAAAGTCGGATCCGGATTAATGCTCGTCAATTTGCATTAATTCCGGATCCGTCCTTACGGCTTGTTTTCAGGATTTTTGGCTGGAGCAAAATCCGCAGCATGCTGCATATTTTTAAACGGCAAAAAAACGTGCCAATACTGAACTGAAGACATCCTGATGCATCCTGAACGGTTTTCTCTCCATTCAGAATGCATTGGGATAATCCTGATCAGTATCTTTCCATCCTAGAGCCCTGAGGACGGAACTCTAGGACGGAAAGGAAAAATGCAGATGTGAAAGAGGCCTAAGGCAGCCGCTTGTTCTGCCTTGTGATAGCACATACCTCTCACATCCAGTGCCTCCAGGTGACATCTCCTCCAATGTAGATCTTCTCTGTCATTATCTCGATTTGGTCCGGACAACTTCTCTCAGCCGCCTCGTCTCTGCAGAGTGTGACACACGGACATCTTAGCTTCCTCACATTTCTTTCATCATCCCCCGACCTTGAGCCCCCCCAGTGTTATCCTGCTGCTCGCTGTGCTCCCCAATAGCCCAAAATACTATCCTACAGAAATAATAGTGCCCCCCATACTATGGGGCCCATAGTAATAGTGCTCTTTACTGTCCCACTAATAATAATTCCCTTCTAGAATGCCTCCATTAGTAATACTACCCCTAAAGTGATCCCCAAGAATGCCCCCACTTTTAATAATGCCTTTACAAAGCCCCCTATTGTTTCCCCAGTGGTAATAAAGCTCCCTACATACCCCTCAGTAGTAATAAGACTCCCATAGTGCTTTTAGTAGAAATAAGGCGGATCCATAAGTTCCTCCTATAGAGCCCCCAGTAGTAATAAGAATGCCTATAGTGTCCTCTACAGTTCCCCCAGTATTTATACTGCCCCCTACTGTTATAAAGCTCACCCTGATATGCCGCCAGTATTTAAAGGGGTTCTACAGTTTTTAAAAACTGATGCTCTATCCTCTGGATAGATCATCAGCATGTGATCGGCCGAGGTCCGACACCCGGGACCCCCGCTGATCAGCTGTTTGCGAAGGCAGCAGTTCTCACTCCTGGAGCGAGCTTCCTTCTCACTGTTTACAGTAGGCCCAGTGACGTCACGACTTGTATTACTGGCCTGGGTGCGGCTAAGCTCCGTCTGCATGAACAGAGCTTAGCCCCGCCCAGGCCAGTGATTCTAGTCGTGAAGTCACTGGGCCTGCTGTAAACAGTGAGAAGGAAGCTCGCTCCAGGAGTGCCGCTGCCTTCGCAAACAGCTGATTGGTGGGGGTCCCGGGTGTGGGACCCCGACCGATCACATGCTGATGATCTATCCAGAGGATAGATCATCAGTTTTTAAAACCTGTAGAACCCCTTTAAACTAACCCCTGCAGTGCCCACTGAACATATATTCCTCCCTCCACCATACAGTCCCATGTAAATAACATCAGTCCCTCCTACAGCCGCACTCAACATACAGTCCCATGTAAATAACACAACCTCCTCCCCAGCCACTTTCAACATATAGTCCCATGTAAATAATATCCCTCCCTTCAGCCCTAAAATACAGTCACAGTAAAAATAATTAAAAAATCATTTACCTTTGTTCATGTAAAAACGTGATAGATGCTAGCCAGCTAAAGGACCTTTGATGATGTCATGCCCATGTGACCAGACAGTAGGCGGAGCCAGTCTGGAGTTCCTATGAGTGGTTGGCTGGCCTGGAGTAGTCACATGACCTGTGACTCACCACAGGTCCTTCAGATTTCCTCCTGCATATTCTCCAGGCAGCGGAGGGCAAATGGAGACCATTTATAGAGGCAACAGAGAGACCCAGGGGGCAATTGCCCCCCTGCCCCCTGACCCAGTTCGCCCCTGCTATCACCCGATGAATGAATAAAACGCTTGTTCATCGTGTGAAACTGTCATTCATGCAGTCACCTAAATTATTGTTTCTCAGCAGCAGATTGTACTGTATAAACAACAATCTGCTGCCCAGAAACAATGCTGCTCGTCCTTAAACTGTAGAGGTGATCACTGCATGTAAATGCAGCTGTGGTAATGAAGACTACATACAAGTGTTGCTGCTGTGCATCAAGCAGCTAAGTAATATGAATTCTGGAGCATCTATTGTTATGACTCTATGTTGTGCCATTCCTGTACTATTCGTGCTAGAGGTTTACAAATAAATTGCCACCAGTAGCGGTTGTATCTGACTCTATCCAATCAGTGCTACTGGTGTCAGACTGCACAGTGACACACCCCAAACTGGTAACACCCATCTGTATTACTAAAGTCTGTCCTGTCCATCCTCTCTCTACTCCATGTCTCCTCATGTACTCCATTTCTACAGAGATTCAGCTGAAGATCTTATGAGCTGTATTCAGGATCTTATCAGCTGTATTCAGGATCATAATTCCTGACAAGTAGAACAGAGAGGATGATGTGCAGATCTTTAGCTCAGTGTTCTGAAGTAACTTGTCCTGCAGGACAGCTTTTGTGGGCAGCAGCCATTTTATGTAGACAATATGAGCCATTATAATGAAAGTTAATTAGGAATATATTTATAATAATATAATATTTAAGTATTTTCATTTTCTTATTTCCCAGAGAACCGTTTTAAGCTTGGATCTGTTAGTGTAACTGCTACTGTATATGAAGCTTGGGCTTATTACCATATCTATGTACTAGACGTCATTCTGGAACCATAACTAGGCAATAATGGGGATATTTATTAAGATTTATATGTCAGACTTAATACCCCTGCGCTGGTGGTGGATGCGCCTAAGTTATGTAGAGGGGCATAGATCTACATAACTTAGACGCATGTTCCGGCAGTGTACAACAAGCCAAAAACTGGCATAGAAAATGATAAATGAGAGGGGCCGGTGGGGCCGCCTCTTGTCCACCCACACCACGCCCCCTTTTCCCACTACCTCAGAAAAGTGGTGTGAGTGAGGAAGAGTCACAGATTTAGCCACAAATTCTCTTTGCAACAGAATCTGCGCCAAATGTAACCCAAGATGTTGTGTACTTTGCATCATACGTGACCCCCTAAGTTCGATTCTAACACTGTATCAATGCACAAGGCTTAGGTTTGATATCATATTTAGAGCTGTCAACCATTTTTGAATCCGTGGCATATTAAACTTCAAATCTGCTACATGAATCCGAGAGCCCTGGATTTGTGCTGCAGATTTTTGTCCAAATAAGTATTGCATTTTTCAGGTTGAAAAATCTGTCGTCTGAACGTTCTCTTACATTTATGAAGCAAAGGTAGGGTACACAAGGGTTCGCTGTAACTGTCATCCACATATACATAGAGTCTGCCTTTGTTGACAGCTTTTCTTTGTTTTTTGTTTTTTTAGGAAACAGGTCTAGTACATTTTTTCTTAAATGATGGCTACACTGTGTTTTCTGTCCTCCCAAATAAGCATATCACAAAATAGTCCAAAAAATGTTTTCAGCATCAACAAGTATCTAAAATATAAAACACTCAGCAGTTCAACAGCACAATTGAGCTCTGGATTTTGACATATGCTTCAAATGATCTTCATCTAATTGCCTTTTTATTAGTAAATAATGAAATTAATTCATTTTTGTTTCATTATTTCACTTTCCGTCTAAAAAGCATGTGGCTTACTTAATATGAACAGTGTCCTTGATAAATATTCAACTCAGATTAAATCAGTGAGCATAATGATTTGATTAGCTACTTGCTTAGCTTACTTAGAGGAGATGTTTAACTGCATTGATATTATTCATCATAATGCATGTCATTCTAAATAGAGCTTGCATTTTAAGAATGTCCTCAAGAGTGAATTTGGAACATGAAATTGCTTGGAATGAATGTGAAAGCATTTCAGAGATAAAGTAATTAATGTATACAAATCTTAATGATCCAAACTCCCAATGTTTATGCAATTTTTAGTCTCTTCAACACTTTTATCCATCCCTCTTGGTCTGCTGGGATCTGAATAAAAATACATTTGTATATTATCCTCCTATTTTTATGGCTGTTGTAATGCTCAATAAAATTAACATTATAGTTGCTTATTAGACCCATGTTGATTGGGCTTGGTTGTATCAATTATGATCTTGGTGTAACAAATCAGGCTGAAGCATGTATAATGATTCATTTCTAACCAGGCCTGTAAAGGTAGGCTTACATGTTGTGTCGCAGCAGAAGTGAGGTTTTTGACTTGTCTTAAACAGCTACAAAATGCTGCATTAGTTTTTTGACTGTATTGATAAATTCCAGGCAATAGACATTTTATTGATTACGCAAAATAGAAATAACCTTTAAATCACAATAAGCAATTGAATTGTGGGAAAATTGTGAGAAATATTAACATTCCCAGCAGGGATTTGGCCACAAATGCTGTAAAACTCATGCTACAACATACTGCCATAGGACAACATGGAAATCTCTGTTACAAGGTTGTAACAGTGATTTCTATATGATTTTGTACCACTATTTCGATGTCACTTCTTGAGCCTGCCTTGAGTAATAGATTTGATTGCGAATATTCTAATCGCAAATTTTTATCGCGAATATCAGCACTATCTAGAATATAGTGCTATATATTCGTAATCGTGAATATTCTAGTTTTTTTTCATCAGTACTACTGCTTCTAGCTTGTTGGCCAATGAGAAGACTGCAATTTCTTTGTCAGAGCTTAGAAACATCCCTAGCAACGAATAGGAAAGTTGTCTAACTCTTAGGCCTCGTGCATACGAACGTATTTTCCTTCTGTGTCCGTTCCTTTTTTTTGCAGACCATATGCAGAACCATTCATTTCAATGGGTCTGCAAAAAAACGGAAGGTACTCTGTGTGCATTCCGTTTCTGTATGTCCGTATTTCTGTTCCACAAAAAATAGAACATGTCCTATTATTGTCCGCATTACGGACAAGGATAGTACTGTTCTATTAGGGGCCAGCTGTTCTGTTCCACAAAATACGGAATGCACACGGACGTCATCCGTATTTTTTGCGGATCCGTTTTTTGCGGACTGCCATTTTCTGCTGCTTTTTTTGCAGTTCTGAGAGAGATAGCAGTGTCATTGCTGTGCTCTGTGCTTTGCAGACTCACCTGGATCCTTATTTAATTACATTAGATAGTTAGCTCATATCTATAATACATATACAGTTGTATTCAAAATTATTCAACCCCCACTGAAATTGAGTGTTTTGGCCAGTTTGACATTGATTTTGATCATTTCAGTCATCTTGTTTACAATTAAATCAAAGAGGCACTTGTAAGTCAGACAAATATAACATAACATTTATAATGAAATAACCACAAATGTCTTTTCTGTGCTCACATCATTATCAGTTTTATTCAACCCCCAAGTGACATTCAATCTTAGTACTTAGTACAACATCCTTTTCCAGTTATAATAGCTTTTAAACGTGAAGCATAGCTTGACACAAGTGTCTTGCAGCGATCTACGGGTATCTTCGCCCATTCTTCATGGGCAAAGGCCTCCAGTTCAGTCACATTCTTAGGCTTGCGCGCTGCAACTGCTTTCTTTAACCACCTCAGCCCACCTAGCTTAAACACCCTTAATGACCAGGCCACTTTTTACAAATCCGCACTACACTAATTTCACAGTTTATTGCTCCGTCATGCAACTTACCACCCAAATGAATTTTAAGTCATTTTCTTCTCACTAATAGAGCTTTCATTTGGTGCTATTTCATTCTTGCTGACATTTTTACTTTTTTTGATATTTTGCTTTTTTTGACAAAATTTTTGCAAAAAAATGACATTTTTCACTTTCTGTTGGAAAATTTGTCAAATAAAACCACATCTCTCTATAAATTTTTCTCTAAATTTATTGTTCTACATGTCTTTGATAAAAAAAAAATGCAATAAGTGTATATTTATTGGTTTGGGTAAAAGTTATAGCTTTTACAAACTATGGTGCAAAAAAGTGGCACACATGTGGTATGTGTGCCACTTTTTTGCAGCCAAGATGCGCAAAGGGGCCCTATGAGTACCTTTAGGATTTCACAGGGCAATTTTACGCATTTGGATTCCAAACTACTTCTCACAATTTAGGGGCCCCTAAAATGCCGGGACAGTAAAAATACCACACAAGTGACCCCATTCCGGAAAGTAGACACCCCAAGGTATTTCGTGAGCGGTATGGTGAGTTCATGGAAGTTTTTATTTTTTGTCACAAGTTAGCGGAAATTGACTTTTTTTTTTTTTTCTTACAAAGTCTCATATTCCACTAACTTGTGACAAAAAATAAAATTAAAATATAATATGTAAAAAATAAAATATGTAAAAATACACCCCAAAACACATTGCCCTACTTCTCCTGAGTACGGTGATACCACATGTGTGACACTTTTTTGCAGCCAAGATGCGCAAAGGGGCCCTAAAACCAATGAGTACCTTTAGGATTTCACAGGGCATTTTTAGGCATTTGGATTCTTAACTTCTTCTCACGCTTTAGGGGCCCCTAAAATGCCAGGGCAGTATAAATACCACACAAGTGACCCCAATTTGGAAAGTAGACACCCTAAGGTATTCGCTTATGGGCATAGTGAGTTCATGGAAGTTTTTATTTTTTGTCACAAGTTAGCAGAAATGGAATGTTTTTTTTTTTTTTTTTACAAAGTCTCATATTCCACTAACTTGTGACAAAAAATAAAATTTTACGTGAACTCACCATACCCCTCACAGAATACCTTGGGGTGTCTGCTTTCTAAAATGGGGTCACTTGTGTGGTATTTTTACTGCCCTGGCATTTTAGGGGCCCCTAAAGCGTGAGAAGGAGTTTGGAATCCAAATGCGCAAAAATGCCCTGTGAAATCCTAAAGGTACTCATTAGAATTTGGGCCCCTTTGTGCATCTTGGCTGCAAAAAAGTGGCACACATGTGGTATCGCCGTACTCAGGAGAAGTAGGGCAATGTGTTTTGGGGTGTATTTTTACATATACCCATGCTGGGTGTGAAAAATATCTCTGTAAATGTCAACTTTTTCCATTTTTTTATACAAAGTTGTCAATTTACAGAGATATTTTTCACACCCAGCATGGGTATATGTAAAAATACACCCGAAAACACATTGCCCTACTTCTCCCGAGTATGGCGATACCACATGTGTGCCACTTTTTTGCAGCCAAGATGCGCAAAGGGGCCCCAATTCCAATGAATACCTTTTAGGATGGCATTTTTACGCATTTTTCTTCTCACGCTTTAGTGCCCCTAAAATGCCAGGGCAGTATAAATACCCCAAATGTGACCCCATTTTAGAAAGAAGACACCCCAAGGTATTCTGTGAGGGACATGGCGAGTTCATAGAAGTATTTTTTTTTTTGGCACAAGTTAGCGGAATTAGATTTTTTTAGTTTTTTCTCACAAAGTCTCCCTTTCCGCTAACTTGTGACAAAAAGTTCAATCTTTCATGGACTCAATATGCCCCTCAGCAAATACCTTGGGGTGTCTTCTTTCCAAAATGGGGTCACATGTGAGGTTTTTGTACTGCCATGGCATTTGAGGGTCTCCGCAATCATTACATGTATGGCCAGCATTTTCTACTATTCTCCTTATATAGAGCATACAGGTAATGAGATTTTTCTTCCCTTCAGCCTCTGGGCTGAAAGAAAAAATGAACGGCACAGATTTCCTCATTCGCATCGATCGAGGTGGATGAAAAAATCTCTGCCAAAAAATAAGCAAGAAGAAAAAAAGGGGCCTGGCGATTGCCAGGACATAGGGGCTCCGCCCAAACATCCATACCCACTCAGCTCCTATGTCCTGGCAAACGTGATTTCTCCATTCACATCGATCAATCGATTGTTGTGGAGGAAGACATCTTTGCCAGATTTTTGATACAAAGTGTTTGCCAAAGCATATGAACTCCAACACCTCTCCTCAGCTCATATGCCTGGGCAAACGTACCTGTACTGCAGAGAACAGAAATCTCGTCTTGCAGCGCCGCATACACCGACTTCACGTGTCTTCTGACAGCAGCGCAATGCTTCTCTCAGAATTCACATCAGTACTGTGGCGTTTTCGTCGGTTGGTCCGTTGGTCTACCTGGAAAATAAAGGGTGGTTAGGGGGAAAAAAAAAAAGAAGAAAAAACAGGTGTTAATTTGGGTGATGGGGGGCTGATCAGGGGCTAGTGTGTGGTGCTTGGGTGTACTCACTGTAGAGGTGTGCTCTCTCCTGGGTCCAACCGACGAAAAGGACCCAGGAGAGGGCACAGAAGCCATTTAACACATTATATTTATAAATATAATGTGTTAAATGGCTTGCGATTCGTTTTTTAAAAAAATCATCAGCCTGCCAGCGATGATCATTGGCTGGCAGGCTGATGACCTATAGTTGAACTTCTTCCCTAACTTTTCACCGCCGCGCAGTGCGCATGCGCGGCGGCATCGGCGCGAAATCTCGCATCTCGCGAGATGACGCGCCGATGCGTCCACACAGAGCTACAGGACCGCCCGCCGGACGCATCAGTGCGTTAGGCGGTCCTGTAGTGGTTAAGTCCCACCAAAGGTTCTCAATCAGATTTAAGTCTGGTGACTGCGATGGCCACTTCAAAATGTTCCAGCCTTTAATCTGCAACCATGCTCTAGTGGACTTGGAGGTATGCTTGGGATCATTGTCCTGTTGAAAGGTCCAACGACTCCCAAGCCTCAGGTTTGTGACGGACTGCATCATATTTTCATCCAATATCTCCTGGTACATCACAGAACACTATCCCAAAACTTTTGTGGTTTGTCCACATGACTTTTGGCATACTGCAGTCGACTCTTCTTATTCTTTGGAGACAGCAAGGGGGTGCGCCTGGAAATTCTGGCATGGAGTCCTTCATTACGCAGTGTGCGCCTTATTGTTTGAGTTGAAACTTTAGTACCCGCATTTGACAAATCTTTTTTCGGTTCCTCAGCAGTCACACGGGGACTTTTCTCCACTTTGCGCTTCAGGTAGCGCACAGCAGTCGAAGTCAGCATCTTCTTTCTGCCACGACCAGGTAGCGTTTCAACGGTGCCCTTTGCCTTGAAATTGCAAATGATGCTTCCTATGGTGTCTCTTGGTATGTTTAACATCTTTGCAATCTTCTTATAGCCATTGCCCTTCCTGTGAAGTAAAATCACCTCTTCTCTTGTCTTCCTGGACCATTCTCTTGACTTCACCATGTTTGTAAACACACCAGTAAATGTCTAGAAGGAGCTGAGTATCACAGTCATTTTAAATCTGCCTAATTGGTGCTTATTATGCTTGATTGCTGCTCCTTGACATCCACAGGTGTTTTCAATACCTGATCGAAAACACTTGAATGAACCTCTGTTTTTAAGAGTGGTAGTCTTTAAGGGGTTGAATAATTGTGTCAATGAAGAAATCAGAAAAAAAACATTTAATACTGTATTACAAAAACAATTGATGTCATTTTAGTTGCATTTGGTTCTTTAAAAAGTCCTTGTAAGATTTCATTCTGAACAGAATTACAAATGTACACTAAATTCCCTAAAACTCTTTACAGCATTGGGGGTTGAATAATTTTGAACACAACTGTACTTAGTGGGAGATAGTCAGTGTAGGTTAGATAGTGATATAGTGTAGCTGGTTCCAGTGCAGGGTGTTAGGTAGTGTGATAGGAATTACTGTGCTGTGATAGGGATTAGTGTCTCTGTGCTGTGATGTCACAACAATACTTAGTGCACCAATCAGTAATATCTACTTAGAACTGATAAACTGAACTGATAAAATGTAAAGTTGCACATGTTGTACAAAAGAAATGCGCATCATTAGTGCCGATTTGCACTATTGTGAAAATAATGGCTGGAGATCGCGAATAGTAGATTTTTATGTGAAAATTCGCAAAAAAGAATATTGCCTATGCTGCTCATCACTATTGAGTAACTGAGGGATCTACTTGCTGCTGAAATGTGCAGGGTCCCTGTGCCCTAGTAGCCTGCTTAAGCTAGCTCTACATACACCTAGACAATTTATTGCTGGATGTAAACTATTATCATTATTATCCTCAATTATATAGCTCTAACATATTCCACAGCGCTTTGCTGACATTATCATTGCCTGCTGTCCCCAGTAGAGCTCACAATCTAAATTCCCTATCAGTATGTCTTTGGAGTGTGGGAGGAAACCAGAGTACCCTGTGGAAACCCACGATAACCCAGGGAGAACATACTAACACATAAAAATGTTGTCGTGGTCAGATTCAAACCAAGAACCTCAGCGCTGCAAGGCACCAGTGCTAACCAGTGAGCCACCATGCTGTATCACAGTGATTTGCCATCAGTGATATCACAGTGATTTATCTCCACCAATAAATCACTAAAGCACTATCTAGGTCTTACTCCAGCCTAATAAGGAGACATCCACTATGTCTGGAACTATGGTCTTCAACCTTCGTTTCTCCAATAACTGGGAAATTGCAACTCACAGAATGCCATAATAGCTATTGGCATGCTAGGAGTACTACTAGACTACTGGTTTAGAAAATAGGTTCCTACATTAATTTAAAAGATGATTTTTTTTACTTTAAAAGCAGTGTGACACTGCAGAACTCTCTGCCAAAAGAAGAGCAGGTGTGGACCCACTGCGCCACTTACCGGCTATACCCTGGAGGGGCATGACTAAGTAACTACTTGGTCTTCACTAAAGCCTCTGATGATGAGGATAGACTTGGGCCATTAGGGTAGTCACCAGGTACCACTCTACAGCAGTCCCCGGGTCAGTGGCAGCTGACCTGGGGGTCAGACATACCGGTACAAAGCACCGAGGAGAAATACACGGTCAGGAAGTCCGGAATCAGGGCATGCAGTGATCAAGCAAAGTCCGTAATCAAAGTCCAAGGACAGAGGCAGGCGGCAATCAAGCAAAGTCTGTTTAATCGAAAAGCAGGTCTGGTACATAGTAAAGCAGAACCTTCCAAATACGTTCACACAAAGAACTACAGTCGTGGCCAAAAGTTTTGAGAATTACATAAATATTGGAAATTGGAAAAGTTGCTGCTTAAGTTTTTATAATAGCAATTTGCATACACTCCAAAATGTTAAGAAGAGTGATCAGATGAATTGCATAGTCCTTCTTTGCCATGAAAATTAACTTAATCCCAAAAAAACGATTCCACTGCATTTCATTGCTGTTATTAAAGGACCTGCTGAGATCATTTCAGTAATCGTCTTGTTAACTCAGGTGAGAATGTTGACAAGCACAAGGCTGGAGATCATTATGTCAGGCTGATTGGGTTAAAATGGCAGACTTGACATGTTAAAAGAGGGGGATGCTTGAAATCATTGTTCTTCCATTGTTAACCATGGTGACTTGCAAAGAAACGCGTGCAGCCATCATTGCGTTGCATAAAAATGGCTTCACAGGCAAGGATATTATGGCTACTAAGATTGCACCTCAATCAACATTTTATAGGATCATCAAGAACTTCAAGGAAAGAGGTTCAATTCTTGTTAAGAAGGCTTCAGGGCGTCCAAGAAAGTCCAGCAAGCACCAGGATCGTCTCCTAAAGAGGATTCAGCTGCGGGATCGGAGTGCCAGCAGTGCAGAGCTTGCTCAGGAATGGCAGCAGGCAGGTGTGAGCGCATCTGCACGCACAGTGAGGCGATGTCAAGAAGGGCAGCAAAGAAGCCACTTCTCTCCAAAAAAACCCATCAGGGACAGGTTGATCTTCTGCAGAAAGTATGGTGAATGGACTGCTGAGGACTGGGGCAAAGTCATATTCTCGATGAAGCCTCATTCCGATTGTTTTGGGCATCTGGCATCTGGTAAAAGGCTTGTCCGGAGAAGAAAAGGTGAGCGCTACCATCAGTCCTGTGTCATGCCAACAGTAAAGCATCCTGAGACCATTCATGTTTGGGGTTGCTTCTCATCCAAGGGAGTGGACTCACTCACAATTTTGCCCAAAAACACAGCCATGAATAAAGAATGGTACCAAAACACCCTCCAACAGCAACTTCTTCCAACAATCCAACAACAGTTTGGTGAAGAACAATGCATTTTCCAGCACGATGGAGCACCGTGCCATAAAGCAAAAGTGATAACTTAGTGGCTCGGGGACCAAAACGTTGACATTTTGGGTCCATGGCCTGGAAACTCCCTAGATCTTGATCCCATTGAGAACTTGTGGTCAATCCTTAAGAGGCGGGTGGACAAACAAAAACCCACTAATTCTGACAAACTCCAAGAAGTGATTATGAAAGAATGGGTTGCTATCAGTCAGGAATTGGCCCAGAAGTTGATTGAGAACATGCCCAGTCGAATTGCAGAGGTCCTGAAAAAGAAGGGCCAACACTGCAAATACTGACTCTTTGCATAAATGTCATCTAATTGTCGATAAAAGCCTTTAAAACATATGAAGTGCGTGTAATTATATTTCAGTACATCACAGAAACAACTGGAACAAAGATCTAAAAGCAGTTTTGCAACAAACTTTGTGAAAACTAATATTTGTGTCATTCTCAAAACTTTTGGCCACGACTGTAGACAGGCTAGTGACCAAGATTACTCAGGCATGTATGGGCAGCAGCGCAGGCAAGGAACGCTGGGTTAACAGGGTAATTTATTGAAACAGTTTGCAAGTGCCCTGGAGGTCTTTGTTAAAGTTAAAGCTACCCTTCCTTTCAAGTAAAAAAAAAATCACATTAACTGGGGAACAAACAGAACACTTACCTGGTGATCTCCCTTTTATCTTTTTTTTCTGCAGATCCATCAGTTCCCAGGTTCCTTTTTGTCAACCCAAGATGGCCACACAGCTTCTCAGACTACCGGATAAATACTATGCATTTTTTAGTCCAAGACATTTCTTGCTGAGCAGTGCTGTACAATCCAAGAGCAGGTCTGGACAAGCAGGAAGTGTCTTGGACTACCAAAAGCACAGTGTGAATCAGGTATTCTTAGCAGTGCAGCAATTTTGGATTGCAGAAGAGGAGCTTGGGAACTCCTGGATTTGAAGCTGAAAAGTTTAAAAATGAAAAGGATGCCAGGTTAATCTTCTGTTTATTCTGCAGTTAATGTTAATTATTTTTCTTGAACAAGAAGGTCACTTTAATAATATTGTACATTCCAAGTTACTGAAGATGGGTCATTGATCTAGCTAGCTATTTATTCCTTATTCTACGTTATTTAGAGTCAGGTACGAACCTTTCCCCTAAGGTGATGAGAATAGGCTTCTGCCTCATGGGGAAGGGGGGGGGGGGTGCTTTGCCTTCCTCTGGGTAAAATTACATGAGAATAATGAGGTATCTTTTTTTCAACCTCACTGTTATTACGGTATACTGTAATCATGATAGAGCAAAAAAAAAAAAAAAGAACAAATAAAAAATTTATAAAAATAGAAACTCAGGATAACTAAAAAGGTTAAAAAATAGACAAAAAATGTTTAGTTATCCTGAGTTTCTATTTTTATAATTTTTTTATTAATACTTATGTGTAGGGTTTTATTGAATAAATGTTACATATTTGGAGTGATTCCAGACGTTGAGTGCCTATCATTCTAGCTACACAATTATATATGCAAGGTGATTGGGTGAATCATATTGATTAGTGCACCTACTCCATATCAACGAACAGGGGAGTCACTTTGTTATTTGAATAAGCAACCATATACCATTATCATTAAAGTAAAAGACTTAAAGAGGACCTTTCATCAGGCTAAAAAATGTGTACTAAGTATGCTGACATGTAAAGCGGCGCCCAGGGATCTCCCTGCACTTACTATTATCCCTGGGCGCCACTCCGTTCGCACGGTATAGGCTCCGGTATCTTCTGGGACTTGGTTATACTAGACGGAGCCTAGTATACTTGGTTATAGTAGGCGTATCCCAGGCTTATAGCGCTGGCCAATCGCAGCGCTCAGCTCACAGCCTGGCAGAAAAAAAAACTCCCAGGATATGAGCTGTGCGCTGGGATTGGCCAGCGCTACAGCCTGGGATACGCCTACTATAACCAAGTGTACTAGGCTCCTCCTAGTATCACCAAGTCCCAGAAGATACCGGAGCCTATACCGGGCGAACGGAGCGGTGCCCAGGGATAATAGTAAGTGCAGGGAGATCCCTGGGCGCCACTCTACATGTCATTATACTTAGTACACAATTTTTAGCCTGATGAAAGGTCCTCTTTAAAGTAGAAACTTTTAAATTTGATTAAATTACCCATGGTAACCAATTGGAAGGAAAATCAATAACAGATATATTTAGAGAATTGGAAGTCCTTTTACAAAAACAATTGTGACAACGCTGGGAGATCACTTAAACAATATATAGAATGTGGTAAAATACCAAATGGGTTACTTTTATCAAAAATACCAGCACAGGATTTGTGGGATCCAGAATTCAATAGGGAATGGGATACTCTTTTGCAGGAACAATCTATAGCACTGATGCAACTCATTATAAAAAGGAGATCACAGATGTTGGAACAAATAAGTATTCAAATTAACCAAATGAAAGACACGATAGGAAAATGACATAGGAATTAAGAATATGATTCTTGGCAGCAAAGGCTCTTCTGGATAAAATAGACCAGGAAATTATTACTTAAAACAAATTTAAAAAAAGTAAAAATTATCTGAGAAATGGACAAAAAGAAGGGGAACAAGGAAGCCAACATAAAAAGAGAGAAAATGAGAAAACTTAGACAACAAATACGAATGTACAAAATAAATTTTCAGTAACAATTAATAACAGATTTTTTAGACAAAACTCCACCACACCACAAACCACGAATTCGTCAGAGATCACCACAATCACCAGCATGGCCAGCAGTCAGGAACAGGATTCTATTATACACTATCAAGACAGAATACCACAATCACGGAGAGCATCTTATCGAATAGTGACCAACCCCATAGAAAGACACCAACACACAACATGGACACACGAAAGGGAAAGAAGAAATTACGGAGACGAGGGAGAAAAAAGAATAGGCCACAACAGATAGCGGAAGAGCATGAAAATGTTTCAATTGTTAATTTAGGCTCTATCACACTCACCGAAGCACAAACCAAATTGTTGAATAAGGGTCTAAAATTTGCATCAACTAATAAACTAAATAAATTACACACTTACATGGGTGTTGAAAAATTTATTAGGCAACTTTGTCTTAAAAAATATTATATTAAAAACCCAATAACAACAGCAGAACATACTGTAGAAAAAGATAAATATCAACATACAGAATTGAAGAAAAAAATTGAGAAAATATCCAAGACAGGAGATCAGCCAGGAAAGGCCACTTTCCGTCAGTGTGTCGAATATGACATTCGGAGAATTAAGGACAAATCCATCAACAATAGTAATCTTAATAGGCAAGAAATTGAGGCTCTTGAACAACTTCAAACACAGAAACAAACAGTAATACGTCCCGCCGATAAAGGAGGGGCCATTGTTATCCTGGAAGCAGAACACTACAGCAGGGAGTGTAGAAGACAGCTAGCAGATGAAATGACATATATGAAATAAAAAAATGACCCCACTAAGGAGTATTACACAAAATTGGTTGAGTATTGCAATAAAGGTTTGCAAAAAGAAATTCTCTCTGAACAGGAGTATAAATTTATACTCAACACACAACAAAGGTTACCTGTATTTTACTGCATACCCAAACTTTACAAAAATCAACAAGATCCACCTGGTCACCCGATTATTTCAGGAATAGGCTCCCTCACTTCAAATTTGTCCCAATATATCGACAAATTACTAAAACCGATGATAAATAGGACACCGACTTTTATTAAGGATACAACACAAATCATCCAGATAGTGGAAAATTTTAATTTTTAACCACATTGGATTATTGGGACGTTAGATGTGCACTCTTTGTACACTATATTCAATGATCAACAAGGGGTGGAGGCTATGAAAACACAATTACAAATGGATGGCCAACTACCTTTGGAACAGATAGAATATTTGACAGAGGGGGTTCAGTTTATACTCACCCATAACTATTTTTTCTTTGAGTCAGAATTCTATCGACAGACACAAGGCGCAGCCATGGACACCAGGTTTGCCCCCAGTTATGCCAATTTATTCATGGCACAATGAGAACATCAATTTATTCTCCCTAAGCTGGGGCAGACCTGGTGCTCTGGCAGAGATATATTGATGACATAATTTTTGTCTTGTCTGGCAAAAAGATGAGGGAGAACTTCGAAAATTTCCGGAAGAAATAAATGTAAATGCATATAATTTGCAATTTTCATTCAATATAGGCAAATCATCAATGGAATTCTTAGATCTCCAGATTTCCATAGAGCAAGAAAATTTCATTTGCAACACTTATTATAAACCTGTCACCAATAATAGCTATATTCTATATACAAGTTGCCACCTACCTAGATGGCTCCTAAACATAACACTAGGACAATTCCGTCAAATCAAGCGCAATTGTACCAGGGAGGACACATTGTAGGAGGAAGCTAAAAAAAAATGAAGGAGCAATACCCGTCAACCATTATAGAAACTTCTTTAAAGAAAGTACCAGACATAGATAGACGTACATTTTTTAAAATCAACATTGCAACACCGGATAGACTCAAAGAAGATGCAATATGCATAATCTTACCAGTTAATACACAATATAGAAAAATGCAACAAATTATTAAAAAACATTAGCATTAAATAATAAAAGATAAAGTTACTCCCCAGATCACAGTTACAAAGGCCCCAAATTTAGGTGTTAAAGTAGCACCCTCTAGTAGGACAAATCAGAGGGGTGATCAATATATTCAAAAATGGGCGGGACTTTAGGGGTTCTATAGGTGTGGAAACTGTATGAATTGCAAGATGACTTCATTTCCAAAAAAAACCTTGAAGATAGTCTCAACTACTAACTCACATACAAAAAAAAGGACTAAAAGGACTCTCAAGAAGAGGATTTCGGAACATATAACTAATATTAAAAATGGGTATGATAACCACTCTTTATCAAGCCACTTTAAATCAATTCATAATCAAGATCCGACGGGATTGAAGTTTGCAGCACCTGAAAAAGTAGAGAGACATTGGAGGGGTGGTGATCATTTAAGTAGAATGTCTAGATTAGAATGGAGAAGGATCTTTGAATTCAATACACTCTTACCTGCAGGTGTTAACACTGAACTTGAGGTATTCGTATTTCTGTAGATTAGGGTGGGTGCCCTCTGCAGACGAGTGATCGGGTTATCCAGTAGGTACACCAATTGCTCCTTGGTGGGAGGCCCCCACCCACTACCACTGATGTTCAATCATGGATATACACCTGTGAAAAGGAAGAAATAATAAACAAGAATGAATGTAGTTGTGTCCATTCTAAAAAGACAACACAATTTATTATTCTCTTATTGAATATAACATGTGTAAATTATCTAAAAGTATAATAAAATATAAAAATACAAAAATCAGTAAGCTATCCTTGGACAGAAAACGATTACTTCCCATTAAAAACGCAAGGAAAACTGCATTTACATTGCAAAAAAATGTAAAATAGCACAGCGTCCGGCTGGACATAAAGTTTGTTTGAAAGGCAGTGCCTATATGTTTATAGACCTATATGTATCTATTAACAAAATGTAAAGGATAATCAGTAATTAAATTAGTAAAACTACATTGGTGAACAATGGGTAATTTCTATTCAAAAATGGAATCCTGTGAAAAACCGCATATATATCGCAGGAAAAATATAGACATTTTGGATATGGAATGGGAAGGGCAAAGTAGTTATATAAAGTTGTATATTTTGCCCATTCGATCAGTGAGGCATTACAATAACCAATGAGGCATTATATTGGTATTAGATATAACATTTATATATCTTTAAAAAAAATCACATTTAAAACGCATAAAATGAGACGTGGTAACATGTTTGTCCTAATGGTGTTGATGCAAACCTATTACAATAATGGAGATATGGGAGTTAACATATTCTGGACATTGACCATATTAAAGAATATAAGTTGGAAAATGATATGTATAGACATATAAAGAAGAATGTGTATGGGAAGATGGAAAAGAAGAGCCACTCCATCTTTTTGTGTGAGCTTTAAGGTATACGGGCAAACGCTATTTGAGGGTACGAGTGACATAGAGGATTTAGCCACTGTAGAAGGAGCAAGCCTAAAGCTCGGAAACGCGTATGGTTGGGGATATCCCTATGTACAAGTACCCTCACAAGGACCTTTGAACTCATTACATATGGAGCACTCCAGGAATTTTAATTGAGGAAGAAAAAAATCCGGCAAAATACAGCTAACCGGCTGATCCAACTCACTGAACACGTGAGACGCCGACCGACCCTCTGAACCACACAAAAGTTAGCGCCAGCACATAGTACATATAGAAAGATATAAGGAAATGTGTGTAACAACAGATTTTCCATCCTGTGATAGACTGGGCCCGATCGTGGTATAATATATCACTTCATTGAAGATTAAAATACAAGTATCTAACAACTCCATGCTTATATAGCGTCTTAATGTGATCGAGATAGCAGACAGTTGACTGCATCTAGACCTTATAATATACTTTTTGATTTGCTTATATAATAATATGTACAATGTGGAACAACAAATTTGGCTGTATTGAAGGCATACAGTTTGTGGTGGCAGTTTCTCCAGTGGGTTTCTTGTCACACAGAGTTTATGGAGAGTGTGACCTCCGACAGACTCCACAAGTGTGGCGATATCCCAAGCGGAGACCTTCCACTATCAACATTATTGTCTATTTTTTAACCTTTTTAGTTATCCTGAGTTTTTATTTTTATTCATTTTTTATTAATACTTATGTTTAGGTTTTTTTAAAATAAATGTTACATATTTGGAGTGATTCCAGACGTTGAGTGCCTATCATTCTAGCTAGACAATTTTGTTTAATATTACAATGGAAACAGTATAGAAAAATCTTCTGTGTCTCGGGAAATCAATCATGTTCCCTCTCCTCTTCACTATCTTGTGCTTGCTAAGACAAATGGCGGAGCAGCAGCTATGCCCAGTCTGTGATAGGAGAAGAATATTGTTAGGCTCTATTTACTATGCCACACCCTTCAACTAGCCACCAAAGATGACAGGGAATAACAGTAGGGGTCTGTCAGTCCCTAGGGCAGACAGACACTTTAAGAGCATCCACATGGTAGGCAATGAGCCTTACTATCCTGTCTTAGGATAGGGGAGTATGGTGAGATATAATAGCTTTCCAAGTTTGATATTTTTTTTTGTTATCGCATTCAGCCGTTCTGTCATCTCCACAACCCTTGCCACAGGCAGATCTTTTAGCTCTTTGCTCAAAAAAATTGCTCCTCTATAGAAAACCAATCCAACTACAATAAATATAAGCACAATAAAATAATACTTTAGGCAGTAAATCAAGCAACTGCTTATACTACAGGTGCATGACTTATTCCAGTCTTTACTTTTAGATTGCACTTGCTGTCAGTTTTTATTAGATTTCATTGTATTATGTCCTATTTATTCTCCATGTAAATCAATATGAGCACTCTTTCTACTTTATTAAAAAGAATAAAACTCCACAAATGCAAAATCGATAGAGCAAAACAATGGAGCTAACCATGAACATCATCATAAAATGTAAATAAATATGATCAAGTTGAATTGAAAAGAGCCAAGATGCAATAGGCAGGGTAATCACAGTGCACATTTGTCTCTTTTATTTCAGCAAGTACCTAATAAATAGTAACATGCCTGATCTGTGTTAGATATGCCATAAATTTGAATGTGATCATTTAGAACCTTGAAAAATATACTGAAGGAAATACAGGAAAAAGTACCAGTCATAAATACAAATGCTAGTCATTCCATCTCATGTCTAAACTGAAGTCTTATTAGCATTTGGGCTGTCAGTTTATATTGCATTAAATAAGAATACACTTCAAAGGTAATGAATATTTCTATTCATATGCACTCCCAGAGCAAAATATCGTTCTGCTTTTGTGCAGGAAGACAAATGGGAGTTGTTATTATTTGTTGTGCAGAATAAAGCAAACTGCTTCTCACATACTCAGCTGTAAATACATTGATTAAAATATAATAACAATGTACTTCCCCACACACTTGGTGTATATTTCATCATTCTGCTGCTTGCTTGACATTTTATGCTTCTTTATAAAACTAGTTATGTTTAAAAATTTAATATTCAGAAATCTTGTTAAAGGATGAGTCACATCTGGTTGGTTTTCAGTCACAGGACTACATGGTGGGGTTACATGGGATATTTATCTTATAAAAAAATTACATTTGTCCCCTATTTTACTAGGACCCTCACTGGTCTGCTTATTGAAGCAGATAATTTAGAATCTTTAATAGTACATTAAATAAAAGAAATTGTGCTCTCAATGCCACATTATCTTATGTTGCTTTTCAACTTTACTGAAAATACCATGCAGTTAGAAATATTTCTAACAATGGTTGGAAATATCGAAATGTAGCAAACATTGATTAGTTTGTTAAGATACTGGGCGCACTACCATGCAATATAGAATTCCAATCATTATTTGTAAGTAAAACTGTTGGGATTTGCCTTTCTATGAAACTCTGTGAGCTGAATTTGCTAATGGCACATTTCCTATAACAGAGCATTCATTGTTTTCCAAGCACTATAATAAGGTATTCACAAAACATGATTGTTACTCACCCATCCCAGCTCCAGCGCCACTCCTTCAGCGTTCCTTTCCTTTATGCCATGGCTGTATGGTGACCGGGATGGGCAGTAACTAAGCAACCAGCACATCCATATTCTCTTCTTGATGAAAGCACTGTTCTGGCTCTGTGGCATAGACTTCCTATAGTGCCTGGCACCTGTGGACGATGTCATGGCCATAATATTTAAACTCAGGCTTTGTCTATAGTCACTTCCTATGTATAGGTTATTCCGGCATTGAACTACATATTATTTTGACTTCTTATAACAGTTTTAGATGTTTCTGCTCTAGAAGCCATGAAAAGAGGCAGAAGAGAGCATAGACTGTGAGCTGTGACAAGCAACCAGTTGTAGCTCATGAGATGGAACAGAGTGGAAGGAGGGGGCTAGGGTTCAGAGGCAATGAGTTACATCTACCTAAATGAAATATGTCACCAGCAACCTCCCTATCCATCTGCTTGCACACACACATAGCTGTGGTTCATCTGATTAAAACATTTTTTTTCTTTAGCTGATCTGAGGCTCCATTCCTAATTTATTATACTTTTTCCCAACATGCAAATTAGGCCTTTGGTACAATAGGGGTGTCACCGATGCTCTCATTGCACCCAAGCTCCATTCATTTCTGTAGTCAGCCCCTCTCTTGCTGCATTAATTGACAGGGCCTGGCAGTGACAAAGCAGTGACAAAGCAGTGACGGGGGGGGGGGGGGGGGATTGCAGAAAGGAGTAGAGCTTGGGTGCAATGAGAGCAATGGTGATGCCCTCAATGCACCAAAGGCCAAATTTGCATATTAAGAAAACATATATGGTAACTCTGGAACAAAGATTCGGGTCACCAAAGGAAAAACAGCATTTTAATCAGGTGAACCACAGCTATGATGGGCAGTCTGGGGTCTCTCTGGATGTGTTTGTGCAAATAGTTAGACAGGGAGGACACTGGTGACAGATTACCTTCAAATCCTGCTGTCCTTTTGCTCAATGCCCATTATTATTCATTATCCTGTGCATTTTGTGAGTATATTTACATTTACCTGACTACTCTTTGCAACTGTGTATGACCTCAGACTGTTTCCTCACTATTCTTTTGTCTTTCGTTACTGTGCTGTTTGTCTCTCGCTGATTTGACTCAGCTTGCCTCTGTACTCTGTACTCCCATTCACTGCCCACAGAAAGTAGAAGATAATCTGCTTCAAAACCTTTTCTTACTTCGGCTACTTTCACATCTGCGTTTTCAATTCCGCTATTGAGATCCGTCATAGGATCTCAATAGCGGAAGAAAACTCTTCAGTTTTGTCCCCATTCATTGTCAATGTGGACAAAACTGAACTGAACGAAACAGAATGCACCAAAATGCATTCTGTTCTATTTGGTAGCGTCCCCACTGCGGACAGAAAAATTCTGCAAGCAGATGTGGTGTGGAGCAAGATGGAAAGTCAACGGGGGGACGGATCCATTTTCTCTGACACAATAGAAAACGGATCCTTCCCCTATTGACTTTCAATGGTGTCTATGACGGATCAGTCATGGCTATAGAAGACATAATACAACTGGATCCGTTCATGACGGATGCATGCGGTTGTATTATTGTAACGGAAGAGTTTTTTGCAGATCCATGACGGATCTGCAAAAAACGCTAATGTGAAAGTAGCCTAACTCATATATAGCCCCAGGTTCATGAAGGACATTACAGAGAAGTACTGACGTGTATAGTTATGAATATAACATTTGGACCGAGACAGAAAATGTCTACATGTGCAAGCTATCTTGCTGTGTGTGTGTGTCACTAGTGTTTTCCTTAGTTCCTGCTCACTCCTCCCCCTCCCCTCTTCCTAGGTTTGTATAGGATAATGTATTGTGATCCTTCAATGAGCATCTGCCATCCAAGACAGATTTCTCATGATTTTCAAAGATAAAGCCATTTTAGAGAAGGAAGGGAAGATGGGAAGAAAAAGCTGATCACTCTAGAACAAGACATTTATCTCTGATGAGATAAAATGCATTCGGAAACTGTTCAGACCCTGTTCAAGCATGGTGGTGGCAGCACTATGCTGTGGGGGTGTTTTTCAGTAGCTGGGGCAGGGAAACTGCTCAAGGTTGATGGAAAGTGGAGTAAAGTACAGAGATATTTTTAATGAAAACCTGCTCAGCCCAGAGTGCTGTGGGCTGGGCCAAAGGTTAACCTTCCAACAAGACAATGACCCTAAGCACACAGCCAGGACAATGCAAGAATGGCCTAGGGACAAGTCTGTGAATGTCCTTGGGTGACCCAGTTAGAGTCCTAACATAAAGGGAACCTGTCATCAACTTTCTGCTGACCTCACTGAGGGCATCATAAATTAGTGACAGAAATGCTGATTTCAGTGGTGTGTCACTCATGAGCTAAAAGTAAGTGGTTGCCGAGAACCAGCATCATAATCATTGCAGCACAGGCCTTGAAAAGAATAAAATCTACCTGAGAAGAGTCATGGTTATTCATAATCTGCTGCACTCTCACCCATCTGCTGATGATTGGCAGTTCTCTCCTAGATAGAAAGGAAGAAAACTAGGTAGTAGACTGTCAATCATCAGCAGGTGGGCAGGGAGAGCAAGAATTTATAAATAACCAGGACTAGGCTGCAATGATTGTGATGTTGGTTCTTGGCAACCACTTATTTTTAACTTATAAATGACAGACCGCTAAAATCAACTCACCTGTCTCTACTTTATTTACTTTATTCTGCCGTTAGTATGGGCAGCATAAAGTTGATGACACAGGTTCCCTTTAAACCCAATCGCACATATCTGAAGAGACCTGAAATAGCTTTTGACCGGCCGTCCCCATCCAACTTGTGTTGTGCTTGATAGGATCTGCAAAGAATGGCAGAAAATCCCCAAATTCAGGTGTGCAAACCTTGTGGCATCATACCCAAGAAGACTGGAGGCTGTAGTCACTGTCAAAGGTGCTTCAACTAAGCACTGTAAAGTAAAGCATCCAAATGCTTTTGTTGATGCAATATTTTTGTTTTTCCTTTTCAATAAATTAGCAAAGATTTCTAACATTCTGTTTCATGCTGTCATTATGAGGCATTGATGGCACAATGATCGGGAAAACATTTTTTAAAATTTTATTTTAGCACAAGGCCATAACATAACAAAAATTTTGAAAAAAGTTGAACGGTCTCAAGATGAATGGACTGTATATTACAAAGTTTCTTATGGTCACTTGTATTATTGATTTATGCAAAATTTTGTGAAAGGTTAGTGAGTGACCATTTAATTTTAAGTTCTTGTTTTGTTGTGATGTCAGGTTAGAGAGAAAAAAAAATCAAAGAAAGATAATATGGATTATAGTTATTTTAAGAAAGAAAATATAGGGTAGTGAAACATTTGCTTGTTGCAGCTGAGAACTGCATTAGCCCATAGTTGTAAGCCATTAGACATGCTGTCATGTTCTAATTAACTTTAAAGGTACAGTTTATGTAGCTTGAAAAAAGCAAAATCAAGTTTCTCACCTGAGGAATTATTATAATATGCTTAAAACGTGACATGAACTAAATCTTGTGCAAGGCGTATTAAATTACATGTAATGAGAATAAGCATAACACAAATAACATTTATTCTTATTTTATGCAGTTTTTTTTTTCATTTAATTGGATGAACTTCAAAAGAATTTACTACAGAACCAAAAGATTTAGTCTTCTTGGTTTGCATTTTTTGGTATCTTTTAATCTGTCGTTTCTTTCAGTGTCTCTAAAGGAGTTTTCTGGGATTTTAATAATGATGACCTATCCTCAGAATAGGTGATCATTATCAGATCGGCGGGGGTCTGACACCCAGCACCCCTGCCAATCAGCTGTTTGAAGAGAAGGCTGCGCTCATGCGAGCACTGCCTTTCCTTCATTGTTTACCTGCTCGCCGTCAACATCAGGTGTAATTACAAGAAGCCATCCCAAGTGTATAGGAGCAAGCCATCCCATAGAAGTGAATGGGACTGCATCTTGTAATTACACCTGCTCACCGTTGGGATGTCAATTGCGATCAGGTAAGCAATGAAGGGAGCACAGAGTTCACACGAGCACAGCCTTCTCTTCAAACAGCTGATTGACAGGGGTCAAACAGCTGATGACCTGTCCTGAGGATAGCTCATAAATATTAAAATCCCAGAAAACCCCTATAAATTAAAAAAAATGCTACCTCCATATTTTGGCTGTAGGTCTTTGGGAATTACCAAATGTTTTCGGTGGCGTTTTTCTTCACTTGAGTTGTGTTTTTTAGGTCAATTTTTTTAATATCTCACCTATGCTGTTATACTGCTTCAGTTTCTGGCATTTTTGTCCATAGACATTCATTGTTTTTTTTCTGGTTCAAGTGTCAACTTTTTTATAGCATTTTTAAAAGTGTGTACTATGATCTCACTCACTGCAGAAAGAGCCTGCTGGAGTGGTGGTGCCGTTCAGAGCAGGAGGGGTAAGTTCTTTTATCTGATCTGATCTGTAGTCTGATGAAGATTGGGGGAATTCATAGTTGACTCAATGACTGCAAGGTGACCAGGTCCTGTTGCTGCAAAACAAGCCCAAATAATTACCCCTCCACCACCAAGATTGACAGTAGATATGAGCTAATATGTGCTAAAATGCTCTGTCTGGTTTTCACTAAACATGGCGCTGTGCATTACGGCCAAATATTTCTACTTTTGGTCTCATTTGTCCAAAGAGATTTATCAAACTGGTGTAAAGTTGAACTGGCTTAGTTGCCTCACCTTTCATTTTCACAGCTACTTTAGAAAATAAAAGGTGGAATCTGATTGTTTGTTATGGGCAACTAAGCCAGTTCTACTTCACACAAGTTTGATAAATCTACCCCATTGTTCGAGAAATCAGATTAAACTTTGCAAAAGTAAGCCATGTTATTTTTAGAAAGAAGAGGCTTTCTTCTGGCAACCCTTTCATGCAAACCATACTTCTTCAGTCTTTTTCTAATTGTCCAGTCATGAACTTGAACACACTTAGGCCTGTATAGTCACTACATTCACATTACATGATTATCATCCACCATGAATCACTAGCGTCCAAGTCGTAATGATTGTCTACTCATTTAGATGACCCATAAGATGTAGCTCTTGGGATTTTTGCAATTTCCTTGAGAATTGCATGGTCTGACCTTGGGATGAAGTTGATGGACATCCACTCCTGGGAAGATTGTCAGCTATTTTAAATGTCTTACACTTGTGAATAATCTTTCTCACTGTAGAAAGATGGACTTCAAATTGTTTGGAAATGGCCTTATAACACTTCCTAGATAGATGGACAGCAACAATTGCTTCTCAAAGACCATTGCTGATGTCTCTCTTAGGCATTGTGTTAATACCCTCCTGAATGATCCAAACTAGCAAATTGCCCAAACTTCTGCTTTTATAAAGCTGGTCACATTTGTTGATGATCAATTAATATTAATTAGCAGCACCTGGCTGCTACTTACCCTATTAATTCCTTTGGAAGTAGTAAGAATGTACTTAATTTTTCACTCAGCTTCTGCATTTTGGTCTATTTTTTGTTACATAAATGTTATGGACAATGGATGTTGATCCACTAGTTCAACCAACTTAATTGACTTTGGGCTAGTCTTAAGGGCATAATCCTGGCGTCCCCCTGGTTTTCACTCTTTAACCACTATACAGAGATGTGGCGTTCACTGGAGGGAATCTGCCAGGCCGCTACCTCTTGAAATAGACACATTGTTGGTTGCTGACCCGAAGGAACAGGCAATCATATAGCCAGTGACAGCCCAAGGTCAGGATGGGCAGACTTTGTGGGAATCCTTAAAAAAGTCCAAAGGTCAGGCCCAGACAGGATCAGTACAGTGAGCAGGCATAGATCAGGCAGCAGAGAGTCAGGATACAGAAAACAGGCAGCAGTTAGTACACTTCTAGAGACCAATTGCTCATGCAAGGAAGTGTTGATATATAGGAGAGTTGATTAGCTCATTAGTAAAGGAGCAGAGCACAGGATCAGAAAGGCAATTAATCCCTGCAGTGCTTCAAGGAAAGGTCTCTCTAGTACGTTCACAGAAAAAGGCCTTGGAGCCAGGCTGTGGCCTGCAGAGTGGGACACAGGAGTCTGGTAGCTCGGCAGAAGCTTGGTGAGTGATATGACGCTTGTGCCCACCCCAGATAGCGGGACAGTGGCGGGCACGGAGCACCACCATGACAATAAATATTGACATGATCTATGGACCCGATGTTTTTTATTATGTACTTTAATTTTCTTATGACTGTACATGCATTTATAGTTATCCATTTAAAGGATGTCTTATGAATTTGATGTAAGTATGTAGAAGTAAATGCATGTGTTTGTTAGTTTTATGAATGTTGTAGCTATTTATTTACATTTAAATCTACTTTTATCTCTAATGTCTTCCCTTGACGTATTTGAAACGACTTCCTGCATTTCCTGTATATACAGTACAGAAGAGTATATGCAGGGGCGGGCATGGCATTTCTGGAGCCCCAAGCAAAGGTATTTTTGGGGCCCAAATCAGGACAGCCAACCAGGAATCACTATTTCCAGTAGTTTTTCCCTGTTTGTCAACAACTGTATCTGAGGTAAAAATGTAACTGAGAAAAATTACAAAAAAAGAGATACCCTTTAAAAATTAACTTTTATTAAGATATATATAAAATGCAAGGTCCCAGATATAAGTGTATAGTGCACGGGGGGACAAAACCCCCACTGGTGATAGCAGAAAATACAAACAGGATAGATGGGAAAAGTGTCAGGACTATGTCCCTATCCACTCCTGCTGTGAGACGACCTAGCTGAACCCTGAGTTTCCCTATCAACAGGACAGCGACTGCCCAACTTCGTCGAGTAAAAGGAGGGAAATAAAGATAAACAGGGACAGCAATTATAAGTCGTATAGAACAATAGTAACATAAAAGAGATTACATCCCCCACAAACTGTTATGAGCCCAACGCGTTTCCTTAGCGTGTCACTAATTCATCAGGGGATACATCATATTTTAGGATGTAATCATAAATATTCATACTCATAATGTAAAAACTCCCAAAACAATGGAGAGTGATACTTATCCTTCAGATGTGCGTCATGAAGGGAGGAACTGATGTTGTCCAGCCTTCCAATCAGGTAGCCAGGTATGCGGTACCCAAGTGTTGGTGTTGATGAAGCAATGTTCAGCTATACGGCTAAGGGCCACCAATAGCCCCAGCTCATTCCATCCGGTCCGGGCAGTGCTCCACAGACCAGCAGAGGTGGCGTGCGCGTGTTGGCAGGAGAAAAATGTAACTGATGCTCCCACCTCCGTACGAATTACATTACATAGAGTGATGTCTCTGATGCAGAATTTATCTTTTCTCATCTTCTCCATTTGGACCAGACTGCCATGATGGATTATTTCAGCCATGTCTCGTCTCTGCAGAGACATCTTAGATTCCGCCATTTTGCTTGAAGATCTGGCACAAAATTTCGCACGGCCTCACCCAGTCGTCATGCATCGGCCGAAATCTTCAATCAAGATGTCGATGGCCGGCCCGTCGCGAGCAAATGGAGGAGATAAGTATGTTTTTTTTTACATTATTTCAGGTTAAATCGATTTACTACCACGAAGCACTAGGAAAATCGACTTCGCAGCTAATCGAATTTATCCTGAAATTTGGATCGAATTCCACTTCATTGGATTCGATTCACTCATCTCTAGAGGAGATTTCTACATGTAAATGCAACAGTCTCCTCCACTGACAAGCAGGTGCTTGCCAGGAAGGAACACTTACCTCCTGACAATCGCCTGTTGTATTGTCCTGTCTAAAGAGACAATTAGCCAACACATCTTGTAAAATGAAGGGAATGTGCAGGCTGAAGATACAATAGTAAAAACAAAGACTAATGATGTGGTGCATGGGCACAAATTATTTTTATCAAAATATATTTGCTAAGTACCTCATGCTTTTGCATTGTGCTTGCTTTTATATTTACACATCAACATCCCTGATAGAGAAGACAATGCTTGGGAATGAGCATTCATAGGAAGTTTATTCCTGACTAATGTCTGCTTATCAGCTGCCTGGGGGTGTGTGTGTGTGCGTGAAAGATGATTACTACAATCATTCACCCCTAGGGGCAAATGGGCCATAAACCTTACTGGGAAATTTGAGCCATCTGAACCCTCCTACTGACCAAGTAAATAACATTCTGGTTCTTCTTGGGAGCGGTATTTTGTGCTGGTATTGCTGATCCTGCCTACTTGCATTGGCCCCATTTACTTGTGTTGCTCCACCTTTTGTCAATTGGGAACTGCTTACAACATAGGGGACATTTTTTTTTCCAGGGCCACTTAAAGTTCTCTGTCCCTGTTCGCCCCCATACAGTTTAGTTGTATGTTGAAGGCACACGTTTGTCTATACAATGCAATTGGCTGCCGACAAACAAGGATTTTTGGTAAAGCATGAAAGATGCAATCACCCAACAAACAAGCCCCGGACCTATACACGGAGTAATTATCACCAACGAGTGTTTGTAGAAACAGTCATTCCGGATCATTTTCGAAATCCTTAGCACATGTAAGAGCACCTGAACCCTTTAAGGACCGGAGGTTTTTTATTTTTGAGTTTTCGTTTTGCACTCCCTGCCTTCCCAGAGCCATAACTTTTTATTTTTTGGGTTCACATAGCCATATGAGGGCTTGTTTTTTGCGGGACAAGTTGTACTTTCCAACACCACCATTTAATATTGCATATGATGTAGTGGGAAGCGGGAAAAAAATTCCAAATGGGGTAAAATTGCAAAAAAAAAGCAATTCCACCACAGTTTTGCGGGTTTTTAAATTCCGACATTCGATTTGCGATAAAACTGAATGGTTACTTTTACTCTACAGGTCAGTACGAATCCAGCGATACCCTATATGTATAGGTTTACTTGCGTTTTGATAGTGAAAAAAAAATTCAAAAGTGGGAAAAAATCAGTTTTACTTTTTTGTCACCATGTTTTGACCCCTATAACCTTTTGGTAATTATATGTACAGAGCTGTATGAGGGCTCATTTTTTGCATCATAATCTTATCTTTTTATTGATACCATTCTGGGGTGTGTATGACTTTTTGATCACTTTTTATGTAATTTTTTGTGAAAAATGAAGCGACCATTAATGGCGAATCCGCCATTTGGACGCTTTTTTCCGTTTTTATGTTTGACAAATGGGGAATATTTTTTAATATTTTTATAGTATGGGCGTTTTCACACATTGTGACACCCATGATGTGTATTTTTTTATTTTTTTATTTTTTTTATTTTTATTTTAGCAAAAGGGGGTTGATTTGAACTTTTATGTTTTTTAATTTATTTATTTTTAAAACTTTTTTTTTTTTTTTACATTATTATATAGTTCCCATAGGGAACTATAACTTACAATCATCTGATTGCGATTTTCATACATTCCAATGCAATAGCATTGGAATATATGAAAAAATCGCATATTTCCTATGAAGCCTATTACAGGCAAGGCCCCATAGGAAATACTACAGAGCAGCCTGGGTTTCATTCATAGAAACCCAGACTACTACAGGCACGCTCCGGCTCCTCCGATCGCCACACGGGTGAGCCGGAGCGCAAACCGAAAGTAAAACTTTCGGTTTGTGCGCAGTCAGATGCCGTGGTCAGTATTGACCATGGCATCTGAGGGGTTAAATGTCCGCGATCGGCTTTGCTGCCGGTCGCGGACATTAGCCGCGGGTGTCTGCTACAGGAACCATGCGGACACCCGTGGCTAAGGCGCCCGCATGAAGCGGGAGGGGGGGGGGCGCCATCTTTAGAGACAGGACGTACAGGTACGTCCTGTTTCCTTAAGAGGTTAAAACTGACAAAATAGTTATAAAAACAGGAAATGTCAGCCTGTTGTGACTACTTTAGTGGTCACTGTGAAAACTGAAATATGGTCTATTTTACAGATCACAAAAAAATATAAATTAAAAAGTACCAACAAAGTGTTAAACAATTTTTTTAAAGACAATTTGATTAAAATTCTGTATCTTTTTAAATACTACATTAGCAATAATATATATCTATAAAAGAAAGTCTGTTACACTTTTGGTTTTGAATTTAGCTAATCACACCTCATGGGCACATATCAGTGACTCCACTAAGACAATATTCATGGTACATTTTATAAGTAGTTTTATAAGTAGTTTTTTTCACACAAATACACTGATTATGAACTTCAAGAAAATCAGCTTAGGAGCCATGGCAGTGTGACCAGTGTGCACATGTGATTAGCTCAATAGGTCTTTCTGGTTAACCCAGAACCAGAGGATCTTTAAACATAGCGCCCACTTGAGCGTGCAGCGGGCACCATAGCCAGTGGGTCTCTGCTGTTTTAAACTTCAGAGGTCCACACCTAATGTCTGCGAGTGGCAATAATGCCGATCGCAGGCGTTTAAACCTTTAGATTGGCGATTGGGGAAGCCAGTCCTTCATTCCTACAACACTGAATCTCTTTGAAAAGATACAGCATATTAAGAGCTGCAGTTCCTATGTTAGCCTGCAACAATAGTGTAATAGTGATATAGGCAAATTCAGCCTAATCTGTAGCTCTATTAAACTATAGTAGAAGATTAAAAAAACATCTGACTAGTCAATATAGTAGCCTTCTAGAGGGGCTTAAAAAGTTAAAGGTAAAAAAGTTAAAAAATCTAAAAAATATATAAACACTTAAATCACCCCTTTTTCCCTAGAATAAAAATATAAATACATAAACAATAAAAAATATAAACTTCATGGGCATCTGTCACGAGGGTGTCAGGAGCCACGTCTGACTCTGTTATACCCGTGGTCAGGAAGTCGCAGCGGGTGGCTGCGCGCTCTATGTCTAAAGATCACGCTGTTACTTAATGGTAGCTTTCTGTGTTTGCCTTGCAATTCTTTTTTGTCTCAATTAGGGATCCGTAGCTTCTTCTCCTCAACTTTTTCTTCTCCTCCACTCCCAACCTCCTTATATTCCCCCTTCCCACTTCTCTGGTTGCCAGATATAGAGCTTCGTGCCTGGACTGCTATACTGACCCACTGAAGCTGTGTAGCTGTTGTTCCTGGTTGTCGTACCAGAGCATTACCCTCTGGATCCCTGTTGGGCTTTTGTTGTCCGCTGTTGTCGCCCACCTGGGCTTATATGTTTTGTCAGTATTGTCTGTCCTCTCCCTGGTGTTTTCTTTTAGTATTAGTGGTGAGGACTAGTGCTCCCACTGCCCTATTCACTACTTAGGGCTCAGCTTAAGGAAAGCCAGGGTTTAGGCACGTGATCGGCGTACGGGTGAAAAACCCGTCTAGGGACGTCAGGGCAGTCAGGTGCCAGCTTTTAGTTGAGTTAGGGGTCACCACCTTTCCCTCTGCCTTGGACAGGGCTTCCCCTTTTCCCTCCCTTTGCGCCACACATCTGTGATCGGTACGCCGGCCGTGATATTATATCTGGCCCTTATTTTGTGTAGGTAGGAAAAAAAAAAATTTTTTTTTTCTTCTCTCTTCCTCACTTTCTGCCTATTTAGAATCCAGTATGGATTCTATTGCTGCTTTGACAAAGCAACTTCAAGGTCTGTCTTTGGAGGTGGCAGAATTAAAGGCGTTGGTCCTCCAGCAGCAATTGCAGCAGACCGCAAGCCCAGAGGTTGCTATGGGTAACCAGGTTGCTCCCGAACCCAAGGTTGTTCTTCCTGACAGATTTTCTGATGGAAGGGACAAATTTGTGACATTCCGTGAGGCCTGTAAGTTATATTTTCAGCTGCGCCCCTACTCCTCTGGTAATGAAGAACAGCGGGTGGGGATTGTTATTTCCCTGCTACAGGGAGACCCGCAATCCTGATTCCCAGGCTCTCCGGTCAGTGGATGGATTTTTTGGGGCCTTGGGTCTCATATATGATGACCCTGACCGAGTCGCCCTGGCTGAGTCTAAGTTACGGAGACTTCTACAGGGAGACCGGCCAGCAGAGGAGTATTGCTCAGAGTTCCATAGGTGGGCTACGGATACTCAGTGGAATGATCCGGCCCTCAGGAGTCAGTTCTGCTCTGGTTTATCCGAAAGGGTTAAGGATGCGCTTGCGCTGTATGAGACCCCCTTTTCCCTTGATGCTGTTATGTCCCTTTCTATCAGAATAGATAGACGTCTTAGGGACAGAATGAAAAATCCTGAGCAATTAGTAACCCTTCCGAAGCAGCAGCTAGTCTGTATCAACCTAGACGAACCTATGCAGCTAGGAGGAACTACTTGTCAGGTCCGTCCTCCTGAGGCTCGCCGTAGGCATGGGGTTTGCTTTTTCTGTGGGGGGAGGGGTCATTTCATTAATGTCTGTCCTTCCATACCCAAAAACAAACGACCGTCAGAAAACTACTAACCCCAGGCTGTGTGGAGGATGTCAGCCGGGGGTATACGTTTCCTCCATACAAACATCTCATTTTGTGTTGCCAGCAGTTATTGTTTTTGGTGATAAGACAGGGACTATTTCTTTATTTCTAGACAGTGGAGCAGGGGTTAATTTGATAGATGACCATTTTGCCCAGACTATGGGTTTGTCTTTCTCTACGCTACAGAGACCTATTCCCATATTCGCTATTGACTCTGCTCCTCTGTCTCAGAGAAACCTTACTCATATTGTCCATAACTTACACCTTTGGGTAGGGGACCACCATATCGAGTGTCTTTCATGTTTTGTTCTAGAGGGCATTCCCTCTCCTGTGGTATTGGGTCTTTCCTGGTTGGTAGTGCACAATCCAGTGGTAGATTGGCAGGCCAGGGAGATATTAGAGTGGAGTGAGCATTGCAGAGAAAATTGCTTAAATAGCAATTGCTTAGTCGCCTCCACAGCTACTCTACCTACCCGGTTAACCTGATTTTCGTTGCAAAATTACCCAAGACCAGGTTATATAATCTTTCAGGTCCTGAGAGACAAGCCATGAAAGATTATATCTCTGAGAGTCTGGCTAAGAGACACATCAGACTCTCCTTATCACCCATGGCTGCAAGGTTTTTCTTTGTTAAAAAGAAAGATGGGGGCCTGCGTCCTTGCCTAGATTTCCACGAACTAAACCGGATAACCATCCGAGACCCATACCCTCTTCCTCTCATTCCTGACCTGTTTAATCAGATTGCGGGTGCTAGGTGGTTCTCCAAACTTGATCTTAGGGGGGCCTACAATCTGATTCGTATCAAGGAAGGGGATGAGTGGAAGACAGCTTTTAACACCCCTGAGGGGCATTATGCAAATCTAGTCATGCCTTTCGGTCTGACCAATGCTCCTGCTATCTTCCAACATTTCGTTAACGATATTTTTAGTCATCTTATCGGCAGGTTTGTGGTGATATACCTAGATGATATTTTAATTTATTCTTCTGATCTAAAAACACACGAGGTACATGTCAGACAGGTACTGCAGGTCCTACGGACGAATAAATTATATGCGAAAATTGAAAAACGTGTCTTCACCGTTCAGGAGATACAGTCCCTGGGATATCTATTATCTGCTTCAGGTTTCCGTATGGATCCTGGGAAGGTCCAGGCAATTTTAGATTGGGATCTTCCTGAGAACCTTAAAGCACTGCAACGGTTCTTGGGTTTCGCAAATTTCTATAGAAAGTTTATTAAAAACTATTCTGTGATTGTCAAACCCCTTACTGACATGACTAGGAAGGGGACTGATTTTTCTAAATGGTCTGACGCCGCTAAAAGGGCATTTTCCTCTCTAAAGGAGAGGTTTACCTTGGCACCTGTACTAATCCAACCTGATGTCTCCCAGCCTTTTATTGTTGAAGTAGATGTGTCAGAGGTGGGAGAGGGGGCTGTACTGTCTCAGGGTCCGTCTCCTGGCAAATGGCATCCTTGCGCTTTCTTTTCTAAAAAAAAACTATATGCAGCGGAAAGGAACTATGAAATTGGCAATAGGGAACTATTAGCTATTAAACTAGCGTTTGAGGACTGGCGTCACTTTTTAGAGGGGGCAATCCACCCCGTCACGGTGATTACAGACCACAAAAACCTTCTGTACCTCGAATCAGCTAAGCGTCTCACCCCTAGACAAGCTAGGTGGTCTCTATTTTTTACCAGGTTTAACTTTATCATCACCTATCGTCCTGAGGCAAAAAATACCAAGGCAGATGCATTATCTCGTAGTTTCCCTGGAGGGGGTAATGTGGGTGATCCGGTACCCATTCTACAAAGAGGAGTGGTTGTCTCTGCTGTACACTCTGTCCTGGAGGGAAAGGTGTTAGAGGCCCAGGGGGACGCCCCGGTCTATTGCCCCTCAGAGAAATTGTTTGTACCGGTAAACCTGCATCCCGAATTATTAAAGGAACATCATTATTCGGCACTTGGTGGGCACCCGGGTAGTAAAGCAACTTTGGAGCTACTGTCTCGTCCTTTTTGGTGGCCGAGGTTGCATCAGGATGTAATGGATTTTGTGTCTACTTGTTCTACTTGTGCACGCGCTAAAGTCTCTCATACACGTCCAGCAGGGTCTTTATTGCCACTTGTCATTCCGAATAGGCCATGGACACATCTGTTAATGGATTTAATCACTGACTTACCTTTGTCTGCGGGTAAAACAGTTATCTTGGTAGTAGTGGACAGGTTTAGCAAAATGGTACACTTTATTGCGTTACCCGCACTACCTAACGCTAAGACTATAGCTCAGGTATTCATCAGTGAAATCTTGAAGCTTCACGGGGTCCCTTCCGATGTTGTTTCGGATCGGGGAACCCAGTTTATTTCTAAGTTTAGGAAAGCTTTTTGTTCCCGTTTGGGGGTACACTTGTCCTTTTCCTCAGCTTTCCATCCTCACTCGAATGGACAGACTGAGCGTACCAACCAAAACCTTGAGACATACCTAAGGTGTTTTGTGTCTGAAAACCAAGAGGAGTGGTCATCATACTTATCGTTAGCTGAGTTTGCTATAAATAATCTCCATCAGGAATCCACTGGCAAGTCACCATTTCTTGGTGTATATGGTTTTCATCCCCAATTCTGTACTTTCAAAGAAGGGGAGTCATCAGGGGTTCCCAAAGAGGAACGGTTTTCGTCATCACTTTCATATGTACGGCAGAAGGTGCAAGCTAACTTGAAAAATATGGGGGGTAAATATAATGGCTGATAAGAAACGTTCGCCAGGTCCGGACCTAGGAGTGAATGACTATGTGTGGTTGTCTACTAGGAATATTAAGTTAAAGGTTCCCTCTTGGAAACTGGGTCCTAGGTTCATTGGTCCTTACAAAATAGTAGCCATCATTAACCCCGTGGCTTTTCGCCTGTAGTTACCTCAGACTTTTAAAATCCATAACGTCTTCCATAAGTCGTTACTCAAAAGGTATGTTGCACCTCTAGAACCGTCACCGCTACCACCCCCTCCTGTTATTGTTGATGGTAATCTGGAGTTTTAAATATCCAAAATTGTTGATTCTCTTTGGGTCCGCCGCTCTCTTCAATATCTGGTGCATTGGAGGGGTTATGGTCCCGAGGAAAGAATGTGGGTACCAGCGTCAGAGGTAAACGCCAACAGGTTAGTTTGGGCTTTCCATGCCTCTCATCCTGAGAGACCTGGTCCTGAGTGTCCGGAGGCCCCTCATAGAAAGGGGGTACTGTCACGAGGGTGTCAGGAGCCACGTCTGTTTCCGTTATACCCGGGGTCAGGAAGTCGCAGCGGGTGGCTGCGCGCTCTATGTCTAAAGATCGCGCTGTTACTTAATGGTAGCTTTCTGTGTTTGCCTTGCAATTCTTTTTTTGTCTCAATTAGGGATCCGTAGCTTCTTCTCCTCAACTTTTTCTTCTCCTCCACTCCCAACCTCCTTATATTCCCCCTTCCCACTTCTCTGGTTGCCAGATATAGAGCTTCCTGCCTGGACTGCTATACTGACCCACTGAAGCTGTGTAGCTGTTGTTCCTGGTTGTCGTACCAGAGCATTACCCTCCGGATCCCTGTTGGGCTTTTGTTGTCCGCTGTTGTCGCCCACCTGGGCTTATATGTTTTGTCAGTATTGTCTGTCCTCTCCCTGGTGTTTTCCTTTAGTGTTAGTGGTGAGGACAAGTGCTCCCACTGCCCTATTCACTACTTAGGGCTCAGCTTAAGGAAAGCCAGGGTTTAGGCACGTGATCGGTGTACGGGTGAAAAACCTGTCTAGGGACGTCAGGGCAGTCAGGTGCCAGCTTCTAGGTGAGTTAGGGGTCACCACCTTTCCCTCTCCCTTGGACAGGGCTTCCCCTTTTCCCTCTCTTTGCGTCACACATCTGTGATCGGTACGCCGGTCGTGATAGCATCACAGTATCAGAAAACTCCCATACTTTTAAAATATTTATTCCGTACAGCGAAAAACTATAATAGAAAAACAAAACAAAATGGCTGATTTGCCTTTTTTTCATCGCTTCACTTAGCAAACAAATTGAATAAAATGTGATTAAAAAAAGTCAAACACACTCCAAAATGGTATAAATAAAAACTAAAGATCATCCTGCAAAAAAATGAGCCCCCCAAATAGCTCAGTAGACATAACTGTAAAAAAGTTATGGGGGTTAGGATATGGCGATGTAAAGAAAAATGTTTTTTTCAAAGTTTTTCTTTTTCTTTCAGTATTAAAGGAAATCTGTCACATGAATTATCACTGATAAAGTAAAACAATTTCCATGTAGAGCATAACACCTCCTTTCCTGATGTAACTTTCATTTGGCATTTCTTGTTTTCAATCTTGTGAAAATTATCTTTGTTTGATATGAAAATTAGGCAGTAAAGTGCCCAGAGGGGCATTATTTTCTTTCAATGGTGCCCAGGCCTGCCCTCCAGCAGAGCCCAAGCACGCCTCTCATAGGGCTTCTGGGTGTCAGACCCCCATCAGATGACCTATCCAGAAGATAGGTCATCAGTTAAAACGTCTCCAAAAACCCTTTAAAACAGATCAATTTTAGTTGCAGAGCAATATAAAATGCTAAATGATGGAGCACTATATAGGTTGCAGAGTTTATATGTAGACTATGTAGTGAGTGAGGAAATAAGTGGGCCTCAGAGGGATTTAAAAGTGACACAATGTGTATTGCTGTGACTTTGTTGATGAAAATAATTGTGTCACCCTGTAGAGGAAGTGCCCTTTGGCTTGCCAGGCTTAGTTATGTGCAAGCTTCTTCAATACTTAGACAGCAATGCTGTAAGTGGTTTTGCATATTAACTAAGTGCAAAGTAACCTTCCTTTACCTCCTCCCAGCCCAGAGTCCTCCACCCAGCCTCAGGAATCAACACTAGGGCTCAGTATGAAATGCATTTAGGAGGCTGCCAGAGCGTTGCCATGGTAACTGTTCTGCTTTCAGCAGCAACTTTTCTGGCTAAGAAAAAAAAACTGATATCACAAGACGCCCTTCATATTATAATCATGGGAAAAAAGGAAAAATGATTGCATTGATAACATTAATATTTGTGTCAATGTATATATTCTTTTTAAATGCTGTTGTGCCACACACAATTTAACCCTCTGATCTGCCCATGCCACAAGTATGAAGGCTCATACAGCACTCACAGAATCTTGCATTCTTGCATACATTTTATTTATGTTTTTATTGTAAACAATACTCTTTTTTCATGTATGGTGACGTCACACACAACTTTTTTTTGGCGATTGTCGACATTTTTGTCAGTGTTTTTTTTAAAGAATTTATACTGTATGTATTCAGATGTTGGCCTAAAGTGCATTAGGAAAGCGCTTTTAGGATGTTTTTGCTTTGCTTTTGTGGTTTTTTGTTTGTTTGTTTTTTTCAAAATCACAGCATGCTTTAAGCATGACATTTTTGGTGTTTTTCTAATTGAAATATTGCAAAATAAATTACAAGATTCTATAGGGCTTGACAAATAGCTGAAAAAACACGTAGAAAATGTTACAAACAAAAAACACAAAGCCAGCAAAAAAAAGATGCTGTAAAAACCCTAAAAAATATCTTGGCATTTTATAAAAGTGAAAACAAAATCCCCAAAAAGCTATTTTTGAAGGAAACTTTATAGTGTTTTGTTATGCTACTATCTATATAAAATAAATAGAACACATGATTGGCGGAAATTTTCCATAGCTCGCTTTCTTCATAGCTCTTTGTGGTTCTCACTTTGTGCTAAGGGTTATAGTTAAGATTGAGCAAACCCGAATGGCAAAGTTCAGGTTCGTACCGAACTTTGGAGTTCGGGTACCCGGACCCGAACCTGGACTTTTTCACTGAAGTTTTTCACTGAAGTTCGGGTGATTTTATTATTTTCCATTATAACATAGTTATAACGGAAAATAATAGCATTCTTAAGACAGAATCCTAAATAAAATGGCCATTGAGGGGTTAAAAATAATAAAAAAAAACTCACCTCATCCACTTGATGAGCAGCCGGTATCCTCTTCTTTCTTCTTTCTGCAGGACCTGCAAAAGGACCTGCGATGACTTCACCTGAGCGCAGTGACTTCATCGCAGGTCCTGCTGAATGAAGATAGAAGGCCCTGCGGTGACATCACCACACTCACCACGTGGTAAGCACGGTGAGGTCATCGCAGGTCCTTTTGCAGGTCCTGCAGAAAGAAGAGGAAACCAGCTGCACGATCAAGTGGATGAGGTGAGGTTTTTTTTAAAATAATTTTTAACCCCTTAATGGCCATTATATTTAGCATTCTTTCTTAAGAATGCTAATAATTTCCGTTATAACCATGTTATAACTGAAAATAATAAAGTGAAGTTCGGGTTCCCATTGACTTCAATGGGGTCTGGGTTCGCTCATCCCTAGTCATAGTTCTACCGGAACAGTAAATGCTCTCCTTCAATCTATTGATACAAAGGGGCGGATTTACTAAAACTAAGTGTAAACTGAGACAGTGTTAAACTGTACCAAATTTATCATAGTGGATGACGGTGACTGATTATTCTGCTGCATCTTTAGACTGACTGTCTACACCACTTATAAGTTTGCTTAGGTTAAAGGAGTTCTTCAGGAATTAAAAAAATGAAAATACTTAAATATTACTTTATTATAAATATATTCCCAAATCCCTTTTATTAGTTATACTGCCTGATTTTGTCTAGGGAGCAATGAGGGAAAATAAAATGGCCACTAGAGATGGCCCGAACTATTCGCCGGCGAACATAGCTTGTTCGCGTCCGCCGCGGCGGGCGAACATATTCGATGTTCGCGTTTGCCCCTATACTTTATCATTGAGTAAACTTTGACTCTGTACCTCACAGTCAGCAGACACATTCCAGCCAATCAGCATACCCTCCCTCCCAGACCCTCCCTGCTCCTATCAAAACACAAGGACAGCATCCATCTTAGATTCATTCTGAAGCTGCAGTGTTAGTAATTGTAAATTGCATTGCGATTAATACAACCTGTATTATTCGCATTGCGATTACAACTTAGATCTGAGTTCCTAATGGTTGCATTGCTAGAATATAACGAAGATAACGAATATAGCACAATATTCTCAATCTTCATTATATTCTAGCAATACAACCATTAGGAACTCAGCTCTAAGTTGTAATCGCAATGCGTATAATACTTACAATTATTAATCGCTTTGCGAATCCATTTGATGCCTCTATTTGATTGTATATGACGGTTGACTATGACTACTACCAACGTTCTGCTGCCTCCAAAGCAAGATATCTGAACCCCCGAGGGGCCATTTGGGCGTTTTTGATAGAAAACGCATCAAAAACGCATCTGTGTTTTTATCATTTTTTCATTTTTTATTTTATTTTTTGTGTATTTTGCCACCTTTGGTTGCATATTTACATTTGGTATAGGCAAATATGGTAGTCTAGATCAGTGTTTCCCAACCAGTGTGCCTCCAGCTGTTGCAAAACTACAACTCCCAGCATTCCCGCACAGCCAAAGGCTGCCCGGGCATGCTGGGAGTTGTAGTTTTGCAACAGCTGGAGGCACACTGGTTGGGAAACACTGGTCTAGATCATGTGTCTATACCAAAACCTAGGATCATTGTTTGACAGCATATTTTCTAAGCCATATAGCTGAATATAGATTTGGGCAGAGTAATGATCTAGACCTGTGTTTCCAACCAGTGTGCCTCCAGCTGTTGCGAAGCTACAACTCCCAGCATGCCTGCACAGCCAAAGGCTGTCCGGGCATGCTGGGAGTTGTAGTTTTGCAAAAGCTGGAGGCACACTGGTTGGGAAACACTGAATTCTAGACTACCATATTTGCCTATACCAAATGTAAATATGCAACCAAATGTGGCAAAATACACAAAAAATAAAATAAAAATAAAAAAATGATAAAAACGCAGATGCGTTTTTGATGCGTTTTCTATCAAAAACGCCCAAATGGCCCCTCGGGGGTTCAGATATGTTGCCTTGGAGGCAGCAGATCATTGGTGATAGTCATAGTCAACCGTCATATACAATCAAATAGAGGCATCAAATAGATTCGCTAAGCGAATAATAATTGTAAGTATTATTCGCATTGTGATTACAACTTAGAGCTGAGTTCCTAATGGTTGTATTGCTAGAATATAACGTATATTCTAGCAATACAACAACCATTAGGAACTCAGCTCTAAGTTGAATTCGCAATGCGATTAATGCAGGTTATATTAATCGCATTGCGATTAAACTTAGATCTGAGTTCCTAATGGTTGTTGTATTGCTAGAATATAACGAAGATTGAGAATATAGCACTATATTCTCAATCTTCGTTATATTCTAGCAATACAACCATTAGGAACCCAGCTCTAAGTTGAATTCGCAAATAAGATGTCCCATACTATTCACCGGCGGACAGTTCCCGGCGAACATAGCTTGTGCGCGTTCGTCGCGGCGGGCGAACATATGCAATGTTCGGTCCACCCCCTATCATTGAGTAAACTTTGACCCTGTACCTCACAGTCAGCAGACACATTCCAGCCAATCAGCATGCCCTCCCTCCCATCTCCTGGACAGCATCCATTTTAGATTCAATCGAAAGCTGCAGTCTTAGTGAGAGGAGGGACAGTGTAGCTGCTGCTGATTTAATAGGGAAATCGATAGCTAGGCTAGTGTATTCAGTGTCCACTCCAGTCCTGAAAGACTCATCAGATCTCTGCTGTAAGGACAGTGTCCTGACAGCACCCCAAAAAGCCCTTTTAAGGGTTAGTACATCAGTCTCCCTCCCAGACCCTCCCACCTCCTATCAAAAAGCAAGGACGGCACCCATCTTAGATTCATTCTGAAGCTGCAGTGTTAGTAGTTGTAATCGCAATGCGATTAATATAACCTGTATTATTCCTAATGGTTGTATTGCTAGAATATAACAAAGATTGAGAATATAGCGCTATATTCTCAATCTTCGTTATATTCTAGAAATACAACCATTAGGAACCCAGCTCTAAGTTGAATTCGCAAAGCGATTAATACAGGTTATATTAATCGCATTGCGAATTAAACTTAGATCTGAGTTCCTAATGGTTGTTGTATTGCTAGAATATGACGAAGATTGAGAATATAGTGCTATATTCGTTATCTTCATTATATTCTAGCAATACAACTATTAGGAACCCAGCTCTAAGTTGAATTCGCAATGCGATTAATATAACCTGTATTAATTGCATTGCGATTACAACTTACCACACTCTGCGTCAACTACGTAATTTTCCATGGGAGTTTTGCCTTGGATCCCCCTCCGGCATGCCACAGTCCAGGTGTTAGTCCCCTTGAAACAACTTTTCCATTACTATTGTGGCCAGAAAGAGTCCCTGTGGGTTTTAAAATTCGCCTGTCTATTGAAGTCTATGGCGGTTCGCACTGTTCACATGTTCGCGAACATTTGCGGAAGTTCGCGTTTGCCGTTCGAGAACGGAAAAATTTATGTTCGCAACATCACTAATGGCCACCATCCATACATAAAACCTGTCCTAATCACACAGCAGGACAAGTTACTTCACAACACTGAGCTAAAGAGCTGCCTCATCCTTCTCTCTGCTTTTCAGGGATTATGATCCTGAGGAGTTAAAGGGGTTCTCTGGGGATTAAGAAAATAAAATACTTAATATTACTTTATTATATTTCCGAATACCTATCATTAGTTATAATGGATTGTTTTGTCTGGGGAACCAGCATTAGGAGAAAAAAAATGGCCACGATCCTATTAGTACACACAAAACCTGTCCTAATCACACAGGAGGGAAAGTTACTTCACAACATTGAGTTAAAAAGCTGCCTCATCCTCCTCTCTGCTCTGCTTGTCAGGAATTATTATCCTGAGGAGTTAAAGGGGTTCTCTGGGGATTATGAAAATAAAATACTTAATATTACTTTATTATCTTTTCAAATACCTATCATTAGTTATAATGGCTTGTTTTGTCTGGGGAACAATAATTAGGAGACATAAAATGGCCACTGTCCTATTAGGACACACAAAACCTGTCCTAATCACACAGGAGGGCAAGTTACTTCACAACACTGAGCTGAAGAGCTGCCTCATCCTCCTCTCTGCTCTGCTTGTTAGGAATTATGATCCTGAATACGGTTGATAACTAGAGATGTCGCGAACATAAAATTTTCTGTTTGCGAACAACGAACCCGAACTTAATCAAATGTTCGCGAACCCGAACTTAATCAAATGTTCGCGAACCGCAATAGACCTCTATTGGCAGGCGAATATTAAAACCCACAGTGACTCATTCTAGCTAACCTATTTTATGACATCTAAATCTACCCTAACATTTTATTTTCTAACCTACTTTTAAATGCTAATTTAGTTATTTAACATATTTTAATTACTTGTAAAATAAAAAAAATCACTCTACACCATATCAAAAGCCAGGTATGTGCAGGCTGACTATCTATCCATAAGACAGGGTGTCAGCATACCTTACAATGACAGGTTTGAGCAATTTAGACAAACAAACATAAGTTCTCAATCCAAAAGGAGAGAAATTGCTTAGCATTGGTTGGCTATCTAGAGGGGCCTGAACCCTAGACCATTATCATTAGGGCGACAAAAATTGTAATTTTATATGCCAGCCTAACTCCTCTCTCACTGCCTAAGAGAGCTGCATAAACATTTCCCAACATTTAAATCTCATTTGCATACACATGACCAAGAAATGCTAATGAGCAATATAGCAGTATCTGCCTTGTTTGTAAACTGAAACACGATTTGCATAGCTTTCCCATAGTCCCATGTTATGCAAATGAGTTTATATGACAAAACAGAATAGAAAGATTATAAAGTTAGTCTTTAAAAATTGCAAAATCAAAAAAACTAGGCAGCCTTCCTAATCATTGAGATGAGAGCTAGGTGGCATATAAAAAAAAAAAAAAAAAAAAAAATGTTGTCACCCTAATGATAATCATCTATGTGCACAGGTCCCCCTAGATACCTAACACTAAACAGACAATTTCACTTCTGGGAAATTTTCCCTTCTGGGAAAACTGGTTAAACCCCAGGCTGCCTTGCTAAGGTATACTGATGATCTGTCTGTCTGATGGATTGTTGGTCCTGCATATACCTGGTGCTTAGCGGCCATAGGGGAGAACTGTTCTGTGTTGTCCATTGAATGTTTTATGTAATAATACAAATAATAATAATAAGATTTTATGATAGGCAGGCTAGGGTAAATGTCTGTCTTTGTCTGTTTTATAAAATACAAAGATTAGTTTTTTAGTCAGCTACCTTACTGTATGTTAAAACTCATTTGTATACACATGGCCAAGAAATGCTAATGAGCAATATAGCAGTATCTGCCTTGTTTGTAAACTGAAACACAATTTGCATAGCTGTCCCATGTTATGCAAATGAGTTTATATGACAAAACAGAATAGAAAGATTATAAAATTAGTCTTTAAACAATTGCAAAATAAAAAAAAACTATGCAGCCTTCCTAATCATTGAGATGAGAGCTAGGTGGCATATTAAAAAAAATAAAAAAATGTTGTCACCCCAATGATGATCATCTATGCGCACAGGTCCCCCTAGATACCTAACCCTAAATAGACAATTTTCCTTTTGGAAAAACTGGTTAAAACCCAGGCTGCCTTGCTAAGGTATGCTGATGACCTGTCTGTCTGATGGATTGTTGGTCCTGCATATACCTGGTGCTTGGTGGCCATAGGAGAGAACTGTTCTGTATTGGTAATTGGATGTTTTATGTAATAACACAAACAACAACAATAATAACTAGAAAGTGCTGTTTCTGAAGAAGCCACAGGATGTTGGCTGTTTGTGGCTCCACCTACTTTCTTGAATTTTAATGCCAGTCCTCAAGTGACCAATTGTGCCAAGTTTGAAGACTGTGCCAATAACAGGCTACGAGCTGCGGCAGTTTTACATTTTCCCATTTAAACCAATTGCTAAAATTTGATTGGCTGATATAGACTCCGCCCACTTTTAACAATTTTGACCCCAATGACCCACGGTGCCAAGTTTGGGTATTCTCATTTAAATACTGTGAAAATGGCAGCTTTTTAAAGTTTTCCCATTGAAGTCAATAGGGAAAATCTGATTGGTTGTAGTTTGCCCCGCCCACTTTTTCCAATTTTGAATTGGACATAACCTACCACCTGATTTCTGAAATTTGAAGCCCCTGACATAAAAAATTTGAGAATTGCAGCATTTTTGGAAGTTAAAATTTTTCAAATTTTCAAATTTTTACACTCAAAGAAATCTGATTGGTTGATTTTGGCCCCGCCCACTTTTCAGAATTCTAATCCCAGTCCTCCAATGACCAACTGTGCCAAGTTTGAAGACTGTGCCAATAACCGTCTACGAGCAGCGGCAGTTTAAAATTTTCCCATTTAAACCAATTGCTGAAATTTGATTGGCCGATTTAGACTCCGCCCACTTATAAAATTTTTGACCCCAGTCACCCAATGACCCACGGTGCCAAGTTTGGGTATTCTCGTTTAAATGCTGTGAGAATGGTAGCTTTTTAAAGTTTTCCCATTGAAGTCAATAGGGAAAATCTGATTGGTTGTTTGTAGCTCCGCCCACTTTTTCTAATTTTGAATTTGACGTAACTTGCCACCTGATTTCTGCAATTTGAAGCCCCTGACATCAAAAATTTGAGAATTGCAGCATTTTTGGAAGTTAAAATTTTTCAAATTTTCACATTTTTCACACTCAAAGAAATCTGATTGGTTGATTTTGGCCCCGCCCACTTTTCAGAATTCTAATCCCAGTCCTCCAATGACCAACTGTGCCAAGTTTGAAGACTGTGCCAATAACCGTCTACGAGCAGCGGCAGTTTAAAATTTTCCCATTTAAACCAATTGCTGAAATTTGATTGGCCGATTTAGACTCCGCCCACTTATAAAATTTTTGACCCCAGTCACCCAATGACCCACGGTGCCAAGTTTGGGTATTCTCGTTTAAATGCTGTGAGAATGGTAGCTTTTGAAGTTTTCCTATTGAAGTCAATAGGGAAAATCTGATTGGTTGTAGCTCCGCCCACTTTTTAATGTCCCCAAAATGTGACATAAATTTTCAGGTGGACCCCATGACTAAGTGACCCAAGTTTGGTGAGTTTCACTCCGAAGCTGTATGAGTGACAAACGTTTGCATTTTTCCAATAAAACTCTATGGGAAAAAAGAGGTTTTCGTGGGCCCGTCCCAGGGGCCCGGAGGGTGGGATCGGTTAACAAAGCACAAGCAAGGGACTCGGGTGGGTGCCGACCAAGTCTGCAAAGTTTGGAACTTGTACTCCTAAAAATGTGGGAGGAGTAGCAATTTCAACGTCTCATTACAGTCAATGGGGAGATTTTGATTGGTTCTGTGTGGCCCCGCCCACTTTTTGGGGTCCACAAATGTGCCAAAAATTTTCGGGCTGACCCCATGACTAAGTGACCCAAGTTTGGTGACTTTAACTCTAAAGCTGTTTGAGTGACAAAAGTTTACATTTTTCCAATGAAAGTCTATGGGAAAAATGGGATCTTCGGGGCCCGCCCCAGGGGCCCGGAGGGTGGGATCGGTTAAAAAGCACAAGCAACCTATTCGGGTATGTGCCGAACAAGTGTGCAAAGTTTGGTAATCCTAAAACTGTGGGAGGAGTAGCGTATAGAAATTTGCTAAATTTTCATTGGCCGTTGGTAGCTCCGCCCACTTTGGGGTGTCCCCTCAAATTTACCCATTTATTCGGGTTGACACCAACAATATGTGATCCAAGTTTGGGGAGCGTAGCTTCAAAATTGTGCGAGTGGGAGCGATTTGAAAATTTTTCCTGTCAAAGTAAAAAGGAAAAGTGGGTGTTCGGGGCCCGCCCTAGGGGCCCCGAGGTTGGGATCGCTAATAAAGCACAAGCAACGTACTTCGCTATAGGCCGAAAAAGTGTGGAAAGTTTGGGGTCTGTAGCAATAAAAACGTTTTATAGACAATATGCAAAGACAGTGTTTGATGATAATAGCATAGTTTTTCTGAGATCAAGGATCCTAATATAGGACTATATATATTTATATAGATATATTTCTATAGGGTAAAACAGCCTGTCCCTTTAAGGTGTAATACTCAATCAAACATACAGTAAGGTAGCTGACTAAAGAAACTAATCTTTGTATTTTATGAAACAGACAAAGACAGACTTACAGACATTTACCCTAGCCTGCCTATCATAAAATCTTATTATTATTTGTATTATTACATAAAACATTCAATGGACAACACAGAACAGTTCTCCCCTATGGCCGCCAAGCACCAGGTATATGCAGGACCAACAACCCATCAGACAGACAGATCATCAGCATACCTTAGCAAGGCAGCCTGGGGTTTAACGGGTTTAACCAGTTTTCCCAGAAGGGAAATTTCCCAGAAGGGAAATTGTCTGTTTAGTGTTTGGTATCTAGGGGGACCTGTGCACATAGATGATTATCATTAGGGTGACAACATTTTTTTTTTTTTTTTTTTTTTTTTTATATGCCACCTAGCTCTCATCTCAATGATTAGGAAGGCTGCCTAGTTTTTTTTTGATTTTGCAATTTTTTAAAGACTAACTTTATAATCTTTCTATTCTGTTTTGTCATATAAACTCATTTGCATACCATGGGACTATGGGAAAGCTATGCAAATCGTGTTTCAGTTTACAAACAAGGCAGATACTGCTATATTGCTCATTAGCATTTCTTGGTCATGTGTATGCAAATGAGATTTAAATGTTGGGAAATGTTTATGCAGCTCTCTTAGGCAGTGAGAGAGGAGTTAGGCTGGCATATAAAATTACAATTTTTGTCGCCCTAATGATAATGGTCTAGGGTCCAGGCCCCTCTAGATAGCCAACCAATGCTAAGCAATTTCTCTCCTTTTGGATTGAGAACTTATGTTTGAAAGCTCATGATTGTCATTGTAAGGTATGCTGACACCCTGTCTTATGGATAGATAGTCAGCCTGCACATACCTGGCTTTTGGCATGAACTGAGTGGATTCAGTTAAATGTGATAGAAAATGATTATTAATGATATATCATTTTCAGAAAGAACTTTTTTTTTGTTTGAGGGTTGGGGTGGACAGAGAACATTAGGTAATACTCTCCTTGCTTTAACATTGTAGCTTTAGATTGAATTTACTATGCCTGGCTTTGGTAGGAAGGTAAGCTGAATGTAAGAATGCAGGGTGAATCGAACATAGCATAATGTTCGAACGCGAACACCCCTGTTCGCAGTCGAACAGTTCGGGACATCTTTCGCTGAATCTCTGTGGGAATGAAGTTCATGAGAAGACAAGAAGTACAGAGAGGGTGGACAGGAGAGACTGTGGTAATGTGTAATACTCTGCATAAAGCCTGCTGCTGCTCATTAGCCACATCCCCACCCTCCCTCGCTGTACTTCTTCTCATGAACTCCATTCCTACAGAGATTTAGCTGAAGATCTTATCAGCCGTATATTCAGGATCATAATCCCTGACAAGTAGGAGAGAAGGATGAGGCAGTTCTTTAGCTCAGTATTGTAAAGTAACTTAGTAAGCTTTTGTGTGTACTAATAGGACAGCGGCCATTTTACAAAGCAAGCCATTATAACTAATGAATGGTATTTAGGAATATATTTATAATAACGTAATAGTTAGGGGTTGTCCGGGTTCGGTGATTATTAGTAAATAGGCTGCTTTTCAATAACAGCCTACATATATAAGGGTTCTACCTTTATTTCTTTATTCTGATGCCCCATTCCTCAGACTTGATTTGCAGAACGGAAGTGTGATTTTTTGTTTAGCTGGTGACGTACCGGGCGTCTTACTGGTTTGCTAAGCCTCATCTTCCGCTTAGCAAAGAGCCCGTCAACGTCACCAGCACAGAGAGGCGTTCTGGAGCGCTCAAGGAGGCTGTTATGTAGGAGGGAACTGGCAGCGCTAAGGAACGCCCCTATGTGTCAGTGACGTCACTGGGCACAGAGGGCCATTATTCTGGGCTGAAGGAGGTTGATTTAGAGACAGGGAACGCTGCTGTTTAGCATAGTGCACGCCTCCCATCTGCATTTACACTCAATGGGGCCGCGTGAATTATGCATATTCAAGTGCTGTAGGCATGCCTCCGATGTCCTTACAGATGAGGGGGAGGAATAGCAGGAGGAGGAATATTGATTAGAGGTAGTGGTTTGGATTGAGACATCAATCTACAGAGTCAGTAATGCAGCAGGAAATGACATAGAGGGAGCTCTGCAATGTAAACAATACCGAGCGCAGCTTCAAAAACCCGTAGGAGCCCCGGAGGAGTAAAAAAAAAACTGGGAATCTTCAGGGGGACCTTACAGATACATTTAGAGGGGAATACTAATGTTTGTTAAAAAGACTGTGATCCCGGACAACCCCTTTAAGTATTTTCATTTTATTAATACCTGGATAACCCCTTTAAGTCCACTGGATCAATCATCCCCTCTAGCAATCAATCTTTTGTCCCCATAAAAATTCAGTGCTTGCTAGGAGCACATACCTGTTTACGCAGGATGATCTACTGCTGCTGACAATGGTTTGATGTGCTGCATTTATGATGTGATTACCCTATGAATGAGGTTTGCTTGTTTATCAGGTGACTGACAGCATAGTTACACAGCTCAAATACTGGGAACATGTTTCTGATAACTTTAACTGATTGCTTTGGTTTTTCTCTTTACTTATCATTCAGGTTCCAAAGGTTATAGCTTTAGGGAGTGCCCCTTTCTTTTTTCTTTTTCCATTTTTCAATGAGTCCTATAACAGTGCCGTGTGTCACTGAGTCATTTAGTACTACTGATACTACTACCAATGTTTACATATGGAGATTGAACAGCTGTGTGCCTGTTTTTATACACCTATCTGCAATGGGAGTGGCCGAAATACCTGAACTCGTTTAATATGAGGTGTATCACATACAGTGGTGCTTCAAAGTTTGTGAACTCTTCAAAATTTTCTCTATTTCTCTATGAATCTGACCTAAAGCTACATCAGATTGTCACAGAAGTCCTGAAACTATATAAAGATAAATCAAACAAATGAGTCAAAAATATTAGACTTATTTATTGAGGAAAATTATTCAATATCACATGTCTGTGGGTGGCAAAAGTAGGTGAACCTTTAGGTTTAGCATGAAATTTGAAGATGTTTTCAATGAGAAGACAATCAAGTGTTAGTGGCGACCTGTTTTATTTAAAGAACAGGGATCTATCAAAGTTGGATGTTCACATTTGTGGAAGTGAATCATGGCAAGAACAAAAGAGATTTCTGAAGACCTCAGAAGAAGAGTTGTGGATGCCCATCAGGCATCAAAACATTTCTAAAGAGTGTGGACACAGACAGATTGTGTACAAATGGAAGAAATTCAAGATCATTATTAACCTCCCTGGGAATGGTTGATCAACAAAGATCATGCCAAGAGCAAGGTATGAGGCCTTTCTCACATTAGCTAATGTTAATTTTCATGAACCCACTATCCCAACAATGGTGTGCATGGCAGGACTGAAGGAGAAAGCCACTGCTCTCCAAAAAGAACATTGTTGCCCATCTGCAGTTTGCTAAACATCACCTGCACAAGCCAAAAAACTATTGGAACAATGGTTTGTAGACAAATGAGAACAAAATCTAACTTTTTGGTTTAAATTAGAAGTATTATGTTTGGAAAATGTAAAACACTGCATTCCAGCATAAAACTCTCATCTCATCTTTGACACCATAGTTTGGGCATGTTTTACTGCATCTGGGCCAGGAACGCTTGCTATCATTAATAAAACAATTAATTCTGAATTATACCAGTAAATTGTAAATGTGAAGACATCTGTTTGTGAGCTAAATCTCAAGAAAGTGTGGGTTATGCAGCAAGACAACAACCCTAAGCACACAAGTAATTCTATCAAAGAATGGTTAAATAAGAATAAAGTTAAAGTTTTGGAATGGCCTAGTCAAAGTCCAGACCTTAATCCAATTGCAATGTTGTGGAAGAATCTGAAGCGACCAGTCCATGGGGGGAAACCCACCAACATAACAGAATTAAAGGGGTTATCCAAAAATTTATATTAATGACCTATCTTCAGGACTCCTGGGATCCTGCGCTGATCAGCTGTTAGACTCTTCTTGTAATGTCACTGTACATCAGTCACATGGCCTAGTTGCAGCTCAGCCCCATTTAAGTCAATGGGGCTGAGCTACAGGCAAGCACATACAATGTATGCTTAGTGCTTGGTGAGCGCCCAGGAGCACAGCGCACTCACCTGAGCTCCGGTGGGCGCAGCAGCTCCCTGAAACAGATGATCATTGGGGGTGCTGGGCTAGGCCCCCCTGATGTGATGATGACCTATCCTGAGGATAGGTCATAAGTATAATTTCCGGGATAACTCCTTTAAAGCTATTTTGTACAGAGGGATGGATTAAAATTCTTCTAAGCTGATTTGTAGGATTAATCAACAATTTCCAGAAATGTTTAGTTGCAGTTATTGCTGCACAAGGGGGTTACCAGATACTGAAAGCAAAGGTTCACATACTTTTCCCACTCAAAGTTGTGATATTGGATACTTTTGCTCAATAAAAAAATGACCAGGTCTAAAATTTTTGACTCATTTGATTTGGCTATCTTTCTCTACTTTTAGTTGTGTTAAACTGTATTGTAGTTTTAGCTCAAATTTATTCAGAAATATAAAAAATTATGAAGGGTTCACAAACACCACTGTATTTTTGGGCAAATATCGCAGTGCCTTTTCAAAGCTAAGATTCCTTCATGTTATTACAATCGTATTTCCTTTGAAATCCAGTAAATAGTTTATTAAAAAATGATGTGGTCACAAGTGAAACCAGTCATCAGGTATGTGCCTTTTTATCAAACAAGATGACAACTCCCTGCTATGACTGCATTTTTCATTGCATTTATAAATGCTGAGGCAACGAGAATATTTACAGCATAGCCATGTACGCTAATGATATGTGCCAGTGGCATTGTGTACTAGGATGTCAGTAAAACTACTATGCACTGCAATACAAATATGTTGCAGTTTATGGTACAAGTGATCAAAGGATCACAGTTTCATATCCCCAGTGAGGACAGTTTAATGGAGTTTTTAAAAATATAAAAAAAATATTAAATATTTAAACTACCTTTTCCTATTTATCAGCCATGTCCATAAATGTCCATACTATTAAAATATCATGTTATTTTTTCATACAGTGAACACAGAAAGAAAAGAAATTCACAGGACTGATGCTTTTTGGTCACCACACCTACCAAATAAAAACTTAACAAAAAGTCTTATGCACACCAAAAGGGTACACACAGAGACTACAACTCCATCAACCACACAAAAATAAAAACTTTATGAGTGTTAGAATATGTAGTTTTATTTTTAAAAGTACTAAACATAGCAAAAACTGTACAAATCTGATATTACTGTATATATGAAACCCAAAAAACAATTGCTATTTTTTCCATTCCACCCCAAAGTATATTATTTCTTCACATTTTCATCATACAAACAAATTGTGCAATTAAAAACGTATTCCCCAAAAAAGCAAGCCCTCATATGGGGATTTTGATGGAAAAATAAATGAAAGTTATGGCTCTTGGAAGGTGGGCAAAAAGATGAAAAGCTGAGAACTGGACATGTCAGGAAGGGGTTAGAACATACATGTATTTAGAGCTCACTTACCCTGTTTCATTAAAAGAAATAATCTATTATCCTACACATTTTGATCCTAAATAATACACATAAAAAGCAAGAAGACAGATCCAGATCTCAGTCATTTCATAAACATTTTGCAAGATGGATTGCTCAAAATATTAGAATTTTGACTTGTTCACCAGCTACTATTATGGATACCAGCAGAGCTAGAAATTCTCTCATATGAAACAGTATGTCAGATTGATGCCGTGTTTTGTGTTAGACATTTTTTAAGATCACTATTTAAATGTCACTACTTTCTCATGTGTTGTCTTTGATAATGTTTTCAACTGAATGTGAATTATTGATTCTGAAAGTAAAGACCTACATTATTTTCTACCCACAAAACATAAATGTTTTGGACATCTTAACAAATACATTTTCATTTTTCTGCCTTGTGAAGCAATTGACTTCCTATCTTTTCTCATTGTAGCTGTCAATCTTGGTTAGTCCCCTGAGAAAAATTATGGTATCTAAGTTAAACCGCATGATTTTCTCAGCAGACCAAATAGTTCAGAGTAGCATGTTCAATTCCATAGAGAACATGTGCAAGATAATTGTCACATTTCAACATACATAGCAAAATATTGACATTTTTGACTTTCTATTGTTTAGACCTTCGTATGATGAAATATATGTTTAAAGATAATTTTGGACAGCAAATTCATATTTTTGGTTAGAATATATACTAACTAGGCAAGAGGCCTATAAGGAATACCTTGTAATATAAAACTTAGCTTTTAATAAAGTTTTTAAAATAAATGCTCATAAATATTAACAAAGACATAGTAGAATATTAGTATAGTTTCCTAGATCAAATACAAAGATGCATCAAGTGTCCAGTGCACATAAAATAAAGAAAAGTCTTACCACATTTCTTTTGGTAGTTTTAGGAAGAGGAGTAGAAAGGTTACCAGGGTGGGTCTGGGTAGAGCTAAATCACTGTCCTTATTTTGTCCTTACTTGGCCTGAACTGATCTCCCCGGCCAGTTAGGAGACTTCTCTGGACCATCCCTAACCACTCACTAGGATACCCTACATCAGGCATGTCCAAACTCCGGCCCTCCAGATGTTGCAAAAATACAACTCCCATCATTCCTGGACAACCTACAGCTATCAACCTACAGAAGAGCATGATGGGAGTTGTAGTTCTGCAACACCTGGAGGGCCAGAGTTTGGACATGCCTGCCCTACATAAACTTTATTGCAGATGTTTCCAGCTCTGCATCAGGTGATGCAACCTCTGCATATCAGAGGTTATCTAAAAAGAACGTCCAAACTTTTCCGCTTGATTTGGATACCTAGTTTCATCAGGGGACTATTAATGTAGTTGTAACCTCAAAACATCTAGCCCCACAATTGTCAGTTAAGTGGGCCAATGTGTTATGTTTCCCATGTCCAAGAGCATTTGGTTTGACAGAGGGAAGAACAAAATACAGATACTGCACTGCATATGCCAGATACCAGTTAAAATAGTTATTTCAATCTCTTGATCATTTGTTTAAAAGGGGTTTCCAACCTGTTGTAAGAGATGGCCTATCCTCAGGATAGGCTATCACTAGTTGATTGGTAGAGGTCTGACACACAGCACCCCGCCTATCAGCTGTTTAGTGTAGCTCAGTACCTGAAACTCAGAGTCGGAGCTACACAGCACTGTCAACATTGTAGTGGAGGGAGCTTTCTACTACAGCGCTGAATGGGACTGAGCTGTGCCTAGGCCATGTGAATGATGCCTGTGATGTCACTGGCCTAAGAAGGGGGTTGCAGTACTCACTTCATTGCTACAGCCTTTACAGACAGTAAATCAGCGATAAAGTCAATGGGAGCAGCACTGCAGTGATGAGCACTGTCCACCTAAAAGTGGACAGTGCTACGACCCCCACCAATAAGCTAGTGATGGCCTATTCTGAGGATTGACATTGGGCTACCACTTTTAAAGAGGTTTTCCTAGAGTTTAATATGGATAAACTATCCTCAGGATAGGTCATCAATATCTGATCATGGGGGTGCTGTCCGCATTTTTGCGGACCCATTGAAATGAATGGGTCTGCATCCTATCCGCACAAAAAAACGGAAAGGACACGGAAACAAAATACGTTTGTGTGCATGAGGCCTTAGCAGAAGGGGCTTACTTATAGCCATAACAGCCATAGCAATTGCTATGGGGCCCAGAGATTGGGGGGTGAGGTGCAAGGATATTGTACCTTTTTGTGGGGAATTTTCTAATATATGATATTATTTAGAAATATTATATAGCGCCTACTCCCACAGATGAAAATGGATGCAGGGTGCTCACCTCTCGATCCACCCAAACCGAAAAACCCCCTGAAAATTTCAAATAAGAAATGAGGGGCACTGAATAATCTAGGAAATGCAGATAGTACTCAGGTAGGTAAGCCAGATGTTTAATAAAAAATTGTAAATAAAACCAATAAAATATAAACAACAGCATAAAATCATATACAACATTTCAAATAGATGTCAGTCTAGAGAGTCCCTGTGTGACCTCTGTAACTTTAGGGCAACCACGAGCCCTCTCTAGAGGTAATAGTGGCAAGTGCGTCATACTCCCATGTATAGGACTGAGCAATGGGTTCCGATGTGTCTTAATGGTAAGACTTGCAATTCAGTCTCTTTCCCACAGCTCTAATGTGTGCAATCTCCAGTAGCCCAACTAGGCTATAGAACTAGTTGCTATATCTCTAAGACCCAGGAGAGTGCCCACACTACAATAAACAGTGGCTAGTAATACTTTACCACTCATAGTCAGTAGCCAGACAGTCCTCTTGCCTCTCGTGCCGCTTTACCCAACGAGTCATCCCATGTGGTGTAGGAGTATCCACGTGACATCTCATGTGACTCCTCGGCTTTTCAGAAGTACGATGTAAAGCGCTCTCTGTGATCCTGGGTCTTGTGCTCAGGCGCATTTAATCAGGAGGCAATCACTGGTATACGCTGGTAAATCCTGTATGGCAATCACTGGTATACGCTGGTGAATCCCGTATGCAAATCTTTTAATCCATAACAAGAGGAAATCGCTGATAAAGTTGATAAGTCCTTAGTGCGAATCTTTAATTTAAATCGAGCGCACTGTTCCAAAGAACCAAACGCGTATCAGGGTATACACCCCTTCCTCAGTGGTGGTCTGTTATATTTTATTGGTTTTATTTACATTTTTTTTATTAAACATCTGGCGTACCTACCTCAGTACTATCTGCATTTCCTAGATAATGGAGTGCCCCTCATTTCTTATTCTAAATGATATTATTTATACCTTTAATTATTGCTACTTACACTGCTGTTTTTATTTTCTAACACTGTGGTAGGGTCCATCTTATTTTACTATGGGGCGCAATGAACTATAGTTATGTTCCTGCTTATCAGTGATAAAGTCATTTGTCAGTCCCCAGGGACCTGGGCAGAAAATGTAAAGGAATCCACTTGGATTGAGTAGCTAACTGTGATGTGGATTGTGCCATCATTTTTATAGTAGGGATAGATATGTAGAAAGGGTGATCCTTCTTCTTTCTGAGTCAGCCCACTGAGAGGTTATTCCATTGCCTAGGCTTATAGCATATGTAGAAGCAACCTCTTTCTATCAGCAGTTATAAAATACTACATTATGCCACCCCAATATGGAACTAGTCATCAACCAGTCATCCTTTTGCATTTCATACTACCTCTTAACAATCAGGTAGATACTAAACATTAATCATCAGAGAAATCACATAATTTAGCTTCTGTGTAATGGAATTGAAACAAAGCCATGAATATGTGATTGAAGTTTAGACTTTCTACTTGAATTCAAGAGGTTTAACAAAAATATTTGTACTAACTATTTAGGAATGACACCCCTTCACATGGTTCCTCCATTTTCACAGGCTGAAAAAATATATACAAAAATATCTATCTATCTATCTATCTATCTATCTATCTATCTATCTATCTATCTATCAAACTTGCCTGACCTAATCCCCATAGAGAGTCATTTTTTCAATTGGTCATATAATATTCAAATTTTCTGAGATACTGACATTTGGCTTTTCATTAGCTGTAAGCCATAGTCATCAACAATAAAAGAAATAAACTCTTAAAATAGATCACTATGTGTGTAATGAATCTATAGAATATATGAAAATAATTTTTTTATTGAATTACTAAAATAAATGAACTTTTTGATGAAACTCAAATTTTTTTAGATGCTCTTCCAGGCCTATGTGGTCGGTGAATGCATCAGTGCTTTCCTTCTAAGAATGTACCAAATTTTTGATTTGGTGTCTCTTAAATATTTCTGCTATGTTGGTCTTGTTTTTTCTTCAGCCTACAGATGTACTTCTTCATTTGCATTCACACCGCTTTAGCTCACATTTTAAGAGTTTCCATGAACAGCTCAGCTACCAAATGCAAATTCAACACTCAACTCCAGACCTTTTATCTCCTTATTTTGTCAGGAAATAATGAGGTAACAGGCCACACTGGACCATGAGACTGCTTATCGTCAACTGTCCAATTACATGCAAACCTGTTAAAATAGAAATACTATGTAAAAAATGGCTGCAATCCCTAAACGGTTAATGCAATCTTTTTGTGAATTAAAGCTGAATGTCTACCTATTGATTACTTTTATTCAGATCTATTTTGCTGGTATACAGCTGAAAGATAAAAATGCTTTCTTTGTGCAACTGCTTTTGTACCCCACTATATTTTTAAAGGTGATTTTTTTTTATTTATTTTAGGTGTATATGCTCTATAAGTTAATGAGGCATCACATTCCAGCTGTAAATGTGAGTGACAGCCCAATATACCAGTGCAATATACAATGTGGTTAAGAAACACATACAGAGCACTGAGTCCTGGTGCAAAATGTACCATATGAATAGTGTTCATCAAACTTGTCTTTTCAAGTTCTGCGTACAGGTTCAGGTTATTTAAGAATTTTATTATGGATTTCGCTACCATGGACCATAACGGAATTCTATGAAGTCATGCACCATGGAAGCCTATAAGAAGCATTCCGTATTGCATTCTGTCATAATAGAAGTGTATTATTCTGTTATGGTCCGTGGTAGCGGAATCTATAACAGGATTCTTGGATAACCCGAAGCTGTACGCCGAACTTGAACACTACATATGAAGGCTGTAGCAGAAAACTTTAGAACACGGGTTCACAAGTGGCCCACAATGTCATTCTGTGTATCCCCAACCGTATGGGCGTGTCTGTGTCTGGCTGCTGCTCACATGTATTTTCCATGTTCCTAGAAGATCAGTGACAGGAACAGGGATGAGTAAGTATTAGTAGTGTACTGTATTACCATCTCTAGCAGAATGGGGGTCCCCTGACCCCTGTATGGCATGGGGGCCATGCATACTATCTTCATTGTAGTTTGTGGTTGCAGTGAAACACTCATTTCAGTAGCTCACATAAACTACAATGGAAAGAGATGCATGGTCTCTGCCATTCTGGAGTGCAAATCTTGGTGGAATTCTTGAAAGTGGAACCAGAGATATTTGACATATACTTGCAATATGCCATAAATATTTTTAATGGTAATACTCCTCAAAGTTTTATTGAGGCCCTTGGGAATAGCTTAGTCTGACAATGTAGCCCTCAGACCTCAAAAGATTGTGCACACCTGCTTTATAGTAACTGTCTGCCTGACTAAGGCCTCAATAACATTTCCATTTTTCACTGATGTGTTCTATCTGCGTTTTCTGCAGACAGCAAACGTACCCCTTGATTGTAATGTGTTTGCACACATTAGTATGTTTTTCACTGATCGTGGGTCAGTGGAAAAACCATGAAGAGATGCACTACCTTGTGGACCAAACACACCCATTGAAGTCTAGGGTCCATGAAAAATTACTGACACAGCACAGATGGCTTCCCTTTTTGATCCGGTTTTCACTGACCACTGTTAGGAGATGCTCTGGAAATACATTTTCAGCTGATTGGTATACAGATGATGCATGAAGGGCATGAAGGGCAAAAAACGAATCCTTCACAAACATCTTCACAGATGAAACATATACGGATTTTCCGTGTTGTCAAACAGACACAGAAATGTTAATGAGGCCTTATACATTGGATGCCCATTAATGGTCATCACTGGCTTGCTAGGATTTGTAGATAGCAAAATAGACTGATACTTTTTGCAAAAAATAAAAAATCTGTGGTTCATTAGGCGGTTGGCACTGAAGTCGGCAGCAGAGCACTACAGGTGTGCTTTGTATAACTATGATCTTTGAACACACAATTAATCAGGGTAACGAGGAAAGCAGGCCGCTGTAGTAACGTACAATCAGTAAAGCTATACCAGATGGCAGAAATATCAGCAGAACAAAGCTCAGAAAACAAGCTGCAATCAATGTCAGTAACCACCGGGTCACTATGCCTGTCTATAATCATACTTTATTAGATATGTTACATTGTTACATTTTGTATCCATGTTGATCGGCAGTCCAATTTTAGTGCAGTATGCTAATAATATTAAAGATACATACTGTACATTGAAACAGATGGCGCTCAAACGTGTAAGTCACTACAAATGGGTAATGTTTACCTGCTATATATTTCATTGCTGGCCACTTGGCAGCTTTTCAGTTCTGCTTCATAAGGCCAAAGCTATAATTAGTGAATTCAGCTTAGGCTACTTTCACATTAACGTTTTTTGTGGATCCGTCATGGCTCTGCAAAAACGCTTCCGTTACCATATTACAGCCGCATGCATCTGTCATGAATGGATCCGGTTGTCTTATGTCTTCTATAGCCATGACGGATCCGTCATGAACACCATTGAAAGTCAATGCGGGATGGATCCGCCCCCATTTACTTACATTGTGTGCCAAGACGGATCCGTCTTGCTCTGCACCACATCGCGGACAAAAAAACACTGCAGGCAGCGTTTTGGTGTCAGCCTCCAGAGCTGAATGGTGACTGAACGAAGGCAAACTGATGCATTCTGAGCGGATTCTTTTCCATTCAGAATTTATTAGGGCAAAACTGATTTGTTTTGGACCACTTTTGAGAGCCCTGAACGGATCTCAGAAATGGAAAGCCAAAGCACTAGTGTAAAAGTAGCCTTAGCTGCATTGCCTGCTGGGAGTCTAAAATCCACGTCTTGTCTCATCAGATGCTTATAGCACATTTAAACATGCTGGTTTTGATGTGTTTTTCTGAATTGCAATATTTTTGCTGCTCTTTTACCATGGGTGTTCTTTAGTTTTTTTTTTTTCTGGGCTTGATTCACAGACTCAGCACTTTTTGGGTCCATTATTTTTTTAGCCAAGAATTTCACATAATGCATTTTGGTTTGTGTCATTTGTTTAATGTTTTGGTCCCGGTGATATTTCTTTTAAAATGCAGTAAACTCCACTGACATTCCCCCCGTAGACATGAAATGCAACAAAACAACATCAAAATGCCATGGTTTTCTGTTGCAGTGGTGGAGAGCCTTTCTCATGTAGCTCTTGTGGAAGATTTGTCTTAGGCCTCTTGCACACGAACGTATGTTTTTTTCAGTGTTTTGCGGTCCGTTTATAACGGATCCGTGGTTCCGTTTTTAGTTTCCGTTGTGTTTCTGTTTTGGTTCCGTTCCGTTTTTCCGTATGGCATATACAGCATACAGTAATTCCATAATAAAAATTGGACTGGTCTTAAAATTTTCAATAGATTGTTCTGAAAAAACGGAACGGATACAGAAGACATACGGATGCCTTTACGTATGCTTTACATTTTTTTGCGGACCCATTGACTTGAATGGAACCGCTGAACGTGATTTGCGGACAAGAATAGGACATGTTCTATATTTAAACAGAACGGAAAAAAAGGAAAAACGGAAACTGAAGGCATACGGAGACACTTTAGTATTTTTTGCAGACCCATTGAAGTGAATGGTTCAGTATACTGTCAGTATACTAAACTGAAAAAACTGCCAGTATACGGTCCGCAAAATACTGTCGTGTGCAAGGGGCCTTAAAGTGGTTGTCCAGGATTTGAAAAAACATGACTGCTTTCTTCCTAAAACAGCACTACCCCTGTCCATGGATTGTGTGTGGTACTGCATCTCTCCTCCATTGGAATCAAAGACCAGAGCTGCAATACCACACTCAAAGGGTGGTGCTGTTTTTGGATAACAGCAGTCATGTTTTTATAATCTTGGGCAACCCTTTTAAGGAATGTCTGCCCCAGAAATCTATCCCATAACATCTGAATGGGATTTTCAAAATTCTCATGCATAAATACAACCTCATTCTCATGTATCAAATATATTTCTACCAAGAAAATTTCTGTAACAAACTGGAACACTTTGTATGTAGTGCAGTATATATTTTACTGTACACTTTGAAGTAATATATGGCCAAAAAGTCTGTTAAGTTGCCAACAAAAATGCAGTGAAAAAAGCTGTGTGTAAATTTAGCCTATAGCCTCTTTCAGAAGAGCGTGTCCAGTGCAGAAAACATGCTTCATGTGGAAGCATGGTTTCCCGCTATGGACACTGCTCATTTCACAAGACCACACGGATTATGTCAGTATAAAGCCTCATTCACACGTCAGTGTTTTGGTCGGTGATTTACATTAGTGACTGTGAGCCAAAACCAGGTGGTGCTCTAAACACAGAACAGGTGCAGATCTTTCCATTAGGCCCCTTTCACATGAGCGTTGCGGATTTGATCTGGATGCGTTCAGGGTGTGTTCCGGGAAATTGCTGCGATTTTGGCACCAAAACAAGTCAATTTTAACTGCGATTGCATTGAGTTATTGCATTTTTTCCGTGCAGGTGACATGCGTTATTTCCGCATGCGTTATTTCCACACGTGAAAAAAACCGCAACCATCCTGTTGAGTAACATGTTTATTAACAATACCTTACATACCCCCAGCATGCTCTTCTTTTTGGGAAAGCTACATTTTTTGTAGATAGAAGCTGTTGTGTTCTGTGTTTGTTCCTTAGCAGAATATCAGCTTTCTTGTTATCGTATACTAACCATGTGCTTTGGGGAGCGGCCATAAATTATTGAGGAGAAACTGCAGAGGAAGAGAATGTGGGCTCATCCTCTTATGGCTCAGAGGGCTAGCAAAGGTCAGTTTGCTAGCCTGTATTCTGGCCTTCATGCGCACCCTGCCAAATTTTATAATTACTGTCGCATGTCCATTCCCACCTTTGACCGGCTTTTGGCAGAGTTGCGGCCTGGGTTGACCTTCCAGGACACCAACATGCGGCGTTGTATTTCTGCAGAGGAACGCGTCATCATAACTCTCCGGTAGGCAAAATTTTGTTGATTTTTAAGGATCTAAAAGTAAATTAGTTTGGATTTATAGTGCATGCTCAACTTTTTGTGGGTGTAGACAAATCACAAACCGCTTCAAGTTGAATGTGTCTGGATCTGGCTGTGGCATGTGCACAAATGCAGCCATACATTTAGGGGTGCAAATAGATATCCCCAATGCACATAATGGGCAGGCCAAGTTTGTGTGCCTGAGCCCTAAAAGAGAGTATGGTGAGAGTATTTTCATAGTTAACAGATCTTTTTCCCCACAGATTTTTGGCCACGGGGAATTTATTCTCGGCCCTCCACTTTGAGTTTCGCATGGGGACCTCCAACATAGCTTGCATAGTAAGAGCAACTTGTGCCACTATTTGGTTGCGGCTGCGAGCTGCCATGCTGCCACAACCAACAAGGCAGCAGTGGCACCAGATTGCCCATGCATGCTGGTATTTGGAGTTTGGCAACAGCCGGAGAGCCGCAGTTCGGCCATCCATGCTAACGGCTACCTGATATTCTCAGAGATGTCCCTGGTGATTGTGGGGAGTTTGTCTAGTAGGAGTATAGTGCATACTTGACTACATATTAATGTATGTAATGTGGCTATAAAAGTGTCTACATTGTAGTCCATGATATTGTAAGGATTAACATGTATTGTGAAGATGTGGAATAAAGAATGTATTTGGCCCTGAGTACTTTACATAAAGGATATACTTATTTGCATACTGTAGCACACATTCCAACACAACCATACTGTACATTGTGTGTGTAATGTCTAATAACAAATCTCCCTAGGGAAATGTGGATGGAGTCTGCAATAAAGGATGTTAACTTAAAAAGTGTTCATTGAGAAAAAGATTACAAGTATATAACCAAAATAATTTTTTAAATACCGACAAAAGTTGACAGATTTTTCACATAAGAAAATAGGACCTCCTGCCCTGACCAACATCACACAAAGTAAAATATTTAACACATTACAGCTGCATAAAACGAGAGGGTGAGGAGCTGCCTGCCTCATACTGGGGGCCATGGTAACTGGCAGGTGCGGAGGGCCCGGGCTGTTGCGCTGCCATACTTTGGGATGCTGAGGTTCCCTGTATCCGGTATGTGGCCTCCCCACTATATGATGGACCATAATGGTGAGGTGGGGGTCCATAGTGTCGCCCTTGAGGAGGATATTTGGGGGGTGGGGGGGGGGGACATTGGCGGAGGGGGCCGTGGAACTGGACTACTGGTATTACCATACATCCGCCAGTTATCACAGGCCCTAAAAAGATCCGATAGATCATTTGGAGGAGTGGCTGTCTCCAGAACGGTACTGATTACTGATTGGGTACGAAAGTACCGTCTGGGGGCAGTTCCAAAAATGCGTGGCCAGACTCCTCGCATAGAGGTCATAAGTGTCCTCATGCCTGGCCTGATTAAGGTACTCCAGTACCTGGACATTCACAGAAGTGTCCACAGGCTGGGCACGTCTTTTGCGGCGTGGCTGCCCTGCCAAGGATGCCTCAACTTCTAAAGTAGGGGGAGCTGTCGCTTGTGAAGCCCTGGAGGCTCTCCCTTGGCCCACATCGCTAGGAGGTGGCGAAGATGGCCCTTCCGCTTCCCCTGCACTGGAGTGGTGCTCCACTGGCTCCTCCACTTCCTCCACAAGGTTGTCCTCCGTTCTTTCTCATACATTCCTGCATCAATTTAATCACCAGCAACTTGAAGATTCTAACAAGATTCAGACTGGTTGCTGTAGGCAACTAAGGCCAGTTATACCAGACAACATTTAAAACAAATAAGACCATTATCTGAAATACACATTTGGCACATTTGGTGAGATTCGGCCCCCAAAGAATCTAGTGACACATACACCAGACAGATGGTGGGATATTATGACTTATGTTGCTTACAACAAGTCCACATCCAAATGGAATTAAAGGCTGAAATATAGTTAGCTTAGATATATGTTCCATCATATAAGGCACATTACTATAACATCATTAAGAGATTATGTGTAACGGGGCGCCAAAGGCGCACTCGGTCTCCCATCAGCCGCAGATTGAGCGAACCACCTTTTTTAGGCCTCCTTCCCAGGGTGGCTTTGCTAGCTGGGAGGCTCCCTACTCCTTGGTCTGCCTTAGCTGATCACTCGGTGCTCGACTGGTCGGTCTGTCGGTCATGTGACGCTGGCCACGTCACATGACCCTCACTCCCCACTATAAATACAGGCGGCCTGCTGGCTACAGGTTGCCTGTGATTTTCGTTCTATAGGCTGTGTACTTTATTGTGATTTAGCTACCTCTGGAATTGAACCTCAATCCGCCTCTTGACATCTCTTCTGCCTGCTCCCTGTACCTTGATGCTATCTCTCGGATTTTGACCTCGGTTTGTTTACGGATTTGTCCTTGGACTGACCTTGGCTAGTTGACCTGCCTCGCCTTCTGTTTTTGTTCTACCTCTTGTCCGCTTATTGTAACTTCCCTGTGACTGTCCTCTTCCCTGCTGTCTCTTTCTCTCTGCTTGCACTTAGTAGGTTAGGGCGGGTCACTTAGGGCGGGTGGTGCAAGTAGGCAGGGACAGGGGACCAGGTGGCAGCTCACGGGGTGCACCTCCGCACTATCTTGATACCCGTTATTCTACCCCCTGACATTATGAATATAGAACTTACAGACGCAAATCCATTATGTCACGGAGGAACATCAGCTGCTCCTTAAACATATATGGCCGCTTCTTGGGAAGGCCAGATCCACTGCGGCTATGGACCATCTCCTTGCGGAACTGGTCTCTCGAAAACACTCGAAAAAAGCTCCTGCGTGATCTCCTGCCAGGCAGCTTCCTTTTTGTACCGGTCCTGGTACTCGGGAGATCGGCTGTCCCAGATGCAGGGCCTCTCCTGCACCATGACAATCATTCAATGCACTAGAACAGTGTATGTATGTATGTCATGGTCTTGGGATTTTGGGCATGCTGGAAAATGCACTTCTGCTGAGCTGCTCCTCAGTCATAAAACGCGATGCAGAGTTTTGCAAACTGCCAACTTGCTGGGTCATGTGACTTCCCAGTTGCTAAGTTACATCTTTTGAAATCCAAACGCAACGCAATGCATTCAATCCGCATGCACTGCATTTTTCACGCAGCTCCATTCACCTCTATGGGGCTTGCGTTGCGTGAAAAACGCAGAATATAGAACATGCTGCGATTTTCACGCAACGCAGAAGTGATGTGGGAAAAAAACGCTCATGTACACAGTCCCATTTAAATGAATGGGTCAGGATTCAGTGCGGGTGCAATGCATTCACGTCATGCATCACACCTGCACGGAAATCACGCTCGTGTGAAAAGGGCCTTAGAACTTATTGTATTTGTAAGTTATTGTAAACCAAAACCAGTAGTGAAGCCTACTCAGAGATGAGGTGTAATGAATGATTTGATTTGCACCTTGTTTTTTGACCTGTAGCTGGTTTTTGCTCACAATAACTGATCAAAATAACTGATCAAATAAGGTTACTTTCACATAAGCGTTAATATTTTCCGGTAATGAGATCTGTCATAGGGTCTCAATACCAGAAATAAACACTACCGTTTTGTCCCCATTCATTGTCATTTGGGGACAAAACGTAACTGAACAGAACGGAATGCTCCAAAATGCATTCCGTTCGCATACCAGAGAGCAAACCTCCACCTGCTGTGGTTTTCTTTCCAATATGGGATGCGGAGCAAAACGGATTATCTGACACAATCTGACACAATAGTAAACTGATCCATCATCCATTGACTTTCAGTGGAGTTCATGACAGATCCGTCTTGGTTATGTTAAAGATAATACAACCAGATCCGTTCAGAACGGATGCAGATGGTTGTATTATCAGTAACGGAAGTGTTTTTGCTGAACCCTGCCGGATCCAGCAATACTGCTAGTGTGAAAGTAGCCTAACTGAGATGTGAACTCAGCCTAAAATTCTATGGTTTTACTTACCGGGACATAAAAAATTCTGGCCCATAAGAGGTCTCTAAATGAGGGAAATATAACCTCAGATGAACAACAAAATGGATTCAACCCTGTTATTATTTATTCCACAAAAATGAAGCCAAAATGAAAAAACCATATGTGAAAAACTAAGAACACAATGAATCACTAGCTTGTAGAACCACCTTTAGGGGTCATGCACACAATGGTATGTATTTTGCAGTCCACAAAAAATTGATCTGCAAAAAATACGGATGACGATTGTTTTTGGGGATCGGACATACAAATGTACGGAAACGGAGTGAATTCCGCTTTCTTTGCAGACCCATTGAAATGAATGGTCCAGCACGGAAACAGAAAAAAAAATACATTTATGTGCATGAGCCCTAAAGCAGAGGTGCACAACCCACAGAGCCACGGTTTGCAGCCCCTGTCCTGCTAGACAAACACACAGCTGTTCTGACCAGAGCACCACAGTGCGCTGGATTAAAGGTCCTGCTCCTGGTAGACGCAGGTCAGGTCCTCGGCTGATAGTTACAGCTGAGAACCTGAATAGAAGACTGAAGCAGTTTATTACCACTTCTCCTTTTCCTCAGATAGGTCGATAGAGCTCTAGCATTCTATGCAGTGAATAGATAGAGCTCTAGCGTTCTATGCAGTACATACACTGTTCTAGTGCATTTAAGGGAGAATATTTTACCCACCCACATACGGGAGAAAAATATCCCATTGAAGGTTTCTTCACCTGCAACAGCATTTTTGTGGTGTACATCCTAAAATGTCCGTGTGGACTTATATACGTTGGTGAAACATCTGCTCGGAGGAAAAAGAACCTGCTACGCCCAATACCCTTCCACTTTGATAAATGTCAACATAATGTATCAGAGCTCCATTTCCAAATTATTGAGCAAATATCAATAATGGAAGTCAATAGAATTAAAATACTTAAAAGAAGAGAAGCCTATTGGATACACAGATTGCAAACCCTGGAACCAAAGGGATTGAATCGTGACTATGAGATTAGCAGCTTTTTATTACATAATGCCTCTGATCCTTCCTTTTTTTTTCTTTTTAGAAAACTACTTGAAACCTACATCTATAATCCACCTGACCATGTCTATACATCTCCACATGGCCGGTATCCCCTACCAGATGTTATACCCTCCATTATGTTGGATATGCCACTCACACAGTGTTACATACACGTATTGCTTTGTCCGCATCCTCTTCTATGCATTACATTTGTTTACCCACAGTTCTCATTAACCATCCCACGTCCACAACATCATTTGCTTTATTTGCATCCTTTAAACTACACATTTGTGATGCTTAATTATTGTTATGTGATCATGTTATTATTATTATTTACGGCAGTTGATTCCCTTCCCTGTTTCCCTTTCTCTAATGATCATGTTTGTTTACACTGTTTCCTTGACTACCTGACGTCATAGCCATGCCCTTTGACGTCAGATCTGGCGGGCTATTTAAATTTTCGCTGTTCTTTGTACATTTACCTGTTTAATAAAGACTCGAGTGTGAGTCGAAACTCGTCAACTCTCCTGTGGTGGAAATAAATCTACGAATATTGCATACCTACAAGCAAGTGCCGGTCCTCTTCTTCTCATATCTGCAAGCGGGACGCCGACTGCGGACACATGCACCGCACCTCAGAACGGAGTGCCAACTGTGTTACATTATTACATATATACCCTCATGACACCAGAGATGTTGATTTTCCATTGTCCAAGTTGTGCAACATACACTGATGAGCAAAAGGGAAACAATGTATTGAACTTTTGACTTTCATGATCCATATCTCAACATCCACTACAGCTTTGAATCTCTCTATCTCATAGATAAATTGGACTTTTACCTATTTCACATAGTTTTTATTTAGAAATCAATAGTGTAGGTAGACATGATTAGTAATGAGCGAGCACCAATGTATTCGGGTGTTCGGCCCAAACACATTGCTATATTCGTGTGCTCGGCCGAGCGCCCGAGTATAATGGTAGTCAATGGGAGACAACCAGGCACCCCCCTGCTCTGAAGAGGGGAGGGTGCCTGGTCCATTGGAAAGCATCAGAAAGTGACAGAACCACCACCGAAATGGATCGAGAACAGCATGGGGACAATGTTTGGATGCATCTTGGACTCCCAGGTCGCTGCTGGGAACCATGTTGTCCGAGTTGTATGCCACTTTTACAGACTGACAAAAATACGCACAAACCCCCCCAAAAAAAATCAATTTCAAAGAAAAAATTGTTAGGAAACATTCTTTCCTCTATATTTAATTGTATATAAAGTGCAAGTGCTGCCAAAAATGAAAAGCAAGAGGCACTCCGAAACAGCCTGTATATTACATAAAAGAGGTCCTGATTCACATTGTGGTACAATTGTTCAGGTAGTGGGGCCCCTACACTCATAAAGCCTATGCTTTATGACAGGGCTGCCAAAAATTACAAGGAACCGGCACTCCAATACACCCTTTATTGCACATAAAGGAGGGCATCATACACACCCTTGAAAAATTATGATTGGTGGCCTGCTGGTGACCCTCAAAAACATTTGGAGCAAGGGCCTGCTGGTGACACTCTAAAACATTAAGGGCGAGGGCCTGCTGCTGTGCTGACCCTCTAAAACATTATATGCTAGTGCCTGCAGGTGAGCTGATGCTCTAAAACATTACATGCGAGTGTATGCTGTTCAGCTGACACTCTAAAACATTATATGCGAGTGCCTGCAGATGAGCTGACGCTCTAAAACATTATATGCGAGTGCCTGCAGGTGAGCTAACGCTCTAAAACACTATATGCAAATGCATGCTGTTCAGCTGATGCTTTAAAACATTATGTGCGAGTGCATGCTGTTCAAATTACGCTCTAAAACACTATATGCGAGTGCATGCTGTTCAGCTGACCCTATACAAAATTTTAGTTGAGAGCTTGCAGTTGAGCTGACCCTATAAAAAAATTGTGGAGGAAATATATACAATCTTGATAGGAGGAGGAGGAGGAGAAAAAAGATTCAACCATATACTCTTTTTTTGTGGTGAAAAAGGTGTATGGGAATAAACTACAGTAGATTAAGTACATTATAAATGATAGATTATAATTGCCTTTATGTTCATCATCAGCTCAGCTCTCCTCTGGTGGCCTTGTTCATTTTTATCTGAGTCAACCTGTCAGCATGGCCAGTGGACAAGCGGATACTCTTATTTGTTATAATGCCACCAGCAGCACTAAATACACGCTCAGACAAAATGCTGGTGGCAGGGCAGGCCAGCACCTCCAAGGCGTAGAGTGCAAGTTCGTGCCATGTGTCCAGCTTGGACACCCAGTAGTTGTAAGGCACTGAGGGATCATTTAGGACGCTGACACGGTCTGCTATGCATTCCTTCACCATCTTCCAAAACTTTTCCCTTCTTGTAGCACTAGGCCGCGCTTCAGGATGAGGTTGCTGGCGGGGTGTTATGAAAGTGTCCCATGCCTTGGAGAGTGTTGCCCTGCCTTGTTGAAACTGCTGTGTGTTCCCCTTGTCTCCCTTCCTTGGTTGCCTAAGGAAGTATGGACTCTGCCGGCCGTGTTGTCAGATGGAAAATTTTGGAGCAATCTCTCAACAAGTACCTTCTGGTATTGCACCGTTTTACTCGTCCTCTCCACCACAGGAATGAGAGATGAGAAATTCTCTTTGTAGCGGGGGTTGGGGGTGTTATCTAAAATGCATATAACATGAGGGTCGCAGGAAAGGCAGCCTAACATAAAGTCAGCCATGTGTGCCAGAGTACCAACAGGCAAGATGTCGATGTCGACATTAGGATGACTCACCATCTCCTCCTCCTCCTCTTCTGCCCATTCACGCTGAACAGATGGAATTAAAGTTCCATGGGTACTACCCTCTGTAGCTGAGGCAACTATCTCCAGCTCTTCCTCTTCCTCCTCTTTATGGTCCAATTTGCGCTGAGAAGACAAACTGTGGGTGGTCTGCTATCATCCTGTGTAATGTCCTCCCCCATTTCCTCATCTGCCACATTCAGAGCGTCCACCTTAATTGTGAGCAGCAATCGTTTGAGTAGACACAGCAGTGGGATGGTTACACTGATAATAGCGTTATAGCCACTAACCATCTGTGTGGATTCATGAAAGTTTTTTAAAACCTCACAGAGGTCTGACATCAATGCCTACTCCTCGCTTGTGAATAGTGGCAGTTGACTCGAAAGGTGACGACCATGTTGCAGCTGGTATTCCACAACTGCCCTCTGCTGCTCACAAAGCCTGGTCAACATGTAGAACGTAGAGTTCCAGCGCGTGCTCATGTCGCACAACAGTCGGTGAGCTGGAAGCCACAAGCGCTGCTGCAGTGTTGACAGACCGGCTGAAGCTGTGGACGACTTGCCGAAATAGGACACGCACGGCACGCCTTCACTAGTAGCTCATGCAAATTGGGTTAGGTTTTGATAAACCGCTGAACCACTAAGTTTAAGATCAGGTTGCCGTGCTCCAAAGCCGACACCAAGTTACGGCCATTGTCAGACACAACCATGCCTGGTTGTAGGTTGAGTGGCGAGAGCCACGGCTCGGTCTGGTCCCTTATACTCTGCCACAGCTCTGCGGCGGTGTGCTGTTTGTCCCCTAAGCAGATCAGCTTCAGCATGGCCTGTTGATGCTTACCCACAGCAGTGCTACACTGCTTCCAGCTAGCGACTGATGATGGAAGTGGAAGTGGAGGAGGAGGCGGCAGAGGAGGAGAAGTGGGGGTTGGAGCCAGTAACATAGCTGCTGGCGGAGACCCTGACGGACGTAGGGCCCTCTATCCGGGGCGTGGGTAGCACCCATGCCATCCAATGGTACGACTCACTCCCGACCTCCACAACATTCACCCAGTGTGCAGTCAGGGTAATGTAGCGTCCCTGGCCACCAGCACTTGTCCATGTGTCCTTGGTGAAGTTGACCTTTCCAGTAAGTGCCTTGGTCTGGGCATGTGTTATGTTCTGGGACACATGCTGGTGTAAGGCAGGCACTGCACACCGTGAAAAATAGTGTCGGCTGGGGACTGCATAACTAGGGACGGCCGCCGACATCAGGCTGCGGAAGGCCTCAGTGTCCACAAGCCTAAATGGCAACATTTCAAAGGCCAGTAATTTCAAAAGTTGCGCATTTACTGCTATGGCCTGTGGGTGGGTGGGTATTTGCACTTGCATTCAAATGCCTGTGTTATGGACATTTGGATGCTGCGCTGGGACAGTGAAGTGGATGCTGTTGCTGACGGTTCATGCAAAGGTTCAGGTGCAGGGCGAAGGGCATCCGGGCCTGCGCCTTCGACAGGGGATTGGCCGGCAGTGCATAACACAGGGGACGAAGAGGCAGTAGTGGGACTAGCAGACCCAGATTATGGACCCAGGAGTTCGGCCCAATTATTAAGATGCTTGGATGCCATGTGGCGGATCATGCTGGAGGTGGTTAGGTTTCTAGTGTTCGCACCCCGACTCATTTTGGTACGTCACAGGTTGCAAACTACCACTCTTTTGTTGTCTGCACTTTCCTCAAAAAAGCGCCATACTGCGGAACACCTACCCCTTGACAAGGTAGATTTACACATGGGTGTGCTTGGTGTAACAGTTGCAGGCCTGTTTGGTGTAGGCTGACTTCTCCCTTTTGCAACCCCACTGCCTCTTCCAGACTGTTGCGGTGCTGCGCATCCTTCACCCTCTGTACTGCTGTCGTCGCTCGGCTTTTTACATTCCCATGTTGGGTCAGTGACCTCATCGTCCACCACCTCCTCTTCCACTTCCTCACTCTGCTCATCCTCCTGACTTGACCTAACCACAACCTTAGTGATTGACAACTGTGTCTCATCATCATCCACCTCGTGAACGAATGATTGCCGTTCACCACCGTCATCTTCTTGAGACTGTGAAGGCTCAAGAGGTTGGGAATCAGGGCACACTATCTCAGGTATCTCTTCAAGCGTGCTGGGCACGAGGGCCAAGTCTAATAGTGGCACTGGAAAGAGCTCCTCAGAATATCCGAGTCTGGAATCACTTGTTTGGCAAGCCTCTCCATGGTGGGAGGAAGGATGATCAGAGTGAGGATTCGGTTGACGAGACTCTTGGCTACAGAGACTGGACCTGGTGGAAGAGAGGGTGGTGCTTAAAAGGACTTTTTGGTCTTGGAAAAGCTTTCTCTGAATAAAAACTGTGAAAATCGCTCCCTACACTGTCTTTACCTTCCTACGTCTGAGCCAAACACGCGTCATCGGGTGCTTTATAGCACCCAATGACTTGTTCGGGTCAGCCAATCACTCTAATACCCGCAGCCAACATGGCTACTGGCTTTACAGTGAGGGTAGTACTTACCTGCACATTTTTTGGCTGCTCAAAACCCGCGAAACGTGCAGAGTGGAGACTCGAGCATTGCACTCGAGCACATGCGGTACTTGGTTGAGTACTGCCATGTGCCGAGCATAGCGATCATCGAGCCAAACAGCTATTCGGCCGAGCATGCTCACTCATCACTAATCATGATATATCTCCATAAAAGTATAACAACTCCAAAGTGGAAGCATATATTTCTTGATCTGAGTTGAGAAGTGTCCATCAGTGTAGGAGTTGAAGTCTGGTGTTGTGGACCCAAAAATCAGGGTAAAACAAAAGGTGGAATTAAAAGAAAAGAGGAATGGACAGAAAACAAAAACAACCAAAAAGGCGTAACTAGCACCAAAGAATCAGTTAAGTAGCCACCAACTCCACACTACAGGAGAGTTATTGGAAGCTACTCTTACATAGTACTGCTAACATCCAGCAATAGATTAAATACAATGCATTTTGGGAGGCCAACGTGAGGGTTCATACAGTCACAATTTCACTTTTTTATTTATGTTCGTGCAAGGGGCGACCTAAGAGTTAGTGAGCATAGGATATTTATCCCTCCAGATCTTCCAGTTATCTAGGTATGATGAATATTAGGCCTTTACAAGAGGCTATTGTACCTTCCATCTCACAATTATAACTGACTCTGATTATGATATTGGAGAGCTGGGAAATCTGGGTGGATCTCCAGTGCTTAACTATAAGTATTTTAGAAGCAGTTAAGACATGAAATAAAACTGTACGAGTTCTCCTAGGGGTATTTTCTAGCCCAATAAGGTGTCACGACCAATTGTTCGGTCGTGACTTTGTGTCGCATCCATTTGCCAGCGGCGTAGTTTGCCGCATGTGAGTGCTATTCTGTTGTAGCCTCTCATGCGGTTGCCGCTGGCAACAGGATAGGTTCACATGCGTGTTTGTTTTCTTGTTCGTGTACACTTTCCATGGGTGCGGTGTGCACTGGGTTAAAGTGTTTGTGCTGGGTTTGGTGGGTGTGACCTCAGGCCTCTTTATATGTTCGTGTGTTGGAGCCTGAGGTCAGTTTGTTTGTCTCCAGCCATGGTGTGAGCATGTGCTAGAGGTTGCTGGTTGTTTCCCCTGTATTGTCTGTGTGAGCCACCCTTTTTTGTTATATTGATTGTTTCCCTTTCTCAGTTTGTGTTTCCCCTCCTGCGTGCTTCTGTTGGCCCTTCCCCACCTGGTGTATGTTGTGATGGTGTGGGCTTTGTTTGGAGGTTTTTGTGTCGGTGTGTCCTCCGGAAGGGGGTTGCTTTCCCGGACGGGTTTAAGCAAAATCCAGACTGTATGCTGCCCTGCCTGGAGGCCCCGAGCATCTGGTGTCCACATTGGGGTCCAGGAGGTTCTGGTGATGGTTTGTAGTCTCCAGTGCGGCAGGTAAGTGTGGGTTTTGTGGATGTTGTTTTGCTCTGTTACTTACCTGTCGTGCGGGCGTACACTGTCTGGTCCCCGGCTGCTATTGGGCCTTTGGAGACGCCTGCTCATCCGTGGTCTAGGATGAGCGGGTGGTCTCTGCCCTTTCACCATCCTTAGGGCGATGCAGGGATGCCAGGGCTCTAGGTTCCTGTAGTATGGACCCTCCTACCTTCTGGGTCGGCTCATACCATTAGGAGGCAAGAGCAGTTTAGGGACGCATTAGGAGGTGACCTGCTCTCTTATCCCTGCATTCCGGCATAGCAGCCGTGGACATTGCACGGTGGGGGGTTTCCCCCACTCCCCACCGTGACATAAGGAGTACACAGAAAGCTGGTTAACCACACACGGATCTCCTTCCATCAAGCACTTATCCTATTGCATTCGCAAAAGACATGTAAAATAGTACCAGTAGACTGATAACATCTCCAGCAAATTCCGTGGACCTCCGGGTATATCAAGGATAAGCGGTCAGGGGTCATGTACCATCTGTAAAGCACGTTTCTGGATGATTCTAGGTGTAATGAACATTTAGAGAATCGTTGAGGGGTACAAGCTTCTACTAATATTTTTTAGATCTTAGGCAACTTTCACACTAGCGTTTTGGCTTTCCATTTGTGAGATCCGTTCAGGGCTCTCAAAAGAGGTCCAAAATGGATCAGTTTTCCCCTAATGCATACTGAATAGAAAATTATCCACTCCGAATGCATCAGTTTTCCTCTGTTCAGTCACCATTCCGCTCTGGAGGTGTCCTGACACACAATGTAAGTCAACGGGGACGGATCAGTTTCTCTGACACAATCTGGCACAATAGAAAACGGATCCGTCCCCCATTGACTTTTAATGATGTTGAAGACAGATCCGTCATGGCTATAGAAGACATAATAACGGATGCATGCGGTTGCATTATTGTAACGGAAGCGTTTTTGCAGATCAATGACGGATCCGCAAAAAACCCTGGCGTGAAAGTAGTCTTAGACAGTCCTTTGTTCCTGCGTCACCAAAAAAGTAAAGCTCAAAAGGAGATCTAACAGGGGCCTGGTCCTTAGGAAGAGAGTCCAAAAGTATCTCAGTCTTAAGTATTTAAAAAAGTATTTATTAGACAAATGGAATAAGTCTACTACCCTTGAGAATGGAAGTAATTTGTTTCCTCCCCATATTTGGCCAATTGATGTAAGCCCACTCTGGATCCACTCTTTAAAAGAGATGTCAGGAATTGTAGCATGATAATAAAGAAATAGATTAGGAAAACTAAAACCTCCTTGAGCTGTAGGTTTATACAATGTAGAAGCTGCTATTTTATGCCTAGAATGCTTTCATACAAATTACAAAAGGAGGGATTGCAATTTTTGGATGTAACGCTTTGATAAGGGAATGGGCACATTTCTAAACAGATATAGTATTTTAGGTAGCACCATCATCTTAAGGCTACATTCACACGACCAATTTTGCGGAACGGGTGCGGACCCATCAATTTCTACGGGGCCGCAAAAGATGCGGACAGCACACCGCAAAAAAAAAAAAATAGAACATGTCCTATTCTTGTCCACAATTGCAGATAAGAATGCGCATTTTCTATGACAGCTGCAGAATGTGTCCCTGTTTTGCAAAACACCACGTTCGTGTGAATGTAGCCTAACTGTCGCTATTCTCCCACCCCAAAAATGATCCACTTTTAAATATGACTTAAGATCATTTGTCACTGTGTTAAGGAGTGGCATGTAGTTTCAGTTAAATAAATCCTTACTGGGGAAGGTGAAAGTAATATCCAAGTAGGGGATGCCATCTGTTGCCCATTTAAATGGATATTGGAATAAATGCGGGAAGCTGCTGATGAAGATAGTCCCATATTCAGAATGACAAATTTAGTGACATTTAATTTATAATAGGAGTTTGCACTAAATTCTTAAACCTTCATCATTGTTGCTGATAAGGCTGTTTGTGGGTCAGTCAGTGCAATGATCACATCAACAGACCTATCTTATGTTTATTGCCTCCCATAACCACCCCTCTAATATCTGCTGAAGCTCTTATAGCTGCAGCCAATGGCTCCATTATAAGATTTAAGATCAGGGGCGACAATGGGCATCCTTGGCACGTCCCATTTGTTATAGAAAAAAACTTTGATAAGATCTCTGAGGCCAGTAATTTTGTTGATGGAGTAGTATACATAGCCATGATAGCGGTCTTCCTCAAACCAGTTATCCCAAATTTCTCCAAAATCTTATCTAAATATCCCCAGTGGACCCTGTTGAATGCCTTCTCCATGTCCAAAGATAGGAGCAGAGAAGGCGTCCGACACACCTCCACCCCTCCCAGCAAGTCCAAATAACGTCTAGTGCCATCAACCGATTGTCTTCCTTTCACAAAGCCTACTTAGTACCTGTGAACTATATCCGGGAGAACCTCCGCCAACCTCAAAGCCAATATTTTAGCATAAAGCTTTAAATCAGTATTGAGCAGTGAGATCAGACGGAAATTCTCCGGTTTGTCAGGTAATAATGGTTGCCTCCAACATTTCTGATAGAAAAACTCCACTGCATCTCACCTGGTTAAAGAGTTTCTTGAGGGAGGGTGTTATGATCTCATGAAATTGTTTGTAGTAGTCAATTGAAAGCCCATCTGCCCCTGGGGTTTTATTGGATTTTAGCAACTGAATAGTTTTACTAATCTCTTCAACAGTAAACAGTAAATTTGTCTAGCTGGTTTGGTTGCAGCTGGGGCAAAGTCACTGATCCTAAAAAGGCATCTATAGTGGGTTGGGAGGTGCCAGTATCTTTACCTAACTTATATAACAAAGAATAAAACAGAGCAATAGAGTTAGCAATTTGTTGCGGGTCAAATATTTTATGACCCCGAGAGTCACACAAAAAGGGTATTTTCATCTTAGATTGCTTAGCTTTTAATCTAGAGGCCAGAAGCGAGCCAGCTTTCCTGTCATACCCACTTTAAGGCATCTCAGTGTTAAATCATATTTATAAAGGTTTAAATTATGTAGTCTATGATAAAGGTCCTTTAGTTATTGTTCTCTAATTGAACAGAAAGTGTGTTTATTCTGATAGTCTGATAATAAAGTTAGTAAGTTGTACCATAAGCACTTTCTTTCTTTCTTGTCCCTAGAGGCTATACCCGTATAGTGTCCTCTTGCAAAAACCTTATGGACACACCAAACCGACTTAATGCCAACCTCACCAGTGTCATTGAGAGCAAAAAAATTCCCTAATGATTCTAGTGGAGCTAGTAAGGTATTTAGCAGAGTTAAAGAAGTACGTGGGGCAGAGTTATATTGTTCAATTAAGGTGATGTATAGGGGCATGGTCAGACCAACTAACATGTCCTACATCCAAAGACACAACTTTTTGTAAGGAGTTGCTGTCTGTCAGAAAGAGGTCAATCCTGGAGTATGTTTTATGCAAGTAGGAGAAGTTGCTATAGTCACGCTCATCTGCATGTTTCAACCACCATACATCTAGAAGACCTTCTTTCTAGATTTTATTTCATCAGTACCTATGATCCCTCACTGCTTCTTGCTTGTGGGACAAGGAGAATATCTTTGTCTGACTTTAGTAGTAGCACCAGACCAAATAACACAGAAGATCCACAAGCTTTTCAAAACACTATTCACATCCACAGCTTTTCAGGGCAATTGAAGCAAATTAGGTTAACGTTGAATATGCTTCAATTGCAGCAGATCCTTTAAATCCCATAATTTGTGAATCGAGGCCTCTATAGATTGGACTTTTTTCTAGCTCCTCCCTCACATGTAAAAGTATTCCCCACTAAAATTCTAGGAATAACAGAATTTTGCCCAGGGTACCACACTTTCTCCACCAGCTTGCCTTCTTCTGATGCAAGCTGATCTCATGATCATCCACATGATGTAAAAGAAAGCTTGATTTATCAGACCAGGATGCTTTCTTCCATTGCTCCATAGTCCAGTTCTGATGGTTACCTATAGGTACATAAAGGAATAGATACCAGTACCAAATAGTTTAGTAGACAATACAGAGGAGAGCACTCAACTCACCATTAAATCTACATCACCTTCAGCTCTTCTATACCACCAACTTTGCAACATCGTCAGTTTGACTATACCACCAGCTTTGTATCATCTTCAGCCCTGCTACACCTCCGGTCGTGCTATGTCTCCACTTCTGCTTCATCTGCAGTTCTGCTATACAATCATTTCTACAGCATCATAGGCTCTGTTACACTACCAGTTCTGTTGGATCTACAATTTTGCTGCATCACCCTTTCTGCTATGCCACCAGCTTAGTTACATTATTCTCCAGGATCAACTTCCCAACCCTGCTGCATATGTCCCTCTGCCCTCTTGCATTAGTGACTTTTGCTGCAGGTAACCTGTTCTTCCCAACCATAGACTAGTGAATCCACCTCACCAGTTGCAAATATAATAACCTGCTAGTGTTTTCATGTTTTGACTAGTGTTGATCGCGAATATTCTAATAGCAAATTTTTATAGCAAATTTTCTGATTGCTGATTTTCGCAATCAAGAAAATAATGACCAGAGATCACGAATTCTAGAATTTACGGCAAATATTAGGCCAAAAATTCAGGATATATCGCGAATACGAATATTACCTATGATGCTCATCACTAGTGGCGCAGAGGATGGCCACATTAGAGAATTAACCCTTTCAAGCCCAGAGGTAGTTTTTTTTTTTTTGCTTTTTCGTTTTGTGCTCCCTGCCTTCCCAGAGACATAACTTTTTTAATTGTTTGTTCACATAGCCATATGAGGGCTTGTTTTTTGCGGGACAAGTTGTACTTTCCAATGCCACCATTTAATATTGCATATGATGTAGTGGAAAGCAGTAAAAAAATTCCCAATGGGGTGAAATTGCAAAAAAAAAGAAATGCCTCAACAGTTTTACGGGTTTTTTATTTACGAAGTTCGATGTGCTATAAAACTGACCAGTTACTTTTATTCTACAGGTCAGTACGAATCCGGCGATACGTTATATGTATAGTTTTTCTTGCATTTAGATTTTTTATTGTAATTATGTGTACGTAGCTTTATGGGGGCTATTTTTTTGCAGGGCGATTTGATCTTTTCATTGATACCATTCTGGGGTGACTTTTTGAACTATAACAATCAATCATCTGATTGCTATTATCATAGACTCCAATGTACTTGCATTGGAATCTATGATGATGTCACTACTTTCCTATAGAGCCCTATTATAGGCAAAGGCTCCATAGGAAATACTATGCAGCAGCCTTCTGTCATTCACAAAGACAGGGGCTGCTGAATACACGCTCCGGCTCCTCCGATCGCCACACGCCAGCGCGCTCAGATGTCGTGGTCAGGATTAACCATGGCTAGGGCACCCGCCACAGGCAGGAGCAGGTGCCATTTTTAAACACACGCCCGATTATGTACATGTATGTCATCGGGCGTGAAAGGGTTAAAATGCCCCATGGTCACGAGTGACCCCTTCCTGACAGTCAAGACTAGTTTAAACAGCTTGTTCAAAAACCTAATGGGCCTTTGTTGGGTGCGTAAAGTGCTACCAAATTAAAGAGAGCATTATTGATTTCACAAATCAAAATTATATATCTCCCTCCTTCATCGAACTTAGTATCCAGTAACAGAATAGAATATATATGTGGAAAGCGCTTATGCTTTAATCTAAAGGTGTCGGCTCCGATCAAATGCACCCCCTGAATGCATAGTATATCAGACCCAACTTTAAGGGCTGATTTCCAAAGTTGTGTTCTCTTAAAAGGGCTATTTAACCCCTTTGCATGAATGGAAGTGATTTTAGATACAATTATCTAGGATTACAATTAATGCTAAGAGCCAATCTCTCCAGCCCCAGGTCATCCCATTACACATCTCTCTCGACCTCCCATAGCACTGGTATTGGTAAGCAGTAAAAGCACAATATTACTTCGGCGGTATAGTGAAAAAACAGATCAAAGGCAAACAAAAAAATATGTCAAAACTTATAACAGTCCATATCATACTCCAATATGGGACGCATCAGATTAACTTGCGTCACCAGGTGGGGCTGTAAACAATTGACCACAGCCAATCAACCCTAAATGGAATGGAATAAAAAAAATATATAAGGATATCCCCAGCATGTAGGTCCTTCAGGTGTAAGGGATGTTACTCCTTGGGACCTCCGAACATTCTTCTTCCATTCGCATTGAAGACGGCGACTTTGAAGGGAAGCGAGAACTTGAAGAGGGCATTAAATGCCAGCTGGATATTAAGTTGATGGCTTCTTCAGGATCCGCTGCCACAACTTTTCCTCAATTTCAGGATATAAGCAGCTTGGCTGGGAAATCCAATCTATAGGGTATTTTATGGGAGTGTAGCATTCTGTTGGCGTCTTGAAATTTCCTCCTCTTGGCTAAGCAGCCGGAGGGAGGTCTATGTAGAGGGAAACTGGTTGGCAATACCAGATTGTTAAGAGCAGTGGCCATTAAGCTTTCCTTGACATGGTAGAAAGTAATACACACCAACACATTCCTAGGTACATCAGCCGGTTGGCATTTAAGTTTCGGGATTCTCTGTGACTACTCAATAAACAGCTCACTTTGCGAAACCCCAGGTAGGAAAGCAGTGAATAAATCAATTAGAAAATCATGCAGGTCTTCTTGCTTGATAACTCCTCATCTTTATCATTTGTAGAGTCAACCAGTTCAATATGAGCTTTAGCAAATTCCTCCATTTTATTTTCCAAATGGGAGGTTCTGTGACCTATTTCAGTGATGTCCTTTTGTAAAGGGATTAACATTTCTTTTATGTCAGCTTGAAGGGAATTCCTCGGGTCCCCTATTAAAGCTTTCAAAAAGGCCTCAGTGACAGGTTTCTCTGTGTTGGCACAAATGTGATGATGCCATATGGTTCCCTCCATGTCCCTCTAAGCAACTACTGTGGCCCTGATACTGAAGTGTTTGAAATCACTCTGTACCTTGAACAGGCAAAAGTCCTGACGGAGAGGAGCTTCCAGGTCCTTTCAGGGACCTGGGTGAAGAAGTGAGGAGGCACAGTATTCAGAGAGCGGCCTGAATCTCAAGTGCGGCAAAGATGTTGTTGAGGTGAGAGCCATCATCTTGAGGAGCACTTACCGCCAGATAAAACTCAGTGAGTTTTGAGGATGTTGGCTTCCCTTTAGTTTTTGCCATCTCTGGTGGGTCCCAGGATAAAGACTACGTCCTTACAGGTGACCCAAGTTGCTGGGCAAATGCGGTGAGCCGCTAATTAGGCTGATAGCACCGAAGCTCAGCTAAACTGCAGCATACTCCATGTGCCGCAGGCCATGCCCCCCCTTAACTATTTAGCAAATGATCAGTTATGTAGATTCTTGTCATGTAACTGCATTGTTACTGTTTTTCTCCTGGTGATGGAACAATCTTTTTTTTTTGTATACTACAAATAACAACCTGCTCTCACATTTCCTATTAGCTCAGTGTGTTATTAGGTTGATTCCCAACCGAACAGTCACTGGTTTGAATCCAGGAGAAGCCATGAAAAAGATTTCCCAAGAAAGAGAAACAGCGTCATCTAGGTCATCAATAGCGGTATCTCGGCCAAAAACTGAATAATGTCAGTGCCATGACAGTTGGAAGAATAGAAAAGGAAGTCCGTCTATCGGTTCTTGCGCGACAAACACGTCAGTGGAGGTGGCTCGTATGCTTGGTAATAGTTAGATCACAGACGTTCATGTAAGCACCATGTGACGCATATTGCACAAGTCTGGAATGGTGGCCCGAAAAAAAGGTGAACACTTGAGTACTATGGGTATGAAAAGGACAACATTCTGTTCCAGCAGGACAACAACCCGAAGCATATGTTGAGATTGATGAAGAAAAGATTCAATGACAATTAAGTAGAGGTGCTAGATTGGACCACACAGTCCCTAGACCTCAACCCAATTGAACACTTGTGGGTAGAGTTGAAGAAAAAGCTGTATTCGTAGCCAAGAGAGTTGACCAGTATACACCAACATTGGGAACATGTAGAAGAGACCTGGGAACAGATGGTCGAGACATGCTTGAATCGGATCGAGAGCATTCCCAGAAGGATTCAGGCAGTGTTGAAAGCCAAAGGTGGATTTATAAAATACTAACAAAATAACTAAAATTTAGAATTTACAGCAAAACAGTAACAATGCATTTACATGACAAGAAACTGCATAACTAATCTTATGCTAAATAGTTGGAAGTCCAATTTATGTATGATATAGCCAAGATGATTGTCTATAAAATGATGTTAGTCTCATGTTCGAAGCTCTAGTGGATGGTGAGATATGGAGCCTTAAAGTCAAAAGTTCAAAACTTTGTTACCCTTTTCCTCGCCAGTGTAATCAGGAAGTTTCCAACCCAGGGCACTGCAGCTAATCTCCCTGGACGTGGATAGAAGAGAAAAATAGATGAAAGGTTGCAATGCAGGATAGTCCGGATGGTGGATAAGAAGCCTCAATCAAGTTCCAAAGAAATTCAACTTGTCCTGCAGGCTCAGGGTGCATCAGTGTCAGCGCAAACTATTCATCAACATTTGAATGAAATTAAACACTATGGCAGGAGACCCAGGAGGACCCCACTGCTGACACAGAGACATAAAGCTTGACTGCAGTTTGCCAAAATGTATGTAAGTAAGCCAAAATCCTTCTGGGAAAACGTCTTGTGGAATAATGAGACCAAGATAGAGCTTTTTGGTAAAGCACATCATTCTACTGTTTACCGAAAACGGAATGAGGCATACAAAGAAAAGAACACAGTGCCTACAGTCAAATATGGTGGAGGTTCAAAGATGTTTTGGGGTTGTGTTGCTGCCTCTGGCACTGGGTGCCTTGACTGTGTGCAAGGCATAATGAAATCTGAAGATTACCAAAGGATTTTGGGTCACAATTAGGAATGAGCGAATCAACTTCGGATGAAACATCCGAAGTCAATTCGCATAAAACTTCCTTAGAATACTGTACAGATCGAGCGCTCCGTACAGTATTAGAATGTATTGGCTCCTATGAGCTGAAGTTATTAATTTGTGAAGTCTCGTTGGACTTTGTGTAATAACTTCAGAAATTAATTTCTACTGTTAAAAACCTTTTACCGAACTCGAGTTCAATTCCAAGTTGGAACTGAACCCCAGTTCAGTAAGGTTTTTTACAGTACAAATTAATTTCTGAAGTTATTACCCGAAGTTCCGCTCATCAGAGCCAGCTCGCACCATACAGTATTCTAACAACGTTGTATGCGAATTGACTTCGGATGTCTCATCCAAAGTCGATTCGCTCATCCCTAATCGCAATATAGGGCCCAGTGTCAGAAAGCTGGGTTTGCGTCCTAGGTCATGGGTCTTCTATCAGGACAGTGATTCCAAATATAGTTAAAGAAACACCCAGAAATGGATGGGAACAAAGTGCTGGAGAGTTCTGTAGTGGCCAGCAATGAGTCTGGATCTAAATTGAACACCTGTAGAGAGATCTTAAATTGCTGTTGGGAGAAGGCACCCTTCAAATATGAGAGACCTGGAGCAATTTGCAAAAGAGGATTGCAAAATTCCAGTTGGGAGGTGTCAGAAGCTTGTTGATGGTTATAGGAAGCGATTGATTTCAGTTATTTCTTCCAAAGGCTGTGCATCCAAATATTGCTTGAAGTTTAAACAATATTGTTTGATTGTTTAAAGTTGAGGGTGGCAGTAAATTTGTCCGACCAATTTTTTTGAGTTTTGCATTAAATTATATAATTTTTGGCTTTTTTTCTGTTTTCTGTGTTGTTCTAAAACAAGGAAAGGGAAATAAACATGTGTATAACAAAACACGTGGAACTGCAATCATTTTCTGGGAAAAATACTTTGTGTATATATATATTACAATCGCAAGTAAATTTACATTAAAGCTAAGTAAGTTATCACATGCAATTATCTTCATACATAGGTATTTATTTACCTTCTTTGGTTTACTTTGTAAATGACATTTACAATCAGAGGGGATATCATTATTCCACAAATATAAGGTATCTTTTTTTAGGATATATTAAAGTCATATCACTTATGTAATGTAAGAAGCCTGTAAGTGTTTTGTAGTATGTAATCTTGAACTGGCACACCGGGCAAGATGGTTGGATCGTACACTATTTCATTATCTTAAAAGTGCCAGTAAAATGTCTTTATTGATAAGTCCGTAACAGCCATACAGTGAGTTCCATCATAATATATACCACATGTTCCTTATGCAATGACTCATCCTGCACCAAACTCTGTAACTGCTGTGCTAAGAATACCAACTTGTGTTATGGTAGATTCATTTTCTGTAGCAAAATCCTAATGAAAAGTGTATCATAATGTTCTGTTGTCAAAAGATCTCACAATTGATTTATGCCATCTTAAAATACACATATAACAGCTTGACCTAGTTGATATTTATAGTGCCTTGAAAAAGTATTTATATCCCTTGAATTTTTCCACATTTTTATCATGTTACACCCGCAAACTTAAATGTATTTTATTGGGATGTTATGTGATAGACCAACACAAAGAAGCAAGTATGCGTGAAGTGAAAAGAAAATGATATATGGTTTTCAAAATTTTAATAAATAAAAATCTGAAAAGTATGGTGTGCATTTGTATTCGACCTCCTGTACTCTGAGTGTAAATGCAAAACGTTGTGTGGACGAAAACTAACACTGCACATCACCCTGAACACACCATACCCGCCGTATAACATGTTGAATGCAGGATCATGCTGTGGGGATGCCTTTCTTCAGCAGGGACAGGGAATCTGGTCATGGTTGATGGAAAGATGGATGGACGATTTTCCTCAATGGAGTTCCATCTAAGGCCTAATTCACACATCCGCAAAATGGATCCGCATCCCATCCGCAATTTTGCGGAAGGGTTGCAGACCCATTCATTTCAAAGGGGCAGGAATGGATGTGGACAGCACACTATGTTATGTCCGCATCCGCATTTTGGCATACGTGTTTCTGCAAAAAAATAGAACATGTGCGGACAAGAAAAGGCATTCTCTATATAGTGCCAGCAATGTGTGGTCCGCAAAATGGGGAATGCACATTGCAGCCGTCCATGTTTTGCGGATCCGTGTTTCCACAAAACACACTATGGATGTGTGAATTAGGCCTAACTGTCTGTATTCATAATACTTTATAACTTTTCTGCCCCTCCTCCCAAGGATGTCCAGTGTGCAGCACGTATGTCTCTGAGGTAAGTCCTCAGGAATTTGGCCTTCTCAACGCAATGGGGATTTATGTATGTTAGCTACCAACTCACTACATTACAAGGAATATCACTAAAAAGAATATAAAAGATAATATAAAAGGGCACAGAATTAAAGGGGACAGAACCAATCAGTACTTAAAAATACTCATACAACACAACACTAAACATACAGCCAGAGCTATAATTGAATGGTTTAGATCAAAGTATATTTTTTGCCCGGTCAAAGTTCAGACCTAAATCCCATTGAGAATCTGTGGCAAAACTTGCAAATTGCAAAAATGTCAGCCTCTAGATGTGCAAAGCTGGTAAAGACATACCTCAAAAGACTTGCAGCTGTAATTGCAGCAAAAGGTGGTCCTACTGTACAAAGTAATTTTGAAAATCATGTGTAATTTGTTTTTCACAATATAAAAAGAAAGGATTGTGCACTCCAAAATAAATAAAGTGCTGTCACGGGAATAGAAGGAAGAGAGGGAAGTGCACCCACTAAACTGCTGCCCTTGCCGCTGTCCCTACCTAATTGCACCACCCGCCCTAGATGACGGGCCCAACTGGGCGACGGTCCCTAACCTTTGTAAGTGCAAGCAGAAAAGACGGAGACAGAAACGGGTATGACAGAAGGCAGAATACAGATGAACCACAACGGCAACAGGGAAGGAGACAAGAGGAAGATCCTAATAAAGGGAGAGTCAAGACAGGTCAACTTAGCCGAGGTTAGTCCAGGAGGTTATGTCAGAACTAGGGAGCAGACAAAACAATATCCAAAAACGGGCCGAGGTCAAATCCGAGAGAGAGAGACAGTACCAAGGGAGTGAGCTAGGAGGGTCAGGAAGCGGTCCGAGTCCAAAAACCAGGTCAGTAAAGATACACAATCAACCGCACAGCCTATAGACAAAATTCTCAGGCAACCTGTGGCCAGCAGGCTGCCTGTTTAAATAGTGAAAGAGGGAGATCATGTGACGCGGCCAGCGTCACATGACCCCTCTCTCCTGAAAGTAGCAGAGTGCTGAGTACCTAGCTCGGCACTCAGCCCCACCTGATCTCCAGATCTCCATGGTCACGAGAGACGCCGGATGCTTCAGCAGGAGAGGTGCGGCCGAGGTGCCGCGTCCCCTGTCACCATGGAACGAGACCGCTGAATGGAGGAACGCACAGCTGGAGGAAGTGCGCTTCGGGGCTGCCGCATACTAGGGGATCGCTGGCAGTGCAGCGGAGCAGGAGTCCGCCGCCTGCCTCCCCTGACAAGTGCTGTGGGTAGCGGAAATAGCAATTCCCAGATCTCTGATGTATTATATAGTCCACATTGACATTTCATTAGGTAGACAACGAAGATTGAGTTGTACGTAAAAAAATACTTGATAGGGAATGCCTTACCCGTGTGTGGGTGATGGAAGACATTGCCCTTCAACATGTTTGTGCAGCTGGCATAATGTAGGCATGGAAACTGTTGATAATTTTGATAGGCTTCTAAACCCTCTCATAGCATTTTCCATTAGCCAAGATAGCCATCGCAACAAATCTACATATGGCACAAGCGCCAGTCACAGCCTGCATCCCTTCCCAGTTCCATCAGTCCCAAGTGGAGTACTTGGTAAGCGACACATCTTCCGCATTTCTCTTTGTCACCCGCATCTGCCAGTACTATGTTCACCATGTCCACTCCTGACACTTGGGAGATGTATATAAATTCCAGTCAGTAGCATTATTGTTCTATTATTCATCTACTCTTGGTTGATTTATTTATTGATGCGATATAATCCAATTATGATTTCATTATTTCTCTTTTCAGTTACCTATATGAGGTCATTATTGCCATTACTTTTGTTCTAAATTGTTTTTTCTATCCACAGCAACCCATTAAGAAAGGTCTGGCATAGACTGAAACATCTGAATTCTCTGTCGCAACTAAATGCATTGGCTGATAGGTTACCCAACAGGATAGCTTCCCAATTTTTGTTTATAATGTATGCTGCACGCTGGATCATTTAATTCACAATTTGTATTTATGGACACTTGTTTGGCACAATAAACACTGACTTTGCATAACAAAAAATCCCTGTGAGTGTGCGTGGGATCAGTTTATGATTCATTTTCTTTTCACTTCACACATACTTGCTACTTTGTGTTGGTCTATCACATAAAATCCCACTAAAATACATGTCATTTAGTGGGTGTAAGGTGAAAAAATGTGGAAAAGTTCAAGGGGGGTGAATACTTTTTCAAGGAACTGTACAAATGCTTAAACAGTTAATATAAGGCTAGATTCACATATGTGGTACAGCCTTCTGGCACCCACAAAACAGATTTTCCCCCAGGATTGCCCTGCATTTAACTCCATCCATCTTCCCATCAACTCGGATCAGCTTCCCTGTCCCTGCTGAACAAAAGCATCCCACAGCATGATCCTGCCACCACCATGTTATACAGTGGGGATGGTGTCTTTAGGGTGATGTGCAATGTTAGTTTTCAGCCACACATAGCGTTTTGCATAAAAAGAGGAAAAAGTTCATCCTTGGTCTCATCTGACCAGAGCACCTTCTTCCACATGTTTTCTGTATATCCTGCATGGCTCGTGGCAAACTGCAAACAGGACTTCTTATCGCTTGCTGTCAAAAATGTCTCTCTTCTTGACACTCTTCCATAAAGGCCAGATTTGTGAAGTACATGACTAATAGTTGTCCTGTGGACTGATTCTCCCACCTGAGCTTTGGGTTTCTGCAGCTTCACGAGAGGGACCATGGGCCTCTTGAAATTGCTTCTGTAATTAAATTTCTCCATGCCTGGGCTGTCAGTTTAGGTAGAATGCCATGTATTGGTAGGTTTGTAGTTGTGCCATTCTTCTTCTATTTTCAGATGATGGATTCAACAGTGCTCTGTGAGATGTTCAGAGCTTGTGATATTTTTTTTTTTTTAATAACCTAACCCTTCTTTACACTTCTCCACAACTTTATTCCTGACCTGTCTGGTGTTTTCCTTGGTTTTCATGATGCTGTTTGATCACTATTATTCACTGACAAACCTGTGAGGCCTGTCGGATCCATCCTGCCGCAAGTGTGAAAGTACCCTAAGCCAGTTTTCCTTTGAACCAGTTTTCATAAATCTCCCCCTTTGTGAGAAATAAAACTCGTCTGGATTCTTCATACATGTCATTCAGTGGAGTTGATGCTGTCTAAAATATATGAGGTGAAATTGGTTAATACAGACAACATAGCCATATTGTCTCACAAGCTCACATTTCAGCCTATTCAGTTAGTATTAAGTCAAAACGGCAACAATATATTGCACAGGTAGACAAATTTGACATTCATGAAGCTTAGAAAGTTGATTGACAAATCCTAGACATGCCTTAGTGATATGCCATCCAGAAATCCTTTGGGCATTGAAATCATGTCCGTACTGGCCAGCATGTCGGTGCACCCTCCTTCACTCCCAGGGGCCCGTTCTGGAGATAGAAGTTGGTTCCAGAGGTGGGATCAGCACCTATCCGACATCCCCATGTAGGTACCCATGATGGACCTAGTATACAGATATGCAGATATGAACATGTTGCAGAAGAAATCCCATTTACATGTATGGGACTAACCTTAAAGGGGCAGTCTCATCTCAGACATTTGTGGCATAATGCAATGTCAGATGGGTGTGAGTCCCGCTTCTGGGAAATGCTCCTCTTTCCAGAATGCGCCACCGAAAGTGAAAGAGAGTGCACTGCGCAAGTGCAGCCAGACCCCATTCACTGCTATATGAGTTTTGAAAATAGCCAAGTGCCAGCTCAATTATTTCTGGCAATAGCATAGAGATTACTAGAGAGGCAGGCATGCATGCGTGCTTCACTCTCCGTTTACCTGTATGGGACTTCTGAAAATATTCAAGCATACTCGCTCGGCTGTTTTCTGAACCCCCACTGAAGTTAATGGAGAGCACGAGAACATGCGTTGTGCACTCTCCTTCACTACCAGAGACCCGTTCTGGAAATAGAGGGAACCCGCACCTATCTGACATTGGTGGCATATACTAATGACATGCCATGCAGAAATCTATGGAACAACTCTGCCACGTGTGAGCATACTATTATTGCTGACCTTTACTCAGACTGAATAAAAGTCTGCAATGCCATAAGTCAATATTAGAACCTGCAGGGCTACTGTTTTGATAATCAGTGGAAGAAATGTCCTAGTGATTACACTGTTCCCTCTCTGTCAGTGCTGCAGGCACTAGGCCAAGCTAAACAAGCTTGATATTGAAAAGGCTCTGCAAGCAGTATCATAGAGCTTATCTTCCTGGACCCTTGTGAACATGACAAATGGGAAGGAGTTTGGAAAGCATTTTGAAGATCCAATATTCATTGTCTTCTTTTGGGCTCATGAACACGAACATGTGCGGCCCGTGTATGTACTGCGGCCTGCAAACACTTGAATGGGTCTGCAATCCACAAGATACAAAGCGGTGCGGAGCTGAGGCATGGAGCACTACAGAGGGCTTCTGTGGGATTTCAGTCTGTGCTTCTGTACTGCAAAAATAAATAAATAAATGGAACATGTTCTATTTTTTGCAGTGCAGACTAAATCTTGTGGATGGTGGATCAATTCAAATGAATGGAGAGTGCAGCAAACAATGAGCACACGGCCCATTGCCGTGCATTGCGGACTGCTACTTGCGGTCCGCAGCACAGGCAAGGCGCACACACATTCATGTGCATGAGCCCTTAACCTGTTAATACAACTGGATGTACTATGGTGGGAATTTATGAAGCCCTGCACTCCAGAATTCTGTCTTCAAAAAAATCGCAACATTTTTGTGACTTTTTGGATTTATGATTTTCACTCCAGATTTAAAGCCACTCCAGTAAGGGGGTAGTGCAGAAAACTGTAGTAGCATTTCTAGACAAAGTGTTAGGTTTAAAGATGTACCAAATATAACAAATAATGTGTGCAATTTGATAAATGTGGGCAAAGTACTCTTGCACAAACTCAAGGAAACCTGACTTCAAATATTAACTTCATGATAAATTCCACCAATTTGTCCAAAGCGGAACGTAGTTCTAGTTCTTTGTATCTTGGTGATTGTGCAACACAACTGTGATTGACAGCCAAAATCTCTCACTAATCTTGGTGTTAACTTTGTCAACAAAGTATAAACCCTCATATCCTGATCTACAGGGTTCACATTTATGTACAGACAGTCTGTTTACTTCTGTTAATGCCTGTTCAGGTGACCATACACATTAGACAGAAGTTGGTTGATCAACAATCGAGCAAAAAGTCATCTGGTAAATGTTTTTTTCACAGACACAACCATGCACATTTTAGTCCATATTGGCCATTATTTCAAAGAAAGAGCAAAATAAACTGGTCTATCATTGGTTGGCTAAAATGTAACCCACGGAACAATTGTATTGGTTGAAATTGGCCATTTGTATCAACTTTAGACTGATGTACTGTATATGGCCACCTTTAGCAATCAACAGCCTCAATTTACTTACACTAGGGACAGACAGGGGAACTAGTGTATGTGCAGTCTGTCCCTAGTGTGAATAAATGGAGGCCACTGATGGACAAGACCCTTCATCATCCGCCATTTTTAGAGCACAGTGCTTTGAAGCAGGGGAGCAGACCCGTATGTAACATGAATTATTGATATTAAACCATTGGACATCAGTGCCAATGGTTTAATAACTCCTACTACTACCTGCATGTATGTGCCATTTCCAGAACATGTGCAGCTAGACAGTGGCAAAGCCTTTTAAGATTGGGTTTACATGTTGCTTTTTAAAAAAGAATCAACGTTCTGATACCAGCTGATACTAAGTTGGATCTCAGCTGATACCTATGTTGAGGCGAATGGAGGGTTTTGTGCCTCACCCTCATTACTGTTATTGTACTTGCCTTATGTGGAGTATTGCATGCTCCCATCGATATTTCTCTGTATTCTGCACTTAACGTACTATATGATGTACTTATCTAATTCTACAATAAAAAACAATTGATGATAAAAAAGAATCAACAACACACAGCAAAAACCACATAAAACACAGATTACAAAAAAAAATAGTGTGATAATTGCATATGCAGTTTTTACAAGTGAGATATATTGATTTAAAGGGGTATTCCCATCTGAGACAATAGGGGCATATCGCTAGAAGGAGGAAAATTAAAGTAGGGTGGCTGGGCATGCGCAGTGTGCCCTCCACCACTTTCAGGGCTCTGTTCTCAGTTAAGGAGCGGGTCCCAGAGGTGGGATCCTCACCTATCAGACAGTGGGGGCATATACGTAGCAATATTCCCCCATTGTCTGAGATGTGAAAACCCCTTTAACATGTTTAACCTGTAAAAAATTTAATTGTGTCAAACCACCTGTGTTTTTTACAGTGTGTTTTTTATGCATTTTTAGAAAGCAATGTGAACGGCACTGTGTCCTGACGTAGTGAACATAGGAGAGCACTATAACCTGACACTGCAACGTTAGTTCACAGTGCAGCACTGCCGCCCAGACAGTGCTTAAGCAGGAGGGCAGTGGTATCAACCAGAGCACAAGAGGAGAGGTGAAATTTTTTTATTTTATTTGTCTGGTCTGAGGTTTGCATTTTGGAGCCAATCTAGAGGTCTGCATTCATTTTGGAGTCTGGAGGTCTGTATTAATTTTGGGGTCCGATCTGGGATTCTATTCAATTTGGGGTCTCATCTTTAGTCTGTATTAATTTAGGGGGCTGTGTTAATTTAGGGGTCTTTGTCTGGGATCTCATCTAGAGTCTGTATTAAAAAGCCATGTAATATGAATGTGATAAAATAATAAAAGTAGTGATACCTTTCTGATCCCCGCCATCCTCCTTTCGCTATTTCCCATGTCCCCGCTGCTCTAGGTATTTCCAAGTCCCTCTTAACTTGGACATGTGACCTCTGTGGCCAATGATGGTAAAGCGAGCGCCAGGTACCAGTATGGTATCAATACTTTTATTATGTTATCACATTCTAAGCAATTTGAAAAACCTACATGGCTGATCAACCCATCATTTTCTAGTTCTGTATCTGCATCCTTGGGTACTTTTATTTTGTCAGTATAGTATTTGAGGTTATTGGGTAGTACTTTCGTTTTCACGTTTTCATTTTTCACTTCCTGCCTTTCTTGAGCCATAACTTTTTATTTATCTGCTTGTTTTTTGCGGAATAAGTTGTACTTTGTAATGACACCATTTAATATAGCATATGCTGTAGTGGAATTGAAAAAAAAATAAAAAATTGCAATTCCGACAGTTTTATGGGTTCAATTTTTATGGCGTTCCCTATGTGGTAAAATGGACCTGTTACCTTTATTCTCTGGGTCAGTATGATTACAACAAAATTTATATAGGTATTTCTTGTGTTTTAATACCTAAAAAAAAGAAAAACTGCAAATATATTTTTATTTGCATTGCCACATTCTTTCTTATAGTTAGATCTATGGAGCAGTATGAGAGCTTACTTTTTGTGGGGTGATCTGTACTTTTCATTGATACTATTTTGGAGTGTGTATGACTTTTTACTTACGTTTTCTCAATTTTTTAGGGGAGGTGGAGTGATAGAAAAACAGCGATTCAGACATTTAGATTTTTTTTCTGTTATGTTGTATGCCATAAATGTTTATTTTTTTTACTGTTTATTTTAATTTTAATTTGGGGAAAGGAAGGTGATTTGAATTTTTATATTTTTTATTTGTTATGTTTTAAAAAACTTTTTTTTAGGCTCCAAGGGCCTAACGACATGCAATTGCATCAGATTGCCATTTCTATTCAATGATGGTATTTGTAACATTACTGAACAGAAAAATTCATATTAGTATTCCAAAGGAGTGCTAGGACTTGCAGGCCTGCATTGCTATATACCAATAATATTCCTGGAAACCCTGTACAAGCTTAGGCCTATTACTAGGTCTAAGCAATGCCTTCCCCGATCTCAGTAGAGCACAATTTGCCAACTCTTCCTAGGGCACCAAAATACCTTGTCCTGTCCCAATGTTGAGGACTTTAAAAGCCATAAGGGTGCACAGAAAGACGGCAATGGAGTTGGAAATGGAGGGCTATCCTCTTCTGCAATGAATCCTACTTTTTTCTTGGACACAGTGATAGCCAGAGATGGCCTGGTGACCATGTGGGCAACGCCATGAAGAGGCCTTCACAAGGGAACATTATACCAGTCCTACTCCTGGGATTATGGTGTGGGGTGGCATAATGTACGGTAGCCAGACCTCTCTAGTCTTGGTTTTTAGATACACTAACAGCTCAGTATTACATTGATTGTGTTGTTGAACCAGTGGTAATATCGTTTCATCCAAGTGTCCCAGGAACCATTTTTTATTGAACAACACCAAGCCACATATTGCTTGAGTGACTAGGAGCAGCCTGCAAACGTCCATGGCCTGCAGCATCTCCGGACTTGTTTCCCATGGAGCACATCCGGGACGGCATTAATTGGCAATTGCAAAGGGAACTGCCAGCAGCAGATCTTGATGAAACCTTGATGCAACCAGCATGGCACAACCACCTCACTTATAGCATGCTAAGGTGGGTAAGTGCATGTATTTCTGTGCATGGGCAACATATGCAATACTGAATAAATCAATGTTTTGAATATTTTTTTTGTTTCCATTTATTATTATTTTAATGTCATTAACATGTCTATCTATTATGTAATTTCAATAATTTCACAACTTCCTTCTTGGTCTTGCAAATTCAGTATTAACCACCTCAGCCCCCCTTAACACCCTTAATGACCAGGCCACTTTTTACAATTCTGCACTACACTACTTTCACCGTTTATTGCTCCGTCATACAACTTACCACCCAAATGAATTTTACCTCCTTTTCTTCTCACTAATAGAGCTTTCACTTGGTGGTATTGCATTGTTGCAGACATTTTTACTTTTATTGCTATTAATAAAAATTTAACGACATTTTTTCAAAAAAATGAAATTTTTTACTTTCTGTTGTAAGATTTTTCAAAAAAACTACATTTCTATATAAATTTTCCACAAAATGTATTGTTCTACATGTCTTTGATCAAAAAAAATCCAATAAGTGTATATTTATTGGTTTGGGTAAAAGTTATAGCGTTTACAAACTATGGTGCAAAAAAGTGAATTTCCGCATTTTGAAGCAGCTCTGACTTTCTGAGCACCTGTCATGTTTCTTCAGGTGCTAGAATGCCAGGATAGTATAAATACCCCCCAAATGACACCATTTTAGAAAGAAGACACCCAAAAGTATTCGCGGAGGGGCATGGTGAGTTCATGTATCATTTAATTTTTTTTCACAAGTTAAAAACATCCGGGTCCAATCGGCGTACTATATAACACGCTGCTCATGCGCGGGATTCTAACAAAACACGCGAGATTGGGCTCGACATCACTAGAGTGCAAAGGGCTTATATAGTACCCTGATTGGACCTGGATGCCCTGCTGTAATCTATGAGAATGCCGGTAATGTTTTTAATCAATACACTGATACACCTGGGTATAATTACAACACGTGGTTTTATATTACACAATTTTTTTTTAATGGTGTTTATTTTATACCTGGTGTTTTATTCTTTTTTTTACAGGAAACATATGCCTCCTGTAATGTTAGGGTACTTTCACTTTTAGTCCGGCTGCAGACCCAGATCAGCTATGCAGTCAGGTCCAAAAGGAGAATATGTCCGGGAGGGCTTTGCTTTTGCAATGTCTAAGGCTGGGAACACACCTAGGCGTTTTTGGTTCAGGCGTTTTTTTGAGCGTTTTTTCCGCGGAAAACGCGCGTATTTTTAGGCGTTTTTGTATTTTTGCAACGCGCGTATTTGGGGCGTTTTTTGATTGACAGCTTACAGTTTGCAGAAAAAAAGAATCCCCACCCAGCAAAGGTGGGTGGAGATTCTGCCTTTCTGCTGGGTTTTACTACAAAAACGCGCGTTCATATGCGCGTTTTTGAAGCGGAAAACGTGCATATTTTCATATATGCGCGTTTCCATGCTTTTCAATGGGTGCTAACGCTTGGGCAAACGCCCCAAAGAAGCTCATGCACAAGCGTTAGCGTTTGGCGTTTTTCAGCGCGTTCAAACGCGCTGTAAAACGCTCAAGTGTGAACCATGTCCATTGGAATACATGGGTTTTCACTTGTTGAGCGTTTTTCAGCGCGTTTGAACGCGCTGAAAAACACTCAGGTGTGTTCCCAGGGGAAAGCCTAGTAAGATGCAGAGGTTATTCCTTATGGTGTCAGTGACCTATAGACAGCATTAATAGAGCATCATGAAAACATGAATTTGTAGGACCAGAATGAAATAATTAATGACTCTAAATTTGTTACATAACCTTAGTAAAAGTCCACTTTACCATTATGATGCCCAACTGTATTGGTAGCTGGAGATGACATGGAGAACATATTTTACTCTTGGCAGTGGCACCACATAAAAATAATTCTGGAGAATCAAGAGGCGAGGGGGTCGGTTACTCTTTTTCAAATGAACAAGGATGTAGACTTGTTCTGGCTACCTTAGAAATGAACAGGCAAATTCATCTTGGATTCAAGTTTCAGCATAAGGGCAGTAGTAACTGGAACTTGTGACTAGTGATAAGTGAATCGAAGTATCCAAAGTGGACTTCGATCTAAATTTCTGGAAAATTTTGATTCGTCATGAAGCAAAATTTCCTCGTGCTTCATAGTAACGAATACATTTTTCCTAAAATGGTGGCTGAAAAAAAAAATACTCACCTCATCCACTTGCTTGCAGAGATTCCATCCGCTCCTGTCTTGATTAAAGAAAACTGGCGAAAGGACTTGCGGCAATCAATCAAGACAGGAGCAGACTGCCTCTCTGCAAGCAAGTTAAGGATGTATTTTTTATTTTTTTAACACCCGATTAACCCCTGAAAAGCTGAATGTGAAATGCCACAATCAGTGTTGAACGTGGCATCTGAGGGATTAAATGATGGGGGCAGCTTGATTGCCACTCCCCATCATTGCGCCCACTCTATACAATGAAAAGCAATTTGTGAAGAAGTAATTTATAACTAATCAAATTTCTTGTAGAAGTTTGGTGAAGCAGCCAAATTGAATTTTTCAAAACTTTGCTCTTCTGATGCCTGAAGACAGGTTATAAACAAGTAAAAATATGTCATGGACTGGATCCACAAACTATTCACAAACCTTGTTTTAAGACAACTTATTTTATTATGATGCTCAACTGTTTTATAAGTTGGATATCACAGGTGAATTGGGGCTGGTTAGATTCCTTGTTCTTTATTCTACCCATCTCTATGCAAGGAAGTTTGGAATCCCCAGGTCACGACTGGCCAGATTAGTTGCCAGATTAGTCATGTGCTGGTGCAAATAAACAGTAGAATAGATCAGGTACAGTGTACAGATCAGACATCATCACTAGAGATGAGCGAATGGAAGCTGACTAAGTGGAATTCGATCCGAATTTCAGGAAAATTTTCATTCGCACCGAATGTGAATTTCCTCGCGCTTCATGGTAACGAATCACATTTTTTCCTAAAATGGCTGCTACACATGTGAGGACATGGGGCAAGGAACTCTGGGAAGGCGGGATCAACCATACTGACATGCATGCAGCCAATCAGCAGCCAGCCAGCCCTGTGATGTCACAGCCCTATAAATGGCGGCAGCCATCTTAGATTCTGCCATTAACCAGAGTACTTAGTGCAGGGAGAGACGTGTCTGCAGGTGCTAGAGACAGTGATAGAAAAGACTTGATTGTGGTGAAAAAAAACAATTCACAAATTAAGGGAAAGATTACTCAAGGTGTAGGGAAAGGATAGGGAGGAATTATTCTACCAGCATTTGTGTTGAACAGGGTTCAGTCGGGGAGGTGACAGCCTGGGTAATAGAAACAATCTGATACCATCTTGCTGCACTGACTGGGGATACAAATTGCCATTATACAGCTCTGTAATACCAGCAAACCGTTCTTATTAGGGTGCAAGTGCTGATTGATACAGGTATTAACAGGGTTTATTACAAATAAATATTTCTACGTTTTATTTGCCCTTGTGTAGTGCAGTTATATGTTCTAAAGCATTTTTTGGCTTGTATTAGTTGGAAAAAAAGGGCTTATTAGCCATTGTGTGGTGAAGGGCGGAAATCACAACCCTTTTTGTCATGTATTAGTGGCAAAAGTAAAATATATTTGCTGCTCAGCGGTGCATCTATCTGTTTTAAAGCCCTTAATGCGTGTATAAGGGTACTTTCACACTTTAGCGTTTTCCGGTACTGAGTTTCGTCACTTGGGCTCAATACCGGAAAAAAACGCTTCAGTTTTATCCTAATGCATTTTGAATGGAAAGCATTCCATTCAGTATGCATCAGGATGTCTTCAGTTCAGTCCCTTTATGGTATTTGGCCGGAGAAAATTCCAGAACACTTTGCCGTGTATTAGTGTCGAAATAAAAATATATTCAACCTTCATCGTTGCACTTATCTGTTCAAAAGCCTTTTGTGTAAAAGTGGAAAAAAAGTAGGGCCTAATTGCCATTCTGCAGTGCAGTGATATATTTTGAAGCCCAGTTTTCCGTGTATCAGTGGCGAAATAAAAAATATTTGCCCTAGCATTTGATTATTTGATCTAATAGTGTGTCAGACACAGAAGGGCCAGGCTCTGCACAGGGGAGTGGCAGAGGCGTAAATATTTCTGGCGCAGGCAGAGGTCGCAGCAGAGTAAGGGGCCGTGGCAGCAGGGGTCACTTCGAGAGGCCTGAGCTCCCAGTGTCGGCTAGCGGTCGTGTCGTGACCAGCAACCCAGCAGTTTTTGAATGGTCAACTCGATCTTTGACTTTGTCGCAAGTGCCAAGAGTCAGTGGGTAAGTCAGACACAACCCATAGTTGGCATGGCCCAGGAGTAGGCCCTGTGCCCTCACCTGTCATCAACCTGCCTCTGTCCTTTCCTCCACTAGGCGGGCAAGTAGTGATGACGAGAGTGGCGTGGGAGTCAGGCTCCTGACCCAGAGACAGTTGAGAAGGACATCAGTGACGTGCAGACAGTACTCAATGAGGATGTAGCTTTATATAATAATTAGTGATGAGCGGCATAGGCAATATTCGTTTTTGCGATATTTTGCTAATTTTTTGCATAATATTTGCAACAAATTCGCAAATTCTAGAATTCGCGATCTCCAGTCATTATTTTCGCAATTGCGCCAATCGGCACTAATGATGTGTTTTTTTTGCGCAATACAATCAACTTCACATTTTATCAGGTCTGAGTAGATATTACTGATTGGTGCACTAAGTATTGTTGTGACATCCCAGCACTATGTCTAACAGAGACACTAATCCCTATAATAGCACTGTAATTCATATCACCCTACCTAACACCCTGCACTGGAACCAGCTACACTATATCACTATCTAACCTAGACAGACTATCTCCCACTATCTGTATTATATATATATGGGCTAACTATCTAATGTAATTAAATTAGGATCCAGATGAGTCTGCAAAGCACAGAACACAGCAATAGCACTGCTCTCTCTCAGAACTGCAAAATACAGCAGAAAATGGCTGCTGGGGAGTTTCTTATATAGTAAAGGGGTAGGCAACTTTCCTATTGATTGCTAGGGATGTTGCTAAGCTCTGACAAAGATATTGCAGCCTTCTCATTGGCCCACAAGCAAGAAGCAGTAGTACTGTTAAAAAAATAAATAAAGAATATTCACGATTACGAATATATAGCACTATATTCTAGGTTTTCACAAACTGGCAATATTCACGTTTAAAATTCGCGATTAGAATATTCGCGATCAACACTAATAATAATGTAATATCATAAAATCGGGTGTCTCCATGATAAATCTGCAGCGTGGGGGCCCCATGTGGCTTCTACACACTTTCAAAATAATCCTTCAGCGGGGGGCGAATAGATGCCGGATGACCGGGATGCTTCCCAGGAGCTGCTGTCGAGAACAGCGGTTCATTTCTGAGATGTCTGTATAGTGCAGGGGAATCTGAAGACCCTCTCCATCTCCGTGCACCACAGGATGTCCCCTTCCCATCCATGATCACTGGGATTTTGTGATGTTTTCCCTGAAGAATAGACCAGGGGCTGCTAGTTAGGGTTTGAATCTTGATGAAGTTCACGACTTTTCTGGTCTCCAAGCAATCTTGAAGCTTTGTTTTCTCATTGTCTGTAGCTAATAGAGGCCTGTTCATGCCAGGCAGGTTCCCCCAGAAGCAGCCAATACCGCACTTGCTTCAGTCTTGACAGGATTCGTCTCCAGGTGGAGAGAAATCGTTTTTTGGAATGCTTTCTCCATCGCAACCACGTTGTTTAATAAATAGAAGACTGGCTGATTCTCTCCTGTCTAAGGCAACACTTTATTGAGTAATAGTGCAAAGTAAAAAAACAGTTGTCCACTGCCCCTACAAAGGCCTTTCCGGTGCCGGTTAACCACAGATAAGTCATTACAAGGACTGCTGCCAATTTTACCCCTATCCGTATGAACGGACCTTGAGGGTAGGAATGTTCATACACTGGAACCTACGACCCTGGAAACCCTGGATTGCTCTGGAATAGTGTCAGGGCTTGAGACGACTTGTTCCTTCCAATATGAAAAAAACAGCGTCTCTCTGAGGCCTAGTAAAAAAAGACAGAGGGGAAACAACAAAATATAAAAGAGAAGTAACACTTAAATAATGAAGTAAATGGACGAGCGTGAACTCAGAAGAGGACCACACACCAGCACTTCCAATACCAAACTGAAGCTATCAACCACATAGCATGATAGGTGAAGCCAGACTAAATAGAGGAGTTCGAATGACCACTAAGCTACACATGGGACAAGAGGTGTGGTCATTACCAACAACAACACTGAAACAAGTGAAACCAAAGAGCCTGTCAGATCACATCACGTGCAGTCAGTCTCTTAGATCTTTGCACTTGCATCAGTCTTGACAGGATTCATCTCCAGCTGGAGAGAAATTGTTTTTTAGAATGCTTTCTTCATTGCAACCATGTCGTTGAATAAACAGAAAACTGACCGATTTTCTCCTGTCTTAGGCACTCTGTGGTCTCCTCATGCTGCTTCCACCTCACCACTATGTCATAGGGCCACTCTGTGGTCTTCTTTATGCTGTTCCCACCCTCCCCACTTCATGACTGGACCACTATTTTGCCTTTTACACCCTCTACTTTTATAAGCGTTTAATAAAACAGGTTCTGTAGACACCTATGTGGAATCAGCTGACACTAACATCTACCTGTAAAGCTGAGTTCATACTTGAGTTATTTGGTCAGTGATTCTAAGAGCGATGCCTGTCATCTGTATGTCATTCAGGCTCTCAGTATTATTTCACTACCAAAGCGTTTTACTGCAAGGCACGGTGTTCTACACCACTATAAAGGCTCTCAGCAGCCAGGAAATAGCAGTTTTTTTAATGAAATTCGCCACGAATATATTCAGATCAAACCAAATTTTTTCTAAAAAATTCGGTGAACCGGCAAATTGAATTTTTTAAAAATTCGCTCATCTCTAATCATCACCAAAAAGCAGTTCAGAAAGTCCAGACGTACCATCCAAGGAGAAGACAAGAGAATAGTTAGAAGTTGCCAAAGGTTGGAGGCAGAAGTAGAACTTGATGTTTCAGGAAGATATCTGAACAGCAATGCAGGAGGGTCATTTTTTATTGCTATACAAGATATTTTAATGGATTTCTAAAAAAAAGGCATATGTTTTATGGTAGCGATGGAAAAACAAGTTTTTTATTGCTACTTTTTGATCTGACGCCTCTATTCAGTTCAGCACCCATGCTCCTAGGATCATGATTATAAAATAAGGGTATCCTAACCACACGTATTCTTTGTTGGTGTACTGCAGGAGGATAGCCTGGGTCAATAACCAGGTTGCAGAACTACAAATCTCAGGAAGGTTATATCGGAGGCCCATGCTTTCTGCTTTCCCACTTCTTTGGGCAGGCTTGGGCACCACATTACTTACTCAGTCCATGTTGCTGGCCTGGCAGCACAGACCTGCTCCTTCTCCTCTGCCCTCCCGCAGCAGGGCAAGCTACCAGACTCCCTTCTTCCAACTTCTGAGGCAGGCCTCAGCCAACCTCTCCACTCTACCTGTGGGCCGTGCATGTGCTCCCTTGCTGCTATAGGGCCAGTGCACATGCAGCGTAACCTTCATCTGCCGATAGCTGTTTAACTGGGGTCCTTAAGGCATCTTCTCCTATGGGAGGGTGTCTGAGCAATAGATGTTATAACGTGGTAATCACTGCAAAGGTATAGCTCGTGTACCAAACTTCAGCCCCATTCCTGACTCAGATCTGCCATTGCCTGACCTGACCTGTGCCTGATTACCGTTTGACTTAGCTGTGTGCTCTGACTCCAGACCAGTTTCACAGATTCACACAAATACTGCCTATCCTGACTCAGGCCTGTGACTGATTACAAGTTTAGCCTGACCCCTCGTTGCTGTGCACCGTTGTCTCTGACCCCCGTGGGTCAGCTGTCAACCACCCCTGGCTATTCTAACAAGTAGCAGCCTGGTTGTTCCCTGCAGCAAAGTTCAGATCCATGTATACTGGTTAAAGGGTGAATACTAAGGGACTGCCGGGATAATGCCCTAAAGTTTAGTCCAAAGTCAAACCAGTTGGTTGACACAGTGGTTCCACATCCACTGCTATAACACGAGTTAAGGGGGTTATTCAACCTCTATAATTATAGGGATTGGATAACCCTTTTAAGGAAAAACATACTAATAACTGGCACTAGTCCTCTGATTGCTGGCTGAGGTAAATTATAGCTACTTGATAGACATGGCAGACTACAGAAACATAGCTGCTCACAATGGTGGGAGCTGCAAGTTCAGAATACAGAGGAATTACGGACAGAATATTTTTTAAGAACATTTGCATGACAGTATGTCACTTTTAAATTCTGATTTTGTTCATTCTTTTTTTTAGAACTCAGAAGGAAAAGATTGTGCAATATACTGAGGACAGCCATAAACATATAGAAAGTATATGTGGTGTTCATGTGCAGTCAGATCACACCTGGCCTGTGGCCATGTTCTTGTTCTCGATTGTGCAGTTGATTACTTTCACATCACACAAGCTTATGTGAGTACAAATGAAGGTTTACAGAGCTGGAATGAAAAGAAGAATATTGAAATAAATTGATTTTCAGTCAGGTATCACAGATCAGTCATATTTTCAATTGGTCACCTTTGGCCAAATGAGCTCTTCAGAAAGTTTCCAGAGCAAAGCAAGCAGCCCATGAGACAATCTGGAATGCAAACTGTAGTAATCACAACATCATCAACTCAATTCTCCAAGGTGGCTGGACAATAATGCTGTTCTAATTGAATAACTTAGCCACAGCTATTTCCCCTGGGATAGACTCAGCTCAGACGTACAGCCGAAACAGATGGTGTGGAATTGACAATGAAAGTAGCACATTTTTACCAATGGAATTTTATTAACCTGATTTACTGTAGTGGCTTGATTCAACCATTCCTTATTTATTACTATACAAGAGCTAGAAAGCTTTTAGGTTGATCAAGGTTGATTGAGACTATAAATGTGTTTGGCTACAGAGTCTGGAACACTTCATAACTTTTACTAAACACATAAAAACATGTACACATTTGTAACATTACCTGTTATATAGAATAGTCAGCTCTGCAATTGACTTCTGTGCTTTATTTTTGTGAACTTTACCATGTCGCAAGCATTTCCTTTAAAGTGGTTTTCTAGATATTCCATAAAAGTCGAATTGCTAGATGTCCAACCAAATTGATACCGACTGATTTCAAGTATGTGAGCATACAATCCCCACTCTTGAGACAAAAAACTGGTTGGATATCAGTGACCATTCTCTACGAATATCCAGATTGAAAAAATAAAATATAATGCTATAAAATGAAAATATGCTATAAAATGAAAATATCCACGGAATATACCATAACTACCTAATACTGTAGGTCTGGGCTCAACTCTGAAACCCTCAGCTTTTGTGACAACATGGGTCTACTAACCTTATTCAGTGGTTTGTGGCTGCTGCAATTTTACTGCACTTCTACAAAATGTAAAAATAGCAAACTTTCCAATATTTCCAATTTGCATGCTGTTTTGTTGTTCAGTAGTCTAATAACGACAGTCTATAATGATGTCACCGCTGTGGACAGCAATTGGCCACCTGATGTGTCACAATGGAAGACATGTCGGCATGCATGACAGAACACAGGGAATGGTTGTGAAACTAGGATATCAGCAGTAGATCAGGGTGAGGGGGGAGAATTGTTAAAGTAATTAGAGAGGTCAATCTAATGAAACCAATGATTTATTAATATCACATTCCCGAAGAAGCCACATTTACTTAATACAGAGAATTGGTGCCATAAATAATATATATAGTGGTTGCTGCTAGAAAACAGTGTTCATAAAAAAGTCAAACAATTCCTCCCCTAAATCTTGAATCGACTTTCATAGTAAAGATAGTTGATACTAATTACCAGAGATGTAATCTTTCTCCAAGAAAGGCATACAAACACCAAATAATTTTGAGAACATGACATAACTAAGGCTACTTTCACATCCCTGACAGAGAACAGCCAGCCGGAATTGAACGTATACAGCACGGAATGTCCGCTGGCCCTATTCACTATATTGGGGTCTGGCGGAGATCTGTACGCATTCGATGTTCCGGTTTGTATCTGGCAGATTTTCCAGTTGTCTGCCGGAACAGCCGTGCCAGAGTTTCACACTGAAGGTGTGAAAATAGCCAAATTTAAGCAGCCAAAAATGTCTTAAAGGGGTTTTCCGGTTTGCATTAGCAACCATTAAAATAACCATTTATGATGGTTACTTTTGTAATGTATTTCTTCTACCTTTATGGCTCCCATGTTCTGTTGTTGGCTGTGGTCATGATACCATATCCGTGCAACTCTTTCCTAATTCTGCTAGTTTTCCGCCGGAACAGCCATGTGAGGTGTGAAACTATCCGAATTTAAGCAGCAAATTATTTATGACTTAAAAGTGTTTTCCGGTTTGCATCAACAATCTTTAACCCCTTAGTGACCAGCCTGTTTTGGGCCTTACTGACCAAGCGTTTTTCTTGCTTTTTTCATCGTCACCTTCTAAGAGCTATAACTTTTTATTTTTCCGTTTATGTAGCTGAATGAGGGCTTGCTTTTTATGGGAGAAGGTGTCATTTTGGGGTACACATAACTTTCTGACTTTCTTAACTTTTATTAAGTCTTTCTCGAGGGAGATGGCATAAAACAGCAGTACTGCCACTGAGTTTTTACATTATACGTTTTACGGCGTTCATTTTTCAGTATAAATAACATAATATCTTTATTCTCTGGGTCAGTACGACTTTTGAGCAATAAAATCCCCTTTTTTAAAAAAAGAAGAAAATCTTTTTGCATCGCCACTTCCCAAGACCCATAACTTTTTTTTTCTTTCTATGGAGTTTTGTGAGGGCTTGATTTTTGCGGGACAACTTGTAGTATTTATTGGTATAATTTTGGGATTTTTGAATGCTTGTTATTAAGTTTGTTCTGTGGCGACTAAGAATAAATGAGCAATTCTGCCATTTTTTTTTCCAGCATTCATCATAGGGGATAATTTATATGATATTTGTGTAGTTTGGGATGTTAAAGATGCGGCAATACCAAACTTGTGGGGGAGATTTTATTTTAGCATTTATATTATTTTTTCAACAGCGTATTTTCAATGGAAAAAAGCATATTTTTAAATTAGAATTTTATTAATTTAATACTTTTTTTTAACACTAAATAGTACCACAAGGGGACAGGCAATATTTTAATTGCTTTTAAAATACAATTAACAATTTCTATAGTACATTGAATTTTAATGTCAGTGCTATACTGACATTGACCAACAGGCTGTGCCAGAGAAAACACTCAAGGCAGGCTTGGAGCCCCTGCAAGGCCCCAGCCAGCCTTTACACACATTGACACCTTGACACATTGACACCTTTGTGGGGTGCCAACGGGAAACAGTCCACTCCCTTTGTCACCGCTTACATGCGGCAGGCTCCATTGCCCACAGTACGGGGTTAAGCAGCCCGGATCCGCACTCCTGCCGGTCCGGGCTGTTAGAGTACTTTTGTAATGTATTTCTTCTACCTTTTTTGTTCCTATGTTCTTTTCTGGTCTGTGGTCACATTAACATGTCCATGCAGCTCTGTCTTATTTCTTGTCATACTATGTCCATGGGTGTGTCAAGGCAACAGGGGCAGTGATAGGGGGTGTCTATAAAACTAGATGGATGGGAGAAGCTAAGAAGCTATAAACTAGTTGAGAGTAGTAAGGGCAGCAATAGGGGAATGTCTGTGTAACTACCTGGGTAGGAGGAGCTATTAAGTAGCTGGAAATTGTTAAGGACATTGATAGAGGCTGTCTACGTAACTAGCTGGGTAGGAGGAACTATAAACTAGCTGGGCATTGTTAGGGACAGTGATAGGGGAATGTCTATGTATCTAGCTGGGCGCTATTAGGGACAGTGATAGGGGAGTGTCTATGTAACTAGCTTGGCGCTATTAGGGACAGTGATAGGGGAGTGTCTATATAACTAGCTGGGTGTTATTAGGGGCAGTGATAGGGGAGTGTCTATATAACTAGCTGGGTGTTATTAGGGGCAGTTATAGGGGAGTGTCTATATAACTAGCTGGGTGTTTTTAGGGACAGTGATAGGGGAGTGTCTATATAACTAGCTGGGCTCTATTAGGGACAGTGATAGGGCAGTGTCTATATAACTAGCTGGGCGTTATTAGGGACAGTGATAGGGTAGTGTCTATGTAACTAGCTGGTCGCTATTAGGGACAGTGATAGGGGAGTTTCTATGTAACTAGTTTGGTGCTATTAGGGACAATGATAGGGCAGTGTCTATATAACTAGCTGGGTGTTATTAGGGACAGTAATAGGGGAGTGTCTATATTACTAGCTGGGCGTTATTAGGGACAGTGATAGGGGAGTGTCTACATAACTAGCTGGGCGTTATTAGGGACAGTGATAGGGGGAGTGTCTATGTAACTAGCTGGGTGTTATTAGGGACAGTGATAGGGCAGTGTCTATGTAACTAGCTGGGTGTTATTAGGGACAGTGATAGGGCAGTGTCTATATTACTAGCTGGGCGTTATTAGGGACAGTGATAGGGGGAGTGTCTATATAACTAGCTGGGCGCTATTAGGGACAGTGATAGGGGAGTGTCTATGTAACTAGCTGGGTGTTATTAGGGACAGTGATAGGGGAGTGTCTATGTAACTAGCTGGGCGCTATTAGGGACAGTGATAGGGGAGTGTCTATGTAACTAGCTGGGCGCTATTAGGGACAGTGATAGGGCAGTGTCTATGTAACTAGCTTGGCGCTATTAGGGACAGTGATAGGGCAGTGTCTATATAACTAGCTGGGCGTTATTAGGGACAGTGATAGGGGAGTGTCTATGTATCTAGCTTGGCGCTATTAGGGGCAGTGATAGGGAAGTGTCTATGTAACTAGCTTAGTAGGAAGAACTATAAACTAGCTGGGCGTTGTTAGGGGCAGTGATAGGAGAGTATCTATGTAATTAGCTTAGTAGGAAGAATTATAAACTAGCTCGGCGTTGTTAGGGACAGTGATAGGGGAGTATCTATGTAACTAGCTGGGTAAGAGGAGCTATTAAGTAGCTGGACATTGATAAGAACATTGATAGAGGTTGTCTACGTAACTAGCTGGGTAGGAAGAACTGTAAACTAGCTGGGCGTTGTTAGGGGCAGTGATAGGGGAGTATCTATGTGGCTAGCTTAGTAGGAGGTATAAACTAGCTGGGCGTTGTTAGGGGCAGTGATAGGGGAGTGTCTATGTAACTAGATGGGTGCTATTAGGGACAGTGATAGGGGAGTGTCTATGTAACTAGCTGGGCGTTGTTAGGGGCAGTGATAGGGGAGTGTCTATGTAACTATCTGGGCATTGTTAGGGGCAGTGATAGGTGGTGTTTATGTAAGTGGCTGGCTGGGAGGAGCTATAAACTAGCTGGGCATTGTTTAGGGGCAGTGATAGGGGAGTGTCTGTGTAACTAGCTGGTGGGAGGAGCTATAAAGTAGCTGGACATTGTTAGGGGCAGTGTCTGTTAAAGCCATATTTATCATGGAATTCCCCTTTAGTGACTAAATAATGAAAAACTTTCGCTGATTTCTCCTGACTGCATACTGTATGTAAAACCTGCAATCTGCAATGCCTTTCTGTCCTGGGACATCAGTCACATTGTTTATATGGTATGATGCAATGCACTATTTTAAATGAAGCTGTATATCTGAATAAACTTTGCTTAAGTGATGTACCCTAGATTTGGAATATACATTTGATAGGAAATATTTTGTGACCCTTCAAATAGATCTATCTAAAAATGTGACCTTCAGACCAAAAGAAATTTGCACACCTTCATTCTGCTTGGTATGGAAAACATAAGTATAAAAAGTTCATTGAAAATTATCAGTAGTAAGTTCTTTATGTTAATACCTTATATATTTATGTATCATTAGAAGGCAAATTACTCTTCTAGACTGTCTGGTAATATCACCCATCATAACATATCACAACCATAATGAAAACAGTACTTTGCCTCTGCAGCCTCTCCAGGAATTCTATGTCTTTTTTGTACATGAGAATCTGATACTTTACACAAGCTTCCATATGTGGTTTGCTTAGTGACGTATAGAGAAGTAAACCTATATTTTCATAAGGTGCCACCACGTCTCGTTGAGTGAATCTTATAATCTTGTTTACCTTGGCAGCATCTCAGTCTTATTTGTCTGGCTCTAAATTAATTTCCATCAGTTTTACTCAACAGTATCCTACTTAATGTGTAAGTAGCATATTATTTTAAAACCATTAAAGTAATTTAATTTTCCTTTTCCAATTTTATTTTCTCTTAAGCCCCCTCCTTTTTGTGCTGTCTAAATGGATTGTGCATAATTTTCAAGTGTGTAAATCTCTCTTCTATATGTTGAAAATTATCAGTAGTAAGTTCTTTATGTTAATAATGTGGTCCAGATTTACTAGTATCTGTGCATAATATCTGTCTAAAAAGTGGCGCAGTTTTGGTGCAATTTGCACAACTGGGAAAAAATTTGACTTGCTTGGAAAAGCAGACTTAGTGGGAAGGGACAATGCTTTGCGGGAAATGATGGGGTGACCTAAGAGGCACCAGTTTGTCAAATTCTGACTCAAAGTAAACCGACCAATAGTTGGTACAGAGATGCCTTATCTTTGCATAGGCTCCACTCTGATGGAACACTGATGGAAATCGCTAACCAAACTCTAACTGGGTGAATAAAGCCTTATTTTCAGTGGTTACTGCTGCTCTGCCTGGAATATCTCACCTTATTTTTTTAAACAAAAATGACCTAGGTTAAAATCAAAGCCCTCATCAAAGTTAACAAAAAGAAGCTCCACTGCTGCTTTGTGGGAACTGACATGATGGCCCGGGATTGACAAGCCTCCAGCCTATAAAAAAACAACTCAATATTCCTCATTAGCGATACTGAACTTGTCCGTATCGTTTTTTAGCTTGAGTGTTTTCTACAAATCTGTAAAGGGAAAATATAATCAGAAAACGACATATTGTTTAAATCATGTTTTTATATTTTTAAATATTTCTTTGGGTGAGAATTTTTATTTTAAATTTTCCATATCAATATCTAGATTTATAAAAATCATGAAATCCTGCATTTTTCGCACTAGCCACTAAGCTTAAAAATAGGTGCCACTTCTTGGTCTATTCAGATCACTTTTCATCAGTCATTACATTGTTACAGGCTGGATTGGAATGACAGATATCAACTATTGATAGATAGATAGATAGATAGATAGATAGATAGATAGATAATGAGGGGAATTTATCAAGACTGTTGTGGCGTAGCACTACTCTTAGGGCTCATGCACAAGAGCGTAATGGCTCAGTGCCTGTGGTGTGAACTGCAAATAGTGGTCCACAATGCAGGGGGAACCGGCTGTGGGCACTTTGTTTACTGATGCGCACCCATTGACTTGAATGGATCCACGATCTGCAACATACGGCCGAATGTAGAACATGCTCTATCTTTTTGGGGTGCAGAGGCACAGACCCGAAAGCCCAAGGAAGTGCTTTGAAGTGCTTCCATGGGTTTCTGATCCGTGCCTCCATTTCGCAAAAGATGAGTGAAGTACTATCTTGAGTCGTATGTTGTGGATTGCGGACCCATTCAAGTCAATGGGTCCATATCACATGGCCCAGAGCCCGTATATTGCGGATCGACCATTTATGGTCTGCAATACGGGCATGAGGCCCTTACGCTCATGGGCATGAGCCCTTAATCTAGTTTGTAGTGGCATAAGATGCACCAAATTTATTAAGTTGCACACGCTTCTTTGGCCAGATTCACACAGGCGATATTCCTGTCTAGGTGCTGTCCATGTTTAAAACAGACAAACTGAATACTGATCCATTTGATTGAATGTTTTTTTTTTTTCATATAAATGATTTTTCAAACAGATAATCTGTCTCTGCTGAGAAAATTGCAGAAAGATCTCACTTCATCCATTTTTCCAGCAAGATTCATTCATCCGTGTGCAGTCTGTTTAAAAACTTCTCTGTGCTCACTATCTGGAACACTAACCAGTTTCCAATCATCCATCTGAAATACGCCCTTAATGATTTGGGCATATCTTGGCAGGTCCGTGTCCCAGAATCTGAAATCAATGGCTGATAGATGCTGGTGTAGATATCCAGTGTGATTTGCATAAGTAATCTTAAATTTGTTTTCTGCCCCCTCCTGCTCATTCCCTGCCATACCCACGTTCTACAAAGGCTGTGCAGCCTAAAAGGGCAAGAAATTGCACATTTTTGTACAAGCTTCGGTCTTCTACACACATTTCTGTTTTTGTTTTTTTCCCCAATGTCTATTGGTTTTCCGATACTTATGATAAGTCATCAATATGTGATTGGTGGTGGTGGAACTCCAGCACCTCCGCCGATCAGCTGTTTGAATGTCGATCATCGAAGAGCTGTGGTCTCTTCCTAGGCCAGTGAGGTCACATTCATCGGTCACATGGCCTTGGCATAGTTCAATCTTATTCAAGTGAATTGTCCTGGGCTGCAATACTATACAATGAATGGCGCTGTACTTGGTATGCCATGAGGAAGTGCCAAGTATCGGAATCCCACCGATCAGATGATGATGACTAATCCTATGGATAGGTCATCAATATTATACTCCTGGAAAACACCTTTAATACTGTAAATCCCTCAACTACCTCCATTGATTTGGTGACCCTGTAAGGGCTTATGCACATGGCCACAGTTTCTGTCCACATCCAATCCGCATTTTTTGGGGATTAGATGGGAACCTATTCATTTCAATGGGGCTGCAAAAGATGCATACAGTATACCATGTGATGTCCACATCTGCACATCCGTTCCGTTGCCCCGCAACAAAACATAGAACATGTCCTATTCTAGTCCGTTTTGCAGACAAAGACAGGACATTGTTACAGAAGTTTAAAATGGCGGCATGCACTTGGCCAGGATCCTTGTTTTGCGGACTGCAAAACACGGCCGTGTGCATGAGCCCTAATACTGTCTGTTCACATTGGCCTCTTCATCTCTGTTTTTACAGGATCCATGATGGACATGATAGCTCCTTTGTGAACTTTTATTATCCATTTTTACACGTATCCTGCCAGGTTTCATTTTTATATAACCAGTCAAGTGTCTATTTTTTACTGCCATGTTATTCTGGTTGTTAAATTATTTTCTTTCATTTTCGCCTATTCATCTGATGGATTTATGATGTTGCTATAATAACAGTGGCGGTGGATGAACTTGACCTGTATAATGCGGGTCCCTTTATGCATTTTTGCCTTAGGCGGCATGTCCCAACACTGCTCGTAATAGTTAAATGGTCCTTCCTACAATGGTAGACACTGTGGCAATTAACTCTACGTATGAGGTCGATACTGTTTTAAAAAAACACACTGACAATATGAGTCATATAGAAACGGTATTCTGTTTAGATCATGTCTTGCATGTTTTCCATTAACAGGGCTAGAAAAGCATTAAAATGTATGTTGAGCTGTATTAAAGGGCAATAGTATCTGTAGATCAGCATTAGTAATGCTCAGTATGGTTGATAAAAATAAAAAATAAAAAAAACAAACAAATTAAATTTGAAAGCCGATTTATAGAATATGTTTGTATGTGATAAGTACGACTTATCCGTCCTGAGATTATGAAATCAGACTTTAGATGGAGATCTTTTAAATTCAACCACATTGAAGGGAAGCTAATTTCTGCATCATGAAAAAGATATTGGCAATTTTATTTTAAACCGCCTTTATTCTCATGACATCTTAAGGTGTATGAAGGAGAGAGGTGGACAAAGGAGCGGGACATAAGACCGAGGTGGGTAGGAAAGCAGAGACAGCTGTCAGCGACCTACTAATCTGACAGATGACAGGCCCAGAGGCAAAGAGAGATCTGCCAGTGTAACAGCCTGCAGTGTCTGCCAAAAAGCCAAATGCAGTAAGTGGAAAAAAATGTCTTTAGAAGCTTAGCATCTGGGTCCTGCAGTGGATAGCCTCGCGTTACCTAAAATCTGTCCTCAGAGTGAACTGTAACCTTAAACATGACATTGTTTGCATATAAATGATTCTGAGCAGCTCACAGCTGCGAGACGCAAGTGTGTCTGGCAAATATGTGAAACGTATGAAAAGGGAAAAAAAAAATCTGGCATAATGGCATTACAATACCGTTACTATATTTCTGTCGAATATTGCTGAGCAGACAATGGGGGCACTTGTCTAGAGCGCTGGGGTTACTCAGCGTGGCTTCTAGAAATGATGTGTAAGTATAAGAGTCTTGATCATACAGTAGATAACTATTGCCGCAATCAAATGAATATAATACAGCAATAAGCACAAATAACATGGGATAGAAAAAGCTGGAGCTGGGGCTTACTGGGTTGGAGCTGATTTGTTTTCTTCCTATCGCTCCTGCTAGACTGCAACCGCAGAGACAATATATATGTCACATTTGCAAACACCCACACAGATACTCCAGCTGTCCTCTCTGCAGCTTATCAGTGCTACAGTTCTGGCTGCAAGAGGAAAATACATAGGCACTATGCAGCAGCATTTCCTTCGTTTTGCAATTTTTTATTTTTATTTTTTATATTGCAGCTCAGCCTTGACGACACGAGTTTTCACACGCAGATGACAGCTACTATGGCATGGGCAGCATTTAAAACTACACTTTCTATGCCGGTCTGCAAGGCTAGGGTATATATAGCTAGTAAAATGTGTGTGCTGTTACATACTGTAGCATGATATAGGATTTGAATAAAGGTACATCATTTGAATGTTTTATGCTATGTTTTTGACTGGGCCTGTAGGTGTCACTGTTGCTATTGCTGTATGTTTGATTTACTTTCCAATGACTTCCTAGAACACTCTTGTCCTGCAATATATGGGAATTATTAGTATATTATTCTTTCTAAATCTTTAGAATAAATTAAATCCGTCCGTGTGCATTCCGTGTTTTGCAGAACAGAACAGGTGGCCCCTAATAGAACAGTCCTATCCTTGTCCGTAATGCGGACAATAATAGGACATGTTCTATTTTTTTGCGGAACGGAAATAGGACATACGGAAACAGAATGCACACGGAGTAACTTGCGTTTTTTTTGCGGACCCATTGAAATGAATGCTTCCATATACGGTCCGCAAAAAATGGAACAGACACGGAAAGAAAATACGTCCGTGTGCATGAGCCCTAAGGACGTATTCACACGACCGCAGTTTGCTTCCGCATCCAAGATGCATTTTTTTCGGCATGGATGCGGACCCATTCATTTCAGTGGGGCTGCAAAAGATGCGGGCAGAACTCTGTGTGCTGTCCGCATCCGTTGCTCCGTTCCATGGCCCCGCAAAAATGATAGATCATATCCTATTCTTGTCCGTCTTGCGGACAAGAATAGGCATTTCTATGATGGGCCGCCCATTTTGTTCCGCAAATTGTGAAAGGCACACAGGTGGCATCTGTGTTTTGCGGATCTGCAATTTGCGGACTGCAAAACACGACACGTTTGTGTGCATGAGCCCTAAGGCTTTATTCACATGTCAGTGATTCACGGACTTATGCTGTCCATGTTCTCCACGACCAACATTTTTATTTTTGTAGTCACACATCAGTGTTTTACCACGGTCCATGGGACCATGGATTTAGCACGGAAGCATACCCTATATTGTCAGTGTTTAACCTCTTAAAGACAGAGGACATACCCGTACGTCCTGTGTCCTGTCTCTAAAGATGGCGCCCGCTCCTGCTCCATGCGGGCGCCTTAGCGGCTGGTGTCCGCATGGTTCCTGTAGCCGACACCTGCGGCTAATGTCCGCGACCGGCAGCGATGCCGATCGCGGACATGTAACCCCTCAGATGCCGTGGTCAATCCTGACTACAGCATCTGAGTGCGCACAAACCGAAAGTTTTACTTTCGGTTTGCGCTCCGGCTCCCCCGTGTGGCGTTTCTATGAATGAAACCCAGTTTGCTGTATAGTATTTCCTATGGAGCCTTGCCTGTAATAGGCTTCATAGGAAATATGCGATTTTTTCATATATTCCAATGCTATTGCATTGGAATGTACGAAAATCGCAATCAGATGATTGTAAGTTATAGTTCCCTATGAGAACTATATAAAAGTGTAAAAAAAAAAGTTTAAAAAAATAAATAAATAAAAAACATAAAAGTTCAAATCACCCACCTTTTGCAAAAATAAAAATAAAAAAAATTAAAAAAATTTAAAAATACACATCATGGGTGTCGCAATGTGTGCGAAAACGCCCATACTATAAAAATATAAAAAAATATACCCCATACGTCAAACAGCAAAACAGAAAAAAGCGTCCAAATGGCGGATTCACCATTTTTGGTCGCTTCATTTTCCACAAAAAATTACATAAAAAGGTGATCAAAAAGTCATACACACCCCAAAATTGTATCAATAAAAAGATAATATTATGATGCAAAAAATGAGCCCCCATACAGCTCTGTACATATAATTACAAAAAAGTTATAGGGGTCAAAACATGGTGACAAAAAAGTAAAACAGATTTTTTTCCCACTTTAGAATTTTTTTTTCACTATCAAAACGCAAGAAAACCTATACATATAGGGTATCACCGGATTCGTACTGACCTGTAGAGTAAAATTAACTGGTTAGTTTTATCGCATATCGAACATCGGAATTTAAGAACCCGCAAAACCGTGGTGGAATTGCTTTATTTTTGCAATTTCCCCCCATTTTGAATTTTTTCCCTGCTTCCCACTACATCATATGCAATATTAAATAGTGGCGTTGGAAATTACAACTTGTCCCGCAAAAAACAAGCTCTCATATGGCTATGTAAACCGAAAAATAAAAATGTTATGGCTCTAGGAAGGCAGATTTGATCCAGTGCTGAGCCACGCCCCCTGCACTGATCACATGACGGTGACGTCACCCCAGGTCCTTCGGCTGTTCAATAGTTCGGTTTGGTGGAAGCCGCCCCTTATGGATTCCATATGCCGTGATAGTCCGCGGTAGTGGAATCCATAACGGGATGCGCGAGTTACCACAACCCGAACGCCGAACGCCAAATTTTTTTTTAAAGTTCGCTCATCTCTACCTCTGATCCTTAAAAGGTTAAGGATCCATCACACTCATAGCCTGTCGGTCCTATAAGAGGAGATGCTATAAAAATTAATTTTCAGTTGTACAAGGTCTGTGGAATAGGGAGAGCAAAAAATGGACAAACAGACCAAACACAGATTCTTCATGGAAATCATCACGGATGAATCACCGACCATCTTATCACAGATTTCTTCAGAGATTAAGCCCTAGTGGATCTTTTTACTGTGGGATCTCATTTTAGTTTTGGAAGAAAAAAGGCAATAAACATGGCAGTCTACCTTAAAACTGCTGGTGTTTGACTATAGTTTAGGCCTCATGCACACGACCGTATGTGTTTAGCGTCCGCCAAAAAAAAATGGATGATGGACAGTTTTTTTTTGCGGATCCATTTTTTTGGCAGATCCATTGTAATAATGCCTATCCTTGTCTGCAAACGTGAAAAAAATAGGACATGCTTTATTTTTTTAATGGATGGTAAACACGGACCACATTTTTTGATGGACCCATTGAAATGAATGGGAAGGCATCCTATCCGTGAAAAAAAACGGATCAGACGCGGAAACAAACAACAGGCGTGTGCATGAGGCCTTAAGCAATTGGTAACTATGGTGTCCATATTAGGACATCGTCAAACATCATCCACAACTCCGTAGGTAATATTCCTTCTAGGATTAGGAGACTTGTACAATATATTAAAATGTTTATTATGTCTTTGAATGAGTGATTATAGCAATACACTTTCTTCCAAGGTTAGTGTTAACTTGTTTTAATTCAGCCCTGTTTTATTTATTTTTATTTTTTATTCGTTTTATAATTTATCATTACAGGAGCTCAGTTTTTCTGTTACAGAGCTATGAATTATCTTCACACAACCATTGAGCTAAAATGAGGAGGAGCTCCCTGAAGTTGCATTTTTATACAGTTTAATAGTCATAGTATAAATATATCCCCATTACAATAAAGAAATATATATATATACTAGCTGAAGGACCCAGCTTCGCCTGGGTATATTTAATCTATTTAATTTAATTGAATTTAATGTTTGTATGTGTCGTTAAAAGATAGACAGTATCCACTATAACAGTGACATCTACACCCCCCTATAGTGCCCCTTCCCTTAAAATGGGACCTCCACAGCAGCCCACCCCTTTAACTTTGACCTTTACAGCAGCCTTCCCCTTTAACAGTGAGTTTCACAGCACTCCACCCTTTTGACAGTGACCTCCACAGGGGCCCAGCCCCTTAACAGTGGCCTTTGCAGCAATCTGCCCCTTAACACTGACCTCCATAGCGGAGCATTCCCTTTACTGTGACCTCCACAGCAGCCTGCCCCTTGGGTGGCCAGAGGTCCAGTTTTAGGCCGGACAGTCCGTCTTTCAGACTCCATGTCCTCTGTCTGGCGCGGGGCCTTAACGGACATAGGGATGTCCTTTTGAACAGCTCACTCTCAGACAGCACAGGACATCCACGTGAGCTGCAAGGAGAAAGTCACCCTTACTCCCACCCCTGCAGCTGACAAAATTAGATTTTTAACCTCTGTCGGCTGCGTAGGGGAGGGGGTCAGGGTTGTTGCTTAGCGGGACCTAGAAGTTGATTTTTAACTTCGTTTTTTTAATCCCCATCGGCTAAAGAGTGGGAGTGGGCATGGCCTAACCAGATAGGGGGCATGGCCTTATTAACAACTCACCCTAAGACAGCAGCAATGTCCTGGCTGAGAGTGAGCTGCAGAGAGAAAGTCACCGTCCCTCCCACCTCTGCAGCTGACTGAAGTTGACTTTTAACTTCATTTTGGAAATCCCAGTCAGCTGCATAGGGGGAGGGGGCATGGCCTAACCGGGTCAGGGGTGTGGCTTAGCGGGACCTAGAAGTTGATTTTTTGCTTCATTTTTTCAATCCCTGTTGGCTGAGTGGGAGGAGCGTGGCCTAACTGGATCTGGGGCATGGCTTAGTGGGACCTGGGGGTGGGGTTTTAAGGGTGACTTGAATGGCCACCCTATCTGCCCCCTGAACTGTGACCTCCACAGCACTCTGCTCCCTTAACAGTGCCATCCACAGAGTTGTTATAGAAACCTCAGGAAATAAGGTAGTAAGTGCTATTAGGCCATAGCTTTACTTTAATAGTGATTATCCTGGAGACAGATTTCCTTTAAAGCTCATCTAGTGAAGAAACATGGCGGGGTTGTTATGGTTACCTGGAGTAAAACTGTTTGTGTTGAGACGAACTGCCAGTGAGCTTCTATTGGATAATAAGGGTCATGTGACCAGGCTTCTATTGGCTAACGCATTTTTGGGGAATATTTTAGGAACGATATGTCCCAGAGAGCTGAGACCTGGTTTAAAATCTTCCCGGACACCTGATGTACCTGTGTGTCAAATTTCGTGATTGTAAATGCGATGGTGCGGATTCCTTTAGCGGACATACATACATAGACTGAGCTTTATATATATATATATATATATATATATACACACACACACACTACTCACAAAAAGTTAGGGATATTTGGCTTTCGGGTGAAATTTATGGAAAACGTAAAAAGTTAATGCTACAGTGATATTATATCATGAAAGTAGGGCATTTAAGTAGAAGCATGCAATGGTTACTTCCTCATCTCAAACAACCACTCCATTTGAGATACCCCAGTGTCCACTAGCCGTTCCCTAATGATGCAACCTCAAAGAGCTGGCGCATTGTCGTCCATAAAGATGAAATTAGGCTTGTGTTGTTCATGCAGAGGCACAATGACTGGATTGATGATGTTATTCAAGTAGGGCAGTTCTGTATTGACTAGACACACCTGCCCACACTGTAAGACCACCACACCCAAAGGCTTGTCTGGTGACAACAGTTAGCTCTCTTCTTGACGTCTCCAACATCATTGGAGGCCATAATTTATGCTCAGCGTGAATCAACTTTCATCAATGAACAGCACTGAGGCCCACTGGTCCGTTTTCCAGTGTAGATGCTCCCTGGCCCTGCAAGACGATGATGCCTGGGTCTGGTGGTGTGGTCAGGTACCCTTGCAGGTTGTCCAGCTCGCAGACCACTCAGATGTAAAAGGTTTTGAATGGTCTGACACTTTGGTGCCTCTCACCTCTCTTAATTGTGTCTGGATTTGTGTGGACTTCATCATCCAGTTCCACAGGGCATTGTTTACAATGCCTTTCTGTGACTCATCCAGTCACCCTGGATCTCTGTTGCAACCTGCTGATGACACTCTGTGACACTCTAAACTCAGTGGCCACTTCCATCTGAGAACATCCTGCTTAAAGCCTCACAATGGTGAGGTACCGTTGATCAATTGTTAGGTGTCATCTTGGTCTCATGATGGCAAAATGTGAACAGCATGATGAGGAGGACTGTTTAAATAACCAATTCTAATTGAGCCAGGAAATTTATTGGGTAAATCATAGATCAAACACCTGTTGAGAATTTTGCTGTTAAGCTTCTTGTTAAAGAACAGAATTTTCTTCTACAGTCAATGTAAAAAAAAAGATTCACCATGTTCTGGAAGTACAAGCAGTGGTGAATTAAAGCTCAGTATTGATTTTTTCAACATGACATCAGATTTTCTGCCCAAATTTGCAGTAAACTACAAACCAGATTCCAAAAAAGTTGGGACACTGAACAAATTGTGAATAAAAACTGAATGCAATGATGTGGAGATGGCAAATGTCAATATTTTATTTATAATAGAACGTAGATGACAGATCAAACGTTTAATCCGAGTAAATGTATCATTTTAAAGGAAAAATATGTTGATTCAAAATTTCACGGTGTCAACAAATCCCCAAAAAGTTGGGACAAGTAGCAATAAGAGGCTGGAAAAAGTAAATTTGAGCATAACGAAGAGCTGGAAGACCAATTAACACTAATTTGGTCCATTGGCAACATGATTGGGTATAAAAAGAGCTTCTCAGAGTGGCAGTGTCTCTCAGAAGCCAAGATGGGTAGAGGATCACCAATTCCCACAATGTTGCGCAGAAATATAGTGGAGCAATATCAGAAAGGTGTTACCCAGTGAAAAATTGCAAAGACTTTGCATCTATCATCATCAACTGTGCATAACATCATCCGAAGATTCAGAGAATCTGGAACAATCTCTGAGCGTAAGGGTCAAGGCCGTAAAACCATACTGGATGCCCGTGATCTCCGGGCCCTTAAACGACACTGCACCACAAACAGGAATGCTACTGTAAAGGAAATCACAGAATGGGCTCAGGAATACTTCCAGAAACCATTGTCAGTGAACACAATCCACCGTGCCATCCGCTGTTGCCAGCTGAAACTCTACTGTACAAAGAAGAAGCCATTTCTAAGCAAGATCCACAAGCTCAGGCGTTTTGACTGGGCCAGGGATCATTTAAAATGGAGTGTGGCAAAATGGAAGACTGTTCTGTGGTCAGACGAGTCACGATTTAAAGTTATTTTTGGAAATCTGGGACGCCATGTCATCTGGACCAAAGAGGACAAGGACAACCCAAGTTGTTATCAACGCTCAGTTCAGAAGCCTGCATCTCTGATGGTATGGGGTTGCATGAGTGCGTGTTGCATGGGCAGCTTGCATGTCTGGAAAGGCACCATCAATGCAGAAAAATATATTCAGGTTCTAGAACAACATATGCTACCATCCAGACGTCATCTCTTTCAGGGAAGACCCTGCATTTTTCAACAAGATAATGCCAGACCACATTCTGCATCAATCACAACATCATGGTTGCGTAGGAGAAGGATCCGGGTACTGAAATGGCCAGTCTGCAGTCCAGATCTTTCACCTATAGAGAACATTTGGCGCATCATAAAGAGGAAGGTACAACAAAGAAGCCCCAAGACGATTGAACAGTTAGAGGCCTGTATTAGACAAGAATGGGAGAGCATTCCTATTTCTAAACTTGAGAAACTGGTCCCCTCGGTCCCCAGACGTCTGTTGAGTGTTGTAAGAAGAAGGGGAGATGCCACACAGTGGTGAAAATGGCCTTGTCCCAACTTTTTGGGGATTTGTTGACACCATGAAATTCTGAATCAACATATTTTTCCCTTAAAATGATACATTTTCTCAGTTTAAACTTTTGTTCCGTGATTTATGTTCTATTCTGAATAAAATATTAGAAGTTGGCACCTCCACATCATTGCATTCAGTTTTTATTCACGATTTGTATAGTGTCCCAACTTTTTGGGAATCCGGTTTGTAAGATCTCAGTATATGGTGTAAATTATAGTAAATCTCTGAGGCCACAGGAAGCCACATCCCTCTCATTAAGCCATTCCCACTCTTCTTATCACTAGAGATAATTCTTAAAAATTTGTTTTGGGTCCAGTTCTCACAAAATGGTTGCCAGTTTCGATTTGGATCCAAATAAATTATTACCCTGAAAAGTTGTTTTTGACAGTATGGGGTATCATAGAACTGTATCCTATCCCGTTTGAGCTCTTTAACACCAAGACAGCATTAGTAATTTCAAAGTGATAGCAACATGTATAGCTATGGGTAAACGGACCCTATAGATCCTTAATAAGAAATCATCCAAGTGGGTTCTGTGAGCATAGAGGATACTGCAGAACATCCGTACATACCTGCTGCAGCCTTTGACCTACTACAAAGGAATGACTCTCCTCAATAGTGTCTATTGTTCTCATACAAGGTGTTACAGACGTTACAGCGACAGGTGGCAAGAGATCGGTGAGACTGGCAACACGTGCAGAAAACACATGCATTTCCTGGTTATGGTCTTATATAGTGCCCGTGACACAGGTCAGTATAGTCCCTTTTGCTTGGCTGAGGCTGACTACAAGGCATTGTGGCCAAGCATGCTGGCCCAGGGTCATGTGAGCTTCCTACATCTTCCCTGCCCTGCTTTGCTGTCTTCTGATCTGTAAAATGGTAAATGCAATTTTTAGAAATTCATCTGAAACAAATCTCAAAAGTTTTGTAGTAAAGGGATAGAGATTGCCCATCTGCCCAGCAGTCTCTATCCCTTTACTGCGCATGTACAGAATATAACCCAGTGAGACTTCAGGGACTGCCTGGCCTGTCTATCACACAGGTAGGGGTGCAGCATAAAATGAAAGACAGGGAGGGGTGCCTCTGCATACAATGAGGTGCAAGGGCACAACCCTTGTTGATCCTAGGGGGTAATTTGCATATTATAAAAAGTCCTTTTTTTAGAGGATTGATGGAACACATGGAGATGCTAGAGACATCATGGATCTCTGCTTACAAGCAGGGATAGACAGCTACTGACTGTTTGGCATAGTGGTATGTGGTGACAGATGCCCATTAAAGTCCCATTTAGCAGGAAATAAGACTTTCTCAAAGAAGAAAAGCCTATAATATATATATATATATATATATATACTCACCTAAAGAATTATTAGGAACACCATACTAATACGGTGTTGGACCCCCTTTTGCCTTCATAACTGCTTTAATTCTATGTGGCATTGATTCCACAAGGTGCTGATAGCATTCTTTAGAAATGTTGGCCCATATTGATAGGATAGCACCTTGCAGTTGATGGAGATTTGAGGGATGCACATCCAGGGCATGAAGCTCCCGTCCCACCACATCCCAAAGATGCTCTATTGGGTTGAGATCTGGTGACTGTGGGGGCCATTTTAATACAGTGAACTTATTGTCATGTTCAAGAAACCAGTTTGAAATGATTAGAGCTTTGTGACATGGTGCATTATCCTGCTGGAAGTAGCCATCAGAGGATGGGTACATGGTGGTCATGAAGGGATGGACATGGTCAGAAACAATGCTCAGGTAGCCCGTGGCATTTAAACGATGGCCAATTAGCACTAAGATGCCTAAAGTGTGCCCAGAAAACATCCCCCACACCATTACACCACCACCACCAGCCTGCACAGTGGTAACAAGGCATAATGGATACATGTTTTTATTCTGTTTACGCCAAATTCTGACTCTACCATTTGAATGTTTCAACATAAATCGAGACTCATCAGACCAGGCAACATTTTTCCAGTCTTCAACAGTCCAATTTTGGTGAGCTTGTGCAAATTGTAGCCTCTTTTTCCTATTTGTAGTGGAGATGAGTGGTACCCGGTGGGGTCTTCTGCTGTGGTTGCCCATCCGCCTCAAGGTTGTGCGTGTTGTGGCTTCACAAATGCTTTGCTGCATACCTCGGTTGTAACGAGTTGTTATTTCAGCCAACATTGCTCTTCTATCAGCTTGAATCAGTCGGCTCATTCAGCTCTGACCTCTAGCATCCACAAGGCATTTTCGCCCACAGGACTGCCGCATACTGGATGTTTTTCCCTTTTCACACCATTCTTTGTAAACCCTAGAAATGGTTGTGCGTGAAAATCCCAGTAACTGAGCAGATTGTGAAATACTCAGGCCGGCCCGTCTGGCACCAACAACCATGCCACGCTCCAAATTGCTTAAATCACCTTTCTTTCCCATTCTGACATTCAGTTTGGAGTTCAGGGGATTGTCTTGACCAGGACCACACCCCTAAATGCATTGAAGCAACTGCCATGTGATTGGTTGACTAGATAATTGCATTAATGAGAAATAGAACAGGTGTTCCTAATAATTCTTTAGGTGAGTGTGTGTATATATATATATATATATATATAATGTCTATCCTTTTTCTATTGGTACATGTCTTATGTTAACACTAAAAAACCCTTAGGTCTTCTCAGCTGGATCAAGCTAATTCCTCATTAATATGCATACAGACAGGCTCTGAAATTACACACGTTAAATTTATGTAGATGAGCTACCATATAAATTCCAAGCTTCATGCTCTGTTGCAAGAAAGACATGAAGATAATCCTCTCCTAATAAAGAGATATGTGACACAGCACCTATATATACCCGGATGTGTGTTTATTATAAAAATATGTCACTGAGGATAACATTCATGTTCACACAGTTTTAGCATCATTATAGCTGTAATATATTTTAAATACCAAAGTAAAAACACCATTTTCATACTGTAAAAAAGTTTCAAACAAAATAAATACCAGTAGATTTATGAGGTGTTTACCCGTAAAAAGTGAATTAATCTGAATAGGGATTTCAGAAATCCATGTGCTTGCTGGAGATACCGATTTATATGGAACTGAAACTCCTGCATCAATTCTGTCAAGTGTGAATATACCATTAGTTTGTAGCACTAGCATTTTTTGATTCATTCTATTATTTGCTCAATCATATGACTAATATGAATATCACTACTTTTGTATATTTTCTGCATTTTTCTCTAGATTTGGCTATTATAATCTCACCTAATCTTTTCCCTCCCCTTCTGAGATTGCCTTGGTACATCCTGCCTGGAGTGAAAAGTGTCTGAGTGTCATCCTGTCAAAGTGACAAAATGCCATCCTGTCAAAGTGACATTTATTGTCTGGCTAAATCATATCACAGACAGGGTAAATATCATCATATAAGAATGAACAAGCAGAACACTGTGCAAGAATTCTCCTCAATATTGAAATTGCAGCACCAAGATGGACAAGCCATAAGGCTATGCAAATCGAAGAACTAACAGTTGTCGCCAAGATCTGCAGATGATCAAATTTTAAACACCTCCGATCCGTGGCATGTGGGAGGGGCATGAAAGCGAGATTGAAAACAACATTTTTTTTAGCCAATCAAACCTCAAAAATCATATCAAGTCGTGTGGAATGCGTCCTGTTCATCAATGTACCAGCTATGGCCATTTGTCACAAACTGAGAGGGACAGCATCCTTGAACTGAAAGAACTTAGTTTATTACTCTAGAAGATTGCTACGTGCCTAGGCTGAGATGTCAGCACTGTTCAGCGTTGTGTATCAAAATGGTCGAGAAAACAACAACGAACTGGAATGACAGAAAGAGGTGTACAGAAGCGAACCTCTGCATGAATGAATTGTCTGACTAGAAGAATGCAGTCTTGACTGCATGTAAAATTAGATGTCACATCCCAAACCTAGGGTGGCAAACAGTGTCTACACAAACCATCAGAAGGTGTTTGCATGACATCCCGCTTCGAGCCAGATGTCCAGCTACAGGTGTTCGATTGACTGTCACCGTTCTCAAAGACTATCATGGTGCACAGCAAAATGGCTGCTATCCTCTTCAGCAATGAGTCACACTTTTTGTCTCGGATGCAATAATAGCCGTAGATTAGTCTGGAGACGATGTGGGCAACGCCTTGAAGAGAACTACATCAGGGAACATCTTATTAGACCTACTCCAAGGTTTATGATGTGAGGTGGCATAATGTATAGAAGCTGGACCCCTTTAGTCTTCATTTAAGTTACACTAACAACTCAAGAGTTATATTGATTTGGTCGTGGAACGACTGTGAAGGCCATTTTTCCAAAAGAGGCATCTTCCACAGGACAACGGCGGGTGTTACATCAGCGACTACTTCATGAAGGCACAGGCGCAATCCACGCACCCTGTGTCTTTCCCCAGATCTGCCACCATAGGAGCAGACCTTGGCTCTGATTTCCTGTATATCTTTTGGGGAAAATGTATTATGATATTCTTTATAGAACTTTATTCTTCAGTATTGCAAGGATTAAACCCTCCGTTGGTCCTGTGTGCAGATGCTAGGCTGTTTCTAATATGTTATTCATCTTTTGCTCTATATACCATGCTATTTGTCTCATTCTCTGCCTGACCAATTGGTTTACTAGCTTGCTAGATCCTACGAAGGTGCTCTTTGATCTGCCTGTCTGCCTTTGTTCCAACTTCTGCCTGATTCCTGGATTCTAAGTCTCTGCCGTTTTGACCTGACCATTGCCCAATTAATGTACTGAACTCGTGCCACCTGTCCTGACCTTTGGACTGTTTACAGTTTTACACAAACTCTGCCTTACATGACCTTGTCCTGTTACTGACTTAGGGTACTTTCACACTTGCATTATTCTTTTCTGGCATAGAGTTCCGTCAAAAAGGCTTTATGCCGGAAAAGAACTGATCAGGCATATCCCAATGCATTCTGAATGGATAGAAATCCGTTCAGTTTGCATCAGTATGCCTTCCGTTCAGTCACTGTCAGGCGTTTTCGGCGAACATAATACAGCAGCATGCTGCGGTATTATGTCCGTCCAAAATGCTTGATCAGTCGCCGGAATGCTGGATCCGGCATTAATGCCTATTGACTTGCATTAGTGCCGGATCCGACATTGCAAAACAATATGAAGGACGGATCCATCCTTCTGGTCTGCGCATGCGCAGATCGGGAGAACTGTGAAAAAGACTGCAAGACGGATCCGTCCATCCGCATGACAAGCGGAGAGACGGATCTGTTCTTGCAATGCATTTGTAAATGGATCCGCACCCGGATCTGCCTACAAAAGCTGTCAGTTGTCACACTGATCGGTGGATCCGGCAGGCAGCTCCGATGATGGAACTGCCTGCCGGATCACACGAACGCAAGTGTGAAAGAAGTCTTAGAGCTCTGTCTGATCCCTCGGTGCTTTGTATCAGTGTCTCTGGCCCCCATGGGTCAGCTCAATTGTCAACCACACCAGGACTACTCCAGGAGGTAGCAGCCTGGTGGCTCCCCTGCAGTAAATTCAAGATCCCTGTATAGGGTTTAAAGGGTGAAAAGCAGGGGACTGCTAGAATAATGCCCTTAGGATTAGCTCAAAGTCAAACTGGTTGGTTGACATAGTGATTCCACATCCACTGCCCATAACATGCCATATGTTGATTGTGCCATCATGGGCTGCAGCGTCTCCCGACTTGTCTTCCATTGAGCACATCTGCGATGTCATTGCTCGTCAATTGCAAAGGGAGCTTGATGATTTGTGTGCTCATATGCATTCAGCATGGTATAAAATTCCTCAAGCAACAATTAATGACCTCATTGATAACATGCCAAGGCTTGTAAGTGCCTGTATGTCTGCTCATAGCACTCATACTCAATACTGTATAAATTGAGATCTTTGAATATTTTGTTTTGTTTATTTTTTTATCCTTTGCATATGATTAACCCCTTAGTGGCTGGCCTGTTTTGGGCCTTAATGATCAGGAGATTTTTTTCATTTTTTTATAGTCGCCTCAGAGTTCTAACATTTTTAAATAACTCTTTCTGGGAGGAAGATGGGCAAAAAACGCAATACTGACCCTGAGTTTTTACATTATAAATTTTGTGGCATTCTTTTTTTAGCATAAATAACACAATAACTCTATTCTCTGGGTCAGTACAATTACAGCAATGCCAAATACTTATGTTTTTTTTTTTTTTTAAGTTTTACTACTTTTGTACAATAACCTTTTTTTTAAAAAAAAAAAGAAAATGTTTTTGCATCTCTGCATCCCAAGACACATAACTTTTTTTTTCTTTCTACGGACCGGTGTAAGGGCTTGATTTTCTGTGTGATGACTTATAGTTTTCATTGGTATCATTCTGAGGTACATAATGTATTTTTGGTGGCGACTAAGCAAAAACAGAAATTCTGGCTTTTTTGGTAGTTTTTTTTTTACAGTGTTCACTGTACAGGATAAATGACATGATAATTGCGTAGTGCAGATCATTATGGACGCTTGCCCATGGCATATAAGGAACAACCAAGATTAGCTCTGGGCTGTTAGAGCAGGAGCACATGTGTTATGTTACAGTCATGCCCCGTGTACTGTATAGACTGGACCGCCGTAAAAAGGTGGCCCAGCCTAAGGCCCCTTACTGACCACCATAAAAAGGTGTATTGGGTCACTAAGGGGTGAACATATCCTATCGATCCTGTGATTTCCATATTTTTATGCCTTTTCCTTCTTGGTGTTGCAATTTTTTTTGTTAAGGAGTATATAAGAGAAAATATTCCTAAGTTAACTTTATATTTTGTTATGACCAATGTTACATTTTTCAGGATGCTCACTGGATGATAGAAACTCTATATCACCATTTACTGCTCAGCTATAAGCCATCATGCCTGAGGTGCAGACTACATTTCGAAGTAATGGCATATTACTGCATCACGCTTACCGCAATCAACAGCAAGGTAGAGAACAGGGGCTTAAACAACTGCAAAATAATACTACTATATCAATCCTGTATTAGATCATTTACAATATTAATATACTGTAAATGCTGACTCATAAATATTATTAATACCAGATTTAAATAAAGTTTTTCTTGCAAAATGTATTAAATGTTCATGTTCTCAATTTGCCAAAATTAACTAAGTTGAGGATGGTAAATTTTAGACAAAAACCTTTTTTAAACCGACGGATGTCAATGGGTACATTGGCATCGATAGTTGTCACCATCGCCCTTGATTAAAAAACATTCCCAAAGGGCAGATCGGGAGAGTCCACCGCAACTGTTCAGATGTTGCGGTATTTAGAGCACAAAGTAACATGATTCAGCAAAGGTTTATAGAAAAAGGCTACTGTGAGGAAGCGTTAGCGGAATGTAGTAGACAAGTAGAGAAAGAGGGACAAAAGAATACAGTAGGACAGATGAAGATAAAAGCCCCATGAAGAAAGGGATAGATTACCGCTTTGCATTTATGACGGGATATAATACACATGCGGGAAGAATAAAGAACGTGATAAAGAAAAATTGGTCTATATAAAAAAATGACCCAGTGATAAGAGATAAAATTCCTTTAAAAAGGCACCAAGTATTAAAGATCGAGTTGTCCACAGCGCTATCCCAGAAAAGAAAGAAAAAAATTAAAAGAACCAATTTAACTGGTGCGGCTTCTGTATCGCATGTAAAAATAGAAGTATAAAGGATAGACAACAGAAAATAACTATGATACATTCTAAGAAAAACAATAGAGAATTAAAAATAAAGGGTGATATATCATGCGAGAGTAAAGGGGTCGTATATATGCTGGAGTGCCCATGTGGCCTCCAGTTTATAGGTAGGACCACTAGAAAACTCAAAGTTCATATTGCTGAACACATAAATAATGTGAAGAAAGGTTTGGAGATGCATGGTGTATCCAAACACTTTAAAATTGCGCACCAGATGAACCCAAAGGGATTGAAATTTGTGGAAGGACTGTAAGGACTGTAAAGTTTGATGGAGGAGGTATATGCTGTGAGGTTGTTTTCAGGGGTTGGCCTAGGCTCCTTAGTTACAAGGAAATCTTAATGCTTCAGCATACAAAGACATTGTGGACAGCATGACTGTGCCCCAGTGCCAGAGGCATACATAGATCTTGTAGGGCCCCATTGCAAAACATAATATGGGCCCCACCTAGTGTCCCAATACAAAAACTGCCAGGCAAAGTGGAACACAAAGCCCCATATTTCTGATGAATTTACTATATATTTTTTTTTCAATTAGAAGATGTTTTAACCCCCTAAGGACCCGGTCTCATTTTCATCTTAAGGACCAGGCCATTTTTTTGCAAATCTGACCAGTGTCACTTTAGGCATTAATAACTCTGGGATGCTTTTACCTATCATACTGATTCAGAGATAGTTTTTTCATGACATATTCTACTTTATGTTAGTGGTAAATTTTCACCAATACTTACCTTATTTCTTCGTGAAAAATTCCAAATTTCATGAAAAATTTGAAAATTTAGAATATTTCAAACTTTGAAACTCTCTGCTTGTAATAAAAATGGAAATGCCAAATAAATTATATATTGATTCACATATTAAATATGTCTACTTTATGTTGGCATCATAAAGTTGACATGTTTATACTTTTTGAAGATGTTAGAGGACTTCAAAGTTGAGCAGCAATTTTCCAATTTTTTATGAAAATTTCAAAATCAGATTTTTTTCAGGGACCAGTTCAGTTTTGAAGTTAATTTGAGGGTCTTTATGTTAGAAATCCCTCACGAATGACCCCATTATGAAAACTGCACCCCTCAAAGTATTCAATATGACATTCACAAAGTTTGTTATCACTTTAAGTGTTTCACAGGAATAGTTGCAAAGTGGAGGAGAAAATTCAAAATCTCCTTTTTTAACACTAACATGTTTTTGTAGCCCCTTTTATTTAATTTTTACAAGTGTTAAAAGGAGAAAAAGCACCAAAAAATTCGTAGAGTCAGAAAATACCTGATATGTGGATGTAGAGTGATCTGCAGGTGAACTACACGGCTCAGAAAAGAAGGAGCGCCATTGGGATTTTGGACAGAGAATTTTGCTGAAATGTTTTTTGGGGGACATGTCACATTTAGGAAGCTGGATAGATAATGGTGGTCGCGCTGCCCAGTACATAGAGGTCCATCAGGTAAAGGTATATCGGATTGCCAGGCTCTTCACAATGCATCCACACAATAGAGTTCAAGGATTTTTATTTATACTCACAAAATAGTGAATTTTAAAAGCATTTTGTGAGTATAAATAAAAATCCTTGGGAATCTTATCCTTGTGGAACTTCACTATTTTGTGCCAAATTTTTATTTCAGCGGTTTGGATGTTCTTTGGTGCATCAACCCCTGAACTCTATTGTGTGGCTGCATTGTGAAGAGCTTGGAAATCTGATATACCTTTACCTGATGGACCGCTATATACTGGGCAGCGCGACCACCATTATCTATCCGCTTGAACTCTATGTGAACTTGACCCACGTCATGCGGTGGATCTGCAGCGCCGATAAGTACACAACAACATTTTGAGAGACTGCCTTTTTTTATTTCATTATATTACATTTAGGAAGCCCCCATGTTGCCAGGACAGCAAAAACTCCCACATGGCACACCATTTAGGAAACTAGACCCCTCAAGGTACATAATAAGGGGTACAGTGTCCCCCAACTCCCCAAAGGTGTTTGGCGCAATGTTGTTAAGGTTGGACGTCAAAATGAAAAATGTAATTTTTTTTTACACTAAATTGCTGGTGTTACCCCAAATTTTTTATTTTTACAAGGGGTAATAGTAGAAAAAGCACCCCCAAATTTGTAGCCCCATTACTCCCGAGTAAGGACATACCCCATATGTGGACGTAAAGTGCCCTGCGGGCGAACTACATGGCTCAGTAGAGAAGGAGCGCCAAAGGGATTTTGGAGAGAGAATTTTGGGGTTTAAAATTTGGAAGAATGGGGACAAACAAATTAAAATGGGGGAAGGGGATTATAAATTTAGTACTCCATGGAAGTGTGATACTCCCTTAAGCAACCGTTTATGCAGAGACCCGGATAATTGGGGCACGTGTCACACTGAGTGGTGGTGTCCTTTGATATACCCCTCCTGTTACACACACTGTACTTTTTTGGGACCGTCCCTTCTTTCCAGTATGGGGGACCACACCTGGAAAGTGTTGGATCCGGGCGCCTCAAGTCCCCGAGGTACTCCGGCCTGCTCTTTCCAGGTCAGGTCAGGGCCTTAAGGACTGCCTCATAGAATTGGAGGAATTTCCCTGTGTTGCCAGCGCTCCGGGACAGCACAAAAGAGTTGTACAAGACAACCTGCACCAAGTAGACCACAACGTTTTTGTACCATGCCTGGGTTTTGTGCATGGCATTATATGGCTTGAGGACTTGATCAGAGAGATCAACTCCTCCCATATACCAATTGTAGTCCACGATACAATCGGGCTTGAGGACCGGTGCCGCGGTACCTCGCACAGGGACAGGGGTGACGCCGTTACCGTGAATTGTGGACAGTACAAGGACATCCCTCTTGTCCTTATATTGATAGAGATGTGGACATGATTCTTAGATTCAGCTAAGAAAGCTCCCATGTACTCCAGCTCTCAGACAACATCTTATCTCCTCCAGAGCACGAAGGTTCCATCCTACCAAAGAAACAACGCCTCCTTGCTACGTCATATATGCTTCTCTGCTGTTAGTTTAGACTCCAAGATGGCCGCCATAGCTGGATGTTTACATACCAGAGTTAGTAAAATAATGCACACTGCGCAGATCCGTCCTGCACTCTTTTTCACAGTTTTTCCGGATCCGTCCTTCAGTTGTTTTGCAATGCCGGATCCGGCATTAAGTCAATGGGCATTAATGCCGGATCCGGCATTCCAGCGACTGATCAGGCATTTTGGACGGACATAATACCGCTGCATGCTGCGGTATTATGTCCGGCCAAAACGCCTGACAGTGACTGAACTAAAGGCATACTCATGCAAATAGAACGGATTTCTATCCATTCAGATTGCATGAGAATATGCCTGATCAGTTCTTTTCTGGCATAGAGCCCTTTTGACGGAACTCTATGCCGAAAAAGAATAACGCAAGTGTGAAAGTACCCTAATGTCCCACACAAGTTTCCCGCTAACACCCAGAGTGGGGGACATTCTGGGGGTTCAATACGGGAATCTTGCCCCTCATACACACGAAACTTGTAAGTGTACCCTGAGGTACTCTCACAAAATTTGTACAGCTTCACGTAATACCTCGCCCGCTTAGTGGGAATGTACTGGCGGAAACTGAGCAATGAGAGACTCATCAACAGCGACCTCCCTTCCAGGTACATAGGCCTCCAAAAATTTGGCCCCGAAATGCAGGCATTTCCGAATGGCCTCAAAACGGCAACATGTCATGGCCATACAGTAAAATGGGGTCTGGTAGAGGACGTCCCCACTCCAGTACTGCCTGACACTGGGTTTTTTGACTAGGCCCATGTGCAGCACAAGGCCCCAAAACGTCCTCATCTCAGCTGCACTGACCGGAGTCTAACCATCAGATTTACAAAGTGGTCACTGAAAAAAAAACTAAAAATGTCATATTCAGTCAAGCCCACTGTGCGAATCTGGATTCCTGGTTGGCCAACAAAGTCAGGAATCACAGGCTCAAAATCCTCTGGGGTACTCCAGGCAAGTTCACTGGTAGGGGGCTCAGGTGGACTCAGGTGGTCGCTCTGGACTGCTCCTACTAGTGTGGGCCACAGGGTCCCTGGCATTCACTAGATAATGAGGAGAACCAGGATGACAACAGGAAAGTGGGGTCATTCTCGTCCTCACTGGGGCTCTTGGAGTCGTAGACCAGCTGGGCGTATGCCTCCTCGCCCAAGAACATCCGGCGGGCCATCTTCTAACGCTAAAGAGGAGTGTGTGTGTAAAACTTTATGTGTGTTTTTTTGTATACCCTAGGCTAACCCCAAAAAATTGCTCACACCCCAAAAACTCGCTGATCAGAGGTACCAAACTGATCAGCGGTAGGGTGGCCAGACGCTCTTTTACGGCTAACAGTGCTGGCCACAGTCAGCGCACCTACAAAAAGAAAAAACAAACAAACACTTTCTCCCCCAAAAATGTGTGTGGGGGGGCAAGCTTCAGCACCCCTGAGGGGTCGAGGGTCGCACAGTTAAGGGTGCTGTGGACCCCAAACACCCTCAGATCCAGGAGCTGCACACACATAAAAACCTTTTTATTTTTTCACTCTTTCTGCCTAACTAAAGCTCTCCCTAAATGTTTATGTGCCAGATGGCACCTTATGGTGGCCCAGGGGCCACTGATGGCGGCAGATCGGGAAGGTGGCAGACACGGGGCTCCTCTCGCTCACGCGGAAGTCGTTGGGGGGGGAGAGCTGAGCTCCAGGACGTTATGCCCTTGTCCGTCCATCCAGCCAATCACAGGCGATCCTAAAAGGTGGCGTCACCGCCTCCTCACAGGATCTACGGAGCGCAATTGGTGGTGTATATTACACGACCGATCACCTTCCTATTCCGGGTCATCGGGTCACTGATGACCATGCCATTGGGTCCAGTCCAATCACCGCCCGCCACGCGGTGGTGATCGGAAACACACAGGGCGTACATATACGCCCTGTGTCCTTAAGGACTCAGACATCAGGGCGTACATGTACACCCTGTGTCCGTAAGAGGTTAATACCTCACTCACTTATCCATCTTCTGTTTCAGAAAGAGTGGAACATCTGCTTTAAAAATATGGCACTCTTTCTGAAATCCATATTTCTTAATGCCAGACAAATGTTATAAATACATTGATAAATCTCGCCCATAGATCATTGTTTCCCTTCACATAATACACTATCGGAAAGTTAAAAAAAGAACACCTGCACAATTTAATGTGATGGAGCTGAGATCGACAGAGCATACACTGTTAGTGGTGCTTGTTCAATGATCACACAACCAAGGGGGTGCACCCTTTATTTTGGTATCTGCAACAAGGTATATGTCAATGCAGGGTCACATTAAAGGGGTTGTCCTGGCTTTTACTATTGATGACCTTTCCGTCAATCAGCTGTATGAGAAGACGCGTTCACAATGTGCACATGCCATCTTCCTTCGCTCTTCCTGTCCGATGCTGCGGTCCATGGTCTTTGCCATAGACAGCAGCGGTTAACAGGAGCCAATTAGCCCACAGCTGCCTTTCATTTATTAATGAATTCCACGCTGTATAGTCTTCCCATTCACTATCGCAGTCCTGGACTTTGTCCTTGAAGGCATCATCCCTCCTGGAATCCACTCCATCGTTTCCTTCCCACTATTCACACTTGCCTTCCAGCCTGTTCCCTGAAGCTCCTTGTTAAAGGGGTTGTCTCATCATGGCCAGTGGGGGCTTATTGCTAGGATATGCCCCCATTGTCTTATAGGTGCGGGTCCCACTACTTTCTCTATTCTACTTTCGCTGCGAATTTCAAACCTTCAATTTTTTGATTATGACAAAGCTTGAAGTGATTGGATATTGTGTGGTTAGTATACCCTTTTTTAATATTGGCCAAATATTAACATTCTTTTAGTTCTCTCCACATAATGTTTGCGGCAAGGGTACTGTATTATATAAATCACACTCTCCGAGTTACACATCAGGTATTCTCTTATTGAATGTGAATGTGTTGTTGTAGTAGATGACACTTCTGTAGTCTTTCTTGGAAAAGAGGTCGATTTACAACATATACAAGTTCCACATCGGTAAAAACTTTTCAAACCCGCCATTAGATGTATATATTGTTTTTTTACGCATTTCATTCGACGGTGCCACCTTCAGGCCCAAATTCGGTGCTTTTTTAAAAGCTATCTGTGGGGTTTTGGGGATTGAAGGCCCAATTGTTTTATCCTTCTGGAGGTAATGCCCATGTTTCGCTATTGTTTTCAGAATTTTTTGATGTTGTACATTAAAAGGTAATATTAACCTCATTACCTCAGCAGGCATTCCATCACTGTTTTTTATATCTTGTTTAAAAAAGGTCGACCTATCCAATTTACGTACTTTTTCGAGTGCACACTCCACTAAAGTAGGTGGATAATTTTTAATTATAAACTCCTCTTTCATTCTTGATTCTTCCTCATCAAATTTTATACCATTTGTGCAGTTGCGTTTAATCCGGCAGAAATGGCCAAATGGAATGTTTATAAGCCACAAATGGCAGCTGTTGTAAAGAAAAAAACTGTTTTTAGCTACTTCCTTATGGAAAGTATTGCAAACTATTTTTTGTCCTTCTATTACAATCTGCAAATCCAAGAATTCGATCCCTACTTTTGAAACATTTGAAGAGAGATGTTATTTGAGTTAATCTCAGTCAGGAAATGATCCAACTTCTCTTCTTTTCCACCCCAAATAAAAATCTTGTCATCTATATAACTATACCAGAGTACCAGGTCTGCCCCCAGCCTGGGAGTGAAATTTGAATGTTCCCATTGGGCCATAAAAAGGTTGGCATAGCTGGGGGCAAACCTGGTGCCCATGGCAGTACCCCGGTCTTGTCTATAAAAGTCTGCCTCAAAATAGAAATAATTGTGTGTCAAAATGAAATGCACACATTCTTCTACAAAGGCTATTTGTTCAGGTTGTATACGTCCCTCACTCTCCAATTGTTCTCTCATTGTCTGTATTCCCTGCTGGTGGTCAGAGATAGTATATAAGGATTGTACATCTAGGGTTCCTATTATCCACTTAGGGTCAGGCAATTTAAAAAAAATCGGTAACCTTTGTGGGGTATTTATAATGAACTCATATTCTGGTTTAGATAATATATTTTGTGTCAAACCACGATCACATAATGTCTTTAATTCCTTATAATAGATACCGGTAGGATCTGTCTCTAGCTTCATATATGTATCATTGTCTCCTAGTTGTTTGAGGCACTCCCTATTGTAATCTTTCACACTCCAAATAACAACTGCCCCCCCCCTTATTTCCGGTCTTATTAGTATTTGTTCCTGTGTTTGTAACTCCTTAATTGCACGGATTTCTTGTCTAGTAAGATTTTTCCTCACATTATCAATTTTAATCTTTCAAATATCATATTCAGCATTTTTCCAGAAGGTAGTCATTTCTTCGCTTAGCTCCTGTCTAGGGAACTTCACCGATTTCTTTTTTAATCCCGTATGTTGGTATTTATCAGTATTTAATGAACATACTTCTAAATTTATGGGATAAATACTTTTTTAAACACAACTTCCTCACAAATTTCTCTATTCCCACATATGTATCAAATTTAATTTATTAGTCGGGGCAAACTTTAACCCTTTATTTAATAACTGTGCATCTGTTAGTTTCGTGTTACTTAAATTCACTACCGTATTAAGTGTTAATTCATTAGCTAACAGTGCTTTGTTTTTGTTCCTACACCCTCTACGTATTTTCTCTCTCTTCTTTCGTACTGTGATGTCTTGTATTGTGTCCTCTGAGTTTTGTGTCGAGGATTGTGCGGTGCTTGTAGTGCCCTCTGTTGATATTCTGTCCTGTGGTTGAAGCTGTGTTCCATATCCCTCTGTCTGAGGTTGTAAGGGTGTGTTATTGGTGAATTGGAGTGATATTCCTGTATCAGTGATTGCCGTATCTCCCGTTGTGCTCGTGCCCTGTGGTGAGGAGGTGTCCCATCTAAAAAATGATGTTCTGAAAGGGTTTTATATCTGTTATTCACCGGTACTGTATAATAAGTGTATGTATCTATGTTGGGCTACTCTTTCTGATCATATTTAATTGAATCACTTTTATTTTTATTTTGGGGGAGTTTAGGTGTTAACCGTCTCTTTAGCATGATTTCTGAGGGTTATTCCCTCTTTGTTCATATTTTTATTCACTGTTTCCTCTTTGTTTATCCTGCACATTATTATTTATTTTCCTACTTGTTTTACTTATAATTTCCAGTTCCATTTTGTCAAGGCTTTTACATAGTCTAGTTTGCCACATTTCATATTCTTCATTTCTAGGTAGTTTATCTATTTTCTCTGTGATCTGTTGTATTTGGTTTGTCAATTGTTCCAGCATTTGTGTCCTTCTTTTTATAATTAATTGAATCAATATTATCGACTGATTTTTCAACAATGAGTCACACTTAAAGGGAAGTAATTCATCAGCAATGGAACAAAACACGCAATTCCCCAGAAAAAACATATTGAAAACGCATTTAAAATGCATATGGATAAAAAAGGAAAAGGAAAGAGAAGGAGAAGGATGGACATTAAGGGCTGTTCGAGATTGTGATATTAAAGAAAATGCTTAATAATTAAAGATCAACCTAAATGAGGTTCCATACGAGCGTATAAAATATTATCCCAAAAGTGCTGCACTATCTATTCTCACCTAACAGCTGCAGTATCTAGTGGGCACCTGCACCTACCCCACTAACAATTGCTGATTTACACTACAAATATACAATATTGGGCGCGGTATCCACATATTTGTAGTGTAAATAAGTGAGGTTCCAGTTTGTCTTTTTGGTTTTGCCCTGCAATATGAGAAGTGAGGTATAAAAAATGGGGTTGTTTCTTGATGCTGAGATACCACTAAGGAAGAGGTCAGTCACTATCTTGATCTCGAAACACGTCTGGTAATATATGCTCAGCCTTTGAAGCACCTGCTATGAGAAACTACAAAGGATCCGTTTGTGCAAGTGAGCGGTAGCGGCTATTTCAGACCACTGCTCCGGACTGCTGTACCAGGAACTCTGAATCACCTGGATCTGGTGGATCTGAACAAGCTGATCCTATTACCTGGAGCGTTGCAGATACACGCGGGCCCACATAGAGGATCCAGTGATTGAAGGACAGCAGGGAGTAAGTGGAACTTCAAACACTGTACCACTATATACAGTCATTTTGTTAAACTGCATTACCGCACAAACCGAACATTAGTATAGTAACATATATGTGTTTTTCGTCCACACCATTGCCCCGCACATCATATTACAGCCGATGGGGGTTGCGAGACCGCTACATTGTGTGTTATACAAAATCCATGCAAGTGTGTAACGAATCAACCAACCACTTATAATCCAGATAGCTGTGTTTTTTAGTGGCCTTTTATTTTATAGGGCCTATATGTTTTGTGTTTTTATGGGTACAAATAAAACGTTTTTCTCCATGGTGACACCAGGTGTCGAGTGCCTGTCTGTAACATATTACAAGATTGTTTCAGTGTTGCTGTCTGTGTGGCATTATTTTTGGTCATAGTTATGACCATTATGTTTGAAGTACAAAATTTGGGAAGCACCACGCCACCCAGCAGGTATAGTATAGTAATAGGGGTGGATGGGACAACAACATGCAGCAATTGGCAGTACCAGCAGAATGGAGAGTGTGTTAGTTGGGGAAAGGTTGATAGTATGCTAGAAAAGCTAGAAAATATGTTTTTGTTGCATATTATGAAGACACCAGTCATAGCTCGTCATGGTAGTCTGGCCCAGATGGAAAAGATGGAAAAAGTGATTACAGTCAGAGATGTTAATTGTTAGTCATTGGATATAAGAGTACTGTAGTCTTTCTTCAGAGCGCCTGTGTACCACTACTGGTACAGTTATAGGCAGTTATAAGTTACACAATACTCAGTTATGATACTTAAATGGGTTTCGTCAGTTCAGCAAATACCGTATTTTTCGCCCTATAAGACGCACCGGCCCATAAGACGCACCTAGGTTTTTGGGGAGGAAAATAAGATAAAAAATATTTTTAACCAAAAGGTGTGCCTTTGGTGGTTTTGGAACTAATGATGGTCTGTGGATGGCACTATTATGGGGGATCTGTGGATGTCACTGTTATGGGGGGATCTGTGAAGGACACTGTTATGGGGGATCTGGGGATGGCACTGTTATGGGGGATCTGTGGATGTCACTGTTATGGGGGGGAATCTGTGAAGGACACTGTTATGGAGTATCTGGGGATGACGCACTGTTATGGGGTATCTGGGGATGATGCACTGTTATGGGGGGTCTGTGGATGACACACTGTTATGGGGGGATCTGTGGATGACGCACTGTTATGGGGGATCTGTGGATGACACACTGTTATGGGGGGATCTGTGACTGCCACTGTTATGGGGGGGATCTGTGAAGGATACTGTTACAGCCCCCCTGTAATAGTATCCTTCACAGATCCCGCCCATAACAGGGCTGGCACTGTCATGGGGATCTGTGGATGACACTGTCATGGGGGATCTGTGGATGGCACTGTTATGGGGGATCTGTGGATGGCACTATCATGGGGGATCTGTGGATTGCACTGTTATGGGGGATCTGTGGATGGCACTGTTATATATGTGTTATCCACAGACCCTCCCCAGCCCATAACAGTGCCATCCACAGATTCCCCATCCCATAACAGTGCCATCCACAGACCCCCTCCCCTCATAAAACTGAGCGAGCGGGGAGGGACTGGGAGGAGGAGCTGTGGGCTGGCAATTGCAGAGGGGCCGGTGCAGTTACTGTACTCCGGCCCGCCCGCTCCAGTGCTGCACTATAGAAATATAAGATATCTAATTCAATTAAAAGTTACTGTCCATGCCTCCCACTCCTAATATTACCGACACACGGCAGCTTCTGTTGAAAGCAGGCAGTAAGGCCGGGCGCCGCCTACTTTATGAATGAAGCAGGCGGCTCGTGATTAGATCTATTTGTATAGAGCAGCACTGGAGCGGGGGGGCGGAAATACAGTCACTGCACCGGCCCCTCCGCAATTGCCGGCCCCCAGCTCCTCCTCCCAGTCCCTCCCCGCTCGCGCATACATCACAGCATTTATTATACGGTAGCATTTATTATGTAGAGGAAGTTTATTTAGTCCACTTACTAATGTATTGTATAAGGGATCACATCATTCAGGGGATCGTAATCACCAACTTCTTTGCAGACAACAGGTTTTAGTGTCCAAACTGTGCTTTTATTTTAGTCCCTTCAGCACAATACACATTAGTCCAGTTATCAGGCACTGGATCAGTAGCGGTTCCCACATACACATCAAAATAAATGCCTGCCCGGCTGGGCTCTAACTAACATCACCCAGGGAAGTTATCAGGCGTCACATAGCCTTGTGGCTCCTCAGCCCTCGTGACTGAGACCACCCAGAGCCTCCACAGGACTCTGCTTCACAAACTCTTCTTCCCTCAGACTGGCACACTGGGAGGTGCTTTATCCCAGCCTGATTAGAGCAGGCCTCCCCTGGGTATCGCTTCCTGCTAGGGAAAAACCTGCCCCGGATTGGGGGGGGGGATTGGGAGGTCCCACTGCCAAAACCTACCAACCCAATCCAAGTAAAATCCAGCCCTGAATAAATAAAGAAAATAGCTCCAGCAACTATGTTTGCTGAAGCCAGCATTATCCTGGACTTCACCCACCTCAGCCAGTTGGGGAATCTGGGAGAGATATGGCCCCCTTCTGGGATGTTTTTATGGTTCAAATCACCACAATTGTCATTATCCATATTGCTTCCTTTACTGACTGGATTTATTTTTCCATCACATTATACACTGCTCGTTTCCATGGTTACCACCACCCTGAATTAACCCCTTAGAGCGTTTATCTTAAGGGGAGGCATGGGGGGCAATGACACCGTATATTGTTTTGGCTAGGGGCTAGTTATAGGATTTTAGTTTTCCCTTCCTTGTCTCTGTTTTTCCCGCCCTTTTTTCTGTTTCAGGTAAATTACCTCAGGGAGCTGGCTTACCTTTAGCAGGCTGTTTCCAGATGTTTCTGCGAGGCAAGAGTGGAGCTGATTGGTTGCTGCCCGTTGCTGGGGGTGATTTCCAGCTACCTGATTCAATGCTGCTCTAGTGGCGGGAAGCTGTACCCCTTTATATTTCCAGGTCCGGCGGCGCTGGCTCAGAAGTGCCTGAAGATTTGACCAGCGTCCCACCCTCCCTTCCCATCTGTTCATTAATTCAACTGTCGCTGGGCTTTATTAGAGGGGTAGTGTCGCTCAGCCCATGCTGAGTGGATCTTGGTCCTTAGATGGTTAATTTATTCTGGTCTTTTAGTATCGGTTATGGTGGTTTTTAAATTTTAAATATTTATTTAATTTATTGTTGTAAATTATTTTATGTGACCCTTAATAAAGCACAGCGGCCATTTCCTCCACTGGTTTGTAGGTGTTTTTTATTTATTAGTTGTAAGTTATTTTAGTATTATTAAGAGTGTGTCATTTGCTCCCCATGTTCTCCATCAGCTGTGGCTGTGTGAAAAAAACACTAGCCTATGTGAGCTCCCACAGTCCCAACCACCAAAAAGGCAGAGGCAAGCATGGCCACTGCTGCTGGATTGCAGGGTGGTCATAACCATGGAAATAAACAGTGTATAATGTGATGGAATGCAAAGGAGGCAATATGCATAATAGCAATACATTAGAAAGTCTATTAACTTTCTCTACATGATAAATGCCACTTGCTGAAGTGACACAAACCCCTTTAAGCAAACAAATACAGCATGTAGCAGCACATTACTTTATGTGTAAAGGTATATGCAAACATTGAAAACATAGATTATCCTGAATTTCATTACTGCTATACTTACTGCCCATGAAAATATGAAATATCAAAATTGTGTGGGTTTATTAGCAGCAACAGGTCCTGTATTATACTGATGATAATTGGAGCTAAAGGACCATTTTCTGCCACATGTTTTTCTATGATAACATGGGGACAATTTTGATGCTTAACCCTTTCATCCCTGGAGGGCTTTTGTTTTCGTGTTTTCATTTTTCACTCCTTGTCTTTCTGGGGTGATAACATTTTTATTTTTCTGTTTACATAGCCGTTTGATGGCTGATTCTCTGATCTGATGAAATCAAGACTGAACTTTCTGGACTCAGTTTTAAGTGGCATGTCTGGAAAAAAAACAGGCACTGCTTATAACCTGCCCAATACCATCTCTACATTGAAGCATGGCGGTGGCAGCATCATGCTGTGGGCGTGTATTTCAGTGGCTGGGCTAAGGAGACCAGTCACGGTTGAGATAAAACTTGGAGCAATGTACAGAGATATTCCTAATGAAAACCTTATGCCCTGGACCTCAGACTGGGCCAAAAAGATGGGTTGTTGCTAGGTTAAAACATTCAGGACCTGGGCCTGGATGTTTTTTTTTCCAAGTCCTGAATGTACTGCCTGCCAGATATATACAACTGTATTGCCCTCGTCAGGATGATAATACAAATAAATATAATGCACCGCAAGAGCTGAAGCACCTGTGATGACATCACAGTCATGTGATCAGTGATTTAGAAGGACCTGTGATGATGTCCCCATCATGTGACCAGTGTAGGAGAGGACAGCGCTCAGCAGTGAAGAGAAGTCCTGGGGAAGAAGCTGTGGTGAGGTGTGTGTCAGAGGTAAGTGAAGGTATAGATTCTCAATGTAAGGTTATTTAACCACCCCAGGACTGTCTAACGCACGGATGTGTCCGGCCGGCGGTCCTGTTGCTCTGGCTGGACGCATCCGTGTGTCACCCCCCCCCCCGTCACTTATTAACCCCTTGATCACCCCATCTAGATTCCCTGATCACCCCCCTGTCATTGATCACACCCCTGTAAGGCTCCATTCAGACGTCCATATGTGTTTTGCGGATCTGATCCATGGATCTGCGGATCCGATCCACGAATCCGCGGATCCGCAAAATACGGACACCGGCAATGTGCTTTCCGTATTTTGCAGATCCGCACATTGCCAGAACTATATAGAAAATGCCTTTTCTTGTCCGCAATTGCGGACAAGAATAGGACATGTTCTATATTTTTGCGGAACGGAAGTGCAGACCCGAGAGTGCGGATCCGCAATTCCGGATCCGAGCGGGACAAAGTCTGTCCCCATAGAAATGAATGGGTCCACAATTCCGTTCCGCAAACAGAATTGCGGACGTTTGAATGGGGCCTAAGGGTCCCTTATCACCGCCAGTTAGTTAGCTACTTGTTAGGTAGTTAGCGCCCAGCCCACCGCACCGCAGTCACTGATTTTGGCAGAGATCTTTTCATCCACATTGATCGATGCGAATGAAAAAATCTGTGCCGTTCATTTATTTTATTTTTTCAGCCCAGAGGCTGAACGGAAAAAAAAAATCTCATTACCCGTATGCTCAATATAAGGAGAATAGCAGAAACTACTAATGCTGGCCATACGTGTAATGATTGCGGAGACCCTCAAATGCCAGGGCAGTACAAATACCCCACAAGTGACCCCATTTTAGAAGGAAGACACCCCAAGGTATTTCGTGAGGTTTATGGTGAGTTCATGTAAAATTTTATTTTTTGTCACAAGTTAGTGGAATATGAGACTTTGTAAAAAAAAATATATATATCAATTTCCGCTAACTTGTGGCAAAAAAATTTTTTTTCTGTGAACTTGCCATGCCCCTCACGGAATACCTTGGGGTGTCTTCTTTCCAAAATAGGGTCACATGTGGGGTATTTATACTGCCCTGGCATTTTAGGGGTCCTAAAGCGTGAGAATCCAAATGCGGAAAAATGCCCTGTAAAATCCTAAAGGTACTCATGGGAATTTGAGAAATATCTCTGTAAATGACAACTCTTTAAATTTTTTTATACAAAGTTGTCAGTTTACAGAGATATTTCTCTCACCCAACATGGGTATATGTAAAAATACACCCCAAAACACATTGCCCTACTTCTCCTGAGTACGGCAATACCACATGTGTGACACTTTTTTGCAGCCTGGGTGCGCAAAGGGGCCCAAATTCCAACGAGTACCTTTAGGTTTTACATGGCTGCTCACAATTTAGCCCCGCCCAAAATGCCAGAACAGTAAACACACCCCACAAATGACCCCATTTCGGAAAGTAGACACCCCAAGGTATTCACTGAAGGGCATAGTGAGTCCGTGGGAGATTTTTTTTGACAGAAGTTAGCAGAAATGGAAACTTTATTATTATTTTTTTTCCTCAGAAAGTGTCATTTTCCGCTAACTTGTGAAAAAAAATGAAATGATACATGAACTCACCATGCCCCTCCGTGAATACTTTGGGGTGTCTTCTTTCTAAAATAGTGTCATTTGCGGGGTATTTATACTATCCTGGCATTCTAAGGCCCCTTTCACACGGGCGAGTTTTCCGTTAAAAATAATAAAAGTTAACCACTTGATCGCGTAGTTGCGATCTGTCTTCTCTTTTCCAGCATCAGCTAACAACTAAAGGACCTGTGATGACGTCACATCACATGGTCCGATCACATGGTCCATCTTACCATGGTGATGAACCATGTGATTGGACCATGTGATGTGACATCATCACAGGTCCTTTAGTTGTTAGCTGATGCTGGAAAAGAGAAGACAAATCGCAACTACGCTAAGGTAAGTTAACTTTTATTATTTTTAACCCCTTCATCTTCATTTTACTAAGCATTCTTTATTAAGAATGCTATTATTTTCCCTTATAACCATGTTATAAGGGAAAATAATAAATTCTCCAGAATACTCAATCCGAAACCGGACTTCAGTGATGAAGTCCGGCTTCGGGTCTGGGTACCAAACATGGCGATTTTTCACACGCGCGTTCAAAACGCATTACAAACGTTTGCACCCGCGCGGAAAAATCGTGCATATTCCCGCAACGCACCCGCCTCTTATCCGGGCGTCAAACATGACGCCCGTGTGAAAGAGGCCTAACACCTGAAGAAACATGACAGGTGCTCAGAAAGTCAGAGCTGCTTCAAAATGCGGAAATTCACTTTTTTGCACCATAGTTGGTAAACGCTATAACTTTTACCCAAACCAATAAATATACACTTATTGGATTTTTTTTTATCACCGACATGTAGAACAATACATTTTGCAAAAAATTTATATAGAAGTGTATTTTTTTTTCTTAAATTTTACAACAGAAAGTAAAAAATGTCATTTGTTTGCAAAAATTTCGGTCATTTTTAATTAATAGCAAAAAAAGTAAAAATGTCAGCAGCAATGAAATACCGCCAAATGAAAGCTCTATTAGTGAGAAGAAAAGTAGGTAAAATTCATTTGGGTGGTAAAAAGTGGCCTGGTCATTAAGGGTGTTTAAGCTAGGGGGGCTGAAGTGGTTAACTGGGACTGGGTGTAAGGGCTGAAAGGAGGGATTTTATTTACATGGGACTGCAAGCTGGAGGTTGCTGGGGGAGGGTGATGTGTTTTACACGAGACTGTATTTTGAAGGCAGCTGTGGGAGGGAGTGATGTTTTTACATGGGACTGAATGTTGAGGGGGTGATGTTATTTACATGGGATTGCATGTTGGAGGTGGCTGGGGTGATGTTATTTACATGGGACTGTATGTTGAAGGCAGCTTGGGAGGGGGTGATGTTATTTACATGGGACTGTGCATTGGAGGGGGCAGGAGAGATAGTGTAGTGTTATTTACATGGGACGGTATGGTGGAGGGGCTGAGGAATTATAATTTTTTATGCCACTGAATGGAGGAATATAACTATAGGGGGCACTGCAGGGGGCATTATAAATACTGGGGACACTTCAGGGTTACCAATATTACAGTAGGGGGAAATAGAATTATTGGGGGCATTGTAGGGGCATTTTAAATACAGGGGACATTATAGACATTCTTATTACCACTGGGGGCTCTATAGGAGTGAACTATAGATCTGCCTTATTTCTACCACGAGCACTGTGGGGGCCATATTACTAGTGAGGGGTCTTTAGAGAGCTTAATTACCACTGGGGGAACAATAGGGGGGCCTTATTTCTACTAGGGGCTCTGTCAGAGCATTATTAATACTGGAGACACTCTTGTGAAGCATTATCACTGTTGGGGGCACTGTAGGGGGCAGTATTACTAATGAAGGCACTCTAGAAGGGAATTACTATTGGAAGGACTTTGAGGAGCACTATTACTATAGGGGGGGGGACTATCTATATGGCAATAATTTTTCTTCAGCATCGTATTTGGGAATTTTGGGGATCACAGCGAGCAGCAGGATAACACTGTTGGGACTCGAGGTTGGCGGATGATGAGGGAGGGAGGAAGCTAAAATGTCTGTGTGTCAAACTCTGCTGTGACGAGGCACAGCTGAAAGAAGTTGTCCGGACCGAATGGAGAACATGATGACAGAGAAGATCTACATCAGTGGCCCAGGAAAAAAGGTAAAAGTGGCCCCATGTTGTAGGTGAAGCCAAACTGGCAGAAGGCGTGGCCAAGTCAAGTAGGCGAGGTCAGCAAACTGTTAGACCAGCTACAATACAGCCTTGTATATTACTAAGTAGCAGACTTTCATGCTAAATTCTTACACACATCCCATATTAGGCTGAGATGAGATCACTGTTTATTTTTATTTTCTTCTGATCCATAAAAATAAAACATCCTGAACATCAGTTATGCAAGTTTGGCATCCGTTTGAACCATTTCTGTCTTAGATCCGTTATTTTAGAAAAAAAAAGTACTGCATCAGAAGAATGAAAAAAAAAAAAAAAAACGGTGATGTCAACTCAGTCTTAGGGCTCACAGACGGATCTGAAAAAAATGCATACCGGCCGTGTGCATTCCTAATTTTGTGTAATGGATCATCCGTCCCCTATTTGAACAGTCCTATCCTTTCCGTAGAGCAGAAAAAGATGGGACATGTTCTATTATTTTGTGGCATGACCATGTGGACATACAGAAATGGAATGCACGTGGAGTCATTTCTGTTTTTTTTGCGGCCCCATTGAAGTAAATGGTTCCACATACAGGGCGCAAAAAAAAAAGGGACACGGAACAACTGCACACTGCAGGACTACCCAGATAGATAGATAGACATACACTGCAGTACATATCTATTACTAGGGGTAGTTTGGGGATATATATATATATATATATATATATATATATCTACATTGCAGTACATATCGATACATATGTATATATAAACACATATACATACACTGCAGGACTACCCCTATTAATATATATATATATATATATATATATATACATACTGCAGTACATATTTATTACTAGGGGTAGTCCTGCAATTGCAATACAGTTGGTGTGGACATGGCACACAGAGGGACCAGGCTGAGGGACTTACTGATGAAGTAGAAGGAGGTAGTGTCAGCATACCTGATGACAGCAGGAGGGGCAATGCCTCCATGTTTGGAGAGCAGGAAATCAAGTCGGGAGGGGAGGGCTGTCATTGGATGGCACATATCACATGACAGCTCCCGTCTCTGAGCTAGTTTTCTGTCTTAGGGTCTATTCAGACGTCCAGAGAATGTGTCCGCAACCATTCTGCAATTCTGTGGAACGGGTCCGGACCCATTCATTCTCTATGGGGATGAAATGGATGCGGACAGCACACTGCCCCGAACTTCCGGTCCGCTGCTCCGGAAAAAAATTGAAAACGTCCTATTCTTGTCCGCATCTGCGGACAAGAATAGGCAGTTCCATGGGGGTACCAGCCGGGTGTATTGGGGATCCGCAATGCACAACGGAGGTGTGAATGGACCCTTATTGGTAGAGGCTGCAGCTCTGTCAGCGCACGGTGTGGGCAGGAGGGGGAGGTGTGACCTTGTAGAGGCCTGAATGGATTTTGTTTGGCTGCGGCTCTCACACATCGCACGGTAGTTTGGTCATTACCATACACATTGTATGATAATGACAGCACACTGGGCACAACAGGTTAGCGCCTGTAATGTGTATTATAGGCGGTAACACACAATGCTAGCCTCTGCTTTAATTATCATGTACAGTGTAAGATAATGACTGAGAGCAGGAGGGACGGCAGCCAGCAATGTCTGCCAGCCCCCTGCCTAGTAAAAGGCAATCGGCCCACCAGGAGTCTCCCCGGTAGGGTGCATTGCCAATCCGTCCCTGGGAGATGTCACCCAGGGAAAGATATGTGTTACTGTATAGCAAGTACAGTAAAATGTCTTTAGTGCTAGAGTGTGCGGGGAGGGTGGGCGATTTGTTCGAGTTAGAGAATTGGGCTGTATGCTTGAGCAACGCCCCTAGCAACGCCCCTTCCAAAAGGTTACCTTCCAACAAGACAATGACCCTAAGTGTATAGCCAAGAAAACACAGGAATAATTTATGGAAAACTCTGTGAATGTCCTTGGGTGGTGCAGCCAGAGCCTTGACTGTAACACAATCAAACATTTCTGGAGAGATCTGTAAATGACTGTCCACCAAAGCACCCTATCCAACCTGACAGAGCTTGAGAGGATCTGAATTTACTTTCCCTCCAAAGTACCTATCAACTACTGTCCACCAAGCCATCCTACTGACTGTTTTGACCACTTCAGTACCTGGCTCCTACACTTTCGTTCAGGCAACATCCCCACCATCATCATGGGGGATTTCAACATCCCTGTTGACATACTCAACTCAACTGCCTCCAAACTCCTATCTCTTACTTCCTTATTTACTTCACACAATGGTCCTCAACTGCCACCCACACAGATGAACAAACGCTAAGGTAGACTATTGTCACCTGCCTCTGCTCCCTATCTAATCTCTCTAACTCACCTCTCCCTGTTTCTGAACACAATCTTCTTGCATTCTCAACAATTCTCTTTTCAACCTCCAGTCCATAAACTAGCACACCCTTGTAGGAACCTCAAATATCTCTCCATTCACACACTGCTGTTTCCACATAGATTGATAGATAACCTATTTTGTTAGCCACAGATACAAGTAGTGGCCCCATGATAGACTAGGGAAGGTGTCAGTAGAAAGTTTGTGTTTACATCACAGTTTATTTTCCCTTATTCTTATCATTTAGAATAGCAACCCAAAGAATGACTGATCTGCCTTCAAACAGTCAGTATTTGGTCAGTAATAGATCAGTATTTGTAAGGCAAAAACAGGAGTGGGACCAAAATATAGATGGCGTGATGGAAATGATTGCATCTCTTCTGTGTTTTGGACCCACTCCTGCTTTTGGCTTCCAAATCATGATAAAATCCTGATGCAAAATACTGACCATGTGATTGAGGCCTTATGGATGCTCCAAAGACAGGATCTGTGGCATTCTCCATATTTCAGTTCTTCTGAAAGATCAGAAGAAGGGTAAAAAAAAACTGTGATGTCGACAAGACCAAACAGGGACGCTAGTGGCCCCAGAACAGAATGGTGAGGGTGGCAACAGCATGAGGAGTCAACATAATGGCCCATTCACAGAGTGAGTAGGTGAGTAGGTGAGGCAGCAGTGGAAGTAACAGCACAGGAGTGTGGCAATAGTAGAAGATGGCAGCAGAGGCAGCAGGTGTGTGGCATCAGTCGAGTGGCATTATCAGAATATCATCTAAAACACATGGCCAGAAGTAACAGGCCCTATTTCACAATGTTCTGATATGGCAGAACACTGCAGTCAGAACATTACTGCCAGAATAGTTCAATCCAAAATGGTGGTCGCACTGCCAGATACAAGCTGCAATTACCGAGAGTATATGTAGATACGGAGATCATTTGAAATGCACCCAAATGTCTGAGTACCACAGAAAATTAGTCCAGTGTACTCTTTCCGTAGACGGTGTCTGCTGTGGACAGTTACATTACCTGCGCTACATCTCCTGTATAACGTTTGCGCATACTAAAAATATCTGTGACATCCAGTGTACTTTTTCGTAGATGCCTCGAACAATGACATTATCTGCACGACATCTCCTGTATAATGTTTCAGCATCCCAAATATCTGTGACATTGACTGTAATTTTCTCTTAGCCGCTGGTGACAGCAGCGCCATTACCTGTGGTACCTCTCCTGTATAACGTTTCTGCATCCCAGATATCTGTGACACTGACTGTAATTTTTTCTTAGCCGCTGGTGACAGCAGCATCATTACCTGTTGGACCTCTCCTGTATAATGTTTCCGCATCCCAAATATCTGTGACATTGACTGTAATTTATTTGCGCATACACTTAAAAAAAACTGCACTACTGTACACACAGCAGTTCCAACAGAGGCAGGGCAACACTCTCCAAAGCCTTGGACAGTTTCATGACATTCTGCCAGCACCCTCACCCTGATGCACGGCCTACTATCACAAGGAGGGAAACATTTTGTAAGATGGTGAAGGAGTACGTAGCAGACTGTGTCTGCGTCCTCAATGATCCCTCTGAAACGCCGCATTCCGTACTCACATGGCCTGATGAAGGGCTCTTTTTTAAGCCCGAAACATTGCTCTTAAGGAGTTTATGTCCGGCTAGAAGGAAAATAAACACGTAAACAAGCATCACAAGGAGTGCTGTCTGAATTTTATTTGTGTCCTCAATGTCCTCAATGATCCCTCTGGACACATGGTACGAACTGGCGCTCTACAGCTTGGAGGTGCTGAGCTGCCCTGCCGTCAGTGTTTTGTCAGATATTTAGTGCTATTTAGCAGGTATTTAGTGTTGCTGGGGGCATAATAACTGATGAGCGCATCCGCCTGTCAACTGAAAATGCTGACCGTTTGACTCTTATAAACATGAACAAAGCCTGGATTGCCCCTGACTTCTCTACTCCACCAGAGGAAAGTGACTGAACATAAAGGTACTCTAAATGTGGCTTTTATGGTGTATTGAATACACTTTATTCCCATGCACCCCTTCCACCACACAAAAGGGTATATGGTTTAATCTTCCTTTTCTCGTCATCCTCCTCCTCCATCATATCAACATGCTTATAAGTCTGCCCTCACTTCTAATGTTTTAGATGGTCAGCTCAGCAGCAGGCCCTCAACCATAATTTTGTTCGATGGTCAGCTCAGCAGCATGCCCTCAACCATAATTTTCTTGATGGTCAGCTAAGCAGCAGGCACTCACTCCTAATGTTTTAGAGAGTCAACTCAGCAGCAGACCCTCGCCCCTAATGTTTTAGATAGTCAGCTAAGCAGCAGGCCCTCGCCCCTAATGTTTTAGATGGTCAAATCAGCAGCAGACCCTCACCCTTAATGATTTAGATGGTCAGATCAGCAGCAGGCACTAACCTCTAATGTTTTAGATGGTCAGCTCAGCAGCAGGCCCTCGTCCCTAATGTTTTAGATGGTCAAATAAGCAGCAGACCCTCACCCCTAATGTTTTAGATTGTCAGATCAGCAGCAGGCACTCGCTCTAATGTTTTAAATGGTCAGCTCAGCAGCAGGCCCTCGCCCCTAATGTTTTGGATGGTTAGCTAAGCTGCAGGCCCTCGCCCCTAATGTTTTAGATTGTCAGATCAGCAGCGGGCACTTGCCCCTAATGTCTTAGAGAGTGAGCTCAGCAGCAGACCCTCAACCATAATTTTTTAGAAAAATCAGCTCAGCAGCAGGCACTCACCCCTGATGTTTTAGAGAGTCAACTCAGCAGCAGACCCTTGCCCCTAATATTTTAGATGGTCAGATCCGCAGCAGGCACTTGCCCCTAATGTTTTAGAGAGTCATCTCAGCAGCAGGCCCTCAACTATAATTTGTCCGATGGTCAGCTCAGCAGCAGGCCCTCAACCATAATTTTTTCGATGGTCAGCTCAGCAGCATGCACTCAACCATAATTTTTTTGGAGGTCAGCTAAGCAGCAGGTACTCGCCCCTAATGTTTTAGAGAGTTAACTCAGCAGCAGACCCTCGCCCCTAATGAATTAGATGGTCAGCTCAGAAGCAGGCCCTCGCCCCTAATGTTTTAGATGGTCTGATCAGCAGCAGGCACTCACCCCTAATGTTTTAGAGAGTCAGCTTAGCAGCAGACCCTCACCCCTAATGTTTTAGATGGTCAGATCAGCAGCAGGCCCTCGGCCCTAATGTTTTAGATGGTCAGCTCAGCAGCAGGCCCTCACCTCTAATGTTTTAGATGGTCAGCTCAGCAGCAGGCCCTCGCCTCTAATGTTTTAGATGGTCAGCTCAGCAGCAGACCCTCAACCCTAATGTTTTAGATGGTCAGATCAGAAGCAGACACTCACCCCTAATAATTTAGAGGGTCAGCTCTGCAGCAGACCCTTACCCCTAATGTTTTAGCTGGTCAGCTCAAAAGCAGACCCTTGCCCCTAAAGTTTTAAAGGGTCACCAGCAGGCCCTTGCTCCTAATGTTTTTGAGGGTCACCAGCAGTCCATCAATCATAATTTTTCAAGGGTGTGCATGATGCCCTCCTTTATGTGTTATAAAGGGTGTATTGGACTGCCGGTTCCTTGTAATTTTTGGCAGCCCTTTCACTTTGTGCATAGGCTTTATGAGTGTGGGGGCACCACTACCTGAACAATTGTACCACAATGTGAATGAGGCCCTCCTTTATGTGATATACAGGTTGTATCAGAGTGCCTCTTCCTTGTAATTTTTGGCAGCACTTGCACTTTACATACAAGTAAATATACAGGAAAGAATGTTTCCTAAAATTTTTTCCTCTAAAATCGATTTTATCGGGGGCGTGGCCGGAAGCTGACATAAGCGGTCGCACTTAGTTGAGCTCCGGACCTGCGTCCTAACTTCCCAGTGATCCTGAACTTACACCGCTGCAAAAATTCCATCCAGATTGGGCAGGAGGTCGGGAAGGACCAGCAATACTTCTATGGCCTGCAACAAGACACAGTCAGCAGTGGAACGGCTTCGAGAGTTTGCCCGCACTGAGGACCAAGATGGCGCCGGCCCTCCTCTGCCATGTGTGGCTGACAACGGAGGCGAGGCTATGCATGAAGGAACAGCGGAGGTCGCCCCAGAACTGTCACTGAAACAAGTCACAGACAACTGCTACAAGCTATCGCTACCTGCCGCACATCGATGGTGGGCAAGCTCGAGGAAGTAAAGGTCGACATAGGTCTGCTGCGCCATGACATGCAGACCATGCGGGAACGCATCAAGGAGACCGAAAATCGAATCTCAGAGGTAGAGGATCGTGTGACGCCACTCCCTGCAAAGATTCATGAGCTGGAACAGAAGGTCAGTTTCTGGCAGCAGAAATGTGATGATTATGAGAAACGCACGAGACGGAACAATCTGCGGATTATAGGACTACCTGAAAAAACAGAGGGTAACAACCCTTGTGCGTTTGTAACTACCTGGCTCCCAGAGCCTTACCAGAGGCGAATTTCTCGGCAGCCTTCATAGTTGAGCGTGTCCCTGCTAAACCTCTTCCACCGGGGGCACCACCAAGACCTTTATTACCGAGATTACTAAACTCTACTGATCGAGACCATGTGCTGCAAATGGCGCGAAACAAACAGGAGCTGAAGTATGATAACAATAACATCATGATCTTCCCTGACTTTTCGGCGGAATTGCAAAAGCGCAGGGCGACCTTCAGCATAGTCAAGAGAAGACTTTGAGAGTTGAAATTACCTTATTCTATGGCCTACACGGCTTGGTTAAGAGTGGTGGACGGAGAGTCGAGCCGATTCTTCAACAATCCAGAGGAGGCTACCGTCTGGCTGGACAGTAGGGGCAGGAATGCTAGTCCACGTCGCTGACAGTCTGCTCGGCCATCGCCATCTGATGCTTGAAGAGGACGCTCGACTTAGGACTATGGGGCCCACTTGTATTGCCTAAGTATATTTATGCTTCTCAATCAGGACCATAGACATTGTCGCCCAATCAGTCTTATCTAAGATAATATGCCAGATCTTCAGTAGAGACATAAAAGGACGGCTATGGCAGTCATATAATTGCATTATTATCTCTATTGCCTACAAGGGTCCCTATGGTTATCCGGGTTTACCTGACCCATTTACATGCTTACACTACTCCTGGCGACAGTTAGGGTTCAGCCCTAGATCTGTGAGGTTTCTACCGTAATTGAAGTTAGGACTACGGTCCCGCATTACTGTGTTACCTACTTATAAAGTCCGTTATTTGTTGCAAGGTGCTATTGGTGATTCACCATCTGCACACCCGTTTTCTTGAAATGCCACACGTTTGGTGAAGCGTCTTACTGTTCCAACTACGTGTATTACTGCGGCTGCAGTGATATACCATGCAGACGCCTTTGACTCACGTCATGTTCTGTTTAACTGTTTTCATGTTTACTGTTCTGTGCCGAATTGAGAGACAGGAACTGTATTCGAATTTTAACTTGATAGCAGTTCAGGAGGTGACCCCTCGAACTAGGTGGTACGGGAGCTTTCTACGTACTCTCAAAGGGTTAATATGCCGGATATACGTTTAATGTCCTGGAATGTCCGGGGACTGGGCAGTAATAGGAAACGTACCATGGAGATTCAACCCGCACATTCTTTGTATGCAGGAGACCCATCTGACGGCAGATACTACCAGGAGGACTCAGAAACCATGGGTCCAGTGGGCGCAACATTCCTGTCAATCCAACTTGTCTAGAGGTGTAACCCTATTAATACACAAATCACTTAGGTGGGAAGTAGAGGCTAGTCAGGTTGACCCAGCTGGGCGTTATGTGTTTGTGGTTGCCCATATCAATTGTATACTGCATGTCATTATGGGTATTTATATCCCACCGCCCTCCAATCTCCAGGTCATTCAACAAGCAGTTGGTTTCGCGGCCTCGTTTCCCCTAGCCCGTGTAATCTGTCTGGGAGATTTCAACATGATGCTGGATAGGGGCATGGATAGACATCACTCAGCTGAGGATCTTGAGAACAGACCTAGTGTAACGACACCGCTAGCTACACTGATGGAGGAGGTAGGCTGGCTTGTTATGTGGTGATTGAAACACCCCAATACCAGACTATATTCCTGCCACTCAGCTAGCCACAACACACTATCCCGAATAGACTATGCTCTCTGTAACTCACTTATGTGTGCACTATCCTATGATATAGATTATGGCCCACGGGGCATATCCGATTATTCACCAATTCAACTAGTGGTGCGGATGGGAGAAGCTGTGACCAGATGTCCAATGCGGATAAACCCATTTTGGCTTACCCTATTTGGACCCTCTGATCGCATCCCGGACGAGTTACAAGCCTTTATTATGGATCATGGGGACAGCTCTAATCATTCGTTGCTATGGGAAACCATGAAAGCCTACCTAAAAGGGATGTCTGAGATCTACTATCTCCTTTATTAAAAAATCAGCAGCTAGGCAGGAGGAAAGGTTAGCGGCAGACTGTGCTAGATTGGAAGCCGCCTACATTGCTGATCCTACTGACTTGAACAAAGATTCTTGGCTGTCCCTAGGGAGACAATACCTGACCCTATTGAAGGAGAAAGCCCAACGCAAGATGTTTTTCACAAAACAGTCGTATTTTGAATTGGGTAACCAGTCCAGTAAATTGCTCGCTCATGTAGTCAGACAAAATCAGGCATCCCCTATGGTATTACATATTAAGACCGCGGATGGAAGGGTCCTGACAGACCCTGAACCTATAGCTAATATATATCACGAGTACTATAAAGACCTTTATGACTCTAAGATACACTTCGGGACAGATGAGGTTATAGGTTATCTTGATGACCTGGCATTTCCAATGTTATCGCAGGAAGAGATGAGAAGCTTAGAAGTCCCTATAACCGCCCAGGAGTTAGCAGATGCTATCACACAGTTAGCTAGGGGTAAGTCACCCGGCCCTGACGGATTGCCTCTGGAAGTATATATCAAATATGCTGAACATGTTAACCCTATGCTTCTTAATATGTTTGAAGACTCCTTCCGTAGAGGGTGTTTTCCACCATCTTTATATGATGCCACTATTGAGGTGCTTCTTAAGCCGGGCAAGGATCCGGAGGATTGTGGATCGTATAGACCAATTACACTATTAAATGTTGACTATAAAATTGTGGCAAAGATCTTGGCTATGCGTCTTGGTAAAGTAGCCAGCACATTGGTCCATCCGGATCAATCTGAATTCTTGCCCGGCAGATCCACCACTGATAACATCAGACGTGTCCAAGTGATAACTCAAATTGGCGTGCAGAGAGGGGAAGGATGGGCACTAGCATCTCTTGACACTGCAAAGGCATTCGATTCTGTATAATGAATCTATCTGCTCCAGGTACTGCATAAATTTGGTTTCGGCCCTAATTTAATCAAATGGATAGAACTGCTATAAAAAAGGCCCCAGAGAAGGGATATTAGTTAATGGGATGGTGTCCGATAGTTTCTCCTTGGTACGTGGCACGCGACAAGGCTGTCCCTTGTCGGCGTTACTCTTCGCCCTAGCCATTGAACCGTTAGCCATTAGACTTAGAACTGACCCACAATTCCACGGTATAAGCATTGGAGAACAGGAGGACAGGGTAGGTTTATACGCCGATGATATGGTGTTATTTATGTCTCGCACTGAATCCACTCTCCCCAGAGCAATATCTATAATTGAAACGTTTGGTTTAAAGATCAATTGGTCCAAGTCGACCTTATGCCCCCTATACCCACTGGATGACTCATTCCCTCAGGGAGAACTACCTGTGGTCCCCATCTACATAACCAAAGATGCTACCTCCTTCCACACATTAAATACACACCCACTTCTAGAGTACTGTAAAGACAAATTTAGGAAATGGCAAGGGCTGCCCCTCTCTGTGTCTGGGAGAATTAACTTGATAAAATTAGTTGTTTTACCCAAATGTCTGTATGTACTGCAGCATGCCCCTTATATAGTCCCAAAGTCCTTTTTTCAGAAACTCACTTCCTTACTGTCACCCTTTATTTGGGGCACGAGCCGGTCGAAGCTATCTGTACTGAATTTAACACGCTCGAAGTAAGAAGGTGGGATGTCTTTACCAGATCTATATCTGTATTACCTAGCTGGGCAATTAAAGAATATACAGTCATGGGTTTCCTCCTCAAGTACATTGTGTAGAAGTGAAAGGCATCTAGCCAAATACCTTGACCTCACACATTTATGGCCTGTTCTAGAACAACCCAAATTGTTCCCCCGCAGACTGCTGCCCATACACAAACTAGCCATACAAGTGTGGTCAGCGTGCAAAAATCTACATAAAGTTGGGACAGACTTAGCTGAGACCCCCATATGGGACAACCCTATGTTCCCCGAGTTGATGTCTCTACAAGATAGTGTCTTCTGGAAGGAGCGAGGGGTAGTCACACTAGGGAACCTATATAGCAACAATGTCTTCTATGACTTTAAATCTCTGAGTCACCGGCACGAACTGCCCAGAACTGCCTTTTACAGGTTTTTACAAGTCAGGCATGCAATGCAGACACATTACCGAAATAACCCAGTTTTAGTTTCCACGTTCCCAATGATTGGAGTCCTACGTTCACAGGGACCGCAAGGCTTTGTTATAAATGCTCTACACCCATCTTTTAGGCACCAAATTGAAGGGTACTCCGATGCAAGCACTCTCGAAATGGAAGATGGTGATCCCAGATTTATCTGATGAGGATACTGAGGACGTTCTTGAGTCTCCCACACTAGTATCCCCGGCAATAAACAATAAGTTTATTCAGTTATGCATAATACATCAGAGTTACTTAACCCCATTGAGGCTGCACGGGATGGGCAGACTCACTCATTCCAGATGCCACAGATGCGCGTCAGATAATGCGGACTTTTGGCATCTTGTTTGGGCCTGTCCATATGTGAACAAGTTTTGGGAGGAGGTGGTGAATTTACTTACTAACCTGTCGGGATGTACAGTCTCGCTTCATCCAAAGGTCTGCCTATTTGGCATATCAGATGACATCCTATTCACTCATTATACTAGGATATTTTTGAGGGAAACTTTATTTATGGCACGCAAGGCCATAGCAATCAGATGGATGGGGGATAGACCACCCACAATTACGCAATGGAAATTGTTAGTGAACACGGTGATCCCGTATGAGAACATAGTATACAAAAATAGAGGGTGTATGCATAAGTTTCAAAAGGTGTGGGGTTCATGGTGCTTATCTACGCAGACACTGTATTCAGCCCACAGGTTGACGGATACCCTGCAAGCAGAACAAAGTCGGATGGTGTGACCCTATCAGTATTAGTATCACCATGTTTAACAGTCAAAGATGAATAGAACTTGAGACGGTACAAATATTTGAGGTTTTATTGTGTGTTTTATGATTTAATGTCCATACATTTCGCATTAATGTATTGAAATACCCAGTACTATCATACAACTCCTGAAATGTACTGTACTTGAATCTAAGTGTTCAATAAAGCGAATTAAAAAAAAATAAAAATCGATTTTATCTTTGCTTTTGTGCGTAGTATTGTCAGTCTGTAAAAGTAGCATACTACTCGGACAACATTGTTCCCAGCAGCGACCTGGGAGTCCAAGATGCATCCAGACATCCTCCCCATGCTGTTTCCGCTGGTGTTTCCATCAATGTCTGACCGTTTCCTATTAACCAGGCACCCTCCCCTCTTCAGAGCAGGGGGTGCCTGGTTTAATGCTCAGGTTCTCCTATTAACTTCCATTATACTCAGGTGCTCTGTAGAGCACCCGAGCATCCCAATGTGTTCGGCCAGAGCACCTGAGCACTTGGTTGCTCAATCAACACTGCTTCTTACCCCAAGACCATTCAAGTGATCTGAAAGACTTGGATCTTAGCACCGACTCCCTTCTCATGCAGCGGAGCCTCGGTTTGCTGTGGGACTTAAAGGCAGACACATTCACCTTCCAAATCAGCAAGGAAGAAAAGCCCTTTACACAATGTGGGGAGTCGCTCTGGTAGACAGCGGTGCGGGTGCAGTTTAGAGGCAAAACAAGGAGTCCAGATTGTGCAACAAACAGTGTTTTATTCACACTTGCACACCATAAATGAAAAACAGTCTCTTTGGTGACAGTTCACACACAACGGAAATAACGTGGCAAAACAAAAACAGGCCAACACAGGTTCAGTCACCTGGGAGGTGTAGGTGCAGGTTCGCACCACGCTGTCGGCCCAGCCGCAGGAGAATCCAGCTTCAGGTAGCCAGGAACAAAGCACCTCCTTGCTGAGCTCTTTCCTCCAGGACAGAGAACTCCTCAGCCCTGTTAGCAGCTCCAGGATAATCACAGCCTCCAGCTGCTGAGCTGGCTGAGCTTTTAAACCCAGCCCAAAACCAGGACTGGGTCGTGGGGAGCAGCCACCCACCCTACACTTTAGCTGCTCCCGGTAAGAGCCGGCCCGGATCGGCTTTGCAGCCATGCTATTTAAACTCTGTCAGTAGCACTAGCTGCTGCTGACATCAACAAAAACGGGCTCTTACCTCACCGAGGCTATGAACCTCGGTGACACATACCTGCCATCCACGACGGCACCCTGCACCTTACCACACACCCCCTTTGTTCAACCCTGAGGGGTGGACACATGTGAGGCAGTGGACGCGGGAAAGGGCATCTGCATTTCCCTGCAAGCGACCTGCCCTATGTTCCACGGAGAACTTGAAATTTTGAAGGGATAGGAACCACCTGGTGACCCGAGCATTCCTCTCCTTGGCCTGACTCATCCATTTGAGGGGGAATGGTCGGTCACCAGACGGAACCTCCTCCCTAACAGGTAGTAGCGGAGAGATTCGAGTGCCCACTTGATAGCCAGGCACTCCCTCTCCACTATACTATATCTGGACTCGGCGGGACTGAGCTTACGGCTCAGGAAGACAACGGGATGTTCTTCCCCGTTGACCTCCTGCGACAGTACCGCACCGAGGCCTACCTCCGAGGCGTCGGTCTGTACGACAAACTCCTTGTTGAAGTCGGGTGTCACCAAAACCGGGGACCCACACAGGGCCGACTTCAACGCGGAGAAAGCCTCCTCCGCCTTCTCACTCCAGCTAACCCTCCCAGACTTTCGCCCCTTCAACAGGTCTGTCAATGGCGCTGCTATTGTGGCAAAGTGGGGCACAAACCTCATGTAGTATCCTACAATCCCCAGGAACGACTTTACCTGCCTGGTGGTGACCGGTCGGGGCCAGCTACGAATGGCCTCTACCTTAGTTACCTGAGGTTTGATGACTCCCCGCCCAATTACATGTCCCAGATATTTGGTCTCTTCCAACCCAATCGCACACTTTTTTGGATTGGTGGTTAGTCCAGCTTTCCTCAGGGCATCCACTACCGCCTGCACCTTGGGTAAATGGCTTTCCCAGTCGGTGCTGTGGATGACTACATCATCTAAGTAGGCCGAGGCGTACCGACGATGTGGTCGCAGCACTATGTCCATTAACCTCTGGAAAGTGGCGGGGGCGCCATGCAGGCCAAAGGGTAACACCTTGTAGTGATACAGGCCCTGCGGGGTAACAAACGCGTTTTTTTCCTTAGCCGCCTCCGTTAAGGGTACCTGCCAGTACCCTTTAGTGAGGTCCAGCACAGAAATATAACGGGCTTGTCCTAAATTTTCAACAAGCTCGTCGACTCGGGGCATGGGATACGCGTCAAACTTGGATACTTCATTTAACTTGCGAAAGTCGTTGCAGAACCGCAACGTCCCATCCGGCTTGGGTATTAGGACTATGGGACTGGCCCACTCACTTTTCGACTCCTCAATGACATCGAGCTTCAACATTAACTGCACTTCCTCCGCGATGGCCCGCCGCCGAGCCTCGGGTACCCGGTATGGTTTTAACCGGACCTTGGCCTGAGGCTCAGTGACGATGTCATGTCGGATGAGAGACGTGCGGCCAGGGAGGTCTGAGAACACATCCGTGTTCCGACTGAGGAACTCCCTGACTTCCTGAACTTGTTTGGAAGACAGGCTGTCTGCAATTTTTACCGTGGTTACGGCTTCACAGGCCTCGAACTGTGGGGCTGGACCCTTTTCACCTAGAAGCCCTGGTCGGGGCTGTGGTCGTCGGCCGCGTCCCTATCTTTCCACGGCTTAAGTAAATTCACGTGGTACACCTGCTCGGCTTGCGCCGCCCTGGCTGGTGTACCTTGTAATTTACTTCCCTACCTTCTCGATCACCTCATAGGGGCCCTGCCACCTAGCTAGGAATTTGCTGTCAAGGGTGGGTACCAGAACCAAAACCCGATCTCCCGGATTGAAGTCCCGCACTCCGAGCCTGACGATTGTACACCCTACTCTGGGCCTGTTGCGCTGCCTCCATATGCTCCCGGACCAAAGGCAACACCCTTTCCATCCGTTCCTGCATCTGGGCGACATACTCAATGACACTTTTGTGGGGGACAGGCTGTTGTTCCCATGCTTCCTTGGCGATATCCAACAGGCCCCGAGGGTGTTCGCTATAAAGCAGTTCGAAGGGCGAGAACCCAGTAGAGGCCTGGGGCACCTCTCGCACTGCGAACATGAGATAGGGCAGAAGCAGGTCCCAGTCCTTCCCATCTCTAGACACCACCCTTTTTAACATATTTTTTAGAGTTTGGTTAAACCTCTCAACAAGACCGTCTGTTTGCGGATGGTAAACGGACGTCCGTGAACTGCTTTATACGCAACAATTTACACAGTTCCTTCATTACTTTGGACATAAAAGGGGTCCCTTGGTCTGTCAGAACCTCTTTGGCAGGCCCACACGGGAAAACATCTCCATTAACTCTTTGGCAATGAGCTTAGCTGAGGTATGTCGCAGAGGCACCGCCTCCGGATACCGAGTGGCATAGTCGAGAACTACCAGAATGTGTTGGTGGCCCCTAGCAGACTTTGGTACAGGCCCAATTAAATCCATAGCAATTCGCTCAAACGGTACTTCAATAATTGGCAGAGGTACCAGAGGACTACGGAAATGTGGCTGGGGGCTAGTTATCTGACAGGTTGGACAGGACTTACAATAATTTTCTACTTCCTTGAACACACTGGGCCAATAAAACCGCTGCAGTATGCGGTCCTGGGTTTTCTGCCACCCCAGGTGTCCCCCAAGAACATGTTGGTGGGCAAGCTCCATGACAAGCTTGCGAAACGCTGTGGGCACCACCAACTGTTCAACAGGTTCACCTCGGATTTGGTTCACCCGATACAACATATCCTGCAGAACAATAAATCGTGGGAACATTAATTCAGCCCCTGGTTTCTGGGGTTTACCATCAATTTCCAGCACATTCTCCCAGGCCCTGGTTAGGGTTTGGTCCCGTGTTGTGCGGTCCCAAAATTTTCCCTGAGACATTGAGGTCTGCCAACTCAGGTCCCGGTGGCAAGTCCTCCGTGTCTCCCACCATTACACTCAGTGGGGTTGTCTCCCCACTACCGCTGCAGCAGTGGTCACCCCTACCGCTGGCCCTTCAGACTCGGGCTCCCAGGGTTCTGGCCTTCCAGGGGTATCAGGCCACTCTGCTAGGGTTACCCTGTCTCAGGGCTATTAGTCACTTTCATCTCAGGCCACAGTGACGGAAAACCAGGAAGTCTCTCCCAATTATTAGTTCGTAGGGCAGCTTTGTGGAGATCGCCACTTCACAAGTCCAGGTGCCGACCGCCGTGGACAGAGACATTACAGCAGTGGGATAGTCCTTTAAGTCTCCGTGTATGCACACCACACCCACTGTCCGGCCCGTATACTGGGTGGGCTGTACCAGGGCAGCACTTACCAGGGTTACCAGGCTCCTGAGTCCAACAGCGCCACTGCCAGGTTATCCCCGACTTGCACCTGGCACAGATGACGATTGTCTATTGTCCCGGGATGCCGGTCGCACACAGTCTCCGGGCATACATGGAAGCCCGGTACCCATAATTAGTCTCCATGGGTTCCCCACTGTGGACAGTTGGCCCTTATGTGTCCAGGCTCCCGACACTGCCAGCAGACCACTGGGGACGGATCTGCAGAGAGGTACATCCCGGGCAGGTTTGGCCGGCCGCGGGACTGGGGTGGAGATTTCCGGGTTTGACTGGCCCTCCCAAAAGAACCCCCTGCAGGTTTCTGGTGGCCTCATATCGCTCCACCAGGTCGACCATCTCAAGGGCATTGGTGGGGGATACCTGGCCGATCCAGTGTTGAAGGGGTAAGGCAAGGCCCTCCAGAACATGTCAGCCAGCAGACGGTCCAGCATAGCAGTCGGACTTAGAACCTCAGGCTGCAGCCATTTTTGCAACCTGTGCAGCAATTCATAGTACTGCGGCCTGGCGGGTTCAGCCACTTTGAAGTCCCACTGGTGGACCCGCTGAGCCCGGACCAACACGTTACCCCCAGTCTGGCCAGGATCTCCCCTTCACCGTGGAATAGTCAGCAGCCTGGTCGTCTGCCAAATCAAAAAAACTTGCTGGGGTCCGGATGCCAGGAACGGAGCAACCACCTCGGCCCACTGGTCACGGGGTAACTTTTCCCTCACGGCGACCTTCTCAAAACCGCCAGGTACGTCTCAACGTCGTCTGCGGGGGTCATTTTGGGATCGCCGCACGGACCGCTTCCGGGCATCATGGACGTGGTGGGACGCTCCTGCCGCCTGTAACGCCATCACATGTTGTAGCAGTAGTTGGTTGGTCTCCCGCTGCTGCACGTTAGCCTCTATGAGAGCCTTCACAGCAGCCTCCATGTTGCCAGAAACTCCTGCTTGCAGCTTTGCTGGCTTAATATATTCCATGCACTTTAGAAACACAAAACTTCGGCGTTCACGCCAGCCTCACTGCGCATGCCCGCATCCGACACCAAATGTGGGGAGTCGCTCTGGTAGACAGCGGTGCGGGTGCAGTTTAGAGACAAAACAAGGAGTCCAGATTGTGCAACAAACAGTGTTTTATTCACACTTGCACACCATAAATGAAAAACAGTCTCTTTGGTGACAGTTCACACACAACGGAAATAACGTGGCAAAACAAAAACAGGCCAACACAGGTTCAGTCACCTGGGAGGTGTAGGTGCAGGTTCGCACCACGCTATCGGCCCAGCCGCAGGAGAATCCAGCTTCAGGTAGCCAGGAACAAAGCACCTCCTTGCTGAGCTCTTTCCTCCAGGACAGAGAACTCCTCAGCCCTGTTAGCAGCTCCAGGATAATCACAGCCTCCAGCTGCTGAGCTGGCTGAGCTTTTAAACCCAGCCCAAAACCAGGACTGGGTCGTGGGGAGCAGCCACCCACCCTACACTTTAGCTGCTCCTGGTAAGAGCCGGCCCGGATCGGCTTTGCAGCCATGCTATTTAAACTCTGTCAGTAGCACTAGCTGCTGCTGACATCAACAAAAACGGGCTCTTACCTCACCGAGGCTATGAACCTCGGTGACACATACCTGCCATCCACGACGGCACCCTGCACCTTACCACAACGCAGAGAAGTCCTGTCCACCATAAATAGCTTATATGATCCTCTGGGATTCGTATCACCTGTTACCATCCAAGGCAAAATGATGTTAAGAGATTTCACCACAAAGACGTCTGATTGGGATGATCTGCTTCCCATAGAGAAAATGGACCTGTGGACAGGTTGGAAGAAGTCTCTTAAAGCTTTGACCAGCTTTCACGTGGCATGACCCTATGCTTCCGTGCCATCTACTGAAGTCAAGATGCAAAGACTATATATCTTCTGTGATACTTCAGTCAAGGCGATTGCTGCTGTAGCATACCTACAGACCATTGATGTCAAAGAACAATGCCATATAGGATTTGTCATGAGCCGGACCAAACTGGTTTCACTCCGCAAACACACGATACCTGGACTGGAACTCTGCGCTGCTGTGCTTGTAGTGGAGTTGGCTGAACTTATAACATCAGGAATGAACCTGGAAATCGAGGAAGTCGAGTTTTATACGGACAGCAAAGTAGTCCTAGAGTATATCTGCAACGAAACAAGACGCTTTTACTTCTTCGTCTGCAATCGGGTGCTAAGGATCAGAAGATCCACTTGTCCTAAACAGTGGCACTACGTACCCACACACCATAATCCTGCGGACCACACAACTAGACGACACATCTAGATCTGTCGCACCAAGCCACCTGAAGGACACAACATGGTTTATGGGTCCTCATTCCTGTACCATTCATCGTCTTGTGACATCGGATCCGACACTTGAATTGGTAGACCCAGATGCCAATGAAGAAATCCGACCTGAAATAGCTGCTCTACGCACAGTGACTTCAAACCAGCCATGCAAATCTTATCGTTTCAACAGATTCTCCATCTGGCTGTTGCTCTTTTGTGCTATAGCCTGTGTAGTTCATACAGCTCAGACATTACCTGTTAGCCAGAAGCCCTGCAAAGGTTGGCATCACTGCGAACATGCCTTTACCGCTCATAATCTGGAGTCCAAAAACATAATTCGCACTATACAATGTGAATGTCATGCAAAGGAAATAGACTATCTCAGCAAAGGCCAAACAGTCTCCGGGGATTGCTCTTTGGAGAAGCTTGATCCCATCATTGACCAAAATAGTATGCTAAGAAGAAGGACCCAGTGATGGCGTCTGTTGACGCCAGACAGGGAGTGTTCTGTCCCAGCACTGGGAGATTCATTTTAGTATCATTACAGATCACATCTGCTGTATTCTGTAGTTATTAGTTAGGTAACAGCACCATCTAGCAGTGGTAAAAATGTATTACACTTGTGTTTCTTGTTAATAAAGTTTATCATATTGTGGGGAGTGCTATGCATCATGGGAAAGAGAAGTCTTCATTCTACAGACTACAGCACATCAGCAGAGCTGTTCTTCATGTAGTTCTCTTTCTTAAACTCCATTATCCTTGTAAATGCATAACTGGTGAGCTATTTACCTCTGTCTCAGGGATATTGTGTTATGTAGAGCTGTTCAGTTAGCTGTAGTATTACCTTGGGAACATGTTGTAGCTGTTAGATGCTAGCTATGCAATCCTATGCACAGGCAGCCATTTTGGGACATGTGTTTTCTCTGTTAATGTTATATTATATGCTATCTATACTGTATGCCGATACATACTATGCTTTATTCTTTTACATGTCATTTGTATTCTTATAGTTTTACCAATTGATCACCTCAACTACTCTTGTTTTTACAATAAACAAGTTAGACTACAGAAAACAGTCCTATTATTTGGATGACAGGAATGGTTTATGATGAATGTCAGACTGCACACTGTGTGAACGTGTATGAAGACATAACAGCAATGACACAGCAGTTTTTCCAGACAAAAACAAGTTTCCAGACATAACAACAAAGCTAAAACCAGACATTTAAAAGGTCAGGCTCAGGCTGACTGGGTTTGGTGGTAAACAAGTCTGGCTTTTTCCTTGCAAAACATGCTCTTCTTTAAAATCTATGGCACCTGTGGAAAAGTACCAGCTTCTCATTCAAAGTCCTAACAGTCTCTCAGTACTCATTAACCCTTTCCACAGAGCCTTGCCAATACAGTACAAATGAACAGGATATATAACACAACATACTGTACATATAAAATGCAGTAACACAGTAAAAACATTATAAGTTAACCATTTCAAGAAGTAAAAAGTTTTAACTTTGACATTCAGAGATTTGTAGACATTTGCCTATTTTCCCTATGCAAAGTACCCCCTGCTCCAGGGCACTACAATTACAGCTGTGCTTAGAGGTTTGTTAAACCTATCAGACAAGCCCTGGCTTCTGGCATTGTCGAAGTGATTGGAAACCAAGCCAATCAGGTTTTTGACTCTGTGTCTAATCCCAGAGCTAGACAGGGGATTTAAGACTGCGGATTCCTATCAACATTGCCTGTGACCGTATAGTATTCTAGGTTCTATACTGTGCAACTTCATTCTGACAAGTCTGGTTATCTGGCCTCTGGCTTGTTTTTGGATTTACCCTTTTGCCTGCCATTCCTTTTTATGCCGACTCTCCTGGTAACTGACCTTGGAGCTCCTCTGGATTAACTATTCATGTGCTGCATTTGTCGTGTATGTCTTCTTTTGGTTTTGCTGCTGCTTGCTTTTCTTTTTACCTACCTGGGCACTCTAGAAGGTCTGCTACTTGTGTACTCATACCAGTGTTCTGTTATCAGCTCTGCAGATGTATCCTGGGTCACCAAGGCAACCAAGCCCATCCTGCCTTGCAAAAAGCTCTAGTGAATACCTAGGGACCTGAATAGTGACTCTAGTACTTCCTAATGTACACTTGCTGCATTAAGAGAACTATAACAGTGCCCAACAGAAAAAAGTGCCTTTATCAACAGCAGTAGATATAGGAGAGTAATCGGAAGCACACTGCAGAGCTCCTGCTACTTGGAAAGATTCTCTCGAAAATTCAATTCAGTTTCAAGAAAACGCTTGAGAGATAGGATAGCAGAGTGAACAGCAAAAAAAATGTGTTACAGACACTGCTGAAAGGTGAGACGTTATGGCTCAGACATCCATCCCCCAAAACTACCACTAGGCTAGACAGTGGAAACCTATACTCACAAGGTACGATTTGTAGCCATCCAACCTGCCTCCATACATCCTTAACTGGTGCCAGAAACTGCACTTTGAATTTGCTGCTATTGGATGTACTGTATCAAGAGTTATATTGTGCACTTAGTAAAAAGAGACATTCAATTCTGGCCTAATTCTTCAGACTACATTTCTACTGCATCGATCCCTAGGGGAGAGTACATCATGACATAATACTTCATCAGGACCATTACCACTTTTTATCATCTGCACAGGTGCCTCAGGGGCTAACACATAGTAGTCCCAACGATATCTGGAACTCTCACACTGCTCCAACATATTTAAATACTATAGTACTTTTGGTTCATTATACTATGATTTCATGAATCAGGAGACCAGCAAATATTAAAGGAATTTTTCACACTATGTGTAACAGCCGCTGCTGTCCACTGATGAGCTTGTCCACGCTTTCCATGCTTTCCCTCCAGCCCTGGCCACAGCATTTGCTGCTTGTTTCCTCTAGCACTTCCTTAAGGGCCGGCTCGCACCACTTCCTGTGTTTTATGGGTTAGCTCATGTGACCTTGCTGACTAATCCTAGCCCTCCATATATAAGTGGGTCAGACCCCTTCCCAGGTGCTTGAGAGTCTATGTCCTTGTGTCCTGCAAAGGTATCTATCGTTGCTTGTGTTTCTGTTTACCTGACCCATGCTTGTATTCCTGGACTCCGCTACCTGCTTGATCCCTGCCTGCTTGTCTTGACTCTCCTGTTGCTGAGTAGGATTACATTACCTGTACCAAACCCTTTAAATGTTAAAAGAGTTTCCTTTCTTAGACATTTATGAAATATACACAGGATATGCTATAAATGTCTCATGGAACAACACCTATTACCTATCAGTGAGGTGAGAGTTATTTCTTTAATTGTTTTTAACACATTGTTTTCTGACCCTTTTTAAAAAAGAATGTAGATGGCTAGACCAGGCAATGAAGGGTCAATTTGGAGGTAGAGAGCAGGAGTTGGGTCCGGGCCGCGGCGACAAGCAGAACAGCCGTGGCCACGAGCCGATGGTGTAAAATATATTAAGACTCCACAATAAATCACCCGATTTAAAAGAAAACTCCATCCCTCAAAGTACTCAAAACAGCATTTAAGAAGTTAAATTGATACATTTCATTTTCTTGCAAATTTACATTCTTAATCAGCCGGTGTTAGAAAAATAAAATGAAACATGTATTACACAAATTCTGCAGTATTTAGAAATATCTAATGAGTTCCCAGTTACTACTTGACTCAAATCCAAATACCTATAAAAAAAACTACCAGAACGCATAAAATCAATATTATATTTTATTGACAAAATTCATAAGAAAAATCACAATAAAACAAGTGCACGGAAAAGGCAATATCAACCAGAGGGGGGCACAATGGTAATAATTCATACTGCTCCAATATCTAATAAAGAAATAAAGTGCAAGTGCAAACAATGCTATAAATCACAAAAGGCAGATTTAATTACACATAATGTGCCTCCTCCGGGATGGCGCCAACCCCAACACGCGTTTTGGCAAACTTTATTCTGGGGGTGGCGTCATCACTGTAGGACGCACACTAAATACTCATGACAACCAATCATAATGCTCGATACCAATATTGCAAATTACACACACCTGGACCGTAAGATTCCTATAGAGCGGGCCTCATATGTGTGACGTGACGCGTCATGTGACAAATCAGTCACGTGATCCATCATCCAGTCACATGATGCCGCCAGCAAATCCGCGATAAAATCATCACGGGATAAATGTCAGCGGCATCTAATGAATAACAGGCCTGGCGTAATCCCACTCAACGTGAAATTCAAAAAACATTGCACAAATTCTAATATAATATCCTAATAATCTTTATGTAAGTGATGACAAACATAATTGTGTATGTGTCACAAGCACAGAGGGGGGAGGGAAGTAACCACTGAGCTCCACCCACACCCCCTGTCCTTGCCTACTTGCCTCGTAAGTCCTCGTGACAAGGGACAACTGGTCGACAAACCCTGACTTGGATATGTGCAGGAGAGACAGGCAAGACAAACAACAAACAGGTCAAACAAGCCAAGTCAAATACCAGGAGAGCAGCAAGGTACAAGAGGATCGAGCAGAGGATAGTCAGGAGCAAGCCGGAGTCAAAACCAGGATGGAATGTCAAAACCAAGGGAGGAGGAGATTAGGTCGGTACACAAGTATCAGGTCAAGCTAGCCAAAATGACCTGCTGCTACACCGATTAATCAGCGACGTGCAGACTCACTGGAATTCGACATTGCACATGCTCGAGTATTTGTACGAGCAGCAGAAAGCCATGAACGATTTTGGATTGCATAAGACAGCCTAAGCAGCAAGGAGCATGTGTTGCTTAGAGGTCAGGCAGTTACTGCTTATCCAAGACACCTGTCGGGTGCTGAAGCCCTTCGAAGAGGCCACAAAGTTTGTAAGCAGGGACAACTGGGCATGAACAACATCATCCCTCTCATATTTATCATAGAACATATGCTGACTCTCATGCAGCAGGGGACCATGGTGGAAAAAGAGCAGTTGACACATCTTGCTGTCCGCCCTATGGCTGTTGGGGACACACAGAGGGAATCTGCCATGGAGGAGGAGAATGCAAAGAAGAGGAAGATGAGGATGAGACGCTGCCACTGCCAGAGGAGGTGGAGGAGCAAGAGGACGATGGTGAGGGTGGCACTGGCCAAGACACCTAATCATCTCAGTGGTGGGCAGAGCTGGAAAAAAGTGGCTCCCAGAGCACGCTGGTCAGAATGGGCACTAGTGTGCTGGTGTATCGTCAACATCAAGCAGTCTGATGATTACTGAATAGCCATGTTTTTGGACCCTCGCTGCGAAGGCAAAATGGGGGAATGTTTTCCTCTGGCAGAAAGGGAGGACAAATTACGTTATTACCAGGAAACACTGTGTACACAGCTTGCAGCAGCTTATGGCGGCTTATGGTATGCCGCAAGCGTATTTGAAAGGGAGGCTCCTCACCACCCTCCACAGAGTCAACACCCTCCCGTCAGCATGAGCAGCAGAGGCCGCAGCAACAGTAGTAGTAGCAGCAGCAGCAGCCATTTCAGTCTCCTCAATATGATGGAGCAATTGTTCCACTTGCCGCGCCCAGCTGAGGCCAGTCAGCAAGCCGATAACTCCCACCTCAATACCCAGGTTCAGGCCTACCTAAACTATGGCCAGTCTCTGTCTTATACCCAGTTCCCTGACCCCATGGATTTTTGGGAAAGCAGACTGGAACATGGCCCGAACTGGCACTCTCTCTATCCTCTTTCTTGCTCTGCCTCTAGTGGCATCTTGGAGAGGGTTTTCAGCACCGCTGGGGGCGTGGTGACAACCTAACTCACCGAGTTGTCCTCTGCCAAAACATCACTTTTGTCAAAATAAACCACACCTGGATTCAGCAGGATTATCACATTCCACCAGCTAATTACGATGTATAGACATTGATCACCTCCCCTTGCTGGCAGTGCCCCATCTTGCCACTGTTAGGCCCCTTTCATACGGGCGTGATTTCCGGGCTGTGCACATGAGCGGTGATTTTCACGCATCACTTCATGCGTTGCGTGAAAATCGCAGCATGCTCTATATTTTGCGTTTTTCACGCAACGCAGGCCCATAGAAGTGAATGGGGCTGAGGGAAAATCGCAAGCATCCGCAAGCAAGTGCGGATGCAGTGCGATTTTCCCGCATGGTTGCTAAGCGACAGGACCCGATCTTTATTATTTTCCCTTATAACATGATTATAAGGGAAAATAATAGCATTCTCAATAAAGAATGCTTAGTAAAATGTGGATGGAGGTGTTAAAAATAAAAAAATTAAATTACCTTAGCCACCTGATGGCGTAGTTGGCGATCTCTCTTCTCTCTTCAAGCATTAGCTGCAGTCTAAAGGACCTGTGATGACGTCACATCACATGGTCCAATCACATGGTCCGTGATGGTCCTGATTGTGGTTTCAAAGTCAGCAGCATGAAGCAGGGTGTGTCTGTTGAGTGAGAGGCTGCAGATCACACACTGCAAGGCACGTGTGAGGCAAACATTAGCCTGTGGACTGATTACTTGACCCGGTTGCGAACCGCTGTAACTGAACTGTAAGGCCCCTTTCACACGGGCGAGTTTTCCGCGCGGGTGCAATGCGTGATGTGAACGCATTGCACCCGCACTGAATCCGGACCCATTCACTTCTATGGGGCTGTGCACATGACAGTTGATTTTCACGCATCACTTTTGCGATGCGTGAAAATCGCAGCATGCTCTATCTTCTGCGTTTTTAACGGAACGCAGGCCCCATAGAAGTGAATGGGGCTGCGGGAAAATCGCAAGCATCCGCAAGCAAGTGCGGATGCTTTGCGATGTTCCCGCATGGTTGCTATGCAACCATCAGGATGTGTAACCGGTTCTGTATTATTTCACATTATAACATAGTTATAATGTAAAATAATACCCTTGGCCATCTTCCTAATGTTTAAACCGGTGCAGAATGGGTTAAAATAATAAACTAATAATAACTTACCTGTTCCATTTGGTCGCGAAGCTCGGCATCCTCTCCGTTAGCTTGCTAGTAGGAAAGGACTTGTGATGATGTCACATGGTCACATGGACCAATCACATGCTCCATCACCATAGTGATGGAGCAGGTGATTGGGCCATGTGATGCTGTGACATCATCACAGGTCCTTTCCTACTAGCAAGCTAACGGAGAGGATGCCGGGCTTCGCGATCAAATGGAACAGGTATGTTAATATTAGTTTATTATTTTTAACCCATTCTGCACCGGTTTAAACATTAGGAAGATGGCCAAGGGTATTATTTTACATTATAACTATGTTATAATGTGAAATAATACCAGCGGGACAATTTCTGACCCAAACATGCACTTCTGTGAAGAAGTGCAGGTTCGGGTCTGGGTACCAAAAGTGCTGATTTTTCTCCCGCGCGTGCAAAACGCATGACAGCGCTTTGCACTCGCAGGGAAAAATCGTGGCGATTCCCGCAACGCACCCGCACTGTTTGACGGAGTGCACCCGCAACGCCCGTGTGAAAGAGGCCTAAGTTTGCTGGAACAAGCAATAAACCGTGTTGAAGAGACTTTGTTGTGTCTCTGCCTTTCTTAAAAACTGGTCATATGAGCCCACGGCATTATACCAGTGTTTGCATGTGTCTTTGCATGGAGAGGAAGGCTGGGACACATAGTGTTTGTTTTCTTTTTCCATGTTAGCAAAGGTACTTCTTTTTTTTTTAGATCTGATTGCGGTCATTCAGTATGCACCTTCTTTGCTTCCCCTGGATAAAAAATCTGTCATGTGATAGGTGCACCTGCACGAAACAGCTCTGTTAACTGTACTGCAACTGTATCATGCTGAACACCTGTGTAATCATTACATGACCAGAACAGATTCTCATCCTGTGAATACATGACTGCAAGCCAAGGTCATGTAAAACATGAGGAATTGATACAGAATGTATATTAAAAAAATGTATGAAACTTTATTTGCCAAAACTGGAATACCTCTGTAGTTATCAGTTGTAACTTCATTAATAGGTGAGTGCTAAGCAACAGGTATAAGTGCTAACAGGCTCATAAAATGTAGTCTGCCAATACATTTAAATTTGATTACAGAATACAGAGGGGCCGATTTATAAAAGGTGGAGTTTTTCTTGCAAAGAAGGTAAAGAAGCTTTGCTAAATCACCCCCACTAGGATTATTATTTTAAAATTGCGATTTTTAAAAGTGTATTATAATGATTACTTTATTTTGTATTTTATTAGTTTTAAAATGTTAAAAGGAATCTGTCACTAGGAAATTCTCTCCACTGTGCACCCCTTCTCCTCTAGCTTCCTCTGCCAGCCCCTGCATCTCCTTGATTGGTAGGGTCAAGTTCCTGCATAGTCATCTCACCTGTTCCTGTCAACCAAGATTGAGAGGGGCAGCTGGCATTGGAAGCAGGAGGAGCAAGGGTGCACAGAGTTTCTTGAGCACTTAACTGCTTGTTTGCATATGAATTACAAGTAATTTTTCTCCAAAATGAAGCCACAAATTGCCAAGTGAAAGGTAACATGATATTTAGCTAAACTAGCCCTACAAGGCATCATGCCTGGTTTAACAGTGAATGTCCCTGTGACAGATTGTCTTTAAAACACCAAAAATATATTTATTTTTTGTTTGTGTATAGCTTTCTCTCCTTGACTTCTTTGTTGAGATTTGGTTTCAGATGGTTATCAGAAACGGACTACAATATGCTGGTTTGTTAATAACAGTAGCTGGTGACAAAGCAGCAATTTGCAGTCTGCTGATAGACCAGTGGCGGATCCAGAGCCTGGTCTCGGGAGGGGCACTTCCCCAGGCAATTGCAACTTATGGGGCCCCTGTGTCCCCGTCCACCCTCAAGCCACACCCACACACAGCCCCACCCATATATCGCGCCCATACCTCTTACGTCCAGTGACTTCTCCTTTGATGTAGATGTTCTCTTTCCTCATCTTCTCCTTTCAGACCAGGCCACCATTTCTCTGTCATTTTCCGTCTCTGCAGTTTAACAAAAAATAAATCTTAGTTTACTACTTTTCCATCATCCTCCCATCTTCTGGACAAAACATCTCACTACCTCCAATACTGTGCCACTGTGGTCCCCAATAGTGTCCCCAATAATAAGTGTCTCTCCCCCCATCATCATGTGCCAGTGACAACCCCCCCCCCCCATGTGCCTTTATCATGTGCCAAACAATCCCCTCCCATGTGCCTGTATTATGTGCCAAACAATCCCCTCCCATGTGCCTGTATTATGTGCCAAACAATCCCCCCCATGTGCCAGTATCATGTGCCACACAGAGCCTCCCGACCCAGTGCCAGTATCATGTGCCAAATCCCCCCCCAGTGCCAGTATCATGTGCCAAATCCCCCCCCAGTGCCACAGTATCATGTGCCAAATCCCCCCCCCAGTGCCAGTATCATGTGCCAAATCCCCCCCCGACCCAGTGCCAGTATCATGTGCCAAATCCCCCAGTGCCAGTATCATGTGCCAAATCCCGACCCAGTGCCAGTATCATGTGCCAAATCCCCCAGTGCCAGTATCATGTGCCAAATCCCCCGACCCAGTGCCAGTATCATGTGCCAAATCCCGCCCCCAGTGCCAGTATCATGTGCCAAATCCCCCCCAGTGCCATTATCACGTGCCAAATCCCGCCCCCAGTGCCGGTATCATGTGCCAAATCCCCCACCCAGTGCCATTATCATGTGCCAAATCCCGCCCCCAGTGCCGGTATCATGTGCCAAATCCCCCACCCAGTGCCAGTATCATGTGCCAAATCCCCCCACCCAGTGCCAGTATCATGTGCCAAATCCTCAGCCCCGACCCAGTGCCAGTATCATGTGCCAAATCCCCAGCCCCCGACCCAGTGCCAGTATCTTTAAAAAAAAACACAAAACAAGACACTAATACTTACCTCCATCCTTCACAGCGATGCGATGCAGGCCTCTTCCGGCCTGTGTCCCGCTCTGTACAGCTCACAGGCGGCGCGATGACGTCATCGCGCGCCTGCACCAACATCTGATAGGCTGCCGGCACTAGGCCCGCAGCCTATCAGAGGAGCAGGGAAGGGAGACGCCTCTCCCTCCCTGCCCCACAGCGCAGCCATCTGTATCGCTGTCCTGAGGACGGCGATACAGATCACTATGGAAATGAACGCTTCCACAATGGAAGCGTTCATCTCCCTGTGCCCTGCCGCTGCTGCCCAGTGCCCACATTCTCGGGGGGGGGGGGGGCAATTGCCCCGTTGCCCCCCCCCGGATCCGCCAATGTGATAGACAGCATCTTAAAGGGGTTGTCCAAGTGTTTAATACTGATGACCTTTCCTCAGGATAGGTCATCAGTGTCTTATTGGTGGAGTCTGACTTGCAGCATCCTCATGGATAAGCTGTTTGAAAAAATTGCCCAGTGACATTGCATTCATTGGCCACATAGCCTAGGAATAGCTCAGTCCCACTCAAATGAATGAGACTGAGCTACAGTACCAAACATAAGCGCTGTGAAGAGGCCGCAGTGCTGAACGGAGTGCCACAACCATCAGACAGCTGGTCGGCAGTGGGTGTCAGACCCCCATGGATCACATACTAATAACCTAACCTGAGAATAGGTTATCAGTATTAAATAGTTGGAAAACCCCTTTAACTAAAATCTATAAATTAAGCAAAAATAGAAATACGAGGCTATATCTCTCTCTCTATCTAAATATATATATATATATATTGTCAGGGATTGCTCTCTCAAGAAGGGTGGCGATGACAGATTCTGGCGCAGACAACAGGATAACGTTCCAATAAAGTTCCACTTTATTTGTAGAAAACAGCAAAAACAAATAGCCTTTGGCATTTTTGGCAAAAACATAACAAAACTCCTGCTCGTCTGAGTGCTTCCCCCACAACTTCCAAAATAAGGGGAAGTTCTGGCCCAATATTACATCATAGTTAAGAAGTGTAGATGGCTCAATAACTGAGAAAATATGGATACCCGGTGCTCTCACTCTAAAAACCGGTTCACCCTACCAGTAGGTTCAAAATAGACAGTATATAAGACGGACTATGGTAGCATGCAGAATTTAATCAAATCAGTCACAACCGCTAAAATATATTCACACACAAAATAAGCTATGCTGTAAAATTCATAAAATACCCATCAAACAAATATCCCAATATGCCCATGTACAGTAGTTCTGGGCTATATCCTCCAATCCAGTAACTCTTTAAAAATCCAGTATTCCAATTAGGGACGGGCTTCCCGCACTGTTAGACATAATAATTGTAAGTCCAGTCTTTCAAATTGGCTTCACTTCAGGTTTTACTTAAAATCAATGTATCACTTGTGGGGGGTTAGCTCTGGTCTCGAGGATCGTTCACAAAAACTTCCTTTCCGGACAACGGATTTCACGTCCAAACAGTGCGTTTATTATAGCAGAAACAACACAACAGGTGCAAAACAATAAACACTGGCCCGGCTAGGCTCTAACTAAACATATTAGTTGGGTCCCTCACTCACCTAGTGGGTACAGTTCACACCCTGTGAACTGCTGCGGCTTTCTCCAGCCCAATGTCCCACAGCCTCCTGGCTGTTCAGAGCACTGTTCACACACAGCCTCCGATCAGTGTCCGTTGGGGAATTCAGGCTCACCAGTCCTCCTGACTGTGGCCCTGCGACCCTTCCAGGCGTCGCTGTGTCCCCCAATTCCGGGCTATCGCTTAGCCCCGTGGCCCCTCAGCCAACTCAGCCGAGACCACTCACACAGAGCCTCTGTCTCCAAAGCTCTCTCCAGAGTGAGGCCCCACCCATGTCCAACAAGAGGATTAAATATCCTCCCTGGACATGGGCATTGTCCAAAATCCTGGACTGGAGCATGGGGAACAGGCACCCACCCAGCACATTGCCTGTTCCCAGTAAAAGCCCGCCCTGGAACTGGCTGAGCCAGCTATACTAACACTAGTACTTGGGCTTTCACTCCCCAAGGCCAGGCACCTTGGTGACACGCTCTCTCTGACGGCCTCCCTGGGGTTTCACTGCACACCCCAGTGTTCACATTGCCACATATCCCCCTCTGTTCACACCTGTGGGGGTGAACACATGTACCGCCTGGTCGCTCGTGATAGGGCACCCGCATTATCTTGCCATCTTTAAGCTCAAGGGTCCCCTGGAAGATGTGGCCAGCACCACAGGCTTCCCCTTATTCTGCCACAACCACGCCAGCAGAACCCAGTTCGTCACAAACACGAAGCTTACTACCCTACCAGTCATCTTGTCCCATACTAGAGACACCTGGTCGCTACTAGCAACTACCACAGTTTTAGCGGACCTTGACCTGTCAGCCTCTTTTTGTCTCTTTGTTTTATCAACAGATAGCATCTTTCTTTTCCTTTACTCTCCCAGGGGTTATGTCAGGTTTGGCTTCAGTTTCAGAATCTTCTGCTTCTTCAGTGGTACTCCCCACTTCAGCAGACTCTTTTCCAGTCTTTTCTTTGGAGTCTCCATTCACTTTATTAGCCGTCTTATGCTTCACAGACATGGCATCATATGCTTTCCTTCTTAACTCCTCCTCCTCTTTCTCATCAAGGTTGGAGGCACCGGGGACATCAGGACCTTCGCCAGACTCGCTCGCCTTCTGGCAATCCCTGCAGAGGTTCACCCGGGACATGGTTCTCCTTTCGGGCAGGATTCAGGGAGCCAGCCCATCGGAGTAGACAGGACCCTCATACTGGTTGTCGGTCCCCTCGTATTTCTTCCCCAGCAGACTGCTGGCTTTCTGGCAGGCATTGACAGCAGAGGGAATGTCTTTCATGACCAGGTCCTGGCCACACACTGCCACGAGTCTCTGGGTTTCTGCATCCACCTCAGCACCACCATCTGGTTCAGCAGATACATCTTCCATCTTCTCTGCCTCGGCTGGCACCACAGCGCAACCACCTCCAGACCCATTCTTAACGGGTTCTGACTTCTTGGCATCTTTCAGAGGATCTTCCTCTTCAGGCATCTCATTTTCTTCCACCTGCTGCGCAGGAGCACGCTTAGGCTTCTCCAACTCATAGACTTCATCTTTTGAGCTCCTGAGATCTTCCATCTCTGCTCTGAGTTGCTTGTTCAGCCTCTCCAATTCATCTTGCTCCTTAAGCACTTTTCCAAGGGCTCTAGTCAAGGAGAGGGCCTTGGTCTTCTTCTTAATTTTTCGCACTAGCTTGTTAGCAGCGCCCGCTCTTGGGCCTTCTGGTCCAGCTGCTCTTCACTCTGTTCTGGTGTAACAGCAGTTGTAGGAGTACCACCATTCTTTCTTAGACACTCTGTGGGATTTCCACCCAGGGACTCTTCAAGCCCATTGTTGAGGTCTACTATAGACTTTTGTGTCTTTCTGGAGTCTTTTCCCTCCCCAGGACACCAGGAGGTAGACCCTTCAGTTCACTCATCTTTCTGGGGTCTCCTCTTTGACCCTTCTGCAGCCTTCTTCGGTGACCCTGTGACGACAGCTTGTCCCTTCTCTATCATATCTAGGGACCGTGTGGCGAGAGGGAGGGCAGCCTCCTGTTTGCCGCTGTACTGTCCTGTCAGGTCATCTAAGACTGCCTGGACATGAGCTTCAGACACTAGGCTGACGTCACCCGACTGTACTCTCGTCACATCAGGTATAACTATCGTCTGGTTGCTACCAGTAACCACGTCAGTTTGGCAAGACCTCAACATGGCAGCCTCTCTCTCAGAGTTGCTGTCGGTCATAGCACCTGCTTCATATATACTGCTCATGTCATTCTCATTTCCGTCCTCTAGGGGCACCGATGAGTTAATCCCCACCTGGGACATTTTATTAACCATAGAAACCTGTGGAGACTGCATATCCACTTCTAGTACGTGTGGTACACCCTCTAGGACCGCCCCATGTACTTGCACATTTTTCACAGTGGGTTCCCTCAGTTGTGAGCTCTCAATATCAATTAGCATTTTTATACCATCCACATTTTTACCAACAGGGGGAGCTTTTTCCCCAATCACAGCCTGCAAAGGAAAAGGACTGTCATCATCCTCATCACTTCTTGCACATAGACCCACATTATCATTATACATTTCATCAAACTCTGCACCTTCACTTGGCACCGTGTCGGCACCATTGTTTCCAATGGTCATTTCACTTAAACCATTGCTTCCTATCTGCATTTCCCTTACACCTTCATTTAAAGGGACAGGTACAGGTTCTGTAGGAGCTTCATTACTTCCTACAGAAGTGTCTCCATTGCCCCACATTACATCACGCATGAGCCTATTTCCAACATCAAGTCCATCAGTCTCTGTTCCCACCATGGTCTCACCCTCCGTGCGGACCACTGGATAGTCCACAGGATTCACATAATTGTCCCGGACAAACATCATTCTACCTCTTACCCAGGCTAGCATGGGATCTCTGATTTTCACCATCCCAAATCTAGCCTTGGTCACGGGCACTTTAAACAACATCTTGAGCTTCTCCCCTGCAGATTCCTGCGAGAGAGCAACCGCAACAGGCTTACCAGCCTGTTCAGACACAGCATTTTTCCCATAGTCACTCATTTTTGAGACATCTTCACGCCGCAGCGCTTATCACTGACCAGCCCGGCAGGTAGCAACTGCCGCCGGCTCATTGTCACAGGGTCTGCCACAAAATTATCAATAGGAACAGTCTTACCGATTGTCGTCACTGACTCGGCACTCCCGGAAGATAAGGGTAGTCCAGGAATATCTCCAGCACGGTCATCACCCTTCTCCTCAATGCAGTAGTTGCCACGGGAGACGCCTTGGACTTGTCTCCTGTCTTTTTCTGGACGGACATTCCAGCCGCACCCTTTAGGATTCTGTGCACAGTCGCAGGGAAAATAGGCACTCCTGAGAAACGCACCGCTCTCCACCTCTTTGTCTTCCCGACGGTTGCCCTTGGCAACGGCACATATAACCTCGAACAGTCCACTCAGAGCCGCTCTCCAAGTGCCGCACTCGGCTTTCTCACCAACCGATCAGTCTCCAGCACCAGCTGCTCCATTACACCCTCAGTGGCCTTGGTTTTCCGCCAAACCGGGCCACTTCTCACATATGGCATCACCTTTGGCATAAGCAGCTTCCGCCACACCTGACTATCTTTCACCCAGGACGCCATTTTGAGCAAAAAATTTCCACAGGTCAGTTTTTTTCCTTTTTCCTCTTTTGTGCTTCTGGCCCTTTAAACCTTCGCACCGCTTGCACCACAGGGAAAAACAGTCCAGACAGCAGTTCTTTTGCAACCCAGCAAAGTGTCCAGGACCACACGAGCAGCACCTGCTCCACCGAACAAACAGGCTTCCGGCCCTAAGCTCCAATACAGCAATCGCACAGTTTTTTCCTCTGTCCTGTCGTTGCCCCCAGCAACACTTTACCTTTATCCAGCAGGGACGACTTGCCCGCATCCGACACCAAATGTGGGGGTTAGCTCTGGTCTCGAGGATCGTTCACAAAAACTTCCTTCCGGACAACGGATTTCACGTCCAAACAGTGCGTTTATTATAGCAGAAACAACACAACAGGTGCAAAACAATAAACACTGGCCCGGCTAGGCTCTAACTAAACATATTAGTTGGGTCCCTCACTCACCTAGTGGGTACAGTTCACACCCTGTGAACTGCTGCGGCTTTCTCCAGCCCAATGTCCCACAGCCTCCTGGCTGTTCAGAGCACTGTTCACACACAGCCTCCGATCAGTGTCCGTTGGGGAATTCAGGCTCACCAGTCCTCCTGACTGTGGCCCTGCGACCCTTCCAGGCGTCGCTGTGTCCCCAATTCCGGGCTATCGCTAGCCCCGTGGCCCCTCAGCCAACTCAGCCGAGACCACTCACACAGAGCCTCTGTCTCCAAAGCTCTCTCCAGAGTGGGGCCCCACCCATGTCCAACAAGAGGATTAAATATCCTCCCTGGACATGGGCATTGTCCAAAATCCTGGACTGGAGCATGGGGAACAGGCACCCACCCAGCACATTGCCTGTTCCCAGTAAAAGCCCGCCCTGGAACTGGCTGAGCCAGCTATACTAACACTAGTACTTGGGCTTTCACTCCCCCAAGGCCAGGCACCTTGGTGACACGCTCTCTCTGACGGCCTCCCTGGGGTTTCACTGCACACCCCAGTGTTCACATTGCCACACACTTCATAATCATCAGAAAGGCTGTTTTGTGGTTGATAGTTTATATACCAACCGCCGGGTTCATATACAAGGTCCCCAGTATCGGACACCTAAACTGGGTGTTCCGATTTGAAAGACGTCGCGTGGTATATGAAAATTGATTGTACTTGAGGAGAGCAGCGTAGTATGAGATTATTATTCTACTTACAGATCGCAGAGTTTCGCGCGGCGTACCGCACTTCTACTGATCTGTGCCTTTGCCGGCTCTCACCTCGGTCTCTCGGCATCTCACCTCGGTCTTTTGGCGTCTCACGTGTCCAAGTCCGGTCATGTGACCTCGATTTCCTCCCTGTGTGATGCCGTACGCTGTTCGTGTAAACGTACTCGGTGCTTCCTCCTAAGAGACTTTTGGAAAATGTCGGTGGCGGTGGTTTTGGCTGCTGTGGATAACGTCTCCGCTTTCTCTTGCATTAATCTTCAGAATAGCCGCCCCGATAGGGGCGATCCGGTATCAGGAACCTCCTAAATTCCCTAAGACGGCCCTGATTCGGGATATAGTATACTGGGGAGGGGGGGTAGTAGAGATCTCACACTAGAACTTATTTAGGCTATCATAAATACACAAAATAATAAACAAATAATACAAATGTGATAAACCCGATATATATTTTTCATATACAGAACAATGTGTAACTCCAAATTAATCTATATAACCACAATACTGGAGTTATCAATATATGTCACTGTGGTAATTATTGGTCTTAAACCATCAGGTATAGTTAATCCTGATTAACTAAGTTATATTGCATAATCCCAAATCCAACGTGTTTCGCCCTACTCAATCTGGGGCTCTGCTCTATCCTGCATGCCGGTGATGCGGTAACCCGGCATTCTTGCTCTACCATGGCCATCACATGCCTCTAAGGTCTCCCGATATGACACTGACTACTCACCACGGCAAGTGACACGCAAGTAACTGGCCTTAATTGGCCACAGTCAGCAGCAATACTTTTATATCTGTGGTTCTTAAGCAGCAGCCATATGTTGGCATGGTTTTTTCCCGCTGGTACATATAAATCCACTGTATTATATCTGTGTATGTTTTCTGATGCGAGTCGTCTGTTGGCTTGCTCCTAGGGTGGTTGATGCCTACAGTTGTGGCTGCAATTTACTGTTTCACAATAGTGCATAATATAATGCAATAAGTACATTCCACTTAAGGGCTGATATGTACTTATTGCATTATATTATGCACTATATTGTGAAAATTCATGTGACATCCACACCTAGTGAGCTAAGGATACAGTCATGTTATCAGCTTGATACCTATAACTTTAGTGTCTAGATACCTTTTGAAGACACTTGCAGTCTGAGGGAGAAAGAGATGCAATCAGCTTGATTCCGGTAATCAATATATGTAATCAGCTTGTAATTCTATAGTGAAGATATTAAGTCTATTATGGTGTGAAGTTAACCAAATATCAGACTTTTACAATGTTGGTTATATCATCAACTTGATTCCGGTAATCTACATATGTACTCAGCATATAACTAGCTTGCAACTATATATTGAAGATATTTAATCTATTGTGGTGTGAATTAACCACATATCAGGTTTCTATAACGTCTTCTTGTTGGTGACACTGATTTCAGTGTACTGCTCTTGTGTCCCCTGAAGAGCCCCAGATTGAGCAGGGCGAAACGCGTTGTAATTTGGGATTATGTAATATAATTTAGTTCATCAGGACTAACTATACCTGATGGTTTAAGACCAATAATCCCCACAGTGACTTATATATTGATAACTCTAGTATTGTGGTTATCTAATATATAAAGCTGAGTGTGTGTATGTATGTATGTATGTATGTCCACTAAAGGAATCTGCACCGTGGCATTTACAATCACAAAATTTGGCACACAGGTACATCAGGTGTCCAGGAAGATTTCAGACCAGGTCTCAGCTCCATGGGACATACCGTTCCTGAGACATTCTCAAAAAATGCATTAGCTAATAGAAGCCTGGTCACATGACCCTTATCAGCCAATAGAAACTCACTGGCAGTTCGTCTCCACACAACAGTTTTACTCCAGGTAACCATAACAACCCAGCCATGTTTCTTCACTGCTCTAGATGAGCTGTGAGGGTGACTTTCTCCTTGCAGCTCACGCTCAGACAGCACAGTGCTGCTGTCTGAGAGTGAGCTGTTCAAAAGAACATGCCTGTGTCCGTCCAGACCCTGCGCCAGACGGAGGACATGGAGTCTGAAAGCTGGACTGTCCGGCCTAAAACTGGACCTCTGTCCACCCTAGGGGCAGGCTGTAGAGGTCACAGTTAAGGGAATGGTACACAATAGAGGTCAGTGTTAAGGGGCAGATTGCTGTAAAGGCCACTGTTAAGGGGGAGGGTCCCTGTGGAGGTCACTGTCAAGGGGGTGGTGTGCTGTGAAACTCGCTGTTAAAGGGAACGGCTGCTGTAAAGGTCAAAGGTAAGGGGGTGGGCTGCTGTGGAGGTCCCATTTTAAGGGACGGGGCACTTTGGGGGGTCAGTGTTAAGGGGTGGGGGGCTGTGGAGGTCACTGTTATAGTGGATACTGTCAATTATCTTTTAATGACACACACAAACATTACGCATTGTTCTGTATATAAAATAAATATACATTTTTTTTGGGGGGGGGGGTTCACATCGGGTTTTTAACATTTGTATTATTTGTTTATTATTTTGTGCATTTATGATAGCCTTAGCAATTTCTAGTGTGAGGTCACCCCTTCCCTTCTTCCTGATACGGTATCGCCCCAATCGGGACGGCTATTCCGTTTGTGTAGGCAGTGCTTACAGTATAGGGCCAGACTTGGGGATAGTGCCCGAGTCTGACATCTACACCCTTGCCTATTATATGGCTGAACTTATCACTACTGTCCGTGGCAATGTTTCTATGTTATTATTTTTGGGTTTCATTTTAATACAGATTATATTAAAAGCTACGTTACCTTTAGACGGTAATTGTCCTAGCTGTAAATATATATATATATATATAACAAAGAATGAACCAGCATCTCCAGGTGGATAAATTAAAAGCGTGTGCAAACTACCATGGCTATTACATATATATATATAGCTATTAGTATCAGGTCACTATACTATATGCACTAAGACACAAGTAAATTGTGAATATGTGAAAAAGATAGGCATTTTACCTTTTTCACATATTTACAGTTTACTTGCGTCTTAGTGCATATAGTGATATGCTGCTACTTCTAGTTAATTAATGTTGAATTAAATGAATTGACATTCATCTGTTTTTGTAGGAGTAAAACACAAACGTCAGTGGTGAAATATTCAGCTATTTTGTGACTGAATTAAGGAGATCAGAATACTGATTAGGCCATTTGAAATTGTAGGTCTAATTAAAATATTTACATTGCATTCCTTTGGGGGGACCCAACAAAAGAAAACAAGGCTTTTGATGTCTATTGCCAAGAGGGTTTTCAGTGGAACTTTAATAAAGCTACACAGTTCAAACCAGCTGTAACTTAGTGGTGTTACATGCTTAAGAAGAAACCTAATATCAAAACGGTATTATAATATGTACAGTATATTAATTTTTATACAAGTACTGTATAATATGTACAAGTACTGCACAATATTATAGGGCCTGACATTGGATTGTATACTGTTGATACAGTAGGATTAGCTTATACATTCCCTGCCCTGACCTTGGTCTGTCACTGACTACGATTCTGCCTGACCTCTTGGTGTCCTGCATTGGTGTTTCTGACCCCCATGGGTCAGCTATCAGTATCACATAGAATTCTCAATAAAGTAGTGGTGTGGTGGTTCTCCTGCAGCAAAGTCCAGATTCCTGTACAAGGGTGAATACCAGGGGACTGCCAGGATAACATCCTTAAGATCAGCTCAAAGTCAAATCTGTTGAATGACACAGTGGTTCGACATCCACGTATACAGTGCCTTGTGAAAGTATTTGGCCCCCTTGAACTTTTTGACCTTTTGCCACATTTCAGGCTTCAAACATAAAGATATAAAACTGTAATTTTTTTGTGAAGAATCAACAACAAGTGGGACATAATTATGAAGTGAAATGGAATTTATTGGATATTTCAAACTTTTTTAACAAATAAAAAACTGAAAAATTGGGCGTGCAAAATTATTCAGCCCCCTTAATTTAATACTTTGTAGCGTCACCTTTTGCTGCGATTACAGCTTTAAGTTGCTTGGGGTATGTCTCTATCAGTTTTGCACATCGAGAGACAAAACAGCGCAAAACAGCTCAAACTCAGTAAGGTTGGATGGAGAGCGCTTGTGAACAGCAGTTTCAGTTCTTTCCACAGATTCTCGATAGGATTCAGGTCTGGACTTTGACTTGGCCATTCTGACATCTGGATATGTTTATTTGTGAACCATTCCATTGTAGATTTTGCTTTATGTTTTGGATCATTGTCTTGTTGGAAGACAAATCTCCGTCCCAGTCTCAGGTCTTTTGCAGACTCCATCAGGCTTTCTTCCAGAATGGTCCTGTATTTGGCTCCATCCATCTTCTCATCAATTTTAACCATCTTCCCTGTACCTGCTGAAGAAAAGCAGGCCCAAACCATGATGCTGCCACCACCATGTTTGACAGTGGGGATGGTGTGTTCAGGGTGATGAGCTGTGTTGCTTTTACGCCAAACATAACGTTTTGCATTGTTGCCAAAAAGTTCGATTTTGGTTTCATCTGACCAGAGCACCTTCTTCCACATGTTTGGTGTGTCTCCCACGTGGCTTGTGGCAAACTTTAAACAACACTTTTTATGGATATCTTTAAGAAATGGCTTTCTTCTTGCCACTCTTCCATAAAGGCCAGATTTGTGCAGTATACGACTGATTGTTGTCCTATGAACAGAGTGTCCCACCTCAGCTGTAGATCTCTGTAGTTCAGCCGTAGATCTCTGTAGATCATCTGGAGAGAGTTTACTGCACTGAAAGTAAAGGGGCTGAATAATTTTGCACACCCAATTTTTCAGTTTTTTATTTGTTAACAAAGTTTGAAATATCCAATAAATTTCGTTCCACTTCATAATTGTGTCCCACTTGTTGTTGATTCTTCACAAAAAATTACAGTTTTATATCTTTATGTTTGAAGCCTGAAATGTGGAAAAAGGTTGAAAAATTCAAGGGGGCCAAATACTTTCACAAGGCACTGTATAGGCTCCTAAATCTACTTTAGAGCTGAATTTGACCCTAATAATAGGTTTTTGAAATATTCTTGAAAATGTAAAAAATTGCTGCTAAAGTTTTTAAATCCCCAAAAATTAAAAGTATGTTTGAAAAAGCCATTATAGCATGAACACATAAGTGTTAATTGTTATCTATTTATCTATCTGTCTTGAAAGCAGAGGAATTAAAATTCTGAACATTGCAATTTTAAAAATGTTATTACATTTTGGATTAAAACAAAAATGTATATCGACCAAAAATTACTAATTCTCTAATATAAAATACAATGAGGGAGAAAAAAACAAACAGAGAAAATATTTACAAGTTTCTCTTGAGATTCTCTTGAGATGTTACTGGTTTTTTCATAGGCATATGTATATTGTATATATTAAAACTAGTAATCTGTATTAGCTTTCTAAGTATAGCAAAACACTATTCTACATGTGATAAGGTTATAGCCTTGGGGTAACAGTTCTGGTTCAAATCCCAAGAAATAATTTTTTTTCTACAGTTAATTTTTCTAACAGTCTCTCTGTTTTCATCTTGTAGTGTTGTTGTTTGGTAATGACCACACCTCCTGTCAGGTGCAGTTTGTGGTCATTTTCTGAGACTCTATTTAATTTTTACTCTCACTGCTTACCATGTGGTTGACATTTCCTGCTAGAGTTGGTTGGGCTGGTGTGTTGTTCCGTTGGATCTCCTGCTCCTCCATTCTTCTTTAAGCTAAGTGAATTTTGTTTTGCATTTTGTTGTTCGCTTGTGTGTGTTGTTGTGTAGACCTCAGGGAGACGCTGGTTCCTTAGTCTGGGGAGGAACCAGTAGTCTCATTCCCTGCCACTCCTTGGGCCTTCTAGGTTCTCCAGGACTAAGGTTCCGGTGTATGAGTATTTCCACCTTCAGGGTCTACTCATACTGGCAGGAGTCAGGGAGTGGCCTAGGGATTCCTAGGAGGTCACCATATCTCTCCCTCAGCTTTGAGGCCTAGACTCCGGTGTATTCCTTCTGTGTGTTATCCCCTCCCCATTACCCGTGACAGATTGAGCCTATCAGGAAGTATGCCTTGTTTAATAGGATTGATCATGCTGACAGGGATTCTTTAAGGTCCTTAAGCTGTAAAGAGCACAGAGGGAGCACATGCTGGAAGGGCATAAATACAGTACAGGCAGGTCACATGTCAGAAGGAGGATTGCGTAGGACTGAGCTGGAAAGATACTGCTGGAGACATAGCCATTAGCCAGCAATATTCCTGTGTGTAGCAGTGCAGGTGATTGGTAGCCACAAACATACAGTGCTTCAAGCCTTGGTAATGCCACAGAGAAGTTGAGCATCTCAGATTAGTTGAGGCCAGAGATAACCCCCAGACTGGACCACAGGGAAACTGATGAATCCACTAGTGGGCCGCAAGTCCCCCATCCCCTACACAAGTGGAAAATTACACAGTAGAGTAACTGCACTACATATAATGTAGATGGGCAGCATAAAGAACCTAAATCGGCCTATGTTCATAGATAAAACTAGGTATATTGTTTAGAAAACTACCCAGTTTATTATTGTAGATGCATCAGGTGACTGAGATGACTTCTAGGTATAGAAGAAGACCAGCCAAAATCCTTTTTCCCCAGGGACCTGACTTCTGGAAGTCGCTGCAGGGATCCCATAATCAATCATATTGTGGTCCGATACTGTTTGTCACCCCATGTGATTCAAATAAAGTTCACCTTGTTTAAACTACAACTGTGTCTGATTCCTTCCACAATCCTAGTGTGGGGAGCCATGTATACCACTCATGGCCAAAACGATCCTTTCTATCTGTAAGGTCTGACCATGCAGATTTTAAATCTGAGCATGGAATGATCTGCACCACGTAAACTATAATATATATTTTCCAAAGACAACAATTGGAGCCAGATTTTAAGCAAATTTCTTGCAGGTTTTGGCATGGAATAAGCACCAAAATCTGTGTGTAAAATCTACCTTGTGAACACACCTTTATGCAGGTCCTTAGAAACAAAAATAGTGATATCATATATATAATTTGCAAAATACACTAAGAATTATAACTGCATCATTCATATCGGTGAGAGGGCCTCATAGCAAAATCAAAATTATTTATCCAAAAAAATATTAACTGAAGAAAAATTGTTAAACATGGAAAGTCTGATTTTCTTGTGAAAATCAGAATTTCTATCTACTTTACATGACAATCTCATTTAAGCGTGTACATCGAAAGTTACAGTAGTTACTATATAAAGCTTAGTCTACGTCCTCTAGCCATATTAGTCTTTGAAAGTGAACATGGATCAAGTAACCTGATTAAAATAAAGTTTGTTTATAACCCCTCATAATATGATTTAACATAGACCACATAACAATTCATTTCCTTTAAAAAAATAAAAATAACAGATAAATAACATTAAATTTTCCTGTTTTTATTGCATTTGCTGTTAATATTTTATAAATGGGGACAATTTGTTAAAGCCTACTTTTATCCTGTTACCAGGCATGTAAAATATCTGAACATAATGTACAGTGATATAAATAGTATTTTCCTATGTCATCAGTTAGTCATAAATTTACCATTATGAGGATATTATTGAATGAACTTTACATTGCCTGTGGTGTTAACATAGCTTTGGCCATTAAGGTAGTAATAAATATGGGAGCTGTAAAAGCAGGACCCGAGCATTTCGCATAAAAAGATGAAGATTTGTCAGTTATTCTGCTCTAGGTTCTTATGGTCTCCTATAGTAAGATCATAAATAGCTGCTACAATGACCTTTCTCAAGTGATGTTCACATAATTTACATTGAGTAAAGAGTTAAAGAGCCAATGTGTCGTGAGATCCTTAATACTGACTGCCCAGGTAGCGAATCTAATCTAGTGTATAATGTGGAGCTCATTTTGCTGCTGTGCTAATAATGATGCATATTGCAGAACTAGTCATGAAGATGCAGAAAACAGGTGAAAATAATATTTAATATAACAAACTATGACACTAATGCTTGTAAGTAAAATTATATTGTGAATTTCCTATGGAATATAGTGTTCGAAAATATCATTATGTCCATATACTATGCTAACTTTTCACTACGTCCCATACACTAAGCCCAGGGTATGGTGGCGCCTTTGCCATTCCACTTCTAGGAACAATTTAAAGTACAGCTCAACTTGCCTTACCATTTGGATCTGTATCTCTTGGAATCTTTGTTACTTCAGTATACCCAAGCTTACACCAACATATGTAAAAACGCATGCACCTTTATATTAAAGTAGATTTATGCAAAAGCTTTCTGTACCTCATGTAGAAGTGCCTGTTGCAAAATCACAAGTGTAATACATTTTATGAACATTTCTTCTCAATCTCAATTTTGACTGAAAAAGCAATTTAAAGGTTTTGAAGGAAAGGTTTATTAAGGAATCATAGAGCTGTCCAGTAGTGGGAAAGGTCTGATCATCGAGTACCAATTTTTCCCCAATTTTCATGTGCAGCACAACTTCTTAGCCAATCGCATATGTGTTATGGTGGTGGTCCATACCCACCACCACTCCTCCCCTGCTGGTGGTCACAGCTGCTGCCTTGTTAATCCACTCTGTCCCAGACATCTGGCAGCCAGGTCTCATCAACATCTACATCTCCCTGCAACCTGGCTCTGGCCACTAGCACTGCACTTCCATCCGCAGGCTGAGGCCTGCTTCTTGCTGGCATTGTCTATCAATGTTTGTGGGGCATGCAAGCTTCCACTGGCTTTTAAAGGGCCAGAGCCCCCAACATCTATCGCCCTAACCTATGACTAGCCATCCTAGGATATTTAAGGCACCTTTCCTTGTGGAAAGGCACCAGACAAATAGGTTCTAGTTTGCTAGCTTCCTGTGCCATGTGTTTGCTTGCCTGTTCCATGTATCGACTTTTGCCTGTTCTTCATTGACCCTGAGCTGCCCACCTTGACTGTTTATTGGACTGCCTTGACCTCAGCTAGTCCTTAACTATGGTTTTGCCTGATCCTTCAGTGATCTGCACCAATTCATTTAACCCCTGTGGTTCAGCAGTCACTTGAAAAGAGACTACTCCAAGAGGTAGCTGCCTGGGTGTTCGCCTGCAGCACAGTCCAGCTCCCTGTACAGGAGTTAAAGGGTAAAGTCCTGGGGAGCCACTTGGATAACGCCCTTAAGAGTAGCCCAAAGCCAAACCAGCTCAGCGAATCCACATGTGCTTTGTTATAATGTGTAGGTTTTCTTCTATATTATATTCTTATTTGTCATATGATTGGCCATAACATTGTACACGAGAACTCAGAATTGTCAAAAAACTCTGAAATGGGAGAACTATTTGTAATTTCGAAAAACATTACAAATGTGGTGAATCCATCAAGTACATCATAATGGCTGGAGAATCACAATCTGGTATGCAATAATATTTGTGAATCACTATTATTATTATTATTATTATTCTTCCCCCTATAGCATTTTACATTTCAATCCAGAAACGGTAGGCTATAATTAAAGCATTACATTGTTCCCATTGAATTTAAATGGATTTCCTACAAAATTGGTGACAGTGGGATCAGAGTATCCAAAGAATATAATAGAACTGATACTCACCTCAATGATTCCCCATCACTGTTCTGCCACCGCTCTCTACTAATGCCTCCCATCTTCACCTGCAGGAAATGCCTGCTCAGCCCATCAGTGGCTTCAGCGGTTCACTCCTGTGGCCAGGGATTGGGTAGGTAGGCATTTCATGGTATTTCCTTCATGTTGAGACAGAAGGCAGAAGTAGAGAGCAGTGGGCAATGTCAGGACCATAGTAGAGGGGTATTTTATGTAAGTAATACACCCCGACACTCAGAGGCGGCTCTTCCATTAGGCCTCTTAGGCCGCCAACTAAGGCCTCGCGCTGGTGGGGGCCTCGCTCTGGCTCCCACCCGACACTGTCCTCCGCAGAAGCTGGCGGATGGCCTAAGTGGACTGAATGGAAGAACCGCAGCGGAGACCGCAGCCAGTGGCGTCGCTAATTGCCCACCCCCCCCTCTAAATTGCCAGTATGTGTCCTGACTCCTCCTCCTGGCTGCAGCCACTGCATAGGGAAGGGGCAGACCCGGCAGAGGCGTGCCGACTGGGTGGGAGTGGTCCCATCTCTCTGGGCTGTGCGGCAGTCCGGCAGTGTTGACGTCACCATCGTCACGCTGCGTACCTGCCCGTGTGCCTGCTGCTAGTGAGTACGGTGAGGGCGGTACACGGCAGCGCGGCGGCGACGGCGGCGTCAGGTAGAAAAAAGATTTGGATTTCCAATTCGGGTCGGGAATCCTTCAAGAACTGCACAGCTTAGTCACAAGCCTGGCCGGCCCCTGCCTGGCTGAAGAGGATAAAGTTTAAAAAAGTATGTACCCTGGGTGGCTGGTCCCTACTGTCCCGTATCCCTGCTTCAGTGCTACAACAGGCCCCTAGTGCCTGTCCCCCTGTCTCTCCCCCGGCTGTAAGATAACTTAAAAAAAAGTATGTACCCTGGTCCCTACTGTGTCCCTGCTACAGTGCTATCCCAGGGGGTAATATAACTGGGGTATTCTAGGGTACAGCCTGGGTTAATATAACTGAGGAGGGCTATGCGAGGACATTATACAGGGGTAATATAACTTATATCACCCCTGTATTATGTCCCAGATAGCCCTCCTCAGTTATATTACCCCTGTATTATGTACCCTGGCTGTCCCTGAATCAGGGTCCCTGATACCCCTTAGGCTAGATGCAGACATCCATTAAACCCGGACGTGACCAGTCCATGGCAACTTGGTCTGGATTTCTTCTTGCAGCAGGAGCATATATGATCTATACCAGTGTATTACTGTACTGCAGCGGTGGCAGGGAGCGCACGGCGTCATAGCAGCCAATGACGCCGTGCGCTCCTGCTGTAAAGAAGAAATGTAGTCCTGGTTACGACGGACTGTTCACGTCTGGGTTTAACGGACGTTTGAAGCCAGCCTTAGTTATATTTCCCCTGTCACCGATACACCTCAGTTATATAACCTGTATAATGTCCCCTGATAGCCCACTTCAGTTATATTGAGGTATCTGGGTAAAGTATACAGGGGGTAATATAACTAAGGGGTATCAGGGTACATTATTATACAGGGGTAATCTAACTGAGGAGGGCTACTGCGTTATATGCACCCCTGACCAGCACCTAGGGTTGTTTTGGGTATCGAACTTTCGATACCCAATCGATACTTTTCTCTGGTATCGCACTTGATACCAGGAAAAGTATTTTATCGATACTGGGCTGCGCTACTGCACAGCCCAGTATAAGAGAGCATGGCTGCGCCGCTCTCAGCGCGGCCATGTTCTCCTCGGCAGCACAGGGAGAAGGAGGCAGTCTCTCCCTCCCCCTGTGCTGCCGCTGCAACCAATAGAGGGAGAGGGGGGTGGGAGGAGGGGCGGGCGCACTGGCCAGCAATGCCTAGTACCGTTTCATACATAAATGCAGGCAGAAGACACAGGCTGCCGGCACCTGCCTGTGACCCAGCACTGCGATCAGAGGCAATTAACCCCTCAGGTGCGGCACCTGAGGGGTTAATAGCCTCTGATCGCAGCGCTCGGTCACAGGCAGGTGCCGGCAGCCTGTGTCTTCTGCCTGCATTTATATATGAACGTTATTAGGCATTGCTGGCCAGTGCTCCCCTCCCTAGTATTAAAACATTGGTGGGCAGTGTGCCCCCTGTCCCCAGTAATAAATACACTATTGGTGGCCAGTGCGTGCCTCCCCACCCCCCTTCCCCCAGTAATAAAATCATTGGTGGCAGTGGCCACAGGGTCCCCTCACCTCCTCCTCATTGGTGGCAGTGGCAGTGATCGGAGCCCCAGCAGTGTAATGCTGGGGCTCCGATCGGTTACCATGGTAACAAGGACGCTCCTGAAGTCCTGGCTGCCTTGGTCTGCTCCCTGCTGCTGTGTGCACAGGGCAGCAGGGAGAGGGTGAGATCCTATTCACCCTGATAGAGCTCTATTAGGGTGAATAGGATGAGAATATCCCAGGTTCTAGCCCCTAAGGGGGAAATGGTTAATAAATAAACTGTAAAAAAAAAAAGTTAAAGTACACCAAAATATTAATTATAACTCACCCCCTTTCCCAATTTTACATATAAAATATATAAACAATACATAAATAAAATATTACATATCGCCGCGTCTCAAAAGTCCACTTTTATGCGGTGAACGCCGTAAAAGAAAAAAAAAGAAAAAGAAAAAATGCACGATTTGCCATTTTCTTTTAGTCGCCTTGTCCCCACAAAAAAGTAGGATAGGACTGTTGTATTATGAGCTGGCGGTTTCATAAAATGTGGAATGCACGCAGATTTTTTTGGCGTTTTTATTTTTTTCGCGTGGTATCGAATGGTATCGAGTATCGCAATATTTTTTTATGGTATCGATACCGAATCAAAATTTTGGTACCGAAACAACTCTACCAGCGCCAAGACCATACTCTACGTTCCAGGTATTATTGCCCCCCCATCTTTGACTGTGTATCTTCTGTGCCCCCCCCCATATATTGATCCTAGAGTCGCCACTGCCCCTCTTTAAGAGAGCAGTGGCTGCTGGGGCTTGGAGCGTGCCGCCGCACAGGCACGTCTTCTGAATGTTGCCAGCTCCGCCCCCACATCGATGTTCAGCCGCGCATGGGAGAGAAGGAAGGAAGGAGCCAGGGCCCTCACCTCAGACCCTGACTGTGGCATCACTATATATACCCTGTACTATGATGTCAGTCACAGTACAGGGTTAATATGCACAGTGATGTCATATACAGTACAGCCAGGGTTAATGCAATGCCAATGTCAATGTGACATCACAGTGCAGGGTTAATATGCACTGTGACATCTCAGTATAGCCAGGGCTAATGCAAAGTGTTAATATGCACTGTGACTATAATCCCTGTACTGTGTTGTTACCGAGCATATTAACCCTTTACTGTGATGTCACTGCATATTAAAGGGGTACTCTGGGAAAGGAAAATAAATCCCCTATCCAAAGGAAAGGAGATAAGTGTCTGATCGGGGGGGTTTCAGCTGATGGGATCTCCCACGATCTCCTGTACGGTATTCTGGATCTACTTGTGCCTGGAGCAGTGGTCACTGGTCAACACTCCGTGCGGTGGTTGACACAGCTTATTTCTTGAGGACTGAGCCAGGGCGCCGTACAGAAGATCACAAGCATCCCAACGATTTTCGTGGGGGCCTCATGCTCAAGTTTCGCCTAAGGCCACACAAAGTCCAGAGCCGCCTCTGCCGACACTTCTATCACCATTATTTGTTTAGCTGGAAAGCTCCTCTCTACTGCATCTGAATGCCCAAATTGCACAAAATGGCACAAAGGGAGAAGCAATTTAAAGCTTGCGTAATGGACCAATAAATATAAATTTAGGAAATTAACTAATGTGTTCTTAATAAATATGTAATTTATCCTGGTTTGGGGTTCTGAAACAGCAGAATAATGCACAGTTTCTAGATGCTGAGAATTGTTAAATGTATTTATAATGAGACATGATTCTGTTGCACCATAAAGGGCAAATACATCTTGAGCAGCAGCTTGTCAAAAAAATTGGAGAGCAAGAAATGTATTTTGCATTTTAGATTTTCATCAGTAGCATAGCCTAGTTTGGGAATGCAGCTTGCAAGACAGACATTCAAATTCTGAAGATGAGTTGAATGTATATATGATAAAAGACAGATTATTTATAATGTTATGTTATTTTTGAGAACGGCACACATCCCTTGTGTTATGAGCTAATTAAAATTATGGATATTTAATTTGAGAATGTCATGTACTGTACACATTATAAATTTATAATTGAATTAACTGAACAAGCGTCTGCCACGAGTGTATTGTCCAAGTAATAATAACAAGCCATAAACTTAACAGACATTTTAAGATATGGAATTATAGCAACAAGTGAATGTTTAATAGGATTAATCAAGAATATAAAAATGAAATTACAACATGGCCCATACTGAGATCATAATGTCATATTTATGTTCTAATTAAAAGTTAAAGGTCTGTAGTAATTATTTTAAGACTTACCGCTGTAATAAATAAATATATGATAAAAATCTGTGTAAAGTCTGGTTTTGTTACAGTTTTGCCAAATTGAAGATTACTGATTAACCAATTAAAGAAACTTCAGTTTCTCCCAAATAAAGTGTAAACCAAAACCACATGTCTAACTTTTTTTTGTGAACAAAATTAGGAACAGCTAAGTGTACATTATTTTCTTTTTGGTAATACTTTGCCCCATGTTTGTAACTAGAATTCATAGGGGCCCATAGTGCAACCAAGAATTACCCCCCCCCCCCCCACACACACACACACACTCACACTCATACACATGCCAACTTTATACCTATAGTACATATTTATGCATAGGACATGTCCTACTTTTTTTTTTCTTTTTATAGTATTGCCGGTGGAGAGGAGTAATATTTACGGTGGTTTTATGTAATAACCCTGGAGATATAGAGTAAGCTTGCGGATAACACCTAATATACCCAGTGGTTTAAGATGATTAAGGGGTAAGTGATTATTATTTTTTTTTGGAGTGGTTAAGGGCAGTAGGAGGCTAAATAATTAGAATTTCAGTGTTCCACATTCAGAAGAGATACCAAGCCATATTGAAAGAAGATTGGTAGCAAGGTGGAAAACTGTTCTAGAACACCATAAGTAGAACAGCACAGACAAACTTGATGCCCAGAGTCTAAGGTAATCAGATACTTAGGTAGACAATCCCAGGATACTCCACTATAGACAGTCAGACAGCAGATCATGGACTAAATCAGGGCTGAAAAAGTATTGGAAGACTTGCTCAGACAGTTAAGCCTTGGTCAGGACATACATATTGTAGTCAGCTCAAGCAAAAGTAAACCTAAAAAAAGTAAGTTAAACACAGGAAATCAAAACTTATCACATAGGCTGATAACCAAATACCGGAAGATCAGAGTGGTTCCCCTTTCAGGTTATAGGAGGGTGACTTTACACTTCCTACCAGGTCTTGAACAAGCAGCACAGAGGAGCCAAGGAGAGGTATGGCTTTCCATTGTCATGGTGGCAGTTGGACACCAGACAGAGCAACAAACCCATGGCTAAGATGTGGGCGCATACGGCATACATTATTAACTATAGCTCTGTGACTGCTTATAAGCAGGGTTGTTCCTGCACCAGAGTGGATACCCTCAGCCTTTGCCAATGCCTTGTCAACTTCTTTTACTTGATAATTTTTAGTTAACTTGCACTATGATCAATACTGTAAATTATACTTATACTGTTTTATATTGTTGAACTGCATTGTATCATTTTATTGTAATTAAGCTTGAGCGAATCGAGCTTCATATCATAGATCCAAAGTCCATTTGTTCAAACACTTCATTTGAAATGCTGTTTCCGTAAAGTATTAAAATGTATTGGCTCCATGGAGGAAAACTTGTCTCGGCCGAAGTTGAAAATAACTTTGGTATTTCTTGTAAATTCAAGTTTATTAATTTTGAAAAAAATGTTGGAGATGTGGTCAAGGGGAAGGTTCTTATTTACATATATGGGTCTCCTGCCCTGGAATAACTCCACTATGGAATAATTTTATCTCTATTATGAAAGAGATTTACGATCCTTCAATTCAAATCGATAAATATCTTATTTTATTAGGCCTTCAAAATTCTAGGAGTCAAATTTTGAAGGATAAACTTTTTGTTTTTCTACTTTCCACTCTTAAAATCTTGATCCCTAAATTTTGGATGAGAAAGGAAACCCCTTCTATCAGAGATTGGTTACTGGAAATTAACATGACTTCCACTTTTGAGAAAATTAAGTGGAATTCACTCGATAAACAGAACACGTACTTCAGGATCTGGTTCAAATGGAATGATTATATTTCAACTGATAAAATAAACAAATATCTAGACTGATAGGTCTTATCCATATTGTGATTGCTAATCTTAATACGCATGTGACTTAGTTTTTTGTTTTTTTGTTTTGTTGATTTGTCTGTTGGTTATTAGTTTTCGCTTACTTCATCCCTCCTCTTTTAATATTTTATTCTTTCCTACCCTTTTTGATTTGTCTTCCCATCCCTAATTTCCCTTATTTTTCCTCTTGTTTGTCTTATATAACCAGATACTTCTGCTATTTTCTTTATATAAGATGATGCAACTCCGATTGTTGTGTAAGACAGTGTTTCCCAACCAGTGTGCCTCCAGCTGTTGCAAAACTACAACTCCCAGCATGCCCGGACAGCCTTTGGCTGTGCGGGCATGCTGGGAGTTGTAGTTTTGCAACAGCTGGAGGCACACTGGTTGGGAAACACTGGTGTAAGAGATAGGTGAAGGTGTGGTTGTAAGTCCTTACATCAGTAGTTTTTGTTTAAGGAGGTTCTTGTTCCGGCTTTTCCGGACTTGATGGAGTTCAATATTGAAAGGTTTAAAACCTGTGTATACAGGACCTGGTTTTTACTAGTCAAATCCCATAGATTATTGTTGTTTTTTCCTTTTACATTACCTTAAAAATTTTCCAATAGGTTACTTCACTTATCTAGTACAACAATTTACAGTAAATGTCATGATTGTCTAACTTTGGTATTTCTATCTGCTTACTTAACCACTTCACGACCACCCATTGACTATAAACGTTTAAGTTAAATGGTTCCCTAGAAGTCTTGTATGACCTTATGGGGGACACAAAGTGTAAAATAAAGTCATATGTAAGGCAAAATGGTAGCAATAAATGCGTCACCTCATCCCGCAAAAAATGAGCCCCCACACAAGACCATAGCCAGAAAAATGTAAAAAATATGACTCTAAGAAAATTGCAACACAAAAACATGATTTTTATTTCTAAAAATGCATTTTCTGTGTAAAATTTAAAAAAAGACATATTTGGGTATTGCCGCATGTGTAACAACTGGTTCTACAAAAACATCACATGATCTACCCCATCAAGTGAACGGCGTAAAAAGTAAATAAAAATCACACCAAAACAGCTTTTTTTTTCAGTCAACTCAACAAAATCTTAAGTAGACTTAACTAGACATATTTGGTATCGTTCCATCTGTAACGACCAGATCTACAAAAATATCACATGATCTACCCAAGTGTAAAAAAAGTACATAGAAAATGACACCAAACAGCTTTTTTTGTGAGTTCACCTCCCAAAAAATTAGATAAAAAGGTACCAGAAAGCCAAATGTACCCCAAAATGGTGCCAATAAAAAGTACAGCTTGTGCCACAAAAATTAAGCAACAAAAAAATAAAAAAAGTTACCACTCTTAAAAACCATGACAGAAAATTACATGGCGCATCCCTAAATAAATTCTATGAAACGCCTGTTGACTCAAAGTGCTCGCTACAGCCCATAAATGTGGGGGTACCTCAGGGTCTCTTCAAATGCAACATAGCACCCTAAGACCATTCTAGCAAAATATGCCCTTTAAATATCATATGGCGCTCCTTCTGCGCCCTGCCGTGTGCCCATACAGTGGTATACAACCACATATGGGGTGTTTCTGTAAACTGCAGAATCGGGGTAATAATTATTGAGGTTTGTTTTGTTGTTAACCCTTGATGTGTTACAGGAAAAAAATTATTAAAATGGAAAATCTGCAAAAAAATTTAAATTTTGAAATTTCACCTCTATTTTGATTTAATTCCTGTGAAATACTTAGAGCTAACATTTCTAAAACCAGTTTTGAATAGCTTGAGGGGTTTCATTTCTAAAATGGGGTATTTATGGGTGGTTTCTATTATGTGAGCGCCTCAAAGTGACTTCAGAACTGAACAATTCAAGAATTGCTTGCAAAATTCTAAACCTTCTATTGTTCTAAAAAAAAAAAAAAGATGCCAAAATAAAGTAGACATATGATGACTGTTAATTAATGAGTATATTATGAGGTATCACTATCTGTTTTTAAAGCAGAGAGATTCAAATTTAGAAAATAGAGAATTTTTGGATTTGTTTTTATAAATAAAAGTAAAATATATTGACTCAAATTTACCATCAACATGATGTACAAAAACCGCAGATCCGCAAAACACGGAAGCTGCTCATCAAGAATAGGACATGCTCTATTTTTTTTGCGGGGCCACGGAATGGAGCAACGGATGCGGACAGGACACGGAGTGCTGTCAGCATCTTTTGCGGCCCCATTGAAGTGAATGGGTCCGCGCCCGGCTCGGACGCGGACCAAAACAACGGTTTTGTGCATGAGGCCAAACTGAGATATGTCAGATTTGCTAAATTAGGCCTGGTCAGGAAGGGGGCAAATGGCCCGGTCTGGAAGTGGTTAAAAACATTTTAAAATGGGAATCTGAAGTGGGCTTTGTTACCGAGGTACCAGCAAGTTTCAAACCTAACTTTGGATTCCATTAAATTGTAATAACAAAGCCATGAGACACACAAAGCACAACTGCAGTCATCACATAGCTTTGCACTGAAAGCTTGTAGGAAGCCAATAGTCACAAAGAATCACACTGTACATTTATATTTATTTTGATCTAATGGAGTTCATTTGGAGATTTTTTTTAATTTTATTTTTTTAAACCTTCTGTTGAAGAGGATCGTTCTGTATTTAACATAATTGAATAGGCTATGAATGTTTAATCACTTGGGTTCCGACCTCCAGGACCCCAGCTCATGACAGGCATGAATCACCTCTTTTCCTTCGAAAACGGCATATTTATAGCTTAGTCTGCTGCAGTTCCCTTTCTTGATCTTGCAACTAAAGAATTCAATCTACTTACTCTATCTTTCTTAGAGCAGGCACAGAATGCATTTAGCACTCTGTTTATAGAGAGAACTCTGCAGCTGTTCCTACACACTCTTCTCTACTCCTGCCCTACACTGATCAATGCTTTAATTGACAACATTGTTGGCACTGTACTAATATGTACATGGCTGCAGGCTAGTCCCAGTGGTTGGCTCACATGTTCCTGGTTTCTCATGGTTTTGATCTGTTGCCTAAATCATCTGTTTATGTACAGTACCTCGCTGGTTAGCTGCTCAAGCGTAAGTTCCTAGTAGAATGGAGAACAGGGCAGGACAAAAGGTGACACATGGATTATAGTATACCGTAGAGGCACCTTGTCTGGTGTACCAGTATGGACGCTCCTTCGATTGCTCACTATTCTGTGGTGGGTACTGTATATGCCTGGGAAAATGTGAATGGAGTACTTGAATTCAATAAAGGCTGTACTGCAGGATCTGTACATGAAAAGTAAAGTAGTTTAGTTGTAAAAATTGATGAATATGCATGTCACATTTGTTGCTATCTTTGCTTTGGTTAACCAAATTTTTTTCTCGATATGATGAAGTAAACTGATTTCATCCTTTAGAAGTCGAACTAAGGATAGATAGGGCTAAATGGGTGTCAGTAACTCAAGACTAAGTGAATAGTAGAGTAAGGTTAGAACTGGATCATTAAATGTGAACAGAAGCTAGAGGAACAGCTAAGGGGGATGCAGAAAAAGTCAGTTGCCCCAGCCCCACTGCCACATAAGCACCAGTATTATAAATAGTACCTGGTAGGTGGGGGTCCTGATACAAATTTTGCATGAGGATCCAGGGCATTTAAGTTGCACCTCTAATTAAAGGCACATTGCAGAAGCCCCAAAAATGTTCCTAAATGCCAGGATTGGTATAAAATAAAAAAATAAGGCTTACACACTTGCTCAACCCTCCGCCGTTCCAGCAATGCTCTCCAGGACTACTGGTCACTGCAGTGATGACATGCCTGACTACCTCACATGACCGCTAGTGATGAGCGGCATAGGTAATATTCGAATTTGCGATATTTTGTGAATTTTTGGCCTAATATTCACAATAAATTTGCAAATTCGAGAGTTCGCTATCTCCAGTCATTATTTACTTGATTGTGAAAATCAGCAATGTAATATATTTGCGATAAAAATTCGCAACTTTCCTATTAGTTGCTAGGGATGTTGCTAAGTGTCGATATTCGTTATTAACACTATTTGCCAATACGAATATATAGCAATATATTCTAAATATTCGCAAATTCTCGAAGTGGCGATATTCACGATTTAAAATTCACGATTCGAATATTCCCACTCAACACTAATGACTGCTTAGACCAGTTAATGGCTGGAGCGAGCATGTGTAGTAATTGGTGACATCATCACTGCAGCACCAGAAACCGACACAACCAAAAGCCTTAGCACAGAAGCACTGGTGCCGCAGGGAATTGAGCAGGTGTGAATGCCTCATTTTTTTGTATCATTCCTGACATTTAGGCACAATTTTGAAAAATGAAAAAAAAATTTTTACCAATTATCTAGTGTAGATAAATTCCACATCTTGTACTGCCAGAGAACAAGTGACAAAATATTAAGATATTTGCTTGCACTTTGCTTTGATTCAGCTGATTCAATCATGTCGAATATTTTTACGTTGTTAGTACATTTTAAGGTGTAGATATTTATTTTTGCTTTTTTGTCAAGGTGCTTGCCTTTTTGACAGGATGGTTGCTGAATTTTTATGTCTGCTTTTCTAGCTGTAACAGGTCTCTAGAGACCTATGAGAAGGAAAAGCACACATTCTTTATGGCTTTATAGTGCACATGGCTACAGCTGTTAAAAGTACTACTATTTATGTTGGCTATACAGTTTATGTTGGCTCAACCACTTCTTTATGGTTCAGAGTGAGTTATTCACATTTTATTAAACAGCCAGAACCCAACTATTAAATATATGAGGCTTGCTCAAACATTCTGTGAGGACTGCAGGACTATTGAGGAACTATATAAAGCTTAAGAAGAGTTTAGGAAAAAAATTGGAATTAGATACTGAGTGCTACAAAATTCAATACAGAAAATTGTTACTTACTTCATATGCTATATAAAATTCTCCATACAATTAAACATTATTGCCAATGTATGGTAGATGAGAATGTCCAAAAAGTAAAAATCTAGTGGTAAATCGGTGTTCACAGTGTGGAGCTTAATTCCATCTTATTATGTCATGACTTAGGACATCATCCATGATGAGTGCCATGGTTTTCATCTTGTATCTGCTTATTATCGTGATCTACAATTGAATAATGGCAATTGAATATCATTGGACATCTGCATATAGAATTCACTATCGATATATCTTCAATTTAAAATATGTTAACAAGTAGGGTTACTGCAAAGGGTTTATTGCTGTAATGTTATTTTGCTAAGTTCAAATGTTGTGATTTGTTATATTTGTATACTTAATTGCTTTGTATGGACAGCTAACGGTTAACATCTTGGCTCATTTTGTTAGGTTGTCAGGAAATGGGCCAGGGTCTGCCTCCTGATTAGCTGGAGTAAGTGGAGTCTAGAGTCTGCTGAGAAACATTGAAGACCTACATGTGCAAACTCCTCAAAGTTAGGCCCAGTTTCAGAGAATCTCCATTTTCCAAGGAAGCACTTTTACCAAGTGATCCAGAGAGAAGGAAGTTAGAAGGTCCAGAACATATAAGGCAGTGTGCACTTGACTCAGTCAGCAAAGTATTATGCATGTACTGTATATGGCAGAAAGACTTTGGTTTTGTGAGAAGGAAAATTGTTAATTCACCCTTCCACACTCTAACACAGTTTGGCCAACCGTATCTTAAATCTGTACCCCTCAGCCTGGAAATTGCAGAATCATCTACTCAGAGCCTCATTGTATGCTTATTGTTTTTCTGAGAAACTTTAGAGAGATGGAGAGACAGGTATTGCAACCTCCATCATTGTATCTGTCCATACCCTTGAGAGAGACTGTTACAACTAGATGCTTTTGAACTGTGCCTAGTTATTACGGGATGAACTATTACTCTCATTTTGCACTTAAGTAAAGAGAGACGTTATTTATTGCAACCAACTGGCCAGGTTACTGACTCCACCATCTGTCAGCCACTTCACCCACAATCCTGCCTCGCACCCAAACACATAACACAAAGAGCACCCCAACTACCATTGGGCAGGAGCTCCAACTTCAGGTTAGTGCTCAGAGGGAAGAAAGTCACTGCACAGCCCTTAGGGAATGCAAGCGTGGAGATTGCCACCATCATTTGGGAGTACTACCACTTCCAGCCTCCACTGCATTAGCAATGCTGAAAATAGTATGAGCAATAGAGTTGCTCACAAGTTTATCTAGTTACTAACTTTGCTTGGGAAGGTGCTATGCCACTGCATCTGAATCTAAGTTTGCTTATCATCTAGCCCCATGTTGTTGATTAGGGTGAAGTGCTGCTTGTGTGTCTATTGTCTGATTGTGAGTCTATTTATATTCAATCCTTACTTTAACCTGGGTGCTGATTATATTGTTTACCATGTGCAGGTCCTCCCAGTTTCTGTGATCTTTTTCCAGTTTAATGTGTTTTTTGGTATTTATAGTTCCACTTAGTCTAGTGTATTTTCTGTGTATTCTGGAATCTATAGTTCCGCAGAGTTTAAGGTATTGCTTTGTTCTTTGGCATTTGTTGCTGCTATTCAAATAGTGACCCTTTCTGTATTTTTCCACTTCTGTCATTCACCTACAGTACCTGTTTGCCATGTAACTGCCATCCACTTCATTGCTGGATCATCTCATCCTTTGAGAAAACTTAGCATTCAGTTCCTGATATCCAGTAGTGAGTCATTCTGCTAGTACTGTATTGATAAGTGCTTCATTTATGTGCTCTTTGTGATTCAGCCCGATAGTAATGCTTGGTATCTCACTCAGCCCCATTCACTTGAATGGGGCTGAGCTGCTTCTAGGCCACATCACCCATAAAATTGTCATCACTGGGCCTAGGGAAAGCAGAGAGAAGGCCGCGGACGCTGTTGCCTTTTCAAACAGCTGAAAGAAGGGGGTTTTCAGGAGGTCATCAGTATAAAAATCTTTAGAAAACTTCTTTAAAGACTTTTTTGGGCAACACTCATAAATACCCTCTGCCTAGTGTTAACCATTATCCATAATTACAGAACATGTGGCGGCATACAAAAAAAATTGGCTAAGCCTTACTTTTCAACAGAAGATCATCAGAGTAGGAGAAGAAATGCCGGTGATGCTTGAGTATTGTGAAAACTAATTTATTAACGAAAATAAGTCTAAACGTTCTGAGTGGGAATCACATCTTCCTCAAGCCATCTTTATCAGAAGTTCTAGGGCAGGCAACATGAGTGCATAGAAGTCATGTTCTTTAATTTACTAAAAGTGGGCCTCAAACATATGAAATTGAACTTCTCAATGTACCAAAATGACCAGGCAAACTGATAATTAAAGAGGCTGTCCAAGATCATTAAACATCTCGGACAAGCCATAAAATGACTTAGAAATTTTAAAACAGAACATTTTGTACCCATTTCTCCAGATATGGTTCACCTGCTGTTGTTTAATCATAAACAGCAGTAGTGACGTGCCTGCATAAGGCTGGAGCCAATCATTGGCTTCAGCAGACCAGCATAGCAGAGAATGGTGCTGGAAAAGGGGATGAGTTAAAGATGTTTTTTTATTTTAAGTCATTTTATGGTGTGTGTGTGTATAAAAAAAAAAGAAAACTCCTTGACAGAGTTTACAGGTTTCAGCACTGTGGCTTCTGTTCCCGCACTTTTGTCCCCCTTCAGATCGGAAGTGTGATGTGCGGAAAACATGCATGTGACTGATACTGGCAATCAATGGCCTCAGTGGTGACATGTGCTTGAACATCATGCAGTCATACAATCTCTATAGACAAACACTGGTAGTGATGTAGATTGTACTGATGAGTTCAATGGGCCTCATTTATCAAAACTGTCAACCATCCTTATAATCCACAGCAACCAATAAGATTGGAGCTTTCATTTCTTGACTTGCTGTGGAAAAGTGCTGTGCTGTGATTGATTGCTATAGTCAGGGATCAGCAATCTTCGCCACTCCAGCTGCGGTGAAACTACAACTTCCAGCATGCACACTTGCTTGGCTGTTTGCAAAACTCCCATAGAAGTGAATGGAGCATGGGAGTTGGGAGTTGTAGTTTCACAACAGCTGGAGTGCTGGAGGTTGCTAACCCCTGCTATAGACAAAGGACGGATTCGGTGTTGAATTGGGGTTGCTTTGGTCCACCATGGAAATTATTCATCAATAAAGTTTAACAGGTTTTGAATGAAAGAATTAGACCCTAGTGGCAAGCTAAATGTTTTTTGTATTTTTTTTTTCTTATCCTAGATCAATGGGGCCCACCGGATTATCCTCTGGTAATCAGGTGAGGCAGTTTGACCCTGGATTAGTTTCCTGTCAGACACCCTAGATAAATGAAGCCCAATTACTTTAACCTCTTAAGGACACAGGACGTACATGTACGTCCTGTGTCCGGTCTTTAAAGATGGCGCCCGCTCCTGCTCCATGCGGGCGTCTTAGCCGCGGGTGTCCGCATGGTTCCTGTAGCAGACATCCGCGGATAATGTCCGCGACCGGCAGCGATGCCGATCGCGGACATTTAACCCCTCAGATGCCGTGGTCAATCCTGACCATGGCATCTGAGTGCGCACAAACCAACAGTTTTACTTTCGGTTTGCGCTCCGGCTCCCCCGTGTGGCGATCGGAGGAGCCGAAGCATGCCTGCAGTAGCCTAGGTTTCTATGAATGAAACCCAGGCTGCTGTATAGTATTTCCTATGGAGCCATAGCCTGTAATAGGCTTCATATGAAATATGCGATTTTTTCATATATTCCAATGCTATTGCATTGCAATGTATGAAAATCGCAATCAGATGATTGTAAGTTATAGTTCCCTATGGGAACTATATAAAAGTGTAAAAAAAAAAAAAAGTTAAAAAAATAAATAAATAAAAAAACATAAGTTCAAATCACCCCCCCCTTTTGCTAAAATAAAAATTTAAAAAATTTAAAAATTTAAAAAATACACATCATAGGTGTCGCAATGTGCGAAAACGCCCATAGTATAAAAATATAAAAAAATATTCCCCGTACGTCAAACAGCAAAACGGAAAAAAGCATCCAAATGGCGGATTCGCCATTTTTGGTCGCTTCATTTTCCACAAAAAAATACATAAAAGGTGATCAAAAAGTCATACACACCCCAAAATGGTATCAATAAAAATATAAGCTTATGATGCATAAAATGAGCCCCCATAAAGCTCTGTATATATAATTACAAAAAAGTTATAGGGGTCAAAACATGGTGACAAAAAAGTAAAACCGATTTTTTCCCACATTTGAATTTTTTTTTCACTATCAAAACGCAAGAAAACCTATATATATAGGGTATCGCCGGATTCGTACTGACCTGTAGAGTACAAGTAACCAGTCAGTTTTATCGCACATCGAACGTCGGAATTTAAAAAGCCGCAAAACTGTGGTGGAATTCCTTTTTTATTGCAATTTCGCCCCATTTGGAATTTTTTCCCCGCTACATTATATGCAATATGAAATGGTAGCGTTGGAAACTACAACTTGTCCCGCAGAAAACAAGCCCTCATATGGCTATGTGAACCAAAAAATAAAAAAGCTATGGCTATGGGAAGGCAGGGAGCGCAAAACGAAAACTCAAAAAGTAAAAAACCTCCGGTCCTAAAGGGTTAAAGTCAGTTGATGAACTCCATGCTAGATATTCCCCAGTCAACTGTAAGTGCTATTATTGTGAAATGGAGGCATCTAGGAGCTCAGCCATTAAGCGGACCACCATGCAAAATTACAGAGTAGAGTAGCTAAGTGCTAAGGCATGTGACAAATTAAAATTGCCCATCCTCTATTGCTGTCCATCTCTAAAATGCCTCTGTAAGTGACATCATCCGAACATCTATGTATCAAGAGCTTCTATGTTTGAGCCACTGTACAGAAACCTACTGTAGGGGGGCCCATGCACACGGGCATTGCCCAGCCATGTCCGTATTGCGGCACGCAAACAGTGGGTCCACAATATAAGGGCTCCAGCAGCTTGCACACCGTATCATGGCCCGGACCCAGTTACTTGAATGGGTCTGAAATCCGTAAAGAGCGGTGCGGTATGGAGGCATAGAACCCCATGTAAGCCCTATGGAGTGCTTCTGTAGGGTTTCTCTGTGCCTCTGCCCCGCAAAAAAATTTAGAACATGTTCAATTTTTGTTGCGGAGCAGACGGATCACGGACACATTCAAGTTGAATAGGTCTGCATCAGTCTGTGGCAGTCACAAGGTTGATGCCCATGCATTTGGGGCCGCAATTTGCGGTCCCTAATGCATGGAACGGCTGGCACATATTCGTGTACATGAGCCCTAAGAGTCAGCTCAGGTGATGTGAAGCACACTGTCACTAGAGTCAGGGTAAACATGTCCTGTGGAGTGATGCATCATGTTTCATGATTTGGCAGTGTGATATATAGATGGTTCTGTGCTTGGGAGATTCCCAGTAAATACTGCCTATCTTTAAGGGGTTTTCCAGGCTAGTTATATTGACCTATCCTCACAATAGAAACTAATGGCTGATCAGTGAGCATCTAATACCTGGCACCCCCACCAGTCCGCTGTTCCCTGCAGCCTCTAGAGCTGGAGCCAGCTGTTGAATGCAGGAGGAAGCAGACTGCTCTATTTAAAGTGTAGTGGCCATGCTGGGTTACTGCAGATTGGCCCCATTGAAGTGAATGGGAACTGAGCTGTAGTAACCCAGCACAGCCACTTTACTTTGAACAGAGCTGTGCTTCCCGTTCCATTCATAGTCCTAGTTCCAATGACAGGAGCTGCAAGGGACAGATGACAGGTGGAGAAACGAGGGGCAGATTTATCTAGACCAGTGTTTCCCAACCAGTGTGCCTCCAGCTGTTTCAAAACTACAACTCCCAGCATGCCCGGACAGCCAAAGGCTGTCCGGGCATGCTGGGAGTTGTAGTTTTGCAACAGCTGGAGGCACACTGGTTGGGAAACACTGATCTAGACTAAAAGAAAACTGGCTTATTTGCCCATAGCAACCAATCAGATTCCACCTTACATTTTTCAAAGGAATCTGGTTGCTATGGGCAACTAAGCCAGTTTTTCCTTACACTCGGTTTGATAAATCTCCCCCAGGGTGTCAAAACCTCACCAATCAGATATTAATGACCTATTCTGATGATAGGTTATCAATATCAGGAGTCTATTAAAACCCTTTTAATTAGTGTTGAGTGAACTTCAGTTTTGTAAGTTCGGATATGTCCTGAATTGCGGTATGGATTCTGTTACCACAAACCATAAAGCAATTCCATGGCGGAATGCATAACGGAAACGGTCGGATCCTTTATGCTCCCCATAGACTTCTATTATGACGGAATGCATAACGGAATGCCTCTAAAGAAATTCTGTTATGCATTCCGTCATAGAATTGCATTATGGTCTGTGATAACGGAATCCATAACGCAATTCAGCAAATACCGGGACTTACAAAACTAAAGTTCTCTCATCACTACCTTTTAATGTATGGCGGTTTTTAAGAGTTTAGGACAGGCTCCATATTTCCTTTGAGGAGTAATGTTACAGCGTACAAAGAAATGTTGGACCATTTTATGCTTCCAACTTTGTGGCGACAATTTAAGAAAGACCCTTTTAGTATTTCTGTGTCCCTATGCACAAAGTGAAGTGAAAAGATATGGTTTGATGTGGTCTTCATATCACTCTGACGTCCACCCTATTGAGGCTGTTATTGCTGCAAAAAAGGCATAACTCAATATTAACACATATGTTTTTGAAATAGGATGTCTAAGAAGCCCAAAGAGATGGGATCAGTATTATAGTCTACATACTTTTGGCCCTACATTGTATCATCTTACAGTTATGTCATTCCGCACCTTTCCTCTTGGCTTGAGAAACACAAACGTCTTTTGTTTCAAAGCTGGTTGTGGCAGGCGCAGCACTATGAAGTGCCTTATGTGCTGTGGCATTAGAAGAATTTTTGGTATCTCCGACTTTTGTAGTCTAACCCGATTGTTTATTACTCTGTGATTCCTCTAGCGCCGTTATATGGAAGCAGTAGGTTTAAAGAGCACACCAAATGCTTGAAATAACTTTAACTTCTATTAACTTCAATATATATATATATATATATATATATATTTCCCCAGTCGTCTCCATGACAGCACACACTGAGATTGAGTTCCTCTGATAGGACAGGCAAAAACACAAAGAGGATAAAAGGCCCACCCCTTCCCCTCATCTCCAGTGTTTTTTCCTGTCCTGCCAGGAAGGAAGTCCAGAGGTGCTGGGAGCTCTATGGGTTCCTGGCATATCGTTCGCTTCTTTACTCTACCTCCAGACCGACTCTCCCTCCTCCTCTTTTTTCTGGTCTGGGCCCGGGCACGCATTATGAAGCAGTGCCCCGGCGAAGTTCCCTCCAGCGGCGGTCCAGACGGGCTATATGCAGAGTGGCAAGTGCGGCTGGAGCAACGCTGTGACGCGCTTCCCTCCAGCTGCAGGGTGATGACGTCAGACGCAGTGGAGGCTGGACTTCTGCGCATGCCCAGAGGCTTAAATAGGCGGAAGATGGCGTCCTCCTCACCTCAGCGTTCAGCTGGAAGCTGGTGGACGGGACCTGCAGGAATGAGCGCCCCTACCACTACCGACCCAGAAATGGATCTTCCTGCACCACCGGGAGCCGTGAGTAGCCTGTTGCAGGCAATGGCTGTATGATATTCGGTCCGGTGGGGGTCACCCTTCTCTCCCTTATTGTTGCAGGGAGAAAAGGAGTCAGCCTCTACGGCTATGTCTAAATCCAGGAGGTGTGGAGTTTTTGCTAAGCGGCTGCCATCTTCAGGCTCCAAGCCCCTTTGTAAAGAATGCACTGTGGCTGTGGTTAAGTCGGAATCCTCCCGTTTACTGAAAGACATTAAGTCCATTTTCAGACAGGAGGTTCATTCTGCTATGGCCTCACAAAAAAGGGATAATCCCCCCTCTCCTAGAGTCCCTCCTCCTAAAATGGATGTTTCTAGAGATCGTATTGGTTTTAATACTGATTTAGATTCTCTCTGTCAGGATCCTTCCGACCCAGAGGTCCTGGATTAGGAATCGGACGAAGATAATGAATATGCTAGATTCCTGTTTAACCCCGCAGACATTAACAAGTTAATTAAGGCCATTCGGGCTACTATTATAATGGAGATCGCAAGGAAACCCAAAACGGTGCAGCAAGAAATTTTTGGGGGTCTGGGAGAAAGACAAAGGTCCGTATTCCCTGTACCAGATAATGTACAAAGATTAATCAAAGCTGAATGGGAAAAAACGGAAAAAAGTTCCTTTATTCCTCGTGGTATTAAAAGAAGGTACCCGTATCCATTACCAGAGTGGATGCCCCGGTGGCCAAAGTTATTAAACGTACGGCTCTTCCTTTTGAGGACACTGCTCAATTGAAAGATCCATTAGATAGGAAGGCCGAGAGTCTCCTTAAAAAAACCTTGGAAACTACAGCCGCCCTTTTAAAGGAGACTAGTAATAAAAGGCAGCCCTTTTGGAACAGACCGCAGTTTCAAGACTCCAGAACGGATAAAGGCAAATCTGGGAAATGGAGCTACACAAAGGGCGGTAGGGGTAAAAGTTTCCTCTTTAACCCCAATAGAGAGGACCCCTCCACTTCCTCCAAAAAATGATGGCGAGCGTGTGGGAGGAAGGCTCAGCTCCATCATAGACACCTGGGAGCAATACATCTCAGATTCCTTTATCCTCAGCGTCATCAGGGAAGGCTATCGTATAGAATTGGACGCTCCTCCTCCACAGAAGTTCACCTTAACTCACCTTCCACCTTCACAAGAGACCCTTCTGTCAGAAGGTGTAAGAGGGTTACTATCCCTGGGGGCGGTGGAAAATGTTTCACTCAGAGAAAGAGGGTTGGGTCATTACTCCCTCTTATTTTTAGTTCCGAAACCCAATGGCAAGTTCAGGGTCATAATAAATTTAAAGCCTCTGAACAAGTTTATGACTTATCACAGATTCAGGATGGAGACAGTAAACTCCGCTGTAAAGCTCATACAAAGGGGCGATGATGGCCACAGTAGACCTCAGAGATGCCTACTTCCACATCCCTATCCATCCGCAATCCAGGAAGTACCTAAGGTTTGCAGTTCAACTGGAGGGGATTACCCATCACTTCCAGTTCAACTGCCTTCCTTTTGGAATATCTTCGGCTCCCCGCATATTCTCTAAGGTCATGGCAGAAGTGGTGGCATCCCTAACCAAGAAAGGAATCCTAATCGTTCCTTATTTGGACGACCTTTTGATTGGCGCCAGAGATTCAGCTCTTCTCCAGCTTCATCTTCAGGAAGTCACTTCTCATCTTCAGGCCCTGGGCTGGATAATAAATTGGGAGAAGTCCAACCTCAGCCCAGACAACCAGAGAGTATTCCTGTGTATTCTCCTGGATTCTGCCCTACAAAGGTCCTTTCTTCCTGCTTCCAAGATCAAGGATTTAAAGGCAAGAGTTCATCAGTTCCTGAAGAAACCCATCTTCTCCATCAGAGAGGGCATGAACATGCTGGGGCGTCTCTCATCCTGCATTCCGGCAGTGGCATGGGCACAATATCATATGAGACCTCTACAGAGCCTGGTCCTCAAGAGATGTAACAGGTCTCAATACACACTAGACCAGAAGATGGCCCTAACCAAGGAAGTGAGAATCTCTCTAAGATGGTAGCTGAAAGACCACAACTTCCAAACAGGGGTCTTGTGGAATCAGGAGGAAGTCTTCTCTCTAACGACAGATGCCAGCTCCAGAGGCTGGGGAGCTCTGACAGCCACAATTACCTTTCAGGGAACCTGGAGCAAATTTCAGCAAAGAATGTCTTCCAATCAGAGGGAACTTCAGACCATTTGGGAGGCCTTGAAAGCATCTCGTCTACAGGCGAGAAATCATGTCTTAGTCCACTCAGACAACTCCACAACAGTGGCCTTTGTCCGCCATCAAGGAGGAACCCGTCACAGCCATCTTCAGGAACTCTCCAGTCGAATATTTTCCTGGGCAGAGAAGAATGTGAGATCCCTCATGGCGGTACATATAAAGGGCTCCCTCAACATAAGGACAGACTTTCTCAGTCGTCGGACCCTGGACCCAGGTGAGTGGTCTCTGTCTCAGAAGGCCTTTCAAATAATCCAGACACAATGGGGTTCTCCGAATCTGGACCTGTTTGCCTCGGAAGAGAACCACAAGGTTCAAAGCTACTTCTCTCTCAATCCGAGGGACCCTTGTGTAGCGGTGGACGCATTTTGCTCAAGATTGGTCTCAAGACCTTGTCTATGCTTTCCCTCCAATAGCAATAATTCTAAGGGTGCTACAGGAATTCCAGAACGAGAGGTATTCCTTGATCTTGGTGGTTCCCTATTGGCCCAGAAGGGCTTGGTTCGACCTCCTAAAAGGAGCCGATTCTGTTTTCTCCCACGGAAGACCTCCTGATGCAAGGACCAATTTGTCACCCGAATCCCAAGCTTCTCAATCTGTCAGCCTGGTTTCTGAACAATCCATTCTCCTAGGTCGGGGCCTTTCTAAGAGAGTAGTGGACACCTTAATGCTTAGTGGAAAGTCCAACACTTTTAAGGCATACCTCAAGGTCTGGAAGAAGTTCGCTTCTTGGAGTGGTGACCGCTTTAATGATTCCACCACTAATATCCCTCTCATTCTGGATTTCCTCCAGGATGGGTTGGATATGGACCTTTCCCCAAACACTCTAAGGGTCCAAGTTTCGGCGCTAGGTGCCCTCTACAACACCAGCCTTTATGAGGTCCCCTGGGTCTCTAACGTTTCTAAAAGCGGCAGATAGGCTAGAACCTAGAGTCAGAAATTTGGTGGCCCCCTGGAATCTAAATACGGTTCTCTCAGGCCTGATGGAGCCCCCCTTTGAGCCTCTAGACTCTCTGTCAATCAAGTGGCTCACTCTCAAAACTGTTTTTCTAGTGGCTATATCTTCAGCTAGGAGATTGTGTGAGATACAGGCCCTGTCTATCCAAGAGCCTTTTCTCAATATCCTAGAAGATAAACTAATTTTTAAGTTAGACCCAATTTTCCTACCTAAAGTGGTATCTTCTTTTCATAGGTCCCAAGACACAGTTATCCCTTCGTTTTTTGCCAATCCTAAAAATGAGCAGGAAACAAAGTTCCATTGTTTAGACGTAAGAAGGGAGGTTCTCCATTACATTGAGGTCACCAAGGAATGGAGAATAGACAAGAATTTATTTATTCAGTTTTTTGGCCCCAATAAGGGTAAAAAGGCAGCTAAGAGCTCCATATCCAGGTGGATAAGGTGCGCTATTTCTGAGGCTTATTCTGCCTCAGATAAAATACCTCCTTTTTCTTTAAAAGCCCATTCGGTGAGAGCAGTATCTACATCCTGGGCTGAAAGGGCCTCTGCTTCCCTGGAACAAATCTGTAGGGCAGCCACTTGGAAGAGAGCCCATATGTTCACTAAACACTACAGGCTAGATGTGTTTGCCAATGAGGATATGACCTTTGGACGCAAAGTCTTGGGTGCTGTAGTCCCTGCCTAATTTTTCAACTTTGGTAATTCTCAGTTTGTGCTGTCATGGAGACAACTAGGGAAATGAGTATTACACTCACTTAATCCGGTTTCCTGGAAGTCTCCATGACAGCACATACATCACGCCCCTTTTTTCTTTTTTCCTAAGTGTCCTTAGCTCTTTTCTCCTTATCCTGGTTTTCTTTCCGTTAAAATACACTGGAGATGAGGGGAAGGGGTGGGCCTTTTAACCTCTCTGTGTTCTTTTCCCTCCTATCAAAGGAACTCAATCTCAGTGTGTGCTGTCATGGAGACTTCCAGGAAACCGGATTACTGGTGAGTGTAATATATATATATATATATATATATATATAACACTGCTGCCTCCGCAGCAGACAGTCCATGTACAAAACACGTGTAGAATAAAGTATCACAAAATGGTCGCTTCAACTGTTCATTCTTGTCATTCAGCATAAGTTTTTTGGGCTCTTTGCTTACATAAAACTGAAATTTCAGTGGAGTGAATGTCTGTTCAGCTTCTCTTCTCTGGTGTAATGAATTCTAGCAGCTCCTGCTAGGGAATTTCCCAGACAGGCTAAGTGTGAGGCTATCTGTAATTGGCCAAGACTCCTGCTCAGTGTGAGGCTGGCTGTAATTGGCCAAGTCTCCTGCTCAGTGTGAGGCTTGCTGTAATTGGCCAAGACTCCTGCTCAGTGTGAGGCTTGCTGTAATTGGCCAAGACTCCTGCTCAGTGTGAGAATGGCTGAGATTGGCCAAGACTCCTGGGCAGTAACAACAGTTTAACTCTATGCTTTCTGCTAATTCTGCTGTGTCATTTAGCTTACCTTACAGTCATATAATGAATCTTAAAGGCATATTATCTTTTGCTTCTGCGAACACAATCTATAACTGTTACATGACATCCAAAAACATGAAGTCACAGTAAATAACGCTGCTTTTGTTTTTAACATATAAACACATGACCTGTATTAAGGTTATCAGCAGTTGTAGCTGTATATACATGTAAGTCATATTAGCAACCTAGGACCGGTCTTAGCTGGCCAGCTACAGTGGTAATTAGAGATAAGCGAATTTCTCAAAAATTAAATTCGGCTGAAATTATTTGTGGCAAATCGCATAAAAAGATGGATATTTCCTGGCTGCAGAGAGCCTTTATAGTGTTGTAGAACACTGTGCCATGCAGTAACACGCATAAGGAGTCTTCTGTGGTAGTGAAACAATACTGTGAGTCTGTATGGCATTTAGATGACAGGTCAATGTTAGTGTCAAGAAGAAGCACACTCCTTTTACACCATCGGCAGTTGATTCCACATAGACGTCTACAGAACCTGTTCTATTAAACGCTTATACAAGTAGAGCCACCCCAACAGAGTGGAGTGGGTGTCAGCAGTAAGTCTGTGTTGACGTCACTGATGATTTTGCCCTTCCTCTGATCAGTCAGAACAATAACCCCAAAAAAACGGATCCTGTCTGTAGAGCATCCGAATTCACACGGTCAGCATTTGGTCAGTAATCCATGAGTATTTCTAAAGCCAAAAATAACAGGAGTGGATCCAAAACAGAGATGACACGTGAATGGAATAATTGCATGTCTTCTGTGTTTTGTACCCACTCCTGCTTTTGGCTATCAAATCATAAGCCAATTCTGATGCAAAATAGGGACCATGTCATACAGGCCTTACAGCTGTTACAAAGACAGGATCCATTGTGCGTCTCATTTTTACTTCTTTCTGATAGATCAGAAGAAGGGTCAAATAAATAATGTCAGCCAGGCCGAAAGGCAAAATAGTGGACCAGTCATGAAGTGGGGAGGGTGGGAACAGCATGAGAAGTCCACAGAGTGGCCCTATGACATAGTGGTGAGGTGGAAGCAGCATGAATAGATAACATAGTGGCCCAATCACAGGCTAGAGGAGGCAGCAGCATCAGGAGGCCACAGAGTGGCACAATGACAGTGTGGAGGTGGCAGCAGCAGCATCAGAAGGAGCCACAGGGTGGAACAATGACAGTGTGGAGGTGGCAGCAGCATCAGGAGGCCACAGAGTGGCACAATGACAGTGGGGAGGTGGCAGCAGCAGCATCAGGAGGAGGCCACAGGGTGGTACAATGACAGTGTGGAGGTGGCAGCAGCAGCATCAGGAGGAGGCCACAGGGTGGCACAATGACAGTGTGAAGGTGGCAGCAGCATCATGAGGAGGCCAAAGAGTGGCACAATGACAGTGTTGAGGTGGCAGCAGCATCAGGAGGAGGCCACAGAATAGCACAATGACAGTGTGGAGGTGGAAGCAGCGGCAGGAGAAGACCACAGGGTAGCACAATCACAGTCTGTAGGTGGCAGCAGCATCAGGAGGAGGCCACAGGTTGGCACAACGAAAGTGTGGAGGTGGCAGCAGCATCAGGAGACCAGAGTGGCGAGGTGACATAGTGTGGAGGAGGCAGCAGCATCAGGAGACCACAGAGTGACCCGGTGACTGAGTGGGGAGGTGGGTGGCAATACCAGTACCAGCTGAAGATGGTGGGTGAAAGAAGGAGCACTTGGCATCAGATGTGTGGCGTGTGGCATCAAGTGGGTGGCAGCATCAGAAGAGTAGCTGAGGCAGGTAGCCGGAAGAAACCGGTCTCTTTTGTCAAAGTATTGGTGTGGCACCATGGATGATCTAGTCTGATGCAACAGGCATTGGTGGGTGTAAATCCTGTCTGATCCACGCCTGATTCATCTTGACAAAGATCAGTCTCTCCACATTTTTGGTGGACAGGCGAGTTCTTCTTGGTGTAACTATGGCCCCTGGTGCACTAAACACCTGCTCTGATGCCACACTACTGGCCGGGCAGGACAGCTTTTCCAAACTCTGCCAGTTGCAGCCACAAATCCAGTTTGGCTGCCCAGTAGTCCAGCAGATCTTCAATGTGGGGTGGCAGGGTGCTGTCCAAGTATGCCACCACCTGCTGGTTCAGGTCCTGCTCCAGGTCTAGCTGCTGCTGGTGAGTAGTTTTTCACTAGGCGGTTGAAGAAAACTGTTCATCAGCGACTCTAGACTCAAGTTGCTGCTGATGGAGCTAGAACTGCTCTTACCCCCCAACCCTGCCACAGTAGCCATGAGCACAGAGCGTGAACGTGAGCACAGAACCCCCCCCCCTTCCCCGGTCAGACTTGCAAGAGGATGGACGATGGTGCAGATAGGCAGCGGCCAACTGACTACATAAGATGTCTCTATAGTAGTTCAGTTTATCCTCTCTCTCATCGGGTGTAAAAAAAAACAAAAAAAACACCATTTTGGACCGGTAGCAAGGGTCCAACAAGGTGGAGAGCCAGAAGTTATCCCTCTGCTGAATGGTGACAATTTGGCTGTCACTACTCAAGCAAGTGAGCATGCATCGGGCCATTTGTGCAAGTGACTTGGAGGGATTCCCTGCCTCCATCTCCACTGCATACTGCCACAGTTTGTCTGGGTCCTCTGCCTCGTCTTCCTCATCACCCTGTAGCTCCTCTGGCTGCTCCTGCTCCTCCTCTCCTTTCACCTGGTTAGAAAAACCACCCATTTGGCTACACATTGCTTGTGCTCCAATGCCCTCCTCCTCCTGTTCAGCCCCCACAGGGCTCTTGTGGCCGTGAAATCTCGGCGCCACGTCTCCAGTCCCCTGACCAGCCAGATTTACCAGCATCTATTCCAGGACATGAAGCAGTGGAATGACATTGTTCATCCCGTAGTCCTGGCGACTGACAAATAACGTGGCCTCCTCAAAGGGCCTACGCCAATGGCAGGTGTCACGCATGAGCTGCCACTGGCTGACATCGAAGTTACACAGGAGAGTACTCCTGTCTGCTTGGATTATCAAAAAAATCATTTATGGCCTCTCTATTTGTATAATCGGTCCAACATGTGGAGGGTGGCATTCCAACGGGTGGAAACGTCGCATATCAGCCTATGTTTGGGGATACCGTTCTGCCACTGCAGCTCAAGGAGCGTGTGCATGCAAAGTTTCCTGGGCATTTTTAGGATGTCTTGCAGATGGGTGGAAGACTTCAGGAACTGCTTGACAACCAGATTGAACACGTGTGCCAACCAGGGCGCATGGCTCAGCCCTCCTTGACAACACCATGTTCTTACCGTTGTCGGTCACCATGGTTCCGATTTTGAGTTGTCACAGAGAAAGCCAGGATTCGATTTCTTGATGAAGGACACGGAGCAGTTAACTGACGAGTAGGTGATTTTACCCTCAACACTCTGCACTGACTGACTGCTACCGCCGCTGCTTCTGTGAATCCCTGCACCACTACTTTCTGGGCAGGCAGGCTCCTGCGAAGCAGGTGGTCTACCCCGGGCACGTTTGGCTCCCGACCTCCCACTGCTGCCACCCTGCTGACTCCCGGCCACGCTAGCGACTTGCTGGCTCAGCCGCTGCCTCACGGGCAAGCTTCCACCCTCTATGATTATGATGAAACCCCTGATTCACCCGGCTCCCAAGTGCGATCAGCTACTTCATCATCATCAAGTACTGTCTGCAAGTCACTGATGTCCTCTAGTACCTCGTCCTTGCTGTATAGTGGAGCTGAGCCCACAGCATATAATACTTCTCTGGCTGAGGGAACAGAAAAGGACAGAGGCAGGTTAAGGACAGGTGAGGGCACAGGGCCTGCTCCCGGGCCATGCCAACTAAGGGTTGTGTCTGATGAACCCACCGACTCTTGGCTGGGGGTGTCTGATGTCACTTGGGACGAAGTGGATGGCCGAGTCGACCATTCAAGAACCGCTGGGTTGCTGGACACGACCGCTAGATGACATCGGGAGCTCAGACCTCTCCTGAGACTCCTGCTCCCACGCCCCCTTACTCTGCTGCGACCTGTGCCTGCGCCAGAAACATTTAGGCCTCTGCCACTCCACTGTGCAGGGCCTGGCACTTCTCTGTCTGACATACTGTTAGATCAAATATATTAAAAAAAGGAAATTAAAACACCCCAAAAAAGTTTGTAATTTTTTCATTTAACCACAAAATGGCTAATACATGCCAAAGAAGGCTTTAGAACATATAACTGCACCGCTGAACGCCAAATAATATATATTTTTTTTGCCACTTATGCACGCCAAAATGGGCTTTAGAACATGTAACTGCACCACTGAACGGCAAATAGTATATATTTTTTTTGCCACTAATACATGCCAAAAAGGGCTTTAGAACATACAACTGCACCACTAAAATGCAAATAGGCCCTTCCTTTTTTCCACTAATACACGTTAAAAAAGGCTTTAGAACATATAACTGCACTGCTGAACGGCAAATAATATATATTTTTGTGCCACTAATACACGCCAAAAAGGGCTTTAGAACATATAACTGCACCGCTAAACAGCAAAAATATTTTTTTTTTTGCCACTAATGCATGCCCAAAATGCTTTAGAACATATAACTGCACTGCACAAGGGCAAATAAGAAATATTTCCTTGTAATAAACCCTGTTAATGGCTGTATCAAACAGCACCCCAATAGCAAGAACGGTTTGCTGGAATTACAGAGCTGTATAATGGCAATTTGGATCCTATTACCCAGGCTGTAAACTCCCCTACTGAACCCTGTTCTGCTTCAATACTGTGGAATGATTCCTCCCTATTCTTTCCCTGAACTTCTATACAGCAAAATAAAAGTTTTAAAGTCTTTTGTACCACTGTCCCTACACTGGAAAATGGCTAAATCCAAGATGTCTGAGGCTACTTATAGGGCTGTGACATCACAGGGCTGGCTGCTGATTGGCTGCATGCATGGCATTGTGGGTGATCCCTCGTTCCCACAGTTCCTTGCTCCATGTCCTGACATGTGCAGCAGCCATTTTAGGAAAAAATGCAATTCGTTACTCCGAAGCGTGAGGAAATTTGGATTCGGTGCGAATCAAATTTTTCATGAAATTCGGATCGAATTCCACTTCGTCAACTTCCATTCTCTCATCTCTACTGGTCATTTTTTGGCACTCATCTCAGATTATTCTGAGCCAAGAAAGAAGTTGAGGCAAGACACGCTTGTGACGATTCCGGAAACCTTATTTTATTAATACATGAATGTATAAAGTATATTAACATCAAAAGCTGACCATACACATTAGATTAACTTCAGCAAAGTTATTTAACAATCTAATATGATTACTAAACTAGGCACATATGTCCTTGATCATGCACAACTTGATCGCAAAAAATAAAAGCACAAAGCGTATGTAAAAATCTACTAATTTAACTACTACCTTACATTACGTGAAGCAATATTTCATATTTAAAAGTAAAATGTATAAAAGCCAAGTCTTAGGTTTCGGAAAGAAAATTGTCGAAAGTGACACATGAAGCAACTCAGCGTGGCTCAAAATGAGTATGAAAGCTTTTATTTCAGACAGTTTTTGATCTGCCTCTTGACATCAGCACTTAATAGCAGAAGTAGATGTGGAAAACAGCGAGAGGCCTCCAGGCTGAATGGACCAGTTTTACACTGTAGTATCCAACGCCTGTTTGAATTAATCTTTATGTTCTTTGAATAATATTCTCTTTATGTTATCTCTGAACAACATCTGCATGCAGAACTGGCATAGACTCGCTGTTCTTTTATTGGAGGCCCAAGCTTTATTGATGACAAAATAAATTAAGGTTAAGACCTAGGGCTCATGTACACGAGCATACTTGCACAGTACTCATGCTGTGGACTGCAAATTGCGGTATGCAATGCACGGGCACCGGCCGTGTGCAGTCCGCTTGCGGATGCAGACCTATTGACTTGAATGGGTCCGCAATATGCAACATATGGCCAAAGAAAGAACATGTTCTATCTTTTTGTGTTGCAGAGAAATGGATCAGAATCCCATGGAATCGGTTTATAAAGCTCACGGGGGTTTCTGATCCATGCCTCTGTACTGCAAAAAGATAGGTGAAGATAAGTCCTATCTTTGGTCACATCTGGGGAAATGTGGACCCATTTAAGTCGTGATACAGAGTGCACATGGCCATTTATTGTCCGACATACATGTCACTAAGCAAATACGCTCGTGTGCATGAGTCTTATGGTTGAACAAATCAAATCTAAACAAATCCAATTTGTTATGAATTTCACAAATGTTTCCACCAAAGAAAATGAAGCTTTTGCGATTCACTTTAGACGAATTGCATAAAAAACGGCACTCAATACCATTTTACCGTTAATATTGAAAGGAAGAAGATTGAGGATCACATGACAGTGGGAGAAAGTGGGGGGAGGGCATGCCCTGATTGGCTTGGAGGCTGAAAGACAAAGACAGCCTGACCAGCCAATCAGGGGGGCAGTAGGCAGGGAGATGCCTATGCTGTAACAGCAGAAGCACCATAGTGTATTCAGCTTCTGACAAGGAATGGGTGTGTCTGACATTGTCTTCCAGAAGAACAATTACAGAGTATAGAGAGTCACAAGCAACTATTATAGTTTGATAGGGAAAGAACAGAAAGATATTATTCTGTAGATTTTAGAAAATTTGATCAGGGAAAGCTGAGGGAATAGGGGTCTGATCACACTGTTCTTGTAGCAACTCAGTCTAGTAGTTCTGCATTACAAAACGACTCTCTGCAAGAAAAAAAAATGCATTTTTGAACAGAGAGAAAACCATTTTTTTTTAAAACCTCAAGTTTCTACAGTTCATTATTGCCAAGCTTTCTGCTGCACATGCTGAGAAATTTAAAAAAAATTTCAGTGCATTATATCCATGTTATTAAATGCATTGCATTATAGCAAAATTGTTGTACGACAATAACGCCATGTTTATATCGATGTTACTGAAACTCTAGTTGATAGACAATTTGCTGCAAACACTGCATTGTTATATTTTTGTTAGTGGACGCATTACTGCATCAGACTGTGTGTTTCACACATTTCAGTCCAAAGACTTAATTGTTGAACCAGTGTGATATTATATTAAATAGTATACCCCAGATCTGTGGGTAGTACAATTGTAAACAGTTTTGTATTCTAATGTTGTGCATTTTATTGTATGCTTCTGGCCACTGTTACCAGTAAAAGTATGGATGTCAAAGGTTGGCAGAGAGCAGGGCAAACCATCCAGTCCCTCCCCTCTTGGTAGGAGGGGGCTTGCTTCTTGCCAGGAATGGAGTTCCTGTTGGGACTGATACGGGAGAGGAAGTGCAAACCTGAGCTCTTTCTCCAAACCATTTATTAACCATATACCATAAGGGCAAGGGAACCATCCTGTGTAGCTTATAATACTTTCACTATTCTTTATCCCCCAGAATGAAGATCTGCTATTCCAGTCTTTGGATCATGTAATTTGTCTTCACTTATTTATAGAGTACCCCATTATATATATATACTATTGTTCATATAAATATCATCTTATTTATTTATATATTTATATGTTTTAAGATTATCTCTTTATATATATATTTATACATTTTTATATGCCATCCCCACATTTTTATATGCCACCCCCCTTTTAATATAGCCTTCTAATATCCATAATGAAAGAATATCACTGCCATTCTCAGCCTACATTCAACCTTGTTTTGTAGCACTATAGATGCGGGCTTTATCAAAAGCGGCTGCCAACGTGCAATCATGTGATAGCGCTTTAACAGGCAACCCGGTACGTCCGATTACGTCATTCCTTTGGAACGCACACGTGACCATTCCTCTCCTCGCATGCGCATACATAGCGCTTCTACAGACGGCCCGATACTTCCCCCCACGTGACCACCCCCGTCCGGCTGCGATCACAATCGCATGTACAATTCCCCCTCTCTCACTTTGAAAAATATATTGAGTGACAGAGGAGAAAACCCTAATTTGAACTAGCCATGCAGCAAGTAAAGGTTGCAACATTATTCCGCTTCATTTGTATTTTAATAATCACATGATCTGGTTGACATCATGTGGGAACCGCCTCCATTCCCTTCACCATTCTTTTGACGCCCATTTCTCGTGTATGTGACTCCTCTATATATCTTGCACCATGTATGTCCATTATATGTTTGCTCCTGATGAAGGGGGATTAGAAAGACCCCCGAAACGTGTTGAGCTGTGTATTATACCAATAAAGAGACCAGCTGGATGAAGAAATGAGTTCGGTTTGCTGTCTTGTCATCTTTTGCCTTCCTGGATTTCTTATCCTGATCTCCAATATTCAACAAGCGATCCCGGCTGGGGGGGGGTTCACCCCAGGTGTCTTGAGTTTATCCTGGTGGTAACCCCCCCAGTGAAGTGAGTAACATCCTATTACGGAGAGAATATATATATATATATATATATATATATATATACACACATTTATCCCATTATTATTTTTATCAATTTCAGTTACTCTGAATATTTTAATTTTTCCCTTGTGTTAATGTATTAGACTATTGTCAGTGTATAATCCACCTCATAGGTCTATTATCAAAGATAACTTTCACCACAAATCATCTTATATGTGTTGGATCCTGGCGCCCACTGTCGATCTTTTTCTCTTTTTTTCTTACTTTTTCTCCAAAAACAGGATTCTTCGAAGATTGTTTGTTTATTATTTTGCTTCAAGTGAAGTCTTGAGATACTAGTTGGCAGAGGTAAGTGCTATAACCTGCATTAAAGACACTGCTGCAAGAGAGAATATAGCCAAAAACCCCATCACTAGAACGTTGCCACCATCCAACCTGCCTCAATAATCCTTACTGGTGCTAGAGAAGTTTGCACTTGAAATCTGCTACTGATTGTATTTGGGGTTCTACATCGCACTTGCTAGGAGCTGGAGTAGATTTCAGTCGAGGTACATGGACTGGCGGAGGATGTGCCTAATTTATGACAAGGCCTGTGCTTTGTCATAAATTAAGCACATCTTCCAGTGTCTTGGGGGATATCAAAGAGTGGCATAATATGCTTGTGTTTGATAAATGATTTCCAAGAAGGCTTCTTTCATGCATCAGTGAATCGCGGATGTGTGCTGGCCGTGGTCTCCACAGACTTCTCACATATCTATTGACTTTAATATGTAAATTCATCAGTGGTCTTCTATGTGATACCATGGAAGCATGCCCTATGCCTATTTTTTTTCCTTTTTCCTCATGCATATTATAGTCAATGGGTCAGTGAAAACCATGGACACAACACTTGGTTCGTGGTTTTCAAGGACTATTGGTAGAATTTCCCCTGGAAATTAATTTTCAGCATAGCAGGGTATGTGGAATATGGATGACACATGGAGGACAAAAAACTGGCCAAACACATTTTTCATGGACATCTTCGCAGATGAGCCATTGACCATCTTTTCATGAATGTCATTACATATACAGATGTGTGAAAGAGGCTTAAGTTGCAGATTTTTGTGCAAGCCACACTGCACTAGAATTGTTTGGGGTTCTTGTTTTTTTTTTTATATTTTTTTTTTTATACCAGAAAACTGGTCCAAATCAATTTATAAAATCTCACCCCCTATTGTTTTCTGATCACTTAGTGTTTAACAGAAAATAATGTACGTCTTAAAGACAGAATTAAAAGGAACATTTCTATTCCCCTAAATGTAAAATGATATGAATATTTAGCTAAGCAAAAACTGGAAAAATGTTATACAAATTTCAAAATAAATAGTGAAAGTAAAATAATGCTCAGGTTTTCACAACGTGCATTTTCTAAATATGAGAGAGGCCATTGGGAAAATGCACTTACACTGGTGCAGCTTATCAAGAGTGCGATAATTTGTGCCCAAGTATAGGGTGCTTCATAGTCATCAATAGACCTGGTTTTGTCTTCTTCTACTTTTCTAATAAAATCTAATTGAACCACTCTTGTGCCCCTTCATCCCCACAAATGTATCATAAATATGGTGTTCAGCATTGACACCATATTTTTCAATGTATTTATCCCAGAAGACATAAGAAATACTGTGAACTCATTTTAGCAATATTTTATTAAAGAGCTTCTCGGAGAATGCTTTAAAATGTCCACTAGCAAGCCCTCCAAGAATGCAAATTGGACTGGTTGCTGCAGCCAGCTGCTAAGATAATTGGGGAGAGGGAGAGTCTGGTCTCTTCATTACTGTCAGGCTGCTCAGCCTGGAAACATACAGCATCTCACACAGGATTGCTTCATTACTATCTATTGTACGGCAGGAATACATAGTAACAATGCAGTCCTGTGAGGATATGTCATGATGGCTGAAAGGAATGAGGAACAGGACTGCATCCTTACAGTAATCATGCAGTCCTGCTCCCCATTCCTACCAGGTATTTCAGCCAGGTCTGTATTTACATTGCTACAGCAGTGATATAGCCATGTACCCCACTTGATGCTGTAGAAAACCAATGGCCTTAGTAGTGTTGTGCTTTATATCTGCAAAGTCTAGTCAATGAAGCAGTGATGTGGAGCATATGGCACATCATCCCCACAGTAATGCAAAAAGATAGAGAGGGCTAAAAATGGGATTAACAGTAAGTAAAGGATATTTTTTCCTATCGCCCATGACAGCACCACCGGAGAGGAGAATCCGCCCTCAGAGACAGGAAACCTGCAGAAATAAAATGGGCGGACAGTCTCCTCCCAATTCAGTGTGGTTTCCTGTCTCTGGCGGGAAGCCTGCAGTTTAGTATTCCCAGGTCCTTCCCTCTGGCGGTGCTCCCGACTAACCTGCTGGTCCCTGGTAAGAGGGACCCATCATTGGTGCGCAGATGGGCAGGCAGAGGCACAGCTGAGCTCCGGAGGGGGCTATAGTGTGCTGGAGCTAGGAGTGCTGGGCAGCATGGCTGTGCGCCGAGAAGCACGAACGACGAACCACCAGGGGGAAGAAGAGGAGGAGCTCCGGCGTTGAGCAGGCCGGGAGCGCTCCTGCGGTCATGTAACCGGCCCCTCTGCATCGGCAGTGACGTCAGACTTAAGCGCCTATGAGTATGGCACGCTTTTGCCCGGCTGGCATCCTGAAGCTGTGACCAACATTGGACAATCCACAACAGTGCACTGCCTGAGATGGAGGAGGACAAGCTTACTGAAGAGCCTGCGGTCCCTCCTGTGCCGGTTCCTCTATGGGGATGAGTTTTGGGTCCATTGTATGCCTAGATACTACAATGTTGACATAGTGGTATTATCTAATTTACATAAAAGGCCTAGGAAAATGGTTTCTTAAAAGAAGAACAAAGAATGTGCCCTATGTATAGACCTCTGTAACCCTGTATAGATAAAACTGTGGCAGAAGAATCCCCTTCCTTTTATAAATGTCTTCAGGCCTTGGTCAGGTCAGAAGTTAACTCTACGCATCTAAAAAAGACCCAAAGCCTAGACTCAGAGAGTCCATGAGGGAACAACTTTCTTCTGACCCTGAGGATGAGGAGGCTCCTTCAGGATATTATGTTCGGGGGATTGGATTCTAAGCACCATACTACCTTCTCAGTGCATAGAAATGTCTCAGCCCTAATCAAAGGGGAATGGAGGAGACCTAACAGAAAAGTATATATCTCTAAAAGCCTAAATTGTAAATACCCTTTAAGGAGGAAGACTGTGCTACTTGGGATAAGGCCCCTCGTATAGACATGGCTATCTCTAAAGTCTCCAGGAAAATGGCCCTTCCATTCGATAATATGGGGATATTAAAAGATCCCCTGGATAAGGAGGCTGATGCCTTCCTTAACCCCTTAGGGACGCAGCCTTATTTCACCTTGAGGACCTGGCCATTTTCTGCAAATCTGACCAGTGTCACTTTATGTGGTGATAACTTTAAAATGCTTTTACTTATCCAGGCCATTCTGAGGTTGTTTTTTTTGTCACATATTGTAATTCATGACACTGGTAAAATGGAGTCAAAAAAATGTATTTTTATTTATAAAAAAATACCAAATTTACCAAAAAATTAGAAAAATTCGCAATTTTCCAAGTTTCAATTTCTCTATTTCTATAATAGATAGTAATACCGCCAAAAAAAGTTATTACTTTACATTCTCCATATGTCTACTTCATGTTTGGATCATTTCGCGAATGCCATTTTATTTTTTGGGGACGTTACAAGGCTTAGAAGTTTAGCAGCAAATCTTTAAAATTTTCTGAAATTTTCAAAAATCCACTTTTTAGGGACCAGTTTAGGTTTGAAGTCACTTTGTGAGGATTACATAATAGAAACCACCCAAATTACCCCATTCTAGAAACTACACCCCTCAAGGTATTAAAAACTGATTTTACAAACTTTGTTAGCCCTTTAGGTGTTCCACAAGAGTTAATGGCAAATGGAGATGAAATTTGAGATTTTCGTTGTTTTTTTTGGGGGGGTTTTTTTGGGCAAATTTTTTATTTGAATACATTTTTTCCAGTAACAAAGCAAGGGCTAACAGCCAAACAAAACTCAACATTTATTGCCCTGATTCTGTAGTTTATAGAAACACCCCATATGTGGTCGTAAACTACTCTATGGCCAAACTGCAGGGCTCAGAAGCAAAGGAACGCCATATGGTTTTTGGAAGGCAGATTTTACTGGAATGGTTTTTAGACACCATGTCCCATTTGAAGCCCCCCTGATGCACCCTTACAGTAGAAACTCCAAAAAAGTGACACAATTTTGGAAACTATGGGATAAGGTGGCAGTTTTGTTGGTACTATTTTAGGGTAAATATGATTTTGGTTGCTCTATATTACACTTTTTTTGAGGCAAGGTAACAAAAAATTGAAATTCTGAAATTTCATCTCCATTTGCCAATAACTGTTGTGAAACACCCAAAGGGTTAACAAAGTTTGTAATTTCAGTTTTGAATACCTTGAGGGGTGTAGTTTCTTAGATGGAGTCACTTTTTTGCAGTTTCTACTCTAGGGGTACGTCAGGGGGGCTTCAAATGGGAAATAGTGTCAAAAAACCAGTCCAGCAAAATCTGCCTTCCAAAAACCATATGGTGTTCCTTTCCTTCTGCGCCCTGTCGTTTGGCCATACAGCAATTTATGCCCTTCCGTTTGGCCATACAGCAGTTTATGACCACATATGGGGTGTTTCTGCAAATTACAGAATTAGAGCAATAAATATTGAGTTTTGTTTGGCTGTTAACCCTTGCTTTGTTACTGGAAAAAAAATGTGGGCGACAGTCTTATGTAGGGGCTCATTTTTTGCGGAATGAGATGGCGGTTTGATTGGCACTTTATTGAGGTGCATATGACATTTTGGTCGCTTGCTATTACACGTTTTGGGTGTAAGGTGACAAAAAAATATATATGTATATTTTTATTTTTTTGCTGTGTTCGGCTGTGTTCACCTGAGGGGTTAGTTCATGTGTTATTTTTATAGAGCAGGTTGTTATGGACGCGGCGATAGATAATATGTATGGGGGGGTTAAAACTCAACAATTTAGGCATTTTTAACTCTCAGAGACTGAAAAAAAGCGCTGCAAACCGCAGGTCTGAATTGACAATACGGGGGAGATGGGGGGTCACAGGACCCCCTAGGCATTGGGCCAAGGTACCTGCTGAGTGATTTCAGCAGGTGCCTTGTTCCGATCACCCCCGGCTAAGCAGCGGTAAACGGAAGTAGTCAGCGGTGATCGAAAGTAGTCCATAAGAGGTTAAAGGAGCCTGGGAGGCATCAACCTCTTACTTTAGACCTAGCATAGCCTCCACCTGTACGGCCCGATCCCTAATTATCTGGTTGTCTGAACTAGAAAGTTAGCTTAAAAATAGATGCCCGAGGGAAGACATCCAATCCTCCCTTCCTACTATTAAACAGGCAGCTGATTTTCTGGCGGACGCTTCCGCTGACTGTTAGGCTAGCGGCAAAATCAGCGGCCTTATCCAACTCTGCGCGTAGAGCCCTATGGTTGAAAAACTGGGGTGGAGATCTTCCATCAAAAACTAAACTTTGCGGGGTCCCATGTGAGGGGGAGTACCTGTTCGGCCCCACCCTAGATGATTTGTTAGATAAAGCGGCAGACAAAAAGAAAGTTTACAGGATTCCAGAGTTCTTTCGCTGCTAAGAATAGATTTAGCAGGTCCTTTCGGGTTTTCAGAGTGAATCGGGAGCACGAAAGGAAGCCCAGTGAAGATAGATTCAGGAGTCAGAGGAAAGGTAGAAGCTACTTTTTCAGACAGTCCTCTGGGGACAAAAAGAAGCCAGACCAACAATGACGCCAGAGGTCCGGTGGGGGACAGGCTAGGAAGATTTTCTGAAGAAAGGAGGAAAATCTCATCAAGCCTCTGGATCCTAGATACCATCCGCAAAGGGTTGAGGTTAGAATTCTATAAGATTCTTAACTACAAGGGATCCATTTTAATCCCAGGAATTAAGGGATTCTATTCCCCCCCCCCCCCCCTATTTCTAGTAAAAAAAAAAGCCGGACGGCCCTTTCAGAACTATCATAAATTTGAGAAGACTAAATCACTTTCTTCAACTCAAAAAATTCAAGATGGAGACTATAAAATCAGCCATCAACCTTCTCTCTCCCCAGTGTTTCATGGCAGTGCTCGACCTCAAAGACGCGTACTATCACGTCCCAATTTGTATGGAACATCAAGAATTCTTAAGGGTTGCAGTCAGCTTAGCAAATCGGCTGGAACATTTCCAGTTCCAGGCTCTCCCATTTGGCCTATCTATGGCCGCGGGAGTATTTACAAAACTGGTTGCGGAGATGGCGGCCCATATAAGGGAAAGGGATACTTTTTTTTATCCCTTACTTAGACGATTTCTTAATTGTAGGAAGTACAGAGGAAGCGTGCAGAGTAGCCGTGGCAGAGGTCTCGGAGATCCTGCAGAAGTTAGGCTGGGTTGTAAATCAGGAAAAATGAAGACCCTATCCAGCAAAAAAGCAGACCTTCCTGGGTTTAATTCTGGACTCCTCTCTCCAGAGATGTTTTTTACAGAGAAGGTGGATATCATTCAAGAAAGGATCAGAGAGCTTATCAGAAAGCCGGTGATCTCTATAAGGAAAGCAATGTCAATCCTGGGGTCCCTCACGTCCTGCATTCCAGCAGTAAGGTGGGCACAATTTCACTCAAGGACCTTACAGTGGGAGATCCTGTCCAAATGGGAAAAAATCAGTTCCCTAGAGGTAAATATGAGAGTTTCAAATCAAACCCTCCAGAGCCTATCCTGGTGGCTAGACAAGGAAAATCTAGTCCAAGGCATCCCTTGGAAAACAGAGTCTAGTCTGTCTAACCACAGACGGAAGTCCCTGGAGTTGGGAAGCCCATATTCAAGAGATCTCCCTTCAGGAGAGCTGGGATTATTCTCTAGGGAAAGAATCCTCCAATCTGAAGAAACTAATGGCGGTACGCCTAGCAATAATTGCTTCCCTTCCCAGAATAAGGGGAAAAGATCTAAGAATTTTAACAGACAGTAGTATCGTATCTAAACAAACAGGGGGGTACCAAGTGCAGGACTCTCATGCAGAAGGCATACTGCATCCTAAGCTTGGCAGAGAAAGTGTGTACATCGATTTCAGCGGTACACATCAGGGGTGTCGAGAACAGACAGGCGGATTTCCTAAGTTGCCATATTCTTTCTCAGGTGCAATGGTGGCTAAACCCTATCCATTTTTAGAAAGATAGTGCATCTCTGGGGTCTGCCGGAAATAGAGCTTTTTGCAAGCCATCTAAACAGGAAGGTCGAAAAGTTCTATTCCCTGAGTCAGGCCGGATCCCCCTGTGGGATAGATGCCTTGATTCAGAGATGGAACTTTCATCTGGCCTACGCCTTTGCCTCTCTTCCCTTGATCCCTCAGGTGTTACGGAAGATCAAGGAGGAAGGGGCAATGGTAATCCTCATTGCTCCCGTCTGGCCGAGGAGGTCCTGGTTCAAATGGCTCCGGATCATGTCAGTCTCGGACCCATGGGTTCTTCCGGAAATCCGGGGCCTGTTGAGCCAGGGACCAGTGGTACATCCAGGCATAAAGAATCTCCACTTAACCGCCTGGAATTTGAGAGGTTCATGTTAAGGAAGAAAGGGTTTTCAGAGGCTTTGTTTTCTACCCTCCTCAGGAGTAGGAAAGAGGTTACGGTAGGAATCTATACCAAGATTTGGCGGAAATTTCTGGAATTTGCCCAGATTCAGATTGAGGACATTCCAGCTTCTGCTCCACTACACTTAGTCCTTGAATTTCTTCAAAAGGGATTAGATCTAGTTCTTGCAGCTAGCACCCCAAAAGTTCAGGTCTCTGCCCTGTCAGCGCTATTTAATCAGAATATAACAGAGTGTCCATGGGTGTCCAGATTCTTTAAGGCAGTTGATAGATCTTCCTTAATATTCTCTCCTAGACCTCCCCCGTGGGACTTGGAAATTGTCCTTAAAGCGTTAACATGTTCTCCATTTGAACCAATTGATTCAGTATCCATTAAACATCTCACGCTAAAATTGAGCATTCTGGTGGCTTTTACTTCTGCCCACCATCCAGGCTATCTCTATTAACACTCCATACACTATGATTCTAGAGGACAGAGTTATCATTCGTCCTGACCTGGCCTTTCTTCCAAAAGTCACATCCAAATTCCATCGTTCCCAAGAGATTATTCTTCCTACCCTTTTTAAAAATCCTACCACTTAGGAGGAAAACATCCTTCATTGATGTCAGGAAAGCCTTGGTTAACTATCTTTCCTGTACCAGTAAATGGCACAAATCTTATTCACTCCTTATCCTGTTTCAAGGAGTGAATAAGGGTTCTGCGGCCTCAAAGAGCACCATCGCCAGGTGGACTGTTTCTGCTATTTCCTCATCTTGCCTATCTTCCAGGTTATCTCCTCCTGTTGGTCTTAGGCCCTATTCACACATCCGCAATGTTCATCCGCACCTGTTCCGCAAATCTGCCGAACGGGTGCGGACACATTCATTTTGAATAGGGACGTGATGGATGAGGAGAGCACACACATATTCCGGCCGGCGGCTCCGCAATAATATAGAGCATGTCCTATTCTTGCCCGCAATTGCGGACAAGTATAGGCATCTCTATAGGGCTGGTGGCAAGGTGTGTTGCGGATCCACAATACACTACGGACATGTAAATTAGGCCTTAGAGCTTACTCAACCAGGTCGGTAGCTGCCTCTTGGGCCGAAAGGAGATTTGTAAAGTGGCCACTTGGTCTTCACCTTCTACTTTCTTTAAGCACTACAGGTTGTATTTAAGCTCCTCTTCTGGAGATCCTTCCTTTGGAGAAAAAGTGCTTCTCTCTACTTTCCCACCCTAATAGTTTCCTCTGATAATTCTTCGGTGGTGCTGTCATGGGTGATAGGAGAAAAGGTGATTTCTTACCGGTAATTTGATTTTACAGAGTCCATGACAGCACCCTGGTATTCCCTCCCACTGGTTCTTGCATTCTATGTTCACAGGGTGTAGCAAAAAAAAGAAAAAAAAAAGATTGTGTGTGTGTATATATGTATCTAATGTATGTTGGCGGCCTTCCTCCGATACTTGGATATCTCACTGAAATGGGAGGAGCGTGTCCGCCCATTTTATTTCTGAAGGTTTCCTGTCTCTAGGGGCGGATCCTCCTCTCCAGTGGTGCTGTCATGGGCTCTGTAAAATCAAATTACCGGTAAGTAATCACCTTTTTTCATTTTACCACATTTTGTGGCACTGGGAACATTTTTTAAAGTCTGATAACCCCTTTAACAACTGAGAAACCGAATTAGATTTTTTTTTTTATTGTTATTCAAATTACAGATTTATTTGAGTTTTAGAAATTCTCTTAATTGATAATAGTTCCCTGCAAGTTAAACACCATCCATTATATATTTATGGCATATTCTATAATTATTTACCTAAATGTTAATCTTTAGAATACACATTTATAAATAAATAAATCTTTTTAACTATTTCGGTATTCAAAAGCCAGTCATGTACCGACAGACTGCATGGGGTAAAGACATGAAGTGCTTGCCAGAGGAAAAAGGTATGTACGATAGTTCCACTACCATGGCATCAGCACTATTAGCCTGCTTTGACAATAATGTTAGTTTATTTTATCTGTTGATATGACCTACTTATTTGTGGCCTTAAAGCTGTGGTCAACCCACAGCACAATTGCAGTTAGGTGCTGGAATCTGATTTGCCTAAACAAAGGCACTTACCTACTTCTAGCGATCTGTTCAAGTAAAGAGGGTCTCTTCCTTGCTGCTCTGTTCCTTTGTGGCAGTCTACCATGCCAACTGTCATCATGTGGACTGCTGAAGCTATTCATTAGCCTCAGTGGTCATAAGTAGTTTGGAAAAGTATCACAGTTCAGGCCTGTGAATGGATATAGTAGTGGGCATGAAGATGGACAGGACCAGAAAAAGCAGGGAAGAGACCCTTGGCACTGGAACAGTAAGCGCCAGTAAGTGACCATGGTGATATAACCAAATCCTACATTTCAAGGTATGAAAAAAGGAATTGTTGAGGAATATTAAACCTATTCTATAGTAGATCAAGAGGAGGAATTTCCCGGGTCACAGGTCCAACCTGAAACCAAAGTTTAGACATATGGGACGATCTGCTTAATGGCATATCCTGAGTAAAAAGAGCAGCAGAAAGGGCTAAGGTTGACTGAGGACATAGAAGAGGGATGATGGAATGCCTAGATATGAATCCCCATTGAAGGGATCTGGGATGGCTTATTTCTGTCTATTTATTGGGTTGCATTTGTATTATAATTACAGCCCACTGAAATATCCTTGTAATAGTAAACTAATATATAAGCTAAGTACAACATATTCCATTGTAGCAGCCTCAACCACTGTACATCATGGAGTACATCTTGAGAACAGCCAAGGGCCATGTAAGTGATATCAGCAGAATATTCTATTACACAGAACATCTACAAAAGCTTCCATTTATATTTATCAAAGACTAAATTTAACAATACAAAAGCTAAAGCAGAGTTATCCTATCACTATTTACTGTATATCAGCTAATACCTGTCTCCTCTTTGTAACTTCTATTACTACAACTATGAAATACTGTAATTAGGGCATAGACTGATACGTGAGTCCCCACTACTTCATGCAAAAATTCAAATCTAACAGGTAGACTCTAAAATCAATATTTTAATGGTATGTGCTAAAAGGGCAAAACAAAAAAATGCCCACAAAACAATACTAATTTCTAATAGAAGGTAAATCCAACGTGCATATATCCAGGACCCAGGGTTGGAGCCAGATAGCAAACGGGATTAAAAATAGGGGGTAAAGGTGAAGCTCACCCTATTATATTTCTTTTATACCCCTCAGCCCAGAGGAATCACCTAATGGTGGTGATGCCCCGTCCCCGTACCTCATCCTAAATATCCCTGGGTCACCCTAAGATCACCTGACATCCCAACACGTTTCCCCCTTTGTCTGGGTTCATCAGGGGGCCACAAGAAGTCAGGAAAATGATCAAAAATCAATCAAAAATGTAATAGCAATGATGTAAGGAGGAGGCTGGTGGAACTAGCGGTACCTGTTGAAGATAGAGCGGCACAGTCTTAACGATACACCTAAAGAAAAGAAGGGGTCCCGCATCAGTAATCATATAGTAACGCTCATACACCATATAATTTGGTTGTATATAGTAACGCTCATAATCATATAATTTGGTTGTTTCCGATGATTAAAATTGGAGGGGGCCTTTCAGATCTAGTGGGTACCTTGAGTGGCATTAATGTGTAGTCTTATCACTTCAGATGGGTCCACTTTGAATTGTTTCATCTGTTCTACGTTTTGTCGGTCCCCTGTCCCATACCCTACATAACTTGGCCATGCTTCCCATCTGGTTTACTGCCCCATGCTAAGAGTTAATTGGGATATGCGTTCCACCGTGGAACGCATTCCTTACTACCAGCTCCACCTATCTTGAGGAGGATTACCAGCAGGGAGTCGGTATTGCCGCCGCGCCACGCCTATTTGGGTGGGGATGTATCTGCGCTCCAGGTTGGAATGCACTGGTCATCGATGCGCGGCGAGTGAATGATGTATGCAGGTTGGGACTGCAAGTACTTGCGGCCACATCTAGGATTTGAGGGCGGTTTCCCTCTACGGTTAGTGGACCGCAATATAACATTGTTTTGCTGGCACACTTCAGTTTGCGTTCCACTGTGGAACACACTATGAGGTCACAATCAGCGGGCAGTACTGAAAGTTGATGGCGACGAGCACGCACATGGAGACGCCGCCATCCAGTATTTATATCTCTGTGGTGTGCCGCACCTCTTCAGGGCCCTTTGCTATCGTGGACCCTTAAGGGGGCTGGATGCACCTATAGAGGACACTGTCCGTAAGTAACACTATTTGCAACAGTGGATATATACATTTTATGAGGGTTACTATATGATTACTGATGTGGGACCCCTTCTTTTCTTTAGGTGTATCGTTAACTGTGCCGCTCTATCTTCAACAGATAATGCTGGTTCCACCAGCCCCCTCCATACATCATTGCTATTACATTTTTGATTGATTTTTGATCATTTTCCTGACTTCATGTGACCCCCTGATGAACCCAGACAAAGGGGGAAACGCGTCGGGGTGTCAGGTGATCTTAGGGTGACCCAGGGATATTTAGGGTGAGGTACGAGGACGGGGTATCACCACCATTAGGTGATTCCTCCGGGCTGAGGGGTATAAAAGGAATATAATAGGGTGAGCTTCACCTTTAGAAAACGTGATATGGTGTTAAACAGGCAGGATATGCTCAAACCCATATGCAGTTGTGCATGTATATAGGGGAGCATATGCTGCACTTGTGGTCCGTTGCTGATGGCAATCAACAGCAAAAAAAAATGCATACAATGAAAGATGCCAGCAACGGACTTCAAGTACCACAATAACCATCCTGCATAAGGTAACGATTATGTGGATGTGGAGAACAATCAAAAACTTAACAATAGCAAAGACAGCTGCACTCTGCGGTAATACTAAACCTTCACACTGATGTTAAAATTGAGAGGTTAGTTCGACATATCCTACTAGGAGCTTCACCTTTACCCCCTATTTTTAATCCCGTTTGTTATCTGGGTCCAACCCTGGGTTCTGGATATATGCACGTTGGATTTACCTTCTAATAGCGAAATTAGTATTGTTGTGTGGGCATGATTTTGTTTTGCCCTTTTAGCGCATACCATTAAAATATTGATTTTAGAGTCTACCTGTTAGATTTGTATTTTAACTTCTATTACTAGATATTAATGAGAGTGAGGCTCTTGGCGATCTGTGTGGAAGGACTAAGAGGTGAGACTCTCTCCACACTAAGGCTATGTGAACATACTACGGTGTATTTCTAACCTAAGTTATACAATGATTTGCACAGAAGGTACACTGTATAGGACCAGTTTAATATAAAATGTATATTACATACAGAATTAATTGTTGACCCCATTCTCCTAAAGCTGTGTATTCTTGTATTAAAGCTGATTTGGATATGCTCTCCTTCTAGCTCTTTAGGAACCTACAAGTAGAGGAGTTCAATATGGAGAAGGTAAAAGCCTATTTTCCTGAGTCTCCAAAGGGTGCAGAATAGGATTAATAATCTGAGTGATACAGAATCCTGAAATTGAATTCCACTTCCCATATATAATTGGTCAATGAAACTTCATCTCGGCTGTTTCAATAATTTCTATAAACATAAATGACATTTCCCTGGTGACAATCAGATATCTATGCTGCACTTTAACACGGGCTGCTCTATAAACGTGACTTATCAACACTGGTCCAAACATAACTACAGGTGATCAATTCTTTTAATTGTTTTGGTATAGAGAAGAAAAATTCTTATAACAGGGATTTCTTATAAACATTTTTAATGAAATTCTCTAGATCTGCACTGGATTAAATCAACACTAAGCTACTTTTATCATATTTAATATTTTCTTAAGCAGATGAGAGACATTGGACTTAAGATCACTGAGCACAAAGGAAGTGACTTCAGTGGAACATCATAACATAGGAGATCTATTGGGTATCCATTCCTATTTATCAAATGAAAGCCTAGAAAGGAAGCTGGCTCACATTTAGACTGGCACTGGATACGCCAAAGTTATGGAGAGGCCGGCACCTCTTCAAAACTTCAGCAGATCTAGTAAAAAAAACCACTGTGATTGTGAGGTAAATGAAAGTGAGGAAACACCAAAAAACTGTCCTTATTGCCTTACAGCTCACACCAAGCCACATTCACTGTAGAAACGAACCCTTTTTCTGAATAACTTTGTGTGTGAAGCCACCCTATAGCTGCTAAATAAGGAGACATGGGCCCAAAGGTATAGCATATATTGGACAGGTGTGACATAGGCTCAATATCAATAAAAAATGACAAATTATAAGATAGATATGAATGAGAATAAGTTACTAATTAGAATAGATGATAGTAGATGTCCATATCTAAAATATATATAAGCAGTGTTTTGTACCTGCTGAAAAAAAATCATACTCATCTGCTCCACACCACCCTGTGATTTCTGCCTGTGCCGATGCAATCAATGACTGGGCTGAGCGGTGACATGTCTTCAAGTAGCATATGACCCACCAGGGACGTGCCGCTTGGGTTATTGCCTGCAGCGGCACTTGTGACCCCATCCATCCAAATGTTTACAGGCCGGGGACCAAAAATCGCTGAATGGAGTGGGTGACAGGCAAACAATGCCCAAAAGCATTTAATGGTAAAGCTATAAGATACTTATTATTTAGATTTTAAAATGAATATTGGATGTATATGACTGACACAACATGGGTATGAGGGTGGGGCTGTATGGGGGCTTGTATTACTGTATTTTAACTAATGCACTACAGCGGCAGACCAGTGGAAGACATTGAGTTGTATGCATGAGGCTGCCTTCCTGTTCTCAGCAGCTGTCACTTGGTCAGCTTTATGATAGAGATAAGATATAATTACATCTTACATAACAGATAACACTTAAGACTTCTTAAATTACAATATATAGAATTTTGACACTAATATACAATATACATTGTAAATCAGTCGGCACTGCAGGTGTAGCGTGGTGGTGCATGTGTTCTAGGATTGCCGTCCCATGGAAACAATAACAGTAAAGGAACGGCACTCGCTGTTCGTAGTCTTGCAAATACTCTCTTTATTGCCACATGTTTAAATCTGTGATGCGTTTCGGCACAAAACTGAGCCTTTGTCAAACAGTGAAGAAATCACAATACATAATGGTTTAAATAGTCCGCCTAACAACAACAAGTATTGCAGTCATGTAGTCATGACAACCTGAATAAACTAAGTGAAAAATCGAAACTAAAAGCAAAAATGCCCCATAAAGAATATATAAAGTCTCTATATTTCCGAAGTCGAATTCTTCTTTATAATATACGTACGTGGCTTCAATTGCACTGTTGAGAATAATAGTACAGGATGAAGATAAACCATACACAAAAGAAGTATATGAAATTTTTTTTATAAAAAAAACTATTAAGCTCATACTCGAGATTCAGACCCATCAGCTCAGAGTTTGGAGCCGATGGATCCAAAAGGCTTCACGTTTCGTCAATTATTTATGCCGATCACCACCACGGCATGGTTGTGTTACACTTTCAATGATCTGAAAGCGTAATTGCGCAATCGTATGTTATTTTTGGTGGAAGTGATATGAGCTTAATTTTTTTATAAAAAAAATTCATATGCTTCTTGTGCATGGTTTATCTTCATCCCGTACTGGTATTCTCAACAGCGCAATTAAAGCCACTAGACATATATTATAAAGAAGAATTTGACCAGAAATATAGATACTTTGGGCCAGATTTATCATTAGCTAAAGTCACTTTAATGGAGTGAAAAAGTCGCAAAAAAATGCGCAATCGGTAAAATTGCGCATTTTTTTGCGACTTTTTCAAGCTCTGCACTAAGCTCTCCAGTTTTGTGAAAGTGGGCGTGTTGTCTTATGTAAATGAATCTCTAGACAGATTTACTATTGCAACCATTTAAAAAGTCGCAAAAAAGTCGCAAAAAATTGCGCAATTTCACTCCAGGGAGGACCATGCTTATCTTATGCGACTTTTTAATAGAACATGCGACTTTTTTGTAAAGACGTGCGACTTTTGTAAAGCCGCTTACTGAAGGATAAACTGCTACCGTCAATCCACATTTATCACAGTATTAAAGGACCATTAATAAATCTGACTAACTAAAAGTGACTTTGGGCAGATGTGAAAGTGGAGTAAGATGTAAGTGTAATGATAAATCTGGCCCTTTATGTATTCTTTATGGGGCATTTTTGCTTTTAGTTTCGATTTTTCACTTAGTTTATTCAGGTTGCCATGACTACATGACGTCAGCACTTGGTTGTTAGGCGGACTATTTAAACCATTCTGTATTGTGATTTTTTTTCATTGTTTGACAAACATAGATTTAAACATGTGGCAATAAAGAGAATATTTGCAAGACTACGAACAGCGAGTGCCGGTCCTTTACTATTATTGTACTAATATACAATATGTGATAGGGCCCCATCCAGTACTAAGACTGCAGTGAACCCGGGCGTAACCGATCGCCAGTACATGGGGTCAGGAAGGAATCCCTCCCTCCCCCTAAATCACAGCTCTAAAATAGTTGCACAACAGCAAATTGCAGGCAAGTTGCACAAATGTTTTTGGCTTTGCAACTTTTATGAGACTTGCTGTCACACAACATACGGTATGTCACCGTGTGGCCCCAACCTAAATTGTCAATTCCTACCATCTGATACTTCTACCAAATGACATTAAGGGTACGACTACACGGTTCGTTTGCAAGCTGCTTGGTTCGCGGGGTTTAGAACTGAGTGGCTAATTAGGTCGCAGTTGCCTCTTATTTAGCAAAGACCACACTGTATAGCTGGTCTTCATTGTTAATAGCCGTGGCCACAGCTGGCAGTTCCCCAAAAGGCTCACAAATGTGCCATGTGGTCGTACCCTTACAATACAATCTATGGACAAAGATGATCTGAACCCTGTGATAAGTAAAGAGCTTAACCAGAATAATATCGAATTCCGGCAAAGTTATACCCAGGGTCCCTCTCCTTATACGTCCTAACCCCAGATTATAACGCCTCTAATGAGAGAGAGATGAAGAAAATAAGACTCTGTGATCTATTCATGTGATCTTGCTGGTTCCATGTGGGCATTCAGTATAACATCAATTCTTTTGCCCAGGTGTACACTTTTATGTGGTTTGTGTTCCATGGTGAGGTACCGCCAACGAAACACAAATAGGAAGTCTTAGACCAGAGGTGCACAACATTTCTTGATCTGAGGGTTGCAGTGTGAAACTATGCTACTTCAAGGGGCAGCAACAACATTTCTGATGCCTGTGTGTGTGTATGTATGTATACACACACACACATAGAGACAACCGGCATATGTAATGGTAAAATAAAATAAACTGGTAACAGTTGACTTACGGACATAAGAGGAAATAAGGGGTAAGGTATATATTAGGTACATGTAAAGAATACATAGATACATATGAAGAGTACATGGAAATAGTACATAAGGAGTTGTTATTCATCAAGAAAAATAAAATTAATCTGTTTACCTACATGTCTTAAGCAACGTGAAGCCTATCGGATCTTTGAACTACAGTTGAGAGGACACCTGGAAGTTCGGGTTCGCTGAGTTCAGCCGAACTTCCCCGCAAAGTCAGGGTTCGGGAACCAAACTTGACCTCGAACCCGAACCCTATTGAAGTCAATAGGGACCTGAACTTTGGCGCACTAAAATGGCTCTAAAAGAGTTATGGAAAGAGCTAGAAGGCTGCAAAAGGCAGCAAAATGTGGGTAAGAGCATGACAAGTGCCCTGCAAACAAATGTGGATAGAGAAATCATTATTGATTTAGAATATTCTTCATTATTTAATATAGTTTATGTTGTGCGAAGAATCGGTAATAAAATATGCGCATTAATCGAATCGCGTAAGGGCGTTAAGCAACTTTCCTGTTGGGTTGTCTTGGTAGAATTGTCAAATATGTAGAATATAGCGCTATATTCGTAATATAGCGCTATATTCTACATATTCAACAATTCTTCCAAGCCAACCCAATAGGAAAGTTGCTTAAAGCCCTTACGCAATTCGATTTACACGCATATTTAATTATACATTTTTTGCATAACATAAACTATATTAAATAATGAAGAATATTCTAATTCACTAGATATTGCAGCCTTCTCACATTGGCCCACAAGCAAGAAGCAGGCAGGTAATGGGTTCAGATGAAAAAAAATTGTTTTTACGAATATATCTCACTATATTCAAAATATTTGCGAATTCTCGAAGTTGCGATATTTGGTATTTAAAATTCGCTATTCGAATATTCGCGATCAACACTATTGTTGATAGTCTGCCCGGAAGCCTTTCAACAAGCGCCATTAAATCGCTGAACTCGAACTTTTACGGAAAGGTTCGGGTCCGGGTACCAAAAACCCTAAAGTTTGGCTACGAACCTTTACAGTTCAGGTTCGCTCAACCCTACATGTAGTCCTATTGCCTCCACGTCTTGCTGCTGGAACGTGTTCCAAGATTTGGAATTTTAGTTGGTTAATCTGTTGTTTGGCAGAAATAAAATGTTGCGGAATAGGTAACTCTGTTATTTGACTACGGATATCAGATTTATGTTTAGAGATGCGGTCTCGTACACTCTGGGTGGTTTCACCCAGGTATGCGAGACCGCTTGGACATTGAATCAAGTAAATTACGTAGGAAGTTGTGCATGTGTCGGCTTTAGTATAGTATATTTTGCCCAAATGGATGAATGATTCTGTTCCCCTTGATGGCATTTGTGCACAACTTAGGCATGGGTAGGTCCCTGTTTTGGCCAGTGCTATTGTTGTTTTAGAGAAGGTTTGGGGGGGCCGATATCAGCTTTTATTAATCTGTCCCTGAGGTTTTGTGGTCTCTTATAACACCTTCTAACTGGATTTAGAAATTCTTGTCTCATCAATACGCTGGCGACAGAGTTCAGGATCTTTAACTATTCGTTTGACTCATTGAAATTGTAAACGGGGTAGAGAATCTTTGGTATTACGTGGATGGCAGCTTGAATACAAGAGAAGAGTATTGCGATCGGTGGGTTTCCTATGAAAATCAGTGGTTAGGGAGCCTTGAGTTGTCTTAATGACGATTGTGTCAAGAAAACTAATCCTATGTGAATCTGTATGAGCTGTGAATTGAGGATCTTGATCAATGTTATTCAAGAAGGAATAGAATTCCTGGAATGACGTTTGGTTGCCTTTCCAGATACAGGATACATCATTGATGTATCTGTGCCATGTAATAGCATGTGTTTAGAAGAGATTATTAGGGTAGATCCAGTCCTCCTCAAATCTTGCCATGAATGCATTTGCATAAGGCGGCACTACATTTGCCCCCATTGCGGTCCCCTTCTTTTGGATATAGAAATTATCCCCAAACATGAAAAAGTTATATTATATTACAAAGCATAAAAGTTTTATACAGAATTGTTGAGTGGTTTGGGATAATGAGGAGGTAGATAGAAGCGTTGTGGTAGCTTGGATGCCTTTCTCGTGTGATATGGAGGTCTAAAGACTATTTACGTCTAATGTGACCAATAGACTTTGTGGAGGAATACTATGTAGGTTGGCGATAATAGTAAAAAAATGTGATGGATCCAACAGAAAAAAACGAGCTTGTTTAACTAGGGAAGTATCTTTTCAAGAAAGATAGAAGAGGGGGGGGGGGGATAGGAGGGATTCAGTGGAGGCTACAATGGGTCTTCCTAGAGGCTGAGTCAGGTTTTTATGAGTTTTGGGTAGTGTATAGAGTACTGGTGTAATCGGATTTCCGTTCAGGAGGTAATTATAGGTAGCTTTGTATATAGTACCTGTTTGTAAATGGTGGTCAAGGAAGGTCCTAATTTTAAAGTAGGATTATTATGGACCAGTTCGTAGGTGGTATTATCTGAAAGTTGTCTATGTATTTCTTCAATATACGCTGTAGTGTCCATAACAAATAAAGGCTCACCTTTGTTGGCTGGTTTGATGGTGATTGTTTTGTCGGATTGTAGTGGGTTTAGTACTATATATGTTTCTCACTTGTGAGATTTGTTGGGACTTGTAAATTACCTCTTTTGAGTGACTGGATATTGGTTTTAATTTCACGATCTATCAAATTGATATAAGCCTCCACTCCATGATGATTCTTGGGAGGCATGTAGGGACTCTTATTTTTTTTTTATCCAAATTGATGTATGGATAAGGTAGTAGAGGGTGTCATAGTCGGGGTTTAATTGTTTCCTGTGGGAAGTGTGCTTTTAGTCTAAGGGACCTATAAAATCGGTTTAATTCTTGTGTAAATGTAAAATGGCGTAGATTACTATACGGACAAAATTAAAGTCCCTTTGAGAGTATGCTCAATTCAGCCGGCAAAAGAGTTCTTGAAGAGATGTTTACAACTAAGTCCATACCTGTGACCGGGTCTGTATGCCTGTAGGATTTGGATCAATGGGTGTCCCTCCCTTGGCCGATGCGCTGGGATTTCTTTTCGGTCTGTGGCCTCGTCTGGGAAAAAAACGTTGGGGTCAGTAACTTGTTGACCTCTCGCTACCAGAGGAGGAAGATACATAACATCCAATAATTGCTCAGCAAGAGCAAGAGAAGACACAGCCCAAATGTACAAAAGTATAAAGGTTTATTAACAAATAAATAAATAGACACTTGATAACAAATACATACACATTAATTGTGCAATGGAGGAACACAGGATGAATGCCCATAAACCACCACCGGTACTGAGTATTCCCCACACCACAAAAGTAATTAAGCTCTCAATAATAAAGCAACGGCAAAGTTAGAGGTCATGATAAACCCCAAAGAATTGAACAACTTAGCCAAAATATACATAACATAGTCAAACCCGTCTAAGGCACAGATAACATACCGTTAGCCATGGTGTACAAGGGGTAGTCAGCACCAGTGGAACAGAACACCCTCGGCACGCGTTTCGCGCCGGCCGTCAGGAGGTACCTCGCTGACGAGCGAGGTGTTCTGTCCACTGGTGCTGACTACCCTTGTACACCATGGCTAACGTATGTTATCTGTGCCTTAGACGAGTTTGACTATGTTATGTATATTTTGGCTAAGTTGTTCAATTCTTTGGGGTTTATCATGACTCTAACTTTGCCGTTGCTGTATTATTGAGAGCTTAATTACTTTTGTGGTGTGGGGAATACTCAGTACCGGTGGTGGTTTATGGGCATTCATCCTGTGTTCCTCCATTGCACAATTAATGTGTATGTATTTGTTATCAAGTGTCTATTTATTTATTTGTTAATAAACCTTTATACTTTTGTACATTTGGGCTGTGTCTTCTCTTGCTCTTGCTGAGCAATTATTGGATGTTGTGCTTTGGTTTTCGGCCACAGTCGTTTATGAGTCTATTAGGGGCCTTTTTTGTAGGTATATAGAGGAAGATACATAGTCCACATAGGGCGTATATGCATAGGATGGTGTTGTGTCTTGCCATTGCCAGCGGTATACTTTGTTAAGTTGGTAATCTTGTGTATCACTGACAAATTTAGAGCGTTTCGTGTTTTCAAGATATTTTTTATGTTCTAACGTTTTTTCTGTTTTTTTTTTTTTTCTTCAATTTGGTCAACTCAGTAGTGGATATAATTGATGTAAGTTGTGTTTCAATGCTTGTGAGTTTCTCCTTGGATTCTCTGATGGCTTGCTGGAGAAATTCTAAGCTTAAGACAATGATGTCAAATGAGCATTTGTTTAAAATGGTCACGAATTTATTGCAGCATTCCTTGTTGGTTGGAAATAAGGTTGGAGGTAGATATACCCTTAGTCCCCATGGGATTATTCAGTTTTTGTAGTATTCTGCAAGAGTTTTACAATGAAGTTCAGATGATAACATCTTGGATTCACAAAACATTGAACTTAAGGCTGTAATGTAACAAAACACAAAAAAAGGGGGGTGAATACTCTTGCAAGGCACTGTATGTGTGTGTGTGTATATATATATATATATATATATATATATGTGGGGAGTCGCTCTGGTAGATAGCAGTGGAAGCAAGAGCCCAAGCAAGGAGGAGTGCAGACGGCCTGGAAGCATGAGGTCGATCGCCTTGCGGCTGGACTGACAGCCAGGTGCGAACCTGCACCTAAAACCTCCCAGGTGACTGGAACCTGTTTTTGGACTGTTTTGTTTTGCCTCATGATTTCGGATGTGTGTGATTTAACACCAAGAGACTGTTTATTGTTTATGTTGTGCAAGTGTGAATAAAACACTGATTATTGCACCTTCTACAACGGCACCCTGCACCTTACCACATACCCCCCCCCCCTTTGTTCAACCCTGAGGGGGTGGACACACGAAAAACAGTGTACCCGGGAGAGGGCATCTGCATTTCTCAAAAACCGGCCCGCTCTGTGCTCCACCGTGAATTTAAAATTCTGTAGGGACAGAAACCACCTGGTGACCCGGGCATTCCTCTCTTTGGCTTGGCTCATCCACTTGAGTGGGGAGTGGTCGGTCACCAGGCGGAAGCTTCTGCCCAACAGGTAATAACGGAGGGTCTCGAGTGCCCACTTGATGGCCAGGCACTCTCTCTCGACTATGCTGTACCTGGCCTCGGCTGGGGTGAGTTTGCGGCTGAGGAAGACAACGGGATGCTCCTCCCCATTGACTTCCTGCGACAGTACCGCACCAAGGCCAACCTCAGAGGCGTCGGTCTGGACAACAAACTCCTTCTTGAAATCGGGCGTCACCAAAACTGGGGACCCACACAGGGCCGATTTCAAGGCGGAGAAAGCCTTTTCTGCCTGCTCGTTCCAACGGACCGTCCCTGTCTTACGCCCCTTTAACAAGTCTGTCAACGGCGAAGCTATAGTGGCAAAGTGGGGCACAAACCTCATGTAATACCCTACAATTCCCAGGAAGGACTTTACCTGCCTGGTGGTGACCGGTCGGGGCCAGTTACGTATGGCCTCTACCTTAGTTACCTGCGGCTTGATGACTCCCCGCCCAATAACATATCCCAGATATTTGGTCTCTTCCAACCCAATCGCACACTTCTTTGGATTGGCGGTTAGTCCAGCTCCCCTCAGGGCATCCACTACCGCCTGCACTTTGGGCAAATGGCTTTCCCAGTCGGTGCTGTGGATGACTACATCATCCAAGTAGGCCGAGGCGTACCGACGATGAGGTCGCAGCACTATGTCCATTAACCTTTGGAAGGTGGCGGGGGCGCCATGCAGGCCAAAGGGTAACACCTTGTAGTGATACATTCTCCCAGGCCCTGGTTAGGGTTTGGTCCCCGTGTTGGGCGGTCCCAAAATTGTCTCCGGAGACGTGGAGGTCTGCCAACTCAAGTCCTGGTGGCACGTCCTCCATGTCCCACCATTACACTCAGCGGGGGTGTCTCCCCCTCTATCACAGAAGTGGTGGTCACCCCTACGGCAGGCCCTTCGGACTCGGGCTCCCAGGGCTCTGGCCTCCCACTGGAACCAGGCCACTCTGCTTGGGTAACCCCTGTCTCATGGTTATTAGTCATTTTCATTTCAGGCCATAGGGACGGAAAACCAGGGAAGTCTCTCCCAATTATTAGTTCATAAGGTAGCTTTGTGGAGATCGCCACTTCACAAGTCCATGTGCCAGCCACCGTGGACAGAGACATTACGGCAGTGGAATAGTCCTTTAAGTCTCCATGTATGCACACCACACCAACTTTCCGGCCCGTATACTGGGTGGGCTGTACCAGGGCAGCACTTACCAGGGTTACTAGACTCCTGAGTCCAGCAGCGCCACTGCCAGATTATCACCCACTTGCACCTGGCACAGGTGACGATTGTCCATTGTCTCAGGGGTGCCGGTTGCACACAGTCTCCGGGCATACATGGAAGCCCGGTACCCATAATTAGTCTCCATGGGTTCTCCCCACTGTGGACAGTCGGCCCTTACGTGGCCAGGCTCGTGACACCGCCAGCAGACTATCGGGCCGGGTCTGCAGGGGTACACCCGAGCAGGTTTCTCGGGTACCAGTCGTCGGGACTGGATGGGAGACTTACGGGGTTTGACCGCCCCCCCAACAACACCCCCTTTCAAGTTTTTTGTGGCCTCATAGCGCTCCACCAGGTCGACCATTTCCAGGGCATTAGTGGGTGATACCTGGCCGATCCAGTGCTGAAGGGGGTACGGCAAGGCCCTCCAGAACATGTCAGCCAGCAGACGGTCCAGCATAGCAGCCGGACTTAGAATATCAGGCTGCAGCCATTTTTGCAACCTGTGCAGTAACTCATAGTACTGCGGCCGGACGGGTTCAGCCGCTTTAAAGTCCCACTGGTGGACCCGCTGAGCCCGGACTAACACGTTCACCCCCAGTCTGGCCAGGATCTCCCCATTCACCGTGGAAACCACTCAGACTCGGTTTTCCTTCCTTTGAGGGATATCTGGCTTTCATTGTGTTGTAGACCCATAACTGGGGCTCCACATTTATTTTGCACCTTCACCGTGGAGTAATCAGCAGCCTGGTCATCTGCCAAATCAGAGAAAACCTGCTGGGGTCCGGATGCCAGGAACGGAGCGACCACTTCAGTCCACTGGTCACGGGGTAACTTCTCCCTCACGGCCACCTTTTCAAAGACCGCCAGATAGGTCTCAACGTCGTCTGAGGGGGTCATCTTTGGGATCGCCGCACGGACCGCTTTCCGGGCATCGAGGACGTGTTGGGACGCTCCTGCCGTTTGCAAAGCCATCACGTGTTGTAAAAGCAGCTGATTAGTCTCCTGCTGCTGCTTGTTAGCCTCCCGCTGCTGCAGGTTAGCCTCCATGAGAGCTTTTACAATCGCCTCCATGTTGCCAGAAATTCCTGCTTGTAACTTTGCAGGTTTAATATATTCCATGCACTCGTGCCCAGCAAAACAAAAAAATGTCGGCGTTCACGCCAGCCTCACTGCGCATGCCCGCATCCGACACCAAATGTGGGGAGTCGCTCTGGTAGATAGCGGTGCGGGTGCAGTACAGAGGCAAAAGGGAGTCCAGAAGGTGCAATAATCAGTGTTTTATTCACACTTGCACAACATAAACAATAAACAGTCTCTTGGTGTTAAATCACACACATCCGAAATCATGAGGCAAAACAAAACAGTCCAAAAACAGGTTCCAGTCACCTGGGAGGTTTTAGGTGCAGGTTCGCACCTGGCTGTCAGTCCAGCCGCAAGGCGATCGACCTCATGCTTCCAGGCCGTCTGCACTCCTCCTTGCTTGGGCTCTTGCTTCCAGCGTGAACTCCACACAGCACAGAATGGATCAGAACTCCCAAACTCAGATGATTCCACAGCCTAACACCAGCTCCAGGATAATCACCCCCCCAGCTGCTGAGGAGGCTGCCTTTTAAAGGCCCGGATAAAGTCCGGCCTGGACCGTGGGGAGTAGGCACCCACCCAACTCTTTGCCTACTCCCAGTAAGAGCCGGCCCGGATTGGCTTTGCAGCCACGCTATTTAGCAACTGTGTCAGTAGCACTACCTGCTACTGACATCAACAAAACGGCTCTTACCTCACCGAGGCTATGAACCTCGGTGACACGTACCTGCCATCTACGACGGCACCCTGCACCTTACCACAATATATATATATACACAGTCTTGTTAACAGGTGAGAATGTTGATGAGCACAAGGCTGGAGATTAATATGTCAGGCTGATTGGGTTAAAATGGCAGACTTGAGGGTGATGCTTGAAATCATTGTTCTTCCATTGTTAACCATGGTGACCTGCAAAGAACCGCGTGCAGCCATCATTGCGTTGCATAAAAATGGCTTCACAGGCAAGGATATTGTGGCTACTAAGATTGTACCTCAATCAACAATTTATAGGATCATCAAGAACTTCAAGGAAAGAGGTTCAATTCTTGTTAAGAAGGCTTCACGGCGTCCAAGAAAGTCCAGCAAGCACCAGGATCGTCTCCTAAAGAGGATTCAGCTGCGGGATCAGAGTGCCACCAGTGCAGAGCTTGCTCAGGAATGGCAGCAGGCAGGTGTGAGCGCATCTGCACGCACAGTGAGGCGAAGACTTTTAGAAGATGGCCTGGTGATAAGAGAAGTGGTACTGTGCAGTACCCATATATACAGAATAAGAGCATATACTGAGAATTACACCCAGTATACAAGACAAAAGAAGTTGTACTGGTCTGTGTCGATCTATACATAAAGGATAAGAGCCAATAATGAGAATTACACCCAGTATACAGAGGTGGTACTGTGCAGTGTGTGTATATACAGAATAAGAGCATATATATATACACACACACAAAAAGAGTAGATACTGAGAATTACACCCAGTATACAGGATAAGAGAAGTGGTACTGTGCAATGTCCATATATACAGAATAAGAGCAGATACTGAGAATTACACCCAGTATACAGGACAAGAGAAGCAGTACTGTGCAATGTCCATATATACAGAATAAGAGCATATACTGAGAATTACATCCAGTATACAGGACAAGAGAAGTGGTACTGTGCAGTGTCCATGTATACAGAATAAGAGCATATACTGAGAATTACAGCCAGTATACAAGAGAAGAGGTACTGTGCAGTGTGTGTGTGTGTGTGTGTGTGTGTGTGTATATATATATTTATATATATATATTTATTTATTAAGAGTAGATACTGAGAATTACACCCAGTATACAGGACAAGAGAAGTGGTACTGTGCAGTACATATATATATTGTAAGAGAGCGCAAGGTTCCGTCATCAACGGAAGATACGTGTCACCAAGGTTCATAGCCTCGGTGAGGTAAGAGCCATTTTGTCTATGTCAGCAGGAGGTAGTGCTACTGACACAATTGCTAGATAGCATGGCTGCAAAGCCGATCCGGGAGCAGCTAAAGTGTAGGGTGGGTGGATGCTCCCCACGACCCAGTCCTGGTTTTGGGCTGGGTTTAAAAACACAGCCAGCACCATCAGCTGGGAGAGATTGTCTTGGAGCTGCTGGTAATGCTGTGGAGCTCTCAGGGCTGGAAGCAAGAGCTTGCAAAGAGGCGTGCAGTCTGCCTGGAAGCCTGAGGTTGGACTTTCCTGCGGCTGGGCTGACAGCCGGGTGTAAACACGCACCTAAACCTTTGTTTGTGCAAGTGTGAAATAAAACAGTTTGCTGCACTACCTGGACTCCCTTTGCCTCTATACTGCACCCGCACAGCTGTCTACCAGAGCAACTCTTCACTATATATATATATATATATATATATATACATATATATATATACATATATATATTAGTACAAACCGGATTCCAAAAAAGTTGGGACACTATACAAATCGTGAATAAAAACTGAATGCAATGATGTGGAGGTGCCAACTTCTAATATTTTATTCAAAATAGAACATAAATCACGGAAGAAAAGTTTAAACTGAGAAAATGTACCATTTTAAGGGAAAAATATGTTGATTCAGAATTTCATGGTGTCAACAAATCCCAAAAAAGTTGGGACAAGGCCATTTTCACCACATTTACCGCATCTCCCCTTCCTCTTACAACACTCAACAGACATCTGGGGACCGAGGAGACCAGTTTCTCAAGTTTAGAAATAGGAATGCTCTCCCATTCTTGTCTAATACAGGCCTCTATCTGTTCAATCGTCTTGGGCCTTCTTTGTTGCACCTTCCTCTTTATGATGTGCCAAATGTTCTCTATAGGTGAAAGATCTGGACTGCAGACTGGCCATTTCAGTACCCGGATCCTTCTCCTACGCAGCCATGATGTTGTGATTGATGCAGAATGTGGTCTGGCATTATCTTGTTGAAAAATGCAGGGTCTTCCCTGAAAGAGATGACGTGTGGATGGGAGCATATGTTGTTCTAGAACCTGAATATATTTTTCTGCATTGATGGTGCCTTTCCAGACATGCAAGCTGCCCATGCCACACGCACTCATGCAACCCCATACCATCAGAGATGCAGGCTTCTGAACTGAGCGTTGATAACAACTTGGGTTGTCCTTGTCCTCTTTGGTCCGGATGACATGGCGTCCCAGATTTACAAAAAGAACTTCAAATCGTGACTCATCTGACCACAGAACAGTCTTCCATTTTGCCACACTCCATTTTAAATGATCCCTGGCCCAGTGAAAACGCCTGAGCTTGTGGATCTTGCTTAGAAATGGCTTCTTCTTTGCACTGTAGAGTTTCAACTGGCAACGGCGGATGGCACGGTGGATTGTGTTCACTGACAATGGTTTCTGGAAGTATTCCTGAGCCCATTCTGTGATTTCCTTTACAGTAGCATTCCTGTTTGTGGTGCAGTGTTGTTTAAGGGCCCGGAGATCACCGGCATCCAGTATGGTTTTACGGCCTTGACCCTTACGCTCAGAGATTGTTCCAGATTCTCTGAATCTTCGGATGATGTTATGCACAGTTGATGATGATAGATGCAAAGTCTTTGCAATTTTTCGCTGGGTAACACCTTACTGATATTGCTCCACTATCTCTCTGCGCAACATTGTGGGAATTGGTGATCCTCTACCCATCTTGGCTTCTGAGAGACACTGCCACTCTGAGAAGCTCTTTTTATACCCAATCATGTTGCCAATTGACCTAAATAGTGTTAATTGGTCTTCCAGCTCTTCGTTATGCTCAAATTTACTTTTTCCAGCCTCTTATTGCTACTTGTCCCAACTTTTTTGGGATTTGTTGACACCGTGAAATTTTGAATCAACATATTTTTCCTTTAAAATGATACATTTACTCGGATTAAACGTTTGATCTGTCATCTAGGTTCTATTACAAATAAAATATTGACATTTGCCATCTCCACATCATTGCATTCAGTTTTTATTCACAATTTGTTTAGTGTCCCATCTTTTTTGGAATCCGGTTTGTAATTACACCCAGTATACAGTAGGACACAATCAGTGGTGCTGTGTGGTGTCAGTATGTATATAATTAGCAGACATTGAGAATTACAAAATAAGTATATACAGATACTGATAATGACATCCATGATACAGGACACGAGGCTGCTGCTTGTCATTTTCTCTGTGCTGTCCTCTGTTTCTCTGTCTAAGGATTATTATGTATAGTAGTTTGACATAACTGTATGTCATTTTGATATAACTGTATTCGGGGATGTACAGGAGTTGTCACCCCCTGCAGTCCTGGGAGAGCACTGCCTGAGGCCACCATCTCACTTTGCTTCATGAGTGGTGTGCCTCTGGTTGTTTGTCTGTAAACTCTTTGCTCCCCAATCTTCTTCTGCTCCCTGTGTACCTTATGTCTTGATGCTAGATAGCATCAGAATTATGTGCCAATTCCAATAGGGGAGTAGGCAGTGGTGAGCTATTACAGACATGCTCAGTGGTCCTGGGTGGTCAGTTAGATGTAATAAACTATTAATCTGTGATCAGTGGGGGTCCTGGGGGGAGGAACTTTTACCCATAAGAGCAAAGGAGCTGGAGTGTTGACTCAAATGGGCTGGACTGTCGTACATCCATATCTACACAAAGTATAAGGTACTGACTTGAAGGAGCTTGGGCAGGGGCATCGCTTTAGGGGGTGCAGAGGTAGCAGTCGCTAACGGGCCCAGGAGCCCGAGGGAAGGGGGGCCCAAGCTGAAGTCTTGCATCAGGGCCCATGAGCCTTTAGCTATTCCCCTGGGCTTGGGGCTTCAACTTATCGTGGGGGTTCACTTCCTAATTATCAGTAAAACGGTTGCAGTGATAGTTAAGACTTATGGCCACCAAAGAAAGAACTATCAAAATGAAGAATGACATGAGATGATAGTACATGGTCAATAGTGCAGGTGTTTCAAAGACCCAGTCAATCCTAGCCCAACTTACCAACTTAGGGCTCTGCCACACCTTCAGGTTTTTATTCAGTTTTTGAAGCCAAAATCACGGAAAAGCATAAAAGAAGAGAGAGCACTAAAGACAAACATTTTTTCACTCTTGGTCTTAAAGATGAAATGCATGGTGCAGGCATTATACAAATGATCATGTATTCTTACCTGGCAGGGTAGATACCATGATCACTAAGTTAGTTCTCCCAGGGTGTGGCTCATTCATTTTACTCTGGGTGTGCTGACCCCTGCGATTTCCTCAAATGCACAGCATATTTAGTTGTAGTGGGGGACCGCATTCGCTCTTTTGCCTAATGAAAGAAATATCAGTTTGATTTCTGGAACTATTTCTTTTAGTTTATAGCTGACAAGAAAACCATGTTATCTTACAAAACATTAATTACATTATTATAAGGTATTTTAAAAAAATCTCAAAACTACTGTATAGTTGTGAACATTTAAACGGTGCCTCAAGAGTTGCTGGCTTTCACTTCTCCCACCAGAACTTTAAATTTGACAGAGGAAGACACAGCTGGCAGACTAGGTATTGTTGCCAAGGCAACCATATGTGCTGCAAGTGCGGTACAGTTGCCTTGGAAACCATGCCACCCAATCTGCGTCCCTCTCTCCAGCAACACTGGAAGTACCCTTTGAAAGAAGACCCTATATCCCTTATTTCCTATAATTATTAGGCTTGTATTTAGTCAAATGACCAAAAACCTCCACTTATGGAAGAACAGTGATGTTTCACTATGAAAAAATAACTAGTATAAAAAAAGTGGAAGAGTAGATTTCCATTAATTTTGAACAGTGTTTCCCAACCAGTGTGCCTCCAGCTGTTGCAAAACTACAACTCCCAGCATGCCTGCACAGCCAAAGGCTGTCTGGGCATGCTGGGAGTTGTAGTTTTGCAACAGCTGGAGGCACACTGGTTGGGAAACACTGATTTAGAAGATCCTTACAGGTTGTATTGTGCAGTGTGCTTTTTAAATGGGTATGCTTGTCACAAACTCTATGTATTATGTTGTCTTTTATTTTTTTCCATACTTGTGCTTTTTAAGGCATACGTTTTGTGACAATAGGGTTTACTTAAAAGAAAAAAAACAATTGATATGTCATTGTATGATTCACCATAATTGGTCCAAAACACCTCAATTTTAGCAATATGTCATTGGTTCTGGCAGATGCTATCAAAATCACAGCATGGAGGAGATTAAAGTAACTTTAACTTATCTCTCAAAACAACAGATACTCATCCTAAAATGAGACATCTAATTACAGCCCTTGAAGAGATACCTATACGCCTTTATATATCCATCTATCTATCTATCATCTGTACTCTTCCACCAGAGCTTGTTGTAACTGTGTGACTGTGGCCATTGTCTACCAAATTACAGACATATTCCTATAGAACAGCCTATGCATTAAACACAATTTGCACTTCCCCATCCAAGGATGCAATTCATCATGGGAGCGTCCATAAAAACAAAGCATATAAATGAAGACACGAGGGACCAGTTTCAGCTGTCACAATATGGTGTTCTTTTCAGCTGCTCATCCACAGAATTGCACCTCCACCCTGCTGTGTTTACCCTCATGTATATTTCAGGCTTTCCTCCCTCCAGCTCAGTAAACACATATGAGAAGAATATATTTAAAGACACAAGGCTTATACAACTAAAGAACATTTCAGCCTAAAAATAATGTCTTGTTCTAGGTGAGAAATACAACTACACGCTACATTAACCTTTCCCAATAAAGCCCCAGAATCCAACTGGCATCCAACTCATTAAAACTATGAAAACAATGAATATCTAAAGATGAATCTCCTTCTTGTTATGTCTTGGACTGCCCACCAAGTGGCAACAAAATCAATCTCTAGCTGTTGACCAAAGCTGCCCATTATTAGATTTATGTTGAGCCCTGACAAAATCATTGGAATCCACTGACAATCTAATGTATATGGTGCCTCCTGACTGTACTTCAATGGCAGATGTAGGCAAAAAGGAGGATCTGGTAGCATGATGGCTTAATGGTTAGCACTGTTGACTTGCTGTACTGGGTTCCTATGAGTACTCCAGTTTTCTCTCGCACTGCAAAAACGAAAAAAACAAATCATGTAGATAGTAAGAGGATGAAATATGGGAGAAAGAGGTAATTAAGGTAATTGGCTAAGTGAAGAGCATGGGTAGGTTGGTAGAACATGAGACTTCTGATGATGAAGCAGCATGGTGGAAAGCTTTGTAGACTAGGAGGAGAGTTTTCAATTACATATAATTCTGAAAGAAAAAGGTAGCCAGTAAATTGAGTGACATAAAACTAATAGAAGAGAAAACAGAGGCATAGTATAACTACAGATTTTTATGATAGACTGAAGCAAAGGCAGTCTTTTTGGTGTTATACCAAACAATAGTGACTTGAGGCAAAAAATGGTTAGGGCCTGGATTAGTGTTTTCTCAATGTCAGTGGACAGAGAGCCGAGGAGAAGAGTATAGTAATTAGAATGGTGGTTGTAGTGAATATTCACTCTGTCGCTCCCCTGGGCCATGCACTTTTCTTCCCCTCAGGGCACACTCAGATCTTGAGGTTCTCATGCCAGATGGTGGTTTAGAGGGCCCTTGATGGTGATGGATTGGAGGTTCAAAGCAGAGTCCCTTGACAGCAGAAGGTGTCAGTGCAGTGCAGCAGTGCTAGAAATAACAGCAGAACGATTCTTTACTGAACAATATAGTTCAGGTATATTAATCACCATTCTCAGCATGCATGGACTGGCAGATCTTTCACAGTTATGCAGTCTCCACAGTTCTTACAGGGTACACAGATACATTAGTGGTTAACAGGCACGGTCATTATTTTTGAGCAATTAAGCTTAAATCGCAATTCTCTAATTGACTTTAATGTAATCATCCACGAAACGGAAGGGGGGTTAAATACTGAATGTTATGTGAGGCAATGCAACCACAGGGCGGTCAGTAATGTTAGACATAGTGTTGCACCTTTCTTAGACACATTTTTCCCCAATTGTCCACTTCGAGATGTGGATATTTTCTTGGTGTGTCTAGGCACCATAGTACTTTAATCTCCTAGACGTGTGGTTATGAAGGCTTAGTGGTCTTGTTTAGACAGCATTTCTCCACAGGAATTCATTTCAGGCCTCCTCCTTACTTCTGGCGTGCCTTTTTTATGTATAGATTTCGATTTGTATCTGTCTTTTTCTCTTGCCTCTGACTAATTTAATTGTGAGCTAAGCTCAGCTAGCTCTGTTCTCAATGTCTTGGCTCTAACTGACTCTAGGCTGTTCTAACTATTCCTCCTAAGGAAGAGTACACACAGCCCCATATAGTGGGCTGGCAGTTATGACCTGTACTCAGGTCATACTGTACTCAGGACTTTCACATGAAAAGGCATTAATACACAGGAGTTCACATCTTTTATATCTGTTTAATCATCTTTTAAGCAGCTTAAAAACCCATTTGCCTTAGTAGTAGGATGCTGCAAGTGGTGAAGTAGAGATGAATATGAATATAAATAATTTTGTTAAGGTGAATTTAACAATATCCCGTATGCCTATATGTTTCCAATGTCCTGCCTGTAGATGCATATCATTGGTATCATTATACTGTGGAGAATTAGAGGATTATTTTATGCAGTAAATTTAGTTGGTTGTACCAGCTACACTACAGTACAAGGCAAAAGAAAAGAAAAGAAAGTTCTTATCTTGTTTCAATTTTCCCTATATAACAGACAAATCAAAAGATAGGGGTTCCATTTTGATCCTAAAAGAAAAGCTTGTGTGTCACACACAAAAAAATGAAGAAAAATATTGGCAGGACATGAAATAAAATAAAATATTCAGCTTTATAATACACTTACCCCTTAACTGGGATTCCCCCCCCCTCCCCCCATTAACAGTGACCTCCACAGCACCCCGCCCGCTTAACAGAGACTGCCAAAGCGACCCGCCCCTAATAGTGAACTCCACAGCACCCTGTCCCTTAACAATGATCTCCACAGCACCCCACCCCCTTAACAGTGCCCTTTACAGTGCCCTGCTTGCTTAACACAATGACCTCCACAGCAACCCTGCCCCTTAACAATGACCTCCACAATGTGCACCACCTTAACAGTGACCTATAAAAGTGAAACAAAATGAGTTTTATAGAATCCTCCTGTAAAACTGTGTGTATGTCAAGACTGAAGGACCTGAGAGCTTATATTGTCTAATAAGTGTCATCTGTGCATGTGTATGGTAGTTAAGATATGAGTGAAGAACCTGGGAGCTTCTATTGGCTAATAAAGGTCATGTGACCATGTATATGGCAGTTAGGATATGACTGAAGAACCTGCAAGCTCCTATTGGCTAATACTTTTTTGGGAATATCTCAAGAATGGTATGTCCTAGAGAGCAGAGACCCTTATGAAAAACTTCCCAGACACTTGATGTACCTATGTGCCAAATTTTGTGCGCATCAGTTCAGGCGCCGGAATGTCTATAGAGGACAAACAGACGTTGATTTTTAATAAACAGATTAGGCCAACATACTTTAATGACCCTTGAAGCTGAAAGGATGAAACCAGCCATTTTGTATTTTTGCCTTTTACCCCATGTTTTCCAGTAGACATAACTTTTTATTTTTACATTTACATAACCATATGGGGCTTCTTTTATTTTTTTTTCCTAGGGGCATGTTGCACTTTCAGGCACCATGTAATATTCCATACGATGTATTTGGAAACAAGAAAATTATTAGTGGGGTGGACTGGATATATAAAACACAATTGCACCATTGTTTTATGGGTTTTATTTTTCTCTGCACTGCTGTTTTAAATTGTCACTACAGAGATGGCAGTTGCACTCTAATTGTGCCGGAGCATGGAGCCATCAAGCCCCCATAGAGAAAGCAGGTGAGAATTTTCACCATCCCTGCCTTCCCTATTGCTGTATATACAGTGCTGAACAAGTCATGTGACTTTCGCATGCTGGGAGTTGGGCCTTAGCAGACACAGATTAGCTCTGCAGTTAGGCTGTACAGTGCTGAGGGCTGTATTCCCTTTGTAATTGGGGCTACTACTGTATGTTAGCCCCAATATCAAGAGAAATCAGCAGTTAAAAAAACTGTTGTGGTAAATGTCCTCCAAAGGTCTTGTATGACCTTTATGGTGGGGCGCAAAGTAGAAAAAAAAAAAAACTCTCCCCTCAGCTTTTTCAAGAGAAAAATGAAAAATGTATGGTTCTCAGAAAATAGAAGTACTGGTACTCTGAGGCTGATCGAGAGAAACATGGCGCACATAAACCAATCCATCAAAATCTGTGCTGCAAATGCCAAAATGTGGTCTTTACCTTCTGAACCTTGCAGACTACCCAAACAGCAATGTATGTCCACATTTATGGCATTTCCATACCTAGTAGAACCTTGCTAACTAATTTTAGGGGCGTGGTGTGAGTCTCAGATGGCACAAGCTAGGCCCAACATATTGGCAGTCAAATGCCGTATATGAGGACATTTTTTTATTTTGTATGGCACCCTGCTCAATACACCTGTTGTGCTCACTCCACTTCATAATTCCTTGAGGGGTGTAGTTTCCAAAATGGGGTCACTTTTTCTGGGGTTACATTTATCATTTTCCCCCAGAGCCTCTACAGCTGTCAGGACAAACTACATAAATGACCACACTGGTCTCAAAATGTGCATGGTACTCTTTTACTCCTGAGCCCTCTGATACGTTCAGGCAAAAGATTAGGGCCACATGTAGGATGTTTCTAAAACCAGGAAACACAGCAAGATAATAGGAGGGCTGACTTTTCACACTGGCACACGCTGGTCACAACACCTTGGGCACAGGCATGCACAACACCTGTAGGGCAGTGGTGGATCCAGAGCCTGGTTTCGGGAGGGGCACTTCCGGCGATCGATACGCCCCTGCTCCGATTAATACAGAAATACAGCCCCACATACCTCCTACATCCAGTGATGTCTCCTTTGATGTAGATGTTCTCTGTCCTCATCTTCTCCTTTCAGACCTGCAGACCAGACCACCAGTTTTCGTCTCTGCAGTTTGACAACAAAAAAAAAATCTTAGTTTACTACTTTTCCATCATCCTCCCATCTTCTGGACAAATCATCCTACTACCCCCAATACTGTGCCACTGTGGTCCCCAATATTATACTGCAGAAACAGATAATACCCCTGATAATACTAGTACCACACAGAGACCCCCATATAAAAAAACCTTCTTTGTGGCCTCAGTAGATGTCCCCATAGTGCCCCCCAATAATGTACCAGTAAGAGGTGCCCCCATAGATTCCCCCCAATCATGTACTAGTGAAAAGTGCCTCTCCCCCTATCATGTGCCAGTAACAAGTTCCATTCTGCCCTCTCCCCCCCTCATGTGCCAGTAACAAGTGCCTCTCTCCTCTCTCCCCCATCATGTGCCAGTCTCCTCTCTCCCCCATGTGCCAGTAATAAGTGCCACTCTCCCCCCCACCCATCATATGCCAGTCTTCTCTCTGCCCCCCCATGTGCCAGTAATAAGTGCTATTTCCCCCCACCCCATCATGTGCCAGTTTCCTCTCTGCCCCCCCCCCATGTGCCAGTAATTAGTTCCACTCCCCCCCCATCATGTGCCAGTCTCTTCTCTGCCCCCCATTTGTCAGTAATAAGTGCCATTTTCCCCCCATAATGTGCCAGTCTCCTCTCCCCCCATGTGCCAGTAATAAGTGCCACTCTCCCACCCATCATGAGCCAGTCTCCTCTTTGCCCCCATGTGCCAGTAATAGGTTCCACTCTCCACTCCATCATGTGCCAGTCTCCTCTCTGCCCCCCCATGTGCCAGTAATAAGTGCCATTTTCCCCCCATTAATGTGCCAGTCTCCTCTCTGCCCCCCCCCCCCAAATAATAAAATAAATAAACACTTATACTTACCTACATGCGATGCGATGCAGGCCTCTTCCGGCCTGTGTCTCGCTCTGTACGGCTCAGGCGGCACCTGCACCGGCATCTGATAGACTGCGGGCATTGTGCCGGCAGCCTATCAGAGGAACAGGGAAGGGAGACGCCTCTCCCTCCCCTGCCGCAGCACAGCACAGCCATCTGTATTGCTGTCCTGAGGGTGGCGATACAGATTACTATGGAGATGAACGCTTTCACAATGGAAGCGTTCATCTGCCTCTGTGCTGTAGGGTCAAAATGCTCACTACAACCCTTGGTAAATTCTGAGAGGGTGTGGTTTACGACAACATATGGATTGTTGCCGTATTCAAGAAAAAATGGGTGACAAATTGTGAGGTAATTTTCTTCCTGTTACCTCATATGTAAATGAAAAAATTGGGGCTGAAGTGGTGTTTTTTTTTTTTTTTCACAGCCAAGTGTAAATTCTATGAAACGCCTGTGGGTTTAAAGTGCACAATGCACCTCTCGATTTTTAATGTAGGAATACCTCCGGGCAGGCTCGGACTGGCCCCCAGGGGTACAGGGGAATCCCCCGGTGGGCCCCTGAGAAAGGTGGGCCCCTAGTCTCCCACCCCCTGCACAAGTGGCACATAACACAGTAGACTTACTGCACTACATACATATATTCAATGTACAGTGCCTCAACCAGCCTATGTTCATATAAAAACTTGTTAGATTTTTATTATATTTGAATGTATCCGTATAGTGGGCCCCCAAAATAAATTTTACTGATGGGCCCTAGGTACCCCAGTCCGACACTGCCTCCGGGTCTCTTAAAATGCGACATTATGACCAAAAAACATTCTGGCAAAATCTGCCCACCAAAAATCATATGGCACTCTTTCTCTTCTCAGTCCTGCAACAGCCCATACAACAGTTTACGACCACATCTGGAGTGCTTCTGTGAACTGCAGCGTCAGGGTAGTAAATATTTAGGTTTTATTTTCTGTTAACCCCCCTTGCTGTGTTAATGGAAAATGGATTAAAAAGGACAATCTTCAAAAAAAAATTACAATTTCACTAAGTTTTGCTCCATTCAATTCTTGGGGTATGCTTAAAGGGTTAATAATTGGAGGAGTGTAGTTTCTAAAATGTGTTCATTTATGGGTGATTGCTACCATGTAAGCCCCTTGAAGTCACTTCAAACTGAATTAGTCCTTAAAGTCGGTTTTTGAAAATTTGAAAAAAGATCATAACATTCTATGCCTTCTAACATCCAAAAAAAATAAACACAGACAAAATGCAACAGCACTCTGCAACCAGCACTCTGCCCTGCCTATATGCTGGAAAAGTGAGGCGTCAGTGTACATTTTGATCAAAAGGTAATAAGCCACTCGCCACGCCGAGGCCGCCACAATGAGTGGTCCTAACACTACCTGTTATGGGCCATGACAGCCACATAAAATCCAGGGAGTGCAGGCCCAGCATGCATGCCGGATCCACCTTGCTTAGTAACCCTGTTTGGCGCCATAACAGCCTCCATTAGATCCAGGGAAGCAGGTACCAACATGCATGCTGAGCCCACTATGTACTCCTCCTGGAGCCAAAATGGCTACTAGTAGGGGAAAGCTCAGCTTTATGCTTACTCTGATTTAGCGTTAAGACCACTCATTGAGGCGGCCTTGGTGCGGCGAGTGGCTTATTACCTTTTGATCAAAATGTGCACTGATGCCTCACTTTTCCAGCATATAGGCAGGGCAGAATGCTGGTTGCAGAGTGCTGTTGCATTTTTTCTGTGTTTGTATGTATATTTCGCTATGTGCTCCTGCTTTCAGGGACGTGCTGACTGACCCCCTTTTTTGTGTAATATCCTAAAAAATAAGAAGACATTAAATAAATAATGCCAACATAAAGTAGACATATGGTGAATGTTAAAAGGGTATTGGGACCCACAACTATCAGACAATGGGGCATACCCTAGCGATATGACCCCATTGTCTGAGATAGGACAAACCCTTTAATTAATAACTATTTTGTGAGGTGTTACCATCAAAAACACCAAATTTACATCCAAATGTACCACTAACATGAAGCACAATGTGTCATAAAAAACAGTCTCAAAATTGCTTGTATAATTATCCAAAAGTATTCAAAAATGATTAACACACACCGTGACCCATGTCAGATTTGCAAAATGATTCGTCATCAGGAAGAAAGGTGAATGGCCCTGTCTGGAAATGGTTAAGCTACCAGTTTATACTTTTTAACTTTATTTTTAGTCCCCCTAGGAGACCTGAACATGCAATTGTTACATTACTTATACAGTACCATCAACTGCAGTGGTTTACCATTGTAGTGTATGGTAAAATCTCTGTATTTCTATTAAGCCCTTTCTGAGGCAGGGCTTACTATAAACGTTACTGTGTCAGGCCTGGAAGTTTTTGCAAGGCTCCCGACTGCCATAGCAACTGAACGGCTCATGTAATCTTCCCTCCGGGGCAACTGTTTGGTACAGTAACTGGAACCGGCCCGCTTATGGCAAATGACCTCTCAGATGCTGTGGTCACCACTGACCCATGGCATCTCAGCTCCTGAGTGGGTGCCTTGTTTAAACAATTTTTTCTGTCCTGCAAAAAAAACATAAGAGAATACGTTTTCATCTGTTAAACGTATCTGTTTTTTCCAGATACTTCCTACTGTACTTCGTTTGATACGTTTCAAATCTTTATTTAAAAAAAGAAAGGTTTCACGAAAACGTATAATTTTCTTGTTCAAAAAAACGCACACAAACGTATTGAAACATATGCACATTTATCAAATGTATATGCAGTGGTGTACATAGAGAAGTAAGGGCCCCATAGTAAGGATCAAGCCAGGCCCCCCACACAGGACAGAAGGGTTTCCACCTAAACCCCTTTCAATCACCCTTGGGCCATTTTTTCCACTGCCTCATTTGCTAAAACTTGTTCCTTTACCCTGGGTTCACACCTGAGCGTTTTACAGCGCGTTCAAACGCGCTGTAAAACGCTCAACAGATTAAAACCAATGCATCCCTATGGGAGTGGTTCACACCTGAGCGTTTTACAGCGCGTTTGAACGCGCTGTAAAACGCCCAACGCATAAACAAGTACTTGAGCTTCTTTTGGGGCGTTTGACGCGCGTTTTGTGATTGACACCACAGTAGTCAATCACAAGAACGCGCGTTTACGCGCGTTTCCTATTTGCAAAAACGCGCTGAAATACGCGCGACAAAAACGCGCGTAAAACGCGCGTTTTTAGAACGCTCAGGTCTGAACCCAGGGTTAGACTCGACGGTAGAGTCCTGACCAAGTCTTCACCTTTAGTAGAAGTGGGGATGATCCCAACTGGGCCTCCTTTTGCCCTGGGCCCCATAGCGGTCTCATGGTCTGCCGCTATGGTAGTTACGCCCTTGCATATAAGTAAAAAAAAAAAAAAAAAAAAAAAAAAAGGGTGGATAACCACAAAATTGCATATATTTGTGTGTCTAAACGTATACACATGACGTACAGCAAAAACGAGATGTCAATAGACCCTTAGGCTGGAAAGTAAGAGCCAAAATGCCATTCTTACCATATTCTTTAGCTTCAGTCCAATGTTATCCAGTTTCTGATTATGAGTCTGACACATTATCATAATTTATGGTAATGAGATACAATTACCTTTTTATTTAAACAATATTTATATATCTCTTTCGGAGAAAACCATCTGAACTTGCATGACGAGCGTGGGGATAATCTGACTACATATGGGTTGCCAGGTTACTGTATCGCTGTGTAGACAATGAGCCAGGGTCTATGAAGGAAATGCTTGCCTATGTTACCCGTCACACCATAACAAATCACGATGTGCTGAACCGTGGAGTAAAGAAAGAGTTAATCAAATGCCTCAGCTCACACAGTGTGAAGTAAGCCATCAAATATGGGCTGAAATAAACAGGCCATTGCTTCCACATTGCTGTGGCATTGTTCATCTGACCTTGCTGGACTCTCATTTGCCAACCATCCCCTTGTCTCCATAGTTACTGGATGTGAAGACCAGCTCCCTTGAGTCTCCTTGTAGGGTAACCATGGTGATTTGGAGAGCAGTGCCAGTGAAAGACATAGGACCTGACTGAAGGAGACGCGAGTCCTGATACCAGAGTCTCACAAAGGGCAGGGGGGTGCTTAAAATATACAAATAGAAGCACCAAACAACACAAATATAAGACAGTGACGGAGCATTTAAAAATGTTTATAACAAATGCGCAGAAAGTAATATATTGTAGATAACAAATTGGAGCTAAACACTACCAATAATTATCTATTATGTACCCATTTATATTTCTATTACCTATCTATATTATCTATCTATCAATCAATCTATTTATCTATCTAGTCTTCTACATTACTATTATATATCTATCTATTCTTCTACATTACTATCTATCTATCTATCTATCTATCTATCTATCTATCTATCTATCTATCATCTATTTATGTATTTATCATCTATCTGTCTACAATAATTTGTATTTGCTGAGAGAGATGTAAAGTGTTTTTTAGGGCTACAGATATTGATGATCTAAGCTCTGGCACCCTAGATGATCAGCTGTTTTGGGCCACTATGGTGCCAGAGGCTAGCTGTATATGAAGGGAAGCAGAAGGCTCCGTACACTCTGCAGTTTCAGACTCCAGTGCTCCTATTCACTAAGCTGCAGTACCTGGACACGGCCACTAAACAGTGAATGGAGCTGTCTGCCTCCAGCTCTGTACACTGTATAGTTTCCTGCACTGCAGCAGCCCGAAACCTCTAATCAGTTGCGATACTGTACCAGGTATCGGAACCCAGCCAATCTGATCTAAATCACCAGAGGATAGGCTGCCAATATCCGCAGCCCGCAGAACTCCATTAATATTAAAAGGGTAATCCAGTAATTATTATTGATTACATATCTCCTCTAGTCCAGACATCACCACCTTACTATCCAGAATGCCACAATGCCTATCTTCTATATCCTCCTTCTTCTCTTCCTGCTTTCTAAAACTTAACATGGATATAACAGAATTTATCATCTTTCCCCATCTTGTTCAACCCACCCCCAACCTATCTATCACAATCAATGGCTCCACACTCTCCCCAGTCAACCAAGTCTACTTCCTTGGAGTAACCTTGGATTTTGCCCTGTACTTGAAACCGTACATCCAAGCCCTTTCCACCACCTGCCACCCCCAACCCAAAAATCTCTCGCATCCACGCCTTCCTCAACTAGTCTGCAAAAATGCTTGTACATGCCCTCATCATCTACCGCCTAGACTACTGTAACATCCTCCTCTGTGACCTTCCATCTAGGACCATCGCACCACTCATATCTATCCTCAACTCTGCTGCCCAATTAAGACCATCGCACCACTCATATCTATCCTCAACTCTGCTGCCCAATTAATCCACCTCTTCCCCCCCCCCCCCCCCGTTACTCCTCTGCCCCTCTTCTCTGCCAATCTCTTTACTGGCTCCCCATTGCCCAGCGAATTCAGTTTAAAATACTAACAAATACATATAAGGCCATCAACAATCTGTCCCCTCCCAAAATCTCTGAGCTACTTTCCCGATACATCCCCACACGTAATCTCTGATCCTCACAAGACCTCCTTCTCTTCTCTTATCACCTCTTCCCACAACTGCCTCCAACATATCAGACTCTCACCTACAGTGGAATCCTTCAAACGAAACCTGAAAACCCACCTCTTTAGACAAGCCTACAACCAGTGACCCTGCTGCTGCTATACCATCATGACCAGCTTTAGCCTCACCTACTGTGTCCTTCCACCATACCGTGTAGATTGTAAGCCTCCCGGGCAGGGCCCTCTCTCCTTCTGTACCAGTTTGTAACTCGTCTTGTTCATGCTTAGTTCAACTGTCTGTATTATGTATGGATACACCTTATTATATGTACAGCGCCATGGAATGAATGGCGCTTTAATAATAAATAATGATAATAATTATCCTCTGGATAGGTCATTAACATGAGATTGTCAGGGGTCAGACACCAATCAGCTGTGGCTGATGGATGGCCGGTGGATTTGCAGCTTCATATGCCACAGATTCACATGCAAATTAGCCCCATTCAATGGTGCTAATTCCCGTGGCTAGCCACCACGGTTATCTATGTGGAAACTAAACAGAAGCTGCAACAAAAAGTGGTAGTGCAACTGAGAACCATTCACTGGAAGGGAACCAAACTGCAATCCTGTACTAGATTACAAAGATTACAAAAAAACACCAGACCAGGAAAGTACAGATTGGGCTCATCATGGGAGGCAAACACATACTCTATCTGTAAGGGAAAACTGTGCAATAGCCAGGATCTTCCAGGGGGGGATATCATATTCATAGGTGGGCCTGGATCTCTGTGGAGGCATTGTGACTAGGGATGAGTGAATCTACTTTGGCTGGAACATCCGATGGCGATTCACATAAAACTTTGTTAGAATACTCTACGCAGCGAGCGCTCTGTACAGTATTAGAACGTATTGGCTCCGATGAGCCGATGACTAATAACTTCGGCTCATCGGAGCTAATACATTCTAATACCGTATGGAGCTCTCGCTCCGTAGAGTATTGAAACGAAGATGATTCATCCGAAGTTGATTCGCTCATCCCGAATTGTGACCATCATAAAGAGAAAATGTGGCTCTAGCTAGAAGGCCTGAGGGCACTATGGCTGACGTGAGGGAATCTTCAGCATATTTATTTATATTGCTTATGTGGGCAGATATGGCTGGAGTTCAGATGGAACAGTGTGGTTCAAATACTGGGGTATTTTGGCAATTTTGGAATCGGTTCTAACTGACATTGGAGCATATGTGTCTGGAACATTGGAGAAAGCACACATAGAAAAAGTTAAATTTAAAGTACCTGAAATACTATATTAAAAACTAATATTACTGCCCTAAAATGTTTTTCAGATATATATATATATATATATATATATATATATATACTTTATTTCTCTCTCTCCTTGTGAAATAGGCACCCGAAGTTCAGGTTCCTATAGCACTTTAGATTCGGTACTCCCACACAGTGCTGTGTATGAGTATGGATTCCTCTTCGGCCGCACTGAGTGCTGTAGGGGCCAGAGCATTGCAGCTCCTGCCTGTAAGAGCGCTGCACTTCTAAAACGTTACATAGCCTGTTTTTGGCAGAACAGGCACAGGCAGGAGCACTGATGTGCTATCTGAGCTCCTCCCTGCACCCATTTTCCCCGCTCTGACACCCAGAGTTTGGAACAATCGTGTTGAATACAGCAGTTGATTCTAGTCAAAACCAAAGCCTGATGATAGACCAGCTGATCGGGCAAGAATGCTCCTCTCTTGGATTTAGGGGTTATTTATATATATATGTAGTTCAAGGCTTGCCCCCACTCCAGACAAAATGAACCCACTTGGATAATGCCTGTCTGAAAAAGGGGGAAGGCGTCACAATAGGAATTGTCTGAAACAGGTTCAGAAAATATGACATTATATCCGACTTGAGTGTTTATCCACCCGAACTAGGATAAAATATTTTTAAGGGCCCATATTGTTTTGCGGATCCACAAAACATAGATACTGACTAATGTGCGTTGCGACACTATCCTAGAAAAAGCCTATTCTTGTCCAATTGCGGACAAGAATAAGACATGCTCTATCTTTTTCTTCGGGGCCGTGGAACGTAACTTTTGCGGCCCCATTGAAATGAATGGGTCTGCACCCGTTCCACAAAATTGTGGAATGGGTGCGGACCCGTTCATATGGTCACGTGAATGGGCCCTAAGGTAAAGCTCAGCCAAAATAGAGACTAAGGGTTAGTAAGTATTTTATTTTGATAGTTGTCATTTACATGGAAAATTAATTTGTATGGAGTGTACCTCTTGTCGAGTAACACAGAGTGGGCACAGAGGGCATTGCTACTATTAAGGGGGCACAATGGGCATTAGTGCTGTGGAGGGGGCACAATGAGCATTACTATTGTGGAAGATGTACAATGGACATTACTACTATAAAAGTACACAGAGGGCATTACTACCTTGAAGGTGGCACAGAGGGCATTACTCCTGTGAAGGGGTGGGCATAACTGTTATGAAGCACAGAGTTAGCATTATTACTGTGGAGGGGGCACAATGGTCCCTACTACTGTAAAGGTATGGGCATAACTACTCTGAATGGGAACAGAGAGGGTACTACAACTGTGAATGGGGCACAGATAGGGCATTACTACTGTGAAGGGGGCACAGATAGGGCATTACTACTGTGAAAGGGGCACAAAGAGGGCATTGCTACTGTGAAAGGGGCACAGAGAGGGCATATCTACTGTGAAGGGGGCACAATGAGGGCATAACTACAGTGAAGGGGGCACAATGAAGGGGTAAGCACTTTAACTTCTTCAGGACCGCCGTACGCAGGATTGCGTCCTGCGGGCGGTCCTGTTCTTCTGATCGGACGTGGCGGCGCGTCATCTCGCGAGACGCGAGACTTCCTGTGAACGCGTGCGCGTGCGCGTTCACAGCGTCGTGCGTCTGAAGAGTTGTACTACAGCCTGCCAGCGATGATCAATCGCTGGCAGGCTGTAGATGCGATATAAATCGCATCAAACAAGTATATCAGACGCTGTTTTGTGAACAGCGTCTGATATACCTGCTACCTGGTCCTCTGGTGGTCCCATTTGCTGGGATCGACCACCAGAGGACCAGGTAACACAGTAAAGTTGCACCTAACACTACACTAACCCCCCACCCCCTCACCTATTAACCCCTTGATCACCCCATCTAGACCCCCTGATCACCCCCTGTCATTGATCACACCCCTTGTAAGGCTCCATTCAGACATCCATATGTGTTTTGCGGATCCGTGGATTCACGGATTTGTGGATTCACGGATCCGCGGATCCGATCCGCGGATCCGATCCGCAGATCCTCAAAACACGGACACCGGCAATGTGCTTTCCGCATTTTGCAGATCCGCACATTACCAGAACTATATAGAAAATGCTTTTTCTTGTCCGCAATTGCGGACAAGAATAGGACACGTTCTATATTTTTGCGGAACGGAAGTGCAGACTCGGAAGCGCGGATCCGTAATTCCGGATCCGAGCGGGACAAAGTCTGTCCCCATAGAAATGAATGGGTCCGCAATTCCGTTCCGCAAACAGAATTGCGGACGTGTGAATGGGGCATAAGGGTTCCCTATCACCGCCAGTTAGTTAGCTACTTGTTAGGTAGCTAGCGCCCAGCCCACCGCACCGCAGTCACTGATTTTGGCAGAGATTTTTTCATCCACATTGCGAATGAAAAAATCTGTGCCGTTCATTTTTTTTTTTTCAGCGCAGAGGCTGAACGGAAAAAAATCTCATTACCCGTATGCTCAATATACAGAGAATCGCAGAAACTCCTAATGCTGGCCATACGTGTAATGATTGCGGAGACCCTCAAATGCCCTCACATGAAAGGTATTCCGTGAGGGGTATGGTGAGTTCATGGAAAATTTTATTTTTTGTCACAAGTTAGTGGAATATGAGACTGTAAAAAAAAATAAAAAAAAATTTCCGCTAACTTGTGCCAATTTTTTTTTTTCTGTGAACTTACCATACCCCTCACATTATACCTTGGGGTGTCTTCCTTCCACAATGGGGTCACATGTGGGGTATTTATACTGCCCTGGCATTTTAGGGGTCCTAAAGCGTGAGAATCCAAATGCGTAAAAATGGCCTGTAAAATCCTAAAGGTACTCATTGGTTTTAGGGCCCCTTTGCGCATCTTGGCTGCAAAAAAGTGCCACACATGTGGCATCGCCGTACTCAGGAGAAGTAGGGCGATGTGTTTTGGGGTGTATTTTTATATATACCCATACTTTGTGTGAGAAATATCGCTGTAAACGACAACTTTTTACATTTTTTTATTCAAAGTTGTCAATATACAGAGATATTTCTCTCACCCAGCATGGGTATATGTAAAAATACACCCCAAACCATCTCTCTATCTCCTGAGTCGGCGATACATGTGTACTTTTTGCAGCCAAACTAAAGGAGCAAATCCAACGAGTACCTTTTAGAGAGCATTTTTACGCATTTTCTTCTCACGCTTTAGGGCCCCTAAATGCCAGGGCATAATACACATGTGACCATTTGAAGAAGACACCCAAGGTATTCACTGAGGGCATAATGAGTCCATGAAAAATTGAACTTTTTGTCAAAAGTTAGCGGAAAGGGAGACTTTGTGAGAAAAACAATAAAAATCAATTTCCACTAACTTGTGCCAAAAAAAATCTTCTATGAACTCGCCATGCCCCTCATGGAATACCTTGGGGTGTCTTCTTTCCAAAATGGGGTCACTTGTGGGGTATTTATACTGTCCTGGCATTTTAGGGGCCCCTAAAGCGTGAGAAGAAGTCTGGAATCCAAATGCGTAAAAATGCCCTGTGAAATCCTAAAGGTACTCATTGGTTTTAGGGCCCCTTTGCGCACCCAGGCTGCAAAAAAGTGGCACACATGTGGTATCGCCGTACTCATTTCCACTAACTTGTGCCAAAAAAAAAATGGGGTCATGAACTCACCATACCCCTCACAGAATACCTTGGGGTGTCTTCTTTCCAAAATGGGGTCACTTGTGGGGTATTTATACTGTCCTGGCATTTTAGGGGCCCCTAAAGCGTGAGAAGAAGTCTAGAATCCAAATGCGTAAAAATGCCCTGTGAAATCCTAAAGGTACTCATTGGTTTTAGGGCCCTTTGCGCACCCAGGCTGCAAAAAGTGGCACACATGTGGTATCGCCGTACTCAGGAGAAGTAGGGCAATGTGTTTTGGGGTGTATTTTTATATATACCCATACTTTGTGTGAAAAATATCTCTGTAAACGACAACTTTTAAAAATTTTTATACAAAGTTGACAATTTACAGAGATATTTCTCTCACCCAACATGGGTATATGTAAAAATACACCCCAAAACACATTGCCCTACTTCTCCTGAGTACGGCGATACTACATAAGTGCCGCTTTTGCAGCCTGAAAGCAAAGGCCCAAATTCCAACGAGTACCTTTAGGTTTTACATGGCAGCCCATTTCGGAAAGTAGACACCCCAAGGTATTCACTGAGGGGCATAGTGAGTTCGTCTGAGATTTTTTTTTTTTTTTTGCCAGAAGTTATCAGAAATTGAAACTTTTTTTTTTTTTCTCAGAAAGTGTCATTTTCCGCTAACTTGTGAAAAAAAATGAAATTATACATTTCATTTTTTTATATTGATTAATAGCAAAAAAAGTAAAAATGTCAGCAGCAATGAAATACCACCAAATGAAAGCTCTATTAGTGAGAAGAAAAGGAGGTAAAATTCATTTGGGTGGTAAGTTGCATGACGGAGCAATAAACGGGTAAAGTAGTGTAGTGCGGAATTGTAAAAAGTGGCCTGGTCATTAAGGGTATTTAAGCTAGGGGGGCTGAAGCGGTTAAAGGGGCACAATGTGGGCATAACTACTGTGAGGGGGAAAATATCATTCTGGACAAAACTACTGTGAAGATTGTACAATGAGAGCAATACTACTGTGAGGGGATACAATTTTGGATGGGTGGGGGGGAGGGGGTGCTAAAGAAAGGACCCACCCCGGGTGCCAAACACCCTAGGCACGCCACTGTATTTAGGGTCTCTATCTTGCAGTAGTTAACTTTAAAGAGGTTCTCCACTTGCAGAGCTGCCTAGTGGGCTAAGGAGGTGGGCCCTCACTACACATTACACTGCTCTACAATAGCTGGTAATGATGTGATCCTGCCTATGATATGCCATCATGGCTGAGCAGCCTGGCAGGAAAACTCATCAATATGTAGTATACGTAAGTGCCAAAGTATAGTGTGTAATGAGGCCTTTCTCCCTCACCCCCTAGGCAGCTTTGCAAGTGGAGGCAACCAGTCCTGCCCATAATCTAGGAAAGATTGTTGTTGGCCATTTCACATAATTCCAGGAGAACCCCTTTAAAATAGCTTAAGTGATCAAACCTATCAAAGTCCTTTATGAGTATGGGAAAACTATAGCTAAATTGGAACTATAGATCAGCAGGTTGGCGGCATATAAAGATGTTTAATGTTGTGCCCCTTAACATAGATACCTCTGTCTGGTTTGGACCATTAGGCCAAGGCTAAATGCTCCATGATGAGCAGATAGAGCAAGGGGGATAGAGGGCACCTCTGAAATGTCGCATTATGGATGAATACACAACAGAAGAAATAAGAAAAAATAACCAAACACCAAATGGTGACAGGCGCCAAAAGCCCTTTTATATATAGGAGTGGGTCCGCATTAGGTGACCCTGCTGATTAGTCGAAAGTCTATAATTGTCAGGAACCCCCAGCCCGAAGGAGGATATATTAATAAAAATATTAAAATTAGTAATTCAGAGATGGATAAAAACAAATATGTTGGAAATCGATACATACACCAGGTCTTAAGGGATACATAACTGTGTACTCTGAGATCTTGTTAATAAAATGATGTCACAGAGAATAATGTTGAGGACCTAGAAAACGGACTTACTTCACCAGGCAGGCGTCACCAGGAGCAGTATAACAAATATGACAAATAGAATAAGAGCACATGGTATATATGAATGGGAAAAAAGGCGCCAAACAGAGGTCTTAATTACGTCACTACAGGTTCTGGCACAACCGGAAGTGTCTGCGTTCCAGTGTGGAACGCATCTTTACATTAAAATTAGTGATGATGAGCGAGCGTACTCGGCCGAGTACTGTACGTTTCACGGGTTTTAAGCAGCCAATGAAGGTGCAAGTAAGTACTGCCCTCACTGTAATGGCAGTAGCCATGTTAGCTGCTGGCATTACAGTAATTAGCTGGCCGGAACGCGTAATCGGAGGTTATATAGCACCCGATGACGCATGTTCGGCCCAGACGTAGTCAGGGAGAGCATCTGGTCGGAAGGGAAAGACATAGCAGGGAGCGAATTTCAGCTAGGGACAGGGACATCCGTACTAAGGAAGGGACAGATAGTGCAGGGAGAGAAATTTGCTGTATTTAATACTAAAAGCTTTTCAAAGACCCGACAATGCCTTTTAATGACTACTGGGTGTGTTTCACAGCAGCAAGATATTTTTATTTTGTACCTATTAGTGAAATATCGTGTACATCATCCGCAGATAGAGTTGAGCGAACACCTGGATGTTCGGGTTCGACGAGTTCGGCCGAACTTTAGAAAAATGTTCGGGTTCGGGATCCGAACTCGACCCGAACTTCATCCCGAACCCGAACCCCATAGAAGTCAATGGGGACCCGAACTTTTGGGCACTAAAAAGGCTGTAAAACACACCCGGAAAGGGCTAGAGGGCTGCAAAAGGCAGCAAAATGTAGTTAAATCCCCTGCAAACAAATGTAGATAGGGAAATGATGAGTTAACATAAAATAAATAAAAATTAAACAATATTAATTGGAGTGAGGTCCCATAGCACAGAATCAGGCTTCAAGTCACCCACCAATGGAGAAGGTCACTTACTATTATTTTGACCACAGCACCCAGACAAAGGAGAGGTCCCACAGCAGAGAACCAGGCATCATATCACCCACCACAGGAGTAGGCCACCATTTAGTTACTTTGACCCCTACACCCAGACGGAGGAGAGAGGTTACACAGCAGAGAATCAGGCATTTAGATCACCCACCACAGGAGTAGGCCCCCATTGAATCAGACCCTGGCAGCCATGTCAGATGGCACAACCATCAGCTTTATATCAATCAGCACAGGAGAAGCGACTTTGAAAGACTTTGACCCTACACCCAGATGGAGGAGAGAGGTTTCACAGCAGAGAATCAGGCATCATATCAACCACCACAGGAGAAGCCACCATTTAGTTACTTTGACCCCTGCACCCAGGAAGAGGAGAGAGGCCCCACAGCACATATTCTGGCATCATATCAGCCACCACAGGAGAAGCCACCATTGAGTTACTTTGACCCCTGCACCCAGGAAGAGGAGAGAGGCCCCACAGCACATATTCTGGCATCATATCAGCCACCACAGGAGAAGCCACCATTGAGTTACTTTGACCCCTGCACCCAGGAAGAGGAGAGAGGCCCCACAGCACATATTCTGGCATCATATCAGCCACCACAGGAGAAGCCACCATTGAGTTACTTTGACCCCGCACCCAGGAAGAGGAGAGAGGCACCACAGCACATATTCAGGCATCATATCACACACCACAGGAGAAGGCCTCTTTCAGTGATTTAGGCCTTTGGACCCAGACAGAGGAGAGAGGCACCACAGCACATATTCTGGCATCATATCAGCCACCACAGGAGAAGCCACCATTGAGTTACTTTGACCCCTGCACCCAGGAAGAGGAGAGAGGCCCCACAGCACATATTCTGGCATCATATCACCCACCACAGGAGTAGGCCACCATTTAGTTACTTTGACCCCTACACCCAGACGGAGGAGAGAGGTTACACAGCAGAGAATCAGGCATTTAGATCACCCACCACAGGAGTAGGCCACCATTGAATCAGACCCCGGCAACCATGTCAGATGGCACAAGCATAAGCTTTATATCAATCAGCACAGGAGAAGGCGACTTTGACAGACTTTGACCCCTACACCCGGACGGAGGAGAGAGGTTTCAAAGCAGAGAATCAGGCATTTAGATCACCCACCACAGGAGTAGGCCCCAATTTAATGGGACCCCGGCAACCATGTCAGATGGCACAACCATCAGCTTCATATCAATCAGCACAGGAGAAGGCGACTTTGAAAGACTTTGACCCCTACACCCAGACGGAGGAGAGGTTTCACAGCAGAGAATCAGGCATTTAGATCACCCACCACAGGAGTAGGCCCCCATTGAATCAGACCCTGGCAACCATGTCAGATGGCACAACCATCAGCTTTATATCAATCAGCACAGGAGAAGGCGACTTTGAAAGACTTTGACCCCTACACCCAGATGGAGGAGAGAGGTTTCACAGCAGAGAATCAGGCATCATATCAACCACCACAGGAGAAGCCACCATTTAGTTACTTTGACCCCTGCACCCAGGAAGAGGAGAGAGGCCCCACAGCACATATTCTGGCATCATATCAGCCACCACAGGAGAAGCCACCATTTAGTTACTTTGACCCCTGCACCCAGGAAGAGGAGAGAGGCCCCACAGCACATATTCTGGCATCATATCAGCCACCACAGGAGAAGCCACCATTGAGTTACTTTGACCCCTGCACCCAGGAAGAGGAGAGAGGCCCCACAGCACATATTCTGGCATCATATCACCCACCACAGGAGTAGGCCACCATTTAGTTACTTTGACCCCTACACCCAGACGGAGGAGAGAGGTTACACAGCAGAGAATCAGGCATTTAGATCACCCACCACAGGAGTAGGCCACCATTGAATCAGACCCCGGCAACCATGTCAGATGGCACAAGCATAAGCTTTATATCAATCAGCACAGGAGAAGGCGACTTTGACAGACTTTGACCCCTACACCGGACGGAGGAGAGAGGTTTCAAAGCAGAGAATCAGGCATTTAGATCACCCACCACAGGAGTAGGCCCCAATTTAATGGGACCCCGGCAACCATGTCAGATGGCACAACCATCAGCTTCATATCAATCAGCACAGGAGAAGGCGACTTTGAAAGACTTTGACCCCTACACCCAGATGGAGGAGAGAGGTTTCACAGCAGAGAATCAGGCATCATATCAACCACCACAGGAGAAGCCACCATTTAGTTACTTTGACCCCTGCACCCAGGAAGAGGAGAGAGGCCCCACAGCACATATTCTGGCATCATATCAGCCACCACAGGAGAAGCCACCATTTAGTTACTTTGACCCCTTCACCCAAACAGAGGAGAGGTTCCACATCAGAGAATCAGGCATCATATCAACCACCACAGGAGTAGGCCACAATTTAGTTTATTTGACCCTGCACCCAGGAAGAGAGAGAGGCCCCACAGCACATATTCTGGCATCATATCACACACCACAGGAGAAGGCCTCTTTCAGTGATTTAGGCCTTTGGACCCAGACAGAGGAGAGAGGTCAGAGATTAGCTTCATATCCCCCAGCACAGCAGAAGACCGCTTTATTTGACTTAGGCCTCAGCACCCAGACAGAAGACAGAGGTAGCATGGCAGAGGTTATGGCTTCATGTCACCCGTTAGTTTAACCGGCCACTTTCATCTGGTTAGGCCCGGCGCCCAGACAGAGAAGAGTTTCATTCAACTGTGGGTTTCATAAAATTTGTATCAAATAAAGAAGTGGCCCGTAGCACAACAAGACATGTTTTAGGCAGTTAATAAGGACTACTCTGCACAAGGGAGGGACAGGTCCTGTGGGATCCATGCCTGGTTCATCTTTATGAAGGTCAGCTTGTCCACGTTGGCTGTGGACAGGCGGCTGCGCTTGTCAGTAATGGCGCCCCCTGCCGTGCTGAATACGCGTTCAGATAAAGCGCTGGCCGCCGGGCAGGAAAGCACCTCCAAGGCATAACATGCTAACTCTGGCCACGTGGACAATTTGAAACCCAGTAGTTGAATGGGGCCGAACCATCCGTCAGGATGTGGAGGAGTGTGCAGACATACTGTTCAACCATGTTAGTGAAATGCTGCCTCCTGCTAACACGTTCCGTATCAGGTGTCGGTGCAGATAGCTGTGGCGTGGAGACAAAACTTTTCCACATTTCTGCCATGCTAACCCTGCCCTCAGATGAGCTGGCCGTGACACAGCTGCGTTGGCGACCTCTTGCCACTCCTCTGCCTTCACCTTCCACCTGTTCCCCTGTGACATGTGGGAATGCTCTCAAGAGCGCCTCTATCAGCGTGCGCTTGTACTCGCGCATCTTACGGTCGCGCTCCAGTTCAGGAATTAAAGTGGGCACATTGTCTTTATACCGGGGATCCAGCAGGGTGGCCACCCAGTAGTCTGCACACGTTAAAGCGTGGGCAACTCTGCTGATCGTTGCGCAGGCATTGGAGCATATATTCGCTCATGTGGGCCAGGCTACCCATGGGTAAGGACAAGCTGTCCTCTGTGGGAGGCGTATCGTCATCGTCCACCGTATCCCCCAGCCACGCACCAGTGATGGGCCTGGGCTGCCACCCCGCTGTGAACTTGCGTCATCCTCGTCCCCCTCCACCTCCTCCTCCTCATCCTCCTCGTCCTCCAGTACAGTGCCTTGGCTGGCGACTTGTGAACCTGTCCTCTGCTGCTTAAACAAACCTCCCTCTGAGCCAATTCGAACAGACTGGCCCGAAAGTGTTAGAAACGAGCCCTCATCCTCCTCCTCCTCCTCCACCTGGGCCACCTCCTCTAACATCATTGCCCTAAGTGTTTTCTCAAGGAGACATAGAAGTGGTATTGTAACGCTGATAACAGTGTCATCGCCACTGGCCATGTTGGTGGAGTACTCGAAACAGCGCAGCAGGGCACACAGGTCTCGCATGGAGGCCCAATCATTGGTGGTGAAGTGGTGCTGTTCGGCGAGTACGACTGACGCGGCGTGCTGCAGCTGAAACTCCACTATGGCCTGCTGCTGCTCGCACAGTCTCTCCAGCATGTGCAAGGTGGAGTTCCACCGGGTGGGCACGTCGCATATGAGGCGGTGAGCGGGAAGGCCGAAGTTCCGCTGTAGCGCAGACAGGCGAGCAGCGGCAGGATGTGAGCGGCGGAGCGCGCACAGGCGGCCCGCACTTTATGCAGCAGCTCTGACATGTTGGGGTAGTGGTGAATGAACCTCTGCACCACCAAGTTCAGCACATGCGCCAGGCAAGGGATGTGCGTCAAACCGGCTAGTCCCAGAGCTGCCACGAGATTTCGCCCATTATCGCATACCACCAGGCCTGGCTTGAGGCCCACCGGCAGAAACCACTCGTCGGTCTGTTGTTCAATACCCCGCCACAACTCCTTTGCGCTGTGGGGCCTGTCCCCCAAACATATGAGTTTCAGAATGGCCTGCTGACGTTTACCCGGGCTGTGCTGAAGTTGGTGGTGAAGGTGTGTGGCTGACCGGATGAGCTGGTGGAAGCAGTGGAGGAGGAAGCCGAGTAGGAGGAGGAGGCTACAGGAGGCAGAGAATGATGCCCTGCGATCCTAGGGGCGGAAGGACGTGCGCCAAGGAACTGTCCGCCGGGGGCCCAGCCGCCACTACATTCATCAGTGTGCAGTTAGTGAGATATAGCGTCCCTGGCCGTGCTTACTGGTCCACGTATCTGTGGTTAGGTGGACCTTGCCACAAATGGCGTTGCGCAGTGCACACTTGATTTTATCGGACACTTGCATGTGCAGGGAAGGCACGGCTGTCTTGGAGAAGTAGTGGCGGCTGGGAACCACATACTGCGGGACAGCCATGGCCATCAGCTGTTTGAAGCTGTCTGTGTCCACCAGCCGGAATGACAGCATTTCAAAGGCCAGCAGTTTAGAAATGCTGGCGTTCAGGCCAAGAGGCTCGAGGGTGACTCGGGGAATTTGCGCTTCCTCTCTAAGGTTTGAGATATTGAGAGCTGAGCGCTGCTGTGTGATATAGTGGAGGCGCTAGTTGACGGTGGCGGTGGTGGTGGTGTCGGTGGCACATCCTCTGTTTGCTGCTCGGCAGGTGGCAACATTCCTCTCGAGGCGGAAGCCGAGGCAGCAGCGGTAGAGGGAGCAGGGGAGCCTCAGCGAGTGCCTGGTTTTTAAGGTGTGTACCCCACTGCAGTTCATGCTTTGCATGTAGATGCCTGGTCATGCAGGTTGTGCTGAGGTTCAGAACGTTAATGCCTCGCCTCAGGCTCTGATGGCAGAGCGTGCAAGTCACTCGGGTCTTGTCGGTAGGACATTGTTTAAAGAAGTGCCATGCCAGGGAACTCTTTGAAGCTGCCTTTGTGGGGCTGGGTCCCTGTTGGCGATGTCCAGTAGCAGGCGAACTCTGGGGCGGCGGCTCGTCTGCTTTGGCCCCCTGCTCCCTCTTTGGCTTCGCTGTTGTCTCGGTCTCACCACTACCTCTTCCTCTGAACTGTGAAAGTCATCGCCACGACCTTCAGTCCATGTGGGGTCTAAGACCTCATCGTCCTCTGCATCGTCTTCCACCCAGTCTCCTCCCTGACCTCCTCCTGTTCAGTCTGCACACTGCAAAAGACGCGGCAGTGGGCACCTGTGTTTCGTCATCATCAGAGAGTCGGTGACTCTGCTGTGGTGGTATTCCCATGTCCTCTTCATCTGGAGACATAAGTGGTTGTGCGTCAGTGCATGGTATGTCTTCCTCCACTGGGGAAGGGCTAGGTGGGCGCCCCTGGGAAACCCTGGAAGCAGAGTCTTCAAACAGAAGAAGAGACTGCTGCATAACTTGTGGCTCAGACCGTTTCCCTGATATGCTTGGGGGTGATGTGACAGACTGATGGGCTTGGTTTTCAGGTGCCACCTGTGCGCTTTCCGCAGAAGACTGGGTGGAAGACCATGTGGTGAGCGTGCTGGAAGCACTGTCGGCCACCAATCGATTAATGCCTGTACCTGCTCAGGCCTTACCATCCTAAGAGCGGCATTGGGCCCCACGAGATATTGCGGTACATTCTGCCGGCTAGTTGAGGAGTTCGTTCCCTACTGTGTGCGCCTGGGGCCGAGCGGCCACGTCCTCTACCAGCAACAGAGGCTCCACGGACACCACCACGACCGCGTCCTCGTCCCTTAATAGTATTTTCTTCATTGTTGCGATTCAACTCGCACCACAATGAAATATATTATTTTTATAAGCAAAATCCCTCACTGGAATACTTTCAGTCTTTTGACTGTATGGATTACAGATGGAATGACTGTTATATGTGAGTACCGCTTTCTTTGACAGATTCTAGTATGGGTACATATATGTTTTCCCAACCCCAGCACATTAATTTGCTAATTCCAGATGTATGAAAGCATGAGCCTAACTGTATCTAGTATATTGAGCGCCAGATAAACTAACTTGGCCTTTTTAAATAAAAAAAATTCCCTCACTGGAATACTTTCAGTCTTTTGACTGTATGGATTACAGATGGAATGACTGTTATATGTGAGTACCGCTTTCTTTGACAGATTCTAGTATGGGTACATATATGTTTTCCCAACCCCAGCACATTAGTTTGCTAATTCCAGATGTATGAAAGCATGAGCCTAACTGTATCTAGTATATTGAGCGTCAGATAAACTAACTTGGCCTTTTTAAATAAAAAAAATTCCCTCACTGGAATACTTTCAGTCTTTTGACTGTATGGATTACAGATGGAATGACTTGTTATATGTGAGTACCGCTTTCTTTGACAGATTCTAGTATGGGTACATATATGTTTTCCCAACCCCAGCACATTAATTTGCTAATTCCAGATGTATGAAAGCATGGGCCTAACTGTATCTAGTATATTGAGCGCCAGATAAACTAACTTGGCCTTTTTAAATAAAAAAAATTCCCTCACTGGAATACTTTCAGTCTTTTGACTGTATGGATTACAGATGGAATGACTGTTATATGTGAGTACCGCTTTCTTTGACAGATTCTAGTATGGGTACATATATGTTTTCCCAACCCCAGCACATTAATTTGCTAATTCCAGATGTATGAAACGCATGAGCCTAACTGTATCTAGTATATTGAGCGCCAGATAAACTAACTTGGCCTTTTTAAATAAAAAAATTCCCTCACTGGAATACTTTCAGTCTTTTGACTGTATGGATTACAGATGGAATGACTGTTATATGTGAGTACCGCTTTCTTTGACAGATTCTAGTATGGGTACATATATGTTTTCCCAACCCCAGCACATTAGTTTGCTAATTCCAGATGTATGAAAGCATGAGGCCTAACTGTATCTAGTATATTGAGCGCCAGATAAACTAACTTGGCCTTTTTAAATAAAAAAAAATTCCCTCACTGGAATACTTTCAGTCTTTTGACTGTATGGATTACAGATGGAATGACTGTTATATGTGAGTACCGCTTTCTTTGACAGATTCTAGTATGGGTACATATATGTTTTCCCAACCCCAGCACATTAATTTGCTAATTCCAGATGTATGAAGCATGAGGCCTAACTGTATCTAGTATATTGAGCATCAGATAAACTAACTTGGCCTTTTTAAATAAAAAAAAATTCCCTCACTGGAATACTTTATGGCTTTTCACTGTATGGATTACAGGTGGACTGGTATTAGTAGGGGTGACACAAGCACACCCAAGTCCCTGATGTAGGATTTCTATGGCACAGACCACTATTACAAGTGATTAATGGACGTTGGGAGAGATTGTGCTGCAGCACTAGTCCCAAGATAGCCGCCGCCTATCAGCCCAGTAACATGTGCCACAAAATGGTCTGCACAACCTTTAAAAAAAATAGCCTTGGACTGTGCTGCTAAATCGCTATTGGTCTGAATCCCAGGTGTAGATGTCTGACTTGTTTGGAGCTTTGGAATGCACACTGTGGCAGCTTCTGCTGCAGCACTACAAGTCGCAAAATGGCGGCCGGCGGTCAGCCCAGGTACATGTGGATGGAAAAATCACTCTGGCCACTCTAAAAATAGCCAATCCCTATCAAAAAAGCAGCTCAGCTGCAGTTGTTCAGATGAATCACAGGTGGAGGAGAGAAATTTGCTTCCAGTTATTCAATTATCCCTGCCTATTCTCGCCCTAGCATCAGCTGCGTCTATCCCTGTTCTATTCACATCGGGAGTGAGCACGTCCCGACGTGCGCACAAGCTTATAAAGAGGCTGAGTCACATGCTGCACTTGGCCAATCACAGCCTTGCCAATAGTAGGCATGGCTGCGATGGCATCTTAGGGCAAGTAGTATGATGCATGTTGATTGGCTGCTTTGCAGCCTTTCAAAATGCGCCAAAATACATGCCGAACGACGAACCCGAACCCGAACTTTTTTGAAAATGTCCGGGTTCGGGTCCGGGTCCCGGACACCCCAAAATTCGGTACGAACCCGAACGATGCTCGAACTGTTCGCTCAACACTATCCGCAGACTGTGTCTTTAATAATCTGGCTCACATCTAGCGACCATAGTGTGTGGCTTTGTGTAAAAATACAGTCCTACATCAGCAAACAGTGTCTGCAGTGCAAATTCCATTAATCTGGGTCTAATAGTGTCCATATTCTGTGGTTTTATGGGACATATACTGCCCATCATCCGAAAAGAGTGTCTGATGCACAAATCTAAATAATCTGGGCCTAATCTAGTGTCCACAGTGTGTGCCTCTCTGTGCCAAATACTGTACCACAGGTGAAACCAGTGTATTTTGGGGAAATTTACATTATTTGTGCAACATCTACTGTCCACAGCGTATGCCTCTCTGTGTCAAATACTGTACCACAGGTGAAACCAGTGTATTTTGGGGAAATTTACATTATTTGTACAACATTTAGTGTCTACAGCGTGTGCCTCTGTGTCAAATACTGTACCACAGGTTAAACCAGTGTATTTTGGGGAAATGTACATTATTTGTGTAACATTTAGTGTCCACAGCATGTGTCTCTGTCAAATACTGTACCACAGGTGAAACCAGTGTATTTTGGGGAAATTTACATTATTTGTGCAACATCTAGTGTGTTTGCATTTTGTACATATCACTGACATATACTGTACTTTATCCGAAGACGGTGTATGCTAGTCTGTAACATTATCAGGGCTACATCTCCTGTGTCAACTGTGCGCATCCCAAATACCTATTTTAATTTATTGCTGCATACACTTACAAATCCTACGCTACTGTATTTGTGACATACTTTTAAGCATATATAACATTTAATATTAAGAATGCGGCCAGTAAGGGACGTACAAGTGGCCATGATGCTGATGGTGCACGCAGAGGCCGTGAAACTGAGTAAAAGAATGTAGTTCAGGGCCTCCAGGTGTGCTAACCCTCTGAACAGTGATGTCGATGGCAAACCTTTTAGAGACTGACTGCCGAAATTGCAACCCACAACCCACTTATTTATCACAAAGTGCCCACATGGTCATTTACCCTGAATACTACAGTCCAATATAGTATATCTTCCATGTTCCTTATCATTTAGCTATAGCTGTAGAGTGCCAGTTCGTGCCACGTGTCCTGTTTGGACACCCAGTAGTTGTAAGGCACAGAGGGATCACTGAGGACGCTGACACAGTCTGCTATGTACTCCTTCACCATCTTCAATTTTTCCTGCCTTGTGACACTAGGCCGTGCATCAGGGTGAGGGTGCTGGCAGGGTGTCATGAAACTGTTCCAGGCCTTGGAGAGTGTTGTCCTGCCTCTGTTGGAACTGCTGTGTGTTCCCCTCATCTCCCCTCCTGGGTTGCACAAAGAACTACGTACTCTGCCACCAGCGTTGTGAACTGTAAATTTATCCTCAATTACATTCTGTTCTATTATTATTATGGTTTGTGGTTGTATTATTGTTGGTATTATTAGTGTTGTTATGGTTTATGGTTGTAAAATATGTTATGGTTCTTTGGTTATTTATGAGTTAATTAACAGGCCATGCCATTGGTTTACCTCCACTCTTGCTATGTTTTTAGTTATATTAATGTATAAGTTTAAGATGTTTGTTGTGCATGGGACATATATGCTTGTTGATTGCCCTGTGTGTGAGCTTGCCGACCTCAAAAGCAGCCACCAATTTACAGACATTATCAGACACAACTATGCCTGGTTGTAGGTTGAGTGGCGAGAGCCAAAGCTCAGTCTGGTCACTTATACCCCGCCACTGCGGCGGTGTGCTGTTTGTCACAGAAGCAACTGAGTTTCAGCACGGCCTGTTGCCGCTTCCCCACTGCCATGCTACACAAGGTTAACCCAGTGTGCCGCCATGGAAATGTAGTGTCCCTGGCCAAAAGCACTTGTCCATGTGTCCGTCGTTAAGTGGACCTTCCCAATAACTGCGTTGGTCAGGGCACAGGTGATGTTATGGGACACAATTGGCGTTGTAATGCGGGGACGGCACACCGAGAAAAATAATGGCGGCTGGGGACTGAGTAACGAAGGATGTCTGCCGCCATGAGGCTGAGGAAAGCCTCAGTGTCCACAGGCCTAAATGGCAACATTTCCATGGCCATACATTTTGAAAGGTGTGCATTTAGTGCTATAGCCTGTGGGTGGGTGGCTGGCTATTTGCGCTTACGATCAAGGGCCTGGGGTAAGGACATCTGTACGCTGTGCTTGGGCACAGAAGTGGGTGTGCTAGCTGATGGTGCTTGAGAAGGCCACGCTACAGAGGATTGGCCAGCACGTAACACAGGGGAGGAAGAGGAGGCAGTGGTGTGACCCACAGACACTGATTGTGGACCCAGTGGTGCGGCCCACCTATTGCATGACATGTGGCGGATCATGCCGGTGGTGGTGAGGTTGCTAGTATTTACAACCCCTACTCATTTTGCCTCCAGTATACAGTCTTCCCCCATTATGCTCCTGGGTTTGAGTTTTTATTGTTATTATGGTTTGAGTTAGAGTTAACCCCTTAAGGACCCAGCCTTATTTCACCTTAAGGACCTGGCCATTTTTTGCAAATCTAACCAGTGTCACTTTATGTGGTGATAACTTTAAAACGCGTTTACTTATCCAGGCCATTCTAAGATAGTTTTTTTGTAACATATTGTACTTCATGTCAGTGGTAAAATGGAGTCGAAAAATTTCATTTTTATTTATAAAAAAAATAACAAATTTACCAAAAATTTTGAAAAATTAGCAATTTTCCAAGTTTCAATTGCTCTACTTATATAATACATAGTAATACCACCAAAGGAAGTTATTGATTTACATTCCCCATATGTCTACTTCATGTATCGATCATTTTGGGAATATCATTTCATTTTTGGGGATGTTACAAGGCTTAGAAGTTTAGAAGCAAATCTTGAAATTTTTAAGAAATTTTCAAAGACCCACTTGTTAGGGACCAGTTCAGGTCTGAAGTCACTTTGTGAGGCTTACATAATAGAAACCACCCAAAAATGACCCCATTCTAGAAACTACACCCCTCAAGGTATTCAAAACTGATTTTACAAATGTAATTAACCCTTTAGGTTTTCCACAAGAGTTATTGGCAAATGGAGATGAAATTTTAGAATTCCTATTTTTTTGGAAAATTTTCCATTTTAATCCATTTTTTCCAGTAACAAAGCAAGGGTTAACAGCCAAACAAAATTAAGCATTTATTGCCCCGATTCTGTAGTTTCAAGCAACACATCATATATGGTTGTAAACTGCTGTATGGCCAAATGGCAGGGCATAGAGGGAAGGGAACGCCATATGATTTTTGGAAGGCGGATTTTGCTGGACTGTTTTTTTTACACCATATCCCATTTGAAGCCCCCGATGCACCCCTAGAGTAGAAACTCCATAAAAGTGACTCCATCTAAGAAACTACACCCCTCAAGGTATTCAAACACGATTTTACAAACTTTATTAACCCTTTAGGTGTTCCACAAGAGTTATTGGCAAATGGAGATAAAATTTCAGAATTTCTATTTTTTTGTTACCTTGCCTCAAAAAGTGTGTAATAAAGAGCAACCAAAATCATATTTGCCCTAAAATAGTACAAACAAAACTGCCACCTTATCCCGTAGTTTTCAAAATGGGGTCACTTGTTTGGAGTTTCTTCTGTAGGGTGCATCAGGGGGGCTTCAAATGGGACATGGTGTCAAATAACCAGTCCAGCAAAATCTGCCTTCCAAAAACCATATGGCGTTCCCTTCCTTCTATGCCCTGCCGTTTGGCCATACAGCAGTTTACGACCACATATGGGGTGTTTCTGCAAACTACAGAATCAGGGCAATAAATATTGAGTTTTGTTTTGCCGTTAACCCTTGCTTTGTTAATGGAAAAATGGATTAAATGGAAAATTTGAAAAAAAAAACTGTTTTGGGACCGTTTTTATTTTTTGTTATTTACATAGTTGATCTGACAGGTTAGCTCATGTGCGATTTCTATAGAGCAGGTTGTTACGGACACGGCAATACCAAATATGACTACTGTTTGGGTTTTTTGGATTCAGTATTTTATAACAAAGCCATATTTTTAATTTTTATTTTTTGGGCGATTGTCTTATGTAGGGGCTCATTTTTTGCGGGATGAGATGACGGTTTGATTGGCACTATCTTGGGGTGCAAATGACATTTTGGTCGCTTGCTATTACACTTTTTGTGATGTAAGGTGACAAAAATGACTTTTGACACGGTATTTATATATTTTTTTTTCTGTGTTCACTTAAGGGGTTAGGTTATGTGTTATTTTTATAGAGCAGGTTGTTACGAACGCGGAAATACCTAATATGTATTCTATTTATTTATTTAAGTTTTACACAATAATATCATTTTTGAAACAAAAAAAATCATGTTTTAATGTTTCCATAGTCTAAGAGCTATATTTTTTTTATTTTTTGGGGCGACTGTCCTATGTAGGGTATAATTTTTTGCAAGATGAGATGGCGGTTTGATTGGCACTATTTTTGAGTGCATATAACTTTTTGATCGCATGCTATTACAGTTTTTGTAATGTGAGGTGACAAAAATGATTTTTTTTACATAGTTTTTATTTAATTTTTTTTATGGTATTTACCTGAGGGGTTATATCATGTGATATTTTTATAGACCAGGTTTTTACGGACGCGTCGATACATAATATGTATACTGTTTTTTTATTTATTTTACTTTAACACAATAACAGCATTTTAGAAAAAAAAATTTTTTTACCCTGGGTTTAGACCTGAGCGTTCTTGAAACGCGTTTTACGCGCGTTTTTGTCGCCCGTATTTCAGCGCGTTTTTGCAAATAGGAAACGCGCGTTCGTACGTGCGTTCTTGTGATTGACTACTGTGTTGTCAATCACAAAACGCGCGACAAACGCCCCAAAAAAAGCTCAAGTACTTGTTTATGTGTTGAGCGTTTTACAGCGCGTTTGAACGCGCTGTAAAACGCTCAGGTGTGAACTTAGGGTTAGTGTCTCCATAGTCTGAGAGCCATATTTTTTTCATTTTTTTGGGGCGATTGTGCTATGTAGGGGCTCATTTTTTGCGGGATGAGATCGTGGTTTGGTACTATTTTGGGAGGCATACGCCTTTTTAATAGCATCGCTTGGTATTACACTTTTTGTGACTTAAGGTGACAAAAAATGGCTTTCTTTACACCATTTTTTTCTGGCGATACCTAATATGTGTAGTGTATTTTATTTTTTGAATTTTTATTCAATGATATGTGTTTTTTTATTTTTACTTTTTCACTTTTTTTTACATTTTTTTGACCCAGACCCAAACCCGTCCGCAGTACTATATAGTGTACTGTACTGTATTTTGTAGTTTACACTGTCTGGTCAGACTTCTGCCTTTAGCAGAAGTCTGATCAGAGTTACTATTACCATGGCTAGCAGGACGCCTCTGAAGGCGTCCTGCTGCCATGGTAACCATCACCCGCTGCCAGAACTGAGCAGTGGGTGATGGGGAGGGAGGGGGGCCCCCTCCCTCTGTGATCACATCCTGTCCGGGGGCTGCAAAGGCACAGCAGCCCCCCGATGGGAGAGGGAGGGAGCTCCCTCCCTGTTAACCCCTTCCATGCCGTGGTCCGTCCAGACCTCAGCATGGAAGGGGTTAAATGGCTGGCATCTGTACAAGCACAGATGCCAGCCGTTTTTAGCAGAGTGTCAGCAATGTGCTGACACTCTGCTAACCACTGGCTGCCAATGAATATTACACAGGAGGAGGGCGGGGGATCGCGATCCCGCACTCCGCACCGCCCGCCTCCTGCACCGCCTGGTGGGGGGGGACATTGAGGACTGGGGTGGGGGAAATATAGTGGTGATGTATTTTTTATGCATTTCATAAGGTTCTGATTCCCACAGTCACGGACAATTATGGACCATCATTTCTTTTTTTTTGCGGATCCCGATTTGCAGACAGCAAAAAACAACTGCCGTGTGCATGTAGCCTTACAGTTAACAAGTTGCAATTCTTTTATCATCCCCCACTTTTCTCAAAAAAGCGCCAGACTGCGAAACACCTACCCCTTGGCAAGAGAGATTTCCGCAAAGGTGAACAGTTGCGGGCCTATTTGGTGTGGACTGCCTTCTCCCTTTTGCCACCCAACAGCCTCTTCCAGCCTGTTGCGGTGCTGTGGATCCCTCCCCCTCTGTCCTGCTGTCCTCGCTTGGCTTGCCACCTCTCCAGGTTGGATCAGTGATGTCATCGTCCCCCATCTCCTCTTCCACTTCCTCACACTGGTCATCCTCCTGACTTGTGTTGACCTAAAAAGACTTGACCTCACTGATTGACAACTGTGTCTCATCCACATCATCCACCAAGTGAAGCACTAATTGCCATCCCCCCGTCATGTTCTTCTCACTGTGGATGCTGAAGAGTTTAGGGATCAGTGCATAAAATATCCTTTTGTCCCTCCTCAGGAAAGGTCAGCTCACCTGTAGGCCCTCACCTACAATTTTTTGGGGGGTCAGCTCACATGGTATATTCTTTTCTATGTTTCAGACTTGGAAGGAAATGTCTGCTATAACCCAAAAAAATGTTTTTAATTTGAAATTGGTCATTTTTTCTTGGTAGCCTGTGCGGACCGGGTCACTTAATTTCTTAGGTGGTCAGATCAGCAGGCCCTTTCTCCTAATGTTTTTGAGGGTCACCAGCAGGCCATCAATGATAATTTTTCAAGGGTGTGTATGATATGTGTGTATGATTACATAATTTGCTTTCCTTCGGTGGTGAATCTTTATCGCGTGTGTTTCTTACAGGATTCTGTTTTTTATATTGTGGAACAGGGGTAAATAATTCAAATTTTTTTTAAAAAATATGTCAGGCTTGACCCCATTTTCTCCTCTCTCCTTTGAAGATGCCTTTTCAGGAAATATTAGACCCTTTTGCATTTCGGGCCTTGAGGAATTACAATTATCAGCAGACACTTGAAAACATGTCCGTTTCCAGGGGGGAATGACAATTCAGGAATTCTCTTTTATCCTGGATTTGTCTTTTTAAGGATTGACCATGTTTCTTTCTATTGTGGAGAACATTACTGGTAATACAGTCAAATGTTGATATCCCTGGTTTGAAAACTAAAGATTTTATAAAATCTATTGTATTCCTTTTTTTCATTGTATGTGCCACTTTCCCTATATCTTTCTTTGGGGTAGACAATAGGATTCCAAGATAGTCCGACAGCAGCTGGTAATTGTGATACATAGTTTTGGTAATGAGTTTCAATCATGTAAGGAGGCAACAAATGCTGACCGCCATTCCCTGCGCTAACTCTGCAGTGTAACATTACCGCACGAAAAAATAATTTTTAAAATTCTATAAAATTGTATTGTACCTGTTGCTGACCGCCATTCCCTGCGCTAACTCTGCTATGTAACGTTATCTGGAACCAAAAAATTAGATTTCAATTTGTTCTGTTTTACTTGCCTGTGCTGACCACCATTTTCCGGCACTAAGTCTGCTATGTGACGTTATCTATAACCCAAAAAAATGTTTTTAATTTGAAATTGAAGAAAGAAACTCCAGTTTTAATGCGGTGTCAATATAGTTGCTGCTTTTATTCATTTGCGGCAATATCACGTACAGGTGACGTTTCGGCCAATCACTGGCCTTCATCAGACTGTCGCCGCGGTAAGTCGTGGTAAGGATGCACTCGAAAGTGGGCTGCGTCTTGAGGATCTGCAGAACTATGTCTGCTATCGGTACTGTGCGGAGCTTCTTTCTTCATTATACTGGGGTGGGAACCCGACTTCCAGTGGCGGAAAAAGGCAGAGTGCCACAACGTTCTACGTATTGTTTAATTTGAAATTGGTCATTCTTTCTTGGTAGCCTGTGCGGACCGGGTCACTTAATTTCTTAGGTGGTCAGATCAGCAGGCCCTTGCTCCTAATGTTTTTGAGGGTCACCAGCAGGCCATCAATGATAATTTTTCAAGGGTGTGTATGATTCCCTCCTTTATGTGTAATAAAGGGTGTATTGGAGTGCCGGTTCCTGGTAATTTGTGCCAGCCCTTTTACTTGGTGCATAGGCTTTATGAGTGTAGCAGTGTACCTGAACAATTGTAGCACCATGTGAATGAGACCCTCCTTTATGTGATATACAGGCTGTATCTGAGTGCTTCTTCCTTGTAATTTTTGGCCGCACTTGCACTGTATATACAATTGAATACACAGGAAAAAGTCTGGAAAAGTGGCGTACAACTGGGACAACATGGTTTCTAGCAGCGACTTTGGAGTCCAAGATGCATCCAGACATGGTCCCCATGCTGTTCCTGATCCATTTCGATGGTGTTCCTGTCACTTTCTGACCTTTCCCTATGAACCAGGCACTCTCCCTTTATCAGAGCAGGGGGTGCCTGGTTGTCTCCCATTAACTTCCATTATACTCGGGTGCTCGGCCGAGCGCACGAATATCGCGGTGTGTTCGGACCGAACACCCGAACACTTTGGTGCTCGCCTATCACTAATTAAAAAGAAGATAGCTTCTTTGGAGACCATTAAGAACTTCCTTCACAGTGAGATTGTTTTTTATTCTTGCGTGCTACATTAACCTTGGCCTCATACCGAGAGGCCTGAGACTTTCTTTGAAACTCACCTTTCCACATGACATTGAGTTTAGCAAGAAATGGCTACAGACTAGTGATGAATGTTCAATTGGTTTTATGAAATCTTTAATCGTTAAAAGGAAATCCATTTGTAGACAGCCCGCTAACCAGATTAGAAACACAATATATGGACCCCAGAAACACCAGACATGGCCCTATTCCCTAAAACACGAGTTACTTAGACGCTTTGAATATAACGAAGTTAGAACCATATGTAGAAACTCATGAGGGATTTAGTCGATTACCAACACAATCAAATCAGACCATGGGAACGCAGAACACAATAGATACCTACCACCAGCAATCCTTTTCATCTTGCCCCAACCTCTACTCTAACTCACTGAACAGAAAGAATCCTGGGCCCCTTCCCCCACCAATTCCAAGTGTTGCCATAACCCAGACCAAAAAGGGCTGTCACTCTAACACTTTTGATAACACAAATTTCCGTAGATCTCCTAGTACATCCAAATCCCCCTCGCTAAACAATTACAATCCCTCAAATTCGCCCTTATTCATCTCAGCAATACCGGATACATGTGTTGAACAACTTCGACACCCGCCCCACTCTGACAAAATTCTTTCTTCAGAACTTTACTCTACCACGAGGGGAATCCCAAGAACTCTTAAATAAATCAGCGGAGGACCCTCCGATCCACCTATGTACTGACAGAGACATTATCTCGAACAAATCTCCGTCACCCCCCCCCCCCCCTCCCCTTAGAAAACCTTTCAATCTATTCTTCCCCTATTCCAAGTTTACAATCTAATTGCACCAAAAAAAGACCTGGTCTCACCGAGTACTTCTACTAGTCTGAAAGAGACGAGCATTAAAACAAGAAATACACCAGCCAACACTTCTCTGACTTTCTCCACCCATTCTACTTCAACTACTAATTCCGAGATTTTTTAGCACTACCACCAAATCTCCCGGACAGCCCTTTTTTAGGGATACTATCATCTACAGTCACTCCACAGTGCCCGACACCACCAACCAGAAAAGTTATATCCAGTCTACAACTCCTCAGTCCATTTTTAACCCTGCTAGCTTCCCCCACAGTGAGATCCCCCCCGAAAGGAACCAACCACAAAATCACACATTCTTTCACCCCCCTCTCACACTCAAGGAAAAGACCAAAAAACTATTCTGAGGAACCAGAGGGGGGAAATCTAGATGGGCCCATAAAGAAAATAATCAAAACCCCTAAAGAAACGAGATTAGAGCAAAAGACCACTCTGGCCGACACCACCATAGACTCAAACGATCAGAACCCCGCGAAAGAGCCAACAGATAAAGAAAAACAAAGGGGCATCTTTAACCTCTCTAAATATCAATTCAATTCTGATGAGATTGAACTAGTAAGTAAAGGCCTCTCTTTTTGTCCATCTACCGAGCCAGACCTATTCAAACTTTTTGTGGACTTGAACCAATATATCCGCAAATTAACGCTCAAAAGACATTTTTACATGAAGGAACTAGTCACCCCTAATCCCCTAAAAAACAATATCCACATTCCAGATGATGATATGGTAAGAGCAATGCCCATATCATCCAAAATTGAAGGCAAAAAAAACACTCCTACCCCCTCACCTCCCACTTTTACCCCATTGCCATCCCATTTGAAAAATAAATCCTCCTTTTACCCCCTTGAGAGTAGAGGCCCCCATTTGGAGAGCTATTACAACATAGTTTTCGATGATTTTAAGACACTATTGGCGCCTGACCATAATGAGACAACTGTTAAAAACAGCAACCTTAATTCCCGAGAGACGAAAGCCCTCAACAATCTAATAGAGAACAAAGATATAGTTATAAAACATGCGAATAAAGGTGGCGGAGTTGTCATCATGGACTACAGCTACTATATAACAGAATCAAAAAGAATATTGTCGAATCTCGAGTACTATAGTACTATTACTTTAAGAAATCCCTCACTGAATTGATAGAAGCTGCCTTCACAACAGGTATTATCAATAAAAAAGAAAAACAATTTATGACCCCCACCCATCCCACACTAGCACGCTTCTATTTTCTACCGAAAATTCATATAACTTTAAACAACCCTCCTGGCAGACCCATTATTTCAGGGATTGATTCGCTTATGACCAACCTTTCAGCTAACGTTGATAAATTCCTCCAGAAATATGTTTTACTTTTACCTTCATATTTGAGGGATACAAACTCAATCTCATTAATCTACTAGATTTGTTCAAATGGCACAATAATTACATCTGGGTTACCCTAGATGTTACGTTCTTATTCAGCAACATCCAACATGAATTAGGCTTTTTCGCAATCAAACACTACCTGGAGACAGACTCTTCTATGCCGGACCACCAAAAAGAATTTATCATGAGGGCAATTGATTTGATCCTTAATCACAACTATTTTGCCTTTAACAATACCTCCTACATCCAAAAGAAATGCACCGCAATAGGCACTAAGTTTGCCCCTTCTTACGCAAACCTTTTTATGGGTTTGTTTGAAGAACGTAATGGCCTCCTCTCCCATCCCAATAGAAAAAAAAATTGTCGATATATAGATTACATAATTTTTATTTGGGAAGGGAACACAGATGAGCTGACACTATTCATAAATAAATTGAATGCAAACCACTGGGGTTTAACATTCAGCTTTGACTGCAATCCCGTGAAGGCCATCTTCCTTGATATCCACTTAACCTCAAAACACAATAAAATTTTGACTAAAACACATTTCAAAAGAGTTGATGCCAACAGTTATCTAAATTACAAAAGCTGCCATCATTCCAAATGGAAAAGGAATATACCTTTCAGTCAGATGAAAAGAATGAGGAGAAACTGCTCCAATAATCAGATTATGAGACAACAACTCAATACCCTCTGTAATAGATTTAAAGAAAAGGTTATCCTAAAACGCTTGTTCATGAATCTAAAAAAGAACACTACGACTGAAACAGAAAGACGCTTTGAAACTGAAGGAAATCAAAAAGGACAACTAAAAAGACACCCAATTTTATCTTATCACTAGATTTAACGTCTAACACGTCAAGATTAGACAAATTCTTTTGAAACATTGGGGGATACTCTTAAAAGATGCCATCTTAAAAAATATATTGCCGCCCACACCCTCTTTGACCTTTAGAAGGGCCCAAACCCAAAAAAATATGATTGCGCCCTCATGTCCAAAGACCAAAAACGAAGTACAAAAACAAGAAGAAAAGGGAGCCTTTAAATGTGGGGTAAAAAAAAGTGTAAATGCTGCGAGATGATCATGCACAAGACTAAGGATAACCATATCCCTACCTCTGGAGAAAAATTTACCCTAAAACACAGAATAAATTGTGGTACTAGAAACGTGATATATCTATTAACTTGTCCGTGCAACCTACACTTATAGGTAGAACAACCCAACAACCCTCCGCGAGAGGATGAATGAGCATCGCTCAAACAACAACTGGAAAGTGGTGACACATAGCATTCCCAAACATCTCACGGAATACCACGGTAGTGAAGCCTCTCTCCTTACTGTCACTCCTATCGAATGGGTTCCGCTATCTTACCAGCAACTCACCCGTAAAGAAATGTACTGGATCGGTAAATTCAATACACTGTCTCCTTTCGGGCTAAATGAGGCTCTCGAATACGCCAACTATTAACGTTTTAACTAATTCATTTTTACATCCTTCTACTATGCTCCACTATCCTTTTTTTTCTATACATAATTTTTAAAGGTTCCCCCCTTTTTACTAGGTTGTTAGGCTCAAGCAGACTTATCCTTTTTTATATGAAAGCTTCTTTTATATGAAAGCATTCTTTATATATATGTATATATTCACTTATTGATATACCTATATATTCCTATACCTATGACTTATCTCATGTTAATACCTTACTGCCTATGACACCTTTCCAATTAATAATATCTTCACCTATCTGTATCAGTTTTTTATACTATCTATACGTATTCATTTAGTTATATATTTTTTATTCTATTTTTATTTTTTTACAATGGCCTGTGATGGCCTAAGAGGTTTATGTAAGTCCACTGGACCTGTTTTATATGGTACATCTCATTATTTTTATTACTTCTATTTTTATTATCAATTTTATTGATTTGATTATTCTGATGTAGTAATGTCATAACCACTACCTCCTAATATACATATGGGACTCTCTTGCATATCGGCCCCTCTCACACTTATTTTCCACTTATACTCCTTCTGTGCTCTTCTCTCCTCCGGTCCGGACTGCCTGCGAGGCGCAATTGAGTTTCCCATGCGTTCCACTGGCCGTCGGATCGGAAGTCATTGCGCTTCGACCCGTATCCCCTTTTCAGGTCAGTAACTCTTCCCCCACCCTATCTTTCTCTAATAAGGCGTACATTGTAGTTCTTACTTTGTTCCCCCTTAGCGCCCCTTCCGGTCCGGGCCGCCGGCGCATGGAATTCCATGCATTCCACCGGCCACCGGACCGAAATTGGCCATGTCTTCATTTCTATGGGCCGCACATATGAGCCCAGTGGATCTCTTGAGCAGCTGTAGCAGGTCAGTTAAGCATATTTCTGAAGACTCTCTGAAGGATTCGGGTTAAGTTTTAGGGCCCAAGTCTTCAAGCAGGCCCTACATCTATTGCAATTTTCTGAATCATTGAGGGCTCTATAAAGATTTGAAATATGTTCTGTATGAGAGTCCAATTGATGCTAATGGGCAAGTATTTGCGCTGAAACAGGGCAGATCTGAGTAGCTGACGTCTAGGTCACAATTAATATAAGGACTATAGTCATTTGTGACATTTTACAGTGCCATTACATTGGCCACCTCTACTTGACCAGATGATGTCACATGCATCAAACATCTGACACCGTGTCCTCAAGTACACAAGGCCATTCTTACAGTATTACATTGCACATTATTACAGTGCACATTGGTAAGTATATTGCTGTCTTACAAAGCAGCGACCTTGCTTACTACAATGCACTATTATGGTTTGGGGCAGGAAGGAGTTAAATATGGACCTTCGATAGGGGTGAAGGATAGAGTTTTAAAAGACACTTTATATTCCATGAGACAGTGCAGTGTAATAAGGGTTTATACAATGATTCTGATAAGTGACGTGTGCTGTATTGCTGGAGAATAAGGCCCCTTTCACACGGGTGAGTATTCCGAAGATCCTTCTATTTTTATTCAGCAGGACCTGCGCTGACGTCACCACGTGGTGAGCTCGATGACGTCAGCGCAGGTCCTTTTGCAGGTCCTGCTGGAAGAAGAAAGAAGACGATACCGACTGCGCGATCAAGTGGATGAGGTGAGTTTAATTCTTTTATTTTTTAACCCCTCAATGGACATTTTAGTTACCAATCTGTAGTAAGGATGCTATTATTTTCCCTTTTAACCATGCTAGAAGGGAAAAAATTACAATCAACAGAACATCTAACCCAAACACAAATATCAGTGAAGGGGTTCGGGTCTGAGTACCACATTAATTTTTTACTCACGTGCGTGCAAAACGCATTGCACTCGCGCAGAAAAAACTGCACAAGGAACGCAATCGCAGACAAAACTGACTGAAATTGCGTCCCTACTCGCGCGGGTTTCCCGCAATGCACCCTGAACGCATCCGGCCCTTACCTGCGACGCTCGTGTGAAAGAGGCCTAAGTGTTTTACCTCATTCCCATAATGATCCTGTAGTATTTGGAATGATTGCTAGAATAAAAGAGGGCCATAGGATGCATGCAATACGTTTTTACAGCACTGTACAATATCTGAATAGAAGTTATTAGTTAGATTACCACTTACATGGCTTGAGGTCCAGACAGTAATCTGCAGAATATGTCCAAACCAGCCCACAAATGTTAGCGCTATACCCACAGACATAGATATAGGGCACAGATTGGAGCCTGAACATTTCTCACTTTTTTGGGCATGCAAACAGTAAAATCAGCCATTGTACATTATCTGCTATCCAGTCATTTATTCAACATATACTGTATGTAATGTCTATAGATCGGGGCATTATCAGTTTTATCATCTATAGCGGTAGTGAGGAACATTAAATGCCAGGCATGTACTGAGGTCGTTCAGACTCAAAAAAGGGGAGCATGAAGTTTACTTAAAGGGGTATTCCCATCTTAGACAATGGGGGCATATTGCTAGGATATGCCCCCATTGTATGATAGGTGTGGGTCTCACCTCTGGGACCCGCACCTATCTCGTAAACGCAACCAGCAAAGTCCTGGAGGGTTATTTCCATTGGCCCCATAGAAATTAATGAGAGTGGTGGCCATGCAAGCGCAGTGCGCTCCCTTTCACTTCTATGGGGAAAGCGCTTGGTGATGGTCGGATCTGGGGAAACCCAGGGTCCTCCAGCTACCACTTTCCCCGCTCCGTTTGGGAATACCCCTTTAAGGGGCTGTCTATTGCTATGTTGCAGTTTAAAGGGGATGTTCGACATAACTGCAAAATTAAAGACCAGCAAGAAAGTGAGACAAAATAAAAACACCAATGACGTGCCAGTGCCGTAATTTCCATCTCCACATCTTCTGGTCCACACCAGACCAAAAAGTGGTGACATACCTTTTTAGATCACATGATTACTGCAGCCAATCACTGGCCTCAGTGGTCACACATGCAACAATGTCATGTTACTGCCTAGCCTAAGTAGTGACGTGCCGTCGGTCCGCTCTTGTTTTTACCCTACCTGATGCACAGTGATGAACCAATGATTTTTACTGATTGTTCGTTCCCATTCAGTTTCTTGAATTTTGTGCTCTACTTTTTCGTAGGTTCCTAGCTAGGGGCAACCCGAAAAAGAGCCTATTTAAGGTATATTATGGAGCCAAGAAAGTGGACCGAAATATCCTCCTTGGAAGTGGGATTTGTCAGAAAAAAGAATAACCGATTATACGCTGTATTGGATCCTTTGATGTCTAGCATGAACAAATATACAGAATTTTCAAATGGCACTGGCATGTCCTGAAAACAGATGAAGATCTCCAAGAAGTAATCCCCTCCGATCCAGCAATAACATATAGACGAGGGAAAAATTTGAAGGATATGCTAGTACATAGTCATTTTCAGCAGGAAAAGACACCAATTACTACCTGGTTGAGCACTAAGGGATCGTACCCCTGTGGAGAATGTGTATTCTGTAAACATATGATACCCTTAAAGGAATTTACCAATCCAGTGGATTGCAAACACTATCAGATAAGAGAGTTTATAAATTGCAAAACAGCAGGTGTGGTATATGCAATAAAGTGTGACTGTCCAAAAATTTATGTGGGAAAGACCACTCAAGAACTGAGAAGGCGGATATCTGGACATTTTAGTAAAACTAACACAGTAGCAGATACACTGCTCTCTAGACATATAAGATAGCAATATCAAGGAAATGTCACTAAGTTGAAGATCTGGGGGCTTCAGAAAATTAAGAGAGGACCCAGACAAGGAGATATTGATAGAAGACTCCAACAATAGGAAACCCGTTGGATATACCGCCTGGAAAGTCTAAGCCCCAAAGGCTTTACTTATTCTTCATTTATATAAGAAAAAACCTATGTGCCTAATATATATAGGACAGACAGTAAACCAAATAGCATTAAGTGGAAGAAAATAGTTTGTTGAAGAAAACAATTAATATACATTTTCAAAGAATGAGAAACCAAAGAGAGGACTCATATCATTTAAAGAATCATGTAAGATTACCAACAGGCTGCAATAAAGCTAAATTAGGCCTCTTTCACACTTGCGTTCTGAGGATACGGCAGGCACTTCCGTCCCGCCGGATCCGTCAGAACGCAAGTCTCCTGAAAGCATTAGAAGACTGATCAGGATCCTGATCAGTCTTCGAAATGCTTTGAGGTTACTATGGCAGCCAGGACGCTATTAAAGTCCTGGTTGCCATAGTAGTAGTGCGGAGCGGGGGAGCGGTATACTTACAGTCCGGGGTGCTCCAGAATGACGTCAGAGCGCCCCATGTGCATGGATCACGTGATCCATGCGATCACGTGATCCATGCGCGTGGGGCGCCCTGACGTCACTCTGGAGCGCCTCGGGAGCCGCACGGACTGTAAGTATACTGCTCCCCTGCTCCCCACTACACTTTACCATGGCAACCAGGACTTTAGCGTCCTGGCTGCCATGGTAACCATTCAGAAAAAGCTAAATGTCGGATCCGGCGATGCGCCGAAACAACGTTTAGCTTAAGGCCGGATCCGGATTAATGCCTTTCAATGGGCATTAATACCGGATCCGGCCTTGCAGCAAGTGTTCAGGATTTTTGGCCGGAGCAAAAAGTGCAGCATGCTGCGGTATTTTCTCCGGCCAAAAAACGTTCCGGTCCTGAACTGAAGACATCCTGATGCATCCTGAACGGATTTCTCTCCATTCAGAATGCATTGGGATAATCCTGATGAGGATTTTTCCGGCATAGAGCCCCGACGATGGATCTCTATGCCGGAAAACAAAAACGCAAGTGTGAAAGAGCCCTGAGACATCAATTTTAACTAATGAACCTTAGCAGTGTACTTTTGAGAATTCTGGTTGGTAAGGAGTGGAAGTGCTCCCTCTCTGATCACTTGATATTCCAGAATATGGAATTTAGTATGGCACCTAAGGAAATCTAAGTCCCAGCGCAGTGTGCACAATAGGCGAAGAAGAAATAGTACAAATATATAAGATCTAACGCATGCGCAAAAAGAAAAACGAATAGGGCAAGAAAATCTAAGTCCTAGCACAAGTGCAATAGTGATAAGGAAATCACATTAGTGCATTAAGTTTAAGAACATGCGCATTAGGAGATTACTCCAGAGGAATTGAGACTAAGTCCCAAGACATGCGCAAGAGATGAAGAGGAAATAGTAAAAAGTATAAGTTTTAACACATGCGTTAAAAAAGGAAGAATGATTTTGACTAAGTTCGGAAACATGCGCAGTAAATGGAATGAAACAGGAGAGATATTCTAAGTTCTGGCGCATGCGCGAGTTTCTATGAGAGAGAGCGTGAACTTAGCATCATCAATGATCAACCAATAAGCAAAAAGAACAGATAGTATCGCTAAGATACAGCGATCAGGATTGGCCCATTAGAAATTATGTCACAAACAGAGGTACTAAAAGATCTAGTCCTCGTTAGCTCCGAGTCCCAGACTGCCCAGCCCCTGAAGACACCGGTTATCCAGCGAAACATGTCAGGGGGCAGCTTCTGAGCGATGTTTTAGCCCAGGTAGTGAGCCTACTGGAACATATAGATAGGAGAGCGAATAATAATAGAAGTGACGGTGGTAGCGCGCAGCCACAGACGCCACCTAAGTGTATATATAGAATCTCTGTCAGAGAATCATAAGCACATATGGTGCTGATCTACTAGCTCACCCTGATAGTTTTAACGTTTAGGTTCTCATTAAATTGTCAGATTTAGGTATTAAATGGTAGATTAATAAAGGTGAAGTTTTAATTTAGTGTGGAGGAGGAAAAAGTGTACTTTAGCTGTTGTAATACAGCCCATGTCATAATTGAATTTTGTCGGCAGCAAGCACATCCCTGCCAACTAACTACTATTTTTGGTGTTACAGTAGTACTCTGCACAAGTGATCAGCGGTACATTTACATGTTCCCAAGAATTTTTTCTTCCCGATCATCTCCTGTGTAAAAAACCCCAAGTAAGGGCTCATTCAGACGGCCGTATGCAGGGGCGTAGCTAAAGGCTCATGGGCCCTGGTGCAAGAGTTCAGCCTGGGCCCCCTTCCCTCAGTGCTTTGTGTGTCTTCTAATGCGGCAAAAGTGTCTTTGCGCCCCTTCAGGCTCCTGGGCCGGTAGCGACTGCTACCTCTGCACCCCCTATAGCTACGCCCCTGGATACAGCCACAGGAAGTGCTACTAACAGGAGGAAACAAAATCTGAGGGACTGGTTTACATGGTGGAAGCAGGTCAGGAAAGTCCAAACTGGGGACAAAAAAAAACATTGGGAAGATACTACCTGAGCATATCTGTCCAAAACCATAGTATTCTTGGAATATAAAAAATGTCATAATGTAGATACAGAAAATATATCAAAGGGTAAAACTGCAAATATGCTACAAAAAAAAACAATATAAGGAAAAATACTAATAAGAAAGTTATGAAAATATGTCGTGTTCTGTAGGCCAGTATCAACCGCATCAGTTTAATCTTGAGAGACACGACCAGATGGAAAACGGAGCCTGACACAAAATCTTACAATTTCCTCATTGCACTAGATATTGGTTTCTTCTGCAAGGTTGCTGAGAAAAGTCAATTTTTAATTACAACTGTATCTGGTAAAGATGATTGAAAGCTAATATGGCCACCAATACAGCTCCCGAAAAGACTGGCATCCAGCTTTCCTAGTGTCCTGAATAGCAAATGTAAGTCTGTAAGTAGTCATATGATACTGGCTCCTGGATTTCTCTATAAGTAGGCAGCTATTTTTCTGGAAAACTTGTGTTTCAACCAAAATGGCCTGAATTCCAGCTTCAGCAGGAGCCATCTTTCTGCCTAGATATGCAGTAAATACTTCCCTGGCTCCACAATAACATTTTCCCATTCTAGAGTCTGAAAAAGCTGAGAGACAGGCACTATGACCCCAATACAGCTCCATCAGATGCTATTACCCACTTTCCCTGACAGTGCCCATCATCACGCTGGGCGCTGCGCTGCCTGCCCCGGCCATGATTCCATCACTGCCCACTAAGTCTGCCAAACATCACTGGGCCCTGGGCTGGGCGCTGCGCTGCCTGCCCCAGCCATTATCCCATCACTACCCAGTTCACTGACTCACCTCCTGAGTCCACTCCTGACCTCGCCGTTGCCACCGCACTGCCGCCTGCTTCTGAGTCGGACTGGGAGGGAACCGAAACCACGCCTCCTCAGTCAGACCTAGGCTCACTCAATCTCTGCCTCCGCCCCCTCTGGCAAGTGAGCCGCCCACAGCCTGCGCTGCGCTCTATTAGATTTTTTAGTGTGGCTTGATTTTGATGGAGGAGGCGGTGGGGGGCCCGTGGGGCAATTGCGACCGCTGCGACCCCTGTAGCTACGCCACTGGCCGTATGAATAAGTATGAATAAGTCTGCATCCGTTCTGCAATTTTGCAGAAAAGGTGCGGACCCATTCCTTTCTATGGGGCCGCAAAAGATGCGGACATCACATCATGTGCTGTCTGCATCCGTGGTTCCGTTCCGTGGCTCTGTAGAAAAGATAGAGCATGTCCTATTCTTGTCTTCAATCACGGACAAGAGTAGGTATTTTCTATTATGCTTGCGTCCATGTGCGGTCCGCAAATTGCGGAACACACACGGCCAGTATCCTTTTTTGCAGATCCGCAAACCACTACGTTCTTCTGAATGTGCCCTAAAACCCCGAATGAAGGAAAAAACAGAGATCTTCTGATGATGCATAAATATTTCCATTCATTGACAGCAAGCAAATGTGAAAATATTTAATTGAAAGGCAAAGTATATTACAAAGTGGCAGAAAAGCTGGACTATGCATCTTTAAACCGTTAATAAATATTTAAGTGTGATTTGATGAAATTTCTATGTTCCTTTTATGCAGAATTCTACAGGCTATGTTTTTCCTTGGAAGATATTGTGCCTATGATCATTTCATGTTACAATGCACAAAAATAAATATGTGACCCTATTCTGGTCCTCACATACTTAAAGGAGTAATCCAGGATTTCAATATTGATGGCCTATCCTCAGGATCAGCCATCAATATATGATTGGCAGGGTTGACAGCCCACACCCCTGCTGATCAGCTGTTTGAGAGTAGCTCTGGTGCCGAAAGTCATGGTTGGAACTACACAGCTCTGTCCATTGTGTAGTGGATGTAGCATGTAACTGCAGCACTGCTCCCATTCACTTCAATGGGAGCAGCTCTGCAGTTACCAGCTCTGTCTACTAGGCAGTGGACAGAGTTGTGTAGTTCTGGAACCGACCTGCAGGGCCGCAGTTACTCTGAGACAGCTGATCATGGAGGTGCCAGGTGTCAGACCTTGCCAATCATATGGTCCTGAGGATAGACCATCAATATTAAAATCCTGGAACACTTCTTTAAACCCCTTTAAACCCTTAGTAATCTCCAATACACTTTTTTACGGCAGGATAGGCCGCCGCCTTTTATGGAGAGCGGGGGCTTATCTTTCACATGAGTTACCAGGCTCCTGATCTAACAGCGTGGATCGGCAGAAATGCTGATCCGAGCTGTTTAACCCTTTACATGCTGCAGTTAATAGCGATTGCTGCATATAAATGGTTTAGAGGGAGGAGGCCTTCTCTGTCTGCCATCGACACCCTGCAAATGAGATTGAGGGGTGCCCATTGTGGCAATGTGAATAACAAGGGGTGTTGTTTGCACCAGGAGCGTGTCACCAAGGGGCCCGGCCTTGGTGAAGTAAAGGCCCTAGTCTAGAGATGGGTGGCCACTAAGTTAGTTGGTGGTCACCAAGATAACTAGCTTAGCTGGCTCCAGCTAGTCCAGGGCGGGCTTTTACTGGGAACAGGCAATGTGCTGGGTGGGTGCCTGTTCCCCATGATCCAGTCCGGGGTTTTTGACAACGCCCATGTCCAGGGATGCTATTTAATCCTCTTGTTGGACATGGGTGGGGTCCCACTCTGGAGAGAGTTTTGGAGACAGAGTTTGGCAGAGGCTCTGTGTGAGTGGTCTCAGCCAAGTTGGCTGAGGGGCCACGGGGCTAAGCGATAGCCTGGAATTGGGGGACACAGCGACGCCTGGAAGGGTCGCAGGGCCACAGTCAGGAGGACTGGTGAGCCTGAATTCCCCAACGGACATTGAACTGAGACTGTGTGTGAACAGTGCTCTGAACAGCCAGGAGGCTGTGGGACATTGGGCTGGAGAAAGCCGCATCAGTTCACAGGGTGTGAACTGTACCCACTAGGTGAGTGAGGGATTAAAATAATATGTTTAGTTAGAGCCTAGCCGGGCCAGTGTTTATTGTTTTGTACCTGTTGTTTTGTTTGAAAAGACTGCCAAATAAATGCACTGTTTGGACATGAAATCCGTTGTCCGGAAGGAAGTTTGTGTGAATGATCCCCGAGACCAGAGCTAACCCCCCACACCATGTAGATTGATATGTCAATATAAGGCTGCATCTCTCTGGTGCAGGCTCCATAAGCAGTACAGTCCCTTGTGTGAATAGTAAATGGTTAAACATTGTTTAATAAGAGTTTTATTAAGTCAAAAAATACACCTTTTTTCCATTGAAGAAAAGCTTTTTAATGAAAAACATAAAAAAAATCCCCACCACCTATTTGTTATAGTCGAATCCGTAATGACCCGCACTACACAATTATCATGTAATTTATCCTTACAGTGAACACCATAAAAAAGTGAAATAAAAAAGTCATCACTGCCAGAATTGCTGTTTTTGATTATTCTTTTTTTTTTTTTTAAAAGGTGTTTTATTGTTCAAAATAGTAAAATGTAAAAAAAAAAAACAGTGTATATGTATTTGGTATCGCTGTAATCGTACTGACCCAGCAAATAAAGTTCTTATGTTATTTCTGCCAAAAAATAAATGCCGCATTCATTGCTGTTTTTTCCCATCTACCCCCCTCAAAAAAAAAGTTCTTAAAAGTTAAATCAGTATGTTTTATGTACCCCAAAATGGTGCCATTATAAACTACAACTTGTCTCCCCCAAAAAAGCCCTCATATAATTACATCGACTGAAAAACAAAAAAGTTAAAGCTCCTGGAATACAACGATGAATATACTGTATGAAAAAAAATCCCTTGGTCTCTAAGACCCAAGAAAGGCTGATCACTAAGGGGTTAAAACACAAAATGTTTAAAATTGTTAACGACAATTATCCTTTAAATCACCGAGTAATAATTGGCACGAGATTTGTGATTTGGGAATTAAGATTACATATCACCGTTTGTATCCCGCTCTAATCTGAGCATTTGATGTTCCTGTCAGTCACCCCTGGCTTACAAGGACAATATTTCTCCAAAATAATTACTTTTGTCAATATGTATTAGAAATGTATGTAATTCTCCTGTAAACCATCCCACACCTGCATCCCACGTGCTGTCTTGAGACTTACTATCTTATTATAATCTTCCTGGGTAAGAACTCTCATTACATAGAAAAACAGCAGTAAAATCCAATCACAAGAAGGAAGATTACCGAACATGGAGAAATACACTAGAGGAGAAGAAGAAGCTGGTGTTGGCATAGATTGATGTCCGGACACATACATCAAATGCATAAATGCTCCTCATATCTCATTATGCCTTATCACCTGCACTGTATGATGGATTTATCTTTTCAAGTGCTGTGAATGGCTCGCTGGGTGAGATTCACCAAGCTAAAATACCAGTCAGAATAACACAGCTATGTGCTATCATTACAGTCACTTGTAGCAATTGTAGGTTCATGCTGTGATTCCTGGAAGTCTAGCTTGATGGATACAAGTTTTTTTTTTCTTGAATGAATATCATTTTGTTGAAGACACAGAAGTGGCCATTGGGGTGAGGGGTCATTCTCACTGTAAGCAATTTGTCCTAAAACTGGGGTGTAACTAATGTAAAACACAGCAAAAATTTATATAAACACCTAAAAAATTTCAGGTCTCATGCACATTACTGTAAAATATACAATATAGTGGATAATAATTCATGATTTGAGGTTATTTTACACAAACCAATAATTGGATCAATTATCAGGGATGAGTATTTGTAGAAATGCTCATTCCTGATAATTGACAATCGTCCATCTGGTGTTCGTGTCTTTGGGCTAGTACCAAAATTCATAGTTTCTGTGCAGCACATCTCACCGTATAAACAGGGATCTGCATCCCAAAAACAATGATTCACTCTGGGGGTAATGACGACAGTGATCGCTAGTCCCCATACAGCGGAAGTTATTGCTGCATGTAAATGTGCCAGCGAGCCCTGGAAGGGAGAGGATGAGAGTGGTGGTAGTGGCAATGATGGTGGCAGTAGTATTCACGGTGGCGATCCTCACTCTAGCGCTCCCTTGGCTGTGCAGTAAAGGGGTTGCACTCTCTTCCTCTCAGGGCAAACCCTGGTTTGGCGTCTACTTCCTGGAAGTAGGTGGGGCACCCTTGGTGTCAGCCAGTTTAGAGGTTTAAGTCAGGGCTCCCGTGAGGTGACAGGCATGACCATACTGAGGTAGAGCAGTATAATGTTTTTAGGTAACTCAGCAGATGGTACATATAGGCCCTTACAAAAGTAGGCACAGTCTTTACAGGTTCATAGACAGTTTTCCCAAGGCTGTGTATAGGGAGGAATCAGCAATATAGTGGTTTCTCTGAGTCCCTTTACAGCAGGGGTGGGGAACCTCCGGCCCACGGGCCATATAAGGCCCGCGGGATCATTTCATGTGGCCCCCTGCAAGAGCATATAGTGAAAATGCTAACGACTGCTTCCATTATGGAAGCAAACATTAGCATGCGGGAGGCAAGGGAGGTGAGAACAGCACTGCACTGGCTGTACTCACCTTCCCTGGTCTTCTTTAAGGCCCCGCTCTGTGTCCTGACACGTACTGTTTTAGGACATAGTGCACGTAGACGCACACTATAACATAACGCTGTGTGCTAGAAGGTCACAGTACAGCGTGGCGGGAAGAAGACCAGGGAGGTTAAGTGAATCTGCCAAGTTGCAGCACCATCCAGAGCAGGGGGGGGTAAGTTTATCTATTTTAAACGTCTGATCTGAGGTCTGATTGGATGCTGGGGGGGTCTGATAGGGAGCTGATATGAGGCTAATGGAGGATGGGGAGGGTCTGATAGGGGTCTGATCTGAGGCTGGGGGGTTTGATCTAAGGCAGAGGAGGTGCTGATGAGGGTCTGATATGAGGCTAAGTGGGTTTGATCTGAGGCTGTGGGGGTCTGATCTGAGGCTGGGGGATCTGATTTAAGGCTGGGGAGGGTCTGATTTGAGGCTGGGGTCCGATCTGAGGTTGGGGGTTTGATGGAGGTCTGATCTGAGGCTGGGGGGTTTGGAGGTCTGATCTTAGTCTGGGAGGACTGATGGGAGTCTGATCTGAGGCTAATGTAGGCTGGGAGGTCTGATAGGAGGCTGATGAAGGTGAGGGGAAGATCTGAGGCTGAGAAAGGGACAAAGGCAGGGACAGTTGCGAAGGAAGAGGCAGGTACAGTGGCAGGGAGAGTGAAAGCTGGGTGAACCCCTCTCTGGGATTAGCTTGGCTGCCATAAATCCCAAATAAAGAACTAAATACATAACATTCTGAACTTAAAAATTAAACTGCTATGTTTGGTCAAAGTGGCACCTGTACTATATGTAATATATAGCGCAGGCACCATTTTGTGATGCAAAAATACAGTGCTCTAGATTTTTTTTAACTGAACTGTCATTTCTGTAACTTACACCTAAGTCAATTATATGTTTGACCAAATATGGCAGTCGAATTTTTAAGTTGACAATTTTGTATGGCCTGCGAACGGTGTTACAACTATCCAAATGGCCCTCAGCAGCAAAAAGGTTCACCACCCCTGGCCTCTTTCACACGAACGTATTGGTTCCGTGGCCGTATTGCGGGCCACATACAGCGGTTACGCAATACACGGGGCACCGGCCGCGTGCATTCCGCATCACTGATGCAGACCCATTCACTTGAATGGGTCCGCAAATCCGGAGATGCGGTATGGAACGGAACCCCACGGAAGCACTACGGAGTGCTTCCGTGGGGTTCCGTTCTGCAAAAAAATTTAACTTGTTCTATCTTTTTGCAGAACGGACAGATTACGGACCCATTCAAGTTGAATGGGCTCTAAACACAGAGCAGATGCAGATCTTTCCCTTATACCTAATCTGTGTTTAGGCTCCAATCTTAGTTTTGGCTCACAATCACTGATGGAAATCACTAACCAAAATACTGACATGTGAATAAGGCATTAATCTGAGCGATCTTCCCAATTTGGCCAAGTGGTGCAATTTCTCTCACTCTCTCTCTATATTCTTCAGTTCACATGGTATTTCTACAATACCCAGCTATAAGATGTAGTCCATGCGCTGTCCCTTGAAATGAATGACTCAAGTCTTGCTCAGGTCTGACAAAACTACTGTATCTCAGTCTGCTGCTTCTCCTTGCCATCTTTACACTATACTCACTACAGCTTCCAACTACAGTGGGAAAGGAACCAGCCCATATCCAGTTACTGTCTTTAAGGGGCCATAAATGAACTCCTCTAAACTATTATATCCATAGTTTCCCAGGAAAGACGGCATAACTTCGTAACACCTCGGATCTCTGCTTTGCTGTGTGATTTTTAGACTTTTTGGAGATTTGTGAAAGTGGAAGATATGGAGCTTGTGTAGCGGGATGCCGCTGGGGACACTGCTCCTTAACACGATATATATGAAGTTGGGGCATTGCTAGATCGGTTCAAGTGACTGTTTTTGGAGCTCCATACTGAGTTTTGTATGGGAAACTACTTCTACATTCAATAACTGCATGCGATTTTTTTATTCCATATTCCACCTTTATGAAAACGAAGAAAATGTCCAGCTTCATACACCAACTCGTTCTTTATTTCAAAGCGATAAAAACAGCGGGATACATGTCGCGTCTACGCGTTTCGGATCTCTGTTACAAATACCGATCCTTAATCATGACAAAGCAACAATGGCAAAGCCACACATATATGGGCAAATACACCAGCTGGAACAATTCAGTCTTAATTGGGTGCCGCCCACATATATGTCCAAAGGCTATACACATACAAAATGCTTAAAATGTCAATACATCTAAACATACAATCTATGAAATTAAACATAAGAAAAGATAAAAGTAAGTGATTAATAATGCAGGATCAGATCGTGTTTTTGATTAAGGCCCAGAGGTGCATATGAACCCATTTTAAATATCCATAGAGATTCTCGATTCAAAAGCTTCTTGCGGTGGTCTCCACCCCTAATTGGAGGGGGCACTCGTTCTATACCCTGCACTACCATGCTCTCCACACTGCCGGCATGTATGGCCGCAAAATGTAAGCTGGCTGCAGACACACCTCTGTCTCGGGAATGAGGGACATCAGAGATGTGTCTACAAATCCTAATCTTCAAACTATTTGTTGTGCAGCCAATATATTGTAGGGAGCATGATGTACAGGATATACAGTAAACCACATATGGGGTATTGAAGTTGATATATTGCCGTATGGGAAAAACTTTGTTTTTGGAGAAAGACATTATTTCCTTACCTACTGTCATATGTGTGCAGCAAGTGCAGATTTTATGGCCACATTTGAAGCTGCCTAAATAACGTAACCATGTATGTTGGACTTGCGGTTGATCCCTATACATCGATGGACTAAGTTTAGTTCCTAATGTGGGTGCCTTCCGAGCTACACATTTTATGCCGTGTCCAATAAGAGGCCGCCAATCCTCTTCCATATGGAGTATGGGCAGGTGAGATTTAACAATCTTGCATACCTGCGCATATTCCAGACTGTAATTGGTCACAAAGGTGGGAATGCTGGCATATACGTGCTTGTTTAAATCACAACCTTTTGCTATAGGAAAAACCAGACTTCTCTGTGAAAGACCCAATGCATTTTGTTGGGCCCTGTTCAGACTGTGCCTAGGATACTTTCTCCGGACAAGACGGTCAGAGGCTGCCTGAAGCTCCATTCCACATTTGTCATCCAGCGTACAGTTACGTCGTATACGGGTAAATTCCCCTTTAGGTAAATTTTTGGTAACATGAGGGGGATGACAAGATGTGGCGTGGAGAATTGTATTACCTGCGGTTTCCTTGCGATAGCTGGCAGAAATGACTCTATTGCTGACTGCATCTCCTCGTAGATTGAGGTCTAAGAACTCAATTGAGGAAATATCATGTTTCACCGTGAATTTTAGGTTGTTACAATTTGTATTAAGGAATTCCCCAAAAAGGGTTATGTCTGGAACATCACCCGACCAAATGAACAACAAGTCGTCTATATAACGACCATACCATTTTAGGGCGGGTGCCCAAATATTCACGGCAGAGAAAAGATACATATGTTCCCACCAACACATATATATGTTAGCCAAAGATGGGGAGAATTTTGCCCCCATAGAAACGCCAGTTAGTTGCAAAAAATAACGCTGATTAAAACTGAAAAAATTATGGCGTAATAAAAATAATACTACTTTGGCAACATATATACAGAAATTCTCAGGATGGTCTGAATATGCAGTTAGAAACCAGGTCAAAGCTTGTATAGCAAGGTCGTGTGGTATGACCGTGTAAAGTGAGACAACATCTGCCGCAATCCAGCAAAATTTGGATTCCCATTTAAAATCCCCAAAGGCCTGAAGTACACTTCTAGTGTCCTTAAGAAAGCCTGGCACAGTCTGAACTAGGGGCTGTAGTATGCCATCCACCCAGGCTGACACACTCTCTGCAAAGGAGCCTATGCCAGAAACAATAGGTCGCATAGCCGGTGGAAAGCCAGGTTTGTGCACCTTGGGTAATGAGTGAAAGATTGGGCAGATGGGATGTAATACTTCCATATAGTCATATTCCACCTTTGGTTCGCCATTAGCTTTTAGTTTATATTGTTGACGAATAGTTATTGCTCAGAATTTTATGGTTTGTTGTACAGTTTTATTAAATTAGCTTTCTGGCGCCAAATAGTAGTGAGTGCCCAGCTCTTTGTTTAATCAATTCTTTTCCTTGGTAGAGTGGGTGAATCTATACGGCTGTGAGCACCACACCCCTGGTATCTAACACTTCAGTGCAGAATCACTCATTCCAAAAAAAATACCAACTTACCTCTCCTGCCCCGGATGTCACTCTTCCTGCCATGCTGTTCTGTGACCCATCGTTGCACAGCGTGAGGTCACAGAGCACCAACGTCCACACTGTGCACAGTTCACAGCTCAGCGTGCGGTCGAGGAACACCAGGAAGCGGTGAGTACAGAGCCTGTACAGGAAGCGCTGCATTTACCGCTCCCCGGTCCTCCTATACTAATGAGCTCACTAGTATTCATCCCATAAGATGCACTGACATTTTCCCCCAATTTAGAGGGGAAAAGTGTGTCTTATAGGGTGAAAAATACAGCAGTTTATAAGGCTGAAAAAAGACATCCATTCAACCTGTTATCCTGCAAGTTGATCCAGAGGAAGGCAAAAAACCATGAGGTGAAAGCAAATTTTCCTAATTTTAGGAGAAAAAATTCCTTCCCGACTCCAATCAGGCAATCAGAATAACTCCCTGAATCAATGACCCATCTCTAGTAACTATAACCTGTAATATTATTACACTCTAGAAATACATCCAGGCCCCTCTTGAATTCTTTTTAGTGAGTTCCCCATCACCACCTCCTCAGGCAGAGAGCTCCATAGTCTCATTGCTCTTACCGTAAAGAATCCTCTTCTATGTTTGTGTACAAGCCTTCTTTCCTCCAGACGCAGAGGATGTCCCCTCGTCACAGTCACATCCCTGGGGATAAACAGATGATGGGAGAGATCCCTGTACTGACCCCTGATATATTTATTATAGTTAACAGATCTCCCCTTAGTCGTCTTTTTTCTAAACTAAATAACAATAATTTTGACTAACTTTCAGGGTACTGTGGTCCACCCATTCCAGTTATTACTTTAGTTGCCCTCCTCTATACCCTCTCCAGCTATGCTATGTCTACCTTGTGCACAGGAGCCGAGAACTGTACACATCATGTGTTGTCTGACTAGTGATTTGTAAAGTGGCGAGACTATGTTTTCATCACGGGCATCTACGACCCTTTTGATGCACCTCAAAATCTTATTGGCTTTCCAGCAGCTGCCTGGCACTGGTTTCTACAGTTAAGTTTGCTGTCCACTAAAATTCCTAAGTTCTTTTCCATGTCAGTGTTACCAGTGATTTACCATTTAGTATGTACTGGTGACTTGCAATATTCCTTCCCATGTGCATAACCTTACACTTGTCAGTGTTAAACCTCATCTGCCATTTCTCTGCCCAAGCCTCCAATCTAACCAGATCCATCTGTAGCAGTATATCGATCTCTTCTGTGTTGATTATTTTATACAGTTTAGTGTAATCTGCAAGACTTTATATTTTACTGTGTCGTCTTCTACAAGATCATTAATAAATATATTTAAGGATAGGGCCCAATACTGACCCCTGAGGTACCCTTCTAGTGACAGTGACCCAATCTGAGTGTGTACCATTAATAAACACCCTCTGTTTTCTATCACTGAATCAGTTACTTACCCACATACAGACATTTCCCCCACTCCAAGCATCCTAATTGTATGTGGCACAGAATAAAATGCATTAGAGAAGTCAAGAACTTACCTACTCATAGAAATTGATTAAATTAGTTTGACATGACCGATCCCTCATGAAGCTATGCTGATAGGGCGCTTTATTGAGATACTCCAGAATAGCATATCTTAGAAAACCCTCAAACAGTTTACCCACGACAGATGTTAAACTTACTGGCCTATAGTTCTGGGCTCTGTTTTTGACCGCTTTTTGAATATTGGCACCAGATTTGCTATGTGCCAATCCTGTGGAACACTCTGTCACGGATAATCCGCGAGAATATTGATCAATCCTCCCAATATTACCAGTATTACTATCCCATATGGATCAATCAGTCTATTAAACAGTATTTGGGCCTACAGATTACAATATGATTAGTCAGAGCGGCTACTCTTGTATGCCCAGAGAACAAAGGGTCCTTTTGGTCAATAAACATGATCACAGCCTGTTTCCTGGAGTCCCTACACATAACTAAAGCTTCCTGCCCCTTAGAGATTTCACAGGTAGGTGTGAAAGCCCTTCAAAAGAAACCTTTTGGTGGGTCACTTGCATATAGAAGTAGGTAAGCTAGCAGCCAGACTCCTTGGCGCCGTATTCTCACATTGAAACATGTATGTAAGATATTATTTTTACCTTTTTAAGACAGACCATGCATCTCACGGACATGCAACTTACATAATCGTGTCCCTCAGAATTTACTTGACATTTCCATAGGTCACACATGACTTTAATAGGTGTCCAGGTGAAGTTATGGGGTTTATCAATAACAAATAATTTTAGATAATCTTGTTTGATATCCCTGAACTCCATATTTTGTGGGGAATGTGAATCTGCGCTTGCTAATTATATACAGCGGAGGCATCCCGAAATATGGCTCATGCCATATTTCAGAACTTGCATTCGCTCAGAGATACAGCCTGCCCCCAACAGGCGGATTCTCAAGTCCCCGCCCTGATCCTGAGAATCCATATAGCCCTGAGCTAGGATCTGCAGGGGAGTTCTCCATTTTAACATCACCTGAAGAGAGCCTCGGCCAGAGAACCATTGGGCTGTAGGCATATTTGGATTTATTACCCTCTGGACAAAGATTTCTTGGACTTATCCCTGCAACGGACTAGTTCACCAACGGACATCTTTTCCTACAGAAAATAAGTATTTTCTTTCTTTTCTCCCTTTGGTTTCTAGGACTATACTTTCCTTAATTATTGTTTTAATAATCACTGTACATATCGATAACCTGTATTGTATATATAATAAATGACCTTCAAGTCATTTCTCTAGTCATATGCCTGTTCCAAACACTGCAAAAACGTACTCTAGTCTCTCCGAAGAGAAAGCTACTCGGTTCTGTGCTATCCAGATAGTGGGTTCCTTGCTCCCAGTGATCGCAAGGTGGTGGCAGTTTAACTACCCTGAGTGTGGTTCTGATCCGGTCGGTCACACGCTCACTTGTGGTCAATCTACGGTCCAATCCTCGTACTTTCAGCCTACCGACTTTACGGACTCAAGTTAGACTGTCGGCGAGCTGAAAGCGGCTGGGAGGCCTGTTTTGCGGATCGACCACTAGGGGTGCTGTGACGGTGTTGTGACGTATGTTGGCCGCGGCGGTCGGTATCGTCACATATTGGTTGGCAGCTACTGGGATTCTTTTTGCATGTGTTGAGAACATCTGAACAGAGTTGAATTAATTTTACCTCTGTCAGAACCAAACCAATTTGGTGGTGGTGTGGCTGAGTGCAATACATTTATTGGTGTGTACAAAGAGATTGTGTAGTCCAGTACCCTCCCGAAATCTTGTTTTCTTTATCTATCTTTTATTTTGCGTGAAAATGTCCAGGGAATACAAGAAAATGGCTTTGGCAGATCTGGAAAATCTGTGCCAAGAACGGGTATTGAAGTCGGTCGCAGAACAAAAACCGACCTGATAAAAGACTTGTTCCGATGGGATAGCCAACAACTGCGGGGGTTGGATGTGTCTACTGCGGAAGACACCGGCCCATCGGACTCGAGTCCTGAGGAACCGGAGACTGAGAGTCCTAACCACACGGAGGGGGAACATCCTGCGGGCCCTGTTAGCCCCCAGAGCAGTATTTCAGTACGGATCCTAATTTGTCTTCACGCACTTGCCTGGAACCGGCCAGTAACGGACTATCTATTTATACGACCCTATGATGCAGCAGGCCCTCCAACAGCTAATGGACACTGACCCGGTAAAGTACCTGCAGTACATGGCGGAAGAACGCCGAGCTGAGAGGGAGGCCGCTGCTGCAGAAAGCCGAGCTGAGAGGGAGGCCGCAGAGCGGAAACGCCAGCATGAACTGAGCATGGCCAGAATATACCAATCCAGCCGAAGCTCATCACCCAACTTTCCAGCTGGAGGAGCAGAATCACACGTGAGTGCAAAATTTAAATTTGCTCATATGGAAAAGGACACTGACATAGACTTGTTTTTGCGATCCTTTGAGAAAGCCTGCCGTCAGTATCGTCTGCCCCAAGAGCAGTGGGCCAGACATCTGACGCCCTTGTTGCGCTACAAAGCGCTGGATGTGTTTGCGGAGTTATCCACGGAGCAGGATGACGATTATTCTGCTATAAAAGACGCTATTGTTGCTAAGTACCAGCTGACCCCTGAAGTCTATAGGAAAAGGTTTAGGTTCTTACAAAAGGATCGTACGGACTCTTATCCGGATGTGGTCAGCAGCTTACGCACCACATTCCGCCAGTGGACTTTAGGCCTAACAAAAGGGTCCTATGATGCCTTGGAGGACTTGATGGTGCTTGATCAGCTTCTTTGTATTTGCCCTGCGGATGTGAGACAATTTGTGCTAGAACGGAAGCCTGCGCCAGCAACCGCTGCCGCAGAGTTAGCGGAGACTTTTGTAACAACCCGGGTGCCCGAGCTGCGCAAGTCTGCACCATCTAACGGGAGAGGAGGTCCGCCCTATGGCCGGGCAGACCCCCTGCCTCTGTGGGCCGTCCACCACCGAGACCCCCAAGTGCATCTGCTGCTTTCAGACCTGGGGCACCTTATGGAATCACCTGTCACTACTGCCGCAAGCCTGGACATATGAAATTCAACTGTCCTGAGCGAAGACAGTCACCGCCAGCATCTGGACCCCTGTACCTCGCCCACGACAGACACAGCCAGCCAGCGCACCCCAGCGTGAACCATCCTCTTCAACTGTTTTGTTCTTAGGGGAGAGGAGGTTCACCCCATCACCAGCAATCACCAGCTTGTTACGGTGAATGACCAGCTCGCCACCGGTTTCCGGGACACGGGAGCTGATGTCACCCTGGTGCGTCCGCACCTTGTGCCAACAAAGGATATCATCCCAGACAAGTATCTCACCCTCACCGGAGTGGGGGCACTCTATCTCACATTCCCCAAGCCCGGGTTTCCATCGACTGGGGGTGGGTGTTCAAGAAAAGGTAGTGGGTGTTCTAGACCAGCTACCAGTGCCTGTTTTGTTGGGGTCCGATTTAGGCAAGCTGGTGTCATATTATGAACCCGCCACGAATCCCTCGGGATCCCAGGAAGGGGGTCCGCTCTCTGCCCCCACCCAGGTGCTCGGCACCCAGGGACAAAAGTGTGGGGAGGGGGTTGAATGTATCCAGTGTTAATGTCGATAAAATGCATGACGTACCTGCTAATGTGAATTCTATAAGTGACGGGGAAATGCTAAGCTGCCTTGCTCCGAGGTCAGACCTGTCCTAGCCGTGACTCGGAGTCGGGCTACCCAGAACCTGAGCTCAGAACAGGGGAAGTGGCTCCGGCCTCCTCCCACTCCTCTGACAACAGGGAGGGTGACTGTCAGCAGCAGGCCTCGTATGCCACGGGCCAGCTAGCTGAAACAGATCGTGCTGCCTTCGAGCACGCACTCCAAACCGATCCTAGCCTCGAGGATCTCAGAAGACAGGCTTCTGAGCCTCTCACGGACGGGGCCGGGTTCAAAGTGTACTGGGAAGGTGGGAAGTTGTATAGTGAGGCGATACAACCCACCGAAGGTGGAATGACCGCGAGTACCAGATTGCTTGTGGTACCTAGTGCCTTCCGGGGCATGTGCTGAAATCCGCACATGACATCCCCTTGGCAGGACACTTAGGGATTCGCAGGACACTTGACCGTATTCAGGGGCATTTCTACTGGCCTAGAATGAGGATAGACGTCACCAATTATTGTCGCTCCTGTACTGTGTGTCAGAAGGTGAAGCGAGCTGGGACTCCGCGCAAGGCTCCCTTGTGTCCACTGCCAATCATAAGTGAGCCCTTTCACCGAGTGGCCGTGGACATAATTGGACCTCTGCCCATTCCCAGCCACAGCGGCAAGAAGTACATCTTGACGCTGGTGGATTATGCGACTCGCTACCCGGATGCGGTCGCCTCTCTTCCCTGAGGGCAGACAAAGTAGCAGACGCACTACTTGCCATATTTTCGCGTGTAGGGTTCCCTGCGGAGATGCTCACAGATCAGGGACCCCAGTTTATGTCTGAACTGATGGACGCCCTGGCGGCAAAGATCCAGATGACGCACCTCGTCTCCAGTCCGTACCACCCGCAAACCAACGGGCTCTGTGAGCGCTTTAACGCGTCGTTAAAGCAGATGCTGGCCACGTTCGTTGAGTCGCAGGGTGGGGACTGGGAACGATACTTGCCTCATCTGCTGTTTGCCTACAGGGAAGTACCGCAGGAGTCCACCGGGTTCTCCCCGCTTGAACTCCTGTATGGTAGGAACGTGCGAGGACCATTACAGCTGATGCGAGAAACGTGGGAAGGCAAAGGTGATCCCACGGATGTCTCTGTAGTGGAGTATGTCCTGAAGTTCAGAGATAAAATGGAGTCACTCTCTGCCATGGTAACAGAGAACCTGGCTCAGGCCCAGGCCAAACAGAAACTATGGTATGACCGCACCGCAGGAGACCGGGCATTCGAAATAGGAGACAAGGTCTATGCCCTTCTTCCCATACGGCACAATAAGTTACAGGCAGCATGGGAGGGGCCATACACCATAGAGAAGCGTTTGAACCCCTGACATACTTGGTGAATATGGGGGTAGAAAGCAGAAGGCCTTTCACATTAACATGCTGAAGGCCCACCACGATAGAACCCAGTATGCACTCCCAGTGTGCAGCCGGTTAGAACAGGGCGAGACAGATCCTCTGGTAGATCTGCTGGCTGACACCCAGGAAACGGACGGAGACCTAAATGTCAACCCGCAGCTCTCCCCATCCCAGAGAAGCAGTTACAGGAGGTGTTAGGTCGGTACCACCGACCTTCTCAGGTATCCCGGGACGGACCACTCTGGTCGCTCACCGTGTAGATACCGGAACACATCCCCCATCAAACAATCCGCCTACCGGATCTCTCAGAGGTGCAGGCGGACATGCAGCGCGAGGTGGGGAGATGCTAGAACTGGGGGTCATTCAGCGGTCCTGTAGTCCATGGGCAGCACCCGTCGTCTTGGTACCCAAGAAAGACAAGACAACGCGGTTTTGCGTGGACTACCGGAAGTTGAACGCCGTAACCACTACAGACGCCTACCCCATGCCTCGCATCGATGAGATGCTAGATAAGCTGGCGGCTGCCAGCTATCTATCAATCATGGATCTGAGCCGGGGTACTGGCAGATCCCTCTTGCCCCAGATGCGCGGCAGAAGTCGGCCTTTATCACTCCCTTCGGGCTCTTCGAATTCACGACGATGCCCTTCGGGATGAAAAACGCGCCTGCCACGTTCCAGCGGGCTATGAACGACCTGCTGGAGGAAATGCAACCATTCGCTGCAGCCTATTTGGACGATATAGCGGTGTTTAGCCCCACATGGGAAGAACACCTCAAACATCTGTCCCAGGTACTGCAACGGCTGGCTGCCGCCAATTTGACCATTAAGCCCAGTAAGTGTCAAATCGGCATGGGGAAGTCCAGTATTTAGGGCACCGAGTGGGAGGGAACACCCTGAAGCCGGACACGGAAAGGTTGACGCCATCTTAGCGTGGCCTCGGCCTATCACCAAGCGACAGGTTCAGGCATTCCTGGGGACCGCGGGCTACTATAGGAAGTTTGTACCGGCCTACAGTGCCATCGCGAAGCCCCTAACGGATGCCACTGGCAAGAAGCACCCAAAAGTGGTTACGTGGACCCCTGCGTGTGAGAACGCCTTCCGGGTCTTGAAGCAGGCGCTAGCTAGTGCCCCGGTGCTTCAAGCTCCAGATTTCAGCCGTCGGTTCATAGTGCAAACCGACGCCTCCGATTACGGTCTTGGCGCTGTTTTAAGCCAGGTGGATGGAAAGGGGGACGAGCATCCTCTTCTGTACCTGAGCCGGAAGCTTCTTCCCGAGAAGTCTCCTACTCAACTACAGAAAAGGAGTGTCTGGCGATTGTGTGGGCCCTACAGAAGCTTCAATCCTATCTGTACGGCCGCTCCTTCACAATCATTACGGACCATAATCCTCTCAGTTGGCTGAACCGTACTGCGGGGTCCAACGGGAAGCTCCTACGTTGGAGCTTGTCGCTGCAGCAGTACGATTTTACCATCCAGCACAGGGCAGGCAGCAGACATCAAAATGCAGATGGCTTATCCCGATGCAATGCCGGTCCAAACCGATCAGCGCAGGTTAGCGGCGACGCCACCCGTCTTGTGGACGAACGCCTAGCCGCAGACGCGGGGAGGTGTCACGGATAATCCGCGAGAATATTGATCAATCCTCCCAATATTACCAGTATTACTATCCCATATGGATCAATCAGTCTATTAAACAGTATTTGGGCCTACAGATTACAATATGATTAGTCAGAGCGGCTACTCTTGTATGCCCAGAGAACAAAGGGTCCTTTTGGTCAATAAACATGATCACAGCCTGTTTCCTGGAGTCCCTACACATAACTAAAGCTTCCTGCCCCTTAGAGATTTCACAGGTAGGTGTGAAAGCCCTTCAAAAGAAACCTTTTGGTGGGTCACTTGCATATAGAAGTAGGTAAGCTAGCAGCCAGACTCCTTGGCGCCGTATTCTCACATTGAAACATGTATGTAAGATATTATTTTTACCTTTTAAGACAGACCATGCATCTCACGGACATGCAACTTACATAATCGTGTCCCTCAGAATTTACTTGACATTTCCATAGGTCACACATGACTTTAATAGGTGTCCAGGTGAAGTTATGGGGTTTATCAATAATAAATAATTTTAGATAATCTTGTTTGATATCCCTGAACTCCATATTTTGTGGGGAATGTGAATCTGCGCTTGCTAATTATATACAGCGGAGGCATCCCGAAATATGGCTCATGCCATATTTCAGAACTTGCATTCGCTCAGAGATACAGCCTGCCCCCAACAGGCGGATTCTCAAGTCCCCGCCCTGATCCTGAGAATCCATATAGCCCTGAGCTAGGATCTGCAGGGGAGTTCTCCATTTTAACATCACCTGAAGAGAGCCTCGGCCAGAGAACCATTGGGCTGTAGGCATATTTGGATTTATTACCCTCTGGACAAAGATTTCTTGGACTTATCCCTGCAACGGACTAGTTCACCAACGGACATCTTTTCCTACAGAAAATAAGTATTTTCTTTCTTTTCTCCCTTTGGTTTCTAGGACTATACTTTCCTTAATTATTGTTTTAATAATCACTGTACATATCGATAACCTGTATTGTATATATAATAAATGACCTTCAAGTCATTTCTCTAGTCATATGCCTGTTCCAAACACTGCAAAAACGTACTCTAGTCTCTCCGAAGAGAAAGCTACTCGGTTCTGTGCTATCCAGATAGTGGGTTCCTTGCTCCCAGTGATCGCAAGGTGGTGGCAGTTTAACTACCCTGAGTGTGGTTCTGATCCGGTCGGTCACACGCTCACTTGTGGTCAATCTACGGTCCAATCCCCGTACTTTCAGCCTACCGACTTTACGGACTCAAGTTAGACTGTCGGCGAGCTGAAAGCGGCTGGGAGGCCTGTTTTGCGGATCGACCACTAGGGGTGCTGTGACGGTGTTGTGACGTATGTTGGCCGCGGCGGTCGGTATCGTCACACACTCCTTGTCAATTTAGAGTACTTAAATATCAGAAAGAGTCTGTCTATTTCATTACTCAATTCTCTTAGTATACGGGGGTGTATGTCATCTGAACCTGGTGATTTGTCTATTTTAAATGGGGAGTTTACTCTGACACTTTGCATTTCATCCGGCAGTTAATTTTCTTTAGTGAATACAGTGGAGAAAAAATATCTAATAGATTTGCTTTCTTCTAATCGCTCTCTACAACTTTTCCCTCTTCACTTATATAATTGAAGAACATTTTAGGATTAGTTTTACTCTCTTTGGCAATGCATCTCTCTGTCTCCAGCTTGGCTGCTTTTATGTGTCTTTTACATATTCTATTATTTCCTTATAGTTTTAAGTGATTCCTCGCTACCTTCCTCTTTTAGTAATTTACACTAAATGTTTTATTTTTGTCATTTATTGCTCCCTTTACATCTCTATTTATCCACATTGTTTTGTTTTTTTTCTTGTTCCTCACCCTTTTATTCCCAATGTTGTTAAAAATATCCCATTTTATGGCTGCATTCCTATTCCCGAGGACATTGTACTAGTTAGTGAGGATAATGCCATCTCTTAGCTTGTCAAATTTAGTTTTTTGGAAGTTCAGCATTTTTGTGTCTCTCTAAAGAAACACTCTTTTGACTGACAATTGAAAGTTATAGGCTGGTGTTTCGCCATCTCTTGCTATTTTGGTTCTGTCATTTTGGGAAGACAAATTTCTCTTTAAGGTCTATAATTCTTTTCTTGAGCACCTCCATTGGTATGGCAGATACACCAATAATCTCCTGGCTGTCTGCTTTTTTTTATATTGATGACCTATCCTTAGTATAGGTCATCAATATCAGATCAGCTGGAGGCTAACACCCGACACTACTGCCGGTCAGATGTCTGAAGAGACCGCAGCACTCGTACAAGCGCTGCCTTCCCTTCACCGTTTGCCTGCTTGCCGTCGCAACTGCAGTGGCGAGCAGGTGTAATTACATCTCAGCCATCCCATTCACTTTAATGGGACTGCTCCTTCCTATTCACTTCAATACAAAGGAGCCGTCCTTTTGAAGTGAATAGGAAGGCTTAGCTGTAAATACACTTGCTCGCAAATTCAGTTGCGATGGCAAGCAGCTAAACAATGAACGAAAGACAGCACTCGTATGAGCGCTGTGGTCTCTTCAAACAGCTGATCAGCGAGGGTGCTGGCAGTTGGGCGTAAGAACTACTACAAGCATTTGTTAATAGATGATGACTATGAGCATGCAGTATCGTATTGATACTGTTAAATCCAGCTGTTCCAGTAGGGGAGATGATCAGGGCTCTTATATGGGTAGGGATTTTCATTTGGAGACAAAAAAAATATGTGCTTGTGCTATGTCCTGCCCTCCCTGCTGTCAGAAAATTGGCTGCTGGAGATGAGGACTCCTCTGCTGTGCTGGGCTGATTTCTCAGGTGTGTGACAGTAGTTAGCTGTAGGAGACTGTAAGGAGGAAAAAGGGGATTTGTTTATAGCAGACACAGATCTATGAATGTGTGCTGCTCTCTGCAGAGTTCAGAGGGGCATTGGGGGGACTCTGCCCTAGGTCCCCCCAATGCCTCTGCTTCAGGTGCACCCTCATAAGTGCCCCAGCTCCAGTTGCCCCCAATGCCACCACTCCAAATGCACCCCTAATATTGCATCTTTTCCAGTTGCCCCCCTAATACCTCTGCTCCAGGATCATCACTATTACCCTGCCACAGGCGACCCTAATGCCTCTGCTTTAGGTGCACCCCCATTAGTGCCCAAGCTCCAGATGCCCCCACTCTGAATGCACTGTTAATATTGCCGCTTCTCCAGTTACCCCTGCTCTAGGATCCCCACTACTACCCTGCCTCAGGTGACCCTAATGCAGGCATCCTCAAACTGCGGCCCTCCAGATGTTGCAAAACTACAACTCCCAGCATGCTCGAACAGCCTACAGATATCAGCCTACAGCAGGGAATTGTGGGAGTTGTAGTTTTACAACAGCTGGAGGGCCGCAGTTTGAGGATGCCTGCCCTAATGCCTCTGTTTCAGTTATGACTGTTTGTGCCCTTTGCTCACGTTGCTCCTGTAGCACCTTTGCTTGGTCTTTGTTAAAGGTTATAACCTGCAAAGGGGGTTGGACTTATGACTGAAAAATTCTGCCCAGTGCGTCACATTCTCCAGTATTAACACGAATGGTTTACATGGTGGTAGTTATGATATTCCGTATTTACAGGCATCACTGCTGCCATGTAGAGAGATACTGGTGGACTGGTGGAGGATTTAAAGGGGTTTCCAGGTTTTCAAGTTATCCTCTCTACACCATAGGGCATAACTATATGAATAGTGGGGTCTGATTCCGCGACCCCCCCACTGATCCCAGGAACGGGCCCTGTTCCCCCTTTTTGATTGTGTGGCAGGCCACACATCTGCCCTGCTGCTCCGTTTATTCTCTTTGGGACCACTGGAAATAGCCAGCGCTGTACTCTGCCATCTCCAGTGACCCCAAAGAGAATGGATGGAGAGGCAGGGCATATGCTCGACCTGGCTGCCACTCAATCAAGAAGGGGGATCAGTGGGGGCTCCAGCACTCAGACCCCCAAGGATCACTTAGTTATCCCCGTTCCTGTGGATAGAGGATAACTAAAACAGTCGACACAGGCCCTTTAACAGGCGCGCATTTCTATTTTAGTTTGGCACATATTTTAGGGCCAGATTTATAATTTTTAATTTTTTTTTTTTTTTTACACCGAAAGAAAACCTTTAAGGATAGGGAATGTGAAAAGGTCCAACAGCTATGACACGACCAGGGATAAGTATCTGATTGATGGGGGTTTGACTGCTGGGACCCCCATGATCAAGGGAATGTGGTCTTAAGACTTGTGTAGATAGATTGGTAGTAATGTAATTGGATGTCTCAGGACCCCTTTTTCATGATCAGTGGGTTTTCCAGTAGTTAGACCCCAGCAATCCGATATTTATCACCTATCCTGTAGATCGGCAATAGGTCATTATGGTAGGACAACCCTTTTAATTATAATGTATATTATGTGCAATCTGAGAATGTAAAGATTGGTAAATTTCATGCCAGACATTTATGCTTAAAGGGGTTAAAGGGTTTGTCTCACTTTGGTAAATGGCATTTATCATGCAGTTAATACAAGGCACTTACTAATGTATTGTGATACTCCATATTGTCTCCTTTCCGTCACATTGTACACAGCACATATCTGTGGTTATTACCAACGTGTAATCCAGCAGTGGTCGCCGTGCTTACACACTATAGGGAAAGGCTGGAAGTGCGCATAGGCCAACGCCTTTCCCTATAGTGTACAAGTACGGCCACCACTGCTGGATTACATGGTGGTAATAACAACGGATACGTGCTGTGTATAATGTGATGGAAAGGAGGCAATATGGACAATCACAATACATTGTAGTAAGTGCCTTGTATTAACTTTCTTTACATGATAAATGCCAATTGCTCAAGTGAGACAACCCCTTTAACCCCTTTAGGTGTGCTGCACTTAATAGGGGTAGGCATAAATGTCTTAGTGTGTGTATTACTTGTTTCCTATGTGTGATTGGTGTGTGCTATATATGTTCTATGTATCAGTGTTGTATAGGCAGCATGTGACATATACATTAGTGGCATGTGACCCATGTATAAATGTCTTGTGTCCCACATCTGTCCAATAAGTGATTGGTGTGCGCTGCATGTGTCTTGTTTCTGACTAACTTAAGTGCAGGATATCCATATATGTGTAAATTCTGCCACATGTATGTGTGTGCATTTTGCTGTGAATGTCTGCCATCATACTTCATCTTTAATATTTCGGTTATCACTGTAAGGGCTCATGAACACGACCATTGGATGTTTTGCAGTCCGCAAATTGCGGATCCGTAAAATATGGATACCGGGTGTGTGCATTCCACATTATGCCGAACAGAACAGCCGACCTCTAATAGAACAGTCCTGTCTTTGTCTGTAAGGCTGACAATAATAGGACATGTTCTATCCTTTTGCAGAACGGCCATGCGGACATACAGACCCAGAATGCGCAGAGTAATTTATTTATTTTGTGGCCCCATTGAAGTGAAGAGAATGGTACAGACATGAAAAAAAAATAAGTTTGTGTGCAGGAGCACTAAGGTGGGCCCCCAGAATCAGTTACACTGGTGGGCCCTAAGTACCCCAGTCATACACTGGGAGGGGGTTCCCTTGTAGATGCTAAACAGAGCATTCAGGATTTCTAAGAGTAAATCTTAAATGCTCTGGGTGTAAACTCCTGTTTGACGCTGCTGCCGCTCACTGGCCACAGTGGTGACTTGCTCCTCAGCACCATATGACCGATTGGCTGCAGCAGCGTCACTAAGGAATTTTACATCTGAGGGGCCCAGCGGGGCAGCAGAGTTTGTGGAGTGAAGGAGCTGGGAGCCAGGTGCAGGAAGCAGGCAAGTATGCTTCTTTTCAATGGTTTGTCCAGTAGGTGGGGTTTGCAAAAAACACCATCTCCCCCAAACGCTTTTGCTATATAAAAACATTTTAAGCCACCTCACAGTGGAGACATGAAATGTCTTTTATTAGATAAAGTAGCATTTTGGATGTTTCACTTAAACATGAGGGTCCTGCAAGGCTTCAGTCTGAGGAGGGAACTAATGTTACATGACATGGCTACTTTCACACTAACGTTTTGGCTAAATCCGTCAGGGTTCAGCAAAAAACGCTTCTATTACTGATAATACAACCATCTGCATCCGTTATGAGCGGATCCGGTTGTATTATCTTTAACATTGCCAAACCGTCATGAACTCCACTAAATGTCAATGGGGGACGGATCAGTTTCCGTCACCATTGACTTGCATTGATCCGCATCATACGACAGAAAGAGAACCGCAGCTTGCTGCGGTTTTGTCTCCGGTATGGGAATGCAACTAAATGGAACAGAATGCATTTTGGAGCATTCCGTTCTGTTCAGTTACCTTTTTTCCCCAATTGACAATGAATGGGGACAAAACGGAAGTGTTTTTTTTCCGGTATTGAGACCCTATGACGGATCTTATTACCAGAAAGTAGAAATGCTAGTGTGAAAGTAGTCCTAGTTCACTTAATAATAGTTCACATTTAGCATTTTGGAACTGGTCTGTCATGCCATTTCTTGGTACTTGCTCTGTAATTTTTGTGAACTTCATGCACAGTGATACATTTCTGTTAGTTATTGTCCCTGTGTCCTACCATACTGATACTAGTGGAATTACACCTTCTCCTTATAGGAATGTCTCATAGGTTCAAATATATCAGCTATTTTGCTGTGACATATTTCTGTGTAATTTTTATAATGCCGCAAATAACATTCTTTCCACAGCTATGTCTGATCAACTAGATTTTAAAGTCTTTCAGATGTGTATATTTATTATTCTATTTTATGTCACAGTTTGTGCTGCAAATGAGAAAAGAAAAGTTAAAGAGAACCTGTCACCTCTCTTGACATGGCTGTGTTCGCAACTGCTTGCATTCCCCATGTAATAACAATCCTGGAGCATCTATTGTTATTACTCTATAATGGACCAGTACGTTATTTTTTCCATTACAAGTTAGTTTGTCTGGGTTCAGAGCTGAACCAGGACATATCCCCTTCTTCACCTGCTCAGCCCCTCTTTAACGATGTCCTAGCCGGTAAAACCGCTAGGGCAGCGCTAAAGCCCGCCCATTTTTGCCAGTGACGTCACCAGCAACACTGCTGGGCCCAAGCTGCCGCCTAGCAGTGTAAAAATGTACACAAAATAGCCCTTGCCCTGCAAGATACAGAGCAGGGCAAGGGAGAGCATCAAAGCATAAAATGCTCCGATGCTCATCTCAGAGGGGCTGCCTGGGTGAAAAGGGGGAATTGCGAGCAGTTTGCAATGAAGGGGGTGCAGCATTATTGGACTGAGGGAAGCAGGATGATCGCTTCAAGGAATTACCCTCCATATAAACTGTTTTGACCTAGCTGTTAGGAAATGTTCTAAGCAGTGGTTATGTGAGGGCACGCAATGAACAGGCTCTGGATGATCCAGACAGACCACCTGTTGAGCGGATCGTTTGATGCGACAAGCAGGAGCAGCTCATAAAGTTTAATTGTTACCAAGCAGATACAGGAGGCATCTTATTCAGGCACTTAGCAGAAAGGAATTTGGTGTCACGGCATCCATTACATGTCCTACCATTGACAGCCTGCCACTATCGCCTGTTTTTGCAGCAGTATCGTGAATGAGAAACCCAGACTGCTACAGATTGGAACCATTTTATCTTTAGCCACAAATACAAGTTTTGTTTGGGATGCCACAAAGGTCTGGTTTCATTATGGAGACCTCGTTGTGAGCTCTTCATTCCTGCCTTTGCTATGGAACATAGAAAATAGAAGGAATGAGAACTCCTTTTAGACGTGAGGTGCTTTGGCTACCAGGGTGCATGTACCCCTACTAATACTTTGTTGTCTCCATACACTTAGTAAAGTTCAAGTGCAAAGTTTGTAATTTATTCACATAATAATTACAACAAAGTGCAAAAAGAATGATTTCAAAATTGTGGACATGACACTAACAGCTCAGCGGTATGTGCAGGGCATTCTACGCCCACATGTGTTGTGTCTCATGGCAGGACTTCCAATTGGCATTTTTCAGCAGGATAATGCTCACCCACACAGAGGAAGAGTTTTCCAGGAATGTCTATGCCAGATTGCAACAGTTCCTTGGCCTCTCTAGTTGCCCGATTTATGTCCAATCAAGTATTTATGGGAACTAATAGGGCACCAGCTTTGGCAACCTATGAATGTGCAGCGTCTATAGGTCCAGTTGCAACATTTGTGGGCAAATGTTCCCCAGGATACCATACAGAACCTGTATGCCTCCATGCCCAACGGATATCACCTTGTATGCAGACTAAAGGTGCTTCGGCCTCCTTTCAATTGCACAGTTTTCCCCAATAAACGTATCCTTTTGCTCTAATATTGTAATCTTGAGGTTCTGGGGTACAGAGTTACAAACCTTTAAACGACAACTCAGCTGATCCCATAGTTTTTCAACGGGATTCAGGTCTGGGGAAAGTGCAGGACACTCCATTTACTGTTCCCTAATGATGCAACCTCAAGGAGCTGGCGCATGGTCATCCATGAAGATGAAATTAGGCCTGTGTTGTTCATACAGATGTACAATGACTGGATTAATGATGTTATTCAAGTAGTATGGGCTGTATTGACTAGACACACCTGCCCACACTGTAAGACCACCACCACCAAAGGCTTATCTGGTGACAACAGTGACTGCTGCATAGTGCTTTACTACATAGTTGGCGGCCATCATTTCTGGTCAGCCTGAGTCGACTTTCATCAGTGAACAGCATTGAGGCCCACTGGTCCCTCATCCAGCATAGATGCCCCCTGGCCCATGCAAGACAATGACACCTGTGCCTGGTGGTATGTTCAGGTACCCTTGCAGGTCGTCTAGCATGCAGACCACAGTGATATAAATGGTTTTGAATGGTCTGACGTGTCACTTGGGTGCCTCTCACCTCCCTTAAATGTGCCTGGAGCATAATGAAGCAGTCATCAGTGTGGGATGTGGTCAAAGGACTTCCACTTCTATGCCTTTCTGTGACTCTTCCAGTCTCTCTGCATCTCTGTTGCCACTTGCTGATGACACTCTGTGACACTCTAAGCTCAGTAGCCACTTCCGTCTGGGAACATCCTGCTTAAAGCCTCGCAATAGCGAGGTAGTGTTGATCAATTGTTCGGTGCGGAAGACTGTTTAAATACCAATTCTAATTGAACCAGGAAATTTATTAGGCGATTCATGGATCAAATACCTGTTGTCAATTTTGCCGTTAAGCTCCTTGTTAGAGAACAGCAAGTTGTGCCCAAAGTACTAAAACATTGAACAGATGGACATGTGCATTCAAAAGTTTAAAGAAGGTCCCATTAAGTTCACCTGTAAAGGTTAGAGTGCATTATAGGTTCATCCTGAAATTTCACCCACAAGCCCTGATGATCAGCTGTTTGAGAAGGCACCGGCATTCCTTTGAGTGCCGTGGCTGGCCTTCTTTCAGCTTTTTCTAGGCTAGTGACGACACCTTCATCGGTCACGTGGCCTAGTAGCAACTCAGCCTCATTAAAGCGCGATACCAAGCACAAACGCTATACAATATACGGCGCTGTGCTTGGTAAACTGCGAGAAAGCCATGGCGCTCACAGGAGTGCCGGTTCCTTCTCAAACACCTGATTAGCGGAGGTCCCAGGTATCGGACCCACACCAATCAGATACTGATGACCTACCCAGAGCATAGGGTATCAGTGTGAAAATTTTGGGAAAACCCTTTTAAGTCTTTTCAGAAGTTTGAGAACCATTAAAAGGGACAGTGTTTGGACAAGAAAGCCAGTGAAGGTAAAGCACGTTTATGGCTGAAGACTTCACTGCATGTGGTTTGAGTTTTTTTGCTTTAAGCATCAGTCACACTACTGAGACGGACTGGCATCCCTAATAGGACTACACCCCACAGCTGGGCATTGCATGACTCCCAAGTTCCTCTTTTTGACCCAAGTCCCTCTGTCCTGCTTTGATCCTTAAATGTCTCTCTTTTTAACCTGGGGAATTAATGCATAAATGTGCATTAATAAATGTAATAAATTTCTCCTCACTAAACTATCTGTATGGTTTCTATCTGTATATTAGACCATAACTTCATTATTTGGTGCAATTTGGACCTTAAAATATATATAATCCGATTACTTATATGCCAATATTTAAATGGATATTGAAGTGCAAGAAAAAAAATTGTCCCAGGGGCTCCACATGCTGTAAAAATTAAAGGAACTTATCCTCACCTAACAGATCAACCAGCTGCTGCAATTCTGATAGTCAGTAATCATGCTTTGGGCAGAGTTAGGCCCCTTTTACACGGGCTAGATTTCCGCGCAGGTGCAATGCGTGAGGAGGACGCATTGCACCCGCACTGAATCCGGACCCATTCATTTCTATGGGGCTGTGCACATGAGAGGTGATTTTCATGCATCACTTCTGCGTTGTGTGAAAATTGCAGCATGCTCTATATTGTGCGTTTTTCACGCAACACAGGCCCCATAGAAGTGAATGGGGCTGCGGGAAAATCGCAAGCATCCGCAAGCAAGTGCAGATGCAGTGCGATTTTCCCACATGGTTGCTTAGCAACGGGACCAGATCTTTATTATTTTCCATTATAACATGGTTATAAGGGAAAATAATAGCATTCTTAATAAAGAATGCTTAGTTAAATGAAGAGGAAGGGGTTAAAAATAATAAAAATTAACTTACCTTAGCCACTTGATCGCGTAGTTGCGATCTGTCTTCTCTTTTCCAGCATCAGCGAACAACTAAAGGACCTGTGATGACGTCACATCACATGGTCCAATCACATGGTCCATCACCATGGTAAGATGGACCATGGATTGGACCATGTGATGTGACGTCATCACAGGTCCTTTAGTTGTTCGTTGATGCTGGAAAAGAGAAGACAGATCGCAACTACGCGATCAAGTGGCTAAGGTAAGTTAACTTTTATTATTTTTAACCTCTTCCACTTCATTTTACTAAGCATTCTTTATTAAGAATGCTATTATTTTCCCTTATAACCATGTTATAAGGGAAAATAATAAATTCTCCAGAAGACCCGAAACCGGACTTCAGTGATGAAGTCCGGCTTCGGGTCTGGGTACCAAACATGGCGATTTATCACACACGCGTGCAAAACGCATTACAAACGTTTGCACCCGCGCTGAAAAATCGTGCATATTCCCGCAACGCACCCGCCTCTTATCCGGGCATCAAACATGACGCCCGTGTGAAAGAGGCCTTAGAGGCATAGCCTAGTATGAAAAAATTTGCGTTGATGCGACACATGTGTGTTAACTCTACTACATCTGTATTGTCCCTCTTTGTGATTTTCAAAATTTGGGAGTTATGGCATTGTAGTACATGTAACTGCGATAAAATTGCATGTCTTTGGTCATTTGGGAAGTTTGGTATCATTTGCTTTAGAAGCAAAGCAGGGTGGATTTGATTTAAATCAAACGGATTTAAATCATGATTTAAATTACGATTTAAATCACTAATCAGTAAGGCTTGATTGAAATCATAGTTTTCTACATAAAGACTAATTCTTGCTGATATAACTTATAATATGCAAGTATTTTTAGAATAAAAACTCTTCATATTAGTTTGTTCCCCGTTTAATAGGTTAATCATTCATATTTGAACAACTTTTCTGTTGTACTTAGGAAGGAGAAAAAATATTGTTACTATTCACTGAACTTCTTTAAACTTAGCAATGAAGGGGTTGATTCTGGATTCATAGGTTTGTAGAAGTTAGGATTAAGGTCTTTTTCTTAACTCTGTTCATGTTATAACATTTTTGCTGTGAAGAAGAGGCCTGTGATCTCTGCCGAGTCAAATTCAGTTTTGAGAACTGCAAAAGTAAACCAAGCATCTGTGATAATATCTTGTAGGCAGAGAAAATGCCCAATAATCTTACAAAAACCTCTGGAAGAGCATGACATTGTGAATGGATTAATGAAATTTATTTACCAAAAAAATTAAACATATACAGCCTTATTCTACATAATTAAAAAACTAATGTTTATTTCATGATGGAATAACCTTTGGATGGTAATATATTTTCCTTAAAAAGCATTTCATATAAAAAAAAATCCAATTGAAAGAAAAAAAATCTGATTTTGTTTTGATTTTTTTTTAAAAATCATTGATTTTTATCCACCCTGGAAAGAAGCAAAGGGGACAGTTATTTCCACCCCTATACACAGCGTTTGGTGTTCTACTTCTACCCATCATCCACTCAGTAAAAGATAGACTATATTTTCCTTTAACCATGCCAGCCTGGTCATTTGTCTGCATATCCAAACCAGTCCCCTGTTCTTTTGCCTTGCGCCCTGCTGCTCATCTAACACCAAGGGCACCCCAGCCACCACCAGACAGGGTGTGCCCAGAGGGGAAGAAAGGGTGTACCTCCCTCCCTCCGAACTCTGCATACCAGGCTGGAGCTGGGTTAGTCACCATGAGGACTACAACGACCCTCATTGCCACTGTCACCGATCAGATCCTCTCCACCCCACGCTTCTCCTGTATGCTGGTGTGCTGCAAAGATAGCACCTCAAGGCAATTAGTGTCAGTGAATCAGAAGCAGCCATGACATGGACATGGAACAAACAGCAAACAGCACAAGTACAGGCCATATTATTACTCAGCCATATATATAGCATGCTTCAGTGACATGATGATTCGTGGACACCATGTCATTGCACAGTTCATAAATACAAAGGACCAAGAAATTGCGGGAATCTGTGGTGCAAGAAGATCCCAAATTTAACAAGTTAACTTTTCTGTGTTCTCTCATTTGATCATAAAAAGACAGATTTTTAAATCCCTAAATCCCTTTTAAAGAAAGGCATGTCCTAAACTTATTATATATGAAGGTATGGTGTGTAATGGGGCTTCTTAAAAATGCTAGAGAGAAGTGTGTTCTCCTTCAAATAAGGCCTCATGCACGTGACCGTATGTAATTTGTGTCCATGTGCATTCCGTAGTTTGCGGAATGGAACTGCTGGCCCCTAATAGAACACTACTATCCTTGTCCGTAATGCAGACAATAATAGGACATGTTATATTTTTTTGCGGAACGGAAATACGGACATACGGAATGCACACAGAGAAACTTGTTTTTTTTTTGCAAACCCATTGAAATGATGGGTTCCGTATACAGTCCGCAAAAAATGGTAGGATGGTAATGTACAGTCTGAAGAAAGCACGCACAGTGCAGAAACGCGTCACTATGCTTTATAATATGTGACAATAAACCAGCATTAGAAAAACTACAAGCGAGTGCCGGTCTTTTCTATTTCCTGTAGCAGCCTGGGACGTCCGCCCGCCCGCTGACACGTGCACCGCCGTGACTCTAAAGCAGTGCCGACCATTTAAACTTTTTTGATACGTGGCCTTTTTGGTTCGAGCACGCCATCCGACTTACCTCCAATGAGTACCTTTGCCTATACAGACGATGAAGCCCGCAACATTGTGGCACAAGTTACCGCTTCAACAGACTTTCTACAAATTCCCACAAGTGAACTGAAGAGCAGACACCTGACAAGGGAGAGCAAACACCTAGTTGCATTAGAGCTACACGCCGCAACTTTGGCTGAATATCACCGCACACAAAAAATACTGCGCGGTCTAAGGGTGAATCTGCGACCAACCTTCTTCAGTGATAATCTGGAATACTGTACCCGCTTTGCAAATATCCTGAATAAATGCTCCCTTGACTTGAAAGTGCTAACTGTAGAATATCTATTAACCGCTATTGAAAATGCAAGGCCAACATAACCACAGCCAAGGAACAGCTGAGGGATTGTCTCAAGCTGAAAGATTTATCAGCGTTTCAAGAGAACAAGATAGAAGCGACCAAGCGCATCAAATACCTAAGGGATACAGAGGACTACTCATCGCATCGCATCTACAAATGGCAGGATCCCTCCGGAACGGCGGTACCCTTCTCACGTACAAGAGGCCACAGAACAGGATCAGCATCCTCCGGCTCTGGCAGCGACATCTCGGGTGGAACATAAGCCCATTTTTTAGCCAAACATCGTGGCAAAAGAAGATTAACACCAGGAGAGCCGGGCGCCATCATAGGAGAAGCGGACGCACCCAAGACACAGAACTTACTGTTAAACCTGTCATGTAAAACCCTGGGTCCCGCGCAGATGAACTTATTGAAGAAGGGATTATCCTTCAGTCCGACAGGAGCACTGGATACATTCTCCTTCGACATGGATCTCCAGCGGTTTTACCAGAATATACGCCTCAAAGCGCATTTCAATAATGACAAAACTGGCATTGAGGCTAGGGATATCACACCGGTTCAACAAATGGAACAATTTTCGTTGAAACAGTTCAATCTAAGCGTAAAAAGCCACTTTACACCACCTAAGTCCTATCACCTTGTAGAAACATTCATTAATTTAATGCAGCGTGACATTAATACATTGTTACAACAATGTAAAAGAGGTGATCTACACATGAGACACAATTTAACATCAGAAGAGAAACATGCACTCCAACAATTACTGGATGATAAATCCCTTGTGTTCAAACCAGCAGACAAGGGGGGGCTCTGGTAGTGTTGGACAAAACATATTAAGTGACAGAGATCTTGAGCCAATTGAGGGATACTAGCACATATGTAATCTTGCCATCAGACCCAGTTTTCCAAATTAAAGGGATATTACAGAAGGTAGTAACGGAGGCAAATCAGCATGGAATCATTGATGAGAAACTAGCTGGGTTTTTGATCAATCAGCATCCCATAACCTCAGTGTTCTACACTATTCCAAAGGTGCACAAGTCTATGACGAGACCACTGGGACGTCCTATAGTTTCTTCTGTTGATTCCATCCTCTCCCCCCCCCCCCCCGGCTATCTTTTTGGAAAAAGTATTAACACCACTTACACAGCAATCACAATCTTACATACGCGACACAGGACATTTTTTGTCAGAAATCCGCCCCCTTATTCTAGATAGGGACTGCATATTGGTCACGTTTGATGTATGCAGCCTATATACCTCAATTACGCACGAGAAAGGCCTCAGAGCAGCCTCACAATTAATGGAAGGGAGTAATCACACAGCAACTCAAAAAAAGTTCCTACTGACATTGCTACAGATTGTACTAGAAAAAAATTATTTTGTGTTTCAAGATGCATTTTATCAACAGTGCCGTGGGACCACGATGGGATCGAACGTCGCACCGCCGTACATAAATAGCTATATGTCATCTTTTGAGAACCGTTTTGTTTATTCCAATTCACTGTATGTGAAAAATTGCATTTTGTGGTGTCGTTTTATAGATGACGGGGCGGGGCGACGTCCGATCCCTCACGGAATTCTCTGATTACCTCAATTCAATTTGGAGCGAACTACAATTCACCATACACTGTGTTTAGGAAAGAATAACATTTTTGGACACATGGGTCATCAAAAAAGATGATGGCAGCATATACACTGACCTTCACATAAAGGAAACTGATCGCAACAGCTTACTGACTTTTTCCAGTAGCCATCCCACAGCCACTAAGAAATCCATTCCCTTTTCACAATATCAACGGGTCAAGAGGATTGTAACAGATCCAGGTACCTGTGAAACAAGAATGAAAGAGATGACAAAAAAATTCTTAGATAGAGGCTACCCCAGACATCTACTGGAAGAACAACAAAGGAAATGATATAGCCCACAGACTGAAGGGAAGGACAAACCCACACGCACCGCACTGGTGGTGAAATACCACCCTTGGACACAAAAGATCAGGGGCATAGTCAGGAAACATTGGAACATCCTTTCCAAGTCATATCCTCAGATAGAGGAATTTTCTAATCCACCATTGATGTGTTTCAAAAGGGCAGATAATCTCCGGGATAGAATTGTCAGAGCAGATATAGGCACCAACAGACCGGGCCTGAGACAACCTACACTCACTACTCCCAGACAAGGCACATTCCCATGCCTCAATTGTGTGAACTGCTCCAGTGTTATCAAGGGCGCTTACCTCACTCACCCACACTCAGGTGAACAAATCCCCATAAGAGGCACATTCACATGCGACAGCAGATATGTGATCTACATTCTGAAATGCCCTTGTGGCTCGGTATATGTTGGGGAAACCTCAATGCGGATGAAAGATAGACTGGCCAAACATAAATCAACTATCCGTACCAATAACTTACTACTTCCTTTACCGCATCACTTCCATCAGAAACAACATGCCATATCCCAATTACAATATCAGATTATTGAAAGTGTAACATTACCCCGACGCGGGGGAGACAGGAACAAGCTACTATTAAAAAGGGAAGCATACTGGATCCATCGGCTACAGACGATGGAGCCAAGAGGATTGAATAGAGAATACAATGTATCAAGCTTTATTTGATTGTGAAGTACATGAACAGTAACCATTGACTTTCTACAGACGATGGAGCCAAGAGGATTCAATAGAGAACACAATGTATCAAGCCTTTTTTGATTGTGAAGTATATGAAAAGTAACCATTGACTCTCTTCATTACAGCGTTCCTGATTATCCATCAATTGCGGTAGAAATCCATGATCTAGTGAAGTGGACCAAACAGGTTCAGTAACGGCCCCCCAGTGGGAGAAGCTTTATTTGTTACGTCAGTTCCGTTGTATGCACTATTGTGTATTTAAGGTACAATGGTAGGATGGTAATGTACAGTCTGAAGAAAGCACGCACAGTGCAGAAACGCGTCACTATGCTTTATAATATGTTACAATAAACCAGCATTAGAAAAACTACAAGCGAGTGCCGGTCTTTTCTATTTCCTGTAGCAGCCTGGGACGTCCGCCCGCCCGCTGACACGTGCACCGCCGCGACTCTAAAGCAGTGCCGACCATTTAAACTTTTTTGGGTTCCGTATACAGTCCGCAAAAAAAAAAAAACGGAATGGACACGGAACGAAAATACGTTCTTATGCATGAGGCCTAAGCATGGGTGTAGCTATAAGGGGTGCAGAGATAGCAGTCGCTAGCAGGCCCAGGAGCCTAAGGGGGCCCAAAGACCCTTGTGCCGCATAGGAAAACACACCAAGCACTGAGGGAAGGGGGGCCCAAGCTGAACTCTTGCACCAGGGCCCATGAGCCATAGAGCTACGCCCCTAGGCCTAAGGGTAATGAAATACCTACTCAGATGTCCATAGGCTTTAAAGTATTGAGCTCATGTTATTGCATAGAAAGCAGGCAGAGCATATTTCCATAATACTTCTAGAAAAAGTGTATTTCCCAGCCCACCTTATGTAGTAGCTTTAGAGTGATATTATGGTAAAGTATATAATATATAAGGACACTATACTGCCATCTTGTGGTGGTGAACAAAAATAACTCCAACTGATAGAATTGCTTGAGAATGCAATAAAAAGACCATAGGCTTCTATTGTGCAGACGTGCCAAATACTAATATGCTTCTCAGAGTTACAAAGTATGTTTGTCTGGCATCCTTCCCTTGCTGGACGTCAAGGAGATGGGTAGGATACCAGGCACAGCATGTGGGAGCAGCACACCGCAAGGAAGTGCGGTATCACCCTGACGGTGGAGAGAGGAGGAAACCTTTGCAGCTTAGGGGAGCTATGCAGCACGTTGATGGGCAGGGGGCTTGTTCACTTTTAAAACCAAAGCCGCCCCACTGGACACTTTGGAGTTATTTTCCATAGGAGTAAAACTGCATTTCCAGGACATTTACTACAGAGATAAATTACATAAAGGTATATCTACCACTCTTGTGTACCGTTCTTCTGGCCATTACTGATAATATAATGGGTGAAAATTCGATGACAGACTGGATTCAACATTGCCCTGAATTTTGCAGGCTTAGGCCCAGGAGAGGCAAGTCTAATAGTGTAGGTCCCATCTGTAGGAAGCCCCTGGTAGATGGGACCCAACACAGCTTTGATCAAAGATGTGAGCAAAGAGCTTCTAATTTTCATTTATAAGTATGACAGTAATGCAGATAAGCAGGACTTATACCTCAGTCTCAGTCCCCTTGAAATTATTTTCTCTTCAAAACAAACTGTCAAAAACCTGTTGTGTAATTTATGTATTTTGGAGCTTCTCTAATAAGGAAAACCATTTTCTCAGTTTATCAAATAAACAGTTCACAGTACTGTACCCTCATTCGAATTGGAAGTAGAGGATTCCCATGGTTGGAGGTTCCCAGGTGCATTCTAACTCACATAATGGTGAACCAGTTCATTTCTTTTGGTGGCGTGGTGTAAACAATACTTGGACAGGTTTAAAACTTTTTCGCTGCTCAATGCTGTGGATGTCTTGTTATCAAATCCTGGTATTCAGATATGGTCCAGAAGGTCTTCTCTGGCTATCTAATGGTTAGACTAGGTAGAAATCAAGGCAGAGCGTAACATCAGTTAACAGTAAGAAACAAGGACTGTATGGTACGACACACAGATTGATGTTTAAACAGTCTTTCATCTAGACATAGAGGAGGTCCCAATATCATAGGTCAAGTTCTGGGTATTAAAAGATTATGTGATAGATCCCTGCACTGACTTGTGATGTATTTATATAGTGCAACCTCTTTAAGACAGCCACCTAAAAATGCATAAAAATGGTCTTCTGTAGGTTAAAAGAAATATTAAATCTAGTATGCATCGTCTTCTACAGGTCATCTCAAAGATTATAGCTATTATATATTACCGTACATGTTGGAAATCTGTCACAGTAAATCTGGACTGGATAAAAGAGTTTAGTTTGCCTACCATTTTAATGCTAAAGCCTGCTGGAACCAAGATAAAGCCTGAAAAAATGTGTTTTGGAAAAACATTTACTCAACTAAAGCTGCCATTGAACTTCATCTCAAGGTCTGGACTCAAGTTCTTACTTAATCCCTCAATTATTCCCTTTATTTTTCGCTTCGGAGCCAAAGCCCGGGGTCCAGCGGTATCTAGGTAGGGGCACCGTGACACACACAAAGAGACATTTGGGCCGCACCATTACACCACTCAGCATTTCCTACACCTGGGATGTGTCACATAGAGGGCCCTGGGGGGAGCCAACCAGTTGCAATTTTGGCATTACGAAACAGGATCTACTTTTGTACCTGGAAGGCCCCCTCTATCTGTAAAACCCCCTATAAGAGACTTTATAGCATCTACTTACTGCTGGAGAGTGTGAATCTGCATCATTTGCAGCTAGGGTGGCCACTGGCTTCACCCAAGAAAGCCAGAGCTCACCGGCCACGCCCCACCTCAGTAAAGCCACGCCATTGCCACTGTGATGCCACGCCCTTGTCTACATGAAGCCATACCCCCATTGCCGTCCGGGAAGGAGAGGGAAGAACTTTCCGCATGGAAGGTGAGCTGGGGAAAGCCGGGGTGCTTCTCTCCCCCTCAGTCAGCCTTGTCTGTGACTCTAGTGACTGATTGGGGGTGAAAGAAGCCTCAGTCAGTTGCTGCATCTCACGCTCACACAACGCAGTGCTGCTGTCTGAGAGTGAGCTACTGAAAGGGTGGACATCCCTGTGTCCACAGGGAGCCAGAAAACCAGACTGTCCGGTCTAAAACCGGACATCGGGCCACCCTAGTTGCAACACTGTGGCAAAACAGGGGTTAATTAGCCATCTTAGATTTGGGCATCCCGTGTTGAGAGGAAGGCACCCACCCAGCACAGGGGAGGGAACCAAACAGCCCGCCTCCACAGAGGAACCATTCTTGCAGCAGAAGGAACTAAAGTGCCCAGTACCAGTTCCCAGGAGGACAAAGAAATCGACTGCACCCTTACAGGAAGTTGAAGTGGCGGCCCTCTTGGAAAAGGGAAAATACAGTTCCTTCTTCCCTGGATCCTTAGAAGCAACGTCCAGAGGTCTGAGTAAGCACTGCAGTTGCTGCGCAGTTGCAGTGACTCTTAAACGAGACACACACCAATTCTGCCGCCGTTGCTCATAGCAACGTGCACTTAAATTGCAATCTAGCTTACATTGACCCCTCAAGTCTGGTACAGGGTATCAAAAGCCATGCCTGACAGCGAAGATAGCACCCACTTGGACTGCAGTGATCCACCAGCAGCAGCTGCAGCCACCTGCATCATGCCTCTTACTATGCAATATTACTTTGGAGCACATTGACTCCCACGTTATTCAGGAGAACCTCATTCACTCAGGGAATTCCTCGATAAAATGTTGGCCACCTTTAAGCTATATCCAGTATCTCAGGACCAGAAAGTGAAAATCTTGATTAGCCAGTTACAGGGAGCTACGCTCCGGGAGGTAAAGTCCTGGCTTCGGTCAGAGCGAAAAACAGCTGAGCAGATCCTAGACCGACTCAGTACCACCTTTGAAACTAGGACCGCCTCCAAGCTTAAGATGCGCTTTTTTGGGAAGCGACAGCAGTCAAAGGAGACTTTGAGAGACTTTACCCTGTACCTGCAAGAAGCTCTGCGGGAAGTTATCCACATAGATCCCCGGGAAGCTGAGGGACAAGATCAGACCCTCAGAAAGCAGTTTATTGAAGGTGTCCTTTGAACCTCTCAAACCTCGTCCTGCAAATTGCTGCTCACAGCCAGATAGCTCAGCATGGGGCTCAGGTATCTCTCTCAGATGTTGCTGCAGCCCTGACTGCTCAAGTCTCCCTCCTAGCTGAGAATATGGAGAGGATGAGGAAGCAGCTAGAGCGACTGGAACAGCGGCCCAAGGCTGAGAAAGGGATTACTACACCAAGAGACAGGCGTAGCTAGAGGGGGTGCAGAGGTAGCAGTCGCTACCGGGTCCAGGAGCCTGAAGAGGCCCAAAGACCTTTTTGCCGCATAAGAAGACACAGAAAGCACTGATGAAAGGGGGGCCCAAGCTGAACTCTTGCACCCGGGCCCATGAGCCTTTAGCTACGCCCCTGCCAAGAGACCATCCTACACCCGGTCCACGAGAAGATCGACGTCGGCCAACCGGTAGGTTGTCAGATCCCGGGTATCAAGACACCAGAAAGCGTGTATGCCGGCATTGTTAGAGGCCTGGAGACACCGAAAGGGATTGCTGGCAGTTAAACAGGTATCCCCTGAGCCCAAGGACCGCTCCTTGGGAGGAAGAATACTAGGTCCCAAAGATCCAGCCTTCAGGCCTAGATATGTGGGCGCCTGCCCCATGGTTGAAGTTAGCATCAATGGAGTAATGTTTTCTGCTTTGATTGATACTGGATCTCAAGTGACTACCATCCGTCAATTAACATTCGAAAGATGCCAGAACGGAGCCCAGCTGACGCAACCCCTGGAATCCTGGCTCCACATCATAGCTACCAATGGCCAACCAGTGCCTATATTAGGCTTTTGGGAACCTACCTTACAGATTGAAGATACCAAACTCCCACAACAAGGGGTAGTTATAATCCAGGTCCTGGAAGATGACAATTGCCCTGTGGTCTTGGGGATGAATGTACTCGACAACTGTTACATTGAAGTGCTGGAAGCCTTGAAGAAAACCCTACTGACCGCACCCTGTGTAACTCAGCGTGTCATAAACCAGACCATCCAGGTGCTAGCTGCCCAACAAAAATTCAGCAAAAGATGCCAGAACGGAGCCCAGCTGACGTAACCCCTGGAATCCTGGCTCCACATCATAGCTACCAATGGCCAACCAGTGCCTGTATTAGGCTTTTGGGAACCTACCTTACAGATTGAAGATACCAAACTCCCACAACAAGGGGTAGTTATAATCCAGGTCCTGGAAGATGACAATTGCCTTGTGGTCTTGGGGATGAATGTACTCGACCACTGTTACATTAAAGTGCTGGAAGCCTTGAAGAAAACCCTACTGACCGCACCTACTGTAACTCAGCGTGTCATAAACCAGACCATTCAGGTGCTAGCTGCCCAACAAAAATTCAGCAACCGACAGGGTGAAATCTGCCGTGTTCACATCAAAGATGCTCCGTCTATTAGACTCCAGCCTGGAGCAGAGACCCTGATATGGTGCAAGGCTTGCATCGGTGTCCGAGGTCAGGATAACCCGGCCCTTGTGGAACCCCTGCACCTACAAGATCATCCCTTGTCCTAGCCGCTAGGAGTTTGGTCACTGTGTCGCTGTGAAAAGTACCCATACGCTTGGTCAATCTAAGTAATGAAGCTGTAGAATTAAAAAAGTACTATCCAATGGCGAGTCTATATCATATCTGTCTACAAGACGTCCTGGATCCCCCTACTGCTGCTGCACAACAATCACTTCAAACAGCGGATGCAGCCAGAGACCCGCATGAGCAGCCCTGGTGGGCCGAACTACATATTGTAGATGCCACCACCTCTGTCGAACAGATCAAAGGTGTGCTAGACTTAGCCAAGGAACACTACCAAGTCTTCAGCAAACACCGTCTGGACTATGGTCAAACTAGCTTAATACAGCACACCATTCCAACCGGCACTCATCCTCTAATCAAAGAGAGATATAGGCCAGTTCCTCCAGCCCTATATCAGCAGGTGAAGAAGATGGTTCAGGATATGAAGACAGCTAACATCATCCAGAATAGTCACAGCCCCTGGGCTGCAGCTCTGGTCCTGGTAAAAAAGAAGGATGGAACCATCCATTTCTATGTGGATTACTGCAAGACAAACAACATAATGCACAAGGATGCGTACCCCCTGCCACAAATTGAGGAGTCTCTAGCAGCCCTGGGATCTGATGCTTAATTCTCAATTCTGGATCTAACCAGTGGGTATTGCCAAGTCCCCATGGCACCAGAAGATAAAGAGAAAACAGCTTTCACTACCCCAATGGGTCTGTTCAAGTTCAACTACATGCCATTCGGGCTGTGCAACGCCCCTGGGACATTTCAGAGAATCATGGAGAGATGTCTTGGACACAAAAACTTTGCGACGGTATTGCTATACTTGGATGATGTGATGGTGTACTCCAAGACCTACAAGGAGCATTTACAGCACTTGGCAGAGGTTTTTCCAGACTCTGGCCCAATATGGATTAAAAGTAAAGCCTTCAAAGTGCCACTTACTGAAGCCCCAAGTGAAATATCTGGGACATGTTGTGAGTGCAGAGGGTGTGAAACTGGACCCCGATAAGATATCTGCAGCACAAAGCTGGCCAGCTCCTAAGACAGTAAAAGAGGTCAAGAGCTTTCTTGGATTTGCAAGTTACTATCAGAGATTTTTCCCACACTTCACTCAAATTGCGGAGCTTATTCAGGAACTTTTAAAGGGTCATCCCAAAGGCTGTCAGAATGCTAAGATACCGGTAGAGTGGAACGAAGAGCAAGAGACCGCTTTCCAACTGTTAAAAGAAAAACTTACAGAGCCACCAGTCCTGGGCTACCCTGACTATAGCCTGTCATTCTGCCTCTATACTGACGCAAGTAAGAAAGGTTTAGGAGCCGTACTATCTCAGATACAGTTGTGTTCAGGGTTTAAGGGAATTTAGTGTACATTTGTAATTGTGTTTAGAATGAAATCTTACAAGGACTTTTTAAAGAACCAAATGCAACTAAAATGACATCAATTGTTTTTGTAATACAGTATTAAATGTTTTTTTTTGTGATTTCTTCATTGACACAATTATTCAACCCCTTTAAGACTACCACTCTTAAGAACAGAGGTTCATTCAAGTGTTTTCGATCAGGTATTGAAAACATCTGTGGATGTCAAGGAGCAGCAATGAAGCATAATAAGCACCAATTTGGCAGATTTAAAATGACTGTGATACTCAGCTCCTTCTAGACATTTACTGGTGTGTTCACAAACATGGTGAAGTCAAGGGAATGGTCCAGGAAGACAAGAGAAGAGGTGATTTCTCTTCACAGGAAGGGCAATGGCTATAAGAAGATTGCAAAGATGTTAAACATACCAAGAGACACCATAGGAAGCATCATTTGCAAATTCAAGGCAAAGGGCACTGTTGAAACGCTACCTGGTCGTGGCAGAAAGAAGATGCTGACTTTGACTGCTGTGAGCTACCTAAAGCGCAAAGTGGAGAAAAGTCCCTGTGTGACTGCTGAGGAACTGAAAAAAGATTTGTCAGATGCGGGTACTGAAGTTTCAGCTCAGACAATAAGGCGCACACTGTGTAATGAAGGCCTCCATGCCAGAACTCCCAGGCGCACCCCCTTGCTGTCTCCAAAGAATAAGAAGAGTCGACTGCAGTATGCCAAAAGTCATGTGGACAAACCACAAAAGTTTTGGGATAGTGTTCTGTGGACTGATGAAACAAAATTAGAACTGTTTGGGCCCATGGATCAACGGTATGTTTGGAGGAGGAAGAACAAGGCCTATGAAGAAAAGAACACCTTGCCTACTGTGAAGCATGGCGGAGGGTCAATCATGCTTTGGGGCTGTTTTGCTTCTACAGGTACAGGGAAGCTTCAGCGTGTGCAAGGTACCATGAATTCTCTTCAGTACCAGGAGATATTGGATGAAAATGTGATGCAGTGTGTGACAAACCTGAGGCTTGGGAGACGTTGGACCTTTCAACAGGACAATGATCCCAAGAATACCTCCAAGTCCACTAAAGCATGGTTTCAGATTAGAGGCTGGAACATTTTGAAGTGGCCATCGCAGTCACCAGACTTAAATCCGATTGAGAACCTCTGGTGGGACTTAAAGAAAGCAGTTGCAGTGCGCAAGCCTAAGAATGTGACTGAACTGAAGGCTTTTGCCCATGAGGAATAGGCGAAGATACCCGTAGATCGCTGCAAGAAACTTGTGTCAAGCTATGCTTCACATTTAAAAGCTGTTATAACTGGAAAAGGATGTTGTACTAAGTTGTGTCTTATCTTATTGAATGTATATGCAAGAAGCAATATATAGGACGCACTAAGAGAACTTTAAAAAAGAGAATTGCCGAGCATGTTGCCAATATTAAAAAGGGCTACGAACTGCATGCACTATCCAAACACTTCAAACTAGAGCACAATAGTGACCCCTCGAAGTTGAGGTTCGCGGCAATTGAAAAGATCAGGATACCAGGGAGGGGAGGCAATTTGACTTCTCATATGTCAAGACAGGAGTCGAGACGAATCTTTGAGTTTGAGACCATGCTCCCAAGCGGTCTCAATGCCGAGATGGAGATCTTTGGCTTTTTATAGGGTGTGATGGCCCGCTGGGGATGCGGAATCGGAGTCAGGCCGTATGCCGACACTCCGATCCCTCCTCCCTACGGGCCCTCCACCCCACTACTTCACCATCCAAGCCATCCCATTTCGGCAGACGAGTTCAGCCTTACATCCAGACTAGTAGGCAATAGGACTATATATCTACTCCTGTAAAATATTCTGATTATACCATCTCGCGCAAATCCCATAGAAGAGGAGAATATATGGAATGACTCCTAAAAATAGATACAACAATGAACCCCATAAGTATGTCTTAAAAGGTTTTTAATCCAATTTCTTTATGTGAAGTCTTAAATGAATATATTCTATATATCAGCACATGTTCTATATGTAAACCATCTGTATACTGATCAGTTTATCTAAATATATTATACTCATGGAATTTCTATCTACAAATGTTGAATGAATATCCAGTAATGATGTATCCAGTCCGGATTTTCTCTACAACATGTAATTTTGGACCTATATAAGGCTCCAAGCCAACCCACTACAGATGACCACTGAGGAAGGGGCTACCCCCGAAACGCGTTTGGACCAACTGTAGAGGGACTTTCATTTCCAACAGAAGCTATAATAGAAGGATTTGGACCCAAAGTTGCTTTACAATAAGAAGAAAACTATCCGTACGATACACAGACATTACAACGCCAAGCACTAGGACCCAGAGGCACACTGACAGCCCCGTCTACTTCCTCCCTGGGGTCATGTGGGACGCCGCGCTAGACCCGAACACCACGCAGGACGCCGCGGGTGCAACTGGAGGAGCAGCGCCTCAAGATACATCAGAGAAGCCAAGGTAAGGGGCTTTGCCAGTGTGAACCTACTGGAAAATCATATGTACTGAGACCGGAGGTCTGCACTGAGTGACACTGTACCGCATAGCTCAGCGGGCAGCGCCTGGCACGGTATCATTAGCTCTATACCGGAGTGCTGGTTCATTCACACACCTAGCGCTCTGCCCGGTGTGTTAGTAACCAATGAGCAAACATCTCTACAACGTGCATTGTGAACTAACGGACTGCTGAGAGATATATTGTACTTACAGCTAACATCAAAGTGATATTGCTGATAGAGGGGCTACCAACCATCCCACATGCTCAGTGGACTATCCGCGGTCACTACTATATTCAGGACGCCGTATACTACTCAGTTGCCTTCATCATTAGGTCATTGTATATAATATGTGTTCTTATTGTTGCATTTAATCTACAATCTACATCCTTGGAAGTTTGGTTTTATTGCTTTTATTGGGCGCCACCGCCCCTGTTTTGAATTAAATATACATTTTACTGACTGTTCCCCTCTGTGGAGTGCTGCCGCCACTTTCCTTTACCTCTATTATATTTTGGTTTTTGTGGGTGAAACTGTGTGGCTGGTCACCTCCTTCTATCCTATATACCGGGTGAAGCCATTGACACACTTTAAATTCTTTTCTCTTGCACCCAGAGATCAATTGTGCTCCCCTGTAATAGGATGGACATTTGGGAACATATGAAAAATAAGTATACCAATTTGGATACTTTTAACTTTGACTCAATAACTGTACCTACTAATGACCCTAACACAAGAGTGGAAGACACATTTAGAGAATTAGAAAAATTAGTTCTGCGGCAGTTAAGGAACAAGTGGGAGATTAAATTCCTGACACAATATTTGCAAAGAAACATAGTTCCCAAGGGTCTATCTCTTACCAAGGTCCCAGCAGCGGATTTAGTGGATGAGAATTTTGAGAGAGAGTGGAATGCCTTTCTGAGTGCCCAATCATTGGTCCTACTTCAAATGATCATCAAAAGAAGGGAACAAATGATTGAGGATATATCCACAAAAATTGAGGCACTTAGAGGTGTAATTACCACCTTCCCGAATAATGAGGATGTGCAAAAGTGGCATGAAAGGATATGTAAAAACTTAGATAACATAGAAAAAGAAATAATGTTTAAAAAATGTAAAAAACTTAATAATCTAAAAGAAAAGGAAGGAGCTACAATACAGAAAACCAAGGAAAACACTAAAACCTATGAAAGAACAGAGGGACTGATTCACACAGAAGGTAGAAATAGTGGAGATAACTATAACATATCCACTAGAAATCGATATGAGGCCCTAGAATCACCTCGTTTTTTAGATTACACTCCCCCACACCACAAAACAAAAACGAAGAGAACACGTACACCCACTCCCACTCCCACCACAATAGCTCAAATGGTGAGAAATCACACACAGAAGAATCCTGCACCCGAACACGATTACAATTTAAGGGTCCGACAAAGAGATCACACTCACAACAAGGGTTACAGAGAACAGAGATCCCCAAGACGGAACTATGGAGGGAACCACAGAGAGTATACGAGTCATCACAACTCACTACGGACATCGTCATTTCAAAACACAAGACGAGACGGGGGAGACACTCAACCAAGAAGATACACAAGGGAATTTCACAGGCACAATCAAACATAGTTAACTTAAGTTCAATGACACTTACTGAAGCACAAACTAAAGTACTCACAAAGGGATTGAAATATGCTCCTTCCAATTCCATAGACAAATTCTCAACCTATATCGGTGTAGAGAAATTTATTCGGAACCTATGTCTCAAAAAATATTTTTTAAAAAATCCCATGATATCCAATGCCACTGGTGGCACATCCACATCAAAATATACATATACCACTTTGAAAGAAAAATCTAGGAATTATCCTAGACAAGAAACTAGCGAGGAGATGGCTACCTTTAGAAAAAATGTAGAATGTGACTTGAGGCATATGAGAAATAGAATTGTCAATAATAATATGACTAGAGGTGAGATTGCAATGATAAAACAGCTACAAGGCATGAATGAGATCACCATCAGACCAGCTGATAAGGGGGGGGCGGTAGTCATACTTGACACCGCCAGTTACATCTCTGAATGTGAGAGACAACTGGGAGACCCGTTGACATATGAGAAGTTAAAAGGGGATCCAACTGAACAATATTGGGAATCGCTTAAAGAATATTGTGAGAGGGGTGTTCAATCAGAGTATCTAACAGAACAAGAGGCCAAGTTTATATGTAACACAGAAAAAAGAATTCCAGCTTTCTACTGTGTCCCCAAGATCCACAAAAACCTTGAGTCCCCACCGGGGCGCCCCATAATGTCGGGTATTAATTCTATTTCAAGCAATCTATCACAATATATAGATAGATGGCTACAGCCCTATGTAAGAAAAATCCCCTCGTACATTCGAGACACTACCGACATTGTGGCGACATTGGAGACCATCAATTGGGACCGAACGTGGATCTTGGGGACACTGGATGTGGGGTCACTGTACACCGTCATCGAACATACAGCAGGAATCGATGCGGTCCACAAACAACTAAATAGAAATAATGAGATACATGAAGAACAAATGCGGTTTATACTGGAAGGCATACGCTACATCCTCTCTCATAATTATTTTATCTTTGGGAGTGATTTTTACCTCCAGCGGACGGGTACAGCCATGGGGACCAGATTTGCCCCCAGCTATGCCAATTTATTTTTGGCCGAGTGGGAAGAATCAACCATTCGGGCTAGGCTGGGGACAAGTCTGGTCCTCTGGCGTCATTATATAGACGACATCCTGTTCATCTGGGGAGATACGAAAGAGGAACTAGACGAGTTTCTAATTAGCATCAATAAAAATAATATTAACCTTGTTTTTACCCCAACTATTAGTCAAGAGCATGCGGAATTCCTAGACTTGGACATTAGGATACATGATGGAAAGCTGAAGTGCAGCACCCATTTTAAACCAGTAGCTCGGAACAGCTTTATAAGATTTGACAGTTGCCACCTCCCCCGATGGCTGTCAAACGTGCCAACTAGTCAATTTAGAAGACTTAAACGCAATTGCACGACAGAACTCAAATTTGAGGAGGAAGCTCGATATTTACAACAACAATTTGAGGAGAAACAATACCCTCCCAGTTTAATAGAAAAATCATTAGAGAGAGTTAGAAAAATGGATAGGAGAGCATTCTTCGATATGAAGACGGACATGAAAGAAAAAGATGATAATATTAGATTTCTACCTTTCAACTCCCAATATCGAAAGGTAGAAAGAATAATTAGTAAGCACTGGGAACATCTACTTAAAGACAAATGGATTGGGCCTCTATTGAGCCCAACTCCTAAAATTGTATACACGAGGGCAGCTAATTTAGCGAGTAAAGTAGCCCCAACAATAAAAAATAAACTGACAAAAGTAGGTAACAGCTGGCTGGCGCCTAATGGCTTCTACAGATGTGGAAGATGCAGTAACTGTCGTATTACCAAATTTGAAAAAAAGACAGAGACTGTATGTTCCACCATCAATGCCTTTAAATACACTATAAAAGAGTGCCTAACATGCGACTCAACGGGAGTTATTTATCTTATTGAATGTATATGCAAGAAGCAATATATAGGACGCACTAAGAGAACTTTAAAAAAGAGAATTGCTGAGCATGTTGCCAATATTAAAAAGGGCTGCGAACTGCATGCACTATCCAAACATTTTAACTAGAGCACAATAGTGACCCCTCGAAGTTGAGATTCGCGGCAATTGAAAAGATCAGGATACCAGGGAGGGGAGGCAATTTGTATATATGTCAAGACAGGAGTGGAGACGAATCTTTGAGTTTGAGACCATGCTCCCAAGCGGTCTCAATGCCGAGATGGAGATCTTTGGCTTTTTATAGGGTGTGATGGCCCGCTGGGGATGCGGAATCGGAGTCAGGCCGTATGCCGACACTCCGATCCCTCCTCCCTACGGGCCCTCCACCCCACTACTTCACCATCCAAGCCATCCCATTTCGGCAGACGATTTCAGCCTTACATCCAGACTAGACGGCAATAGGAATATATATCTACTCCTGTAAAATATTCTGATTATACCATCTCGCGCAAATCCCATAGAAGAGGAGAATATATGGAATGACTCCTAAAAATAGATACAACAATGAACCCCATAAGTATGTCTTAAAAGGTTTTTAATCCAATTTCTTTATGTGAAGTCTTAAATGAATATATTCTATATATCAGCACATGTTCTATATGTAAACCATCTGTATACTGATCAGTTTATCTAAATATATTATACTCATGGAATTTCTATCTACAAATGTTGAATGAATATCCAGTAATGATGTATCCAGTCCGGATTTTCTCTACAACATGTAATTTTGGACCTATATAAGGCTCCAAGCCAACCCACTACAGATGACCACTGAGGAAGGGGCTACCCCCGAAACGCGTTTGGGCCAACTGTAGAGGGACTTTCATTTCCAACAGAAGCTATAAGAGAAGGATTTGGACCCAAAGTTGCTTTACAATAAGAAGAAAACTATCCGTACGATACACAGACATTACAACGCCAAGCACTAGAACCCAGAGGCACACTGACAGCCCCGTCTACTTCCTCCCTGGGGTCACGTGGGACGCCGCGCTAGACCCGAACATCACGCGGGACGCCGCGGGTGCAACTGGAGGAGCAGCGCCTCAAGATACATCAGAGAAGCCAAGGTAAGGGGCTTTGCCAGTGTGAACCTACTGGAAAATCATATGTACTGAAACCGGAGGTCTGCACTGAGTGACACTGTACCGCATAGCTCAGCGGGCAGCGCCTGGCACGGTATCATTAGCTCTATACCGGAGTGCTGGTTCATTCACACACCTAGCGCTCTGCCCGGTGTGTTAGTAACCAATGAGCAAACATCTCTACAACGTGCATTGTGAACTAACGGACTGCTGAGAGATATATTGTACTTACAGCTAACATCAAAGTGATATTGCTGATAGAGGGGCTACCAACCATCCCATATGCCCAGTGGACTATCCGCGGTCACTACTATATTCAGGACGCCGTATACTACTCAGTTGCCTTCATCATTAGGTCATTGTATATAATATGTGTTCTTATTGTTGCATTTAATCTACAATCTACATCCTTGGAAGTTTGGTTTTATTGCTTTTATTGGGCGCCACCGCCCCTGTTTTGAATTAAATATACATTTTACTGACTGTTCCCCTCTGTGGAGTGCTGCCGCCACTTTCCTTTACCTCTATTATATTTTGGTTTTTGTGGGTGAAACTGTGTGGCTGGTCACCTCCTTCTATCCTATATACCGGGTGAAGCCATTGACACACTTTAAATTTTGAACACAACTGTACAAGCTGGAACTGAAAGGGTCATTGCCTATGCCAGCAGGACCGGAGTGAAATAACCAGAATTATAGCTCTTTCAAATTGGAATTCCTAGCCTTGGTATGGGCTGTAACTGAGAAGTTTAAGGATTATCTGGTGGCCACACCTTTCACTATCTACACTGACAATATCCACTGGCTCACTTGAACACTGCACACCTGGGAGCTGTATAGTAAAGATGGGCCTCCAGATTGGAGAACTTCGACTTCACCATTAAGTACCGGACTGGAAAAACTAATGACAATGACTTCCAGGCTACTTGCCCAGAAGGAACTAATTTCTAAGGATGCTCAGTCGGAAGACATGGAAATGCCAATGTTCTACTCCCGATTTGCCCGGTAGGAAGCTCTACACACTAAGCACCAGGTCTCCAAAGCCACTAGTTCTCCAAAGACCTGTGGTCCCTCACCTCTAGTTGAGAAAGAGCTTTGGCTCCAACTACAAGCAGAGAGTAGAGTCATCAGAGAACTGTTGGATTATTTTTCAGTGGGCGTGTACCGGAGAGAATCCGGCAGCAGAGAGCCGACTTTGAGCTAGTTCGCCTCTGGCGACAAAGGAAACTGCTCTTCCTACAAAGAGATCTGCTCCTCAGGAGAACGATTGATACAATCACCTGTGAGCCCTCCATCAGATAGTGGTGCCTCGAAGAGATGCTAAGATGGTAATGGACATGTACCATAACAGGTCTGGTAATTTTGGAACCCAAAAAACGGAAGCCACCATCAGGTGGCATTTCTACTGGACTGGCATGAGAAGTGATATTGAAGCCTGGTGCCAGGAGTGTCCCACCTGTGCTGTGTTCAGAGGAGCAAGACATGATTAGCGAGCCCCCCCTTCATCCAATAGTGAGTAGGAGTCCTCTAGAAATCGTAGCTATCGATCACGTAAAAATTGGAACCCAGCAGATCCGGGTACACCTATGCTATGACAACCATAGACTACTACACCAATTTCGTCGTGGCTGTACCTGTAAAATACTTAACTGCTAAAACTACAGCAGCTGCCATGTGGAAGAGCTTCATTTTGCCATATGGGTGTCCTGACAAGATACTCACTGAGCAAGGATCCGCATTCGAGTCTCAGTTGTTCTATAAACTTTGTGTCTTGTACAACTGCAAAAAACTGGAATTCCAAACTACCGTCCACCATGACAGGAGCGGGTGACAAGGAAGATGGCTCCAAAGGTCCAACAAAGATTTATGAAACACATTATGTATTTTCAGTACCTGAGGAAGTTCAAGACAAAATGCTACAGGATTAATAATGGCCGTGATCTTATATGGACCAATAAACCTTGGACCCAACTTCCAAGAAAGTACCTTCAACTTAATGTTTCTTGTGGACACTACAGCCACACCAAATCACCCACTCTTTGGTCCGGACCCTTCATACGTTTCCTGTCAGCCACATGTTTATACCTGTTGACACAATCCGAAACCATGGCAGAAGGAATGCCATAGAGTTTCACAATGTTATCAACAAACATTTGAGCAAGTGTTTTAGCATTAGGTAGGCCAGACAGCGCTAAAAAGTGCACCATTATACTAAAAGGAATTTTCCTAACGAATTAGGCAGATCAGTGATAAATTCCATAGATAAAGGAGTCTATGGTCTGGATGGGATAGGCAAAGGAAGCAGGGATCTGAAAGGCCGAGTATGTGTCACCTTGGCGCATACAGACACTACAGGCCGACACATACTCCTCAACATACTTACGCAACCCCAGCCACCAGAATCTACGAGAGATGAGGTCAGCAATAGATCTGCTCCCAGGGTGTCCTGTAATAACCGTACAGTGATGTTCCTCAAACACCTGATAATGCAATTCTGATGGCACAAACAATTTCCCAGAGGGGCAAAAATCAGGTGCGTCTCCCCAGGCCTCTATCATGTTCACCTCTAGGTCAGGATATAGGGCGGATATCATTACCCCTTCCGACAGAACTCAGATTTTTTAAATCACCACCTCCAGGAAAACTATGTAATAAGGCATCTGCCTTGACGTTCTTAACCCCAGGACGATAAGTGACAGTGAAATTGAATCTGGTGAAAAACAAAGACCATCTGGCCTGCCTCAGGTTCAGTCGTTAAGCCGACTCCAGATAAGCCAGGTTTTTGTGACCTGTGAACACCGTGATCGGAAGAATCGCCCCTTCCAATGAATGACGCCATTCCTCGAAAGCCAACTTAATAGCCACTTACTCTCTGTTACCCACATCGTAATTTTTCTCTGCAGAAGCTAGTTTTTACAGAAAAAGGCACATAGACGCCAATTACCAGGTGACGGGCCCTGCGATAAAATTGCTCCTACTCCCACCTCGGATGCGTCCACTTCCACAATGAAAGGTTGTAATACATCTGGCTGCACCAATATAGGGGCAGAAGAGAAGCACTCCTTAACCTCAGAAAAAGCTTACAACGCTGAATCAGACCTCACTGGGACATCCGTCTCTTTCTTAGTCATGTCAGTTAAGGGTTTCACCACTGTCAAATAGTTCGGAATACATTTTCGGTAATAATTGGGGAATCCCAGAAAACGCATAAGAGCCTTCAGATTTTCAGGTTGATCCCAGTCCAATACAGCACGGACTTCCTCCGGATCCATTCGAAAACCCGAAGACGACAAAAGGTATCCCAAAAATTGTACCTCGTGTACAGCAAAAACACACTCTAATTTTGCTTTCAATTTATTATCCCTTGGGATCTGCAACACCTGTCTAATATGATCCTGGTGTATCTCCACGTCTGGAGAATAAATTAGTATGTCATCCAAATACACTACTACAAACCTCCCCACCAGGTGATGAAAAATGTTATTCACAAAATGCTGGAAAACCGCAGGAGAATTGGTCAACCCAAAAGGCATGACCAGGTTCTCAAAGTGACCCTCAGAAGTATTGAAAGCTATCTTCCATTAATCCCAGGGGCGTAACTACCGGGGAAGCAGGGGAAGCAGCTGCTTCGGGGCCCGGGCTTACAGGGGGCCCGGCAAGCACGTGTTTGTCCTCACTTTTCTCCTCCCCTGGGTAATCAGCACGTGTCCTCACTCCTCTCCCGATCGCAGTGTCCTCTCGCCCTTGTCTATTTATTTAAAACTTATTTCTTCTTTCTTTCAGAAAAGCTTGCCCTGGGGATCGAAGCTGCGACCATTAGGTTCAAAGGCAAGACACTTTACCACTAGGCTATATCTGCTGCCTAGCCAGATAGCTTAAATAATAATAAAAAAATAAAAAATAAAATATGACCTCTAGATGTGGAGAACTTTGATAGTGTATCCATACACATTACAGCTGCACCAGCACATTGTATATGGATGTAGCAGAGCTTGGTGTGTTGGGGCAGCTGTAATGTGTATAGATACACTATCAAAGTTCTCCTTATCTAGAGGTCTTATTTTTTTTTTTTTAGCTACCCAGCTATGCACAGGTTACAGGTTCGATTCCCCTCACAAACTTTTTCTGAAAGACAGGATAAATGAGGCTTGCCTAACATGGAGGTAAGTATATGTGTGTTTTTTTTAATTTTTTTTATTTTTTAAATACTGGACTTTTACTTTACTGCCACAGGGGAGGAGGGGGCTATTGGCACTATGATATTGGCAAATGTGGGGGGGAGAGATAGGCACTTCATATTGGCACACACATTAGGGGGCAGGGGAGAGGATGGCACTATGATATTGGGATGGGGGAAGACAGAGGCACTTGATATTGGCACATTATAGGGGGCACTATGGGGAGAGGAGCACTATGGGGGCATCTGGTGCTATATGGCTGGCTACTGGCACATTATAGGGTGGGTTTATATGGCTGACTACTGCCACATTATAGGGGGTTATATGGCTGACTACTGGCACATTATAGGAGGGGTTATATGGCTGACTACTGGCACATTATAGGGGGTTATATGGCTGACTACTGGCACATTATAGGGGGTTATATGGCTGACTACTGGCACATTATAGGGGGTTATATGGCTGACTACTGGCACATTATAGGGGGTTATATGGCTGACTACTGGCACATTATAGGGGGTTATATGGCTGACTACTGGCACATTATAGGGGGTTATATGGCTGACTACTGGCACATTATAGGGGGTTATATGGCTGACTACTGGCACATTATAGGGGGTTATATGGCTGACTACTGGCACATTATAGGGGGTTATATGGCTGACTACTGGCACATTATAGGGGGTTATATGGCTGACTACTGGCACATTATAGGGGGTTATATGGCTGGCTACTGGCACATTATAGGGGGCTGGGGGGCTATATGGCTGACTACTGGCACATTATAGGGGGTTATATGGCTGACTACTGGCACATTATAGGGGGTTATATGGCTGACTACTGGCACATTATAGGGGGTTATATGGCTGACTACTGGCACATTATAGGGGGTTATATGGCTGACTACTGGCACATTATAGGGGGGTTATATGGCTGGCTACTGGCACATTATAGGGGGGCTGGGGGGGCTATATGGCTGACTACTGGCACATTATAGGGGGGGTTATATGGCTGACTACTGGCACATTAAAGGGGGGCTATATGGCTGGCACATTATAGAGGGGGAGCGAAACGCGCGGGTAGGGGGGGCCCAATACAAAAATTTGCTGTGGGGCCCAGTCATTTCTAGCTACGCCCCTGATTAATCCCCTTCCTTAATCCTGATTATATGCCCCCCTTAAGTCCAACTTGGGGAACACCTTGGTACCAATCTGGTTAAACAAATCAGGAATCAAAGGAAGGGGATAAGGATCACGGACAGTAATCCCACTGAGTTCACGGAAATCCAGACATGGCTGAAGACCTCCATCTTTTTTTTTTTTTTTTAACAAAATAAAAACCCTGCTGCCACTGGAGATTTGGAAGGTCTTGTGTGTCCTTTAGCCAAACTCTATGTAATATACTGTCTCATGGCCAGTCTTTCAGGTCCAGAAAGGTTATACAACCTAGATTTGAGCAACTTAGCTCTGGGAATAGGGTTGATAGGACAATCCTATGAAGGGTCCGGACCAAAGAGTGGGTGATTTGGTGTGGCTGTCCATATTCCCGTTGTGGAGGTAAATCCTGGCATCCACTCTCAAAAAATAAGTCGGCAAAATCTGATATAAATGAAGGCAATGTCTTAGAAGTTAAAACAGAAAAAGATGTATTAAGACAATTGTCACTGCAATAATCACCCCAGTCCAGAATCTGTCTATCTTGGGAATCAATGGTTGGATTGTGCTTCCTTAACCACGGCAAACCCAGAACCACGGGAGCAGAGAGACCCTTCAACACAAAACACGAGATAAATTCCTGATGAAAGTCACCCATTCTTAATCTGATATCATGCCCCACTTGTGATAATCACTGCTGAGCTAGACGTGCAGAATCAATAGCAAAAATGGAAATATTTTTCTCTAATGCACTCAGTGACAACCCGTGCAAACGGACGAACTGAGCATGAATCAGGTTCACCCCTGCCCTGCTGTCGATAAACACCTCAATCCCCACAGCTTTTTACTTTAGCATCACCTCGGCAGTCAGGAGAAATCGGGTACTACCAGTCAAAGATAAATGCACATTTTCTGACTCCCCTCTCACCCCTGCAAGAGTCAGATGGGAACTAAACATCCTTTTTTTTTTTTTACGCTGAATGTATGGACATACCCCAATAAAATGTCCCTCCTATCCGCAAAATAAACACACTCCATTCTTATTACCAGTATGCTTAAAAGCGGATCCAGAAGTAGCTCCCCTAACTGCATAGGTTCGTCCCCAAACCTAAACTCAGGAGTATCTTCACCCAAAGTGTCAGAGGAGGACGATACATCATGTGATAGTACGTCCTTAGAGTGGGGGCCCCTAGATCTTTCTCTCAGGCTTCTATCAATTCGTATGGCAAGAGACATAGCAGCCTCCAGAGACACAGGAGTTTCATGAAAGACCAAAGCATCCTTCAGCCTCTCTGATAAACCCTGACAAAACTGGCTACAGAGAGCTGGATCGTTCCACTCAGTATCTGTAGCTCACCTCCTAAACCCAGAGCAATAAATGTCAGCAGATCAATCTCCCTGACGAGATGTTTATTCTGTATCAAATAACATTTTGCTGAAAATTTGGTGAGAAGTGTTTCCTACATAAGGTTTTGGTTAAAAGGGACAAAATACAATAAATTATATCAGTACGTGAATGTCAATCTAAATGGGAAAGAATTGTTACTTATAAATGGGCCTTTACTGCTCTGGACTAACTAGATTTTACTCTATGACTAGAGTTCTATTCATGGCTGGCCTTCACATAGGGTTTTAAGCTTCTAGAAATATAGACTAAATCAGGAATGGGCTGGTATCTCTATATAAATGTCAGGGAAGATCTAGATGACAACTGAGGTCAGGTCACACAAGTCATCAGTCCGTCTTGTATCTGTCGTCTGGTTCTTTCTTTTCTGATATCTAAGATTCAATACATGGAAATCAGATACAAATCGCTGCATTGGTCAGTCATGAAAGACGTCCCCTACTAAGCAATGTACAGATTCCCCATCACTTCTCTGTCTGTATACAATATACAGCATATACTAGAAGCCCAATATTTAAGGTTTGCTCTTTTAAGGCTCCTTTAAATTTGACATGTTAGGTGTCTACATCCATTACATTACAGACGCTCAGCTGGACTCTTCTGCAACCGATCTGGGGTCGGCCAGTTGTTTCCATACAATCTGCCTAATAATAACTGTAATAATGGTGATAATATTACTTACTCTTCTGTTTAAATCTCACTAATATCTTAATAAAGTAGAATTGATAAATGATTAACTGTCTCATTCTCTCCTGGACTCACTGACTATGACTATAAACCTATATGGAGCATTCCTGGTGCTAATTACTAATTCTCTCCCTAGTTCTTAGTATTTTCTAGAGCCAGCACTACAGGTCTTTTACTGGGCACAAGTTGTCAAGTAATAACAGATAAACTCTCTCCTCACTGTATGGTCCGGGGTTCACACAGCAGAATTCAGAAGATCATCTTCATATTTCTATGCTGTTAACTTCTTCTGGATGTTGCTTGGATCTTCTTCTAGGTTTAGGCTAGGGTCTCCTTCTAGGTGTAGAGTTGGGGTCATCCTCTAGGCATAGTTTGGATATTCTTCTAGGCGTAGGTTTGTTTTCTCCCTTTAGACGTTCGCCACGCATTGATGGTTCTTGACAACCCCATCCTAGGCTCATAGATTTAGACAATGATCTGATAAACAGAAGAAAAATGTTTTCAGAGAAAACCCTTTATGATCTGTAGGATCCTTGACTTGTAGAGAAAGACCACAGAATCTGTAGTAACACAAGTTGTATAAAGGGCAGAGAATTCCTGGGTTATATTATAGTCTTCATAGTTTGAGGTCTCTGCGGACATGCAGTAAACATAACATGTCCTTATTTCTATATGGGGGCTCCCCTCTCACTGATAAGATGAGGTATCCCACTATTGTGTGGAGGACTGTCTGCTAAAGTTGAAGCCCATACATCAGGCTGGCCGCATATGATGTGTAATTATCTACAATATGTCTGTAGATCTTGGCTTCAGCTTTGATTATATTAGCAATTGTTCTCCAGGTAAAGTGTTTCCATATGTGGTGTCGAGTCACTTGTCATTGTAACTACACAGCAATAACACTGATATATGGCCATTTCTGGTAGAACATCTTCTTTACAGGGTTTCCTGCTGTAGACTGTCCATGTATTAGGGAATATGAGTATAATAGAGGGGATGCCCTGCTCAGAACTCCACTATAATCACCAGAGCAGGGAGGGAGCCGCTATGATGAGTTTCCTTCGCTCTGGTCGACCTGTCCATCTGTGCATTCATTTTCATGGCTGCCATGTAGACCATTCATAGAAAAGTAAGCTGTCAGGGACCTTTGCCTGTCACCCATTTCCTCCACCTTCCAAAACTACAAGGTTTGCAGCCAACCATAGAAAATCTTTACTATAAGACACATATTCCCTCTCATTTCTCTGCGCTGGTTGCCATGGAAACCTCCCAACCAGTAACCAGCAGCCATCTTATCTCCCTCTAAATAGGGGTCTGCAAGAATAACACTGACATGATTGCTCCATCTCCTGTGAAATATCCATGGAGGACTAGAGCTGAGCCGATCACTGGCGATCCGCCTCATCAACAGTACAGTGGGTGAATTTCCTATTACTGAGACTTATTTGCTGCAGATAAGACAATGGCTTATATCTGGTAAATCTCTGAAAATTCCCACTGGTCTCTACCAAGTACATTAACAGCCCAATACCCCAGGACGCCATGTACAGTGGACGATAGGGGTGATACAGACACATCTTACTTGTCTGGGTACAGAAGTGACATCCATACATTGGAGATCCTATAACAATTGCTATGGCGTTGTCGTCATATATTTATTTTTTGCGTGTTGCTTATTGGGGGCTGGGACTCTAAAGCAATGTTTATTTCATATAATATTGTAGTGAAATGTACTACCACCTTAATTCCAGATTATAGAAATATGCCATATCTACAGACAACACGACACCAAACAATAATGGAGGGTATTGCTACTAATGGGGCACTCTTGGGGAGTATTATGACTATTGGGGGCAGTCGCACTACTACCAAGGAGTGCCAAGCGCGCCACAGTGAATTTTTTTTGCTCTAGGCCAAGCCTCTAACTCCGCCTAAAACATAACTAAACACCTAATCCCACCCAGTCCCCTAAATGCCTCCACATAGTAATTATTCCCCCTTTATACGACCACACAGTAGTTATGCCAGCATTGTGCCCTCTTCCCAGATTATGCCCAGATATGTGCCCCCTCACAGTAGTTATGCCCAGGTATGTGCCCCCTTACAGTAGTTATGCCCAGTTATGTGCCCCCTCACCAGGCTTCGACTGGCCCAGAGGGGTATAGGGTAATCCCCCAGTGGGCCCCTGAGCAAGGTGGGCCCCTAGTCTCCCAGCCACTGAACAAGTGGCACATTAGATTTACTGCACTACATACACATATTCAATGTACAGCACCTCAACCAGCTTATGTGCATATAAAAAACTTGTTAGATTATTTATTATACTTGAATGTGTCCGTATGTTGGGCCCCCAAAATAAATTTTACTGTGGGCCCTAGGTACCCCAGTCCGACACTGCCCCTCACAGTAGAAATGCCTAGATATGTGCCCTCTCACTGTAGTTATGCCAGATATGTGCCCCCTCACAATAGTGATGCCCAGATGTGTCCCCTCACAGTAATATGCCCAGATATGTGCCCCCTCACAGTAATATGCCCAGTTTTGTGCCCCCTCACAGTAATATGCCCAGGAGTGTGCCCCTCACAGTAATATGCCCAGTTATGTTACCAGGGAGCGGGACATACCTCCCTTGTACCAGGGACAGCCACTGAAATCCGGCACCGTCCTGCCGAATCGGAGATCGTTGGGAGGTTTGCAGTTGGAGGGGCACTATTACTATGGAGGACTATCTATATGGCACTGTTATTTTTGACAGTATAGTGTTTGTGTGCATGGGGGAGCACAGCAGGCACAGTATTGGGAGTAGCAGCAGGATGACAGTGCTCTGTATAAATTTTGTGGCTGATCTGGGGTCTGTATAAATTTGGGGTCTGAGTTGAAAAATCTGCAACAGTCCCCCATGTAACATGCCATATAGAAGTACTGATGTCTTCTTATGTGGCAGAGTGGGCGGCACACTCCTGACCAAAAATGTCTGCCCATGATGGTCTGGACCAAATGGACAAGAGAAGGGAAGAGAACAACTCAAATCTATCGCTATGTCCTTTATACTCTCTCTCCTTTTTATATTTCTTTTTATTAAGCAAAATGATGCAGTCGCAATACAATGGAGTATAGCAAAAAACAACATCAAATAGCTCACAGAGTTTAACTAAACAAAACTCCAAACAGAAAAAAACGATGACTTTCTCTGCTTTAATGAGCCACTCGTGATTTTGGCTCCCAAAACTGCATGCAGAAACCTGACCATGTGGCTGTATCCTTAGAAGGTAGGGTCGCTTTAAAGTCCAGTCCATCACCTGGTAACTTAAAGAGAACTTTAACTTTTTACGGAGGTACAGATGCGGACAGCACACGGAGTGTTGTCCGCATCTTTTGCAGCCCCACTGAAGTGAATGGGTCTGCATCCTAGTCACAAAAAATGCGGCTCGGATGCGGACCCAAAAAAATGTTCGTGTACATGAGGTCTTATGCTGTTCTTCTCTTATTCCTAATAAAAGTTTATGTGTAAAGGTACTGATTGGTGGTACCGTTTGGGGGAGGGGGGGGGGAGTCCCGGCATAGTGTGTCACTGACAGAACTGATTGGACAATGACCCCCCCCCCCAACCCCCCAAATGGTAATTCCAATCTGTACCTGTATCCATAAAATCGCTTCTCATTGTATGGAGTGGGCACATTTATCGCGCCCCCATCATTTAACCCCTCAGATTCTGCGTTCAAAGCTGATTGCGGCATCTGAGACTCACATTCAGGTGCTTAGGGAGTTAATCTGGGGTTTAAATAAAAAATATTATACTCACCTTATCCACTTGATTGCAGAGAGGCCATCTGCTCCCGTGTTGATTGACGAAAACCCGCCAAAGGACCTGCGGCAAGCATGATGACGTCACTGCGCAGGGCCAGCGTGATCATGCGGTGACATTTTCATGTTTGCCACATGTCCTTTGGTGGGTTTTCTTCAAACAAGACAGGAGCGGAAGGCCTCTCCGCAATCAAATGGATAATTAATTTTTATTTTCAGTCACCTTTTTTGGAAAAATTGATTTGTTACCACGAAATGCAAGGAAATTCAGCTTCGTGGGGAATCTAATTTTTTCTAAACTTCGGATGGAATTCCGCTTCAATTCGCTTAATGCTAGCTATAACAATAAAACTGTTAGCTGCCCCAAGGGAGAAACCAATTGAGTCTTCTGTGCCCTGCGGTATTTTCATACTTGGATGATTTAATTTCCACAATGGTTATTAATATATGACAGACGCAATAATGGGACTAACCTCTTCTTGTGCTGCTGATAATGAGATTTCCAGTTACTAATTTTTGTTTCCTCAACTGTGCAGTATTACATGTATGAAAAAAAACGGAAATGGTCAGAGTGGAATAGAGTCAAGGAAATTTTTTTTTAGAACAGATCAGAGGAAAGCTACTTTCACACTAGCGTTTTAGTTTTCCAGTATTGAGATCCGTCATACCATTTCTGTAAATAAAGTATATTAGAAAATAGTTCCCTATCTCTGTCCCTACATGAAAAAAACCCACTTTAGCAAACTGCAGGGCTGGTGGGGGGTTACAGTTTGAGGCAGATGCGGTTTGCTGTGCAATAACATTCAGCCTTGAGGCTGTAAACTGTCTGCAGACCATGAATGTTAGTCAGTATTCTTCTGACACATCTACAGGATAAATATCCCTGCAGCACTGCCTGCAAGATATTAGGCTGTAGGTTTGTCCCGCAGCCAAAGGAAGAGTCGAGGAACTGTATTAATGAACGATTGTACCTAAACTTTTAAACAATTTTATTAAAAACTATTGTAAATGGCAAATAATTAATATTTGTAATATACTTTATTATTTTCCCATTTTGCTTAGAAAAATAGGCACTCGAAGTTCAGATGTTTGGGAATCTGTAAACTAAGCCATGTCAGTGGACTACGGATTCCACTGTGAGGTCGCAGTGAGGGCTGTACATGCAGGAGAACACATCACTGCTCCTGCCTATGCCAGCTACAGTCTGCTAAAGCGTAGCTAACGGCTCATGGGCCCTGGTGCAAGAGTTCAGCTTGGGCCTACCTTCCCTCAGTGCTTTGTGTGTCGTCTTATGCGGCACAAGTGTCTTTGGGCCCCTTCAGGCTCCTGGGCCCGGTAGCGACTTCTACCTCTGCACCCCCTATAGCTATGCCCATGCTTGCATAGCACTTCCTATGCATTATGCCTGAGCAGGCAGGAGCAGTGGTATGCTACGCAGAGCTCCGTCCTGCATTTTCTCTGCTCTGCTAAAGCCTTGCATAGCACATTGGTACCGGGTAAAACGGGGAAATAATTTAGTATAGTACAAAAATTAATTGTATGCCATTTAGAATAGTTTTTAATAAAATAGTTCAAAAAGTTAGGTACACGTTAAATGTTTTATGCTTTTCATTGAGTGTTTACACTTACTTATTTCAGTCAGTATTTCCCTAAGTCTGCGGAAAAATAATATAATAAGGATTTATATATACATAATTCTTTTTGCTGCCTTTAGTTCGCATTCTCTGGTGAATTGTTAATTATATTTGTCTTTAAATTCTTGTCTTGCTGCTTTGTGTCATCAAGATATTGTATGCATCACTTCATTATAGTCTCATATTAGTAATAAGCAGCTAATTACCTAACTGAAAAATGTATTATAACTACTGCTATTAAACAGAACACTACTGTGTGTGTAAGGCACCATCTAGTGGCAGATTTCTGTTAGTGCAGCCTACACTAAAAAATGTAATTGTGACCCATGCTTGTGCTAGCTTGATAACATATTTGTAAAATGGCTCTGTCTTTTGCTCCAAGCGTGGACTCTAATTGAACAGAAAGTCCTTGGCAAGTCACTATTCAGACCACACTTGGTACAATTTTGGGCACCAGTGTATATGCATAAGAAGGCATCCAAGGCAATGAAAGAAATGGTTAGACTGCAGTGCTAAGACTAGTTATCAAACTTGGGGTCATTCAGTTTGGAAAAAAAGACTGCTTAGGGGAATCTAAATACAATATAGAAATATATGACTGGACAGTACAGGGATCTTTCTAATGCTCTTTAATAGCATGTAACCAAGACAGGAGGGCATCTTCTACCTCTGGAGGAAAGACGGTTTCACCATCAGATGGGGATTCTTTACTTAAAATTATGAAACTCTGACAGAGGATTTTATGAGGGTTGCTTCATTGTACAAGTTCAAGAGCAGCCTGGATGCCTTTCTTGAAGGTAAAAATGTTGTTAAAGAGGTTGTCCACGTCAGTAAATGGCATTTATCATGCAGGCACTTACTGTTATCACTTCTTGTGATTGTCCTGGCTTGTTATGTCGCTGGCTTGATTCACTTTTCCATTTCCAGGTAATACTGCCACTGCTGCAGTGCAGAAACCTGGCTACCAGAGAGGCCGATGCTTTTTCCTATAGGGGTTTCTTGTCTTCCTCTGGATCAGAGCAGTAGGATTATAGGTTGGAATAGATGGACCTGTCTTTTTTAACCTTATCGACTATGTAACTATGGTGATTTTTAAAAGAAACTACTCACAGCTACTATGTCAAGCAGGTTGTGGTCCAACTACTGAGACCAGTACTAATCCTGAAAAGAGGTAAGCTTGATAACTAAGACATTTATTTATAACTTTAGCCTTGCCCAAAAGCAACGACGCAGCCAAAAATTGCAGCATCGCATCATATCTTAAGTCAAATAAGCACTCCCAACATTTTCTTTTTCTTAAAACCTAGATACATTATCTCACAAAAGTGAGTACACACCTCGCATGTTTGTAAATATTTTATTATATCTTTTCATGGGACAACACAGAAGATCTGACACTTTGATACAATGTAACGTAGTCAGTGTACAGCTTGTATAACTGTGTAAATGTGGAGTGCCCTCAGCATAACTCAACACACAGACATTAATGTCTAAGCAGCTGGACAACAAAAGTGAGTACACCCCGAAGTGAAAATGGACAAATTGTGCCCAATTAGTCATTTCCCCTCCCCAGTGTAATGTGAATGGGGAGCAGGTGTGTTAAATTTGGCGTTATCTCTCATACTGGTCACTGGAAGTTCAAGATGGCACCTCATGGCAAAGAACTCTCTGAGGATTTGAAAAAAAGAACAGTAGTTCTACATAAAGATGACCTAGGCCAGCGATGGGCAAATTGCTGCTCTCCAGCTGTTGTAAAACTACAGTTCCCACCATGGTTTGCTGTAGGCTGATAGCTGTAAGCAGTCTTTGCATGTTGGGAGTTATAGTTTTGCAACAGCTGGAGGGCCGCAGTTTGACTATGCCTGAAGCTAGGCTATAACATGATTGAAGAAGTGCCCGTGTTTCGCGTCATATCCAGAGGTTGTATGAGTGTTGCCAGCATTGCTGCAGAATTTAAGGGGTGGGGGGGTCAGCCTGTCAGTGCTTAGACCTCATGCCGAATACTCCATCAAATTGGTCTGCATGGCTGTCATCCCAGGAGGAACCCTCTTCTAAAGATGATGCACAAGAAAGCCTGCAAACAGTTTGCTGAAGACAAGCAGACTAAGGCCCCTTTCACTCGGGCATTGCGGAATGGGGCCGGATAAGGTGAGGAGTACAAAGACAAGTGTGTCTTGCCTACAGTCAAGCATGCTGGTGGGAGTGTCAAGGTTTGGGGCTACATGAGAGCTGCTGGCTGTGGGGAACCAACAAGTACTGTAACATACTGAAGCAGAGCATGAACCCTTCCCTTCAGAAACTGGCCCCTCAGGGCAGTATTCCAACATAACGACCTCAAACACACCTCCAAGATGACCACTGCCTTACTAAAGACACAGAGGGTAAAGGTGCTGGACTGGCCAAGCATGTCTCCATACCTAAACCCTATTGAGCATCTTGATGTCGTCATGGAGGAGTGGAAGAGGATTCCAGTGGCAACCTGTGAAGCTCTAGTGAACTCCATGCCCAAGAGAGTTAAGGCATTACTGGAAAATAATGGTGGCCATACAAAATATTGACACTTTGGGCACAATTTGGCCATTTTCACTTTGGGATGTATTCACTTTTGTTGCCAGTGGTATAGACATTAATGGCTGTGCGTTGAGTAAGTTCGAGCGCACATCAAATTTACACTGACTACTTTACATTGTATCAAAGTGTGTGTCATATCTTCAGTGTTGTCCCATGAACAAATATAATAAAATATTTACAAAAATGTGAGGGGTGTACTCACTTTTGTGAGATACTGTAGGTCTACAAGTATGTCAAAGCAGTTCTTATGGTTGCTTAATCCCTTAATCCCTGCTTAATTTCTGCTTTCTGGTTTTCCTGTGGTCTGCCATCTTTGTTTTATTTTCCTCTCTACTATGTTCGTTAAAAGTAGCTTCTGCTCTTTCAAAATTCCTCCCCATGTTGCTGCAGTCTTGCCTACCAGTCCCAGAATACTACTGTCTGAAGAGGGAGAGTGTAAATGAAGGTGGGTGTTTCCTCCATAATGTTGTTTCCACCCTCCTCTGCCTGGCAGTCTGTATTCTTATCTAATCACTTATTTAATAAAATTATTTTAATTTCCTAATATAAAGGGGTTTATAGAATAGGTAACATACTATTGTTGGTTTATCTGCTAAGTGTAACCTATGTGACTTGATCTGGTCAAATGCTGGTGTGGAGGAGGTGGGGGCTGTAGTGAGAGTAAAGAAGAGCTGCTGAGGAGATGACAATTTTCCTTCAGTGTCTGCTTGTAGTTTCCATCTGCACAGGAAGGACAGAAACTGGCTTTCTGAGGAGCACATAAGTAAAATGACAGAATGGTTAGTCCTATCTAAGTAAAATGATGCAGTAACTGAAACTGAAGATGTGAATTTCTTTGTAAACTAAGCATCTAAAAATGTAACTTTATTAGTAAAGGAGGTTTATTATCTATTTAAAATGCGAGTCTTAAAAAACAAACAAACATGGGAGTGATTATTTAAAGCGGTTGTGTTGGTTGTGTTGCAACTCACAAGTTTCCACAACCTCGCAAAAAAAAAAATCAAACCTGCTGGATTCCACAGCAACTTGTGAGTTCAACCTCATTCACCTTCATGTTGTAGTGCTGTACCTTTACACTGCTGACTTTGGCTATGCAACATGCAGCCCCAGCCTTAGTTAACAATGCTACATGAATTCCTTAGGATAGAGACACAAAGCCTGCTGCCAAACACAATGGGTTTGTGCCATTTCTCATAAACAGCCTTACATGATGGCAGTCTTAACCCCTTCTCGCATTTGAACGTAACTGTACATCCAGATTGCATGTCATTTAAGGCAATCGGGCGTACAGTTACGTCCAAATTGCTAAATTACTATAAAGTGTCACAGCTCCGGAGTCTCTGCTCTCCCCGAGAACAGAGACATTGGGGAAGCCAGCAAGGGACCAATCAGAGCGGTCCCTTGCCGGCGATTGCTTTGATTGGCTAGTCTGCACAGTGTGAAAATTCCCTCCACTCTGAAGATCAGAGCCTGAAATCAGGCAAGACCCCCCTGTGTGCCGCTGTGCCCCTGATACTTTCATTTCCCCCATTGTTCCCCAGATGCCCCCTGCAACCTGCTCTTATGTCTAGGCTGTGATGGCAGCGGCTCAGGAACAGAGCTGTCACCATCAGCAGGGAGTGTCAGCTGTAACTGCTGGCACTGATCTTGGCAACTTAACCCTGTAGGTGCTGCAGTCAGTAGCCACCCGTGGCATAATGAGGTTAATAGAGGGACGGGGCTCCCTTTCTCCTCATCGACCCGATGGTTACCATGGCACCTAGACGCTTTACAAAGGCATCTAAGCTTGCCATGTATCTAATCATGGTCTGATCAAGCTTAGTGTCAGTGTAAAACCGACAGTACAGTGCATGGCAATAGATGACTATTGAAATGCAGTGTATAGCCATCAGGCCCACTGGATCTTCAAGATCCAAATGGGTCTTGATTAAAAAAAAAAAAAATGTAAAAATTTTTTTTTTAATTTAAATAAAAATAAAATAAATTGCCTTTTCCCATATCCTTCATTTAACAGATAATCAGATAATTGGTGTCGCCATGTCTGTAATGAACTGATGTATAAAAGGATCATGGTATTAATAATGCGTGGTGAGTGCCTTAAAAACAATAATTAAAAAAGTAATAGTGGAATTGCTGTTTTTTTCACCTCACCTCCAAAAAAATTGAATAAAAAGTGATCAAAACAGTCATTTGTATCCCAAAATGGTACCAATAAGGGTTGGTTCACATCACGTTTTATGCCTTCATTTAACATATAGGTTACAAAAAAAGGATACAAATGTGCAACACACCACGTTGTACTATCTTGCACAGACCGGTAAAACAAAGTATAAGTTTTTTTTTTTACAATGGAACTCTATAGTGAACACATGCCACAGTATGGCACCAGTCTAAGGCATCTGTTTAACGTATGCGTTTTTTGTATGTGCTCAAAGGATGGGAAAAAAATTATGTGAACCCACCCTAAAAACTACATTCCATCCCGCAAAAAACAAGCCCTCACATAGCTACGTTGATGAAAAAATAAAAATGTTATAGATCTTATATAGCATATGGTGATGCATAATATAATTTATTTTTAATACAAAAGTGATTTTATGCTTAAAAAGTAGCAAAACATAAACTATATAAAATTGGTATCACGATAACTGTATCTACTCACCAAGTAAAATTATCATATCATATATACTGCATGAGAAACCCTATAGAACATAAAAAAAAACACAGATAATTGTAATTTTTGCCCACCTCACCTCCTAAAAAATGGTATAAAAACAATGAAAAAGGAATTTATACTCCAAAATGGTACAAATGGAATAACAGCTTGTCCTGCAACAAACAAATCCTCACACAGCTCAGTCAACAACAAAAAAATTTAAAGTTATGGCCCCTAAAAAAATCTGCAAATTCCATGTTTAAAAATTCCGATTCCGCTCCTTCCCTTCTGAACACTTTCATGCCCCCAAACAGCAGTTTACGACGACATATGGGCTGTTGCCATATTCAGGAAAAAACATATAACAAATCCTGTGAAAATGAAAAATTTGTGGTGAAAATTTTCACAGCTAAGTGTTTCTAAATTCTATGAAAATCTTGTCGGGTCAAAGCATTCACTTCACCCCTTTTATTCCTCGAGGGTGTAGTATCCAAAATGGGGTCACTTTTTTCGGTTTTCTTTCTAGGGGTACCTCTGAGTCTCTTCAAATGTGACATGGCACCTGAAAACCATTCCATCAAAATCTGCCCTCCAAAAACAATATTGCGCTCATTTCCTTTTGAGCTCTCCTGTGGGCCCATGAAGAGATTTGCCAACACATATGGGGTTTATGTAAACTGCAAATTAGAGGTAATAAATATTGACGTTTGTTTTGCTGTTAACCCTTGCTGTGCTACAGGAAAATGGATTTAAATTGAAAATCTGCACAAAAAATAAAATTTTTAAATTTTACCTTCATTTTGCTTTAATTCCTGTGGATTTAAAGGATTAACAAAGTTTGTAAAATCCGTTTTGAATAGATTGAGGGGTGTAGTTTCTAAAATGCGGTAATTGGGGGGGTTTCTACTATGTAAGCCCCTTAAAGTCAGTTTAGAACTGTATTAAAAACATAGTTTTGAAAATGTTCTTGAAAATTCCCCAAATTACTTTCAAAATTCTAAACCTTTTAACATCCTGAAAAAATAAAATGAAATTTACAAAATAATGCCAATATAGAGTAAACATATGGGGAATGTTAACTATTTTGCAAGGAATCACTATTTGTCTTAAAATCAGGGAAATTCAAATCTAGAAAATTGTTAAGTTTTCCAAATGTTCTGCAAATTTTTGATTTTTTTTTTTTAGACATAAAGGTAAAACATATTAACTCAAATTCATTTCTAACATGAAGTACAATCTATCACGAGAATACAATCTTAGGCCTCATTCACATTTCCGTACCAGTGTCACGTCCGTGAAAAAAAGAGTACATGTTTCATATGTGAAGCTGTCCATGAAGGATCCGTGGTTGGTCCGGGTCCGTTTTTACCATCCGTGTGTCATCCGTAATTCACTGACGTTGCTCAGTTGAAAATTTATTTCCAAAAAATCTCCTATTCAGTGAAAAACGGACACGCCCTTTAAAAAATTATATGCAGGTGAGCTGACCCTGTAAAACATTATATGCGAGGGCCTGCAGGTGAGATGACCCTGTAAAAATTATATGCGAGGGCCTGCAGGTGAGCTGACCCTGTAAAAGATTGTAGGTGAGGGCGTGCATGTAAGCTGACCCTGTAAAACATTATATGCGAGGGCCTGCAGGTGAGCTGACCCTGTAAAAAATTGTAGGTGAGCTGACCCTGTAAAACATTATATGTGAGGGCCTGCAGGTGAGCTGACCCTGTAAAAAATTGTAGGTGAGCTGACCCTGTAAAACATTATATGCAAGGGTCTGCAGGTAAGCTGACCCTGTAAAACATTATATGAGAGGGCCTGCAAGTGAGCTGACCCTGTAAAACATTATATGCGAGGGCATAATATGCGACGGATAAGCATGTTGATATGATGGAAGAGGAGGATGAGAAAAGGAAGATTCAACCATATACCCTTTTTTGTGGTGGAAGGGGTGCATGGGAATGCAGTGTATTCAGTACATTATAAACAACACATTTAAAGTGCCTTTATGTTCATCAGCTTTCCTCTGGTGGAGTCGAGAAGTCAGGGGCAATCCAGGCCTTGTTCATTTTTATAAGACTCAACCTGTCATCCTTGCGTCTCTGAGTAGTGACCCACATCTGACCTGTTTTTAACCTGTAATAAAGCTGCAAGTGGTAAAAGTTCTAGTGAGTGCCGCTATATTTTCTTGCTCTTCATTATATGACCGTCAGCATTTTCAGTTGACAGGCGGATACGCTTATCTGTTATAATGCCACCAGCAGCACTAAATACCCGCTCAGACAAAACGCTGGCGGCAGTGCAGGCCAGCACCTCCAAGGTGTAGAGCGTCAGTTTGTGCCACGTGTCCAGCTTGGACACCCAGTAGTTGTAAGGCACTAAGGGATCATTGAGGACGCTGACACGGTCTGCTACGTACTCCTTCACCATCTTCCAAATATTTTCCCTCCTTGTGACAGTAGGCCACGCATCAGGGTGAGGATGCTGGTGGGGTGCCATGAAACTGTCCCAGGCTTTGGAGAGTGTTGCCCTGCCTCTGTTTGAACTGCTGGGTGTTCCCCTTGTCTCCCCTCCTTGGTTGCCCAAGGAAATATGGACTCTGCCGCCAGCGTTGTCAGATGGAAATTTTTGGAGCAAGTTTTCAACAAGGACCTTCTGATATTGCACAGTTTCGCTCATCCTCTTCACCAAAGGAATGAGAGATGAGAAGTTCTCTTCTTAGCGGGGGTCGAGAAGGGTGAACAACCAGTAATCTGTGTTGTCTAAAATGCGTAAAACGCACGGGTCGCAGGAAAGGCAGCCTAACATAAAGTCAGCCATGTGTGCCAGAGTACCAACAGGCAAGAGTTCGCGGTCATTCTCTTCCTTCTCTTATGCCCACCCATGCTGAACAGATGGAATTAAACTTCCATGGGTACTACCTTCTGTAGTGGAGGCAACAGTCTCCTGCTCCTCCTCTTCATTGTCCAATTTGCGATGAGAAGACGAACTGAGGGTGGTCTGGCTATCACTCTGTGTAATGTCTTCCCCCATTTCCCCCTCTTCCACATGCAAAGCGTTGTCCTTAATTGTGAGCAGCAAGCGTTTGAGTAGACACAGAAGTGGGATGGTTACGCTGATAATAGCATTCTCGCCGCTCACCATCTGTGTTGATTCCTCAAAGTTTCTCAAAACCTCACAGAGGTCAGACATCCATGTCCACTCTTGTGTGAATAGCGGAAGCTGAGTGGAAAGGCGACGACCATGTTGCAGCTGGTATTCCACTACTGCCCTCTGCTGCTCACAAAGCCTGGCCAACATTTAGAACGTCGAGTTCCAGCGCGTGCTCACGTCGCACAACAAGCACTGCTGTAGCGTTGACAGACCGGCTGAAGCTGTCGATGACCTGAGGAAATGTGCACACGCGGCGCACCTTGACCAGTAGGTCAGGCAAATTCGGGTAGGTTTTGAGAAACCGCTGAACCACTAAGTTTAAGACATGGGCTAGGCATGGGATGTGTGGGAGCTTGCCCAGCTCCAAAACCGCCACCAAGTTACGGCCATTATCAGACACAACCATGTCTGGTTGTAGGTTGAGTGGCGAGAGCCACAGCTCAGTCTGGTCCCTTATCCCCCGCCACAGCTCTGCGGCGGTGTGCTGTTTGTACCCTAAGCATATTAGCTTCAGCAGGGCCTGTTGCTGCTTCCTCACTGCAGTGCTACACTGCTTTCAGCTACGGACTGATGGCTGACTGGTGCTGCATGTGGATAATTCGGAGGTGGAAGTGGAGGAGGAGGCGGAGGAGAAGTGGGTGTTGGAGCTGGTGGAAACCCTGATCGATGTAGGGCCTGCAATTCTTGGCGTCAGTAGCACCTGTGCCATCCCAGGGTACGACTCGCTCCCTGCCTCCACAACGTTCACCCAGTGTGCCGTCAGAAAAATGTAGCGTCCCTGGCCGAATACACATTTCCATGTGTCCGTGGTTAAGTGGACCTTCCCAGTAACTGCGTTGATCAGGTCACGTGTGATGTTCCAGGACACATGTTGGTGTAAGGCGGGCACGGCACACTGTGATAAACAGTGGTAGCTGGGGACTGCGTAACGCGGGAAAGCCGACGACATCAGGCTGGGACACAGAGGTGGATGTGTTTGCTGATGGTGCTTGTGAAGGTCCAGGTGCAGGGCGGAAGGCATCCAGGCCTACACCTTCGACAGGGGGGATTGGCCAGCACGTAACATAGGGAAATAGGAGGCAGTGGTGTTACCTGCAGACACAGATTGTGGACCCAGGCGTTCGTCTCACTTATAAGGGTGCTTGGATGCCATGTGGCGTATCATGCTAGTGGTGGTGGGGTTGCTAGTGTTCATGTCCCGGCTCATTTTGGTATGGCACAGGTTGCAAACTACTATTCTTTTGTTGTCCGCACTTTCTTCAAAAAAGCGCCATACTGCAGAACAACTACCCCTTGGCAAGGGAGATTTCTGCAAGGGGGTGCTCTGTGGAACAGTTGCGGGCCTGTTTGGTGTGGCCCGCCTTCTCCCTTTTGCCACCCCACTACCTCTTCCAGTCTGTTGCCGTGCTGCAGATCCCTCCCCCTGTGTACTGCTGTCCTCGCTCGGCTTTCCACCTTCTCAGGTTGGGTCAGTGACTTCATTGTCCACCACCTCCTCACTCTGCTCATCCTCCTGACTTGTTGACCTAACCACAACCTCAGTGATTGACAACTGTGTGTCATCCTCTTCATCAACCTCTTGAGATAGTAATTGCCGTTGACTTATTGGCAACTGTGTCTCATCATCATCCACCTCATTAAACAGTAATTGCCATTCCCCACCGTCATCTTCTTGTGACTGTGGATGCTCAAGAGGTTGGGAATCAGGACACAAGATCTGTCCCTCTTTAAGCGTACACACGTACAGTAGCATAAGATTTGGAAGTGTATGCGCAAAAAAATGTAAAAAGGTATTTGGGATGTAGAAAAGTCACACAGGTGATATCCCGCAGATAATGTCAATGCTGTCACCAGCGGCTAATAAAAAATTACAGAGAATGTCACAGGTATTTGAGATAAGGAAACGTTACACTGGAGATGTACCCCTGGTAATGTCACTGTCAGAAGCGGACACTGTCTATTGAAAAAGTACACTATGTCGCTGATAAAAAATTTAAACGCACACATTACAATGGAGAAATCCCCCTGGTAATGTCACTGTCAGAAGCGGACACAGTCTATTGAAAAAGTACACTGTATGTCACTGATACATTTTTCAAACGCACACGGTACACTGGAGATGTCCCCCTGGTAAGGTCACGGTCAGAAGCAGACACCGTCTATTGAAAAAGTACACTGTATGTCACAGATAAAATTTTTCAGCGCACACATTAAACTGCAGATGTTGCGCAGCTAATGTCCCTGTCCGTAGCGGACACTGTCTACAGAAAGAATTCACTGGATGTCTCAGATATTTTTGGGATGCGCACACTTTACACAGGAGATGTGGCGCGGATAATTTAACTGTCCGCAGCGGCCTATTAGACGCTATTTAGCGGAGGATATGCTAAAAATATATATTGCTGCTGTCACACACAATAGAACCTAAAAGGACTTTTGGGTCTCTGAAAAGTTTTTCTAATAAATATCTTCCAATAACACTCCCCACACTGTCTTCCTATGCTCAGCTTTCCCTATATAGCACCGGATGGCGTGTTCCGGCCAGCCAATCACTGTAATGCCAGTAGCCAACATGGATACGGCATTACGGTGCGTGCCAGTACCTCCCTGCACGTGCGGGCAGGAAACTTGAGCATTGCGCTCGAGCACATATGGTACTCGGCCGAGTACCGTCATGTGCTGAACATCGAGATGCTTGAGCCGAACTGGTGTTCGGCCGAGCATGCTCATTCAACACTAATGACCATTTGAATCGGTCTGCATCCATTCTGCACATGGCTGGCACTAAATGCCTATTCTTGCGGACGGTGTGCTGTCCGCTTCCATTGTGCTGTTCTGCAGCACCGCAAAAAAGATAGAACATGTCCTATTCTTGTCCCCAAGAATAGGCATTTCTATTATAGTGCCAGCCATGTGCGGTCTGCAAAATTCAGACCGCAAAATACAGTCGGATGAATGCACCCTTGTATGCTGTATCCTAATATGACATTCATGTAACATGGCTTCAAACTGTAGCTTCACATATGTAAGCGCTGTAAATCATGGCACGGTGGAAGTTCTGGCTTGGTGGCAATGTTCACACTTCAGTTATTTAGATCAGTTTTTGTGAGCCAAACACAGGTGTGGGTCAAAAACACAGAAAAGGTGCAAATCTTTCCATTATACCTTATATCTGTGTAGGCTTCACTGGTTTTGGCTCACAATCACTGATGGAAATTACTGACTGAACACTGAGGTGTGAATAAGACCTAATTTTGTGTTTATTAGTCAACATTACTGATATCATCAGAGCATATTCTGCATCTATGAACATAATACTCAAATGCAGGGGCGTAGCTATAGGGGGTGCAGAGGTAGCAGTCGCTACTGGGCCCAGGAGCCTCATGGGGCCCAAAGACCCTTGTGCCACATAAGAAGACACTGGTATTATAGAAAGTGCATGCTGGTGGGGGTGTCGTTTCAATTTTTGCCCTAGGCTACGTGCTCCCCGGCCACAAAGCACTGAGGGAAGGGGGCCCAAGCTGCACCAGGCCCCATGAGCCTTTAGCTACACCCCTGCTCAAATGAGTGCATTTTTGGCGTAAGAAGATAAACAGCACAAAAGTGTCTGGATTTTAAGAGACATTTTATTCTTTTTATAAGTGGAGAACAGGGACTGGTGGTTTCAGTAAATCATTGCATAGGAGGAAGACACACAGCGATATTCAGGATATGGGACAGAATATATCCAGATTTGGCACATTTGCACACTGAGATCACATTTTAGAGAAAAAGCACAACTTCTGGTGAGAGTTTTTTGCTCAGGGATCTATTTCCAAATGACAGTGATTTCACCTTCAGTGCATTTTACTGAAAATAAATCATTCAATGTGTCAAAATACCAATGAGATCTATTCCCATGTTACACGAACAGAAAGGACAGTGACAATAATGAAGTTGCCCCTGCACTCTGGACACTTTGTCTGATAGTGCTCCTATTCATATCTAAGATTCAACATCGGGTTGTTCCTTCCTATCTTCTCATAAATCACAGTCACTGGTAGACTGCTTTCCAATACAAAGTGTTCAAACATATTAATACCAGGAAAGATTAGATTGACGGTAAATTCTGGATGCCCATTTACAATCGCAACACTGGTGCCAATAAGCATGCAATGATACATGCCACCCAGTGCTGCCAACACATTTGTATCCAATAGCCACTTATGTACAAAACAGATTAATTGAACTGCTTGACTCACTCACCACACTTCACAGGTCATCACATGGCACAAGTAACCCAGAAAATGTTATATTAAAGGAGTTTTCCAGGCTCCTCATGTTGCTGACCTATCCTCAGGCCATAAATATCCAAACAGGTGGGGGGGGGGGGGGGGCAGGTGGTGACATCTTTGAATGGAATTCAAAGCTTTTGAATGGAGCAGAAAGCACAGCCAGTTCAAAGGGTAGTGGCTGTGCTGGGTTACTGCAGTGAATGGGAGCTGGCACGGCCACTACACTTTGAACGGAGCTGTGCTTTCAGTTCCATTCAAAGTGCTAGTCCTTACCTGACGCCATAAGAAAAAAACTGATTAGTTGGGGGGGGGGGGGGGCAGGGAGTCAGGCCCCCAAAGATTGGATATCCTGAGGATGGGTCATCAATATCAGGAGCATGGAGAACCCTTTTAAAGATTTGTTGCCAGTATAATATATACGGTAGGACGCATCAACTATAGAATTCTGAATTCTTCTGAAAGCAAAGTATTGAGGTGCAGTAGATTAGACTGGATGTTCCAGGACTGGACAAGGCAGCATTATGTGGTGACGTAACAACATTACACTGTGTAAATGTCCTGCTGGGATTGTGGATGTGCAGTGTTTAAGTGTGTAGCCTAAAATGTGTGTGAAGTACCCAAAAACAACACGGATGTTCCCAACTCTTTGTCTAGATCAGGGATGGCCAACCTCAGGTTCTCCAGCTGTTGTAAAACTACAACTCCCAGCATGCCCAGGCTGCCTACAGCTATCAGCCTACAGCAAGGCATGGTGGGAGTTGTAGTTTTACAACAGCTGGAGAGCCGCAGGTGGGCCAGCCCTGGTCTAGATTGTCCAGATCCAGAACTATGGATCACGAATACTTTACTTTCCTACAGGACAGAAGTCTCTGGGAAGGTTATACTTCACACGGTTAGGCTAAGTTCACACAGCAAATTCCACGGCAGAAAAACCAGTAGCAGAATATTAGCTGAAAACATGTTGTTTATGGTGGCATTTTTACAGGAGTATTACAAGCGTTTTATGAGAATATTTAGTTGAGGATTTAAAAGAGGATTTAAAAGAGGTTTTGCCATGGATTTTCTTATCCAGCCCTTGGTTGGGATAAAATTCAGAAGAGAAGAGATTTGGTGACGAAAATGCTGCTAAAAACACTTCAAAAACAGCTTCTAAAGCTGCTACTGTATTTTTCTGCTTCCCCTTTGACTTCAATACAAAATCCACTAACAATTCTCTTCTAAGGAGTAAAATGCCACTTCAGAAGCGGATCTTAATTGAATGGCGCACATGGTTGCCCTTTTTCATTTGATGTCAGTGGAAAGGTATTGATCGCATTTTGATGGAGGATTTTATGCCAGAAAATGGACATTTTCTGTAATGGATTTTACTTGTGCGAAAATACCCTCAGATGGTGGAGTGTTGCTACCCTCTTACTGCAGGGCAGGAGGTGGTCTGATAGAGCACCCTCTTGGAGAAAAAGCCTGAAACCTTTGTATTCTTCGGAAGAATCCAAAAGGTTCTCGACCTTAATAACCTTCAAACCATCTGAGGAATCTTCATCGCTGCAGCACTGCAAAGAGCCTTCTTTTTTCCCCATCGCATTGAGGTATCCATTAAAACCTTTGGATTAAAAGACTCATACTACAGTATACCACTTTCATTTTTGGGTGGTATGCCCCTTGATATTTATGGAAAAAGTTTTTACATAAATTCTGAATGCGACTCTTTCTAGTGCATAAGGAGACAGTACTGATTATTACTGAGTATCAACTATTCTATAAGACATTGGGGGTCATTTATCAAAACCTGGGGACGAGGTGGAGGCCTCCTCATATAGGTGTATCCTCTGGCAACCCATACTCCTAGACGAAAATCTACTCCAGTCATCATTTACGCCAGGATGGCAAAAGAATGCCACATGTGCCTAAATTTAAGCGGATGGGCGTTCAAAAAGTCACAAAACGGAGCTGTGTGACCTATGTGAATTTGTGGCGTAGCAGGTCATAATAATAGTAAAACTTGTAATCTGCACCATCCAATTCCAGCCTCAGTGGTCACTGTTTCATTATAGTAGTAGCCACAGTTAATGGGCACAATAGACCATGAGAAGTTGATGGTATTGGCTTCCTGAACACAGCACTTTCAGGTCAGAGAGGTGATATGGCAACTGAATCAAGTCTAGATAAATGAGCAGGCCAGAACATCAGGACGTGGATCGATAAGGAAGAAAGGTGGTAAGGATGGACAAATGGACGGACAGGCACACAGAGTAGTATGGCTGAGCCTGGAGTTAACAGTCCCCTAATAGCAGATGTCAAAACATATTAAAAGCAGACATTTTGAAGAACAACACTAAAAGATTTCTGCATGACAAGTATAACTTCTCCTTTATAGATCTTCACATCTTAAAATAAATTCTTTATCCAAGAAGTAACTAAGCATATATAGATCCATAAAAGGAGCCTTAAATTTAAAGCGTTTTCTGAAACTAAAGTGTAAAGCGTACCTCCAGTGAAAAATACACTTCACAGAGCTCTAAGATCCTCAACAGCAACTCTACAGTACATACGTGGAGCTTTTCGATTCGCAGCTCAGTTGCAGACCTCTCCTTTCTACTTGTTTAAGAGATTTAGGCTGGGTTCACATCATGTTTTTGCCATCCGTTCAACATATATAAAAAACTTATACATTAACGGATGCCTCAGACTGATGCCATACAGTAGCATCCGTTCACTATAGAGTTCCATTAAAAAAAAAAAAAGTGTACGTTAACAAACTTTTTTTACTGCACTCTGCAGGATACAAAAGCGTGGTGTGCTGTGCTTTTAAATCCTTTTTTTTCCAACATATGCGTTAAATAGATGGCAAAAACGTGATGTGAACCAAGCCCTACAACTCAAGAAACGATTTAGAAACCCCTGACTGGTATAAAATAACAGTGCAGAGGCTGCTGTAATCTCAGGACTATTACTTACCAAGTTTTCTGGATAGATGCACAAGGAGTGTGTCATTTATTTTTTGGATAATATATTTTAACTACCTCACTGTATCTGCTCCAACAGAAGTAAAGGGCAGATAGCATATTCTTATAATAATCATATAGCACCCATTATTAAAAGGCGTTTTCCAAGACCCCTATGCTCTTTTTTTTTTTGTCTAATCCTACTCTGTCGAATGTACATGTACCCCAAATAACTTTGTTTCTTATTCCTGTCTCCTTCCATGAGCTCCGAAGATAACCACTGCTGGCCATATATTTTCAACCTAAACTTCTGGTTTTGGCAATGAATCCCAACCAAAACCATAATGCACAGCCCCAGCCACTGAGCTTCTGTAGCTTCCAGCAAGGCAATGTACGTGACATTACTCATGACGCATTACATTGCCTAGGTCTTCAGAGAAGGTGAAGAGTAAGGCCTGCAATGTCACAGAAAGTAGAAAAATATGTGAAAAGGAGTAGAGAAGGGTTTGGCAGCTCATGAGAAATACAGGTACGCTGCAAAAAGGTACAAGACAATGTGAGTTAATAGCAATGCATATAAATTGTATAGTAGAGAGGTGAAATTTCACAATGAAGTACATATACTCAGAGGTTTTTAAGTGGATCACTGGAGGTATGCTTCAATTATTGTATAATAAAAATGTATGCAAACACCATACCCAGGTTTGCTACAATCATATCCCTTCTATACAAAAAAAATAAATAAAAAAAAAAACAATTTTGAGCAAAATATAATCCCCATGTAGGGATGAGCCATGCGGTGAAAGTTTGTTGCTAGGTAAAATGTATCAGGCTGCAAGCTATGCAGTTAAGGTCATAGAGGACCGTGTGCAACTGTATGCACCTCTGAGATGTGAGCAGAACTCACCTTTATGGCTGCATTTTTTATGTTTATTTTTTTTTGCATTCCGTTTTTATGCATAGTCAACTTTGCATTCTTATTATGGCCTAATACAATAAAATGTTTCCCTTTGCATACTCCGCTAATAACATTTGGTGCCTTCTGCAATCTTGTCCTGTGGAATAGTGTGGACTGAAGAATACAAGGACTATACAAAAGGTGTATGTGTGAAGAGGTACTCTGCACGTCTACAAATAGTTTTTTTTATAGAAATAAAGGAAGGTGGAATTTGCATTTAGTTAAGCATTTGGTATAGCGAACAATGCATCATGCTGAATGTAAGAGAAGCAAATCTAAAATCAATGTGTGAAATCTGGTTACATGAAAATAAATTCCTTGTGTGTGTAGTGCATTCATAGATGCATTATCTACTGGAGAACAAATATGACAGGCACTAACATCCAAAGATGCCCAAAAAAATAAAAAAATTGAATTTACAAGTAAAAAGCTTCCTTCCTTATTTCATGGGTTGCTTTAAAGTAAATGGCTCCCTTTTATTAATTCATGTAGGTCGTGAAATCTGTGCAGATTCATTTACTACATATCTTAGAGATCGCGGCCCAGTTTTTCTGTTACAGAGGGACCACTAGGGGGAGCTTAGGAGACTGCTGCATACAGATTTACATAAGCAGTATTAAAGGGAATCTGTCACCAGCTGTTTTTCATTTGTTAATGCTCGGCTCGGTTCCTGAGTTCTGATGCAAATTAGGCCTCTAATTCAATGAGGGCATGACCATTGCTCTCACTCGGGATTGGAGCTTCGGGTCAACAAAAGAAAAAAAACATTTTAATGAGTTTAAACACAGCTATGCGTCTATGCAAACAGTTTGATAAAGAGGTCACTGATTCCCTTTAAAATGAGTGGGAACTGTATAAATCTGAATGAAGTAAGCACCACCTAGTGGTCACAACAGAAAACCTGAATTTTAATATTTAACTCTGCGGCTATCAAAAGGAGAGTGGGGGATATTCACAATTTGGTGTTTAAAGGTAGATTTTTACTTTAAGAAAACCAGAGTGCACCAGGTAGATCTAAATAAAACAGACTCAGTTAACTTCATGTCTACTCATTAATAAGCCGAGTGAAAACTTATGTGCATGTTCATAGTACAAAGGCGGCAACGGCCCATCATAAAACATCATGTAGTGATCGCTTCATAAAAACTCTACACATACGTGGTAAATGTCAGTAGAATCAATGACAGGCACAAAAAAACTCCAGAAGTTCTTATAGACGTTTCACACAAGTGTGAAGTATGATGCTCTTTGGGAAACATTCATTTTCAAGTATTATTACTCTCTTGATTTCTACGTACTACAGGGACACTACCGACAAGTGATATAAAATGGCTTCTCGCTGACAGGCGATTTCCAGTAACAGCTTGTAAATGACATTGCTACAAAAACAAATCACTTTCCCTTTTCTTAAATTCTGTCTATAATGACATGGTTTTTGCATACAGAAATCATAGAGGCTTTTTCTTTAACGTCTCAGACGGGGTTTAGCTGTTCCCAATATAGAACGGTAGCTACAGGCTCCTCCAGTCGTGGTGGATCTGTGCTCAGAAAAAGCTCCCACACCCTCGGAGAGGCCATGAGGCATGCACTGTAATGCGCGGTCCTCCTCCAGAGCATGCACGGTTTTTGGTTTTGAGGAAGCAATGTACGCTGCAGGCCACAGTAGCGCTCACTTTGTCTTTTACTGCTTACTTCCTGCCTTTGTTTTGTTGTTTGGGCTACAGCTAACATCCTTAAGCAAAAGTTCACAGTCTGTCAGTACATGAGTGGGCACGTATTTCCTCATTTGCTCCACCGCCTTTTGATATGCTGATTTTTCTTCTTCCAAATATCGGATAACGCTTCTGGATTTGTTTTCTCTGGATAAAATGTTTTCAATATTGGCTTCCAGACTCTGAATCTTGGTGTGCGCTACCTGTTGTTAAAGAGGGAAGAATGGACATAATAAGGTAAAGTAATATAAGCCTGCAAACATTTAGCAGAAAAAGAGGGATAATAAATGGGCTATGTGTACCCATGGGAAAAGTTTGAAGGACTCCATCGCCTAGTTTTTTCTTAGTTTTTCTAATCTGTTTTTATTTTCTCTGATTGTGGATTTTGGGTGCACAACCTTTTCTGGTCTGAGGGCCACACTGTCATATTTAACTAGCCGCAAGGTCTGGGATGAGGCTGCGACTACACAGCGACACGTATCGCTCAACCTGAAACCTCAGAATAGTTGCCAAAACAACTTGCTGTCGTGCAACTATTTTACAGCTGCAAAAAAACAAACAGCCAAAACCTTGTATGACTTGAACTGTGGTCTGCGTTGGCCCATGATGGCAAAGCTGTCTGTGACCAAAATCCAACAGTGTTGTCACGTTGTGGCAGGTTTCACTTTCAGGACAATCACCTAGGACAGTGATGGGCAACGTGCGGCTCTCCAGCTGTTGCAGAACTACAACTCCCAGCATGCAAAGCCTGTCTATAGCTATCAGCCTACTGCAGGGCATGGTGGGAGTTGTAGTTTAGCAACAGCTGGAGAGCCGCACGTTGCCCATCACTGACCTAGGAGACCAAGCATGCATGTGTCTCTCTTAATCCGTGGAATATGAGTGTTGTGGTAACTGCTCAGCATTTCACACCTACCATGCAGTACAGTGGATGCATAGACGTCCACCTCTAACTCCTTTCTGCAGTGACTGCCTGAATAAAAGACCCTAAAATGAAGTTTATTCCGTAATTTATTAAAAAGAGTGGCTCCCCACCAAAACACTCATCAGGCTCGGCGGAGAAACCTAGGGTGCAGCTGTAACATACATACCGCACGTCCCAGAGAATCACTGTCGACTAATAAAACCTTGTCATTATCAAAGCCACATACACCACCCCCACTGTTTTGCTTATGAATCACCTGATCTTATATCTGCATCCATTGCTCTATTTCCTCACTAAACACCACAGTCTTTTCCCACCAGCCCAGGTAGAGATTAGGGAACGTGGGCTTTAGCCAAATGGTACCTTTTAGATGTGGTGGATGTATAGCATGTAAAGTAATCAAAAAAAAGGACACAGTAACGAGCTCAGCCACTGGATGCAGAAATAAGATCAGGTCATTTATAAACTGCAAAACAGTGGGGGTGGTGTATGTGGCCACATGCATATGTAAGCAGCAATATGTGGGCAAAACAGCGTGAATTCAGGAGACGGATAGGTGAACATCTACTGAATATCAGTACACAAGATGACACGCCAATTGCTGAACATGTCCTGAATCACCAGGGCATAGAACACATCAGAGCACCACCAAGAGGGGGAAACATTGATGTGTTGCTATTGAGAAAGGAGGCCCAATGGACGTTTACATTGAACACACTAAAGCCATTGGGGCTCAATGAGTATGTATCATATACCTGTTTTACAGATTGATAGGTACTGGGCCTCACGATTATATATCCGCTGTCGCCTCTTTCAGCATTTGAGTTATGGTATATTGCCATGTAGTGGGTTTCCTGAAGATATTATTTATTTTTTATGATTTTGAGATTCTATTCCGCAACCAATTACCTTTTGTAGTGAAGGGTGAGATTTACTGTAGTGCCCAATTTGACGTGAGGATTGGTCTCACCTTAGTTGCTCATGTTCACAAAACCAAGAGACATGGATACATCGATACCCCGATTGTTGGTTTCGATTACATCAAGGTTCAGTATTGGCCATATTGTACTATCTTAAAGCTGGCTAAATGGACAAGATGTATACGTATCTAATATGTTTACTTAATGGACGTTGGATCTTGCTCTAGGTTCAGCATGATAGACGTCTAATAAATAAGATTCTATGTGCAACATTGTATCTCCTTCCAGTATGTTAGCGTTGTATGATTGGCAGGAGAGGAGGGACGCATGTCTCTCTTCCCTGTGTAGATAGGTCCTGCCAGTACAGCCCGGCCCAGGAGGCGGCGTGGCTTATCCCATTTAGCAAGCAGCGGGAAGAGAGCCTGATAAGTGTTTTGGTGGGGAGCCACTCTTTTTAATGATTTATGGAATAAACTTCATTTTAGCATCCTTTATTCAGGCAGGTAATCTCACTATTAGGACACGCGTACCTTGCACCAACTTTTGAGTTAATAATCCTTTCTGGAGTGCAATATATATATAAGGGTCCCAAAGAAGGATACACAGTATACTATTATTACTTGCCTGTGCACCTTATCCGTGTGTTGCTCATCTTCTCTTTGACTTGGAAACTACATGTGAGTAGCCATAAACAAACATGCTTTTCTGTGTCAAGTTTGGGGGCTGCACAGAATGTTACGCAGGTTACCCACCTTTGTTCTACATTATTATGGGGGCAGCTATCTTGCCTAAGCTGCTTTCCGCAATTTTTTTGATCAGATATTTCTTTATTAAAGTTTTATCAACAAACAGATATAAACAACGACCAATAAAATATAGGAGTCTAGATCAGCACAAAACTGGTCATAAAAGGTACAATCAGTACATTCCCCCTCCTCCCCCTTGCTTTTGCGGGAGGCGTAGTAACTACTAGAGCATTTATCATGGCAAGAACATATATGCTACTTAGTACACAGCGTGCACCTCCATAGCACACACATGCATTCACAAGGCCCACCTCTCTGAATTACTATTAAAGACTAAGTAGACCCCAGTTACTGTGACACTCGCTGCCATGTAGGCTGGCTGCAAGCGGTCTTGAGTACTGGATGTGGTTGACGTTCTCGTGTATGCTGGTTGCTTGGGAGGTGAGTGCTGGCTGCGGCCTTCTTAGTGTGTGAACTGTGTCCTGTGAATATTTTGCTCCTTGTGTCTGTATCACGGTGCGGTTCACTGTTACACTGTGTTGCCGTATAGGCTGGCTGCATGCACTCTTGTGTATTGGCTGCTGTTGACGTTCCCGTATATGCTGGTTTCTTGTGTAATGCCTGCTGGCTGCGGTCTTCTATAGCAGGGCTTGACAAATTTCCTTGGAATCTAGAAGCCAGCTAAATAAGTTAGGAGCCAGACGGAGCCGCGTCATAAAGCTCCCCCCCACCACTTCTCCATAGGGCCCCTAATAATGTATGCCAGTACATAGGGCCCCCAGTAGATGCCCCCATAGTGTTCCTTCCCCTGTTCTCCATAGGGCCCCCCATAATGCTTCCCCTCTTCAATAGGTTATATGACACGTCAGACGCTGCCAGCGTCTAAGTGATCGCCACTTGCGGCCGCCATGACATGTGGAAATCCTTACAAGGATTACAGGGTCTGGAGGGGAGGGCAGAGGGGTCCGGAGGGCACAAACACAGCGGGCACCATGACATTTTACTGAGCACTACAACCCCCAGCTGGCGCTCAGCCTCTGCAGTCCCCGCATTAATACAACGCTCAGCTCTTTCCCCCTCTTGTCATTCTCTTTCCCCCCTTGTCATTCTCTTTCCCCCCCTTGTCATTCTCTCCCCCCCTTGTCATTCTCCTTCCCCCTCTTGTCATTATCTTTCCCCCCTTGTCATTCACTCCCCCTTGTCATTCACTTTCCCCCTCTTGTCATTCCCCCCCCCTTCTTGTCATTTTCCCCCCCCCCCCTTGTCATTCACTTTACCCCTCTTGTCATTATCTTTCCTCCTCTTGTCATTCCCTCCCCTCCCCTCCCTTCTTGTCATTATCTTTCCCCCTCTTGTCATTTTTCTCCCCTTCCTCCCCGCCTCTATTGTAGCGTGGCCGAGCTCTGTATGGTCCCACGGGTACAGGAGCTTTAGTTTCCTGTACCCGGGTGGACTGACAGGAAGTGCACATTGTGTGCGCACTTCTTGTCAGTCCGGCCGAGTACAGGAGACCATACAGGGCTCGGCCACGCTACAATGGAGTGACAGGAGGGAGCGCTGAGCGTTTCCCTCCTGTCAGTCCCTCTCTTCATGCTGCGCCCAGGCGGTGCGCCCTCATGGACGCGCCAGCCCGGGCAGTGCTGCAGCCGCCTGAGGCTCTATATAGAGCACTCGGGCGGCTGCAGCATGAAGGGGGCCGGCGCTCCTACGACGCGCCCACCCTGCACCTGGCCACCTTTGCAAACAGGCTGACAAATACCCAGGCGCCAGGACCAAATTCCTGGTCGCCATGGCGCCTGGGATTTGTCGAGCCCTGTTCTACAGTGTGTGAACTGTGCTATGTGAATTGTGTGTTCCCTGTGTCTATTTAGGGTTTATGCTTCCCTAAACTTCTTTGAATATCAGATGGTCAGGTGCCTTAATCACCCTGCTATATTGACCTGTGTGCGATATGCCTGGTAGTTCAGTCTTTCTCCAGGAATGCTGAGTGCAGGATGCTTGCTCTGCTGGCCTGTGTCTTTGTTACTCTACCCTGACTTGTGTGGCCAGCCTGGTTATTCATTAATTTCTTTTTGCTTGATCTGTCTGTGAATGCTATTCTCCCTGTATTCCTGTTCCACATGGGTTCCAGGCATGTTTGTATGTCTGTCTGTGACCACCATGCTCCCTGTTCTACATGGGTTCCAGGCATTTTTATATGTCTGTCTGTGACCACCATCCTCCCTGTTCTACATGGGTTCTAGGCATGTTTGTATGTCTGTCTGTGAATGCCATGCTCTCTGCTCCGTCTGGGTTCCAGGCATGTTTGTAAGCCTCTCCGTGAACGCCATGCACCCTGTTCCGCATGGGTTCCAGGTATGTTTGCATGTCTGTCTGTAAAAGACATGCTCTATGTATCCTAATCCGCATGGGTTCCAGGCTATGTAACTATTTAGTAATGTCTTCATGTCCTGTCTGTGAACGCCATGCTTCCGGTTCCGCATGGGTTCCAGACATGCTTGCATTTCCCTGATTATGTTCTAATCTGTCTATATTCACCATAGTCCATGTATCCTGATTTACATGGGTTGCTGGTTATGTGTCTCTGTTTGTGATCCTGTATCCTGGTCTTGTGTCTGTATTGTGTTTTATATTGTATGCCTGGATTGCTGAAGACTTGCACCAGTGTCTCTGTTTCTTTGCAGGTCAGCAGCCAAGTTTATCAGGACCATCTAGAGAGGTAGCAGTTCGGTCGCCCCCTGCGGCAAAGACCAGATCCCTGTATAGGGTGTAAAGTGTGAAAACTAGGGGAGCACCGGAATAAAGTCCAAAGTCAATCTGGCTACTTGGCACAGTGGTTACACTTCTGTCACTGATCCGTACAGCTTGCTCTGCTTTGATAACCACGTCCTTCTTAGTTGCGGTTCCTTTCTGGCCTGGTTATTTCTGATTGTTTGTCTGGTACTTTTGTTTATATAAACATTAGTTTTGGCTTTTTCTGGATCTTTGTCTGTTCTTGTACGCTTGTGATATGTTCAGGGGTTTCCCAGACCCCTGAACATGACAGAAACTGTGAGTAACAGTTATGCTTTAAGTAAATGCCTCTTTCTAACCATAAAACTGTGTTTAAACGGGAAACATATTCAGAAGCAGTTGGGAGAGAAGGCTGTATCCACCGAGCTGCTAATGTTTTCCTCGTCTGGTAAAGTACGCTCTGTATCCTCAAATGCTGTCCACTATTAGCATTCAGAGATATGCTTTACAACACCCACATAGATCATAGGCACCTGTAGTCTAGAGATGACTGACTTCTATGGCAGAGTGTTCTAGGTATGCTCTGTGACCTGTGCTTCTTGCTCATTTAGGGTACATGCATGCACATATAATGAAACTGCTGCAGAAAATCTACATAGCAATTCTGCAAAAATCTGCAATGGAAAAAAGAGACTAGAAATGAAACACTATACCTCACCTCCCCTGGTCTCATGTAGGCCTCAGTACAACCCAGCCTTCTGCTATGACTTGCCGCCCAATGTAACTGCTGTAGCAGTCAAATTAGATGATATGTCATCTCAGGAGGCTGGGTTGTACAGAGAGCGGAGACAATTTGTTTTTGTTATATTTTAAAACTTTTTTTATTTTTTATTACGGACTATGGATTTGCTGCAGATATCAATACTATTCAGTGTAAACTTCATGATGGTGTCAATTATTACCACACTCTAACAGAGACTTCTAACTATATGTTTTAGAGTTTATTATTTTACCTGCAACTTTTCCAAGAGGTCCATGTTTTGCCTCTTCAGCTGATTATTCGCCTTCTCAAGCTTCTGGAAAGCCTCTGTGTCATCGGATGGATTGGACGTTTCCAGCATTTCATCATTAATTACATGATACTCAACCTCGTAAGCATGAAGCTGCTTAGAGATATCCATTTCAAATACCTACAAGAAAAAAATAAGACATGACATATGTTTTTAGAGAGCCAGAAATCATACATGCAGTTTTATAACACACAGGTTAAAGGGGTTTGTTCACTCTTAGGGACCTTTTCTGAAGACCATCCCAGAGTTACTGAACCCGTGGTGGGAATCATACTCTTTTTTTTTTTTTTTTATCCCTGCCGCTGGGTTGCGGCTCCGTTGCTACCACTTGGGCGTGGCAGGTCCCAGGTCTCCCTTGATCACATGGCCGCTGCAGCCATTGAGTAGCTGCGGCAGTGATATGACTTGGCTGCAGCAGCCACATGACCTGCATTTAACCAGATGTTGATGTAGAAAGATCTGAAGCCTGCGTTGCCCAAGGGGGAGGGATAGAAACAGAACTCAGCAGCGGGAATTAGGTAAAGTATGATTCACACCGTGACTCCCTGAGGCGGGGGGGTCTGCAGAAAAGGTCTCCAGGGGTGAAAACCCCTTTAAATATTCAAGCTATGGACACATTTGGGGGTCATTTGTATTGCATTGTACTGAAGTTGGTGAGGAAAACCTTTTTCTAACTGTCTTAATTAAAAATGTTATTCTGTTTTCACTCTGCAGCTTCCATATACATTGTAGGCTGCTCTGACCTGTTAAGAGTGTAATCCATTAGTCAAGCTCTTAATAGCTCAAAGCTGTCGAGCCTCTATCTTCTCTCTGGAGTGCTCATAAATGCTCATCGAAACTAAATTCTGATCAATTCATGGATTATGATCACTCTAAACAGGACAGAGCAGCATGCAATGTGTGTCAATACATAGAGGCTGCAGAGTGAAAATGGAAGAAAAATCTCAATAAAGACCTATTCAAAAAATGTTTTTCTCACCAATATCAGCACAATTCAATAAAAATGCTGCCCGTAAGGTGTCCATTACATTTAACAATGTCAATACATGGTTATGGTCAGGACTGGACTGGCTGATCAAGGAGCCGGTGAGTCCATTCTTCCATAAGCCCCATCTCCTGAATGTCACCATGGCCTCTACAATGTATTACCCTGCAAATTCTTGCAGACTACCGTTGTGCAAGTACACTGCTCAGACAGCATATCCTATCCCTGGCACAGCGGATCTGCAGAGCACAGAACACAGCCCAGGCAGTAGGGCACCAAAACAAACAGCATCTTCCCTACTCCCTCCATCTATTGGGGAACTACAATTCTCTGCATGCCCTGACAAGTGCAGGCCTTCATGACCTTCTGGAGGATGTAGTGTTACTTGCAGCTGAGAAGCTACACATTGCATTACCTCCTTAACCCCTTCCCACCCTGTGACACAACAGTTTGTTATGACTAGTTGGTCTTTCCTGGGTGCACAGGTTCTGTATTATACAGCCAACATCCCACTCTAAAGGCGGGGATTGAAGATTACCATGATCCTTGCTGTGAGTAATATGAGTAATATAAATAATGTAGTATTTATACCGCATGATGCAGGCTGGTGTATTGAGTCATAAAAAAAAGAATTGTCAGCATAGTCATACCGTGATTCTAACGGCTATAATCATTTCTCTGTAAGCCAAAAATGCTACACACATTGCTCAATCAATGCACTTTGATAGACAGGTTCAGGCAGTGAAAACACCTTCACGCCAATCAAAGTGCAGAGGGCAGACAGTTGCAGAGAGAGCAGAGCCTCTAGGTGTAATAGTAACACCCCCGTTGCTCCTAGAGGCTCATTTTCATATAGTCAAACATCATTTTTCTCAGCAATGTGAGCACATATCAACATAGAACCAACACAGATGCCTTCAGCTGCCAAGCGCACATGTAACGGGTCAGCCAGTTTCATACGCAACTATGTATCAATATCATCTTCTTCCTGCCACCTTAGATTATACTTAATTTTCTTTAAAAAATGGACTAAATGATGGAGATACTATTAAAAGTAGGATGATTCTCATTGTTCTCTGAGGCCTTACAACAAAGCTACATGTTAAAGTTCAAATAATAAGTTATCAAGTTACCTGGGTTACAATTTTGTCCATAGTGTCCTTTGTCATATCAGGAATATTGATCTTCAGAAAATCTACTATATTTTCAAAACTGTCACATGCCATAATACAGTCCTTATTATTACTGAGCAGACTAAGTGCCACTTTGAAAATGACTTCAGTTCCTTGTACAAAAATAATATCTATAAAGAGAGAAAGATTCATCATATATACCATGTAATTCAAACACCTACACAAGTACCAATAACATCAAATCTACAGTGCTTCAATGAAACCTACAGGCCAGGGATCAGCAACCTCCGTCACTCCAGATGTTCTGAAACTACAACTCCCAGAATGCTCTGTTCACTTCTATGGAAGTTAGAACAGCCAAGCATGTTGGATGCTGGGAGTTGTAGTTTCACAGCAACTGGAGTGCTGGAGGTTGCCGATTCCCTGCTATAGGCAATCACTGCTCATAGTAATAACAATAATACAATGATATAAGAAAAATAATGATCCAAGACCAGTGGTGCCCTTCCGGAGGAAAGTGGCTGCTTGGCACCAGAGATGGACGCTGCTGTCAGTAGTCACTGACTGGTTCTTTAGAGTAACTTATCGTTGGCAGAATACCAAGTGCCACTGGATTATGAAGGTAAGTTAAAAGGTGTTATCTGACTGCCACTTTGAGGAGACGCTGAAGGAAACATTTATGTGGGAATTGAGGCTCACATTCCTTCAGGGGCATAGTGGCTCTGCTCATTCACAGGTACTATATTAGTGATGGGCATTAGAAAAAACTATAGTGTAAACATAGCCATAAAAAATAATAAAAAATAACCCTGAACATATGTATATGTAGATGCCAGTCCTGACTGAATCTTATGTGTAAACCCCTGATGGAGTCAACAGCCACATTTTAGACCCCCATAATGTTGCTTATTGGCTGCCACTGCTTGAGCCAAGTATGCAGAATATCTGCTCTCCTGGGGTGGCTTTTTGCAATGTTTTAGAAAGTTACAGGCTAGGTTCACATCGGTGGTGGAGGTTCCACCATGGCAGAATCAGGACAAGCCCCAATAAAGCAAGCGGTATACGTCGGGTGCCAGCAGTGTCTGACACATGTGGCATCCGGTATCGTATGCCAGAACAGAATTACTGATGAGCACTTAGCCTTACCAAAGACTCTGGCGACAAATCCAAGAGGGAACTGTGAGGCAAATAGTGTTAGGAACCAGGGAGCCGCATAGAGGCTTGGGCTTATCTCATTCTCCTCCAGGTGGTTGTACAGATCTCTGTGATAGTCATGCAGAAGCCGTGAAAGTTGGTACATTTGGATCTAGAAAAAAAAACGTACAGATTAACTCCTTAAGTTACAGACCTAGAGTTCTGATTGTAAACCCCGAGTATAATCCAGGCTTCAGATAATGTGTGACTTCTAAACTGCTGAGAGAATAAAACATTCTACGTATATTAACCCCTTTCAGCTATTGCCATGTTGGATCAAATGCAGGAGTCCCATTTTTCAACTCTGACATGTGTCACTTTATGTAGTAATGCAGAAAGTCAGACCTCTCAAAATAGTTAAACATTGACATTTACCATAGTTAATAACTGGCATTTACCATATGTCCACGTTATTTTGGCAGAATTTTTGTACTTTTATGTTTTTTGCAACGTTAAAAGACTTAAAGGCTATGTGCACCATCGGAGTTAATTGTTTTTTAATGATTGAATGTTACTCATTTTTGGTTAAAAATCATTTTTTTCAACTGGCCTATAAAAATATTGAGCTGTTCTCTCACAAAGGGTTAACTGTTTTTCTAGCGGTGTGACTGGTACTTTCACAGGGTCTTCTAATAAACCTCATCTCTAAACTACTGAGAGGTCATAAACACCTATTTTAAGCCACATTCTTATCAGTAAGATCAGGATTGAGCTTTACTGAGTGTTTATAATGTCAGAGAGCAGAGATAAGGAGTCAGTCTGCTCCTCAGATGACAGAAAATCCACAGGCTGCTACTACAGCATCTCGGCTATGTACACAAAGAGAGGTAGTTAATTGAAAATATGATTTTAGCTCAAAATTAGTACAATGAAATAATAAAAAAAAAGTGACCCCAAAGGTGTACATAGCCTTTAAGATTATCAGTTTTTTTAAAGAGACTAATTCAGCTCTGAAATGGCTTTGAGGGGTCTATATATTGGAAACCCCATAAAAATAGACCCATTTTAAAAACTTCACCCCTCAAAGTATTCAAAATTGCATTTGAAAGCTTGTCAACCCTTTAGGTGTTTACAGAAATTAACACAAAATGGAGGTGAAATTTGAAGGGACCCTCCGGTTCAAGAAAAAACTAAAATAAAACATAACTGGGGAACAAACAGAACACTTACATGTTTACCTACTTTAATGCACAGATAGTCTGAGAATTAGTACCATCTTGGGTGGCAAAAGAGTATCCTGAGAATGAGAAGATCTGCTAATTCTCAGGCAACATTTTGGGCAACCAAGATGGCCGCAATGCTTCTCAGACTATCTGTGCATGGGTAGTCCAAAACATTTCCTACTTGTCCAGCCTTGCTGTTGGTTTGGACAGCACTCTTCACATGGCCAATCCAAGGGCAGCAGGAAGTGTCTTGGGCTACCAAATGCACAGTATTCATCAGGGATACTTATTTGCAGATTTTCAGTTGTTAAATAAATAAAACAATATTTAGTCCCTCAATTATGCATATTTTAGATATAGCCTATCTGTAAGTCCTAGAGAGCTACTTGATTCAAATACCTGGCTAAGAAATGAATACATTTTGGGGCCTCTATTTTTAGGATGTTTTTTCAGGCGCCATTTCAGATTTGCAGAGGCATTAAGGTGCTAGAACATAAGAAACACCTCAATTTTGGAAACTATACCCTCTAAAGGAATTCATCTAGGCGTGTATGTAGTGAGCATTCTCACCCCACAGATGTTTCCTAGAATTTATTTAAATTGGAATTACCGTATTTCTCATTTTATAAGACGCACTTTTTTTCCCCAAAGTGGAGGGAAAAGAGACCGACCCGGGTGCCCGCTCTCAGGGGGGTGCCAGAAGCAATGAGCACTTCCATCAATACAGATGGAAGCGCTCATTTCTGGAGTGCAGGGAGCTGGGTCCTGTCACTCACCGTTCAGCTCCCCGCGCTCCTCCCCTCCTTCAGGCCGGCAGCGCTCTGAATGGGGAAGCAGGAAGACTTCTCCATGCTCCACCATTCAGCCTGCAGGCACAGATAGTGCTGCCAGCATGTGTGGGCGGGGCCTGCAGCCCAGAAATCTGCATAAGCTCTGCCTACACAGTGCTGCAGAGCGATCTGTGCCTGCAGGGAAGAGAGGTATGTGAGCTTCAGGAACGGGACAAGGTGAGTAGTTACTGTGTTTTGTTTTTTTTGTAATACAGAGGGGGCACAGAGGACTTTATTACTATGGATAGGGCACAGAAGACTTTATTACTAAGGAGGGGGCATAGAGGACTCTATTACTGTGGAGGGGGCACAGAGGACTTTATTACTATGGAGGGGGCAAAGAGGTCATTACTAATGTGAAGGGGGCACAATGGGCATTTTTACTATGGAGGGGGCACAGAGGGCATTACTAGCACAGAGGGCATTACTACTATTAAGAGGGCACAATGGGCATTATTACTGTGAAGAGGGCACAGTGGGCATTATTATTGTGAAGGGGGCACAATGGGCACTATTACTATGAAGGGGGCACAATGTGGATTATTAACAGTGTCATCCAAAGATCCCCCATAACAATGCATCATCCACAGAACCTCCATAACATTGTCATCCACAGATCCCCCCATAACAGTGTCATCCACAGATCGCCCCTAACAGTGTCATCCACAGATCCCCCCATAACACTGTCATCCACAGATCCCCCATAACAGTGTTTCATCCACAGATCCCACATAACAGTGTTTCACCCACAGATCCCACATAACAGCGCAATCCACAGATCCCCCCATAACAGTGTGTCATCCACAGATCGCCCCTAACAGTGTCATCCACAGATCCCCCATAACACTGTCATCCACAGATCCCCCCCATATCAGTGTGTGATTCACAGATGCCCCATAACAGTGTCATCCACAGATCCCCCCATAACAGTGTGTCATCCACAGATCGCCCCTAACAGTGTCATCCACAGATCCCCCCATAACAGTCATCCACAGATCCCCCCCATATCAGTGTGTGATTCACAGATCCCCCAAACCAGTGTCATCCACAGATCCCCCATAACAGTTTTTCATCCACAGATCCTACATAACAGCGCCATCCACAGATCCCCCATAACAGTGCATCATCCACAGATGCTCCTATAACAGTGCGTCATCCACAGATCCCCCATAGGTGTCATCCACAGATCCCCCATAGCAGTGCGTCATCCACAGATCCCCCATAACAGTGTTTCATCCACAGATCCCACATAACAGTGTTTCACCCACAGATCCCACATAACAGCGCCATCCACAGATCCCCCATAGCAGTGTGTCATCCACAGATGCCCCCATAACAGTGCGTCATCCACAGATCGCCCCTAACAGTGTCATCCACAGATCCCCCCATAACACTGTCATCCACAGATCCCCCCCATATCAGTGTGTGATTCACAGATCCCCCATAACAGTGTCATCCACAGATCCCCCATAGCAGTGCGTCATCCACAGATCTCCCATAACAGTGTTTCATCCACAGATCCCACATAACAGTGTTTCACCCACAGATCCCACATAACAGCGCAATCCACAGATCCCCCCATAACAGTGTGTCATCCACAGATCGCCCCTAACAGTGTCATCCACAGATCCCCCATAACACTGTCATCCACAGATCCCCCCCATATCAGTGTGTGATTGACAGATCCCCCATAACGGTGTCATCCACAGATCCCCCATAACAGTTTTTCATCCACAGATCCTACATAACAGCGCCATCCACAGATCCCCCATAGCAGTGCGTCATCCACAGATGCCCCCATAACAGTGTGTCATCCACAGATCCCCCCATAACAGTGCATCATCCACAGATGCTCCCATAACAGTGCGTCATCCACAGATCCCCCATAAGTGTCATACACAGATCCCCCATAGCAGTGCGTCATCCACAGATCCCCCATAGCAGTGCGTCATCCACAGATCCCCCATAACAGTGTTTCATCCACAGATCCCACATAACAGTGTTTCACCCACAGATCCCACATAACAGCGCCATCCACAGATCCCCCATAGCAGTGCGTCATCCACAGATGCCCCCATAACAGTGCGTCATTCACAGATCCCCCCATAATAGTACATCATCCACAGATGCTCCCATAACAGTGTGTCATCCACAGATCCCCCATAGCAGGGCGTCATCCACAGATCGCCCATAACAGTGTGTCATCCACAGATCCCCCCATAACAGTGTGTCATCCACAGATCCCCGCATAACAGTGCGTCATCCACAGATGCCCCCATAACAGTGCGTCATCCACAGATGCCCCCATAACAGTGCGTCATCCACAGATGCCCCCATAACAGTGCGTCATCCGAAGATGCCCCCATAACAGTGCGTCATCCGAAGATGCCCCCATAACAGTGCGTCATCCACAGATGCCCCCATAACAGTGCGTCATCCGAAGATGCCCCCATAACAGTGCGTCATCCACAGATCCCCCATAACAGTGTCATCCACAGATCCCCCATAACAGTGTCATCCACAGATCCACCATAACAGTGTCATCCACAGATCCCCCATAACAGTGTCATCCACAGATCCCCCATAACAGTGTCTTCCACAGATCTACTATAACAGTGTTATCCACAGATCCCCCATAACAGTGTCAGCCACAGATCCCCCATAACAGTGTCAGCCACAGACCACCATTAGTTCAAAACCCACCAAAAGTACACCTTTTGGTTCAAAATATTTTTTTTCTTATTTTCCTACTCAAAATCCTAGGTGCGTTTTATCATCAGTTGCGTCTTATAAAGCGAAAAATACGGTATTAGAAATATTTCCAATAATGTGTAGATTAGCTACATTTTTTCATTTTCATTACGGTTTACAGGAGAAAACACCTCACAAGTTACACAATTTCTCCAGATTCCCCATATGTGGCCATAAGAAGCTGTTTGGGCACATGACGGGGGTTAAGAGGGGAAGGAACAGTATTCGAAGCATGAATTTTGCTAAAATGATATTCTAAGAGACACAGCTTTTTAATATTTTGTCAACAGAGGTGTGTGAGGGCTTGTTTTTTTGCAAGACAATCTGTAGTCTTTAGAGGTACCATTTTGTGATACATATGGATTTTTGATTTTTTTTCTATTTTTTATTTATTTTATTTACGGCAATTTTTTTTGTGTGAGGGCTTGCTTTTTGCAGGATTAGCTATAGTTTTTTCTGGTACTATTCTGGGGTTTTTGGGAGGTGAGGTGACCAAAAACAGCAATTCTGATGTTTTCATTATAGATGCTGCGATACCAATTATGTGTAATATATATTTTTTCCTAATAATAAAGCACTGAATAAGGGTAAAAGGGCAATTTTTTCAAAAACATTTTAACTTTTTTTTTTTACGTCCCACTAGGATTTATTACACCTGTTTTACACTGACAGCCTATTATTATTCCCTCGCACAGGGTCTAATCAGCTTCCATAGCTGGCAGACCTGCAGACCATCAGCATCCCACAATCACAATGTGGTAGAGAGGGAGACCTCTCCTTCTGCTGTTTAGATGCTGCAGACGCTATAGCTTTGATAGCAGCAGTTGCAGCAAGGTGTCAGCTGGATGCCACTGATGTAACTAGATACATAGAATGTTTTAAAGCGCAGAAGTTGAATGGATTATTGAAGACTTGTAAAGATTGTTAAAAAGCAGAAAAGTTGATTTAAAAGTTGATTAAAAAAAAACAGATTTAAAAGTTGATTAAAAAAAAACAACCCAATACCAAACAGTTCATTCCTTTCCCACTCCAGCAGTCCCTGCTGCTTTCTGTTTACCTGGCACACAATGATGAGATCATGTACCATCCATGTGACCTCTGCAGCCAATCACCTCACCAGTCATGTATTGAGCAACGAGGCCAATAACTGGCTGCAGTGGTTATGTACATGACAGAAGGAAATGATTTTTCAGTCAGAAAGTGGCATTAGTCAATGCATAATATTAGGCTTAGGCTACTTTCACACTAGCGTTTCTATTTTCCGGGATTGAGATCCGTCATAGGATCTCAATACCGGAGAAAAGCGCTTCCGTTTTGTCCCCATTTATTGTCAATGGGGACAAAACGTAACAGAACTGAGTGCTCCAAAAAGCATTCCATTCCGTTTGGTTGAGTTCCCATACCAGAGAGCAAACAGAAGCAAGCTTGACACAATAGAAAATGGATCTGTACCCCATTGACTTTCAATGGAGTTCATAACGGATCCGTCTTGGCAATGTTAAAGATAATACAACTGGATCCGTTCATAACGGATGCAGATGGCTGTATTATCAGTAATGGAAGTGTTTTTGCTGAACCCTGACGGATCCAGCAAGAAAGCTGGTGTGAAAGTATCCTTAGAAATCTATCCTTTTTAAATAGGATTACATGTTTCCAGATTAAAACTAGATTTTTGTTTTTTCTAGCTTTGGTGATTTTATTAAGATACGTCCATGTAAATTTAAGTTGTATGTATATACATTGGACTCCAAAATCGTTTCCTCTGAAGGCCCAAAGAACACCTGCAGGCTTTAGGTTTAGTGCTCCTTTAAGAGGGGTTATATGGATTACATGGACAGAGGAATACCTGAAGGGATATCATATCTGGCCGATACTGCTTCCGGAAGGCTAGGTCGTACATGAGAAATTTTAGCATCTCGAAGGCTTGCTGTTCACTCATATGCAGTAGAAGCACTCCAGCCACAAAACTAATTCCCTGGCAATAGCCAACTTCCTTGTCAAGCAAAGAATATGCTTTAAGAAGATTGTACAGAGAAAGCTGTCCTGCCCCCAGTTGGGCAGAGAAGTAACGGTGAGTTGGAAAAGTCCTTCCTGAAAGATAAATGGATGTATTCCTTAATATTCAAATTCATATCCAATAATGTCGATCATAAATAGCAAAAATAGCATATAATTCCAATACTGAACATAAACCGGTATAAAGAGGACTGAACACAACTTAAAAGCGTCTCTATCCCTGTACAGCACACGCGCAGAATGCAGAGCTGGGTGTGTACTCACTGCCAAGTCCTGTCAGTCATAGTGGTGGGGGCGTGGCAGGGAATAGAAAAGAGCAGAGCCCGGGTGCAAAAGCACCACCCTCATTGCACTCAGGGGGTAATTAGCATAAAGTAAAAAAGCTCATTTCTACACAATGGGGCCACATATAGAAACAGGACAAAGACTACACAATGGGGCCACATATAGAAACAGGACAAAGACCATGACAGAGTACTGACGAGTGCGCATCTCACACATAAGTTGGATTCATAATGATGTATCTGGTGACAGATTCCCTTTAAAGGTCACAGATAAATTGATCGCAGCAGTAGTATAAAATATTTAGGTAGAAAAGGTGGCAAATTAAAAATGTAAAGATCTTCTATAGACAAATGTTAACCACATACCAAGATCAACAAGGATGGCGTGCTGCTGTGCTGTGAGTTGCTTCAGGAGCTCACTGTATGTTATATCCGGTGGATGCTGTTTGCTTGGAAGTCGGTGCCTCAGACGATACTGCACCGAAAGAAATTGCCAGACTTCCCCGCGTTTACATTTTGGGACCCCTATCAAGAGACATAAAAAAATAAGTGTATTGTATAATATCATGGTGTATAATATATACAGTAAATAATAACAAAAATATACTTTTCTCTCAAATATGTCTATAATTTTGAGCAATAAAATAAGGGTAATCTTCTTTTGGAGAAGTTTAAATGTAACTGTGTATGACTATGTACATCAGATACGTCTGAGCTACACGGTAACTTTTCAGGGGACATGCACTACTTTGATCCGTGATGTGGACCAAACACACCTATTGAAGTCTAGGGGGCCGTGAAAATCAGTGGCACACATCCGTGTTGTGTCCGTGTTGCATCCGTTTTTCACTGAAGACTAATAGGAGATTCTTTGGAAATAAATTTTCAGCTGAGCAACGTCCGTGAATTACGGATGACACACGAATGGTAAAAATGGACACACGGACCAACCACGGATCCTTCATGGACAGCTTCATGGATGACACACGAATGGTAAAAATGGACACACGGACCAACCACGGATCCTTCATGGACAGCTTCATGGATGAGACACTTATGCTATTTTTCACAGACGTTACACTGACACGGATATGTGAACGAGGCTTGAAGCTGTAGATTATGTGCAGATGACACCTGAGATAACTGCTCCGCTGTGTCCCTGTGCTTCGGAATGGAGTTCACCTCGCCTCGTACTCACAAGCTGAAGTGTTTTCTAATGACGCTCCTCCCCCATAGCAGCACGTCTGGTCAGGGCCGGTGCAAGAATTTTTGACGCCCTAGGCAAGATAAAAATTGATGCCCCCCCCCCCATCAGATGATCTGCCCTTACAGTACTGTAGCGGCGGCACGAAGTGCACGGCGTCATAGCAATCAATGACGCTGTGCGCAGTGTATGCTATATGTGTATAACAAACATATTTCACATGAAAACTTACAGTTGCTTGGCCCTTGGGGATCTCGGACACCACTTCACACTTTGGCCGGGGGATCGGTGTAGAGGTATACTGTGGGGATCGGCGGAGCAGATGATGTGTTTTATCCTAAAGAGAAAGATATCAGAATAAGGATTTGGAGAAGGATCAGAGGGATAGCAGAGCAGGGAGAGGCTGGTGCAGCTACTGGGGGTCATAACATGGGGGAGTAATAAAGCCCACCATAAAACCCCCCCCGTAGTAATAATTCTCCTTATAATATACAGTGCAAAAAATACCCCCTTGTAATGCCCCAGCTCAGCTAATGTCCCCATAATGTACCAGTATAAAATACCCCTATATAGTCCCCCTAGTAAATGCCCCCATAGTGCTCCTCTCCCGCCTTCCTCCTAGTGCCCCCATAATATAATACACAGTATATAGGGTATATCCCAATTCTCCCCTCCAACATGGCAACACAGCTCGGTATTATTATTAATATAAAGGCCCTCTCTGTGCTATTATTATAATAACGGCCCCCTCTGTATAAATAATAATAATACTAATACAGTGGGGGCTATTAACATAAGAATAATACAGAGGGGGCCATTATAATAATAATAGTACAGAGGCGGCCTTATAACAATAATAATAGCCCTCCTTATGTGCCAGTAGTCCCCCTTATGTGCCAGTAGCGCCCCTCATGTGCCAGTAGCCCCCTCATGTGCCAGTAGCCCCCTCATGTGCCAGTAGCCCCCTCATGTGCCAGTAGCCCCCTCATGTGCCAGTAGCCCCCTTATGTGCCAGTAGCCCCCTTATGTGCCACAGTGCCAGTAGCCCCCTTATGTGCCAGTAGTCCCCTTATGAGCCAGTAGCCCCCTTATGTGCCAGTAGTCCCCTTATGTGCCAGTAGCCCCCTTATGTGCCAGTAGCCCCTTATATGCCAGTGGCCCCTTATGTGCCAGTAGTCCCCTTATGAGCCAGTAGCCCCCTAATATGCCAGCAGTCCCCTTATGCGCCGCCGCTGCCAGTAGCCCCCCTTATGTGCCAGTAGCCCCCCTTATGTGCCAGTAGTCCCTTATATGCCAGTAGCCCCTTATATGCCAGTAGCCCCTTATATGCCAGTAGCACCCCTTATGTGCCAGTAGCCCCTTATGAGCCAGTAGCCCCCTTATGCGCCAGTGACCCCCTTATGAGCCAGTAGCCCCCAATGTGCCAGTAGCCCCCTTATGCGCCAGTGACCCCCTAATGTGCCAGTGACCCCCTTATGAGCCAGTAGCCCCCTAATGTGCTAGCAGTCCCCTTATGCGCCGCCGCCGCCAGTAGCCCCCTTATGCGCCAGTGACCCCCTTATGTGCCAGTAGCCAACCAAAAAAAAAAAACACAAAAAAACAAGAAAACACATACTTACCTCCATGGCAGCGATGCGATGCAGGCCTCTTCCGGCCTGTGTCCGCGCTGTACGGCTCAGGCGGCGCGATGACGTCATCCCGCCTCCTGAACCGGCCTCTGATAGGCTGCCTGCCAGCACTAGGCCGGCAGCCTATCAGATGCACAGGGGAGGACGGGACACGCCTCCGGCCCGCCCTCCTCCTGCACGCTCCGCTGCCGCGACTCTGCTCTGGTGCCTGGGGGCGGGGAGACCGCACCGGGTGTTACCCCAGGGACTGGTGTCACCCGGTACGGTCCGCCCCCTCAGGCAGTGCAAAATGATAGCGGGCGGCGCGCCGCACGCCCGCGGCGTTACCACATAAGTTTTTTTTTTTTGTTTTTTTTTTATCGCAGGGTTCCGGCGCCCCCTGCTAAATTGCGCCCTAGGCAATTGCCTAGGTCGCCTTACAGGTGGCGCCGGCCCTGCGTCTGGTCCTCATTCCTTCACATTGTGAGTAGGAGGTGAGGATAGCGCCAAAGCACAGGGACACAGCTGAGCAGTGATCTCAGCTGTCATCTGCACATCATTTTGTTCTTCACAGTGCTCACACAGGCAGAGAACAGAGCCTGCAAAGGGGTCCTGCTCTGTATTCTCACACAGGCTGCCCTGCAGTGTCATTAGGAGGATGGATTCCATGCTCATAAATCTGACAGCGGCCATTTTAACTCTTTCACTGATAGTCCCCTAGAGTGTAGACAAAATGAGCCTTTATAAATAAAGGCATTTTAAGAGTTTATTTATGATAACATGTTTTTCAGTATTTTCATCTTTTCCAGAGAACCCCCCTTTATCCCCTTCTACCCTGTTTTTTTTTTTTTCGTTTTTGTTTTGTGCTCCTTGCCTTCCCAGAGCCATAACTTTTTTATTTTTCTGTTCACATGGCGGTATGAGGGCTTGTTTTTTTTTGCGGGACAGGTTGTACTTTTCAATGCCATCATTTAATATTGCATATGATGTAGTGGGAAGCAAGAACAAAAATTCCAAGTGGGGTAAAATTAGGGGGACAAAAAGCAATTCCGCCACAGTTTTACGTATTTTTTATTTTTATTTACAACGATCAATGTGCGATAAAACTGACCAGTTACTTACATTCTACATGTCAGTATGAATCCAGCAATACCTCATGTGTATAGTTTTTCTTGCGTTTTGATACTGATAAAATAATAAAAAACTTTAAAATAAGTTTTATTTTCTCGTCGCCATATTCTGACCTCTATAACGTTTTTGTAGTTATGTGTATGGGACGATCTGTACTTTTCAGTGATACCATTTTGGGTTGTGTAAGACTTTTTCATTACTATTTATTAAAATTTTGTGAGACCAAAAATGGAGAAGCAGCCATTTTGACTGTATGGGGAAGATATTTTTATAGAATGATCCTTTTCACATGTGGCGATACCCATGATGTGTATTTTTATCCTTTTATTTTGGGAAAGGAGGGTCATTTGAATTTTTTATATTTACATTTTTTTTTTAAACTTTCTCCCCCCCCCCCCCCCCCCACTTTTTAGCATTGGAGTCTATGAGAAAAGTGCAAGTTTTCTATGGAGCCCTGCTACAGACAAGTGCTCCATAGGAAATACTGAGCAGAAGCCTCCTGTCATTCTGTATGACAGGGGCTGCTGCGAACATACTCCGGCTCCTCCGATCACCACACAGGGGAGCCTGAGCATTACCGGGAGCACGTGTTTCTGGTATTTAGCACGATCAGATGCAGTGGCCAGGACTGACCACAGAATATGAAGTGTTAAATGTCTGCGACCAGCATTACCGCCGGTAGCAGACATGACCGGCGGGTGTCTGCTTTATGAAACAGCAGGCACTCTGTGGCTATGATGTCAGCCTCATACTTACTCATGCCAAGTCATATTTGGTGGGATTATCCCTCATGGTGGTATTCAACAGCCAAGAGGATTCTTAGAAAGAGGTTATGTTAAAACAAATACCCACTAGCCTATGTGGCATGCCTTTTCCTGGCTCTGCAACTAATATTAGTTCAAGGGGCACACTTGTGATGAGAAGTTGATATTAACTCAGAGGTACGGATGCTCTATTAATCAATAAGTACTCCTCCATTTCAACCAAGACCTGTTTTTACATAAGCAACTAACATGTCTTAAAGGGACCTTTTTTAGGGGTTGGATTATCTTCAGGATCACTTAGAAAAGGCTGGGCAATGGCTTTAAAGGGATTGTCTCACTTCAGCACATGGCATTTATCATGTAGAGAAAGCTAATACAAGGCTCTTACTAATGTAATGTTATTATCCATATTGCCTCCTTTGCTGGCTTAATTCACTTTTCCATTACATTATACACTGCTCTTTTTCCTGGGGTTACAACCACCGCTGCAGCTCAGAACCGAGGTGGCTGGGACAGGAGCTGCTGCACATGCGTGCCTATGCATGCTCCCACGGTCCTGGCTGCCAGAGAGGCCTGTGCTTTTTCCTATAGGGTGCAAACACGGCCACTGCTGCTGGATTGCAGCATGGTCGTATCCCCAAGCAGTGCAAGCACATCCACTGCTGCTGGATTGCAGCATGGTCGTATCCCTAAGCAGTGCAAGCACGTCCACTGCTGCTGGATTGCAGCATGGTCGTATCCCCAAGCAGTGCAAGCACGTCCACTGCTGCAGAATGGCTGTATCCCCGAGAAGTGTATGTGATAGAAAAATTAATAACGCCAGAAGACAATATGGACAATCCCAATACATTAGTAAGTGGCTTGTATTAACTTTCTCTACACGATAAATGACATTTGCTAATTGAAATGGATAACAAGCCATCTAAAATGTCTGTACCTTCTTTTAGTGTTGCATATATCTCTTCCATGTCAAACCGGATTTTAGTTCTGCAGTTTAATTTCTTCTCCCAGAGATTTGAAACTTCTTTTTGACAAATTCCAACCTCCTCATAATCTAGCTTGATTTTTCTAGACTGCAGCTCATCTCTGCTTGCTGGAAATACAAAAACGATAATAAAAATAAGGAATACAAACAAAAGCAATTCAAACAGTCCATAGGTGTTGTTTTAGTCACTGATTAGTATTATTATAGTAAAAAAAAAAAGGACGGAAACAACAATATAGCAAAAAACACCATATATGAAATAAATTAACCCTGCATTTCATGCATTTTTATAAAAAACAGAATAGTTCCTGTAAGAATCATAGGCTGCACTGAACTCTACAGCCTATTAACTAAAGTTGAAAACACAACGCAATTAGCTAGATGCTAGTGCAATTGATCTACAGTGTTTCAAGGAAATGTGTATAAAAAAATGACCTATTGTTTAAATCCTGTTTTTATGTTTACCATATTTTTAAATAATTTTTGGTGATGTTATTTTTAATTTTCCATGTCAATATTTATATTTAAACAAAAACCATAAAATCCTGCATTTTTGCACTGGCCACTAAGCCAAATATTTGGTGCCACTTCTTGGTCTGTACAGATCATTTTACTGCAGTTATCTGCTTATCTATACACAGAGGTGATATCATTCCAGGCATAATTAGAACGACAGATACAACAGGATCCACCATTCACAATAGGTGATAGTCAAAGCTTATCTATTCTTTCCTTGTACAATGACCTCTGCACAGGTAACAGATCATGCCTAGAAAACTCTCCCATAGAAGCCAATGAGGTCCCCTCCTGACCATTATGTCTATGGGGCTGCCGGAAAACAATTTTTTGAATGCTTTGTAAATTCTGTTAAGAACAGCTCAAACAAAAACAGATTAGAAAAAAGGAGATGGGTTAACACCTGATTTTAACTGGCAGAAAACATTTTTGGTGACACATTTCCTTTTCTTATATTACCTCTGTGCATAGACAATACAGGGTCCACCATTCACAATAGGTGATGTCACAGCTTATCAGCTCCTTCCTGACCTCGGCACAGGGCACAGAGCATGTCTAGAAAACTCTCCCACAGAGGTTGATGAGGTCCCCTCCTGAACATTGTGTCTATGGACCATGGGGCTGCCATAAAGCAATTTTCTTAATGCTTTGTAAATGCTGTTAAAAACAGCTCAGGCAAGATGGCCGCCCCATAATCCTTTTTAGGAAGTAGTATACAATAAATCTACAGTACAATCAGAAAATAAAACATTTGGTGACACATTCCCTTTAAGGAGAGACTGACTGTCCTCCAGCATCTGCAGTTGGGTAAAAGAAGGTTGAGGTAAGGAGGATTTCTTTACGGAAACTGACTGCAAGCAAAGTGCATTTAATAGACCATAAAATATAGCCAGCACCAAGTGCCTTAAAAACGTAAAACACTGGCGAGGCCAGTGACTGGTGATGTCCCATGGCACCGGATGATACATCATGCTGTGACAGGAAGCAATGGGAAGTGGTGGGGAATTTTAAAACCAAATCTACTATAAAGTTTTGTGCAGCAATCATCTTTTAAAATATTTTCGTACATTCAGACATTGGGGAGAATTTATCATGAGGGGAACATTTTAAGTCAGTTTTGCTTGAGTCTGTGTTGGAGTACTTTATGCCACATTTATCAAATGTCTCATAATTTTGATAAATTTGTCTCATCCTTAGGCCGCATTCACACATACGTGGATTTCCACGGACCACGGTGCAAACGGTGAAAACCCGTCCTGCTGAGTGCACGAGCGCACAGCGTCATTGGTTGCTATGACGCTGTGCGCTTCGTGCCACTGCCGCTGTACAGTAATACATTCATATGATCTATACGAGTGTATTACTGTACAGCGGCGCCAGCACGAAGCACACGGCGTCATAGCAACCAATGATGCTGTGCGCTTGTGCACTCAGCAGGACGGGTTTTCACCGTTTGCACCGTGGTGCATCCTTCAACTGCAATGAGACAAACTTTTTTCAGCGAAGTCCCAGTGATAAATCTGGAGTGAATCTTATTAACACAGGTAACCACACCACCACTTTCCCACCCAAAACTGTAGTGAGTGATCTAAAAATGCAAAAAGTCGCTAAATTCTTGTCCAGGTGAACCCAAAAAATCACCCCTTTTTGTGACTTTTTGAAGCCAGAATTCTGGAGTGAAAGCGTGATAAATAAGGGCCTATATGTTGAGCTAAAAATATTCAAGGGGCCAATATGTGCAGCATCATCACATCGCTCCAGCAAGTAAAATATCTATCTTAGTGATTTTAACATGAAGGATAATAAAAATCTGACAAGAGACAGCAAATCCAGCTCACAGTATGCCCCTAGACATACAGACAGGTTTAGGGCAACACTAGAAATGCAGAAAATAGAAGGAAGGCCCCCAGCGTCTTCAGGTAAAACCTATGCAAACTTTATTACCACAAACTCCATCAGAGATAGTGTGTAGTGCTGCTTACACTTGTTTCACATATGCAGCAGGCTGCTCCGGCCACAAACAGCCTATTGGATCCGTCCCCGGGATTTGTCTGGCCGCTCCTCAGCATATTTGCAGGTTTGCTTCCAGATTTCAGACAGCCCCCATTATAGTGAAAGGGGATGAAAGGAATTCTGGCACCACACGGTTGCGCCCGGCAGGGACGGATCCGACGGGCTGTTCCCGGCCGGAACACCCTGCCGGATCTGTTTCATGTATATGTGAAACAAGCTTTACACGTCCCATCAAATGGAGTTCTAGGGCTGTATTACACCGACAGATGAGCGTTCCTTCCCCACAAGTGCCGGCTCGTCAGTGAAGCAGACCGATGCAATTATATGCAGTGATCTCCCCCACATAATGAGGGGGAGCAATCGTTATGCTATTTCTCGTCCTCATACAGAATCGTTGTTTGCCGGCAGCAGAGCGTGATTAGACACCACAATCTGCTGCCGGCAAACAATGATTTTTCTGCCTACATAAAAGATGCATTTGCTCGTTCATCAGGTAATCGGCAACACTTTTACACGGGCAGATCATCGCTAATGAGTATTCCCACAAACGCCGGCCAGTGTAATACAGCCCTTAGTCATAGCTACAACTAAGACCCCCTTAACTGGTAAAAACAATGGATGCCTTCCCTCCTATTTGCAATAAAATACTGTATGTCTCCAATGAAAAGATAATGGTAGGTGATTAGGACCACACTGCTTAGTCGCTTTGCATTGTTAAAGGCTGTGCAGTATTACGGCTGCGACACGACCACACCATGCGCTCCTACCCTAACCGTAAATTCATTCGAATGTTGCGAATCTACCTATTGTGTCAGTAATGTTATACTATCAGGGTGAGCTGCACACAAGGAAATTATAATATGAAATCACAAAACAATTAATGATGGTCTTACCTTCTGATAAAACAAAACAAAAAGATCATGTGTTCCGTGAAAGCACAAAAAAGAGAAAATAATTTGTATTAACTGGTTTCTATTAGCATGACTATTAGTACCGGTATTTAAACTGAAATTCAGTGTGATTGTAAATCAATTCCTCAATAAGCCTTCAAAGGGCTGACAGGTACTACTTCATAATATTTATCCACAAACATGTTGGGCATTGTAGTGCTCAGAGCACAGTAGTGCGACTGCGTGACCTCTTACTGGAGACACGTAGTAAGAAGACAGCATTGAGGAAACTCTTATAACTAGAACACAATATCCATCGTTATGCACAAATGGCAACAGCTACATGACCCGGGAAAGGTGACAACGGCCTTTTGTTCTTATGAGGAACTTGGGAATATCATGCACATGTAAAGTTTGAGACACATATTTCGTAAACCCAATGTCTGGAGAGATGAAACTTCCTATAATTTCTTATGTCAGGTTTAGAACTAACCTTCAAGCTTCAGGTTCTCCTTCTCCATTCTCAGTAATAAAATCTGTTGATGTATTGCCTTCCTCCATAGCCTCTGGAGGTCTTCAGCACTCCGTTTCCCATCTGCACTGTCAGCACCATTGTCATCCTGAAGAAGGGATGCTAGAGGATCCTCTTCCATGGTCGGGGGAAGAGGAGACAACGGCAGCAAATCATTCCCATCTAAAAGATCTGAAACAATGGAGACGCACAATACCCATAATCATTGCCACAGCATCAAACCTTACAAATCAAGGGTGACAACATTTTCCATCTGACCGCTGAGGAGTTCTTACCATTCTGTCACTGAGCAGACTTCCTGTTTTCTGTATAAACATACTGGTACTTCTTGTTTCAGTGACAAGTTTCGATCCTTTTTTAAGCATTCTGGGTGTAATGTAATCAGTACATCCAATAACATGTAGTAATAAACTCCGAGAACATTAAAGAGGAGCTGCCTGCACTCCTGACATGTCTAATTTAGCAAATACATGGCTTTTTCATGCTTTCTTAGAACTTTGTGTTGTGGCTTTCCTTCTTTTATTCCCATTAGAAATTCATGCTAAAAATTAACAACTGAGTGTTACTAGTCGGCAGTCTGTCCCTAATGTCTAATCAGAGCTGCCAGAAACCGGTTGGGTATGGACACATCTCTTTGAAAAGAGGGTTGCCAGTGCCTAGGAGTCAATGTATTCATAAATTTCTTGTAGGAATAACAAAGGAATGGCACAATGCAGAATTATGAGAAAAGATGCACCAGAATTGCTATTTCATGGATACAAGTACGGTATTTACTAAACCAGGAGCGGTGACCGGTCCTCTTCAAAGTGTTTTCACTTACCATAACATTTAACAATATAATAACGTTTGGTTTTCTGTCAGATTTCGGCCACGACATATTGCCAAACATCCGTGAAAAAACATTTACGGAAATATACAGTAAAGAACATTTCATTGTAGTTCTGTACCGAAAGCAATAGCCAGATTAACGGACTTTCTGGATTAATTCATTGCTATAATTATGGTATTGCCATACTGCTCTAGAATTGGTTGATAAACATACATTTCCGTATTTACAGGCTATGGACGCCTTTGGGTTATTATTGCATTCCATTCATGTTGGGCTGATTAATAATCATTTTTTCAATTGGTCTTTATTACAGATGTTTAGCCATTTTCCCAGTACGTGTGTTAACGTCTGTGTAGTTGCAGACTAGCAGGCTTTCGATTTACATGTGACAGCTCATGTGAAGCCCTTATCTCTGAAATCCTGACGGTTCATAAACACTTATTTAAGCCATATTCTTACCAGTTTAAGAATAATTGAGCTATAATGAGTGTTATTACGCTGTCAGGAGTTCAGGAGCCGTCAGAAGATGGCACTCAGTGTAAATAGAAAACCTGCTAGTCTGCAAACACACTGAAGTTAACAGACTGGGAAATGGCTGAAAATGAAGACCAGAGAAGAACAAATCAAAAGAGACCAAATGAAAAAATGATTTTTTAGCCCAAAATACCGAGAGAATGCAATAATATAAAAAATGTCCCTAGAGGTGTCCATAGTGATTAAACCTGACATACGCCTATGGAAAAAGGACTAGTAACAGAAAATGGAGTTGGTAACTACGTAGATCCACACCTTTATGCTGCATATCTGAGGGAGAGTTGACCATTGGTGAAGCTACCCTGAGAAAAATCCGCTGACGCCACGAAATTCGACGTGGAATGAGTGGCGCAACAGAAGCATTTAAAGAGTCGTTACTGCATGAAGAGAATGTCCTCCTTCTTCCTTCACATTCACTGAAAGAAAAAAAAAAAAGGTTTAATATTTTTCAGTATGAATCCATAAAATAGGACCCCTCAAAGTTGATTGAATGAAGGATTTTATAAGATGTTTAAGATCAGCCGTTTTCAAGCATTTTACCGGATACTCCTTGTACATGAGCAAGGTCACCACTCCTGTATATTGTTGTTTTTATGTATTGTGTAAAAGGGTTGGCTCATAAAGACCACCTATTTTTGAATGACAGCTGCGGTTCTGACTCCCCCTCCCCCGATGAGCTGTTATCCCTATGGAAAGATGCTTCTTGCAAGGCACCCCATGCACAAATAGCTGTCCAATACATTCTTAGGCTGGGACCAAGCGGGGACAACCACTTCAATTGAAAGTTTTAAAAAAAAGCAGGTCCACACAGAACAGCTGTGGATCCTATTATTTTCTGTGGGATTTATTCTAATGTCAAAAGAGAATACATAAATAAAATAAATAAAAATAATAATAATTTAATTTATCAGTTCCATCAGGAGTGATTTTTTTTCCTTTTTTCTTAAAGATCTGTCTTGGTCTGACCTTCTTTAAATAAGGATAAAACAATGTATAAGGCTTCTTTCGCACTGGCGTTTCTATTTTCCGGTATTGAGATCAGTCATAGGATCTCAATACCAGAGAAAAACGCTTCCGTTTGTCCCTATTCATTGTCAATAGGCCAAAAAGGAACTGAACAGAACGGAATGCTCCAAAATGCATTCCGTTCCATTTGTTTCAGTTCCCATACCGGAGAGCAAACCGCAGCAAGCTGCGTTTTTTTTCCGTCATGGGATGCGGAGCAAAACAGATCCGGCATGACCCACAATGCAAGTCAGTGGGGAAGGATCCGTTTTCTCTGACACAATAGAATACGGATTCTTCCCCTATTGACTTTCAATGGAGTTCATGACGGGTCCGTCTTGGCTATGTTAAAGATAATACAACTGGATCCGTTCATGTATTATCAGTAACTGAAGCGTTTTTGCTGATCCAGCAAAATCGCTAGTGTGAAAGTAGCCTTATCTGAGTTTTCACATTCTGAGAATGAGGCTTTGGGGTCACTAAAGCTCCTGTGCTTGAGAGAACTTTTGTTGAAAATCTTATTGAATTTAACTTTCAAGAACTCAGCAAAACTGATCATTTTAAACCCTACCATTTCCAAAGAAATTTATCATGACGCTTTGAGGGAAGTGGTTGGAATTGGGGTGGGACAAAAGCAAAAGTCCAAAAACAAATATAATTTCCCACTGTGGCAGCGAATTAGTGGAAGGAAGAGGTGTACTGTAAATAGCAGGAAAAGTCTTTAGAAGGAGGAATCTCAGTCTTTTTCCCCAGCCAAAATGTGTCACCTATATTTTTTCTGCCAGTTAAACCAGATAGTGACACATGTCCTTTTTTCTGATCTGGTTTTATTTTAGGCTACTTTCCCACCAGCTTTTTTTTGCGGATGTGTCATGGATCTGCAAAAACGCTTCCATCATGAACAGATCCGTTTGTATTATGTCTTCTATAGCCTTGACGGATTCGTCATGAACACCATAGAAAGTCAATGGAGGACGGATCCGTTTTCTATTGTGAAAGATTGTGTTTGGCTCAGTTTCGTCAAGCGGACAGCAAAACACTGCAGGCAGCATTTTGGTGTCCGCCTCCAGAGCGGAATGGTGACTGAACGGAGGCAAACTGACGCATTCTGAGCGAATCCTTTTCCATTTAGAATGCATTAGGGCAAAACTAATCAGTTTTGGAGCGCTTGTGAGAGCCCATGACGGATTTAAGAAACGGAAAGCCAAAACACGAGTGTGAAGGTAAATTTTTAGATTTTTTTAATTATTTTTCCTGAACATGATTATGGGGGCGGCCATCCTGCCTGAGATGTTGTTAACAGCATTCAGAGATGTGCTTTACAGCAGCCTCCATGGGCCATAGACACAATAGTCTGGAGGGGACCTCAAAGGCTTGTCATCCTAATCCTGCCTGTGATAATGAGGATGACTACTTAAAAGTGATCTGTACAAACCAAGAAGTGGAGCCTGTTATTAGGTTTAATAGCCAGTGTGAAAACTGCAGGATTATGTGATTTTTTTTATAAATATAAATAGTAACATGGAAAGTATATCACCAAAAATTCTCCAAAAATATCTTTAACATAAAAACTTTGATTCAAACAATAGGTCATTCTAATGACACATTGCCATGTGTCTCCTGAACCCTGCAGAACATTAAAATAAGCACAGAAAGAGTCTGTTGTTGATGCACCAAAAATTGATGCAGCCTGAGAAACACCTGCGCACCATAATATAACTTTTGTCAAAACTACTTCCTCAGTAGTGCCTCATCAAAAATTGGGAAGCACCTCAGTAGTGAGGCCCACCTCATAGTTTGACAAGTATATGGAATACTACGGGATTTCACTCAGGTTCATAGACCCCAATGGCTGGGTTGTCAGTCTATAACTGTCAATATCAGATTGTGGGGGTCCAACACCCAGCACCCCCACTGAACAGGAGCAATAGTTACTGGAGCTAACAGTGGGCGGAGCCAGAAGCAGCTCCGTACACTGTGTAGTGGCCATGTTTGGCTACTGCAGCTAAGCACCCATTTTAGTGAATGGGAGCAGAATGCAGATGACCCCCACTGACCCCATATTGAAGACTCATCCTATGGACTGAAGTCCTGGAAAAAAAAACTTTTGCTGTGGCAGCACTGTTAGTCATCATCTGTCACATTATTCCTGTTCTGTGACATCACTGTGCACATTTTGCCCATTATGTGACATCACTGTGCAGAATAACCCTTTCCCATTACCCATAACAGTGTTTATTATCCATGCAATCTGAAATCACTGTCATTCCTGTTTTGTGACATCACTGTGTTCATTGTCCATATAATGACATACTGTGACATCACTGTAATTAATATTCCTGCATTGTTACTTCATTTTAGTCAGTACTCATATTCTAAATGTCATAGAACATGAGTACTGACTAGTACTGACTAAAGTGAAGTAACAATGCAGGAACGTATTAACCCTGTGCAGATGTAACAGATTATTATCTATGTATTGTGACATCACTGTATTTATTATTGATGTACTCTCACACTACTGCTTGTTATCACTACATGTAATGTTCCTGTACTGTCACATCACTATGTTTATTATCCCTGTACTGTCACATCACTATGTTTATTACAGTATTTAGATTTTATGACATCACTGTAAAAAACGTTTATCTGCAATGACATCACATTTTTAGGGGCATAGAGGTCCAGAGATTACAGTGTACTTTGAGAACTGGTGACTGCATGGTCCCAACGATTCCTTTGCCATACAAGAGCATACCAGTAGTATACATTGCATGTGAAGTTTAAAGTCTATCAGCCAAATTAGAGACCAGAACGACAACAGATAACATCTAGAAAAACTGTGTCAGTGTTCAAAGACTGCTTATTCATGAGAGAATCCTTACACCATAGAATGACTAAAGGTTCTTCTACATGGGCTAATGAATGCTCATTCCCATCATTGCCCTGTATAAAAACCGGTTTGTTGGCTGATGGCATCTTTTATGTGCATGTAAGAATACCGGTTTGTCGGCAGCACATTTTCCTGTGTAGACAGGGGATGTACTGTTAATAAATGCAAACGTGAATGGGGAGTAAGTATCATATTACCAATCAGTCGGCAGTCCATACACTTTGTAAGCAGGGTGAGTGCTCCATAAATATAGCTGGTCAACATGCTGTACTGTCGAATGGAAATCTGGGGGAATTTATCATGAGGGTCAAGTCAGTCTTGTCTGAGTATTTTATGCCACATTTATCAAATGTTTGATAAAAGTGTCTTATCCTTAAATCTAACACTTCTTGTCTAGGACCCCTGTCTAGAAAAAAAGATACTGCAGTTTCCCTCCCCCAACCTCCTACTGGAGTGAGAGTGCTAGTTTTATTTTTTATTTTTTTTACAAGTCTCTGATAAATCTGGAGTGGGACTCGTTAACATAAGTAACCCCCCCCCCCCCCATTCTTCAAAACTGGAGCGAGTGGTGTAAAAATGCAAAAGGTTGCAAACGTTTTGCACAAGTCCAAAAAGTTGCAAAAGCCCCCTTTTGCGACTTTTTTCCAGACGTAATTCTGGAGTGAAGGCGTGATAAATCAGGGCCAATGTTTTTATTCTTCTGGAGTGGTGTGATCACATCAACTTTTCACAGTATTACACATGGTGAGCTGATTGTTCTTACTGTCCTACTGTGTTATACAGTTCCTTTCCTGCCTAAAGGTCTCTACATTCTCAAGAGGCTTTGAGTGGTGAGGATGTTAAAGGTGAGAATGTCATTCATTGGGGACATGGCCAGACTATGAACTTTAAAGCCATGTTGTTCCTGACAAATCAGCTTTAAATAAATAGCATTTCAACCCAGTTTAGCTTTAATACAAATAGGCAAGTACTGGCTTTTAAGATAGATTTCATGTCTCAAGACACTATGGTTTTTGTAAACCATTTTCTAAAATATTGAATAAGACACGCCTAACCTTTTCACGTATGTAAACGAGCACAAAACGTCCTCAATGCCTTATTATTTAATGCCGTTTACATTCCCTGTGTGAAAGTACAATTAGTCTGTCTCTTCTCTTTAGAAAATAAAATACTTAGGTGAACTCATCCAATAGTGCAGGGATGCTCAACCTGCGGCCCTCCAGCTGTTGTAAAACTACAACTCCCACAATGCCCTTCTGTAGGATGATAGCTGTGGGTTGTCAGGGAATGATGGGAGTTGTAGTTTTGCAACAGCTGGAGGGCCGCAGGTTGAGCATGCCTGCAATAGTGGATCCTTTGCCAGGGTCATGTTCAGGTCTAACAATAAGAGAATAGAAAAATACTCCATTGTATATTACTTTATCAGGCAGTCTATTGATTTTGACAAACAGTGCATCAGAAAGTCTTCAGACCCTTTCACTTTTTCCACATTGTGTTATGCCTTGTGCTAAAATAATAAATTCAAGTTTTTTCCCCATCATTCTGCAGTCAATGCCTCATAATGAGAACGTGAACTTAGAACTTTTGAAATATTTGCTAATTTATTGAAATGGAAAAACTAAAATATTTAATTGACATAAGTATTCAGACCCTTCACCCAGTACTTAGGCCTCATGCACACGACTGTATGTGTTTTGCGGTCCGCAAAAAAAAAACGGATGATGTTCCGTATGGCATCCGTTTATTTTGCGGATCCATTGTAATAATGCCTATCCTTGTCCGCAAACTAGAAAAAAATAGGACATGCTCTATTTTTTTGCAGAACGGAAAAACTGACATACGGAAACGGAATGCACAGGGAGTATCTTCCGTTTTTTTTGCGGACCCATTGAAATAAATGGTTCCGCATATGGTCCAAAAAGAAAATATGTTCGTGTGCATGAGGCCTAAGTTGTAGCACCTTTGACAAAAATTACAGCCTCCAGTCTTTTTGGGTATGATGCCACAAGGTTTGCACACCTGGATTTGGGGATTTTCTGCCATTCTTCTCTGCACATCCTCTCAAGTTCTGTAAGCCATTTTCAGGTCTTTCCAGAAATGTTAGATTGCGTCAAAGTTAGGATGGCTGGGCCACTCAAGGACATTCACAGAGTTGTCCCGAAGCCACTTCTGTGTTGTCTTGGTTGTGTGCTTAGTGTCATTGCCTTGTTGGAAGGTAAATCTTCGGCATAGTCTCACGTTCAGAGCATTCTGGATCAGGTTTTCATTGAGAATATCTTTGTACTTTGCTCCATCCAGCTTTCCCTCAACCCTGACCAGTCTCACTCTTGCACCCGCTGCCACCACCATGATTCACTGTAGGGATTGAATTGGGCTGTGCTTGGTTTCCTTAAAAAATGACACTTAGAATTGAGGCCAAAAAGTTCAATCTTGGTTTTATCAGACCAGAGAACCTTGTTTCTCACAGTCTAACAGTCCTTTAGGTGATTCTTTGCAAACTCCAGAAAGGCTTTGATGTATCTTTTACTGAGAAGAGGTTTCTTTATGGCCACTCTGCCGTAAAGCCCAGACTGGTGAAGTGCTGCAGTGATGGTTGACTTCTGGAAGTTTCTCCCATCTGTAGACAGGATCTTTGGAGCTCAGCCACAGTGACCATTGGGTAACCAGTCACCTCTCTTTCCTCTCTCCGCTGATTATTTAGTTTGTCTCGGCAGGCAGCTCTAGGACTAGTCCTGCTTGTTCCAAACTTCTTCATTAAGAATTATGGAGGCCACTGTGCTGTTGGAAACTTGTAGTGCAGCTTAATCTTTTTGCACTATACTCCAGATCTGTGCCTCCACACAATCCTGTCTCTTAGCTCTACAGGCAGTTCTTTCCTCCTCATGACTTGGTTTTTGCTGTGATATAAATTGTCAGCTGAGAGACCTGATATAGACAGGGATGTGTCTTTCCAAATCATGTCCAATCATCTGAATTTACCAAAGGTAGACTCCAATCAAGATGTAGAAACATCTCAAAAGATTACCAAGAGAAATGGGAGGCCCCAGAGCAAAATATTCAAGTGTTATAGAAAAGGGTCTGAATAAGGAGATTTTTTGTGAAACTCACCTGTAAAATCTTTTTCTCGTCTCTTTTTCACGGCCGTAAATTCTGGTGGAAGAGCGGCCCTTGAGACAGTAGGTCTTCTTTGCGAGGAAGAGGCCACGGGACGTTCGCCAGCATCAGAGTGACGTCCGAGAACCAGGCGAGGCCAATCGGGAGCGATGAGAATGGTCGGGATCCCTTCTGTCTCGATCCTGCGAAGAACCCTTGGGAGTAGAGGCAGCGGTGGAAAGACGTAGAGGAGGGTGAAGTCTTGCCACGGAGACACCAGCGCGTCCACCCCGTACACCTCCGGATCCAGAGCCTGGGCCAGGAACGTGGAAACCTTGTTGTTGAGTCTGGAAGCCATCAGGTCCACGTCTGGGCAGCCCCAACGGAGGCAGACGTCCTCGAATACTGGCGGATGCAGAGACCACTCGCCCTCCACGTTGTTGCGGCTGAGAAAATCCGCCGTCCAATTGTCGACCCCCGGGATGTACACCGCCGACAATACCGGAACGTGAGTGTCCGCCCACTGGAGGATCCTTTCCACCTCTTGCATCACCTTCCGGCTGCGGGTCCTGCCTTGATGGTTGATATAGGCCACTGCCGTGGCGTTGTCCGACTGAACCCTTACCGGATGCCCTGCTAGGAGAGGAGTCCAATGGGAGAGGGAGAGGAAAATTTCCCTGAGCTCCAGGATGTTGATCGGAAGGCGGGATTCCATCGCCGACCAAACCCCCTGAACTGTCTGGGCCTGGAGAACACCGCCCCAACCCAGAGGACTGGTGTCGGTGCTGATGACCGTCCAGGAAATCGGGAGGAAAGACCTCCCGAGGACAGGTTCTGTGGAGATAACCACCAAGGGAGTTCTGTCCGAACCAGAGGAGGCAGGCGGACCCGGGAGTCCAGACCATGCGACGTCCTGTCCCAAAAGGACAGGATCGCCCGCTGCAGAGGCTGGGTGTGAAATTGGGCATAGAGGATGGCCTCGAAGGAGGCCACCATAAGTCCCAAAACCTGCATGCACTCCCGGAGGGAGAGGTCCTGGGAGTGCAGTAGGCGGGACACCGAATCCTGGATCCGAAAGGATTTGGATTCCGGAAGGAAAACCCGAGTGGCCACAGCGTCTATAATCATCCCCAGAAAAGTGACCCTCTGGGACGGTTGAAGAAAGGATTTTGGGAAGTTGATCAGCCAGCCGAACTGCTCCAGAAACTGGACAGTGATCCGGAAGCTGTCCTCGGCCTGAAAGAGAGAGGGAGCCTTTATCAGGATGTCGTCCAAGTAGGACAATAGAGACATGCTGCTGGTGCGGAGAAGCGCCATGATCGGTGCCAAGATCTTGGTAAACACCCGAGGGGCCGTCACCAGCTCGAAGGGAAGGGCGATGAACTGGTAATGACGGCCACCAATGGCGAAGCGCAGGAATCTGTGGTGAGACTTTGCGATAGGGATATGCAGATAGGCGTCCTGGATGTCCACCGACGCGAGGAACTCTCCTGGAAGAAGAGAAGCAACGACAGAGCGGAGGGATTCCATCCTGAACCTCCGCACCCTCAGGGACTTGTTTAAGAGCTTCAGGTCTAGGATCGGACGGACCTATCCCTCCTTCTTCGGTACAACGAGCAGGTTGGAATAAAAACCTGTACCTTGCTCCTCCGGGGGAACCGGGGCAATCACCCCCCGGGTCAGAAGGGAAGAAACCGCTTGCAAGAGGGCCGAGGCCCTGACCGGATCCCCCGGGACATGGGAAAGGAAGAACCGTTCCGGGGGCCTGGAAGTGAACTCTATTTTGTAACCAGAGGTTACAACTTCCAGGGCCCAGGTGTCCTGGATGTGCACTCTCCAAATCTGCTGGAAGGGGAGCAGCCGGCCCCCCACCACAAGAGGTGTGGGCGCCCCTTCAGGCGGTGGGCTGCTTGGGAGCTGCAGGGCGGGCAGATTGGGCCTGCGGGCGCCAGGAAGGTTGGGGCTTAAAGGAGGGCTTCTTACAGGAGTCCTGAGAGCCACCAGAGGCGGGAACCGTTGTGGATCTGGAAGAGGAGAAGCGACGAAAGGACTGGTTCCAAGAACCAGAAGGTCTAGCCCTGAAGGCGGACTTGGACTGGGGAAAACAGGTGTTTTTGCCCCCTGTCGCATCCGAGATGATCTAGTCCAGCTTAGCACCGAAAAGCATGGAACCCGCAAAGGGGAGGTTAGTGAGGGAACGCTTGGAGGAAGCATCCGCATCCCAGACCTTCAACCAAATTTCCCTGCGCTGTGTGACGGACAGGGCCGAGACACGCGCAAAAAGAGTGCTAATATCCAGGGAAGCCTCACAGAGGAATTTAGTAGCCTGAGACATCTGGAGGAGAAAGTTCAGGGTGTCCTCAGAGGCGTCCTGCTCTGCGAGGTCTTGATGGTGGCGCTGCAACCATTCAAAGAGTGCTATAGCGACTCAGGCAGAGGCAAAGGCGGGCCGTAGGCCCGTACCTGCCAGAGTGAAGATGGCTTTGGATAGGGAATCCAAACGCCTGTCAACCGAGTCCTGCAGGGAGGAACCGTCCAAGACAGGGAAAGCCGTGTTCTTTGCCAGTCTGGCCACTGGCGGGTCAACCTTAGGAGGAGAAGACCATTGTTCCACGGTTTCTGGCGGAAAAGGATAAAGAGTATCCATACGTCTAGTGGCAGAAAAACGGTGATTGGGGTGGTCCCAGGCCTTACAGAGGACCTCGGAGAATTCGCCATGGATGGGGAACACAACTGCATCTGGTTTTCTGGAATGGAAAAAGGGGAACTCCTGGCTACTAGTGGAAGGAGATTTCCCTTGGATATTGAAGGTGTCACGCACCGCCGCTACTAAGTCATCCACCATGGTGGAGAGCGTCGGTTAGGGTTCCAACTCTGTGTCCTCGTCCGAGCTGGACCGTTCCCCTTCAGACCTATGATCCCTGCGGTGAGGGGAAGTGTCTGGACGCGCCTCCAGGCGAGGGGGGGAGGCAGAGTCATCCGAGGAGGGATGCTGCTGTGTAGGCTGCCTCTTAGTGGTCGAGCATCCTCTGTGGGAACCACTGGGAGGTGGAGTGGTGTGAGCCACAGGATTCATGGCCGCCATGCGTTCAATGAAGGCCATGGCGGCACGAGAAACTTGCGCCAAATCAGCGGCCGCCCTAGACATGGAGGACGCCCAGGCAGGTCCCGCGGGCTCTGAAGGGGCGTCAGAGGGGCTGGGCTGAGGAGGAGGTGGAGGATGACCCTGTCCAGGAGCAAGGCAAGAGTCACAGGAGCCGAGACCGACAGTGGCAAAAAACAGACCTTACAGGCGTCCATAGGGGCCTGAGATGCAGTTTTGGAAGATTTCTGGGGGGCCCCGGGCTTTGGCATGATGGCAGTATCCCAAGCAACACAAGGAAATACAAAGTTCTACTACAGCTGATGCAGAAATTGAGGGGTTAATGTGTGTCCTACCGCAGCCCAAGGAAGTAGGAGGAATCCAGCCGCGTGTGGAAAGGAGCGCTGAGGCAGAGCGGCAGCGCCGGAGAGGGAGAGCGTTAGGCTCCGCCCACTAATCGCGGCACAAACGGCGTGAGACCCGCGCGTGCGGGAAGTTTAAATGTACCCCCGGGTGCCCGATTCGGCGCACCACCGGGGGATAATATGCAGTGGAGAAGCGGACAGACCACTAAGTCTGCCACCTGCTTACATGCTGAGGCACCGGCTCCGGTATGCAGCTGGACTAGTAGGAGAGACCCCGCATGCAGAGTGTCAGCCATGGAGCCCCCAGAAAGGAATGCCACTGCACATTAAAAGATTGCCCCCTGACAGGATCTCCCTCCCCTCCCCAACCCAGATCACCCAGACATGGCCCAAAAATGTCACATAGGGAGACAGGGGGGGTTGGAAACAGGTATGCAGCATATACTTATCTGCTTCCTGCAGTCTTCACCCTCTGTTCCACACCAGCGGGGTTTACCTCTTCAGTCAGCTAGCACAAGGAGTGGCAGTGATCTGGATGGAGGGCAGGAGCAGGTGACCCTGGATCTGGTAGGCCACCGGAGCTGCAGGTCGAGCCCGGTTCCACTTGTCTTCTAGGGGGGACAGGAGGTAGCCGGCGACGTCAATTCGACCCCGGCGCTCGCTCCACTGAGAGACCAGGGACGTGCCATGCGAAAAAATAATAAACAGGAGTAGAAGTGTCAACCTCCTTACAGACACTAAGCAAAGACTGAGGTCCTAGTGGAGCCTGGGGGTATAGCCTGTGGAGGAGGAGCTCTCTCTTTTTATTTGCATAGTGTCCCTCCTAGTAATGGCCTAGGCCAGTCATGGTGAACCTTTTAGAGACCGAGTGCCCAAACTGCAACCCAAAGCCCACTTTTTTATTGCAAAGTGCCAACACGGCAATTTAACCTAAATACTACAGTCCAACATAGTATATCGTCCATGTACTTTATTACTTGGCTATAATAGCTGCCTACATTCAGTGCGCTGCCTGTGCTGTTCATAGTGCGCCCTGCTGATTAATGGCAGGAAAAGTCTAAAGCATATTGGTACACAATAGACTTTTTCCAGGGTGTGGGTGCCCACAGAGAGGGCTCTGAGTGCCGCCTATGGCACCCATGCCATAGGTTCGCCATCACTGGCCTAGGCTATACCCATGGTCTGTGTCCCCCAATGGAATGTGCGAGAAATATGTATATGTTTAATGTTTCCTTTTTATTAAATTGGCTAAAAAAATCTGTTTTTACTTTCTCATTATGGGGTAGTAAGTGCAGATTGATGGAGGAAAAAACAAATTTTTAACATTTTTTCATTTTAGCAAAAGGCAGGAACATAACAAAATGTGAAAAAAAGTGAAAGCGTCTGAAATCTTTTCGAATGCACAAACTATTTACTATAACACCATTGTGTGTTAATGTTACAAATCTAATTGTATATTTTTGGCTTTTTTTGTTGTTGAATATGCATGGCTACAGGTAACATAATATTGGAGAGAATAAAACTCAAACATAGCACTTTTGCCTGCAGCTGTGCTTCCTACAATACAGCCAGGAAATCCTTAGTGATCAAACTAGAAATCTCCAACAGTCAGCATGTGTGGATGACTACATGTACAGCACCATCAGATATAAAAACCCACTAGGGAATCTAGACAGACAAAGGGGTATGCCTCAAAAATCTGGATATGGGATTAATGGTGCAAGCATATACACCGTAATTATATACCATCTGGGCGCCATTTTTTGCCAGTGCACCTCATCACAGCTGTGTCTGGTAACAAGCCTAAAACATGTGTAACCATGACGGACCTTTATCCACTGACGGTTACTACTGGATGACTGCAAGTAGAGCTATTTAAATTAGAACGAATACAGAAAGAATATTGGACAATTGTTACGACACTTCGTGAAACGGCGCTATAAAGGGAACCTGTCAGTAGCTGAACCCTAGGCAACATGAAATACCACTGCTTCAGCTCATTTGTAAACTATTGGGGTAATTTATCAAACTGGTGTAAAGTAGAACTGGCTTAGTTGCCCACAGCAACCAATCAGATTCCACCTTTCATTTTCCAAAGAAGCTGGCAAACATAAAAGGTAGACTCTGATTGGTTGCAGTTTGATAAATGACCCCATATGTTTTCTGCAGCATTTCTGCCATTCTATTTCTTGCTCATTTGTTCACCAATATTGCTGAGTTATTTAGACGTACATTTGGATGCCTTCTATGTAAATCTATCAATTCCTACTTTGTATAATTTGATTGTGGTCGCTATAAAAAAAAAAAAACTTTTTTAAAAGTAGTAAAACATGAAAACGGCATACATTTAATGCTGTAGTTGTCCTGACCCATTGATTAACGTGTCATTTTTACCGCACTGTAAACGCTGTTAAAAAAAAAAACAGACAGACTTGTGTTTTTTTTTTCCCACTACCACACCACAGACAATTTTCTTACAGTTTCTCAACACATTATGCACAGTTGAGTCACATTACTATGACCACTCAAGTCTTGTGAGCTGGCTTGGTGAGTATATGAGGTGCGTGATAGGCTGTCTGCACACGTGTCCGTCATTGCTGTCATGGGTAAAAGGGGCGATATTGATTATTGGCTTACGGGACAAGGGTGGTAGTATTTCTGAAACTGTGCAATCTGTTAACTGTTTGTCTGCTGCTGTGGTGAACGTGGAATGTTTTTGTGGCATTCTCTGGGCCCACTCACCAATGTGGATGGCACTCTCAAATGATTTGGGTTAACCCATACATGCTGTCTTTCCTGGGATCTTCCAGCAAGACAAGGCGACATGCCACACGGCAAATATCCGGCATTGGTTGGAAAAGCCCTCCAAATTCCCCACAGTTTAACCCAATTGAGCATATGTGGGACCACCTAGAACAGTGATGGCTAACTTCCTGCACTCCAGCTGTGGTGAAACTACGACTCCCAGCATGCTCTATTCATTTCTAAGGAGTTCTGGGAACAGCCCACCTCTTCCCCTAAGATCCTTTACCCCTTTTTTTTGGTCTTCTCAGCCGAACACATTTATCATAATTTACACCAGAAAATTGGTGTCAGACTGTCAGTTATAAATATAATCAGCTGAAAGCAGCTGTGGGCTGGCACATATCAGTTTCTGGATTCTACAGTTCGCCACCGATTCCTCATTGGTGTGTAAATGGTGTGTTGATCCGGCCCCTTTATGGAATAAATGCCGGGTTTCGGCTGGACGAAACTATTGCATGCAACGGTGTTTGTCCGGCCGATAGCTGTCATTTGTGCCGGATCAAGCGTGCCGGACATGTGAGCCTTACTCCAACGGACTTTTGATTGGTGTAAGAACCTGAGTACGGTAAACCTTCAATAATGTTTCTGTCTATATTTGTGCTTCACAAGAAGTCAGTACATTCCTACAAACCTACAACAATGCAAGGAAACCTAGTTTTCGCGGTCAGTCAGAGCAACGCGCTTCAGGGTTTCTAGGCACATTCTTCAATGTAGTTCTGGTTCACACACCCAAAAGTCGACTTTAGATGCTTGAAAACTTGTATAAAAGTAATAACAGGTACAATACAAACAGCACAAGACAGCGCCACGAGACAACCCTGCAGCATCCAGGACAGGTTATTATCGATAATAGACATGGAACATTTAATAACAGACATTCCAATTACTAGGAGGAATTGAACCATGCAACATTAGTCAGGTTTATTAGTACTGCTATACAGGCAGACAACTGTAATGGTGAAATGTTCAAGGCACTAAGGAAGGCTGTGCACCTTCAACAGGAAAAGCAAGCGTGTTTAACAGGGCCTTATAAAGCATATATATGCAGCAGAGCTGAGTCTTGCACAGCATCTGTGCATTGTTTAAGGGGGTATTTCTATCTTGTAAAGGGATGACAAACTGTTATGATATGTGCCATCACTTTATGACTGGTGGTAGTCCACCGTCTAGGAACTGCACTGAGAACGAAGGGGACGTGTCGCTATATCAGCACTGCAGGCCCTTCATTCTCGGCATTGATGAGGTCAGACCCCAACCGATCATAAAGTGATGTCAAATCCCAGCGATGTCAACAGGAATACCCCTTTAAAGACACGTTTATAGCTCAGATCTGTACAATGACTTGGAAACTACATACTGTTACACGCTGACTGTATTTGCCACTACTGCTTACACAGCATTATCGCTCGCACCGCTGAACATTTTACCATTTTAAGAGGCCAATTATGGTAATTACTAGAAGATATGGAAGCAGACTACCCCCTCCAGCAGCCCAAAATTGGGTTAACTCCCGAGGGAAAGCGAGATGCCACGACCAGACATACACCAAGTGCAGGTGGTGTATGGGAAGCAGCCTGCTGTGTCTCACCTCTTAAGTACATCAGTTTCAGACTGTGATGGACGTCTCCCTGAACCCTGGTAAAAATGTTTCAGGAAAGAAGGGGTAGAAAAGGACGAGGGGAGACTGGAGGACGAAGGCTCGCTCTCAGTGCGGATACGTCGGATAATGGGAACAGGGCTAAGTGTCAGAAAACAATATTAGCAGGGAAACTAAAGAATATAAAACTTAAATAAAACATGCGAATGTTAGAAGGATGTCTCCGCTATGGAGGTTCATAAAGCTATTATTATGGTAATGTATGTGTTTTTGACTCCAGGACACTTCTAAGAAAATGTAGGGTAAATTATTAAAATGTATTTATAGTCAGTGGTCATGCACTGCGAGAATATATATTACAAGTACTGTGCAATGGATCATGAATAAAGGTATTCTCTGGTATTGATATGAAATAGTATATACTGTATCTTATAACAGGAAGCACATAGACAAAATTCATCTATTTGTAGATGGCGAAACTGGGGCGTAACTATAGAGGGTGCAGAGGTATCAGCCGAACCTGGGCCCAAAAACAACCCCTCTACCAGATGTGAGAAGATCAGAACTATAAATGTGTGGTAGTTGGGGCCCTCTTGCAGGTTTTATTATGGGGCCAGGAGCTTTAAGTTATGCCTCTGTCATGTGAATATTTCCCTTAAACAAGGAAATGTAAGTTTTCAAATGATGTTCGGCTCTTAAATAAAATTCCTTTCACTTAAAGGGGTCGTCTCACTTCAGCGACTGGCATTTTTAATGCAGAGAAAGCCAATACAAGGCACTTACTAATGTATTGCAATTTTCCATATTGCCTTCTTCATTGGCTTTATTCATTTTTCCATTACATTACACACTGTTTGTATCCAGTGGTTACAACCACCCTGTAATCCAGCAGTGGTGGTCGTGTTTGTACAATATAGGAAAAGGCACAGTTTGGTGTCTGGGATCGTGTGAGTACGCATAGGCATATGTGCAGCAGCTCCCATCCCGGCCACCCTTGGATACGAGCAGTGAATAATGTAATGGAAAAATGAATCCAGCCAGCAAAGGAGGCAATATGGACAATGACAATACATTAGTAAGTGCCTTGTCATAACTTTATCTACATGATAAATGCCATTTGCTGAAGTGAGACAACCCCTTTAAATACTGATAAGTAACTTCAATTGCTTTCGTTTATTTTTTGTTTCAACATTGGATAAAAATGATCTTGTCACTAGACATGCAGCATACATGCATGTGTAGCAAACTGTTTAAAGGGGTAACTGGACTACTAGTATGGATATAGGGACTATCCCCTTAAAAGAAATTCAGGTAAGTTAATGCATGTTGATCCAGACACATATAAACATGTAACTGACCTGCTCTGCCCCCCATCACAGGCTATGGAGTTCTGTCTCTGGATGGGTGACTTGCTGTTTGGTGACTTGGCATCAGGAAATGTTATCCTTTTCTTGGCACTGGATGTGGGGTGGCTAAAAGTGTGAGCCCGTCTGCGAAACTGGGGTGAGTCTGGATCCTCCTCTGGAAAGGACTGCCAAGTTGAAGACACAGGAGAGGACGGTGGAGTGGCTGGCGGAGAATCCCCTGGTGAGCCGTCCTAAGGCAAGACAATTTCTCCTGAATAGAGACTACAGCTCCCCGCGACATTAGACATAACGTAACGCTAATGTGTGCCGAGCACCATGTATGAGGGTGGGGAGTCGAGATATCAAAAGGGAGAAAGTGCTCTGAGATCTCAAAGTGCTGACCAAACCTGGAGGGGCAAGCGCTCGCAGCTCTGCAGTGAATAATAAAGCCCTTCTGGCTTTTCTTCTTGTGTCATGCTAGTTTCCTGGACACAAGTTTCCTGTGCTGTCAGTATAATATCCTGGAAAACATTCTAATATTATGATGGAGGTTGGTAGCTCTGCCCTACCAGAAAAACAGAATTGTGCTGCTGTTGTGTCTATCACATGGGGTGATGGAGACATGGGGGGGCCGCTCTGCAAATTGCTTGGTACATGAAAACGGAAGTTAAATGAGCGCTGCCTTTGGGGAGGAAAGTGTTACAGGACCGCCAAAAGTCACTTTATATTATGCACATAACACTTAGCTGTTCTCTTTCACTCCTGCTAGAATATCAAGAAGCTGCCATGGTGACAACTACATCCTGTGATCACAAAACCCCCCCAAAAAGCGAGCGTAGGCTATTATTACCGCACTTCTCACCATAGCTGTAAACAGGATCATCTACCTTGTCAGAAGCAAAGCTGTTGCAGCGATCAAAGCTGTCCATACTGCCCAGCCGGCCTCTCATTCGATTTGCCCCCTGAGAAAAGACATAAAAATGAGTGAGATATGTTTAGTCTCGCCAGATGGATATCAAAGTCCAGCTACTGGGATTATATATCGGAGGATAGAAAGGTGTATAAAATCCATCTAAAGCCCCTTGTGGTGCTCCCTGGTTTCATTACGCTTTTCTTTCCTCCTCTTTTCTATTACTAATCTTGATGAGATTTGGCACGGTGATGTTGCTGCTGCTACGTCTTTTGTACTTGAGCACTGCACTGATGAGATGCTGGACCGTGATCTCTGTCAAGGTTACCATCTTTTGGCTATGTCAGATTGTAAAAAATAAAGCATACGATCTACGTGTAAAATATAAAGTTCTATAAAAGAAGCAGCCACGATTAAGGGTCCATTCACACGTCCGTGTGTGTTTTGCGGATCCACTGATCCGCAAAACACGGAAACCTGCGACGTGCGTTCCGCATTTTGCAGACCGCACATCGTCGGCACTCTCATAGAAAATGCCTTTTCTTGTCCGCAATTGCGGACAAGAATAGGACATGTTCTATCTTTTTCGGGAACACGATTGCGGATCCGCAATTGCGGACCCGGCCGGGACATCGTCTGTCCCCATTGAAACTAATGGGTCCACAATTCCGTTCCGCAAAATGCGGAACGGAATTGCGGACGTGTGAATGGACCCTAAAGGCGGCTGTCCGCTCTCCAGACATGTCTATTTTAGACAATATAATACCCATTCTTTAACACAACTGGAACATCTTACTCTGAGCTGAGACTTTCCTCTGGTACAACTACTAGAAATTATATAAATGATGTATACTGCTACCAGTTGGAGGTATGCCCCCACTCACTCTGAAGAAGACTTTTCGGCGCTGATGGGGATACACCCCTTTGACATGTTTAAGGGTAACACCCAGTTGTCTGTTCATATTTCTAGTAGGAATAAAGGACGAATTGCACAAAGTACATTTATGAGCAAAATTGCTCTAGAATTGTTACTTAAAGGGCATCTGTCAGCAGATTTGCACCTATGACACTGGCTGACCTGTTACATGTGCTCTTGGCAGCTGAAGGCACCTGTGTCGGTCCGATGTTCATATGTGCCCGCATCGCTGAGAAAAATTGTTTTAATATATGCAAATTAAGCCTCTAGGAGCAATGGGGGCGCTGTCATTACACCTAAAGGCTCTTCTCTCTGCAACTGCTGTGTCCTCTTCACTTTAATTGACAGGGCCAGGCAGTGAAAACGTCATCACGCCTGGGCTGACTTTTTTCCAGCATCAAAGTGGAGAGGGTGCAGCAGTTTTAGGGAGAACAGAGCCTCTAGGGCAATGGCAACGCCCCCATTGCTCCTAGAGGCTTAATTTGCACATATTATAACTTCAATTTTCTTAGCAATGTGGGCACATAGGAACATAGGACTAACACCAAGTGCACATGCAACAGGTCAGCCAGTTTCACAGATACAAAACTGCCATTTAAATTGGCAATACAAGCAGTTATTAAATCATACATATCAGGAGTGTGGACAGATCCTCTCTAAAAACAATTCTGGGTGTCACAATGTAAAATACTGTACAGTATAGGTCAGGTGGCAGCTGTCAATCAGTGAACAAGACCGCCCACATGACTCCTACGCTCAGAATAAATGAGTAAATTTCAAGTTTTACTGAATCTTTTCCCACAAATCTATACATTAATGTGCTCAGCTCCTCCTGCTCTATAACATGCTGTCTTCATGGTGACGGGTTGCATGCTGCTTTTAAATGATCGTCCTGTTTATTGAAGACAAATATTTATTCCAAACCTACATCCCCTACAATCACATGTGAAGCAGTGCTTGCCCCCTAGGACTAATAACCGGTCGTGCCACTCTTGGCAGTAGAACTTCCAATCAAACGTTTGTGATAACTTGCAGTGAGTCTTTTATATTGCTCTGGAGGAGTTTAGGATCACTCTTCTTTATAGAATTGTATTGAAGGGCTTCTGTCACCCCCAAAATGCATTTTTCATCAGCTGACATTAGCTATTTTCTAATGTCAGCTGATCTCAAACATACTTTTCTTACATTCCCCTGTGATTTCGTTCTTTTAAAATTCTTACTTTTATTATATGCAAATATCTTCACTACCAGAAAGTTGGGCGGTAACTTGCTGGTAGCCGCCGCATCCTCCAGTTGCCAACACGCCCCCTATCCTTTTGATGGACAGGACCAGCAAGCGCTCTCCTGCCGCTGGCCCTGTCTTCTTATTAAGTCCTGCGCCTGCGCCGTAACACTCTTCAAATCGGCGCAGGCGTACTGAGTGAAGGACGCCAGCTCTGTCCACAGTGCGCCTACGCCAATTACATCATGGGTGTACTGTGACGTAATCGGCGCAGGCGCACTGAGGACGGAGCTGGCGTCCTTCACTCAGTAAGCCTGCGCCGATTGAAGAATGTTACGGCGCAGGCGCGGGACTTAATGAGAAGACAGGGCCAGCGGCAGGAGAGCGCTTGCTGGTTCTGTCCATCAAAAGGAGAGGGGGCGTGTTGGCAACTGGAGGATGCGGCGGCTACCAGCAAGTTACCACCCAACATGCTGGTAGTGAAGATATTCGCATATAATAAAAGTAAGAATTTTAAAAGAACGAAATCACAGGGGAATGTAAGAAAAGTATGTTTGAGATCAGCTGACATTAGCAAATAGCTAATGTCAGCTGATGAAAAATGCATTTTGGGGGTGACAGATGCCCTTTAATTTGATTACAATGGAGGATTTTCAAGCATGAACTGCCCTTTTAAAGGAGTTGTCTAACTTTTTTCTCTTTTTAAATTTGCACGACTCCAGCTCCCCGCCTCTCCTCACTGGTCTTCCAGAAACCAGTCATCATCTGACACAGGGACAGGATCACGTGCGCCACTGCAGCCAATGACTGGCCTCAGTGGTGATGTGTCCCCAAACAACACGTGACCCAGCAATCACGTGCCTGGCAGCTGGAAAAGAGCAGCGGGGAGCAGGCAAGTATGGATTTTCCCACAGGTACAGTTGGCCAGTCATACAAATAAAAAAAAATATGAATTTAAAAAACAAAGCTGGACAACCCCTTTAAGGTCTTGCCACAGACTGCAAAACTTTAACCACTCCCAGACCTCCGCTGTACAGGTAGGGTCGAAGTTGGGTCTTTAAAGATGGGGCCCGCTCCAGCAACACTGCTGCTCCAGTGGTCCCTGCTTGTTGATTTTCCTGCAGTGGTGATGTGTCGTGCACCCATATGACCGCTGCAGCCAATCACTGGTAAAAGGTTGCAGGGATCACATGGGTGTACGACACATTACCGCTGCAGAAAAATCAACAAAAACCTTCGGAGACCTCCGAGGTGGTATGGAATTAATTAGGTGAGTAATTAATATTTTTTTAACACTCATACAACATAATTAATAGGACTGTCATCTTAGAACACGGTTTCTGTAAAATACATGCGTAAAAATAATTTGCGACAAAGGCTACATGAAATGTTCTAGTTGTTTGATCCATACCCGTGAGAAGATGTTTTCCAGAGAGCTGGTCAAGGACTTCTTTGCCTTGTTCTTCAAAACATCTAGCGTGAAACGACCACTAGGGGCAGTGTTCTCCGGGATTGAGCAGCTTGACAAGCTCTGGAACAAGTAAGAAAATGCATTATAGTCTATATATTATATGTACAGGTTCTCCAAAAATAAATGCCCAGGTTTATTAAGGTGTCTGCCCCTAGCATCTGTCTAAAAGTCACGCAAATTGGCACAATTTGGTGCAACTGGGGTTTCTTCAATTTTGTCTGAATCGCTCAAAAAGGGTGTGGGGCTTCTAGAGAAGGGGCGTGGCCCAATATGCACTATTTTGCGCCACAATTTAGGCATAGAATTCTACCTTAGGGTAAGCCAACCAAAGCTAAACAGAAGTGTCTATCCCTGCACCGGATTTATCATCCAGCCTAAGCCCGTGATAAATTTGGTGCAGGTCTATACATAACAGGCCTATCTGAGCTTATGCCATCTACAGGCTTAGTAAACCTGCCCCACTATGAGTATCACTCATGTCTGGCTATGCAACGTCTTAGTTGAGGGAGTAGATAATTGTGTATGTAACAGTAGTAAAAGAGGCAGATATACTTTGTAAGCATTCACAAAACACGTATAACATTCATTTGGGGCATATTTATCAAACTCTTCTGCAATTAGACTGGAGTAGTGGACTATTTATTGAAAGTCGCACAGCAGTTAACGAATGAGGCGAGACGTCTTTGTATTAGTCAGGTCTCTGATGGTTCAATTTCAGTTAGACTGGTTTAATTAGTATGCGCATGAAAAAAGGCGCAAATGTCCTGTGACGTCTACCTGAAAGTGCAACTTGTAACGCAAAAATTGTTGCACTTCACCACTCAAAACTGACAAATAAAAATAAGTCAACCCTGGAGTGACTGTTTTTGTGCACATTTCAGTCGTAAAAAAAGGCGCACCTACATAAATAGATTGAAAAAAAGGCAAAAAATTATTCTTAAACTTCAAAACTGTCAAACGACGACCAAATGCCTCCAAAACAGGCGCACTTTAAGTAGTAAATGCGCCTACATAATTAGATAGACACTATAATAAACGTGCCCCATTGACCTTTTGGATTTAAAGGGCTCGTCTCATTTCAGCAAAAAATCTCAGTGTTCACACTATTGGAGCTATTATCTGCTGTTAGAGTTAAAGGGGTCGTCTCACTTCAGCAATCAGCATTTATCATGTAGAGAACGTTAATACCAGGCACTTACTAATGTATTGTGATTGTCCATATTGTCTCCTTTGCTGGCTGGATTCATTTTTCCACCACATTATACACTGCTTGTACTCAGGGGTAGGACCACTACTGCAACTAAAATATGAAGTGGCCACGAGAAGTGTGTAAGATGGAAAAATGCAAAGGAGGCAATATGGAGAATCCCAATACATTAGTAAGTGCCTTGTAACAATCTTCTCTACATGACAAATGCCACAACCCCTTTAACTCTAACAGCAGATAATAGCTCCCGTAGTGTGAACACTTTGTCATTTTAAGGGCTAATTCGAGTTATCCACTGCTCACGACTAAAAGGATCCCCGTGAGAGAATTAACTTGCGCCAAACGCAACTGTTCTACTACTGATAAATATAACAACCAAAGTTTTAACACACGTAAATGTCTGCAGCATCGAGGTTACCCTAGAACAGGCATGTCCAAACTCCGGCCCTCCAGATGTTGCAAAACTACAACTCCCATCATTCCTGGACAACCTACAGCTATCAACCTACAGAAGGGCATGATGGGAGTTGTAGTTCTGCAACACCTGGAGGGCCAGAGTTTGGACATGCCTGCCCTAGAAGAATGCTGGACCGTGCATTAAAGGGAACCTGTCATCAACGTTATGCTGCCCATACTAACGGCAGAATAGATAGGGTAGTTTATTTCAGCGGTCTGTCATTTATAAGTTAAAAGTCAGTGGTTGCCGAGAACCAACATCACAATCATTGCAGACAAGGCCTGGAAAAGAGTCCCGGCCACCTGAGAAGAGTCATGGTTATTCATGAATTCCTGCTTCCCCTGCCCACCTGATTTTTGACTCTTCTCAAGACCTGTGCTGCAATGATTATGATGCTGGTTCTCGGTAACCACTTACTTTTACCTCATGAGTGACACACCGCTGAAATCCGCATTTCTGTCACTATTTTATGCTGCCCTCAGTGAGGTCAGCATAAAGTTGATCCATGCGATCATGTGATCCATGCTTATGGGGCGTTCTGACGTCATTGTGGAGCACCCGGGACTCGGGAGCGGCACGGGCAGTAAGTATACTGCTCCCTCGCTCCCCACTACACTGTCCTTTAGCGTCCTGGCTGCCATGGTAACCATTCACAAAAGCTAAACGTCGGATCCGGCAATGCGCCGAAATGACGTTTAGCTTAATGCCGGATCTGGATTAATGCACTTCAATGAGCATTAATTCCGGATCCGGCGTTACGGCATGTCTTCCGGATTTTTAGACGGAGACAAATCCGCAGCATGCTACGGTTTTGTCAACGTCCAAAAAACGTTCACATACTGAACGGAAGACATCCTGATGCATCCTGAACAGATTTCTCTCCATTCAGAATGCATTAGGATAAATCCTAATCAGTCTTTTTCCGTCTTAGAGCCCTGCGGACGGAACTCTAGGACGGAAAGCAAAAGCGCAAGTGTGAAAGAGCCCTAAGGTGTTATCTATTAGCTATAGATGGGTCTCTTGCCGTGCATCCTCGCTACGTCGGATTTTATCTCCTAGCTCATTTTTAACTAATGCTGCATCTTCATCTATGTGGTTGGAACAAAAGGGGACCGATAGATGCGGCCATACCAAATGCTGCAATGTGATAGAAGTTTCCAGGTCATTTAACCCTTGTGTGACTGGAAAGAGATACACCATGCAACAATATGCCAATTGGAATTCCACTTATGTCGTTTATTTAACCCTCTCCTGATGCAGCGATTTTCCGTTTTTGCGTTTTCTTTTTTCGCTCCCTGTTTTCCCAGAGCCATAACTTTTTTATTTTTCCGACCACATAGTCGTATGAGGGCTTTGTTTTTTTCAGGACAAGGTGTACTTTCTAATGCAACCATTTAATATTGCATAGGATGTAGTGGGAAGCAGGAAAAAATTCCAAATGGTGTGGAATTTGGAAAGAAATGCAATTCCGTCACAGTTTTATTTTATTTTTTTTACGGTGTTCACTATGTGGTAAAACTGACCCGTGCTCTTTATTTTCCAGGTCCGTACAGTATAGTGTATAGTTTTTCTTGCATTTTAGAATTGGAAAAAAAAAAAACACTTGAAAAACATACTTTTTTATTTTCATTGCCATATTCTGATCGTTACAGTACATCTACTGAGAAGTGTGGGGGCTCCCTTTTTGGCAAGACAATCTGTAGTTTTTGATAATACCATTTTGGGGAGTGTATGACTTTTTCATCACTTTTTATTCAATTTTTTTTTTTTAGATAAAGTGAAGAAAAAAACAGCAAATTGGATATTTTTTTCCCCCGTCACATCATTCACCGTATGGGATAACTTTTTTATATTTTAATAGTACAGGCGTTTTCGCATGCTGTGATAATTTTTTTTATTTTCATTTTGGGGAAAGGGGTGGTGATTTGAATTTTTGCACCCGCACTGAATCCAGACCCATTCATTTCTATGGGGCTGTGCAGATGAGCGGTGATTTTCCCGCATCACTTCTGCGTTGCGTAAAAATCGCAGCATGCTCTATATTGTGCGTTTTTCACGCAACGCAGGCCACATAAAAGTGAATGGGGCTGCGGGAAAATCGCAAGCATCCGCAATCAAGTGCGGATGCGGTACGATTTTCCCGCATGGTTGCTAGGAGATGATCGGGATGGGGACCCGATCTTTATTATTTTCCCTTATAACATAGTAATAAAGGAAAATAATAGCATTCTAATTACAGAATGCAAATTAAAAAGAGTGATTGAGGGTTAAAAAAATAAAAATAAATAAGTAACTCGCCTCATCCAATTGAGCGCGTAGCTGCCGGTCTCCTGTTGTGTCTTCAGCTGGGGAGGATCTTCCGTGACGTCACTGGGTCACATGATCCAATCACATGCTTCCATCATTGATGGGAGCAAGTGATTGGACCATGTGACCCAGTTACGTCACAGAAGGTCCTTTACCCCCCCCAGCTGAAGACACAACTTTGCATTCTGTAGTGAGAATGCTATTATTTTACCTTATAACCATGTTATAAGGGAAAATAATAAAATATACAGAATACTCAACCCGAAACCGGACTTCAGTGATGAAGTCCGGCTTCAGGTCTGGGTACCAAACATGCTGATTTTTCTTACGCGCGTGCAAAACGCATTACAACAGTTTGCACACGCGCGGAAAAATAGCGCATTTTCCCACAACGCTCCCGCCTCTTATCAGGGTGTCAAACATGACGCCCATGTGAAAGAGGTCTAACTGTCATGTTTTCCTCAAAAAAACTATTTTAGCATATGTTACTGCTAGTGGAGCAAAATGCAATGTTTCGTTTCTTCACATACCACAGTTTTCCTTGAGTTTTTCCCTTACTTACGGCTGTTTTAACCTCTACAATATGAAGATCTTCTCAAGATGGCTCCTCTGCCAGTTCTCTGAGGCCAAAACTGCTTTCCCTCAAGTAGCCAGCAGCTTCCTGACAACCAATCAGATTGGATTACTGAGAGACACGCCCCCTCACTCTGAAGCCTAATGCATGCATGCATGGAGTATGAAGGACCGCCCCTCTGTTTACAATTAGCCGGAGACAGATTTGCCATACATAGGTCTTTTAATCCCTTCTATCCCGGGCCAGTTTTCACTCTCCTGCCCAGGCCATTTTTTGCAAATCTGACGAGGTAATAACTTTGTAACACTTTTACTTATCAAAGCCATTCTGAGATTGTATTCTCGTAACACATTGTACTTCATGAAATTTGAGTCAATATATTTCACCTTTATTTATGAAAAAATCCAAAATTCACCAAAAATTTGGAAGAATTCTCAATTTTCAAAATTCTAATTTTTCTGCTTTTAAAACAGAAAGTGATAACTCATAAAATATTTATTACTTAACATTCCCCATATGTCTACTTTATGTTGCCATCATTTTTTTGGACGTTAGAAAGCTTACAATTTTAGAAGCAATTCTTAAAATTTTTAAGAAAATTTCCAAAACCCACTTTTTAAGGACCAGTTCAGTTCTGAAGTCACTTTGTGGGGCTTAGGCCTCCTGCACACGGCCGGATTTTTTTTCCGTTTCCGTTCCATTTTTGCGGATTCCGTTTGCGGAACCCTTCATTTCAATGGGTCCACAAAAACAACGGTAAGTACTCCGTATGCATTCCGTTTCCGTATTTCAGTTCCATTCAAAGATAGAACATGACCTATTATTGCCCGCAAATCACATTCCCTGGCTCCATTGAAGTCAATGGTTCCGCAAAAAAAACAAAAACGGTATGCATAAGGAATGCATCCGTATGTCTTCCGTATCTGTTCTGTTTTTGCAGCCCAATTTTTTTATGTACTTACTGTTTAAACATTATTGTATGCTTCCGTTTCCGATCCGCAAAAAAGGGATCACAAACGGAAACCAAACGGAAAAAAGGAACGGAAACACTACTGAAACAAAAAAACGGATCGTTTAAAACGGACTGCAAAACCATACGGTGGTGTGCAGGAGGCCTTATATAGTAGAAAACACCCATAAATGACCCCATTTTAGAATCTACACCCCTCAAGTTATTCACAACTGATTTTACAAACTGTATTAACCCTTTAGGTGTTCCACAAGAATGAAAGGAAAATGAAGATAAAATTTCTAAATTTTTGGCAGATTTTCCATTTTAATCCACTTTTTTCTGTAACACATTAAGCGTGAACAGCCAAATAAAACTCAATATTAATTACCCTGATTCTGCAGTTTACAGAAACACCCCACATGTGGTGGTAAACTGATGTAAAGGCACACGGCAGGGTGCAGAATAAAAGGAGCGCCATATTGTTTTTGGAAGGCAGATTTTGTGGAATGGTTTTTAGACACCATGTCCCATTTGAAGCCCCCTTAATGCACCCTACAGTAGAAACTCCCAAAAAATGACCCCATTTTGGAAACTACAGGATAAGGTGACAGTTTTAGTGATATTTTGGGGTACATATGATTTTTGATCGATCTATATTAATCTTTTTGTGAGGCAAGGTAACCAAAATATGTCTGTTCTGACAGTTTCTATTTTTTATAATTTTCATCTGACAGGTTAGATCATGTGCTATTTTTATAGAGCAGGTTGTTACGGATGCGACTATATCAAATATGTGTACTTTTTTTATTTGTTAGTTTCAGTTTTACATAATAAAGAATTTTTGATATTTTTTTGTGTCTCCATATTCTAAGATCTATAGTTTTTTGAATTTTTTGGGCAACTGTCTTATGCAGGGGCTAATTTTTGTGGGATGAGGTGACGGTTCGATACGTACTATTTTGGGGTGCATAGGACTTTTTGATCGCTTGGTATTACACTTTTTGTGTTGTATAGTGACAAAAAACTCGCTTTTTTTGCCACTTTTTTTTTTTTTTACGGTGTTCATCTGACGGGGTAGATTATGTGATATATTTATAGAGCTAGTTGTTATGGACGCTGTGATTCCTAATATGTGTGTGTTTTCTTTTTTTCTATTTTTTATTATGAAATCGGGGAAAGGGCTGTTTTTTCTACTTGAAACTTATTTTTTTTATTATTATAAACACTTTTTTTTCTTACTTTATTTTTGTCCCACTCTGGGACTTCAAATTTTGGGGGTCTGATCCCCTCTGCAGTGAATTACAATACTAATGCATTGTCTGTTAGTGTATTACACTGAGTAATACACTAACAGTTGCCTAGTAGACCCAGCCTGGGGCTGGACCTCCTCAACTCCTGTAGAAGACAGGACCCGATGCCTCTGCAAGGCATCGGGCTGCATTCTCTCCCATTGGGTCCCTGTGTGGATGTGGACGACACACGTTGGGCTGTCCGCATCATTTGCAGCCCCATTGAAATTAATGGGTCTGCAACCGATCCGCAAAAATGAGGAACCAATGTGAACCAAACATATGGTCGTGTGCATGAGCCCCTACTCACATGTTGTGAGAGGCCTGACCCTTATTGTGCATAGCTGAAAACAATTGCAATTTAAATGTCACATGCACTTGTGAATACTATTGGCTCTTTGTTCTCTTATATAAATGCACTGTATCTGTATGTGTTTTTATGCTAGGACTAAGACTGATGTTGTCAGCATTTTAATTTAATGTTCCAACGAAGCCTACATTTGATTTGAAGATGTGGAAGCTGGACATTCACCCTTATTTCTATTCATTTACTGAGGTTAAATCAGCAGCAAATGTATGGATTTCTGCAAGCACCATTTGAGGAATGGGGTAGTTACAAAAAATCTGCCATACCCTTAGTCAGGTCACTGGGTCCTAATGAACTTACTACATGTATGCGGCCCACAAATTATGCAAATCTGCTGAACACATTCTTCTTGTGTATTTTCTCTTTAGCAGAAAAATGCTGATAGTCTTTAGCAGACATGGCCACAAATATATAGGATGCTGGAGGCAAAACCAAGAAACTAATTTGACGTGATCTCATAATGAATATGTTTAAATCATTAAATGTTTCTTAAACTATTCACAAAACCAGGAGACAGGCCTGACCCTTCTTCCTCACGGATCATGTCCTGATCTCAGATTTAATTAAATGTGATATCAGCCAAGCTGTGAAGCCATAGGCAAAATTTTAGCACTACATTTCAAGGATGCACCTGAGGGAAACTGTCTCCATACAAACCATCTGACCATAATCTGTCTCGTCAACAGCAGCCATAATTCAAAATTCTATTAACAGGCAAGTATTGGGAACCAACCATTTGTTTCCAATAATTGCCTGATCGCTGAGCAAAGGTGAGAGATCCATTCACATGCAGCAATTATCCCCTCTTAAGGAGAAATGCGTCGAGCGTACACAGGGCCGGCGTCAGCACCCGGGCAAGTGCCTTGGCCCACTGTGCCGTTCTGTATTCTAGGGCAGCTTACCCCAGCAATGCAGACAATTTTCGCCATGTACACTGCTGGGGTGGGCGGCCCCAGGACTCAGAACAGGGTAGATGGAGTTTTCGGTAGATGCTATGCTAGAATGGAGCTGTTAGAAGGAGGTCTGTGATGTCACTGGTCACGTGCTCCTTCATGGTCACATGGCGAAATGTGGGAAGTGCTGACAAACCCCGACTGTAGCAGCTTGTGGAAGAAGGAGGGGCTGTGTGTGCCTGCAAGCAGCACAGTGAGGTAGGATGTGCTGCAGTCCTGGAGTACATAGAGCTTCAAGGGGAGCTGGTGAGGGGCAGCGTATGGAGCTCATATATGAGGGGGCAGGTGGAGCACTCAAGGGTAGGGGGGTTCAGGTGGAGTGGAATCTGGTGCAATTAAGGGGGTTTATAGTACAGATCTGAGTGTATTGTGAGTGCCATGATGTGTGTGTGTCCGTCCCTGTGTGTGTGTGTGTGTGTGTCCGTCCCTGTGTGTGTGTGTGTGTGTCCGTCCCTGTGTGTGTGTGTCGTCCTGTGTGTGTGTGTGTGTGTGTCCGTCCCGTGTGTGTGTGTGTGTGTGTGTCCGTCCCTGTGTGTGTGTGTGTGTGTGTGTCCGTCCCTGTGTGTGTGTGTGTGTGTCCGTCCCTGTGTGTGTGTGTGTGTGTGTGTCCGTCCCTGTGTGTGTGTGTGTGTGTGTGTCCGTCCCTGTGTGTGTGTGTGTGTGTGTCCGTCCCTGTGTGTGTGTGTGTCCGTCCCTGTGTGTGTGTGTGTGTGTCCGTCCCTGTGTGTGTGTGTGTGTGTGTGTCCGTCCCTGTGTGTGTGTGTCCGTCCCTGTGTGTGTGTGTGTGTGTGTGTGTCCGTCCCGTGTGTGTGTGTGTGTGTGTGTCCGTCCCTGTGTGTGTGTGTGTGTGTGTGTGTCCGTCCCTGTGTGTGTGTGTGTGTGTGTGTGTCCGTCCTGTGTGTGTGTGTCTGTGTGTGTGTGTCCGTCCCTGTGTGTGTGTGTGTGTGTGTCCGTCCCTGTGTGTGTGTGTGTGTGTGTCCGTCCCTGTGTGTGTGTGTGTGTCTGTCCGTCCTGTGTGTGTGTGTGTCCGTCTGTGTGTGTGTGTGTGTCCGTCCCTGTGTGTGTGTGTGTGTGTGTCCGTCCCTGTGTGTGTGTGTGTGTGTGTCCGTCCCTGTGTGTGTGTGTGTGTCTGTGTCCGTCTCCTCTGTGTGTGTGTGTGTGTGTCTGTCCTCTCTGTGTGTGTGTGTGTGTGTCCGTCCCTGTGTGTGTGTGTGTGTCCGTCCCTCTGTATGTGTGTGTGTCCGTCTTCTCTGTCTGTGTGTGTCGTGTCTCTCTCCTCTGTATGTGTCCGTCTCTCTCCTCTGTGCGTCCGTTCTCTCTCCCTCTGTGCGCTGTCTCCTCGTCTCTCTCTCTCTCTGTGCGCGTCTCGTCTCTCTCCCTCTGTGCGCGTCCCGCTCTCTCTGCGTCGTCTCTCTCTGTGCGCTGTCCTGTCTCTCTCCTCTGTGCGCGTCCGTCTTCTCTCCCTCTGTGCGCGTCCGTCTTCTCTCCCTCTGTGCGCTGCCTCGTCTTCTCTCCTCTGTGCGCGTCCGTCTCTCTCCCTCTGTGCGCGTCCGTCTCTCTCCCTCTGTGCGCCGTCTCGTCTCTCTCTCCCTCTGTGCGCGTCCGTCTCTCTCCCTCTGTGCGCGTCCGTCTCTCTCCCTCTGTGCGCGTCCGTCTCTCTCCCTCTGTGCGCGTCCGTCTCTCTCCCTCTGTGCGCGTCCGTCTCTCTCCCTCTGTGCGCGTCCGTCTCTCTCCCTCTGTGCGCGTCCGTCTCTCTCTCTCTGTGCGCGTCCGTCTTCTCCCTCTGTGCGCGTCCGTCTCTTCTCCTCTGTGCGCGTCCGTCTCTCTCTCCTCTGTGCGCGTCCGTCTTCTCCCTCTGTGCGCGTCCGTCTCTCTCCCTCTGTGCGCGTCTCGTCTCTCTCCTCTCTGTGCGCGTCTCGTCTCTCTCTCTCTGTGCGCGCTCCGTCTCTCTCCTCTGTGCGCGTCCGTCTCTCTCTCTGTGCGCGCCCGTCTTCTCCTCTCTGTGCGCGTCCGTCTCTCTCTCTCTCTGTGCGCGTCCGTTCTCTCTCTCTCTGTGCGCGTCCGTCTCTCTCCCTCTGTGCGCGTCCGTCTCTCTCCTCTGTGCGCTGTCTCTCTCTCTCTGTGCGCTCCGTCTCTCTCTCTCTGTGCGCTCGCTTCCTCTGTGCTCTCTCTCTCTCTGTGCGCGTCCGTCTTCTCTCCCTCTGTGCGCTGCTCTGTCTCTCTCCTCTCTGTGCGCGTCTGTCTCTCTCTCTCTGTGCTGGCTCTGTCTCTCTCCCTCTGTGCGCGTCCGTCTTCTCTCCTCTGTGCGCGTCCGTTTCTCTCTGTGCGCTCGTCTCTCTCTCTCTGTGCGCGTCCGTCTTTCTCTCCTCTGTGCGCGTCCGTCTCTCTCCTCTCTGTGCGCGTCCGTCTTCTCCCTCTGTGCGCGTCTGTCTTCCTCTGTGCGTGCCCGTCTTCTCTCTCTGTGCGCGTCCGTTTCTCTCTCCCTCTGTGCGCGTCTCGTCTCTCTCTCTCTGTGCGGTCCGTCTCTCCTCTGTGCGCGTCTGTCTTCTGTCGCTCTCGTCTCTCCTCTGTGCGCGTCCTCGTCTCTCTCTCTCTCTGTGCGCGTCTCGTCTTCTCTCTCTCTGTGCGTCCGTTTTCCTCTGTGCGCGTCCGTCTTCTCTCTCTGTGCGCGTCTCGTCTCTCTCCTCTGTGCGCGTCTGTCTTCTCTCTCTCTGTGCGCGTCTGTCTCTCTCTCTCTGTGCGCGCCTGTCTCTCTCCCTCTGTGCGCTGTCTCTGCTCTCTCTCCTCTGTGCGCGTCTGTCTCTCTCCCTCTGTGCGCGTCTGTCTCTCTCCCTCTGTGCGCGTCTGTCTCTCTCCCTCTGTGCGCGTCTGTCTCTCTCCCTCTGTGCGTGTCTGTCTCTCTCCCTCTGTGTGTCTCTGTCTCTCTCCCTCTTTGTGTCTGTCTCTCTCCCGCTCCCTCTGTATGTGTCTGTCTCTCTCCCTCTGTGTGTGTCTGTCTCTCTCCCTCTGTGTGTGTCTGTCTCTCTCCCTCTGTGTGTGTCTGTCTCTCTCCCTCTGTGTGTGTCTGTCTCTCTCCCTCTGTGTGTCTGTCTCTCTCCCTCTGTGTGTGTCTGTCTCTCTCCCTCTGTGTGTGTGGGTCTGTCCCTCTGTGTGTCTCCCCTTATGTGTCACCATCACCACAGTGTTCCTATGTCTTGACGCAGCTGCATCAGGATGTTCTGTGCGGGGCAGGAAGAAGAAGATGGAAGAGGAGGCAGCGCCACCAGCATCGAGTCTGTGGGAGAGGCACATTAAGGACGTAGGTAACACTACCACATGATCTACCCTAGTGTTATCTGTGGTTTTACATAGGACTGCAGGTAACACTACCACATTATTAGCACTACTTTCATTTGTGGTTTTACATAGGACTGCAGTTAACACTACCACATTATTAGCACTAGTGTCATCTGTGGTTTTACATAGGCCTGCAGGTAACACTACCACATTATTAGCACTAGTGTCACCTGTGGTTTTACATAGGCCTGCAGGATAACACTACCACATTATTAGCACTAGTGTCATCTGTGGTTTTACATAGGCCTGCAGGTAACACTACCACATTATTAGCACTAGTGTCATCTGTGGTTTTACATATGACTGCAGGTAACACTACCACATTATTAGCACTAGTGTCATCTGTGGTTTTACATATGACTGCAGGTAACACTACCACATTATTAGCACTAGTGTCATCTGTGGTTTTACATAGGACTGCAGGTAACACTACCACATTATTAGCACTAGTGTCATCTGTGGTTTTACATATGACTGCAGGTAACACTACCCCATTACCAGCACTAGTGTCATCTGTGGTTTTACATAGGCCTGCAGGTAACACTACCACATTATTAGCACTAGTGTTATCTGTGGTTTTACATAGGACTGCAGGTAACACTACCACATTATCAGCACTAGTGTCATCTGTGGTTTTACATATGACTGCAGGTAACACTAACACATTATTAGCACTAGTGTCATCTGTGGTTTTACATAGGACTGCAGGTAACACTACCACATTTTCTGTACTCAGGTGATATCTACTATATTATCTGTACTCATCCAGCCAGCAAAGGAGACAATATGGACAATCACAATACATTAGTAAGTGTCTTGTATTAACTTTCTCTACATGATAAATGCTACTGTATTGTAAAAAAGTCACGTGATAAAGAGCAACATTTTAGGCCACGTCAACACAGGATGGAATACACCCTATTCCTTCCAAATGGTGGAAATCTGCAGGAAATCTTTTGAGCGCAAGGTTATATTTTATTTGTTACAACAAGGAATAAAATATTTTAAACTGCAGGACACTAAACAGTAGGCAGATTTCACACAGGGCTTGTTAGCTCCCTTTTCCAGAGCCCTAATTGTCAAATATGTCTACTAGATGCTTATGTATGTAAAGCTCTCAAACACTGCATTTACCGTCTGCATTTCTCCAATGTGAACATGGGTTTTCTGCTTGTTCTCACACAGTTGTCTTAGGTGAAGTATGACAAGCTCGTTCTCTTCCTGGTCGCTGGTTGCTTTCATTTTCTGACAAGAAGAGACATATATCTGGTCAAGCAGGTTATTGTATCCCCCGTTCCTAATAATATTACATTTAACTGACTACTATGTAACGGTGGATCAGCATCACAGGTCTTACCCCAGAGCGGTCTCCTGTTTGTGTTCCTGCATCATTGTTGATACCTCATATCATTTTAGGCCATTGTTTCTGTCCACACATCAGCAATAAAATCAAGTATTTCCACAGCAAAAATCTGTGGATTTCATACGCAGCCTTCTTGTGCAGCAGATCAGCATGAGGATTAGTCTCATTGTCGTTCAATAAAGCTAATCCTTGCCATTTTGCCCAATGAAAGTAGCATACCACTTATGAAGGCATAAAAAAATAAAATAAACAAAATATGGCTGATCCGACAGTGAACAACATGGTAAATCTGCCATGTATGCAAGGAGCCTTGGCCAAAAACAATTCTAAAGTTTTAATGAGGTTTAGAGGGTTTTTGTTGAGACTTTCTCTTTACCGATGACCGATCCTCTGGATAGGACATCAGTATCTGATCGACAAGGGTCCGATACCCAGAACCCCGCCGATCAGCAGTTTGAGAAGGCACCGGAGCTCGCAGTAGCGCCACGGCCTTCTCTGAGCTCACCAAGCACAGCGCCGTCCATTTCAAAGCAGCTTTGATTGGTATTACAACTTATGCCTATTCACTTCAATGGGGCTGAGCTGTGCCTACACCATGTGATGATGAAAGTGACGTCACTCGGCCTAGGCTAAGCTGCCAAAAGGCCGCAGTGCTACTGCGAGCACCTCTGCCTTCTTAAACTGCTGATCAGCGGGGGTTCTGGGAGTCGGCCCTCCCCCCAATTAGATAGTGATGACCTATTCAGAGGATTGGCCATCAGTAGAAAAGTCTCAGAACACCCCTTTAAGCTGATATTTTTTATATTCTGCTGCTGACATACATACTTTGTACTGGGTCACAGTAAATGAGTAAGTAAAACAAAAGTTAACCTGAACTTTTTCAAAAATGTCCGCTTGTTCGTTGTCAGAGAGCAAAGACAGTTGTCGCTGTATTACCAGCTTGGCTCTTGGTGGGTACTGCCCTAGGAAAGAAGAACACAGCTCTCAGAAAAGTCATCTGAAAGATGAAAAAACACTAAAGGAATAATAAAAGTATATTGCGGTGCATTCCTATACAATTTCCACTTGGCTGAAATGATGATCGGCCACCATTCTTCCAGTTCCTCTTGATAAACCTGTGTACGACCACACAAGATGGTTTTCTAAGACACTTCTACTCCTTGACCAGAGTTACTGTATGTCCACCCTGTGCTTTACCACGCATCTTTTGATTAAAGTAAAGCTCCCCTCAAAACATCGGCTACCATAAAACCACAGTAATGCTATAAAATGGTTTCCGCTCATTTAATCATTGTAAAGAGAAGCGCAGCCTTCACTTCTATGAGAACTAACATACAGTGCGAGCAAAAAAAAAATGCAAAACTAAAAAACAAACACATTTCAATAAAGCAGGTTTACATTATTTGGGAGCCATCAATCATGTATTGCTGTGGGACTGTGACTGCAAAATCATTTTACATTCCTTCAATATGAACGGAATACAAGTACAAACAGATTATAATACTTAATACTATCTAACAAATACGTTTCTGGGTGTATACGGAAAAGGTTCCTATTCACGGGCCATATTACCAGCTGTCGTGTGACAGATAGCTAAGGTGTATGGCCACCTTAAAGGGGTATTCCGGTTACCATAAATATAACTTGTGTTTTAGACTAGTTTATCATCAATAATTACCTACTATAATGTACATTTCACATATTTACTGTTCAGTAGTTATAAAAGTAGTTTTCTTCCTCCGCTACCCACTGTGTTTCCTCAAATTACCATGGCATCGACCTGTAGTTCTGAGCCTTAGTTAGGTCGAGCATGCTCAGTGTGTTGCTATCAGTTCTCTAGCTAAATGTCTTGTGAAACAAAGGGCGTGTTAGTGTGCTGGTGATTACTAAGTAGAGGGGGCATGACTGGACTGTGTATCAGGCAGCCAATCAATAAACATCAACACTTGGTTGATTGTGGGGATTGAAGTCTTTGAGGGAAGATCAGGCGCCATGATACTCTCAGTGTGTTACAGGCTCACACAGGAGCTAGACAAATGGATTGCAAGGTGAATTGAAGCTCTGGTTATATGTATAGGTATGAGTTCTGGTTGGGTCACAGCTTGCAGCCTTAATGCAGCCTTTAAGGCTAGTCATTGTAAGAACTGTGAAGCATCTTAATGTTTGGGCTGGTCTACTACCTTTCCACACATGCTGTTCATACCTTCAATTCGCTCACAGAGTTTGTGCAGAGCATGCATAGGACAAGCTTCACACAGCTTGATCTGTGTCTTGGCATTTTGGAGAGCGGCAGCGGTGCTGAATGCTTGCTTTAAGGTCAGCATGACTTCATCCACCTGACAAGAGCAATATGTAACAAAGTTATGTATACATTTCACCAAAGAAGAGATTTTATAGTCCTCCTTTAATATTCTGAAACCGCCATGTCAAATTTAAGAGAGATATGTCTACTGAGTTCTGGAGAAGATGAAATACTGAGTTATTCCATAATGCCTCCATCCTTGTATGATATATACATAACATGAACAACACAAATGATGTGTAACATAATAACAGGTTAAGGTCTGCAAGATCCCTTGACAACTCCATGAGTCTTCTTCGTAGGACCCTCATCATCATCCTTATTGAACTCAGTACTTTCCACTTGCTTGGAAATTCCTATGCAAGGCCTTAAAGAGTGTCTTGTGGATGGGTTGATCCAGGTAGATTGGATATATACAATTCTTACAATATCTTAAACTTCAAATTTCAAGCCTCTTAGGGTACTTTCACACTTGCGGCAGTGTGATCCGGCAAGCAGTTCCGTTGCCTGAACTGTCTGCCTGATCAGGCAAACTGTATGCAAATGCATGTCCTTTTTTCTGACTGATCAGGCATTTTTCAGACTGATCAGGTCTGAAAAATGCCTGATCAGTCAGAAAAATGCATTGCGTTTTTCCGGTGTCATCAGGCAAAACGGATCCGGTATTTATATTTTTCACATTTTTAAAGGTCTGCAAATGCGAAGACCAGAATGACGGATATGTCATTGCTGTATTTTTAATGCCGGATCCAGCACTAATACATTTCAATGTAAATTAATGCCGGATCCAGCATCTGATCAGGCATTTTGGACGGAAATAATACTGCAGCATGCTGCGGTATTTCCTCCGTCCAAAACGACTGACAGTGACTGAACTGAAGACATCCTGATGCATCCTGAATGGATTTCTCTCCATACAGAATGCCTTGGGATAAAACTGATCAGTGCTTTTCCGGTATTAAGCCCCTAGGACGGAACTCAATGCCGGAAAAGAAAAACGCTAGTGTGAAAGTACCCTAAGCTGTGATAAGTTCACAATATGAAACATAACTACTTTTATAACGGGTGTCTTTGGTCTCTGTATACTTAGACTGGCACTAAGGGTGTGTTCACATCAGGGGCAGACTGGCCAGGGAGATTTCATGGTGGGCAGATGCCTAGGGTGACCGCCCAAGTCCTCTTCATAGCAGCCAGCCAGGTACATAACAATCTGATGCTCTCCTATGTAACTGGCCAGCAGCCGCGTCCTGAATTCACCTGTATCGCTGTCCTCAGGACGGAGATAGAAGTAAATGCTGTGGCGCAGGCGGCAGTATTTTGTTCTGCACTGTGATATTTGGTTCTGCTGGGGCGGTATTTTGTTCTGCACTGTGGTATTGCCGGCCCCGTCCACTTGTGTTGCTCCACCTTCTGTCAATTTGGACCCCCCTACAACCTAGGGCCACTTCAAGTTCCCAATGTGCCCCTGCTTCACATCACGTTTTTGTCCTACATTTTACGTATACACATGACATAGATGATAAACGGATGCCTCAGCAGATGCTATACAGTGGCATTCATCACCATCGGATTCCACAGTAAAAAAAGAAAAGAATCTGTTAATGTATACATTTTTGGTGGACTCTGCAGGACAGAAAAGCATAGTGTTAGTCTACGTGATGTGAACAGCCCTATGTCTGTTACCTACCAAAGCGTCAGTAGCACACTGGAAGACGTAGCAAAGATACTGGTTTATACCAGGCTCCACACTCTCACGGCACACAAATCCAAAGTGATCAATATGTTTAATACCCTGGAAAAAAAATAAGAAAATATTACTACTGAATGTACCATGGTAAAATACATACTGAACTGCACATTTGGCGAAATACGTTTTTTTATCACTTGGCACGTGCACCCTGGGATCTCTGCTATAGCTCTCTCGTGGGCCGGGATTAGTAGGGCAATGGTGGAGCAGTCAGGGCACTCACCCAAATGTCCATGTTTAATGGGAACGTGTCGCGGGTTTTTAACCATAAGAATTAGCGGCGTCCTGAGATAGTTCTCCCCCACCCTGATCATCCTAGGGGTTTTTGTTTTAAAAAAACCTCCAAGTACTTCTTTTACAGTCCACTTTCGCTTTTTTAAAGTTATGTAAATTAAATGCTTACCTCATCACTTCCCATTCCTAACCCATCCCCCGTTACAAGAGTGACAGAATCTAAAGATCATACCCTCCTCCCGAACTCACCTCCCAAATCCCGCGCATGTGCAGAACCAGTCACCTCACTCAGTGATGAAAAAAATAGTTTAGACTGGAACAAAGATATTGGATTCTGTGGAACTTTGACAAGTGCAATGACTAGTTCTTCTTATGCAAATATTGATTCTAGAATTAGATATACACAAGTACTCAAATATACATCTAGTCTTACGGTTATCAATATCACTCCAATAAGCTTAAAGGGGTTTTGTGATGCTTTTACACCGATGGTTGGACTCTGGATAGGCCATCAATATCTGTTCTGCAGTAGCTCTAGGGTTGGAAGTCGGTGCTAGAACTACAGCTTCATCTATGCGGTGTAGTGGACGCAGCTGCTTACTGCTTGCTCGCACTGAAGTGAATGAAAGCAGCACTGGGGTAACCAGCTCCAGCACTGCACACAATAAATGGAGCTACAGTTCCAGTACCGGTTGGCAGGGGTATGGGGTGTTGGATCTCTGTCAATGATATATTGATGGTCCATCCTTAGGATAAAAGAAACGGAAAACCCCTTTAAATGGAGAACAGAATTCCACACACTAGCGCGGTTAATATGATAAAATCAAAGCTGTCATCTTCGCAATTCTTTGATGGTTTCCAATAATCCTGAGGAGCAATATTATAATTCAGATGACCCCAGGCTGCACGTGCTGTGTAACCCCCCCCACAAAAAAAAAAAAAAAATCCCAGAACTTACACTCAGTTTGCACATCCCTGCCGCTTCAGTTCCAACGGTGCCCAGGTCCCCAGGAAATGGCAGGGTATGCTGCTCAGGCAATCACTGGCTAAGACGGGTCACTGCTGCAGCCAATGATTGGTTGAGCGGCATTCACAACAACTTCCTGCCATGTCGAGGCAGGAGCAGAAAGTGAAGTGCCCTGGGGACCCGGGCACCATTGGAACTGAAGTGCGGAAAAGCAGGCACTTTTGAAAAGGCAGAAATGGAGGATGGGCGAGGGGAGTATAAGGGCTATATTACCCCAACAGAGTATCTGACCAGATTCTGTCCAATCAGACCAATAACAAAACATCTGTGATGGTCAGAATATCTGTCAGATACTCTGTTGGTGTAATACAGCCCTAAGTTCTGGTAATATTTACAGCATGTACCGCCCGGGAACGCTTTTTTGTGCTGGAATACCTATTTAAAGGGGTTGTCAGATAGGTGGTCACCCTTGAGGTAAACAGAGAGCAGCCGTGCATGTGCGGCCACCCTCCATTCATTTTTTTGGGGACTTCAGAGCATAGCCGAGCACTGGCTCAGCCATTTCTAGCAGTCCCATAAAAAAGATTGGGGCGGTGAATGAGCTTGCAAGGTGCACTCTGCAGTCATTTCCATGGGACTTGCAAAAATAGCCAGCTTTTTTTGGAACGCCGATAGAAATGAATGGAGTGCACACCTCATTTTCAGAGGCCCATTTTAGAAATAGGCCGGGGTCCCAGAGTTGGGAACCACACCAATCTGACTTTGATGGCATATCCTGGCGATATGCCATCAAAGTCCAAGATGACAAGATCAATGTAAGATAGCAAACCCAATTAAATCACCCGTTTACTTATTGACATTTTAACTAAGGCACCTACTGGGGTCCCCATAAACCGTGGAGTCTGGTACTGTGATCACCAAGCAGGTCTGGGTGTGCGGGGCCAGAGGCAACCATAATGAATGTCTTCCCTACCCCAGATATTTCATTTTCAGCCTAAAGCGTGATTTGTCCATTAACCCTTTCAATAGTGATAAAACAACTCTTACTGCAATAAGGTTTCCCATTAAGAAGTCATTTGTCTACGGCCAGGTTTCCTTTCACTTGAAATTTGTTCGCCAGCCATCCAAAAGCCTCTTACAATAATCTATTAATTCAGCAGAGGAGGCTAAAGCCGTAATCCAGTCACCTTCACCTTAGAGTGCCATGACTTGGCATTATACAAAGCATTCTCCCGGATACTTCATATAAACCGCCACACCTGAAGACTTGGGGCACTGCAGTTTATTACACTGCACAAAACAGTTTAGCAAAAAGCGTCAATCAGAGCAGGATTGTGGGAGTAAGAATGAATAAAAGACTTCCATGACTTCTCTATACAAGGCTGTGCTCACATCTGTAGTATGCTCCATTGCAGATGGGAAGAGTAGTGAGGCATAGAGCAATAGGCTTTCCATCAAAATGACAGACACCGCAGAGGAGCCTAACAGACCCCCATTAGAAGTCAACGGGTTGGCACTGCGATGATTGTGACGGAAGCCATAATCCAGATGTGAACAGAGCCTAACTAGTCTACGTCGTTTATATACTCTGCTTTTCTTAGATCTTAGGTGGATGCAAACACTTGCACTCGTTTAAATAACTAACCTTTCACACAACTTTGCATAAATCAATAGTACAGGCCAATATAAGAAACTTTGTAATATATCTTATCAGAGAAAAATGTCTCTTTCTCTCCTTATCAGCTCTAATCCTGCTCCCCTACTTCCTAAACTCCTAAATGAACATTCACTCTGAATTTTCTGCTAATTTTGTCATACAAGACCGAGACATGCTGTCATCTCACTAAAGGATAAGATTACAAGTGCTCCGTCAGTCCTACGGCAGTGACTGGGGTGGTGAACCGAAAGTGCACTACTGCTCCATTTAGAGAGGCTCTGAGACCTCTTGTTCTTGGGATTGCTGGGGGACCCAGCGGTTGGACGCACTGTAATATTATATTTATCACCTTTTAATGGGATAACGCCCTTAAGTTGGGTCTGCAGACCTGCTGACAAGTGACACGTGAATTTCAGCCATATCCAACAGATGAAATTTAAGGACACATGAAACTAAAGGGTTGTCTGAGATAAGTAAAAATCTCACCCCCTTCTCCACCACCGTTTTCTGCAGTGCTGATCCAGCCCTCCTGCCGCTGCTTTTTACAAACTGCATGTCATCATTGCAGCCAATCACTATCTTCAGTGGTCTAACAATGAGGACAAGAATTGGCTGCAGCAGTCACGTACACAGTGACATGCAGGTGTACATCACTGCTGCAGCCAATCCCTGTCCTCAGCGTTAGATTGACGAGGACAGTAACTGGCTGCAGCGGTCACGTGTCACATACCAGCAGACAGGGCCGGTTCTATAATAAGACAGACCAAGCGCGCAATTTACTTTTTTTTTTTTTTTAATCACTTGCGGCGAGTTGCGCCGCAGTGCCGCCGGCCACCCACCCCAGCCTGCATGTGCCATGCGGCCCCGGTCCTCACTCACAGAGCGGCAGCACGGCAACACGGTCATGGGGGCACTCAGGGGGTGTGTGACTGGCGAGTGGCTCCGCGGCAGGCAGCAGCAGGGACTGGAGCAGCTGTTGGTGACTGTGACTCACACAGCCAGCCCAGACGGACTGTCGAATCCCGCAGGGTAGGCGGTAGGTGATGAGCGCAGAGCGCATATTGTTTATAATTATTAAACAACATTAATGGGGGAAAGAGGGGGGTCATGGGTGACATGATGGGAAGGGGGGACAAATCAAATGTCTGTAGTCTGTGCCATGGAGGGGGAGAAATGTGACATGGGGGGGGGGTGATGTGCCATGGGAGGGGAGTGTGACACAATAGGGGGTCATAATGTGATCATTGGGGGGGGGGGGGGGGCGCCAAAATGTAGCTTCGCTTGTGTTGGCAAAAATCCTTGCACCGGCCCTGCCAGCAGGTCACCGCTGCAGTCTGTAAACAGGCAGAAGCAGGAGGAGCGCCACAAAGACTCTGGATGAAGGGGTGAGTATAACATTGTTATTGGTGGGATAACCCCAATAAAGGGTTAACACGCTGGGTATAGAGTGCACGTCCTGTACAACCTCCAAACCAAACATTAGAATGGGAACTGCCTTCTTACTCCATTCTGATTATACATGACAGGGGTGTGGAATTCCTATCGCCCGACGCCCGGGACATGCAGTTCCGGGCGCCGGGCAGGTAGTTTGGGCAGGTAGCTTAGCCCTGCGGGCAAGTAGCAGGGCTAGGATGGTGCCGGATTCTCCTCTTATACACAGCCCGGCAGCACGTCCGGGCTGCTTACCGCTGTGTGAACATCGCTCCTGTGCAGGCCGGAAGTCATGATCAGAGGAGTGCGCCGCGGGACGGAAGTCAGCTCCCAGCAGAAGAGCGAGTCAGGCAGTCAGCGGCTGAACCAGTAGTGGGAGCTCCTGTCTCCTCACATGGTGGCAGCCAGTGTCCTAAAAGATAGCCCAGCAGGTAGTGTGTGGTGACTCCCCTGGGTGAGCTGCCGGGTCGCCCGGGGAAGGGGGGGGGGTTGCTCGAACTGCCCCAGTATGGCATATACATTAAAGGGATTCACTGCCCCAGTATGGCATATACATTAAAGGGATCCACTGCCCCAGTATGCAATTGTACCTTTAATGTACATGACATACTGGGGCAGTGAATCCCTTTAATGTACATGACATACTGGGGCAGTGAATCCCTTTAATGTACATGCCATACTGCGGCAGTGAATCACTTTAATGTATATATTATACATTAAAGGGATTCACTGCCCCAGTATGGCGTGGCTGCCCCCATACAGTAGAATGTTTCCTTGTGCCCCCGCCCCCATACAGTAGAACGTCACCTTGTGGCCCCCACCCCCATACAGTAGAGCGTCTCCTTGTGGCCCCTGCCCCCATACAGTAGAACGTCTCCTTGTGGCCCCCGCCCCCATACAGTAGAACATCTCCTTGTGGCCCCCGCCCCATACAGTAGAACATTTCCTTGTGGCCCCCGCCCCCATACAGTAGAACGTCTCCTTGTGGCCCCCGCCCCCGTACAGTAGAAAGTCTCCTTGTGGCCCCTGCCCCCATACAGTAGGATGTCTCCTTGTGGCCCCTGCCCCCATACAGTAGAACATCTCCTTGTGGCCCCCGCCCCCATACAGTAGAAAGTCTCCTTGTGGCCCCCGCCCCCATACAGTAGAAGTTCAGGACAAGTAGATTGTCATGAGGGACAAGTAGTTTGAGTCCCTGCTTTAGTCCTTCGACAAGTAGTTTTTTTTTAAATTTCCTCACCCCTGCATGACTACAGAAACAGCACTGCACCTGTCCGCAGGTTGTGTGTCACTTACCTGAGTACACGAGGAAATATCTTTAAAGTTCTTTTCCAGCACTACAGACTTGGTGTCGGGACTTATGAGATTAATTTCAAACCTACCAACCTGTAAAACAAACGTTACAAATCACAGTAATAAAAGTATTAACATTCAGATAGTTGTAAGTAATAGGCAGATGTAGCAGAGTGGAATACGTTCATGTGCGCTTGACGTAATTTACAAATCATATAAATAAGAATTACATTTACTGAGTGCGCTTCAAAGTGTAGTCTCTGTGGCCAGTTACCTTAGCTCAGCTCCCAGAGAGGTGCAGACTGCTGGAAATTACTAAGGGTTGGTCTAAGGCCTACATCAGACCACTGCCAGCCTTCACACACATCGGCACCCCGCGATCGCATTTGCGGGGTAACGATGGGAGACAGAGGGAGTTGGCTCCCTCTGTCAGCACTTTACATGGGGCGGGCACCAATGCCTGCAGCATGTAAAGTGTTAAACAGCCTGGATCGGCACTCCTGCCAGTCCGGGCAGTTAGAGCAGGGCCGGGGCTCTCATGTGAGAGTCGGGTCCCCGCTCCCTGCTGCACAGCGTCAGAACGCAAGACCCAGCACTGCTTACACTATACACCGCTTACTCTAGTTTGGAGAGCGTTTCAGATATGACAGATTACCTTTAAGGTGGATTTATACCACACAATTATCGGCTTATTCCCAAAAATGTACCCATATAAATGTGCTGATTACCTGCCGAATGAGCAAAGCACTTGTTCAGCACATGAAATCAGCAGATTGTGCAGTGTGAACAGGGATCTGCTGCCCAGAAACAATGGATCTGTAGGAGGACAAGCGATAGCAGTAGCCATGGCTCATTCCCATACATGTAAGTGCAGCTCTTTCCTCCACCGACGGGCAGGCAGCCATAGGGAAGGAACGGTCCCTTCCCAACACCTGTCTCCATAAGTAGTAAGTGCTCCATCAGTCCCATTCATTTCTCTTCCACGCTACATCATTATTGCAGTCAAAGGCACTGACAACCCTCATCTGATAGGGTTTGGCGAATTTCCCATGGCATCCCATGGGTAAACTGAAGGTTTTCTAAGAGATACTATCTTGGTGTACCTCAATGAAAATAAGAAAATAACGCCATATCAGCATGGCTTTATGAGGGATCGGTCCTGTCTAACTTATCCAGGTTCTATGGGAAGGTAAGCTCAACCAATGGATGTCGTATATCTGGACTTCTCCAAAGCATTTGACACTGTACCTCATAAAAGGTTAGTATATAAAATGAGGATGCTCGGACTGGGAGAAAATGTCTGTATGTGGGTAAGTAACTGGCTCAGTAATAGAAAACAGAGGGTGGTTATTAACGGTACACACTCAGATTGGGTCACTGTCACTAGTGGGGTACCTCAGGGGTCAGTATTGGGCCCTATTCTCTTCAATATATTTATTAATGATCTTGTAGAAGGCCTGCACAGTAAAATATCTATTTTTGTAGATGACACTAAACTGTGTAAAGTAATTAACACTGAAGAGTACAGTTTTCTGCTACAGAGGGATCTGGATAGATTGGAGGCTTGGGCAGAGAAATGGCAGATGAGGTTTAACACTGACAAGTGTAAGGTTATGCACATGGGAAGGAATAATGCAAGTCACCCGTACATACTTAATGGTAAAACACTGGGTAATATTGACATAGAAAAGGATCTAGCAATTTTAATAAACAGCAAACTAAGCTGCAAAAACCAGTGTCAGGCAGCTGCTGCCAAGGCCAATAAGATAATGGGTTGCGTCAAAAGGGGCATAGATGCCCGTGATGAGAACATAGTCCTACCACTTTACAAATCACTAGTCAGACCACACATGGAGTACTGTGTACAGTTCTGGGCTCATGTGAACAAGGCAGACATAGCAGAGCTGGAGAGGGTTCAGAGGAGGGCAACTAAAGTAATAACTGGAACGGGGCAACTACAGTACCCTGAAAGGTTATCAAGATTAGGGTTATTCACTTTAGAAAAAAGACAACTGAGGGGAGATCTAATAACTATGTATAAATATATCAGGGGTCAGTACAGAGATCTCTCCCATCATCTATTTATCCCCAGGACTGTGACTGTGACGAGGGGACATCCTCTGCGTCTGGAGAAAAGAAGGTTTGTACACAAACATAGAAGAGGATTCTTCACGGTAAGAGCAGTGAGACTATGGAACTCTCTGCCTGAGGAGGTGGTGATGGTGAGTACAATAAAGGAATTCAAGAGGGGCCTGGATGTATTTCTGGAGTGTAATAATATTACAGGCTATAGCTACTAGAGATGGGTCGTTGATCCAGTGAGTTATTCTGATTTCCTGATTGGGGTCGGGAAGGAATTTTTTTCCCCTAAAGTGGGGAAAATTGTCTTCTACCTCACAGGGTTTTTTTCCCTTTCTTTGGATCAACTTGTAGGAAACAGGCCGAACTGGATGGACAAAAGTCTTTTTTCAGCTTTATAAACTATGTTACTATTTCTCTAAAATGCCATAAACAGATGCGTCTGCTCAGCCCCTACCAATCAGCTGTTACCTGCAGAAAGTAAGCAGTGTACGGAGCCGGACTACCACAGCTCCGTGTACTGTGTATAGAGCTGCTGGAACCACGGCTGCAGCCAATAGATGGAGGTGCTGAGTGTCTGATACTGATGACATATCCTATGGAGAGGTGGGACCCGCACCTATCTGACACTGGCCATATGCCACTAATGTCTGAGAGGCTTTTGATGATATATTTTGGATACATAATATCTTATTATTTGAAAAGCCCTATAAGTGTGCAGCACTCACAATACAGTAATACTATAGTTCGCAGGTAATGGCACGTAAACAGCACTATTACCAGCAGCGCTGAAGCAGTGATGTGCCTGTAATAAACAAGAGAACTCAACTAATGGAAAGCAATTTAGATGGAAAAAACAAGCGAAAGAAACTTCAAGATGACTCAGTTCTTGGGAGGAGGGCTGAGAGATACGTCAAACTCCTTTAACCCAACATGAAGTGGAAGTCTTTATGAGTTATTCGAACAAAATAATCTCTTGAAATGATCCAAATAATAAGCCAAAGTAATGAAATAAAAACGGGTAGTGACTATCTGCGGCTCATCTTCAGCTTCCCGGCTGCGTCACAAGAATGGGCTTTCCCCCTTCATCAGCTCTGCTACACTAAAGAGCTTGTCTCGTCTGGATAGCCCTTTTCTGTATTGTAGTGTACGTCCCATAATATTACGCCGATCGCAGGAAGCTGCCGCCTCCCTCATTTCTGCCGCGATGTTGTAGGAAAAACAAAGCATCACACAGCGGCCACTGGGCCATCCATGTTATGAAGACAAGTCCTCCAGAAGGAGCTCCTGTCTGGTTAATGGACAGGGGTTTAGATACGCAGAACACCCACTACTAGTCTGGAGCTACACAGCAACATATGTCACATGACACGGAGATTGCAATATAATGTGTGTCCATGACTGTGATAAGCGATCAACTCATTTTGGTGGCATGCAACTTTGCCATCATAGATCACAATGCAAGTTGCATGCAACCATGGCTGGATTGCAACCTTTCCAAAAATCGCAGCTCTAAAGCTGGGGCTACATGGCGGCTTTGGCCGCAACATATGTCACGCCACCCAAGATCACTTTGCTACACTGTAGCCTCGCGATATGATGGATGGAAATGGGGTTGCGTTGACCGCAACCTGACAGTCCCCAAAAATCTGTTGAGCCTTGGCAATTTGTGGTTGACAACACGACCCCATTTATTCCCTTATGTTGCAAGACTTTATTGATGCACCTCCATCTTTGATTCAGTCACAACATGTAGCTCTAGCTTGAAATAGTCACTCGGCAGCAAGCTGCATAGGTAGCTTTGATTGTGAGACTTGCTGTCATGTAACACGTGTTGCCGTGTATCGGTCTAGGACAAGGACTCCAGATTATCACAACTACCAGAAAATCAGGCCTGGCAACCAAGTGTTGCTCCTTCCACTTTCAGCCATTAGCTAAAGCATTGAGCTGGAGGCTGAATCCAGCTTTTAACATTTTTTGGCCGATGTACCAGATGCATGAAGCCATAACATGCTTAAAAGAGTAATTCCAGATTTGAACATACCTGAAAAAGCATTGTCCTGTTCTTTTCAGAGTCGGAGGGTTGCACATGGCTCGGTGCACTTGCATGTCTTCTCCTTGACTGTATTTTTCCATCATAAACCTTCTTTTGAATTGTAACACTACTACATCGAGACCTAAACTCCTGCTGGTCCTCAAAGCCTGAGTCTTCAAGTATCCTCTCAGGAAAAGATACCCGCATACCAGAAAGATTGCTCTGGCTACCTACTGTAAATATCCCTGAATGGCCCTTGGAGGCAGAATTGGCATTAGAGTCAGCGTCCAGTGCTTCAAATGTACTATCAGATGGAGAAACTGGGACATTGGTCTCGGCCAATGTGAGGTCAGAGCTGGAGTCCACGCTGCGTTGCTCACCGAGTAGCTTCAGACGCTGACGTTCATGTAGAGAAAATTTCTCAATACAGTCATCGATAAGAGTGGAGGGAGCGTGTTTATGGGCAATTACCACCTTGCCGCAATATAAAACCTCAAACTTCTGTGAGTTGTAAAAGGCATCTTCATTGTCCTTGCTGGGCTTCGAATCTTCCTTCAGAGCAACTTTGGAAACCTGCCGAATGCTACTGATGACTGTGGAAACCTGAACACAAACAAAACACAAGAATTAGACACATGTATGGAAATCTGACTTGTCCGTGACTTTGGTTAAGTCATTGCTCACTGCTTACGGTTATAAATCCAATGAGACTGTGCGAGCGCTCTCAATCTTGACACGTCAGAAGACTTATGCTCTTCTCTTTGTATACAGGGATATAGTATGTATATAGTATGTGGAACACTGAAGACTGACTACAGGCAAGCGGTTAGGGACTAAGGACTCATGGACATGAACATATCCATTTTGCGGTACACAAAACACGGATCCCACCATTTTCTCAAACTCCTGTAGAAAAGTCCTTTCCTTGTCTGCAAAACAACATCTTTTGTAGCCCCAATGAAATGAATGGGTCTGCATCCGATCTGCACCGAAAATACGGTTTTGTGCATGAGGCCTAAACAGGAGTCGTGTGAAAAAGCCAGGTTGACAGAGGCATTACTGAGTCATCAGGAATAGAGATGAGCGAACTTCAAAAATTAGTTCGGCGTTCGGGTAATCGCCGTAATCGATCCAGTGCTGAGCCACGCCCCCTGCACTGATCACATGACGGTGACGTCACCCCAGGTCCTTCGGCTTTTCCAAAGTTCGGGTTCGTGGAAGCCGCCCCCTATGGATTCCATATGCCGGGATAGTCCGCGGTAGTGGAATCCATAACGGGATGCGGCGATTACCCCAACCCGAACGCCGAACTAATTTTTGAAGTTCGCTCATCTCTAATCAGGAAGGATATCAGCCTGTTTCTGATTACTCAGGTCTCCTGCCCAGGGCCCATCTAGCACAAGGAGCTTGGCAATACCTAAACCAAGCGGCAAGATACATACGTCCCCAACCTCTGAAGTCGCCTCCAACGTTCACCACTTTATAGGGATACTGTACAGTGGCATACGTCACTCACTGACTCCCACTATAAACAACATACCTTTATACGGGTTGTCCCAGCCTTTCTAACCAAGATGGGAACCACCCACAGTAGGTTACAGCCACTTATCCGTTTCCATAACCCCACAGCAGTGAATGGGAGCTATGCTAATAGAGTAGCACAGCAAGCCGCGCCGTTTCTGAAACTCACAAGTTATGAAAACAGCTCTGCTTGCTGTCTTACGCTGTTTGCTTCTCTAGCTCCCAGTCACCGCTATGGGAGTTACAGGAACCACACAGCTGTGGCCGCTCGGGCGTTTCTATATTTCCAGCCATCCTGGATCAGCCATGAAAGGTTGAGATGGGACAACCCCTTTACATTTTTGTTAAAAACACATCACAACCACTGGGTGGCCACACATAAGCACATTTAGCATATACAGTTCATCTCCCAAGAGGGAACCTACGGAATAGAGCGCATCTGTACTTCGTTGTATACGTTATCTTACTGTGCCCTCTGCATAAGAAAGCATAATAGACTGAGCTTTCCTATACAGGGATAAAAGAAATATGTCAGTGCATACTGGCACATATTTAATTGCATATTTTGGGTGTATGGGGCCCCATAAACACATTAAGCATGTGCGCGAAATGTGCATAAAATGAAATGAAGACTGAGCCTTACCTGAACGAGTCTTAAAGGGGTTGTCTCATCTTGCCACAGCATATTGAGATGAGACTAAGCCTCAATCACCAGGTGGCCGGCACTTCGCTTTTTCAGTAGTTCCCATTGCAGTGCATGGGAGCTACAGAAATGGCGTACCACAGCAAGCTCACTCCCCATAATTGCCCCGTGTCAATGTGCTGCCGATCATATGACACCTAAAGCCGGGATGTGCGGGAGACAAGCAATGACGCAGCAGCGATCGTTTATCTCCATACAGAGGGAAAAACTGATGTATGTACATGCAGATGAATAAACTGGCAATGATTGGGAATGAATCTGTTCCTGATCATTGCCCTGAGTATTGGCCATGTAAAGGGCCCCTTAGGCACAAGGCAATCTACTGTGGCAGTAATTACTGGCTGAGGATCTGGTTGAATTACCTCTGGCATTGTGACCCCAGAAATGCTCTTTATGAGAGTAAACACTTATGCTCTATTTGCTTTGATATTTAGGTCTGGATAGTTTATAGTAAACGGAGCCAAGAAAGAGCATTCATTTACATAACGGAGTTGTCAGCACAGAAAAAATCTCCCTAAAGAGAAGTGGCATGACAGACGAGGCATGCAAATAAGCCAGTCTCCGGCTGTAGAGCGCTCAGCATGCGCCTTCATGCCATATTACAGCTGTTCTTTCCTATAATGCAGGCAGACGGGCCCCTGGCAACCTGTAATAAAGTAGCACTATTTTATCGGGTTTGTACAACTGCCTAAGATGCAGAAATGCAAACATACGGGGTCATTTATTAAGGCTGTCGTTTTAGACACCGGTCTTAATATCCCCTGCGTTGGCGGTGGATCTGCCGAAGTTATGTAGAGGCGCCGGCCTCTACATAACTTCGGCGCCTCCACTGCCTGTCTAAATCTACGTCAGCTTCCTTGCTGACGTAGATTTAGAACATTTTCTAGGCCTAAAACAGGCGTAGAAAATTATAAATGAGATGGGTCTGGCGGCCTGCCCTTTTCCCCTCTTTTTTTAAGACCTGGTGCTAACGGGGAAAAGTTGCAGATTGCAGCGCAAATAACCTTTGCGCCACAATCTGATGATAAATGTGCCATAGTGCCTACAAACATCAAGTACTGTCTATGAATCTCTGCATCTGAAACAAAACCAGGCACAACAGGTCCTATAATAAGGACGGAGATCCCATCCCAAGTAAACCACTGCAGCTAAAAAACACTAGAACTACAGGTGACTCAAAAAATGTGAATATTGTGCAAAAGTTCATTTATTTCAGTAATGGAACTTGAAAGGTGAAACTAATATATGAGATAGACTCAATACATGCAAAGCGAGATATTTCAAGCCTTTTGGATGATTATGGCTTACAGCTTATGAAAACCTCAAATTTACAATCTCAGAAAATTAGAATATTACATGAAGTAAACGAAAAAAGGATGTTAAATAGAAAAATGTAGGACCTGTGAAAAGTATAATCATGCATATGTACTCGGTTCTTGGTTTAAATGTGCCTGCTTATAAAAGTCTGTTGAAATGTTAGGGTACTTTCACACTAGCGGTATAGCTATCCGGCAGGCTGTTCCGGCAGGTGAACTGCCTGCAGGATCCGCCATGCCGCAAGGACCCGTGCCCTGCCGTGCTACCGCTCCGTCCCCAGTGACTATAATGGGGCGGGGGGCGGAGCCACAACGCAGCACAGCAGTGCACGGCCGGAGATCGCCGTACTAAAAGTACTGCAGGTCCGACTTTTTAGTTCGGCGATCTCTGCCGTGCACTGCCATGCTGTGCCGTAGCCCTGCCCCATTATAGTCAATGGGGGCAGAGCAGCAGCACGGCAGTGCACGGGTACTTGCGGCATGGCGGATCCAGCAGGCTGTTCACCCGCTGGAACAGCCTGCCGGATAGCTATACCGCTAGTGTGAAAGTACCCTAACATTTCAACAGACTTTGCATTAATCAATAGTACAGTGTGTGTACATGAGGGAGTATACTATTTCTGGCCATCACTTGAATATAGCATTTTTAAGCAGTTTTCCTCTGTGCATCGTGAATGTGTTGTTTGCAGTTCTGTCAAATATAGTCGGTGGAGACTAACTACCTAGTACTGCATACACAGAAAGCAGAGGAGAATCTGCTTCCTAACCTTCTCACTCATTCAGAACCAGCCCCAGGATGATGGAGGAGATTACAGAAAAGTACTGATCTGTATGTTTGTGAATTTAGAACTTGGCTGAGATAGAATCTTCCTATGATCTCTTTGTCCCATCTGTCTCCCTCCTGCTACTGCGCACTCCTACACCCTCCCCTCTCCATAGACTTGTATTGACATGTGTAATATGATACTTGAGCAGAGCTGGTCTGTCTCCAGATGGAACAAAAGTATTTTTCAAAGTAAAAAGCAATTAGCAAGAGGGTCGGGGGAGAAGTTAACATCTGATAACATGAGAACTACACATTTTTCACTGATACAATATATTACAGAGTTTCTTGTGGTCCCTTGTACTTTTGATTTGTGTAAAGCTGTATGAAAAGTTAGCGATCATCGTGAATCTTCTTATTGGGTACAGAATGGAAACTCTAAGGTATTATATTGAAGGGGTCTCTTCTTTGGACAGTCCCTACTTGTTAGAAGGGTAATTTGACAATCTGATTACAGAGTTCTCACATGCTGGGACCTTCAGCTGTAATCTGTGAGAAAGCTTGATGGAAATGTTGAATTTCCCTGCAGCACTACCACAGGGAAATGAAGCATTACACAGTGTCCATTCAGAGTAGGATGTCTGTGTAATGCAGGACAAGATAGGCTCTCCAAAGAGTGAAATGCTCTTTGTAACCACTTTCCACTTTCCACATTTCTGCACATTGATGTTATAAAGTTAAAAATGTCACTTGTTATCATAATCATCACAGCATTTTATCTGTTAAAGCAGCCATTTGTGTAAAATCTCTGTGAGCAATTTTGGAGAACTGAGCACGTATACCAGGTCCAGATTGTCCCACAGGGGTGAAAGTTCAAATCGCACGCAGTAGTATAGAGACAATCGTTAGGGCTTGTCATAAAGTAGGGAGAATTGTTTGAGCAGAGGCTCTTCTTACAATTAAGGTGGGACCACTGGGCGGCCCAGCAATAAAGCTGTATATTTGGAAGAGCTATTCTCCCATTTTCTTGGCTCCTGTTCAGAGTACCAGATGTATGCGCCTATTATTCCAGACTAAGTTGGTTTTATCCCCCTCAGAGAAGGGAAAGTCAATAGATACAGAGTTATTGAATTTATTTTTGGAGCTCAAACCTCCTCTACCCCACTGATCCTTCTTGACATGGATGCCAAGAAGGAAAATCCAATAAGAGAAAGTCTTTAGTGACGGCACTGCTATAACAATGTCCAGTAGGATTAAACTGGGCAGTATGGCTGATATCGGTTTATATAATGGCTGTATGTGGTGCTTTGTCTCCGTAAGCAGATACATGTGAACATCCAAACGAAGATGGCACTCACCGGCTTCTTTGTAAATCTTAACTTCTTTATTGCAAGAGTCGACGCGGGGATGAGGGCGGACGACACTCCACCAGACAGGCAAGAAAGCGGTGATGGCCGTTTCACGCTTCCTCAGGCCACTACGACATGGTGTAGATGCGCCTGCTCCTCTTATACTTGTATACTAGGGGCAGACGCATTTGCGTCATGACGTAGTGGCCGGAGAAAGCATGAAAGCGTGAAATGCCATCAACGCTTTCTTGTCTGTCTGGTGGAGTGTCGTCCGCCCTCATCCCCGTGTTGACTCTTTGCAATAAAGAAGTTAAGATTCACAAAGAAGCTGGAGAGTGCAGTCTTTTTTTCTTCGTTTGGATGGATGTCAAGAAGGTTTTCAACCTCGTTAACTTCCCGCCATTGTTAGTTGATATATCCGAAATAATCTCTTACTCCGAAACAGCTTCACCAATATAACCCCAACTTGTCAATTTATTGACAGTGTGGCAAAGACTTTGGCATGTATCTCCTATGGTGGACATGCCCCCAGATCACAGCATACTGGTCTGCTATTGATCAGCTAGTCGTTAAACTTCTTGTCAGCCCTTCGTATGTGTCTGCTACATATATCTCCCAAAAACATCTAAATACACATTAACCCCCCCTCAGACAAAAATCCACTAGGATCCCCATACCAACATACTGGAAATCTAAGTCCTCTCTCATAATGAGTCAATGGTTTCAACAGGTCAACCATGTTTTCCACCTAGAAGAGAGAGCTCGTTGGGTAAACAATAGTCATGCAACTTTCTGGTAACAGCATATGGCAATTGGTTCTATAACTACGGCGTACAGTAGAAGTGACAGCAATCATACCTAGTAAGCACAGAATGAGACAGAAGCAGGACGTTCACCAGGATGCAGGCTCTGGGCTTATTGTAAAGAGCCATCTAATAAGCAGGTCCATGTCACTGAATCAAAGTCTTTGGCAGCATCCAGGGATGCCAGCATGAATAGTTTGAAAACTAAGATATAGTCAAGTATATTAAGGTCCTTTCCAGCAGCCAGGCAAAAAGTGTGGATGAATTATGTTGTGCATAACCCGTAGATAAGGACCTTATATTGAGGTTAACCCAGCACACAAGAATAATGGCCAATATCTTCACATCTACCTACAGGAGGGGGATGAGACAGTAGGATTCACACTGGGTAGGCTCCTTTACAGGCCTGGGGATAACTGCTCATAGAACTGGTCAAAGATTCAGAACCTCAGAGCATCATAAAAGTTTAACTTGGGACCTATTCACACAACTGTATATTTTTGTCTGTGTGCTATCCATGTGCACAATAGACTGCACACGGATGGCACATGGACCCATAGCAGTAAGTGGTGCTATTCGATTTACACCACTGCTTTTATGCACGGAGCGGGGATCCATACTGAGGAACTCAGAGGATGTCCTATCTTAGGATGTGTCTCATGGAGACCATTGGAGACAATTGTCTACAGCGGGTGCAGGGTCTATGTCTGTGTCAGAGATTTTTAATACCGACATGTGAATAAACTGTAAACTGTGAGAAGGGGTGCCAGGCATTTACTACTAGACTGAACTAGCAACCCGTCTGTCCCAGAAGATTTTAAGCGGGACAAATGCATTTTCTATATTCCCTTTTAATAGCTGAAGCAGTCAGACATCAAAAGGTAGCAGGACTAGGTTCACATCAGATTTGCGATATCCTCAAAGTGTACACTTAAAAAAGCTCCTGACACATACACTTTAGGCTCCATTAGCCATAATGAAGGTTAAAAGAGCGTTGCTTTGGCCTATGTCTGGACGCCATTCATCAGTATTCCAAAAAAAAAGAAAACAGCTAAAGGATAGCATAGTAGACTGTGTCATTCTATACAATGGTGTCCATTAAGAAACCATATACCATGTTATCTTTTTTTGGACGCAGGATCTTAAAGGGTGATGGATGTATGGCATCCAACACAGGACTCAGTTTAACATATACACTGGACAAGTATTCCGGAGTATAGGTGAAATGTTAGAGCCTAAATCATACACTTCGGGCACACTGATCACAACTTGACCAGAAGTAAATAAAACAAATAACTAGCTATGTATATTTAAAGCTATAAAGTAGCCACAAACGGAAATGCATTCACCTTCTTATTGACTCTCACTGCCTAAGCAGCAGGAAGCAGTCGAGATCACATGAGGCATAATGGATATTTGCCAGAACCGCGTGTACCTGTACTCCACAATGCCCTTCATTTAATGTCTGCAAACACAAGCAGTCTAGTAGATTAGATCACGTATTCTGCACAGCTAAAAGAACAGCACACATCTGTATTAACTACAACAGTCTATACTGGCCGGCAAAAAAGTGGTTCCTGCACATAAAGCAAGTCATACAATCAACTACAGGTGGAAGAGAACACAGTGTTGTCCCAAATTCCTGGACAATGGAGAAATTATTTAACTATAGTGGGTATACAAAATGCTCTTTTAAAGGGGTTGTGTCACTAAATATAACATACATTATTCAAACCAGCACCTGGGTCTGAACTTTTGTAATTGCCTGTAATAAAAAATGTAGCATAGCCACTGAGTTATTCAATAAAATGTATCTGTACAGCGCCACCTGCTGTTTGTTCTTTTCCTTATTTTATATCCGTCTCACTGAGCTGGTTGAACATGCTCAGCTTCAATCTTCAACTGCAACCAGTCATATGTTCTATAAGAACCTGTGGCAATTACAGGCAGAGAGCTGCAGTTCAACGTCCAAAGTTCGGGTTATCGTAGCATCCCGTTATGGATTCCGCTACCATGGACCATAACGGCATTTGGAATCCATAAGGGGCTGCTTCATTGAACCCGAACCTTGGACAACCCTAAGGACCTGGGGTGACGTCACCGTCATGTGATCAGTGCAGGGGGCGTGGCTCAGCACTGGTCCTTAGGGTTGTCCAGGGTTCGGGTTCAATGAAGCAGCCCCTTATGGATTCCAAATGACGTTATGGTCCGTGGTAGCGGAATCCATAACGGGATGCTACGATAACCCGAACCCGAACTTTGGACGCCAAATTAAAAATAGAAGTTCGCTCAACTCGAATCATGAACCAACAGCACTATTTGTATAGGGGAATATTGGATGTGGTGGAATCTCAACAGGAGCCAATTAAGAGACGGTTTATATTTAATAGTTTGCGCAGAAACAATTCTGTTTTTCATATTGCAATTATTTTAGTCGGTTGCGGTACCGACAGTTTCCTGAAGCTCTATCAGTCCGTATTGCGAAATAGCGCCAGTGATCACAATTTTTCTTAATATTGTATCTAGGAAGTCACTTTCTCTAAGTATTCCTATAGAAAGCCTCAATGTTAGAGAATGGATAGAGAAGTAACTTACTTTCTGTCCTGTGTCAGACATCAGAGAGTAGGTCACATGACACAGCTGAGGATCAGAAGGGAAGGGATAACTCACATACAGTTACTGGTGAGAAGATTACATTCACTACAGATTACATCGTGTTCCCTTCTAACAGGTCGGAGAATAAACATTTTTTGTGGGAGTGCTACTTTAACAGTGGAGGCAGACTGCGGGCATCAAAGTTGGTTATTCCTGGAAACCCCCTTTAAAATAAAATTTAAAAAAACAAGTAAGGAGTCACAAAGTGGTACACAAAGTGCAAATAAGGTCTTACAAAAGTATCTGTGGTCTATGCTGATGTATAGTCCTATAGGCATTTCTTTATTGATTCCTATCCTTGTAGGGGAAAGTAGTGAGGACTCCATGAAAGCAGTATAGAGCAAAGTGTGCCACTCACACTGTGTGAAAACTTTCCCCATTGACTCCTATGGTGCACCATCTCACTGTAGTCCGTGTGGTCCTGTAGACATAATACTTTTAGAGTAGGCTCTGGTTTAAGACATGCAGAATGTCCCTTTTACCCCAGACAGGAACTTTCAGAAAAATCTAGAATTCTGTGGTATAACCAAAAATGTAAGTATGCTGAAGTGCATGAGCCCAAGTATGCCAACAGTCTCCATATACCGTACCTCTCGAGGCATCGTCCTCTTCCTCCACCGCCCCTTGAAGCCTACAAATGGTGCTTTCATTTTCCGGTGAGCAGCACTTTTCAGGCTACTCACACTGTTCTGTAACAAGCCTGGTCCCGTTGGCCTTATCAACATCCAGGTAAAAGATTCTTAACCCCCAATAACCAGCTATTTCCTTCAATTTTTGCCTCTCCACGTATAAACAGCCTTAACCTTTGCTTTTTTACTGACATGGCTGACAAGGCCTAGTTTTATGGAAGAGAAATGTTGTTGGAGCTGTTTGAGGGTACATACAAGGTACTTAGTAATTTAGGCTACTTTCACACTTGCGTTGTTGGTTTCCGGTATTGAGATCCGGATCAGTGACTCATGAGTTCTTTCCCATTTTGATTTCACACAACTAAAACCTAATGGAGCGGATGCAACTTGATGTGTAATATCAAAACCGATCCGTTTACCTGCGGTATTGAGATCCTCTGCCGGATCTCAATACCGGAATTACAAACGCAAGTGTGAAAGTAGCCTTACATACATTTTTTGTGCACGCGAAATATATAAAAAGCTATTTTTGATGTTGCTTTTTTATTTTATCGTTTACAGGGCGAGTATCCTGCAGCATTCCAGCTGTTGTGAAACTACAATTCCCAGCATGCTCCATTTATTTCTATGAGAGTTCTGAGAAGAGCACAGCAAGCATGCATGCTGGGAGTTGTAGTTTCACAGCAGCTGGGATGCCACAGGTTGCCCATCCAAGTTGCACTTTACATATTTCACACCTTATAACTTCTTAATGGGAGAAGCCTCCCTCTATACTAACCACTCAGATGCCGCGGTTGTTACTGACCGTGGTATCTAAAGGGGTTAAATGGCCCACCTGTCATGTGAAACTCGTGCAGCGCTTAGTGTGCTGGCACATAGTGCAGTTCTGACATGCATTCAGGATGCAGTTTTCAATTTAGCCAGTTTAGCAGCCTCATTAAAGCCTGGTGTTCTGCGTAGCGAAAATGATTTAACCCCTTCTACCCTGGGCCAGTTTTCACCCTCCTGCCCAGACTGTTTTTGGCAAATTTGACATATGTCACTTTATGTGATAATAAATTTGGAACACTTTTACTTATCCAGGCCATTCTGAGACTGTTTTCTCGTGACACATTGTACTTCATGACAGTCATAAATTTAAGACACTATTTAAGACATTATGAAAAATTACCAATTTTCTAAATTTCAATTTCTTGCCTTTAAAACTGAAATTGATCACTCATAAAATATTATTTAACATTCCCCATATGTCTATTTCATGTTTGTATCATTTGTAAATGTCATTTTATTTTTTTAGAACGTTAGAAGGCTTAGAATTTTAGAAGCAATTCTTAACAATTTTAAGAAAATTTCCAAAACCCACTTTTTAAGGACCAGCTCAGTCCTGAAGTCACTTTGATGGACCCTACAGTAGAAACTCCCAAAAAGTTACCCAATTTTGGAAACTGTGGGATAAGGTACAGTTTTATTGGTATTATTTTGGGGTACATATGATTTTTGATCGCTCTATTTTAGGTTTTTTTGTGAGCAGAGGCAACCAAAAATGGCTGTTCTGGCACAGTTTTTATTTTTTGTATTTTACAATGTTCATCTGGCAGGTTAGATCATGTGCTATTTTTATCGATGTTGGAAGCCCTACATTCCATTGACTCCTACACGACCTGCGGTGACCTGTTCTGCAAGTCTATTTGACCTTTAGAGTAAGAACAGCTCTGGGCTTAAGGATGCCACCTACAGAAAGGTCTTAACCTCTACAACTGTATCTACAGACTATAAATGGGCTGTGCGGATTGGCTAAGACAGTATCTGGGAGGTGTTCCCGGGATGGGCACTGTATGGGCTATGTCTGTGTGTATGTATGGCTAGTATATAAGACAGTACTTAGATAATTAGTTAGGCACTTCTTACCCTACCCCTGACCTGTATGTTCCCTTTGTTCCTGTCCTTTAGTTAGTTAGTTAGTTAGTTAGTTAGTTAACCTTTTATGTTTGATTCTCTGTATCATGAATAACTCTCCTCTTAAAGATCCAGTAGCTTTTTTGTTAATTCATAATTTACTGGCAACCCAAAGCTCGGCAGATTCATAGCAGGTTGTTATAGATGCGATGATATCAAATATGTCTACTTTTTTTGTTTGTTTGTTTCAGTTTTACATAATTAAGCGTTTGAATGCCATATTTTTTTTATTTTTCTGCCGACTGTCTTGTGCAGGGAGATCGCATTTTGCAGGAAGACGTTTTTATTGGTACCATTTTTGGGTACATATGATTTTTTGATCATTCATTATTACACTTTATGGGGCTAGGCGACTACAAAATTGGTTGTTTTGGCACAGTTTTTATTTATATATTTTATAGTGTTTACCCGTGGGGGTAGGTCATGTGATACTTTTATACTACTTTTTTTTATTTATTTCACTTTAACACAATAATAGCATTTTTGAAACAAAAAAAAAATCATATTTTAGTGGCTCCATAGTCTGAGAGTCATAGTTTTTTATTTTTTGTCTGATTGTCTTAGGTAGGGTCTAATTTTTTTTTACTGAATGAGGTGACAGTTTGATTGGTACCATTTTGGGCGGAATTACAGCCTCTTTGATCGCTTGGTGTTGCACTTTTTGTTATGTAAGGTGGCTTTTTGGCACTTTTTTTTTCTTTTCTTTTTTTTTTTACTGTGTTTACCTGAGGGGTTAGGTCATGTGATATTGTTATAGAGCAGGTTGTTACGGATGCGGCGATAGCCAATATGTCTACTTTCTTAAATTTATTTCCCTTCAACAGAATAATAGCATTTCTGAAGCAAAAAGAAAATTATGTTTTAATGTCTCATTATTCTCAGAGCCATAGTTCTTTTTTTTACATTTTGGCCGATTGTCTTAGGTAGGGTCTCATTTTTTGCAGGATGACATGACGGTTTGATTGGTACCATTTTGGGGGGCATACGTTTTTTTGATCGCTTGGTGTGATACAAGGTGACAAAAATGGCTTCTTTGGCACAGGTTTTTTTTTTTTTATGGTGTTTATCTGACAGGATATATTATGGGATATATTTATAGAGGCGGTCGTTACGGAAGTGGCAATACCTAATGTGTGTGGTTTTTTTCATTTTTTTTAAATTATAAAATCAGGGATTTTTTTTATTACAAATGTTAGGTTTTTTTTAAATTAATTTCTGTACTACTCTGGGACTTCAACTTTTGGGGGTCTGATCCCCTCTGCAATGCATCTGTATTGTAATGCATTGCCTGTTAGTGTATTACACTGAGTATATAAAAGGTTGCCTAGGTGACCCAGCCTGGGGTTGGATCTCTTTGGCTTCTGTAGAAGCCAGGTCCCGATGCCTTGCAGGGCATCGGGCAGCCTTAGTAAGGCATTGGGTTGCCTTCTCACGCATCGGGTCCCCGTTACCGCAGAGTGGAGACCCGAGGGGATCCCTCACTGACCGCCAACCCGATGGGATCCCTCACTGACCGCAAACCCCTTCTATGCTGCGGTCAGCACTGACTGTGGCATAGAAGGGGTTTCTCCGCGGGCTTTTACAGTGATGCTGGTGGATACAGCAGGTGTCCGGCTATCAGTGACTGCTGGGCCCCTGCAGTGATCAGGCGCGCAACGCTCCGGTGCCCACCCGATCACTATGACGTAATGGTACGTCAAATTGCAGAACGTGATCTGCCGCCAGTACGTAATATTACGTAATGTGTCAGGAAGGGGTTAAAGGGGTTGTCCAATGAAAAATATTCTACAGTTTTAAACCAGCACCTGGATCTGAATAGTTTTGTAATTGTAACTAATTAAAAATTTCACATAGCCACTTCAATAAAACGTGTCTGTATAGAGCCACCTGCTCTTTATTTTTTTCTTATTTCTTTGACCTGCTCACTGGCCGCACATGCTCAGTTTCATCCTTCAACTGCCTCCTGAGCTGTGATAGGGAGAGCATAGACACGCCCCCTTAGCTGCAGCAGAGAAGACACTCCCCTTGAGCTGTCAGCTTGATATAAATCAAGCAAAGCAATGAATGTGGAGATCTCTGGATCCATGTGCGGTACAGGGCTGCGTCTAGCTTTGTTAGAAAGAGGTTATCATGTAGTATATGATGTCTGATTTTTATTGTTTAAATTAATCATTGGGTAACCCCTTTAATTCATTTCACAATAAAAAACTGCATCCTGAATGCATGTCAAAACAGCGCTGTGTGCCAACACCCTTAGACTAGACCACCGTAAAAAGAAGGCGGCCCAGCCGAACTGAATTTTCCCACACAGGTAATACTGTAGAGGTCATAAACGTCAGGCTGTTCAGACCTGAACCAGACTCATCACAGGAGGGTGAGGCTGGATGATAAATTTGGTGTAGGCATAGACACTTTTGCTTAACTCTGTACTAACTATTGGCCTAGTGTCAGACATTTACGCCAAAATTGTGGTGCAATTTGGCGCTAATTGTTGCATATTACGCCATGGTCCTTTCCCACAATCCCAAGTCCCTTTTCAGATAATTTCTCTAATCCTAAATGCTCCAAACTGTGCCAGACTGGAGCAAGTTACCCCAGAATCTAGGTGCACTCGCATCAGTAAATGTGGACCACTGAATTCAATGAGAATTACGCAAGTCTTTATTTCCCCTGTGGTGGTTCTGCAAAGGAACTGAGCACTTGCCACCAGCTTCACCGAAAGATTACCGTTGATCCCTCGGACCTCGGAAGCAGTACATTTTATCTATCTTATCAGTGGAAGTTTCTGAAGGTCCCTTTCCACAGGCCGAGAATTGGCCAGATAATCACCAACAACCGTGTCTAGGAACGCTCGTTAGCCATTATCTGCCGGTGTAAAGGTGCTCGTTGTGCAGACACCAAAATCATTGTTTGCCAGCAGATCGCGCAGTCTAATCACACTCTTCTACCGGTAATCAATGATTCTGTATGGGGATGAGCGATGGCATTAGTGATCACTCCTTCCCATACTGTGGAGAAGGATCGATGCATGTAAGTGGTCTCCTTCAATGATAAGCAGGCGACTGCTTCCTTCCCGACAATTGTCTGCTAAATGTTTCAGTGTAAAGGGGCCTTATCAAGAATACACTGTCCTAAAAGCACAACCCTACCCATCTAAGTATAGTTTTATTGTACCTGATAATGACATGTTATTACAATTCTGTCCTCGCAGCAACCATTATTCTGACGGGTTGAATGTCAGAGACCATCCAGCACTTGAAGAAGTAGTACTAGTTATGGTACGATGTTATTAAGTAGAAGTCATGGAGTTAATTTTGGATAGTTGGAGTTAGAGTGCTAGAAATTTGACTTACCGACGTCACAAACCATGTAGCAGTAGTCTGGTACTTACCATATGCAACATACCATTCAACAAGCTACTCGGTTACAAGCTGCCCTGTCTCCTGTTCAATAGAGGACATGCACTAGAGCTAGGAGGCAGACATTCTTAACGGAATATGCATTCATTTCTTAGGAAATTCTGGATCCTCAACATCTTTGTGGCTCACAAGGAAAATTAAAAGGAGCGTTTCAACCATTAAAGGGGTATTCCGGTTCCCTGAATTGGGTCTGCTTTGAAAACATTAGGCAGGTTTTTACACATGTCTAATATACTCTAACACAGTGTGTCCCACAGTGTGTAACACAGTATACTCTAACACCAGTGTGCCTCCAGCTGTTGCAAAACTACAACTCCCAGCATACCCGGACAGCCTTTGGCTGTTCAGGCATGCTGGGAGTTGTAGTTTTGCAACAGCTGGAGGCACACTGGTTGGGAAACACTGCTCTAACAAATGTTTTTGCACTGTTCCCTAATAATATCTACTTACTTCTAGGTCTCCCTCTGCTCTGTTCACACTCCTGCATCCCTTAGCTACGACCTGTCTGCCCTCTCCTGCTCCTGGTCGCTCATGCTCAGTCTCTCTGCTCTGTGTCCAGTCCCAGCTCTGTGAATCAGCAATCTCTTAAACCCGGGAGCAGCGCTGATCGGGGCTTCTCCGCTCTGAACATCCTGGCTGCTAAGAGAGGGAGTCATCTGCCGATTCCACAAGGCATGGAAGGCTATTCACATCTGCATTTTCCTTTATGGTTTGGAGGTCGGAGGAAACTGCATCCCTTTGAATAATACAACCGACTGCAACTGTTCAGAACGGATCCGGTTGCATTATATGGAAAATGAACATGCTGTGTCCGAAAAAACAAACCTGGATTAACTTACATGATTTTTGATGCCAGATCCAGCATGTTCAGTTTCCCACGCTTGCAGCGACTTTGTGTCCGGCATGGGAATGCAACAAAACGGAATGCATTCTGGTGCACTCCATTCCGATTTGTTCAGTTTGGTCCCCATAGACAATCAATGAGGACAAAACTGAAGCGTTTTCCTCCGGTTTTGAGATCCTCTGCCGGACCTCAAAACCAATAAGAAAAACGCAGATGTGAAAGTAGTCTAAGGCTACAGGCACACGACAGTGAAAAACGGACAGGTGATGGACGTTTTTTTTAACGGCCATCACACATCTATTTTAAGACTAATGGTTGTCAATGGGGTTATTGTTCTATCTTGTCCGTTTTTCACTGAGCGACTGCCTCCATACAATTGAATGGGTCCGTTTTTCAGAAAGGAATCAGTGAAAAAAGTGTGAGCTGCGGTCTACATCACCTGAAGCTGGCCTGCTGAATAATCCTAACATGTAGCAGTAAACGGAGGTTTTGTTGTAGCTTTTACGGTTCCTTTTTTCAGCTTGCCTGTATAGACCCTGCGCAGTGTTAACTGGTCTTTCCCTATCTGCTTCATCATCTTCATGTCTTGATGCTGGTATGTTTCTGCCTTTTACACAGCTGTCTGTATTTGTCTGTTTCCGTTTTAGGCCTCATGCACACAAACGTATTTTCTTTCCGTGTCCGTTCAGTTTTTTGCTGAAGTTACTCCATGTGCATTCCGTTTCCGTATGTCCATATTTCCGTTCCGCAAAAAAATAGAACGTGTCCTATTATTTTCAGCATTACGGACAAGGATAGCACCGTTCTATTAGAGGCCAGCTGCTCCGTTTCGCAAAATACGGAATGCACACAGACGTCATCCGTATTTTATGTCAATCCGTTTTTTGCGGACCACAAAATACATACGGTCGTGTGCATGAGGCCTTACTGTGTGTCTGTATGTTTTTCACTATTTTCCATATCTCTCTCTGTACATATAGTTCTGTATTTTTCACAGATATCACATGATAGAGGATATGCACTCATCACTAAGCGGAAGACGTGGGGTGCGTAATTTAGAGACTGATATGTATCAGGTTAGTTTAAGTGCATCACATACACACCAACGCTAAAGTAGTTGAAAAAAAGTTGCATAGCCAGAATACCCCTTTGCTTGCTCTGTAGGATAACCTATGGAAAACCGCCTGTTATTCGAGGGGCAAATGTGCTTTCAGAAAATTGCCAGTGTTACCTACATGCACTTTCTGATCTCCTGCCAAGACATCGACTGTATCAGATGACAACGTGTATAATTTTCACCAGCCTCTAAAGTCAGTCCAGTTGGCGCCTTTACAGAATATCCATTATTGTCCCTTACGTTCGCAGCAATGTCACTTAGCCGATAATAGGCCTAGCAACCGATGAAATCAGCAGCAAGCCCTTATAACAACTCCACCATAACATCCCCGTCAGTGGTTCCTATATGAAAACACAGAGCGTCTAATGGACAAGAAGTAATTGAATTTATTTCATCTTCACACAGACTCAATGACATCAGCGACGGCAATTAGGACACTGCTGAACATCTGCCATGTCTTGGAGGGAATGGCTCGGGCGGCGAATCTGTGAAGGCTTTAACCCTTGCTCAGCGGATACATTATGGCTTCACAAAGCTTTTTGTGTGTTTGTTTCCATCTATTACATACTGTATATAACACAGAATTTCTCATTATAGAAACGTATTCTCTCGTCTCAAGTTTAGTCTACGTTTTAACAAGTCGGTTGCAGAAAAAGTAAATAAAAATGTTTTACAACGACATGAAGTAGCATTCAGAGGAAAACGTCTGGTCCAACTGCTTCAGAAGTACATTTTGGAATTTTACAAATTCCATACGGATATCATAAAGGGGGTCCTTCTATGAGACATTTGACCCAGATCTCCCCTCTATGAGACCTTTGACCCAGAAGGACCGATCCTGCATCTATGCATTACATGGCTGGACATTCCATGGTCACTGCAGGGGCAGCTTCTGGTCAAATAGACAGGACAGTGAAGATTGGCCGCTTTCCATTTACAAAGTGGTTTTAATACGGTCTCTAAACGGTCTCCATATACCTAACCCCCTCAGCCCCTCTAGCTTAAACACCCTTAATGACCAGGCCACTTTTTACAATTCTGCACTACACTACTTTCACCGTTTATTGCTCCGTCATGCAACTTACCACCCAAATGAATTTTACCTCCTTTTCTTCTCACTAATAGAGCTTTCATTTGGTGGTATTTTATTGTTGCTGACATTTTTACTTTTTTTGCCATTAATAAAAATTTAACGACATTTTTGCAAAAAAATGTCATTTTTCCCTTTCTGTTGTAAATTTTTTTTTAAAAAACTACATTTCTATATAAATTTTTCTCTAAATTTATTGTTCTACATGTCTTTGATAAAAAAAAAATCCAATAAGTGTATATTTATTGGTTTGGGTAAAAGTTATAGCGTTTACAAACTATGGTGCAAAAAAGTGAATTTGGGCATTTTTAAGCAGCTCTGACTTTCTGAGCGCCTGTCATGTTTCTTCAGGAGCTAGAATGTCAGGATAGTATAAATACCCCCAAATCACACCATTTTAGAAAGAAGACACCCCAAAGTATTCGACGAGGGGAATGGTGAGTTCATGTATCATTTCATTTTTTTTCACAAGTTAGCGGAAAATGACACTTTCTGAGGAAAAAAATAAATAATAAAGTTTCCATTTCTGCTAACTTCTGGCAAAAAAAATAAATCTCCCACGGACTCACTATGCCCCTCAGTGCATACCTTGGGGTGTCTACTTTCCGTAATGGGGTCATTTGTGGGGTGTGTTTACTGTTCTGGCATTTTGGACGGGGCTAAATTGTGAGCAGCCATGTAAAACCTAAAGGTACTCATTGGAATTTGGGCCCCTTTACGCCCCTAGGCTGCAAAAAAAGTGGCACACATGTGGTATCGCCATACTCAGGAGAAGTAGGGCATTGTGTTTTGGGGTGTATTTTTACATATACCCATGCTGGGTGAGAGAAATATCTCTGTAAATTGTCAACTTTGTATAAATTTTTTTTTAAAAGTTGTCATTTACAGAGATATTTCTCTCACCCAGCATGGGTATATGTAAAAATACACCCCAAACCACATTGCCCTACTTCTCCTGAGTACGGCGATACCACATGTGTGACACGTTTTTGCAGCCAAGATGCACAAAGGGGCCCAAATTCCAATGAGTACCTTTAGGATTTCACAGGGCACTTTTACGCATTTGGATTACAAACGACTTCTCACGCATTAGGGGCCCCTAAAATGCCAGGGCAGTATAAATACCCCACATGTGACCCCATTTTAGAAAGAAGACACCCCAAGGTATTCCTAGCTGGGCGCTATTAGGGACAGTGATAGGGGAGTGTCTATATAACTAGCTGGGCGTTATTAGGGACAGTGATAGGGGAGTGTCTATGTAACTAGTTGGGCGCTATTAGGGTCAGTGATAGGGGGAGTCTATGTAACTAGCTGGGCGTTATTAGGGACAGTGATAGGGGAGTGTCTGTAACTAGCTGGGCGCTATTAGGGGCAGTGATAGGGGAGAGTCTATGTAACTAGCTGGGCGCTATTAGGGACAGTGATAGGGGAGTGTCTATGTAACTAGCTGGGCGCTATTAGGGTCAGTGATAGGGGGAGTCTATGTAACTAGCTGGGCGTTATTAGGGGCAGTGATAGGGGAGTGTCTATGTAACTAGCTGGGCGTTATTAGGGGCAGTGATAGGGGAGTGTCTATGTAACTAGCTGGGCGCTATTAGGGTCAGTGATAGGGGGAGTCTATGTAACTAGCTGGGCGTTATTAGGGGCAGTGATAGGGCAGCGTCTATGTAACTAGCTGGGCGCTATTAGGGACAGTGATAGGGGAGTGTCTATGTAACTAGCTGGGCGTTATTAGGGACAGTGATAGGGGGAGTGTCTATATAACTAGCTGGGTGTTATTAGGGGCAGTGATAGGGGAGTGTCTGTATAACTAGCTGGGTGTTATTAGGGGCAGTGATAGGGGAGTGTCTGTATAACTAGCTGGACGCTATTAGGGGCAGTGATAGGAGAGTGTCTATGTAACTAGCTGGGCGTTATTAGGGACAGTGATAGGGGAGTGTCTATGTAACTAGCTGGGTGTTATTAGGGGCAATGATAGGAGAGTGTCTATGTAACTAGCTGGGTGCTATTAGGGATAGTGATAGGGGAGTGTCTATGTAACTAGCTGGGCGCTATTAGGAACAGTGATAGGGCAGTGTCTATATAACTAGCTGGGCGTTATTAGGGACAGTGATAGGGGAGTGTCTGTAACTAGCTGGGCGCTATTAGGGACAGTGATAGGGGAGTGTCTATGTAACTAGCTGGGTGTTATTAGGGACAGTGATAGGGCAGCGTCTATGTAACTAGCTGGGCGCTATTAGGGGCAGTGATAGGGGAGTGTCTATATAACTAGCTGGGCACTATTAGGGGCAGTGATAGGGGAGTGTCTATGTAACTAGCTGGGCGTTATTAGGGACAGTGATAGGGGGAGTCTATATTACTAGCTGGGTGTTATTAGGGACAGTGATAGGGGAGTGTCTATGTAACTAGCTGGGCGTTATTAGGGACAGTGATAGGGGGAGTCTATATTACTAGCTGGGTGTTATTAGGGACAGTGATAGGGGGAGTCTATGTAACTAGCTGGGTGCTATTAGGGGCAGTGATGGGGGAGTGTCTATATAACTAGCTGGGCGCTATTAGGGATAGTGATAGGGCAGTGTCTATATAACTAGCTGGGCGTTATTAGGGACAGTGATAGGGGAGTGTCTGTAACTAGCTGGGTGTTATTAGGGACAGTGATGGGGGAGTGTCTATGTAACTAGCTGGGCATTATTAGGGGCAGTGATAGAGCAGTATCTATATAACTAGCTGGGTGTTATTAGGGGCAGTGATAGGGGAGTGTCTATGTAACTAGCTAGGCGCTATTAGGGACAGTGATAGGGCAGTGTCTATGTAACTAGCTGGGCATTATTAGGAACAGTGATAGGGCAGTGTCTATGTAACTAGCTGGGCGTTATTAGGAACAGTGATAGGGCAGTGTCTATGTAACTAGCTGGGTGCTATTAGGGGCAGTGATGGGGGAGTGTCTATATAACTAGCTGGGCGCTATTAGGGATAGTGATAGGGGAGTGTCTGTAACTAGCTGGGTGTTATTAGGGACAGTGATAGGGGAGTGTCTATGTAACTAGCTGGGCGTTATTAGGGGCAGTGATAGAGCAGTATCTATATAACTAGCTGGGTGTTATTAGGGGCAGTGATAGGGGAGTGTCTATGTAACTAGCTAGGCGCTATTAGGGACAGTGATAGGGGAGTGTCTATGTAACTAGCTGGGTGTTATTAGGGACAGTTATAGGGGGAGTCTATGTAACTAGCTGGGCGCTATTAGGGACTGTGATAGGGCAGTGTCTATGTAACTAGCTGGGCGTTATTAGGGACAGTGATAGGGGAGTGTCTATATAACTAGCTGGGTGTTATTAGGGACAGTGATAGGGGAGTGTCTATGTAACTAGCTGGGCTTTATTAGGGACAGTGATAGGGGAGTGTCTATATAACTAGCTGGGCGCTATTAGGGACAGTTATAGGGGGAGTCTATGTTACTAGCTGGGTGTTATTAGGGACATATAGGGGAGTGTCTATGTAACTAGCTGGGCGTTATTCGGGACAGTGATAGGGCAGTGTCTATATAACTAGCTGGGTGCTATTAGGGACAGTGATAGGGGAGTATCTATGTAATTAGCTGGGTGTTATTAGGGTCCGTGATAGGGGAGTGTCTATATAACTAGCTGGGCGCTATTAGGGACAGTGATAGGGCAGTGTCTATATAACTAGCTGGGCGTTATTAGGAACAGTGATAGGGCAGTGTCTATGTAACTAGCTGGGCGTTATTAGGGGCAGTGATAGGGGGAGTCTATGTAACTAGCTGGGTGTTATTAGGGACAGTGATAGGGGAGTTTCTATGTAACTAGCTGGGTGTTATTAGGGACAGTGATAGGGCAGTGTCTATATAACTAGCTGGGCGCTATTAGGGACAGTGATAGGGGAGTGTCTATGTAACTAGCTGGGCGTTATTAGGAACAGTGATAGGGCAGTGTCTATGTAACTAGCTGGGCGTTATTAGGGACATTTATAGGGGGAGTCTATGTAACTAGCTGGGCGCTATTAGGAACAGTGATAGGGCAGTGTCTATATAACTAGCTGGGCGTTATTAGGGACAGTGATAGGGGAGTGTCTATGTAACTAGCTGGGTGCTATTAGGGACAGTGATAGGGCAGTGTCTATGTAACTAGCTGGGCGTTATTAGGGACAGTGATAGGGGAGTTTCTATGTAACTAGCTGGGTGTTATTAGGGACAGTGATAGGGGAGTTTCTATGTAACTAGCTGGGTGTTATTAGGGACAGTGATAGGGCAGTGTCTATGTAACTAGCTGGGCGTTATTAGGAACAGTGATAGGGCAGTGTCTATGTAACTAGCTGGGCGTTATTAGGGACATTTATAGGGGGAGTCTATGTAACTAGCTGGGCGCTATTAGGAACAGTGATAGGGCAGTGTCTATATAACTAGCTGGGTGTTATTAGGGACAGTGATAGGGGAGTGTCTATGTAACTAGCTGGGTGCTATTAGGGACAGTGATAGGGGAGTGTCTATGTAACTAGCTGGGTGTTATTAGGGACAGTGATAGGGGAGTGTCTATATAACTAGCTGGGCGCTATTAGGGACAGTGATAGGGCAGTGTCTATGTAACTAGCTGGGCGTTATTAGGAACAGTGATAGGGCAGTGTCTATGTAACTAGCTGGGCGTTATTAGGGACAGTGATAGGGGAGTGTCTATGTAACTAGCTGGGCGCTATTATGGGCGGTGATAGGGGGAGTCTATATAACTAGCTGGGCGTTATTAGGGGTGGTGCTGGAGCTGTGGCAGAGGATGGAGAAGTGCATCATAGTTTTGGTTGGATACAGCAAAAGAAAGTGCTACATACAGGACGGAAAGAGTGATTTATGTACATAGGAAGGGAGGGCTTTAATTGAAAAAAAAAAAGGCATGGGGAGGATGTATTGAGGTAAGCAACTACATGAGCATACTAAAACCACAGTAATCCTAAAAAAAAACTTTAAGTTAGTTGTCAGATCCCCCATAAAGAGGCTCAGCGGAACACACATGTTTTCAAATGAGGAGAGGCAGACAAGCTGCTACTACACCCCTCCGACAGTGTGTTATCTCCCTGGGGATAAAGGATCAGGCATGTTGAAACCCAACATGCCTGGTCTTTCTTTCCTTTTCAAAATCTGCTGTACACAATAGATGGGTGACATTTGCTAATGCGCATAGGCGCTGAAAGAATTAATGCCCAGTCATAATAAAATATTGTTTATTCTGTTATGCTTCTACAGGTGCCCGTACATCGGACAGCCCAAAGTTGAATTTAAGGAGATAAGCCCCATCCAGAGGTGTCCAACAGCGGCGTATTTCCCCCTCGTCATTAAGTACACATGCATGTCTGGTCAGTCATTCAGCCCACAGCTATATATTGTGTACGGCCACCTTCAGCCATCTGACAATAGCCAAACCGTCTAAGCAGGCAACATTATAACGTGAGCTCTTCTTTGGCAACGCATGCTATAGGTGCCCTCATCTTGGTAATTTACTAAGCTCTTATGTATTACGCTGATATTCACAATTTCCCTCACTTCAGCAGTCTCTACAATCTCAATCTTGGAACCAGGAATCAGAAGAGCTGGCAACGTAAAATTGTTCAAAACACCAAACAGGAAACATATGAAAAAACCCTCCAAAACTCTAGAACAAAAAAATAGTAACAATCAGCAGGATCAGATTATATCTGAAACAATCATCTCCAAACACTCATCTGTGCCTCACAACATTCTAGTTAGGGGTCATGTATACGATAGTTGGCTGTTTTGCAGACCGAAACAGCCGACCCCTAACAGAACAGTCCTATCCTTGTCCGTAATGCGGACAAGAATAGGACATGTTCCATCATTTTGCGGATGGCACGGAACGGACATGCAGATATGGACAGTACACAGAGTTATAGTAAATAGGGTCCATCCGGCACTGCTGATTTGTGATGTGATGATCCAGCACGATTTTAATTTTTTTTTTTTCCCGTTCCTAGATAGTAGCCATAATTCCCACTCAGCCTGTGAACAACTGACGTGACATTTAGTAGCAGGGTCTGAATAAGGCACTGCCAGGCAATGTTAGATTTTAAGGTGTAGCACTCCGCTGTTTCTGTCATACTGTGACAATGGAGCAGCGCTTCATTCAGACTCCTCCATGGTTGTGTGGCTGGGGGGGAACAGGTCATCTGCAGGGGTCCGACTAGTCAGAACCATCCAGCGATCTAACAGAGAAGCCATGCACTGCCCCCAGGCCTGCACTAGACATAATGCAGTGGATCAGTTTCATCAGGAGTGCCACTTTACTGACAAACCACAGCCAGACACTTGGCATAGCAGCTTATGTCTTGGCACAGAAAAACCATTAGGTATGCCGGCTCCTCGTTTTCTGTGACTAACATCAGGGGACAGTAGTGAGGATCCCATATACATGGCCACTTTACATAATAAACTATATTATATTACTATTGCAGTCTGGGTTGCATCTCAAAAGTAAATGTTATGACTAATAAGCTAGAATGTTTGATCATCATGCTCGGCTCTTATATGTAAAATTGCATAAAAGAGTTGGCCCATTTAAAAATATTTCACAGTTTCCAAACCAGCACCCGGATCTGAACACTTTTGTAATTGCATGTAAATAAAAACGTAGCTTTTCAATAAAATGAATCTGTATAGCGCCTTTATTCTCTTATTTCTTTTTTGGCTCACTGAGATGGCCGCACATGTTCCGTTTCATCTTTCAACTGCCTCCTGAGCTGTAATAGGGAGAGAGCTGCAGAAGAATAGACACATCCCCTAAGCCAGTGTTTCCCAACCAGTGTGCCTCCAGCTGTTCCAAAACTACAACTCCCAGCATGCCCGGACAGCCTTTGGCTGTGCGGGCATGCTGGGAGTTGTAGTTTTGCAACAGCTGGAGGCACACTGGTTGGGAAACACTGCCCTAAGCTACAGCAGAAAGGACACTCCCCTTGAGCTGCCAGCTTGATATAAATCTAGCAGAGCAATGAATGGGGAGATCTCTGGATCCATGTGAGGTACAGGGCTACTTCTAGTTATCTTAGAAAGAGGTTATCATGTACTATAGGACGTCTGATTTTAATTCTTTACATTAATCATGGGATAACCCATTTAATTAGCAATCCCCCAATATAATAATCAGGAATCACTCAGTTTTAAGTAGAATGATCCAATAACAGATCTTCTGGGTTCACGGTCCCTACTCTGTGTGTATACACAATTAATGGCCATGTGTATGGTGCTAACATAAAATAAACAGAAGTAGAAGGCCAGTTTCACATTAGCGATTTTACATCCGGCAGGCTGTTTCCTGTCGGATCTCTCTGCATTTCGGCATTGCCGGAAGCTACCGGATTGCCGTCCGACCCTATTCACTATAATAGGGACCGGCAGCCATCCGGCCGCAAACATACCAAGAATGCGTAGCGTTTTCATCCGGCCGATTCTTGGCATCTTTGCCAGGTTGCGTCCAGTTCTCCACCGGTCCCCATTATAGTGAATGGGGCTGGCGGGTGTCAGGTAGCATCCGGCAGTGCCTTATACAGACCCATTATCCATCAGGCTGCTCCCCGCCCGAAGGAGAGAGCTAGCGCAAATGTGAAACCAGCCTAACTGAAAAGGGTTAAACCGCACTCCATTTCCCGTTACCCTTGCCTTGGTAAAACAGTATTAGGCTCTGTTCACAACTGCACTGCCCATTTCAGTTGTCCTGCTCCATCACTTGGGGAACAGCTAGGGCACCCATGGCCCCTACTGACTATAGTGAGGTCCATCGAGTTCTTGCCACGATACGATAGTGCTGCACGATACGCTACGTTGTGCGGCATTTTTGAAACGGTCATATTCTGCCACAAAGACTTTCAGTGGTGTCTCCCACACACAGTATAGAGCCCAGGAGAAGGCTCCGCTGCTGTATACTTACCGATCCGATCTAACTGACAGATGGCTGGGTGCTTCTTTACTCCGCAGCACATGGCAGCGTGGGAGGTAACAATTAAACACAAGTCAAACATATTTCACATCTGCCCACGGTTTGCACCACTCATCATAATGTTATTATAACAAATGAGCACAAGCAATTGACGAGACAGACAGCGCACACAGCAGAGCGCCACTTCTAGCCCGGAGAAAACCCTCCATTATAAAAGGCAATGTGACCTTGAGAACTCGATCGGTCAGACTTCACATTACAGCAAAACATACAAAGGATATTTAGAGCAGAGGTCGCACTGTGCAAAGGAAAAAACACGGAAAATGCTACTTGTAAGAATCAGTCTGCTCCGGGAAGAGAAATGGCCACTTATTAAACTGAAAGAAAACAATATAAATAAAGAGTTCTTGGTTTTACGGACACGTAAAATAGAACTGGCTTAGCTGCCCACTGCAGCTAGATTCTACCCAAAGGAGCTCTGAAAAATGAAAGGTGGTTGCTATAGGCAACGAGCCAGTTCTCCTTTACACCAGTTTGATCAATCTCCCCCATAAAAGAGAGTAGGGGGCTGTATGAAATCAACATCCACCATACAGAGCAGTTCTGGCTTCCGGACTCCAGGCTGATACATTGTAACAAACTATCAGCGAGATTGGTGCAGCTGCTGTTGATGCATTTAGCTCGTGGACCCCCGCCAGGAGCAGGACAAGCTAGGAATAGCTACAGGTCTGAAGCCGCCTGTGATAAACAAGTGTATTCTCATTCACTGAAGCAAACTAGCATCTGGAATATGGCGGGGGACTCATACATCATCACAAAGTTTTGGAACTTTTCATTTATATAGTTAAAAGGGTTCTCCAAGATTTAAAACTGATGACCTATGTTTCGGGACCCAGTGAGCGCCGCTGCCTTCTCCGTGCTCACCACGCACAGCGCCGTACACTGTATTTTGGCTGTGGTTGGTATCGCACTCAGCCCCATTCACTTCTATGGGGCTGAGCTGCTCCTAGGCCATGTGACCGATCGTCCTAGGGAAAGGCCTAGAGAAGGCCACGGCACTATTCCAAGCGCTGCTGCCTTCTCAAACGGCTGACAGGCGGGGATCGCAGGTGGCTGACCCCTGCCAATCACGTATCTATGTAAAATAGTTGTGACAAAACGTAAGCTTATATGTAACATACAGTGGCTTATCGTCTCAGACCTATGAGTCAACCTGCCACTGACCAACCCCCCTCCCCTTCCGCAAAACTTAAATCCTAATTCTGAAGTCAACCCTATGCTGTGTTGACACTGGACCTCTACTATGCAAGTCGTCGCTAAAGGTGGCCATATACATTAGATGGATGTCGGCAGAACCGATAATTGCCAACCACCTAATGTCGTTTGGGGTGTCTGGATTCTTTCTCCGGTGGGAGATGTCAGAAGAAAGGTCAGAATGTTGGATCTCAACATGACCGATCCTTTTGTTTTCAAGGGAGACAAACACCAAAAGCGTCTGGCAACTACTTATTCCCCTTTCCCTATTAACCATACATGCACACTCGGCTGACGAGGACAAGGTGGTCAAGAAGAATAGCTGTTGGCCTGGTAAGCATTTGGATGACAGCTATCTAAGGTACATGGCCGTATTAATAGCAGGAGTATGGTTGTAATAGTTGGCACAGTGGGCGAGTACATGTTACTACAGAACAATTTCTGCTGGAGCATGGTACAACCCAGCACCCTATCTGAAGATCGCTGCACGTTTCTACCTGGTTTGTAGCTGCAGGGGTTATTGGGGACAATAATTCATCTTTATTTGATAGACGGAACAGTTTGAGTTCAGAAAAAGCATGAAGGATACAAACACAAGAAGTGTTGGTAAATCCTCAGTGTACAGCACAGTGGAATCGCATGCGGTGAAACACAAAATAAACTGCTCCAACTGCTCTCTGGCAATGGTTAATAGAGATTAACATTCATGAACCGGCAGAAGTGCGGACTACTAAGTTTAATTACAAACCCACCAATTATTTCTAGCTATTAGAACATGAAGTCATCGTACCCTTGGCCTTACCACGTCACATTACATTCCGTACCATAAAATATTTCGACAAATCTGAACATAAAGACAACAGTGTAAGTGGTCAGTGAACCACGCGTTTCACTCTGATGCACTGATCGGTTGTGCTATTTCAGAAAGAAAGGCTCATGGGTATTTAGTTACAAGTGAGAAGGAAAACAGTATTATTGCTGGTGCCAGTTCTCAGAAACTACTTACAGACTGTACCCTGTAGAAGTTTCATGGGTTTACATAATATGAAGTACAAGAATGAACAGATCGACAAACAGTCAAACGGCAGGAATGGAGAGGAATACGTAACATAACTGCTGGGACAAATGGAGCTCGAAACAAGGACCTGTCTTATCCTTAGTGAAACTGAAATGGGAAAACCCCCTTACATGGGTTGTATCATAAAGACAACGAGCACATGGATGGCATAGAGAGCTCCTCCATCTATGAGCCTGAACGCTCCAACTCTTAGGGCCTTGCTTTACATGGATGTACATTCATTGAGCCTCAGCAGATGTGGGTTCCTCCAGTGATAAATCACTGCAAAGGTGCACTACAATGAAAGTACAAGGCTGAACCCTCACGCTAGATGATAAAACGAGACTTTAGCCAATATATTCAGTTCAAGAACATATCGGAGCCCGGCCACCCCGTCAAGGTATCTCAGTTGGCGCGGGACCTACTGCTAAACCTACCTATAGTGTGTGAATACAGTCTGATAGGTGCTAAGGTCCGACTCACAGCCAAACTTTTATAGGTGGGGCTCACAGCCTCCTCCCATTGTATTTGTGATCTTACGTTGGAAGTTTGTGGAAGTTTGTCTGTAAGTCGGACCTTAGCACCCATCAGACAGTGCTCACACACTATAGGTAGGTTTAGCGGTAGGTCTCGTGCCAACTGAGATACCTTGATGGGGTGCACGGGCTCCGATATATTCTTGAACAGAATATATTGGCTAAAGTCTCATTTTATCATCTAGCGTGAGGGTTTAGCCTTATATTTTCTTCATTTGCATATATTTTAGTGCACCTTTGCAGTGATTTATTTATTCTCATAGTCTAATCCACACGAGTCCATCTTGTGTAGGATTCTTTGTGGCACATGTGGCCCGCTGACGGCATCCTCTATTGTATGCATTTTTTTGCTGGGGATAGCCATTTGCAGCTGATCACTTGTGGAGGTTTTGCTCCCCGGGTCGTAAATACGCTACAGTATTTGGGGTTCTGAGCACTTCCTCCCATTTAGGCCACTTTATTCAGTGATTTGTATTTTCCTCCCGTGATAACAGCTCATAGCTTCTATCCCCCCAAAAAAGTTTGCATGAGACATATTGTACAATATTTATTCCTGTGACTGTAAGGATCCATTCACACGTCCGTGTTTTGTAAATCCGCAAATTGCGGATCCACAAAACATGGACACCGGCAATGTGTGTTCCGCAATTTGCGGACTGCACATCGCCAGCACTATAATAGATATTGCTTAATCTTGTCCGCATTTTTTTGCGGAAACGGAAGTGCGGATCCGGGCAGCACATAGTGTGCTGTCTGCATCTTTTCCGTCCCCATTGGAAATGAATGGGTCTGCACCTGTTCCGCAAAATTGCGGAACGGATGCGGAGCCATTTTGCGGACGCATGAATGGAGCCTTTGGAATCTCGGAAGAACACTAGATCCATCAGTGCGGTCAGCACTGCCACATGCTGAGTGCAAATGCGAACAGAATAAATCTAAAAGTAAAAGCAGAAAAAACAGTGCCACATATATTATGTCTTCTTGTCACCTTCCTAAGCTGTCATGTCAATGGCATATTGAATGACCTAGTGTCGCGGGGTCCGTTATGTTATTATGACAGAATCCATCATGCGGAGAACTGTAGAAATATCACACAGCTGAGCGATGGTGGTTGGAGTGCCCTCAAGCTGTTCTAACACGCATGTTGTTTGGAAACAATCTACTGCAATTTACCTCCTCCGCTGCCATCTCCACTTATTTATTTGCTATATAATTATATAGCGTAGAAAAGGTAGGTGAGATCGTAAACGATGGGGCCAACAATTAGGATTCAATAATCAGCTGCCTTCAATATACAACACCCAGCGAGGATGCATGGATTTTAGGGCATGCTAAGGGTTTTCAAATATACTGTTGGCAATGCCCATGTATGATACAAATGCATATTGCGCTGCCGATTTGCTGGCAAAGTTTATCCGAAGTTTGGATGTGGGTAGGAATGGTGGTGCACATTTGTGCCGCGGTCAGCCATATAATGACAGCTCTGAGCTACGGTGTACAGAAGAAGAAGTGTTCCGACTTAAGTGGAAATGTTCCGCTTTCTTTTCTTAGGATAAGTTCACACGCGGACTAATTGCTGTGGATTTTCCGCAGCTGAAATTTTTGCGTAAAGCCCCCAGCATTTACAGTGCAAGCAAAATGGAGGGGATTTTAGAAGCATGTTGCACATGCTGCAGAGAGAACGCCCAAAAAAAAAAAAAAACTCCAAAAAGCAGTTACCTACCAAGTAACCAAAGGGAAAAAATGTGGTAATCCCTCGAATAAAACACCAAAACGAGACCACACTATTAAAGATATATAAATACACTGATATCTTTATTAAAGTACACAATACATCAGATTTAATAACATACATATATATTAAAAATTGGATCCCAATAAACTCCCAATAAACCGATCTTCAATCCGCCGCACTGTCAATTGTAGGTCCTACCTAGAGCAAAGGAAACAATGGGCCCGATTTACCATTAGTAGGGGTGAGTGAATTAACTTTGGATGCTTCATGGGAAGTCGATTTGCGGGCGCTCGGCACAGTATTACAATGTATTGGCTCCGATGAGCTGAAGTTATTGCTTCGCGAAGTCTCGTGAGACTTTGTATAATAACTTCGGAAATTAATTTCTACTGTAAAAAACCTTTGTATCGAACTCGGGTTCGATTCCCAGTGGTACCTTGGAACTGAGCTAGAGTTTGGTACATAGGTTTTTTACAGTATAAATTAATTTCCGAAGTTATTACACAAAGTCTCACGAGACTTCGCAAAACAGTAACTTCAGCTCATTGAAGCCAATACATTCTAATACTGTACGTGCGCCTGCTCTTCTATGCCAGTTTTCTGGTGTAGATTTAAGTTGAGGTGCACAGACTGCCGGATGCTGCGCCTTATTTATGACGAGGCATAAATCGCCGGGCTATGGTAAATCTCTTATTTATTATGTTGTAAGCAGTACATCTATCTCTCCATCCCTTGCAGTGTCCACTAGATTTATTGGCATAGGGCCTGGCACCTAAGTCATCCAAATGCCATTTATATATATGGGGCCAGATTTATCATTAGCTAAAGTCACTTTAATGGAGTGAAAAAGTCGCAAAAAAATGCGCAATCGGTAAAATTGCGCATTTTTTTGCGACTTTTTCAAGCTCTGCACTAAGTTCTCCAGTTTTGTGAAAGTGGGCGTGTTTTCTTATGTAAATGAATCTCTAGACAGATTTACTATTGCAACCATTTAAAAAGTCGCAAAAAAGTCGCAAAAAAATGCGCAATTTCACTCCAGGGAGGACCATGCTTATCTTATGCGACTTTTTAATAGAACATGCGACTTTTTTGTAAAGACGTGCGACTTTTGTAAAGCCGCTTACTGAAGGATAAACTGCTACTGTCAATCCACATTTATCACAGTATTAAAGGACCATTAATAAATCTGACTAACTAAAAGTGACTTTGGGCAGATGTAAAAGTGGAGTAAGATGTAAGTGTAATGATAAATCTGGCCCATGGTTTTAAATATTTACACCAAATAAATTCTGTCCTAAAAACGGTTGATCAGTAACTGGTATTGACAGTACTACGTGTAAAAAGGCATGACTTACATAGTAAGTTTCCACTGAGCAGGATCTCTAGTTGCTGTACTTAGCCAGGTCATAGACCAGTGATGGTGAACCTTTTACAGACCCAGTGCCCAAACTGTAACCCAAACCCCACTTATTCATCGCAAAGTGCCAACATAGCAATTTACCCTGAATACTGCAGTCCAGTATAGTATATCTTCCATGTATTTTATCACTTAGCTATAATAGCCGGCCTACATTCAGCGTGCTGCCTGTGCCATAGGTTCGCCACCACTGTCAGAGACAATATCCATAATTGCTTCAGTACAGCTAATCCCTACAACAGCATCACATCTGATGAGATCGGCTCGGCCTGCAATCACTCACTAACAATTTAGGCATTTCCTACTTGTAAGTATATGCTTTTTTACAGAAAAGACAGCGCCGTCATCTGGGGATTCACAATGTATACTGAAATAATGAGAACCCCAGCAATGGACACATTCATCCTTTTATTTCATATGCCACAAAGTCTCCTTTGTTACGCAGTGCAGGTTTACAGTTTGTAATTTTTACATTACAGATATAAAAAAAAGAATATGGCCTGTGCATTTTCAAAGATGGCAACCTTGAATGGCAGATTACAGCTTCTACAGATCTTGAATGGCAGATAAATCTTTCCATCTCCTCGCCCTGCATTTATTGGAAACATTTTCAATAAACCTTGTGGTTTACTTCAGCAAGACCTGACCAGCACATTACTGTACATGGTCTACAGATTGTCGGTAGGTTTAGGAATTAGCTGGACACGCAAGTATTTATCCAGGTAATTCAATATACAAGGGAATGAGAGAGGACAAACAACCTCATCTATCTAATGCTTCAGACCTGGGCTGAGAACTTCATGCATGTTTAAAAAGTATACCGTCAGAGGTAATGAACACAGCGGGTATGCAGTGACGACTAAAATGTCAACTTTGGAATAGACCGGTGACGACCAGAACACAGATGATGGAGACAAAAAGGCAGCAAGCCTTAAAAAGGTTGTCTACAACTGGTCCTCAAGATAGGCCATCAATAGCAAATTGTCCGGGATCCACCAACCTGCACCCCACAGATCAGCCCTTCAATGGGAGCAGCGCTGCAGTAACTAGCTCTATCCAGCTCTGCAGTTCATGGCCTATCTTCAGGATATTCAATTACTTGAGAAGCAATCCCTTTAAGTCTGTGAGGGTACCTCTCTATGAGCTTTAAACATCAGGACAATACAATTTTCCCCCACTTTTAGGTAAAACTGTTCAAGCTCTATGAATGATGTAGGACCACGAGTAAACAGATATAAGTCTGGCCCGAAATTCTCAAATGTTTGAGATGCTGAATCCACACCAGAACTATGAGATTGTAGTTGCCTTTAACCTATTTCCGTGTAGATCTGACTTTACATTTGGGGTCATTGCCAAAAAAAAAAAAAAAAAAATTTGCCCAAGTTGCAGTTTCCTTGCAGACAGCAGCAGGTTTTCCTCAAGGATTTCCCTTATTTTACTGGACTCATTTCAGCCCTTATCTACACAAAGAACCTGAGAGAAGCCAATTAGATAACTCATTGATGATTAATGTAGGTCATTGAAATGGGGATGAACAGATCGGTATTGTGTGTTAAAGAAGGTTTATCTGACAATGTGGCCCCTGCTGGACCAGTAAGGTTGTATGATCATAGTTTAGAGCACAGATGTCAAGCTCGTGGCCCTCCAGCTGTTGCAAAACTACAACTTCCAGCATGCCTTAATTGCTGTAGGATGTCCAGGCATGATGGGAGTTGTAGTTTTGCAACAGCTGGAGGGCCACGAGTTTGACATCCCTGGTTTAGAGGAATGGAGGTTTCATTAGTATAGGAAACAGTTTCCTGACCCAGGAATTGGCTTTAAATATCACATTGCAATGGGCGAGTCTTTGTGCCAACACGTGTGAAACAAGGTCAAACAAGGATACCCATAAAACCATTTAAAGGGGTTGCTCAGTATTTAAAGAAACTTGTGTGTTAAAGGAGAATTCACATTTTAGACATGTATGACATACCCATAAATGTCTGATCTCTAGAATGAGGGTCTCCCGACCCCTATCCCGCCATATCCAGTCACATCGTGAGTAGCAGAGAGGAGGCTCTCCAATTACTTGTATGGAAAGAACGGTACAGACGTTTCTGTGACCCACAAAGAACCATCACCACTAAAGTGTCAGTGGACTTACTACTCAATTAAATGATGGGGCACAAACCCCTATTTACGCAAACTGTGAGTAGTAATTTATCCGCTATGTAAAATATATATTTTTGTGTACAATAGATTCACTGTAATTACCAAGGTGTTAGACCAGTGGCAGCCTTCAATGGGCCACCATTACTTGCCTACAGATCTCTACTATGAAGATCATTGGAAAGCAAGTTGGAGATAACTTTCGAGAATGTCTTGTTTCTCTTAGGGCCCCGCCTAGGAGAGTTCTCAAATAAATATATTCATATAGAGCACCAACCTGAAAATGTAACCTCATAGGATAGAAAATAGATATACTCTATCAAAAACTGCAGTCATACAGACTTACACAACTCTAGCTGGTGAACTGTGGTGTCAGCGTACCATGCAGGTTTCCTCAAAAATGGAACTTAAATTAATATGGAAGGCACTGGAATAGTCACTGAATTTTTTTGGTGCAGATATGCAAAATTATATAGTATGAGGTCTTCTTAGAAACTAGTTTGGTTATGCTGGTGAAGACATAATGAATGTCATAAAAAGAACATGAAACCTACTATTCCTGATCAGCATGTGACAAAGCAATATGATCATTAGAACAATAGTACATACTTGCTAAGGCGACTGGTTACCCCCCTGGTGGACCCATTCTCACCAAGATGCTTTATGGCTCACCTTTACTACTCTTGAGACTAGAGTTAAGTAGGCAGAGCTAGCATGGTGGACCCACAAAATACAATAGTGCAGCACTTTTTCCAGGGGTAAAACACGGATGGCCTATCCTCAAGATAGGTTTGAAGAGGCCACTGTGCTCTACCGAGTGATTCAGCCTCTTCATAAGCCAGTGACCTCATGTTAATCGGGTCACATGGTCTATGTGCAGTAGCCACTTACTAAGCCATGACATCATGTTCATCGGGTCACATGGCCTATGTGCAGTAGCCTCTTACTAAGCCATGACATCAGGCTCATCGGGTCACATGGCCTATGTGCAGTGGCCTCTTACTAAGCCATGCCATCAGGTTCATCGGGTCACATGGTCTATGTGCAGTAGCCTCTTACTAAGCCATGCCATCAGGTTCATCGGGTCACATGGTCTATGTGCAGTGGCCTCTTACTAAGCCATGCCATCAGGTTCATCGGGTCACATGGCCTATGTGCAGTAGCCACTTACTAAGCCATGACATCAGGTTCATCGGGTCACATGGCCTATGTGCAGTAGCCACTTACTAAGCCATGCCATCAGGTTCATCGGGTCACATGGCCTATGTGCAGTAGCCACTTACTAAGCCATGCCATCAGGTTCATCGGGTCACATGGCCTATGTACAGTAGCCTCTTACTAAGCCATGACATCAGGCTCATCGGGTCACATGGCCTATGTGCAGTAGCCTCTTACTAAGCCATGCCATCAGGCTCATCGGGTCACATGGTCTATGTGCAGTGGCCTCTTACTAAGCCATGACATCATGTTCATCGGGTCACATGGTCTATGTGCAGTAGCCACTTACTAAGCCATGACATCATGTTCATCGGGTCACATGGCCTATGTGCAGTGGCCTCTTACTAAGCCATGCCATCAGGTTCATCGGGTCACATGGCCTATGTGCAGTAGCCTCTTACTAAGCCATGACATCAGGCTCATCGGGTCACATGGTCTATGTGCAGTGGCCTCTTACTAAGCCATGACATCATGTTCATCGGGTCACATGGTCTATGTGCAGTAGCCACTTACTAAGCCATGCCATCAGGTTCATCGGGTCACATGGCCTATGTGCAGTAGCCGCTTACTAAGCCATGCCATCAGGTTCATCGGGTCACATGGCCTATGTGGAGTAGCCGCTTACTAAGCCATGACATCAGGTTCATCGGGTCACATGGTCTATGTGCAGTAGCCGCTTACTAAGCCATGACATCAGGTTCATCGGGTCACATGGCCTATGTGCAGTGGCCTCTTACTAAGCCATGACATCATGTTTATGGGGTCACATGTCTTATGTGCAGTGGCCTCTTACTAAGCCATGACATCATGTTTATGGGGTCACATGGTCTATGTGCAGTAGCCTCCGGCTCCCACTAAGCCATGACATCATGTTCATCGGGTCACATATCCTATGTGCAGTAGCCTCTTACTAAGCGTGTTCGGAGACATAAAATAATTTTAATTCTTCAGAATTTTCCGTTTTGGGTGGAGTTAATTTTTAATGACTATAAAACAGAACTACGAGTTTATAAACTGGATTCTTCACATTATAACATTCTTTCAGTCGCGATGTAATGCTGCTCCCATAAGGAAAACATGCACAAACCTGTGAGACAGTGCACACATTAGATAAATCAATTCGGAAACTTTCCATAATTTCATCTTGTAAGCAGACTGATTAGACAACTCTTTGGCATAGCATTTTTATTCCTGGCTCATCTCTTGCTGCAAACCAGTCAAGGCTCCGTTGTATTCTAGGAGGACAATATGGCTGATTGATCATATACCAGGTGTAGCTCTAAACTCCAAAATACCAACTCAGAACTCCCTTATCCAGACCGGACTTCTGTGACAGAATATCAGCTCCTGCATACTGGCCATCTTCTTTGAGAAGACCACACTCCATATGACCACATTTCAAAACAATTTTGTATGGTCGTCTCAAAGAGATTTCACTGCACTTTGAGAAGTTGTCATAAATAATCCATACTCTGAGGTGTATCCACACTGGCTTCATATGTAGCAGTAACCCATATACCAAACAGGCACTGTGAAGGTAAATGTTTAAGGGGCAGGCACTGTGGAGGTCAAATGTTTAAGGGGCAGGCACTGTGGAGGTCACTATTAAGGGGCGGGCACTGTGGAGGTCACCATTAAGGGGCGGGCACTGTGGAGGTCACTATTAAGGGGCGGGCACTGTGGAGGTCACTGTTACAGGGGAAGGGGTGCTCAATGTTAAAGGGGCGGACACTGTAGAGGTCACTGTTAAAGAGGCGGTCACTGTTATAGGGACGGACACTGTGGAGTTCACTGTTAAAGGGACAGGCACTGTGGAGGTCAATGTTAAAGGGGCAGGCACTGTGGAGGTCACTATTAAGGGGCGGGCACTGTGGAGGTCACTGTTAAAGGGGTGGGCACTGTGGAGATCACTTAAAGGGGCAGCCACTGTGAAGGTCACTGTCTAAGGAACAGGCACTGTGAAGGTAAATGTTTAAGGGACGGGCACTGTGAAGGTCGCTGTTTAAGGGACGGGCACTGTGAAGGTCGCTGTTTAAGGGACGGGCACTGTGAAGGTCTGTAATGTGTTTTGCGGAAACAAGGAAACACGGACGGCTGCAATGTGCACATTGCTGGCACTATATAGAGAATGCCTTTTCTTGTCCGCAATTGCGGACAAGAATAGGACATGTTCTATTTTTTTGCGGAAACGGAAACGCGGATGCAGAAATGCGGATGCGGACATCACATAGTGTGCTGTCCACATCCATTCCTGCCCCTTTGAAATGAATGGGTCTGCAACCCTTCCGCAAAATTGCGGATGGGATGCGGATCCATTTTGCGGACGTGTGAATTAGGCCTAAGGGACAGGCACTGTGAAGATCACTGTTAAAGGGGAAGAGGTGGTCAATGTTATAAGAGGCGGACACTGTGGAGGTCACTATTAGGGGTGGGCACTGTGGAGATGACTGTTAAAGGGGCGGGCACTGTAGAGGTCAATGTTAAAAATGCGGGCACTGTGGAGGTCAATGTTAAAGGGACGGCCACTGTGGAGAATATTGTTAAAGGGGCGGGCACTGTGGAGGTCACTGTTATGGGGGATACTTGACCACCAATTTGCCTTTTTACAGCAGTTACTAATAGGCCTTAGGACAGGCCACCTCATTTTTACAGGGGCCTAGTCTGACCAAATGTTGCCAATGCCAAATGAAGCGGGTGCTTGACTGTCTAATGACTGCTGAACACCTGCTCTAAGGCTGGAACTACACGCGACGTGTTGCATGATGATAAGTCACGTGACAAAAAGGGTACAACTACATTGCGACATGTGTCACATTTCTATGAATCAGACCCGTTCATTCCATTTGGGCTGGGAAAAAAAGCCCACAAAAGAAAAAAAATATAGAACTTGCCCTATTCTTGTCCCTTTCTGTCTGATTAGGGGAAAGAAATTCCTTCCTGACTCCAGAGTGAGGAAGATTGGCTTCCACCTCACAGGGTTTTTTTCTGCCTTCGGCTAGATGCACATGTCCGTTAAGCCCGGACGTGCTATGACGCCGTGCGCTCCCTGTCGCCGCTGCAGTACAATAATACATTGGTATCATCTATATGAGTGTATTACTGTACTGCAGCAGCGGCAGGGAGCGCACGGCGTCATAGCAACCAATGAAGCCGTGCGCTCCGGCTGTAAAGATGAAATCCAGTCCTGGTTACCACGGACTGGTCACGTCCGGGCTTAACGGACATGTGCATCTAGCCTTCCTCTGGATCAACTTGGAGGATAACAGGCTGAATAGATGTGTTTTTTTAGCCTTAGGCTACTTTCACCCTTGCGGCAGGACGGATCCGACAGGGTGAACAGCCTGTTGGATCCGTCCTGCTGGAAGTGTGAAAGTAGCCTTATAAACTATGTTACATCATAGGACAGGACGTGTAGAATAGGAAATCATAAAACATTTCCCCATTAAAAAGCAACCAAAAACTTATATGTATCCCAAAATAGTAATATTGAAAACTAGCAGCTCTGTGGATGGAAAGATAAAAACATTAAAAAAAAAAAAAATGGTTGGCCATTGGGGCCCAAAACAGACTAGTCACTAAGGAGTTAAAGTACTGCTCTTTCCCGAATGTAATACACCTGCCAAGGATGTCCAGCCACAGATTAATGGGCACATAATACTTCTATTGAAATGCAGAACGGACGCGGAAGAACATCCAGTCTTCACATGATCAAGGTCATTTATATGGGTCAGCAAATAAGTCCAGGCACAAAGTCACACAGCAAACCGACCCCATTACACGTCCACTGAATAACGGCACAGATAAAATGTCACTAGAATATACAACATATAGCACGGTGGTGTCACACTCCAACCTTTCCACGGGGAACTGCTGCCAGCATTGTGCCCTGCCAAAATGAGCGGTCCTGGGCACTGGTAATAAAAGAACACATTTATTACCACGCTGCAAAACAAGGAGAGCGGCTGGACATGTTCTCTTTCCAGCACTGTAGAATAATAATCTATGCCCAGTTGTGTAACCACGGACATAAGGAGGTGGTAAACACATTCACATCACAATATAATAGAGCCTTGTGCGCAACCTGCGCGTCATCAGAGAATGGGGCACATTTACTATAGTGTTTGCGCCTGGTTTTAGCCTAAAAAATGTTGTCTTTTTTTTTTAGTTGCATTAACTACTGAAAATGTGTGTGTTTTGGAGACTTTTGCGTCTCGTTCTCCTATTTTGAATTTTTTAGACTAATTTAGAAGTTTTCGACCATATATGTTTTGCGGTTCGCACACCACTGATCCGCTGAACACGGATAGTGGCTGTGAGCCCTTAGTCACACGTCTGCTGGCATAACTCCTGAGGAACATACTACATGCAATACAAGTCACATGTCTGCTGGCATAAGTCCAGAGGAACATACTACATGCAATACAAGTCACACGTCTGCTGGCATAAGTCCCAAGGAACATACTACATACCATGCAAGTCACACGGCTGCTGGCATAACTCCTGAGGAACATACTACATACAATACAAGTCACACGTCTGCTGGCATAACACCCAAGGAACATACTACATACAATACAAGTCACACGTCTGCTGGCATAAGTCCCAAGGAACATACTACATACCATGCAAGTCACACGGCTGCTGGCAGAACGCCCGAGGAACATACTACATATAATACAAGTCCCATGGCTGCTGGCATAACGCCCGAGGAACATACTACATACAATACAAGTCCCACGGCTGCTGGCATAACGCCCGAGGAACATACTACATACAATACAAGTCACACGTCTGCTGGCAGAACGCCCGAGGAATATACTACATACAATACAAGTCCCACGGCTGCTGGCATAACTCCTGAGGAACATACTACATACAATACAAGTCACACGTCTGCTGGCATAACACCCAAGGAACATACTACATACAATACAAGTCACACGTCTGCTGGCAGAACACCCGAGGAACATACTACATACAATACAAGTCACACGTCTGCTGGCATAACGCCCGAGGAACATACTACATACAATACAAGTCCAACGGCTGCTGGCATAACTCCTGAGGAACATACTACATACAATACAAGTCCCACGTCTGCTGGCATAACTCCTGAGGAACATACTACATACAATACAAGTCCCACGGCTGCTGGCATAACGCCCGAGGAACATACTACATACAATACAAGTCCAACGGCTGCTGGCATAACTCCTGAGGAACATACTACATACAAGTCACACGTCTGCTGGCATAACACCCAAGGAACATACTACATACAATACAAGTCACACGTCTGCTGGCAGAACACCCGAGGAACATACTACATACAATACAAGTCACACGTCTGCTGGCATAACGCCCGAGGAACATACTACATACAATACAAGTCCAACGGCTGCTGGCATAACTCCTGAGGAACATACTACATACAATACAAGTCCCACGTCTGCTGGCATAACTCCTGAGGAACATACTACATACAATACAAGTCCCACGGCTGCTGGCATAACGCCCGAGGAACATACTACATACAATACAAGTCCAACGGCTGCTGGCATAACTCCTGAGGAACATACTACATACAAGTCACACGTCTGCTGGCATAACACCCAAGGAACATACTACATACAATACAAGTCACACGTCTGCTGGCAGAACACCCGAGGAACATACTACATACAATACAAGTCACACGTCTGCTGGCATAACGCCCGAGGAACATACTACATACAATACAAGTCCCACGTCTGCTGGCAGAACACCCGAGGAACATACTACATACAACTCATCACAGCCCATACCAAGGGTAAGCAAATACTAAAGGGCTATTGTTTACTGAACAGTCTGCTTTTTACATCGTACTCCTGTTTTGTAGGACGAGCCACGTGGTGCATGGTTACAAATTAAACCATAGCAAGTTCCACCCGCTGGAGCTCCAGGAGTCCCAACAAAGGACCATTCATCTGTAACCAAGGTCTGATCTGTAACATGTAGAAGTGTAGGTTGTGCAGCCTCACCCTGCTATAAATATGTGCCGACTCCCAACATCTAGGGCTGGGGTGGCCAACCTTACAGACACAACAAAAAAACGCATAGTATATAAGGCCGAAAAAAGACATTTGTCCATCCAAGACAAGCCACAAGCTACACATTTACACACGAGTCACCATATTTTTCACCCTATAAGATGCACCTAGGTTTTAGCTGAGAAAAATAAGAAAAAAAATATATATTTTTCATCTCATCTGAGGTTTTTTTCTTATTTTTCATTAGCAGAGAAGAAAAGAAAAAAATTATTTTTCATCAGACCCAATGCTCATCTGACCTAAGATAAGATCCTCAACCCTCATCAGAGCTCCAAATCAGACCCCCAATGCTCAGATCAGAGAACACAAATCAGACTCCCAGTGTCAGACCCCCCATGCTAAAATCAGACCCCCATGCTTAGATCAGACCCCCGCATGCTCAGATCTGACCCCCCAATGCTGAGATGAGACCCCCATTGCTCAGATAAGATACACCTCCCCCCCCATGCTCAGATCAGAGCCTCCCATGCTCAGTACTATAATTTAAAGAAATCGCCTACCTCTCCTGATCGGGCACCGGCTCCTGATCAGGCACCTGCTACTCTGAAGGTCTGACACGGTCTCCACTGTGACCTGATGCGCGCAGAGTAGCAATGGTGCCTGATCAGGAAAGGAGATCTGAGCATGGGGGGGTCTGACTGCTTCCCAGCTCTACCGCTAGAGCCGCACTTGGAGAGGCAAAGAGCTGCAGGTTGGCCACCCCTGATCTAGGGGTTTAGGGCTTATTCACATGTCAGTGAACTGAAGAGCAAAATCTTAAAATGTGAATCATTTTGGTTATGACCTGATTTCAGAATAGTTAAAGAGGCTCTGTCAGGTCTAGGACACAGCTCTGCCCTCAGCATGTATAGACCTGTCAATCAAGAGGAGGGGGGGGGGGATGTGTGCAAAGCACAGAAGGTGCTTCGAGGATTCAGTACCGCCTCTTAGTGCTCCAACTTACTAATTTGCATATGAATAAAACGCTGTTTATCATACAGACAAAAGAAAGGTATTGTTTTAATCAGCATGATGAGCCCTATGTGATTATGCAATCATATGTATTTCACTGATTGACCATCAGTAATGTGTTAAAGGGTTTGTCCAGTTTCCTATATTCTATATAGGTCATCAATGTCAGATCAGCAGGTATCCCACTCTCATCACCCCCATGATCAGCTGTATGAAGAGAACGCAGCACTCGTGCAAGAACTGGATTCGCTTCACCGTTTATCTGCTGTTGACACAGCAGCGGCAGGCAGTGTAATTATAACACCGCCGTCCTCCTTCACTTCAATGGGCAAGAGCAGACGAAGCGTAACAGCTCCTTCCCATTGAACTGAGTGGGACGGAGGAGCTGTAATTGGTTACACAGCGTTGATCCAAATCCCAGCCCCCGTCGATCAGCTGTCTTGCAGTAGCTTCAGCACCAGAAAAAGTCCAACAGAACTACACAGCCCTGTCCACTGTGTAGTGGCCATGACGGGTTAGCACAGCACTAGTCCCATTCATTTGAATCTTGTAAAATCAGGTGACCATTGGGGGAAACAGGGAATTGGAACCCCACCAATCCGATATTGATGACCTATCCTAAAGATAGGTCATCAATAGGTAAAACCCGGCAAATCGGTCGATAACAATATGAACAGTCACATGAATATGAACAGTACAATATTTCCACCCTGCTGGCACCTAACTATCCACTGCTGAGTTATGTGATTTTTCTATGGTACGCAGCGTCAAGTTTGCAGGTCTGCTTTACAACAATTTTGGGTAAAAAAAAAAAAATTTGAGAAAGGTTTCATTTTTCTAGAATTCACCTACGTCATGTGTGACCTTTCACTTTCAAAAGAAGGCAGCACCTTCCATCTGCTTACTGTAGAACCAAAGAGGAAGGTAATTCTAGTGTCCACAGGTTACCACAGATTTATGACTCCTTACAGGGGAGTTAGTTCTTAAATGGAAGATTATAAGAAAACAAACATTATATAAGAATGAAACATTTTCCATTAGTATATGAGTCACAGCTCCTGAATTGTACCATTTGGAGCCACTTATATGGTAGAGTATCACAATCTTGGCACACACATCAAAGGGGCAGTCCGTCCTGCAATTATAAGTTATTCACTGGATAGGGCATAACTGCTAGATTGGTAGTGGTTCAACTGCTGGGACCCTGCCAATCACCAGAATAGGGGTCACATGTCCCCCATTTCCCACAGGCTGCAAGAATGCAGACAACGGTTGAACGGAGCCGGGCATGGCACGAGCGCTGCTGCTCTATTCACAGCCATTGGTAATTTTCTACTGGGGCCTCACCAACTAGAACATGTTGATGCACTGACCTCACCAGTGGTTGAAGTCTGTGGCAAAATTCAAAATAATGCTATATTTTAATTCCTTTATCTCTTGAATCCCCAACATTGGCACAAGCACAAGGTCAGTCAATGATGTTGCTAAATCAGATCCACTGCTGGTGGTCGCATCTCAGGTAAGACCACGCGGAGCAGTTGTGTCGCTGACGCAATGCTGTACGGGCCACAACGGGCCCTAATGAGACTGCACTCTTTAGTCAGCCTGTATTGTTAATGGCCGCGCGGCTGAACAGTACAGTCCCAGTAGTTTAATCAGGGCCCCACACAGTACCCAACTGCGCCATGTGGTTGTACCCCAAGGCCCACCTCAAGCTACATTCACAGATGCCAGTTTTGATGCAGATTTTTTATTACTGCAAAACCAGAAGTAAATTAGAAAAAAAAGGGAAAATTTAAATAAAGGAAAGGCCGATAATTCTTTTTTATGTATCCACTCATGTCTTAGCTCAAAATATTGTATCAAAAAGTGCACCAAAAACAGCAAGAGTGAATCCAGCCTTAGGCTTAACACATCGCAGACGTAACTACGTGTTTACAAAGGGATCCATGGCAGAAATATGAGGCTTACACTATACTCACGTGCATCTGCTGGAATACATAGTACAGATATTTCAGTTTCAGTCCCTGGGTAAAGATTCCATTGCATGTGAATGGGGTATAAAATGCCACATTCAATTGCACTGGATGCAGAATCATAGCAGATCTGATGAGAATTTAGGCGTGGAAACCGTGCCTAAATCCTCATCAAATCCAGAATGTGAGAATAAGCCCTGAGAATGACAGACAGCAGGAGTTAGTAGGACTTCAATGGTATTCCCATCTCACACAGTAAGGGCTCATGCACACGGCCATTGTTTCGCCGTGCCCGTATTGCGGCCTGCAAACAGCGGGTCTGCAATATGCAGGCACCGGCCGTGTGCACTTGAATGGGTCTTCAATCGGGAAGGTTGGTGCGGAATGGAGGCACGGAACCCCACAAATGCACTACAGAGTGCTTCTGTGGGGTTTCTCTCCATGCCTCCGCACCACAGAGAAACCCGGCTGCCGCATGCATGGTGCCTGTGGATTGGGAACGGCCGTGTGAATGAGCCCTAAGGCTTATCATGTGTTGTGTTGTCTCCTATTGTATACAGAGTAAAAGAGGGCTCTTGCTGCAGCCAGCTGCCTCACAGCCAGACAGGCCTTGTCACAAGAACAAGGACATCAGAACAGCTGATCTGTATGCAGAATTAATTCTCATATACGTTGTTGCCATATAGGAGAGAATTAAACAAGAAGGGATCATTCACAATTTATGTGAATATGTTACATTAACCTTCTCTTCAGAATGTAAATGACACATTAGAGGTTAATCTGAGGTCTTGGACCAGCACACTATTGCTACAAAGTACACAGAGTAACTTATCTTTTTATTTAATCATTTCTTCATTATGTTTGCCTTTGTATGGCCTAAAGTACATGTCCACTAATCTGCACTAACAGCATTCTGGAGTGTGTTATAGGGTCTACGATAGAACCGATATGCTTATTGTATAAAAAATTAAAAATCCTGTTTATATTTTGTTTCTAATTCTTCTGTACATAAGCTGCATACACAATTGACTTCTAATTTACATTGGCCAGTAGGTACAAGAGAGCCACAGGATACGGATACATTACTGATGTAAATGTGTACGGCACATACATTTCTATTTCTGGTACCTTGCGCCATTCTAAGATTTTATTTTTTTTTTGACACATTGTATGTCATGTTAATGATAATTTTTAGTCAATATGTTTTACCTTTTTTTATTTAAAAAAATTCCAAATTTACCAAATTTCAATTTTTTTTTTAATTCACTATTTTCTAAATCTGAATATCTCTGCTTTAAAGACCGTTATTAATCAACATTAACTATATGTGCACTTTATGTTGGCATCATTTTGGTAATGTTATTTTATTTTCTTAGGACGTTAGAAAATTTTGAATTTTAGAAGCAATTTTTTTAAATTTTTAAGAAAATTTCCCAAATCAATTTTAATGTCACTTTGGGGAACTGACATAATAGAATCTATCCATAAATTACCCCATTTTAGAAACTACACCTCTTAAACCATTCAAAACAGATTTTAGAAATGTTGTTAACCCCCCCCCCACACACACACACACACACACACTATGTGGTCGTAAACTGCTGCATGGGTACAAAGCAGTGCTCAGAAGGCAAGGAGCACCATATTGTTTTTGGAGGGCAGATTTTGCTGGAATAGTTTTTGGGCCCCATGTTGCATTTGAAAAGTCCCTGAGGTACAGCTACAGTGAAAACCACCAACCCAAGGATTTTTTAAGGGGTGTTTGTCAGCACTTTGACCCAACAAGCATTTCAAAAAATTTATAAGACTTGGCTGTGAAAATGAAAAATTACTTCTTTTTTTTTTTAACAAGAAAATGGTGCTTTAGCTTTAAATTTTTTTTTCACAAGGGATAACCGGAGAATGTCACTCCACAATATGCTACCCATTTTCTCCTGAATACAGTAATACCCCATTTGTGGTCGTAAACTGCTGTTTAGGGTTACGCCTGGGCTCAGAAGGGAAGGAGTGGCATCTGGCTTTTCTAACATGGGATTTGCTGAAATGGTTTTTAAGAGAAACAACTTTTTTCTTTTTTTTTTTGTTGAGTTTGCTGTGTGAGGACTTTTTTTTTGTGGGACAAGTTGTAGTTTTTATTGGCACGATTTTCGGGTATATTTGGCTTTCTGATCACTTTTTATCTCTTTTTGGGAGGGGAGGTGGCTAAAAATTGAAATTCTGCCTTATTTTTATTTATGAGGTTTATCATTTGGTATACATATATATATATATATATATATATATATATATATATATATGATATGATAACTTTATTCTGCAGACTGAAACGATTATGGCGATGCCAAATTTATATAGTTTTTGTTGATGTTTTATTACCTTTTGCAAAAATAAAATCCCTTTTTATTAAAAATCTGTTTTGTATAGCCATATGCTAACATCCATAACATTTTTATTTTTCTACCAATGTAGATGTCTGTGGGCTTGTCTTTTGCAGGACAGACTGTGCATAAGATTTTTGATGACTTGATATTATGTTTTTTGGGAGGCGAGGTGACAAAAAAAAAAATAGCAGTTTTGGCGCCTTTTTTTTTTTACAGAGTTCACTTTATGGGGTAGATCATGTTGTATGTTTAAAGAGCCAGTCATTACAGATGAGACGATACCAAATGTCTATTTTTTGGGGGGGAAAAAAAATCATGTTTTGTGTTGTTTTGAGCCATATTAAAAAAAAAAATGTCTATGGTCTTGAGCGATGACGTCACATCTACACCCGGAAGAGAAGTCGACGGCGACTTCTCTTCCGGGTGTAGATGTGACGTCATCGGCGCAGGCGCACTGAGGAAGGAGCGGCCGAGCAGCGTCCTCCTCTCAGTGAACTGAAGACTGGGACGGCGCAGGCGCGCGATTTGGAACTGAGACAGGGCCAGCCAGAGGAGGAGAGCGCTCGCTGGCCATGTCACTCAACAGGAGGAGGGGGCGTTTTTTGGAAAGGAGGATGCGGCGGCTACCAGCAAGTAACCGCCCTACTTGCTGGTAGCAAGGTAATTTACATATTTAAAAAGTGCGTTTTTTAGCTAAATTAACGGACAGAAAAAGGTAAAAAGAGTATATATAGAATAATCGCCCTTTACTAAGCACAAAAAAGAAAAATGACTTTTGGGGGGTGACAGAAGCCCTTTAAAGAGGACCTTTCATGTTTTTTTTTATTCTAGACAAGTACCTTTAGTTGCGGGGTACCCTCCGCTGATGCTGCCACCCTGCCTGTATTTTTTTTTAAATATCATTCCTACGCCCCCTGTAGTTTTCCCGCTCAGCTATACAATTGCTTTCGTCCTATTCGTTAACTTTTCGTTAAGTTTATCACGTACTAATTTGGTACTTCATAAAACGCGCGTTAAGGTGTAGATATGCCTTTTTCTATTGGTCTCCAGATTCACGAACGCGCGTTTGACGCGCGTTTCCCATTTGCAAAAACGCGCTAAAATACGCACGACAAAAACGCTCAGGTCTGAACCCAGTGTTAGGGTACTTTCACACTTGCGGCAGAGTGATCCAGCAAGCAGTTCGATCAGGATGTAAACTGAATGCATTTGTAGACAGATCCAGATGCCGAATCATCTCACAAATGCATTTTAAGAACGGACCCGTCTTTCCGCTTGTCATGCAGATAGACGGGTCCGTCTTGTATCTTTTTTTACAGTTTTAAAGGTCTGCGCGGAAGGATGGATCTGTCCTTCAGGTATTTCTAATGCCGGCACTAATGCATTGCAATGGAAATTAATGCTGGATTCGGCATTCCGGCAACTGATCTGGCATTTTGGACGGAGATAATACGGCAGTATGCTGCGGTATTATCTCCGTCGAAAACGCAGTTCAGTGACTGAACTGAAGACATCCTGATGCATCCTGAACGGATTCCTCTCCAGAATGCATTAGGATATAACTGATCAGTTCTTTTCCGGCATTGAGCCCGTTTGACGGAACTCAATGCCGGAAAAGAAAAAAAGCTAGTGTGAAAGTACCCTTAGACAGATATTATACGCCTAGTAAAGTGTTCAATCACAACTCCACCGTTATTTGTCTATAATTAGCCTTTCTCTTCCCTAGACCAGCAAGCACACTGACATTAACTATCTCACTGCCCTAGCCCACCAGGGATGCTGACAATAACCTTCAATGCAATACACTTACGTGTTCCTTAATACTACTTCCCTGGATGCTTTGCAGGCCTATATGTGGCTCCTTTACATTCTGCCCAGCTTACAGAACAGTAACTGCTGTGGAGTGTATAAACAGACACTGGGCGAAGTTAGAGGAACTGTGTATACCACTGACCCTGATAAATGTATTATTCCACACTAATCAAATAGCCATTTACACTTATCGCATGCATGTTGCTTTTAGGGTAGGTCCACACTTGGATTAAATTGATCCATCAGGCTGTTCTGGAAGAGAACAGACAGCTGGAGTTCACTGGATCCGGCTTAGCCGTATACTTCCATTCATTACCGCACCCCATTGATTAGAACGGGATTTCCGGTGAAATGGCGGCTTTTTACTATTGACCCCTGCATATATTGTAAAGTACTTTCCTGGAAGACCGCAGCACTGCTGCACAAAGATATCAGCTTATTACGTTGGTTTCTGCATTTTCTACTCCCTGCACAAATAAAAAAGACAAGAAAATGAAAAATGCCTGTCAGCTCCGGCAAAGCAGGAGTCATGTAGTACTTACTGTATAAACAAGTTTGTTCAGAGCAGGTTTGACTAAAAGCAGACAAAGGGTTCATCAACTTCTGTCTTTCTTCACTTACCTGCTAGGTGAGCCAGAAAATAAGCAGTCAGCAGATATTACTGATCACCATTGTGCAACAATGTGACCACAAAAAGCAACGGGTTGAACTTTCAAAGCTTCTTTGAAAGATCTTTTTTTAACTTAAAAAAATGTGAAAAGTAAAAAACATAAATGGCCACTATGGTTATAACAAATTCTGCATAATTCAACAGTACAAGAGAATATAAGAAACTTTGTAATATATCTTATTAGGGGAAAATGCCTTTCCCCAATTATCAGCCACTGACCATTCACTCTTAGTTCACTGCTAAATCTGATTATTAGTCTATGGAAAGTGGGAGCAGTAGGGAGTAGCTGCTGGAGGGTGGCAAAGGCAGAATCTATTAGGTTTACTATCTTACCATGAAGCTGGATTAATAGCTACACTGCTCAGTTCTTCTGTGTAACAACATCCATGCCACTTCTGCTGTGACTGTGAGAGGGGAGCAGGAGGTCCTCTTCCCTGTGTCAGCAGTGTATGGAGACATTATAGCAGCTAGACTCGCCCACTAGCTCAGGGAAAACTGACAATCAGAAATTGAGCCTACAGACCGGAAACTGGTGAAAAATCCCAGATAACAAGTCACGTAATGTTATATCATATATGTACAAACAGCCCTATTCTGATGTCACCTGAATGTACGGGTATGCTGTAAGTAACAGTCATGGCATATAGAAAGGTGACATAATTCGCAGCCCTCTCTTTCCCTGTTGGAGTGAATTTCAGCTTGCACTATGGGCCTGCGTGCCCCAATGACATAAAGCCTATATCCTAGATACTGATGAATCAAGATGTATCTAGCCGTGTGTAATACAGTAGGTGCATGAGCCCAGAGGCGGTTTATGATATGGAGTTCTTTTTCTTATGTCTTTCTGACTTCTGTTGTTGTTTTTTGATGGGTAAAACCACAAGTAAAAAATTCCCGTACAGCTCTACCTCCTCTCCATTGCTTCAGAAAGCATTGCACGGGCAGTGCCTATTCAGTGGTGTAACCAGCGATACCCAACTGCGCCATTCTCTTAGACTGTGATGACGTCTATTAAAGGAGTCATCCCGTGATTAATGTAAAACATGAAAATCAGACATCATATAGGACATGACAATCTCTAACAAATCTAGGACCAGCCCTGTACCTCACATGGATCCAGAGATCTCCCCATTCATTGCTCTGCTACATTTATATCAAGCTGACAGCTCAAGGGGAGGGTCTTCTCTGCTGCAGCTAAAGGGGAGTGTCTTCTCTGCTGCAGCTAAAGGGGAGTGTCTTCTCTGCTGCAGCTAAAGGGGGAGGGTCTTCTCTGCTGCAGCTAAAGGGGCGGGTCTTCTCTGCTGCAGCTAAAGGGGAGTGTCTTCTCCGCTGCAGCTCAAGGGGAGGGTCTTCTCTGCTGCAGCTCAAGGGGAGGGTCTTCTCTGCTGCAGCTAAAGGGGAGTGTCTTAGCTCTCCCTATCACAGCTCAGGAGGCAGAGGAAGGATGAAACTGAGCGTGTGCGGCCACCTCAGTGAGCAGGTCAAAGAAATAAGAAAAAAATAAACAAGTGGCGCTATACAGACACATTTTATTGAATAACTCAGTGGCTATGATACATTTTTAATTATATGCAATTATAAAAGTATTCTGATCCAGGTGCTGGTTTGAAAACTGTAGAATATTTTTCGTGGGACAACCCCTTTAATGGTCTTAGACTACCACTGCCACCACTGATGGGACGCAGCAGCCTGTCATAACCACGTCCATCACCACTGGGATCACCTTTGCCATTTTTTTACATCAACGTATAGCTATTCAGCCCTGACCAAATATTTGCTTTAATGTAATGAGATTTATTAACACTGTAACATTCCTATTTTGCTGCGTATAGTGTTTTTTTTTTTAGCTGTTTTTCTTTTTAAAGCCAGGACTGGCTTAGTGACCCTAATTGCAGAAGAAAGCATACCTGCATACAGTCAGTGCTGACATGGACCTTCCTACACCAAGCAGTTCTCATCTGGTGGCCATAACAGGCCTGTCATTTTCCCAATGAAATGATATAACAAATAAATGGGAAAAACATGCCCACACAACATTTTCTGGGATCGGGACCCAACAGGTCAAATTTTTAACAATCCAAGTGCTGCAATCATTTTTTTCGCTTTTTGAATGTGTTCAAGATATGTTGACCTCATCATTTAAAACGTGGTCAAAATCAGGGATGTGGAGCCAGATGCAGAGCATATTAATATTGCATAATTAATGTATTAAATCTTTATATTATTAAATTATTTATGGTCATACAAATTTAGGAAAGTTTTGAAATTTATATGATATAATTCATCAATCCATAACTTGCCGGGCTCTGGAGTCAGAGTTGGAGAGGTGAAATACAGAGGAGTTGGGAGTTTGGCTTACATAGTCCGCAGACCTGCTCAGAATGAGGGCAGTGCTGCCTGGTGAGCATGCGCAGGGCATGTACAGTATAGTGAATAAAGGGGTCCTCTCACTTCAGCAAATAGCATTTATCATGCAGAGAAAGTTAATAGCAGCCACTAATGTATTGTTATCATACATATTGCCTCCTTTGCTGGCTGGATTCATTTTTCCATCACATTATACACCGCTCGTTTCCATGGTTATGACCACCCTGCAATCCATCAGCAGTGGTCGTGCTTGCACACAATAGGAAAAAGCACCAGCCTATGTGCGGTCCCACAGCAAGTTATCCTATAGTGTGCAAGCACGGTCACTGCTGCTGGATTGTAAGGTGGTTGTAACCATGGAAAAATGAATCCAGCCAGCAAAAGAAGCAATACGGACAATCACAAGACATTAGTAAGTGCCTTGTATTTACTGCCTCTACGTGATAAATACCATTTGCTGAAGTGAGACGACCCCTTGGGCCAACCTAGCAGGCAATTATCAGGAACAGATCATTCAATCGCCTGCTCATAAAAGAAGGTGAATGCTGCATTACATGCAGCAATCGCCTCCACTGTATGGGGGGTGAGCGACCCCTTAGCCCATTCCCCATACACTTTCATGGTTTTGGGCAGCAGATACCTTTTTCCACACAGGACAACCTGCTGCCTAGACACCATGGGTTTGGTGTCCACAAGGACAACGATTTGTACCATGAACAAGTACTTGCTCATTGACTGGGTGATTGGTGACACCTTTACACTGCGTTCCTAGGAAAGCTCCTTCCTGATCATTTCCCTGATTGTCACACCCTTGTAGAGGGGCTTTATTTGCCCTTTCTGTTGACACGGTGCATCTGCCATCTTAGGAACTTGCCTGAAACTACAGGGTTATCATGATGTACTCCTAGAATTTCATTATCCATAAGGGCTCATGCACACGAACGTATTTTCTTTCTGTGTCCGTTTTTTGCATTCCGTTTCCGTATATCCGTATTTCCGTTCCGTAAAAAAAATAGAACATGTCCTATTATTGTCCGCATTACGGACAAAGATAGTACTGTTTTATTAGGGGCCAGCTGTTCCGTTCCGCAAATACGGAATGCACATGGACATCATCCATATTTTTTGCGGCCGCTTGTATGAGCCCCAAGTTTGAGGATAATCAGAAGTAATCCCGTAAGATCATCTGGGAAGGAGCACAGAGACCACATTCTCAGAGAAATCTGTGCCTACTTTCACAGTAGGCAGACTACAGACTGCCACATGTGGTGCTCCAGATTCTGCTTACCCCACAGCAGTAGAGCAGAAGGGCAGCTATCTTCACTTGTGTGTATAGATAAGATTTTCTCATATTATTATAATAAAGTGTAGAAATTAATTGGATATTTAAAGACACGATTCTGATTATACAGACTACAGATCTCCGAAGCAGCACTGGTGTAAATCCTATTGAAACCACCCCTAACAACATTTGTACAATACTTGGCAAGACTGAAGCTGTTTGGGAAAGAATATGCCAGAGCTTCTTGGTATCTAATCTGCCAGAAAGAAGAAAATGTTTAGACTGTCAATATTAATTGCACAAGCGTTACACCCAAAAAAGAAATGGAATGTGGATTAACTCCTTCCTCCCGCCCCTGTCAGTACAGCTGGCCCTAGTCTTCGGGCTCATGCACACTAGCGGGTGTGCCCTGTGCTGCAGGCCACAAATAGCGGGTCCCCATTGACTTGAATGCATCTGCAATACGCGAGATACGGAGCGGAGGCACTGATCGGAAGCAATAAGAAGCGATTTCGATCCGTGCCCCTGCACCACAAATAAATAGAACATGTCCTATTTTTTTGCAGTGCGGATTTGCAGACCCATTCAAGTGAATAGGTCTGCAAACAACATGCACTCGGTTGGTACCCTTGCATTGCACTCTGCAGGGCGGGCACAGGACACGCGCTTCTGTGCATGAACCCTTAAAAAGACATTCTGTTAAGTTAAGGCTACTTTCACAATAGCATTTTCAGGCTTCCAGCTGGCATTTTCCAGCAGGATAATGCTCGCCCACACAAAAAAGGCAGATTTATTAACCCAGCTGCAGCAACTTACAACCTGGTAACCAATCAGATTCCACCTTCCATTCTCCAAAGGAGCTTTTAAAAAAGAAAGGTGGAATCTGATTGGTTGCTGTGGGCAACTCAGCCAGTTTTACTTTACACCAGTTGTGATAAATCTCCCCCATAAGGATTCATTCAATTCCAACAACTGCTTGGTGCATTATTATGTTTGTCAGCGAGTATATATTGAATCCATAATCTATGGACACTTTCATCTGGTACACCGCAGCATTGTTAGGTACAGAGAAAGGTCCCTGAGGAAGTGAACTGTCTCGCTAGTGGCTCCCTATGCGCCAATTTCAACAAGCCTTGCATTACATTCAGCGATTTCCTCCATAGTATGGGGAGGAGGGATCGCTATTGCCATTGCTCGTCCTATACAGAATAATTTCTTGCCGGCAGCAGAGGCTGTTTAGTTAACATGATCTGCTGCTGGCAAACGCGATTTAGGTGACCGCATGAACGATCCTATTACCTGATGAACATGCAAAACTGGCAGATTATCGCTAACAGGCGTTCGTAAGAACACTCAGCGAGAATCTGTTGGAATATTGGACAGTGTAAATGGGGGTTAAGCCATGAATCCATCCACAGACAGCTGTCTCAGGGTGCTTGCCCATCATCAGTACAGAGAGGGGCTGGCCGAGGTGTCATGGACACAGCATAGGGGACCTACTGGCTCAAGGGAGCAGCAATGCTCCATGGGAAAATAATATGCAAAGAGGTAACCAGCTGGATGGAGAGATGACTGCATTTCCTTGTCATGATCCAAAAGACTTGCTGGAAAGTTGAACACTGACGCTGGGTTCACACTTGAGCGTATTTGATACGCGCGTTTTACGCTCGTTTTTGGAAATAGGAAACGAGCGTTCGTGTGATTGACATTTTTTAGAATGTCTAGTCTGTAGTGCTTGATGAAGGTGTGCTGGCTAGACCAGGAGGCGGCTCTACAGATCTCATTTAGAGATGCCCCCACTCTTTCTGCGTGAGTAGAAGACATAGCTCTAGTGGAGTGAGCTTTTAGATTCTTTGGACATTCCAGGTTTTGAATGCTATAACATAGAGAAATGGATTGTCTGATCCATCTGGCTATTGAAGATTTTGAAATCTTCTGGCCTTTGTTGCGTCCGGCAAATTGTATGAATAGACTGTCTGACTTCCGGAATTCTTTGGTAGATTCTAGATAGTCCAAGACAGCTCTTCTGACGTCTAAGGAATGGAAGGCAGATTCACGATCATTTGATGGATTACCGCAAAAGGAGGGAAGAATTATCTCCTGATTCCTATGGAAATCTGAGACTACTTTTGGTAGGAACGCTGGATCCAGTTTCAGTGTGATTCTGTCATCAGCGACTTGGAGATATGGTTGTCTGATAGAGAGGGCTTGAATTTCGCTTATTCTTCTAGCGGATGTGATGGAAACTAGAAATACGGTCTTCAGAGTTTTGATCTTTATAGAACTTTCTTCCATAGGTTCAAAAGGAGGAAGTGTAAGACCTGTCAGAACTGTGTTTAGGTCCCAGGATGGTAATCTTGGTGTTATAGTTGGTCTGAGACGTGATATGGCCCTCATGAATCTCTGGATCCATCTATGATTCGCGAGGTCCGAGTCAAAAAAACAGCTAAGGGCCGAGACTTGCACTTTTAAGGTAGAAGGTCTTAGACCCATTTCAAAGCCTTGCTGTAAAAAGTCAAGAATGGATTGAATATTTGGCATGGATAAGTTTGGAGCTGTGGTTCCAGACCATGAGCAGTATTTTTTCCAGATTTTTAGGTAAATGGAATAAGTAACTTTTTTCCTGGAGGCTTTGAGGGTTTTTATCACTTTTTCCGAAAGACCTTGACTTTTGAGTTTTACGGTTTCAGGATCCAGGCTGTTAGCTTCAAAAAATCCGGATCGGTGGCAGAATTGGACCCTGATGTATTAGATCCCTCCCTGATGGAAGGCGCCAAGGATCTACTACTGCCATCGATTTTAAGATCGGAAACCAGCTCTTCTTCGGCCAGAATGGAGTTATGAGAATTATCTTCGCTTTGTCTTTGCGAACCTTTTGAATGACCCTCGGTATCATTGGAAGTGGAGGGAATGCATAACATAGGTTTTGACTCCAAGTTATTGTGAAAGCGTCGAATGCTTGGGGATTGTCTCTGGGATTTAAGGAACAGAAGGTAGCTACTTTGGAATTTTCTCGAGTGGCGAATAGATCTACCTGTAGTATTCCCCATTTTTTTATGATCATCTGGAAAATCTGTGGACTTAGTGACCATTCCGATTGATCTATTTTCTTCCTGCTCAGGTAATCGGCTTCTCGGTTCAGAGTGCCTTTTAGGTGAGTGGCTGAAATGGACTCTACATTTCTTTCTGCCCAGAGGAATATTCGAGATGCCAGGTTCGTGAGATTTTGTGATCTTGTGCCTCCTTGGTGGTTAAGATAGGCGACGGTTGTCGTGTTGTCTGAAAAGATTCGCAGATGATTGCCCCTCAGCCGTGACTCTGCTGCTTTCAGGACCTTCCAAACAGCTTTTAGTTCTCTGAAGTTGGATGTCTGGGAACTTGTGGCTGATGTCCAGGTTCCCTGCCAGTACAGGTGATCTACTTTGGCACCCCAACCATACTGACTCGCGTCTGTTGTTATTTGGACAAAAGGTGTTTTTACCCAGGTGATGCCTTTGACCAGGTTTTCATTGTGTGTCCACCAAAATAGTGACGTCTTTACTCCTCTGGGAATTATTACCTTCATGTCTAGAGATGTTTGCTGTCTGTTCCAGACTCGTAGAATCCACTTTTGTAGAGTTCTGAAGTGGATCTGAGTCCACTGGACCGCTGGGATGCAGGAAGATAGGGATCCCAGTACTGCCATGGCTTCTCTTATTGAACAGACGTTCTTTTGAATAAACGTGTTTACCTTGTGTTGCAAGGATTGAACCTTGTCTACAGGCAGTCGAGTCTTTTGACTTTGTGAGTCCAGATTCATCCCAAAAAAACGAATGTTGGTTGATGGGTGTAAGTTGGATTTCTTTAAATTTACTAGCCATCCTAGGTTTCTTAACGTTGCAAGAAAAAGGACAATGTCTCGTTGTAGTTGTGCTGGATTGTCGTTCGCGATCAGGAAGTCGTCCAGATATGGGAAGATTCTCACATCTTTTTCTCTTAAGTAAGCCACCATCTCTATTACGAGTTTGGTGAAAACTCTGGGCGCAGACGTTATCCCGAATAGTAGAGATGTAAATTGGAAGTGTCTTATCTGGCCCTGAGGATCTTGTAGGGCGAATCGAAGAAACCTTTGAGATTTGGGGTGAATAGGAACGTGATAGTACGCGTCTGATAAATCGACCGTACACATTAGGGAATTTTCCTGTAGAAGAGGTATGATGGAACTCAGTGTTTCCATCTGAAATTTTTTGTAGATTATATAATTGTTGAGTTTTCTTAAGTTTATTATGACTCTGTAAGGTCCATCCTTTTTCCTTACGAGGAAGAGGTTTGAGTAAAACCCTCTCCCTATTTCTTGTAAGGGGACTTGGGTTATTAAATTTTTTTCCCATAGTGTTTGAATTTCCTGCCATACTGATTGTAACTGGCTGGGACAGGGAAAATCTGAAATTAGAAATCTTTTTGGGGGTTTCTGTGCAAACTGAATTACATAGCCTGAGCGTATGATGTTAAGGGCCCAGGTATTTGAGGTGATCTTTTCCCATTCTTGTAGAAAGTGACTCAGTCTGCCCCCCACTTTGGCGTCACTGTTTATCTGTGTTTCTTTGGGAGGAGGAGTGTGAACCTCGATCTTTCCTCCCCTCGGGTAGCTCCAGCGTCCTGACTTGCCTTTCCCTTTATAGGACCTTCCCGTATTGGAGGAGGGACGAAAGGAATACTTTCCTTTGTATGAGATGTCTACAGGAAAAATTTTCTTCCTGTCTGACGCTTTTTCTAGTATTTTTTCTAGTTCTGGTCCAAACACGTTTTCTCCCGAAAACGGGATGGAACACAGTCTGGATTTTGATATTTTATCTCCTGACCAGCTTTTTACTCAGAGAGCACGCCTGGCTGCGTTTGAAAAGCCTGTATCTTTGGCTGCAAAGCGTACAGATTCTGCGGAGGCGTCCGCTAAAAAAGCGGTCGCTGATTTTAGGAGGGGTAGGGAATCCAATATTTCCTCCACTGTGGTATTGCTAACTATACGATTTTCTAACTCCTGAAGCCAACGAAACATAGACCTGGCCACGGAGGTGGCTGCGATGTTGGATTTTAACGTATACATCGCAGCTTCCCATGATTTGCGTAACAGGCTATCAGCTTTCCTATCTAGCGGGTCTTTTAGCTGCGAGGTGTCTTCAAAAGGCAGAGAGGTTTTCCGATTAACCTTTGCCACCTGTGCATCAATTTTAGGAATTATATTAAATATTTTTAATTCCTCTGGGTCAAAAACTAGCCGGTTTTGGTATGATCTAGAAATACCGAGACGTCTCTCTGGATCAGACCATTCGTCTAGTACCATTTCACGGATGTTTTCATTTATAGGGAAAACTCTAGACTTTTTTAAACGAAGACCCCCAAACATTTCTTCTTGCACTGTTTGAGGTTTAGCGACTTCTTCTATACCCATTGTCGCTCTCACTGCTTTTAGGAGTTCTGGCATGTCCTCAGAGGAAAAATAAAATCTTTTTCTGGCCTCGTTTTCTGTTAGATCAGAAGATATTTCATCACCTTCGACATATTTTGAGGAGGTGGTGGATTCTTCAAAATTTTCTGACTCAGAAGAAATGTATTCAGTTAATTTTTGACGTTTAGGTGGAGGCTCAGACGTATGGAACGGATCCCTTGAAACATTTGAGATCTGTGACAAGGACGACTTTATTTCCTCCTGCATCATAGATCTAAACTCGTCCATAAGAGAAGGTTTCTCTTCTCGTATAACATTAGTAATACATTTTTTGCAGAGTTTTTTAGTGTAATCATCTGGGAGCCTTTTTGAGCAAGAAATACATCTTGCGGATTTCTTGGCTTTCTTTTGCTGCTCCTTTGAGGGAGTCTGAGCATAAATAGATAAATAAATATCAGTATCCCAGAGGTTTACTTAGCAAGGGTGACTGATACAAAACACATAGGAACGGAGTTTTCCCCACAGGGGACTTACAACAGACGGCGGTGCGGTATCCTCCAGGCTAGGATTGTCCTGGGTCGACATCCTGGGATCTGGAGACGGACGCTGAGTTAGGGAAGAAGCCACTTTAAATCAACGCCGGGTTCCCGCGTCGCGCCGCTCCGCGTCACTTCCGGTGACGTTCGGTGAAGCCGGAAGTTGTAATTTTACGTTTAGCGCCGACCGCGCTGGCCAGGTGATCCGCCTGAGTCCTCGGAATAGGCGGGGAGTGATGGCTGGCCTGGGAACAGGCTCCGAACAGAAACGGAGCGAGATTATCCCCTTCCTCCTGTCCAGCTTTAGTCCGGATGACCGCGGGAGGACAGGAGGGCACACACGGTATGTTTCATCCCCTCGGCACCTCAGAAGGCACCAAGGAGACCTTTCTCCGTCCTGGCCTCTGTAGGGACAGGAAACACTGGTGTTGGTGGTGGGAGGGGGGAATTTAACCATTCTCTGTTTCCTGCCCCTACAGAGGTCAGGGGTCAATCTCATTGTGGGCCGTCGTGGTGATGATATGGAAACATAGGTTTTCGCTTGTTGAGCGTTTTACAGCACGTAGGAACGCGGTGTAAAACGCTCAGGTGTGAACCTAGCGAGACTTTTCATAGCGAGCCGCTTCCACTAGCACTAGCAGGACGTCCCCTTTCTGCAGGAGATACTTTATATATTATTTTCCCATGGACCATTGCCACTATGGACAGCCAGAACCTACTCTAAGCTAGGCAAACTGCTGTAGATACAGGGTGAATAAAGCCGTAATGATAACTGTCATACAGTGGCAACTAAACAGCCCAAACTCTCTGTTGGAGAGAAAAAAAAATTGCAGTAATTGGCAGGGTTATATTATACAAGTTTTCAGTGAGTGTCCAATAGATAAACCTGCCGGAGTAGACTGTAGTAGCTGTATGTCAGTCCTTTAGCTGATGGGCCCAGGCGCCGTCTTTACGTCCAGTCATGTACCCCAGGAACAATAATCTTGTACCCAGACACTTTCTAATTCCATCACACTGATTATTAGGCCACTTGTCAAATGAAAGGCGGGCATTAGGCTGGCTTCACAATTTGGAGCTTGGGTGCAACAAGAGCAATGGCGACACCCATTAAGGCCTAATTTGCATATGAAGAAAAAGTATCATGCAAACATCTTTGCCATGTGCATGATCTCCAAGCAAGCAAGTAGATTGCCAGCTCCTAGAGTCCTACCAGCTATACCCTGCAAAACGCCACTCACTTTCCATTACTGCCAAATGGATAAAACAAGCATCATCCAAAAATGCCCAGAGTATGCCAAGGGGAAGTACGGCATTGAGGAGACACCGTCCTGTCTTCTGTGAATAGAAATAATTCTTAGAAAAAAAGGACACAGGGAAAATAAAGGTCTGGAAGCATTTATAGCTCGTTCTCTGGCAATCCCGCGTTTCATCGTACACCCTTGAACTTTCACTGAGCAATGTCTACACACTGGAACTAGACAAGGTTAGCACAGCCGCCAGATCCAGAAACCTTGGCTTCTTATCTAGCAGTCATTTCATTCCATTTAAGCCATTAAAGGGAACCTGTCACATTGAACATGGCGTCTGAGCTGCAGGCAGCATGTTCTAGAGCAGGAGGAGCTGAGCAGATTCATCTGTAGTTTTATGGGAGAAGATTCAGTAAAACTTATATTTCATACATTTATATTCCTGCTCATTCTGGGCTTTGCAGTCAGGGAGGCGGTCCTACCAGTGATTGACAGCTATCTGTGTATACACAGCCATAGAGAGCAGGCTGTCAATCACTGGTAGGACCGCCTCCTGGACTGCAAAGCCCAGAATGAGCAGGAATATAAATGTATGAAATACGGGTTTTACTGATTATTTTCCCATAAAACTATAGATGAATCTGCTCAGCTCCTCCTGCTCTAGAACATGCTGCCTGCAGATTACTTTGCATTGTCATGGTGACAGGCTCATTAACACTTCCACAAAATGGGTCCGTATCCGTTCCGCAATTTTGCGGCACAGGTGAGGACCCATTCATTTCCAATGGGGCCGGAAAAGATGCGGACAGCACACTATGTGCTGTCCGCATCCGCACTTCCGTTTCCACAAAAAAATAGAATATGTCCTTTTCTTGTCCGCAATTGCGGATCCGTAAAACACTTACAGACGTGTGAATGGAGACTTAAGTAGATTGCTACTTAAATATCATAGTAATGAAATTACACTTCTTACTAGACATGAGCAATCAACAGGTTTTAATATTAATAGCCCCATGGTCAACCAGGACCAAGCAATGAATGCACAGTGGCCAAATATTCCTCAGAAGTGGACGTTGAGTACTTGCTGTTCTTTTCCACATGGAAAAAAGAAGCCGCATGCCCTATCTTGGGGCGGAAGCCGCATTTAATCTTCCATTGAAATGAATGGGACACATAAAAAAAGCTCTGTACATGTCCGCGTTTTCTGAGTGGTTTTGTGCCAAAAACCACGAGCTGAAAATGCAGTTTTATATTGAAGTAAACAGCCAATGGTTACAAAACCGCACTAAAAATGCGTCAAAAAAGGCACGAAAAACGAATGTCATCGAGTTCATAAAACAGCACTATTTACCTGCAAACAATCTGGAGTGCGAAAACTGCCATCAACTTCTGCATTGGATCGCTCATCGCCAACGTGCTGATGGATATTCCAGGACGTGTATTAACAAGACTGGTGCGTGGTCGTGGGTATCCATCAGAAAAGTCACTAACCCAGTTTTGCTCTAGTCATAAAATAAAGTACTATAGTAGTCATGCCCCAGATCGCAAAACATGGGATTGAGGACACGCCTACAACGCCAGCTGTTGGGGATATGGAAGTTGTTCCTGACAGAAATGCGGAAACCTCCTTCCTATTATTCGATGTGTGTGGTGTGACCAGGTTGGAAGGTGCACAGTGATTCCTGCTCTGCCGACAACAAGATTCAACTGGCACTAAATTCGAGCCGTGAACGTCAACCACAGTGATCCAAATTTTCAATTCGATTCTCCGACTGGTGTCCACATGCAACATATACAGAATTACTGAAATAAATAGAATTGGGGTCATTTATTAAACTGGTGTAAAGTAGAACTGGCTTAGTTGCCCATAGCAACCAATCAGATTCCACCTTTCAAAGGAGCTGTGAAAAATGATCATACTGCACACATCCAATATGCATGTTCAATGCTTGGCCTCAGATGCTATGGATTCCATCAGACGGCAACACATTCCGTGGCCCAAGTCTCCTGGGAAATACAGAAACAACTGAGCGAGCGTGGAGGAGACCACGACCACCTCTCTGCTGAAAACATCTGCTCACGTACAGCATACAGGTTTCGAGGGACATCAGCATTTCCCACCAATGTTCCAATCCACTGGTGACACTGGTGGAGGGTTCAAACATCCAACACCTTCATCGATCGCTGCGCAGCTACATCCACTCCACATTCGCCGCAGCTGCATAGTTCTAGCGCTAAAATAGCTAATCAGGAAGTGGGGGGTTGGGCCCATCCCAAGGATAGGACATCAATAGTAAAATCTTGGAAAAACGTTTTATGGGTTTCTGTGGGACATAATGGTCATGGTCTTGCCTTATTCCAACAATGTGTGATCAGTGGGTGTCTGATCCTCCATGATCCGGTGAGGAGGTCTTCATTATGCTGAACACCAGACACAGACACCTTCCATATCTTTGCGGCTGTGACTGCTACAACAACTCAGTACCATACAACCGAGCAGAGCTGAGCTGTGGCTAATCACAGTATAACACAGCGGCACGTTTTCATGATAGCGCGGATGCTGAGGGCATCATATACCCCAAACTGAAGGTCCATTTTCCTAAGCCTCATAAATGCTCATTTCAGAATACAGCATCGGGTTCGGCCTGCTCTGCAGTTTGCTTTTCACACAGTGATTAAAAGACTGAAAATCATTAACGCGATAACCAACTGTCAGGAAAGCTGCCAAAAACCAGAAAGGAGGTCTAGTTTCCTTCTGGATGCTATAGCCACTAGTCCCCTTGCGCTCACTGCAGGCTCGATAATACAGGTGGACATGGGATGAACATATACTGGGATATTACTGATAAAACCGACACTGAGCTGTCAGTGCTAACCTGGGGACTTTCTGTCCTCATCCAACCAACAGAGGTAATGCAATGCTGTGGGACCTCTCCCGTTTTCTCTTGTAATCGAACAATATTCATGAAGTACTATAGGGTACGGCCACACGGCCAGGAAGCCAAAACCGGGAATGAATTCAAAAAAGATATCTGCCTTTTCTCTACTTTTATGATCCATGTCTGATTTTGGCCCCGCATCAGGAAACCTAAGCACGCGGCCGTACCCGTACAACCACAAATGATGATGTCCAGGCCTCACAGTGGCACAGAATGTAAACTGGCAACACTTAGTAGTGTGTACCCCTGTCCCCAAAGTGCTTAAAGGGGCTGTGCAAAAGTTATCCTCCATCCACAAGATAGGGGATACCTAGCTGAACGCTGGGGGTCCCACCTGGGTTGCCAACCAGAATTCTTCTTTTTCTGGACAACTGTGAGAAATGGACAACAATTCTCATAACTTTTATTATCTGTGTATGTTTTATAGCTGTCGTGTGATCCTAGCTGCATATACCGTAAACCACAATATATGATAAAGGTAATAATACATGTCTATACAGTAGCTGCATATACCGTAAGCCACAATATATGATAAAGATAATACTACATGTCTATACAGTAGCTGCATATACCGTAAGCCACAATATATGATAAAGATAATACTACATGTCTATACAGTAGCTGCATATACCGTAAGCCACAATATATGATAAAGATAATACTACATGTCTATACAGTAGCTGCATATACCGTAAGCCACAATATATGATAAAGATAATACTACATGTCTATACAGTAGCTGCATATACCGTAACCCACAATATATGATAAAGATAATACTACATGTCTATACAGTAGCTGAATATACCGTAAGCAGTAACCCACAATATATGATAAAGATAATACATGTCTATACAGTAGCTGAATATACCGTAAGCCGTAACCCACAATATATGATAAAAATAATAATACATGTCTACACAGTAGCTGCATATACCGTAAGCCCTAACCCACAATATATGATAATAATATATGTCTATACAGTAGCTGCAGATACCGTAAGCTGTAACCCACAATATATGATAATAATATATGTCTATACAGTAGCTGCAGATACCGTAAGCTGTAACCCACAATATATGATAAAGATAATAATACATGTCTACACAGTAGCTGCATATACCGTAAGCCCTAACCCACAATATATGATAATAATATATGTCTATACAGTAGCTGCAGATACCGTAAACTGTAACCCACAATATATGATAATAATATATGTCTATACAGTAGCTGCATATACCGTAAGCTGTAACCCACAATATATGATAAAGATAAGCCGTAAAATGATGACAGTTACTACCAAAATAATCTAGTCAAGAACCACAGGCATCAAAAAACATTCTGGAGGACATATTGACTGTTTTCACTACCTATTTTTACAGACTGTAGAGAAATTCCTGGACAATTGGGTCTGACCGCTGGGACCCTCAATAGGGGATAACTTATAAACTTGGCACAACCCCTTTAATCAAAGTGTCCTTCCACTCAGTGAGCCCCTGGCTCACGCATAATACTGTATAATGTTACATCCGCCCAGTGTGTGATTGGTGCAGATTTGCGTGCCGTAAATCCACTGCATTTCACAGTACTAGCAATGTGGATGGGATTTGACAAAATCTACCTTGAGTGGCCGAACCCTTAGGTTATGTTCAGACAGAGCATTTTGGGCGCAGGTTTTAGTGCGGATTGAGTGCCGAAAACTGGGCCAATCTGCACTGAAGCCATCTACAACTGTTTTCAATGAGAGGCGCGCCACAATTCACACAGCAAAGGATTTCTATCGTGCAGTTGGCACCAAGAATGTACAGGTCCATTCCTGGCGCAGTTACCACGCAGACCCCCCACAAAGCAGAAGCGGGAGGCTGCGAGAGCACGTCCATAACGTTCAAAATGAGAACACATTACAGAAACCGCAGCGGTTTCTGACGTGGCATGCACCTTCATACCTTCAATGGTGCTACCATACCTTCAGGCTTTTTTATGAAGTTCTTGAAACCAAAACCAGGAGTGGATTCTAAATAAAGGAGAGGTTGTATCCGTCTTTCAGAGATGTTCTCCTTTAGAGGGGTTATCTGGGAAATATCCTCAGGATAAAGCCTCCTTCCCTATCATTTTAATGTCTGCATTCACACATCAGTGATTTAGCACGGTCCGTGGGTCAGTGTTTTTAGCACGGATGCATACTCTATTTTGTTCGTGTTCATAGAACCATCAAGCCCATTATAGTCTATGGGTCCGTGAAAACCACGGATGCAACACGCATGCCATCCGTGTTTCACGGATCATTAGGAAGAGTTGCTTTGAAAATTATTTTTCAGCTGTTCAGTGTCAGTGAAACACGGATGGCAGACGGACAGCAAGAAACGGACACTCGGACCCAACATGGATCCTTCACGGATGCTTCACTGACCACCTGCTCACGGATTTGAGCACGGACATGGACGTGCGATTGAGGCTTAAGTCATCAATATCACATCAGCAGAGGTGAGAGTCCCAGCACCCACCTCCGATCATCCGTTTCGGCAATCGGCGGTACTCACTGGAGCTCTGGTAAGCACTGTGGCCTTCCAGGTGCTTACCAAGCACAGTGCCGTACATCACTTAGCAGCTGCGCTTCGTACTGCAGCTCAGCCCCACTGACTTGAATGGCGCTGAGCGGCAACTAGTGACCGATATACAGTGACGTCACACGGCCTAGGAAGAGTGCCCGGCCTCTTCTAACAGCTGATCAGTAGACCCCCGTCAATCTCATATTCTGACCTATCCTGTGGATAAGTTATCAATATTATTTCCCAGATAACCCCATTAAAAGGGTTTTCCAAATTTTTTTTTTACTGATAACCTATCCTCTGGATAGGTCATCAGTATCTGGTCAATGGGGAGGGGGGCCTGATACCTGGGATCCCCGCCAATCAGCTGTTGAGAAGGCACCAGGGCTCCTGTGAGCGCTGCTACCTTCTTGCAGCTTACCAAGCACAGCTCCGTACATTGCATAGTGGCTGTGGTTGGTATTGCAGCTCAGCCCCATTCACTTGAACAGCGCTGCGCTGAGCTGTGCCTAGGCCACGTGATCGATGAACGTGTCGTCACTGAGCCTAGGAAAAGTAGAGATAAGGCCATGGCCCACAAAAGGCACTCAGTAAAAAAAAAAAAAAAAAAAATCTCAAAAAACCCCTTTAACCACTTCCCGACCGCCTAACGCACAATTGCGTTCTCGCGGCGGTCGGGCTGTTCTGGGGCGCCGCAGATGTGCGTCATCTCGCGAGACGCGAGATTTCGCACATATTCGGCCGCGCATGCGCAAATCGCGCATTGCACAAAGTTTAGATGACCTGGGTCATCAGCCTGCCAGCCAATCGGCATCGCTGGCGGGCTGATGACTTTTAAAAAAACGAATCGCAAGCCATTTAACCCATCATATTTGTAAATATGATGGATTAAATAACTTCTGTCTCTCTCCTGGGTCCTTTTCGTCGGTTGGACCCAGGAGAAGCACACCTCCCAGTGAGTACACCAAGCACCACACACTAGCCCCTGATCAGCCCCCATCACCCAAATTAACCCCTTGATCACCCCTCTCAGCACCTGTCAATCATCTAGTGAAAGGGAAAAAAGTGATCAGTGTAAACTGTCACTTTTTTTCTCACTAGGATTGACTGTTAGGTTTAGCTTAGTTTAGGCCCCTTTGGTAGGTAGTTAGCGTTAGCGCCAAGCCCACCGCACCACAGTCACTGGTTCGCTGATTAGCGTAGCGCTAATCAGCTTTTGTACTTTATAGTATCTGTAAGTGATCAGAACTGATCACGGTCAGATCTATAATAGTACTAGTGTCACTTTAGTTCGCCCTCCACCCCCAAGCGCAGTGTTTGCCCGATCAGGCCTGATCGGTCGCCCACACCTGCGTTCACCCACGCCCACCCCGCCGCAGTGACAAAAAATTTTTTTTTGTAATCACTGCACAATCCCTTCATAAGCGCTGCGGCTAATAAAAAAATCAGTTTTGATCTTTTTATCAATCGCAGCGGCTTCTGTACTCGCTACCCTCTCAATTGTAAGACAGGCTTGCTTTTTTTCTTGGGTAGTCTCAGGGAATACCCCCTAAATTTAGTATCCCAAATGGCAAACAAGGGGTATTCTCCTGAAGAGGCCTACAGGATTCTGACCCAGTCGGATGAGGAATGGGAACCCTCATCTGACGAATCTAGCGGGTCAGAATACGAACCTGTAGAGAGCAGTGGCTCTCTGACCCAAAGATTCGGACGAGGAGGTTGAGGTCCCTGATAGAACCAGGCGTACCCGGCCCCGTGTCGCTAGACCGCAGGTTACGCAGGATCCGCTTCAAGGGCAGCAGAGTGGGGCTGGCGCTGCCGGATTACGTGGTGAGGCATACACCAGCAGCGCAGCCCGTCCTGGACCTTCTACCAGCACTGCCGTACAACATGGTGAAGTGGCGAGCACCAGAAGGGCAGTTGAAGCTGGTGCGGTGGCACGTGCAGTAGTTTCCCCGTCGCAGCCACCGCGCAGACAGGCCCGTAGAGCCCCTAGAATCCCTGAGGTGCTGGCAAACCCTGATTGGCAGCCCCCAGCTTCAGCCGCACCAGTAGTTCCCCCTTTCACCGCCCAGTCAGGAGTTCGGGTGGAAACAGCTCAGATAGGATCGGGCGCTGGGGTTTTTGAGCTGTTTTTCACTGCGGAGCTCTCTGACTTAGTCGTGGCAGAAACAAATCGGTATGCCACTCAATTTATCGCCGACAACCCGGGAAGCTCTTATGCCCAGTCTTTCCGGTGGAAACCAGTCCAAGTTTCCGAATTTAGAACTTTTCTGGGCCTTCTCCTCAACATGGGCATTACAAAAAAACATGAATTGCGGTCATATTGGTCCACGAGACCCAATTCATCACATGCCCGTGTACTCTGCTGCCATGTCCAGGACACGTTTTGAGACCATCCTGCGTTTCCTGCACTTTAGCGACAACACCACCTCCCGTCCCAGAGGCCACCCAGCTTTTGACCGGCTCCATAAAATTCGGCCCCTCATAGACCATTTCAACCAGAAATTTGCAGATTTGTATACCCCTGCACAAAACATCTGCGTAGACGAGTCCCTTGTACATTTTACCGGGCGCCTTGGCTTCAAACAGTACATCCCAAGCAAGCGCGCCCGGTATGAGGTCAAATTGTATAAGCTCTGTGAAAGGGCCACAGGCTATACGCACAAATTTCGGATCTATGAGGGAAAAGATCAGACCCTGGAGCCGGTCGGTTGCCCTGACTACCTGGGGAGCAGTGGGAAGATAGTCTGGGACTTGGTGTCACCCTTATTCGGCAAGGGGTACCATCTTTACGTGGACAACTTTTACACAAGTGTGGCCCTCTTCAAGCATTTGTTCCTAGAACAGATTGGCTGCTGTGGCACCGCGCGACCTAGTCGCCGGGGCTTCCCCAACGGCTCCTTACCACCCGACTTGCAAGGGGAGAGGGCTGCACTGTGTAACGACGAACTGCTCGCGGTGAAATGGAGAGACAAGCGTGGCGTTTACATGCTCTCCTCCATTCACGCAGACACGACAGTCCAAATTGAGCGGGCAACCAGTGTCGTTGAAAAGCCCCTCTCAGTCCACGACTATAACCTCCACATGGGAGGGGTGGACTTCAACGACCAGATGTTGGCCCCTTATTTGCTTTCCGACAGAACCAGACGCTGGTATAAGAAGGTGTCTGTATATTTGATTCAATTGGCTGCCTATAATAGTTACCTTCTCTACAGTAAGGCTGGGAGAACGGGATCCTTCCTTAAATTCCAGGAAGAGATCATTTCGGAACTCCTGTATCCAGGAGGTTCCGTGGCCCCATCCACCAGTGTAGTTAGCCGTCTACACGAGCGACACTTCCCCAGTGTCTTTCCTGGTACCTCAACCCAACCGTCACCCCGAAAAAGATGTCGTGTCTGTGGCAGGAGTGGAATAAGGCGTGACACCCGTTATTTCTGTCCTGACTGTCCTGACCACCCTGCCCTATGCTTTGGAGAGTGTTTCCGGAAGTACCACACTCAGGTACACTTAGGGACATAGGGACAGCACTACACAGGTAGTTTTTTTTTTCACTCAGGCTCAAGGGTCTCTCAGGATACTAGGTTTTGAGAGACCCTAACACATAGGGACGGTGCTGGTGTGCTACAGCAGAAGTGTGAAATGGTAGAAACCTCTCCTTTCACTTGGGATAACGTGTATAGTGTAATTCTCACCATCTCTGTGTGATTTACACTTTACACATTGTCCCATGGGAAAGGAGAGGTTTCTGCTAGGAAAATAAAGAGTGAAATGGTTAAAAAAAAAAAATTAAACAGGTAGTAGGGCTGCACGATATGGGAATTTTGTGCGATTGCGATTAGGGCCCTAAAAATTGCGATAACGATATGCGATGCGATATTTTAAGGGAATTGTGCTAGAGGTCTATCTGCTTGGATTTTTAAGGTAAAAGCACACACAGATGACTGATAATGTGAAAGTAGTTATGCTGAACTCAAGAACTGAAATGCACAGTGTTTTTCAAAATAAAATACATACCGTATTTTTCGCCCTATAAGACGCACCGGCCTATAAGACGCACCTGGGTTTTTGAGGAGAAAAATAAGAAAAAAAATATTTTTAACCAAAAGGTGTGCTTTTGAAGTAATGGTGGTCTGTGCATGACAGTATTATGGGGGGGATCTGTGGATGGCACTGTTATGTGGGGAGATGTGGATGGCACTGTGATGGGGGATCTGTGGATAGCACTGTGATGGGGGGATCTGTGGATAGCACTGTGATGGGGGATCTGTGGATAGCACTGTGATGGGGGGATCTGTGGATAGCACTGTGATGGGGGCATTTATGAATGACACTGTAATGGATTGGATCTGTGGATGACACATATATAGCATCTTATGCTATATGTGTCATCCACAGATCACCCCAATTACAGTGTCATCCACAGGTGCCCCCTTTTCTAAAACATCTGGCCCATGGCTGCTTAGGGGGCGGAGCCTGGCAACACATGGCGGGCGGCCCGCCGCTAACAGCGTGACTGCTTGTATAACATTTAAAATCTTTAATTATGTCCCCTTATTTCCTAAAAGCCTAGGACAGTAGCGCTCTGCTAACCTGCTATACCGATCCTCTAGCAGGCAGAGCGGTGCGGCGGCAGGCTGGTGTGTAACGTCCTCACTGGCGTCATCTGCCTGCTCCTTTCACTTTATGAATGAAGCAGGAGGAGCAGGCAGATGACGTCAGTGAGGACGTTACACACCAGCCTGCCGCCGCACCGCTCTGCCTGCTAGAAGATCGTTATAGCAGGTTAGCAGAGCGCTACTGTCCTGAGCTTTAGGAAATAAGGGGACATAATTAAAGATTTTAAATGTTATACAAGCAGATCACGCTGTAGCTGGCGGGCCGCCCGCCGCGTGTTGCCAGGCTCCGCCCCCTCCTCCTTCCATGCTGATACATCGCAGGCTGTGCGATGTATCGGCTTCAGCTATAGGAAAATGGTAGTATTCGCCATATAAGACGCACTGCCATTTTCCCCCCACTTTTGGGGGGAAAAAAGTGCGTCTTATATGGCGAAAAATACGGTATTTGCATTACTTCAAAAGTACAAAATACAAAACTTGCCTTTTTCTTAATATCCCTGCACAGAACAGATAAAACAGATAAAATAGATATGGGGGGAAAAAGTGTGTCTTTTAAAGTGAAAAATACAGTAATATAATTGCAGCATTTTTGGGTCGGCAAATTGCGATTGCGATATGGCGATTAATTGCAATTACGATTGCTTTCGCGATATATTGTGCAGGCCTAACAGGTAGCAAGAAAAAAAATCTTGAGTTAGTTCAGGTTTTTATGTTCATGTTTTATAAAAGTTTTACAATGTTCCGGTTTCATAAAGTTTGCAACGTTCAAGTCATGTGCCTGCTGCCTGTTTTTTCTTCTTTTTTTTTTTTTCCCCCTAACCACCCTTTATTTTCCAGGAAGACCAACGGACCAACCGACGAAAACGCCGCAGCACTGATGTGAATTCTGAGAGAAGCATTGCGCTGCTGTCAGAAGACACGTGAAGTCGGTGTATGCGGCGCTGCAAGACGAGATTTCTCCTCTGCAGGACAGGTACGTTTGCCCAGGCATATGAGCTGAGGAGAGGTGTTGGAGTTCATATTCTTTGGCAAACACTTTGTATAAAAAAATCTGGCAAAGATGTCTTCCTCCACACCGATCGATTGATCGATGTGAATGGAGAAATCACGTTTGCCAGGACATAGGAGCTAAGTGGGTATGGATGTTTGGGCGGAGCCCCTATGTCCTGGCAATCGCCAGGCCCCTCTTTTTTTCTTGCATATTTTTGGCAGAGATTTTTTCATCCACATCGATCGATGCGAATGAGGAAATCTGTGCCGTTCATTTTTCTTTCAGCCCAGAGGCTGAACGGAAAAAATCTCATTACCTGTATGCTCCATATAAAGAGAATCGCAGAAACTCCTAATGCTGGCCATACATGTAATGATTACGGAGACCCTCAAATGCCATGGCAGTGGAAAAACCTCACATGTGACCCCACTTCGGAAAGAAGACACCCCAAGGTATTCGCTGAGGGGCATATTGAGTCCATGAAAGATTAAACTTCTTGTCACAAGTTAGCGGAAAGGAGACTTTGTGAGAAAAAAAATAAAATAAATTCTGCAAACTTGTGGCAAAAAAAAATCTTCTATGAACTCGCCATGCCCCTCACAGAATACCTTGGGGTGTCTTCTTTCTAAAATAGGGTCACATTTGGGGTATTTTACTGCCCTGGCATTTTAGGGGCCCAGAAGCGTGAGAAGAAAAAGGCGTAAAAATGCCATCCTGAAAGGTACTCGTTGGTTTAGGGCCCCTTTGCGCATCTTGGCTGCAAAAAGTGTAACACATGTGGTATCGCCGTACTCAGGAGAAGTAGGGCAATGTGTTTTGGGGTGTATTTTTACATATACCCATGCTGGGTGAGAGAAATATCTCTGTAAATGGACAACTTTGTATAAAAAAATGGAAAAAGTTGTCATTTACAGAGATATTTTACACCCAGTATGGGTATATGTAAAATACACCCCAAAACACATTGCCCTACTTCTCCTGAGTATGGCGATACCCCATGTGTGCCACTTTTTGCAGCCAAGATGCAAAAGGCCCTAAATCAATGAGTACCTTTAGGATTTCACAGGGCATTTTTACGCATTTGAATTCCAAACTAGTTCTCTCGCTTTAGGGGCCCCTAAAATGCCAGGGCAGTAAAAATACCACACAAGTGACCCCATTTTAGAAAGAAGACACCCCAAGGTATTCTGTGAGGGGTATGGTGAGTTCATGTAAAAGTTTATTTTTTGTCACAAGTTAGTGGAATATCAGACTTTGTAAAAAAAAAAAAAATAAATAAAACATTTCAATTTCCGCTAACTTGTGCCAAAAAATAAAAACTTCCATGGACTCACTATGCCCATCAGCGAATACCTTGGGGTGTCTACTTTCCGAAATGGGGTCACTTGTGTGGTATTTTTACTATCCTGGCATTTTAGGGGCCCCTAAAGCGAGAGAAGCAGTTTGGAATCCAAATGCGTAAAAATGTCCTGTAAAATCCTAAAGGTACTCATTGGAATTAGGGCCCCTTTGCGCATCTTGGCTGCAAAAAAGTGGCACACATGGGGTATCGCCGTACTCAGGAGAAGTAGGGCAATGTGTTTTGGGGTGTATTTTTACATATACCCATGCTGGGTGAGAGAAATATCTCTGTAAATGACAACTTTTAAAAAAATTTATACAAAGTTGTCATTTACAGAGATATTTTTCACACCCAGTAGGGGTATATGTAAAAGACACCCCAAAACTCATTGCCCTACTTCTCCCGAGTACGGCGATACTCCCATGTGTGCCACTTTGCAGCCAAAATGCGCAAAGGGGCCCTAAATCCAATGAGTACCTTTAGGATTTCACAGGACATTTTTTACGCATTTGGATTCCAAACTGCTTCTGACGCTTAGGGGCCCCTAAAATGCCAGGGCAGTAAAAATACCACACAAGTGACCCCATATTAGAAAGAAGACACCCCAAGGTATTCCGTGAGGGGTATGGTGAGTTCATGTAAAATTTTATTTTTGGCACAAGTTAGTGGAATATGAGACTTTGTAAAAAAAAAAAAAATCCATTTCCGCTAACTTGTGCCAAAAATAAAAACTTCCATGAACTCACTATGCCCATCAGAGAATACCTTGGGGTGTCTACTTTCCGAAATGGGGTCACTTGTGTGGTATTTTTACTGCCCTGGCATTTTAGGGGCCCCTAAGCGTCAAAAGCAGTTTGGAATCCAAATGCGTAAAAATGTCCTGTAAAATCCTAAAGGTACTCATTGGATTTAGGGCCCTTTGCGCATCTTGGCTGCAAAAAGTGGCACACATGGGGTATCGCCGTACTCAGGAGAAGTAGGGCAATGTGTTTTGGGGTGTATTTTTACATATACCCATGCTGGGTGAGAGAAATATCTCTGTAAATGACAACTTTTAAAAAAATTTATACAAAGTTGTCATTTACAGAGATATTTTTCACACCCAGTAGGGGTATATGTAAAAGACACCCCAAAACTCATTGCCCTACTTCTCCCGAGTACGGCGATACCCCATGTGTGCCACTTTTTGCAGCCAAAATGCGCAAAGGGGCCCTAAATCCAATGAGTACCTTTAGGATTTTACAGGACATTTTTACGCATTTGGATTCCAAACTGCTTTTGACGTTTAGGGGCCCCTAAAATGCCAGGGCAGTAAAAATACCACACAAGTGACCCCATTTCGGAAAGTAGACACCCCAAGGTATTCTCTGATGGGCATAGTGAGTTCATGGAAGTTTTTATTTTTGGCACAAGTTAGTGGAATATGAGACTTTGTAAAAAAAAAAAAAAATCCATTTCCGCTAACTTGTGACAAAAATAAAAACTTCCATGAACTCACTATGCCCCTCAGTGAATACCTTAGGGTGTCTACTTTCGGAAATGGGGTCATTTATGGGGTATTTCTACTGTCTGGGCATTGTAGTACCTCAGGAAACAGGACAGGTGCTCAGAAAGTCAAAGTGCGGAAATTCACTTTTTGCACCATAGTTTGTAAATGCTATAACTTTTACCCAAACCAATAAATATACACTTTTGCATTTTTTTATCAAAGACATGTAGAACAATAAATTTAGAGAAAATTTTTAGAGAAATGTAGTTTTATTTGATAAATTTTCCAACATAAAGTGAAAAATATCATTTTTTTGCAAAAATTTCATCAAAAAAAGTAAAATATCAAAAAAAGTAAAAATGTCAGCAAGAAAGAAATAGCACCAAATGAAAGCTCTATTAGTGAGAAGAAAAGGAGGTAAAATTCATTTGGGTGGTAAGTTGTATGGCCGAGCAATAAACGGTGAAAGTAGTGTAGTGCAGAATTGTAAAAAGTGGCCTGGTCATTAAGGGTGTTTAAGCTAGGGGGGCTGAAGTGGTTAATGACACGTTCTCCATTTTGGCTTAAAAAAATGTATTAAAAACTCTCGCGGTACCTGCACAGGGTGGGATCTGCATGGAAAATGCTATATAACAGGCACATAAATCCACACTATTGATCTCAGTGCTTGGCGCAGATTTTCTTTGTGCTGAACCCCACTGAAGTCGGACCACACAGAGGCCGTGGTTAACCTCTGCCAGCTGATGCTCCGCACTGCTTTGTGTCGCAGTTGTGTGTACGGCAGACTCCTTTTTTCCGTTTTAAAAAAGAGGTGCACGTTGCAGACACAGTATTTTACTTCACTTACAACATTTTCTATGAGTTTGATTCAACAGACAGCATCAAAGTTTCATATACTCCTTTGCCAATCTTGTGCATTTGGCACGGAGACCCTGCCCGGTGCCATGGTGTAGCAGATCTAAACTATAGTTTACTAGTACGAATATTTTGGATCTGCAATAGTTGGATTTTCTCTGGTGAAGGAATACTGCAGTGATTTGTGGACAGATGACCTTCCAAGTGACAAGTGACATAAATCAGCCCAATATCAAACAATAATAGTAAAGTAATGGCGCTGGTTCGAGTTGGAAAAAGTGGAGCGCAGCATCTTCACGTGTAACGACTGCTGACAGCCTGCTTCCAAGACACAAACCACAGCTTCCTAATTCTTAACATAAAACGTGAAGCTGCCACATGCCGTCCATGATACCACAACAACGACTGGCACACAAGTCAATCACAGCGGTGGGGTTGTAGTAGTCAGTGGGTGCTGCAGTCTCTCCCTCAACCTGTGATCTCACATCCATTGGGGGCATGGACTTTCTGCAGCTCAGTCCCATTCAAGTTAAATTGGTTGTCGAATGACAACTTATCCCCTAGCCATGAGACAGTGGTTGTGTCTGATCGGTCCGGGGGACCAATCACTGGGACCCCCAACACTCACTAGAATGCATGCATGTCCGCTGCTCCTTTCAACTCTATGGGGCCGAGTACTTCTCCTGCAGTCCCGTACAGGTGAATGGCGCAGCAGACACACATGTATCTGCCGCTCTAATCTAACAGGGGAACCCATTCTATTCGGATTAATAGTGGCCCCTGATGATCAGACACATATCCTTTAGGCCTTATGCACACGACCATATGTGTTTTGCGGTCCGCAAATTGCGGATCCGCAAAAAAACGGTGAAGTTCCGTATGGCATCCGTTTTTTGCGGATCTGTTATTTTTGCGGATCCATTGTAATAATGCCTATCCTTGTCCGCAAACTAGAAAAAAATAGGACATGGTCTATTTTCTTTGCAGAACGGAAAAACGGACATACGGAAACGGAATGCACACGGAGTACCTTCCGTTTTTTTTGCGGACCCATTGAAATGAATAGTTCCGCAAAAAAAAAAAAAGAACGGACACGGAAAGAAAATACGTTCGTGTGCATGAGACCTTACCTATACTGTGAATAGGAGATATGTTGTCATGAGACAACCCCTTTAGGGTTCATGCATATGAATGTGTTTTATTTCCGTGCCGGTTCTGTTTTTTTTTGCGGACCGTATACTGAACCATTCATTTCAATGGGTCGGCAAAAGAAAAAAACGGAATTTACTCCATGTGCATTCCGTTTCCGTATGTCCGTTCTGCAAAAAAATAGAACATGTCCTATTATTGTCCGCATCACGGATAAGGATAGGACTGTTCTATTAGGGGCCAGCTGTTCTGTCTCACAAAATACGGAATGCAAACGGACGTTATCCGTATTTTTTGCGGATCCGTTTTTTGCGCGTGCAAGAGCCCTTAAAGTGTACCTAAACATACAAATTGACTTAATTGAAACCGACGCTACATGTGACTAAATTAATTTTTGTAATATGCTTTAATTCATTAGTTTTTACAAGTTCAGGTGCCTATTGCAGTTAAGACCTCACGCACAGTACTTTCTGTCCGAAATGGACACACTAGGGGGCCGCAAGAAATGCAGACAGTACATGGATGTGATCAGCGTGCTGTCTGCTTCCGTGCAGCTGTATGTGCGTCCTACAAAAAAAAAAAACTCATATTCTTATCTGTTTTGCAGACAAGAATATGCATTTTTACAATAGGGCGGGACATACACAAGGCTGGTATTCGTGTTTTGCGGACCGTAAAAAAAAACCATACGGTTGTGTGTACGAGGCCTTAGAATCCGTACTCCTGTATACCGCTGCGTATGGGAGTACGGATTCAGAGACTGCACTGAGCCCCTGCCTGTACCAGCGCTGCGCTGCTAAGGCCTGGCACAGATGAACGATGTCAGGCGCTAGCAGAGTGGGTACAGGCAGAGGAGCGATGTAGTATACAGGCTTCTGCCTGTGCGCACGCTGCCAACGCCTGACACAGCCCATTTATGCCAGGCCTTAGCTGACCAGTGCTATGGAGCTCCTGCCTGTACAGAGCTCAGGGCGGCCTCAGTGAATCTGTACCCCCATACACAGCAGTACGGAATCTAAAGTGCGACCTGAACTTCAGGTGCCCATTTCACTAAGAAAAGTAAAAGAACAATAGTAATGATGAAAGCATATTACAAAAAGTCACATTCAGAGTAGATTTGAATAAAGTTAAAGGGGTTGTGCAGCCAATACACATTAATGACCTATCCTCAAGATAGGTCATCAATACGGTATCTGATCAGCTCGGAGGCGGCGCTTGCTCTTGGAGAATTACACTCTGCATTGCCTAGCCCGCAGAGGCCGCACAGTGCAATTACGAGTGCTCATCCCATTCAAGTGAATTGTAATTAAACTGTGCAGCCGTGACTCCTGAGATGGCGCGCAGGTGATTTTGAAGAGGAAGTAGTGCTCGCATGAGTGCCGCCCACTTTTCAAACAGCTGATGGGCAGGGGTCCCGGGTGTCGGACCCCCACCAATCATATCGATGAACTATCCTCAGGGTAGGTCATCAATATATACTGGCTGCACAACACATTTCACTTATAGGTTTAGGTACACTTTACAGGGATTTAGGGCTCATGCACACGGCCGTTTGCGGTCCCCAATGCACAGGCAATATCAGTGCGGATTCCACAGACGGATCCAGACCCATTCAAATTGATGCACGCACTACTTTTTTGCGGTGCGTGCACTCCGTAGTGTTTCAGTGCCTTCGTTCTGCAGCCGACCTTCCGGATTGCGGACCCATTCCAGTAAATGGGTCCGACTCTGTGATGCGTCGGGGGGTGGACACGGCCAGTGCCTGCACACTGTGGGCCGTAATACGTGCAGCCCTTACTGCAATACCAAGGCCAGCCTCTAGAGCACTGTGCTTGGTATACTATGAAGAGGCCCTCTGGGTGCTGTGCCCCTTCAAACAGCTGATCAGCGGGGGTGCCGGGAGGCGGGACCCACCAATCTAAAAACGTTTGGAGAAGTCATTCAGTGTTTGAACATTTAGCTTGAAATCACACATGCCTTTTCCTTCCCTCTGTATTCCCTCAATAAACTGCAACAATAACTGCTTGTGTGATTCCAGCCCCACAGACATCTTCTCAAACCATGAAAACTTCTGACATTTCATTTAGGCTTTTTTGGGTTTCATACATGCACCACTTTAAAGCCCTTTTCTTACGTCTTTGACTTCTCACCTGTCTGGGGTCAGTAGCCTTGAAGACATGGCAGGCCATCTCAGACTCGGGGTTGTCAGGCTGAGTCTTAATCAAGTAGGCAAAATATGAGGGGTCCTGGCTATTGTGGATGAAGCGGGCAATGTGCTGTGCCTTGTGCTCAAAAATGAAGACCGCTGTGTTGGCACTGGCTCCATTCAAGGCTGGCACACATCGAAGGTGCGGGGCAACTACCAGGAGCTGAACCTCTCGACAAGGTGCCACACAACCAGGGGGCTCTTGTCTTTCTGCGCGTCTACGGATCTCGGCCACTAGCCACGGCAGCATAGGTAACGTTGTCCTCCGGTCTAGGGATGACCACCCGACGTACCACAAGCGGAACCTCTTCTCCCCCTTGGCAGTCGTGTCAGGGAGTGGTTGTTCCTCCAACAGTGGGTGACACTGATCTGCTGAACTTCTCCTCTCCATGGCTTCTCCAGAAGACAATACTGTAGATCCTGGTATGGAGACACAAAGTACAGCAAGTAAGGCGGCGTGCTCTACCAGGACTGCGGCTGCTGAGTGGAAGCGCCTGGATATACGGACAGTTTATGGAGCAGTGACAATAAGCCGCTCCATCATGAAAGGCACAATCCCTGAGAATCCAGAAGAAGACTTGAGAGGCGGAGGAGCTCCTTACAGCCACATGGCAGCAGGGTCATCTACACAGGGACAATTGTGCCTTCAGGATCAGCTTTCCCACACACAGCCTGCTCTCAGCTTCCTTGTGCCCTCCCTCCTCCTGGTCATGACAGATCCTGCAGCCCAGCTTCTCCCCACCTCCTGCCTGCATGCATTACCCTGCCGCCAGCCCTGTATTGTCTCACCGACAGCTGGCAGCATGCTGAAACTGACAGGATCCCCTTCTCCAGGAGTCAACCCTGCACCGAGAGGAAACCCCAGACTGGGGCGACACAGCAGGAGCCGCCGCCAGTCACACTCCGCTCCTCCCTGCGGCCCCCTCCGCTTCCTTTCAAAGCATGGAGGGTGTAGGAGAACCCCCCCTCCAAACAACTTTTATCGCCCCACTTGCAGCACGCTGCAGTGTGCAGGTAGACGCCCGGTCAGACCATGTCTGGCTGCGGGGGTGTCACCGTACCTGAGGTCTGGTCACCTTCTTGCCGCCTGGCAGGGTGTGGGAGCCCGCTGACTGCGGGAGGAGTGAACTGCTGTCTGCACCATGAGGAGACGGCGGCTTCCTGTGTTGTTGACGTTGTACCATGCCGTGTCCTATAACACATGATGCAATGAAAGCTATTACCCCAGGGGAGTTCAGTAAAAACCGGGGTGACAATATCACAGCACACTCCCATAAGCATGCGTTTTATTACTAAAAAAAAGTTTTTCCATATCAACTATCCATAGGGTAATGATAAATGTATGAGGACTGGGGCTCTGAAGGCAGGGACCCCACCAATGGGGAGTGGAGCAGTAGTGTGAAAGTCTATGGGACTGGTAACCCCAAGTGACAAGAAGTTCCAACCGAGTACCCCAAGGAAGCGAATGTGAGAACACGCCAAACCTCTGTCAGCAGTGCCTTTGGATTTCACAGGAAGAATAGCGCAGCATGCAGCACTAATCTTCCTGTCAAAATAAGAGACACCCCTTTAAGACTTATGAGGTATGACTATATTAGGGCTTATGCACAGGACCGTATGTCCTCAAAAAACGGATCTGCAAAATATACTAATAACGTCCATGTGCATTCCGTATTTTGCGGAACGGAACAGATGGCCTATAGCAATAATAATGTTCCTCATAGTCACCCGGTAGTAATAATTCCCCCTATAGTCTCACAGTAGTAATAAAGCCCACCATAATGCCCCCAGTAGTAATAGTGCCCCAGAAGTAATAATGTCTGTCTATAGTGCCTCCAGAAATATTAATGCACCCTATAGTGCCCTCAGTAGTAATAAAGTCACATAATGTGCCCCAGTTAAAACGTGCTCCCTTATAGTGTTGCTAGTACTAATCTCACCATAGTGCCCCCCACCAGAAATAATAATGACCCCCCTACAGTGGTCCAACAGTGCTGCCTTAAGGTGCTAAAGGAAAATAACAAACTCAAATACTCACCTCTCTCAGGTTCTATGTCACAATCTGTGGTTCGGTGCAGGACACAGGCCTCTTCTGGCTTGACAATGTCATTGCAGCGCCTGCGCTGTCCTCTGATAGGCTTACGGTACTTTCACACTAGAGTTTTTCTTTTCCGGCATTGAGTTCCATCGCCGGGGTTCAATACAGGAAAAAAAACACTTCAATGCTCAATACGGTTTAGGTCTGGAGACATGCTTGGCCAGTCCAGCACCTTTACCCTCAGTTTCTGTAGTAAGGCAGTGGTCTGGGAGTTGTGTTTGAGGTCGTTATGTTGGAATACTGCTCTGAAGCCCAGTTTCTGAAGGGAGGGGATCATGCTCTGCTCCAGTATGTCACAGTATATGTTGGCATTCATCGTTCCCTCATGAACTGTAGCTCCCCACATTCATGCAACCCCAAACCATGACACTCCCATCACCATGCTTGACTGTAGGCAGGACACACTTGTCTTTGTACTCCTCACACACGCTTCACACTATCTGAACCAAATAGGTTTATCTTGGTCTCATCAGACCGCAGGACATGGTTCCAGTAATCCATGTCCTTAGTCTGCACGTTTTCGGGAAACTGTTTGCAGGCTTTCTTGTGCATCATCTTTACAAGAGGGTTCCTTCTGGGACGACAGCCATGCAGACCAATTTGATGCAGTGTGCGGTGTATGGTCTAAGCCCTGACAGGCTGACCACCAACCCCTTTAACCTCTGGAGCAATGATGGCATCACTCATACGTCTATTTGAAAAGACAACTTCTGGATATAACACGGAGCACGTGCACCCAACTTTGGTCGACCATGGCAGGCCCTTTTCTAAGTGGAACTTGTCTTTTTAAACTGCTGTATGGTCTTGGCCACCGTGCTGCAGCTCAGTTTCAGGGTGTTGGCAATATTCTTATAGTCTAAAGCAGGGATGGGCAAACTGCAGCTCTCCAGCTGTTATAAAACTACAACTCCCAGCATGCAAAGACTGCTCACAGCTATCAGCCTACAGCAGGGTGTGGTGGTAATTGTAGTTTTACAACAGCTGGAGAGTCGCAGTTTACCCATCCCTGGCCTAGAGGAACAATTCTTTTTTTCAGATCCTCAGAGAGTTTGTTCCCATTAGGAGTCATGTTGAGCTTCCAGTGTCCAGTATGAGAGAGTGTGAGAGCGCTAACACCAAATTTAACACACCTGCTCCCCATTCACACCTGAGACCTTGTAACACTACCGAGTCACAGGACACTGGGGAGGGAAAATGGCTAATTGGGAACAATTTGGCCATTTTCACTTAGGGGTGTACTCACTTTTGCCAGCGGTTTAGACATTAATGTCTGTGTGTTGAGTTATTTTTAGGGCACCAAATTTACAGTTATACAAGCTGTACACCGACTACGTTATGTTGTATCAAAGTGTCATATCTTCTGTGTTGGTCCATGAAAAGAAATGTGAGGGGTGTACTCACTTTTATAAGATACTGTATATTCTCCATTTATAACCCCAGAAGGTATTCCCAAGAGAAAGACAAATTTCTAACACTCTATAAACTCCAAATACAGTCAGAATCTCTAGTAGGTGTTATAAATGAAATATGCGAGGTCAGCTCTTCTTAGGAAAATGTCAGTTCCCCTGGTACCGGAGGATGCATGGACGTGTAGGAAACACCATAGGTAAAAAAGTGCAGAAGGGCTCCAGCACCCAAATTTCCAAGTCAGACTTTTTCACTCTTAGACGCACTAGCATGAACCCTGTTGAAGCGCATTTCCCTGCCACAGCAGCTTCGTCAGGAGGTCAATCTGTCCACTGTGTAGTGACCTTGCCAGTGTACTGTATCTCGTACCTTGATTCACTTGGAGTCCAGAATGATCAGTTTTTAATCAAATATTTTTTTATGTGCATTTTAAACAGTTAGCGTGCTTTCACACTTGCGTTCTGAGGTTCCGGCAGGCACTTCAGGCCCGCCGGATCCGTCAGAACTTAAGTTGCCTGAAAGCATTTGAAGACTGATCAGGATCCTAATCGGTCTTCGAAATGCTTTCAGGTAACCATGGCAGCCAGGACGCTACTGAAGTCCTGGCTGCCATGGTACTCCGCAGCAGTGTACTTACCTGCGCTGCCATGGTAACCGCAGCAGTGTACTTCAGTAGCGTCCTGGCTGCCATGGTAACCGATCAGAGCCCCAGAAAACATTTGGGTACTGAACGGATCACATCCTGAACAAATTTCTCTCCATTCAGAATACATTAGGATAATCCTGATCAGTAGTTTTCAGGCATAGAGCCCCAACGACGGAACTCTATGCTGGAAAACAAAAACGCTAGTGTGAAAGTACCCTTATATAAAAAATAATAAAGCAAAACTCCCCCCATCCCCTCAATTTTCTTACTCTAAGATAATCCGTTCGGCAAAAGGAAGAGGTGTTCTTGGAGGAGAAAAGAGGCAGTTCTCATTCAGGAAGTCCACATCCAAGGAGTAGTGTCCATCTCATATCCGTAATTCATCAAGCCATTGCACCAAATATTCACATCCTGTATAAAAACGGTTTTCCTATTCCAGTGGTGGTGAACCTATGGCACGGGTACCAGAGGCGGCACTCAGCCCTCTCTGTGGGCACCTGCACCCTAGAAAAAAGTCTATGGTGTACCAATACGCCTTAGACATTTCCTGCCATTCATCAGTGCAGGGCGCACTCTGTACAGCACAGGCAGCGCACTGACTGTAGGCCGGCTATAATAGCTAAATGATAAAGTACATGGAAGATAGACTATATTGGTATTCAGGTTAAATCGTCGTGTTGGCACTTGGCGATAAATAGGTGGGCTTTAGGTTGCAGTTTGGGTACTCGGTCTGTAAAACGTTCACCATCACTGCACTAGGCCATATATATCAGGTATGGACATTTTAACAAATCCCCTCGTACAGACATCATTAGATATCAGTACACATAGACATAGCATGTTCTCCTCATGTTTCCGTGGGTTTCCTCCACACTCCAAAGACATGCTGATAGAGAACTTAGATTGTGAGCCCCATTGGGGACCGTGTGATGCTAATGTCTGTGAAGGGCTGCTGAATATGTTAGCGCTATATAAGTGCATAAAATAAATAAATAGCACTGGACTGTAGAGAGAGCCACCAATCATATGTATTCCAAGTCTCATATCACCAGAGTACATGCTTGCAGTGTGTGGCCTATAGTAACGGTGATGGGGCAAGGCCAGAGGTAGCCAACCATAGAGACCACCACTTCTCACATTTTTGTAAGGCTCTCTCTTCTGAGAAACATATTTCTCTAGTCTTATAATCAGATTCACGTTAGTCTACTTTCATACTCGCGTTATGGCTTTCCATTTCTGAGATCCGTTCAGGGCTCTCACAAGCGGTCCAAAACGGATCAATTTGCATTCTAATGCATCAGTTTGCATCTGTTCAGTCACCATTCCGCTTTGGAGACGGACACCAAAATGCTGTAGACGATTGTATTATCTGAACGGATCCATCCATGACAGATCCGCACAAAACGTGTTAAAGTAGCCTTAGACGTAAACTTTGCTAAGACGGATGGACCATATCTTTCCATTGATAAGCAATTACCTTGTGAGCCAGGTAGCGAAGATGAAGAATAGCTAATCTGCGACTCTACGATACAGGTCGTACAGAGGTATACCCCAAAATACAAATAAGCAGGTAAGTAGCAATATTATAATTGTAAACTGATCCAATAAGAGTAGTCGTCTCCTCCAAGATTGTTGTATACACGCCGGTATAGTGGTTTAGGTATTTCTTTTCTAGTAGAGGTCCACCAGGTCTGTTAGCGTGTCATGCATTTTACCCAAGTCATATACTGTATATATTGCTTGATCTTTTCTGGACACTGGTCAGCTGTAGACATGAAAATGTTTTCATATTTCTTGTAAAGTGGAAAAACTATGGGGGTCATTTATTAAGACCAGAGTTTTAGATGCCGGTCTAAAAAACCCCTGTAGTTGGCGGTGGATCCGCTGAAGTTATAAAGAGGTGCCGGCCTCTAACATAACTTCAGCGTATCCAGCGCCAGTCTAAATATGAGACAGCTTCCTTGATAAAACAGGCGTAGAAAATGATGAATGAGACGGGCCTCCCAGCCCATCCCCTTCTCCGACCATGCCACAACCTTTTTTAGACCTGGTGTGAGCAGACAAAAGTCGCAGATTGTGGCGCAAATAACATCGATCACATACATTTAACCCCTCAGATGCCATTGTCAAATGTGACCACAGCACCTGTGGGGATACAAACCAGGAGCACACGCACCAGACCATGCATCGGCTCCCGCTAGCGAGGATCGGGGCAGCCTCAGTCTGAGGCTGACAAACATTAGTTCCACAAACATTAGTTCCACAAACATTAGTTCCACAAGCTCCACAGGAACTTAGGGGGTCATTTATTAAACAGAAATACACCTATATTAGACGTATTTACGGTGCAGATTGCGGTGCAAAAGTCCTTTGAGTCACAATATGTGACTTTTCCCCACTCACGCCCGGTCTAAAAAATTGGGCGTGGCACGGCCGGGGAAGGGTACGGGCTGGTAGGCCCATCTTATTTACTATTTTCCATGCCTGTTTTTGGTGTAGAAAATGGTCTAAATGTAAGACAGCTAGGAAGCTGTCTCACATTTAGGGCTCATGCACACGAACGTGTGTCGGCCGTGGTCGTATTGCAGCCCGCATACAGCAGGTCGCCAATGCACGGAACGGCCGGCACACGTTCATGTGCATGAGCCCTTAGAAGCGGCTTTGGATCCGCCGATGTTATGTAGAGGCCGGCGCCTCTTCATAACGGCAGCGAATCCACCACCAATGCAGGGCTTTATTGATGCATTGGAGTCTATGACAGAAGCAATCTGATGATTGCTTGTTATAGTTCTATAGGGGAACTATCAAAAAGTGTAAAAAAGAAAACATTTAAAATCACCCCCTTTTCCATTTATAACCCCAGAAGGTATTCCCAAGAGAAAGACAAATTTCTAACACTCTATAAACTCCAAATACAGTCAGAATCTCTAGTAGGTGTTATAAATGAAATATGCGAGGTCAGCTCTTCTTAGGAAAATGTCAGTTCCCCTGGTACCGGAGGATGCATGGACGTGTAGGAAACACCATAGGTAAAAAAGTGCAGAAGGGCTCCAGCACCCAAATTTCCAAGTCAGACTTTTTCACTCTTAGACGCACTAGCATGAACCCTGTTGAAGCGCATTTCCCTGCCACAGCAGCTTCGTCAGGAGGTCAATCTGTCCACTGTGTAGTGACCTTGCCAGTGTACTGTATCTCGTACCTTGATTCACTTGGAGTCCAGAATGATCAGTTTTTTAATCAAATATTTTTTTTATGTGCATTTTAAACAGTTAGCGTGCTTTCACACTTGCGTTCTGAGGTTCCGGCAGGCACTTCAGGCCCGCCGGATCCGTCAGAACTTAAGTTGCCTGAAAGCATTTGAAGACTGATCAGGATCCTAATCGGTCTTCGAAATGCTTTCAGGTAACCATGGCAGCCAGGACGCTACTGAAGTCCTGGCTGCCATGGTACTCCGCAGCAGTGTACTTACCTGCGCTGCCATGGTAACCGCAGCAGTGTACTTCAGTAGCGTCCTGGCTGCCATGGTAACCGATCAGAGCCCCAGAAAACATTTGGGTACTGAACGGATCACATCCTGAACAAATTTCTCTCCATTCAGAATACATTAGGATAATCCTGATCAGTAGTTTTCAGGCATAGAGCCCCAACGACGGAACTCTATGCTGGAAAACAAAAACGCTAGTGTGAAAGTACCCTTATATAAAAATAATAAAGCAAAACTCCCCCATCCCCTCAATTTTCTTACTCTAAGATAATCCGTTCGGCAAAAGGAAGAGGTGTTCTTGGAGGAGAAAAGAGGCAGTTCTCATTCAGGAAGTCCACATCCAAGGAGTAGTGTCCATCTCATATCCGTAATTCATCAAGCCATTGCACCAAATATTCACATCCTGTATAAAAACGGTTTTCCTATTCCAGTGGTGGTGAACCTATGGCACGGGTACCAGAGGCGGCACTCAGCCCTCTCTGTGGGCACCTGCACCCTAGAAAAAGTCTATGGTGTACCAATACGCCTTAGACATTTCCTGCCATTCATCAGTGCAGGGCGCACTCTGTACAGCACAGGCAGCGCACTGACTGTAGGCCGGCTATAATAGCTAAATGATAAAGTACATGGAAGATAGACTATATTGGTATTCAGGTTAAATCGTCGTGTTGGCACTTGGCGATAAATAGGTGGGCTTTAGGTTGCAGTTTGGGTACTCGGTCTGTAAAACGTTCACCATCACTGCACTAGGCCATATATATCAGGTATGGACATTTTAACAAATCCCCTCGTACAGACATCATTAGATATCAGTACACATAGACATAGCATGTTCTCCTCATGTTTCCGTGGGTTTCCTCCCACACTCCAAAGACATGCTGATAGAGAACTTAGATTGTGAGCCCCATTGGGGACCGTGTGATGCTAATGTCTGTGAAGGGCTGCTGAATATGTTAGCGCTATATAAGTGCATAAAATAAATAAATAGCACTGGACTGTAGAGAGAGCCACCAATCATATGTATTCCAAGTCTCATATCACCAGAGTACATGCTTGCAGTGTGTGGCCTATAGTAACGGTGATGGGGCAAGGCCAGAGGTAGCCAACCATAGAGACCACCACTTCTCACATTTTTGTAAGGCTCCTCTCTTCTGAGAAACATATTTCTCTAGTCTTATAATCAGATTCACGTTAGTCTACTTTCATACTCGCGTTATGGCTTTCCATTTCTGAGATCCGTTCAGGGCTCTCACAAGCGGTCCAAAACGGATCAATTTGCATTCTAATGCATCAGTTTGCATCTGTTCAGTCACCATTCCGCTTTGGAGACGGACACCAAAATGCTGTAGACGATTGTATTATCTGAGCGGATCCATCCATGACAGATCCGCACAAAACGTGTTAAAGTAGCCTTAGACGTAAACTTTGCTAAGACGGATGGACCATATCTTTCCATTGATAAGCAATTACCTTGTGAGCCAGGTAGCGAAGATGAAGAATAGCTAATCTGCGACTCTACGATACAGGTCGTACAGAGGTATACCCCAAAATACAAATAAGCAGGTAAGTAGCAATATTATAATTGTAAACTGATCCAATAAGAGTAGTCGTCTCCCTCCAAGATTGTTGTATACACGCCGGTATAGTGGTTTAGGTATTTCTTTTCTAGTAGAGGTCCACCAGGTCTGTTAGCGTGTCATGCATTTTACCCAAGTCATATACTGTATATATTGCTTGATCTTTTCTGGACACTGGTCAGCTGTAGACATGAAAATGTTTTCATATTTCTTGTAAAGTGGAAAAACTATGGGGTCATTTATTAAGACCAGAGTTTTAGATGCCGGTCTAAAAAACCCCTGTAGTTGGCGGTGGATCCGCTGAAGTTATAAAGAGGTGCCGGCCTCTAACATAACTTCAGCGTATCCAGCGCCAGTCTAAATATGAGACAGCTTCCTTGATAAAACAGGCGTAGAAAATGATGAATGAGACGGGCCTCCCAGCCCATCCCCTTCTCCGACCATGCCACAACCTTTTTTAGACCTGGTGTGAGCAGACAAAAGTCGCAGATTGTGGCGCAAATAACATCGATCACATACATTTAACCCCTCAGATGCCATTGTCAAATGTGACCACAGCACCTGTGGGGATACAAACCAGGAGCACACGCACCAGACCATGCATCGGCTCCCGCTAGCGAGGATCGGGGCAGCCTCAGTCTGAGGCTGACAAACATTAGTTCCACAAACATTAGTTCCACATTAGTTCCACAAGCTCCACAGGAACTTAGGGGGTCATTTATTAAACAGAAATACACCTATATTAGACGTATTTACGGTGCAGATTGCGGTGCAAAAGTCCTTTGAGTCACAATATGTGACTTTTCCCCACTCACGCCCGGTCTAAAAAATTGGGCGTGGCACGGCCGGGGAAGGGTACGGGCTGGTAGGCCCATCTTATTTACTATTTTCCATGCCTGTTTTTGGTGTAGAAAATGGTCTAAATGTAAGACAGCTAGGAAGCTGTCTCACATTTAGGGCTCATGCACACGAACGTGTGTCGGCCGTGGTCGTATTGCAGCCCGCATACAGCAGGTCGCCAATGCACGGAACGGCCGGCACACGTTCATGTGCATGAGCCCTTAGAAGCGGCTTTGGATCCGCCGATGTTATGTAGAGGCCGGCGCCTCTTCATAACGGCAGCGAATCCACCACCAATGCAGGGCTTTATTGATGCATTGGAGTCTATGACAGAAGCAATCTGATGATTGCTTGTTATAGTTCTATAGGGGAACTATCAAAAAGTGTAAAAAAGAAAAAATTTAAAATCACCCCCTTTTCCTCAAAATTAAAATAAAGACATGAAACAAAAAAAAAATAATTAAACATCATGGGTATCGTCACGTGAAACGCCATATTATTAAAGTATAAAAATATTTATTCCACACAAGAAATGGAGAGAAAAAAAAAGTCAATAAAGGCCGATTTGCCTTTTTATGGTGATCAAAAAGTCATACACCCCAAAATGGTATCAATGAAGAGCACAGATTGCGCCACAAAATTTTTTTTTAAATATTAACCCTCACACAGCTCTGTACACATTTGTTTTTCCAGTTTTATTTCAATATTAAAATGCAAAAAAAAAAAAATACACACTGGTAAACGTACTGACCTGCAGAATGAAAATAACAGGTCAGTTTTACAGGAAATTCTGTAAAATTGTGGTGGAATTTTTAATTTTATTTTTATAATTCCACCCCATTTGGAATTTCCTACTTCCCACTACATTGTATGCAACCGTAAATGGTGCTATTAGAAACAACTTTTCCCACACAAAACAAGCCCTGCAATGTGAATGTAAAAATAAAAAAAAGTTATGATTTTGGGAAGGCTGGAAGTAAAAAGCGAAAATGTACACACAGTATTTTAGGGTTAGCATGTATACTGTACTGTATATGGGCACTATTGTTAATACATATAATATTTTTTTTTGCCACACAGAGGTTGTTCACCTTGTGGTGGGATTTGGGCATACTTACCTGCTCCCCACTGCTGTGGCCAGTCATTGGCTGCAGTGGTGTCAAAACGGATGTCCTAAGAAGGGCCTGGAACACTAAGGCCCATTCTTTCTTTAGAGCGGGTGGGAACCTTAGGTCAGGCCCTCACTGATCACAAAGGAATGACATAACCATTTTTACTAACGCATCCTCTTGACTTACCACCCTCGAGTTAACCTTTTCACTGCCAAGGACATATGTAATAGATCATGGTTTAAATCTCATAACTATAATAATTAGCGATGACCATTGGCTTTCAAATGCAAACCAGGATCAAATCCATAGGTAAAATATTGGGGTGCAGCACTTAGTTGGGATCTAGGGTTAAAAAGTAGCTGGTTCTGTGTGTGTTTAGGGGAGGGAGGAAGGAATCTGCAAGTGATATCAAAAAGTCATCTTCCCCCTGTACAGCCTTTCAGTGACCCCAGTAATGTATAAGGAACTATTTTGCATCACTTTTTCTAAGCAAAAACCGGGAGTGAGACTTTTACCTGCAAACATTCATTTTTAGGCTTTTTTTTTTACAAAATGTTATGCTTTATACAACACCATAGTGTTACATTATTTCTCATCTATAATTCATATACAACATATGCCTGCATTAAATATTCATATGCATTTATACCTCCCTGTTACACCACTACGTTCGCCTTTTCAAATTGTTAGAATGCAGCTGCACTTTTCATAAATGAGCTAGAGCTGACACTTCCGATTCTGTCTGTACCATTGATAGCTGATCCATGTCCTCTGACTGCATCACAGTGATTAGAAGCTATTGTGGACTGTGGCCGTAAGCTGGATTTACACGGGACGATTCTGCAGCCGATTGTTGGGAACGAAGCGTTCCTATCCGACAGTCGGCTGCTCGCACACTGAAGGAGACCGCTGTATTTACATGAAGCAATCTCCTTCACTGTATGAGGACGACATTACTATTGCAATCTCTCATCCTCATACGGAATCATGGTTTCTGAGCAGCAGATCGTCGTTTAGACCACACGATCTGCTGGCCAGAAACTATGATCGGCGGTGCCTGCATGAAACGCTCGTTCATCGGGTGATAGGCGACACATTTACATGGACAGATTGTCAGGAATGACCAGTCGCAGGAACAGTTGTTTCAGATAACCTGCCAATTATTGGCTCGTGGAAATGCAGCACATCAGTGAATCACAGAAGTTTGATGTCCTTGTTTTCCAGACAGCATATGAATGCAATAAATTCAATGGGTATATGCAGACCCCCCCTTTTTTTTTTCTGCAGCACAAACATTTCACTTAAACCATGAAAACCATGAACAGCACATAGATGTGATCGGTGTTCAGTCTGTTTTTCATAGTCTTTTGCAAGGAGATGGTCTGGAAATCTGGAGATCGCCTTTATTTTTTTCACACACATAAAAAAAAAAAAAAACGGATGACACATGGAGGGCAATAAATGGATGAAACATGGACATCATCAAAGATGAGAAAACGTGTGAACGAGGAATATTTGAAGCTGTACTGGGACTGCGCATGTGCTTTTTGGAAATGACTAAAGATTACAAAAAGTCTGCTCTTTTTCTAAAGGCTGATTTACTGTACATGACTACGCTCATAGTGATATATGATACTGTCGGTTCCTATCTGATTGTGGGTCTATTGTACTGCACTCATCAGATGATGTGAGTACAGTACAATAGACCGTGATCAGAATAAATCTTTATTATGCAGTCAGTCTGGGCCAAGGGAGCCAGGGTCAATCCAGGAGATGTGGCCGCCACACTGTGCATATTTCCCGGACTGAGCTTCGTCTTGTGAATATAGGGTTGGGCGGTATCAAAAATATTCCCATGATAACGATATTAAGAAATTTATCTCGATAACGATATATATCGCGATAAATGCCCATTTAGAAAAAAAACAAAAACACTTAAAACATGTACTCGTGTTTCCTTTTTACCCCATATATTATAATGTCTTCTTGATGCCCCCATGCAGTAATATCTCTTAGTTGCCCACTGTAACGGACCGTTACGCACACAACTCCGTTTCGGCGATATTCCCTTTTCTGACACACCGGCAGTTACTGCAAGCACCAATTTCCCGAACTGCAAGCACATGAATGCTCCAGACTCCCGAACCGGAAACAGTATACAGCCGAACAGGAAAAACCCGAGGAACAGTTTACACTCCTGGCAGTCGCACTGTAACCGCATACACTCCAATTCCCCCCAAGAACGAGACGACACTTCGCTTGAGGGTTAAGCAGACCACATGTACTGGCCCATACAGCCTCTTTTATTGCCATGTTCAGTCCAGAGGAATACCCCCTGGACTTCTACATTAACCAATCATAAAATAACAAAGGAATGACCCTCCCGCACAGAGTACACATTCCCTCCCCTCGGCCTGTGATATAATTACTAAACACAATGGACGAACTTATTATCACTGGCAGGAAAATATACAGTTTTATACAACATTCATAACTTCAAAACTATGCATGGGATTTCAATAAAAATTACATATTAATCATCAATCCATTCAGGGGAACAACATATCCAAAAATGGTACGAGTTAGACCAGGGGTTCAGAAATGAGTAAAAAGTGTCTTTGTGGAACTGGTTTGGGCCGGAAAGCCATGCTGGCAGTAGGTCACAGAGTCCACTCCATTGTGCGCATGTTAGTGAAAAGACACAAAAATACACAAATATACATAACTCCTATTATGCTGAACAGGACCCCCACATTCAGCCTATCCCCAGATGGCTTGGATCCGAGCGCTCAATATATCCGAACAGCGCTCAGATGCCACAAACACAGTCACATCGCCATGGGGTTTCAGCTTAGCATGGGCTGATGAGAGGGCCCATAATCCTGGGGCAGCAGGTGGGCAACAAGACTTCTCCAGCACCCAGTGTCCAGGTTGGTTTCGCCACACCCACCAAAAACGAGGTCACCGTTCCCCCCGCAATCTGATGGAGCGGCCGGTCACCCGTGCCTCCTGCTGCTCCGTTTATTCTCTATGAGAGTGCTGGAGATAGCAGCAACCAGCCATCTTCGCTGCTCCCATAGAAAATGGGACATCTTAGCGGAAAACCCTGATAAGTGGGTCGTTCAAAGTGTGCCCATCAATGGTGCACATAGTCAGGAAGGGCACCTTGGCATCATAAAGATGCCTTTTAGTCAAATAAAACATTGGGGGACATTTACTAAAGACTGGTGCTTCCCATATGGGTCTTAGTCCCTACACACTACAGCCATATTACCTAAAGGACTTATACCCACATGATACTCAATACTCGATATCATTCAATACCACGCAAAAGAAAAATGAAATGCCAAAAAAAAGTGTGCATTCCGCAATTTATGGAACGTGTGGCCCATAATAGAACAGTCGTTTCCTATTTTTTAAGGGAGAAGGAGACTAAAAAAAAAATGGAGAATCGTGTGTTTTTTACATTTTTTTTCTGTTACAGCGTTCACCACATAGGAGATATTTTTCAATACTTTAATAGTTTGGACTTTCTCGGACGTGGCAATACCCAATTTGTTTTTTTTAATTGTTTAAATATTTATGTAAATTGGGAAAGAGGGCGATTTAAAATTTTAATATTTTCATGTTTTGTTTTGTTTACCTAATAACTATTAGCTCCCTTATGGGGTTAGAACCTGGGATCTTTTCATCCCTTGTCCAATTCGCCCTAATAGAGATCTATTAGGGTGCATAGGATCTCACACTGTCCCTGCTGCCCTGTGCTTTGTGCACACAGCAGCAGGGAGCTTACCATGGCAGCCATGGATGGCTTTACTAGAGTCCTGGCTGCCATAGTAACCGATCGAAGCCCCGAGATTTCACTGCTGGGGCTCCGATCAGAAGCTACCACTGCACTACCAATGAACAGGGTAGGGGACCCTGTGGCCACTGCCACCAATGATTATAATACTGGAGGGTTTGGGCGCACTGTAGGGTTGTTTCGGATATCGAACTTTCGATACCCATTCGATACTTTTCTCTGGTATCGAGCTCGATACCAGGATTGGTTTTTTATCAATACTGGGCTGCGCTACTGCACAGCCCAGTATCAGAGAACCTGGCTGCGCCGCTCTCAGCGCGGCCATATTCTTCTCGGCAGCACGGGGAGAAGGAGGCAGTCTCTCCCGCCCCCTGTGCTGCTGCTGCCACCAATAGAGAGAGAGGTGGGAGCACTTGCCACCAATGACAAGCAATTATATACAAACGCAGGCAGCAGGAATACACTGCCAGCACCCTGCCTGTGACCGAGCGCTGCGACCCGTGGCAGTTAACCCCTCAGGTGCCGCACATGATAAATAAACTGTAAAAAAAAAAAAAATATTAAGTATAAATCACCCCCTTTCCCAATTTTACATATAAAATATATAAACAATAAATAAATAAAATATTACATATCACCGCGTCCTAAAAGTCCAAACTATCAAAAAAATCCTCTTTTATGTGGTGAATGCCCGCACGGTTAAAGAAAAAAAAAATTTAAATTAAAACTACACGATTTGCCATTTTCTTTTAGTCGCCTTGTCCCCCCAAAAAATAGGATAGGACTGTTGCTTTATGGCCGGCCGTTCCATAAAATGTGGAATGCACGTGACTTTTGTTGCCATTTTATTTTTTTTGCGTGGTATCGAATGGTATCGAGTATCACAGTTTATGGTATCGATACAGAATCAAAATTTTGGTATCGAAACAACTCTAGCGCACTGCACCACCAATGATTATAATTTATAATACTGGGGTATGGAGGGGCGCACTGCGCCACCAATGAATTTAATTAACCCCATAATACAAATCTAGACTGTGGGCGCTGGCCATATCACACAGCCGACACCTGGCCTCAATGACAGGGATCCCGCCGAACCCTGCCAATTAACCCCTCAGGTGCCGCATTTGAGGGGTTAATTGTCTCGGTTCACGGGATTGACGCTTATTGTCATTGAGACCGGGTATGTGATACGGCCGGCACTCGCAGTCTATATTTGTATTGAGGGTAATTCTAATTGGTGGCGCAGCGGCCACAGCCCCTCCTCCTCACCATTACCTTCTCATTGGTAGCGCAGTGGCATCACAGTGGGGAGGAACCATCTCCTTCTCCACTGTGCCGGCTGTAATGTGCGCCGGACGTTTTAGAGGTATTCAGCACTGTGACTGCCTCCATAACGTCACTAAAATACCGCGGCAATTAAGAAAAGGCGATATCGCCGTTTCTTAATACCGCGGTATATCGTTAATACTGGTTTATTGCGCAACCCTAATATGCCCTAGGGCAGTGGTGGCGAAACTACGGCACGGATGCCAGAGGTGGCACTCTGTGGGCACCCACACCCTTGAAAAAACTTATGGTGTACCAATATGCATTAGACTTTTCCTGCCATTCATCAGCGAAGGGCGCACTATGAACCACAGCGAATGTAGGCAGCTATTATAGCTAAATGATAAAGTACATGGAAAATATACTATATTGGACTGTAGTATTCAGGTTAAATTGCCGTGTTGGCACTTTGCGATAAATAAGTGGGTTTTGGGTCGCAGTTTGGGCACTCGGTCTGTAAAAGGTTCACCATCACTGGCCTAGGGCATTTGGGTGTGAAGTGAAGATGGTATGTCAAATACCATCCAATAGGAATCATGCACATGACCGTATATTTGCGGTTTGGATGCGGACCTATTCATTTCTATGGTCAATGATTTCTATGGTCAGTGTTTTGGTCAGTGATTTCCATCAGTTATTGTGAGTAGTGTTGAGCGAACTTGTGTTTTAAGTTCTGCGTCCAAAGTTCGGGTTATCGAAAGAATCCCATTATGGATTCCGCTACCACGGACCATAACGGAATTTGGAGTCCATAACGGGATTCTTCGATAACCCGAACTTTGGATGCAGAACTTAAAAAAAAAGTTAGCTCAACACTAATTGTGAGCCCAAACCCGCATTGGAGCCGCCACAGACATAGGGTATATAGGTAAAAAAAAAACAGAGATGAACAGCACTCCTTGATTCCTCTGAGTGGTGGGTGCTCGCCTCCAGGCGGTGGTAAAAGCCCCCTTAAAAAAAAAAAAAAAAAAAAAAAAAAAAAAATAACACGATTTGGACGTGCTGTCTCCATTTTTTATTTTTCACATATTTCATAGGGTATATGGGCTCATGCATGGGCAACATCCATGCAGATTCCGCAGACGGATCCAGAACCATTCAACTTGAATGGGTCCGTGATCCGTCCACACCCCCCAAAAAAAATAGAAAATAATAGAACATGTTCTATTTCTTTTACGGTGTGGAGGTACGTAGAGAAACTCCATGGATGCACTACAGGGGTTCCATGCCTCCGTTCTGCACTGGACCTTCCGGATTGCGGACCTATTTAAGTGAATGGGTCCGCATCCGTGATGCTGGGTGCACATGGCCGGTGCCCATTTATTGTGGATGCGCTGCTTGTGGCCCACAATACGGGCTGCGGCCAGCAACGGCCGTATGCATGAGCCCTAAGGGAGAGATCTGCACCTGTTCTGTGTTTAGACCCACTACTGGTTTTAGCTCACAATCACTGATGGAAATAACTGACCAAACACTGACTGTGGGAACTAAGGGTACTTTCACACTTGCGTTATTTTTTTCTGGCATAGAGTTCCATCAAAAGGGCTCTATGCTGGAAAAGAACTGATCAGGCATATCCCCATGTAATCTGAATGGATAGAAATCCGTTCAGTTTGCATCAGTATGCCTTCCATTCAGTCACCGTCAGGCGTTTTGGGCGGACATAATACCGCAGCATCCGTCCAAAATGCCTGATCAGTCGCCGGAATGCCGGATCCGGCACTAATTTCCATTGACTTGTATTAGTGCTGGATCCGGCATTAATGTCCATTGACTTGCATTAGTGCTGGATCCGGCATTGCGAAACAACTGAAGGACGGATCCGTCCTTCCGGTCTGCGCATGCACAGACCGGGAGAACTGTGAAAAAGACTGCAAGACTGATCTGTCCATCCACATGACAAGCGGAAAGACGGATCCGTTCTTGCAATGCATTTGTAAACAGATCCGCAACCGGATCCGTCTACAAATGCTGTAAGTTGTCACACTGATCGGCGGATCCGGCAGTCAGCTCCGACAACCGAACTGCCTACCGGATCACACCAACGCTAGTGTGAAAGTACGCTAAAAAAGTTACTTAATATCTACAGAGATCATTGTGTGCCCAGCGACTGTGATGTGTACTGTATATTATTCATATTATGAGGTCACTGAATTTACTTACACAATCCCCAATGTAAAAGCCTAATGATTATATTGGTAACATTTAGGACTCACTCGCACTTGCTTATCTGGTCAGTTATTGGCGTCAGATTTTCAATAGCACAAAGCTTGTATTAATAAACGAATGACCAAAACCTGGTGAATGCACATGGTTTACTGACTGTAGAGTAAGATTTATAAAAAGTAGAGCATTTAGATACAGCACAGCAGAATAATAATTCATGTATACTTTCATAACATACATTTCATTCATATTATTCCTTCACAAGATATGACATGTAAAATACGTTATGTTAGCAATCTCATTTTTTTTTATTTTCTTCATTTATTTGCTGCACATCAGAAAGAACACTTAGAGTAACACATCCTTAACCTGATCTGACAGAAATGCAGTATAATCGCCAGCAGGAGGTTAAACAGCAGGAGGAGCTGAGCAGACTGATATATAGTTTTGTTACAATACTTCAAGCATAAGTAGTCATTTTTGATTGAAATCTCTGCTCATTCTGGGCTTAGGAGCCCACTGGGTGGTTCTGTTCAGTAATAGACAGCTATCTCTGTATGTACAATCATTCAGGAATGGCAGCCAATCACCGATAGGACCGCCCACTGGACTCCTATGACTAGAATAAGCAGATATTTTAATGTAAAGAAGGAAGGAAATTATCATGTCCTGCACTACTAAATTCTGGTTTTAAAAAAAAAAAATTACAAATAACTATTAGATGGGTGTAAGTCCTACCACTGGGACCCCCAACAATCACGAGGATGGGGGCCGTGTACCTCTTGAAATTAATGGAGCAGGTCGGGCATGCACACTGCGGCTCCAGCAATCTCTACGGGAGTTCAGGAGACAACCAAGTACAATGCTCGGCTATTTCCGGAACTCCCATAGAGGTGAATGGAGTGACAGTCTGCATGCCCAACCTGCTGCTCCGTGGGCTCCGAGAGGAACAGAGATCCTATTCCTGTGACTGGTGGAGGTCCCAGTGGTAGGACCCCCACCAATCTAATAGTTATCCCCTATCCAGCAGATTGGGGATAACTAGTCGCAACCGGAATACATCTTTAAAAATGCATCAAATTTAATGAATAAAGCGTGACATTTATACATTTAGCGCAAATAATGCTGATGCAAACTGAATTCAAATGTTACCCTCATAAAAAATTATATATGAATCTGCTCAGCTTCTCCTGCTCTATAACATGCTGCCTGGACGGTGTTTCCCATGTGATGACTGCGTTAAAAGAGACTTGTCATTAGACACTTATGACATATCCACAGGATATGCCGTTTTAGTAACTCCCATGCGCTTCTACTGAAGTTACAGCAATAACGTAGCTCGATCAAGTGAAGGAGACCGCTGCACAGTATGAAGACGAGGGACGAGGGAGCGCTATTGCGATTGCATGTCCCCATACAGAGTTATTGTTTCTGGGCAGAAGATCCCTGTTCAGATAGCAGGATTTGCTGCCCAGGAACAATTATTGGAGTGCCTACACAAACAGGATCAGCCGATTGGGTGATCAACGGCACGTACAGATAGGCAGATTGTCAGGAACGAGCGTTCACAGGAACGGTTATTCCCGATAATCTGCCTGAAAATCTGGCAATGTAAATCCACCTTAACATGGACACCTATTTGCTCGAACAGGTTAAAAGGAGAAATCAGGAGTATTAAATATGTTAAATTGTGTTTTACAAAAACTGGGCAACATTTTTTTTTTTATATAAGGAGATGGTAATCTTCGAAATGTCAACGACAGGGGATTAGTGAAGTAAGTAATACTTTTTTAACCCAGTCTTCCCCATATATAAAACATGTTATCCTGCCAAACAACCCTTATAAAGTCAGTCAGCAGGTGTACCATTCCAAAGCACAAGCTGTATCCGAATGACAGCGCCTCCCAGCCCGACTGCCGGTTGTGACTGCTTTTGACACACAAGTGCCATGGTGACAACCATATGAAGTCAATCAAACCTGGGGTTGCTGTAAATATGATATATTGTGCTTCTGAACAGGGTATGGAAAACCTGGTTGTGACACTGCTCAGAGGATGTCATAGTGGATGACAGGATCACTTTAAGCCGAAGTTACTCAAGTAAGAGTAGTATGAAATGAGAATATACAGAAGACCTCAGTGACTGTGGCGTCAAACGTTCTCAAGTGCTGCCGACATCTCTTTAAACTGCTTGGAGAAAGTCTGAAAAAAATAAAAAAAGAGAGACACAGGATAACATTATGACCTGGAAACAAATTCATAGAATACCCAATAACAGCTGTCTACTGACCAAGGAATTTGGAGAAAATAAGCCCAAATGTCTCTGACGTTACTAAAGCTGCAGACTGGGGTTGCCAAACATGCATAATTCCCTTCACATTCCTTAAAGGGGTTGTCTTGCATCAGAAAATGGCATTTATCATGCTGGCTCAATTCATTTTTTCATTGCATTATACACTGTGACTGCTCATATACAGGGGGTACAGCCAGTGCCATAGTGCAGATATGAGATGTCGGGATGGGAGCTGCTGCGCACGCACGATTATGTGTGCTCCATCAGTTCTGTCCACCGGAGATGCCTGAGCGTTTTCCTATAATGTGCATGCATGGCCACTAGGGATGAGCGAATCGGGTTCGGACTGCTGTATTCGAACCCGACTCTTTTAAAAAATTGTTAAGAATATCAGCTCCGTCCTACTGTAAAACGTATTCCCTCCGCAATACTTTGTCTTGTTACTTTGTTTATTCGCATAAATTACCATTTCAAAGCCAAACTCAATGTGCCTCATTAAAGAAGCAGAGTTCGGCTTCGTATCCTAACTTTCTCTACATGATAAATGCCATTTGTTGAAGATAGACGGCCCTTTAGGCTGTGTAAATTGTGACACTGGGACAATACCTACAGGATTGTTGAATATATTTGGTCTCTTGGAGCAAAATGCTGAGACTCCAGACATGGGGGGGGAAACAATATATCTGGGGTAAGGAAGAGGTGTATGGAGAAGTGAGAACGCATGGAGGCTGCTGCTACACAAACTCTATCACTGGGTTCAGACCTGAGGGTTTTTGAAACGCGCGTATTTTAGCGCGTTTTTGCAAATCGGAAACGCGCGTCAAACGCGCGTTCGTGATTCTGGAGACCAATAGAAAAAGGCATATCTACACCTTAACGTGCGTTTTACGCGCGTTCCCATTAAAGTTTATGGGAGGAAAAGCGCGACAAACGCCCAAAAAAACGCTCCTGAACGAGCTTATGCGTCGGGCGTTTTACAGCGCGTTTTTACTCGCTTTAAAACGCTCAGGTGTGAACCTAGGATATGGGAGTGAGAGCGTTTGGCTGTTCAATGTGCATGGCGCAGCAGCTTCACAAACCCCTGCTCAACACTGACATCCAGGTGATAGAGCGGGAGACTTGGACCCCTGAACCAGTGACGATCTACTGCCTTATCTGTGGATAATGATAAATAATAGTGAGAAAACCCATTAAAGCCATTCCAAAAGGCATCTGTACAAACCTGAAACTCTGGAATGGTCATTTCAAAGACTTTGCTTTGGACCTGGCCGGAATGGTCTGCTACTTTCAATTCCACAGTGACATAAGGGTGGTTTAGGGATCTGCAGCTATCTGAACTGGCGGCCATTCCAATTTTCCACTGAAAATCAAGAAGCTGCAATTGAAAGCAAGAAAGTTAGGGGGGAAAAAAAGAAACCATAGTAAATCACCCAAAACAGCAATGCTGTACAGTCTGTGTGATTTTACTCATCCTGCACAAAGCAACAAAAACGTGATAAGAAGGACTTAGCTGTGATAACGTCTATTCCATCGCATGAAAAACAGAGGCCATTTTTCACACTTAGGCCACTTTTACACGGCAGTATTTGGTCAGTATTATGCAGCACTACCTTTAACAATACAAACTTAACAGGCTTTATTCTAGAGCACCACCATTTTACACAGCGCTTTAGAAAAGGATGGTGCTGCCCTGAAATCTCCAAGCCCGAGCCGTCAGCTCACAACTAGGGGCTTGGAGATTATTTTGAGGACCAATTTGACTGGTCCCCACAAGCTGTGATCTGTGTAAGAAACCAATCACAGCCCTGCTTTAAGGGCTCATGCACACAACCAAATGTATTTTGTGGTCCGCAAAAAATACGGATGACATCTGTGTGCATTCCGTAGTTTGCGGAACGGAACTGCTGGCCCCTAATAGAACAGTACTATCCTTGTCCGTAATGCAGACAATAATAGGACATGTATTTTTTTGCAGAACGGAAATACAGAAACGGAATGTACATGGAGTACCTTCCGTTTTTTTACAGAACCATTAAAATAAATAATTCCGCATACAGTCAGCAAATAAAAAACGGAGCGGACACGGAAAATCCGTTCGTGTGCATGAGCCCTAAGTTAGGCTACATTCACATTAGCGTTTTCAATTCCGCTATTGAGATCCGTCATAGGATCTCAACAGCGGAAGAAAACGCTGCAGTTTTGTCCCCATTCATTGTCAATGGGGACAAAACTGAACTGAACGAAACGCAACAAAATGCAATCCTTTCCGTTTGGTTGCATCCCCATCACGGACAGAGAAACGCTGCAGGCAGTGTTTTTCTGTCCGCGATGTGGTGCGGAGCAAGACAGATCTGTCCTGACACACAATGTAAGTCAATGGGGACGGATCCGTTTTCTCTGACAATAGAAAACGGACACGTCTTGCATCATTCAAAGTCATGGCTATAAAAGACATCTGTTCATGCATGTGCTTGTATTATTGTAAAGGAAGCGTTTTTTTGCAGATCCACCACGGATTCACAAAAAACACTAATGTGAAAGTAGCCTTAAACAGCAGCCTCTGCGATCCTTTCCTTTCACCAGGCTTTCATGACAGGGGAGACACAGAACCGCAGGGGACGCTCTAAAAATTGTTACGGAGTCTGTAACCATTACAAAAGGGTAAGAAAAAACCCAAAACATTTTTATAAAACCTTCCTTAAAGGACTTATATTAAGGTTAGGAGCAGGGCTGTTCCTAAATACTAAAATAAAAAAATATGTATTTACATTTATTGTTTTATTTTTGCTGTCATATAATATTACAATGGCACGGCGTAGAGGAAACTTATAGGGGTATTCCTGTTATATAAAGTTATCTATTATCCACAGGATAACTATTATATCGGTGGGGGGCCCTGCAGTAAGACCCCCATCGATTACAAGAAGGGAGGCCCTCTATTCATTTCTATGGGAGTTCTGGAGAATAGTATTTTTATTTTTCTGTTGAGGGTTTGTTTGTTTATTGGTACTATTATGAGGTACATATCAGGGCTGTGGAGTCGGTAGATAAATTGTCCGACTCCGACTCCGACTCCTCAGATATTGAAACTTCCGACTCCGACTCCGACTCCTCGACTCCGACTCCTCTGTATTTAATATGCAAATACGAAGCTGTTCCACCAAGTTCTTCTAATCTCCTCTAGCACAGAGAGGTAGTTGAGCAGAAGCTGCTGCCTTCTCCTTTGTGCTGATCTTCTGCTGAAGATAGAGCAGTGGGAGGATCCAGGAAGGGGCAGGGGAAGGGGCATTTATTTTAAAACATGATTTTCCTAGTAGAATCCCATAGTCGTGTTTAAAATTTAAGCTAACAATCTGAGTTTACATGTTTTCTAGCCTTAGCTGAATGATAGCAGTTTTTCAAATGGTTTACAGCTTCAGTCTTGAACTATTGACTATCCATTCCCTTCACTTATACAAGTGTCTCCAGTCCTTAATCAGTTATCAGTGAGAGGCTAGGATAACCATGGGTTCCCTGTAACAGCAGACCACAAGACAATGGAAAGTGTAAGTATTGCCGCTCCTTAAAGGGACACTGACAGGCTGATTTTCCAGCTAAAGATATATATATACTGGTATTCATCAGAGAATTAGGAATAAAACGATACTAATGTTACCCCAGTTAAGCTGTACTTGTGTTTAAAAAACATTTTAATCTGTATGCAAATTCACTATCTTTGTGCCCAATGGGGCAGCGTCTCCTGCGGCTTTGTGCCCGGCCGCGCCCAGTACCACTTCCCAGCGCTGTTCCCCTCGTTATTATTCACTGCACTGGCCTTTTTTTCAGGCTAGCCGAGCGCTGAATTCCTGCGCAGGTGCACGTGTAGAGTGCTGGCAGCAGCCTCGTCTGGCTATGCTGAGGCTGTGCCAGCTTTCTCTCTTCCTCCTCGCTACCTAGTCCTGTCTAGTGCTGCCAGTACTCTACATGTGCGCCTGCCCCTTGGACACAAAGGTAGAGAATTTGCATATGGATTAAAACGTTTTTAAACACAAGTAAACCTCAACTGGGGGTAACAGTCGTCTAGTTGTATTCCTAATCCTCTGATGAATACCAGCAGATATATCAGCCTGTCAGTGTCCCTTTAACCGCATAGTAAAGCATATGAAAAGCTTCTTCACGGTCACTTAACGTCTTTGTTTAGCGGTAACGTGACGCACTGCATGCATTGGCCTTTATTCTTACAGTAGAGAAGTAATTAATTATAACTTTATCTGAATTGGGACATTTAAACTTGCTTTTTTTTTTATTCCAATTTTTTTTTATTCCAATTTAAATCTAGTAGGAGTCGGAGTCGGTCCATTTTTTGCCGACTCCGACTCCGACTCCAGGTACCCAAAATTGCCTCCGACTCCGACTCCTCGACTCCGACTCCGACTCCACAGCCCTGGTACATATGACTCAAGAGTTTTTTTATAGTACTTCTTCAGATGGGGAGGTTACAAAAAAACTGCGATTCCAGCAGAATTTTTTTTTTTTATTACTGCATTTGCCGTGAGAAATAAGGGACATGATTATTTTATAGAATCAGGTAGTTACAGATGTAGGAATACCAATTATGCACAGTTTATTTTATCTTTTCACTTTTTTCAAAAAAATAACTGGATGGGGGGGGGACATCTTTTTTTTTACTATTTCTTTTTTCAAGTCCTAATAGGGGACTTAAACTTAAAATCTTCCCATCGCTGGTGAAATACATAACAATACTTTTATATTTTAGTATATATTACCTTTCAGTATTACACTGACAGTTCGCCTATTAGACCCTGCCATTGGCTGGCTTTTCTACACTGGAAACCATTGTTAGGCCTCTTCGGGTGCCCGATGGGGTACAGACATGAACTCCTCCCTCTGGTAACCACTTAGAAGACACTGCCCCTATAGACAGAAGCATCTAAGGGGTTAAACACCTGCAATCAGTGTGACCTCTGATCGTGGGTATTGCAGCAGTGTGTCTGTACAGTACACATCTGAGAATAGGTCATCAATAAAAATATCTTGGAAAAACCCTTAAATTACAACATACATAAGTATATTTTCCCTTTGCATGCCCTAGCAGGCTTGAGGACCTTTGTCTCATCCTAGACCATCTCCATGGTGAGGCCAGCCCCAGTGATCCCTGCACAGTGCCACGATCAAGCCTGACTGGCTTCACTGAGCGGAGTTCCTCCAACCCGACAGCTGCAGTGGGAGTGTGGCTGTGTACAGTCATGTGGGCATGGTGCCAGTGCCTGCATGATCACCTTGGAGTAAGAGTACATCAAGGCGCTTACCATGATGTCACTGTGCGGGAAGGGGTTAATAGTATGTGCCAACCAGAGATGTGGCCACTATATAAAATGGATACACAATAATGAAGACCACCACAAATGTGGACACCTATATACGCATGGCTACTGCACATATCCACATACGTAGACTCCGTAGCACCTTTACACAACGGGAGCCATGGACCCAGCCACAGTATCGCCTCCGGTCTTTTAGCATCAGTAGCTTTTAGTGTACAAGGTATAGCTGTAAATTAAAACAGTATACATTACCTGTGTAGCTGGTAATAAGCCTCTGGAACATTCAGTGTCGGACAACTTTTTCCCCTCTTCATTCCACACATGGCGAATGACCTGCAGAATCTGCTTGGGTAGTTTGTAATGACTTACAACAGTGCTCAGCAACGCATCGGTGGACAGTCTGTGCTTTGCAGCAGCACTATAAAGAAAGAAGAAAAGGCAGCAGTGCAAAAATACGGAGACAAAACCTAAACTAAAGCCAAAAATCTGCTCACCCATGAGGAGCCAACTGAGGTGCTTACTCTGTGGAGCAATATATTTTTTAAGGGGTGGATCGCTTTATAAAAAAGATTCCCTAATATGCCATGAACTGCTAAGTTGCATCACATAAAATGACCATTCACTTATCCCTTAAAGGGGTTCTGTAGCTTTTTCTTACTGATGACATATAGAAACATAGAATGTGTCGGCAGATAAGAACCATTTGGCCCATCTAGTCTGCCCAATATACTGAATACTATGAATAGCCCCTGGCCCTATCTTATATGAAGGATGGCCTTATGCCTATCCCATGCATGCTTAAACTCCTTCACTGTATTTGCAGCTACCACTTCTGCAGGAAGGCTATTCCATGCGTCCACTACTCTCTCAGTAAAGTAATACTTCCTGATATTACTTTTAAACCTTTGCCCCTCTAATTTAAAACTATGTCCTCTTGTAGAAGTTTTTCTTCTTTTAAATATTCTCTCCTCTTTTACCGTGTTGATTCCCTATAAGTATTTAAAAGTTTCTATCATATCCCCTCTGCCTCTTCTTGCTTCCAAGCTATACATGTTAAGGTCCTTTAACCTTTCCTGGTAAGTTTTGTCCTGCAATCCATGTACTAGTTTAGTAGCTCTTCTCTGAACTCTCTCCAAAGTTTCAATATCCTTCTGCAGATATGGTCTCCAGTACTGCACACAATACTCTAAATGAGGTCTCACCCGTGCTCTGTAGAGCGGCACGAGCACCTCCCTCTTTCTACTGTTAATGCCTCTCCCTATACACCCAAGCATTCTGCTGGCATTACCTGCTGCTCTATGACATTGTCTGCCCACCTTTAGGTCGTCTGATATAATGACCCCTAAATCCCTTTCCTCAGATACTGAGGTTAGTACTGTATCACTGATTTTATATCCCCTGGATAGATTATCAGCATCTGATCGGTGGGGTCCGACACCGATTAGCTTTTTGAGGAGGCCACTGCCAAAGCCGCTGCCTCCAGCTGATCGGTTGGGGTCCCAGGTGTTGGACCCTCGCCATTCAGATGCTAATGAACTATCCAGAGGATAGGTTATCAGTAAGAAAGAGCTACAGAACCCCTTTTAACTCAGCTGTTCACTTGATTCGCCGCTTGCTGCCTGTGGATGTGATAAGAAAATATTTAAAACTGGTGGTCTTTACTCCATAATATGTAAAGGTCCCTTTACACGGGACGATACAGCAAGTGATTGTCGGGAGCAAGCGTTCCTTTACATGCAGCCATCTCCTCCACAGTATTGGGAGGAGTGATCGCTAATGCCATCACTCATCCCCATACAGACTCTTTGTTTGCCAGAAGCAGAGGCTGTTTACACAGCTCGATCTGCTGGTGTCAAACATCAATTCTTGTGTTGGCACAAATGATCCGTTACCGGCTGAACGTGCGCTTTGCTTGTTCACCAGGTAATCGGCAGCACCTTAACACCGCCAGATAATTGCTAATGAGCGTTCCTATAAACGTCCGTTAGTGATTATCTTGCAGATTCTTGGCCTGTGTAAAGAGCTCTTAAGATGTGGTAGTCACACAATTCAGGAAATTTTACTGGCTGCAGCAGCGTATAAACTGGATGTGTTCAGTTAAAGACGTTATGCCATGATTGATGCAAAAAATTAAAATAAGACATTATGTAGTGCATGACAATCTCTTTCGAACAAAGCTAGAACCAGCCCTGCAACTCACATGAAACCAGAGATCTCCCTATTGACTGCTCCAGTAGCTTAGGGAGAGTGTCCTTTCTTCTGTAGCTCTTTCCCCGTAACTGTCACAGCTACTAACAGAAGATATGGCTGGCGACAGATGATTTAAACTGAGCGCGTGTGACCACCAAAGCGAGGTGGACAAGTTACATTATATTGAATAATTCAGTGGCTATACTAAAATTGTTAATCACCGTATTTTTCGCCCCATAAGCCGCTTTTTTTCCCCCGCAGCCGAAGAGGCCTAACAATGGTTTCCCTTCCTGCGTCTTATAGGGCGAATACTAATAAGCGCATCCATTACGGAAGCGCTCATTAGTACCGGAGGACCAAGAAGCGGTGAAGGCTCTGTACTCACTGCTTTCTGGTCCTTGGCTGTCAAGGCTGCGCACAGCGTGAGGGCGCTCTGTGACCTCAGCACAGCCGACATCAGGAGAAAGAGGATCGCGATGTATGTGAGGAGCGGTGGCGTACAGGAGCAGGAGAGGTAAGTGGTTTTTCATTTTAAAAAACAGGAGGCTGCTGGGGGTATAATGGCTGATGAGAGGCATAATGGGGCTGATGAGAGGCATAATGGGGCCGATTATGGGGGCCTGATGAGAGGCATAATGGGGCCGATTATGGGGGCCTGATGAGAGGCATAATGGGGCCGATTATGGGGCCTGATGAGAGGCATAATGGGGCCGATTATGGGGCCTGATGAGAGGCATAATGGGGCCGATTATGGGGCCTGATGAGAGGCATAATGGGGCCGATTATGGGGCCTGATGAGAGGCATAATGGGGCCGATAATGGGGCCTGATGAGAGGCATAATGGGGCCGATTATGGGGCCTGATGAGAGGCATAATGGGGCCGATTATGGGGCCTGATGAGAGGCATAATGGGGCCGATTATGGGGCCTGATGAGAGGCATAATGGGGCCGATTATGGGGCCTGATGAGAGGCATAATGGGGCCGATTATGGGGCCTGATGAGAGGCATAATGGGGCCGATTATGGGGCCTGATGAGAGGCATAATGGGGGCCGATTATGGGGCCTGATGAGAGGCATAATGGGGCCGATTATGGGGCCTGATGAGAGGCATAATGGGGCCGATATAGGGCCTGATGAGAGGCATAATGGGGCCGATTATGGGGCCTGATGAGAGAGCATAATGGGGCCGATTATGGGGCCTGATGAGAGGCATAATGGGGCCGATTATGGGGCCTGATGAGAGGCATAATGGGGCCGATTATGGGGGGCTGATGAGAGGCATAAGGGCTGATTATGGGGGGCTGATGAGAGGCATAATGGGGCCGATTATGGGGCCTGATGAGAGGCATAATGGGGCCGATTATGGGGGGCTGATGAGAGGCATAAGGGCTGATTATGGGGGGCTGATGAGAGGCATAAGGGCTGATTATGGGGCCTGATGAGAGGCATAAGGGCTGATTATGGGGCCTGATGAGAGGCATAATGGGGCTGATTATGGGGCCTGATGAGAGGCATAAGGGCTGATTATGGGGCCTGATGAGAGGCATAAGGGCTGATTATGGGGCCTGATGAGAGGCATAATGGGGCTGATTATGGGGCCTGATGAGAGGCATAAGGGCTGATTATGGGGCCTGATGAGAGGCATGGGGGCTGATTATGGGGCCTGATGAGAGGCATAATGGGGCTGATTATGGGGCCTGATGAGAGGCATAAGGGCTGATTATGGGGCCTGATGAGAGGCATAAGGGCTGATTATGGGGCCTGATGAGAGGCATAATGGGGCTGATTATGGGGCCTGATGAGAGGCATAATGGGGCTGATTATGGGGCCTGATGAGAGGCATAATGGGGCTGATTATGGGGCCTGATGAGAGGCATAAGGGCTGATTATGGGGCCTGATGAGAGGCATAAGGGCTGATTATGGGGCCTGATGAGAGGCATAAGGGCTGATTATGGGACCTGATGAGAGGCATAAGGGCTGATTATGGGGCCTGATGAGAGGCATAATGGGGCTGATTATGGGGCCTGATGAGAGGCATAATGGGGCTGATTATGGGGCCTGATGAGAGGCATAAGGGCTGATTATGGGGCCTGATGAGAGGCATAAGGGCTGATTATGGGGCCTGATGGGAGGCATGGGGGCTCTTATCAGAGGTCTGAATGGGGGTCATTTACATTGGGGTCTGAGCTGAGGTCTGATTAGGGGTCTGATGTGAGGTCTTTTTAATATTGGGGGTCTGATTTGGGCTGTCAGCTGAGGTCTGATTAACACTGGGTGTCTGATTGGAGTTCTGACCTGAGGTGTAATGAAAAGTATTTTATTCTTATTGTCCTCCTCTAAAACCTAGGTGCGTCTTATGGGCTGGTGCGTCTTATAGGGTGAAAAATACAGTACATGCAATTACAAAAATATTCACATCCAGGTGCTGGTTACAAAAAAGACAGAATATTTTTATGGCTCAACTCTTTTGATGTTCAGTGTCTGCACAGTAGTTTACACAGCAAAGGAAAGCTGCCATCTAACATCCTACCATTGTAAAGACCACTGTGTCCACAATTCACATATTTGATGGGCAACAGGGGGCCTCCAAATGAAAGTCTGGGGTAATGGGAGATAAGCTAATCTACACTTTATTGTAACACGGCACAGAACATTATGGCGACAGCAAGGCGGACAACCCATTTAAGTATAACAAACTGCCGTACTGTTTATGTAGAATTGTGTGATGCTTGGTACAACCATCAATTGTGATCTTCAGTCATATTTACCATCATTTATCACATTGTATAGAATAAATCCTATGATATCACATATGTAGAAATCTACCTGAAGAGATAGTTCACTGCATTTAGAACATTTCTAACTTCATCCACGTTTGTGTCCACTCCCGCGGCTTGAAACCTCTGTTAACGAGAAGTTACACAGTTACTCCTCCATATCGTGTCATATGAGCTCCAGAAAACACTGCTCATTGGTAGCCGGAAATCTCAATTTATAATTCACCTTCACATACGAATGGAAAAAAAAAAAAACTAAAAACATTACATTATTCCAAATTGATTGAAGAAAAGTTACAGTATAAATGTGTATGTGGAAAATGGTGCTGCTGTCCACAATGCTTATACATGTCCAACTGTCCTGCAATAGTTTATAGTGCATGGATTTAAGATTCTGCTCACATAGCGTTCTTACATCAGTGCCATAACCCCTGCAAAGTAGAATGGTACAGTCCACAAATCAGTCCCATGTAATGAATCTATGGCCTAACTCTGTGATGGCTATCCTCCGGCACTCCAGCTGTGGTAAAACTACGACTCCCAAGATGTACACTTGCTTGGCTGTTCTCAGAACTTCACAGAAATTAATGGAGCATGCTGGGAGTCGTAGTTTCACCACAGCTGGAGTGCCGGAGGTTAGCCATCACTGGAACTGAATAGGGCTAAACATCACAGTATCGTCAGCTGATCCAGGTTTCGGCCTGGCTAACAATCTATTAAGGAAGAGGAAGTTCTGGACGCTCCCCAGATGGACTGGGCGTGCTGCATTTTCAGGCCTGGTTCTTTTCTTCTCCCATGAGATAAGCTGGAGCCAAAAGTGTCTCAGTCTTTCTCCCCATTGACAACACTTGTACAATCAGTGGAACCAAATCATGTAAATGTATGGGAGAGTCTGGAGATATAGGCATTGGCCAGGATCAACTTAAAGGGGACACTATTATTTTTTGAGGTCACTCCACGTATTCTATGTCCTGTCCTGGCTCTTAACTTCCTCTTTGGACAGCCTAACCTGACTTCCTGCGAGCGGTTGCCAATCACTGATGAGCGAGCGAAAGGTTGATTCATCGAGTGACCCTGTCGTTCATGCAGGAACTACCGATTATAGTTTCTGAGTTGAAGATCGTGTGGTCTAAACAGCGATCTGCTGCTCAGAAACCATGTATCTGTGCGAGCACAAGCAATCGGAATAGAGATCCCTGGTCCTCATACAGTAAAGGAGATCGCTGCATGTAAATTCCGCAGCCACCTCCACTGAACGAGCAGCCGACTGTCGGGAAGGAACGCTTCCTTTCCGAAAATCGACTGCAGACTCGTCCCGTGTAAATTCACCATAAGAAAAGAACAATGGATCTGTCAGCTGTTATCCCAATTCTACACCTACTACTAATAATCAATCTGACTTGCAGATATATTCTTCCCCTCACAGCAGCAGCAAACTGACAGTAGATTACCTATCTATTTAGGAGTACTATCTCCCTGTGTTGACTGTACAAAAAGGACAATATTTTCAATGGCATTGTACTTCCACGAAAAATAAAAAAAGGCAAAAATTCTGAAATAGTTTGCCATAAATACAGAGTTTAAAAAAAATAAGGTATAGCTGTAATCATACTGACCAGAAAAACGTTTGATTTTTTTTCACCAAACGATTTTTTTTTTTTTTTACACGTTTGCAAAACATGCAAGTATGATGACAGAAAAATAAAAGTTATGGCTTTTGCAAGGCAGGGTGGAAAGCGAATGGAGGCAGCACTGCAGTAATTATCAGCTCCGTCCACTACGCACTAAGAAAGAAGCGGTGTAGTTTCAGACCCAGACCATCAATATAAAAGGCCCGGAAAGTATATTGGTGTATTAACAATTCTTCAAAAGCCATTCCTTAGCTCTTACCTGACAAAGCAGTGCCTGGTCTACACCGGTGTTCAGACATTGCAGATACTGAATGCTTTGCTGGCACTAAAATAAGAAATCAAAACTTTTAGGGCAACTATTCATTTAAACATTTGATTCATGAAGTGATGACCTATTGTTCAGATATTACTGCCGGGACCCTACTTATATTCAGCATGAAGGGCTCCTCTCACAGTCAGTGTTTAATCAGTTATATATTTACTCTGTGGAGACTCCACTCTTGGCTTTGGCTCACGATCATTGATAGAAAACCACTGACCATGTGAAAGCGGCCTAACACAGGATTACCCCCCAGCCAGCTGCTGCTCATGGAACTACAACACAGGCTGATTTACTTGTATGGAGCCCTACTGCAGGACTCAGCACCGAGAGTTACCAAAAAAATGCTGACGGTATCTTGGTGCATTCCTACACTAGATCTATGGTGGCCCGAACTTAGAGTCATATGCCATAACATCCTTATATAGGAATATTGTAACGGAAATCTCTCCCCAGAGTCCTGGACTATTATCTGCAGTAATGAATAAGTACTACTGCAGAAAAGGAGTCCAAATCACTGTTCTTTTCTTATTTTCCTACTGCCCCCTTCCCCAGTTGTTAGGGCTTACAGCTACGCTGAAATCCATTGTTGGGATCCAGTGCACATGGTATTATGGTAGCCCAGAAAGATTACTTGCATGCACTCTTTAGATAAGTAGTCTGCCAAAGTGGTACACCTGCAGTTGATGATCTACAACTCCTAGTATTACCTGCTAGGAGTTGCAGTTTTATTAACAGCAGGAAAGCCAAAGTTGGATAATCAATGTTCTAGAGCAGTGCTCAGGACCCACCTACCGGTCATGATATGGGAATATCCCACAGAATGAATACCTGCGGTAAGTCCTGATGCATTGACACCAATTATGTCTCAATACTAAGGAAATCCTGAAAACATGACCGGCAAGTGGGCCCTGAGGATCGGAGCGGAGGAACCCTGATCCAGAGCATATGCCATACTCACCTAAACAATCACACATATTTTTTTTGCTGCATCTTAGGGTACTTTCACACTTGCGTTGGTGCGGATCCATCTGTTTATTTGCACAGATGGATCCGCACCTATAATGCAAACGTTTGTATCCGTTCAGAACGGATCCGTTTGCATTGGTTTTAAAGAAGAATGACAAAATCCAAAACGGATCCCTTTTTATTTACATTGAAAGTCAACGGGGAACGGATCAGTTTTCAAATGCACCATATTGTGTCACTGAAAACGGATCCGTCCCCATTGACTTACATTGTAATTCAAAAAATATATATATTTAATTGATACCCTCTTCAAGCACAATAATTTTTTCATCCGTGTGCTTTCTGCATTTTTTAAGGCTAGAAAACTGACCCATTCATTTCTATGGGACCATGCACAGATCAATATAGAGCAGTATTGCGGACAAGCATAGCCCCTTCTATTGAAAGGAGGGAGAAAAATACAGAAAGGACACGGAAGGTATTCATATTTTGCGACCTTAAAGGGGTTCTGCACTTTGTTTAAACTGATGATCTATCCTCTGGATAGATCATCAGCATGTGATCGGTCGGGGTCCGACACCCAGGACCCCCGCCGATCAGCTGTTTGAGAAGGCAGCAGTGCTCCAGGAGTGCCGCGGCCTTCTCACCGTTTACCGCTGGCCCAGTGACGTCACAACTAGTATGAATTGGCCTGGGCAGGGCTAAGCTCCATTGAAGTGAATAGAGCTTAGCCGCGCCCAGGCCAGTTGATACTAGTCGTGACGTCACTAGGCCGGCGGTAAACAGAGAGAAGGCCGTGGCGCTCCTGGAGCACTGCTGCCTTCTCAAACAGCTGATCGGCAGGGGTCCGGACCCCTGCCGATCAGATGCTGATGATCTATCCAGAGGATAGAAGTTAAGGGAAGCGGTGGCCGCGCAAGCGCGGTGCGCTCCCATCTATTTCTATGGGGATTCCAAAAATAGCCAAGCGTGCACTCGTCTATTTTAGGCAGGCCAATAGAAACACTTGGTGGTGGCCGGACCTGGCACTGCCAGCCACCACTTTGCAGGCTTTATTTTCGGCTGCGCTTACAAGACAAAGATCCAGAGGTGGGACCCGCACCTATCAGACAGTGGGGGCATATCCTAGCTATATTCCCTATTGTCCGAGATGGGAAAACCCCTTTAAGGCCTAACTACTAAATAATAATATAAATCAACAAACGTTCAAAAAAAAACAAAAAAAACGTTTTTCTAGGTTTTTACATTGGAAAAATGTCAGTGTGGACAGAGATATTGCTGACCCTTAGTTTTCAGTCTTCTCTTCTCCAAAGCCCCCATGCAAGCAGCGCTGCACTAATATAGACCAAAAGGGCACCTACCAGTTCAGCAAACAAGTCAGGAGGCAGCAATTTTATCAACTCACTCGACTTCTCAAATCCTGAAATCAAAAAGAAGATAAAGTTGGTTTTCTGAATAAACTAAACTATTTATATCTATGGCAAAGGTACATTGTGACATGCTATAGGGGATCTGGCAGACCAGTGGCGTAACTAGAAATGACTGGGCCCCACAGTAAATTTTTCAATGGGGCCCAGTAATTTTTTCACAACCCCTTCCTTTCATGCTGACCCCTTTCCTGTGGCTACTAAAGATGGCTCTCTCAGACCAGGCCCGGCAGCTGTTCCATCCGTTTTCTACACTGTCTATACTGCCACTGTATATAATTTCATTGTGTAATACTGTTGAGGGGCCCTGACAAAATATTTTAATACTTCTCCTCCTCTTGGATGGGCCCCTTCTGGGTCAGGGCCCCAAAGCAGCCGCTTCCCCTATAGTTACGCCCCTGTGGCAGACCCTATAAACGGCTCTATACACAAAATCTAGGTGATTAGTAAACACGGGTTACATATTAATAAATAACACAGAAGCAACCCCTCAATATTAGCCCACTCAACATGGAACAAATATACCTATACAAAAAAAGCTGAGTCTGAACAGGCTTCAAATAATCAGTCATCTTTATTAAGTCTACATATAAAAAAAATTATTAAAATAAGGACCAAATGCATCAAGACAAAAAGTGCAGCATACACCGGAGGGAAATTTCTATATGATAAAGAAACTCATATGAGGGAAAAAAGAGAGATATCAACACATCCCTCAATTGCAGGTAAGGAGCAGTCAGATATATAAGGTAAATACTAGTGCACTGTGATACATATGGTCTGCATCCAGATGAACCCCTCATAAGAGGTAACAGTCTTTCACATACCCATAAAGTGGGAGAATCACCTCAGGAGAATAGGCCATAGGTTATATTGCCCATCAGAAAATATGTAGGTTAGCTGACAAGGCATGATGGGACTTGTAGTCCCCAGCACTACATTTACCATATAAAGCTTACACCTAGAGCTGGTCATACACGGCAGCGATCCAGGGGGCAGACATTCTCTGCCTGATAACAGGGAGCAATAGCTTTCCTATGAAAATGCGCATAAGACAGAGTTCAGCTTACCAGCTCCTGACAGCTCATACATCGCTCCCGTAGCCATGTAACCCGTCACGCCCTGCGAAAATCACGTGAGCACATGTAAATCATGTGACCAGCTGCATCCTTATTCAGCCTCCATTTTTAAACCGGGCACCACAGCTCAGCATTTACAGATAACGAGCTCTATAAGTAAGGAAACCTCTTGGAGCGGCCGGACATACGGGTCTACTCCACAGCAGCACTGGTTATTCACTCAGGATCTCATATAACTGGCAAATAAAGGGGTATACAGGACTGGAAGCAGTACATCCATCTGGAGGCCTGGAACGCACGGAAACGGCCGCTCTCCGATTACCACGTCCCCCATGATGCCACACGTTCAGCGCGCAAGCCTATTGGCCAGTCTGCCTGCCTCAACGCGCTCCTCAGTTATGGAATAGACCATTTGTAGCCGGCTGCAGGGGAGAGCGCTGTCTTTTCTCTTCCTGTACGATAAAGCAGATTGTAGCTTTAATAATTAAGTTGTGACAGGTTCAGTTCAGGTTTTATTAAATGGATATTCCCCTCACTGCTTGTCTGTACATCATGTAACCTTGTGCATATTGACAGTCGACAAGTGCTAAGCCCCCTATGTGTGAAAGATGAAGTGGTCCATGGGTGAAGTTTGGAAGAAGGAAGATTGAGGAGAGAGTGTGCTGTCAGATTAGCATCCATAGAGAATAATAGGAGGAGGCATCATGCAGTCCATGCGCTGGCTGCCGCTGGAGGCCAATCCAGATGTAAGTGACTGGGCCCTTGGGTGCCATTGTCCTCTCACTGTGCCACCATTCTAGGCAGGTGACATTCTGTGTGTTTCCATGCAGGTTATGAACCAGGTGAGTGAGAATTCGCTTTACCTTCCATAGTGGTGCTAGTAATGGGGCTGAAGAATGGAGAACTGAGCGGTGGAGTAAGTATGGTCTGGACAGGGGGATGTGTATGTGTTCTGTACATATATATATATATATATATATATAATAGTGCTGCAGGTACAGGGTATGATGGCAGTTTGTGGGCAGGTGCTGAGGAGCAACTGCCATACAACAAATCTGAGGTCAGAATGACTTGCTGGGTAGCATGGGTGTAACATCTATGGGTGTAGCAGATCTGATTACTCATCACTGGGAGGATCGACTGGCACCGTCTGGAAAATGATTACAGTGAAACCTTTCAAATGAGCCCCTGAAATCCCACTGAAGAGTAGTCAGCTATGGGAGTAGTCTTCTCAGAGAAGATCGCCACTATACGTAGTATATGGTGGAACTAAAGGTCTGCCCAGGTGGTCTCCTGCCTAGTACTCCACACTAACCTGAGGTTCCCAATTCTGGACCCGTAGGCACTCTGATTTTCTATGAGTAAGGCTACATGCACACGACAGTGATAAAAACGGACATTTTTAACGGACGTTTTTTTCACTGATGCCTTTTAACGGATGTTAAAAATGGACCCATTCAATTGTATGGAGTCAGTCTGTCAGTGAAAAACGGACAAGATAGAGCATGTTCTATTTTTTGACGTCCATTTTTCACTGACAGTCAAAAAAACTGCCATGTGAATAACCCCATAGACTACCATTGGTCTTAAAATATACATTTCATGGCCGTTAAAAAATTGTACATCACATGTCCGTTTTTCACTGTCGTGTGCATGTAGCCTAAGGGCTCATGCACACAACTATATGTAGTTTGTGGTCTGCAAAACACGGATCCTTGTGACAGCCGTATTTTTGCAGATCCATTGTAACAATGCCTACCCTTGTCTGCAAAACGGACACGAATAGGACATGTTCTATTTTTTTGCGGAGTGGACTTGCTGAAATACGGATAGGGAGTGCACACAGTTTTTTTATGCTGCCCCATTGAAATTAATGGTTCTGCATATGGGCTGCAAAAGAATTCGGAACGAACACAGACAAAAAATACGTTCATTTGAATGAGCCCTAAAGGTCCCTTTACATGGGACGCCAGAGCAGCAGATTGTCAGGAAGGAAGCGTTCCTTCCCAACGATCTGCTGCTCGCTGGTGGAGGAGACCACTGCTATTACATGAAGCCATCTCCTCCACAGTATAGGGAGTACTGATGGCTAATGCCATCTCTCATGCCCATAAGGACTAGTTGTTTGCCAGCATCAGATGGTGTTTGCACACATGATCTGCTGCTGGGAAACAACATTTGTTGTGTGTACACAAACAATCAGAGGCTTCTTCATTGGGTAATCGGCGGTACGTTTATGCCCCTTGGGTCCAAATGCGTTCAGGTAAAAATGCGCAATTTGGCAAGCAGGTTCATTCAGTTTTGTCTGCGATTGCATTCAGTTGTTCAGTTTTTTTCACCCGGGTGTAATGCGCATTGATGCGTTTTTCACACGTGTGATAAAAAACTGAATGTTTTCAAACAACATCTCTTAGCAATCATCAGTGAAAAAAGCATCGCATCCGCACTTGCTTGCGGATGCGATGCGATTTTTCACGCAGCCTCATTCACTTCTATGGGGCCAGCGTTGCATGAAAATCGCAGAATATAGAACATGCTGCGATTTTCACGCAATGCACAAGTAATGCGTGAAAAACAGCGCTCATGTAAACATGGAGACAGAGAGGGGGGCTATTTATCAAGACCAGTGCTACCGGAGGATGCCCCTATTTTATGCCCCATCATAGATTTGGCGCATCCTCCAGCAGGCTGTGAGCCACACAGAAATCTATGGCAACAAATTGAAGGAAGTATACTCAGCACGGCTCCAATGTATTTGTAGTTGCACTTTATTTTTCAATTCTCCAAACAGCGGTAGCAAGTACAGACAAAAAACTCCATCTCCACCACAACAGTGACGCGTTTCGAACAGTCGTTCTTTTTCAACACTGAAACAGCGTAGTACACTGCACATTTCCATCCTGCAGAGTCCAGCAAAAGACATATGTTTTAAGATACGTTTTATATAATGGAACCCTATAGAGATGGATGTCACGGTATAACATCAGTCTGGGGCATCTGTGTAACTTATATGTTATGTGCATTATATTAACCGTGGGGTAAAGACAGGATGCGCCTAAGCTATGTTTTTCCCATCCCCCACGACAGCACCCTAGAGAGATGGCTCCACCCCTGGGACAGGAAACCTGCAGCATAAAAAAGGAGGAGCCACTCTCCCATCTCAGTGAGGTTTCCTGTCCCTGGAGTGGGAGACCTGCAGTTCTTTTTACAGCTTATCCCTACCACCTGCAAGTCCCAGATAGGTTCTGGAGGGTGTGTGGTTACCTGCAGGGGCCCATCACCCAGAGGCTGGGTTCGGCAGGGCCCTAGGGAACCGAGGCATTACGGGGATGCGGAGGTTCCTTGCTGCGGGACGCAGGGTCTCCTCAGTGGGGGCGAGACATGCGGGATCCGGCCACCAGTATGAAGCCCGAAGGAGGAGGGGCATCCGGCCGCAGAGTTCAGAACAGCCAGTGGGGCTGGGAGCAGTTTTGGCGCGTCGGCGGGCGGTGAGTGGCCTGGGCATGCGCAGTACGGCGCTTCCGGGACCTATGCGTTTCACGGATGCGTTCCACTGACGCACTTCCGGTGGCGACCGGAAGTGGACGGAAAACGCGCCAGGAGGAGCTGGTTTAAAACAGAGGCAGCCGGCCAGCTATCAGGACGATCATGAAAGAGCAGGCTGGCAATATGGAGGAGGAAAAGCGTTCTGAAGGGGCAGAGGGAGAACAACTGCCGGTACTAAATGCAGCTTAAGGGGTGAGTGCACTCTATATATGATATGCTATTAATGTGGGGTCATTTATTGTCTAGATTATCCCCAAGAAAGCGGTGGCAAAAAAAGAGGAATAAGGAATGTGCCTTATGTAAATGTGCCTTGTCATCATCCTATTCAAAAAGATTGTGTCAAGCTTGTATTGAAAAAACGGTAACAGAAGAAACACCGAGCTTTATGAAAGATATCAGATCCTTAATAAGATCAGAAGTAAAAGACTCCCTTAGGTCCCGTAAAAGACCAAGGAAGACCAGGGAGGAGGAGGATTCTGATTCTCTAGTATCTGAAGCTAGTGAAGATTCCCTGGAAGCTAATGAGTCAGGTAGCGCTTCATTTTCAGGAGACGAGGTGGAAGGAAAATACTTGTTCCCAGCAGAAGACACAGAAAAATTACTAAAAGCAATCAGGTCAACGCTAGAGCTGGAGGAGGTTCAGGAAAATAAATCTGTAGCAGATACAGTCTTTGAGCGGTTCAGAGAAAGGAAACGAAGATGTTTTCCCATTCACAGTAGTATATCTTCAGTGATTGAGAAAGAATGGAATAAACCAGACAAGAAAGTCTTTTTGACTAGAAGGTTCAAGCGAAAGTATCCGTTTGAAGAGGAAGCCACTACATCTTGGGATAGGGCCCCAAAAATAGATGTAGCTATTTCTAAGGTAGCAAAGCGGTCTGCTCTTCCCTTTGACGACTTGGGATCCCTACGTGACCCACTAGATAAAAAAGTTGATACGTGTCTCAGAAATTCTTGGGAGGCAGCTGCTTCCTCCTTTAGGCCTGGGATTGCGGCTACGGTTACAGCCAGATCGGTTGGTTTATGGTTAGAAAGATTAGAAACACAGATCAAGGAAAAATGTCCTAGGGAACAGCTTTTGTCTTCTCTGCCTACTCTCCAGAAAGCAGTAGATTTTATTGCGGATGCCTCCATGGATTCTGTTAAACTGTCGGCAAAAGCTTCTGCCCTTTCCAACTCTGCTAGAAGAGCCCTTTGGCTTAAGAGTTGGAAAGGGGGTGATTTGGCATCTAAACAGAAGCTTTGCGGTATTCCGTGTCAGGGCCAATATCTCTTTGGGCCTGAATTGGACGTACTTCTGGAGAGAGCAGCTGATAGGAAAAGAGAAGATCTGTCATGTTCAAGAAATAATTCAGGAGGTACAGGTGAACCCGAATTTGAAAATCAGGAAGGCCATGTCAGTATTGGGAACTTTAACTTCCTGCATACCAGCAGTACAGTGGGCACAATTCCAGTCCCGCCAAATCCAGAAGGAGATTCTGTATTATGTGAAAAAGAAGGGAGGAAGATTAGACGCAGTAATGAGAATATCAGAAAAGACAGTCATGGCCCTTTCCTGGTGGAGGATCAGACGAAACTTAGACCAGGGGAAGCCTTGGTATCCACCACAACCAATAATTATAACAACAGACGCCAGTCCGTGGGGTTGGGGAGCACACTTCCTAGATCAGATGGTCCAGGGCACATGGTCCCCAGTCCAGAAAAGTTATTCATCAAACAGAAAGGAGTTGCTGGCAGTCAGGTTGGCCCTGAAGGCGTCCGTACCCTTTATTACCCAGAGATCAGTCAGGATAATGTCCGACAACAGAACAACAGTCGCTTACATCAACCACCAAGGGGGAACAAAGTCAGCATCCTTAATGAGGGAAGCAGATTTTCTGTTTCAGGAGATTTGCAGTCAGGTGGTACAGATATCAGCGGTACACATAAAAGGGAGTCAGAATCTAAAGGCCGATTTTTTAAGTCGTCATACTTTGAGAGAGGGGGAATGGGCCTTAAATCCAAGGATCTTTCAGATGTTGGTAGATCTTTGGGGGCTGCCGTTAATAGATCTCTTTGCCTCAAGGGAAAATCGGAAGGTGGACCATTTCTTCTCCCTCAATCCCAGGGAATTCCCAGGTGGGGTGGATGCTCTGGTTCAGAAGTGGGACTTCAAGTTAAGTTATGCCTTTCCTCCCCCTCAGTTGATACCCAGAGTGCTGGAGAAGATCAGGTTAGAGAAGGCAAGAGTGATTCTAATAGCGCCCTTTTGGCCAAAGAGGGGGTGGTTTTCCCTTCTGAGAGAAATGTCCATTTCAGACCCTTGGATATTGCCAGAAGTTCCGGACTTGCTGATCCAGGGCCCAGTATGCCATCCAGAAATAGGCCCCTTACATCTCACGGCTTGGAACTTGAGAGGTCAATGTTGCTGAATTTCGGTTTTTCAGTTCCAGTTGTAGATACACTCCTGAAAAGCAGAAAGCAGGTGACATCCACAATTTATGCGAGAGTGTGGAAAAAATGTATTTCCTTCTTAGGTAATTCACCAGGACAGGAGTTGGCTAGACTTCCCATTAATAAGGTCTTAGAATTTTTGCAACAAGGACTAGCCTTGGGGTTGGCGAAAAGTACTCTAAAAGTACAGGTTTCTGCTATTTCAGCCCTGTGGGGAATTAATTTAGCAGGGAATTTATGGATCATTAGATTTTTTAAAGCAGTCGATAGGATTTCTCCGGTGTCAGGGCCTAAATTTCCACCGTGGGATTTGAATCTGGTATTGAAAGTTCTTGCTAAAGATCCCTTTGAGCCATTAGAGTCCCTGTGACGAGACCAATCTCGCCACATTGCATTGGAGAAACCTGGTTGCTCGCCTGCTGCCTTTGGACTATGGCCCCCTGTTAAAAGACATCTTTTTTACCTGCAGAAAAGCTTAATTCGTGCTTTTCTGCCTGGGGTTCGGTAGTTTTGGTTGAATGTGTTATACCCCAGATAGGAATCCCATGGAGCCCATTCGTATGAAACTGACTGTAAAGACTTTGGCTCCATGGCGATTAAACTGTATTCGTGTGGTCTGAGCGCCATTCACTTAATAATGTGCGCTCAGACCTGAGCTATCTGGGGATATGTTAAATGTATAGTTTTAATGTAATGTGTCTTACCTGGTGTATTTTAACAGTAATGCTTGTTCTGTGTCCCCATGTGCATAATGGAGTCTTGTCTCTGAAATGTCTGTGTGTATTGTAAAGGGTGGGACATTGTGTATTGAATAGTGATGTCTGTCCTATTGTCCCCACATGTGTATTGGCGATTTCCCTTTGTCCTGAGAGATAATTGAATGACTCCTCAATTGTCTCCAGGACAGAAGACATTGTGTATTCGTCTGCCTGTGATGATTGCATTACCCATGTAGGGTGATGGTATCACAGGCAGAGGGGAGGGATCTGCTGGGGGTGTCTGTATTGTCCCAATGTGTGTGATTGGCTGCTGTATCCCGTGTCGCAGTCTTCCTTCTGGTCCCCTAGGGGAGTGTCCACCAGGTGGGAGACCTGGATAAATACCAGGCAGGTAGCCGTTAATAAAGGAGTGAATTCCTGTTTACCATCAATACGGAGCCTCGTCTCGTTCTTGGGGGGATTCACTGTATGCTGTTAGAGACTGATTGCCAGGAGTGTAAGCTGATTGTCTGCTTTTCCGGTTCGTCTGCTAGCAGCTATTTGGGAGGTTCCAGTACGGGAGTTGGAGTGCTATTTTGTATCCAGTTCGGGAGTTTGGTGTTCTGCAGTAGCTGTGCCTATATCTCTGTAAAGGGGGCCGATCGCCTAAACGGTTTTTACCCCTTGTCTGCAGCAACGGTCCGTTACAGTCCCTATCCATAAAACTCTTGACTTGGAAACTAGTACTGTTAGTGGCGCTGACTTCTGCTAAGAGAATAGGCGAATTGCAGGCTATTTCTATTAATCCACCTTTTATGACCATTTGTGAGGATAGAGTGATTCTCAGACCAGATCCCAGTTTTTTGCCCAAAGTCCCGTCTAAGGCGAATAGGCTGCAGGAGATAGTCCTTCCCTCGTTCTTTATGAATCCAAAAGATGATAGGGAAAGGGTTTTACACTCCTTAGATGTCAGGGGAATCCTGATCCATTATCTGAAGACTACAAAAGAATGGAGAAAATCTTCATCCCTGTTCGTGGTGTTCTCAGGGGCAAACAGGGGTAAGATAGCGTCTAAAAGCTCCATTTCCAGATGGATCAGATCTGTCATTTCCTATGCTTATTCTCTATCTGGGGCCTCTCCCCATTGGGTCTTAGGGCCCACTCTACTCGGGCTGTCTCCACTTCCTGGGCGGAGAGGGCCAATGTATCAATTGAACAGATTTGCAGAGCGGCAACATGGTCCTCGCCTTCCACTTTCTATCGTCACTACAGACTCCAACTTGACTCGGTTTCTGATATGCTCTTTGGTAAGAGGGTTCTGGAAGTTGGTTCCCACCCTTGAGCTTTCTCTGTAATCTCTCTCTAGGGTGCTGTCGTGGGGGATGGGAAAAATACCAATTACACTTACCGGTAATGGGTTTTTCCTGACCCCACGACAGCACCCGGTTATTCCCGCCCTATGGGTGTGTGTCTGTGTGTGTCTCACGTGGTGTTGCAAAAAATTTTTTATGATATACATATATATATATATATATATATATATATATATATATATGATTGTCAAAACTAATTGGGAGTCCCTCTCATGCTCTGAAACCTCACTGAGGTGGGAGAGTGGCTCCTCCTTTTTTATGCTGCAGGTTTCCTGTCCCAGGGGTGGAGCCATCTCTCTAGGGTGCTGTCGTGGGGTCAGGAAAAAACCATTACCGGTAAGTGTAATTGGTATTTTCTCAAAAATGCAGCAGCCGTTTGTAACCAGGGTAATCATGAAGCTCCGGATGGATTCCTTTTTATTTACCGCTGTGAGGGACATTTATTATGGCTATACACCAAAGTTTGTGAATTTTGAGCTTTTTCCGATTAGCAATAAGTGGGGATAGCTGGGCACAAGGGGTTTAACAACACTTGACCAGAGACTCACTTTACACCTGAAATCTACTCCAGCTCCTGGCGCACGGACAGCAGGAGAGGCGACACCGTTATTTCCTGGCATGCCTCTTAATAAATGTGGGGCATCTCCCTCCAGCGCAGGGCAAATTAGGACACAACACCCGTCCTCCTAAATCTCCCCCTCTGTGTTTTACTTCTACACCATGTGCAAGATCGATATCTGTCAATGAATGAAAGACATAAGACATTCAAGTTCAAAGAGGGTTGTACAAGACCTAAAACTACATAATATCCTGCAAAGAGTAACCTTGTATTGTACTTGCAGTTCCGATTGTACAGCATTCGCCTTATAGCCACTTAGTTCACATGATGCGCTCCCCGCTTTGTTGCTTGTATCTGCTGCTGTTGGCTCCCATGTTCCTCTGCGCCAATGTAGACGTAACGTCATCAGCACTTCTTGTGTCTCCTTCCCATCAACGCCGGCTGTTCCCATCCATTGCAGTAGTAAACTCCTCGTCCACCTCTGTATGCATAGAGAGCGCATGCATCGGCATTACACAGTTCTGCGCATGCGCCCAGTGCAAGATTTGATTGGCCAAATCAAAAACCAATCGGCAGCTGTTTTTTGCGTGCCTGCGGCTGAGTATTCCATCTCTACTATTTGGCACAACATCAAAACTTATCAGGGGCGGAACGGAAGTTAAAGTGTCCCTGGAAGAAAAAATAACCTAACAGTGGCCCATGTTGTGGGTGGGCCAACAGAAATAGGCAGGGTCAGCAATACCGTAGTGCGGAACAAAATACCACAGGGTAGCACAATATACTGCCACAGTGTGAAACTATATCACCATCCTGAGGATGGCAGTACAGTTGAATTCAGGAGGGCACACGAGTGCCTGATTCTTCCAGCATTAACGCTGGGACTACCAGATCTTCATGCACCCGGCTGGCGGCCATGAGGAGGACTTGGGCAGCCCCCAGGGCATCGGCCCAGCGGGAGATTTCCCTGTAGGGTCTTTGGCCAGTCCGCCCCTTAAACTCATGCAGTAAAATATGTAGTGACTGTGCTGTGTCGGTGGAGTGGGTGGTGAGCTTGCCAGGTGAGGACGGGGTTTTTTAATGCTGGCAAGGGGAGCTGAGGACACAACAGAGCTTCCGGACATCAGAGGAAGCATAAACTAGCGCTGGACGTAAACTGACTGGGAAAGCGCTTGCAGATAGAGCTGCAGGGCTAAAAATATAAAAAAACGGTGTATTATAATATCTCTGCCGCATATATAGCTGATTTGCATAGTATGATTTTTTTGGGGTCATGTATAACCCCTTTAAGCCTAGAAGATGAGTCTACCCTGACCTACTGTTTTCTGTAGTAGTACAGCTGCCATCCTCTGAGCTAAACAGCCTGCACTACAGGTAACACCTACACTGATACATCCGGATATGAGAGGGATCTGAGCCGTGAGCAGGACCAGGTCAGGAGCATATATTGGAAGGATCCATGACTTTTCATCCCATAATTTATACCCTGTATTTCCATAGGACCGATAAGCCTGTTTAATATATTAATCCACTACCTCCTGTGATCATTGTCAGGACATAGTAAAAGTCAGTAGGTCATTTCTCATTGAAGCCTATGTAAAAACGAAGGCTGCGGCCTTCACGACGTATGTCACACGGCCAAAAATCACAGTGTAGCGCTGCCTGCCTCTTACCTAGTGAAAGTGATGGGTTCACTCTGCAGTCCTCAGACCTCAACCCAACATTCACAGCACATCCAACAAGGCTGAACTTCTCGCAACTGTCATGTCCTGGCAACCTGTGCAATGTGGCCGTATTCACTTGCAGACAGCACCATGCATTTTTACCCTGTTATTCAGTCCTCCTTTCTTACATGGTATATAACACATGGTTTTCGCAAAGGGATTGATGAGAAGCCTCAGTTCCAAATTTAGGCAGGGGATTCTCATCAATCTATTTGCTAAAACCATGTGTTATATACCATGTAAGAAAGGCAGACTGAATAACGGGGAGGCTGTGACTTACTGGAAGGGGTTAAACTACTTTGCGCTTGCTATATATGCTGTGAACTGTGAATAGTAGTGCTTTCTAGTGTAATGCTTTAGTTTAAATTAGGGATCGACCGATATTCAGGATTTTGCAAGTTATCGGCATCTAACCTTGCCGATAATGCGGATAAAGTGAATACTAGTGAGCACTTCCATTATGAAAGCGCGCACTAGTTTGCATCAGGTGCCAAGAGCAGGGAAGAAGCGCCGCAAGCGCTTCCGATACTCACCCTTCCTGGTCTTTTTTGATCCGGCTGGCGCTGCACTGTCCTGACCCCGTACAGCGTTAGGACGTAGTGCGCGCACTATGACCTGACACTGCACGCTGTCAGGTGACAGTGCAGCACGGGACGGAGAACACAGGGGAGCGAGACGCCGGACCCGGAGATGAAGAGGAGCCGCGGCACAGGAGAGGTAAGGAGTTTTTTTATTTTATTCATCTGAGGTCTGATAGGGGTTAAAGGTCTGATCTGAGGTCTGATAGGGGTTAAAGGACTGATCTGAGGTCTGATAGGGGTTAAAGGCTGAGGTCTAATAGGGGCTAAAGATCTGATCTGAGGTCTGATAGGGGTTAAAGGCTGAGGTCTGATAGGGGCTAAAGATCTGATCTGAGGTCTGATAGGGGCTAAAGGTCTGATCTGAGGTCTAATCGGCATTAAAGGTCTGATCTGAGGTCTGATAGGGTTATAAAGTCAGTGAGAGGGGTGGAATGGTGTGGAAATTGGCATTTGGCACTAGTATATTATAAATGTAACTTATAAATTGACTACCAACTAAGGGCTTTATTAATTTAGTTACATTTAAGTTACATTTATAATATACTAGTGCCAAAAGCAAGTTTCCACCATCGGCCACCTCAGTGACTACCAACTAATGTAATATATATTATAAGATATAAAATATCGGTATAAGTTATCTGCTATTGGCCTGAAAGTTCACAGATTATCGATATTGGCTCTAAAAAATCAATATCTTTCGATCCCTAGTTTAAATGTCAGTTCTTTGTTCCTCTGTCCATGGCATCTAGGATTGCTCCAAACATTTCATTGTATTGTACATTGTATTTCATTGTACTGTACAGTGACAATAAAGGCATCTTATCTTATAAGGGGTTAAACTAGCTTGTAAAGGCGATGCATTGATGCTTACACTAGGAGGCGTTAGGGCAGATCTACTAAGACTGACCTTTCCTCTGGATAGGTCTTCAATATCTGATAATTGGGTGGTCCGACACCCGGGACCCCTGCCGATCAGCTGTTTGGGAAGACACCGATGCTTGCAGTAGCGCCACTGCCTTCTCTTACCTTTTCCTAGGCCAGTGACGACACGTTCATCGGTCACGTGGCCTAGGCGATGCCAAGTACAGCCGCTATACAATTTGTGGCTGATGTTCGGCGATGGATGGACAGACAGCACTTGGGGACACACTGTGGTTGGAGTGATTCAGTGGCTGGCACTGAGTGGAGAAGGGACGTGATGTGGACAAGTCTTACTCAAATATTGGTAACTTATTTGTGTTCTTGGGGATTCTGTACTAGGAAGCGGAGGCAGAATAGTACAGACTTCATGCTTTCATGCTTTAAAGAGGACCTGCCACTTCTCCTGAAATGTTAGTTTTAACAACTACGTGTATCCCTCTTGTAATAACAATTCTGGAGCATCTATACGTATGACTCTACAGTGTGCCATTCCTGTATTATTCTTGCTAGATGGTATGAATGAATTGCTAGCAGTCTGCTGTGAAGGTCCAGATGGCTGTTACCAATGGGGGTATGTGTGCTGCCAGTGTCAGACTGTGCAGGGACACCACCCAACTGGAAACACCCTTCTGGTCTTCAATACAAACTGCTAGCAATTTATTCATAACTTCTGGAAGGAAGAATAAAGGAACGGTACAACACAGAGTGGTAAGAAAAGATGCTCCAGAATTGTTATCACATGGGAATGCAAGTGGTTGCAGAGGGAACGAGTGATAAATTCACCTCAGATGTTGGTTTTCTCCTCTTTCATATCCTTCCTATTACCGGGGGGGGGGGGGGGGGAACACATCTGGAAAACTTAATGTGATATAGCTGAGATAAAGTATAACCTGCTAGTGGTGCTTGGTCAATGATCACACATCCAAAGGGGTGCCCCCTTTATTTTGGGTTCTGCAGCAGGGTATATGTTGAAGCAGGGTCACATTAAAGGGGTTGTCTCATCATGGACAATGGGGGCATATCACAATATCGTTGGGGGAGATATCTGATGATCGAGCTGTCCAGAGGAGCTGCTGGATACACTGACAAGCTCGTTGAGTAGTGTGGGCAGTATATGGGTGGGTGTTATCTTGTTGGAACACCATGTCTCCAAAACTGAGTAAAAGCAGTAGGAATGGATCCATGATGTCTTGGACATACCAAAGGTTGGTCAATGATCACTCCATGAATACCAGAAGGTGACAGCCATGGTAGGTAATGGTATCCTGTTGTTAGTTCTGTGTGTCCTTGCACTATGCCTAATGGCCCTCTTGCCCTCCTGTGAACTCTGATGTGGCCATCATTAGTACCAAGGCAGAACCTGCTCTCATCACTGAACACTGTTGATGACAGCATCAGAATTCACAGGAGGGCTGGAGAGCAACTACTACCATCATGCATAGTGTGGAGAGATACAGGACCAACACCAGGTGTCATGGTGTGAGATACCATTAGCTACCATGGCCACTCCTGTCTGGTATTCATGGAGTGAACGTTGACCCGCCTTTGGTATTTCCAGGATGTCGTGTTCTACCAGCAGCTCCTCTGATCTCTGCCCATCAAGAGTGTCTGGGACTGGATGGGGCGAAGGGTCTCTCATGCATAGCAGCCAACAACCACCTTGGCTAAACTATGAGTCCAAGTTGAAAGACATACTGCAGAAGGATATCTGGCATCTGTATGACGGTTCCTATGCCAGAGTGGTAGCCTGTACTGCAGCAAGTTAAGATGCCCACTATTAATGTGACCCTGCATCAACATACACCCTGCTGCAGAACCCAAAATAAAGGGTGCACCCCCTTGGATGTGTGATCACTGAACAATCACCACTAGCAGTTTATAGTTTGTCTTTCTCAGGTCTGTCACATTAACCTCCCCAAAAGTCACATTCAAATTAGAAAAACCCTACCGAAAATGTAACTTTTTTATTGTAGTTTTTAAATTTGTCTGAAGTGAATATAGTTGTCTCACAACTCTGGTTACTGAAGTGCATTTTAACCCCTTAGTTACTTACTGTAACTAATTTTAGCCTTAAAGGGGTTATCCAAGTTCTAAAACATGCACCCCAATGCCTCCTCATATAGATTATACTTACCTTGCTCCCTGGTAGCCGTGTCGCTCCTGATCTCCGCGCAGCCGCCGCTGCATCTTCCTGTCGCGCAGATCAAAAAATCCGGCGACGGGTGAGCAGCCAATAGCCGGCCGCGCAGATGACGCTAGGGAGGTTCCCCCCCCCCGTCGTGGCCTGCTATTGGCTGCTCCCCCTGTCGCTGGATGTTTTGATCCGCACGCCGTCCGTGGAGATGCAGTGGCGGCTGTGCGGGGGTAAGTATAAGCTATATGAGGGGCCCGCACATTGGGGGGAATGTGTTAGATGAGTGGTGGCGAACCTATGGCACGGTTCCAGAGGCGGGACTCGGAGCCCTCTCTGTAGGCACCCACGCCTTGGAAAATGTCTAAGGCGTAACCAATATGCCTTAGACTTTTCCTTGGTTAAATTGCCGTGTTGGCACTTTGCGATATAAGTGGGTTTTGGGTTGCAGTTTGGGCACTCAGCCGCTAAACGGTTCACCACCACTGTATTAGACTTTTGATAACCCCTTTAAAGGGTACACTGGTTATTACAAGTTATCCCCTATCCTTGTGCATCATCTGGTCCGCAGCTTGTTTACTTCCTCCTGGTTATGGTCATTTGCTCTGCTGCAGTCCATAACTGGTTTCAGCGGATGCAGGCTGCAGTCAGCACTAAAAAGTTTTTTATTTTCCGGTTGTACAGTGCCTTGCAAAAGTATTCACCCCCTTGACATTTTTCATCTTTTCTTACATTACAGCCTTAAGTTCAATGTTTTGTTAATCTGAATTTTATGTGATGGATCAGAACACAATAGTCTAAGTTGGTGAAGCGAAATGAGAAAAATATATAAATAAAACTATTGTTTAGAAATAGAAAACAGAAAATTGGCATGTGTATAAGTATTCTCCCCCTTTGTTAGGAAACCCATAAAAGCTCTGGTGCAACCAATTACCTTCAGAAGTCACATAATTAGTGAAATGATGTCCCCCTGTGTGCAATCTAAGTGTCACATGATCTGTCATACATACACATACACACCTTTTTGGAAAGGCTCCAGAGGCTGCAACACCTAAGCAAGAGGCATCACTAACCAAACACTGCCATGAAGACCAAGGAACTCTCCAAACAAGTAAGGGACAATGTTGTTGAGAAGTACAAGTCAGGGTTAGGTTATAAAAAAATATCCAAATCTTTGATGATCCCCAGGAGCACCAGCAAATTTATCATAACCAAATGGAACAGCAAATCTGTCAAGAGACGGCCGCCCACCAAAACTGACGGACCGGGCAAGGAGGGCATTAATCAGAGAGGCAGCACAAAGACCTAAGGTAACCCTGGAGTAGCTGCAGAGTTCCACAGCAGAGAATAGAGTATCTGTACATAGGACGACAATAAGCCGTACGCTCCACAGAGTTGGGGTGTATGGCAGAGTGGCCAGAAGAAAGCCATTACTTTCAGCAAAAAACAAAAAGGCACATTGGGAGTTTGTGAAAAGGCATGTGGGAGACTCCCAAAATGTATGGAGGAAGGTGCTCTGGTCTGATGAGACTGAAATTGAACTTTTCGGCCATTAAAGAAAACGCTATGGGCCAGATTAAGCATTACACTTCCATCTTACTCCAATTTCACATAAGTCCAAAGTCACTTTTGGCTCAGTCAGATTTATTATTGGTCCTTTAATACTGTGATAAATGTGGTTTGATGGCAGCAGTTCATCCTTCAGTAAACGGTTTTACAAAAGTCGCACATATTTACAAAAAAGTTGCATGTTCTATTACAAAGTCGCATAAGATAAGCATGGTCCTTACTGGAGTGAAAATCGCAAAATTATGCACAAATGAGTGTGAAAAGTCGCAAATGCCCCATTTTGGGACTTTTTGATGCCAGAATTCTGGAGTGAAGGTATGATAAATCATGGCCTATGTCTGGCGCAAACCCACCACATCACATCACCCAAAGAACACACAGTGAAACATGGTGGTGGCAGCATCACACTGTGGGGATGTTTTTCAGCAGCCAGGACTGGGAAACTGGTCAGAATTGAGGGAAAGATGGGTGGTGCTAAATACAGGAATATTCTTGAGCACAACCTGTACCCCTCTGTGCGTGATTTGAGGCTAGGACGGAGGTTCACCTTCCAGCAGGACAATGCCCCCAAACACACTGCTAAAGCAACACTTGAGTGGTTTAAGGGAATCATGTAAATGTGTTGGAATGGCCGAGTCACAGCCCAGATCTCAATCCAATAGAAAATCTGTGGTCAGACTTAAAGCTTGCTGTTCACATGTGCAAACCATCCAACTTGAAGGAGCTGGAGCAGTTTTACAAGGGAGCAAAAATCCCAGTGGTGAGATGTGGTAAGCTCACAGAGACTTATCCAAAGCGACTTGGGGCTGTGATTGCCGCAAAAGGTGGCTTTACAAAGTATTGACTCTAGGGGGGTGAATAGTTATGCACACTGACTTTTTCTGTTTTTTTGTCCTTTTTGTTGTTTGCTTCACAATAAAAAAAAAAACATTTTTAAAGTTGTGGGCATGTTCTGTAAATTATATGATGTAAATCCTCAAACAATCCATGTTAATTACAGGTTGTGAGGCACCAAAATACAAAAAAAGTCAAAGGGGGTGAATACTTTTGCAAGGCACTGTACATAAGGAAACTAATGACACAATCTAAAATCGAAAAGTCTGTTTTTCAGCAAGACATGGTGTGCTTTAGAATAGGACTGTTCACTTATGCATATCATCTCCCACACACGAGCAGTCAGCCACAGTGATGTTACCAGCGGGTATTTTTGATACTCCCCGCATTTGACAGCTTGGCATTTACTAGACAGTTTACTCTTGTGGTGCTGATATACGTTGTCTCGCTCAAGATTCAGGTCTCTGTACTCGGGGGATAATGAGAGCTGACTTCATGATGTAAAGTGTATGAAGATCGATATGTATCTATACGTGAAGCCGTACCTACAGGACGTAGAACTGACCGAATGCTGTTTTCTGACTCCGACAAAAAGCCACAATGGCATGTCAAGTAGATACGAGCCTGTGAATGGGGGCCTGGATGTACCCTATTAGTGTGTATGAGTAAATATTCAGAATATGCATTGGTAGATATTCCCTGAGCATAAACTGAAGAGTCCATAGACCCTAAAGAGCTCCCATCCCCTGGGCCAGCGTACCGCAGCACACTATTTTCTACTGTACAGGAAAGCGGTCTGCTACGTAGGCTGTGCCGAGTATTTTTTATTTAAACCATGTAGGCCTATGTATATTGTATGCTAGAGTATGGAAATGTTAAAGGAGCAGGGAGCCTTGGTGTCTGGATAATGATTCCAAAGGGAATCTCGGTTTTTTTATTTTATTAGTCTGCCTGTAATGTATCACACAGGCTGAATGAATGGATAGAACAGCAGTGCTTGGTTCTTCACCCTGTGCCCCTTTGTCAGAGATTTCTACAGATATGAGTTAGTATGATGGGTGTAGTAAGTCCCTGTACACATTATAGACCATCGTAGTATTAAAGGGGTTTTCAGAGCCGTAAGGGGGTTGTCCAGGCTTATACTATTGATGATCTATCCTCAGGATAGGTCCTCAATATCAGATCGGCGGGGGTCCGACACCCGCCACCTCCACCAATCAGCTGTATGAGGAGATGGCACGCAGCTGATCGTCTTGGGTGCCAGGTTTCGGACCCCTGCCGATCTGATATTGATGATCTGAGGATAGGTCATCAATAGTAAAAGCCCGGACAAGCCCTTTAAATACTGATAACCTATCCTCTGGATAAGTCATGAGTATCTGATTGGAGGGGATCCAACAGCTGGGACTCCCGCTGATCAACTGTTTGAGAAGGCAACAATGCTCCTGTGAGCGCCGCCGCCTTCTCTCAGCCTTCCCTAGGCTAATGACGACAAACTCATCGGCCACATGTCCTAGGCTTAGCTCAGCCCCATAGAAGTGAATGGGGCCGAGCTGCAATCCAAAGCACATCCGCTGTACAATATACGACACACTCACTATACTCACAGGAGCACTGGTGCCTTCTCAAACAGCTAATTGGCGGGGGCCTTGGGTGTTGGATCCCCACCGATCACCCAGCGGATGGATCATCAGTATGAAACTCTCAAAAACCTTTTCAAATCCGTTTAATGCGGTGCTCTAAAAATGTGGTTGAACTCACAAGTCATAGTGCAAACATAACATTCATCCTGTGCCTTAGAGCTCATGCACACGACCGTATGGCTTTTTTAGTATTTTGCGATCCGCAAAAATACGGATGATGTCCGCGTGCATTCCGTATTTTGCGGAACGGAACAGCTGGCCCCTGATAGAACAGTCCTATCCTTGTCCGTTATGCGGACAATAATAGGACATGTTCTATCTTTGAACGGAATGGAAAAACAGAAAGGGAAGGCATACAGAGCGCCTTCTGTTTATTTTGCAGACCGATTGAAATGAATCATTCGCAAAAAACGTCCCGTTTACGGAACGCAAAAAATGTTTGTGTGCATGAGCCCTTATATTTAAAGTGCTGCTGCAGACAAAAGGAAAAAATGATGTTCCAAATCAATGCAAGACGTTCCTCATTCCGAAATGTAAAGCAGGGAAAGGTGGTTGAGGGTGTCAGTACATAGAATGACCACAGTGTGGTGCTGTTCATTTGCAGATTGTAACTTTTCTCTAGCAGTCAAATAGGCGCATGGCCCTACTGCAGGCATATGTCTTTACAAGTAACATGCTAGATTTTATTAGTGTATTTAGGGTATTAAAATCCAAACTAATTTAGTCTTCACATTGCATAACTGGCATACATTTCGATCTCCTATTAGGCAGAAAAGGCTGTTGTTGGACTTTTTATGTTAATGCCTCTTGATGTTTTTGCAGTTTCTTAAGCAGTTGGGAGTCGGCAGTAGCTGGCAGTTTGTAGATGTCTATGGACTTGACCCTGAGCTCCTCAGTTTGGTGCCTCGCCCTGTCTCTGCTCTTCTGCTTCTCTTCCCCATAACAGAAAAGGTAAGTTTCTCTTCTACCACAGAAATGCCCATCAGCTATACTGTATGGGAGCTGGAGGAACATGGCACCTTTATACTGTCCCTCTTTTGTATCCTCATATGTGTACCGTGCTCCATAGAAATATCCTAGAACATAATGGGAGAATATAAAACTACTAGAACAATTTCACTGTACAGCGTGGAACCATACATTTATGTCCCTTGCTATCAAACATATCTACCAGTACTACCCAGTTATAAGTTACCACTGCAACCAGTGACTGGCCGAGTGGTCAGGTTCTGCAGGGCAAGACCTGCTGGGACAGGACTGCCATGGGATCGGTGAGGTGAGTATTACTGCAGTCTATCATTCACCTTTAGTAGCTGTAAGCCAAGCGTACATTCGAACGGCAGCTATTTCTCAACCCTCCGCACCCTCCAATACACATACATGCTTGCTTTGGCTGAGCCTGCATGTGTGTTTACTGTCTATCAGTCATTTATTCCCCTTAGGGATCAAGCATGTTGTAATTCAGCATGCCCGATCCTTCTTTCCCATGGCATTGGGTGTCAGGTGAGTCAGCACATCTCTTTACATGTAATATAGTTGACCAGTCCCGCAGAAATCGGTGTGTTCAGCCTTCTTTGGTGTTATATGTATTGAAACCCATGAAGAAAAACATGGCTGCTGGGATAAGAAGGGAGACAATATGCTACTCTGTGTTTCTCAGCAATATATATGTGTTGTCTAGGGTGTACTCTTTCGAATTACGGAGAGCGCCTAGTATGCGTTGTATGTGTATGGAGTATGGTAGGCCAGGCGATGCCCCTCTGGGTTTCTGGGAAAGATATTCAAATTAGCTTTCCTAAGCCTGTGCTAATTTTCATATATTTTTCCCAGAAACCCAGAGGAACATTGACTGGGTTACAGTACTCCTCATACATACTCAGAGAATTACAAATTCGAGTTCATTAGAATCCAAACTTTTTGGGGGATAAATTCATATCCGGTAGAATTGATTCTCTCATCCTTAGTATATAGCTTCATTGACAACTGTCATTGAGGCTGTTTTGTGGCATTGTCTATTTTTTGGCATTTATGTATTGAGAGAACTGTATGTCAGAGGCTTGTACTCCTTTTGCTGCTCTCTTTGTCTTTTATACTCATATTTATAGACACGCTCTGATTCAGAAATGGCATTATTAGCATTGCAGGAGGCTTGCTTTGGCTCAGTGCTTATGTAAGAGAAGACTGTTATGTTGCAGCCAGCGCGTGACACATTAAAAGCTGTGGATGGGAGAATGTCATGAATAACATTCAGCGACTGAATCCTTTATTTTTCGTCCCAATCAGTATGAGCACTTCAGGGCAGAGGAGGAAGAAAAAATCAAATCCCACGGTCAAGATGTGGATTCCTCTGTTTACTTCATGAAGCAGACAATAAGCAACGCCTGTGGAACAATTGGCCTCATTCATGCAGTAGCAAACAACAGGGACAAGCTCAGCTTTGGTAAATGTCTTCATGTCGCCATTACAGAATGTGTCCACCAGGTGGTGCTATAAGACTCAATCAGAGGAATCACCTTTCTAATCAAACTTGCTTAAAACGGATATTCCGGTTTTATGAAATTGTTCACCTATGCTCAGGATAGGTCATCAATTTCAGACTGGTGGAGGTCTGACTCCCAGCACCCACTCTATCAGCTGGTTTAGGGGGCTGCGGCACTAGTAGGAGAGCTGTGTTCTCTTTAGTGTTTACCTGCATGCTGTCTGCATTGTAGTGGTGGTGTAGTGTAATTGTAACTGTTCATCCTACTCAAGCGGCTGGGAGAGAGAGGTGCAATTACCCAGCACCACCACTACCTGCAGGTAAACATTGACGAGAACCCAGCATTTGCACCGCATACCCTTCAAACAGCTGATCAGCAAGGGTGTTGGATTCCCACCCATCTGATATTGATGATCTATCCTGAGGGTAGGTAATCAGTATTATGAAACCAGACAGCCCCTTTAAATTTCCACCCGAGCGAATCCATTGCGGGAATCGCGCTCTGTAACTTGCAGGAGCGCACGCACAGCATTACACTGATTTATAATGCCATGTGCCTCTGCGTGACCTTATTGCTACAGAACCGTAGTGACATAAAGCTGTCAGTATGATCCTGGAGATGTAAGGTCACGCAGAGGCACACAGCATTATAAATCGTGATAAGGCCGTGTGCTCCTGCAAGTCCACAATAGAGGATCACACTCACACACAGAGCGCGATTCCCGCAATGGACTTGCTCGTGTGCAGCAGCCCTAATAAGGTGCATTTACACCCAATTAGTGAGTTCAAAATAAATTGTTAACGTAAAAATCGCCTATTTACTTCTGTGTTAGTGTGACATTTCAGACTGGCTTGGAGCTATAAGGCTGGGTTTACACGTTGTCGATTAGTCGCAGTAAGAATACATATAAAAAAAACCTGCATGTAGCTAACTGCGATTGCCGCATTGAAAATTATTTTACTTATTTACAACTAAAAAACACATGGCCAAATTACCGCATCACACAATCACAGTACAAACACCTTTTTGAAGCAACGTGTAAACCAATTAGGCCTATGTTGTAGGCAAGCATATTTTTATTTATTTTTTTAGTTTTTTTCATGATCTCATTTCAAGAGATCATTTTCATATATTTTTCTTTCCAGCAACGTAGCTGTTTTTTTTCAATGGCATCATTTTGGGGTACATAGGAATTATTGGTTAACTTTTATTAATTCTTTCTGTGGCGGGATGGGGAAAAATACAGCATTATTCATGCTCTTCACTATGCAGCGCCAATAATGTTTCATGGGTTGGTGCGATTAGAGCAGTTACCAATCATAGTAAAATGTAGCTTTTTCAATGTTTAACTACGTTGGTACAATAATTTTAATGAAATGTCTTGTGTATCTGCATTTCAAGAGCCATATTTTTTTGTTTTCTGTTGAATTAACTGTATGGGGACATGTTTTTTGCAGGACAAGTTCTATATTTTTTTTTATTGGTACAATTATGGGGTGCATAGGACTTATAGATGACATTTTATTATTAGCAATTTTTTTTGTCATTTTTTATGACATTCACCATGCAGGTTAAATAACATGCCAACTGTATATATGTGTGTATTTTTACACAAGATTAAACCATATTTTTTTTAGTGATCTCTATTTCCCTTTATTTTTAATCCTGCTTTACAATGTGAGCTGAAATGAATGTGTCCCTAAGTCAGAGCATTCGAAGAGTCCCAATATATTTCCCAGATTGGAAGCTTTTTTTTTTTAGTTTTAACAGTTTTTTCTTCTTTCAGAAAGTGATTCTGCTTTGAAAAAATTTCTTTATGAGTCCACCTCATTAAGTCCTGAAGAAAGAGCCAAATTTCTAGAAAAAGATGAGGTACGTACAAGTATAACTGTGCTGCCGTATTTAACTGGGGGTTAGCAAAGCAGATTTGATCACTACGGCAATTTCATTCTAAGACCCTTTAAAGTGGTACAACGGTTATAACGTCAAGTTATCCACTGGATAAGTAATAACTAAGTCATAGGAGGGGGACCAACCGCTAGGACAGCCACCGATCCCAAGAATGGGAGCCTTGCAACCCGAGGGGGACCAACCGCTGGGACACCCACCGATCCCAAGAATGGGAGCACTGTAACCCGAGGAGGCCAATGGCTGGGACAGCCACCGATCCCAAGAATGGGAGCACTGTAACCCGAGGGGACCAACCGCTGGGACAGCCACCGATCCCAAGAATGGGAGCACTGTAACCCGAGGGGCCAATGGCTGGTACAGCCACCGATCCCAAGAATGGGAGCACTGTAACCCGAGGAGGCCAATGGCTGGGACAGCCACCGATTCTTAAGAATGGGAGCACTGTAACCCGAGGGGGCCAATGGCTGGGACAGCCACCGATCCCAAGAATGGGAGCACTGTAACCCGAGGAGGCCAATGGCTGGGACAGCCACCGATCCCAAGAATGGGAGCACTGTAACCCGAGGGGGCCAATGGCTGGTACAGCCACCGATTCTTAAGAATGGGAGCCCTGTAACCCCATCCTCATTGAGTGGCAAGTTGATCATATGCCCTGCTCCATCCATTTCTTTGGGACTGCTGATAGTACAGCACTCTGCTATCTTCAGCAGTCCTATACAGAATGAATGGAGCAGCAGGGCACATTCATTGACCATGGTGGTAAGAGTTCTCCTTCTTGGAATCAGTGGCGACCCAGTGGTCGTTTTCCCAGCCATTAGTTAGTTATGCCCTATCCAGTGGATAGGGGATAATGTGCACTTACTGGAATACTTTTTTCTAGTTCTGCGGTGATTTGCGCTTTGGGGCTTGTGCGGCTGAAAGCGAGCTATGTAGGGAGATTTTCCAGTGTTGTTGAAATAAAATTTAAAGGGAACCTTTCAGGAGATTAGTGTTGCCGGAACCACAGGCAGCATAAAATGCCGACAGGCTCCCTGGTTATACACAACTGAGTTTTACTCTGAGACGCTGCAGCATTTCCGAGAAAACCCAGTTCAAAGACTGCTGGGAGTGGGGAGAAAATCTCAGTGGCACTCCGCAGGCTTCTCCCCTTCCTGCTCAGCTTGATTAATAGGCCTCTCCCTATACACATACTCAGTCAGGTGGGAAGTCGCCCAGATGTCTTTTCTCCCTGTTGCCGGTTAAATCACTGCAGTTTGTAACCAAGGAGCTGCCCATAGCATGAAAATCCTGAACCGCTCACTTCACATAGCATACTAAAACATTAGACAACTTTCTAATCCCCAACGTTTTCCAGATCTCTTCTGTGACCATGAATAAAAACATTCACGCCTAATATTTCTCATTGTTGATACTTTACCACAATTCCCTCCAGTTTAGACAAATCTAGACTTCAGGCCGATACATTTTACTTAGGCTTGGTTCACTTGTTGTGTTCCTTTAGTTCTGCACAGTGGGAAATGCTTCTGACAAATATGCTGCGCATGTCCACAAAGTTTAATGGGCCCGACATATGGCAATATAGGGTCCTTGTGGCAAACATTCACACAGCATGCATATTGCAGTAGCTGCATGTCTCCCCCTCCCCATATTTGTCTTTAAATGTGATGCATTAGTCATATGTAAACTAGAGTTTGCACAATGTCATTTTCAACAACTGTCACAGGCCACAACAGAACTTGAAGAGGTATTCTGGTTATATTACGTTATTCCCTATTCACAAGATAGGGCATAACTATTAGATTGGTGGAGGTCCTACCGCTGGAACCCCTACTGATCATGAGAACGCCATCCATTTTATGAACTAATATTTTAGACTTCTTTATGGGCCAAATATATATACTGGCTTTATATTTGATATTTGTGTGACCTTCTATTATTTTAAATATGTATAATTGTGATATCCTCGTGTATTTTTTCACACCATCCCTCTATTTTCAAAGTTTTAGCACCATTTTCTGTATATACATATATATATTGTGACATTTGAGAGAGAGAACCATTAGTACTTTCCCATTCCTGCTGCAAACATGTTTTCTGGTCTAGACAGTGGGGGCTTCACAGAATGGCTTTGCAGACCCCTTATGGCTCCCAGGCCGCAGGTTGTATACCCCTGGTGTACACCAAACAAGATGTGATCAGGCCTTACTGTAGGGGTGAAATGGCTGAAAATAAAACTTATAGGGGTGTTACCAACTGAAATACTGTATTTATGGCGTATTGTACATACAGTTTATACCATAAATGTCTGGTTAAACTTCTAGTATTCCCATCTAATGGGAGATTACATGAAAAATACATGTGAGCAGCCACCCGACCTAGACATACATGTCTGTCACCAGAGGGAGGGGGGCCACATGTAATGCACCCCTGCTTTACAATGACAGATCATGGCAAAGTATCAGGCAGACTAAATTTGTGGCAAACTTTTCTATAATATGTAAGAAGAAGCTTCATAACTTTATTATGCAGCAAATGTTTGTTTTGTTTTTTACACACGTCTGGAAACCCCTCTAAGGGTCCATTCACACGTCCGTTGTGAATTGCGTATCGGCAATACACCGAGCCGGAACCCATATAGAAATTCCTATTCTTGTCCGCTATTGCGGATGAGAATAGGACATGTTCTATTTTTTTCGGGAGCCGCGGACCGGATGATTGGGGATGCTCATCGGAAATGTGGATACACCGCATCTCTTCCGGCCCCATTGAAAATGAATGGGTCCGGATCTGTCCCGCAACGTTGCGGAACAGATCCGGACCCATTCTACGGATGTGAGAATGGACCCTAGAGGGGTGCTGTATCAAAACATCAAGCCGTAACTGTACAGTATGAAAATATTCTGCCTCTGCAAGCAGCATGGATGCTGTCAGAGCGGAGAAAGGCGTGTCCTTGCTGCTTCAGTTCAATGAAACTAGTGTTGTCCAGGCTGTAACACCCTAGGACAGCTCCGCAGGTGCCCTGACAGCCCCCGCCTCCCCTGCACATGTTGCAGCTGCTTGCAGAAACAGGGACATAATGTGTATTACAAAATGGTAGCGCCTGATTTTCTGGTAACATATATTCACTTTAGTACTGAACCTCCTTAATATTCTAAATCTCTATGACATTATGGTTTCAGTTAAAAAGTTGGCCCACAAACAAAATGAATCATTTGTCCTTAGGATAGGAGATCACTGTATGATAATTGAGGATCTAAATGCTAGGACCCCCACTGATGCCAACAACAGGGGTCCCTGATTTACTTTGTGCACATACGTGACCACCTCTCTATCCGCTTATTGGATTGCTGAGTACAGGGCTCCGCTATCTGTCAGTCTGATAGACATAAATAGAGCGGCGGTCATGCACGTGTACAACCGCTTCATTCACACGGGGAATCGGGGACAGCTGTTCTTGTGACCGCTAGGGTTCTCAGTGGTTGGACCATCACTGATCATAATCCCATTTATAACATTGTTAGTGGGCAAACCCCTTTAATAAAACGGAATGGAAGAAAGAGACATACAGCCGTGTCTTCTGTGTGTTGCTGAGGCGAAAGATGTAATACATCCCCACCTATCCAGTAGCTATTGTGCATATAATGTATCAGTCATTGGATATATTTGTGGATTTTTGAGCCCTGGGAAATCTTGCATTTAGCTGTGTGTACATACCTAGTATTCCTGTGGTCCAGTTTCTTGCGGCGTAGCTTAGTCGAGTATGTCTGTAGCTATTAACCAGATTATTGCGCTGTTATTCTATTCCAGAGTATTCGGGTTACACATGAGAGCAGCGCTCAGGAGGGCCAGTCTGAGGTAAGACTTCTTATTTATTTCATGTTTTCTGCCCAGTCTTTCCAAATTTCAGGGAACAGACCTGACCTAATATGGTTCATCCAGATATAACCTAAACCCTGTGTGGGATTATTTGGCATATAGCAATCTCTTGAATAATCATCATTCTGCTGCTGTGTAAATATTTGACCTAAGATATGAGTTCACTAACAATGGCTAACATACACATACAGATTAAGAAGTATAGAAAGGACTGAGCCAGATCAGACATGGGAACTGAGCTCTGCTAGTGTTAGGAACCTTCATCCTTGTTGCAGTAAATGCCGTGCATCCACCGTTTTTTGATAACTCTCTATCGAAATAGATAAAAGGAGTGCTCACTGGTTGGCACTGGTGCCTTGTAGTGCTGGGGTCCAGGGTTTGATCCGACCAAGGACAACATCTGTATGGAGTTTGTATGTTCTCCCTGTGTTTCCTCCCACACTCCAAAGACATACTGATAGGGAATTGAGATTGTGAGCCCCATTGGGGACAGAGTGATGCTAATGTCTGTAAAGAGCTGTGGAATATGTCAGCGCTATATAAGCGAGCAAAATAATAATAATAAAAGAAGTTGTCCAGCCTTGGAGCCAACAAACCTTAACGTTCAGACCTGTGCCCTTAAACAAAAAAAAAGCAGACCCACTTGCCCATGGTTCCTCCACTCCTCTGTTGCCGGCTGCTTGCGGGTCCCCATAGGAGCAAAAATGATGGTTGGGCCCTGTGAGGCCTGTGATAGCCCGCAGTGGTCACAAGACCCAACCGCTTCCTGGTCCCACAAAACAGTGGCGAGACCATGGGCAGGTGAACCTGCTTTGGTATGTTCAGGAGCACAAGTCCAGACGATAAGGGTTGTCGGCTCCACAGCCTTAAAGGGGTATTTGCATCTGGACATTTATGGCATATCTATAAGCTGCACCATAAATGTCCAATAGGAGCAAGTCCCAGAGGTGGCACTTGCGCAGCTTTCTCCATTTAATTCTATGGGCATTCTGAAAATAGAGTAAGTGAGCTCGGCTACTTTTGAAAGTCCCGCCATGGGACTTGAAGATCGCATCTTCAAGTCTCCTATGGGGACTAAAGGTTACAGTAAAAAAATGTTTTAAAAAAATATATAACTAAAACGCAAGAATATAAGTCACCCCTTCTCTAAATGTTCTATATAAAAAAATATACCGTATTTTTCGCCCTATAAGACGCACCGGCACATAAGAAGCACCTAGGTTTTTGAGGAGGAAAATAAGAAAAAAAATATTTTGAACCAAAAGGTGTACTTTTGGTGTTTTTTTTTACTAACGGTGTTCTGTGCATGACACTATTATGACGCACTGTTATGGGGGATCTGGGGATGGCACTGTTATGGAGGCATCTGTGGATGACGCACTGTTATGGGGGAAGCTGGGGATGGCACTGTATGGGGGCATCTGTGGCTGGCACTGTATGGGGGCATCTGTGGGTGGCACTGTATGGGGGCATCTGTGAGTGGCACTGTATGGGGGCATCTGGGGATGGCACTGCTATGGGGGGGATCTATGGATGACATGCTATGTGTCATCCACAGATCCCCCCCCATAGCAGTGCCATCCCCAGATGCCCCTACAGTGCCATCCACAGATGCCCCCATACAATGGTGTGATGACCCTCAATACAGGGGTGGGAGTCCGGCATCTTGTTTGCTAATGACAGCGGGGTCGGTGCAGTAACTGTATTCTACTACACCGGGCCCGCTGTAGTAATGTTATGGCAGTCATTAAAACTATAATTTTCAGAACAGTAAATCCATGTTGTATTACCCTACCTAATGCACGATCGCAGGCAGGAGGCCGGGCGGGCGGCGGCAGCGTAACGTCACGTGCCCGCTCCGCCCACTTTATGAATGAAGCAGGCGGAGCAGGCGCGTGACGTAGTCAGTTACGCTGCCGCCGCCCGTCCGGCCTCCTGCCTGCGATCGTGCAATAGGTAGGGTAATACAACATGGATTTACTGTTCTGAAAATTATAGTTTTAATGACTGCCATAACGTTACTACAGCGGGCCCGGTGTAGTAGAATACAGTTACTGCACCGGGCCCCGCGATTATTAGCAAACAAGACTGCCGCCCCCAGCCCCTCCTCCTTGATACACACGCCGGCTGCGCTGTTCAGCAGCGCGGCGGTGTATCAGTGTTTGCCGCATTCGCCCCATAAGACGCAGCACTATTTTTACCCCACTTTTGGGGGGGAAAAAGTGCGTCTTATAGGGCGAAAAATACGGTATATATAATTGTTATTGCCATGTCTAAAGATGTCCGAACTATTAAAATATAAAAATATGTATCATGCTCTGCAAATGCTGTAACAAAAAAAATTATTGGCTGATTTGCCATTTGTCATCTTGCACCCTCCCACAAAATTGAATAAAACGTGATAAAAACATAATATGTACCCCAAAATTGTGCCAATAAAAACTAAAGCTTACCACACAAAAAAAAGCCCTCAGGCAGATTTTTTTTTTTTTCAAATTATTTTTTTTTTTAATAGTAAAACATAATAAGAACTCTATAAATTTGGGATCGCCGTCATCACACTCAATTGCAGAATAAAGGTCATTCTGTCATACAGTGAATGCCGTAAACATGCATCTTTTCTTTGTTTTTTCATTTCAAAACCAAATTTTTTTTGTTTTCCATTTTCCAATACAAGATAAGATAAATTAAATGATGCCATTAAAAGTACAAATTGTCCCTGAAAAATAAGCCCTCATACGGCTATGTGAACAGAGAAGCTTAAAAGTTATGACTCTTGGAAGGTAGGAAGACAAAAATGGAAATGAAAAAATAAAAATTGTCCCAGTCATCAAGGTGCTAAATACAGTATTGAGAGTGCGTGTGTGTATATATATATAATGTGCCGTAAAAATAAAGGAAATACATAAAATCTGAAAAAAATGAACCTTAAGGGACTTGTCGGCATGTTTTCATGGCTTCCTGGAGGGTAGCGGCAGGGAATCTAGTTTTCTGACGGCTCAGTTCCTTACTGTAATTAATCTGGTTGAATAGGTGATTCTGATAATTATTAATTATGAATTTTTAGAGTGTAAGCTCCTAATATATATTTTTTAAACTCGCTGCACCCTGAGCATTACTTCCAGTGGGCTCTTCAGATGTCTGATTTCCCATTAGACTAATGCTCTCTTCTATTGTGTGCCAGTGGCCTGAGAACTGGGAGCGGGAACTCCTGGGACCTACGGCTTTCTCACAGCCAGGAAGTAGTCTGCAGTCGTTGCATAGGATGAAAAATGCAAGTGTTATTCCAGGGTCAGGTCATAGATGTAAAGGCACTTGTCTCCTCCATGCTGTTTGCTGCCTGCTTTACTGAACAGTTCACATGCCTAAGTTGGGGGCAAGAGATTTCCTGGTGGGGCACTCATTGACGGCCTGGGCAGGGAGTCCTGCTTTCTACAGGATGGGAATTCAAGCAATGTATTTTGTAAGGCAGTAATATGTAAATGCACTAAATAACAATTCATAGTCCTCGGTCCATCCACTGTAACGAAAAATTGTTGCACCTTTCCTTATGCTTTGGTTAGGTATAATTGGAAGACCCCTTTAAAGGGGTATCCCACGGTTGATGTAAAAATAGTACATGGCAATCTCTTTCTAACAAAGATAGAACCAGCCCTGTACCACAGATGAATCCAAAGATCATCCCATCCATTCCAATTGCTCTGCTAGATTCTCTTCAGGCTGGCAGCTCATGGGGCGTGTCCTCAGGGGGCATGTCATTTCTGCTGCAGCTCTCTCCCTGTAACACTCACAGATATGGCCGGTGGCAGTTGCAGGATGGAACTGAGCATGTGCAATCACTTCAGTAGGTGGATGTGCACATTACTATACAGATTAAACACCAGGGCGCCATTATGATGAAGTAAATAGAATATCTCACAACTGAAGCATGTTTGTAACAGAAAGTAAATGACAAAAGTAACTCGTTTTTCATGCAGAATTATATCAAAGTAAAATGTAATGGTGGGAGAACCCCTTTAAAGAGCAACTGTGGCCATAGCCTGAGTGCTGCGACCCCTTCCATCAATCTGATATTGATGACTTAGGCTACATGCACACGACCGTTGGTGTTTTGCGGTCCGCAAACCGCGGATCCGCAAAACACGGAAGCTGCTCCGCGTTCCGTTCCGCAATTCACGGCCCATTATAGAAATGCCTATTCTTAATATTGCATTATACTTATTTTGAGCTAAAAATCATGTTTTCAATTGGTCTTTAGTCTTTATTAACCATATGGAATCCTTTTTTGTGTCCAGAGCTGACATGCTCTACTAGCTGCCTGTGGCTTTTCTGTCATTTGGGGAGCAGACAGACTCCTTATCTCTGCTCTCTCACATTATAAGCACTCCTTAAAGCTCAATCCTGATCTCATTGATAAGATTGTGGCTTAAATAAGTGTTTATGACCTCTTAGTAATTTAAAGGTAAGGGTTATTAGATGACTGGTACAGTGAAAATACCAGTCACACAGTCAGAAAAATAGTTAACCCTTTGTGACTGAACAGCTCAATATTTTTAATAAAGTTCAATTGAAAATATGATTTTTAGCCAAAAATAAGTTAAATGCAGTCATAAAAAAAAAAAATTGACTCCAAAGATGTACATAGCCTTTTATTTTTAATTACCATTGGCTCTAGACGCCTCAAACACCTGGTTTCTGACCACTTCAGATTCTGATGGCGTTCCGTCTTAGGGAATTGCAGTTTCTGAAAGACAGCAGGTCTTCCATACAGGCAGCGCTGACAAGCGATCCAGACCTCTAATGGTCCTATTATTCTATGAAGTGTTCTGCATTTTGGCTCTGCACAAAAGATGCTTTCAGAGGAAGTAAAGGAGTTTTATCAAGAAATGTCTGGTAACTAAAGGAGTTAAAGAGAAGTGACCCACATTGACAAGGCGCTGGAGACTTGTGACAAAGTAAACATGTCTGTGGATGAAAAATGCCCACCGAGGTTCCCAGATGAGACATGAGTTTTTTTGGCAAAAGGTCTATTAAAGGAAATGGAACCACAAATGTTTGTGTTCTCAGGTCAAAAGGATAAGACACTCACAGTCTACACTGTCTACCCCAGCACTGCTGACATGGAAAGTTTCAGTTGTGTTACTGCATCCTTCAGTGGACGAGGATATAACTACTAGAGTTATTTTACGGAATTCATAAATTCCTGTTGACTCATGTAACATCATAAGTTCCCTGTCTGATCCCAGTCCTGGTAGTATGTAGATAGTTACATAGCTGATGAGGTTGAAAAAAGACATAAGTCCGATCTACAATCCTGTGGTCAGGGGAAAGTAAACACCCCAATACGGCGGATGCCATTACCCATGGAAAAAATTCCATTCCAAATATGGGATTCAGAATTAAACCCCGGATCAGCGTCCATGAGATCTATTGCCCGTCATTGCTTTTAAGAAAGGCATCCAGTCCGTCTAAAGCTTGTACAGTGAATCAACCATCCCATACTCACTGCCCTTACAGTGAAGAATCCACATCCATTCCTCTAGATGTGCTGGAGGACCTCTTGTCACGCTTACAGGCCTCGGTATAAAAAGATCATTAGAAAATGCTCGGTACAGTCCATTTCTATATTTTGTACATTGTAACTAGATTTCTCTAAAGCCTTCTTTTTTCCAAATCAACCCAGTTTTCATAAGTCTTGGTACTACTACATTTACATTGGCAAACTACCCATTTCCTTAAAGGGGTATTCCTATCTGGTCGGATATGCCATCATTGTCAGGTGGGTGTGGGTCACAAATGCTGCGGCATATGTGACCCGTCTGTCTGGAAATTTACAGAATGAGGACCAGAAGATAGCAGAAGGGAACCATGGAGCAAGAATAGAGCAATGGAGTATGAGCTTTTCAACAGGTACAATAAGCTGTAGAGGTCTGTTAAAGTCCTCAGAGCTGAGCAACCCCTTGAATCACCTTGGTCACTCTCCTCTGTACGTGCTGTAGTTTACCTATGCCTCTCTCATACACAAGTGTCTCAAATTTTACACATTACTCTATATGTGGTCTGACCAGTGATTTGTATAAAGGCAAAACTATGTTCTTGTCATGAAAATCTAGGCCTCTTTTGATGCACCCCAATATTTTATTTGTCTTGTGTATCTACTGTGCAGAGTTGAGACACTTCTTACTGCCCATTTCAGACTCGTGACGAGTCCTTCATTTACAGAGTGGTCTGTTGGGTTGCCCGAATCTGTGACAGAGGCTCCGAACATAGCCTATTATGATACTAGTTGTTGTTTTTTGTAACTTTATAACAGAATCGGTTCTAGAAATAGTCAAAGGGGGTTCTCCAGTATATTGTTTCAGTGTAGGCCATCAATATGGGATCGGCATGTGTCTGATCAGCTATTACCTTGTAGCTCTGGCAGCAGAGGACGGCACCAGGACTACACCATGTAGTGAATGGGAGCAGTGCTGCAGTTACCAGGGCCGTCCACTACACAGTGCATGGACTACAAGCAAACGGCTGATCGGGGGGGTTGGCGGAACCCTGCTGATCTAATATTGATACCCTATCTTGAGTATAGGCCATCAATATCAAAATCCAGGACAACCCTTATAAAGGTTTCAATGTTCCCCACGGGAAATGGGATTTCTTTAAAAAAGCCCTAGATTGCAGCCATTGAAGGATGTTACGGTATACCAGTCTCGAGTGCTGCAGTATGGGTTAACTTGACGGCGCACAAGTCTTAGCGTGACAGTTTGTCTTTAACCATGGGCTTTCCATGCCCAGAACTCCTTCCATTCATTCTCCAAATAAATATTATTTTTTTCACGCTCCTCAAATGTGTAGAAGCTTTTGTACTTCTGTCACAGTCACATAATAGTCAACTTTGAAAAATAAGCTTGAATTTTTCTGGTACGAGGTATGGGTTAAATGAAGCGTGATTCTTGTGAAAACAAGGTACAACCTTGATGCCTTCAGCGCTGCGACACCTGCAGTGTCTTATGTCATAGGAGGGAGGTTTGATGCCAGGGAGCTAGGGGACGTGAGCATCCAGCACAGCTATGAATATATTCTTCTGCAGAACAGGACATGTGTAGGAGTTTCTTTTCTTGGAAACGCTATTATTCCTCTGTCAGGTTAGCAGGTAGAGGATCTATAGAGCAGGAAAGACTTCACACACAGTACATTCCTGTAGAGCACACGTCTCTTAAGTAAGAAAATATACGGTACTGGAATGCTAGTAATCCCCTCATTATAGCTGCGTCTCTTTAATAGAGGTGCGAGCAGAAGGGAGACTTGGCTGAATAAACATGTCGTAGAAATGAGGTTTGTATCGGCTCTCCTGAATTCAGCAAAAATCAGCATCAGGCCCAAAAAAGTTGTTGTCATGTGTCTGTGTACATTTCTTACCCGAGCATGGTTTATTACACAAGGTGATAAGCTTTACTAGTGGAGACATATTTGGAACTCACAAATTACTAGGTGGCAAGTCACCTCTTGAGCCCAACTGTGTTCTATGTTTTACATTCCATTTTTGTGGATAAAAAATCTAAATTTAGAGCGATCAGCTCCATGGAAATGTCTGTGTATGAACCAAGTATGTTCCGCATTGGAATTAGACTCGTCATATCGCCATTAGTCTGACCTGTGGCGGTTGTTCTTCAGCTAGACAGGTTCATATGCACTTAGACTGGTCAGAGATGTTCCTGACTGACTAGTCATCTGGAGAGCTCAAAGATGTGTGCTGTCTAATAAAGTTCACGTATCTTGTAACTACAGAGGTAGGAAGTCCCACATTCTTCTAACCTACATTGATTAATCTACAGATACAGCATGACAGCTGCTGTGTGATGTAGTTCAGTGAGGACCTCCTTGATGGAGGACTCTGCTGCTTGCTATGTACTTGGACTATTCCCTTCAGTGGTGCATGCATCATAATACTTTGACACAAGATTTAAAATCTACATGGGAAGATAAGAAAGGTATGTCTTGACGACTTGGAGTTAGAAAGACTTTCTACAATAGTAAAAGGTTTATGTGACCGTTAGTTGAGTTAGATTGCTCTCATATTTAGTGGGACTGATTTTGAGAAGATTGTACCAGCAAAATGCTCGAGAGTGAGCTTCTGTCTGTCACTTGTACATGTGTATACGGTATATCAAAGCTCCGAGATTAAAGTATGTGCAGTGAGCTCCTGACAACATAGTATATAATGAGATGTCATAGGCACACACAAGTTCTTTGAAATGCCTAAATGTTTGCTTGTGGGTCTTGGGTTTGGAAGCCGGTTGAGGGCCCGCATGCCAGCTGGCTGTACTGTATTCTTGGCCGCATCAGTGCTTATTCTGGTATTTTGCTGAATGTTTCAGAATGCATCTTGTTTTCAAAAGGCAGCGACCGCAGGAAGCGCCCAGAATAGATCCGCGTGTCTGTGAACCCAGAGTGACAACTCCTTGGGCCAAGCAGATAATCTGGAGGAATTCAGCTTTCTTCTGCTGTTGAGAGCAGACAGCTGGTATGTCTCAAGAAGAGTGAAGACAGTGGGATAGCAGCTGCTGGGCTCCTGTCACTGCTTGGCTTTCCTGCGCTCGCTGATTTATTACATGAAAGCTAGTACATACTGCCGGCAGGGACTGATTAAATGGTAGACTCCACTCACCTGCTTAAATAGCTGCTCATAGAAGAGAATATGTATCTGAAACCTTTGTATCACACATTAGGGAGACAAATGGCTGGTCGACCATAGAAAGGTTAAAGGGGGTTAAAGATATTTTTAACTAATGACCTATTCTCAGTATCTGATTAGTGGAGGTCAGACACCAGGACCCCCCGCTGATTAGCTGTTTGAAGAAGCTGAGGCGCTCACCGGAGCTTTGGTGAGAGGTGCTGGTTCCTTACCAAGCACAGCGCTAGCCATTGTATAGTGGTGGTGCTTCAATTGAATGGGACTTAGTTGCGCCTAGACCACGTGACTGATGAACACGACATCACTTGCTGAGGCTAAGCGCACTGCGGCCTTCTACCGATTTGATACAGATGACCTATCCAAAGGATAGTCCATCAGCATGAAAAAGTCAGAAAACTCCTTTAAGTGTCCGGCAGGATAACCGTTTTTTTTAAAAGGGGCAGAACGGGTTGGTGCCGCTGTTCCGACACATTTAGATGTAGATAATGCATATGACAGTGTTTGTAGTTTATCAGATCATACCAGTGTATTACTGTACTGCAGGAAGCGCACGGCGTCATAGCAACCAATGACGCCGTGCGCTCCTGCTCTGAGCAGGAATCCAGCCACATTACCACAGACAGTTCACATCCGTGTTAAACGGACGTGTGAAGCCAGCCTCAGGCTGCTTCCTAATCTCCCAGTGTGCCAGAAAGAACTGGGGCACAAGCTCCACCCCATGCAGGTGCTGGATGGAAGGGAAGGAGCGCACTGATAGAGACAGGTCCCTCCACATGCAGGCACCGGGACTTGTCTCTCTTAGCACTTTGATCCGGCGCATGTATGTGGAGGAAGCTGTCTCTCTCAGTGCGCTCAGTCCCTCCTCTCCTGCAGCAGCACGTAAGGAAGCTTCAAGCTCCTGCCACTGCCAGCCTCAAAAGAGGTACTATAAAACGCCGACTCTGTTAAGCCATGCCCCAGATCGGTTAGACCACGCCCCCCCCCCCCCCCACTCCACAGCCGACCAGGATTTAAAAACTCAAGTTAAAATCAACTTGTGGAGTGGACTGAGGGGTACAGACAGGGAGGGAACGCATCACTGACTGCAGGAAAGGACTCCACAGTGTCACTGCGTCTTCCCATATTTCCTGTGCCTCTCTGTAAGGCTACTTTCACACTAGCATTTCTGTTTTCCGGCATTGAGATCCATCAATACCAGAGAGAAACTCTTCCGTTTTGTCCCCATTCATTGTCAAAGGGGGCAAAACGTAACTGAACAGAACAAAATGATCCAAAATCATTTGGTTGCATTCCCATACCGGAGAGCAAACCGCAGCAAGCAGCGGTTTTCATTCCGTCATGGGATGCGGAGCAAAACTGATCCGGCATGACCCACATTGCAAGTCAGTGGGGACGGATCTGTTTTCTCTGACAAAATCGAAAAACGGATCAGTCTCCCATTGACCTTCAATGGTGATCATGACGGATCCATCCGTCTTGGCTATGTTAAAGAGAATGCAACCGGATTCGTTCATAACGGATGCAGATGGTTGTATTATCAGTAACGGAAGCGTTTTTACTGAGCCCTGCCGGATCCAGCAAAAACACTAGTGTGAAAGTAGCCTACTGGTGAAATAAAGGCTTACACCATTGTATTTTTGTTCCATATCCAAGCCCCATTCTTGGTAGATTGGCTGCGGACCCTTCATTTCAATGGGGCTGCAAAAGATGAGAGAACACACTGTGTACTGTCTGCATCTTTTGTGGCCCCATTGAAATGAAGGGTCCGCATCCAATCCACCAATAATGGGAATTGGATGTGGAACAAAAATACATATGTCTGTTCTGCAGCTAGGTTTGCCACCCGGCCAGTTGCTCCCCGGCAAGGCCAGTATTTTAGTGTCCCTGCCGGTACTTTCCTGTACAGACTGTTACTATTGAGTGCTTCCATTGCAGAGCGCTCATTAGTACAGCCTTTATCCACCGCCACTTGTGTTAATAAAAAAAAAACTTACCTCCTCCATTTGCTCGCGCTGTAGGAAACACTCGCTGCTGACTGGAAGCTGAGGAAAGGACCTGCGAGACGTCATCACACTGGAGCGCAGGTCCTGCCCTGAGCTTCCAGTCAGCGTTATTCTTACTGGGGGCACTAATGGGGGCCTTCATCTTTCCTGTTGGCATTCAGCTCGGACCTTCACCTGACTGCAGACCGAGGTTGAGGTCTCAGGCTGGATGAGATATCTGGTCAAGGGATAGACACTTCTCTGACTCTGTACTGCCCTATTTCCTATGATGCCCTGCGCCTTTTATAAAGCCAAACCCCTCATAGAGCATGTCTGAAAAAGTGTAGAAACCCTAAATGTGCCAGTTTGTGCCACTTTTTAGACAGATTTTTGGTGTAGATATATTAGTAGATCTTAGCAATTATTTTTACATCACTGCATCCCAAAACCAATACATTTTTATTTTCTTTCAGAGCTGTGCGAGGGCTTAATTTTTGTGGGACGACTTGTAGTTTATTGGTATCATATTGATCACTTTTTTTATGCTTTATTGTGTGTAAGCAAAAAATAGCAATTCTAGCATTTACTGTATTTCATTTATTTAAAGTGTTCATGTGCAGGATAAATTCCATCATTGTATGGTTCAGGTCATTACAGATGCATCGGAGCCAAATATGTGAAGACCATGACGTGTGGCAGATGGGCTCAAATAATTCTGTACAAAATGTATTTGCCAAAAATCTCAAATTAGAATACTTTTTTTGTACTTTATTTGGTTTGCAGAGTGCTGTTGCATTGTATTCTTTTCTGCTGGCTACTTGAAGGTACTGCTGGCGGTTTGGGGTGGTTTTTGCCGCTGACAGGTTCCCTTTAGGGTCCATTCAGACGTCCGTCGAATGTGTCCGCACCCGTTCCGCAATTCTACGGAACGGGTGCGGACCCATTCATTCTCTATGGAGCAGGAATAGATGCGGACAGCACACAGTGTGCTGTCCGCATCCGCGTTTCCGGAGTGCGCCCCCGCAGCTCTGGAAAAAAATAGAACATGTCCTATTCTTGTCCGCAGCTGCAGACAAGAATAGGCAGTTCTATGGGGGTGCCAGCCGGATGTGTTGCGGATTCGTGATACAGACGTGTGAATGGACCCTTAAGTTATGATGTTTTCCGCAGCCTTTTGGCCTTATAGCGTGTGTTTAATTTTTTTAGTCAAGGTAATTGACCATGTAATATTAGGATGAGAAGGTTGGTTGAGATTTTGTCTATTTACAGGATTAGTAGTGGTACTTAAAAGTAGTTTAAGAAATGTAGAAGAAATTCATCTTACCAGAAGAAAACCCTTCATTTTAGAAACTTCACACGCACTCGCAAGTCACAGCGTGTTACACGCCAATTGTTTTGTCTGGAAATTGATGCGTAATTGTTATGTTTGCTAGAGATGTCTTGCAGAAGCGTTCTTGCCTTTCTCATATCTGAGTAAGGTGTACCTGTAGTCAAACCTACAAATTCAGGTTTGGGTGTGGTTAAAGGGTTTCTGTCACCAGATTTAACCCTATTAAACTGGCTGACATTAGCGATGTGCTAATGTCAGCAGACCCTAACTCTCCTAATCTTATGCTTCTGGATGCCCCCGTTACTGCACAATTTTAACTTTTATAATATGCTAATTAGCCTCTGGGGGGGGGGGGCGTTGCCCCTGCTCCTAGAAGCTCTGTTCGCCCACCTCAAGTCACGCCGTGCGTTCCTTCATTGACAGGGCCAGCGTTCGTCTTCTCCGGCTGGTCCTGTATGCTGGATAAATCTCGCGTATGCGCAGTCCCAGCACACAGGGCCGGCAGGAGGAGACGAGCGCTGCCTGGCCCTGTCAATCAAGGGCAGCAGGGCGTGACTTGAGGTGGGCGAACAGCGCTTCTAGGAGCAGGAGCAGTGCCCCCAAACCAAACACCCCCGCTCCTAGAGGCTAATTAGCATATTATAAAAGTTAAAATTGTGCAGTAATGGGGGCATCCAGAAGCATAAGATTAGAAGACTCCGGGTCTGCAGACATTGCTAATGTTAGCCAGTTTAATAGGGTTAAATCTGGTGACAGAAACCCTTTAACTAGGACCTTTCACCACTTTAATAGCTTCATGCCTTTCCCATGTAATAACAATTCTGGAGCATCTATTCTTATGGCTCTATGTTGTGCCATACCTCTATCATTTCTACTAGAAGTTATGAATGAATTGCTAGCAGTCTGCAGTAAGGGTACAGAGGGGTGGTAACTAGAGATGAGCGAACATTTAAAAAAAGTCCGTTGTTCGGGGTTCGGGTGGTGGTTAATTGCGCATCCCGTTATGGATTCCACAATAGCGCATATGGAATCCATAAGGGGCGGCTGCCACCAACCCGAACTGTAGAACAGCTGAAGGACCTGGCGTGAGGTCACTGTCATGTGATCAGTGCAGGGCGTGGCTCAGCACGGGATTTGATCCCGTGCTGAGCCACGCCCCCTGCACTGATCACATGACAGTGACGTCACGCCAGGTCCTTCAGCTGTTCTACAGTTCGGGTTGGTGGCAGCCGCCCCTTATGGATTCCATATGCGCTATTGTGGAATCCATAACGGGATGCGCAATTAACCACCACCCGAACCCCGAACAACAGACTTTTTTTAAATGTTCGCTCATCTCTAGTGGTAACCAGTTGGGGTTGTGTACCTGCACAGTCTGACAATGGCAGCACTGATTGGATAGAGTGAGTCTATGCAGTCTATGGAGTGGTGACAGGTCCTCTCTAATCCAGTTCCCTCACATATATATTACCAGGTTTGTCCCTGTTGGGCATATGAACGTGATACAGGCAGGTCCTTTGGCTCAAACCTGACCAGATAGGTACTGCATTTCACTAGGCATTGTGCAGGCCTTGGCAGCTTTCTCCTGGCTATAGCCGCCACCATAGCAGTTTCCAGGACAAGTATCCCCTGATCAGCTCAGGCCTTCAAAGGGAATTTTATAGGATTGGAAAAACATGGCAGCTTTCTCCCAGAAACAGCACCACTTCTCTCCATCGATGGACCTTGGGATGATTCCTATAAAACATCTCTTCTACCCCCCTTTTAAAAGGATTGTTCACCCTCGGAGTGCTTTTTTTATTTTTATTTTTCAGCCATCCTTTCAGCCCTCAGACTTTCCTGATCCCCGTTGCTGGGTTCTGTCTCCATCGCTCTCCCTCTGGCTATGCACGTCCCTGGTCTCTGTTTGATGTCCACATCCCATAACTGGCTGCAGCTGTAACATGTCACGTCACTGGATCACATGACACGTCAGCACCTCGGGCAGTCGTTGGTTTTGGCAGTCACCAGACCAGGGTTAAACAGGATGCAGGAAGACCTGGGAGATGTGCCCGAGAAGATGCGATAGAGCTAGAACCCAGCAGCGGGTATTAGGTAAGTATGCTCCTCACCGCAGCTCACTGCGGTCTGGCTAGGGGGTGCTTAAAAAAAAAAATTTAGTGGTGCACTACCCCTTTAAGGTTTGTGCAACCATTTTTTCATTCCTCCAGGGCATCTTAAATGAAAAATGTAGCAATTTTTGCAAATAGTTTTTACCATTTGCATCTGTAGCTGCTATGCATCTGCTAATGTGTCTGTAACAAACCTTCTGCAACCCAGTTATGCAGTCATACTCCCTTCCATTTCACCCATTCAAATTTATACTATGAAGAATTAGAGGACCAATAGAAGGGAGTATGAATGTAGGATCAGGATTGTTTATTACTATGGAGATGGAGGCCTACACATCAAGTATATACCCAAAATAGTAGCAAAAGTAAGACCTAGTATAGACCTAGCAATTAGAGTTGAGGGAATTTCCTGGTGCTTAGTGGTAACTAAATTTTCCCTGAAATGGTATAAAAAAAAAAAAAATCTCGACATACTCGTCTAATCCATTTGAGCGTGAAGAGACCGCCACGGCCATCTTTATTGAATATCCACCACGAAATCTAGTGCAATGGGATTTCACATTGTGATGTATAATGTATTGCCGGTCAGTGTGATGATGTCATCCTGCAATGTGCAAGATTTCCTGCAGGATCTTCAATCAAGAACAGATAAGGCCCCTTTCACATGTGCGTTTTTCCTTTAAGTCCTAGAGTTCCGTCTTCGGGGCTCTAGGATGGAAAGATACTGATCAGGATTTCCCTTATGCATCCTGAATGGAGAGCATTCCGTTCAGTACGTGAACGTTTTTTGGACGTTGACAAAACCGCAGCATGCTGCGGATTTGTCTCTGTCCAAAAATCCGGAAGACATGCCGTAATGCCGGATCCGGAATTAATGCCCATTGAAGAGCATTAATCCGGATCCGGCATTAAGCTAAACGTCATTGCGGCGCATCGCCGGATCCAACATTTAGCTTTTTCTCAATGGTTACCATGGCAGCCAGGGGAGCGGGGGAGCAGATACTTACCGTCCGTGCGGCTCCCGGGGCGCTCCAGAGTGACGTCAGGGTGCCCCACGCGCATGGATCACGTTATCCATGCGCATGGGGCGCTCTGACGTCATTCAGGGAAAAAAAAAACGCATTGCATCTTGGGCCCCTTTCACACGAGCGAGTTTTCTGCGCGGGTGCAATGCGTGACGTGAACGCATAGCACCCGCACTGAATCCTGACCCATTTATTTTCAATAGGTCTGTGTACATAAGCGTTGTTTTTCACGCATCACTTCTGCGTTTAGTGAAAATCGCAGCATGTTCTATATTCTGCGTTTTTCACGCAGCTCCGGCCTCATAGAAGTGAATGGGGCTGCGTGAAAAACGCATTGCATCCGCAGGCAAGTGCGGTTGTGATGTGTTTTTCACTGATGGTTGCTAGGAGATGTTGTTTGTAAACCTTCAGTTTTTTATCACGTGCTCCAAAACGCATTTCACCCGCGCGGAAATTAAACTGAACGCAATCGCAGGCAAAACTGAATGGCTTTGCCTGCGAAATCACACAGTTTTCACTGAATGCATCCGGACCGGAATTGCCAGTCAGTGCTGTCAGTGTCAGACTGTACAAGGACACAACCTCAACTGGCAACATCCATCTGGACCTTCATTTCAAACTTCTGACAATTCATTCATAACTTCTAGCAGGAATAATCAAGCACAACATAGTCAAAAGAATAGATGCTCCAGAATTGTGATTACATTGTGAAACAGACATGTCAGGAGAGGTTTTAGGTCCGCTATAATCTCCTCCACTGAACTCTCTAATATTTGCTCAAGCACCACTGAAAGTTAACACTGTCTGTTAAATACCGTAAATAAATTACTGAAAACTGACCTTGGAATTGGACGGTAGAGTCCTTAAGTTGTAGGGGGGGTATACCGTACATAACTGTTATGTCACTGACCTAAAATTCCTTGTGTACTCATTTAGAAACTAGTGACATTAGCACTGTACTCCCACAGTGTGTGCTGTGACCTGTACATAAGGTTGACTGTAATAAATTCTAGTGTACAGTCATGCCTGAAAATAAACATATCTTTTAATGTGAACACGGTCCAAAATACACAGTTGAGTCACATTATTATGCTCACCGGCTACTATCCAGAGTAACTACTGTGTGCAGCACGGACAGCAGGTAGACAGGCTGGGAGTGAGTCAATAAGGCCCTGGTAGGTTGTCACAGGTATCTGGAACCATTCTGACTGCAGTGCAATGCATCCATCTACAGAGTGAGCACAACGATCGAGGTGGTCCCACAGAAGATCAATTGGGTTCACGTCTGGGGAATTAGGTGGCCAGGATAGCACTTGGAAGTCTTGGTCAAGCCCTTCCAACCAATGATGGATATTTCTAGCCATATGACATGTTGCATTGTCTTGCTGGAAGATCGCATCCTCCCCAGAGAAAACAATCTGCATTTATGGATGTATGTGGTCTGCAAGAATAGTTGAGAGTGCCTTCCATATGGACGTTTGGGCCCAGAGAATGCCACGCAAACATTCCCCAGACCATAACGCTGCCACCACCAGCTTGTGTTCTTCTAGCAGTGGTTGCAGGGTGTTTGCTCTCTGATGTTTGTTGCCTGACATGCCAACATCCATCTACTTCATGAAGCAGAAAACGTGACTCATCAGACAAGGCAACCCTTTGCCAATTAAAGGATGTCCAATTCTGATAATGCTGTGAAAATTGACTCCTTTTCTGCTGATGCAACTTTGTTAGCAGAGGTGCAGTGACCAACTGTCTGCTTCGCATCCCCATACGCAGTAAAGTTCACGTGTTGTTTTAGGCACATGTCTGGTAGGTCTCTGGTTCATTTTGGTGGTGAGCTTTTCCACTGTATCATGTCTGTCCACCCTTGAGCACCCTCATAGCTGACGTTCACCTCTCACATAAATGCCACGTGGTGCTTCGCAGTTTTCACATGGATTATTCACAGTGCTGCCATTTGTCCACTCACGATACATTTACTGTACATAGTCTATGTGATTGTCTAAAACAGTGATCAGCAATCTCCGGCACTCCAGGTGTTGTGAAACTACATCTCCCATCATGCACACTTGCTTGGCTGTTCTCTGAACTCCCACCGAAGGGAAAGGAACATGTTGGGAGTTGTAGTTTTACAACAGCTGGAGTGCCGAAGGTTGCTGATCCCTGGTCTAAAAGAACATCATTGTGCCAACAAAGCCAAAAATAAGGACATTAGGACTATCGTTGAGCAAATCGAATTTCGAAGATGATAGATCTGAAGTCGATTTGTTCAAACACTTCGTTTTAATGCTGCACAGAGACCTGTCTCCATACAGCATTCAAATGTATTGTCTCCATGTAGGCAAAATTTGTTTCACCTGAAGTCGCGTGATACTTCGGTGAATTAATTTGGTAATCACATCTACGTCTTTGAAAACATTTTAAAATAGCAATTTAAAGTTGGATTTTACACCGGCTGGTATCTTGGTACCAAACTTGACTTCGGATTGCTATTTTTAAATGTTTTCAAAGACACAAATGTGATTACCGTGATTGTGCGACTTCGGGTGAAACTAATTTTGCCTATACAGAGGCAATACATTTTAATGCTGTGGGACAGGTCTCCATACAGCATTAAAACAAAGTGGTAGATCAAATCTACTTTGGATCTCTGCTTTTCCTAGGCCAGTGAAGACATGTTCATCGATCATGTGGCCTAGGCGCAGCTCAGCCCCATTCAAGTGAATAGGGTTGAATTGCAATACCGAGCACATCCACTATACAATGTGTGTGCTGTGCTTGGTAAGCTGCGAGAAGGCAGCGGTGTTCACAGGAGAATCTGTGCCTTCTCAAAACTGCTGATCATTGGGGATTCTGGGTGTCAGACCCGCTCTGATCAGATACTGATGACCTTATAAAAAAAAAAAAATATGTAAAATAAATTCTTGTAAAAAATGTGGACCTGATACTTCATTTCTGTCTTGATATTTGGAATCTGCACCTTCAAATTGTGTAAGATCAGTACTAGTTAAATCAACATAAAAATAGATCTTAAATAATAATAATGCAGTCCGTTCTATAAGAAGTTGCTTTTTGTCTGGTTAATTTTATATAGAATGTTCATGTTTTTAGTTGTCCTATTATTGAGCTTTTTCGTGGTTTGTGCTGCACGGCCAGGAACGTTAAAAATTGCATGTGGTTTTACTGTGAATTGTTGCTGTTTCCAGCCATGTGTGATGGGCAGATGAATGGGTGGGGATGGCTTAGTAGCCCTATCCATTGAATTTTAAGGGATTTATGAAACAGGCCAGTAAGCCACCTGGGAGTCAGGGGCCTGAAGACGCCATAAATGCATATGATGACAATCCCCTATAGGCAATGAGAATAATGCTACTGAATGTCTCATCAATTCCCTGGGCATTATTTCCTTTTTTTAAATGAAGAACATGTGGCTTTTTTTTTTTTTTTTATTAAAAATGTGAGTTAATATTACATTGTTAGAAAGTTCACTGTGGTACACCATTAGCCTGCAGATGTCACTGTTAGTACAGCTTGTCATGGAGGCCGGAGCGACCAGCACTTAACAGATTTAGTTACTAGTATAATGTGAATCTGGCATCATCTTCCTCCTTCACCTGATCGAATGTTCTGCATGTCTGGGCCAAGCAACTTCAGTAACATATATGAATAGTCCCTATATAAAGGATGCACCCTGAAGAGCCCATACAGAAGGGTAGGCTTTTCAGCAGATATAATTAAGTCTACCAATATCCCCATTAAACAGCATTATAATAAAATTGTACCAGTCAGGTCACAGTGACCATAAAATGCTCATACAGCAGGAATCCAGAGTTGTTACTGGTACAGCGTGGTCACGATTTTAAGTTTTTTTTTCCGAGACTTAAATACTGCTGACCTATCCTCTGGATAGATACAGAATCCGTATGACAGCACACCAAAGTTCTTTTCAATGCTCTTTTATTTTTGCCGGAAGTTACAGATAATTTTGCAACGTTTCAGGCCAATTTGTGTTGCCCTTCATCAGGCTTCCTCTGGATAGGTCATCAGTTTCTGATCGGTGGGGGTACGACACCTGGGACACCCACTGATCAGCTGTTCGAGAAGGCGTTGGCGCTTGCAGCTTTCCCTAGCACGAGTGACAACACGTCTATCAATCACTTTTCCTAGGCGCAGCTCAGCCCCACAAAAGTGAATGGGGCTGAGCCACGATACCAGACACAGCTAGAAGGTAGGTCAGCAGTATTTAAATCTCGGAAAACCCTATAAAAGGTTCCTAGTACAATGTCCCTATATCACAGCACATTTATCTCCATGGTCCTGTATGGCTGTCTAGCAGCTACTTGAATGTAGCTATGTTTTCCTGTGTCAGTCTCTACAGTCCGAGATTAGCTGGAGAATTCTATCTATGGATGATCTCTTCTATGAGTGTGGGACAGCACTGGGAATCCTGAACCGCCTTACTGGATGCAGGACACTTGTTTGTAATGGGGCTGCTGAGTAATCATTTTCACATTCTCATACTGTCAGTGGGTAGAATGGACCAATTCACATATCAGAATTTCTTCACGGACCATCAGTCGCTGCAGAAAATAAAAAACTAAAATTCCAAATAATTTGGGACACTATATTTATTTATTTATTTTATGCACTTATATAGTGCTGACATATTCAGCAGCCCTTTACAGACATTACCATCACACTGTTCCCAATGGGGCTCACAAACTTAGTTCCCTATCAGTATGCCTTTGTAACCATTGTGCCCGAAGGAAACCCATGCAGACACCCGTATAAAATGTAAATAACAACAGAATACAATGCCAGTCTCATGGACATATATTTTATTCACAGTAGATCATAGAATACATGTTAGATGTTGCAAGTGAGACATTTTACCATTTCATGAAAAAAATAACTCATTTAGAACTTGATGGCAGCAACACATAAAAAAAAAAAATGGGACGGGCAACAAAAGGCTGGAAAAGTCAGTGGTGCTAATAAAAAACAGCTTGGGAGAAACTTGCTACAAAGTCACATGACTTGGCAGAAAAATAGCATGTTAGGCTATTTTCACACTAGTGGCAGAGGAGTCCATCAGGCTGTTTCGGCGGGTGAACAGCCTGTCGGATCCGTCCTGCCGCTAGTTCACGTGTGCCCCCGGACTGCCGCTCTGTCCCCATTGACTACAATGGAGGCGGGGGCGGAGTTCCGACGGCGAGAGGCAGCCGGACAAAAAGTTCTGCATGTCGTACTTTTAGTCCGGCAGCCTCTCGTCGTGTGCTGCCGTATAAATTATTGCTTTTATAAACTCTGTAGTGCTTCCTTGCCTCCATTTCGCACTGACCTTCCAGATTGCAGACCCATTCAAGTGAAGTGGGTCCACATCCGTGATGCAGGGTGCACGCGGCCGGTGCCCGCATATTGCGTGTCCCAATACGGGCATGGCCAGGTGCACGAGCCCTTAGAGGTGTTTTTCCAAAATCAAAAGTTGATATGCCATTTAGATGTGTCCTGAATATCAAGTTGGCAGTTGGGTGTTTTCAGTTCAGGAATTGCTGAAGATGTTCTTTCGTTCAGACGTTTCTATAACTCCCATTCATTTCATTGGAGAAGGACCGTTCATACACAGCCAGCTATCCATTGAATTCAGGCACTAGGGGTCTGAATTGTGGTGTTAATCATGGGGCCATAAGTTTGACAAGTAACATGTTGTAAGTGTCAGATTTAGGTAAACTTCTCCTAGAACATGACACAGTGCTTGGGCCAATATTACAGGGCGGAGGGGGACAACAATGCACTAGGAATTATGTAATTATGTGCTTGAATTGTTACTTGAAACAAGAACTAAATCACTATTGTCCCAAAGAGGAGATGCATGTCACAAAGCATTACCACCCCATAACCACAAGCCATAGAATTCCTGCTCCGCACCCTGAAGCTCAAGGCGGTATTGACTTCTGCTATATGCCTATGTGTACAATAGAAAAAAAGAACAATGCAACAGCACTCGGCAGACACAAGTAAAATACAACAATGCCATAAATATAGAAAATATTCTGGTGCTAATGCTACGCTTATATATTAGAGATACTTGGCAAATACATTTTGTACAAAATTATCTGGGCCCGTCTGCCAAACGTCAAGGCGATCTCTATCAGACAGGAACCTAACACTAAATGCTACCTGTAATGTGCCAAAATGGCCACCATAAAATTCAAGGAGTGCAGGTTCCACACGCATGCTGGGTCCACTCATCTTTTTACCATTTTTGGTGCCATAACAGCCTCCATTAAATCCAGGGATGCAGGTACCAACATGCATGATGAGCCCACTCTATACTTCTCCTGGTGCCAAAGGGCCTCCACTGTATACAATGGGAGTAGGCTACAGCTTTATAATTACTCTAACGCATCCCTGGATTTAATGGAGAGTGTTATGGCACCAAAAATGGTAAAAAGCAGAGTGGAACCAGCACGCATGTGGAACCTGCACTCCTTGAATTTTATGGTGGCCATTTTGGCACATTACAGGTAGTATTTAGTGTTAGGTTCCCGTCTGATAGAGATCGCCTTGACGTTTGGCAGACGGGCCCAGATAATATAAGCGTAGCACAAGCACCAACATGTTTTCTATAATTATGGCATTATTGTACTTTATTTGTGTCTGCAGAGTGCTGTTGCATTGTCCTTTTTTTCTTTGTGTTTCTAGCCATGGCAGCGTGTATCTGCACATTGGGATGTGCTGACTGATCCCCTTATTTGTATGTGTACCATAGAACGCCTGCCGTATCGTTTCATATACTTGTGAACTGTATGCTGTATGCCTGCTCGTTAATTCTTCTTATTCTCTCACAGGCTCCTGGCATAGATGATAAAGTAGATTTACACTTTGTTGCTTTTGTCCATCTACAAGGTCATCTCTACGAACTTGGTAATTATAATATATATTCATGTATTAATGTATGTGCCGTGTTGAAGAAACAGAAGAAGCTGCTGTTTTCCCACCTCCACCGTACACCTGCCTATTAGTAGAGGAAGGGGCTTCATTGTTCAGAATTCTACACCTAAGGCAGCCTGCACACGATGGTGGGTGAACGTACATAAGATCCGCCCCAGCATATCCGCACCAAAATCCTCAATTTCTAACAGCGGTTTTTGTTGCAGATTAGGGTCCATTCACACATCCACAAAACGGGTCCGCATCTGTTATGCAATTTTGCAGAACAGGTACGGACCCATTCATTCTCCGTTCCGTGGCCCCACGTGGTCCCTGCAGCCAGGGACAAGACAAGACATTTCTATTATAGTGCCGGCCATGTGCGGTCCGCAAAATGCGGAACGCACATGGCTGGTAACGTGTTTTGCAGATCCGCAATTTGCGGACCACAAAACAGTTGCGGACGTGTGAATGGACCCTAAGATGCAGTTTTGCCGCAGATCTCTCTCTTTCCTGGAAAAGGATGAAATCCACAGCTAAAACGGCATAATTGACATGCTGTGGAAATCCGCAATTCAGGTCAATTTCTACCCAGAAACAATCAAAGTGTACATGAGATTTCTGTAATCTTATACACTTTGCTGGTGCTATACTATTCTGCATGGGGGAAAAAACGCCATATTCCGCAACGTGTTCAGGTGACCTAAAGTGCATTGAGGCACCATGTTAAAGAGGTTGTTGTTTTTAAAAGGGAATCTGTCACCTGGAAATCCACCGTGAAGACGGGCACAATGTCTTGTAGGTCTAGCTCAGCTAAAGCGCCATTCATTCCATGGCGCTGTACATATGAAAAGGGGTGCACATACATAATACAGACAGTTGCACCAAGCATGAACAAGACGAGTTACAGACTGGTACAGAAGGAGAGAGGGCCCTGCTTGCGAGGGCTTACAATTTACAAATGTAATGATAATTTTTACTTAACGATCCGTTGCGTCATTCTGGAGAAAAAGTACTTTTAATCCATATGGAAAAGAGCAGCTAAGTGCACAAAGGGCCCAAGCCACTCTGTGCTTCCTCTGCCAGCCCCTCCCTCTCCTTTGTGATTAACAGGGCTAGGTAACTACAAAGGCATCTTGCTTGTCCCTGACAGCAAAGAGGGAGGGGTCAGAGGAAGCAGGAGGAGCAAGGGTGCACAGAGTGACTTGGGCCTGCCCTCAGTGCACTTAACTGCTCATTTACATTTGAATTAAACAGAATGAAGCACTAGATCACGGATGTCAAACTCGTGGCCCTCCAGCTGTTGCCAAACTACAACTCCCACAATGCCCTGCTGTAGGCTGATACCTGTAGGCTGTCCAGGCATGATGGGAGTTGTAGTTTTGCAACAGCTGGAGGGCCACGAGTTTGACATCCCTGCACTAGATCATAAATAAATATCATTACACTCAGCAGAGTTAGACCTACCAGGCATTGTGCCTAGTTTAAGAGTGAATGACCGAATCCCTTAAAAAAGCCAGGGAAGCTATTGGATTAAAAAAAGAAAGAACAAAAAAAACAGCTGTCTTGTGCTGTAGACTGCTGAGGCCAGTGCATGGCTGCAACAGTAACGTGTGGTGTGTCATTACTGCAACCAAAAACATGAGGTGGCTTCAGCGGCAGAGGGGATCTGAGCGACAGCAAAGGAGATGGCTTGTGATGGTGAGAATAAGGGTTTTTAAAAATTATTCCTGCCTGCCTATCAAAAAAAAACTCTGACAGCCCCATTATTCCCATTCTCTAATGTATTCTTCCCTTCTACAACTCCTAGCATCCTCTGACAGCCTGAGAGTTGTAATTTTGCATCTGAAGAGCCTAGGTTTGAGATCACCGCTCTAATGACTTTATATAGCGTTCTGATCAGTGGTGGTATGATCAGAACTCTGGTGGTCTGGCTTCCTGTGGTCATTCCCTTCATTGCCCCCGTTTACCCACTGTGCAGGGCACTGCAGCATAGCTACGTTTAGTGGAGAAACCACTTTAAATCATACAAAAATTGGATTAATGTTTTTTTTTTTCATGTCATAGATGGAAGGAAGCCTTTTCCAGTAAACCATGGGAAAACTAGTGAGGACACATTGTTAGAGGTAAGTGCACCACATTTCCAAATGTTTTTTTTCCTGTAAGCCTGTGTTCACACCAGCATCATGGCTTGTTTTTATAATGGAGCCATAAAAGCTTTGACAGATCCGATTTCAAACTAATTTGACGGACGCCTTTGGCTTATAATGGGATCTGTCAGGCTCTTAGGTTTCTTTCACACTTGCGTTGTGTGGATCCGGCGTGCACTTCCGTCGCTGGAAATGCCCGCCGGATCCGTCACAACGCAAGACAACTGAAAGCATTTGAAGACTGATCAGTCTTCAAAATGCTTTCAGTGTTACTATGGCAGCCAGGACGCTACTAAAGTCCTGGTTGCCATAGAAAGTAGTGGGGAGTCTGGGGAGCAGATACCTACAGTCCGTGCGTCTCCCAGGGCGCCCCACAATGACGTCAGAGCGCCCCACGCACATGGATCAGGTGATCCATGCGATCATGTGATCCATGCTCATGGGGCGCTCTGACATCATTGTGGCCCTGCCTCCCCACTACACTTTACCATGGCAACCAGGACTTTAGCGTCCTGGCTGCCATGGTAACCATTCACAAAAGCTAAACGTCGGATCCGGCGATGCGCCGAAACGACGTTTAGCTTAAAGCCGGATCCGGATTAATGCTTTTCAATAGGCATTAATTCCGGATCCGGCGTTACGGCATGTCTTCCGGATTTTTGGACGGAGACAAATCTGCAGCATGCTACGGTTTTGTCAATGTCCAAAAAACGTTCACATACGGAACAGAAGACATCCTGATGCATCCTGAACGGATTTCTCTCCGTTCAGAATGCATAGGATAAATCCTGATCAGTATCTTTCCGTCCTAGAGCCCCGAGGACGGAACTCTAGGACGGAAAGGAAAAACGCAGATGTGAAAGGGGCCTTAGTTTAAAGGTGGGTATAGCACCCCCCAAACTATGCTTTTATTACTGTCAAAAATACTGAATGCTGGAGCCCCCGATGAAAGGAGAAACACAAAGTTAGCAGAGCCCAAAATGTTCGTGTCTAACGTAAATCAGAATTCGGAAAAGCTCTGATCTCGTGATTTACTACTCACTGATCTAGTGTATCACAAATAATCATATTATAAAGAATCCAGTATAGAAAAGCGGTGCAATGTAGGCAAACTCCACCACAGAGCAGCCCATTGCCTTAGGTTGTTCCTTTAATTCAACATCCAGTAGTCTAGAGCTTCTGGTAATCTGTCACCTGTTCCCTGCAAAGATGATCAGTTCTTAACCAGTTATAAGATAGTGATGGGTCCATATGTTAGCATTTTGAGTTGTCTTTCTGGAAGTTCTCAATCCTTAAGGCTGTAAGTAGACCATGTATCTTATGCCTTCATCCGGTTGAAAAGGTAGTATTGTGAGGCAGATGCTGTCATTTACACAGCATTGCTGAGAACTCTGCTGACGAGAGCAGCTGCCTGACAGGACTCTTTGCATTCCTCCTCCCAAGTGTCCTTTTCAGTAGGATGCTGGCACAGTATACAGCCTCTCATAATAGTGACTCTAGAGCCGGGGTGCACAACATTTTTTGGGTGGGGGACACATTGTCAGAATGAAACAATGTCAAGGGTGAAAATAAAATTTAACGGGGTATTAACAACTGAAATACTGTATTTATGCCAGATTGTACATACAGTATATACTATTAGTGTCTAGTTCCAGTTCCAGGACTCCCATCTAATGGGATAATACATGACGAATACATATGAGCAGCCACAAGACCTAGACATACATGTCTGTTACTTGATGGTTGGGGGCTTCACAGAATGGTATCAAGGGGCGCATGTGGCCCCCGGGGATATATTCTTCAGTGGCTCTGACACTGCAGCCTATTTTATAATCTGACCCATATCAGGACCTATAAATGCAGGATTAAAGGAATTTAACATTTTCTTTATTGACGTCTTGGGGCGGAGATGACCATAGAAACCGAGATGTCTCATCCAAGATTAGATATATATTTAGTGCAATCATTTCAAAAGACTTCTTTATGCCTAACTAAATCTGCTAGAAACCGTATAAATCCACCGTACCGGCAGCACTGTTCATTCGGGGTGTATTGGATAACTTATTCAGCCAATGTGTCAGATTAGATTACCTTGAAAAACGGAAATGTTACAGGAGGCACTTATATTACCGCTGTGGTTGTATAAGCTGGAATGAGTGTAAGAGGCTGGGACCAGTAATGGGCACATTGCGCTCTCCCATAAAGACAACCTCCTTCAGATTTTTCTCAGAGAGATTTATACCAGCACAATATTCATCGTGGAGCATTATGCTCATCCAGTGTCCTGGCGCTGAGGTACAAATGCTTCTCGCCACAGTGTTTAGAGGAAGGAAACAACCTCTGCTGCTTCATTTTGCGTGTTTCCTATTCACTCATCAGCTACTGGGTTGGTTTGCTGCAGCCATTTCCTCCCTGGAGACATATGTTGTTTCTTTAAGTCACCAGCACTGTCAGTGTGCAGAGAGCCTTGAGATTCCTCCTGGGATGTATAGAAAAACTAGAGGATGAGGTCTGTGTTCCCTTCCAAAAATTCAGCATTTCCCTGGCTGGAAAGTCTTCCAGAAGTATTAAAAGGGTTGTGCACAGGCGATGATGAGACGGGGGTCCCTTGCGTCCAGGCTGCTGCTCTATTCTTAAATAAATCTCCCTCTAGCAACCAAACAGTGCCATTGCTGGCCAGGCTTTTCTTTAAGGGTGCCAGGAAAGCTGGGTAGAAAGTAATGGGAAGCTGTAATAGAGATCTGAGATCTAATCTAACTACCTAGATAAATCTACCTCTTCCGTACCATACTGTGCCATTGCTAACCAGTTTTACCCTGTAGGAATTGGGAAAAATCGGATAGCATTTTCTTTTCTCAAATTGCAGAACACATCTTAAAGGGATTATGCCATAAGTAATGTAAAAAATGGAAATAAAACATCATATAGCACATGGCAATCTCTTTCTAAGGGTACTTTCACACTAGCGCTTTTCTTTTCCAGCATTGAGAAAAGCATCCTAGGGGCTCAATGCCGGAAAAGAACTGATCAGTTTTCTCCCAATGCATTCTGAATGGAGAGGAATCCGTTCAGGATGCATCAGGATGTCTTCAGTTCAGTCACTGAACTGCGTTTTGTACGGAGTTAATACCGCAGCATGCGGTATTATATCTGTCCAGAATGCCGGATCTGGCATTAATTTACATTGAAATGTATTAGTGCATTGAAAATACCTGAAGGACGCATTTAAAACTGTAAAAAAAAAAAATACGAGACGGATCCGTTCTTGCAATGCATTTGTGAGGCGGATCCGCATCCGGATCTGTCTACAAATGCATTCAGTTTACATCCAAATTGACGGATCGGGCAGGCAGGTCTGACGACAGAACTGCTTGCTGGATCACTCTGCCCCAAGTGTAAAAGTAGCATAACAAAGCTAGAAGCAGCCCTGTACCTCATATGGATCCAGATATATCCCCAGTCATTGCTCTGCCAAATTTGTATCAAGCTGGCAGCTCAAGGGGGGTGTCCTTTCTGTTACAGCTCAGGAGGTGTGTCCATTTTTTATTACATGCTATTACAAAATGGTGGTGGGGCATTCATATCAAGGGGGTTCCGGTGTTCCCGCTGCTCCCTGTTGCTGTCCCGCAGTGTTGACTTCACCCACGTCACCGCTGCAGTCACACTGTAGGTGGTCTGCAATCTCTTCAGTGCAGGACTGCAGCCGAGAAAAGAGAGGGATTCTCCAGGTGAATAATACTTGCTTGATTTTATGACAATTTTTAATGAGGACCTGTCACCTCTCTTGACTTGTCTTTTTTTAGACACTACTTGCATTCCCCATGCAATAACAATTCTGGAGAATCATTTCTTATGACTCTATGTTCCGGCATTTTTCAGTTATTACTGCTAGAATTTTATGCATAAGGCCTTATGCACACGACCGTTGTTTGTTTCCGCGTCCGTTCCGGTTTTTTTTCACGGATAGGATGCTTCCCCATTCATTTCAATGGTTCAGTCAAAAATGCGGATGGTCAACCGTTTTTGTTCCGCATTCGTGGTCCGAGTTTACATTCTGTCAAAAAAATAGAGCATGTCCTATTTTTTTCACGTTTGCGGACAAGGATAGGCATTATTACAATGGATCTGCCATAAAAACGGATCCGGCCCCCCCAAAAAAACGGTCCATCATCTGTTTTTTTTTTGGGGCGGACGCAAAATTTGCAGACAGAACGGACGCGGAAACAAACAACGGTCGTGTGCCTGAGGCCTAAAGGTACAGATGGGTGGTACCAGTTAGGGGTTTGATACTGGCACCACTGATTGGACAGTGCCAGACTTTGCAGGGACTGGTAACTCCCATCTGTACCTTTATCTAGAACATAGTCATGATAATAAATGTTCCAGAATTGTCTTTTCATGTGGAATACAATGATTTACTAAAACAGACATGTCAGGAGAGGATACACTTAAATATCCCTGGCAAATCCTACTCCACAGTTGTGATTACATAAAGAATCTCCTTAGTAATCATCACATTTCTTTGTGCTTATAGTTACATTTCTGTAATCCATCCTTAGTACCTTCATCCATATCCCATCAGTTTAGACAATGGGAGCAGATAAACGCTTGCCAGCATTGCAACATACATTCACAAATGACAGACGATGAAAGAAAGCAAAGCCAGTCCTCCCGACTGAAACAATTTGTCTACCGGCGGACATCAGCCCTTTCCCCGATGTTTCAACCCTTGATCTTTGAAGAAATGCATGTTTTTGTCAAGTGTCTAATCGTGCAGTGAGTCCGCCAATCTAATTTGATATGATCTTTATCTTCTCCTTCCTATCACTTTCCAGGATGCCATTGAAGTCTGCAGAAAGTTCATGCAGCGTGATCCAGATGAACTGCGGTTTACTGTGGTGGCATTCTCTAAAGCATAACAAAATCCGGACTTCAGTGGAACACTAAAAATGGCCAAGAAGACTTGGAAGAAAGCCACGTGATGAGAAAATGGATTTTATATCTTTGTGAGCAAATCTCAGAGTACTGTGCGTTAATAATAAAAAGACAATGTTTACCAAAGCAGACATACTGTGGTGACTACCTCCTGCAGCTTGTGTTCAGGTCTTTCTCATCTGTGACATCTTCACTGTGATGTTACCAATAAACCGCACAAAAGGAAACAGTCAGGGCTTGTTAAATAGATGTACTATACAAAGGAAAAGAACGGCTGCATAATTCGCTGCTGCCCGGTTTTCTTTCATTTCTTTGAATTCATAATTTTTTATCTATGTAGCCCAGGGATCAGCAACCTCTGGCACTGCAGCTTTTCTGAAACTACAACTCCCAGAATCCGCCTTTCACTTCTATGGGAGTTCCAAGAACAGCCTAGTAAGTGTGCATGCTGGGAGTTGTTGTTTCACAGGACCTGGAGTGCTAAAGGTTGCTGATCTCTAATGTAGTACATGGCAGTGCATAAGGAGAAGAAGAAAAAGTTTTGAAATACAAGTACATACATTTGTAGAACATAGGCATATCATGCACGGCTATGATTTACAAGGTTCTACTTAGGAGTATGTATTACCAGATGTCCTAATACAAACTTCGTACACTTAGAGCTGATGAGTCTGCTTTATAACTTTATATATAACTATATAACTTTATAATGGTTTTTGAACATTTTAAAACCTGATAAATAATAGGAACATTTTATTAGTCTAGCTAGAGAGTGGGATAGCTGATGCGTCCAGTGATTCACAAATCAAAATGCATTCTGTATCCACCTAGCCCAGGCATGCTCAACCTGCGGCCCTCCAGCTGTTGGAAAACTACAACTCCCAGCATGCCTGAACAGCCTACAGCAGGGCATGGTGGGAGTTGTAGTTTTACAACAGCTGGAGGGCCGCAGGTTGAGCATTCCTGCCCTAGCCTAAGTGAAAATCTCCATTCAGTGTACCTCCTCTTCAAGTGGCTTTCTCATTTCGCCCATAATAAGGTGAGATCGGACTAAGGACTACCCGACAGATGGCCGGGAAACAGCAGAGTGGGCCATCACTCTGTTTTTTCAGCAGCTCCCGTTGCAGTGCATGGGAGCTACGGATACAGTATAGTACAGCAAGCTATGCTCTTTCCGTAACTTGGACGCCGCTCAGCTTGCTGTACCACTCTGTTTCTGTTGTTCCCATGCACTGCAATGGGAGCTGCTGAAACAGCGGAGCGCCAGCCTGCCCTGCTTTCAGCAGTAGCAGAGGAGGAGGTACACTGAAAGGAGCTTGGCAATTAAATTCTAGGTTGGCGTAGACTGAGTTTGGCTCGTGAATACACTGGAACAGCTCTCTAACTGTCTTTCTGGACTAAGTAAATAATGTATACAGTTTTTATTGTGAAATCCCATGACAGAACCTGTGTAAGATTTGTACAACCATTATTTTTATTGCAGCAATGCAGTGTTTCCCATAGCTGTCCTCGGAGCGCCAGCAGGCCATGCCTTGAGAATTTCCTTAAAGGGGTTGTCTACTTTTTTGTATTGATAACCTATCCTTTCGGACCTCTGCCGATCAGCTATTTGAAGAGACTGCAGCGCTTGTACGAGCGCTACCTTCTCTTCACTGTTTACCTGTTTGCCATCGCAACTACAGCGTTGAGCAGGTGTAATTACAACTATGCTGCGCCCATTCACTTCAGTGGGACAGCATAGTTGTAATTACACTTGCTCAGCGCTGCAGTTGTGACTGCGAGCAGGTAAACAGTGAAGAGAAGGTAGCGCTTGTACAAGCGCTGCAGTCTCTTCAAACAGCTGATTGGCTGGTCATCACTATAAAAAAAGCAGACAACTCCCCCACAATTAATTTATAATATTTCTTCCTAATTGTGTTTGTCTAACTTCAATAGGATGTAATGGTGAATCCTGTTGATCATATGGCAACCAAACACGCTGCTCCAGAACTCCAGTCCCAGACATTTAATAGCTTTTAGATGTTGAAATCAATACTCATCGCAACATCTAAGGAGTAAAAAGAAAGAGATTGTGATTAGCAGGCTGTGGCTGTTAGGTCATACCTTACATCACAGTTATTTTGGTACTTCTGTAGCACAGTACATTAGCACTCATGTGAATTCTTGTCCCAAGCTCACTATCACAATACTTCGGAGGAAGCCAATTTATCTACCAATATAATATGGAGTGTATGAGGAGATAAAACATAAAAGATAAAGTTCTCTAGAGGGGCTTAAATAAGTTTGAATACACATTTTTCAATAAACAATGTTAAACAGAAATAAAAAAAAAATTTTTTTTAGGGCCCTTGCACACGACTGTATGCCCTCCGAGACATACAGTCCGTGAGCGGGCCATATGTCCCGAAGCAGCATTGATTGTGCGCACGGGAGTACACAGCATCATAGATTACAATGATGCTGTGCACGTCGGGCCGCCCGCGGTGCTATTGTCCCGCACTCATTAGATCTTACGAGTGCGGGACAATAGTCCCACGGACGGCCCGAAGTCCACGGCAACATTGTAATCTATGATGCTGTGTACTCCCGTGCGCACAATCAATGCCGCTTCGGGACATATGGCCCGCTCACGGACTGTATGTCTCGGAGGGCATACGGTCGTGTGCAAGGGCCCTCAATGTAATAAAAAACTATGATTGAAAACGCTAGTTAGTTTCACTAAATCAGTAAGGAGAGTATGTATTTCCTCTAAGGGAAATCCTCAAGACGTGTTCTACCATGCTTTCTTTTATGAACTACTCTAATGCATCTGAAAAAAACATAAGTACAAGTAGTCTCGATTTTAAAAAAAATAATAAAAAATCTTATAGCTACAGCTGCTGTGCATACCTATGTTTCTCCACGTGTACAGACTACAAACTGACCATATCTAGTCTGATCCTGCAGTCCAGTGTTATTCTGGTCCATCTAAAGGCCCTCATACACATTAGTGTATTATCGGCTGAACCCTCTACCTCCCCTCTGAGAACTGTGAGTTCAGCCAACAGTCTAATGTGTGTGGGAGGTCTGACTGTCGTCCACAGAGGATGTCACGGGAGGGAAGGATCAGTGCAATTGATATTTTTGCCCAATCTGTTTGTTCACCCCTCTACCCATTGAATAGTCATACATGTTTAGCCGAGCCAAATGTGTATGAGGCTGTCAGCATACAACATTTGGATTGTATGCATATTTTATATTACATACACTGAAACAAAATATTGGATGCTAAAGTGCGCACAGCTTTTAAATACGAGATAACTAAGGGCTAGGGCTGCAGCTAACGATTATTTGAATAATCGATTAGTTGTCGATAATTTCCTCGATTAATCGGGAAAAAAACACCGAAATGACAAAAAAAGGAGTTTATATGATTTCACTTCAAAATTTTTAGGAATTACATATATTATAAAAATTTTGCATAACAATGTAAAAAAGACAACATGTCCACATGGTCAGGGTTAAGGCTAGCTCTTCTTAAACCCTATGTTATGGGGAGGGGGATCTGTGGATGGTACTGTTATGGGGAGGGGGATCTGCGGGTGGCACTGTTATGGGGAGGGGGATCTGCGGATGGCACTGTTATGGGGAGGGGGATCTGCGGATGGCACTGTTATGGGGGGATCTGCGGATGGCACTGTTATGGGGGGGATTTGTGATGGCACTGTTATAGGGGATCTGCGGATGGCACTGTTATGGGGGGGATCTGTGGATGGCACTGTTATGGGGGAATATGTGGATGGCACTGTTATGGGGGATCAGTGGATGACACTGCTATGGGGGGGATCTATGGGTAACACATATATAGCATCTTATGCAGATCTCACCCATAAATGTCCCCCAAATACACCAGTAGTATAATATCTAGTATTCTTTAACCAGCAGTAACTTTTACTTACACTTCATCTTTATTACCTTGAAGCTCCGGTAACAGGCAGAGGCGGCGTAACGTCACTCAGTCAAGTGACGCACTTGCTCCGTCCACTTTATGAATGAAGCAGGCGGAGCAGGAGCGTCATGTGACTGAGTGACATTACACCGCCTCTGCTTGTTACCAGAGCTTCAAGGTAATAAAGATGAAGTTTAAGGAAAAGTTACTGCTGGTTAAAGAATACTAGATAATATACTGCTCACTGAGCGGCGGGGCCGGTGTAAGAGCACAGTGACTGCACCGGCCCCGCCGCAAGTTGTCGCCTCCAGCCCCTCCTCCCTCCCGGCTGATACATTGCTGCGCTGTGAAGCATCGCAGCCAGCGATGTATCACGGACATAACTGCAGCGATGCGTCGAATAATCCGGCCAATTATTCGATGACGGAATATTATCAACAACAACGATTAATCGGTGCAGCCCTACTAAGGGCTCTTTCACACGAGCGGATGATGTGCGGGTAATCCGCTGCGTGAAAGAGTGCCAAGCCCCCCTTCGGACAGCAGAGACACGGAGCATTAACATGATTGATAATGTTATGTGCCTCTCTGTGACCTTTTTACTACAAAATCACCGTAAAAATAGAGGATTTACACTATTTCAGGTTTTTATTAGGAGTGCTGGCATTCTGTAACCTTGAATTCCTCTCGTGCTGTAGCAAGTATAACCGTGCACCCAGAGGGGAACTTCACAGAGAAATGTATCCTTGGATGCAATTAGAACATCGTACACATCGACATGAAACCGACTACACCAGGGATGGCCAACCTGCGGCTCTCCAGCTGTTGCAAAACTACAACTCCCAGCATGCCCAGTCTGCCTACAGCCATCAGCCTACAGCAGGGCATGGTGGGAGTTGTAGTTTTACAACAGCTGGAGAGCCGCAGGTTGGCCAGCCCTGGACTACACCTTCATAGTTCAGGAAACTATGTTTACAAAAGATTATTATACCGCTGTCAGAAATCATGAAGATTTTTTTATTTATCTTTCTCATTTTCAGCTTTTTATGCTATGTATATAATGCAATATAATGTTATGAATATCATTCAACACTGAATAGATATTGTTCATGTCAGCACCAAATTGGCTAGTATCTGTCCATTACTGCTTGTTATACACAGTGATGCTAACCTCCGGCACTCCAGGAGTGGTGAAACTATGTCTCCCAGCATGCTCCATCCATTTCTATGGAGTTCTGAGAACAGCCAAGCATGTGTGTACATCTTGGGAGTCGTAGTTTTATCACAGCTGGAGTGCCGGAGGATAGCCATCACAGTACTAGGTCCTAGCTGCTTTTAGTCTGGAGTCTATTACTTCCTATTACTGGATACTTCAGCAATGACGCACTTGGTTTGGGTTGATAAATTACATTTAAAGAGAACTTATCATTTGAAGCGGTTGTTAGGACAGCCTTTGAGGGTCATGGGAGAGAGAGGGTCACCCACTTTGGGCCCCCTCTTTATGTCAGAATAGAAAGCCACTGTAGGAGTGACTCCTCTTCTGGTGGATCATCCGTGCCAGGCATTAATTTTAATGAGACCACTGAATGGCAAATATTTAGCTAGCTGCAGCTTCTTCTGGCATTAACAACTGATCGCTTAAGAGAATTCAGACCCGCCAGCTTCTTTTTAAAAAGGAGCTTTCTTTATGAAATGGTCAGTCCACACAATTCTTAAAGGGCATCTGTCAGCAGATTTGTACCTATGACCCCGGCTGACCTGTTACATGTGCACTTGGCAGCTGAAGCCATCTGTGTTGGTCCCAAGTTGGTACAGTATGTCGCCATTGCTGAAAAAAATGAAGTTGTAATATATGCAAATGAGGCTCTAGGAGCAACAGGGGAGTTGCCATTACACCTAGAGGCTGAGTTTTCTTTGCAACTGTAGCATCCACTGCACTTTGACTTTAGGAGAAGTCAGGGCCAATTGTGATGATGTTTTCACTGCCTGACCCTGTTAATGCAGAGGGCACGCAAGTTGCAGAGAGACCAGAGCCTCTAGGTGTAACTGCAACATCCTTGTTGCTCCTAGAGGCTCATTTGCATATATTAAAACTTTATTTTTCTCAGCAGTGTGGGCACATATGAACCAACACAGATGCCTTCAGCTGCCAAGCAAACATGCAACAGGTCAGCACAAATCTGCTGCCAGATGCCTTTGAATGGTTATTGTGTGAAATATTCACACAATAATCCATTCATAATCCTGTTTTTTTTTACTGGACAAAAAAGTCCCTTTTAAAGGGGATCTCCGGGCTTTTAATATTAATGACAGCCTCGGGATAGGGCATCAATATCAGATCAGCGGGGGTCCGAAACCCGGCACCCCCGCTCATCAGCTGTATAAAGAGAAGACGCGCACTTTGTGCACATGCTGTCTCCTGTATTTCTTTCTGCTCGCTTCCGCAAAACTGTCTGTGGAGGCAAACAGCAGCACTCTATAATAAATCTACTTCACGGCTGTTGTTAAAACAATAAAATTGTTAAACAACAGTTGTTTAACCTGGGCGCCATCCCTTGTTGGGTAGCACTTAGCTTTCCTATATGTGTGCCCGTAATGACTGTCCCCCCTTTTCCAATTTAGAATCTCATAGCAGCACAGTAGGTTTAAGCCATAGGCAATCATTAGGGGCTAAAATATTCCTTTAAATACTGTACAGGTTTTCTGATCACAAATATTAAAGTCACAGATACAAATGTCTATACTCTATCAACTGTCTTTAGTGTCTATAATTTTACCTGAATTTTAATAATATAGTTTTAAAAGGAAATTATCAGGGCAGGCTGTATTGTATGAATGAAAATGAATCATTGCAATTATAAAGCAGGGAACAGTTTGCACCAAAATATTGAATTGTATGAATATGGATAACTACAGTAATTGTCACGTTATTGGAACAGCTGAAAATTATACTTTATTATCTTGCAGTAATTTGCTGTCATTCTTACTTCTTTGGTTCCCAAAGGATCAAATCTCGGAAAGACTGTCATTTAAAGAGGATGTATTTATTTGTTTTAACGTGCTCAGTAGCTGCTGCTAAATAATTAGCATGTGAAAGCAGAACATGTCATTTGCTTCTGATTCAGTAGCCAGAAGATTCAAGTACAACTTTCCCATCAGAAAATACAATTTTATAATAATGACAGATATTTTGCTAATGGGGGAATATATTAGGACAAACGTTCCTTAACCCACTTTTAATACCAAACCCTGCTGGTGTAAGATTAAAAGGGTTTTCCAAGATTTTTTTAACTGATGACCTATCCTCTGGTATCCTCAGTATCTGATCGATGGGGGCTGACACCCGGGACCCCATCCGGTCAGCTGTTTGAGAAGGCACCGGATCAAACAATAGCATAGCGTCATACATTGTATTGCGGCTGTACTTCAGCCTCATTCACTTAAATGGGGCTGATGAACGTGACGTCACATGGCTAAGCTGGAGAACCAGTACCTTCTCAAACTGTTGAACGGCACGGGTCCCAGCTTTCAGATACTGATGACCTATCCAGAGAAGTGAAATGTAGTATAACTTATAGCTGGCATACATTTCAGTCATCATTTGGGCCATTTTCTAACATAAATGATCATGAATATGCTGGGGTTGTTGGTCTAGCCCCTACACCCCGCCCTTACTGTGCTTTCTTTTTGGAAACTGGCTGGGAGTTAAAAATGCCAGTTACAACTAAATCTAATTGCAATGGCAATTAAAAAGCGACTTTATTTCTCTAAATCCATGTCGTAGGGGAATCATACATTTTTCCCATGGTTTATGAGTCCGGTGACTTCTTACATCCTCCTATCTCTTAGAGCAATGACTGATAGGTTGCAGTCTATACACATATACACAGCAAGCTGTCACTCACTGACCTGAAATGCACAGCAAGAACTCTCCTCATAAACCTTTTTTTTTTTTGTCGTTTTGGCTACTAGTAGGACAGACCTATAGCGGTAATATGCTCTACTTACATAAAGCAGAATATTAATTGTAAACTTAAAAAAAGAAAAAGGCGGCTCACTATCTGGTGATAGTGGAATTTGGTGCTCGTGTCCAATTCTGCCTCACCCAGTTAGAGAAAATTTAGGATCTATAAACAATAAATGTAGGACAGGCACACAATCGATGGAGTCACAGGTTATCTTTTGCAATTCTCCCTAAGTTTATTTCCAAAACAAATAAAACTACATAAAAATATAAAATATACTATAATAAAATAGCACCATAAAACATAAAATCCCCACAGTTGTAACAAGAAGTCCCCACAGTATTTCACGCAGATCTCACACAGTTCAATTCATATATTGCAATCTTGTGGCCGTCTTATTACTATATCATTTTCCAGGAATGTAGGTTGAGTTATTTTGCGATATAATAAGGAAAGTGGCAACAGACATCCACCTAGCTGTGCCTTATCTATATCAGGAACACGCTCTTCATTCCTTCACATAGGTAATAATTAGAATGGTTTACTTACAGTTCTTGTTCGTCAGTCTCCAATTGTGGCGTCCCACATGGATGGAAGAGCAGACTAACCTATGGCCCGTTTGATATTTGCTGGGCAGTTAAGTGAACAAGTGAAGCTGTGAACTGACTAGGGCTTGGCGTCCCACGTGGTGCCTCGACGTCCCTCGTATTCTTCTTGATCGCTCCATTTACTTGCGTTGAGCTGACTTGGGCTTGGCGTTCCACGTGGTGCTTCGGCGTCCCATGTGTTATGTTGTGTAGCTGTGTTCCCTTGCGCTGCAGGTATCCTTTAACAGGACTTCTTGGGAGCGCTCCACTGAAGTTATTTGGGCATAACTTAAGTCACTGGATTATTGCCAAATTATAGTCCCAGGCATACTTTATCTACACCAAACGCGTTTCGGAGCACATACTTGCTCCTTCTTCAGTGGTCAAGTATACCTGCGTGGATCGATCTTTTTATAGGGATAAAACTCATGTCCTCCATAATGTCAGGAGTGGATTCCTATATATTTTGGCATTGGAATTCATAAGATCAAGGTCGAATTTTTATATATTAATGAAGTCTCAATCAGGGCAAAATCTAAATGTAATTACCAGTTCCATTTGTGTTCCATAAATATAAATTATTGTGATTTACTTCTGCTGTTTTGTTGCGTTATTGTTGCATTTTTCATATTATTCGTGCATATCTTCGTAAATCAATGATGGTATCAGATTACTGTTTCGGTTCAATTGCGTTATTACTGCATTTTTATTATGGGGATCAATGTATGCTTATAGTCTTAAATATGACAAATCAACATAAAAACATAGACAGTAGATTGATTAAATCCATATATCCTGGGCAGGATATATGAATTTTATTAATCAACTGTCTATGTTTTTATGCAAGGGAACACGGCTACCCAACATAACACGTGGGATGCCGAAGAACCACGTGGAATACCGAGCCCGAGTCAGCTCAACACAAGTAAATAGAGCGATCAAGTACAATACGAGGGACGCTGAGGCACCATGTGGAACGCCAAGTTCACAACTTCACCTTTTCACTAAACTGCCCAGCAAATATAGAACGGGCCATAGGGGTGTCTGCTCTTCAATCCATGTGGGATGCCACAATTGGAGACAGACGAACAAGAACTGTAGGTAAACCATTCTGATTATTACCTATGTGACGGAATGGATATAGATAAGACGCAGCTAGGTAAATGTCTATTGCCACTTTCCACATGTTACAAGTGGATGTCTAACATTGGAACCATATAATAGTGTGGAGATTGCTGGCAACGAATTTTTATATCACAAAATACCTCGACCTACATTCCTGGAAAATGATATAGTAATAAGACGGCCACAAGGTTGCAGTATATGAATTGAATTGTGTGAGATCTGCGTGAAGTACTGTGTGGACTTCTTGTGACAACTGTTGGGATTTTATGTTTTATGGTGCTATTTTATTATAGTATATTTTATATTTTAATGTAGTTTTATTTGTGTTGGAAAAGAACATCGGGAGAATTGCAAAAGGTAATCCGTGACTTCATAGATTGTGTGCCTGTCCTACATTTATTGTTTACAGAATATTAATCTGACAGACTTGCTTAAAAAAAAAAAAAAATCAGTGTTGGGTGGCCATTCACTTCATATATATACTTTGAGTGTCAGTATTATAAGTTGCTTTCTGACTGTATTACAGATGCTAGTACTGGCTTGACAAGTCTAATGATGACCCCTATGATGCAATTAATTTGAGTCATAAGACCCATGGCCTGTCAGTGGTTTGTGGCTCTAAGGGTGCTGTTCTCCTTTTGTGTATGGCAAAGAAAATGCATTCAGTTTTGAAAACCACATACTGTACCTGCGTTTATTCCAGTAAATAACACACAGTAAATTGAATTACCGTATTTTTCGCCCCATAAGACGCACTTTTTTTCCCCCAAAGTGGGGGAAAAATGTCACTGCGTCTTATGGGGAAAATACTAAAAAGCTCTTCCATTATGGAAGCGCTCATTAGTACCGGAGGACCGGGAAGCAGTGAATGCAGCACTCCCCGGGGCTTGTACTGACTACTTCCGGGTCCTCTGCCGTCAGCTGTGCTATGACTATGCACAGTGTGAGGACGCTCTGTGACCTCATGCTGTGCACGTTGGGTCACAGCACAGCGCACTGCAGGAAGAAGAGAGAGAGAGCAGGATCCTGTGAGCCTGCGGCGTCCGGAGCAGGAGAGTTAAGTTGATTTTTTTTTTTTTATTGCTTTCCGGCATGGGGGTCTCATCTGCTGCAAGGGGAGGCTCATCTGTCGCACGGGGGGGGTGGCTCCATCTGAGGCATGGGGCTGATCTGAGGCATGAGGGTCTGATCTGGGGCATGGGGTCTGATCTGAGGCATGGGGTCTGATCTGAGGTATGGGGTCTGATCTGAGGCATGGGAATCTCATCTGAGGCCTGAATGGGGATGTTATTTATATTGGGGCTGATTGCGGGTCATTCACATTGGGGTCTGAGCTGAAGTCTGATTGTGGGTCTGATCTGAGGTTTTATTGGGGTCTTATTAACATTTGGGGGTCTGAGGTCTAATTAAAAAATGTTTTCTTATTGTCCTCCTCTAAAACTTAGGTGAGTCTTATGGGCAGGTAAGTCTTATAGAGCGAAAAACACGGTTTATTAATTACAAAATAGAGTAACACTAATAAAATTTAAAGAGGACCTTTCATCACCCTAACAAATCTAAACTAAGTATCCATACATGAAGAGCGGCGCCCAGGGATCTCCCTGCACTTACTATTATCCCTGGGCGCCGCTCCGTTCTCCCGGTATGTCCTCCGGTGACTTCAGCTCTGCGTCTCAACCGGGAGGAGCCTGCCCTTGTTCTCCTGGGCGTCTCCTTCTCCCAGGCTGTAGCGCTGACCAACCGCAGCGCTCAGCTCATAGCCTGGGAGGTTTTCTTCTCCCAGGCTATGAGCTGAGCGCTGCGGTGTGACGCACAGCCTGGGAGAAGGAGCGCCAGAGAACAAGGGCAGGCTCCTCCCAGTTGAGCCGCAAAGCTGAAGTCACCGGAGGACATACCGGGAGAACGGAGCGGCGCCCAGGGATAATAGTAAGTGCAGGGAGATCCCTGGGCGCCGCTCTCCATGTATGTATACTTAGTTTAGATTTGTTAGGGTGATGAAAGGTCCTCTTTAAGTCTGCTGTGTGTTTTCCCTTGCTGGATGTCTTTTTTATTTGCTGACCCAATAACTCGGCACAGCTGCGATGTGTGGCAGCACCCTAACAGGTGCTAAATTGTGCCATCAGAATGCCTTTCAAGGTGCTTTCTGCAAGAAACAAATTACAATATATAAAGGTGCCCATACAGCTTCAATAGCTGTTTGCACCTCCCCTATATACATACACACTTGGTTTGCCCAAGTTTGTATATGTTTTCAGTGGGCAGAGAGGAGACAGGTACCTCTGGAGATGGCTTATCTCCCAGGAGAACAAAAGGGTCGGGCATTGAAATTCAATGCATCTGATCCTATATTCCTACATTATCAGTTAGGAAGAGTCGGGAGCTCCCCATACACATTATGCCTCATTCACACAGTCAGTGTTCGTCAGTGATTTCCATCAGATTGTGAGCCAAAACCAGGATTGGAGCTCCCAGAGACATAAGATATAAGGGAAAGATCTGCACCTGTTCTGTGTTTAGAGCCTCGTCTGGTTTTGGCTCAAAGTCACTGATAGAAAACACTGACCGAACACCGATGTGTGAATGAGGTATTAGATTGTTGTCTGGTCCCAATGAAAAAGGCAGGTTCAGCCGACGATATTCCAATGTGTGTAGAGACCTTAAAAATACTATTAGGCCACCTCTACTCGCTGCAGAATATGTATGGTTTTTCTTGCATATACTTTGCAGATTTATTCCATTCAAAAACTGACCTGTATTGTGGATTTCAAAATCTGCAGCATTTCATTTATGTTTGCAGTTTTAGCTGCAGATTTATCCTTTTCAATCATATCCGCACCAAACACCGCTATTAGACATTGCAGATTTTGGTGCAGATATGCTGTAAAACGCACATAAATTCACACTGCAATTATTGCGGATCTTATGTGCGCTCACCCGCACCCGTGTGCAGGTGGCCTTAGGCTGTTACGTACAGAGGTTGCCGTAGTGGCACTTTCTACTAGAAGAGCTGTTTTTCATAATATCATCAGGAAGCTTTACCTTAAAGATCCACAACTTTTTGTTGGATTGCCACAGTCAGTAGATTTAGGAAGCCTGTTCAAAGGACATCTCATTGCCAATCAGAATTGCACTCTGTACTGATGAGGAGCAAACTCTCTGAAACAGTACTGGCTCAAATGACATGACGAGTCCCTAAACTTGAGAGCCACTCTTTTTAGCAGCTCTCTGCTCGGGATAAACAGGTGCCCATGCTCCTTCAATAGCTGTAGGACAAATGTTTGTTTGGCCAGCAGCTACTCTTTTTGACTTCCCACCACAGATTTTTTTGCTAATGTCATCAGTTGATCTAACACATTGGGCATACTACTCATCAGCTTCCCAGACTAATGGCTGAAATAATAGAAGCCATTCTCACATTTCCAAATACCCACTGCTGAAATCCACAAGAGATGTATTGCGACTGGGAAGTAATTAACAATTAACTCAAAAATCAGAATGAAGAACTAATTGAAGGGAGCCTGACACCATGAAAATGCATTGCGCTCTGCAGGTTATAGAGCAAGAGGTGCAGATCAGATTAAGATATAATTGCATGGCAAAAAATGTAATTTCTTTATTTAACTATACTTAATCTGAGTTTAGTAATTAGGTGGGCAGTCCTGCTCAATGATTTTAGCTATCTCTGCATGACTAATCATAGAAAGATAGCTGTCAATTAGTCGGTATGACTGCTGTGGTAAGGTGCAAGGTGTCATTTGCGATGGCAGGTACGTGTCACCGAGGTTGCTGGCCTCGGTGAGGTGAGAGCCGGGTTTTTGTCTGCAGCAGCTAGTGCTGTTTGACTCTTTTAAATAGCATGGCTGCAAAGCCGATCCGGGCCGGCTCTTACTGGGAGCAGCTAAAGAGTAGGGTGGGTGGCTGCTCCCCACGGTCCAGTCCGAGTTTTGGGCTGGGTATAAAACACAGCCATCAGCTGTGTCTGGGTGTGATTATCCTGGAGCCTGCTAACAGGACTGAGGAGTTCTCTGTGCTGGAGGACGGAGCTCAGCAAGGTGGTGTTTCCCTGCAAACTGAAGGAGGAATCGCCTGCGGCTGAACCGACTGCTAGGTGTGAACCGCACTTAAACCACCCAAGGTGACTGGACCCTGTGTTGGCCTGTTTTTGGTTTTGCCACATGATTTCTGTTGTGTGTGAACTGTCACCAAGAGACTGTTTTCATTTCTGGTGTGCAAGTGTGAATAAAACACTGTTTGATGCACAATCTGGACTCCTTGTTTTGCCTCTAAACTGCACCCGCACTGCTGTCTACCAGAGCGACTCCCCACATTTGGTGTCGGATGCGGGCATGCGCAGTGAGGCTGGCGTGAACGCCGAACTTTGTTTTTGCTGAGCAGAAGTGAATGTCCTATATTAAGCCGGCAAAGTTGCAGCCTGTGATCCCCGACAAAATGGAGGCGGCTGTGAAAGCCCTCATAGAGGCTAACGTGCAGCAGCGGGAGACCAACCAGCTACTGCTACAGCACGTGATGGCGTTGCAAGCGGCAGGAGCGTCCCACCGCGTCCACGATGCCCGGAAAGCTGTCCGTGCCGCGATCCCTAAGATGACCCCCTCGGATGATGTGGAGACCTATCTGGCGGTGTTCGAGAAGGTGGCCGTGAGGAGAAATTACCCGAGAACAGTGGGCAGAGGTCGTCGCTCCGTTCCTGGCGTCTGGACCCCAGCAAGTATTTTTGACCTCCCAGATGACCAAGCAGCTGACTACCCGACCGTGAAAGGTGAGATCCTGGCAAGACTGGGGGTGAACGTGTTAGTCCGGGCTCAGCGGGTCCACCAGTGGAACTTTAATACGGCTGAACCCGCCAGGCCGCAGTATTATGAGTTGCTGCACAGGTTGCAAAAGTGGCTGCAGCCTGAGGTTCTAAGTCCGGCTGCTATGCTGGACCGTCTGCTGGCTGACATCTTCTGGAGGGCCTTGCCGTACCCCCTGCAGCACTGGATCGGCCAGGTGTCACCCACTAATGCCTTGGACATGGTCGACCTGGTCGGCGCTATGAGGCCACAAAAACCTTGAAAGGAGGTGTTGTTGGGAGGGGCCGGTCAAACCCGGAGGTCTCCCATCCAGTCCCGGCGACTGGTACCCGAGAAACCTGCTCGGGGTGTACCCCTGTAGACCCGGCCCCGATAGTCTGCTGGCGGTGTCACGAGCCTGGCCATGTGAGGGCCGACTGTCCACAGTGGGGAGAACCCATGGAGACCAATTATGGGTACCGGGCTTCCATGTATGCCCGGAGACTGTGTGCGACCGGCACCCCGAGACCCTAGACAATCGTCATCTGTGCCAGGTGCAAGTCGGTGATAATCTTGCAGTGGCGCTGCTGGACTCAGGGAGCCTAGTAACCCTGGTAAGTGCTGCCCTGGTACAGCCCTCCCAGTATACGGGCCGGAAAGTTGGGGTGGTGTGCATACACGGAGACTTAAAGGACTATCCACGGCTGTAATGTCTCTGTCCACGGCGGCCGGCACATGGACTTGTGAAGTGGCGATCTCCGCTAAGCTACCGTATGAACTAATAATTGGAAGAGACTTCCCTGGTTTTCCGTCACTATGGCCTGAGGTGAAAGTGACTAATAGCCCTGAGACAGGGGTAACCCTAGCAGAGTGGCCTGGTTCCTGTGGGAGGCCAGAGCCCTGGGAGCCCGAGTCCGAAGGGCCTGCGGTAGGGTGACCACCACTTCTGTGATAGAGGGAGACAACCCCACTGAGTGTAATGGTGGGAGACACGGAGGACTTGCCACCGGGACCTGAGTTGGCAGACCTCAATGTCTCCGGGGAAAATTTTGGGACCGCACAACACCGGGACCAAACCCTAACCAGAGCCTGGGAAAGTGTCATAATAATTGATGGTAAACCCCAGAAACCTGGGGCTGAATTAATGTTTCCGCGATTCATTGTCCTTCAGGATATGTTGTATCGGGTGAACCAAATCCGAGGTGAGCCTGTTGAACAGTTGGTGGTGCCCACAGCGTATCGCAGGCTTGTCATGGAGCTTGCCCACCAACATGTTCTTGGGGACACCTGGGGTGGCAGAAAACCCAGGACCGCATACTGCAGCGGTTTTATTGGCCCAGTGTGTTCAAGGAGGTAGAGAATTATTGTAAGTCCTGTCCCACCTGTCAGATAACTAGCCCCCAGCCACATTTCCGTAGTCCTCTGGTACCGCTTCCAATTATTGAGGTCCCGTTTGAGCGAATCGCTATGGATCTAGTTGGGCCTGTACCAAAATCTGCCAGGGGCCACCAACACATTCTGGTAGTTCTCGACTATGCCACTCGGTATCCGGAGGCGGTGCCTCTGCGACATACCTCAGCTAAACTCATTGCCAAAGAGTTAATGGAAATGTTTTCCCGTGTGGGCCTGCCAAAGAGGTTCTGACAGACCAAGGGACCCCTTTTATGTCCAAAGTAATGAGGGAACTGTGTAAATTATTGCGTATAAAGCAGTTACGGACGTCCGTTTACCATCCACAAACGGACGGTCTTGTCGAAGAGGTTTAACCAAACTTTAAAAAATATGTTAAAGAGGGTGGTGTCTAGAGATGGGAAGGACTGGGACCTGCTTCTGCCCTATCTCATGTTCGCAGTGCGAGAGGTGCCCCAGGCCTCTACTGGGTTCTCGCCCTTCGAACTGCTTTATGGCAGACACCCTCGGGGCCTGTTGGATATCGCCAAGGAAGCGTGGGAACAACAGCCTGTCCCCCACAAAAGTGTCATTGAGTATGTCACCCAGATGCAGGAACGGATGGAAAAGGTGTTGCCGCTGGTCCGGGAGCATATGGAGGCAGCGCAACAAGCCCAGAGTAGGGTGTACAATCGTCAGGCTCGGGTGCGGGGCTTCAAGCCGGGAGATCGGGTGTTGGTTCTGGTACCCACCCTTGACAGCAAGTTCCTAGCTAGGTGGCAGGGCCCCTATGAGGTGATCGAGAAAGTAGGGAAGTAAATTACAAAGTACACCAGCCAGGGCGGCGCAAGCCGGAGCAGGTGTACCACGTGAATTTACTAAAGCCGTGGAAAGATAGGGACACGGCCGACGACCACAGCCCTCGGCCAGGGCTTCTAGGTGAAAAGGGTCCAGCCCCACAGTTCGAGGCCTGTGAAGCAGTAACCACGGTAAAAATTGCAGACAGCCTGTCTTCCAAACAAGTTCAGGAAGTCAGGGAGTTCATCAGTCGGAACACGGATGTGTTCTCGGACCTCCCTGGCCGCACGTCTCTCATCCAACATGACATCGTCACTGAGCCTCAGGCCAAGATCCGGTTAAAACCATACCGGGTACCCGAGGCTCGGCGACGGGCCATCGCGGAGGAAGTACAGTTAATGTTGAAGCTCAAGGTCATTGAGGAGTCGAAAAGTGAGTGGGCCAGTCCCATAGTCCTAATACCCAAGCCGGATGGGACGTTGCGGTTCTGCAACGACTTTCGCAAGTTAAATGAAGTATCCAAGTTTGGCGCGTATCCCATGCCCTGAGTAGGCGAGCTGGTTGAAAGTTTAGGACAAGCCCGTTATTTTTCTGTGCTGGACCTCACTAAAGGGTACTGGCAGGTACCCTTAGCGAGTCGGCTAAGGAAAAACCGCATTTGTTACCCCGCAGGGCCTGTATCACTACAAGGTGTTACCCTTTGGCCTGCATGGCGCCCCGCCACTTTCCAAAGGTTAATGGACATAGTGCTGCGACCACATCGTTGGTGCGCCTCGGCCTACTTAGATGATGTAGTCATCCACAGCACCGACTGGGAAAGCCATTTACCCAAGGTGCAGGCGGTAGTGGATGCCCTGAGGAAAGCCGGACTGACCGCTAACCCAAAGAAGTGCTCCATAGGGTTAGAGGAGACAAAATATCTGGGATATGTAATTGGGCGGGAGTCATCAAACCTCAGGTAACTAAGGTAGAGGCCATTCGTAACTGGCCCCGACCGGTCACCACCAGGCAGGTAAAGTCGTTCCTGGGGATTGTAGGTTACTACATGAGGTTTGTGCCCCACTTTGCCACAATAGCAGCGCCATTGACAGACCTGTTGAAGGGGCGAAAGTCTGGGAGGGTTAGCTGGAGTGAGAAGGCGGAGGAGGCTTTCTCCGCGTTGAAGTCGGCCCTGTGTGGGTCCCCGGTTTTGGTGACACCCGACTTCAACAAGGAGTTTGTCGTACAAACCGACGCCTCGGAGGTAGGCCTCGGTGCAGTACTGTCGCAGGAGGTCAACGGGGAAGAACATCCCGTTGTCTTCCTGAGCCGTAAGCTCAGTCCCGCCGAGTCAGATATAGTATAGTGGAGAGGGAGTGCCTGGCTATCAAGTGGGCACTCGAATCTCTCCGCTACTACCTGTTAGGGAGGAGGTTCCGTCTGGTGACCGACCATTCCCCCTCAAATGGATGAGTCAGGCCAAGGAGAGGAATGCTCGGGTCACCAGGTGGTTCCTATCTCTTCAAAATTTCAAGTTTTCCGTGGAACACAGGGCAGGCCGCTTGCAGGGCAACGCAGATGCCCTGTCCCGCGTCCACTGCCTCACGTGTGTTCACTCCCTCAGGGTTGAACAAAGGGGGTATGTGGTAAGGTGCAAGGTGTCATTTGCGATGGCAGGTACGTGTCACCGAGGTTGCTGGCCTCGGTGAGGTGAGAGCCGGGTTTTTGTCTGCAGCAGCTAGTGCTGTTTGACTCTTTTAAATAGCATGGCTGCAAAGCCGATCCGGGCCGGCTCTTACTGGGAGCAGCTAAAGAGTAGGGTGGGTGGCTGCTCCCCACGGTCCAGTCCGAGTTTTGGGCTGGGTATAAAACACAGCCATCAGCTGTGTCTGGGTGTGATTATCCTGGAGCCTGCTAACAGGACTGAGGAGTTCTCTGTGCTGGAGGACGGAGCTCAGCAAGGTGGTGTTTCCCTGCAAACTGAAGGAGGAATCGCCTGCGGCTGAACCGACTGCTAGGTGTGAACCGCACTTAAACCACCCAAGGTGACTGGACCCTGTGTTGGCCTGTTTTTGGTTTTGCCACATGATTTCTGTTGTGTGTGAACTGTCACCAAGAGACTGTTTTCATTTCTGGTGTGCAAGTGTGAATAAAACACTGTTTGATGCACAATCTGGACTCCTTGTTTTGCCTCTAAACTGCACCCGCACTGCTGTCTACCAGAGCGACTCCCCACACTGCGCTCATGACTCTTAGTGGCCCTTTACACGGGCAGAGAATCGCTGATTATCGCTAATGAGCATTCATAGTAACGCTTGTTCATATAAATGCTGTGGTCTCCTCCACCAGCGATCAGCAGATTGTCGGAAAGGAACACTTCCCTCCTATCTGCTGTACTATTGTCCCGTCTAAAGAGACCTTTAGGGTGCATTTACACCAACAGATTATTGGGCAAATATTCTGACCAATCATTGGTCAGATGGCCGTTTATAAACACAGATCTTTTGTTATACACACACCAACTATTGGCCTGATTGGACAGAAATTGGTCAGATAATCTGTTGGTGCATCAAAATGAGCAGAGATTTAAATGTATAAGTTAAAGGGGTTCTCTCAGCCCAGACCATGGGGGCATACCGCTAGGATCTGCCCCCATTGTCTTATAGGTGCGGGTCCCGCAAAGTGGTGGCCAGAGGACTCTGGTCTGGCCACCACCAAGTGCTCTCCCCATAGAAGTGAATGGGAGCACACCGCACATGACCGGCCACCGATCCCACTTCTATGGGCCGGACGGAAATAGCTGAGCCAGCGCTCGTCAATTTTCGGCGGCCCCATAGAAAATGAATCGAGGGCGGCTCCACCCCTTTTGGAGCGCTATTCTCTATATAGCTGCGGGTACCAGAGGTGGGACCCACACCTATCAGACAATGGGGGCATATCCTAGAGATATGCCCCATTGTCTGAGATGAGACAACCCCTTTAACAGTTTACTGGATCTTTTCCCATAAAACTATATAGAAATCTGTTTATCTCCTTCAGCTCTATAACATGCTTCTGCCATATTACACTACATTTTCATGTTGCCAGGTTTCCTATTTTTTCAGTGTAACCTCTTTGCAGGAAACAATCGCGGGGTTTAGGTTGGTTGCTATGGCAGCCTGTGGCCTTGTAAATGCTCCCAGACCTGCCATAGTGAATTTATTGTAAAGCCTTGTCAGCAGAATCCACATAGACTGCAATAGTGTTGTCGCCTTGCCCCTGTAAAAAATGAACAAGAAGTGATATGTACCCCAAAATGGTACCAATAAAACCTACAGCTGATCCTGAAAATAAGCCTTTACACAGCTCTGTCGATGGAAATATAAAAAGTTATGGGTGTCAGAATATGTTAATGCAAAATAACAAAAAAAAAATTTTTTTCAAAGGGTTTTGAAAAAAGAAAAAAGGGAATCTGTCACCATTTTTATGCTGCCCGTTTCTAACAGCTCCAGCGCATGCCAATGAATCCTGTTATTCATGAGCTTCTGGCTTTCTCTGCCCCATGCCGCTGATTGACAGCAGGGGGAGAAGAACACTATAAAAATGCTGACAGATTCCCTTTAAAGTAGTAAAACATAATGAAAAAAAAAAAAAGCTTAGTATGACTGTAATTGGATGTGCCCGCTTTATAAAGGCAACATGTCATGTGTAGCACACAGTAAACACTGTAAAAATAAACAAAATTGCAGAATTTTTTTCAATTTGACCACACAATTTTTTTTCCATTTGTTTTCATAATAAGACATGGTAGATTACTATAGATGATGCCATTAAATATACAAATTGTCTCACAATAACCAAGCCCGGATTCAGCTAGGTGAACAGAAAAGTAAAAAAAATATATGGCTCTTGGAAGATAAATGATAGGAAAAATGAAAAAGCAAAAAAACAAAAATTGGTTAAACAGTACACAACCCAGGGTCATGTACAGAAGTCATGGGGCCTAAGAACCAGCCCAATCCTCACTTAGACATCTGTCAAATAATTTGGTCCACATTTAAGGTATTGTTCCATGAAAAATACTGTACATTTTTTAAAACATACTCAATACTTTTGCAATTATAAGTAATTAAAAATGTTGTATAGTCCCTGAGGTATTCAATAAAACATATCTGTGCAGCAACACCCCAGTAACATTGCTGAGGTGGACACCAGCCAGATCATCTTTTTAGGAATCACAGAAATAAACGTGGCCTAAATGGGTGGGACTGCTCCAAACCCCAAACACTGTGGCGTGTTTCTAACTCTATCTTTTTAGAAAATGTGACAGTTACAGTGAGAGAATTGATCGAAAAAGGACACACCCCCTTACAAAGGACAAGCCCCTGAGCTGCCAGTTTCAAATAAATATAGCAGATCAATTGGATCAATGAGTAAGGGGAGCTCTGGATCCATTGTGATGTATAGGGCTGGTTCTGGCTTTGTTATGGAGTACGTGATGTCTAATTTTCAGTTTTTTAAAATTAATATTAGGATACCCCCTTTAAATCTGGAATTATGTTATATTTGTGAAGGGGACCCTTGTCTTTGTGGCTTGATAAATGCTAATTTTAGCTACAAGCAGCCACCACTAGGTGGCACTAACTTTACATGTATTTATGCAGCTTTTTTCAAACTCCTCAATTGAATACTGCATAACACTGTCCAAAGTAAGCTTACCCTAATGGCATCTGTGAGTTGCCACTAGGACAATGTCACAGCAGGCAGAAGTAGCAGTTAAGTGCTGGGTGCCCCTGCAGTCATGTGCCCAGCCTCTATAAGAATCCTGTAAACGTGACACAATTTTGTTCTACTGTATGACCCCAAAAGCAGGGGTGTTGCTAGGGTCTCAAAAGATCTGGGGCCCAAGCTCTCCCTACGACTTCTTCCAGCCACATGTCATCTCTGTGGAGTTTGCCACACAGACATCTAAACAAGCATCAGATTTTGTTGTAGAAATTTCTGCGACTGAAAGACTGCCCCATTCCTCTAAATTCATGGATTTCTGCAAGCCACATTCAGAGGAATGAAACTAATTTTCAGTAGCAGAAATTTCTGCAGCAAAATTGTAAGAAAGCACCCTGCACATGTTGCTTATTTGTATGCAGAAAATCTGTACCAAACCACATAAATAACACATAAGTCTGCACTATTTATTACGGTTTTTGGTGATTTTTTGAGGCTTTTATGCATTTTTTGGTGCAGATTTTCTTTCATGTTGGCAACCCCATTGAAAAAAACACCATATATAAGCCTCAGGCCTCATGCACACGACCGTTGTTTTGGTCCGCGTCCGAGCCGGTGCAGACCCATTCACTTCAATAGGGCCGCAAAAGATGCGGACAGCACACGTTCCGTGGCCCCGCAAAAAAATAGGGCATGTCCTATTCTTGTCCGTTTTGCGGACAAGAATAGGCATTTCTACAGTGGGCCGCGTTCCGTTACGGAACGGAACACGGAGCAGTTTCCGTGTTTTGCAGATCCACGGTTTGCGGACCGCAAAACACATACGGTCGTGTGCATGAGGCCTCATGCACACGGACGTATTTTGTTTCTGTGTCCGTTCCATTTTTTTTGCAGGTAGGATGCAGACCCCTTTATTTTAGTGGGTCCGCAAAAAATGCGGACAGCACACCGTGTGCTATCCGCATCCGTATGTCCGTTCAGTAGACCCGCAAAAAAAATATAACATGTCCTATTCTTGTCTGTTTTAGGCATTGTTACAAGGGATCCCCCAAAAAAACGGATGGCATACGGATGCCATCCGTTATTTTTGCGGATCCGCAATTTGCGGACCCACAATTTGCGGACCGCAAAACACATACGGTCGTGTGCATGTAGCCAAAAGGTAAGGAATTGCACAAACAATTAACATGATGAGGATTTTAAATTATGCATGGCAGGTCAATTTCCACGTGTAAAAAAATAAGTGTTCATGAGATTTGGCAGATCTCATTTACTTTGCTGGTACTGTATTCTTCTTGACCCTTACAGTAATATCGCCCATTAAGTGCCCTGACAAGTAATTTTGGAAATTAGATAGTGCCCCTGACAGTAACCATGCCCAAGCAGTGCTTCCAAAAATAACTATGCAAAGCAGATTGACTCCAATAGTAATCATGCCTACCCAATACGTCCAAAATAATTGAGCTAAACAGAATGCGCTTGACAGTTATAGTGCTATAGAGTTTTTTTTTTTTTTTACATTTATAGTGCTCCCAAAAATTCCCCCACTCCCAAAGGGACTGTGCCACTTATATAAATGTATCCTCCCCAAAAGATATCACTTTCCCAAATATCACCATTTATCAAAACTGCCTTTTTTTATAAAGTTGTTATCCTGCTATTGCACCCTGGAGCAAATCAGTTACAGCATCTCACTGTCCTGCGTGATGGGACACCAGTCACATGACAAACCAGGCAGTGGGATTCAAACATAGGGGATAAAGAGAAAACTGCTAATGAGGTAAATTAAAAAATAAAAGAAGAGGGATGGGAGCTATAGTAATTGATGAAAATATACTTTAGAGCAAAAAGTAGTTGATAGCACGACCCCTTTAATAATTATTTCCCAGGATATCCCCATTAGTAGTAGTGCCGTCCTTAGTTTGCTCAATAATAATAATGCTCCCCAGTAGTAATAAACCCCCCTACAGGGCCCCTGGAAGTTTATTTCTCAAAAGTGGTAAAGGAAAAAAAAATTAAATATGTACCTGACTCCCATTCCATAATGCTACAGGCATAAGATGCCTGCATTCCTGGACACATATTTTACAATGGCGTCATTGCACATCCTTATGCTTGCAATCTTATCTCTGACAGCCTCCGGTCTGGTGGCAGGGAGCCCACTATTTGATGTCCTGAGGATGACGATACAGTCACTTGTTTGTTATAAGTTCAACAACTTTTGAGGGTTAAATTACTCCTTTTTATATACAATATTATTATAATACGTCATGACTTTTAATGCTATGTATATTAAAATTTTACTTTTGGATGTGACATTGACTTATTCTCTATTATTTCTGTCACTGTAAAGAATTCTGTTGAATTTGAATAAAAAAAAGAATTGAAACAAATGTGGAGCAGCAGATTCAATAATTGAATGGGATGGCTCTACTTTCCAGCAGGTTGAGATGGTGCTCAATATCAAAAAAGTGTAAGCTCCAAACACCAAAAAGTAAATTCTGTAGTAAAAACTTATGATATGGCACTCATATATCTGGAGAATCTATTTTGTTTGAAATGTTAATTTATTACATGTCTCAATAATACGTAACTACTAAAATTCATAAGTGATAGTACATAACCCATCAATAAAAACATACAATAAAATAACATAAATCACAAAACCAAAAATGACGTGATAGGTAATCCAATCTCTGATTATAATGTCAAATGACTGGTATCTCCAAAAGTGATAGTGGATAGTAGAGCAGCCACTACATTCAGACGCCCCTGAAAAAGTATCTATTTAGACATTATTGTCACCTAATAGTTGTTTCTACATGAAAAAGGCTTGAGGAAAACTTTAGTGTCATTATTGGCAAAATATTAAAATGTTAGATACTATCTTTCATTGTCATTTCACAGCACCTGGATTGTGCGATAATGAGTGGTTTCACTTTTACTAGCCTACCTTTCACATGTGCTGTTCTCACACAGTTTTCATTAACCTTGGGTTCTCACCTGAGCGTTTCTGAGACGCGCGTATTCGCAAATAGGAAACGCGCGTCATACCCGCGTTCGTGACTCTGGAGACCAATTTAAAAAGGCACATCTACACTTTAACGCGTGTTAAACGCGTGTTTTACGCGCGTTCCCATTGAAGTCTATGGGTGAAAACGCGCGACAAAACCGCCCAAAGAAGCTCAAGAACTTCTTTGAGCGTAGGGCGTTTTACAGCGCATTCAAACGCGCTGTAAAACGCTCAGGTGAGAACCATGCCCATAGGGAAACATGAGTTTTCTCCTGTTGAGCGTTTTACAGCGCGTAGGAACGCGCTGTAAAACGCGCAAGTGTGAACTGAGGGTAAAAGTCTATTCTGGTATGCGTGTCACGTACTCGTTTACTGTAATCTGTTCATTTTTCAAGCCTAAAATACAGGGCTTGATTAACGTATAAATGTAATAAAACATAGACAGGTCCTAATCAGTAGCCAGAATAGATATATGTTTAAAAGAAAAGAGCAAATGACAAATTCTTGCTTAGCTCTTATGCCATTCTTGGGGATCATGGATTAAATCTGGAGAAATAGATCCCATGCTTGGCTCTTTGATGTAGTTTTGAAATGGGGATGGCCATTAAAGGGCATTTTATGCTGAATTCATACAAAAAATTGTATTTCCAGGTGGGAGGAGGCAGCTACCTGAGCGATGACCACAATCTACTGTGCCAAAAACAAAGATATGAGGTAATAGATCAAGTGAAGTAGAAATTGGAAGAGTGTGGTATCTTTTATTGTCTAAGAAACAGTAAACTATTCTGGTGGAAAGAAAAGTGGCTTATTTGCTCATTGCAACCAATCAGATCCCACCTTTTATCTACCAAAGGAGCTCTGAAAAATAAATGGTGGAATCTTATTGGTTATTATGGGCAACTAAGCCAGGTTTCCTTTCTTCCAGTTTTGATATATCTCCCCCAAATTTATTTGCTTAGCTTATAAGAAATAAATACCATTCTTATACTTGATATCACTATCTCTAACTTCTTCTGCTGAAAATATTATGCAAAACATAAGAAACATTTCATTGACAATTTACGGGTTGCATATGCTTGTATAATGCAGTCAACAAGGCTGGATCTCAGTGGTGAGTACCTTCATCACTTCAGTGTAAAGCTTGTAGATAGGGACTGACACGGACAGTGAGCCCTGACCTGGAATCCTGCCCACTTTCTCTACCTACTTACAGTTTAAGCCCTAGGTAGCAAGACCACAACTAAGGTGCAGAGACAGACAAACACAAAAAAAAAAAAAATACAAAGGAAAATTTGCGTGTCAATGGTTCAGAACCAGGCAGACAACACGGTACAAAATCGAAAAACAGAAAGTAGTCAAAAGACAAGCCGAGATAAAATACCAGATGGGATGCACAGTACAAATCAATTGAGACAGAGTGGCCAAAAGACAAGCCAAGCACAAACAAATCCAAGAACCAGGAACCTAGCTAGGAGGCCAAACCAGACTATGACTGGCACTGGTACATGGCCAGGAAGGGGTTTAAATAGAGTACCGAGTCCCAGGATCAGAACCTTATAGGTCATGACTCGGCGTGCCATTAGTTAGAACACTAGCACACAGGAATAAAACAGCTGGGTAATCAGCCCACTGCTAGTCTCCTCCAGCACATGACCACTGTGGGGAGAAATAGAGCATTGCATCCTGTTGCTAAGGATGCTGTGCGTCACAAGGAGGCATAGCTTACCAGTGAGTCTCTCCCGGCAAAGTCACGCCAAAAGCTGGAGATCTCACCTCTTGAACCTGGACAGGTTAGTTTGTGACATTAACCCCCCCCCTCCCCCCTTCCCTGGCCACTGGACCCTCAACATGAGGAGCAGGCTTCGATGGAAACTTGAGATGAAACTTTCTTAATAAGCAAGGAGCATGAACATCCCGAGCCGGCAGCCATGTTCTCTCCTCAGTCTTCCAATAAATTAGGTACTACAGAGCCCTGAACTTTCCAAGAGTCAAGAATTTTCTCCATCTCATACTCAACCTTGCCCAGAATTACTATTGGATGAGGAGGTTTAGGTGGAGGAATCACATGAAGAATGTACTTCTTAAGCAATGATTTATGAAAAACGTCATCTATCTTAAACGAGGATGGTAATTGAAAGCGAAAAAATACTGGGTTTATAACAGACATTATCTTACATGGTCCAATAAATTTAGAAGCAAGTTTTCCAGACGATACTCTGAGATGCAAATTTTTTGTAGAATGCCAGACGAATTCTCCCAAGACAGAATTTAAAGCCAAAATTACAAAAAAAAAAGGTGAGATGCCACTAGAGGAGCTGCCGTGGTTGTTAATAGCAAACTTCCCTAGGGACAAAAATCTCTTCCACTTGTTCTGACAGTAAGAAACAAAGCATCTTAAAGTCTGCTCCAAAACCTGGTTAAATTCTCTCCAGAATCTCGAAACAAACTGGACACCTGTATCTGAGACAATGGACTTGGGTATCCCATGTAATCTAAGAATATTATTGACAAAGCAGCCAATTCTTTGGCGTCAGGAATTTTCTTCAATGGAATCAGATGACACATCTTAGAGAACCTATCAATGACCACTCACACAACAGTCTTTTCCCTGGGAGGGTTGATGTTCTGTAATGAAATCCATTGAGATGTGGATCCAAGGTTTCTGAGGAATGGGCAAGGGGAAAAGTAAACCTGCAGGACATCTCCTGGGTACCTTGGCCCATACATCACATGCTGAGAAAAAGGCAAGCACATCTCATGACCAAGTAGGCTACCAATAGGTTCTGGAGATCAGATGTTTAGTCCCAGCAATACCCATATGACCTGCCAGTACAGAGCAATGAGATTCCTTCAAAATCTTAAGGAGAAGATTTGGAGTAAAAATTTACCAGGCGGTTACTAGGAGCCAGATTATGACAACATCATATTTCAGTGGCAAGATCAGGACCAACGGCAGCAATGACAACACAAGGCAGAAGAATATTACCAGGTTCATTATCGATAGAATCGCAAGTACCAAAACTACATGATAAGGCATTGCCTTCAAATTACCGGACCCAGGACAAAAAGTAACAATAAAGTTAAACTGGGTAAAGAACAAGGCCCATTGAGCTTGCCTGGGATTCAGGTGTTTAGCAATATCCAGATAAATCAAGTTCTTGTGATCCGTAAGCACAGTGATTTGGTGCTGAGCACCCTCTTAGAAGTGTCGCAACTCCTTAAAGGCCCATCACTGAGATGGTACAGCACCCACTCCTACCTCAGAAGCATCTACTCCAACAATGAAAGGTTTGATAACATCCGGATGAATAAAAAGGTACCAGAAAGAAACTTTCTTTAAGTGCATTAAAGGCAGACAGACCCTCAGGAGACAAATGGAGAAGATCCGCCCCCTTTCTGATTAAGTCAGTCAAAGGTTTAGTAATAACTGACATTTTTTTTATATATTTTCTATATTAATTAGCAAACCTGAAAATCATTGAAAGGCTTTGAGAGAGGTAGGTCTGGCCCTTGAAAATCTGGCCCTTGGAAGTTTCGCATCAGGGACAAGTTCATTGGCGCAATCATAGTCTCGATGAGGGGGCAAAACTTCAGAAGCCTCTTTGAAGAACACATCTTAAAAGTCCCTCCTCTAGTTCTAGACCATAGAGCTGGACAGATAATGATTTGAGCACTGAGAGCCCATTTTAGGTAACTCCACAGAACTCCAATCAAAAACTGGTCTATGAACTCTCAACCAGGTTAATCCCAAAAATGACATCAGCAGACAAGTTATTCATGACATATAATGAACATCTTTCTTCATAACCAAATCAATGGTTTTATACTCCATAAACCCACCGGCTAATGGAGTAGCATCCACCCAAGACATGGTTTCAGATAGTCTACATACCACAATAGCCAAGGCAGACACAAAATTAATATATTTCAAAAAAGAGAAAGAAAAAGAGGTAGGATCGCACATCCACAAGCTCAGCTTCTGAACTGCTTCTCAGCAAAATTAATATCGCCCCTCGGCGCAATATTTAATGTACTGCCCCCTACACTACAAGCTATATAAGAATCATTAGTGTACATTTTGATCAAAAGGCATAAGCCCACTCATGGCGCCAAGGTTGCCTCTTTGAGTGGGTCCTACTCTAAATTTGGCGCAGCACCGCCTGGCGACCGCTGCCACCGCAGCACCACACCAGCAGGCGGCGGGAACCAGCAGCCAAACAGCACCCCTGCTGTCTGGCAATGCAACCATGGCACCGGGTCCCGCCAACCCCCCAGCGCCGCGCCACAGCAAACAATGGCCGCCACGCAGTACTGCACCATGTGAACAGTTGGTAAAGCTCACCTATCACATGCTCTCAGGAACTAAATCTGAGAGCTAATAGAACCCTTTCACTCTTATATACTTGCTCAGGCTAATTAAAAACAGCTGCACCGGATGGGAGGAGTGCTGATCCTGGACAGACCTTTATATACATATATCAAAAAAGAGAAAGAAAAAGTGGTAGGATCGCACATCCACAAGACACAAAATTAAAATTGACAAAATTTGCTGCAGCCCCCCAAATCAACAAGAGCTAAACCAAAACTGACCCTCCCAGTGAAGATAAATTAACAGGCAAAGGAAATCAGATTTTTCAGGAAATACCTATGCGTATCACCTCTTTGATGACTACTCAAGATGCTGAAGTTTTCCTCCTTCGGTCTAGACAGGACAGGATTGCAGTTGATGAGTAGGGCTGCCACAGTAGAAGCACAGAGCATTCTTCAGGCCGTGTTCTTTCCATTGCTGAGAGGACATAGTATCCATTTGCAAAGGCTCCTTGGACTCTACTGGCACCTTGGACACAGAGGCTTGAGGGACAGAGTAAAGTGAAGAATGATGGACAAGGACAGATCTTTCCCGCTTACTTTCTCTAAGACGTCTGTCAGGTCGAATAGCTAGGGACATAGACTCGTCTAGTGTGGACAAGAAATGGTCAACAGAAAATAATTCAGGAGAATTGGACGATAGTGAAAATGCCCAGTCCTGAGGGTCCCCTTGAAGCAGAGACAAAATTAAACCCACCCTCTGAGCTTCTGTAGCCGATGAGTGTGTATAAGGCAAAAATAAAGTTCCGCAGAATGCTTCTGTATTTTCTCCGGCCAAATACCGTAAAAGTGTCTGAACTGAAGACATACTGATGCATACTGAACGGAATGCTTTCCATTCAGAATGCATTAGGACAAAACTGAAGCGTTTTTTTTTCTGGTATTGAGCCCCTAGGACGAAACTCAATACCGGAATCTTTAACTCTAGTGTGAAAGTACCCTAATATACCAGAGTTCACAGAAAATCTACTACTAAACGAGATAGATGAGGCGACAAATCATAATGAGGTCGTTATTATGGGGGACTTCAACTACGCAGATATAGGCTGGGAAACTGAAACCTGTACATCCCATAAAGAAAACAGGTTCCTGGTAATAACCAAAGACAATTACCTTTCCCAACTGGTTCAGGACCCGACTAGAGGGACTGCCATACTGGACTTAGTATTAACCAATAGACCTGACAGAACAACAGATGTGCAGGTTGGGGGAAACCTGGGAAATAGTGACCAATCCTAAACTCTAATTGTGAGAGATACATACCTTATGGGAATAAAAGGGTAAGAAACAAGAAAAAAAAACGGGAAAAAAAACGATGTAGATAAAGAATTGTAAGAAAGCAATGAATGAGAAAAAGAAAGCATTTAAATCACTAAAACGGGAGGGTAGCGAGGAAGCATTGAAAAACTATAATGAAAAAATTAGAATATGTAAAAGACAAATAAAAGCAGCCAAACTAGACATAGAGGGCTTCATTGCCAAAGAGAGTAAATCTAACCCTAAAATGTCATTCAATTATATAAATAGTAAAAAGATGATGAGGGGGAGTTGCAGACAGTGATGAGGAGAAAGCAAAGCTATTAAATATTTTTTTCTCCACAGTATTTAATGAGGAAAATAAAATCAGATGAAATACAGAATGTAAAAGTAAATTCCCCATTAAAAGTGCCCTTTCTGACCCAGGAAGAAGTACAGCGGCGTCTTAAAAAGATTAAATCGCAGGGACCCGATGGCATACACCCCCGTTTTCTAAGGGAATTAAGTGATATCATAGCCAGACCCTGATATTTAAGGCCTCTATACTGACAAAGAATGTTCCGCAGGATTGGTGCATAGAAAATGTGGTGCCAATATTCAAAAATGGTCCAAAAACAGAACCCGGAAACTATAGGCCGGTAAGTTTAATATCTGTCGTGGGTAAACTGTTTGAAGGTTAAAAGATGCTATCTTGGAGTACCTCAATGAAAATAAGCAAATAACGCCATATCAGCATGTCTTCATGAGAGATCGGTCATGCCAAATTAATGTAATCAATTTCTATGAGGAGGTAAGTTCTAGACTTTACTGCAGTGAGTCAATGGATGTCATATATCTTGACTTCTCCAAAGCATTTGATACTGTGTCACATAAAAGGTTAGTATATAAAATGAGAATGCTCGGACTGGGAGAAAATGTCTGTAAGTGGGTAAGTAACTGGCTGAGTGACAGAAAACAGAGGGTGGTTATTAATGGTAGATACTCAGATTGGGTCACTGTCAATAGTGGGGTACCTCAGGGGTCAGTATTGGGCACTATTCTCTTAATATATTTAATAATGATCTTGTAGAAGGCTTGCACAGTTAAATTGCAAGTATTTGGTTATTTTGGGTAGGCACACAGAAATATGGTTTCATGTATCAAACAAATTTATTAATAAAATATTATAGTGTTAAAAACCGTGCTTCCAGTATCACTTATATATACATTACATTTCATCTAGACTCATATACAACATATTTCATCATAGGTTCCAATTTGCGATTGCTCGTACACTGGATGTAGTTTAATTGTATCCCATATGACAGTATTACTGGACACAGTCAAATTGTATCTATTATGGGAGTATTACATCAAATGTGGAGGTCTCGCAATATGGAGGTGTCGCGATCAGCTGATAACAATATGAAACCTTGGTTCATCAATAGGGTGATGTAAAACTATACACCATATATGTGACTCAGCGGGTTATTCCCCATATATATATCAATACCATAGATAATCCTCTGTGCCGGTCTCTAATTTGAAAGAGTCTTTCCGTTCCCGGTAAAGTTTTTGTTATTATCTCCTGTTGGTTTTCAGTTCACAGTTCTGTGTGTTTTCTTAGGGGGTACGTTGTATACTTATAGTGAGGTTATAGTTTTTACTCACGGTCCCGGTGGTTGTTTGTGTGCGGTGTCTCGCATCCACGCTGAGCCTGTTGCCGGCTCTCCTCGTGTAGCGTCTCACGTGACTGGATTCCGGTCACGTGGTTTCGACTCCCTTATCTCTTATCAGTCCGCGGCCGCGGTGATTGCTGCTTAGCAGAGTGGTCTTATCCACTGTATAGGTGGGAGTTATATATATTGAGTTCTCGAGTTGCCCTTGTTAGGGATCGCAATTCTTTAGTCCACACGGGTCCTTTGCCTGTTAGATACCAAACGCGTTTCAAAGCCTTTCCGGCTCCTTCCTCAGTGGTCTAACATGCAGTGGAACTGATCCTCCTTAAATAGGGTATTGCTTTGGGGTTGGTATAAATACTGGAGTGGATTTCTGGATTGTGTGACAATCGTTATTCAATAAAATATATGGCATAAAATAGATAAAAACATTCAGAAAGAACCCATAGTTCCATATATATATATGTTAATTATATATTAAATACATGTTTTACACAATAAAATCTATATATAGGGGGAGAAGTCCCTTTAATCTTCTTCTCTCTAGAATTTATTTGGGAAAATCTTGTCTATAAATTTGTTTTGGACGGTCCTTTTATGTGGACATTCTTAAAATATCCTTTCTAGATGGGTAAATTCTTTTATGTGAGAAAGTAGGTGCATCCTCTTATGTGGAGAAGGGGGGGCAATCCTTTCGCGAAGAAAGACTCAGAGTGCCGCATGTTAAAAGCACCTCCGAGTGTTCGTCAGCCAGAGGGTTGTCCTATTTCTATCATACCAGTACAGTAGATCTTTTTTCTGGCAGCCTCTTATGAAAAATTCTTATGAACAATTTTTTTTGTATAGGGGTTCTTCTTTGTAAGCATCGTTTTGGTTAAATAAATAAGTAAGTAGGTAGATCCCCTGTTGTATAGGGAGAGGGTCTTCTCACGAGGAGCGCTCAGAGTGCCGTAATACAAAAAGCACCTCCGAGTGCTCGTCAGTGGGAGGGCCCCCTCCAAAGGGTCTAACTATAAAAATCCGAAAATTTCCATGTCAGCATTCATGCCACTAGGGCATAGTGTATTAAAATCGAAAATTCTTCTAGATTCTTGACGGGACATTTTTTGGATATGGTCCCCGCCTCTCCAATCCCTTTCCACTTTTTCTAGTGCTGTGAATACCAAACCTGCAGGATCCTGATTGTGAACTGACTTGAAGTGGTTGGATAGGGAATGTTTTTCATACCCCTTCCTTATATTGGCTATGTGTTCCGCTATCCTACGTTTTAGAGGTTTTTTTGTTCTTCCAATATATTGTTTATTGCAAGAACATGTGATCATATAAAGTACATTTGTGGAATTGCATGTTAATAAGTCTCTAATCTCCATTTTGAAGTTATTTGTCGTTGATTGTACTGTTGTGTCCACCTCCCACACCTGTAGAAGCCCTTTAGACCATTCCATTGTATTAATCCTGTTTTATTATTTTTGTTTTTGTGTGTTTTCACCGTTGGTGCTATTTTTAATCCCAAGTTAGGGGCTTTGGTGTAAATAATTTGAGGTCTAATAGATGTTAATGGGCCTATCACTTTATCTTTCATAATGTGATGCCAATGTTTTTGAATAATTTTTTCTATCTTTTTATTTTGGGGGTTATACGGTAAAATTATACGTGAAATTTCATTAGGTGTATGATTTTCTATATGTCTTTCTTTTGGTTTGAAAAATTCTTTCCTCTCCATCTTCCTTACTTTCTCTAGGGTTAAATCTATCCTGTCTGAGGGGTAGTTTTTATCCAAAAATTCCTTCCTTAATGTTTCTGCCTCTTTCTCAAAGTCTTGTTCTCTGGTGCAGTTTCGCTTTAGTCTTCTAAACTGTCCCAGAGGGATGTTGAGAAGCCATCTTGGGAGGTGGCAACTGGAGAATAAAATATAGCTGTTTCTTGCCGTGGGTTTGCGAAATGTGCTGCATATTAATTTATTGTTCTCACTGTCTTTTTTTATGAGTAGGTCTAAAAACTCTGTTTGTGCTTGATTAATATTTGCTACAAATTTTAAATTGAATGGGTTAATGTTGATTTCTTCCAGAAAGGTTATCAGTTCATTTTCCCCTTTTTTCCAAACAAAAATAATATCGTCTATGAATCTACGCCAGATTCGTAGATTCATAGACGATATTATTTTTGTTTGGAAACACCTAATGAAATTTCAATACTGTGTTACCTGTGGTGTTACATAGACTGCAGGTGACATCTACATTATTTGTACTCAGAGAGTTATCACTGTTACCTGTGGTGTTACATAGGACTGCAGGTGACATCTACTACATTATCTGTAGAAAGTTATTACTGTGTTATCTGTGGTGTTACATAGACTGCAGGTGACATCTACATTATCTGTACTCAGAGAGTTATCACTGTGTTACCTGTGGTGTTACATAGGACTGCAGGTGACATCTACTGCATTATCTGTACTCAGAGAGTTATCACTGTGTTATCTGTGGTATTACATAGGACTGCAGGTGACATCTACTACATTCTCTGTACTCAGAGAGTTATCACTGTGTTATCTGTGGTGTTACATAGGACTGCAGGTGACATCTACTACATTATCTGTACTCGGAGAGTTATCACTGTGTTATCTGTGGTGTTACATTGGACTGCAGGTGACCTCTACTACATTATCTACACTCAGAGAGTTATCACTGTGTTATCTGTGGTGTTACATAGACTGCAGGTGACATCTACTACATTCTCTGTACTCAGAGAGTTATCACTGTGTTATCTGTGGTGTTACATAGGACTGCAGGTGACATCTACTACATTATCTGTAGTCAGAGAGTTATCACTGTGTTATCTGTGGTGTTACATAGGACTGCAGGTGACATCTACTACATTATCTGTACTCAGAGAGTTATCACTGTGTTATCTGTGGTGTTACATAGGACTGCAGGTGACATCTACTACATTATCTGTACTCAGAGAGTTATCACTGTGTTATCTGTGGTGTTACATAGGACTGCAGGTGACATCTACTACATTATCTGTACTCAGAGAAGTATTACTGTGTTGTCTGTGGCAGGGTCGGCCGACACAGAGGCTGGGGAGGCTCCAGCCTCCGGGCGCTCCAGCGTCAGGGCGCAGGCCAGCTCCCCAGCCTCTGGGCGGCAGGCAGGCCACTGACCACGTCTGCGGAGGGACGGCAGCTTCACTGTTCCCAGCGTAGGCAGAGCATACAGGGCGGGAGCAGGCTAGGAGCACGGCAGCCGAAGAGTTGACGGCAGCACGTCACACTGTGTGCCTGCCCGCGCGAGCGCCTGCTGCTGCTTCTAGTGAGCCTCCGTGCCCAGGCCCCAGCTTCGGAGGAGGACTGAGCCTGCTGCGCCTGCACCACAGCACCAGCCAGAGGCACCCCTAAGAAGTATGCCTGGCCCTGCCCTGGCACCAGCAAGTATATACCATACCCTACCTAGCCTCATGGCCTGCCTGCTACCCCAGCCCCTCATAGGACATAGGACTGCAGGTGACATCTACTACATTATCTGTACTCAGAGAGTTATCACTGTGTTGTTATCTGTGGTGTTACATAGGACTGCAGGTGGCATCTACCATGTTATCTGTACTCAGAGTTATCACTGTGTTATTTGTGGTGTTACATAGGACTGCAGGTGACATCTACTACATTCTCTGTCCTCAGACAATTATCACTGTGTTATCTGCGGTGTTACATAGACTGCCGGTGACATCTACTACATTATCTGTACTCAGAGAGTTATCACTGTGTTATCTGTGGTGTTACATAGGACTTCTGGTGACATCTACTACATTATCTGTACTCAGAGAGTTATTACTGTGTTATCTGTGGTGTTACATAGGACTGCAGGTGACATCTACTACATTATCTGTACTCAGAGAGTTATTACTGTGTGTTCCCAGAGAATAGGGATAAAACATCCGAAGTCGATTCGCATAAAACTTTGTTCCAATACTGTACAGAGCGAGCGCTCCGTACAGTATTAGAATGTATTGGCTCCGATGAGCCGAAGTTATTGCTTCGCAAAGTCTCGTGAGACTTCGGGTAATAACTTCATAAATTAATTTGTACTGTAATAAAAACATTTCCTGAACTCGGGTACAAATTCATTTATGAAGTTATTACCTGAAGTCTCACGAGACTTCGGCTCATCGGAGCCAAAACATTCTAATACTATATAGAGCTCCTGCTCCGTATAGTATTGGAGCAAAGTTTTATGCCTTTACATAGGACTGCACATAACATCAGTTGCATTATCTGTACACATCTGTGATCTTACATAAGACTACAGGTACATCTACTACTTTATCTGTACACAGAGAATGATCACTGTATTATATGTGATGTTGCATAGGACTGCAGGTAACATTTACTACATTATCTGTACACCGAGAACATTCACTGTATTATGTGTGGTGTTACATAGAACTGCATGCAACATCAACTACATTATCTGCTATAATCTGTGGCGTTATGTAAAACTGTATCTGTACACACGTGTACTACATTGTCTGCACTCTGTTGATGCAGCAACAGAGTGCAGGTAAGGCAGTAAATGTACCTGAAGTCCTATGTAACACCACAGATAACCCAGTGATAACTTTATGTGTACAGATAATGTAGTAGATGTTGCCTGCAGTCCTATATAACACCACAGATAACACTGGGAGAATGGGCAAGGGGATCTCTCAGGTACTGTGCCACTGCCTGAGGGCAAAAGGCAAGAGGAGGCCCAGAGCGGCCCCTCTGATAGGTCTGAGGAAGAAGAGAGACCCCCTTTGAAATGTGTTACCCTGTGTTTTAGCCATAGTCCAGTCCTTTTAGCAGTCCAGAATGCCTTTTTATTCCGATGATTCTTCATTATTATTCTGGTCTCCAGTCGTGAGTATCTAGTGGGAGGGAGAAGCTTCTACTGCGGATGTTTTTCCCAGTGACATGCCTATAATTCTAGAATTAAGTTTACTGGGCCAAGAGTCCCCTGTACAATTTTCTGCGTGATTGTGACTGTACACTCAAGCTCCATACTGTCAGAGCCATAATAAACCGACTGTTCATACTCTGTGGGGCAGCAGACTATTACCTGTAGTACGCATTCTCAGACTCCACCAGCAGAGGCAGTGCGACCATATTCAGCTGCAGCGCCCACGGACTGCGGCCTCTGTGGAGCGCACAACCATGACAACATTTTGGATGTCAATCTGAAAATCGTATTGGATTTCTTTATTATGTTCTATTAAAAAGATACATTTTTGGGTATTTTGAAAACAGTGGGGAAATAACTTCTGTTGTTTTAGCCAATAGTGATATGTAGTACACAGAAAAGGAAAAGTACTCAGCTAGAAGCTAAAGCTGTTACCTGCCAGAACAAGGAAAAATGTACCCTTCATATGGAAATCTGTACTGCAGGCACCATGCTTCTTTTTATCTGAACTAGTGGCTCAGAACATTTTGTTTTCAGACATTGTGAAACCTGGCTTCAGTCATTGGCATCTTCCGGAATATTTTATGAAATAGAGGTTTGTTCTATGCTGCATCTCAAGCACTTCTGAACAATAGGAGGCAATTGGCTATTTATATATGACATAATCTTATGGTGAGTTAAAGGGCTTCTGTCACCCCCCTTAACCCATTTTTCACTAGCTGACATTAGCTATTTGCTAATGTCAGCTGAGTCGAAATATATATTTATTACCTTGTCCGAAGTTGTAATTTACGAGAAAAAGCCACTTTTATTATATGCAAATGATCTTCGCTACCAGCAAGTTGGGCGTTTACTTGCTGGTAGCCGCCGCATCTCGATGAGTTATGCACGCCCCCTTCCTCGTTTGATAGACAGGGCCAGCGCTTTCTCCTCCTCGCACTGGCCCCGTCTGAAGATAAAATCCCGCGCCTGCGCCGTACCGCTCAGTAGTCGGCGCAGGCGCTCTGAGTGAGGCGCGAGCTTTGCCGCTCCGTCCTCAGTGCGCCTGCGCCGATTACGTCACCGCTACACCAGCTTCCCTTCCGGGTGTAGCGGTGACGTAATCGGCGCAGGCGCACTGAGGACGGAGCGGCAAAGCTCGCGTCCTTCACTCAGAGCGCCTGCGCCGACTACTGAGCGGTACGGCGCAGGCGCGGGATTTTATCTTCAGACGGGGCCAGTGCGAGGAGGAGAAAGCGCTGGCCCTGTCTATCAAACGAGGAAGGGGGCGTGCATAACTCATCGAGATGCGGCGGCTACCAGCAAGTAAACGCCCAACTTGCTGGTAGCGAAGATCATTTGCATATAATAAAAGTGGCTTTTTCTCGTAAATTACAACTTCGGACAAGGTAATAAATATATATTTCGACTCAGCTGACATTAGCAAATAGCTAATGTCAGCTAGTGAAAAATGGGTTAAGGGGGGTGACAGAAGCCCTTTAAAGAAGGACCTGTCACCACTCCTGACATGTCTGTTTGTGTCTTTGCATTCCCCATGTGATAACAATTCTGGAGCATCCTTTCATAAAGCCCTAGATTGTGCCATTCCTCTATTATTCCTGCAAGATGTTAATGGTTAAAGGTCCAGATGGGGATGTGTCCCTGCACAGTTTGACACTATCAATCTGTGCTGCCAGTGCCAGATTGTGCAGGGACATAACCCCAACTGGTAATACCCTTCTGGACCTTTATTGCAAACTTCTAGCAGGACAAAAAGTGGAAACGTCCAACATGAAAAGATGCTCTAGAACTGTTAGGCCTCTTTCACACGGGCGTCACGTTTGACGCCCGGATAAGAGGCGGATGTGTTGCGGGAATATGCGCGTTTTTCCCGCGCTGGTGCAAACGTTTGTAATGGGTTTTGCACGCGCGTGAGAAAAATCGCCATGTTTGGTACCCAGACCTGAAGCCGGACTTCATCACTGAAGTCCGGTTTCGGGTCTTCTGGAGAATTGATTATTTTCCCTTATAACATGGTTATAAGGGGAAATAATAGCATTCTTAATAAAGAATGCATAGTAAAATGAAGATGAAGGGGTTAAAAATAATAAAAGTTAACTTACCTTAGCCACTGGATCGCGTAGTTGCGATCTCTCCTCTCTTTCCCTGCATCAGCTAAGAACTAAAGGACCTGTGATGACGTCACATCACATGGTCCAATCACATGGTCCATCACCATGGTAAGATGGACCATGTGATTGGACCATGTGATGTGACGTCATCACAGGTCCTTTAGTTCTTAGCTGATGCAGGGAAAGAGAGGAGAGATCGCAACTATGCGATCAAGTGGCTAAGGTAAGTTAACTTTTATTATTTTTAACCCCTTCCACTTCATTTTACTATGCATTTTTTAGTAAGAATGCTATTATTTCCCCTTATAACCATGTTATAAGGGAAAATAATAAAGATCGGGTCCCATTGCTAAGCAACCATGCGGGAAAATCACAACGCATCCGCACTTGCTTGCGGATGCTTGCGATTTTCCCGCAGCCCCATTCACTTCTATGGGGCCTGCGTTGCGTGAAAAACGCACAATATAGAGCATGCTGCGATTTCCACGCAACGCAGAAGTGATGCGTGAAAATCATCGCTCATGTGCACAGCCCCATAGAAATGAATGGGTCCGGATTCAGTGCGGGTGCAATGCGTCCTCCTCACGCATTGCACCCGCGCGGAAAACTCGCCCGTGTGAAAGGGGCCTTAATGTTTAGGGAATGCAAGCAGTTACTAAATGTCAGGAAGACATGTCAGGAGAGGAGACAGATCCCCTTTAAGTGTTTCTGACACATGCTTACATGTTAATGGGCTTGACACTTGTTTTTTTTTCCACAAGGCTCGTCCTACAGATTGGTCCTGACACATCGGTTTGTTAGCTTAAAGTGTAACTCCACTTTTGCTGACAGTGGCTGCCTACCAATCAAAACTCTAACATTCAGGATTAACAGGAAAATGCCAAATATATTTCTGGAAATAAGTAGCAATTGCCCAATAGTGTAGCTATTGTAAGCAAAATGCATTTTAAGACAGTCATTATGGTTCTGCAATAGTAATTATCTTCTGTGATGAGAACGTGCCTTCCCTGAACAAGTTCCTCCACTTGTATATGTTTATTACCACCATCAAGGCTCGCACAGAAAAAGAATATGTCTCATCTTATTTAGCAGTAAACCCTCTTTGATGCTTGTCATATAATCCTCTGCCTCTGGTTTACCCTAGAGGCACTCATGGCTCCTCTACCTGTTGACCTATATTTCTTGTTTCAGCTATTAAACGCTTGAGTAACTCTACAAGAATGCTGAGTAGCCAGGGCTTTTGTCCAGTGTCTGTAACTTTATGAGGTTCGTTTGTGTACAAAACACTCCACAGCAACCTCTTGCTTATTTCCTCCCGTGTGAGCGTTTGCTGAACATGAATTATCATGGAGACCACAGGTCCCTACCGGACTGCATTTTCTGAGAGCACCCATAGTCTGCGGCACAATACAGATATAATCTGACTTAAATAAGGTTCAGAAAAAACAGGGTAATTTTAAAGAAATAGCACTAGGTATGTGTGTATATGTATATATATTTATGATTATTATTATTATGCATGATAATATATATTGATAATAGTATAATCAATAGTTAGGCTAGTTTCACACTAGCACCAGACATCTCTGGCAGGCTGTGCCGGCAGAGAGCAGCCTGACAGAGAGGTCTGGACCCGGCATTGTCGGACACTATCTGATAACCGCTGGCCCCACTGTCTATAATGGTGACCAGCAGAGATCCAGCCGCAACCTGGCAAATATGCCGAAAATTGTTTGACTGAAAACCACTGCGTGCAGTGGTTTTCATCCAGCTGAGAACCACACCGGGACAATTTCAAGAGGTATTGGTCTGGTGGCTCCCTGCAGCGAAGTCCAGATGCCTGTGTAGGGCTTAAAGAGTGAATACCAGGGAGCTATGAGGATAATGCCCTTAGGTCTAGCTCAAAGTCAAACTGGTTGGTTGACACAGTGGTTCCAGACCCACTCCCGTAGCACAGCCCATACCTAATAATAAGTTACTTGCCAATACTTGCTGACTATTGGCACCATCTTGTACCAGTGAAATGAAAATTGACTCTAACCCATATACTAAATATTACGGAAGACTTGGTGCCTATACAGTATCTGAGGAAAACCACTTTTGCATAACTATGCATTATCTCCAGTGAGTAAACTTCAACTAAGATCCTTTTAAGGGAGTCTGTCACCTCCAAAATTAGTTTTAAAGTATTAATACCACCATGTGGGGTAGATGGACTGGAAAGTACCGAGCAGTCCTTTCACTGGGGGTCCCAAACTAATGTGAGGCCCTCCTCCACCACGTACTGGGGGACATTTATTAAGACTTGTACACTGCCCCAGAGTTTACCAGGAGTAATTTTCAGTGCTGCGTACACCATACTATGCCATGACTTAGAAGTTGGCTTGAGGTAGGGAGGAGATTGTGCAACCAAATTTACTTTCAGGTGTAGACAGCCCTTTTCCTTAGACTCTGTGTAAGTCCTACCCTTTACTGACATATCATGCCCATTCTCATAATGCATCTAACGCATTATGTATGGGTGCAGGAGTTGATGCAGCATCCCAGCGCCACATTAGCGCCCATAGGGGACTGATTTCTGGGAAAAGCAGCCTTCCATGTCATGTGCGGGAGATTGGCCAAATGTTTTGGGAGAGTTGGCAAATACTATAGATATAATAAACATCTATGTACATACCTACTCACAAACACTGACTACATCACACTAATCCATTACATTATTTATGGACCTGTATGTGAATCATAGGCATGGAAAGCCCATTTACTTACACTATGCACTGTGAGATGGGGGAAGAGATGTATGGCATGGACAGCAAAGTTCCTGCCTAATTACAATTTACTGTTATAGGGGTTCTCCGAAAACTAAGAAAATAAAATTACTGAAAATGCTTTAATATTATTTTATTATAAATGTATTCACAAATATCTATCATTAGTTATAATGGCTCATTTTGGAGCAATGATTAGGAGAAATAAAATGGCCACCGTCCTATTACAACACAAAAAACTTGTCCTAATCACACAGGAGGACAAGTTACTTCACAACACTGAGCTAAAGAGCTACCTCATCCTCTTCTCTGCTCTGCTTTTCAGGGATTATGAAACATGAAGTACAGAGAGGACAGGTGGGTGGAGATTTGGCTAATGAGCAGCAGCACCTGTATGCAGTCTCCATTACCACAGCCCCACATTACCTGTCTGTCCTGTCCAATTTCTCCTTTCTGTACTTCATGTCTCCTCATGCACTCCATTCCTACAGAGATTCAGCTGGAGATATTATCAACTGTATTCAGGACCATAATCCCTGACAAGTAGAAGAGGATGATGAGGCATCTCTTTGGCTCCATGTTGTGAAGTAACTTGCCCTTCTGTGTGATTAGGACAGGTTTTGTGTGGACTAATAGGACGGTGGCCATTTTATTTCTCCTAATGGTTGCTCCCTAGACAAATCGAGCCATTATAACTAATGAAAGGTATTTGAGAATATAGTTATAATAAAGTAATATTGAAGTATTTTTTTTTTTCTTAATTTATGGAAAACCCCTTTAAGTGTGTGTGTGTGTGTATATATATATATATATATATATATATATATATATATATATAGCTATCCAGAGAGGAACAGCAGCACAGCTGAGGGTTCACTATTCACTGCCACTTGGAGTGCTGCCTCGTCTTTGGTAAATATATATATATATATATATATATATATATAATCAGGTCCAAGTTTAACACACAAATACAGTGCAAGAACCAAGATCACAATGTCAATATAGTGCCAGAACCATGCACATAAAGATAGCATCAGAACCAAGCTCAGCAGATAAATTTAGCACCAGAACCAAGCTCAGAACATAAATATAGCACCAGGACCAAGATCATGCTCAGCACATAAAGATAGCATCAGAACCAAGCTCAGCACATAAATTTAGCACCAGAACCAAGCTCAGAACATAAATGTAGCAACAGGACCAAGATCACTGCATAAATGTAACACAGGAACTAAGTATAGTACAAAAATGCGGACCCAGAACCATAGAAATACAGTAGAGAAACAATCTCAGTAGATAAGTACAGGCCAAGAACCAAGCTCTTACCATAAATACAGCACCATAACCAAGCTTATAACACAAGTACAGCACCATTGGCAACCACATAGCATAAATACAGGCTGCCATGTACTATATGATGTCTGATTTTCATTTTTTACATTAGTCATGTGATAACCCCTTAATACTAACCTCACAATGCCCCCACACTGCTACAATAGAGATTTGACCTCTTTAGGCTGGGCTCCTATGGAACAATGCAGGCACTGCAGTGACATTGTTGCGCCTCCTGCGTCACTTAAGTGCCATACAACGGGGAAAAGGGGCCGAATAAAACTCCCTTGCACCCTGTGGTACCAATGGAATCTTCAACTGTATATGCTCCAGTCTGCCCAATCCGCCCCTTACTTGGCCACCCCAACAGAAGAAACCTACATAGCGGGGCCTGGAACAAGAGCTCTAATTGCACCAAAGATAATCCGGTCCTGGCACAGACACATAGCCTAACCTTTCTTGTGAAAACTCTTATTTTATGCAAATAAAGTTTTTTGGCGCACCATGTGTGGTGCCACATAGCTACCCTTGCGTGAAAGGAATAAGCTTGTTCCCTGGGGATCTAATTCAGAATAAACTCATTATAACGGCGTTATATACCAGTTTCCTATTGCACGCTTTCCAGGTATCCTCTCACAGGAAGTCTGTTTTGAGCGATTTCTAAATTTACATTTACTACATTACAGAGAAGATGGGTTTACGTTAAGAGGCACTTCAGTGTAACAAATGATTATGTACAGCCTTTGGCGCTCACGCATGACAAATTTAGCCCTGCTAATTAGGTGTTCATGTTTGCCAAAGCAATATGTAACTGTATAGATATTTGTTCCTGGTCTTCTTAGGAAACACGCCGGCTGTTAGCATTTCATTAAAATCAACGTGACATTTACAGTAATAAAGGCCGCTGTGTTAACAAAAATTATAGCAAGAGCATTCTTTCATAAATGATTCCAGAGGAGCCTTCTGTAGATCCTTATTCATGTAGCATCTGGCCACCATCTTCACATATGCTCCACATGGCACTGCTTTTAATCTGGTGCGGGGGCTCAATTGATCACATGCATGATCCATATATATATATGAAGTACGTGGAACATTTTCTGCTCCAGCCAATGCCAGGGCAGGCCAGCACCGATGTGACATTTCATTGAATTTGTCATCCACTGCAGAGACCTAGTTGACGGAACTAGTAATGATGACAGCTACATAGATACATGTTGTAGATTTTCATCCAGGATTACATCATGCTGAATACTGTATGTACTGTATATAGGAATCTGAGCGACCATCTTCACATATGCTCCACATGGCAATGCTTTCAATCTGGTGCGGGGGCTTAATTGATCACATGCATGATCCATATATATATATGAAGTACGTGGAACATCTACTCCAGCCAACGCCAGGGCAGGCCAGCACCGATGTGACATTTCATTGATTTTGTCATCCACTGCAGAGACCTAGTTGACGGAATTAATAATGACAGCTACATAGATACATGTTGTAGATTTTCATCCAGGATTACATCATGCTGAATACTGTATGTACTGTATATAGGAATCTGAGCTTTCTAGGGTCACTGTTCAGCTGGTGATAAAAGTTTGACAGCTGTCATCTGTTACATATCTGACTTGGGGCACATGCACACAAACGTGCAGTGTTTTGCGTTCCGCAAATCACGGATGCCACCCGTGTGCCTTCCGCAATTTTCGGAACGTAACGGGCGGCCCATTATAGAAATGCCTATTCTAGTCTGCAAAACAGACAAGAATAGGACATGACCTATTATTTTTGCAGGGCTACGAAACGGAGTAAGGGATGCGGACAGCACACGGAGTGCTGTCCACATCTTTTGCAGCCCCATTGAAGTGAATGAGTCCGAGCAGCAAAAAATGCGGAACCAAACCATGTTCATGTGAATGCACCCTTGGTCTGTGATGTGCAACTTTACCTGCCTAGTAAGGGCTCATGCACACAAACATCATTTTATCCCTTCCATTTTTGTTGCGGCCCATACGCAGAACCATTCACTTCAATGGGGCCACTCAACGTTCTAGGAAAGTTGATGACAACTCTAAAAACTTTAGGGCTCTTTCACACCAGTGAGTTCTCCATCTGAATGTGATGCGTGTAGCATAAGCATAGCATCTGGACAAAATCCTGACCCATTGATCTCAATGGGTCTGTGCACATGAGCAGCGTCTTTCACCCATCATCTCTGCGTTCAGGAAAAATCCCAGCATCTTCTATATTCTGCGTTTTTTTATGCAGCCCTGACTCCATAGAAGTGAATGCGGTATCCGGATGCAATGCGCTTTCCACTGATGTAGATTGTTATTCAGTTTACCTTCACGCACGTGAAAAATGCATGCAATTTGGATACAATCCGGACAGAAAAAACGCAAACACTGAATACAATCGTAGAAAAAAAAAAAAGATTGAACGGGTTTGCAAAACCATAATTTTTTTCCTGATCAGATTCTGACGCAATCAGTATCACTTGTGTAAAAGAGGTATTATACTGGTTGTCTTTTCCTTTTGTATTTGTCACAGTGTCATCGTTTTCCAGAAGCAAAGACATCAATGTGAACAGAGCCTAAAATTTAAATAACGTATGCATTATTTACTGGCATATCAGTGTGATCAGTGGTGTGACTGATACCGAGAGCAGAGGTGCCCAGTTCCCATTCACAGCACTATTCATGATCATGATTAAGGATCCATATTTGGAGCGATCCGAAATGCGTCAATGATGCAATGCTCCTACTGATGGTTTTTTAAACGTGCACAGGATTAAATAAAGTCTTTGAAACTTGTGAAGCTGGACCGGTGCTTTTGCTCTCTACCTATCCATGATAAAGTTATGAGAGCTAAGCGTGTTCTCTGGACTGTGGGTGTCCGCAGTCTGAACGCCACCAATCACATACAGAACATCAAATCAATATGCCCTAACCATGAGTCAAACCCTTAAAAGCAACCTCTGCATCTATACAGTACACATGGACCACCAGCATGGACGAGCATTCATAGCTGAAGCCATTGTGTCATCTTCTTTCATAACGATTTGTGGCATCTCCGGTCATTGGATACTGTATGTTTCCAGACTCTGTCGGAAAAGCACTAATACTAGACAATTACACCATTGACTGGAATCATATGGCAGTCTTCTAAGTCATCCATAGCAGAAGATAACATAATTAAAGGCTGGCCTAGAACATCAGAAATGTTCCCGTCTCCATGTCCACACTCTTCACTCATGTACTCACATAACTTCAAAGCCTTTCACTCCAAGTAGCGGATGTTTTGACTCATATTTCCCTACTAGAGAATGTGTGCTGACATGATGTCAACTAGGTGTCTACATGCTCCAGCACCAGCAGAAGTGCTACTTATAGCCCGTTTTTATGGTTAGTATCTCCCTGAGAAAAAACATGAGATCTATAGTCCAGGTAAAACCACCCAGCGTAATAATGTTGAAGGATATTCATTAATCCATGTTGTTTTAGGTACAACTTTGTTATATTCACCGCATACTGCTTTATAATTGAATCTAGTGTATAAAGAAGATGCACTGAGTGTGTGAGCTCCCCCTAGTGGTGGATTAAAATATACTGGCTTTTAGCTAAACTCTGTGGAGGTGCCTGCCCTGACCGTTGGCGTGTTTCATGGATTTGCATGAACTCTGCCAGCCCTGACCTTTGCCTGTTTCCTTACTATGTGTATTGTACCTTTTCCCTCGGTGTCATGCATCGGAGACTCTGATCCTTGTAAGTAAGCAGCCACCCATACCAGGACTATTCCAAGAGGCCTGGTGGCTGCCCTTCAGTGAAAGACAGATCTGAAAACCAGGGAGCCACCAGGATAATGCCCTCAGGACTAGCCCAAAGTCAAACCTGTTGGATGGCCCAGTGGATCTACATTCATTGTCTGTAGTACATGGGCTTCATAAATGGAGGGGCACATTTAGGCCTCTTTCACACGGGCGTCATGTTTGACGCCCGGATAAGAGGCGGGTGCGTTGCGGGAATATGTGCATTTTTCCCGCGCGGGTGCAACACGTTTTGCACGCGCATGAGAAAAAACGCCATGTTTGGTACCCAACCCGAAGCCGGACTTTATCACTGAAGTCCGGTTTCGGGTCTACTGGAGAATTGATTATTTCCCCTTATAACATGGTTATAAGGGGAAATAATAGCATTCTTAATAAAGAATGCATTGTTAAATGAAGAGGAAGGGGTTAAAAATAATAAAAGTTAACTTACCTTTGCCACTTGATCGCGTAGTCGCGATCTGTCCTCTCTTTCCCTGCATCAGCTAAGAACTAAAGGACCTGTGATAATGTCACATCACATGGTCCATCTTACCATGGTGATGGACCATGTGATTGGACCATGTGATGTGACGTCATCACAGGTCCTTTAGATCATAGATGCTGCAGGAAAGAGAGGACAGATCGCGACTACGCGATCAAGTAGCTAAGGTAAGTTAACTTTATTATTTTTAACCCCTTCCTCTTCATTTAACAATGCATTCTTTATTAAGAATGCTATTATTTCCCTTATAACCATGTTATAAGGGAAATAATAGAGATTGGGTCCCGTTGCTAAGCAACAATGCGGAAAATGCAACGCATCCGCACTTGGTTGCGGATGCTTGCGATTTTCCCGCAGCCCCATTCACTTCTATGGGGCCTGCGTTGCGTGAAAAACGCAGAATATAGAACATGCTGCGATTTTCACGCAACGCAGAAGTGATGCGTGAAAATCACCGCTCATGTGCACAGCCCCATAGAAATGAATGGGTCCGGATTGAGTGCGGGTGCAATGCGTCCTCCTCACGCATTGCACCCGCGCGGAAAACTCGCCCGTGTGAAAGGGGCCTTACTATTGAAAATGCACTTGTTTTTTGACACATTTTGCACCCAAAAATTAGCATGCATGCCTTGGATCACTTATATACATGTGTTTTACATACTCTTCTAAGCTTTTTGCGACTTGACCAGCAAGGGGTGTGGTTTTGTGTCAAAGGGGTGTGACTTTATAAGAAAGGGCGTAGCCTTAATGTGCATCCCTGCGACAAAAAAAAATGCACCAAAATTTTGGCACATTTTTGGAGTGAAACTTATAAGTGGCCTAAAGTTAGACTAGACAGTTTTTTCGGTGCACTAAAAACATTCTGGTGCAGAATGTTAATGTAAATCTACAATACAACAAATTTATAACGCTCCATACGACAGAATAGTAAATTTGTCTACTATCAAGACTGTGATTTTTTATTTCTTAGACAGTGCAAAGTGCAATACTGTTAGTAAATGTGCACCAAAGTGTTCAGGCCAGAACATTGATAAATTTGCACCTAGGTCTATGCTGAGGACCGGTATCAAAACACGAAGCTCCAACTCCTATAAAGATATATTGAAGGGAGTATCCCATAAAGAACATTTATCATCTATCCACAGGATCCCAAGAATAGGGGCCCCCAGTGTGAATGGAAAGGTGGTATCTACAGAGATAGCCAAGTGCTGTACTCCTTCAGTCCCACAGAAGTGAAAGGTCATGCACAAAGACCTAAAGGCTCCTATTCTTGATATCTCTGAGGTTCCACATGGTAGACCCCCAGAGATCATACAGCTTGTTACCTATCCTTCTTATGGGAAAAAACATTTACAAACTTAATAATTGTAAAAAGTGCATTCGTTGTATCATAAAAACTTCTCCAGTGTTCTACTATACTTTGTGTTTTTTGTTATTCCTTGGCATTTTTAAGTCTATTTTTGTTGTCCTTTGATGGAAACAATTTTACCCTAAAAGGCTGAAAATCTGGGGCTGATTGTCAGTACCAGTTCACAAACCTAAAAGTGCATTGTGGGAAAAGTCTCTTTCCTGGTTACCTGCAGCATCTGCAAACTACAAGCTTCAGAAGGGGATGACGGGTAAGGGGGCATCAAACAGAGAGTGGATGTTGCTAACTATGGGCCTGCAATAAAAGGAGAGGGGCCACAGCCAAGTGTAAAAGCTGCCTATATTTTTCGTGTATGAAGCTCGATATTTCCTGACCATCAGAGTAAAATCAGTAGATCGGTGTCCAGTGTGTATCTACTTGTGTCCAAAGATTGTTTTAGGCATCCCGTTAAATAACATCTTTAGATATCGATGACATTATTTGCTCCGTTCTGAGTGTTTGGATAACGGATTGGAGACAATCGGAGGAGCTTTGTACAAGGCTACGAGTATCACGTTCCTGCTAATAGTGAATGTGTTCTGATGCATGACCCTAAAGGGGTTGTCCAGGATTTCCGTTACCCCCCTCACTGCTCTTTCTAGCTCTTTGACTCCCGGTCTGTCTTCAATTCACTTGTCAACTCCTGCGCAGGAGGGGATTACATGCGCCACTGCAGCCAATGATTGGCCTTAGAAGTGATGTGTCCCCAAGTGGCACGTCACTGCTGGGTCACATGCCGTTTGGGGACACGTCACCGCTGAGGCCAGTCATTGGATATAGAGGTGCACCTGACCCCGTCTGTGCAGAAGGTGAGAGTCGGGGGCTGAAATCGCAGTAACATCAGAGCCATAACCGAATGGCAGAGAGCAGGCAAGAATAGATCTCCTCACACTACTGCTAGACAGGGCTGCCATCAGAAATTTTGGGGCCCCTTACACAGCTCAGGGCCTGGGAAGCCCCCCTCCCCCCCACCCTGCCACCACTGCCCCAGTGGTGGATCCAGGGCCTGGTCTCGGGAGGGGCAATAGGAGATCATGGGGCTCCTGTGTTCTGCGGCGCGTGATCCTGCAAGACCCACTGCGCAATCTCGCGGGATTGCGCGCCGAAGTGACTGAACTTATGCCGGCTCAGCCTGCGAGTACAGGATCAAATCAGCGACACAAGCCAGGGGCTGACTGAGAACCCTAAGGGCCCCCTTCGAGGCCCCACCCATGTTCTGACTCCAGCCACACCCATATCCCACCACCCCCCCAGTCGTGCCTTGATCGTTATGCCCCTTATCCCATCACTACAGAAATACAGCGCCCCATACCTCTTACATCCAGTGACGTCTTCTTTGATGTAGATGTTCCCTGTCCTTATCTTCTCCTTTCAGAACTTCAGACCAGACCAACATTTTGTCACCATTTTCCGTCTCTGCAGTTTGACAATAAAAAAAAATAATAATCTTAGTTTACTACTTTTCCACCATCCTCCGATCTTCTGGACAAATCATCCTACTACCCCCAATACTGTGCCACTGTGGTCCCCAATACTATACTGCAGAAACAGATAATACCCCTGATAATACTAGTACCACACAGAGCCCCTATATCAAATACCCCTTCTTTGTGGCCTCAGTAGAAGCCCCTATAGTGCCCCATAATAATGTGCCAGTAACAAGTGCCCCCCCATGTACCAGTATCAAGTGCCAAACCCCCCTATGTGCCAGTATCATGTGCCACCACCCTATGTGCCAGTATCAAGTGCCAATGCCCCCCATGTGCCAGTATCAAGTGCCACCACCCTCTGTGCCAGTATCAAGTGCCAATGCCCCCCAATGTGCCAGTATCAAGTGCCAATGCCCCCCATGTGCCAGTATCAGGTGCCAATGCCCACCATGTGCCAGTATCAGGTGCCAATGCCCCCACTTGTGCCAGTATCAGGTGCCAATGCCCTCCATGTGCCAGTATCAGGTTCCAATGCCCCCCCCATGTGCCAGTATCAAGTGCCAATGCCACCCCCCCCATGTGCCAGTATCAAGTGCCTCCCGCTCCCCCCAAGTGGCAGTAACAAATAGTCTGGTATTTAAAAAAAAAACACTTATACTTACCTCCATCACACAGACACAGCGATGCAATGCAGGCCTCTTCTGGCCTGTGCCCTGCGCTGTACGGCTCAGGCGGCGCAATGACGTCATCGCGCCGCCTGCACCGGCCTCTGATAGGCTGAGGGCCTTGTGCTGGCAGCGAATCAGAGGAACAGGGAAGGGAGACGCCTCTCCCTCCCCTGCCCCACAGCACAGCCATCTGCATCGCTGTCTTGAGGACGGCGATACTGATGACTATGGAGATGAACGCTTCCACAATATAAAATAAAAAAAAGGCTCGGGACCAGCTGGGCCCCCCCACGGGGTCCGGGCCCCTTACTGGGGTACTGGCTGTACCCCCCTGATGGCGGCCCTGCTGCTAGGGGGTGAGGAATTGAAGGGGTTGTGCCAAATTTTTAAGTAGCTGATCACGGGAGGGTCCAACCAATGGGACCCCCACTCTTCTCGAGTATGGGGGTCCAGTTCCCTCATTCTGATAGGGGAGCAGGTCATTCATACGTTCTGCTGCTCCATTTATTGTAGAAGCGCGAGAAATAACTGAGAGGCTACTGTATGTCCCATAGAGAATGAATGGAGCGGCATGACACATGCACAACCTGTCGCTCCATCAGATTAAGGGCTTCTTCACACGACCGTGCTGTGTTTTGCAAAACGGAACGCAGCCCTTTATAGAAATGCCTATTCTTGTCCGCAAAACGGACAAGAATAGGACACGACTCATCATTTTTGGGGGGCCACGGAACTGAGCAACGGATGCGGACAGCACTCCGTGTGCTGTCCGCATCTTTTGCGGCCTCATAGAAGCAAATGGCTCCGCACCTGAGCCGCAAAAAATGTGGCTTGGATGTGGACCAAAACCACGGTCCACATCGCCACGGTCGCCCTAAGGGGAATGAGACTCCTGTTCTCGGGATGGGTAGGGGCCCCAGCAGTCAGATTCCCAGGAATCAGCCAGTTATCCCCTATCCTAATCTTTCCACAACCCCTTTAAGGAAAAAATGTTCTAAGCATCAGTGAGAAAATAATTAAGGCGACCTTATTAGTGCCCCCCTCCTAATATATTTGACTAGGCTTGTACACAGGACATTAGGGGTCCTGGGAGAGAGCGGCTCCCACCAGGAGAAGCCCCCTCCCCCCCAGAGACACGCATGGAGATTGATGCCGGGGCTCATGGACACGAGTATATTACAGCTCAGTACTAGAAACATAGGGCTCATTCACATGTACGAATCTTTTGGCCGCAAAATACAGACTGCAAAAACTGCAACAACCGCGTGCGAGGCCCCTATTCACATGTTTATTAGTGATGAGCGGCAGGTGCCATATTCGATTTCGACGAAATTCGCGAATATTCGAATGAATATTCGTTTCGTATTCGTCGAAATCGAATATTCGTCATTTTTTCTAGTTATCGCGATTAAAATGCGATTTAAATAATCGCATATTGCGATTTGTACTTAAGGCTACTTTCCTATTGGTTTCATATCTAGAATTAGCGAGGATGACGAATATGACGAATGTATTCGTCATATTCCTCAAAACGAAGATAACGAAGTATTCTACATCTTCGTTTTAGCAACCTATTCGTCAACCTCGCTAATTCTAGCAATCAAATAGGAAGGTTGACTATAGAGACAGCTGTGTTAAATTAGCTATGCGATTTTTTTTTTTAATACAATAATTATATTACTTGATATGATAATATTATTATAAGTATTCTATTTATTAAAAAAAAAAAAAATCGCATAGCGAATTTAACACAGCTGTCTGGTAAGTCAACCTTCCTATTTGATTGCTAGAATTAGCGAATAGCGAAGTTGACGAATAGGTTGCTAAAGCGAAGATGTAGAATACTCGTTATCTTCGTTTTGAGGAATATGACGAATACATTCGTCATATTCGTCATCCTCGCTAATTCTACCAAGCCAACCATAACTTCTGTGCTCATGGAGCGTCCCCATCACCATGGGAACGTCTCCATATACTAAAATGTACTGTCGGATTTGAGGAATTACGTTGAAATCGCAATGCGATTAATTCAAGTTATATTAATCGCATTGCGATTTCAACTTAGAGCTGGGTTTATAATGGGTCAGCTTGCTAGAATTAACGAAGTTAACGAATATGGAATATAGCAGCAGTGCTAAGTTGAAATCGCAATGCGATTAATTTAACTTAAAGTATTAGCATTGCGATTTCAACTTAGCACTGCTAGTGCATAGCTATATATTCCATATTCGTTAATTCTAGCCTATGTAAGATAGCAGTGCTAAGTTGTAATCGCAATGCGATTAATATAACTTGAATTAATCGCATTGCGATTTCAACGTAATTCCTCAAATCCGACAGTACATTTTAGTATATAGAGATTTTCCCATGGAAGGGGACGCTCCATGAGCACGGAAGTCGGCAGAAGCGGCAACGGGCACTGACTGGAGCAGCCAGGAAGCCAGGAATCCTCATGACAGGTAAGAACTACTTTTGGGAAGTGGGAAAGAAAAAAATATAACTAAAAAAAAAAAAAAAAAAAACGAATATTCGAAATAGCGAATTTATAGCGCTATATTCGAAATATTCGCGAATTAGCGAAGTGCCGATATTCGCTAAAAAAATTCGCTTTTCGAATATTCGCGCTCAACACTAATGTTTATGCTTTCATCCACAAAGGTCAGATTTCAGATCTGTGTTTCTTCCCTGTAGTTGAACTTTTTCGTGCATCCACCAAAAATGGCAACTTTTTTTTTTTTTACAAACTTTGTATCAATTTGTATCAGTGGAGCAAAGCAGTGCACGCTTCCACAGAGTGATGGTGAATAAACCTATAGAAGTCAGCGGATCAGTGTCCTGTCCACGGAGGACACACAGCACACGGGCGTGCACACGACAGCGGATCCCGGCCGAGTGCAGGCCACTTTCTTTTTTTCACTTCGGTAGAAAAGTCCTAGGACATGCTGTATTTTTTTGCGGAGCTTTGAAATGAATGGGTCAGCATCTGGCCCGCAAAAAAAGGGTGATTGGATGCGGACAGAAACTACAGCTGTGTGCACGGTCAGCGATTTCTTAGTGATTATGACCCAAAATCAGGAGCAGGTCTAAAGACAGAACAGACGCAGATTTTGGCTAGCAATCACTGACCAAATACTGACGTGTTAAAAAATACCTGAGGCCGCTTTCACACCGTCAGTGTTTGATTAGTGATTTCCATCACCAGGAGGGGAGCCTCCACAGAAGATCCGCACCTGATCCGGGTTTAGGTTCATAATCACTGACTGCATCTGAAAGCCTGTCCCATTACTCTGCTTTCCGGCGCTTTTCTGTATAAATGGCTCTTTGGGGTGTAATATGGCCATGAGCATCGCAGAGTTATCACAATACCCGTGCATTTCAACCCCGAGGAGTCAAATAACAAACTCAGCTGGGCAAAGTTTACTTTACCACATACAAAGTTTTAGCCCCAAGCACTGTATATCTTATGATAGCAGCAGCAGCGAGAAAGGGCTCCAGCAGCAGTTAAAACCCGCTAGTGGGCGGGGCCGCAGCCGCTCGGGACGGAGGGCGTGGCTTCAGCCCGGTGGGGGAGGGAGCGCTCTCTGCTCACCTGCAGCCGGGACAGACTCTGTGTGGAGACGACGCTCTACTTGTCCCGGGAGTGAAGCACCGAGTGACCGAGGGCCTCCGCCGAGAGACGGCCGTCTGCACAGGTGAGGTCACCCGGAGCACCCTCTGCTGACTGGGAGGGCGCCCTGCACCTGCACTCAGGGGTGCCCCGTCATGGAGAGGTCCCCTGGAGTTTGTGGGGTGTGCAATCTGCTGTACGAGTGGCTTGGTGTACAATTCGGGCAGTGATGTAGCAGAGCTGTGTCTGTCAGACGTAACATAGTGACAGCACAGCGGTGCGTCTGCAGGAGTAGTGCCGCTGAGTGTGTCACGGGTACCGAGCTTGTCTTCAGTGCCAGTCATCATATGATAGCTGTTACATTTGCATAGGACTGCAGGTTATCATCTCCTCTTGTTTTGGTGACATCTGACAGGCCACTGTGACTGTGTGGGGGTTGTCTTGGTATATTTAATGAGATTTCTGATTTAATATTAACCCCTTGGGGAGCTGGCTGGAGGTGTTCAGGATCTAATTAATCCCCCACACAAATCACTTATCACCAATGTTCATGTTTTTAAGGAGTTTTGCAGAGTCAAAAAAACAGACGTTACATGGAGTTCTGGAAAGTTTTTTTTTTTTTATCCTTGAGTTGCTTTTTTGGCTCAGTGGTGTTTTTTTTTTTTAAATGGCGTTTTGTAAAAATGCATTAACCCACACAGCCCTACGGAGGGAGTAACAGAACGAGGGGATACATACGTTCCCATAGAAATGCTAGGCCTACCAAAAAAAGTTTCTAAAAAGCTATATGGACTTTTTTCCCAACACAAGTGTGGAGGCAGACCGACAACTGGGAAAAAGTTCTGTCCAATCGATGGCATCACTATCGGCCTCTGAATGTAAGCTAGTTACGTGACAGACTGAGCTCTGCTACATCTGTATCTATGGTGCAGGAGACACAACGTGTGCAGGATCTTCAGGTGGGAGCTAGGCGTCTGGCTTGCTCTTCCAGTTTTTCGGGATGGTGAGGAGCTCCTCTTCTCCTGGATCCTGGGAGATCTCCGTCTTCGGATGTATAGCGTGGAGGCGCGGGGTTTGAGCTCGTGTGTGCGCTGCCAGAAGGGAGTTTACTCTGTGGTCTCGCAGCTTGTGAGAAATCCAGAGTATTTGTGTTCCTCTTTCCTGTCCGCACAGTCGTATACGCTTCCAACACCTAGGAATGCTTCCCAAGCGTCTCCCTGCGTTACCCTAAGGCCTATTGCCCACCACCGTATGGTTTAAAAAAAAAATGGATGACATCCGTGTGCGTTCCGTCTTTTGCGGAACATCTGGCCCCTAATAGAACAGTACTATCCTTGTCCGTGATGAGGACAAGAATATGACAAGTTATATCTTTTAATGGAACAGAAATACGGAAACGGAATGCACACAGAGTACATTCCGTTGTTTTTTTTTTTTTTTTTTCCTGACACATTGAAATGAATAATTTCGTATACGGAACACAAAAAATGGCCCATACACTCGCAAAAAAAAACCTTCGAGTGCAAGAGGCCTAGAGCCTCGTACACACGCCCGTGTCCGTTTTGGGGTCGGCAAAATGCGAATTCAGTCGGTGTGCTGTCTGCATTATGCGCACATAGTGTATCTTTTTGCACAACGGTCATACGGATTCGGATAGAACAGGAATGAGCCGTGTGCTTACCGCCTCCATGTGTCCGCTCCACAAAAGGATACGTGTCCTGTACTTGGCCGCAAAGTGCAGGCAACGGACCCATTGTAGTCAATGGCTTCTCAAATAATGCGGACGCAACACAGACCACAAAATAAATACGGTCCTTGATTTTTGTCTTACTTGGAATACTTGGGGGGGTTAAAATCTATTTGGGTACACATGGCAATCGTACGGGGGTCGTCTCACTTCAGCAAATGGCAGTTATCATGTAGAGAAAGCGAATACAAGGCTCTTACTAATGTATTGTCATTGTCCATATTACCTCCTTTCCATCACATTATACACTGCTCATTTCCATGGTTACGGGTGGCTGGGACAGAAACTGCTGCGCATGCGTGCTTATATAGTACGTGCGCTCCCTCGGTCTCCGCCAGGGCTTTTTCCTATAGTGTTCAAGCATGGTTGCAGGGTGGTCGTAACTAGGGATGAGCCAATCTTTACAAACTCCCCTAACAATAAGGGCTCCATCTCACTGTAATGTATCCCGAAGGTGAGTTCACTTCAGCTTAGTATTTTCATACAGTAACTTGTGCCAATGAACCAACTGACATGTGATAGACGCGAGCCGAAGTAAGTCTCGCGATATTTGCATAAACTTCGGAAGGACCTCCGTTGAGGACATACATTTTACAGTAAGACAGAGCCCATATTGTTAACAAAGCTTTTAAATGAATCGTGTTCGGAAACGGCAATCCGAACCAGATTCCCTCAAATCTTGTTGTAACCATGGATACGATCAGTGTATAACGTGATGGAAAAATGAATCCAGCCAGCAAAGGAGGCAATATGGACAATCGCAATACATTAGTAAGTGGCTTGTATAAACTTTTTCTACATGATAAATGTAATTTGCTGAAGTGAGAAAACATCTTTTAAAAGGGTTCTTCGGGAATCAAGAAAATTAAAATATTTAAATATTTCTTTATTATAAATATATTCCCAAATACCTTCTATTAGTTATAATGGCTTGTTTTGTCTGGGGAGCAATGGTTAGGAGAAATAAAATGGCCGCCGTCCTATTAGTACACACAAAGCCTGTCCTAATCACACAGGAAACAAGTTACTTCACAACACTGAACAAAAGAGCTGCCTCATCCTCCTCTCTGCTCTGCTTGTCAGGGATTATGATCCTGAATACAGGTGATTACATCTTCAGCTGCATCTCTATAGGAATGGCGTTCATGAGGAGACATGAAGTTAGAGGTGGGGGTAATGAGCAGCTCTTGTATGCTGTCTCCATTAGCACAGTACTACTTTGTCTCCTCATGGACTCCATTCACACAGATTCAGCTGAAGATATTATCATCAGTATTCAGGATCATAATCCCTGCTAAGTAGAGCAGAGAAGAGGATGAGGCAGCTCTTTAGCTCAGTGCTGTGAAGTAACTTTCTGTGTCATTAGGACAGGCTTTGTGTGCACTAATAGGACAGCGGCCATTTTATTTCTCCTAATGATTGCTCCATAGACAAAACAAGCAATTATAACCAATGAAAGGTATTTGAGAATATATTTATAATAAAGTAATATTTAAGTATTTTCATAATTCCCGGAGAACCCCTTTAAAGAGTAACTGAACTTCCCAAAAACTTTTTGATATGTTCTAGTGACACTTCAAAGGTTTTGACTGATGGGGGCCGGAGTGCTGAGACCCCTGCTCACTGATAAAATGAGGACACGGGGGGACTCGGCTGTCTCTCCGCGTGGCTGCAGAGGGGCTCATAGACTTTGTAGTAAGCCTGTCTTTAGTAGCAAGGAGGGACAGCACTCAGCTGAGCGCACTTATCTCCTCATTTTATCTATTAGTGGGGTCTCAGCGCTTGGACCCCCACCAATTAAATCTTTTGTTTTTGAAAAGAGCAGTTCCACTCTAAATGGTTTGTCCCAAGATTTTATTATTTTACCAAAGGTGTGGATCCTGATGAAATAATAACTTCCCTTCAGCACTCGCTCCAGTCCAGCGCTGCTGCAGTTGTGACCCCCCCATGTCATGTTGCAGCCAATCTTTGCCCTCAGTGGTGTAAAGTGTGAGACTGCTGGGGCCAGTGATTGGCTGTAGAGGTATTCGGAAGTCACCGCTGCAGCCCATGCAGATGGCAGAGCAGTCTGAGGATTCCATTTAACGGATACGTTTTCTGTATACGTTAAAAGGATGGGAAAAATGTGATGTGAACCCAGGCTCCCCATCACTTTGATAAAATTTGGACTACCCCTTTAAGGCCAGTTTCAGATGAGCATGTTCATTCTAGGAAACGCGCTGCGTGGGATAGCTGCATTTCCCAGACCGAACACTGCTCCTCTGACCGAACTCGCAGCATCATTGTGATTTATGGCGCTGTGAACGCCTTCCTGACCGTGGGTCTGCTGTACTGTGCTCGCATAATATCCTGAGTACGGTACAGAAGGCTTGCGGTTGAGTAAATATCCCAAACAAAAAAAAAAAAAAATTCTATTTTTTTGCTGTGAGGAGGCACGGACCGAAATGACACCAAAGCACTCCGTAGGGCTTCCGTGGCCTTCCACTCCGTGCCTCCACATCGTATCTTCCAGATTGAACTTGAATGTGTCCACATCCATGAAACAGTGCACACACAGCCGATGTCACTGTTCGCGGGCCGCAATATGGGCACAGCTGGCACACGTTCATGTGCTTGAGCCCTTATTCTGTGAATAGGGTATATGCTTAAGGCCTCTTTCACATGGCCATAGCGGGTGCGTTGCGGGAAAATATGCAATTTTTTTTCAGCGCAAGTGCATAGCGTTTTGCTCGCGCGTGCGAAAAATCGGCATGTTTAGTACCCAGACTTCTTCACTGAAGTTCGGCTAGAGTATTCTGTAGATTTTATTATTTTCCCTTATAACATGGTTATAAGGGAAAATAATAGCATTCTCAATACAAAATGCTTAGTAAAATGTGGATGGAGGGGTTAAAAAATAAATAAAATTATCTCACCTTATCCATTTGATTGCGTAGTTGCGATCTCTTCTTTCTTCTTTAATCATGTGAGCTGCCGGCTAAACGACCTGTGGTGATGTCACTGCGCTCATCACATGGTCCACATCCATGGTGATGGACCATGTGATGTGACGTCACCACGGGACCTTTAGCCGGCAGCTCACATGATTAAAGAAGAAAGAAGAGATCGCAACTACGCGATCAAATGGATAAGGTGAGATAATTTTATTTCTTTTTTAACCCCTCCATCCACATTTTACTAAGCATTTTGTATTGAGAATGCTATTATTTTCCCTAATAACCATGTTATAAGGGAAAATAATAAAGATCTGGTCCTCATCCTGATCGTCTCTTAGCAACCATGCGGGAAAATCGCACTGCATCCGCACTTGCTTGCAGATGCTTGCGATTTTCACGCAGCCCCATTCCCTTCTATGGGGCCTGCGTTGCATGAAAAACGCACAATATAGAGCATGCTGCGATTTTCACGCAACGCACAAATGATGTGGGAAAATCGCTGCTCATGTGCACAGCCCCATAGAAATGAATGGGTCTAGATTCAGTGCGGGTGTGAAAGGGGCCTAAGTGTTTGATTGCTGTGGCCCCCGACTGATCACGAGAACACCCCATTTGAATGGAGCAGTGGTCGAGGATGCATCCCCCCACTTTGTTTTCCTACATGGTCTTACCTACTGGTCTTTGTTTACTGGGCTGCCGTGATGATGTCATGTTAACATGTGTCCACTGAGGCCAGTGATTGGCTGCAACAGTCATGTGTCTCTTTGCTGCAATTATTTTTTAATCTGGAAATCTGGGATATATGGTATGTGTTTGGCATTCCATATCTGCAGGATGTGGGGCGAACAAATAGCTCTTGTAGGTGGTCGGTGACAACTTCATGGAATGACTGCACTGTCCACATTGTCAAATCTGTAATTTGCATCATTTAATTTACAGAACATGCCCACAACTTTGAAGATTTTATTTTATTGTGAAGCAAACAACAAATTGGACAAAATAACAGAAACTATTCATCCCCCTAAAGTCAATACTTTGTAGAGCCACCTTTTGGGGCAATCACAGCCCCAAGTCGCTTTGGATAGTCTCTATGAGTTTGCCACATCTCACCACTGGGATTTTTGCCCATTCCTCGATGTAAAACTGCTCCAGCTCCTTCAAGTTGGATGGTTTGCGCTTGTGAACAGCAATCTTTATGTCTGACCACAGATTTTCTATTGGATTGAGATCTGGTCTGTGACTCGGCCATTCCAACACATTTACATGTTTCCTCTTAAACCACTCAAGTGTTGCTTTAGTAGTGTGTTTGGGGGCATTGTCCTGCTGGAAGGTGAACCTCCGTCCTAGCCCCAAATCACGCACAGAGTGGTACAGGTTTTGCTCAAGAATATCCCTGTATTTAGCACCATCCATCTTTCCCTCAAGATTTACTAAGAGTGAAATTCCTGGTTATCCGGAACGTGTTTTCAGTAGAGGGCTGCAGCGTAACGTGGAAATACACAAAACCCACCAGGACATGGAATAAGTAAGGGGATTCCTCTGATCACTATTGCTGAGGTCACCACACTTACTATTAGGCCTTATTGTCTGCTTCAGTCATGAAGGGTCAGTTATTGGTCCGTCTGTCCATTTTCTGCCCTCTGTATCTGCATTACATATGCATGGCTAAGCCTAAAGGTGGAGAACATGGACAGCAGATGTCTGTCATGTTTTCCCTAAGGGCTCATACACACAGTCATAAGTGTTTTGTGGTACGCAAATCGTTGATCTTTAAAATAGGGATCCCGGCCGAGTGCAGGCCACTTTTTTTTTTTTTTTTTTTTAAATAGGACATGTTCAATTTTTCTGCTGTGCCACAAAACGGACATACAGATGCAGACAGCATACAGTGTGCTGTCCACATCTTTTGCGGCCCCATTGAGATGAATGAGTCCACATGCGATCCACAAAAAACCCAGACAACCATTAAAAGGCCTTGGAGCAGGTCAGACATTCCCTTTAAAGGTGTTGTCTCAGCCCAGACAATGGGGGCATATCGCTACAATATGCTTCCATTGTCTAATAGCCTCTAAGACCCGCACCTATCTCATAAATGGAGCCAATAAGGTCCCAGAGGGCACACCGCGCATGCACAGCTGCCCTCCCTTCGTTTCTGTAGCGCAGCGCGAAATTGGCTCAGCTATCTCTTTCGGCCCTATAGAAATGAATAGGAGCGGTGGCTGCGCAGGCGCAGTGCACTCCCATATGTATATTTTTTTATGGGGTCTCCGAAAATAGCCGAGCGATTTTCAGCGGGCCAATAGGAAGGCTTGGTGAGCACCACCAGCCACCACTTTGCCTAGAGGTTGGACCCACACCTATCAGACAATGGGGGCAATATCCTAGCGATGTTCCCCCACTTTCTGAGATGGGAAAACTTGGGGTTTGAGCCACAACTTAATATGAGAATGAAGAGGGACACCCTCCTAGTAGGAATATGCCATTACTTAATAAGAACGGAAAACCCCTTAAAAGGGATAGTGCATTCATTGATATTTAAAAAAAAAAAAATGGAATGAAAGAAAAAAAACATAGTATTCACCTTTCCTATCCCTTGCCACTCACATTTCCATGCTTCTGGGTCCCGATGGTCTCTGTAGTTCCCGATCCTGCGATGTTGGGTGCTGACTGGTCACTGCTATGGTGTCACAAAATGCAGTGTAATCTGCAGGCAGCATGTTATAGAGCAGGAGGAGCTGAGCAGACTGATATAAAGCTTTGTGGGAAAATAATCAGTAAAAATGCATAGTTATATCTGCTTTTTCTGACTTCTATTGTACATGGGGAATTGGAGCTAGTAAGCGCTATCTATATGTAAGAAATGGAGTTTCAGTCACAGAAATGTGTGCGGCACATCTGATAAGGGTATGTTCACACAGCGTACCCTGTGTTCTGTTCATACGGAGTCGATTTTTTTAATTCATGTCATAAGAAAAGGGAAAAAAAAGAGCATTGGGCTCAACTTGGGGGCCAATCTGTGTCGGCCTCCGGTTTCTGCAAGGCATCCACTTTAAATAGACGTATTTTTCTGCTGTGTGAACACATGGCCTAGGACTTGCTACTCGGTATCGGTGCAGGTAAAAGTATCAGCCTGGAGTCCCGCAGTGAGACTTTTTCTAATCATTGACAGCAAATAGGGATTGAAAATGAAGAACTGACGCCCGACGTATGTTAAGGTCGCTTTACATATTTACATGCAGCGATCTCCTCCACAGTATAGGGAGTAGTGATCACTAATGCCATTGTTCTTCCCATAAGGACTCGTTGCTTGCCGGCAGGAGATTGTGTTTTCACGGCACGATCTGCTGCTGGTAAGCGGTCCCTTTGCGTGCGCACAAACCATCGGATATCCCGGTGAATGAGCGGTACGTTTACTCTGCCCGATCTGCGGTAACGGGTGTTGGTATGAACGCTTGTTGGTGATAATCTGTGCGATTCTCGGCCCGTGTAAAGGGCCCTATAGAAAGTTGCCTTATTATCTGGTCGTTATGAATAAAGCCTATTATGTGACGTCTCCCCGTTTCTTCTTCTCAGCCATGGAGTGGAATGAACATTCAGAAGTCTCCTGCGATGTGGCCTTTTCTGAAGCACAAAGATGGATCGAGGTAAGACGCAGTGAGAATCCCATTGCACGACATGGCGTGCTTATATACTGCTGCTCTGTGTCAGGGACCGAGGCATGCTGCAGTCCTATGATGGGTGGGGGAAACGATGGAGGCGCAGACTGGAAATGCAAACAATCCCCCGGATCCTATACTGAATAAGGAGAGAAAGCTGTGCGGTTTACGTGTCTGGCGGGTTTACTCGGCTACTGAAGAATGTATCTATAGACAGTGACTTGTGGGATGGGGCTGAGAAGGGAAAATCAATTTACAGTTAAATACTAAGGCGGGCCGCAGGCATTCAGCCTTAATAAGGGAGTTTCATGTGCGGAGTGAGAGCTTGTTTTTCGTGTTTTATTCTCAATGCAGGACCTTTTATTAGATGAGAAGGTGAGGCTTTTCTTGACTTTCTATCCACATGGGGGCCTGAGGACTAGTTTCATGGAACTAAAAGTAAAAGACATTAAAATGCCACAAGTTCGGGATTCGGAGCGTGGATACCCTTGCTTTCTCCAGTGCCTCCTCAGTCCCTGCAGATACTTAAAGGGATTGCCCAGCCCTTTTTTTGTTAACAAATGGCTTACAATGCTGTAAAATTGCTAATGGCATAATACCTGCTTTACCCCAATCTTCTGCTGCCCGGTCCCTGCTCACACCACTCCAGCTATGACATGTGGTTGGCCATGGCGCTGACCTCAGTGGTGTTGGCACGTCACCGCTATGGCCAGTTGACAACCCTTTAAACATGACATGGCACGCCCCCATACTGCTTTATTTATAGTTGGACAAGGGATCAGCAACCTCCGGCACTCCAACTGTTCTGAAACTACAACTCCCAGAGTCCTCCTTTCACTTCTGTGGGAGTTACAAGAACAGTGCAGCAAGTTTACATGCTGGGAGTTGTAGTTTCACAGCAGCCGGTGGTTGCTGATCCCTGGTTTAGGCTATACACAGCTCTGATAGGGTTTTAGGTGAAGGGGTTGTCCATTTTGGGGAAACCCTTTTGTATGGTCAGCCTCTCTGGGGTATATGTGATTGCCGGGGATACCATCCTCATTCTTTTGTGCAGTCAGTATGCTGCAGTTCTGGGGCGCTCGGTTACATTTCTGGACTCCGCCATGTCTTGCATAAAGCATTTTACAGTTGATGTTTGACCGATAGAAATAGAACTTTTATTGCTGATAAAGAATGTAGGCCGTTCTGGTAATGGCGCTAAAGGTAAAATCCAATACCTGCTCTAGGCAGTAGATTGTTTTTTATTACTTTGTAGGTGGGGGAATGCACTTACCTGCAGTACATTCATCCCAATGGCGTCTTGCAGACTCTCCAGAAGTTTTGTTCTGCTTTTCTTATGTATTGAAAGCTGATAATAAAGCAGAGATTACAGATTTAGGGTCTAGAATGAAGTAAGTTTTCCTAGACTTTGCTGCAGCCTCATTTCTTTGCATTTTGGGATCCCATTTATCATTAGTATGGGAGTCCCTGTTGTCACTGGCGAGGTGGCGGCTCCTCTTCGTTCTGGAAGCCTGTGGTTGCTCCCTCCTGTGATCGTCTCTGTGCTTTGGTTTACATGGTGTGATATTTAGTGTTCTGTGTCCTTTCCTTTACGTACTATAATAAAGACACTTATTTATATTATTGATTATGCATGATCTCATATTCCCCTTAAAAACATGCGCACGCTCAAAAGGCTTTAGAGAACATAACACATTTTTAGCAGATACCCCTATTTATTTATTTATTTTTTTGTGCATCACAGCATAGATAAATCTCTCATACAGAGAAGTAACATAGTAACCATTGTTATAGTGTGACCCGATACAACAAGTGTTTGCAGCCATTCTGAGTAATATCTCCTTTAGTCTGGTGGGATGTCTGAAATAATTTCCCTTAGAGTTAAAGCTAATGATTTACTGCGTTCAGGCTTAAAAACTTTCAGGAATGGCATTCAGCATCTGAGACCGTCCCCCCCACAGAGCTCATGCTCAGCACAAGCCATCCCTAATACTCGTACTTACACGCAGAATAACTCGGTCAGGAGATGAACGGCCTCGTATGGTCACGTTCTTCATGTTGTACCTGCTTTGAGGAAGAAATGTAATAGGTTAAAGAAGATCAGATACCACTCCGTCTTTTAGTAAATGCATTTGAAATTCCGCGGCATCCTTGCATTACTGTGTGTCGTCGTTCCTCTGTTACTGCTCCCAGATATGTATGAATAAATTGACATCTGGGTATTAACAAATTGAGTGCTGATGGTGCCAGACTGCGAGGCCACACTCATTTGACAAGAAGTGCCACATTGTTAATGTAATCATACAAGAACAGCACAAGACGAGCTCTAAGACAATCTGCTTCAGTATTGTTCATGGGGAATGCCAATATAAACTAAAAAAGACACCTCAGGAGAGTCAACGGGTCAATTGTAACAACTGAGGAAATCGGTGTTCTGTATCATTTGAAATGTTTTTGCAGGGTGCTCATTATAGGGAACGTTTACACATAAAGCTAATATTCCAACCCAAAAATCTATGGCTGCCATTATAACAAGTCAGCCCCACAGGATAGAGGATAATTGTGTGATTGGCGTGGGTCCCACTGCGGGTCTCAAGAATGGCTGCCCCTCTTCCCCCATTTGAATGTAGATGCAGCATGCATGCGTGTCCCCTGCTGCATTCAATGGAGGAACACAGACCCCCATGCTAGGGATCAGCAGGGATTCTAGCCTGTTAAATACTATCTCCTATACTGCGGGTGCAGTCGGAAATACTTTAAAGGAGTTGGCCAAAAGTTAAACAAATGAAGCGAAAAGGAAGAAACGCTCTGAAATGTCATTCTCGTCTATTCCCACCGCTTCTGCTCCGATGCTTCGGTGGTTCCTGATGAACTGTTTACTTTACACAGGGATTTATATTCCATACATCCCCATGGTCTCTATATTACCTGGTATCCATTAAAGTGAGAGGCTTTCTGCTCTGGTTGATGTGGTGCGGGTGTCCCAAGCAGGTTACATCCCATCCATGATGTCCACGTGCCTTGATAGAGCAAATATATAGAGATTTTTCTGAACAGGGGACTTGTTCTTACCTAACACAGAAATGTTTTAAAAACTGCACACGTGCGTTATGGCACAATGAGACACCCGTTTCAGCTTTAGAATACTTTTCCCTGACCACAATTTCTCTTCCTAGAACTAGTGATGAAAATTATTTTTTTTTCTTTGCTGTGGTCGTGGAACGGACATCCGGATGCAGACAGCACACATTGTGCTGTCTGCATCATTTGCGGCCCCATTAAAAACTACAGTCGTGTGCATGAGCCCTTACACTGTAGTAAATGTTACTTATTGTCCGTTTTGCAGACAAGAATAGGAGGTTCCAATAGAGGGCAGGACGTACTGATCACAAAATGTGGACCGTAAACACTGCTACGGCTGTGTACCTGAGCCGAAGCACAGAGAAATGCCAGTTGGACCTGCCACAGCCCCTTTATTCTTAGTCTGCGGGCTCATGGACGTAAGCCAACCGTGCTGCGGACCACAGATAGCAGTCTGCAATGCACAGACAATGTAAATCCCGTATTGCGGCATGGGTTCGCGATCCGCAATATAGGGCAAAAGATCAGACTTGTCCTATCTTTTGTGGTGCGGAGGCACGGACCAAAAAGCCCGCGGAAGTTCTTCCGAGTGCTTCTATGGCCTTCTGATCTGTGCCTCCATGTAATTTATGATATAGAATTCACATGTCCAGTGCCCGTATATTGTGCAACCACCGTTTGCAGTCCGCAATACAGGCACAGAAGGCTTACATGTGACTGTAGCCGAAGATGCACTAATGAACCTGTAAAAACATTAGTCACAACACTGCAGGGACTGGTTGGGGTCCTGAATGTTCGATACCTGGTGATCACACACTGATGGCCTATCCTAGCGATAGCCCATCGATACATATTCCTGGGAAACCTCTTTTAATGGGATTGTCCTGAATTGTGATGAGGGGGTCATGAGCCGGCGTCCCCTCAGTCACAGACATCCATTAGCATCTGTGTTGCTCTTTTTTGATGACGCCCTTGTGGCACGGTTTGCCCACTACAGTGACGGCCTATGTGCTGTACCTTAGCAGCTCTTGGTGCATGGTCCATGCATAAGTCATAAACCACAAGTAGTTTGTTTGCGGAGATGCCTCATATTGCGCAGCCGACTTGTTGAATGGATTTGTGAAAGTCTTTATTTGCCTTTTACTTTTACTGCTTCATTCCCTACAATTTCTTCTACATGATCAATTGTAAGACTCTAATTTCTCTTTTTTTTTTTTTTCTTTCTTTGCTCGATAAAGCATGAGTGCTCTTACTTCTCACGGGTTCACAAGGCAGCGGGACCAACATGAAGCAATAATTGCAGAGTAATTCATCGCCAAATAATAAATTGTGCTTCTCCAGCTGAGTAGAAATGGCAGTAAACTGCACCTCCCCGGAGTGGTAATTGTAGATTGTGCCGCTCTGTCCTCGCTTCTTCATTGTCAAGCCTTTGTGGCCGATATGAAATCTTGTGCTTTTACCATTCCATGAAGATTCATTGAACGCTAGATCACGGTTCAGATGCGATTGCGCAGTGACTTGTCTTACTGTAACCCTTTAACCAGAGACGATACGCTTACAAATCCATTGCCATGACTAGAATTTGACCAGGACCTGATCTACATAAGCGTACTGGTAGGCGTCCATAATACGGATCTATGATGTGGACGTATTAGCAGCAGTGCCATCAGTATTACTGGTTAGTAAGGGTTGTGATTACCCTGTCCACATAGGGAGAATCGCTGTGTGTGGCAGGATAATCTGGACTCTCACGGTGACTCCAGAGCAGAAATCCGGCTCTGGATCATATAAACCTGTTTATATAATGGAGCTCAGCGTCTTTCATTGTGTCATTTTCTGCGCTCAGATAGGACAGAACTCAGATGACAGGTTCACTTTTACACTGGCCAAAGATCAGGACCGTTATTTAGGGCAGGGCTTGACAAATTTCCTTGGAATCTAGGAGCCAGCTAAAAAAGTTAGGAGCCAGGCGGAGCCGCGTCATAAAGCCCCCAATAGATGCCCCCATAGTGCTCTCCCCCCCCCCCACTTCTCCATAGAGCCCCCCAATAATGCATGCCAGTACATAGGGCCCCCAGTAGATGCCCCCATAGTGTTCCTTCCCCTGTTCTCCATAGTGCCCCCCATAATGTGCGAGTATATAGGGCCCCCCATAATGCTTCCCCTCTTCAATAGGTTATATGACACGTCAGATGCTGCCAGCGTCTAAGTGATCGCCACTTGCGGCCGCCATGACATGTGGAAACCCTTACAAGGATTACAGGGTCCGGAGGGGAGGGCAGGGGGGACACAGCGGGCACCATTACATTTTACTGAGCACTACAACCCCCAGCTGGCGCTCAGCCTCTGCAGTCCTCACATCACTACAACGCCCAGCTCTCCCCCTTGTCATTCACTTTCCCCCCTCTTGTCATCCCCCCCCCTTCTTGTCATTATCTTTCCCCTCCTTGTCATTATCTTTCCCCCTTCTTGTCATTCTTTCTCCCCCCCCCCCTTCTGTCATTATCCTTCCCCCTCTTGTCATATCTTTTCCCCTCTTGTCATTATCCCCCCCCCCCTCCCCTTCTTGTCATTATCTTTCCCCCCCTTGTCAGTCTCTGTATGCTCCACGGGTACAGGAGCTTTAGTTTCCTGTACCCGGGCGGACTGACAGGAAGTGCACACTGTGTGCGCACTTCATGTCAGTCTGCCTGGGTACAGGAGACAGATGCTCCCTGTACCGTGCACCATGAGGGACACTACAATGAGGGACTGACAGGAGGGAGCGCTGAGCGTTTCCCTCCTGTCAGTCCCTGTCTTCATGCTGCGCCTGGGAGGTGCGCCCTCATGGACGCGCCAGCCCGGGCAGTGCTGCAGCCGCCTGAGGCTCTAAATAGAGCGCTCGGGCGACTGCAGCATGAAGGGGGCCGGCGCTCCTAGGACGCGCCAACCCTGCGCCCGGCCACCTTTGCAAACAGGCTGACAAATACCCAGGCGACTTGGCGCCTGGGATTTGTCGAGCCCTGATTTAGGGCTTATGCACAAGAACGTGTTTTCTTTCAGTGTCCGTTGTGTTTTTCTTGCGGACAGTATGCGAAACCATTGATTTCAACGGGTCCGCCAAAGAAAAGGAAATTACTCCGTGTTCATTCAGTTTCCGCCTTACTGACAAGGATAGGACTGTTCTATTAGGGGCCAGCTGTTCCGTTCTGCAAAATATGGAATGCTCACGGCCGTCATTAATGGTCGCAGTGGTGAAAATGAAGTACAAGGTGTAGTGTACTTGCAAGCCATGAGTAAAAAGAAAAAAATGTGTTATATGAACGGGCTTGGATTAACACGTGCTCCATGTTATGGGTAGAAAAGAAAATGGATGAAATACTAAGGGCCCTTGCAGACGAGCGGAAATCCGCAGCGAGAATGAGAGCCAAGCTGCGCGGTGGACATCAGAGGCACGAAGCAGTAACATGATAGATACTGCTCCCTGCCTCTCTGTGACCTCTTTACTACAAAATCACAGTGAGATAAAGTTGTCACCGTGATTTTGTAGTGAAAAGTGCATCCGCTCGTCTGCAACAGCCCTAAGGCTACATGCACACGAATGCTGGTTTGAAAACAAATTTAATGCTTTTTTTTTTTTTTTTTTTTTGGCACGTTTCAAAACTAAAAACCAGATGTTACTTGTGGTTATTGTATCAGATTCACCCTTTGCTGTTGGGCACTGCAAAGGGTTAAATCCACACGGCAGGGAAATTTCAGCATAGAAGAAAAAAAGCAAAATGTACATGAGTTTTCTCTAATCTCGTAGACTTTGCTGGTATTGTACTGCACAGGTTTTCCTGCCCATATGCAGTTACCCTAATGAAAAATACATGGAAGTGGCTGGAACCTTCCTTTCACCCCTTTTCATCTTTTCAGTGGGAACTAATATGGAAGAAGGGCCTCAAGCACATGACCCTATTTTATTTCTTCCTGCCTGCGATCCACATTTGTTTGCGGATTGGATTCGGTCGTATTCATTTCAATGTGGCCGCAAGATATGTAGACAGCAAGCAGTGTAGAAAAGTAGAACATGTCCTATTCTAGTCCGTTTTGCGCCCAAGAATAGGCATTTTTACAATGGGGCTGGTGGAAATTGCAGCATGCACACGGCCGGTATCTGTGTTTTGTAAATCCACGGTTTGAGGACCGCAAAATACATCCGTTCATTTCCACCTGGAGCCAGCAGGGGGTAGTATACTTCACTGAATTACTGTACGTGGTCGGATTAGTTCAGACGTCACTTGGCTCTGTTTGTTAAGGAATGTTTTCAAGGGTTTTAGAAGCCAAGTGAAATTCCTGAGCAAACACAAAGTGGCAAAGTCCCAAGAGAATAGTGAACACTTTGCAAACAAAGTAACTTTTCTATAGTGTCAGTTAGTAATCAAAAGAGCAGATGTGTTTAGTGTGGTTTTCCAGTGATGTCATTATTCCTTAGGTTTTAATAGGTCTTAGGCTGAGTTCACATCTACACTGATTTTCCATTATTCTGTTCCTTCAGAGGAACAGAAAACGGGCGGAAAAGGGTTCCTTTTTAATTTCCATTTGTTTGAATGGGTCATTTTGAGCATTAGTTGTGCTCAGTTTGTGTCATTTTCGTCAGGTTTGTTATTTTTGCTGGGAGAGAAGTCTCTTGTGCTATTTCCACTGCAAAAATTACAGAGCCACGACTAAAAGGGTTTCTGTGGATTAAGTATTAAGAATCGGACATCTTGCTTGACTGCTGACTTCACAGCAGAGGTGTGTGTGTGTGTGCATGGGCATAGCTATAGGGGGTGCAGAGGTAGCCTAAGGGGGCCTAAAGACCCTTGTGCCCCATAAGAAGACACACAAAGCACTGAGGGAAGAGGGGCCCAAGCTGAACTCTAGCACCAGGGTCCATGAGCCGTGGTCCATGTGTGTGTAGGTTGCCTATATGATAAGTATATTCATGTCTGAGGTTATATCATTGATGATCCCGGTGCCTCTCCTCAGAAAGAGTGCTGTGTATATCTGAGCTGGCCGTAGAGATGCCGCCTGCCAAAGTAGACATGTTTGTTGAGTTGACTTTCTTGGGCCTCTTCCATCTTCTTCCCTATAATTTGGAAGCATCTAATCCTTCGATCATGAGTGTTAAGAAACCATTGTGAGATGTCTGCTCTTGAAATGTGCTGCAAGTTCTGCGTCATGGTTGAAAGGGCTTTTGAGTGACTAATGCTGCAATCTCCTGGTCTGATGAGGGTTATGTCACTCCACCCTGCCAGCGACAAGTGTTTGCGTTATGACATCATAAGTTCCTAATGCCGATCATTGTTAGTCTTGGTATGTGTGCAGTAGGTGTATTCAGGAGTTGCTAGGGAAATGTCTAACCTACTTCAGTTTTTCTACATTCCAACAGGCAGGTGATCATGGAAACTGTCAGTAATGACGCCTCAGGCATCTTATGAGGGGGGAGGCGAAATAATCACAGGACATAAGTGCAGATTATATCTTTTATCAAGATCAAGTAGAGCTGTTCACTAGAATTGGCTTGTACTCCGCTCATGGAGAATATTGGACGCCATTACTTCTTAAGCACACACTACTTTGTATTCTCCTCTGCTTCCTCTTCTAAAGTTTTACACATTAGGCCCTTTTATTGGTAAGTCTTTCTTTACTAGACTGTGCCCATAACAGGTTATGTAGGTTAGAAAAACGCATTTTTCTGTACCCCGTTAGATTCTGAGTTAGAGGGGATCAGGAACCTCGTCTGTTAGCCAGAGCGGAGAGCACCCACATTTACTATTGTGTTTGCCCTGGAATTCTGTCACGATTTGATGCATCTCACTTTAGACCTATTTATGAAAATGTAAGCCAAAAAGAATAATCCACAAGTCCGTGTCCGCCAAGGGGATGTGGCCTCATGGGAAAAGGGCACGGCCCCCGAATGAATTCTGACGAAAAATTCTGTTGCAAAGTAAGCCAAGCAAGCAGGGCGATTAAACGCTGCCAGATTGCGGCTGATTCCTCGGGTCTTGGCATGGGATGCTTTGTGATCAGCTTATGGTTAAGGGACTCTTTTAACCCATAGGGATTTCCAAAGCAGACAACCACTCTAAGAAGTGATTTATATTTATTATTTTTCATATTACACTTTCAACTAATAAAAGTTTTAAGCTGTGCCGTGGCTGAAGATATTGCTTTTTGAAAGTTGATTTATTTTCTTTTAAGGGGTTTTCCAGGCTGTCCTCAGGATAGGTTATCAATATTGGATTGGATGGCTTTATCGCAAGTATGGGGCAGTTATTCTTCCTTGTTTGTTGAGGGTAATTGAGTCAGTGGAGGACGGTAGTCTTCCCGAGTCAATGACCAAAGCCGTAATTATATTAATATTGAAAAACAGGAAAGATCCGTTAGATATGGGGGTCATATAGACCGATATCGCTTCTGAACACGGATGTTAAGCTTATATCAAAGATGCTGGCTACAAGGCTCTCCAAAGTTATTTCCTCAATTATTCATCCCGATCAGAAGGGGTTTATTCCTAATAAAGGTACTCATCACAACCTTCATCGACTATTTGCAAATATACGGTCTAGTGGGGGCAATTCCCGCTCTACCCTGTCACTGGACGCCTCTAAGGCGTTTGATAGGGTGGAGTAAAAATTCCTATAGAAAGTGTTGGGAAGGATGGGATTCGGCACAAGGTTTCTAAGTATAGTTAGGCTTCTGTATAAATCCCCTATTACCAGACTGAATCTTAATAGCATTTTGACTTCGAGTTTTTGGTTGACTAGAGGTACTCGTCAAGGCTGTCCACTTTCCCCCTTATTGTTTGATATTTATATTGAGCCCCTAGCATTTAGTGTTAGATGAGATACAAGGGGTGAAGGGTTTGGAGTATCAGGAATTCAGGATAGGATTTCTCAGTGTTGGTGATGTGGTATTCTTTATAAATCATATCAATACAATTCTCCCAAGAATTTAGTTTTATATTCAACTCTTTTGGGGGAAGTCTCTGGCTTAGATATTGGGTAAAGACTACTCTTATGTTATTAGATAATTTTGAGTATCTAAGCGAGGGGTCCTTAATTTGAATATCTGGGCATGATGATATCGCCTAGGATCGAGGATTTTATTCAGCTTAACCTGATTCCTTTGACAACTAAACTGAAACCTAAAATCTTGATTTGGCTTCGATTACCCCTATCTAGAGCAGACAGAATATCTTAAGTTAAGATGGTGATTCTACCTCAACTCCTTTTATGTTCTTAGGAATTCCCCAACATGGATCGAGGATCGTTTTTTCAAGCTCATTGAGAGGATGATAAATGATTTAGGCCCCATGCACACGACCGTTGTTTGTTTTCCACGTCCTTTCCGTTTTTTTTCACGGATAGGATGCTTCCCCATTCATTTCAATGGGTCCGTCAAAAAATGCGGATGGTCAATCGTTTTTGTTCTGCATCCGTGATCCGTGTTTTTATTCCGTCAAAAAAATAGTGCATGTCCTATTTTTTTCACGTTTGCGGACAAGGATAGGCATTTTTACAATGGATCTGCCATAAAAATCGGATCAGTCAAAAAAAACGGTCCGTCATCCGTTTTTTTGATGGACGCAAAATTTCAAGGAGGAGCGGACGCGGAGGCAGGCAACGGTCGTGTGCATGTAGCCTTACTCTGGGGAAGAAAGCGATTGAGGCTAAAACTGGATTATTTTTATAAGCCCCTGGAGCAGGGAGGATTGACTCTTCCCTCCTATTTTATGCTGGGCAGTTAGGGCTATATTGTGGATAGGAGAAAAGCGCTCTTTGTAAGACCCTGGTGGAGCGGTCCCTATTTGATCATATGTTTACTCTCTTGGAAACTGGGCGATTAATTAATGTTTAACAAGAATATAGAGTGACTGGAAAGTTATTTTCTAGATCTTGGACCACTATTAGAAGATGGTTGGGGATAAAGGGTTTTTTATGCATCCCTTTTTGGCATAATTTTTATTTACAGCATTTAGATGAATTAGTTGGGGATCTTTTGGCAGAAAAGTAATATATATATATTTTTTTTTTTTTAGGCTTCACAGGTGGTGAGGAATGGGGAGATTCTACCTTTTTCCTCTTTAAAACAAACGAGTAATTTAAGTTGGTTTAGGTACATATTTTCAGTTACATTCAGCACTTACTAGTCTAAAAGAAACTTCACTTTTAGAGATTAACACCTCTTCCCCTCTGCATGCTGTGATTGGGAGTCTAGGCCAGAAGGGCAAGATTTCCCAATTATATAAAATGTTACTTAAAGGGAACCTGTCACCAGGAAATTCACTGATAAAGCAGGCATGCTGCCTTGTAGGGCTCACCCTGCTGAATATGATGACACCTTTCACTTGGTGATCTGTTGCTTTATTGTAGAGAAAAAGTACCTTTAATCCATTTGCTAATGAGCTGTTATGAGTCCAGTGTGTTTTCTATTCCGAGCTGTAGCCACTCCCCTATTCACTTCTTCAGACATAAAAGGGGCGTGGTTTATTACATCATTCATTTTAATGTTTATCAAACGTGTTTATCACCCCATGAACAAACTAGCCCTTATTATAATTACTAACTTCAATAGTATATTCCTCCCCTTTTTTTTACCTCAGTAATAGAATACCTTAGCATTCCCTGTTATTCATTTTCCCGCCAATTATTAAAATCAATGATATAATAAACCACGCCTCTTTTACATCTGAAGAATGGAATAGGGGAGTGGCTACAGCTCTGAATAGAAAAACGATGGGCTCAAATCAGCTCATTAGCATATGGATTAAAAGTACTATATCTGCACAATAAAGCTACAGATCACCAAGTGAAAGGTATCATTATATTCAGCAGAGTGAGCCCTACAAGGCAGCATGCCTGCTTTATCGGGGAATTTCCTAGTGACAGGTTCCCTTTAAGGCACTATTTAATAAGATTGTTTCCCCTGGTCAAAGGGTTCGGGGAATAGACTGTCCAATGGTTACGACACAAGACTGGGGAAATATATTTGGTTATTTAAGACTGGTATCGCACCTTATGAATCACACATTGGTTCAGTTTAATATTTTACATAGAGTTTATATCACGCCGATTTGGCTTAAAAAAATGTGGTCTACAAGGGTCTCCAAACTGCCCACAGAGTGATTCATAGTGGGCGGATTTCCTCCACATTTTCTGGTTTTGTCCAGATCTCAAAGTTAATTTTGGTTCAGTTTACAATTTTTTTTTTACCTGTAAAATGGGGGTAATAATCCCGTTCACACCTGAGTGCTGGATATTAAGTGATCTATCCAAGGTAAACTGCCATAAGCAGAAAAAGATTGTGTTGGCTAGAATTGTTTTTGGCCAGACCTTTAATTGCCCGAGTTTAACATCCCAAAGCTCAACGAGTGGCTATATTTGGTCAACCAGGTGAAGAGATAGGAATGTGTTTTATATAGCCAAAGAAACTGAGAAAAAATGGTCCAGGTTATGGGGAGGCTGGAAGTAGTAGTTTCTATGTTATACTCCTCCCCCCTCTCTTTCTTCTGTAGGGATTAGAGATGCATCGTGAGGGGAGGGTATAGCTGGGCTGAATGGGTAGTGAATAGAGGAAAAAGAATTAATGATGTTATTGATTATGTATTTTAATTCTTTTATTAAAAAATAATAAAATAAAAAAATAAAATATTGGAATTGGGGGGGGGGGGGGTCTGACTCCTGGGACCTTCGCTGATCGGGTGTTTGTCGGGTTGTGGCCCCTGCACTGCACTCAGTGTTTTACATACATGTAGCAGTGGTGCAGTGTAATTACAACTGTCGTCCCCATAAAGTGCATAGTAGAGGAAGCAATAATTGGGCTGCAGCTCCGCTAGAAGGGAGGCTGTGAGCAGGTAGACATTGCGGCACAGGCGCCGTGGCCCCTTAAAAAGCCCCGGTGGTGGTTTGTGATGAAGCTACGGATGCATTTAGACAGTCTTCCTCTTTGTTCCTGGCATTGCCATTGTAGAATGCTTCTGGGTCATCTTCCCGTGGAGACAGTTCCCAGCTGTAAGGAACCTGCAGGTCATGCAGTACGTCAGGCGAGTGTTACATGCTGAAACAAGAAGGGAAATTATTTCTCTAATGTGGACCTCATAGCATTTAACCTGCCAAATAATCTTATACATGTTTTGAAACTTTTAATTGTGTAGCTTCAGTTGTTAGTCCTGTTAGATTGTCCATGCGATTACCGAAGATTAAAATCCTCTCCCATTATCAGGGCATGGTACCTGACAAGTTTCTACAATTTATACCAATTCTTTTCGATGTACAATGAGGTAAAAAGGTCTGCCGTTCCCATAAAAACTTGTTCTCCTGATTAGTCTCCCATACTGCTATTAACATCGGCAGCTTGGACGATCAGCACTTTTCCATTTACAATACGAATGGACACAAGTGGCCTAATGATACCTGAGGAGGGTTGATGAATGGTTTATTGATCATTTACTCTAAGCTGTTGCAGCCCCACTTTCATTTTGAAATTGAGACGATATGGGTTAATAATATAACTAAAAAAAAGTTCCCCCAAGCATGCAGGTGTTCAGGAATCTGCAGCGGTACCCTACTTAAAGGAGAAATTCAGTCATGTATGCCTACATTGGTGAAGTCTGTGATCACAGATTAGAGTCTTATTTAGTAAGAGGTTATTTAGTATGTATGGGGTGTCCTATAAGAAGGGTCGCCTATGTTAGATTTCAACATGCGAGATCCTTCCATCATCAAGGGGATACATTGTCTCCAGTGCAGTGACTTATTCCCCACTCTCCGGTGAAAAGCTATCCGCCGGGTCAAGTGCATTCTCCAAGCAGCAGTGACGTTATAGAAATGAAGGATTTTTGTTGTATGATACCTTTGATTGTCTTCTCAATATGGGCTTTCAGAGGTTGGCACAAACTTGATTTGTGTTGTGTATAATTTCCATGTGGATCTTGGCATGTATTTCGCACCAGAAACCTTGGGAAACCCATGTCTCATTGTTACCAATAGGAAAATGCTTCGCCGTTCAAACGGCCACAGATTTAGTTTTTTTTGTTTTGTTTTTTCAAGCACATACAGTTGTGTTCAAAATTATTCAACCCCCACTGAAATTGAGTGTTTTGGCCAGTTTGACATTGATTTTGATCTTTTCAGTCATCTTGTTTACAATGAAATCAAAGAGGCACTTGTAAGTCAGACAAATATAACATAACATTTATAATGAAATAACCACAAATGTCTTTTCTGTGCTCACATCATTATCAGTTTTATTCAACCCCCAAGTGACATTCAATCTTAGTACTTAGTACAACATCCTTTTCCAGTTATAACAGCTTTTAAACGTGAAGCATAGCTTGACACAAGTGTCTTGCAGCGATCTACGAGTATCTTTGCCCATTCTTCATGGGCAAAAGCCTTCAGTTCAGTCACATTCTTAGGCTTGCGCGCTGCAACTGCTTTCTTTAAGTCCCACCAGAGGTTCTCAATCGGATTTAAGTCTGGTGACTGCGATGGCCACTTCAAAATGTTCCAGCCTTTAATTTGCAACCATGCTCTAGTGGACTTGGAGGTATGCTTGGGATCATTGTCCTGTTGAAAGGTCCAACATCTCCCAAGCCTCAGGTTTGTGATGGACTGCATCACATTTTCATCCAATATCTCCTGGTACTGAAGAGAATTCATGGTACCTTGCACACGCTGAAGCTTCCCTGTACCTGTAGAAGCAAAACAGCCCCAAAGCATGATTGACCCCCCGCCATGCTTCACAGTAGGCAAGGTGTTCTTTTCTTCATAGGCCTTGTTCTTCCTCCTCCAAACATAGCGTTGATCCATGGGCCCAAACAGTTCTAATTTTGTTTCATGAGTCCACAGAACACTATCCCAAAACTTTTATGGTTTGTCCACATGACTTTTGGCATACTGCAGTTGACTCTTCTTATTCTTTGGAGACAGCAAGTGGGTGCGCCTGGGAGTTCTGGCATGGAGGCCTTCATTACACAGTGTGCGCCTTATTGTCTGAGCTGAAACTTCAGTACCCGCATCTGACAAATCTTTTTTCAGTTCCTCAGCAGTCACACGGGGACTTTTCTCCACTTTGCTCTTCAGGTAGCTCACAGCAGTCGAAGTCAGCATCTTCTTTCTGCCACAAACAGGTAGCGTTTCAACAGTGCCCTTTGCCTTGAATTTGCGAATGATGCTTCCTATGGTGTCTCTTGGTATGTTTAACATCTTTGCAATCTTCTTATAGCCATTGCCCTTCCTGTGAAGAGAAATCACCTCTTCTCTTGTCTTCCTGGACCATTCTCTTGACTTCACCATGTTTGTAAACACACCAGTAAATGTCTAGAAGGAGCTGAGTATCACAGTCATTTTACATCTGCCTAATTGGTGCTTATTATGCTTGATTGCTGCTCCTTGACATCCACCGGTGTTTTCAATACCTGATCGAAAACACTTGAATGAACCTCTGCTCTTAAGAGTGGTCATCTTTAAGGGGTTGAATAATTGTGTCAATGAAGAAATCACAAAAAAAACATTTAATACTGTATTACAAAAACAATTGATGTCATTTTAGTTGCATTTGTTCTTTAAAAAGTCCTTGTAAGATTTCATTCTGAACACAATTACAAATGTACACTAAATTCCCTAAAACCCTTTACAGCATTGGGGGGTTGAATCATTTTGAACACAACTGTATTTCAAATCCACATCCAGAAGTTGTTTGTCACTTGATATGGGTGTCCATGTGTGTATTCGCCCTGTTGAAATGGACAAATCCGCAGTCCAATCTGCGGCATTCAGACTTTAAATTCGCAGCAAATATGTCTAAACTGTATTTAAAGGGACCCTGTTGCGTTTAACATGGGGGTTGAGCTGGATACAACTTGTTCTAGAGCAGGAGGAGCAGAGCAGATGGATGTATAGTTTTATGGGAGAAGATTCTGTAAAACTTAAATTTCATACATTTATATTCCTGCTCATTCTGGGCTTTGCAGTCAGGGAGGCGGTCCTACCAGTGATTGACAGCCTGCTCTCTATGGCTGTGTATACACAGATAGCTGTCAATCACTGGTAAGACCGCCTCCTGCACGGCAAAGCCCAGAATGAGCAGGAATATAAATGTATGAAATATAGGTTTTACTGAATCTTCTCCCATAAAACTACAGATGAATCTGCTCAGCTCCTCTCGCTCTATAACATGCTGCCTGCAGCTCAGACACCATGTTCAATGTGACAGGTTCCCTTTAAAATGGAGTAAACATGGGCTTGTGGTGCATGCGCTGGAATGCAGCATCTCACTCAGGCTGGACTTTGACTTTTCCTCTAGTGAGTTTTGGTTTTATTACCTGCATTATAGCATGAGGTATTTTTATGATGTCTTGCTCTTGGCAGGAGTGTATTTTTATGTGTTTCTGCTGGAGGTTATAGGTAATTTGTTTTCACCTTCATAACTCCACAAGTGAAAGGTCAGTGATATATTGTCATACATGAGGCGTTGTGAGGTTAGGTCTCCTCTGAAGGTCTAGACCAGTGATGGGCAACGTGCGGCTCTCCAGCTGTTGCTAAACTACAACTCCCACCATGCCCTGCAGTAGGCTGATAGCTATAGACAGGCTTTGCATGCTGGGAGTTGTAGTTCTGCAACATCTGGAGAGCCGCACGTTGCCCATCACTGGTCTAGACCTACGATGTTTGGGTGGAATATTGATAGCACTAAGCGTATGTTCCTGGATCTTTGTCTGGTTTCTGAATGAACAGCTCAATATAGAATATATAATGTAAGTGCACAGGTGATGGGAGTGTTGGCTGCTGCAACAGATTCTAGGGGGGTGCACTTTCTTTTTCACTTTTTCTTCCCTAGGATTTCCTTTTATCTGGTAAGAAGGAAAGATTCACATTTTATACTACTCCCTTTTCTATCCAATCCTAGAATAAGAAAGTCCGACCGCATATCCTTACCATTGTTTTTATTGAACTAAAATACATAAAGTAGTAAGACCTTTTACGTGTGTGTGTGTGTGTGTGTGTGTGTGTGTGTGTGTGTATATGTGTATATATATATATATATATATATATATATATATATATATATATAATTTATATTTATATCTTTTTAAACCAGCAGAGTAGTGTGACAGTCATAAGCAGATATAAAACAAAAACTGAGTTGCCTTGAGCTGCAAACGAAAGGCACGAGGATATGAAGCAATCCAAAGCATAAGTTAGTAAAAACAAAGAAAAAAGCACATGTCCTGAACAGATAATACAGATAATAATCTTTACATAGGCCGCCATATTCCTCAGCGCTTTATAATTCAGAGGGTGTATGTACAAATCAAAATGGACATTGCAAGAATACAGGCTAGTACACAAATGACACTAGGAGTGAGGGTCCTGCTCGAAAGAGCTTACAATCTGAGAATAAACACAAGAAGACGTAGCAGAGAGACAGTACAAGATTTCAGGGGGGAGGGAACCAACAAGCTAGTAAAGAGCTGTTGTGTGATCCCATACGTGACCCAGGGGACCAAATCCAATCTATGGACATGTAAAAGGACAGAGACCTAACTCGGTAGGAGGGTACACCCTTTTCTGATGCCAAGCAATCAAACACTTTTATGAACTATCTTCTTATTTGGGGTGGGAATAAGTTTTAAGATGGTTTTCAACTTTCCATAATATGAACTATTGTAGGTCTCTGATTTACGGTATATATGAGTATATGGTGGTATAGCAGAAATGTGGCCTGACAAGACGGCATACGGTATGCTTGCCATTCACACCCTGCAGGAAGTCAAGGCAGGACGGATGACAGGACATTGTGAATCATGTTCTTAGTGGCTAATATATGCGTATGGCAATAGGCTGAGGTGCAGCGTTCTCAATTCTTAGAGGCTGTCACCAGGGTCAACCCTGTACAACCAGGCATATAGCCTGGAAGGGTTAATGACGCTTATTAAAACGATACCTTTATTTTCACTGTAGGTGCCTGCGTTTAGAAGAAATTCATACTTTTATTCCTATGCAAATGAGTTATTTTAGCACCAAGAGGTGGGCTTATGCCCCCAGTGGTCAACGCCTCTGTCCTTCAAAACATGCCCTCCTTACCCTAAGATTGACCACGCACAACCCATTTGGCTTCTTCCAGCGAAGATGAAGCCGACAGCACTGCCACTTCTGGGTTACGTGAACGGCTCATGCGCAGTATGTATCTTCACTGCCATGGAAGAAGCTGACGACTTTGTGCGCATTTGCCCGTTCTAGCGAGCGGGTGCGCAGATGTAAGATCTCGGCGCCAGACCTGAAGTATAGCGATGTAAATCTAAGTGGAGGGGGCATGTTTTGAAGGAAAGATGTTAGTATTGAGCACCAGGGGTGCGTCGCTGGAGCGGTGCTCGTACCGTATGAGCCCGCCTTCTGGTGTTCGAATAGCTCATCTCCATAGAAATAAAAGTACGACTTTCTTCAGAATCCAGGCACCTGCAGTGAAAATAAAGGTATGGTTTTAACCAGCTATATGCCTGGTTGTATAGGGTTGATCCTGGTGACAGAGCCGCTTTAAGCCTCCATCATGCTTTCTCTCCTGGGTTTTCAGATTATATGAAAGCTTTACTAGAGGGGAAAGGCTGACGTGATTAGTTACCCTTCTCTATATTTTACTTTCCACCTACATTTATGCCCATATATAAAAGTCAAGATGAAGAATATTTTCTCTTTCCCAGTCATATGAAGGCAAGAAGCACAACGCCTTTCAGGATTAGATAAGAAGGCAATGTAAATAGCTTGACATTCATGTCAGTCCTTCCAGCGCCCCACCTTCATTTGTTATAGTCGCTGAATGCTTTATTTTAATAAGTGTATTAATAACCAAATTACAGTTTGTCTCTGACATAATGTGCATGGCTTAAAGGAAGTCGCTCTATTCCTGTTGTAGCCACTGTGAAGAATGAGAAAAAGAATAGGTTTAACCCTGGATTCACACCCGCATTAGAAAGTCTGCTTATAAGGCCTCATGCACACGACTGGATGTGTTTTGTGGCCAGTACTGGCATGCCACCATTTTATTTTTTTCCACTTCTGTAGAAATGTCCTATCCTTGTCCGCAAGACAAACGATTATCTCTACGTCCACAAGAGTGCAATATTTTCACTTGCGGACTGGATAAAATTGTAAATTTGTAAAAGTTGTCCAAATATGAATGATTAACCTATTAAACTGGGGATAAAAAAAACAATATGAAGTTATTCTAAAAATCTTCATCTACTTGCATATTATAAGTTATACCAGCAAGAATTAGTCTTTATGTAGAAAACTATGATTTCAATCAAGCCTTACTGACTAGTGATTTAGATCAAATCCACCCTGATATACAGTATGTTAGGTTGTTGTTTTTTTTGTTGTAAATCTGATGCATTTACAATACCAAATCTGCCCCTGTGCATTTGTAACAAATCTTAGTTCCGTGAGAAGGTTGCTATTCCCAATAAATGCTGAAATGATGATGCCTCCTTTGACGCCTAATAAATGTATATGTTCTCATTTGTCTTAGGAAGTAACTGGTAAAGGCTTCGGCGAGCAGGATTTCCGCTCTGCTCTTGAAAATGGAGTGCTCTTGTGTGAGTAAGTATCAAAGGCTTCTGCGCTGGTTACATGGGGGTTCAGGGAGAAATGCAGGGGGTGTGCATCCCGAACTCCTGCCTCAGGTAATACAATTTGTGATGTACAGTGGAGGAAATAATTATTTGACCCCTCACTGATTTTGTAAGTTTGTCCAATGACAAAGAAATGAAAAGTCTCAGAACAGTATCATTTCAATGGTAGGTTTATTGTAACAGTGGCAGATAGCACATCAAAAGGAAAATCGAAAAAATAACTTTAAATAAAAGATAGCAACTGATTTGCATTTCATTGAGTGAAATAAGTATTTGAACCCCTACCAACCATTAAGAGTTCTGGCTCCCACAGAGTGGTTAGACACTTCTACTCAATTAGTCACCCTCATTAAGGACACCTGTCTTAACTAGTCACCTGTGTAAAAGACACCTGTCCACAGAATCAATCAATCAAGCAGACTCCAAACTCTCCAACATGGGAAAGACCAAAGAGCTGTCCAAGGATGTCAGAGACAAAATTGTAGACCTGCACAAGGCTGGAATGGGCTACAAAACCATTAGCAAGAAGCTGGGAGAGAAGGTGACAACTGTTGGTGCGATTGTTCGAAAATGGAAGGAGCACAAAATGACCATCAATCGACCTCGCTCTGGGGCTCCACGCAAGATCTCACCTCGTGGGGTGTCAATGGTTCTGAGAAAGGTGAAAAAGCATCCTAGAACTACACGGGAGGAGTTAGTTAATGACCTCAAATTAGCAGGGACCACAGTCACCAAGAAAACCATTGGAAACACATTACACCGCAATGGATTAAAATCCTGCAGGGCTCGCAAGGTCCCCTGCTCAGGAAGGCACATGTGCAGGCCCGTCTGAAGTTTGCCAATGAACACCTGAATGATTCAGAGAGTGACTGGGAGAAGGTGCTGTGGTCTGATGAGACCAAAATAGAGCTCTTTGGCATTAACTCAACTCGCTGTGTTTGGAGGAAGAAAAATGCTGCCTATGACCCCCAAAACACCGTCCCCACCGTCAAGCATGGGGGTGGAAACATTTTGCTTTGGGGGTGTTTTTCTGCTAAGGGCACAGGACAACTTATTCGCATTAACGGGAAAATGGACGGAGCCATGTATCGTGAAATCCTGAGCGACAACCTCCTTCCCTCTGCCAGGAACCTGAAAATGGGTCGTGGATGGGTGTTCCAGCACGACAATGACCCAAAACATACAGCAAAGGCAACAAAGGAGTGGCTCAAGAAGAAGCACATTAAGGTCATGGAGTGGCCTAGTCAGTCTCCGGACCTTAATCCAATCGAAAACCTATGGAGGGAGCTCAAGCTCAGAGTTGCACAGAGACAGCCTCGAAACCTTAGGGATTTAGAGATGATCTGCAAAGAGGAGTGGACCAACATTCCTCCTAAAATGTGCGCAAACTTGGTCATCAATTACAAGAAACGTTTGACCTCTGTGCTTGCAAACAAGGGTTTTTCCACCAAGTATTAAGTCTTTTTTTGTTAGAGGGTTCAAATACTTATTTCACTCAATGAAATGCAAATCAGTTGCTATCTTTTATTTAAAGTTATTTTTTCAATTTTCCTTTTGATGTGCTATCTGCCACTGTTACAATAAACCTACCATTGAAATGATACTGTTCTGAGACTTTTCATTTCTTTGTCATTGGACAAACTTACAAAATCAGTGAGGGGTCAAATAATTATTTCCTCCACTGTAAGTTGGGTTTCCCACCAAGCCCTTAAGAAGTATGTAGACAATTCTGCCTGGAAGAGCACACCCTGCGGAATGCATGGCGGAGTGATGCCTTGAGACACACCAATAAACTGTATTATTGCACTTCGTATATGAAATTATTGGAGTTCGGAGTATGTAAGCTTTGGATTTTGCTGTTTTTGTCTGTGAAACATATCTCCAGTAGGGTATGTTCAGACGGCCGTTTTCCCAGTATAGTTTATGTACCTATTGCGTGGTCAAATTCACATGGAATCTGCCCCCCATCATCCTCAGTTGGAATCCATGCTGCTGTTTTTTAAAACCACATCAAGATGGGACCTGCTGAAATCTCTCTGATAATGGAGCTAGTCCGTGGCTCTGTGGTATTCAGACTACAAATCTGAGACCTCTGAACATACCCTACTTTTATCACCTTCAGGTGACCCTCATGGACCTTTGTAAACCCTCATGTCTGAGAGATTCAGCTGTAAAGCTCAGTGTTGGCTGGCACACTGGCCTTAACACTGGCTTGGGGCTATAGTTTTTAAGATTTGTTCTGTTTTTTCGTTCTTATCTAGCCTTATTAACAAGATCAAGCCTGGAATAATTAAAAAGATTAACAGACTGTCCACACCCATTGCTGGCTTGGTAAGTGTTCTAAAAGTGCAGTGCAAAAAGATGTAAATTGCATTAAAGGGGTTGTGCCAAGTTTTTAAGTTATCCCCTATCCACCCCCAGCGATCGTCTGGTTATCCTCTTAAAAACTTGAACAATCCCTTTAAGTGAAGTTGATTGGCTCATGCCAAGTACATGCACCATACCAAACTGATCTTACTGCAAAACAATCTGCAGGTAATGAAATAATAATCTCTTATGTGTCCTTTTCATATTTTCTCAATATAACTTTTTGCTACCTGGGTGTTTGCATTTGCTTAAAGGGATTAAGCAAAGTTTTCACCCCTTTGAGCTAAACATATGTTCATGCTCAGGGTCTCTTCATGATTCCTAATGTGGGCTATTAAATGCAATCTGTAGCTTAGTTTTGCCAAAAAACAGGTTTTACTAACTTGTCAGTCATAAAAATAAGGTGCCCAAGGGGAGGTCCAGGGATGCAGGGGGCCCAGCTGCAGCCATTGCTGTTGGTGCCCAGCGCCGCCTTGCCAGAGTTCTGCGCCACCTTCTACTTCTCTGGGCCGCCTCTCCCTCCCGCTGTAAAATGCTGCACGTGCGCACAGGCTCAGCCTGATGCGCACGTACGGACTGCTTGGATGCTTCTTCTCTAGCAAAGTGCCGGCACATGCGCACTACGCTAGAAGAAGCTGATGCCAGCAGTTCGTGCGCACCAGGCTGAGCCTGTGCGCGGCATCTCACAGCGGGAGGAGGGAGAGGCGGCACATAGAAGTAGTAGGTGGCGCAGAACTCTGGGAAGGGGACGCTGGGCACCAACAGCGATGGCTGCAGCTGGGCCCCCTGCATCCCTGGACCTCCCTTGGGCACCTTACTTTTATGACTGACAGGTTAGTAAAACCTGTTTTTTGGCAAAACTAAGCTACAGATCGCATTTATAAGCCCACATTCGGAATCATGAAGAGACCCTGAGCCATGAGCATATGTTTAGCTCAAAGGGGTGAAAACTGGTGACAGAATCCCTATAATGCCTTTCTTCCCTTTTACCATTTGTTTTTCCTGCCTTTGTTTGCTTAGGAAGCTTTTTCTGCAATGTGCTAAATAGTGTAAGTGATGCAGTCTAATTAAAGAGCTTAAAGCATTTTCCATATGTGGCGGGCATGTTTTATAACACATTTTCCAGAAGTCATATTATTGTTTAGTCTTAGCTGTCATAAAATTGTTAATGTTTTCCTGTTTTCTATGTTCTTGGTATTTCACAAATGCTGGAGTTTTACTTCCGGAATTTTCTAAAAGCGAGTGGTGGGAGGGCTTGCCACTTCTATTCACCCTTTAGTTGTCTTACTTCAGCAAATAACTTTGTCTACATGATAAATGCTTATACAAGACACTTAATAATGCATTGTCAATACCCATATTGCCTCCTTTCCTGACTTGATTCATTTTGCACTGCTTCTATCCATGGGGTTATGACCACCCTGCAATCCAGCAGCGGTGGCCGTGCTTGCACACTATGGGGAAAAAGCACCAGTCTCTCTGGTGGCCGGGAGCGTGCATTGGTACAGCAACTCCCATACGGGCTACCTAGAATCTGCAGTGTATACTAAGATGGGAAAAATTAATCCAGCCAGCAAAGGAGGCAATATGGACAATCACAATACATTAGTAAGTGCATTGTAGTAACTTTCTCTACATGATAGATCGCATTTGCTGAAGTGCCCTTTAAAGGGAACCCGTCACCTCCTAAACACATTCCAAGCTGGCAGCAGTACCTGACAGTAGTCAGCATCGGGATTCCTGAAGCCGGATGAAGAAAAATCTGTAAAACCGTTGTTTAATCCCCGGCCACCGCGCTTCTCAAGTCAGGTTTGACGTCAAGGGGGCAGCTGCCTCCTTGCTTCAAGCCGCGGGAACCACGCCCCCTTCCCCACCCCTTCGCCATGACTGACAGCTCTTGTGCACGACAGTTCAGCTGGCTTTGCCGAACTGCTGGCTGTCAGTCACAGGGAAGGGGGCGTGGTTACCGTGACTTGAAGCGAGGAGACTGCTGCCCCCTTGACGTCAAACCTGACTTGAGAAGCGCGCTGGCCGGGGATTAAACAACGGTTTTACAGCTTTTCCTTCATCCGGCTTCAGGAAGACAATGATCGTTAGAATCACGATGCTGACTAGTGTCAGGTACTGCTGCCAGCTTGGAATGTGTTTCGGAGGTGACGGGTTCCCTTTAAGTGTTTTCATTTTCCATGTCCATGAATATTTTGTAAAATCTTTCTGGCTCTGCATCTACAATTGGCTATATACGTAGATTTGGTTAGTATCAATCCAGCAGCAGTGGTTGTGCTTCTACACTATAGGAAAAAGCACTGGCCTCGCATCTGCGCTGTGTATATACAGCACAACATAGTGATATTGGAAATATGCTCCAAAACTGTTATAACATGGGGAAAGCAAGCAGTCAAGGTCCACGTGTTGGCTTCACCTCCTGAATTGATCGCGGCTTCTATGACCTGAACTGACTGTACCATGGTGCTTTATGATGCAGTCAGTTCCTATCTGTTTGTGGGTCTATTGTACGGTACTCACATCATCATGTCGGTGGAATGTGGGAGATGAGGCTAACGCACAGCCTGTGTTTCCTGGACCGAACTCAGTCAAGTTAATCAGCCCTAAAACAGACAAGTCAGGAGAGGTGACAGGTCCTATAATGACCTATATCTGTAATTTGTAATGGCTAACCTCCAGCACTCCAGGTCTGGTAAAACTACGACTCCCAACATGTACATCTGGTTTGACATTGTCACCGCCGATCGGCTGCAGGCAGTCTCCCCTTATGGCTTGACAAATGGTCACATTATGCAAGGGGATCTGGTCTCCGCTGCGTTCAGTGATTGGAAGCAGCAATGTCAAACCGGATGTTTTCAGCAAGGGAGCCCACTGAAGTAGCCCAGGCCTGGAAGAGGAGCAGGGAGCCAGTGCCAGGAAGCATTTAAGTAAGCTTCCCTTTACCGGTTTGCCAACCTCCCCCCTCCCAACCCCCTTGAATTTTGCACAACCCCATTAAATGTATAAAATTGCAAGTTTTACTGACTTTTCCCATAAAGCTATATATCGATCTTCTCAGCTTCTCCTGCCCCATAACATTCTGCCTGCACATTGCACTACACTTTAGATGACCGATTGTCTTTAAAGGGGTTGTCCAGGTGCTGAAACTGGACAACCTATTCTTCACCCATTCAGCACGTATGAGTGGAGCATCACCTGCACTAATGGGCGGTCCATAGCGCTCCCTTAGCCTGGTGATGTTACTGGGCTCACTGCTAGGCAGAAGTTTCCGCCTAGCATTCCCGTTTAGAGACCTGGTATGTCACCGGTAGTGAAGAAAAAGCACGATACAGCGCAGGGCAAGGGGGAGCATTGGGGCATGAAATGCTCTGATGCTTCACTCATTCATGCTGAAGGGGTTATGTAGGGGCTCAGCCCTGAACCTGGACAACCCCTTTCCCTGTTCATCAGGGGTGTCTGTAGTTCTCAGTTGTTCACCAGATGATTATAGAAATGGGCAGCTCTTTCATGCAAATGAAGCAGACTTGTGTCTAATGTCAGCTTTGGTGAAGATTAGTCCTTTGTTTTGCAAATTTGCAGTTTTAAAACCTGAGTAGATGGTGGACCGTGCCAAGCATAATCTAAAGAAACAGACATTCAGATTGTTCTTTTCATCTTTCCATCTTGTAAGGTGGCCAAATTGTTATTCTAGATTCATGTTGGAAGCAAAGTCGATGATCGGTGGCTTTCTCACAGAAGGACAGAAAACTGACACTCCAAAGCCTCCTTTGTTTCCACTTGTGCCAAAATGCCCTGTAGCTTTACAACATGTACAAGTACAGTCTAAGTGCAAACATTTACTTTCCAACTTGGTCATTTTCTTTAAAAAAAATTTTTGCTTACAAAATGTCCTGTATATTAACATACTATACACTAAGCAGCCATAACATTAAATCCTTCTAAGGGGTGGGATATAAAGTATATGGACAGAGGTATTTGAAACCTACATGCTTCACCTCCAGGAGCTCTTATGGCACCCTATTCTAAATCCATAGGCATTAGTATTGGCTTCATCTTTGCAGCTTCCACTCCTCTAAGGCTTTCTACATGATCTTATGTGTCTCTGGGAATTTTTGCTCATTCATCCAGAAGAACGTTTGTGAGGTCAGACACTGATGGATGAGCGTGAATTCCTGAAAAAATGAATGGTAGATTTGAAAGCAATGTTTGTTAAGTTGCTGCTAGCCAAGTGCACAAGTACCTGATGCTCCTAGTATTAATTAATGTGGAGAGCATCAGGTCTTTATGTACCTGGCTGACGACTATGAGGAGGCCTTGGGTGGCCCCCTGGTCATCGTCTTTCACCGGGAGATTTCCCTGTAGGGTCTGTGAACAGTCCTTCCCTGGAAAATTCCCTTTTATAGAATGTACCTAACTATGGTTTGTTGCCCGATACCACAGGTGGTCTTGTTGAGCTTATGCCTCGGTGGCTCAGAACTGTTTTGTTATCGAGTCATTCAATAGTGCTAGTAAATGATAGGTAAATAATAGCCCATCATCATGGGACTGTCTGGTATCGTCACAAATCTAAATTGAAATGACAAGGTCACATGGTCGAAGTGTGAATTTCTAGATCGGAGTGCTTTCTGTTCTGTTCTAATACAATTCCTTTAAAGGGGTTGTTTGGGTGTTTAATACTGATGACCTATCCTCATAATTGGTCATTGGTATGTGATCAGTGGGGTCTGACTCCCGGTTGCCTCGGTGATCAGCTATCTGTGCTTGGTATTACTTGAATGGGACTGCTCAGCGCTTAGGCCATGTGACCAATGAACATGATGACATTGGCCTAGGAATAGACTGCGGTGCTCCTGAAGTGCCACAGTCCTTTTAAAACAGCTGATCTGCAGGGGGTGCCCAGAGTCAGATCCCCCTTCCGATCCAATATCTATTCTGAGGATATAGTTAATATGATGTGTCTAGCACTTTTTTACACACACGTATTTCTTATGTTTAATTACGTATAGTAAATTAGTCATATAATAGAACATATCACTGGCGTGGCAAGAAAACTGCTAGGCAGGACACCTCCAACATAGCTGTACTGGGTGTGTATTACCCATGCAGCATAGCTGTCATATCTTTTCCCTAATAAGGACTGCTGTGAGAACCGGCGATTGCCTAACACTATACATGTACTCATATTTATCTTGACGTGTTGCTAAGAGATTGTATATTGCTTCTACAGTAATAAATTCCAAGATTCTTTGACAGTATGAAAAATAAGGTGTGCACTTCTAGTGTGAAGAAAAAAAATAATTGCATACTTTCAGGAGTTTTTATCATGGAAGGATTCGATTTCTAGCTCACAAATGTACTACTTATTTTTTCCTTTGAAAAATTATAAAAATCCATTGCGTTATCTTGTACTGATCCTGTGTTGCAGCCCGTATTATAGTCTAGAGCTGGGAACCGGAACCTCCGGCACTCCAGCGGTGGTGAAACTACGACTTACAGCATGGACACTTGCTTGGCTGTTCTTGAAACTCCCATAGAAGTTCATAGAGCATGCTGGGAGTCGTAGTGCCTGGCCTAGAGCTACGTTCACATTATGCGGCTCATTACAGAAATAGTGGACAAATATGGTCACAGTCATGTAAACTAAGAAGGGGTAGCTAAAAAATAACTTTTAATGAATAAAAGATGGTTGCCATACGCACATAGAATGGGGAACTACCCGCTAGCCTAGCGCCTGGAAGATCTACTCCTTGGATGAGTATATTAATGTTTCTTTTCAGAGCACTGGCACCTGCCACTGTAGCGATGACACTTATCCCTACCAAGGTTGTGAACTTATTGTCTTCACTGCAGGGCAGCTTTTGACCACTTTTTTGTATTATACTTTATTTGCAAGTGTTTTTACGGCACCAGCTGTTGGATACAGTGATGCCGTAAGTCCCCTACAATCAGTATTAGCTCTTAGTCCCCTGACGAGTCGGGTCATTACCGACGAAACACGTTGGGACACTACAAGGGACAGAGTTACCATGTGATTGGGCAATTCATATGCACTGTTTGTAACCAGCAACTTGCCGTGTTACACCATACACGTTGCACACTTGCTTATATCATTGTAGCTTCGACTGCCGTTCTTCTTCCATATTGGTATACGGGATCTATCAGGAGGGTCCCTTATTTTCACTTACATTTGGGACGAAGCTGGGCAGTCGGATAGGAGGGAGGGCCAGACAGGGTCTCCTACAGGGCATTATATCCATTAGATAGGGAATCTTAGGGCAAGAAGACCCAGCATTGTGTCTTTCGGCCTATACATTTCCTCCATCTCCCCTCTTTGGAGCTATCCCTTTGGGGCCCTCCTACCTCGATTCATGTTTATTTGAGCTGACAGCTCTATTTTTTCACAGTTGACACCTCTTAGAGCTTTTTTATCTTTTATTCATTAAAAGTTATTTTTTAGCTACCCTTTCTTAGTTTACATGATACGAATTTTCAGGGTACCAATTTATCTATAGGGTTGACCTCCCAAAATAGGTCGCGTCTTTTACAAATATGGTCACAGACCTAGTCCTGAAAACTTAGCTCGGCCCATTTTATTATTTCTGTCTACTGATCACAGATAAAATGATAAAACTTGCTAATGATCTTTATGTAGCGTAAGTTTATTAGAGCAAAAAGATGTACATATTGCTTGAGGAAGGCTCATGTGAGCCGAAACGTCGCAAGTTTGCAACAATATGGGTGAATAAAGTTTTTATTGTTTTTCACTGAAGTAACCCCTTCAGACAATGGCAGCGGGTCATGGTGCATCCTGCTAACTTTTTATGGCTCTTATAGCTGTTAAAAACTGAAGATCTCATCTACAATGTCTACCTGATCTGTTTTGATCCAAGTACAGTAGAACCTCTAAAGGCATTCCGTTATGGTCCGTGGTAACGGAGTCCGTAACGCAATTCGCCTTTTACCAGTAAACAAAGTGTGAACAAATTTCATAACTTGAAATTCTCTCTTACTCCTACATCCCAAACTTGTATAATTTAATTTTTAGCAATGTTGCCCCTATGTGTTCCTCCTCATGCAGAAAAGGGGTTGTCTTCAGCAGCCATGTGGATGGACTACAGTTCCCATCTGCTGACCTCCGTTCCCGACTGTTCTCATTTTCCTCCCTATGTATTCCTTTGGCTTTCATATTGTGCTCCCTCACTGCTGAGTGTCTCGCATTAGTTACCCGTTACAGCCTTCTATAACTCATGGTGATGGCATTGAGCTGGGCAGTGGAGTGGTAAGTAATTGCAGATAAAGGGTTTATTCAGAGGGCCATAATGTAGGCGTGTATTAGCGTTCGTATCATTGCTGCAGTTTCCAGCCCAACCACAGGTTTAATGACCTGAAGTTACCACATCATAAATGCCGCCCGGTGATAGAGTAAGTTCAAGTCATAGGACCCGCAGCCATCAGGCCAGGAATTGTGGGTATAATACAGACACTAAATTCCGACCACGTTACAGTTGTCTGAATGAAGCCTTAGTATTTTAAAGCCAAAATTGGGATTTGATGCAAAGAGAAGTATATCTCTTTCCATTTTACACTCGATGAAAAGAAACAGTTTTTGGAATTAATGAATGTAATGATATCTGTAAATGATTACATTATTAGAGCAAAAGGATATGTTTATTGGGGAAAAACAGTACAGTTGAAAGGAGGTTCCAATACTCTGGTGGGCCTCGTCTAGCCTGCTCTGGTGGGCCTCGTCTAGCCTGCATACAAGATGAGATCCGGTTGGACATGGAGGTATACAGGTTTCTTATCGTATCCTGCTGCACATTTGCTCACAGATGTTGAAGCCGGACCTGTAGATTTTTCACACTTAGGCCTCTTTCACACGGGCGTCAAGTTCGATACCCGGATAAGATGCGGGTGCGTATCGGGAAAATGCGCGATTTTTATTTTTTTTTCCCCCGTGAGTGCAAACTGTTTTAATGCGTTTTGCACGCGCGTGAGAAAAATTGGCATGTTTGGTACCCAGACCTGAAGCCGGACTTCATCACTGAAGTTCGGGTTTGGGTTAGGTGTTATGTCGATTTTATTATTTTCCCTTATAACATGGTTATGAGGGAAAATAATAGCGTTCTTTAAGGAGGTGAGTTCATTTTTTTATTATTAACCCTCAATTGTCCTTTTACTAAGCGTTCTGTATTAAAGAATGCTATTATTTTCCCTTATAACCATGTTAAAAAGGAAAATAATAAAGATTGGGTCCCCATCTCCTATCACTTGCTTTGCGATGCTTGCGATTGTCCCTCAGCCCCATTCACTTCTATGCGGCCTGCGTTGCGTGAAAAATGCAGAAACTAGAGCATGCTACAATTTTCACGCAACTTAGAAGTGATGCATGAAAATCACTGCTCATGTGCACAGCCCTATTGAAGTGAATGGGTCCGGATTCAGGGCGGGTGCAATGCGTTCATGTCGCGCATTGCACCCGCGCAGAAAACTCGCCCGAGTGAAAGGGGCCTTAGGCTTCTTTCACACAAGTGTGACAGATTAGGTCCGGGTGCGTTCAGGAAAACTCACACCATTTTGCAAGCAAGTTCAGTCAGTTTTGTCTGCGACTGCGGTCAGTTCATTTTTTTTCCCACACGGGTGCAATGCGCTTTGATGCGTTTTTCACGCGCGTGATAAAAAACGGAAGGTTTACAAACAACATCTCCTAGCAACTATCAGTGAAAAACGCATTGTATCCGCACATGCTTGCGGATGCATTGCATTTTTCACTGAATCCTTATTCACTTGTATTGGGCCAGGGCTGCGTAAAAAACGCAGAATATAAAACGTGCTGCGTTTTTCACACAACGCAGTACTGATGCGTTAAAAAGAAATCATCCGCTCATGTACACAGACACATTGAAATGAATGGCTCAGGATTCAGTGCGGGTGCTATGCGTTCACGTTACTCATTGCACCTGCCCGAAAAACTCGCTCGTGTGAAAGGGGCTTTTGGGTTCATACACACGACTGTTGGATATTTTGCGGTCCGCAAGACTGGAATACCTGTCTGCATTCCTTATTTTAACCAACAGCTAGCCCCTAATAGAACACATACTGTCCTTTTCCATAATGTGGAAAATAATAGGACGAATGGTTCCGCATATGGGCCGCAAAAACCCCTGAAACGGACATCGGAAAAATACGTTTGTGTGTTTGAGTCCTTAGGGTATGTTCAGACAGGATTTTGGGTGTTGATTTGTTGCATAAACTGCCTCCCATTGTTTTCAAAGAAGGTTCACATGACACATGGGTGCTATGACAGCAAATTTTCTTGTACTAAGCACCTGGAAATGATCCGGGCAGAGACGGAGTGTGTAATGGAGTTGCTACCTGGGTCTGGATGGTGGTCATCCAGAGCCTGTTCACTGTGTGTGTGCTCTGATTGCTCCCAACTAGTGTTGAGCGAACTGGTGTTTTTAAGTTCGGCGTACAAGGTTTGGGTGATCTAAGAATTCCGTTATGGATTCCGCCACCATGGATCATAACTTATGGTCTGTGGTAGTGGAATCCATAACTGAATTATTAGATAACCCAAACCTTGTCCACCGAGCTTGAAAACACGAGTTCACTCATCCCTACTCCCAACATCTCCTTACAGCTAGGTCAGAATGACTTACACGGTGGGCAATGCATTGAAACGACAATCCTCAAGTTCATGATAGAGGCATGTCTAGCAGTCAACAATTTATTGCCATGTGGTACGCTATCCAAAAGTAGCATCTGAGAGCTTTTTTTATAGGGCAGCGGGGCGAGCACCATTATACCCTCTGGGGCAAGACCCAGTGTCTAACCAGACCACACCAGTAATCATTTATATATATCTGCCTGAGACATAACTGCATGCTGAATTTTGCAGCAATCTGACATTTCTATCTGGGTCCGGTGGGTGGTTGTGTAGTATATATTTTATTTTTATTTTTTTAGTTTATCACGGAGTGTGTATTCCTTTGTTTAGGGTCTAGGTTTTGGCTTCAAAACACTAATGTAAAATGCTGAATAAAAATGCTGTGTGTGAATGTGGCCTAAGATTAAAGAAGCTAGGAAACTATACTGCAACTTCACTATTGTAATACCTGTTTTTTTTGCACTGTGTATATATAAGGCTACATGCACACGATGGACATTTTTAACGGACTTTTTTTCACTGTCTTTTTGAGAAATGGCCATTCAAAATGGACCCATTCAATTGTATGGGGGCAGTCTGTCAGTAAAAAACAGACAAGATGGAACGTATTCTATTTTTTTACGTCTGTTTTTCACTGACAGTTAAAAACGGGCGTGTGATGGCTGTTAAAATGTACATCATATCCATTTTTTACTGTTGTGTGCATGTAGCCTGAAAGTTGCCCCCCCCCCCCCCAGTTTGTACCTTTCCTTCCAAGGGAATTATTTCTATATTACTGTATTTAAACTAGTGTAGCACTTTTTTTCTAAACATTTCTAGTTATGTGGATTGCTTTTCTTTCCTTCTGATTTACTGCTCTAGATAGAGATCCCGTGCCTTGGTTCAACACATATATCACTCAAAAAATGCTTTCTTGTCATTGAAAGTGACATTTGCTGTGATAGACTTTTCAGAAAATATGTGAAATCTTCCTGCTATTAAAGTGGCAGGTACACAGTTGGGCCCCTTGCAGACGAGCGTCATGGATTAGGTCCAGGTGCGTTCAGTTAAAAATGCGCGATTTCACTAGCAAGTTCATTCAGTTTTGTCTGCGATTGCGTTCGGTTTTTCCACGCGGGTGCAATGCCCTTTGATGCGTTTTTCATGCGCGTGATAAAAAATCTGAAGGTTTACAAACAACATCTCTTAGCAGCCATCAGTGAAAAACGCATGGCATCCGCACTTGCTTGCAGATGCGATTCGATTTTCACATAGCCCCATTCACTTCTATTGGGCCAGCGTTGCGTGAAAAAACGCAGAATATAGAACATGTTGCAATTTTCACGCAACGCAGAAGTGATGCGTGAAAAACAAGGCTCATGTACACAGACCCATTGAAATGAAATGGGTCTGGATTCAGTGCAGGCGCAATGCGTTCGCGTCACGCATTGCACCCGTGCGGAAAACTTGCTCGTGTGAAAGGGGCCTTAGGGTTCCTCCACACTTGCAGATTGAGCTGCAGAAAATTTCTGTGCCCTAAAATCCATTTCTTTTATCTGAATGAGGTTGTTTTGGCGTCAAGCACATGGGTTTCTGCAACCCCATTTCTGCACAAAAAAAATCTCCCGAGCATAAAAGTGCCCTTACCTGGTGAATCCTGATCTCCTACTTACATTTGTTGAATAATTGCTTGCACCCGTCACTTTTTCTTCCTTTTTTTTTGGGCCAGAGACATACTGTACACTTCTCACAAAAAGTTAGGATATTTGGCTTTTGGGTAAAATTTATGGAAAACGTTAAAGGTTCACGAGACAGTGATATTATACCATGAAAGTAGGGCATTTATTAGAAGCATGCAATGGGGAATGCCTCATCTCAAACAATTTATTGAAACAAAAGCCAATACAAGTGGTGGGTATATCCCACAAAAACGTAAATGTCTCAATAACTTGTCCTGTGGCCTTGAGCATCAATTGCAGCTTGACAATGATGTCTCATGCTGTTCACAAGTTGACTTATTGTCTGCTGAGGCATGCCATCCCACTCTTCTTGAAGGTCGTCCCTCAGGTCATTGAGTTTCTGGGGTACAAAATTACAAGGCTCTACACGGCAACTCAGCTTATCTCATAGGTTTTCAATGGGATTCAGGTCTGGAGAAAGTTCAGGCCACTCCATTTGAGGTACCCCAGTTTCCAGCAGCCATTCCTTAAGGATGTGACCTCAATGAGCTGGTACATTGTCATCCATGAAGATGAAATTAGGCCTGTGTTCATACAGAGGAACAATGTATTAATGATGTTATTTAAGTAGTATGGGATTGTCGCTGTACCATTCGAAAAGTGTAGGGCAGTTCTGTATTGACTAGACACACCTGCCCACACTGAAACACCACCAAACAACTGGTGACAACAGTGGCTAATGTATAGTGCTCTCCTTGACGTCTCCAACATCGTTTGCGGCCATCATTTCTTCTCAGCATGAATCGGCTTTCATCAGTGAGCAGCACTGAGGCCCACTGGTCCCTCGTCCAGCATAGATGCTCCCTGGCCCATGCAAGACTATGACGCCTGTGGTCAGGTACCCTTGCCGGTCATCTGGTACGCAGACCACGCTGATGTAAATGGTTTTGAATGGTCTGACGTGACACTTGGGTGCCTCTCTCCTCCCTTAAATGTGCCTGAAGTTGTGTGGCATTCATCATCCAGTTCTGCAGGGCATTGTTGAAAATGAAACTGGCATCGGTGTGGGATGTCGCCAAAGGATGTCCACTTCTATGCCTTTCTCTGACTCTTCCAGTCTCTCTGTAGCAACCTGCTGATGACCCTTCCGTCTGAGAACATCCTTCTTGAAGCCTCGCAATAGCGAGGTACTGTTGATCAATTTTTAGGTGTCGTCTTGGTCTCATGATGTCGAAATGTGAACAGCATGATGAGGAGGACTGTTTAAATATAAATTCTAATTGAACCAGGAAAATTATTGGGCAATTCATGGATCAAACACCTGTTGTGAATTGTCATTAAGCTCCTTGTTAGAGAACAGCAAGTTGTGCAAAAAGTACTGAAACACTGAACAGTTGGACATATGCATTCAAAAGTTTAGAGGTCACATTATGTTGACCTGTAAAGGTTAGAGTGCATTTTAGGTTCATCCTGGAATTTTACTCGCAAGCCAAATATCCCTGACTTTTTGTTTGTAGTGTATATGTTATGCATAGCACCTGTTTGAGGGTTAATAAAGTAACCATATATTGTAGATAACATGTACTGTAACTACTAAGGAGCAAAGTACTTGTTAAAGTGAATCTGTCGCCAGCGACCTCCCTATCCAGCTGTTTGCATAGGCACATTGCTGCTGTTCACCTGATTAACCCTTTTCTGACACAGCCATTTTCCTTTTTTCTTTTTTTTTTTTTTTTTTTACTCCCTGCCTTCCAGCAGCAAAATCTCTATTACAAATTGAGGTTTTGGGTGCAGCGATGCACAGAAATCCTCTTGGTACTTTGTGGGTCATTTACTAAGACCTGCGTTTTAGATAATAACCCCTTGTGCTGGCGGTGGATGCGCCCAAGTTATATAGAGGTGCTGGCCTCTCCAAAACTTCGGCGAATCCTCCACAAGTTCTAAATTTGTGCCCGTTCCCTGGCTGGCATAGATTTAGACCATTTTCCACGCCTAAAACGGGCGTGGAAAATGATGAATGAGACTGGCCTACCGCCCGCCCCCTTCCCGCACCATGCCCCCATTTTTAGACCTGGCCGCAATCTGCAACATATTTATGCCAAAAAATTGCATATATCTGTTAGTAAATTACCCCCTTTGGTCGGATCTTCTGCTTTTTCACCTACACCCTTATGCAGGTACCATTAATAATGCCTACAATGTAGTGGAAAGCTTGAAATAAAATGCCTGAAAAAAAAAATAAACAGAACGCTAAATTCTTCCATTTGTCTTATGGGTTTTGTTTTTACGGTGTTCCCTATATGGTAAAAATAACACGTTAACTTAATTCTGTGGGTCAGGACGTTTACAGTCATACCACATCTTTTGAGTTTGTCTCGTATTTTCATATTTAAAAAAAAACTTTGAAAAGTGTTTACTTGCATTGCCATATCTTCATATCATTTTTTTTTGTCAAGATCTACAGAGTTGTGCAAGGACTCGGTTTTTGCAGGCTGATCTGTAGTTTTCATTGATCCTTTTTTGGGATGTTTGACCTATTCCATCACTTTTTATTACATTTTTTTTGGGGAGGTAAGGCAACTAAAAAAAAGTGGTTTGGCCATTTTTTTTTTTTTTTTTCCCCTCATTTTCTCATTCACTATATTCTATAATTTCTTTTATATTTTAATAGTACAGGCAATTTTCGGACATGGTGATGCCAGTGATTTTATTTGTTTTATTTAGTTTTATTTGCAAAATGAGGAAAGGGGTTGATTTGGATTTTTATATATTTTTAAAATGTTCTTCCACATTTAATTTTGGTGCCACTAGGGGTCTTCATCTAATCACATCAACTGTAGACTGCAATGCTTTACCATTGCAGTCTATACGAGATTTGCTGCGTTCCTGTCGCACTGACTTCAGAAGGCCCCAGGCCGCCATAACTCGTTGCAGGGCAGCCATTTGGCCACCGTGAGCACAGCACTCCTGATAAATGACCGCAGGTCATAGGCAACTTTACTAGATTAAGTTAAGATTATGTGCTCCTGGATTATTATTTTTATTTATTTTGCTAAATTTTTTAATGAGATTTAAAACAAGCAGCAAACTATATACGGTACATCAATCAATAATTATCACTAAAATCTTTAATCCTAAAATAAAACATATTAGAATAAAAGAGGTGTTTCACTACTTGGTTTTAAGGTCTCATGCACAAAACTGTTTTGTGTCTGTGTCCCATACGCATTTTTAGAGGGTTGCGCATGGACTGGTTCATTTCTATGGGTCCCAAAAAAAGGGTTTCATCCCTGTGCTGCCCGCATCCTTTTGTCTGTTCTGCAAATTATAGAACATGTCCTATTCTTCCCTTGTTGTCCAGTATTGGGCTTTATTCACACATACATGTCAGAAGAAAAGCAGCAAATGTAGTACGTGTAGATGTTTTTGCTGTGGAGAAGCTAGCAAATTTCACCCTCTCTATTAAATTCTCATCAACTTCAATGGTACTGTGCAATGCTGCAAATTTGCAGCGCAAAAATCTGTGACTGCAAATCCGCAGCTACTCAGTCACATGTGAGCCTATCCTTTAAAATTCTCATTTTTAAGTGGTTTTGGGTTTCACTCCAGCATTTGGTTGATTAAAATAAAACTTTGGACTAGGAATGAAGGTGAAAATACCAGCTGACCCAACTGACATGTGAGAATGCATTTAAATGAAGTTGGAATGGTATGTTGTCACATGGCTGGTCCATTAGCACATTGGGTTTAATGCCATTCCTTCTTAAAAAATAAATAAATGAATATATACCGGTACTTAGGGCTTTGCTGAATTAATATGACATTTTTTGCCCTGCGTTACACTATAAGGGTGCATTCACACGTCTGCAAGTGTTTTGCGGTCCGCACATGGCCGGCACTTTAATAGAAGTGCCTTTTCTTGTCCGTGTCTGCGGACAAGAATAGGACATGTTCTATTATTTTGCGGAACGGAAGTGCAGATGCGCACAGAAGTACAGTGTGCTGTCCTCAACTTTTGGGGCCCCGTTGAAAATGAATGGGTTCGCACCGGATCTGGACCCATTTTGCAAACGGGTGAATGGACCCTTAAAGGGGTTGTCCGTTTTCCGATATTGATAGATTATAGGGATAGGTTATCAATACCTGATTGGCTGTGGTCCGACTCCTAGCACCTTTTGCTGATCAGCTGTATGAAGAGAAATCAGTGCTGGTATAAGTGCGGAGTTTTCTTCACTGTTTACCAGCACAGCAGCGAGCAGGTGTAATTACTACTCCTCCTTTTATCCCATTCACTGGAATGACACGGAGCAGCAGTCAGACTACATCCCATTCCATCTTTTGCGGATCAGATGGGAACCTTTCATTTCAGTGGGTCCCTTTGTCCCATCAGCCTGCAAAAAAGATAGAACGTGTCCTTTTCTTGTCTATTTGGCAGACAAGGATAGGACACTTCTACAGGTGTAATGAAAAAAATGGCGGCATGCACATGGGCAGGATCTGTGTTTTGCAGATTTGTGGTTTTACGGACCATATAACACATACGGTCCTGTGTGTGAGGCCTAAACTGATTGTGTTACACAGGGCTGGCCCATATCTGACCTCTTCAATAATAAGTGCCAAAAGAGGAGGGGGGGGGGTGAAAAAAGCAGGAGAAGGGGGGATATGGAAAGAGAAAAGCAACCGAATATGGAATATGGGGGGGGGGGGGGGGAGTCTGGGTGATATTCCCTATGGTCTCCCAGATGGATACGGAGCTTTTATTTCCCGCTAAAATACAAACCTGTTCCTTTGTCCTGGCCCCACAATTCTTATTGTATGTAACAGAGCACCTCTAGCTGGGAGCTCACATTGCCAGGCTGGCCTTTCATACTACACTCATACTAATACTAACTCCTACTAAACTGTTGCCAGATCCCAGTAAGTTTCCTTGCATAGGCAAAGCAGCATAACAAATGATTAGATTAAACATCCTGCAAAGCAAATGGACTGGCTAGGACCATGTCTTGCTTCCATCTGGCTTTCATGTTATTTGCCTGTGGGTTATAGGAGGTGTCCTCACTTGTGTTTGCCATTTGTTAACAGATATATCTGTGGATTCTTGTTGATCACTGCACCTTTATACCTGTATTGACAGATGGCTGCTCAATTGCTTTGCTTTGATTGGATTTTAGGGATCACTTAGGTTTTCAGCTTGCCGTATGACATGGATTACTTTGTAACTGTTATATAACTGCTATATATATATATATATACACACACACACATTTCACTCTCTAATCCATGTAATGTTATTGTTTGGGACCTGACGCCTGTTCATGGGATGCAGTGATCCCCGTGCTGCGTGTAGTTGTGTTGGGTGTTCCATGGCATATTTTGTGTCTATGGGGTTCAGAAAGCCTTAAAGTGTATCTGTCATTTCACATGACTGCTGTGTGTGTGTAGGAAGAAATATTATATGCATTCTGCATTTTTAGTCCTTACCCATGTCTGTATTCTCCATCTCCAGTTTTTTTCCCTAACTGTGGAGACTAGCTGCTATGATGTCTCCTGTACACTGCACGCATAAAGGTGACCTTGCTCCCCTATCTCCCCAGAAGCAGCATGAATGCTATTCAGCATTCTGGTGAGATAATACAACAGCTGCATCTGTTTATCTGTGCCTCTTTCTCACTCCAGGAGCTCCTCCTGCCCTTTCCACAGACTTTATGAATTGCATCTGTGACCTGATCTCTCAGTGTATGTACTTCTGTGTATTAATTTTATAAAAAACAATCCAAAGTGAGCAATCTGTGCAGGAGGATCAAAGGAGCCTGATAAGAGGAGAAAGTTGCATTTTTCTCTAGTAAGGGCAATGTACACGGATGTGTCTGCGAAATGCAGATACCGGCTGAGAGCCTGCAGCCATGTTTTTTTCTTACCTTCACAAATATCCTACCCTTGTCCGCTAAACGGACAAGAATGGGACACGTTTTATTTTTTGGCAGTGCTGCGGAATGAACTTAAGCATGTGGACAAAACACGAGTGTGAACTTTACATCTTTTGCAGCCCCATTAAATGAGTCCGCATCTGAACTGCAAAAAAATCCAGTCGTGTGCTTGAGCCCTAAGATATATTTAATACGTTTTTCCTATCTTTGCTTGTATTTGGGGTACTTGGTGTTACTAGTGTTAGAAGAATCCGGCAGGCAGTTCCATTGCTGGAACTTCCTGCCAGATCCAGAAATCCATATGCAAACGGATATCCTTAGTTTACGGATATGGATCTGTCTGACAAATGCATTGAAATACCGGATCCGTCTGTCATCCGGAAAAACGGATCCGGTATTTATTTTTTCACATTTTTAAAGTTCTGCGCAGACCGGAAAACCGGATCCGTCAATGTGGCAATTTCCGGAACACTTGGTACCGGATACGGCATTAATACATTTCAATGGAAATTAATGTCGGATCCAGTAATCCGTCAAGTGTTCTGGAAATTTTGGTCGGAGAAAAACCGCAGCATGCTGCGGTATTTTCTCCGGCCAAATACCGTAAAAGGGACGGAACAGAAGACATCCTGATGCATACTGAACGGATTGCTTTTCATTCAGAATGCATTAGGACAAAACTGATGTGCTTTTTTCCCGGTATTGGGCCCCTATGACGAAAATCAATACCGGAAAACTTTAACGCTAGTGTAAGAGTACCCTTACTGAATTATGATTTAAAAAAATAACTCTTTACTTTTTACTCTTGAAAATACAATGATGTATCCTAAAATGTCCCAGCATAGCCTTGAAAATAAATTTATTGTTGATATTCTGGCAGAATATCTGGCACAACGCTAAAACAAAGTTTGACCTTTGCATAATACATGCTTGGCTGCAGAAGTGTTTGAAATCCTGAGGAAAAGCTACTTCACAATGCCGAATCTGAACTTTCCTATTGGTTTCCACAAGAAACTGCTGCAGCTTCTCTTACATGGTGCTGCTGGGAACCACCCTATGTAAAGGTGCATGTCTTCTATTCTCTGATTAAGCTCATACTTGCAATTCCCCTATCCCAGAGGCCCCGGGAAGAGTTTTGTCATGCTTGTCCTTGCTGTTCAGCTGTTGCATCTTGTAGAGCTTTTTATAGGACTGGCCTCTAACAGGTGCAGCCAGATGAGTAATGCACCACTCCTGAATTCTTCTCTTTATATCTTCATGTACTTTCTATCCTTACTGTGCTAGAATATAGCTGTGACATTTTTTACCTTCCGTCTGCTTATGTTCACATTCTCTCTAGACCTGGTTAGGCAGCCAAACCTAGATTCCAGGTGCAGTGTCTGTCATTCTGCGTTCTATAGAAACAGCATGTCCCTCCTCTTTTTCCTCACCCTCCTATACCGGCACTGGCAATAGTTTCTGGGTGGGTCAATGTCATTAGCTGCAGTTATTTTTAAAGTCCTAAGAGGTGAGGTTTGCCGTGCAAAGACAGAAAGAGGGCGTTTGTTTGTAGTCCTGACATCAAAGTGTACTTTTCTGATTACTGACTGCAGCAGGTAATCTTTGCAGCGTCACTCGGCCTCACAAATTCGAGACAGCCTCCTGTTATGCATGAAACATTATTACAATACATCTTCCAGGCTCGCAGCCTTGTCTCTGCGGTTTCTTCTGGACTTTGGAGTTTTGGACTTCGATAAGCAGTTTTGATTTGTAGCTGCTCAGCTAAGCAATCATTTTTCCACTTGCCTTTTCAGGATAATATTAATGTTTTCTTGCGGGCGTGCGAGAAGCTTGGACTGAAAGAAGCTCAACTTTTTCACCCTGGGGACCTTCAGGACTTATCGAATCGCGTCACTGTCAAGTAAGTAATATTCTCAATTAGGATTGCATTGTCTTTTCTATACGTCGTATTGACTTGATTTGTAGGAGAGGGAGCTGTAAATGGACAGTAGAGGAATAAATGCGCTATAGTACTGCGGTTTGTAATTGTTTAGGTACCTTTCTGCATATCTCTGCTCGCTTGGTAGAACAGTGCAGATTCGCTGTGTGTGTGTGTATAATATTATATATATATATATATATATATATATATATATATTAATAGAAATTGGGACCCTTAATGTAAGTATATTAGATGTATTTGCATGGGTCTGCACGGGTGACGGCAGTGGGTTTTCCAGTGCCATATTCGTAGGCCTTCAGAAAAAGAAGGCGACTGGAAGATACCTGGCCGTTGCAGCAACAGTAGATGTTACAGTGCCATATCCTTGGGCCCTGAGCTAAGCAACCTCAAAATTGAGCAGGGGATGGCAGGATGGATGTGATTTAGAAGTGCCCTCTTACCAATGTGTAAATATGCAAACCTGGACACGTGGCGCATTCATGATGAATGTGAGAGTTTGAGGCCCCATAGGAAGCAGCAGGAATGTCAATTTTTGCTTTTACATCACACGTTGGATACACGAAGAGCTGTTTGTGTAGTAACGCCTGCTCTGTTTTCACTGTTTGCTTTGCTTCTGTTTTGTTCCATTGCTTTATGTTCTTTTTACGTTCTCAATCTAGAGGTCAATAAAATGTGGTCCCTGAGCACTGATCTCAAGGACTGCCTTTTCGAAGGGGCCTCATTTGTTGGCGCAAGGACCTATATTAACATGGAAAACAATGTGAGGTGCCTCCATGGCTAAATGGACATGAGTCTGTAAGCGGCAATCCCCTGGATGCGTGATCCCTGAGATTTATGTATGCGCTACATACTGTCTACAATATTGTTAGGGGAAGCATGGAACGGCATTGTTTCATGTTGTCCTGTGTATGTTTCTCTGGGCTAGAAATAGAAAGTTTCTGCCTTACCTGTTTAACAGTAGACTATAATTATAATTCTCTTGAGAACGGCATGTTTTGGCAGGTTACATAAGAAGTATTACCTGTCGTACATATAAGAGACTGTTGAGAAACCTCTCGCTGGTAAAATCACAGCATGGACTTTATGGCACATTTTATTGCAAACCCTAAAATCCTTGGCTTTTACTTAAACCTCAGCTCACCAACTATGAGCATAAGGCCTCATGCACACGAACGTATTTTGGGTCCGCGTCCAAGCCGCATATTTTGTGGCTCGGCCGAGGACCCATTTACTTCAATAGGGCCGCAAAAGATGCAGACAGCACTCCGTGTGCTGTCCGTGTCCTTTGCTCCGTTCCGTGGCCCCGCAAAAAAAAATATAGCATGTCCTATTCTTGTCCGTTTTGCGGACAAGAATAGGCATTTCTACAATGGGGCGCATTCTGTAAATTATGGAATGCGGAACAGCTTCCGTGTTTTCCGGATCCACGGATTGAGGACCACAAAACACCTAAGGTCGTGTGCATGAGGCCTAAGGGAGACATTTCCGTAATTACAACTACTGTGCGTCCCAAGACCAATTCCAGTTGCATGCTCAATGAATCTCAGGATAAGGGCTCATGCACGTAAGTCGCTGTAAGATCCTGGCTAAATGCATGTCACCATTTATTTTTAAACTTCTGAAGAAATATCCTATCCTTTTTTTTGTGGGGCGGCGGAATGGACACTCTTCTGTAGAGATGGCTATTTCTTTGCAATACGAGATTTTGAGACAATACATATAAATGACTTGCTGCTCATGTGCAGTAACAGTTCCTCGTCTTGACGCTATGTCTTAGAGCTGAGTTGTTGTTATAACATCAACATATTTCCTAGCATTGTACAACGGAGTGTATTTTACGTTGAGTCCTGCCCCCCTTGGGTCTTAAAATATTTCCGTATATCTGAACCAGACGTACTCACACCCTGTGACCAAGTGCATAGGAAGCCAATTAACATGTTTCTGGAGTGTAGGAGGAAACCACAGAACCTGAATAAAACCAGCACACATACCGCGAGAACATACCAACTCCCCATGACTCAGTTGTCTATGGTAACTGGAGATAATTATGATCTCTAATTGACGTGCAGATTGTTCTCATATTATTGTGATATTGTAACCGCTTTCTACAGGCGCTGTGATCGCTTAGTAGAGGGCCTTCGCTTAATGGTAGCTGAGAGCTCCGGTGAGAGAAGGTGTTCGGTCAGTTAAGCCTCATTCACACATCAGTGTTTGGTCAGTGATTGTGAGCAAAAACCAGGATTAGAGCTACACAGATCAGATATAAGGGCTCATGCACATGACCATGTGCCGGCCGTGGTTGTATTGCGGCCTGCATACAGCGGGTCTGCAATACACGGGCACTGGCTGTGTGCATCCCGCATCACTTGAATGGGTCCATGATCCGGGAGATGTGGTGCGGAAGGACGGAGCGGAACCCCACGGAAGCACTACAGAGTGCTTCTGTGGTGTTTGTGGCTGTGGTAGTGCACGGATGTTGCCCCTGCATTGGGGACTGCAATTGCGGTCCCCAATGCACAGAACGGCCGGCACATGTTCGTGTGCATGAGCCCTAAGGGAAAGATTTGCTCCTGATCTGTGTTTAGAGCCACACCTGGTTTTGACTCGCAAATCACTGATGGAAATCTCCGACCAAAACACTGACATGTGAATGAGGCATTAAATACGTAGAGCCTGATCTGGTGCCTTAGGGAAAAAAATCCAAATGACCAGTAAAATGTATATGGGTCACTGGTACTTTAGCGCTTAGGACTTCATGTCAAAGCAGTCTTCCCATTTTATTTTTTTTGTCTTGACAGGAACACAATATTTTTTTTTTTTTATGGTGGGAGGCTCCCCTTTAATGATTCTGCAATTTTATACAATACAGTTTTTCATCCTGTTATGAACAATTAGATAATTGTTGATAATTTGACGTTTCCAATAATTGTGGACCACTGGTTTAGTAGTCAGACAGGTGCATTTTAGGATTAGATCAGCCTGAAGCTGCACAGACATGATGGAGCGACACTGCACTGAATCATCATAAAACCGCGAGCTGGTGCTGTTTTCAGCACTTGGGCCGGATCGTGGCGGCTATGTGTTGCTTTAGTCTAAATGAGAACTTTAATGTCCTTAATCTGTAGAGCTAGTAAAATGGTACTAAACAACACTCTGACTTTTAGCTGCACATCGAGTATCACCAGGCTACTTCCGGCAGGTTTATTCCCAGTTGTAGCTGCAACCGTGCCAAAACGTTGATGTAAATTGGTAAAATCCCATTTTTGTTGTCTTTTTAGTTTTATTTTTAGAAGCTTCTGCTTTACAGTAAGCCTCCATGTCTCCTACACCTGCTTAACAGTAAGAGAGCAGACTTGGCACTTGCAGGCAGAGTTTTCACCACCATGTGTCAGTTTTTCTAGCATACATGTAAGTAATAACAGGTCACTTGCTACAGAATCGCTTGCGATGCAAAAATCTTTGCTGTCATTATTTAAAAATGATCCCTATGGATATTGGAGAAAGGTTCTTTTCCACTTTTTTAATCCCCGCCTGTTTATGACCCCTCATAATGATGATCGCTTGATTTCCCTTAGCCCTTCTCCGAGTGCATTTAGTTGTGTCATTGGTGTCACACGCAGGTTTTTTTTTTTTTCTTCTGTTTTTGAGGTTTTGTGGTTTTAGATGCATGTTTAGTTGTGGTTTGCTTTTTTTTTTTTTTTTTTTTTTTTTTTTTGCTGAACTTTTTTATGCAGAAAATGCCAGCTCCAGATATTGCATGAAAGTGTTTGGGCATTTTTTGACCCTTGAGGCATTTTCTAATCACAGCATGCACTGGGTTTGGCGTTCTTTTCCCTGCTTACCTGCTGTTTTTTTTTTTTTTTTTTTTTCTCGTATAGAGATCCTTTTCATTTTTTGCCCTGCTTGCAAAAAAATGTACTTGCCATTGTGTGTGTATTTATTTTTTCATGGTGTTTTTCTATACCAATGTATTCTTCCAATGCTGCTGTACAGAGGAAGTGACATTACAAAGGGTACATACTTTGCTAGTTAAAAAAAAACCAAAAACTGAAAATGCCATTAAAAACACCAGGTGGTAAAAAACATAGGAAAAAAGCCTTAGAAATGCTACAGAGTCAGTCTTTTTTAAATCCCCCCCCCCCCCCCACAAAAGTTGGGCTTAAAAAGGTTGCAAAATAGTACTGGCAACTTGTTGGGCTTAGAGCGAGTTCACATTTGTGTTGGATCTGGCGTAAATGTCGGCTTTTGGCTGGAAAAAAAAGTCCTGCTTCTATGACTTTTTGTCCATCGGAAAGCCGGCATTATCACTGGTAGTGGCCTGATCCCCGTTGGATCCTACTGTAGTCAATAGGGATCCGGCGGTTCATGGCATTATCCAGCTATGACAGGTACGGTATTCTCCTTCCGGAACAGCCTGCCAGATTTCACAACGCAGTTGTGAACGTGGGGTCTTAATAAATTCCCTCTTATGTGTGGCAGCACCCTGGTGGCACATCATTTTACTTTGCTTGGCACATAACCTTGCCAAGCTCCCAGGTTTCCTTGTAGTAATCCTGTCAGTGAGTGATCTAGTATACCGTACATACTGTACATGTGCTGTCACAGGGAAGGGTCTAAGTCTGGGTTGGATCTGAGCTGAGAGGGAAATCTCTTATTATAAGAGGTTCACTTCAAGATTGTGTAGGGCCCTGTACAGGCAGAATCATGAGCATGCCCTTTATGTGTGCGCGGTCACAAATAACAGGCGGGCTGGATAAATATAGATTGGACACCAGACTCTTTTAGAAATGACTGCAAAGGATTGTTTCAGCAACAGATAGTCCAGATGCCTGTGTCCATCAGGAAGACGCCCGGCCTGTCTGCAGCATAGCTACAACAGTCGTGGTCTTTTTGTGCAGATCATGAGAAATGTACAGTAGCCCATAACGTCTTTTCTGTCAGTAACACCCATAACGGGCTTGGTAGGTATTTTAGGATAGAATCCTGGTTTCTGAGTAATTTCTTAATTTAACATACACATCTTAAAGGGCATCTGTCAGCAGATTTGTACCTATGACACTGGCTGACCTGTTACATGTGCACTTGGCAGCTGAAGGCATCTGTGTTGGTCCAATGTTCATATGTGCTCGCATTGCTGAGAAAAATGTTAATATTTGCAAATGAGCTTGTAGGAGAAACGGGGATGTTGCCAGTACACCAAGATGCTCTGCTCTCTCTGCAACTGCCGTGTCCTCTCCACTTTCATTGACAGGGCCAGGCAGTAAAAAGGTCATCACATTTGGCCCTGTCAAAGTTGTGGTCTTTTTGTGCTCCTAGAAGCGCATTTGTATACACTAAAACCTCTTTTTTCTTAGCAATGCGGGCACATGTGAACATGGGACCAACACAGATGCCTTCAGCTGCCAAGTGCACATGTAACAGATCAGCCAGTGTCATGGGTACCAATCTGCTGACAGATGCCCTGTAATGTTTAGTCTCCAGCCCCACCAGCAGCAGAGACAGGATCTGAAGGCCCTCTTCCCCAGTGGTAAATCTGTACCATACCACCTGCTAAATGCCATTTACAAGAATAGTATCTTATGTGGCAGGGGCCCTTTGGGTCTTCTCTGGCTTGAGGGCCCAGGTGAAATGGTTACCTCTGCAACCCTTTAGAGTACGTTTTCACCGAGCAGCTCAGGTGCATTTAAAACTGATTAAAAGCATAGCAGTTTTTACATGTGGTTCACTGTAAAAACGGCAGCCATGTCGAAAACCGCATCTTTTTTTTTTTTTTTCTTCGTTTTGATCTTTTAACCACATCTCAATAGCTAATTTTTTTTTGTCTTGTGTCACTCTGTGGCGTCATCCCACTCTTCTGTACTGCTGTATATCTGGAAAGATTTACCTTTCATGAATCCAGGAAAGCTTGGTGAGGATCCAGAAGTAAGAAATGTCACAACTTTCAGGGCCTATTTTTACTTTTTGCTTCTGTACCTGTTCTTCTGATGTAAAGGCCTCAGGAGTACAGGATTTCTGCAGGTGCGAAATAAGCAGGGCCTCTTAATCGGGAACCCCGTTATCTAATGTGAAAAACATTGCCCTTGACCAGCGTTTAAAAGAATTTAAAGATTTACTCGAGCAAGTATGGTGGGACTTGTGTGTAGCTTTCTACATATTAAAGTATCCTCTAATAAATATTGTAATGCAACCTGTTAATATTGTAATGCAACCTGTTAAGATGGCACCGGTGCTGCTGTACTGTAATGTTCTTGGTATGGACTTGTATGAGCGGTTAAAGGGGTATCCTGAGTACACAGAGTAGTATCTATGTTAGAGTTTTACTAATATATTTACCAATTTTGAAGTCTTTATCTGTAATAAAAGTAGCTTTTTTGGGCAGCCAGCCTTTTGTAAAGCACAGAGACTTCGGGGCATGTAAGCCCCGCTCTTATGGGTGGGGTTTGTATTAGCCCCTCCCATTTTGGCACGGGGCAGTGCGAGAGAATCATGGGCAATGTAGTCAGGATGTTTGTTTCCAGCTCATGTGATGTAAAGGAAAGTGTCATAACAGTAAGAGCAGATTAGATATCAAAACAATGGTAGGTTAGAGGGGTAACACTGGACCCCTGAAAACTGTTTCTGTATGGGTTAGGACTTTCGCAACTGGGCAGTTAAAAAAAAAAAATAGCTTACACAACCGAATACCCCTTTAAGTCATGCTGGGACAGTGTTTTTAAATTCATATTCATTTTGGCAACTTTTTTTTTTCTAAAATTGCTTCTGCATGATTCCAGAAGAACGTTCTTCTTCTCGTGGTCTTCATCCACTGCCTGTAGAGCTGTGAACATTCGGTGAAGTAAAGCTCTGTGGGAACTTGTTTCCTGGAAGAGTAATAATAACTTGAGTTGGTTGTTTGGCCCTAAGTGTAAGCTGATCCCAGTAGCACTTGTGTGAGAATATGAGGCAAAGGTATGTGAACTGGGAGATCTGAATGCCCTGATATTGTGTGTTGGATTATGCCTGGATCAAATGTTCAGGTTATTGATTTGGTCGCCTAGCTCGTAGCTGATCGCTGAGAACAAGAAACGGTAAAACAATGCATGGTTTAGTTTTAATAAGGAAAATAGTTTTTTGTGCAGTTTTATGGCACTTCACCTTCGTCATCATAGCTAGATGTAAATCTTTACCACACTTCTATTGTGAGCAGCAGAAAAAAGCATTTCTTTGAGGTCTTTGTGGGGAAATGAGTTCTGAGACGATATAACAATTACTACCCACACTTACAGTACAGGAGAATCCTTATTAATTGTACACCCTTCAAAATGGTAACTACTACTCAGGCTTTGCTGCATTCGAATACCTTTTTACATAAAAACACTAAAAGAAATTATGGAGACCTATACATGCAGAGCACAGCATTCCTACCTAGTCATCTCTGGGAGCGTTGAAGACCTGACAGGTACTCTATAAATTTCTTGTAAAGGGAAGGGCAAATCTTGGCTTTCTGTTCCGTGTTAGTGTGGGTCATGTAAGAGTTCTGTAGCAGAACAAGCAGTGCGGAGATAAGGGGCTGAGTTATAATACCGTATGATGACACCACTAAACCGGCCATTCATTATAGATGGCTCTCGGCAACCCACTCATTGGGCCAAAAGCTATTTCTCTTGACCACCCTGTGCACGTACATGCATAGCTTGACAAGTCATTTCATTCATTCAGCTTTGGCAACCACCCATCTCCCAGGAAACAAGAACGTCAGCTGTCGAGGATCTGGCATGCATTGGATGGCCATCCATGGTGGTTATTATTTGAATGTGTGTGGACCACTTTATCCAATCTGACATGCCCAGCAAACATTGTCAGATCTATGCTTCATACTGAGAACTTCCTGCCATTTCTTATCTACTTTATTCACAGATGTGAAATATTGGTAAATGCTGTCAATGTACGATATTTGGTGTCCATCTCCAACTTTTGTACACTTAGATTGTTGTTGGGCTTGTGTTCTGCCTACTATGATAGTTTTAGATGTAGCTTTCTTGTGACTGGTCAGTGGACGCTGGAAGCTCTACGGTCCTCATGACCATCCAAGAACTAGATGATCCACACATTCATATTTTATCAACACAGTTATAAATACCAACTTATACGACGGGCGTCGTTCTGCTGTGATGTGACCCATGAACTTGGGGTAGGAGCTCACTGGTCTACTTGTATTGTGTCATAAACATATCATCTAAAACATAATTGTCCATTTATGATTTTGTACCATGGCTAAAGGTTGCACACAACTTCCCCTTTATAAGTACAAATAGGTAGTCACAATTGGAAGGCTAAAGGTTGCATAGTTCTTGAACAGTATCAGGTAGGCTACAAATCTACATTCCTGATGGTAGAACCCACACAGTGCTTTGGTATTTTGTTAAAGTGGCACTCCTATTTGTTTCCAGTTTTTGCATTTCTCTTATGGGCGGTAGATTGGTTTAGTTACACAACACAGTTACCCTGTGATTTACTGGAAAAGTACATCATGCACATCTGCTCTGCTTCTATATATAGTGGCACTACCATTATAATCCCATTGACACCTCCTGTGTTTGTTCATGGTGGTGTCCTAGTCTTTGCATACCTTTTTACTGACAATTACATGGTTTGGATAACGCAGTGATTACCTATTATTCCTCCAGCTATCATGTTTCTTGTGCAGTATATGGAAGTCTAAGAATGTCACCTGGAAAAATTTCCTTTGGATGTAATCTTTTTCTGCTGAAAACACAACAAAGATGGAGTACAGCTCACCCAGAGTTGACCGATGGCATGTCAAGAGGGTCCATGGGTCACTTGCAGGACAATCACGATACGCACAAAGATAAAAATCCAAAATGCAGTCAAACCAATGAACAGTTAAGACATTTATTTACATAATATGGTGCCAACTGGTGTTCACAGTATATAGCAGTGTGCATATCCATCTTCTAAGCTGTGTGCTGCGGGTCATACATGTTCAGTCACTCTGTCCCTGGCCAGGTCTCTGCATAGTGATTTTTTTCCTTTACTGCAGAGCAGCCAGTCGAAATAGCTTTGTGCTCTGCTTCTCAGGTAAAGACCAGACCCTGTGCAGTAACATGGCAGTAAAGTGGAGAAAGGGATCATATATTTAGCTGCCAGAGGGTGGAGGAGGCTGATTCTGTCCATAGCCTGCCCCCAGAAGCACAGAACTCTGCAAAATGGCGCCGGTGAGGTCGGCTGCCGTCATGACTGCTCTTACTTTTAACTGAGTTTTAGTTCTCAACTACTGGGACTTCTTCACCATGGAGTACATATGTTATGGTAGAGATACTCTTATTTCTATTGGTGTACAATGTACTCACTTTTCTACGTCCTCCACCCCGGAACCCAGCTGGCCGAGTGAGATCCTAAGGGAGAACAAAGGACGCGACCCGAAGCGGCGACCACGTGGGAAACGTGCCGGAGTCAGGAACAGGCTGAGAGCACGTGCACACCGCACACCTCTGCCTAGCATCCTGCTCGCCAATGTCCAGTCACTGGAGAACAAGCTCGATGACCTCAGGGCCAGGGTAAAGTACCAGAGAGACATCAGGGACTGCAACCTTTTCTGCCTCACCGAGACATGGCTGACCCCAGCGGTACCGGACCACGTCATCCAGCCGGCCGAGATCTTCTCGGTTTACCGCATGGATAGGACACTGGACTCGGGGAAGACTAGGGGAGGCGGTGTGTGTTTAATGGTGAACAGTAGGTGGTGCAACAGCACGAGCATTGTTCCTCTCACACGCTCCTGCTCGCCCAACCTGGAGCTATTGTCCATCAAATGTCGTCCTTTCTATCTCCCTCGGGAGTTCACATCGGTCATAATCAGCGCAGTTTATATTCCGCCTCAAGCAGACACGGACACAGCTCTATGCGAGCTGCATGAAGCACTCACTCATCACCAGAGTCAACATCGGGACGCTGTGCTTATTGTGGCGGGGGACTTTAATAGTGCCAACCTCAAGCGCACAGCGCCAAACTTCCACCAGCACATCAGCTGCCCCACTAGGGGAGAAAGGACACTTGACCACTGTTATACTACAATTAGGAACGGGTACAAGGCACAGTCCAGACCACCGTTTGGAAAATCCGACCATGCCGCCATCTTCCTCATGCCTGCTTACAAACAAAGGCTGAAACGGGAAGCCCCGGCAAAGAGGAAGGTCTTACGCTGGACGGACCAATCGGTGGCCGCTCTGCAGGATGCGCTGGATGACGCTGACTGGGACATGTTCAGGCGTAGCTCTGATGACGTCAGCATGTTTACGGAAGCGGTGGTGGGATTTATCGGGAAGCTAGCGGATGATACAGTTCTCAAGACTGTCATCAGGACGTTTCCTAATCAGAAGCCGTGGGTAGATAAATCTGTTCGCGACGCCCTGAGATCCCGCTCCGCTGCGTACAATACGGGGCTCGTCAGCGGGATCATGAACGAGTACAAGGCTGCATCCTACAACGTGCGCAGAGCGGTGAAGGAGGCGAAACGGCGCTATGGTAAGAAACTAGAGTCACAGTTCCAACAGAGTGGCTCTAGGCGTCTGTGGCAGGGACTGAGAACGATAACAGATTATAAAGCACCATCTTCCAGATCGGTGAATGGGGACGCTTCTCTGGCAGTCGAGCTAAACACCTTTTATGCTCGCTTCGAGGCCGCAGCACGGAGCGCTAACGGCGGTAGCAATGCTAACAGCGCTGCAGGCAGCACACACATAGAGCATGCCAGAGAGGACAACGCATTCATCATCTCGGAACACGACGTGAGGAGGGCGTTCAGGAGAGTGAACACTAGGAAGGCAGCAGGACCAGATGGCATCACCGGTCGGGTCCTAAAAGCCTGCGCTGACCAGCTCGCTCCTGTGTTCACTGAGATCTTCAACCTCTCCCTGAAACAGTCGGCAATCCCGACGTGCTTCAAAAGGTCCACCATCGTTCCTGTCCCGAAGAAACCCCAGCCCGCCTGCCTGAATGACTTCCGCCCTGTGGCCCTGACTTCGGTGGTGATGAAGTGCTTGAAAGAATTGTCAGAGACTTCATCACCTCTTCACTACCTGACACCCTGGACCCTCTACAGTTCGCGTACCGTCCTAACAGATCCACTGAGGACGCCATCGCACACCTCCATCACACAGTCCTGAGCCATCTGGACAGCAGGAAGGGGAATTATGTTAAAATGCTGTTTGTTGATTACAGTTCAGCGTTTAACACTATTATTCCCTCCATACTTACCACCAAGTTGGAGTTCCTGGGCCTTAGCCCATCCTTGTGCTGCTGGATATCCAACTTCCTGCATGACAGACCTCAGGCAGTACGGGTGGGCAATCATGTCTCACCCTCACTAACCCTCAGCACTGGAGCCCCCAGGGCTGTGTTCTGAGCCCCTGCTGTACTCACTGTACACATTTGACTGTGTGGCCACTTCCAGCTTCACCACCATCGTGAAGTTTGCTGATGATACTGTGGTGGTAGGCCTGATCTCCAACAATGATGAGACAGCCTACATACAGGAGATTAGGAACCTGACGACTTGGTGCAAGGTCAACAATCTCCTCCTAAACGTCAGTAAGACTAAGGAGTTGATAGTGGACTTTTGTACGAAGCAGGAGAGGAACTACCAGCCCCTCACTATCAATGGGTCCCCAGTGGAGAGAGTGGACAGGTTCCGGTACCTAGGTGTCTTCATCACGCAGGATCTGACATGGTCCTGTCACGTGGACACCCTGGTGAAGAAGGGCCGGCAGCGTCTTTACCATCTCAGACGCCTGAAGGACTTCAAACTGCCCTCAAAGGTGTTAAAGTCCTTCTATACCTGCACCATTGAGAGCATCCTGACGGGAAGCATCACAGCCTGGTTTGGGAACTGCACTAAACAGGACAGACAAACTCTTCAGAGGGTGGTGCGCTCAGCCGAACGAACCATCCGCACTGAGCTTCCTGACCTGGACTCTATATACAGCAAGAGGTGCCGGACCAAAGCCAGGAAGATAATGGAAGATCTCAACCATCCCAACAATGGACTGTTCTCTATGTTAAGGTCAGGGAAACGTTTCCGTTCCCTGAAGGCGAACACAGAGAGAATGAGGAGGAGCTTCTTCCCGCAAGCCATCCGGGCCCTTAACCAACACAATTAGTACTGGTCTTCTGGACTTACCCCCCCACACAACTACCCCAATACATTTATTATTCAACGTCACTACCTCATCCGTCATTTGCACAATCACATTGTTTGCACAATTGTTTGCACTATGCATTTTAGTCATATATACAGTGCATATATTTTATATTTTATATTTTATTATTTTTCATTTTATTCTACTTTTACTGAAATGGTAAGAGAGTCATAAAAAAAGCATTTCACTGCATGTCATACTGTATGATTTCGCATGTGACAAATAAAATTTGAATTTGATTAGCATAGGCAGCAAGTTGCGCAAAATCAAGAATTACATGGCACTCTCCCAAGATCACCTCCAAAGGCATAGAATGCCGGCACAACCAGGACCTCTTCTCTCAACGCATACAGTGGTGCACAGTCCAAAGAAAAAAGGGGAAAGCCTCTCAATCCAGTTTCATGCCACAAGACAAACAAATGGACGGCACTCACCAACATTGATACACTTCTTTTATTGGTGGCAACTCCTCATTGGAGTATAGGTAGTGGCACAGGCAGGACGCTGAAGCTGCCTTGCCTGTGTGAGCTTCGGCGTCCTGCCCCGTGCCACTACCTATACTCCAATGAGGAGTTGCCACCAATAAAAGAAGTGTATCAATGTTGGTGAGTGCCGTCCATTTGTTTGTCTTGTGGCATTTCCCCTTTTTTCTTTGGACTGTGCACCACTGTATGCGTTGAGAGAAGAGGTCCTGGTTGTGCCGGCATTCTATGCCTTTAGAGGTGATCTTGGGAGAGTGCCATGTAATTCTTGATTTTGCGCAACTTGCTGCCTATGCTAATCTGTGCTTCTGGGGGCAGGCTATGGACAGAATCAGCCTCCTCCACCCTCTGGCAGCTAAATATATGATCCCTTTCTCCACTTTACTGCCATGTTACTGCACAGGGTCTGGTCTTTACCTGAGAAGCAGAGCACAAAGCTATTTCGACTGGCTGCTCTGCAGTAAAGGAAACAAATCACTATGCAGAGACCTGGCCAGGGACAGAGTGACTGAACATGTATGACCCGCAGCACACAGCTTAGAAGATGGATATGCACACTGCTATATACTGCCTGTGCCACTATCTATACTCCAATGAGGAGTTACAACCAATAAAAGAAGTGTATCAACGTTGGTGAGTGCCGCCCATTTGTTTGTCTTGTGGCATGAAATGGGCAGCAAGTTGGACACGGCAAGCAAACCAAATATGCAAACCAATATATTTTTATGTTAGAAATGCTACAAATTACAGTTAAACAAGTCTTATCAGAATTTCTACACTCCTGGTATGAAAAGGATTCATGGACTTACCTCTTTAACTGAACGGTATTCACAATGAAACCTGATGGTGATTGTAGTTCAGTAAAACCTCTGAGGTGCCGGGATTACAGCCATATAGTGACCATCTAAAACCAGAGTACATCAACCGTTCATAGTGCATCTAATAACAAATCCGTGCACTAGATACATACAATACAATTATTTCTTTTATTGATCAAGTACCATTAATTACGTTTACTTTTTGTCTTAATAGATATGGTTTTTAAATTTTGAAACCTTCCACTCGGTCTTATGGTGTCTCTAGTAGACCATACATGTTAGAATCTCCTTCTGTAGGGCATGTCTATTCTCCATAGTCACTGTTGAGAAAACCGTCAATTGCATTTGAGTTGTCTCATCTATGATCCTCATTGTCTTCATGCAATCTACACAACCTACTGTAGAGTAGCATAAATGATCACTGTGGTCCTTGAGTTGTCTGACAAAATATCTGGTGAAGCTTAGTCCTTGCCCACACTGTCTGAAACGAATGTGCACCTGCCCGACAACCAGGTTCTGGTTTTCAGTTTGCCTGTAAAACTTTTAGCTTTATGAAGCTGGGCAGTCTCTTTTTATTCAGCGTACTGTAGATGTAGATGATTTGTAAATCGTAACTGATAAAATGTAATGGCTCGTAATGTAGCTTGTATTACATGGGAACATGCACACATTAAGCAAGGAATGATCGCCAAACATGTAGTTTCAGACCGCGACAATCCTTAAATTGTTTTGTCACACCCAAGACAACACCTGCGATGATGTGAATCATGAGCAAATTACAGGCTTACTATGGATTGCCAGTATAATGTCCCACTAATCACAAGTGATATTAACACTATATGGGAAAATGAAGATATTTCATTCCGAGGAGTCAGAAAACCTATTGTATCTTATCAACTTGTCTGAACCAGTACAGTGTCAAACAAATTTGCCCTTCCCTATCTTTCCTTGTGTGAAAATATATATTTTTGAAAAACTGATATGCAAACCAGCTTTGAAGTAACTATTTGTAAGAATTGCTAAATGCATTTTCAATCATACATTTTACAGATTTCAAGGCTTTTTTTTTTTTTTTTTCTCACCACAAAGACAGCAGATTTCATACATGTTTCAAGTTGTGCAATCAAAAACTTCTGTGGGATGTGTCAGCAACTTACTGCAGTACATTTATGTTATGAGCACTGAGTGTGGACCCGCTGTGCCAACCAACGGGTTTGACTTTGGGTTAGTTCTGAGGGCCTTGTCCTATAAGTCCAATGGTTTTCACCCTTTAACCCAATACAAGGACCTTCACTGCAGTGAAGCCACCATGCTGCTAACTCTTGGAATTGGCTGCTGACCCACTGGGTTTAGAGACACTGGTGACGAGCACTGAGGGATCTGGCAACACATGTAGTCAGGAAACAGGCAGAGGTCAGGGCAGGCAGAGTATGTTCAAAACATAGAGTCCAGAAGTTAGAGCAGGCAGCACAGGGTCAGTGTTGTGAACAGGCATGGGTCAAGGCAGGTGGCAGAGAGTCAGAATCCAGGAAAAAAGGATATAGTAAGATAATAAAACAGATTATGGCTCTTTTTTCAGGGCCTAGACAGCAAGTGAAACCAAAAGGTATCTAAAGGATTGCTCAGGCCAGGAGTGGAACAAACAGCCCAGCAAATATAGGAGGCTAATTAGCTCATTAGTAAACACAGCTGAACACCGCAAAAGGGGAACTATCCCTTGCCGTGCAGCAAGGTGAGGTTCAATGAATAGACGCCACAGTACAAACACAGAAAAGGACCTAGCACCCTGGGAACACGGCACTCTGGCAGCTGGCAGAAGCTAGGTGAGTACTGTAGCGTCACTGCCCACTACAGATAGCAGAATGTGGCAGACAGGACTATGTATTTTATATTTGTAAAAAAAATGTGCAATCTTGCAAACCGGTCACAAGCAAGTTGTAGTTGCATGTTGCTTCAACCTCATAAGGTTATGGATTGGAGCAGGTCCACATTGGCATGTTTTAGATGCAGTGTCACATGTGCATATTGCTCTGTAGCCTAAAGGTGGATTTACACCGTGCAATAATCATGCGAATGCTCATTCCAGACAATCACCGAGCAAAACACTTGTTCATTGGGTGATCTTGTCAGTGCAGCCATCGTCCTCCTGCATGTAAATGCAGCAGTCTCCTCCGCTGGGCGACCAGCCGACTGTTGAGATAGGACGTTTCCTTCCTGGCAATCTGATGCTCATTGCACAGTGTAAATGCTCCTTTAGCCCATCTATATTGGCTGTATACTGATATTTTGTTGCAGGATTGAGTTCAGTTTGATGCACACAAAAGCACGATCCTCTGGCCTTCCCAGTGTTGAATTTATAAAAATAAAAAGGTTAAAGCGTCTATACTTAATAGAAAGTAAAATCCAGCATCCAGTTGTGATTTCTGTACTGTACATGTGAGCAGTCGCCATGGTGTAGTGCCTGCTACCATGTCGTTATGGCCTAACCTGTCAGTGTACTCTGACACAGTAATGCACAAGGTTGTCAGTGTCAGGACAGCTGAAATGTTCAGTGGATTTATTGTGACATTTTCTTACCCACATACTGCGCATACTCCTCCCCAAATAGAACAGACACTCTTTTTACACACGATGGGTATTCATGAATGTCTATATGTTTGTAGATCTGTTCCCGTTACTGTTATGTGCTTAGTGCGAAATGGGGTCAGTGGTCTAAGGGGAAGTTCTTATGGCTGGAGGGCTAAGTAAATACATTGGGGGTCATTTACTAAGAAGGCAAATCTAAGGCAGTCTTTGCGCCTGGTGTAACAAAGTTTTTCATGAACATTTAAGCCTGTTTCCAGGTGTAAATGTTAGTAAATTACTTGTAGCCATTGTAATGCTGCACACAATTTGCTTTTATTTTACCTGACTCCCCCATAAACATACTGAGCTCGACCAAATATGCATGATTATTTCAGAAAGGAGAGCAGACTAAGTCTTTGCCGAATCCTTCTTGGGGCTCATTCACACAAACGTATGTTTTCCGTGGGCCGCAATTTGCGGTCCCCAATGCACGGAGAATGTTTGTGAGGCCTCCGGGACAGATTCAGACCCATTCAACTTGAATGGGTCCGCATCCCTCCATTCTGCAAAAAGATAGGACATGTTTTATCTTTTTGCGGTATGGAAATACGGAACAGAACCCCAAAGAAGCACTCCTTAGTGCTTCTGTAGGGTTCCATTCCGTGCTTCTGCTCCACATCTCCTGTTTTTCGGAACCATTGAAGTGAATGGGTCCACATCCGTGATGCGGAATGCACATGGAACGGTGTCCGTTTATTGCGGATCTGCATATGCGGTCCGCAATACAGAAACCGAACCCATACGTTTGTGTGAATAAGCCCTTATCCCTGACTTTTCACATCAGGGAAGACTTGGTGGCTTCCATACACATTTGGTCCTTTTCTGATTCTGCCCAATCACTGGGCTTGACATAGTTTCCTCCAATATATATGTCACCTGTTGTGTCACTGACTTTTAGCTATAGATTTTACTCAACTGTTCTTCTAGTGTTACGCTAACTTCAGCATAGCTTTTTTGGAGGTTACCCTATTTTAAGTAGAGTCGAGGAATGGTTCTGGTGTTATGGCCCAACTTGGAGGTGCTAACTGTGTAATTTACCACATCAAGTATCATTTCCTATTTGGTCCTTACTGATGTGGCAACCACAGAAAGTGCTGCAGGAGAACATGGCTGCCGCACAGAATGACTTCTTATTGACCTCACTGCTGTGGTATCAACCATTGTAAAGTCATTAATAAATGTGCGAATGCATTGCCTGTCCTCCAGAAAATGACTTGCGGGGTTTAATGTACGGCCTGGGTCTCCTCTTCTAGTAGTTAGTAGTCACATCATTATAGTGCTGAAGTATGCAGGGAGTGTGGTTCTCATGGCCATACCCTGTTTAATAACGACGCCATGATGGCAATTGTCCATTGTCCTGGAATGTGTCACATGGTAACGAGTTGGGACACAAGCCATTACACAGTGCCCTCCTGCTGTTCTAATGTCTTACAGGACTAGATGACGCTGCTTCCCACAAAGAGGCCGCACTGGTGACTTTCTGCTGCGTTGTGGAGAGTCGAATAGAAGCAGGCTGAATACAGATCGGCACACAAAAGGAACATGTCACCGGCGCTCGTCTTATCCCGCAAATGAGCAGACTTTCATTCTTCAGCCCTTGAGCTCGTGTGTCTTGTTTGCAATTTTATGCCCCAAGGCCAAATAGGCAATCCCTTCTCGACATCGCCTTCTCCCCACTGCTGCCTTCAGGGCAGTGAAACTTCACTTGTGCTATGTACAGATGCAGCCGAGCTAAACTTGATGGTTAACACGTTAAGTAAAAATTTCATAAAAAGGTTTTGTCAATGGCTTTTGTCACAAGATAACACAGTGACGTGGTATCAGTCATTTTTAGCTCTGCTACATCTGTAAGGACCTCATTCCCCCCGATGCTAAAGGGGCCTAAATACTGTATGGACAGTCATCACCTTTGAGAAGAAATGTATTGTGTTTTAAAGCTATTATAAAGGGTATATCTGTCAGCATGATCTTGGACTATTATCTGGAGTCATACATTAGTAGTACTGCAGATAAGGAGTCCATGTCGCCATTTTATTTTCCTGCTGCCTCCCATTCCCCCTCTGTCAGCTCTCAGAGCTGCGCTGAAATACGGAACATCGCCAGGACTGCTGTGCATGCGCACAAGTGCTCTCTATTATGTTGGGGTGCAGCAGAAGTCCGGACAGTTTATTGCAGCGCAGCTTTTCGCACGGGGCAGTAGTGGTATTCCGGGCTGCTTATGTGCAGTACTACTCATGTATTACTGCAGATCATAGTCCAGAACCATGGTGACAGATTCCCTAAGGTGGGGACGGGAGATGTTTCTATGGATGTTTTCATATTTTGCATGGCAGGTTCTGTCCATTTAATGCAATGGATGTTGACTTGGCTATGAAAGTACTTTTCTACGTTCCACATGACTTGCGTTATATGACGGGCCCCCCTGGGGCAGTACAGTTCTTTCAGCATGTGGGTGCAAGCTAGACTGTTCTATTTGATAGTAGTAGATTTTATTATATAACCCACTTATTAGCATTTTGTGCAATTAGTTGACAATGTTCAATTTTTCTTTTGCAGCTCCAAATTTACTAACTATAGTGTAGGCGTTGGCCATTCCTCTGCTTGTTGCTGCCTATAGATATTGTGCAGGTGGTATAACACTAGGTATACTTTTCTATGACTCCCTATTTTCTAGCCTGGTGTCCATTTTTATTATGCCACAGTTTATTTTTACCAGCTACCAGAATATGATGGTGTAATGAAAGGTTAATAAAATATCCCCTGTCAATTCTCTTATATATTGGTGGTGTCAATTCTTAAAGGACATCTGTCAGCAGATTTGTACCTATGACACTGGCTGACCTGTTACATGTGCTCTTAGCAGCTGAAGACATCTGTGTTGGTGCCATGTTCATATGTGCCCGCATTGCTGAGAAAAATTAAGTTCTAATATATGCAAATGAGCTTCTAGGGGTAATGGCAACGCCCCTATTGCTCTTAGAGGCTAATTTACATGTATTAGAACTTCATTTTTCTCAGCGATGCGAGCACATATGAACATGGCACCAACACAGATGCCTTCAGCTGCCAAGTGCACATGTAACCGGTCAGCCAGTTTCATAGGTACAAATCTGCTGACAGATGCCCTTTAAACCCCTTCTAATGCCATTCTAATAACTATTTAATACTTTCTTAGCTGCATGGCATTTTCCTGTGTTGTAAAGAGTTAAATGCAGTAGTGACCCACCAGGAGAACTTGCTGACTAGTTTACCTCCTAGGTGTGGTTGATTGCCTCATGATGGCGGAGTGATATGGTGACAAATTTACAACATCTCCTTCCTGCCAGTCTTATTGCGGTTTGTACCCGAATCCTTCTGCTGTGCTACCTGTACACGAGTGCAGGCTGTCTTGCGGAAATTTCGCACACCTTTCTGTCCGGATTTCTGTGCGTATCCACACCAAAACCACGTTACTTGTGGCCTTGGTGAGTGTTTGATGCGGATTTTCCGCAGATCTCGCCCTTTCATTGAAAGCTGTGAAATCTACATGAAAGAACCACACAATGAATTGACCTACTACAGATATGCAAAAGATACACAGAACGAAAAGCAAAGTGTACATGAGATTGTGGCCTGTCATAAGTCGCTGTTACTCTATTACCCTTTGTTTTTTCTGCACTGGAATCCGAGTGGAAAACCGTGCTCCATCTACGACGTGTGCCGGTAGCCTTAGAGTAAGAACACTTGTTCTAGCATTCGGCGGGGGCTCGACGCTGGGACCTCTGCTGAACAAAACTTTTGATATGTTCCTATGACATGTGTAAAGTTTCAGAAAAGTGTAGCGGTTCCCATTAGGCTTATGTGATACATTCAGCATGCACGCTGGTAAGTATTTCCTGATGTATGCGCTGAACATAAAGCCTGCTGAATGCAGCTATGAACTTTTATATACTTGTTACCATGTTGTTACGTCTGTCGCATACTAAACATGCATTTTGAGGCTCCTATCCCAATGGACCTTGACACTACCGCACTTGTGACCTCTGTGTTGACTGCTAAATGTTTCAGCTTTTGAACAGTTTCTCCGTGTGTTGATAGTTTCGACATATAAAGAGTAATATGCTGTGTTCTCATCAGACTTCTCCATGCCATGTTCAGTTATGTTAACATTTCGTTCGCGTTCGGCACCCCGCCGATCAGATATTGATGACCTAGGTCGCTTAAAGGGAAAAATTTGAAATGTCACGCAACTCCCTTAAAGGGGTTGTTCAGGATCAGAAAAAACATGGCTGCTTTCTTCCAAAGGTTGTGTGCAGTATCGCAGCGCTTGCTGGTTGACTGCAGTGGAGCAGAGCTACATTACCGACACAACCTGTAGAAAGGGTGGTGCTGTTTTTGGAAGAAAGCAGCCATGTTTTTCTAGTCCTGGACAACCCTTTTAAGTTCTGTAAACCATATCTGTGCCTTCTGTGTGTCCCTTGGCAGGCATGGTATTTAATCTGCCTTTCTGGTTAGGGGGAGAAGACTTTGGGCTGCACATAGTAGAATGGCACAATTTGTCACACACTAGTTTACAAACAGAAGGTTACTTGGTGAGATGTTGTAAGTGGCATTTCATGTCTTGTCTCCAGGGACTGATGCCGTGTTGCTATACGCAATCCCTTTTTTTTTTCTCAGAAGACAGGTTATTGTGCAATATACAGTTTTAATATATATATGGAAGTGTGGAAAACCAATATGTCCTCTCTGCCAACTTCCCATCCTCATTGTTGGGCATAGTCTGCGACTATACCATTGGTGGGGCTTAGCTGGTAGGGATGGATCCTTGTACTTTAGGGGTGGGGCCCAAGATGCTCCAAAGTTGCGCCACAATTCTGGTATAAAAATCTGTCTCCAAAGTAAATGATCCTGTGGGTGGTACAGAGTTTATCGTAGTACAAAAGGCGATCGTTGTATGGTAGAGCAAGATTTTAAAACATCACTTTTAATATGTCAATAATAAAAACCTGAAAAAAAATAGGTAATGGCCCTTAAATAACAAATGCGTGGCGACACCCACTTAAAGATATAATAAACTCGGTGTCCCACCACTCCACAGGCATGTTCAACTGGTCATCAGGTATCCATGGTGGGTGTCCATTGCGTATACCTAGCACAAGGATGAAAGACAGTTTTGATGGGGGGGTGGTGGTGTTGGTAGGGGGTTTCAGAGGGGGTGTTGACTCGGGAATTAGCAGTACAAGGCTGTATAGAGCTTTTTTGTATACAGGGCAAGGTCCCTGACTGGGTCGCCCTTGTCAGGGCTGGTGCTCTGTGGCTAGGCTATTACGGCCAGAGTCAGCACCCCTGATAGGGCATCATCAGAGTCAGCTCTTCATCAGACAACCCCCCCATCAAAACTGTGTTTCATCCTTGTGCTAGGTATACACAATAGACACCCACCATGGATACCGGACAACCAGTTGAACATGCCTGTGGAGTGATAGGACACCCAGTTTATTATATCTTTAAGCTGCTTGGGTACCGCCACGCACCAGTTTTCTGCATCGATCTTTCTTTTTTTTTTTGTCTACTGTTTATTTTATTTTTTTCAGGTTTTTATTATTGACATATTAAGTTATGTTTTAATATCTTGCTCTACCATACAACAATTACCTTTTGTGCTATGGTTTGATTTTCTGGGGATTGACCCGATTATCCAGCTTGTGGTTATATTAGTTGGTACAGAGTTTATGGCTGCACCACATTGATCATCCAGACCGAGCCCCTGTCATTAATTTGGGGCAGCTCTAGGCAGTCTGTATGAATTTACGCCATCTTTAAGATTAGTAAATCTGGACCAACGTCTGTGGGATCCTTGAATGTTACTGCTTGATTGGGCTTGTCAGATCAGGGAGTGCTGATATTGGTGTCATTTCTGCATCTGTGCACAATTGTTGGTTTCATTGATGTACTTACACTGTTATTTTTTTATTTTTGTAGACGGGAAGAAACCGAAAGAAGATTAAAAAATGTAAGTATCGATTATTTGTAAAAAATGTTTTGGTTTCACTCTTACCCCAGGTTTAAGTATTCTTGATTTGTCATTGGTTTCAGTGTGATGTGCATTGACTTGTGTTGAAGCTTTCTGACTTCATTTCCATATAACTAGATTCAGTAATTGCACCTGAGTACAGTATAAAAGAAAATGATATATAGTCAAAGCTGACCTACTAAAATGGCCAACTAAAATTTACTGTAATGACTGAAATACTATACTATCTACTATACTATACTATAATCTAGAAGCCTTGATAGGTTCCTTTTAAGGACCATCTGAGAACATCATATGACAAAGGGAGGGAAGCTGTGATATCGGTTTATGATTTGGAGGAGGAGTTCTGAGTAAAAAGCAGCGTTAAGGCTATGTTCACATCTGTGTCTGAGGCTCCGTTTGATGCCTCCATCACAGGTTTGGTTAAAAATGCTGGGCAAAATAGCAGAGCCTTCAGATTGGTGTTAAAGGGGGTATCTGGGTTGCACTGCAATCCCATTCAACAGCCATTTCCGGGATCACATGCTGTACGATGGGCATGTGATCCTATCCTCCGTTACAACCCACATAACAAACGTATATCTAATTTCTCGCCTCAGCGCTAGTGAGAGATTCATACTTACACATGCACTGTGGGCTCTAACCTCAGGCCAGGAGCACTTTTCTAATGTACGCAACTTGTTCCCAAAAGAAGCCACTGCACAGGTTCACGGCACGACCCGGATAATACCTTTTGGAGGGCATTTGGTAAAATTATTTCAGCCATGCTCTTGATTGTTACTAGTTTGCATTGTATCAACAACTTCATTACAGCACCATCGGGTAGCAAAACCTAGCAATGAGGCCATCAAGGTTTACATACCTCCTCTACTGCTTCATCCTTCTAAGCAGTTTTATATGGCTGGTAGGTCTCCAAAGATCTTGATGGACTTAGGCTACATGCACACGACCGGAATGCGGTCCATTGTAGAAATGCTGCCTCTTGTCCGCAAAACGGATGAGAATAGGACGTGCTCAATTTTTTTTTTTTTGCAGGGCCATGAAACAGAGCAACGGATGCGGACAGCACACAGAGTGCTGTTTGCATCTTTTCCGGCCTCATTGAAGTGAATGGGTCCGCGCCCGAGCCGCAAAATATGCGGCTCAGACGCGGACCAAACATACGGTCGAGTGCATGAGGGCTTATCCTACTTTTATCCACTGCGTTTAGGCGGCCAGTATGAATGAAATACAAAATACAATACCGTGTCCTACTGCCTTTGTCTTCAGATGGACTGAATTATAACCGAGAACAGAAGTTTATCCCAATTCATGATGAGTTTGGGAGGGCTGAAGATCAGACCTTCTATTATTGTACCTGTAATGATTGTCATTTCATTTTTACCCTCAGGTTTTGATCACCTTGTATTGGCTGGGGAGAAAAGCACAGAGCCTGCCATATTATAATGGTCCACAACTTAACTTGAAGGCATTTGAAGGTTTACTAGGACAGACGCTGACCAAGGTGAGAAGGCTCCACAAGCGCAGTTACTGCAGCCTTCCTGACGTTAAATAACTGATAAGATCTTGGGTTACATAATATTTCTGATGAGGAGAATGCGGTCTTGTATTACTAACGCTATCTTTAATATTTATTAGAATCATTACGGGACCACAATTTCTCCAGCTGCCAAATGGATTGCAAAATACATGCATCAGACGGTTTGCTTGTCCTGTAATAAAAAGTACAGATGTCCTTGTAACCCGGCTGAGGCTGCTTACAGTGCGTTTAGTTTCTGTATATCATTAAAGCTACAGCGGAAAGCATTTATTACTTGGCGGTGCTAGGTGAGAAGGGAGTGGCCTTATTTGCTTCACCAGTCTCAAAGTCCAGTTCGTCTTGACGTACTTTACATTCTTTTCATCATAAATGCAGACTGCGCCTCGGGCTCTGGAATATACTTCACAAGTAGACATTTTTCCTATATTTCTCTGAAGGAGAACATTGTTGTCAAAGTTATTTCTTGTCTTTGGTCAAGGCAGGGTTTTTAGCACAAATTGATTGGGCGTTGTACACTTTAAAGAGTGAAAATAGCAGTAAAACGTTAGTTATCGATCTCTTCAACAGGAACTACAGCGCTCTTGTCATGCGTGTATGCTCTTTAAGCCATATTTCATATTTTTAAGGCATGGAAGTAATATTTAAAGCCTTCTATAGGACTAGCTTTTACTGGTTGCTTTCTATGAAGTCAAGGAGTCCAGTGATTGGGCCTATTCAGAGATCAACAGCTAAGTATGTAGAGTTGGATATCCACAGATGGTACTGCGTGTGCTACATAACAGGCATATTTGGGTGGCCCAAATAAACATGTAGTAATGAGAAACTGTGACTTCTTGTGCAATTGTTCAAATTACTTTGGATCAGAAGTAGATAACCTGTTGTTTTCCAGATGTTCCCAAGCCACTGTTTCTTGTGTACTTTGGCTAATATCTGGGCACATACTAACTATATATATATATATATATATATATATATATATATATATATATATATCTCAATGTTTTTTTTTTCTTTTTTCCTGACTAGTTTATTTTGACATTTTAAGAATTGTTGCTCACATGATAGTGAAATTTTAAGAAGGTGCTGTTATTTCCTGAGGACCCTTTAAAGGCGTGAGAGAAGGCTGTGGTGCTACTGCAAGCTCAAACAGCCCCACAGATAAGATACTAATCTAGAGCAAGGGTAGGCAACCTCCGGCACTCCAGCTGTTGTGAAACTACAACTCCCAGCATGCATACTTGCTCTGCTCTTCTAAGAATTCTCATAGAAATGAATGGAGCATGCTGGGAACTGTAGTTTCACAACTGCTGGAGTGCCGCAGGTTGCTGATCCCTGATCTAGAGGATAGGTCATCAGTGAAAAAAAGAAAACTTGGAAAATCCCTTTAAAGATGTTAAAAAATGGTGGCACTTTCAGGTCCCTTACCTTTACTGCTATCAGTGTAAAGGTTGTGTAAGAAAAGTGCAACCTATACTTTACTAGGGAATTACCAGTACAGTACAGTTCTCCTCACGAACCAATTAATTAAAGGGTCACTGGGTCTTCAGAAAACTTTTGCTAAGTCATTGATCGCATGTGGACCCGTTCATTTCTATAGGTCTGCCACAAATGCAGACAGCACATGGATCTCATCTGTGTTTCCACATCCGTGCAACCATTACGCAAATTATAGAACATGTCCTGTTCTTGTCAGTTTTGCGGACAAGAATAGGCTGTTCCATTAGCAAACTGCAGCATGCACACAGCCTGTGCCTATATTTTGAGGATCTGGGTTTACATACATACGGTTATGTGCATAAGGCCTAATGTTAATAGTTAAAAATGTCAGTGCATTTATCATATCGAGTATTAGAGTATGTAGCCGAAAAATCGACACCAGAACTCTCAACAATTTTATTGAGAATCTGTATCAGCTTGTGTAGTGCATGGATTAGATCCCTCCACACCGCATGGGGTTAAATCCGCTGTGGAAATCTGCAGCGGAAATTGACATGTTGTGGGTTTAAATCTGCATTTGGATTTTTTGATATGCAAATCCAGATGGACAATCCACAGCATTTCCATCCCGTATGGGCGTTCCCAGAGGGTGGTGTGGAGTTTGTGGTGAAATCCATGACCCATCTTTTCCACCATGTGTGAATGCACCCTTACAGCGCAAATCCTACAGAACTTTGTAATAATGTCTTACTACGTTCCCCGCTTCATCCACTATTTCATCATTAAACAATGCAATTGTTAAAGGGATTCTGTCATTATGATTTTTCCTAAGAAGCTGCCAACAGGTTCTCTGAGGTCTCCTTGAGGATATAAAAAATATACCTGTGTCTGATATATAAATGCTGCTGTTTGCCTTAAAAAACAATTTTATACTTACGCCAATTACCTGTGAAAAGAGCCCAACTTAACGGTTAGTGGAGCTCAGCCGTACCGGTTCTGACTGAGCCCCGCACCTGAACTCATCCTGAAGTCCCCTCCCAAGCTGTCACTTGAGCGCCCGCGTGGTCTGCAGTTCTCCTGACTCGAAAGTGACTGTACTAATACTTTCAGGGGAACTGCACATACAGCTGGTTAAATGAAGCTGAAGCCGGCAGAGGGATCGGAGACCGCGCAGGCAGTCAACTGACATTTTGTGCCTGCACAAGATTACAGTGCTTGGTCTTCCTAATGTCATAAGAGCGAGGAGGGGGCTTCAGGATTAGGGGAGGTGGCCAGAATGGGCGCAGATAGGCTCCACAACCGTTAGGACAGCCCCTTGGGCTCTTTTCACAGGTAATTGGCAGAAATTTAAAATAGTTTTTTAAGGCAAACTGCATAGTCTTCATGTCTGATTCATTCATGCATGAGACATATTTCTAACATCCTCAAGGAGACCTCAGTGAACTTGTAGGAAAAAAACGCACTGACAGAATCCCTTTAGGCTGGGAACACACCTAAGCGTTTTGCAGGCGTGCGTTTTTTCAAGCGTTTTTACACGCGACAAACGCGCGATTGTATGCGCGTTTTTGTCATTAATGAACGCGCGTTTTTGTGATTGACAAGTGCTAGATCCACTAAAAATGATTGTCTTGCACCTGTGAGTGGCCTTTTTCAGCTGGCTGCCTAGTAAAAAACGGGCGTTTTTGGAACAGAAAACGCGCATTTCTTCATCTTTGCGCGTTCTAATACAATCCTATGGACGGAAACGCGCGCAAAAACGCCCTAAAGAAGAGCAAGTAGAAGCGACAGCGTTAGGCGTTTTCCAGCGCGTTCAAACGCGCTGTAAAACGCCCAAATGTGAACCATGCCCACAGGGAAGCATGGCTTTTCACATGTGCGTTTTACAGCGCGTTTGAACGCGCTGTAAAACGCTTAGGTGTGTACCTAGGGTTAAAGTGACCATTCGGTATGCGCTTTGATTTGCATGCAGGACAGAAGGAACTGAGCAGATTGCTATATGGTTTTGTGGGAAAAGATTCCGTATAATTTCTAGAGTCAAGGAGGCGGTGATAGTCAGTATTTGACAGCTACGGTACATCTGTATGTTATTATTAATAAAAATTGTTTTTCCCAGTTGGTATTTATTAAAAATTAACAGCAGTTCTTGTACTACAGGGGTTAATTGAGCATGTATTAGTTTCTATTTAACTGGAGGCAGACCTGCCTGCTCTGTCTGTGGACCTGTTCTTTGAACTCTTGACCGCTCATTATAGCTATTGCTTGTCATTCTGATAAGATTATAAGAATATTGCTTAAATAAGTGTTCAGATCAGGGATTCACATGAGCAGTCAGATGATGGGATTCAGTGTAAACACAAAACCCTGCTGCTCTGTAACTGCAGATTACACCCTTTTAATAAAGACCAACTGAACAAAAAAAGATTTTTAGCCCAAAATAAGTAGAATAATAATAATTGTCCCAGGAGGTTTACATAGCCTTTAAACTGGAAATTATGTATTCCACTTATAAGACTGTTCACAGGACTTGTAAGCCCAGAATGAACAGGAATGAAAGTGAATGAATTAGAGGTTTTTCAGAATCTTTACACAAAAAACTATACATCCGTTCTCCCACTTTCCCTTGCTCTGCCTGCGGGTCACCCGCAATGTTCAGCTTGATGGGTTCCCTTGAAGTCCATCCAATTCAGGAGTCATGTAAATATATGTCTGCTGGCACTTAGTATGTAAACCTGACAAGTCTGCTAGCTACACCAGGTGCTGAGGTAAGGGAAGGTAGACACTCCTTATTTTACGTTTCAGTACTCCTATTTTTAACGGAAAACAATGGTTATAGGTGTCGCCCTTTCAGTGTATCTGGAGCATTTAAGGGATTGTCTAACAGTATAACGTTCACATTATGTAGCTGTATGGTCTGAACAATCACTGACATATATAAGAAAGAACCTCTCAGGTGCTGTGTGTGGATACATGTCCTAGTTTTACTCCTAACCTTTTTGCTGCCAAACTGTAGGTACTAGAAGAGTCCGGTACTTTGAAGAGAAGTGGAAGAGACAGTGGCTGTGGGGACTTGTGGTATAGTGAGAGAGGAGAAAACCCATCCCTTCCGGTTCATACGAGAGACGATTCTTGGGACAGCTTGGACTCTTTTGGCTCCAGGTCATATACAAGCTTTTCCTCAGATACAACTCTCAAAGAAAGCAGTGAAGGTAAGGTGTTTTTTTTTTGTTTGTTTTTTAGGTTAGATCACTTCTTGTAAATCATTACTACACTGTGTTTTAGACTTCATGCAGGACATATTTTTTGCATTTTTTTCCCCCTCCTGTGTATTTGCAAATTCCATTAACACCTCGACAATCATAGCCTCTTATGGTTCTGTAGGGATCTCAGGGCCAAACCGCGTCTTGAAATTATTCTTTTTTTCTTTTTTTTTTCCCCAGTACGGATATTTGGGAATGTTCTTCTAAAAACCACATTAAAAAAAAAAAAAAAGCATTTCGAAATATGGTGGGCTCTTTGGGCTGTGGGTATCTGTTCCACCTTTCAGCCACAGAAGTATGATAGGCCTCCTTGCAGAGATTCAGCTGATGTACGGAGTCTTAAAGGTGTACTAGACAGGCAGATTGTCTGTCAGATTGTCGCTAATGAGCATTCATATGAACACATGTTAGTGATGATCTGGCGGTGTAATACTGCCGCCAATTTCCCCATGAATGAGCAAACGCGCGTTCATCAGGCAATTGGAATCTTTTAACAGGTTTAAAAATTATTGTTGGCTGGCGACTGATCGTGCTGTGTAATCCCCATCTGCTGCCAGCAAACAACTAGTCAGTATGGGGATGAACAATGGCATTAGCGATCACTTCTCCCTATACTGTGGAGGAGATTGCTGCATGTAATAGCAGTGGTCTCCCCCACAAATGAGCAGGTAATTGCCAGGAAGGAACGCTTCCCTCCCAACAATTGCCTGCATGATCACTGTATGTAATACAGCCTTTACAGGCAATATGCAGATTAACCAACATCTGATATCTTATCGGGTTTCAAGGCTCTTTAATGGGTTGGACATTGGCTTACAAGGTATCTGCCTATAGGTGCCACTAGACAGTTTTCTTTCTTCTGGAGGAGCGCTAATTTTCATACATTTTCTTAGAGCATTGCATTAAGACCCCCGACACTAGCTGGATCTCCACAATGACGAGCCCCCAGAGCTAAAAATTTTCATGACAAGACCAGTACTTTCAATATGAATTTGTCTTTCCCCCCCATGACACTCAGCCCCCGTACCTGACCTGTCCGTCCATCACAGTTAGTTAGCACAACACTTTCTCCAGTTTTCGAAGGCCCGCTGCCTGGGGGCAACATTGGATTCTGTCCTGTATTTTAAGCCACACATCCAAACCCTCACCTCCATCTGCCGTTTCCAACTTAAGAACATCTCTCGTATTTGCGCCTTCCTCACCCCTGAGTCAACTAAAATACTAGTGCATGCTCTCATCATCTCCCACCTGGACTACTGCAACATCCTCCTGTGTGGACTTCCATCCAGCACGCTCATTCTCAACTCTGCTGCCAGGTTAATACACCTCTCCCCTCGTTTCTCCTCGGCCTCCCCTCTCTGCCAATCTCTGTACTGGCTCCATATTGCCCAGCAAATTCAGTTTAAAACACTTATAACTACATATAAGGGCGTCCACAACCTGTCCCCTCCTAACAAGAGTAACCTGAAAACCCACCTTTTCAGGAAAGCCTACCATCTGCAGTGAGCATGCTGCCACCACACAGCCAGAAGAGCAGCCTATACCCTCACCTACTGTGTTTTCCCCTTCCCTTATAGATTGCAAGCTCTTGCAGGCAGGATCCTCTACTCCTCTGTACCAGTCTGTTAATAGTTTCTTGTTTACGGTGTTTTTTATTTCTGTGTAACCCCAGCTGGATGTACAGCGCCATGGAATTAATGGTGCTTTAAAATAAATAATAGTTGATGGGGTGGGCTGGATGGGACTATTGTGTAGACTGTTGTCTTTTGACTGGTCTTCACTGCTGCTGAATGACTTCAGTAGTGCAGATCTGCTTTTGTTGTCACTCGACATTCCTCACATCATTCATCTGACTTTCTTCTGAACGTGCCGTGACGCTGTGTCAGTGACCATCCCTCATCCTTCTTAACATTAACATTTACCTGAATAAGGCAAAAATAATGGAACTGTAATTATAGAACTTAAATGACCTTGAAGTGTAACTTTAAATTGGATGCTACTGTACATACATACATTTTACAAAAAACGTTTTTAACCAGATGATATTCTATACTTGCCACCTGACAATATGTACTATATCTGTTGTTTTTGCTATTTGAGGCACAGTATATTGTTTTCTGTGCTGTGTAGCATATGTATTGTGGTCTGCTTTTATTGATTTATATATATATTTTTTTTTTCTCTTTTCACAGAAAACTTGTTTTGCTAGTTAAAGGGATTCTCTGGGCACTTGGTGGCCAGTGTGAAACCTGCAGAAATTTACCGTATTTTCCGCCCCACTTTTTTTTGCACCCACAATGTGGAGAAAATGTGTCTCATGAGGTGAATACTAATGAGCGCTTCCATTATGGAAACGCTCATTAGTACCGGAGGATTAGGAAGTGGTGAATGCAGCGCTTCTGGGCTCTGTTATCACCGCTTCCTAGTCCTCTGCCATCAGCTGTTCTGTGACTGCAGACGTGAGGACGTCAGCGCTCTGTGACCACATGCTGATATACCAGTCTGTCAGTTTTCGAATGCACTCACAATGTGCCTTTTTGTTTTTAGCTGAAAGTAATGGCGTTCTTCTGGCCACTCTGCCATAAAGCTGAACTCTATGGAGCGTACGGCTTATTGTCGTCCTATGTACAGATACTCCAGTCTCTGCTGTGGAACTCTGCAGCTCCTCCAGGGTTACCTTAGGTCTCTGTGCTGCCTCTCTGATTAATGCCCTCCTTGCCCGTCTCTTGGCAGGTTTGCTGTTGTGCCATGTTCTTTTCATTTGGTCATGATCGATTTGCTGGTGCTCCTGGGGATCATCAAAGATTTGGATAGATTTTTATAAGCTAACCCTGACTTGTTCTTCTCGACAACATTGTCCCTTACTTGTTTGGAGAGTTCCTTGGTCTTCATGGTAGTGTTTGGTTAGTGATGCCTCTTGCTTAGGTGTTGCAGCCTCTGGGGCCTTTCAAGAAAGGTGTGTACATGTAGTGACAGATGATGTGACACTAAGATTGCACACAGGGGGACATCATTTCACTAATTATGTGACTTCTGAAGGTAATTGTTTGCACCAGCGCTTGTTATGGGTTTCCTAACAAAGGGGGTGAATGCATACGCACATGGCAATTTTCTGTTTTCTATTTCTAAACAATGGTTTTATCTATATATTTTTCTCATTTCACTTCACTAACTTAGACTATTGTGTTCTGATCCATCACATAAAATTCAGATTAACAAAACATTGAACTTAAGGCGGTAATGTAACGAAACACGATAAAAGGTCAAGGGGGTGAATACTTTTGCAAGGCACTGTATTAGTGTTCAGTTGTATTGGGATATTAGAAAGCATGGTTCAGCTGAGTTTTTTTTTGCAGTCTAATAAAGAAAAAATAGTTTTCGGGCCAAAGTATTCTACAGTCAGAGATTTGCAGACATTATCACCATACATTGTTTTCTGTGTCGTGTTGATTGCAGTAGATTGGCAGATTTACTGTATGACACATTATATATAATGGCTGTCATTGTCTGGTAGTAACTGTTGTGCAACATAGTTATAGAAAAGTAACCTCTGTCTTGTTTGTTCATTGTATTTTGCAGGTGGAAATAGTGACCCAGAGTCTGAACTTACCTACAGGATGCAGGACTTAAGTAAAAAGGACATGTCTTACCGAAGGTCCACTACGTTGGAACCTAAGCCAGCTGCTAACTTCAACCAGTTCCTCCCACCTAAAACAAAACAGATAAATTACGTGCCAGCACCTTTAAGGAAGAAGCGGGTGGATAGACATGAGGACAACAGAAGAAGCTGGGCTAGCCCTGTCTTTACGGATTCTGATGGATCATTTGCCAGGTAGAATTGGGCTTGAGGTCAATAAAACCAGAAGACAAATATTCTCGAATACAGTTATTACACTAGCTGTGTAACCATGTAGCTTCATAAACCTCCCCAATAAGGGTATTAACAGTTTTCTACATGGCCCTAAAGCATGTACACGTAGCTGTGGATGAGGTGTCATACAGTGGGATCTTACATGACCGCAGCAACCGAAGCCTCTAGCGTTTTACACCACACATTGGTGTTTTGGGAACTATTGGCCAAATGGGGTCTTGTGCAGGATTTGTAATAAGGCCCTTTACAGTAAGACACTTAATTTTAGGATTTTGTGACGGCTGAATGATTAACGCATTACTGTAACATGGTATATAAGACCGAAAAAAGACATTTGTCCATCCAGTTCGGCCTGTTTCCTACAAGTCGATCCAGAGGAAGGCAAAAAACCCCTGTGAGGCAGAAGCCAATAATAATTCTTTAATTCGGGAAAATCCCTTTTTAATATTTAAAAATGATGGTCTTTCATGTATTGGCTGTAAAATTGTTGCAAGCAGCATTATGTCGTCATCTCAGTAAGCCAGTCTCACTTTACACATAGTAACTCGGCTCTCCCCTGCTGGCCGAGTGTGCATGTTTTACTGTCATTTCATTGGTGGACCTGCCACCTCTTCTGACAAGTCTCATGAAATGAGCATTCTATTCTTAGGCTACTTTCACACTTGCCTTGTTAATTCCGGTACTGAGATCTGGCAGAGGATCTCAATAACTGAATTAAATGGATCCATTTTTATTTTGCACATTAGGATGCATCTTTTCCGTTAGGATGCAGTTGTGTGTAATCAAAACGGAAAAAAAGTGACCAGTCACTAAATACATTGAAAGTCAATGGGTGACAGATCAGTTTTTTTAGGCTCCTGGTTTGCTCTGTTTTGATGACCGGACACAAAACCGCAGCTTGCAGTGGTTTTGTGTCCGGTCACAAAACAGAATGGAAGACCACCTAATTCATCCTAAACGGATCTCTTTGCATTCAGAATGCATGAGGACTAAACAGAAATGTTGTGTTTTTTTTTTTCCAGTATTGAGGTCCTCTGCTGGATCTCGATACCGGAAAAACCCAACGCATGTTAGAAAGTAGCCTTGTAACGCTGTTGTGTTGTTTCTCTGCTATTCCTACTAGAAATTCATGAATGAATCGCCTACTGGATGTTAGCGGTTCGGGATTTGTCCCTGTACAGTTTGACACTTGCAAAACTGATTGGATTCAGAGTGTACAGGGACACATCCCTAACTGGTAGCACCCACTCATAATCTTCTAGGGGGATTGATGGCGGAATGCCCAACATACAGTAACAAAAGATGCATCAGAATGAACTCGGAGTTAAACAATTGCTTATTAAAATTCATGTGTCTAGAGAGGTTTCAGGTGCTCTTTAACACAACATCCACAGATTTGGGCCTATGTAGGTCTCTGGTTTGAGAAGTTTTCTTTCAACTCCGTAACATTTCTTAAGCAGTTCAGATTCTGAGAACGATGGGAAGTTGCCAGACTTGGTGCTTGATGATTTAGCAGAAAGAAAATTTCACCTGAACAGTAAGCAGTCTGTTTCGGTGACTCCTGCCCTTTCTCCTCAACCTCAAATGGACTCTCGGAAACCTTTGAAAATGCTAACAGGCGTTATCCCATCTACTTGTCAAGGAGGGAGCAGGTCAGAGGCATGAAGCTGATGTGATCTTTTTAATGTGTGTGTATAGCAGATTTTCCCTATCCATGAATTAACCATGCTGACTTTGTGTGTGAAGTGGTTTGTTTGATAAGACAAACTAAAAGTATGCTACCTAAACGGGTTTATTAAGGGCATGCCGGCATTTCTGCCATCATCCATGGAGATCTTGCTAATTTATTGGCTATTTTGTGCATTAGCCCAAACCAAGGATTGAAAACGAAGACAGTAGATCAAGATGTGCTGAAGGACCATGTAGATTTTGCCACATTTTCTTCAGATGAAGAAGAGGAATCTTCTAGGGAAATGCCAAATATTCTCAAGGATGATTTCTTTGCTAGAAAAGTCAATTTGCCTTCACCAGTGCTGAAGCTTGCCTCTGCACAAAATAAGGATCGGTTTCAGAATGTTATGTGGAGCCAGACTCGTCCTAAACCTTGGTACAACGAATTTCAGGGATTCAGGTTTGTGTCCTTTTGATGATGGTAGTATCGGAGTATAAAAACCTGACTGTCACATGTTAGACACAGACAACTCAGGACGATTTTGATGGATCAGATGCATGTATCCCCCCTCCACCCATAGCTTCAAAGATATACAAGTATACATCTTCTAAAATGTTAAAATGGATAATTACTAGTAAAAAATATTCCAATTCATTCATTGCATTTTTTACTATTCTTTTTAAAATGGTTGTCTGGTTTGGACAACCTCTGTCCATTTTGAATGTCCCCCCAACTAGTCCACCCATCATCTGCTTTCAGTGGGAGTAGTGGCTGGCTAGCATCATTTATCATGAATCTCAAGCCCACATTCTACCCCATTACTCCAAAAGGGCACATGAAAAGTGTGTGTATGGGTTCTTGGCAGTAAGTTTAGCAGAAAATTGACAGGAAACATCCATGTTTTGAGGGTTTGAAAGAAGAATACTTCTTTTACAACTTTCCTCAACCAATCGGAGCCTGCTCATCTCTAAGGAGAGGCATAACTCCTGATGCAGTATGCCCACCCTCGACCAGTCATTTTTTGAAATTAAAATGGAAAAAGAAAATACTATAGATGAGAACCATTTTATATCTTAGCTTAATGGTGTTTTCTTACTAAAGCAAATAGAATTTATCATGTAGAGAAAGTTAATACAAGGCACTTGCTAATGTATTGTGATTGTCCATATTGCCTCCATTGCTGGCTTCATTCATTTTTCCATCACCTTATACATTGCTTGTATCCAGGGTTACGCAGCGCAGATACAAGGTGGCCTGGATGGGAGCTGCTGCTCATGTGTGCCTATGTTCCCGGCCACCAAATAGACTGGTGTTTTTTTTTCCTGTAGTGTGCAAGCACGGCCACTGCTGCTGGATTACAGGGTGGTCATAACCCCTGGAAACGACCAGTGTATAGTGTGAGGGAAAAAATCAAGCCAGCAAAGGAGGTAATAGGGACAATCACAATACATTAGTAAGTGCCTTGTCTTAACTTTGTCTACTAGGGTTGTTTCGGGTATTGAATTTTCGATACCCAATCAATACTTTTGTCTGGTATCGACCTCGATACCTGGATGTGCCTTTTTTCGATACCAGTCTTCACTATTGCGCAGTCTAGTATCGGAGAACAAGGAACGTGCTGCTCTCAGCGCGCTCAGTGTTCTCCTCAGCAGCACAGGGGAGAAGCAGTCTCTCCCTCCCCCCTGTGCTGCTGCTGCCACCAATGAGGAGAAAGGGGCGGGCGCACTGCGCCACCGATGAAAGTAAATGTTTAATACGGATCCAGGAGGCGCACCCGCCTCCTGTATTGAATGTTAATTATTGGTGGCGCAGTGCACCCTTCCCCCCCCCCCCCTCCTCTCTAGTATTAAAATCATTGAAGTGGCGCAGTGTGCCCCCTCCCCTCAACCCCCCCCCCTAGTATTAAAATCTTTGGTGCAGTGCGCCCCCTAACCCCCACCCCCCAATATTAAAATCATTGGTGTTAGTGGCCACAGGGTCCCCTCACCTTCTCTTATTGGTGGTGCAGTGGCAGCTTCTGATCGGAGCCGCAGCAGTGTAAGCCTGGGCTCCGATCGGTTACCATTGCAGCCAGGACGCTACTGAAGTCCTGGCTGCCATAGTCAGCTCCCTGCTGCTGTGTGTACTATACACAGGGCAGCAGGGAGAGTGTGAAGTCCTGTTCACCCTAATAGAGCTCTATTAGGGTGAATAGAACAAGGGACTAAAAGATCCCAGGTTCTAGCCCCCTAAGGGGAAAATGGTTATTAAAAAAGTGAAAAAAAAGCTAAATATTATAATAAGTATAAATCACCCCATTTCCCAATTTTACATATAAAATATATAAATAATCATATTACATATTGCCACATCCGAAAAGTCCAAACTATTAAAATATTTTTTTTAAATGCCCAACGCGTGAATGCTGTAACAGAAAAATAAATAAAAACTGCACGATTCGCCTTTTTTTAAATTTATTTTTTTAGTCACCTTGTCCCCCCAAAAAAATAGGATCGGACTGTTCTATTATGTGCCGGACGTTTCATAAAATGCGGAATGCACGTGGCTTTTTTGGCGTTTTTATTTTTTCGTGTGGTATTGAGTATCGCAATACTTTTTTATGGTATCGAAACCGAATCAAAATTTTGGTATCGAAACAACCCTATTGTCTACATGATAAATTCCATTTACTGCAATAAGACAACCCCTGTAAGAGTTTTCAATGTCTTTGAATATTTTGTAAAATCGTTCTGGTTCTGCATCTGCAATCAGCTATATATGCAGATTTGGTTAGGATTCCCCAGTGGATAATTCTTTTTAGAAGTGTAATCTAAAAAGCACATATTTAATAATAGTTGTGCACAACATAGGCTAAACCCTTATCATTTTCGCTGATAAGTGCAAGGGATGACTTGAAAGGCTTAAAATGACCATTCATTTATAGGAAAATTCAGCATGGAAAAAACACCTAGCTGTACATTATAGAACTTAAAAAGTAGAAGTCATTTAATGCAGAAACTCTATTTTTTGTGGACTATATATCTCATTTCATGTTTTCTGCAATGGCTGAACAGTAAACGAACTGGAGGGGACTGTCCATGGACATCTGATCTGGAATCTGTATTTAAGCTGAAGAGCGATCTAAATTTGAGAAAGGGAAGTCTAACAGATTTGGGCTCAAGTTTGAATAGCAAAGATGAGGAAAAGGAAACAGTGGACATGTCTGAAAAGCCAAGGTTATTACTGGCATGATTTATATGATTCCCAATTGCTGTGTTGTGTTCAGTTTTTTTCTGCTAAAGGAGGATAATTTCTGTTAAACATCTGTGCATGCAGTAGATATTAGTTCTTGTTTTCTTATTTTAAAGAAGTTTTGAAGTGAAAAGTCAAAGCTATCTTCTTTCCTAAACTATTCTGATTTTACCTTTTGGACATTTCAGTCAATTTTTAATACTCCAGGCCCTACAGAAAATAACTTCAGATTTGCTTTCTTCTGAGAACAAAGCGCCTGTTGACCCTGCATCTGGTCCTAGACTGATACAGTCTGTTGAGGCTTCAAGTGCACAAAACGATCCGCCTGTGAATTATGGCATATGTACCTTGCCAGATCTTGAAAATGATGACTTGTTTGCACGAAAGACTGGGACTTTTCATCTCAACCAAGTGATCAACCTTGGTACACCTTTGGCTCAGGTGCTGGAAATCGAGAAAGACATAGTCCTGCAGTCTAAAGAAGAGGCAGAGCATCTTCCAGATTTGGTGAAGGATGACATGATCGTTCGAAGAGCTCTGTCTGAACCAAAGGAAGTCCATTTGTCTGGTGCCCCAGACAATTACAATGCAGTTCCCTTTCCTGATCCTTGGTCTCTTCCAGAGGATATACAATCTAAATTTCTTTGTTTAGTGAAAAAGCCACCAGAGTTAAACAAGACAGATGGGCAAGGAAGAGTGCTCCATCCTTCAGACAAATTGAAGAAAGATGACATGCTCACAAGAAAAGTACATTTATCTCAATGTTTAAATGATGCAAAACCAAAGCATTTTGTGTCTGGCCCATGCACTGAAGAAGATCTTCAAAGGTGGGAGTCGATAAGGGAGGCCAGCAAAATACGGCACAAAAAACGGCTTATGGTGGAAAGGTTAGACTGTGTGCTTGTTGCATGCAAGATTTGAACCTTGTAAAAAAAAAAGTTGATTGGATTGACTTAAACTGATGTTCCTCAATCTGTGGCTCTGTAGCTGTTTTTTAACGCTACAAGAACAGTTTGGAGACAAGTGGCTGGAGTTGTGTTTGAAAGGGGAGAAGGTTCTTGTTAAACTGCCATTTCCAAAATAGCCTTGGAAATTATTTTTGTCTGGCTAAACACTGACCATACCTCCAGACATACCCTTTTTTGTAGTTTTTGGTTTCCATTATCAGAAGGCAGCTTGCCCTTGATGACGATACGAAATATTGTAAAAGCAGTGTTTGGTGGTTTAGCACACTTCAGATTGTGTATTTGGCAGTAGATATTTGAAATGTCAGATCTTCACAATAGCGCTCTTCATAAATGGACACTGAGGAGCAAGATGTGATTAGTATTTGAAAAGTATGTTCTATTCCTACTTATAACTAATGGATGTTTAATAAAACTACCTCGTCATAATGCAGCCTTCACTAACATGGCACCTATTCCAGTCAGTTAACAAACACAATTCTAGTTTTTTTTTTTTTTGGGGACATAGGTGTAAAGTTGGCAAAATATTTTTGTAGGTGAATAAAGGGACATATGTTTGATGTGTCTTTTAAGAGCCTTATACAAAATATCTAAACATACTTTCATGGCATGAATATAGTTTTATCATTTTTTTAATTGTTTTTATTGGCATTTTAAAAGTATATCAAAACATCAACAAGTACAACATGTACAGGGCAATAAGATTGCAGCCAGATGTGTACTGCTGGGAATATGACCAGTATCTTGCAACACAAAACACGAAATATACATAATCTAATCTTGGAGCAAAAAGAGAAAAACAAAGAGGGATAGGGCAGGATGGAAGGAATGAAAGGGAGGGGAGGTTGGGGTTACAGATACTCAATCTCATATCCTGAATGAATATAGACTACGGCACTGATTTATGAAGACCAGCAGGTGTTAGGGTGTCATAGGGTCAGCACTGCTGGAGGAGGCATCTCATTTGTGACTATGCACAGGCCTTGTCATAAATTACATATCTTCTCCTGCAGTCAGTGCACCAGCCGAAATCAATGGCAGCTTATACCTGGCGTAGATTTCATTCATAATTTATGATTAAATAATGATAAATGTGCCAAAGCCAATGGCCCTGCCATTGCCTTGCCCCCTTTTTGGAAACTGGCGAGGGTCGAGTGAAATTGGCAGCTGTGACTAAAAAAAATTCATAGCGGCATTTAAAAAGCTGCAAAAGAGGCATAGGGTAATGGTAAATCTCCCCCTTTTTATATGTTTTTTGTGGATTTATTTTCTACTTGCAAAGTCTTTTGATTTGTGCTGGTAATGCAAAATGTGCAAATCATTTTATTTCTGGTTTCTCAGACTGCGGGAAAAACTCAGTGTGGAAACGGGGTAAGTTGAGTCCGCACGCTATCTGCTCAGTTGACTCTGCTGTGTAGGTTGTATATGGTTTGGTTATCTACTAATAATCTAGTTGTCGCTTATCTGGGCAGCGGTTGTGACATGTGCATGATGCTGCTTCCAAGGGCTGTGCATGAAAGCATTAATGGAATGCCCTCTCAGAAGAGGTTTCCTGGCTTGGCTTACTTGGCTGTTTGTTTTGGCTGTAACAAAGAAATGTTGCTGTGACGGCTAAAATAAATAGGAAGTGGAAAGCGAGTACTCTGTGTTCAGTTTGTGTCTACATTTTAACCTTTCCAGGTTGAAGAGGTTCAGAGAAGTGCCAAGATAAGCTTAATAGTAACAGTGCTTAATGCACATAGATTAGATCTAGAAGAAGCATCTTCCTCCTGCTATCCGTCTCATATAATTTTCCATCTTTAATGTGAGAAATAGATAATGTCACCTAATTCGTTCATAGAAGGAGGCGTCAATGCAGCTGATAAATCACAACGTGTATTGTAACAATATGGCTCCCCGTTCCTAGAGAACACCCTTCCTTACCTAGCCAGAAGGTCAAGATGAGCGGCCGGTTGATGTCGGTGTAGCCCTACTACCATCCATCCTTCTCACCTTACCTGTCCTATAGACCTCCCAGACACTCGGGCATATTGTTTTTTAGTTCCTTATCTACCCTTTAGAGGCATATAGTATATTTAGTGTAATCGCATCAGTCTGTAACATGCCATGCAAAGACTGCCGCTCTAATAGCGTACAGTATTTTGTATTCTAGCACCATACATTGGGCCATGTGTGTATAAAGATATATAGATATATTTAGAGCTGGCCTGTTAATTGTCCATTGTCTAAACGTGTCTGTCTGCTTAAAATGAATGTAACGCAGTATTGCCGTTTTATATGCAGTGAGAGTAGATGAAGATCTTTCAAAGTTTCTTCCAAGCACAATACTTTGTATTGATCTGGAGCATCTGAAATAACACAGAATGACATTAATTGGTATTTGTCCTGGCAGCAGTTGATAGATGGTCGTGAACTGGTTGACGAAATATACAACAAGGATAACCTTTAATCTACTTTTCCCTCTGGCCCCATAAAAAAGGATTATCACATGTCTAAGTTTGTCGTTTCAGGGGTAATACTTGGTAACATAAAGAGAAAACTTTATCTCCTTGAATTTAACGAGAACCCCACCGGAGGACATGACTTGCAGACGTGCCTCTGGTCTTCTTGGCATGTGACGCTTCCTATCTCTGCCATGCTAAAAATGTATTTCCAGCCGGTAAACACAGGCAGTGGTTTAGCAAGTGAAGAGCCCTTAAGGTTTTATCATTCAGATGCCTCACTTAGACCCCACTTCAGACATGGTGGAGTGACCTCGTGAATGTAATCTTGAGATTTTTCACATTCTTTTGTAGCGACAAATAATGTCACCCCCCCCCCTCCCCCAATTATCGCGGCCATTCTACACAGATTATTACACTAGGGCAGTGATGGTGAACCTTTTACAGACCGAGTGCCCAAACTGCAACCCAAAACCCACTTATTTATCGCAAAGTGCCAACACGGCAATTTAACCTGAATACTGCAGTCCAGTATAGTCTATCTTCCATGTACTTTATCATTTAGCTATAATATCCGGCCTACATTCAGTGCGTTGCCTGTGCGGTTCATAGTGCGCCGTGCACCGATGAATGGCAGGAAATGTCTAAGGCATATTGGTGCACCATAGACTTTTTCCAGGGTGTGAGTGCCCACAGAGAGGGCTCCGAATGCCGCCTCTGGTTCGCCACCACTGCCCTATGACTATGTATGAAGCCATATGCAGTGTAATCTGCTAAACACCCTGTGCTGTCTTCACATACCTCTTCATCTAAACAGATTAGCAGCACTCTTTTACATCCTCTCTAAAGGATGGTTTTATTCCATTCTGTTTTGAACTGCAAAACAATGTACCTATCTCAGTCTGTAATTTGCAGATTACCGTGTATTGACCACATAGAAAGTGATCCGGATCAGTAAGGACATGCAGCTACACATCGCATGCATCCTTCATACACACTAGTGTTTAGGATCGCCCCATACATACTTTAAATCATAATTCTGCGTATCTTGTAATCTACAGGTTACATGGTGCAAAGAATCTTGAAAGTGCCTTTTTATTCTGGGAGTACCAGAAAACACAACTTTTGTGAAGCAAGTTTCAAAAATAAGAAAACAAAGCTGCTTGCTTTACTTGTTTGCTTTTGATGCTTTCTTTAAAGAGGACCTGTCACCTTTCCTGACATTGCATTCCCCATGTAATAGCAATTTATTCCTTTCTGAATGAATGGCTAGCAGTTTGCAGTGGAGGTCCAGCTGGGTGTTACCAGTTGGGGGGGGGGGGGTCACAAAGGAAAAAATTAAGTAAAAAAAGGGGTCCCAAGTATGGTGCACTTCACAAGCAATGCTCCACGCGTTCCAACAAAGATTAAGGGACATCCGTCTTTAGTCAATACAGCTATTTAGGTCCAATAGACAATGCATTTCTAGGTTAAAACCCCATCATCAGGTTAAATTGTCCCAGCTGGAATGTCATTGCAAACTGCTAGCAGTCCATTCATAACTTTTAGCAGGAATAATAAAGGAATGAAGCAACATAGTGATAAGAATAGATTCTCCTGCATTGTTATATGGGGAATGCAAGTAGCCAGGACTGGAGAGATTATAGCACTTAAAGCATTTGCCTGTCTAACTTGGCTTTTACGTATGTATTAAGCTGATGTTGAGGTATGTTGTATTTGAATACTGTTTTACTGATCACTTTCCTCAGAAATGATTGCTGGGGACTATGATGAGAAGTCGGACACACTTTTGTGGTCATGCTTTTTTCATTATATAATTTTTAACGTCAACTGGATTATTTTCAGAGATGGCCATGCTAACGGAGAGGGAAATAATCCTCCCTCTGTGCATCTAAATGGCTATGTCCAAAGCAGGTATAGTCAGTCGTCCCCTAAAGCGATGGTATGTAAATATATGCCTATTTCCAACAGAAGTAAATCATTGGAAAATTGCAACGCAGAGGAACTCCAGAGTGCGCGCCAGGTTCGTCTGGAAGAATTGCAAAAGATCAAAAGCCAGATTCAGGAGCAAGATCAAAAGTGGCAAGATGTATGTATGATTGTTACTAGTGTGTAATGTAGTGCACTGCAGTAAATACATGTCTAATATGTTCTGATTAGCTTTCACGGATGGTTCCCTTTAAATTGCCACATGTTCTGAATCCCCCAGACCCCGCTGACAAGTGTTTGTGCGACTTATCAGAGAGATTTCCCCAAACTGGTGTAAAGGAAAACTGTCTGAGTTGACCAGTCAGATTCCACCTTTTATTTTTCAGAGCTCCTTTGGAAAATGAAAGTTGGAATCTTTGGGCAACTAAGGCTTCTTTCACGCTAGTGTTTTTGCTGGATCCGGCAGGGTTCAACAAAAACGCCTCTGTTACTGATATAATACAACCGTCTGCATCCGTTCTGAACGGATCCGGCTGTATTATCTTTAACATTGCCAAAACGGATCCGTCATGAACTCCATTGATAGTCAATGGGGGACGGATCCGTTTTCTATTGTGTCTTGCTCTGCATCCCAGGACGGTCCAGTATGAGAACGGATCGGAATGAATTTTGGTGCACTCCGTTCTGTTCGGTTACGTTTTGTCCCTATTGACAATGGGTACTAAACGAAAGCGTTTTTTTCCGGTATTGAGACCCTATGACTGATCTCAATACCGGAAAATACTAACGCTTTGTTTTTGTAAGAATCTTGATAGATCTCCCCATTAGTGTGTATTAAAGAAGGCTTCTAGCTGTATATGATGGTCCGGATTAATGAAAGATGAGCGAATTTCATATTTTGAAGTGTGGGTTCGTGTTGTGGTATTTACTGAATTGCGTTATGGATTACATTACCACGGACTATAACGCAGTGCCATGACGGAATGCATAACTGGATACCTTTTAGAGGCATTCCGTTATTCATTCCGTCATAATAGAAGTCTATGGCCTGCATAACGGATCCGTCCGGTTTGCGTTATGTTGGAGTCCTCTCCTGCATAACATAAACCGGACGGATCCGTTATTCAGGCCATAGACTTCTATTATGATGGAATGAAAAACGGATTAACTCCTAAACGCATTCCGTGAGTTGCGTTATGGTCGGTAACTGAATCCATAAATCAATTCAGTAAATACCACAACACGAACCCACACACGAACTTCAAAATCTGAAATTCGCTCATCCCTAATTACAATCTTCTGTGAAGTCCTAGTTTTGAAAATGTACACAGCAAATGAAATAGTTTTATTTTTTATTTTCTAACAAATGTCAGTCTTAAGCGATCATTTGAGATAATGTCCACTGGTCGAATCCATTTTCCAGGATTACCTTCAGTCCCTTATCCTTAATATGTATTGTAGGTGTCATCAACTTCTGGCACTCTAGCTATTGTAAAACTACAACTTCCATCCTACTTTAGTCATTTCTATAGGTGTTCCAAATACAACTACACAAGTGTGCGTTCTGGGAGATGTGATATAACGGCAGCTAGGATGCTGATCCCTCTTGTGTTGTATCAATCACAAGCTAAGCAGAGTAGCTTTAAGGCTGGGAACACACCTAGGCGTTTTTGGATCAGGCGTTTTTTTAGGCGTTTTTGTATTTTTTTGCAACGCGCGTGTTTGGGGCGTTTTTTGATTGACAGCTTACAGTTTGCAGAAATAAAGAATCCCCACACAGCAAAGATGGGTGGAGATTCTGCCTTTCTGCTGGGTTTTACTACAAAAACGTGCGATCATATGCGCGTATTTGACACGGAAAACGCGCATATTTTCTTATATGCGCGTTCCCATGCTTTTCAATGGGTGCAAACGCTTGGGCAAACGCCCCAAAGAAGCTCATGCACAAGCGTTTGCGTTTGGCGTTTTTCAGCGCGTTCAAACGCGCTGTAAAACGCTCAAGTGTGAACCATGTCCATTGGAATACATGGGTTTTCACTTGTTGTGCGTTTTTCAGCGCGTTTGAACGCGCTGAAAAACGCTTAGGTGTGTTCCCAGGGTCAAGGCAATCTGTCACCAGCGACCCCCTATCGGTTTGCCTACCATAGCTGTGGTTTTTATTTTGTTCATCTGAGGATCCATTCCTGAATTATGATACTTAATATGCAATTAAGGCTTTTGGTGCAATGGGGCTGTCACTATTGCTCTTGTTGCACCAAAGCACCACTCCTTTTTGTGGCCAGCCCCTTCCTTGCTGCTTTGCCACTGCTTTTCCCTGTCAATCAAAGCAGCAATGGAGGAGCTGGTCATAGAAATCGGTGGAGTTTAGGTGCAATGGTGACACCATCATTGCACCAAACTCCTAACTGTCTATGAAGATAAAGTATCATAACTCGAGAGCAGAGCCTCAGCTTTTTAACTGATGTACCACATCTATGTGTCTATGCCATCAGTTGGGTAGGGAGATCGCTGCTGATGGATTATCTTTAAATGTCACACAGGAAGGGGCACTTTTTGTAGTTAATAATTTTGTTCCTGATCAGTATTGTCTGGACACAAGCAAGAAAAGGCAATAACTATTTTATGTTGGGGGTCCTTCTCCAAACTGGCCCTAACAAGAGATTCAAGTCATTTAGTTTTGCATTTATATTTTACAATAATTACGTGTTTTTGTTTTTTGTTTGTTTTTCTTATTATGAGTGACATAGCTTTTCTTTTCTTCTCTTGCGATTGCATTACAATACATATATTAAGTTGTTCTCCCTTTCTTTCTTTCTTTTATTTATTTATTTATTTTTATAAATAAGGATTTAGACAAATGGAAAAATCGCCGGAAAAGCTACACATCAGATCTACAGAAGAAAAAAGATGAGCGAGAAGTACTTGAAAAAACTGCAAATGAAGGCCCTGATAGGACCTATAAAACATTTAGAGAGATGCAACAGGAAAGGTGGGACCGTTGGAGCATGTTTTTACCTTTATATTTCCATGTCTTGTTATGTAATATTTATTTAAAGAAACCTCGCTTGTAAGATCGAAGTATTGAAAGTTTTATATAGCCCTGCATTTGCTTGACTAAACATAGCTTCAAGGCAATGCACATGCCCCAATCTGATAAACCTCTTTTACTGTGCTTTTATCAAGGCTACTCTACACAAATTATTGTGGCCAAGGCTTCCGGCACAGAATCGGTCTATTTTTAAATGGCAAAATGAAAGTGTGGACTTTGATAAGATTTGGAGAGGGTGACTAAAAGGTCACATCTTTCATTCCGAAGGTGGAGGAACACAATGCATGTTTGTGAAAAGCAAACAAAACCAAAATGTATCCATCTTAAAATGAGCAAAATGTTCCAATTTCCTCTCAGAAATCACCAGCGAGGATATGAGTTTACACAGTGAATTTTAATCCATTTTGAACTGTAGGTTAATGAAAATATTAACAAGAAATTGTATATATATATTTTTTTTTAAGGGAGAATAGAGAAAATGAGACCCAAAACAATGGATATCAAAGGTCAGAACTTCGGCGGATGTTTTCATCAAATGATGATGTCTTTGGAGAGTCCAATATTCCATCCAGACCAGTTCTAGAAAAGAGTTACACTGTGGATGTCCCATATTCAAGAACAACAGAGGTTTCTCTGTATGCTACCCCAAATTATTCTCACAAGAAGGAAAATGATGGCAACCTAATAAATTTTGATGATGATGAATCGGTTCCTAGTGGTCAGACAGAGTCTGAGCCCCAGCCAAAGAGTCACAGTAATGCTACTTTCACAGTCCAACATTCTGAGAAGGCTGAAAGCCCTGAGATTAAACCGGTCACAAAGGCACTGCCTAAAAAAGAAACATCTGTTGACTTTGATAAACCGTATACAAGCAAGAGCACTACTAGCTATTCCGTAAAGAGTTATGTAGTGCAAGGAAACTCATTGCCCTCTGACACCAGCAGTATGCAGAACCAGCCATACTCGTCCAGTTCCCTGAACGTGGAAAGCAAACCTGGCCGAATTTCTTCTTCGTTGCCCAGAGGATACCAAAAGACAGATGCTTCTCGACTGTCATCAGTGATTACTCCAAGACCTTTTGGTACCCAGTCAAAGGGAATCTCCTCATTTACCAAATCCTACACAGTAAGGACATGATTATGCTTAAGCTTTTCTTATATAAATGGTTTACTTACTGATGAAGACTGCCTTAGAACAAAGGGGCAGATTTACTAATCCTGTAGATGGTTTAAACCTAGGCAGGCTGTCTAGACATGCGACAGATATAACCAAGTTAAAAGTAAACCAACTTTATGTGGAAATGTATTAAGCAACAAATAGTCTTTGCCCTGTAGTGGTGTAATACAGAACAGTTCTACAGGGCAATTTTGCCAATGCTATGCAGTTTTAGCTTTAATAGATAAGCACCTGGTAGTGGGATCCACCATTGTAAAAGCTTGCTCATCTGTAGAATTGAAATGATGGTTGGCCAAAATCGTCAGGTTCTCTTATGGTTATGGCCTGCTTAACACGTCCTCAAAGATTGCAAACATCGTTGTATTTAACTTAAATTGGTCTCCTTAAGATATTTATCTGGAGACCAGATGCAGATCCAGCTAATGTTGGCAAGTTTTGCTCAGAATGTGGTGTCAGTAGTGGTTATACACATGATTAACAGCAAGTGCTATCAAAACAAGTGTCTTATATGGATAAATATCTCATGTGCAAGGCCAGCTTAAAGGGGTTCTCTGGGAATTTAGGAAATGAAAATGAATATTACTTTATTGTAAATATATTCCCATATACCTTTCATTATTTATAATGGCTCATTTTGTTTAGGGAGCAATCATTAGGAGAAACAAAATCGCGGCCGTCCTATTAATAAAACCAAAACCTGTCCTAATCATACAGGAGGACATGTTACTTCCGAACACTGAGGTAAAGAGCCGCCTCATCCTCTTCTACTTGTTAGGGGTTATGATCCTGGATTCAGATTATAAAAACTTTAACTAAATCTCTGTGGGAATGGAGTCCATGAGGAGGCATGAAGTACAGAGAGGACAGACTGTGGTAATGGAGACTGCACACAAGTCCTGCTGCCCATTATGCACATCACCCCCACCCTCCTCTCTACTTTGTCTCCTCATGAACTCCTTCAGCTAAATCACTGTAGAAATGATCATATTAAACTGTATTCAGGATCATAGAAGAGGATGAGGCAACTCTTTGGCTCACTGCTCTGAAGTAACTTGTCCCCCTGTGTGATTAGGACAGGTTTTCTGTGTACTAATAGGACGGTGGCCATTTTAGTTCTTCTAATGATTTCTCCATAGACAAAACGAGCCATCATAACTAATGAAAGGTATTTAGGAATATATTTATAAGAAAGTAATATTAAAGTATTTTCATTTTCCTAATTCCCAGAGAACCCTCTTTAAGAAGGCAAACTGTGCAGTATGGTGCTAGTTGCTTGTGGTGATGACAGGCTCTGCAGGGCTCTCTATCTAAAATAGACCTATTTTCTATAGTGTAGTTTTTATGAACCTGTGCACTACATAGTGCATAAAAGCACTTTAACAAAAACCCCCACCTTGGAGCACCAGGTGTACCCAGCCTGATCTTGTGCACAGTATTTTGAGGACACATTTTATTTAGTTAGGACTAAGCAACTAATTAAATTTGATTAATTTGCCCTTTTGGTTTCTGACAATTTTTTTTACATTTTTTATTTATTTATTTTTTTAAATCGTGATATTGAATTTTTTCTTCTGGTGCCCCATATCAGCGCAGGCTGTGTAGTCTTTAGTCTCTTCACTCTCTGCTGTTCGCACAACTAATCCTGGCACTGGAGGCAGGGACTATAGACAAAGCGCAGGCTGCACTGGTATAGTACTTCACAAGAGCTTAAGGACCTGTGATGACATCACTGTCATGTCATCAATGCAGGAGGTGGTAGAGAAGCAACTGTGATGACATGAGGGGGTGGAGCTTTGTGCGGAGGAGTATAAATTGGAGAAGCAATAGATTTGGTGTAAGAGCCTGGGAAATGAATGATGGGAGTTGTAGCTCTTTCCTCTTAATCTTCCTACCTGTAATGTCCTCTGATGGCATATAATAACAGCCTGGGATTTGTAGTACCTCCTTCCTGTAATGTCCAGAAGCAAACTCTTATAGGACGTGAAGAAAGAGATTAAATATTGCAAGCAGGCACTGAGTTTGGTGAATTGCACAATCATTTATATTGTAGATTTCTAGTTTTAATTTGGCCAATTCTGTTACATACATAGATTATAGTTTCCATTCTTTGTGTTGTAGTGTTGTCACCCACTGTCCCAGGTATGATGTCCTCCTTTTTGGGGTTATAAAAATGGTCACCCTGACTGTAACTGGGCTAGTTGAACACTTTGTTTTTGTTTTTTTTAGTTAATTTAGCAAGAAAAATAATTGAAATTCTAATCATCTATAAATTTAAAATAATGGAGATTATTACTTTTGTCAAAATCGCCCAGCCCTAATTTCAGTTACACGGTTCAAAAGGACTGTCCTCGAACAACTAAATTAATTTATCTATCTCAAGCAAGAACCTGAAGGGCCTTTGGTCATAAGACTGTTTGGCATGTTTTTTTTTTTTTTTTGTTTTACAGCTATCTTTTAAAGAAATGGTAGAGTTACAATGTTGTGATCTTCTTTAGGTGGATGATACCCGAAAGTACAATGGTTCATCAACTGAGTTCCATTACAAGCCTGATGTGGAGAAACCGAGCAGTGCCTTTCATAGTGAAGATGAGGCTGACAACATCAAAGATGAGAAGAAAAACATTCGAAGGAGTTTTTCTCCAAAACCGTTTGATATCCAAGTGCAGAAGAGTTCAGTGACTCAGTCTGCGGCATTCCCCAACTCCCTGGTAATGCGCTCATGGAGCACCACTTGTGTATTGTAATATTAGCTTTGGTATCTGTACCCCTTATTTCTGCAGATTGTGGGTTTTTATTCATTACAGTGTCTAAGGCTCTTTTAACATATGATGCATAGTAAGCTGGTATCTTTATCTTTAATGCTTTTAATTAGTTCGTCCAGTGGAAAGTTTGGCTTTAAATGCAAAGATATTGACCTATCTTCAGGATAGGTTATTGATATCAGATTGTTGGGGGGCTGACTGTCGTGCCTGCACTGATTAGCTGTTTGAAGGGTAGGGGTGCTTGTGCAAGTTGCTTTGCTTCAAAATTACCTTTGCGCCGTCTCAATTCACTTGAACAGGATGGAGCAGTTGTAATTACACTGCGCAGCCTCTACAAGTAAGACGATGTGCAGGGAATTTAGAAGCAGAAGGAGCACTTGCAGGGGGGCTTCTACTCCTTTAAACAGCTAATTATCAGGGTGCTGAGAGTCGGACTCCTGACTATCTAATATCAATGACCTATCCTAAGAGTAGGTCATCTATATCTTTCCACTGCACAAGTCTTTAATTTCCTATATACAGAGAAGACTTCTGACATGTCATGGCAACGTGTCAGAAGTTTTAATCAATGCCAATGAGCAATAAAACACTAAACTGGAATATTATTGTACAGCACGGATAACACACAACTGTCAAAATTGAATAGCTCCTAGATGGGACAAACCCGGACACTCAGCATATACAAATATATAATACAAAAATATATATCCAAAAATATATCTTTATTGAAGTCGATAAAACAAATAAATGGATGCAAAGACCAACACAACCACATGGAGAGTGCACAAAACACGAAACCAGAAGTTTTAATCGGCAGGGGCTCCTAGTAATGAGACCCCCAATGATTGCTGAAATAAGGGGCAGAAGCACACAGCCATGTGCTCTGTTCCTTCGGATGTGATAGGCTAATCTGTCTTCCATTGACTTCTTTAAGTCAATCTTCAACTGCCGATCACAATTAAAGGGGCACATTGTTCGACTGAGCAATTCTGTCCCTTCATTTCATTGGTTGCTCGAGGTCTCAGCATCTGTACTCTCAGTGATCAAAACTTTTGACGTTGTGGTATAAAGCATGAAAAATGTTTTCTAAAACGATAGCAACTCTTTGCTGTGTGCGGCTTACACAAAGGTTTCAGACCATTAAAATCTTACCCTGATTCCTTGATGGTATGCAAATTTTCTGTCCACCAGAAGTAAGAACACTGTCTTTAGTGCCACCTACAGGTGTAAGTCAATGTCTAACGCATTTAAAGAGCCTTGAAACATAGCTATGGATGGCACTGGAGAGGCAGTTGTCTTCTTTCTGGAGGTAAGCTAGTGTTCACACGTTTCCACAGTATTCGTTGTCTGTAAGGCCTCCTTCACTAGCTGGATCTCCATGGAGAACCAGTATCTGGAAACATAGAAGAAGAACCATAATGACTGCAGAAAAGGACCACATTTCTTTTAGTCCATTCTTACATTATTGCCTTTTTATTTTTGTTAGGATAGATATGTTTATCCCAGTACTTTCCAGGAACCTCCAGAGCCTGTGGGAATTAGTGGGACCCTCCAATCGACAAGCTTTGTAACGTCTTGTTTAACCTTTATTTACTCCTTTCACAGTAATACGTTGTTATAGTGCTCTTGGTTTAAGGTTTCAGACCTGCAATAATACGGGTGATGGTTTGTCCATATAAAAAGCGAAATCAGGAATTCATGGCTGAGATACATTTTTTAACTTTGTGTCATTCCCTAGATGGTAGATTATTGCATGTAAGTTATGCGATGAAATGTAAGAGATAAAATGGGATTGTATCATTTTCTCTGGGCCCGATACAGTGATGGTATTTGGTGTCTATTACTGCAGGGTAAATACACATCGAGCGTTGCTAGTTTTTACAGTACATATGAGGACGGTTTTAAACAAAGCAGCCTGGAGTAGAAGGAGCTCAGTGACAAACTGAACAATGTGCATTGAGAGCGTCTCTTGTGCGTTCAGCATGACAGAGGATAATTAGAGAGTATATTGTGTACAAGCTGCCTTCTGGTCAGGATAGACTTTCCTCTCTACAGAGGTCGGAGACACGGGATATTCAGGTTGTGTGTTTTTTTTTCCCCCCCAGGACCAATACAGCGACATGAGAATCAGCATTAACCAGAAGCCTGGAAGCAGCCATGACTTTGGGTTTAAAACAAACTGGAACAGCTCAGGGGTTTTTGTAACATCCGTGGACGCAGGTAGAGTAACTACTTCTTTGCCATGTTATTTGTATTGCCGTCAAAATACATGATCAAGTGCGGGGTATTAAAGTAACATTACAACATACTGTATGTAGAATTTTTATAGTTAATTTTTTGGTGTAGGAAAATAATGTCTGTCTTTTTTTTATTTTATTGTGTTTTATGTATCAACACAAGGTTGCAGTGTTATTGTTTCCGTTTAACTTTTTAATCTACTGTTCATACAATTAGATGAGTTTTGACATGAGGCTTGTGCACTTGTTTACAGGTAGCCCCGCTGAATTTTCCCAGCTACAAGTAGATGATGAAATTCTGTCTGTCAACGGCAGCAAGGTTTCCTCTATGGACTATAATCAGTGGAGAGGAGCCATGGACGGCGCTCTGGAAACCGGAAACCTTCTGATAGATGTCAGACGATACGGCAAGAATGGTAAGTTTCACTTCAGATATCAGTATTGCTGTTCACTTTAACAGCTTTTGCCAATACTAACTGGAGAATTTTGCCAGTTTTTGAAAGATGTGCATTTTGTGAATGACTAGCTTAATTTTCATACACAAATAGCCCATATCTTTTTATTTTTAATTAAGAAAAAAGAAAACCCTATTAATGTCCTTTGAAAACTGGCAGAGTTGATGTACTGGAGACTTCTTTCATGCAACTACTTGTTTGCATGCTGGGGGTGGGAATATAGGCTAACACAATTCACTGGTAATACAGCTATTTACAGGTGTTACATAAGGCTTTGCATGCATTGACCTGTACAACGCCATGCCGACTAACATCTTTTTAATATATCTTCATTACACTGTCCTTTTTTTTTTTTTTTTTTCAATTATGGGTGATGAAAATCCTACATAACTACTGAAAGTGCTATAATTTTAGTCCATACTTTTGCTTTTTATTCTTACCAGTCCATTAATGTGCTGCTTTTTCGTGATAAACACATGAAAATGGCATTAACACATGACCTTTTAGCATTCATTAATCAATTTCCCATAGCAAGAAGATAAAAGTGAAACATGGTAAACTAAAATGGAAGTAGGGTAGCAAGGAAATATAAAAAATGATGTTGTTTGTAGGATGCTTGCCTAAAGTGATGAGTAGCAATCGATGGTTACTGGCAAAAGTTTAATCCAAAAGCTTGATCAAAAGGGTATATGTTTGTAGTTCTACGTGTTTTCGTCTTAATATAATGTCGACATCAGGGGTCTATGACTCCCATTCCTTGTAATATTAAATATCATTGACGTTGTCCATCATTATAGATGTTTTTGTTAGTTTACTATGTGACTTAAAGGCACTTTAGCTGTATAACTTTATTACAGAGCATGCTGTGTATACCAGATATATGGGAAATATGCTGCTTGTTCTAAATGTTCTATTAGACCAGAGGGGGTCATTTATCAAAGACCTGTGTTTTACGCCGGTCCTTGATATTCCCTGTGCAGCCACTTATGATGGGGTGCAGGCCTCGTCAAAAATTAGCTACATCCTCCGGCGGTCCCTGCGCCTAGACTGAAATCTACTCCAGCCTATAGTAGATTTCAGTTGTAATTTATACTAGTAAACTGATGGCTCTGCCCCCACCAATCCCCATTTTCAGAAAGTGGTGAGGGCAGTGTTTAAGAAAAACAATGGGTACCTATACTTGGTACATACAGATATGGATGTGAGCCACACACAGCTGAGCATGCACATTACTGGGTATTTTAGAGCTGAAGTTGTGATATTGAAGCATAGCTACATTTATAATGTATAATCAATATGGATGGATTATAAAATTGCAGTTAGAGTGCCTTTTAGGTTATATGACTACGGTCTTATTGCATGTATAACTGCATGTCTGGGAAGGTGGTCTTCTTTGCGATCTAACCCTCTGTGACACCGCTTTTGCTGCTTGCTTCATCACTTTGTAGACCTGTCTCATGTTCGTGTTTTCATTAACTTTCACACTTTGTATCGCTGCATTGATTACTTACCAATCAGACTGGGGCAGTGATCCACCTTCCCTGCCATACAAAAGCCATAAAACCCTCAATCTGACCAGTATGGATAACAACATTGTAGGTCCTCCTGAGAGTAAGTGGATTGATGCAAGCTCCTCCAGATCTCCCAATGCGTCTCTGACAAACAGCCCCCCTGACTCAGGAAATGTAAGTGATATCTTAAAACTGCAACGTATTTTATGTGCTATTTTGTTAATTGTTTTATGCTGCTCGACAGTCTTTTTCATAAGATCCACAGTTTGTCTATTGCTGTGACTGAACAAGAAGTCATAAATTAATACTCTTGAAGAACATGCATGTCCTACACATTTGATGCATGCCCTTGAACATGCCCAACTACAGCAGTTGGTCCTCTCTTCTCGTCTAAAGTATGAGTAAACCCCGGGTAGTGTATAGTTCATTTCTTTATAAAGCTGATCCAGGAAAAAGTATCCTTTCAAGTTTCTAGTGAAGTTTAGTAATATTATTTCTATACATATGTATATGTAGTATATGATGCAGCATATTTGTGCACCATTATTTATAGCTCAGAACTTAGTTGTGCATTGTTGGTGTTAGGCCTCATGCAAACTAACGTGCCCGTGTTGCAGTCCGCAAACTACAAAATAGGGACCCCTTCCGTGCGCAATCCACATTTTTCTCACTTCCATTATAAGAAATGACTATTCCTGTCCACAATACAGACAAGAATAGGACGTGTTCTATAATTTGCAGAACAGCCACCTGGATGCAGACGACACACGGATGACATCCGTGCGCTGTCCGTTTTTAACCAAAAATGAATGGGTCCGTGTGAGACCCTCACACAAGTGTGGATTGGACATGAATGCAAAATACGGTTGTGTGCAAGAGGTCTTAATTCGGTTTCTTGACCGTGCCATAATGTGAAATAGATTAACCCAGCCCCCCCGCCATCGCCTACTATGTATCATTTATGGTGGCCTCTAATGTGGCAGCAAGGCCCTCTTGGGCACCAGCTTCAGGTGCAGCTACTGCTTCTTTATCCCCTATAGTGGAAGGGGGTGTGAGGTTATGGAACATGTCAGCTGCCAAGAAATCAAACGGAATTTCTAATGAATCGCTCAATGGTGCTGAATGTACAATTATTCCATCATAGAGATGAATCTCCACTGTGCGTTATATGCCTAATGTCACCTCTCATTGGTAGGTGGACAAATTAGAGATGGTACAGTCGGTCACTGATCTCTACAGAGAAAAGGTAGCTTCCCTTTATCTTGGCCATTGATTTTCCCTGGACCAGTATGCCATCACATAGATGTATAGTGTCCTTCGGAGAGTCCAAGTATTGATCTGGGAACAGACGGGCGTCATAACTGTCCTTATGTTTGTGCTTTCTTTTTTAAATCTTCTTGGCTGACTCATTATGTATTTTGTAGGAGTACGTATTTCCAAGTGCCACCTATAAATTGATTTGTTGGGCTTAATATTTTAAAGGGGTTGTGCCCAAGACAGAGGATGAATATCTCATCTGTGTGGGTCCGACCACCTAGATAGCCACTGATGATATACTTATCCCCTGTCCGGTTTACCTGTTTCGTTTATGCTGTTTCATTGACAACTAGATAAATCATTTCATTGTTTGCTTAGGTCAAGGAGGCTAAACAAGTAAATGGAATTAAAGATGAAGTGGATACTAAGCAAAAAGGTAACAGTACGGTTTTCAGGCCCTCATATGCAGTTATGCCTTCTGTCTGTAACTGTGAAATTCATTACCTCACAGAACATCTACGGCTGGGATGTGAGGTTGGCTGAATAGGCCCTTGCCTAGGGTGCCATTCAGAAAGATTGCGCGATTTACAGGTTTAAAAAAATAAAAACATACACTATTCAGAGTTTGTTGTATAACTGCTGATATTGCTGTAGGTGCCGCAGTACAATATGCATTAGTAATAGATCGACACTTTCCTTGCGTGGCACAACCCCTGCCTTTGGGCATTAGGAGAGTTTGTCCTGCCCCTAGAGTGGGGGTAACATTGGAGTTGACATCACATACCAGTCTATCCCTCCAATGTGTTATAGCCAATTTCATATTGAGGGAATAGGTTTTATCACAGGCAGTACATAGGGAAAAGTAAAGTTTCATTACTTTGCTGTTGACTCAGCACAACCATAGTTATACTCATTAAATACGTATTGTGTGAAAACAAGCAAGCATGTAAATTAAATGATCATTAACATCCGCACCTAGCAGCAGTTCAGTCATCAGACAGATATGGAACAAATATTCTTTTATTCTTTTCCTGTTGTAGTTACATGGATGACCTTTATTTTCACACATTACATTTCTTTCCCTGGAAATTTCCAAGATATTTTTTTAACAGCTGGGTTATATTTATTTCTTAAAATATTTTCATAGCTGGTAAACTCATTGCGGAAAGGTCCCCTTTTAATGTTCACACAATATACCACACTTCTAGGGTATGCTCAGTCATTGGCGATTTACGTGTTTACAAGCAGTACCTAAATCTCAGTTTCCCATAAATGTTCCTAGGATTGCCTTACAAAAATTCCTTTAGGGTATGTCCACATGGGATCAACACGTGTTAGAAAAGTGCAGTATTTTACGGTTCCAGCAATACGCATGAGGTTATATGAAATCTCATTCACAGGCTGTGAAAAATTCTGCAGCATAGATTGACCTGCGGTGTGGATTTTAAATCTTGCCGCGTGTGAATTTCAGCATCAGTGTTGGGCCTCTTTCACACGAGCGTGTCCGGATTAGGTGCGGATGCGTTCAGTGAAAACTGCGATTTCTCAGGCAAAGCCATTCAGTTTTGCCTGTGATTGCGTTCAGTTATTCAGTTTTTATCGCGCGGGTGCAATGCGTTTTGATTTTTTTCATGCGCGTTATAAAGTGAAGTTTTACAAACAACATCTCCTAGCAACAATCAGTGAAAAACGCATCGCTCCCGCACTTGCTTGCGGATGCAATGCGTTTTCACTCAGCAGCATGTTCTATATTCTGAGTTTTTCACGCAGCCCTGGCCCCCATAGAAGTGACTGGGGCTTTAGTGAAAAATGCATTGCCATCCGGATGCAGTCCGGGCACAGTGCGTTTTTGACGGTTGCTAAAAATTTCAGGCGAGTGAAAAATGCATTAAAACCCATTGCACCCACTCGAGAAAAACTGAACGCAGTCGCAGACGAAACTGACCGAACTTGCTTGCAAAATGGTGCAAGTTTCACTGAAGGCAGCCTGAACGCATCCGGACCTAATCCGTATCGTTTGTGTGAAAGAGGCCTAAATGTGAAATGTGTTAATTATTGGTTATTCTCACAAATTGATAGAGGATTTTTCTGCCTCAATTTATGTACAATGTGGATGTACTCTCACTTGGTGGTCACATTTAGGGTAATTTTTTTTATTTAAAGGGGTTTTTCCTATTTCAGCATGTGTGCCATATCGCTAGGATATGCCACAAATGTCAGATAGATGTGGGTCCCCACATGTGCGTCCAGCCCTCCATTCACTGATGTGGGGGTTTTTGAAAATACCCAAGCACTGGCTTAGCTATTTTTGGCAGTCCTGTAGCGGGGAATGGAGCGGTAGCTGTGCTAGTGCGGCTTACTCTCCCTTCACTAGTATGGGACTTTAAAAAAAATGGTCAAGAGCAATTTGGCGATTTGTGGAAATCGTATAGTAAATGGAAAGGACACAGTGCTTGTGTGGTTTGCTGTCCTTCTCTTTGGGAGCTCTGTTCTGGAGCTGCTTTATAACCACATCAAATTTCATCAATTATTGAAGCTTCAGATGTCAAATTTGTGTACTGTTTTTAATAAAACCCTAATGCAAAATGCTACTCGGCCTACAATACATGCTTTTAAATTAAAAAAGAAAACTATCCCAAATGTGTCTATAGCCTTTAAAGGAATGGTGAGCACCTTTGGTCAAATACCTCTTGAGTATACAGCACAAATGGAGACTTTGTGAAGCTTCATCAGACAGATCATGTTACATGGTGTAGGAGTTCAGACTCCTGGCTTCTAAGTTACAGTGTCGTATTGTTTTCTTGTTTGCTTCATCGTGAGTGTTCAGCTGGCTGTAGAGACATTTTGGTGCTTGTAACTGGCGCTTCCAGAATGGTTTCTTCATTTGCACATTTTTGCATGTTATCAGACTTGCAGGTCATTGCAGTACCAGTATGACCTGTAACAAACTTGAATTGTTTGCAAACGAATTGCTGCATGTTAAAATGAAGCTTCACTTTAGATTCACTCTGGGTCCCCTAAAATAATTATTTTGGCTGCTGATGCAAGTAACAAGATAATTTGGATAGACCACCTGATTTATGTAGCAAAATTAGAGGAATGATCAATTTAAAACTAAACCTTTAATGATAATACAACTAGAAAAATAGGCCCCCAAAAAATAATAAACGATACAATAAACAAAATAGACTTATAGAGCGTCTGTAGGAGACCCTTGGATTAGGGTTGTTTCGGGTATCGAAGTTTCGATACCCAATCGATACTTTTCTCTGGTATCGAGCTTGATACCAGGATTAGTATTTTATCGATACTGGGCTGCGCTACTGCACAGCCCAGTATCAGAGAACGTGGCTGCGCCGCTCTCAGCGCGGCCATGTTCTCCTCGGCAGCACAGGGAGAAGGAGGCGGTCTCTCCCTCCCCCTGTGCTGCTTCCACCAATAGAGCGAGAGGGGCGGAGGAGGCGGAGTCACTGGCCACCAATGAGGAGTGACGTTTACTATACAGATGCAGGCAGAAGCAGCTCATTGCCGACACCTTTCTGTGACCGGGCGCTGCGATCCGCGACAATTAACCCCTCAGGTGCCCCCCCCCCTCCCCAGTATTAGACATTAGCCAATGTCCCCCCCTTTCCCCATTATTAAATACATTGGTGGCCAGTGTGCCCCCCCATTCCTCCCTCCCCCCAGTAATAAAAGCATTGGTGGCAGTGGCCACAGGGTCCCCTCACCTCCTCCTCATTGGTGGCAGTGGCAGTAATCAGAGCCCCAGCAGTGTAATGCTGGGGCTCTGATCGGTTACCATGGCAACCAGGACGCTACAGAAGTCCTGGCTGCCATAGTCTGCTCCCTGCTGCTGTGTGCACAGAGCACAGGGCAGCAGGGAGAGGGTGAGATCCTATTCACCCTGATAGATCTCTATCAGGGTGAATAGGATGAAAAGATCCCAGGTTCTAGCCCCTAAGGGGGAAATAGTTAATAAATAAACTGTAAAAAAAAAGTACACCAAAATATTAAGTATAAATCACCCCCTTTCCCAATTTTACATATAAAATATATAAACAATAAATAAAATATTACATATCGCTACGTCTAAAGTCCAAACTATTAAAAAAATCCTCTTAAGCGGTGAACCCCCATAAAAGAAAAAAAAAGAAAAGAAAAACTGCACAATTCGCCATTTTATTTTAGTCGCCTTGTCCCCCCAAAAAATAGGATCGGACTGTTGTATTATTGGCCGGACGTTCCATAAAATGAGGAATGCATGCAGCTTTTTTTGGCTTTTTTTTTTTTTTTTTGCGTGGTATCGAGTATCGCAATACTTTTTTATGGTATCGATACCGAATCAAAATTTTGGTACCGAAACAACTCTACCTTGGATAGATAATAGCAATGGGTAACCAGAAACACACATGGTATAAGGGTGCACAAATAAGTAATAGTGCTCGGCGGCACCTCAAACTGTAACCATGGTTCCTACCGCTCCTTAAGATATGTATCCTTGTTGGCAGTAATCTCACTGTCAGGAAGATGATGATAGGTCTCCGTGGTTGAACTGTTTAACAAGGATGGGGTTAGGTGGACTAGCTAGCTCGTCCTGTTAATGCCCTACAGGACCCTACACTAGCCCTATTCACCCAATCGCGGATCCCCGCTGTCAGGTGCTACAGGAACCTATCCCTGGAATTGATGCGCCCTAGTAAGCCTTCTCCTGCCTTTATCCCTACGTTCACGTTTCCCTTTTTTTGATGAGTAGAAAAGCTCATCAGGGGAAGCGCAAGGGAGCTGTGGGCTTTTTGGTAACCAGGGTGCATTGGAATGGATGCTAACCATGCCACCCTGATAGCCAAAAAAGAGTCCAGAGCCAAGATGAGGCTTCAGTTGGACATCATGGCAGTCGGTATAGGAGGGGGATAATTAATGGAAGCGCCCTTCCTCCTTTAAGACGCATAGACATGGACTTAATATGATCCACGGCGGCGGTGACTCCCGCCACCCCAGACTGAGGTTTGGCTTATGCCCCTCCTTTATTTTAAGCGCTGCGTGTCAAGTTCGCGCATGCGCGGTCCTCCGATTCAGCGTTTTTAAGCGGTGGCGGGAGTCACCGCCGCTGTGGATCATATCAAGTCCATGTCTATGCATCTTGAAGGAGGAAGGGGGCTTCCATCAATTGTCCCCCTCCTATAACGACTGCCATGATGTCCAACTGAAGCCTCATCTTGGCTCTGGACTCTTAAAAAGAGTCCAGAGCCAAGATGAGGCTTCAGTTGGACATCATGGCAGTCGTTATAGGAGGGGACAATTGATGGAAGCCCTTCCTCCTTCAAGATGCATAGACATGGACTTGATATGATCCACAGCGGCGGTGACTCCGCCACTGCTTAAAAACGCTGAATCGGAGGACCGCGCATGCGCGAACTTGACACGCAGCGCTTAAAATAAAGGAGGGGCATAAGCCAAACCTCAGTCTGGGGTGGCGGGAGTCACCGCCGCCGTGGATCATATTAAGTCCATGTCTATGCGTCTTAAAGGAGGAAGGGCGCTTCCATCAATTATCCCCCTCCTATACCGACTGCCATGATGTCCAACTGAAGCCTCATCTTGGCTCTGGACTCTTTTTTGGCTATCAGGGTGGCATGGTTAGCATCCATTCCAATGCACCCTGGTTACCAGAAAGCCTACAGCTCCCTTGCGCTTCCCCTGGTGAGCTTTTCTACTCATCAAAAAAGTGAAACGTGAATGTAGGGATAAAGGCAGGAGAGGGCTTACTAGGGCGCATCAATTCTAGGGTTTGGTTCCTGTAGCACCTGACTGTGGGGATCCGCGATTGGGTGAATAGGGCTAGTGTAGGGTCCTGTAGGGCATTAACAGGACTAGCTAGCTAGTCCACCTAACCCCATCCTTGTTAGGTTTCCGCGGTTCAACTGTATATCATCATCCTCCTGACGGTGAGATTACTGCCAACAAGGATACATATCTTCTGGAGCGGTAGGAACCATGGTTACAAGTTGAGGTGGCGCCGAGCACTATTACTCATTTGTGCACCCTTATACCATGTGTGTTTCTGGTTACCCATTGCTATTATCTATCCAAGGGTCTCCTACAGGCGCTCTAAGTCTATTTTGTTTGTTGTATCGTTTATTATTTTTTTGGGGGCCTATTTTTCTAGTTGTATTATCATTAAAGGTTTAGTTTTAATATGATCATCCCTCTAATTTTGCTACATAAATCAGGTGGTCTATCCAAATTATCTTGTTACTTTATTTGTTTTTCTGCTGATGCAAGTCCCTTCGTATAAAGTCCATGTTGAAGCTTCACTTTAACGTCAAACTGCTGCATTTACCATGTGTTTTCTCATTTGTGGCTTGTGTATGAATTGCATTTAATAAACCTTTTATCCATTTAGAATATACTTAGTAGAAATTTCACTATTAGGTAGTTCATGCGGCAGTTTCATGCTGTATCTTTTAGGGCGCTCAGAGGGTAGTACTGAGGAGCTGAGGTACCTCGCTGGGTATATGAATAAACTATTCATATACTACTTGTTAATCTGAAGCAGAGTACCACATCCGTATGCGGCAGCTTTAAAGGAGTTGTGCAGGCAGCATATAGGATAGGTCATCAATATCTAATCGTTGGGGGTCTGACACTCAGCACCCCTGCCGATCGGCTGTTTGAAGAGGAGATAGTGCTCCATTAAAGCGCTATTTCTTCATTACACTGCCTGTCGTCTCGGAAGCCTCAGTGGCGCAGCTCCACTTGAATGGAGCAAGTATTTGTAAATGGTTCATGGATGATGATGAGCAGTATAATGAAGAGGATGCGGCACCCACATGCAGCACTACCTCTTCAACCAGATTATTGGCGGGGGTGCCGAGGATAGGTCATCAATATATACAGCCTGCACAACCCCTATAAATAGGGCCTGTCTGCCCTCCTGATATGTCTGCTTTAGTAAACGCTTGTATTCACCATTAACTAATAATTTCAGAGCATCCTCCAACAGATCCGTGTTGTGCTGTTCCTCTTTCTTCTTAAAATGTATGAATGGATTTGCGATGTACCCATCCACCTTATTGGCAAGGGGAATGGTTTCAAATCCAGCTGTCAATTTATTATTTTGAGAAGTAATAACAGAGCAACAGCACAATTGAAGAGAAGACAACCCACCTGCTATTCTTTTGGTTAATAAGTAATATTAACCGAAACAGATGTCGAGAGATTAAAAAGTGTAGTAAAACGGGATTTTGGATTTCAGCTTCAAAAACAGTTATTTTTCACTTTGTATCTCTCAATTAGAACATGAACCTATATCCTTGAGAAACTATAAAAGGAGGTCTCAGTTTTTTGAGCAAGGTAACACTTGTGGTCAAGTACTAGCTGCTTTGCTACTGCCGAATCTCCAAAGGTTCCTTTAGGACTAACAACGGTGTTGGGTTCTGAGCTTCCACTGCCACTCGCTGAAAGCAAAGTAAACCATTTGTTTTCTCCTTAGGATCATCTGGTTTTTCTTACAGCTCATGGGTCTACTTGTGTGGTAATGAGTGTTGTTGCTGTGCTGTAAACTCTCCTTTTTGTTTGGACCAACATCTGTAGTATAACCCTCTTTACAAAGCTTATGACAGCCCGTATTCAGCACACTCATTCACACCTTTTATAATTGCTGCACACTCGAAATGAGCCCTTATGTTTCTTTCACCAATTGGATGCATTTAGCTACAAAATAGAAAAGCTACAACCACAATGAAATTCAGGAGATCCTGTCTCTTGACTTATGTCGAACAGGAGTGGGTCCTAGTGTGAGGCAAATAAGTAGAACAAGGGAACAAGTGTCCCACTGTGGTATCTGTTCTTGGTGAATAATGACAAACCATAGATATCTCCAGAACTTTAGGGCCCTATTAGACTGCCCAATGTTCTAGCACTGATGGATAATTAACACGTCCATCACCGCTCCTTTGCTTCAGCCTATTACACGGGAAGAAAGGACTGATACTGCAGTCATTCTTCTCCATTCAGTTCTATTGATTGTCATCAGCACATCCCAGATTACACATTGTAGTCTCCCCGATGAAGATGGAAATCGGCCAATAAATAAGTGCTTGCTTGTTTATCGACTGACTGGCCGCATGATTGTACACGCCTATTATCATCACTGAACGTTCCTATGAGCACTTTTTCACTATAATTGGCCTGAAAATCGCTCAGTCTAATATGGACCTTAGAGTGAATTCAGGCCTAATACAAGTTAAACATCATCTCTATTCAAACATTGGTATATTTGTCTCTCTGAAACCCAAGAACAGTTACACCTTAGCATTTGCATCTCATTTATATACATTTTCCCTATATGAAAGGGGTTTTTCCATGAACCACATTTATCTATTCACAGAATAGGCGATAAATTAATGCAGGGGTCCAACCAGTCACAGGACCAGGGTCCCTGAGTCCCTTGTGTGAATGCAGTGGGGCTCATGTATGACCACAGCTCCATTCGTGGTCTAGAGTACTGATTGCAATGCTGGACTATCTCTGTCAGATCTTTAGAAGTGATGCATGGGCGCTACTACATTTACACAAGGGGACTTTGGGATCCCTGTTCTCAAGATCGGCGAGGTTCCCAAAAGTTAGATCACCTATCCTGTAGATACATGTATTTTTTATCGTTGTGCTTTTTACTGCTGCTCATGCTTTCATTGTTAGCAAAGTCATTTTATTTTCCATCTGATGTGCTATGGATGTCTATGTCTTGTATAGGCCACATCACACAGAACCGCTGCGATGGTTCCATAGCTCTTTCTGTGCAGTGCATGTCAGTCCTCCACTCAGACTAACCAGCATGTTTTCCTTGTCATCTTTGTCTGCTGTGCCATCTTTTACATTGCACTGAGAATGATTTTGTGTATTGGAATATGAACTAAATAAAACTGTAGGAACAGTATGCCATTTAATTATCTGGTTTATGTATTTACTATGAAAGCAATGAAACTGGATATTTCATTTTGACCTTGAGGTTTTCTTATGATCAACTAAGATCAGAGCTTAGGGCTGTTGTCAGGCCACTGTGTGGAACAATGTAAATGAAGCCCTGTCTGTCAGGACCTTTGATCAGTGTCTTAAAGAACAGAGATGGTGATTGGCCAACAGTTGCTTCCTTTACAGTGACCCAGACAGTCATCTTTTGGAGACCCTTGAACTTGTATGATAGATGCGCATTAAAGACTAACAGCATTAATGGCTAAATATTAGTTTTGTTAATAATCCATACATGATGCAAGATTCATGCATTTCCTTACCACATAATAACTTAGACTTCAGAATAACATGACTAGAGCATAGCATTTTAGACTCCCCTCCAAGCTTGCTGTATATTTTCTATATTATCATGCTTAAACGGGTTGCCACCCAAGATAGCATCTATGGTAAAATAATAAAAGAATGTGTGCTAACCTGCTTATCCCCTGCCACTTCCAGTGCCGCTGCTCCGATCCTCCCTGCTATTGCAGCCATAAAGTCCAATTTTTTGTGCTGCAGCATTGACATGCCCCTACCCCAGGTACTAATGCAGCCTATCACTGGCTTCAGAGGTACATGACTGCTGAGGCAAGTGGCAAAGCCCGGCAGGGGGAATGGGAGTGGCATCACTGGAAACAGCAGGGGATGAAATGAGTAATACATTCTGTTATTATTTTATTGCAATTCTTGCCTTGACATTTAACTTTAAAGGGATATTTTAGGGTTTTAATATTGCAGGCCTATTCACAGGTTAGTCTACCAATATCAGATCAGCAGAGTTCTGACACCCCACACACTCACAAATCAGCTCTTTCAGGGTAGCAGTTATCAGCTGCTGCCTCTGAAGTGAATGGACAGAACTTTGTAGTTCTAGTACCTACTTCTGGTGCTGCAGCTTCTCTGAAACAGTTGATTGGCAGGAGTATGGGGTATCGGACTCCAGCGGATCCAATATATCCTGAGGATGCCATCAATATCTAAATCACAGAAGGAGGCCTTTCTTAATTTTACTTATTCAATTCTTCGAAGAGGCACGTGTAATTTTCTCTAGACAAAGAGTAGCGCTTCATAGCCATCAAGTTTTTGTTCCCAGGTTTAAAAATGCTGTTGGCCATTAAAAGAAAATTATTTCATAATAAATTTAGGTTGCAGACTTCTCTTCATGGTGTTGAGTATCCCTTGATTAGGAGGCCAAAATAGTGTTGAGATTGTAATTGTGTTTAAATAATCAACCCAATCTGTTATTTCCTTTTGCTTATAAACTTTTTTGTGTTTTTTTTTTTTTTGGCTGCACCTCTACCAGGAAGCACAGATTCTTCAGCACCAGAAGTAAGTTTATTTGTCCTTACCTTTTAGCAAATTGTCTCTGTTTATGCACATCAAAACTAGCTTTTGAGACAAAAGCGGTTAAGTGAAGTCGTAACCGCTGAAGTTGATTGCTTTTATTTTCCAAAGATCTTTAAAGGGAATCGGTCACCTGCCTATCATCATTTTTTTTTTCTGTCACATTATCCATGTATAATAAAGTACCTCATATCCGGCTCTATTCTTCATTTTTCTTTGTCACTTGTCATTTTGATAAAAAACCGAATTTTCCTTTATGCTAATTTGGGTCCAAGGTTCCCAGAGGGGCGTTTTTTCCCAGCTCAGGAGCCCAGTAACGCTCCCCTTATGTGTCCAGCCCGCCTAAATTTGAATCCCCAAGCACGCCTACAGCTGCAGAAATCACCTCCCAGAGGCGAGGCTAACGTCTAGGCCCCCCGGCTACCTCCGCTTTCAGGCCACAATAAGGCAATAAGACTGAGGCAACAGCGCTCTGAAAACGTCACTGGGCTCAGCGCTTGCCCAGTGACACTATTGAGGTTGTTGCCCTCAGTTGGCGTAGGATCGTGCAGGCAATCGGCAGTACTGCGCCTGTGCGAGAATTCCGGCGGCCGGCGAGATGAAGATCAGGGCGTCTCCCGCATTGTTCTAAATTAAACATTCTTAGTTTCCATGGGGGGTGAGCACGTCAATTAGAAATAAATTTTGATAGTTATATTTAGGGATCAGTGAATCGACTTGCTCCGTACAGTATTAGAATGTATTGGCTCAGATGAGCCGAAGTTACTACTTCGCAAAGTATTGCGATACTTTGGGTAATAACTTTAAAAATGTATTTCTACTGTTAAAAACCTTTTCCTGATCTCTGGTTCGGTTCCAAGTGGTACCTAGTTATATTGTCTGAAATGCATTGTTTTGTCAAATTTAATCCTAGATGCCAGTTCCATCCATTAATGTCTCAACAAAGTGGTCTTGGGACCCTGAAGAGGAGAGAAAGAGGCAGGAAAAATGGCATCAAGAACAAGAAAAAATGTTGCAGGTAGAGGCCTAAATGTGATTATTGGTTTAAAAATCAATTTTTATGGCTCTGTTTCATAGACAGATGAAACTCGAAAAATTAGAATATCGTGCAAAGTTCATTTATTTCAGTAATGCAACTTAAAAGGTGAAACTAATATGAGATACTCATTACATGCAAAGGGAGTATGGATTAATTAGCTGACTAGAGTGTGACACTTTGAATCTAGAATATTGAACCTTTTCATAATATTGTAATTTTAAGTTACATGAATGCAACTCCCTTTAAGTTGCATTACTGAAATAAAAGAACTTTTGCATGATATTCAAATTTTTTGAGTTTCACCTGTATATTGTGGTCACTCTCTGCTCAGGGGAAATTAACACCATTGTTACGTTTGGTATCAGTTGTGCCCCTTTTTTGCTACAAAGGTGCAACTTGAATGCTATATTCCTGTCAGGTGGGCCAGATGCTCTTAGATCAAATACTTCACCAGATGGGAATGGCTGGCACTGTTATACTCATCCAGAATGCTTTTTTCTGTTTAAAAAGCATGTCCCTAATTTTGATATTGGTGGCCTATCCTCAAGATGAGCCTTCACTATCAGATCAGCAGGCGTTTAACACCCCACACCCCCGACAAGCAGCTGTTTTGTCGTGGAGATGAGGATACCCAGCTCCATGGAAGCATTGGAGTGAATGGGAGCAGCACTATGTTTACTAAATCCTTCCACAATAGATGGAATTGACCAGCACCTACTTCCAATGTTGAAGCAACGATGAAACAGGGGTGGGGGTACAGGTGAACTGATATCCTTTATAGGCAGAGAGCTTATCTCCCACCTGATATTTCACTAAATTTAAACCATGTCTTCTCAAAATGTCATGAATCCTGAAGTTTACTTGGACAGGATAGGTGATCAATATGAGGTCGGCAGCACTTGGGCCTCTTCCTAGGCCATGTAATGTCTCAGCTCAGCCCCATTCAAGTGAACGTGGCTGTGCTGCAATACCAAATAGAGCAGATATACAATGTACGGTGCTGTGGTTGGTAACCTTTATCAAGGGTGTGGTACTCACAGGAGCGTAGAGGCCTCCTCAAAGAGCTGATCGGCGGGATTGCCGGGAGTCCTGAGGATAGGTCATCAATATGCAAGTCCTAGTAAAATTAAACTATTTTAACTTTCCACACTGTACAATGCATGTAGAAGCACATCAGACAAGGAAGATCACCTCAACCACAAGTGCAAAATCTGGCATTGTAATAATAGAAGGTTGACGTCTCGAGGGCAGATACCATCTTAGAACCAGTCAAATAGAAACCAGAACATTTAGCCAAACTGGTAATACATTATAATAAGAATATATTTATGTTTTGTAACCCAAGACATGAAACGCAAGGTCTTAAGCACACAGTCTCGTCCATATTTCTGTCCGGAAAACAGACACCTTCTGTGTGCAGTATTTTTTTTCACTCCTATCGGTAGAAAAGGCTATTCTCATCTTTAAGTGCAGACAAGAATTGGACCTGCTCTATAATTTGTAGAGCGGCCACATGAATCTGGAAACATTTGGATACGTGCATGGCCACATCAAAATGAATGGATCTGTGTGGTATCCGCAAAAAATGTGGATAGCACAATCAAGATCATTATGGTGGTTTGGACACAGATATGGGTAAAAAAAAGGATGCTCATGGAAAAGGCCAATATTTAGGTAATTAATTGCAGACATAAGAACAGTTGGCATCGATCAAATTTACAGAGACTACATTTCCTTAGAGCAGCATTCCATATGTGGTTTTTAATCTGTGAACAGCTAAAATAAAGTAAAAGTATATATTAGATTTCAGTATTTATAATTCTGTATTGGCAGGAAAAATACAAACGGGAACAAGAGAGACTTAAAGAAGAATGGGAGCAGGCTCAGCAAGAAGCCGAGAAAGGAAGATCTTTTGATCAGGTTTGACCCATATCTCCTGTCTTCTTAGTTTTGTTCTTTTGCTCTTTTGTTAGTTATATATTTGGTATACCCTGTGACAGGAGGAAGTGCTTGACACATTTCATTACATTTTATTAAAGCATTGTTTGCATGGCTATGACAATAGAGAGGCCCCAGTCTAGTGCATCATTAACATTAAGCTTGGAGCATGGCAAGAGAAGCAAACCGTTTTTAAGAGCTCCACAGCCACTAGAGGAATTGTCCGTGTGACTAGTGGCCAGTTCGGGTGTTGTGGTCTGATGAACCCTTTTTGTTCTGAAGTCGCCCTGCAGGCTGGAAATTATGAGAACTGCTGCAGTGGGAATGTGGAAGCCAAAGAAGGGATTCAGACATGACCGAAGTGCTGCGGATGTTAATTGCAATAAATGAGAGCCACAGTAGACTAGAGTACAAGACCAAACTCATATGCATGCTGCTGATATCCGCTGTGAATTTCAGAACTTTGTAGACGAGGTAAATTCGCTTTGAATCTGCAGGAAATTCCTCATGTAAATGGTTTACATGAGGAGTTTGCAGCAGATTCATAGTGAATTTCACCTAGTCTACTGACAAAGTTGTGAAAGATTTTGCTATGATTTTTCTGTTCAATTTTTTTGGCCTTCGTGTACATGGTATGGTAGTTGGCCAGCCCCACATTTAATACCATATTTCTGGAGGAGTAGAATGGTTGACAGAAATATGAAAATATATGTTTAAGCCATCTATGGGAATTCTAAAGGTAGGACTGAACGGTTGGACTGAGTTCAGTAAATAAACTGAAATTTTCATTGTGCCTTCTGGAGTGCTGTTATCATCTTCAAATACTGGTTAAAAGTGACGCAAGATCAAGGTTGAGTTTGCTGGTGTACTCAAAGTGTGTAAAATCTGTAGTGCGAGTGTATGCCTACATTTCAGATCTGGGGATAGAGTGAGGAATCATTCTGTGCATTTTTCTTTGCTTTGGGTGGCAAGAGATCTTCACAAATATGGGATAGGACATGTTGCTTTAAAATCTCATTGACTATAATGTAAATCTGCCCCACAGCAGCCAATACATTTGTATGCTTACTCCATAGAAGATTTTTTTTTTTTTTTTTTAGTTGCCCGTTTAGTAGATGGAGATTGTGAATGGGGGACTTTCCTCTTAACATGTTTTTGAAAAAGGGTTTTCTAAGTAAGACAACTAATCCATATCTTACAATTGTACCAGGAACCAGAGATCCTACCATTCAATACCAGCAGGACTATGACTTCACATAGCCCTTTTTCATACTTAAGAACAGAGGGGTCTGAAGATTTACTAAGCAGTGAAGACCATTATCAAGTGAATGAGAGGAGGCAAGAAGAGGAACGTGAAAGAAAAAAGGAAGAAGAAAGGTTGAATTATTTGGAAGCCCAGCGTAGACGGGCAGCGGAGGAAGAACGCAGGCGCCAGGCAGCGGAGGAAGAACGCAGGCGCCAGGCAGCGGAGGAAGAACGCAGGCGCCAGGCAGCGGAGGAAGAACGCAGGCACCAGGCAGCGGAGGAAGAACGCAGGCACCAGGCAGCGGAGGAAGAACGCAGGCACCAGCAAGAATTAGAAAGAAAAAGGCAAGAGGAAAACAGAAGACAAAAAGAAGAAGAAGAAAGGAGACTTAGAGAAGAGCAATGGAAGAGGAAAATACAACAAGAGGAGGAAGAGCAAAGGCTAAAACTACAAAGTGAACGAACCCAAAGACCAGTCATCAGGTTAGTATAGCTTACTGCTGGACATTGGTTTTAATATACTTAAAAATGCTAAGTCTATCATTTTTACTGTCATTTACTGTTTCTCTTTACTAAAAGGATACTAAGTTTTATTAAAAAAAATACTTATTGGTAGACATTTTAATCAGTATGATTCACAAATTCTCACCAAAACATAAGTATATAATTTAATTTTACTAGTTTACTGCATTATTTTAGTATAGCTATTGACCCAAATTATTTTAAGGTTGTCATTCTCAAACTTTATATAATACATATCAAAATAAATCTGAGAAAAAGAGCTGCTGTCTGTTTTAAAATTCCCATCCTCTAGAAATATTAAAGAACTGCTTATCTGTCCCAGTCCACACACCAAAGCTGTTATGTAAGCGTCAGAAAAACAACCTATTGCTGCTAGTGTGGAAACTAACATTTCAGGATTTTTATTTTATGATCAGTACCAATAATGAAAGTTTCATTGTAAAGCTCAGATTTACATATTATGGAATTTTTTTTGGAAGTGTACTTTTCATTTCAGATAAATTCTGTAATAGAAGACTATTGCTTCAAATAGCATGTATTTGTCACTGTTCATTTAACTCTTACCCCAACCTCCATCCCTCCACTGATCATCCCAAACAGTGTTTGTGTTTTTGCAGGCAGAAAAGGACAACAATTTTGAGGGCTATATATAGGCTGTGATTGGGCTACGGTCACGATGATATTGTTTTAAATTTCATAATCTAATTTTAAACAAGATTTAGGCCTTAAGCAATACCAATATCGTGTTACTAGCCCTTATACATTGCAAATTACAGCTCTTTGAAATGGGTCCCAGTGAAAGCTGTACATACTGTACCTGCAGCTTTGATTCCCGTGCCAATTTCTAATAGCTGTATCTCACCGAGCATGTTTCTCACCGAGCACTGTGATCATGGGCTTGTTTCAAGCCCAATCCAGCCCAAGATCTGAAGTGCTAAAATAGCCCTTTTTTCCTTTAGATGTCTGTCATCTCACCCAGCCTGGAGGTGGGAGGCATTCCTGACGGGCTTCAGCAGTTGAGAAAAAAAGACACTCTGTTTTGGCTGTTCATGTCCCAGTGGGAAGGTTTACATAGACATCTATGCATGTTGAACCCCCCTTTACCGATCAGTCAAAGTCTTCCATAAAAAAGTGACATTTTTGGGAGTGTTTTTCCAGTTTTGATGTGACTGGTGGGGAGTGTGCTAAAATGGATTTAATGTCTACTAGACCGATGTGATTGTAGAAATGTTAATGTATTTATACAATAAATTATAATTTTTTTTACGGTTTTGTTTATGCAGTTCATCTTATTCAAGATTATCCAGGACTTTAGATGAATCTGATTATTCACCATACAGCAGGTGGGTACTAGATCGTTTTAGAAAGGTTTTCCTATAACCGATATTCATCACCTATCCATAGCTTTGGCAGTCTCATAGAAGTGAATGGAGCTGTGGTCACACAGGCACACGACTGTTCCATTCACAGTGGATTTGAGGGTTCCCGTTGTCATGATTGGTGGAGGTACCAGAGGTCAGACCGCTAGCGACTGTACATTTATCACCCATTATCATTTATCACCTTCCGATCTTCCAAGTGATTCTGGCATGGCACTACAGGTCCTGTTTTGAGAGTAGCAGTGTAAAATGTAGCCATTGTAGTACCAAAGAGTTCTGGCACTTTTTTTTTTTTTTTGTTTATTCCCACTGTAAATATGTTCTTGTCAATCTAGTAATTTTATTTGTCTACATACATGTTTTGTTTTGCATCTCTTGTGACATGTGAGTACAGAAAATGGCTGAACTCACTTGCTGTTAGACCTCTTTCAAATCACATTTTTTGCTTCAGGTATTATTATTAATTTATTTATTTATGTTAGAGAAAATGGATCTATTCCAAAAGCCTGATACAAAATTTGCATCAGTTTGCATCCTTTAAAAAAACTGCAAACAATACAAGTGATCTGGGATTGGTTACATTTTTGGACAGGAGGTCTGTCTGTAGGAGGGCAGTCACGTTTCGCCAGTTTTATTTTATTTTTTAACTGGTCAGTTAAGGCCTCTTTCACATCTGCGGCTGGAGCTCTCTGGATCCTGCATAGCCGGATGTTACCGCGTGTCCTCTGGCCGCCATTGACTGTAATGGGATCAGACAGAGATCCAGCCACTACCTGGCAAATCATCCGGACAAAAATTTTTTTTTTTTTTCGGCCAAAAGCCTGCATATATGCCAGATACAGTAAACTCTGGCAATCTGTTCCTCCACCAGAACAGACCGCTGAAGTTCACAATGCAGATAAGAACCTGGTCTAACTGTAAAGAAGCATACTTCTGGAAGCTAGGGGACCTTTAAAAAGAAAGTCTAAAGGGAAATGGTGATGTGTATAGTTTAAATACTATCTGTCGTGGCAAAATCATTTTAGGTTATGTACATAATTCATATTTAAAGTGATACAAGATGGGTTTATGCATTTACTATAAATCAGTGGTCTCGTATGTTTTTCCTAGCAGCAAATATAGAGATGCTCCTGATTCATCAGCTTATCAAGGAAATGGTAAGTGTTGCTTAAATATTTTACAATTCTTTTATATTAAGTTGTGCACACTGACAAACTTTGCTGCAATTTACGTAACGTTTGTACAATAAGCATTTATTATTCATAACTATTATTCATATTATGTTATTCATATTGAACGGCCATGGACTCATGGTACATTGCAATGTAATGTTACTACAACACCCATGGAAATATGTATGACAGATTGAGTGCTTCATGCATTCTGCCCCACATTAGACTAGTTGCCATTTTTCTCCTTATTGTAGCATGATAACGACAAAAAAATGACTAAATTGTCATCATCATGCGCAAATAGTTTATTACCCTGATAAATTAGAACTCAAAGCTATTGGTTAGTAGTGTCCTCCTCAACATTTTATAGGTTTAAGGAAAATGCTTAAAATACCAGCGATTCACATGAATCATTATATATAGGCGGACAAGGAAAGAAGGCATATGGTTTTGCTGACTGGGTGTTTGAAGATGAACAAAACAAGACACACAATGTGAAGCCTGAACCAAAAAAACTCCCATCAGAAATGGAAGTCATGGAAAAACAAAATATCTCTCAGATGAGAGACTATCCAGGCCAAGGTGGGCAAATGCTTGGCTTCGCTGCTTAACCATATTATACTCGGATCTTTAAAAGGCCTCTATACTATTCTAAAACAGTGCACCAAATACTTGACTATTGACAAGGGTCATTCTTCTAATACACACTCCAGACCCTTCCACGAAGTGGACCTCTAGAAAACACTTCTGCATTCATAGGAGCCCATTTCTTGAATGTGAAATATTGGAGCATGCACTAGCTGAGGCACACAGCATGATATATTCCACAGTGATGCTCCTTAGAAAGATGTCCTTATTCCTTCCAGCACAGTGCTATTTTATGAAGTTTTTGACCTCTTTAAATTATATCTGCCAGCATAAACTTTAAGGGAAACATCAAAACCTTCTAATGAAAGATTTGCCATAAACTTCAAAATCCTTTAGTAGTTCAGCTCCCCCATAAGGTCAGATCTGTGTGCTATTGTTTATTACCAATGTAAGCACCTGCTGCAATGTAAATTTCCTTTTGCTTTCCACTGATGTATATCGCACATAGTGATAGTTAGCATATCCATTAATAATATATAGCACCACCATATTCCACAGAGATTTACAATTCAGAAGGTGCATGTACAAATTAAAATAGACATCACAGAATTACAGGTTAGAATACAAATGAAACACTAAGGGACACATTTATTATTAAACCACGCCACTTTTAGTGGTTGTGAAAAACACAAAAAAGTCGCAAATGTGCAGATTGCAACAGCTGTCGTAGATCTCAGTTCAGGTACACAGACGACTGTCTGTGCCTAATTTATGACGAGGTGTACACCTAGTCATAAATCGGGGGCAGCGTATGCTGTTGGGCTATGATAAATCAGGGCCTAGAAGTGAAGGCCCTGCTCACAAGAGTTTATAATCTATTTAAGGGGTTTTCCGCTTCTTACTATTGAAGACCTATCGTCAGCCGATTAGCTGTTTGAAAAGTAGGCAGCAGTTGCAGTGGTGAGCAGGTGTATTACAAGTATGGCCTCTCCATTCACTTCTATGGGACGGCTCCGTCCTATTCACTTGAGCAGAAATTGTTCCATAGAAATAAATGGGGACGCAATGCTTTTAATTTCACCTGTTTACCACTGGAATTGCTGCGGCAAGCAGGTAAACGGAGCAGAGTGCTGCCTTCTCTTCAAACAGCTGATTGGCAGGGGTGTCGGAGTTGGACCCCCGCTGATCTGATAGGTCATCAATAGTAAAAAGCAGGCAACCCCTTTAACAATATTCAACAAACGCAAAAAAAATTCTCACTCTCCAACTTACTTTTCATCAAAAAATTTGATTACACTCTAAATGACCAAAAGTCTGTGAATACCCATTCTACCTAGTCCTTTTTCAGCCTCGCTGCCAACAGGTATATGTTACCAGGCACATAGCCATGCGGCCCAAAGAGTTTGGGTCAAAAGAGCCTCAGTGACTTTCACCGTAGCACTGTCATGTGGTCATTTCTTCTCTTTTCTGCTCTGCTAATGCTGCCTGTGCTGACTATTTGTGCTGCCACTGGGAAGTAAAGGGTCTTCCGAGTTAACCATATTGATGACCATTTGTGCTGCCACTGGGAAGTAAAGCGTCTTCCGGGTTAACCATATTGATGACCATTTGTGCTGCCACTGGGAAGTAAAGAGTCTTCCGGGTTAACCATATTGATGACCATTCCTCAGGATAGGTCATCAATATCAAATCGGTGGGGCTCCTACACAAAGCCCCCTGCCAATCGACTGTTCACAGCTACTGCCAAAGCTACTACTGAGAACATAGCTGGAAGCACACCTTCGTTCTCAGTGTAGTGGCTGTGTCTGGTTACTGCACCTCAGCTGCCATTCAAGTGACTGCAGGTCATCAATATGGTTATCCTGGAAAGTCTCTTTAACTATGTGCTGTTTTTGCAAATGCGGTTTTCCGTGCACCCGGTATGTCTCCACTGTAAGCATGGTCCATAAAGGGACCAACATTTCCATGTGTGCCAAAGAGTGCTGCTCTTATACTACTGCTGAGATGGTTGAAGACTTGAGAGCAAGGATTGTGTAATATTCTGTGGTGCTGTTTGAGAGGACTGTCTTCTGACAGTCTGAGGTTGAAAACACTAATAATGGATGTGACACAGCATTTACGGATAACCTGCTGTCTTGTTGTGTGTCGTGCACAAGCTGAGCCAGACATTTTCTGAATAGCATAGACTTTTTCTAGAGCCTTTGTTAGGTGGCCTACCATCTAATGGACTGGGACTGGGATTGGGTTTCCAAACGATGCCAGAAACATTACCAGTAGACTGGATTCATAAATGTAGTTTTTTTTAATGCAAAGTTGTATGTGTGAAACCAGCCATAGGAAAATGGATATCATGTAAATGATTTATAATGAAGTAGAAATTGCAGGGGTTGCAGGAGGGAAAGGCATGTGTTGGATGCAGCGGACATTTCTGTAATAGTTTTTTGCATAGTGCCCGGTAATTAGTCACAGCCAGTTACTTTTGCCCCACAGCTAATTTTTTAGGGTATATCTTTATTGTCGACGTGTGAGATCCGCATGAGCGAATAGCGCTGATTGAGCCTCACAATGCCCTGTAGGATTCGTCAGCGAGCCTTTTAATAAGGGTAAGAGGGCTCTAGAAAAGCACAGATTGCTTTTGGGCTTGTTGGGTAGGATTTAATGCAATTACAAACTAAATATGAGAAGGTTTCTACTAACGTAAGTTTGATGCTTAGTCGTCATTTTTATATGTAATACAAGTTCTAATTGTTCCAGTAAAATTCCCCTTGAGCTAATTACATTTTTTTAATGTTGCAGGCAGCCACTACGAATATGAAACTAGTTCATCAATGAGTGGATCACAGAAAGAGGGGCCTGCAGAACTGGAAAGACAGCAAATAATCAAAGAAATGAGGAAAAAAGCCTCTCTTAATAATGACAACAGCTGGATCAGGCAGCGGAGCTCTAGTGTGACAAAAGACACCTCATCACTTCCAAATTATATGAGAAGGTAGGGATTCCTCGTCAGAGTTGTCGTTCTTCATGGCAGATGACCTATTCGGTTGTGTGGGTGCCATCAATGTGGTCCCCTGCCCGGGACCACCACTGCACCATAAGTGGGGCTTTCTGTCTGATTGACTGACTTGGGCAGTCGATATATTACCTCTCAAAGGCTGTCATGAAATAATACATATAACCTGCAGGGGAAATGGCTGGCTGGCTGCATTTTCCCACCTGTAAAATCAGCTGTTAGAAGCCCTTCAAAGTTTTCGATTTACTATACATATTTAGTGCTTCTATAGGAACCCAAACTGTTTTCTAATAGCATTTATTTCTTTTTACAGAGGGGAATCACTAGACAACCTAGACTCTGGCTTAAACTCATGGAAACAGTCATCCTGGGCAAACCACTCATCATCTTATAACTCTTTATCATCTAGTCAAGACTTCAGTCAACCCTCCCAAGTGGTATCCACCTCTAACCGTACCTACCTGCGCAACCCATCTCCCAGCCTTCCACTGGTTTCTTCTGGCTCAGTTAAGAGTGCATCACTTTCCCAGACCTCTGTGGCATCATCTGGTTTGCCTCAGAATCAATCTTCATCACAGACGTCTGTTCAACAGCGCAACAAGTAAGCAAAAAGCAATAGATTTTCAGTCGTTTTTTTTTATGATTGTCAAAAGCCTTGTGGAAGATTATTTTTAACCCTTTAATGGTCACTGATCATTAATGGGCTTTTTTCTAGGCCGCCATGTTTTTACAACAACTTAGAATAAGCCAGGAGACCAATGCAGGGGAGAGTGGGGGTTCGGCTATTTAACGCCTTACATGGCATGTCACTATTGACCACGCCATCTGAGTGGTTTAGAGGGAGGGAGCTCCCTCTGTCTCCCTTCAGCAACTGGAGAGTGAGATCTCTGGGTGCCAATGTCTTTGCTTGGGGCCTAATATAGACCTCAGGCCTGCCTGCAGTGTATGCCTGGCATATTGTGCCCCTCTGATGCAGCCTGCTGGTGACTGTCAGTATAGCACTAACAGTTTAATGATCTGTACTGTATAATCAGTCTGCATAAGTGGTCTATGGGACTAATAAATAGTATAAAAAGAAAAAAGAAAAAAGTTAGGTTTATTAAATGAAAATAAATCTCCAAGTTAAAAATACATTTTTCTATTTAAAAAGCTTTTCAATGTAAAAAATTGCAAAAGTCCGCTCCATATATTTGCATTACACAGTTTTCATGTAATTTTAGCCTTCACAGTGAACAGCAGAAAAAATAATTGCTGTTCTTTGCATATTTACTCCCTTGTTTGCCTTTTACCTACGGATGTAGCAGGGTTAACACTCCTGTTTTCTGAGATTGGTTAACTTCAGTTTAGTTAGCTAAACTAGGGAAACAATTGCTTCTCAATGGCTTTTGTTTCAAGAGAACGTGATGAGATAATGAAATTTGAGTTAAGGGTTGCTGTCTTACCCCCTACTACATCTGTAGGTCATCGCGGTGGCTCCTCTTCTCAAGCTGTTTTAAGGCACTAGCCTTGTCTGTATTCCGGTCTGCAGTAGATCCTCAAAATACAGATACCTTCCATCAATATAAAGGTCTATTCTTGTCAGCAATTCAGACAGGAATACGACATGTTCTGGAATTTGCAGAATGGCCACATGGATCCACAAAAATATGTAGAGGTCCCATAGAGGTGCCATATGCTTGGTCCCATAGAGGTGAATGGATCAGTGTGTTATCAGCAAACAATGTAGGTAGCTTATGGATTCAAAATACGGTCATGTGCATGAAGCCAAAGGACAGTCTGTATGCTGTCGGCCATTTTTTGATGATAGGTGAGCATTGGTAATGCTCACTTTTCACCAGCAGAGTCGGAGAGAAGAGGGGGATTTCTTTCACAGCTCCAGCATCTGCACATCACTGCTGGCCTGAGCTGTCCTGTCTTTCTGTGCCCAATGTGAGAAAAATCCAGCTTGTGACTCAGTCCATGCATGACTATGTATTTGTGTCACATTATGTATATATAGATGTGTGCATGACTTTGTGTATGCGTCTACACATGTTTGGTGGCAGCATAATAGGAAGACGTGATTGTCTGTGTTCTCAATGAGTTTTTTTTTTTTTCTGCTTTTACTGTAATTGAGCTTATTTCGCTCCTTATTTTCTAATTTGTTTTTGTTACTTTCACCAGCTGAACATCTCTTCATTCATGAAGGTCTTTTACAGCATGCCGCCCTTATGGCTGGTTGTCTGTACAGGACGCGTGATTTTATTTACCTTTAATTTCTGCATTCCAGAGCATCTGTCAGTCTTCAGCCAAGGGCTCAGTTATTTTCTTATTCTGTATCTAGGTCAGTGAGCGGGAAGAAATTGTGCTCTTACTGTAATAACAGTTTGGGCAAAGGAGCGGCAATGATCATCGAATCTCTTGGTCTTTGTTTTCATTTACATTGTTTTAAGGTGAGACATTGAGGCCGTCAGAATTACTCCTTCAGAAACCTACTAACTGCCATGGTTGTGGATACTAACACTAATCATTTTGTCTGCGTCAGACATCTTTCCATGAAACAGCCTTGTGTAGGAATAAAAGATCGGTAAATTGGATTCAGAGTTTACCGCAGTTAAGGTAGAAGTTGGTAATATTTTTGGAATATGTGAAAAGTGGAGCTGTTTCTCTTAGAAACCCATCAAACTCTTTAAAATCAAAGCTCCATGGATGTTTTCACTAAAAAGTCACCCGAGGTCCCAAGGGTCAGGTCTTTTGAGAAATAATATCCAGATGATACGTAGATGATGACTTTTTTTTGTTACAGTTGCCTGCACAGTCCCCAAATCTAAACCCCAAGTCCAGGTACTGTAGAAGGGTCTTTGCAAGACGCGGTTCTATCCCCGTCTAATATGCAACATTTTGTAGAAATCCGGTCACAGCATATTGTGACATCTTTCTGAAGGTCAAAAGCCAAACTATGAAAATATAAGACACATGTATTTCCTGTACAGTGAATTACCAGTAAACACTGTATATACTGATATGTATTCGTATGAAACATTCAGAGACTTCTGACTCCTTGTCAGACAGTATGTCCAATGCATTAGTGATGCAAACCCGGTTTTCTTTCTATCCCTTGTGGGTTGACGTTGCCCTGGAGCAAGTCATCGTTTTCTCTGAGTTATTAAAAAAAAAAAAAACCTCTCAGGCTGTTATGCTATTTTAGACTTGGCATAGACAAAGTCAGAAATGAAGGCTAGTCTGAGTAAGTGCAAATCTCAGTCTGCAGCTGTAAGACGGAAGAACTCTTCTTCCTCTCTGAGTTTATTTTAGTCAAGCCAGTAATGACAGTGCAGCTTCTTGTTTCCATGAGTTTATTCTCGGGATTTACAATGTTTATCAGTGTTTGGTTTTGTTTCATGGAATGTGTCTGTGCTGCATCTGCTTACCTGGTGCCAAGTCACTTCTCCTCTGCCGGTGCATCGAGCTGGATACTGTTCCCTGCCTGACGTTCATCAACTTTGCAAAACATTAGCAGAGAAGCTGATCGCTATGTCCGCCTGCTGCCTTATTTTGTTGCTTTGCTGCTTTAGTCAATCATTTCAGGCTTTGCTGGATGTATCCTGTATGTTGGCTTACTGTCCAGGGGCCTAGCAATGTTTTGAGCTATAAATGACTTATTTTTCAGCATTTTATATATTATTTTTTTCAGTGTGTCGCCTGTGAAACAGACCTTGGAGGCTCCCAATCTGGGGCAGAAGTTAGAATCCGGAACAACGACTTGTACTGCAACAGCTGCTACATTAAATTTAAATGTACGTTGATGTGACATGTATTGCTACTGACTTTTGTCTCCAGCTGGCAGTTTTATGCCATTTTTGAGTTGTAGCCCATCCCTTTATTGTTAAATCAAAAGCAGGAATGTAACCAGTTCTGTTAGTAGCAGCCTAGAAGTTGATATGCATGAAATGATGGGTTCGTGCACGAAGTGCATAAACAGAACTTTATATAAAATGTGAGGCTGTACATTTTGAGGTTTTTATTCCAAAAGATCAGTAATGCAGGAGTGGCGTAAGACTGATTTTACTTTGTATTGTAAGTAAATGTAACCCCAAATGCCCATCCACACATTCACTTTTTTAAATGCGTTTCCAGTTGTGTGTGTTGACTGCAATAATTAAAACCCACAAAGGACTTATATTTTAAAGGGCATCTGTCAGCAGATTTGTACCTATAAAACTGGCTGACCTGTTACATGTGCGCTTGGCAGCTGAAGGCATCTGTGTTGGTCCCATATTCATATGTGCCCGCATAGCTGAGAAAAATGATGTTTTAATATATGCAAGTTAGCCTTTAGGAGACTCATTTGCATATATTAAAGCATCATTTCTCTCAGCGATGCGGGCACATATGGACATGGGACCAACAGAGACGCCTTCAGCTGCCAAGTGCACATGCAACAGGTCAGCCGGTGTCATAGGTACAAATCTGCTGACAGATGCCCTTTAAAGGGAACCTGTCATCCACTTTATGCTGCCCAAACTAAAAGCAGTATAAAGTAGAGACAGGTGAGTTGATTTCAGCGGTCTGTCATTTATAAATTAAAAGTAAGCGGTTGCCGAGAACCAACATCACAATCATTGCAGACAAGGCCTGGAAAAGAGTCACGGCCACCTGAGAAGAGTCCTGGTTATTCATGAATTCCTGCTCTCCCGCCCACCTGCTGATGTCTGACAGTCTTCTACCTAGTTTTCTCCCTTTCTCTCTCTAGGGGAGACTTTCCAATCATCGGCAGATGGGCGAGAGAGCAGGAGATTATGAATAACTATGACTCTTCTCAAGTAGATTTGACTCTTTTCCAGACCTGGGTTGCAATGATTATGATGCTGGATCTCGGCAACCACTTACTTTTAGCTCATGAGTGACACACCGCTGAAATCAGCATTTCTGTCACTACTTTATACTGCCCTCAGTATGGTCAGCATATAGTTGATGACGGGTTCTCTTTAAGTTCTCTGAATTTATTTTGTAAAATTATTGTAAACTATTTCAGTACATACAAATTATAATCTCTCTAAAGTTAAACAGGCATATCAATGAAACAGGCACCTTTTAAAGGGTGTCTGGCAGCACTAGGTAGGGACTGCAGAGAGCAGTACAGACTTGCCTTATGTGGACCTGTGATTAGGAGTAGTGAGAATATGAACTTTTAATATGCCCGGTTCTGCCACTTTAAAGGGGGTATGCAGTGTCAGGATATTACTGACCTTTCCTCATGATGGGTCATCAATAAATCAGAGGAGGAGGTCTGACTACCGACAAAAATTTTAAGAGAAGATGATCCAGCATTATTTCGTGGAGAACGGGCATGCCAGTAGTTGTAGCAGGTCCTCTTTATCGTAGACACCCTTAAGTTGGCATGTTCTGTTAAGTCAGTGCTTCTCAATTATTTTCTGTCATGCCCCCCCTAGGAAGAAGACAACATTTCGTGCCCCCCGCGCGACTGTAAATAGTATAATTTGTCTATAAAATTGTTATAAGTACACCAATCTACCCACAGGTGAGGGCACATGACGTCATTGCGCCGCCTGAGCACAAGGCCCGCAGCCTATCAGAGGAGCAGGGGAGGGAGACGCCTTTCCCTCCCCTGCCGCACAGCACAGCGATCTGTATTGCTGTCCAGAGGACGGCGATACAGATCACTATAGAGATGAACGCTTCCACAGTGGAAGTGTTCATCTCCTGTCACCTGGAGCCCCCCTTTACGGAGCCTTAATGGAGCCCCCCTTTAAGGAGCCCCACTATTTGAGAAACGCTGTGTTAAGTCAATAAAATGTATGATCAGACTTTTTTTTGGTGTCTAGGAAAGCTGGGTAAAAGAGTTAGTTACTATAAATGTTTAGACAGCTTGACAAAAAGTCTTGTGTGGCAGATCTCTTGTACCTGGTTGTGCAGTAGTGGATATAAAGAGAGTATGAATCTGTCCTATTAAAAAGTGTACCAAACCATGGAGCTTGCAACACTATCTTTTACCAAAACAGATCTAAGAAATCACTAAACCAAGTTCATTAAATTATAGTAAATCCTTAAAAGGGTATTCCAAGATTTTAATACTGATGACCTATTCTCCGACTGATTTCTGACACCCAGGACTGCTGCTGATCAGCTATTTGAGAAGGCATTGGTGCTTCTGTGGGCATTGTGGCCTTCTCTGTGCTCACCGAGCATTGCGGCATATATTGTATAGTGGCTATGATTGGTATCACGCTCAGACGCATTCACTTCTATAGGGCTGAGCTGTGCCTAGGACACGTGAAGGATGAAGATCCCGTCACTGGCCTAGGAAGGCTGCGTTGTTCATAGGAGCGCTGGTGCCTTCTCAAACAGCTGATTGGCAGGGGTCCCTGTTGCCAGACCCCCACTGATCAGATCACTGGTGACCTATCCTGAGATCATCTGTATTTAAATCTCGCATAACCCCTTTGATTTCAGTTCTGGCTAGTATAATGCCGAAGAGGCAGAGATGTCATTAGCTGTCACCTTAATATTATATGGACAAATAGATATGTGTCACTGGCTGGTACTGTGAACTAACCAGATTTTTCTTTGCTATACAGCCGGACACCCCACCTCCATGTGAAGGTCTTCTCATCACAGAACCGCTTCTAGAAGTAGCAGAGGAGGATTGAACAGAAATGGATGTAAATCTATAGGCACAAGCTGGATATGTGCTTTACACACCGTATAGATGTTATATATAAGATATGACACTGCAATATCCTTTTATTCTTGTATTACCTCGTTAACCAGATTTCTTTGTGGTATATTTATGAGAGGATAATCAACGCTAAGGGGCATGTTGTACTTTCAGTGTTCTGAATTCTGTATGTAAAAAGGGCCGCTTTCATGTAATTTCCCAATATTTGAGTCCTTTTTCCATCTCTCTTTTCATTGGTGTCTAAAGGAGGGTAATTTCAATAGAAAGTTTCAGACATTCAGATTGAGTTCTATGGCTTTCATCACTCTGAACAATATTTACTTCCTATAGAAAAGTCAAATTACATTGACATGCGTATATGGCTCTATATTTATATGAACTTTTAGCACAATATAAGGTATCACCGCTTTGTGGGGAGGTGTGGGATTGTTTTCTGAGCATCCAAATCTATGCAGGAATTGTGATGTAACACAAATTTTCTCTAGCCTTATGTTCTTGCTAAAATTATTTGTTAAGAAGAAGTTTATTTTTCTGACAGAAAGGTTTTCTGTAACTAAAATATTTTCTGATTTACTTTTGTAAATAAATTGTGGCTGCATTTAAATCAGATATTTCAGTTGTTTCTGTTCTTTTGACTACTTTGTTACCAGAGTGTTTACCAGAGGGTATAAAATAAAATATATGCCATTGAATATGGAATAGCAACATGTTTAAGGATTTAGAAGGGAATCCTGAATTGCACCCTGCCTTAACTATGCCAAATGTAGATTTATGCCACATGTAGAAATGTAATCTTACAGCAAATTAATGTAACTCTCTTCAATAGCAGGTGCTCAGGTAGAGGAAAATTTATTTCTCGTAGGCCCCATAGCAAATTTAGTATGCACCCCCCTGCCCCACATAGTTTCTCTGAATTCCGCATGTGTGTTCCGCAAAAAAATAGAACGTGACTTATTCTTCTCGTTTTTTTGTAGACAAGGACAGGCATTATTACAATCGATCCGAAAAAAAAAAAAACACTGATGCAACACGGATGTCACTGCTGTCTTGTTATGACAGCACAGGCTTCAGCTGCGGCCTAGGAATCTCTGTAATGGCACCATTCAGGTGAAGGAAGCTTTGGGAGCAGGTATAGCTCCAAGACTTTGACCAAAGTATTAATTTTTAGCTTTTTCCTGGAGTGATCCTTTATTGGGGAAATTGTGCAGCAAGACTGACAAAGAAAGAAGACTAAAATAATAATTCTCACTTTTCTTATGGTTAGATTACCCCACAAGAAATCAGTCTTTGTGTAGTTCATGTATTATACAGTACTGACATCTCCCTTTTTGATTAGCTTTTAAAAGGGAATGATTACTTAATACGTGTTGAATTGCTACGTGTAAGTACAAACAGGTGGCATGAGGCACACGTGCTCTGCAAAATATTGTAATCCATTAATCATTATGTATACACAGGTGTTGTGAAATGTATCACATCTGTACACAGCACAAACCTTGTAAATCAGGATTTCATTATGTATTCACCAAAACTTTGATGGTTATCTATATTGTATGATTTGCTAGCGTTTAAATTACATTTTGTTGATCTCATTTGCATTATTCTCTATAGAATATAAATACAAAGTACAGGTTTTCTTGATTAAACAATGCTATGTCACATAGACCTGGCCCCCTGACGCGCTGACTAGGGACGAACGAATTGACTTCGGATGAAACATCCGATGTCGATTCGCATAAAACTTAGTTCCAATGCTGTACGGAGCTGGAGCTTCATTCACTATTAGAATGTATTGGCTCCGATGAGCCGAAGTTATTGCTTCACAAAGTACCACTTGGAACTGAACCCGAGTTCCGGAAATGTTTTTTTTTTTACAGTACAAATTGATTTATGAGGTTATTATGCAAAGTCTCGCGCAATAACTTCGGCTCTTCGGAGACAATACATTCTAATACTGTATGGAGCTCTTGCTCTGTACAGTATTAGAACGAAGCTTTATGCGAATCGACTTTGGATGTTTCATCCAAAGTCGATTCGCTCATCCCTAGTGCTGACCAAGGGGTGCTCAGTTTCTGGGATCGCCAGCTGCCCATCGTCTTTGTTGGAAATGTGTATGTGCTCAATTTCCCTGCAGCCCTTGGCATCCTGCACAGGATAGACACCTCATCTCTAGCTAATAAAAGTGCGTTCCAGTCATGCAAACTCTCTATAAGCGTAAAGAGTTTTTTTTTTTACGTCTGTCTTTGATGGCCCCTGCACTGGCTGGAAGATGCGCCTAAGTCATAAATTAGGTGCATCTTTCAGCAGTCCTTCTGCCTAAACTGAAATCTACTCCAGTCCCTTACTGGGAAAGTTAGTGAATTTGTTGGGACCCCTGTCACGGCCCAAGCCACCTCCTGCCACTCCCCAGTGGTGAGGCCGGTGTAAAAAGGTGTGTCTACATTTAGGCGCACAGACTTTTAAAAAGTTGCAAGGAGTCATGCAGCTTTTTATTACAATAAAAACTGGCGTATACTGTTGTGATAAATGACTCCCACAATTTTTTTTAACAGCTGTTCATGTAGTTGCTCACCTCATTTTACATCTTCTCCATGTTTTTTTTTTTTTTCCCTCCAATTTGGACTCTACTGACCCGTTTTCACCATCTAAACAAATCACTGTGGTTTACATCTGGTGTGTTGCACCTACTGTTCTTGTATCCATCCAAACCCATGATGCACTTCACAGCTTGAGCACCTCCCCTAATAACTCCCATCTCCCATAGCTCCTCCCACCTAGCTAGTTACATAGACCCTCCCCAATTACTGCCCATGGACATAACGTCACAGGAAATAAGACAGCTGCATGGACATGGTCATGTGACCACAGCCCAGAACGGACAATAGGAGCAATAAAGGTAAAAGGATTGCATCGCAAAATTACAGCTGCATTCATAAAGGATTCTTTTAAAGAATGCTGCAGCAAATCAGAAAACTTCTCTAAGGGTAAGGGTACTTTCACACTAGCATTATTATTTTCCGGTTTTGAACAAATCGATTTGTCTATTTCACCTGGGCGGGGGCCTGTTCCTTCAGCAGCCATCTTATGGACAAGACCTCACTGTGGACAACAAAAAAGACATGGCAAGCAAAAGGGCATATCTTATAAAATATAGAAAATGGCACTGAATTTCAACAAAGTGTATATTTGTAAGTGCAGTATAATCATCGTACAAAGACACTGATCAACAGTAACCAACAAGTGGTCGAACCCCTTTAATGCCAGACTGTGGGTCTACTGTACATTACGTGAGCACAGTACAGCAGACCTGCGGTTGGGCAGAAACTTACAGCGTCATAATTAGGGATGAGCGAACCCAGCCCAACTTCAGGTCAAAGTTTGGGTTCGGTATACGAACCCCGAAACTGAACCCTGACCCCACTAGTCAATAGGGACACGAACTTCACTTTTATTATTTTCCGTTATAACGGAAAATAAGAGCATTCTTAAGATAGAATGCTAAATAAAATGGCTATTAAGGGGTTAAAAATAATAAAAAAAAAAACTCTCCTCATCCACTTGATCATGCAGCCGGTACCGTCTTCTTTCTTCACGACCTGCAAAAGGACCAAGTGGATGAGGTGAGTTTTTTTTTTTTTTTTTTTTTTGTTTTTGTTTTTTTAACTTCTCAATGGCCATTTTATTTAGCGTTCTATCTTAAAAATGCTATTGTTTTCCGTTATAACCATGTTATAACGGAAAATCACCTGAACACCGAACCCGAACTTCAGTGAAAGTCCAGGTCTGGGCTCCCAAACCCGCAAAGTTCGGTACGAACCCGAACTTTGCAGTTTGGAATCGCTCAAATCTAATCATAAGTCATTATGGTCTTGTGAGCTCAGATCAGAGGAACAGCGTTCAGTGCAGGAAATGCAGCCAGCAAGTCGAGCAAGTTTTCTAGACTTAGCACACTAATGTGAAAGAGGCCTAAATGTGGGTGTTACATTTTACCTGTCTGGGGTAGCTGCCATCCCCATCCCTCCTCCCCCATTAAAGTAATATACTATGTATGTAAGTCAAATGTCTGTATGTTAAAGTTGGGGTGCAGAGACATGCTTGACACGTTATCTGCCAGAATGTGATCTGGTCTCACTGACCAATTATAATGATTTGTCCATAAGTTGTCAGATAAATTACAGTTCTTGATCATGCCTCGATCGATCAGAGGTGTTTGGCAGCATGAGAGGAACCAACATAATACCAGGTAAGTGGTTTTAATTTTATGGCTGATCAGTATTTTCTTAACCCATTTGTGACCACAACTGTACATGTACTGCAGAAGTCGGGTCTTTAAAAGTGGCACCCGCTCAGAAGCTGAGTAGGTGCCATAGTCGGCAAGTTTCACACAGCAGACACCTAGAGGCAATGTCTGTGATTGCCGATAATGCCTATAAAAGACAGTTAAGCCCCTAGATGCTATGTTCAATTGCTGAACTGTACTCCCTGGGCCTGAACAGCTCCCCTTCTCTGAGATTAGGGGAGCCGTTTGCTTGCTGTGGCAGCTTCAGGCACTATGAAGGATCCAAGGCCAACCACAGCTTTTTTCCTATGGAGCCTTGCCTGTGGCAGGGCTCCATAAAACATAATGAAACTCCCATAGGCAGCAATAGTAAATCATTGCAGTCTATGGGTCAAGTGATCTGACATTCACGTATTAAAGTCTCCTTAAAGTCTAATTTCCTTCATATTAAAAGAATACATAAACACCACCAGGTCCCAATATGACCTGTACTCTTAACAAGGGCGGACACAGACAGCAGGGGGCCTCTGTGCAAGGAATGTACCTGCCCCCCCCCCCCCAGATATATGCCCCCTTCACAGTAGTTATGCCCAAATATGGCCCCTTTCACAGTAGCTATGCCAGATATGTGCCCCTTCAAAATAGTTATGGCCATATATGTGCCCCGTTCACAGTAGTTATGCCCAGATATGTTCCCCCTTCACAGTAGTTATGCCCAGATATGTGCCCCCTTCACAGGAGCTATGCCAGATATGTGCCCCTTCACAGTATCTATGCCCAGATATGTTCCCCCTTTCACAGTAGATGTACCCAAATATGTGCCCCCTTCACAGTAGTTATGTCTAGATATGTGCCCCCTTCACAGCAGGTATGCCCAGAGATGCCTGCTTCACAGCAGTTCTGCCCAGATATTTGCCCCCTTCACAACACTTATGCACAGATATACGCCCCTTCACAGCAGTTTTGCCCAGATCTGTGCTCATTTCACAGTAGTTATGCCCAGATATGTTCCCCCTTCAAACTAGCTATGCCAGATATGTTCCCTCTTCACAGTAGTAATGCCCAGATATGTGCCCCTTCACAGTAGTTATGCCCAGATATGTGCCCCCTTCACAATAGATATGCCCAGATATGTGCCCCTTCACAATAGATATGCCCAGATATGTGCCCCCTTCATAGTAGTTAAGCCCAGATATATGTCCCCTTCACAGTAGTTATGTCCAGACATGTGCCCCCTTCACAGTAGTTATGCCCAGAAATGTGACCACTTCACAATAGCTATGCCAGATATGTGCCCCCTTCAAAGTATCTATGCCCAGATATGTACCCCCTTTACAGTAGCTATGCCCAAATATGTGCCCCTTTCACAGTAGCTATGCCAGATATGTGTCCCCTATACAATGGTTATGTCCAGATATGTGCCCCTTTCACAGTAGTTATGCCCAGATATGTGCCCCTTTCACAGTAGCAGTTTAATGTCTGACACTACATTGTGCTGCAGCTGTGGAGCCAGAGCCATATTTAGATTTTATGCTACCCTAGGCACTTTAGCGCCAGCTTCCACCCACCACCAAAGTCCATATTTTTTAGGCTACATGCACACGACAGTTGTTTTACTCGGATTCCGTTTCAGGTTTTTTTGCGGATAGGACAGGAACTCATTCATTTCAATGGGTCAGCAAAAAAATGCTGACAGTTCATCCGTTTGTGTTCCGCGTCCGTGTTTCCTTTCAGCAAAAAAAGTAGTGCATGTCCTACTTTTTTCTCATTTGCGGACAAGGATAGGCATTTATTACAAGGGATCTGTGAAAACAAAGGAATCCTCCCAAAAAAACTGATGGACCATCAGGTTTTTTTGCGAATCCCGATTTGCGGGCAGCGAAAAAACAACAGTCGTGTGCATGTAGCCTTAGATAGCTGATGCTTGCATAATTAAAGGGCTAACCTGTTACATGTGTGGTTGGCAGCTGAAGACATGTGTTCGTCCCATGTTCATATGTGCCGCATTGCTGAGAAAAAGGATGTTTTATAATATGCAAGCGGTGGTGTTACTATTACACCTAGAGGCTCCGCTTTCTCTGTAACTGCCATGCCCTCTGCACTTTGACATGGCCTGTTGTGATGACATTTTCACTGCCAGGCCCTGTCAAAGCAGACAGAGAGCGGCAGTTGCAAAGCAACCGGAGCCTCTAGGTGTAATGACAGCGCCCCCGTTGCTCCTAGAGGCTCATTTGCATAAATTAAAACATCATTTTTCTCAGCAATGCGAGCACATATGAACATGGAACCAACACAGATGTCTTCAGCTGCCAAGTGCACATGTAACAGGTCAGCCAGTGTCATAGGTACACAACCGCTGACAGATGCCATTTAAAGCAGTTGTCCGGGTTCAAAGCTGAACCTAGACAATATACCCTTCTCTCCCCACTCAGCCCCTATGACATTTCATGCTCCGATTCTCTTTCTTGCTCTGCGCTGTAAAGTGTAGGGCAAGGGCTGTTTTGTTTACGTTTTCACACTGCTAGGTGAAGACTTCCATTAGTGCCGGTGACGTCACCGGGCTCACTGTTAGGCGGAAGCCCCCCCCCCCCCCCCCTTAGTACCCCTACAGTGCCCTCCTAAGTAATAAGGCACCCCTAATAGAAATGAGGCCAATTATTAAGGCACTTCTATAGAGCCCTCAGTAGTGGTAATGCCTGCCACCACTGCCCACAGTATTTATAATATTCCATGCAGTGCACCTGTAATTATGCCTCCTGCCATACCCCCTGGAGTTATAATCTTCTCTGTAGTGCCCCCATACATTATAAGGCCTGTCCTCTCCGGACAGTCTTCTATACAATACATTCTCATGTAAATAACATCACTACTCTCCCTACAATCTTCTATACCATGAAGTCCCATTTTAATAACTTCACTCCTCTCCCTCTAGTCTTCTATACCATGCAGTCCCATGTAAATAACACCAGTCCTCTCCCTTTAGTCTTCTATACCATGCAGTCCCATGTAAATAACACCAGTCCTCTCCCACCAGTCTTCTATCTGATACAGTCCCATGTAAATAACCTCTGTTCCTTACAGTCTTCTATAACATACAGTCCCATGTAAATAACTTAAATCCCCTCCTTCAGCCCCCTCCAACACAAAGTCCCATGTAAATAACATCACCCCTCACCCTCCAGTCCTCTATAATTTCTAGTCCCATGTAAATAACACCAGTAATCGAACCCAATCATCTATAACATACAGTCCCATGTAACTAACACCCCTCCCCTTCCTTCAGCCCCTATAACATACAGTCCCAGTTAAATAACATATTTCCCTCCCACAAAGCAGGGATGAGGTATAATGTGGAGAACCACATCTCCCAGCATTTCTCTGGCACTTACATTCATTCCATGTCATTACAAGTCTCTTCCACTTCTCTCCACTGCTGCACTGGTAACATGATGGTGACCTCATCACAGGTCCTACCACTACTTCCACTGTTTAGATTACATGACTATGATGTCATCGCAGGTCCTTCAGCTATGGAGCGTAGTCACAACTAGGGATGAGCGAATCGACTTTGGATGAAACATCCAAAGTCGATTCGCATAAAACTTTGTTTGACTGCTGTACGGAGCGAGTGCTCCGTACAGTATTAGAATGTATTGGCTCCTTTGAGCCAAAGTTATTACTTCGCAAAGTTCATAAATTGATTTCTACTGTGAAAAACCATTTCCCAAACTCGGGTTCGGTTCCAAGGTACCACTAAAGAGGCCCCCCCGACCTCCACCTGGCCGTGGAAGGGAGGGAAGAAAATAATAATAAAAATAAAAAAAACTCAGCTGGCACTGGGACGGGCCTCCTTCCTCTCTGGGCCCATGTGTAGCTGAACCAGCTGCACAGGCGATATGTCCGCCCCTGACTCTTAAAATATAAATGTATTCATCCTATACAGTAAATGACAAAATGGGGAAAAATCTAAACTGCTTTTTTCTCCGCTTTTTTATCGCTTCATCTGCCCCCCCAACATTTTTTTTTTTTTTTTGAAAAAATGGTACATTACACAGTTCCATAGACATAGATATAAAAATGTTATGGGGGTCAGAATATGGCGAATGGCGTTGCAAAGAAAAAAAAAATTTCCCCCCCAAAGTTTTTATTTTCTTAAGTATTAAAACACAAGAAAAACTCTGTGTGGTATCTCTGTAATCGTACTGACCTGGAGAATGAAGTTAAAAGTTCAGTTTTACCTCATAGGGAACGCAGTTAAAACCAAACCCATAAAATTATGGCAGAGTTACCTTTTTTACCAATTCTACCCTAGGGTTGCCACCTTTTCTTCAAGCCAAACCCGAACAGGAGGGAGGGTGGGCGTGTCTGAAGTCAGCGCCGCCCTGTGCTAGCATCGCATCACTCACAGCTGATCGCTGTTCCCGACTCTGACAAAGGCTTGTACCCAAGCACAGTATTACAAACCTGGACTGTCCGGGTCAATCATCTTACGGGTGGCAACCCTATTCAACCCCCTTTGGAATTTTCTCCAACTTCCTACTACAAGGTAAGCAATATTAAATGATACCATTAGAAAGTGCAACTTTTTCTGCATATGTGAAGGGAAAAAAAAAGTCTTGGCTCCAGGAATTCAGGGAGTAAAAACGAAACTGGAAAAAGGTAATTTTGAAGGGTTTAAAACAACAGTGTAGCTTAGCACGTAACACAGCAGAATTCATATGGAAGAAGATGTCTTAAGATGGCTTATTCCAGTGATGGTGAACCTTTTAGAGAGTGCCCAAACTGCAACCTAAAAGCCACTTATTTATTGCAAAATGCCAACATGGCAATTTAACCTGAATACTACAGTCCAATGTTGTATATCTTCCATGTACTTTATCATTTAGGTATAATAGCCTGCCTGCATTCAGTGCGCTGCCTGTGCTGTTCATAGTGCGTCCTGCGCTGATGAATGGCAGGAAAAGTCTAAGGCATATTGGTACACCATAGACTTTTTCCAGGGGGCAAGTGCCCACAGAGAGGGCTCTGAGTGCCGCTTCTGGCACCCTTGCCATAGGTTCGCCACCACTGGCTTATTCTCTTGTCAGCCACAGTAAAGCTGTCTCTGAATGTATAGTACTCCACATTTAGTTGATGTGGTGTGTTCAACATTCCATATTTCTCATGTAGCTGCCTGGACTGCCATACCATAATATGTATTATGGAGGTAGCGTTTATAACATTCTAAGCATTGTTCCATCAGGTTTCAGTCAATAAAGGATCTGTAATCAGAGCTTTAAGTAAATCCACTTCTCATTTTTCCTTATGAAGGTAATACAACATGAGCTGACTGCTGCAATAAAGATAAAGAAAAGCTACTTAAAGCCAGAGCAACAAAAGGAACAGCAACTGCCAGCATTATACTTCAGCAGCATTTTAGAGCTATTTATGTAGACAGCTAGATTTTAAGTGTTGTAATTAGTGATGAGCAGCGGGGCAATATTCGAATTCGCAATATTTCACAAATATTCGTTAGAATATTCGTCATATATTCATGAATATTTGTATTCGAGATTATTCTATTGATTGCAAAAAATCGGCAATGTAATATTCGCGTAATGCGAATATTCTAAAACACGAATATATAGCACTATAGAATATAGTGCTTTATATTAGTTTTTTAGAATATTTGTCATTTTTTCCAATTTAATGAGAACAGTCATTGGCCCAAAAGCAACTTAAGCAGGGAGGAATCATGACTTCAGATGGGAAAAAATGACGAATATTCCAAAAAAACAAATATATAGCACTATATTTTATAGTGCTATATATTCGTGTTTTAGAATATTCGCATTACGCGAATATTAAATTTCCGATTTTTTACATATGAGAAAATAAATTTAATAATGAAGAATATTCTAATTCACTACAGACTACAATATTGCAGCCTTTTCACATTGGCCCACAAGCAAGAAACATGTAGGTATACTAGGTAATGGGTTCAGATGAAAAAAAAATGATTTGTTTTTACAAATATATATCACTATATTCTAAATATTCGTGAATTCTCGAAGTGGCGATATTCGCGATAAAAATTCGCAATTTGAATATTCAAGCTCAACACTAGTTGTAATTTATTGGCTCCATTTTTTTCTCAACAGCAGAATACATAGAAAAGAATCTTTAATGTAAAAATTGATTTTTTTTTATTTTAAAAATATATTTACACTGAATGAGAGAAGGATGAGATATCAAAATTAACCTGACAAACAGCTCAAATCAGGCATGTAGACATTACTTGAACTATTGGCTACCGTGAGCATAATGACGAAGCCATTAAAATCACTTCAAATGAAGTAGAGGTTAGTGAATTTCATTTCAGGTCCAATTCAACATAATTTTTTTACTCAGGTCCGAATAGGTTCTACATGAATAAGAGAGAGAGAGAGAGAGAGAGAGAGACACCAATGTATAACACTCCTCTAGAAAAGAGATGTGCAAATCTGTCCTCCTTTCAAAAGGAAGAAAAACTAAATGTTTTCACATAACAATCATCTGGAAAAGAGACATGCATACCAGTACTCCTTCCAAAAGGCAAAGAAAAGGGAAGCTTTCAAATCAGCAAACAGCTCTTTTTTATCAGCACTAAATAGAGAGAATTATATTAGCTGCCCAAGAGTCCTTAATTAGGGTCTGGGGGGGAGGGTTGGGGGTTGTACTTACCATTTCTCCTTAGCTTTCTTTTCCTTTTGGAAGGAAAGCTAGCTTACATATGTTTGGATTTCTTGGAAAGATATTTAAATTAACTTTTTATTCCGAAAGAAAAAGAAACCTAAGACTCTGATGCCAGCCGATGTAAGAAGTGCTAATTTGCATGTATATTTTTCCCCGAAACCCAAAGGGGCATTGCCTGGCCCACAATATTCCTCATGCATACTCAAGCACTCTCCATAAAGAGAAATACTACCCTCTGGACCCCAACCAAGGCCTCACAGGCAGCTAAGCTAGATCTTCAGTTTTGTTTTCTTTTTGGAAAGAAGACTGGTATGCAAGGTTGTGATCTTCTACAGCACTAAACCGTCCTGTCAATATCAGTGCATTAGATCAAAAGACAACATGGGACTACAAAAGTACATGCACACGCAGTGGTGTACTGCCAATGGAGGCAGACCACACAGCTACTAATGGGGCCTGTGGGGAAGAGGGCCCACAGTGAAACAAAGGCCCTGCCTCCTAATAACATTTAATACAGGCTCCCCTTCAGCTCCAGTTAAAAATTCCTATCATCAGTAGAGAAAGCTAAAGGACCTGTGATGATTTTATCAGAGGTCCTGTACATCTAGTAAAGGAACTTGCACAGGGTATGGTGTAGTTCCCAGGATAGAAAAGTGCATCTACCAGGACCTGTGATAACATCATTATCATGACAGGTCCTGCACCACCATCTAGTAAGGAACTGCCCAGAGAATGATGTAGTTCCTAGATTAGAAAGGTACATCTGCCAGGACCTGTGATAACATTGTCACGGGTCATTTAAACCTCAACAACATGGGGAAGAACTGAACAATAAGCTCTCCGTTGAGATTAGAATGGAGTGGTGAGAGGAGCTCCTCCCTTTTCCTCTTCATTTCCCCCTGATCCCCTGGTTTTACTCTTATCTCACTCGTATATAATGCTGCAGACAGTTACAACCACCACTACCTCATATACCTCACGCAGTAACCATAATGTACTGTATAGCTGAGCACAAATATCTGTACACACTGCATCTATGATCAGTACACTGCTGTATATACTATACACCTGTACACACTGCATAAATTCTACCTCCTACCTCACACATACAATACTCACAAAAGGTTAGGGATATTTGGCTTTCGGGTGAAATTTATGGAAAACTTAAAAGGTTTACGCTACAGTGATATTATATCATGAACGTAGGGCATTAAAGTAGAAACATGCAATGGTGATTTACTCATCTCAAACAATTTATTGAAACAAAAGCCAACACCAACAACTTGTCATGTGGTCTTGAGCATCAATTACAGCTTGACAATGACATCTCCTGCTATTCACAAGTCAACTTATTGTCTGCTGAGGCATCCCACTCTTCTTGAAGGATGGCCCTCAGATCATTGAGTTTCTGGGGTACTTGAGCCTCTACATGGTAACTCAGCTGATCCCATAGGTTTTCAATGGGATTCAGGCTTGGAGAAAGTGCAGGCCACTCCATTTGAGGTACCCCAGTCTCCATCAGCCATTGTCATCCATGAAGATGAAATTTGACCTGTGTTGTTGATGCAGAAGCACAATGGATTAACCCTTTCGCTACCATCGCCGTACATGTATGGCGCTGGAGCGATGTGCGAACATGACGCCTGCTCGCACGTGCAGCGGGCATCATGGCAGGCAGATCTCTGCTGTTTCATACAGCAGAGACCTGCGGCTACTTACCGTGACCAGCAATAATGCCGATTGCGATAATTAAATGCTTTAGATGCTGTGATCAAGTAAGATCACGCCACCTAAATGCACAAAAACCAGGAAGCACGCTCTTCCGGGCTTCCTACCGATGCTCCGTGTGGCTAATTCAGGCATCGGTAGGTGCGCTGAACACTTTCAGCTTCGCTGACGAAGTTGACAGTATTCATGCTGCAATTCTTATTTTGTCCACCAGATGCCAGGCCAGGATAAGAAATGAGCAAAATCAACTTTCAATGGCATTTAAAAAATCCCTGATAGACCAAAAAGGAAAATTAAAAAACACAATGTATAAGCTCATATATGAGCCACAATATGATTACAAAAAAATAAAAAAATAAAAAATATATAGAAAATAAAAAAATATACAAGTTTATATCACCTCCTTTTCATAAATACCTAAATAACAATAAATATAAATATCATGGGTATCACACCAAAAATGCCCGTATTCCAATACGTCGAATGGCGTAATGGAAAAAAGGGTCAAAATGGTCTATTGGCCATTTTTTCCTTGCTTCTCTTACCCAAAAAAATTTAATAAAATGTGATCAAAAAGTCAAGCACACTCCAAAATGGCATCAATAAAAACTACAGATTGTTCCGCAAAAAATGAGCTCTCAAACAGCTCAATAGATATAAGTATAAAAAAGTTATGGGGGTCAAAATATGGTGATTTAAAAAAATAAAATTTTTATCAAAGTTTAAATTTATTTTTACACTATTTAGACAAAAAACCTATACATATGGGGTATCGTTGTAATTGTACTGATGCAAAGAATCTAGTATCTAGTGTGAAGCAGTAAAAAAATTCCAAATGGGGTGGAATTAGAAAAAAAACGCAATTCCTCCACCGTTTTACAGGTTTTGTTCCCACAGCATTCCGTTTACATCAAAACTTTAGTTTTGCCATAAACGGAACGCCTTAAAAAGTGAAGGAATTGCGTTTTTTTTATCCATTTCACCCCATTTGTAATTTTTTTACCGCTTCCCATTACATTTTATGCCATAATTAATGGTGGCATTAGAAAGTACAATTTGTCCCCCAAAAATAAGCCCTCATACAGCTATGTGGACAGAAATATAAAAAGGTTCAGGCTCACAGAAAGTAGGGAGAAAAATGAAAAAACCTCCGGTAGTGAAAGGGTTAATAATGTTATTCAAATAGTATGGGCTTGCCACTGGACCCTTCACAAAGTGTGGGGCAGTTCTGTATTGTCTAGACACACTGCCCACACTGTAACACCACCCACCAAAGGAAAACAGTAGCTGATGCATAGCGCTCTCCTTGACATCTCCAATATCTTTGGCGACGATCATTTCTGCTCAACGTGAATTGACTTCATTAGTGAACAGCACTGAAGGCCACTGGTCCCTCGTCCGTCATAGATGCTCACTGGCCCATGCAAGACTATGACACCTGTGGTCAGGTACCCTTGCACGCAGGCCACGCTGATGTAAACGGTTTTGAATGTTCTGATGTGACACTTGGCTGTCTCTCACCTCCCTTAAATGTGCCTGGAGTTGTGTGGCATTCATTATTTAATTCTGCAGGGCATTGTTCACAATGAAGCGGTCATCAGTGTGGGATGTGGCGAAAGGACTTCCACTTCTATGTCTTTCTGTGACTCTTCCAGTCTCTCTGTATCTCTGTTGCAACCTGCTAATGACACTCTGTGACACTCTAATCTCAGTGGCCACTTCCGTCTGAGAATATCCTGCTTGAAGCCTCACAATGGCGAGGTACTGTTGATCAATTATTAGGTGTCGTCTTGGTCTCATCAAAATGTGAACAGCATTATTAGGAGGACTGTTTAAATACCAATTCTAATTGAACCAGTAAATCTATTGGGCGATTCATGGATCAAACACCTGTTGTTGTATAATAGATGCAGTGAGTACAGATATATAGTATATACAGCAGTGTACTAATATATGAGGCCTGAGGTATAATAGATGTAGTGAGTACTGATATAAAGTATATACAGCGGTGTACAGATATGTTAGGTACAAGGAATAATAGATGCATTCAGTATAGATATATACCGTATTTTTCGCCCTATAAGACGCACCTAGGTTTTTAAGGAGGAAAATTTTAAAAAAATTTTTTGAACCAAAAGGTATGCCTAATGGTGTTATGTGGGATCTGGGGATGGCACTGTTATGGGGGGTCCGTGGATGGCATTGTTATGGAGGGTCTGTGGATGGCACGGTTATGGGGATCTGTGGATGGCACTGTTATGGGGGGCACTGTGGATGGCACTGCTATTGGGGACTGTGGATGGCACTGTTATTGGGGACTGTGGATGGCACTGTTATGGGGGATCTGTTGATGACACATAAATAGCATTTTACGCTATGTGTCATCCACAGACCCCCATAACAGTGCTATCCACAAATCCCCATAACAGTGCTATTCATAGAATGACCCCCAATAGGGAGGAGGGGCCGACATCTAGCTCTGTAATTACAGCGGGCCCGGTGCAGTCACTGTATTCTGCTACACGGGCCCGCTCACTGTAGGAATCCTAACTGCAGGCAATGCTGTATGCTGATTAAGGTACTGTAACAGTAGTCTTTTATGCAGCCTGTACTTACGATACTAACTTTCCGGCAGACAGCAGGCAGGAGGCTGAGCTGGCGGGCGGGCGCTGAAAACGTAACTCACTATGTCACGCACCGGCTCTCCCTTCTTCATTCATAAAGTGGGCGGAGCCGGCGCGTGACATAGTGAGTTACATTGTCAGTGCCCGTCTGCCAGCTCAGCCTCCTGCCTGCTGACTGCCGGAAAGTTAGTATCGTAATGCTTCTGTTAGCATTGCCTGCAGTTAGGATTCCTACAGTGAGCGGGCCCGGTGTAGCAGAATACAGTGACTGCACTGGGCCCGCTGTAGTTACAGAGCTGGATGCCGGCCCCTCCTCCCTCATCCATGCCTACTAATACACCCGCCACCGCGCTGCGCAACATGCGGTCGGCGGTATACAAACTGAAGTATTCACCACATAAGACGCACTGCCTCCCCCCCAATTTTGGGGGGGGGGAAAGTGCGTCTTATACGGCGAAAAATACGGTAGTATATACAGCAGTGTACTGATTTGTGATGTACGAGGTATAATAGATACAGTGTGGACAGATACTGTATATAGTATATACAGTAGTGTATGTGTGGTATGAGGTATAATAGATGCAGTGTGTACAGATATATAGTATATACAGTAGTGTATGTGTGGTATGAGGGATAATAGATGCATTGAGTACAGATATATAGTATATGCAGCAGTGTACTGATATGTGAAGTACGAGGTATAAATTAAAGCTTGTACCTCACATATCAGTACACTGCTGTATATGCTATACACCTGTATACACTGCATCCATTATACTTCTTACTATGTGACCATTGGTAACATTTGACCTGCGACATCACACCTCCTTTTACCCACTCCATTCTACCTTCTACCCGAAGGCTCTCTCCTTCCAACTGCAGCCTCACTGCTCCTGTCCTGCAAGTCCCAAACAGAGGTGAGACATTTAAATGGGGACAACCCTGCTGCCAGTGGGGAAGGTTTGTCAGGGGACAATGCTGGGTATTTTGTACTTTATGGTGGTATTTATTTGGTTCTGTTGGGAAGATATTTTGTGCTGCACTGTTGTATTTATATGGTGAAGTTGGGGAGGTAATTTGGCAATGCACCCTGGTATCAGATGGTGCTGTGGAGGTGTTTTGAGCTATACCATGATATGTGTTGCTGTTGGGGGGGAACGTATGCCCCTGACCATGTACCATGTGATTAGGAATTTTTGCGTTACGGTTTTATTTCCTTAATTATATTGATGGTTTACATAGAGGCATGACCAAGTAAAGCAAAATTCACCTCAGCAGTGTTCATTGTGCTCCATTATTTTTATGAAATATAAAATGTGTGTTGGTGCGGTTTGTGTGTCAGGGCTGTTGGGTAATCCCAGTCCAGCCCTGATGGCACAATTTATTATATACAGCAGCAAGCACAGTTCATGGAGCAAGGGGAAAGGCCAGGAATGGGTAGTGGGAGGGGCTATGAATGGGGCATGGGGGCCCATTTTAGATTCTTGCTATGGGGCCCAGTGATTTCTATGTATGCTCCTTCTTGCTAAGTTAACTGAATTTATTCTCATTCATTCCGTACGGGCAAACTCTTCTGTGTTCAGATTGTAATAACCTCTGTTATAAATATAGATAAAGAGTTCCCCTCAAATATACGGTATCTTGACTGAAGTCCAGCATGGTGGCATTTTACTTGATTGAATTCTACTCAATCTATTGCCTTCACGATCTGTGAAGAACACCGCCATTCAACATACTTATTTTCAATCCACTTAAGTGTTAACCCTCTCTCAACATGGCTGGTGAAGACGCAAAGGATGCAAATTCCTGGAAATCTTCTTTCTGCTACCAAATCTGGCTGCTATTGATAGTCGATAAACATTTGTAATGTGCTTTTCTCACTGCATTTTTACTCTCTGGCCTGGTGATTTAGAGGGATGCTCTAAATAACTGCGATTGAAGCAAACACGCTGCGAGGCACATTTTGTATATTTTTGCTATTTCTTGTAGGTTTTCTTCTATCTATCCCATGTGATCACCTGCAGTTATTTTGCTCATCGCATCATAAGGACAGGAAGTAGCATGACGGTGATTTGTCATTGAGGCCTCATGCACACTTCAATGGGGCCGCAAAAGATGCGGACAGCACTCCGTGTGCTGTCCGCATCCGTTGCTCCGTTCCGTGCCCCCGCAAAAAAAATAGAGCATGTCCTATTCTTCGTTTTGCAGACAAGAATAGTCATTCTATAATGGACCGCGTTCCGTTCCGCAAATTGGGGGACGGAACGTGGAGCAGCTTCCGTGTTTTGCGGATCCGTGGTTTGCGGACCGCAAAACACCAATGGTCGTGTGCATGAGGCCTGACATATAAGTTAGGCCCCATGCACACGACCGTTGTTTGTTTTCGCGTCCGTTCCTTTTTTTTTCACGGATAGGATGCTTCCCCATTCATTTCAATGGGTCCGTCAAAAAATGCGGATGGTCAACCATTTTTGATCTGCATCCGTGATCCGTGTTTTCATTCCATCAAAAAAATAGTGCATGTCCTATTTTTTTCATGTTTGCGGACAAGGATAGGCATTTTTACAATGGATCTGCCATAAAAATCGGATCCGTCAAAAAAAACGGTCCATCATCCGTCTTTTTTGACGGACGCAAAATTTGCAGGAGGAGCGGACGCGGAGGCAGGCAACGGTAGTGTGCATGTAGCCTTAATAGGTCATGCTCCAAAGATAAGGAATGGTCATATGAAACCATAATGCCTATACGTATCACAGGGCTATTGGGTATATATTGTTGAAAAAACACACTATCGGTGATAAGTCACGACAATCTGTGGAGTGGAACTTTTTACATTCTTTTCTGCTTTTCTCAGTTATAAAAGGATAAAAACAGAAATATAATAAGCAGAATTGCAGCTTAGACACAGGAAAGCTTCATTGTTCGAATCTCATTGTAAAGTATGTTATATTTAGAAATTGTAACAATTCTGACTCTTGATGTGTAGGATAAAAGCTCTACAGTTTCCATGTTCTCCTCAATTTTTAAAGAGAATGAAGAAAGAAATACATTCCCTGGTATATTGTTAATACATAGCATGTAGTGGATTGTATGTACATTTCATCTGAAGTCTATTGGTCCTGGCATGCGATTGGATGGAATATCATTAACACTGATGAGCAAAAGGGTAGCAATTAGAGATGAGTGAATTTCATATTTTGAAATCCGTTCATACTTCGTTTGGTGGTAAAAGGTGAATAGCGTTATGGATTCCGTTACCAGACCACACATGGAGTACTGTGTACAGTTCTGGGCTCCTGTGAACAAGGCAGACATAGCATAGCTGGAGAGGGTTCAGAGGAGGGCAACTAAAGTAATAACTGGAATGGGGCAACTACAGTACCCAGAAAGATTATCAAAATTAGGGTTATTCACTTTAGAAAAAAGACGACTGAGGGGAGATCTAATAACTATGTATAAATATATCAGGGGTCAGTACAAAGATCTCTCCCATTATCTATTTATCCCCAGGACTGTGACTGTGACGAGGGGACATCCTCTGCATCTGGAGAAAAGAAGGTTTGTACACGAACATAGAAAAGGATTCTTCACGGTAAGAGCAGTGAGACTATGGAACTCTCTGCCTGAGGAGGTGGTGATGGTGAGTACAATGAAGGAATTCAAGAGGGGACTGGATTTATTTCTGGAGTGTAATAATATTACAGGCTACAGCTACTAGAGATGGGTCATTGATCCAGGGAGTTATTCTGATTGCCTGATTGGAGTCGGGAAGGAATTTTTTTCCCTTAAGTAGAGAAAATTGGCTTCTGCCTCACAGGGGTTTTTTTCCTTCCTCTGGATCAACTTGTAGGAAACAGGCCGAACTGGATGGACAGATGTCTTTTTTCGGTCTAATATACTATGTTGCCTTATTTATTTCAATTCATAATAGAAGTCTACGGACTGCATAACGGAAACGGGACGGATCCGTTTTTCAGCCCATAGACTTCTATTATGACGAAATGAATAACGGAATGCCTTTAAAGGCATTCCGTTATACATTCAGTCATAGAATTGCATTTATGGTTTGTGGTAACAGAATCCATAACTCAATTCAGCCTTTAACCACCAAACGAAGTGTGAACGTATTTCAAAATATGAAATTCGCTCATCTTTAGTAACAATGTTTTGAACTTTTCACTTTCAGGCTCCATATGTCACTATCCACTACAGATTTGAATATTAGACGACCATCATATTATAGACATTTATCTTGGCTATCTCATACATAAATTGGACTTAGAACTATTTAGCATATGATTAGTTATGCAGATTCTTGTCATGTAACTGTATTCTTACTGTTTTGCTCCTAAAATTCTATTTCTATTATTTTGTTAGTATTTTGTAAATCCACCTTTGGCTTTACACACTGTCTGAATCCTTCTGAGTATGCTCTTATTAAGCTTCAAGCATGTCTCCACCAAAATCTGTTCCCAGGTCTCTTCTACACGTTCCCAATGTTAGTGCATAGTGGTCGAATCACTTGGGTACAAATACAGCTTTTTCTTCAACTCTACCCACAAGTGTTCAATTGGGTTAAGGTCTGGGGACTGTGGGGGCCAATCCAGCACCTCTACTTCAATGTCATTGAACCATTTCTTCACCAATCTCGACATATGCTTCTATTTGTTATCCTGCTGGAACACTATGTGGTCCTTTTCATACCCATAGTACTCAAGTATACAAAGTAACTTGTCTTGTAGGATGCTCAAATATATAGCTCAGCATTCAGACCAACATTGATCCTGGTCAAATATCCAATGCCTTTGTCTGTGAAGCAATCCCATATCATCAGGCTTCCTCCACTGAACTTGACAGTTTCTTTAATTTCTTGATCGTTAGCCCCTTTTCCCTTGTTTCTTCCAGACCATTTGCACCTATCAGAGCCCAGTCTATTGACTTTCATCTCATCGTCATCGCTCCAAATTACCTGTTTCCAATCTGCTAGTCCATTGCTCATACTTGTTCATACTTTTTTAGTGCGACATAATGTAGCAGTAATGTGATGATAGTAGAGAAATATATTAAAAGTAACCTTTTGTGAACAAATCTTCATTTTTTGGAATGTCAGAAATTCATTACATCTAGGGTTGAGCGAACTTTAGGGTTTTTGGTACCCGGACCCGAACATTTTCGTAAACGTTTGGGTTCGAGTTCGGTGTTCGGCGATTTAATGGCGATTGTTGAAAGGCTGCAGGGCTGCCAATCAACAAACGTTTAAACTAGTGTGCCCTTAGAAGTCATCACAGCTATGCCTACTAATGCCTAGTGTTGAGCGTGAATATTCGAATAGCGAATTTTAATCACGAATATCGCAACTCCGAGAATTTGCGAATATTTCGAATATAGAGATATATATTTGTAAAAACGAATATACGTCACTTTTTTTTTTATCTGAACCCATTACCTGCCTGCTTCTTGCTTGTGGGCCAATGTGAGAAGGCTGCAATATCTAGTGAATTAAAATATTCTTCATTATTTAATATAGTTTATGTTATGCGAAAAATCGGTAATTAAATATGCGCATTAATCAAATCGCGTAAGGGCGTTAAGCAACTTTCCTATTGGGTTGGCTTGATAGAATTGTCGAATATGTAGAATATAGTGCTATATTGACAGCCTCATAAAATCCAGGGAGTGCAGGACCATAACAGGTAGGATTTAGTGTTAGGACCACTCATTGATCAAAACGTACACTAATGTCCTCTTATAGCTTCTATCTTAGAGGCAGGGCAGAGTGCTGGTTGCAGAGTGCTGGTTGCAGAGTGCTGTTGCATTTTTGTGTTTGTGTATTTTGCCATAGCTATGTGCACCTGCATACAGGAACGTGCTGACTGACCCCCCCTTGTGATTCTGTTTAGTATATGTTGGAGGTGTGGCAGCCTCCTTTTCAGTCGTGCACACCTGACTAGTTTGTCTGCCTTAGAGGCTGGTTTTGATCAGAGTGAGTATAAAACTGAACTTGCATTCATAGTGCCTGCTAGTAGCCATCTGGCTCCAGGGAGAGTACACAGTGGGCTCAGCATGCATGTTGGTACCTGCGTCCCTGGATCTAATGGAGGCTGTTATAGCACCAGAAAGGGTTAATAGGCACAGTGGATCCTAGCATGCATGCTGGGCCTGCACTCCCTGGATTTTATGTGGCTGTCATGGCCCATAACAGGTAGGATTTAGCGTTAGGACCACTCATGGAGGCGGCCTTGGCGTGGCGAGTGGCTTATTACCTTTTGATCAAAACATACACTAACGACCTCTTCTAGCTTCTAGCATAGAGGCAGGGCAGAGTGTTGGTTGCTGAGTGCTGTTGCATTTTTGCTATATTCTACATATTCGACAATTCTACCAAGCCAACCCAATAGGAAAGTTGCTTAACGCCCTTACGCGATTCGATTAGTGCGTATATTTAACCCCTTAAGTCCTGTGAACCCCCCTTATCGGCGTTCGCTGCAAACCGCAGGTCAATTCAGACCGCAGGGATCAGAGACTTAAAATGTGCCTAAACGGTTAAATTTTAACCCCCCTTGCAGCCCCCAACATTTATCAGAGACAAGTAGGCTTTTTTCTTACATATATCTCTGGGACAATATTAACATTCCAGTCAAGTCAGTCAGTTACATATTCATTACCATCTGTTCCTCCAATATAAGACTGCGAGTAAAACTGGAATTGAAGTGATAACAATTGTATGAATTATGTTATATTGTAACTAACTGATATTACTTAAGTCAGCTTCTTTCAAAAGTTTCTTGAATGTAATGTGCATAGGCATTAACACTATGAAATGTGTTGTTTTGTGGGGTGAACCAATAGTTATGTGAACACAAAGTCACTTAAAAAATGTAGACGTTATAGCACACTATCTTATAGTTCATGGTGCATTTATTAGTATGGTCCTGGTCACATTCAATGTTAGACCTATGCAGACGGAAGTGCAAGGTTAATAATCTCTTTAGAACAAAACTATAGGTCCAGTATTTATAATACTGGTGGTATCACTGCCTACCATGTACCATTTATAATGCTGGTGTTACAAGTGTTATAATACTGGAGTATTTATAACACTGGTGGTATCACTGCCTACCATATGCTCTTTATAATGCTGTTGTTATAATACTGGAGTATTTAAAATACTGGTGATATCACTCCCTACCATATTCCATTTGTAATACTGGTGTCATAATACTGGAGTATTTATATTATTGGTGGCATCACTGCCTACCATGTGCCATTTATAATGATAGATGATATTACTGATTTTATAATACTGGAGGTATCACTGTCTACCATGTACCATTTATAATGATAGATGATATTACTGATTTTATAATACTGGAGGTATCACTGCCTACCATGTGCCATTTATAATGATAGATGATATTACAGATTTTATAATACTGGAGGTATCACTGCCTACCATGTGCCATTTATAATACTGGTGTTACTGGTGTTATAATACTGGGGTATTTATATTACTGGTGGGATCACTGCCTACCATGTGCTATTTATAATGCTAGTGTTACTGGTCTTATAATACTGGAGTATTCCAGCCCGCCGCTTCCTGTCATTTATGCTTCATGGGGCACATGCTTCCTACCTCCCAGCACGACCCTTGGTACAAGGTTAAATTGCAGCTTCCTCTTCCAGGAAGTTGCCTGAGCATTGAGTTACTATCAGTAATAGCAAAGGTGTTCTGTTCTGATCTTCTGTGTTTGACCCAGTCTGTTTGACCATTCTGTTTGCCTGCTGCCTGCATCAACTACTGGACCTGTCTGACCCTGAGCCCGTCTGATACCAGCTTCTGACTTCTGGCTTGTCTCTGACCACCCTTCATCTTCTGCCTCTGACAATCATCCTCATCATAGCTGCTGCCTTTACTCCAGTCTTCTCTGCAAGACCACTTCTCACCACCAAGTCGGCTATTGGACTCAGTTCACACTAACTGCGATTCTTACTGCAACTTGAGCGTTACCTGTTGTCTGACTCTGTGAGTAAGCTGTCAAAAATATTAGCTAATCCTGTAAGTAGTGGTTCAGTTTCTCTCCTGCTGCGTTCGGTCCTGTCTCCTGTGAGAGTGCTGACTAACACCCGAGGGGTTAGTGGCTGCCAACCTTTGGTTGGCACAGAGAAGCCATACTCTCTGGTTTGACCAGTGGGTCTTACCCGCTGATCGTAAGACCGGGGAACTTAATGTGACCTTCTCTAAACTTTTGACTGCACATGTCCAACTGTTCAACGTTTCAGTACTGTTTGCACAACTTGCTGTTTTATCACAAAGGAGCTTAATGGCAAAATTCACACCAGGTGTTTGATCCATGAATCGCCCCATAAATTTACTGGTTCAATTAGAATTGCTATTTAAACAGTCATCCTCATCATGCTGTTCACATTTTGACATCATGAGACCAAGACGACACCTAACAATTGATTGATAATACCTCGCCATTGTGAGGCTTCAAGCAGGATGTTCTCAGACGGAAGTGGCCACTGAGCTTAGAGTGTCACATATTGTCATCAGCAGGTTGCAACAGAGATACACAGACTGGAAGAGTAACATAAAGGCATAGAAGTGGACATCCTTTGGCCACATCCCACACTGATGACCGCTTCATTATGAACAATGCCCTGCAGAACCAGATGATGAATGCCACACAACTCCAGGCATGTTTAAGGGAGGTGAGAGGCACCCAAGTGTCATGTCAGACCATTTAACAGTTTACATCAGTGTGGTCTGTATGCTAGATGACCTGCAAGGGTACCTGACTACACCACCAGGCACAGGAATCATCATCTTGTATGGCCTAGAGAGCATCTATGCTGGACGAGGGACCATTCACGCTAAGCAGAAATGATGGCCGTCAAGGAGAGCTCTATGCATCAGCCACTGTTGTTACCAGATGAGCCTTTGGTGGTGTTACAGTGTGGGCAGGTGTGTCTAGTCAATACAGAACTGCCCTACACTTTGTGAATCGTACAGTGACAATCCCATACTACCTGAATAAAATAATGAATCCAGTCATTGTACCTCTGCACGAACAACACAGGCCTAATTTAATCTTTATGGACAACAATGCGCCAGCTCATTATGTAACAGCTGCTGGACACTGGAGTACCTTAAATGGAGAGGCCTGCACTTTCTCCAGACCTGAATTTGTTTGAAAACCTATGGGATCAGCTGAGTCGCCATGTAGAAGCTTGTAATTCTGTACCCCAGAACCTCAATGACCTGAGGGCTGCCCTTCAAGAAGAGTGGGATGGCATGCCTCAGCAGACAATAAGTCAACTTGTGAACAGCATGAGATGGTGTTGTGAAGCTGTAATTGATGCTCAAGGCCAAGGGACAAGTTTTTGAGACATTGACATTTTTTGTGTGATATACCCACCACTGTTGTTGGCTTTTGTTCATCACTGCATGCTTCTACTTAAATGTATTACTTTCATTATATAATATCACTATAGCGTGAACTTTTTACGTTTTCCATTCCACCCGAAAGCCAAATATCCCTAACTTTTTGTGAGTAGTGTATATTACTGGTGGTATCACTGCCTACCATATGCCATTTATAATACTGGTCTAATGCAGTTGCTATCTCTACACCCCTTTTAGGTATGTCACTGTATTTGGACATAGTGATCTCATATTTTTTCCAAGTTAATAACTACGCATACATAAATAGATTTGATATAAAACACATTCATTTTGAAAAGAATACACATAGAAAAGGAACTGAGCAAAGAGATAATAGGGCGCTCATATACTGTTGTTCAGGCGGCTGGTAATCCAAAATCTGTTTGCTGATCCTCATTTTGCTAATTTCAGGTACTTTCCATAAATAGATCAATTCACTGTGAAAAACGGTGCTGAGGTTTACGCTCCACCTTAATAACCTATCACTGCCAAAAAGCAACGTTCCTTTTTGGCAGTGATAGGATACTTTCCATAAATGTCTAAGCAAAGTATTGTTAACAAACCCCTGCTATAAGAATTTTTTTTAGTTTTAATGTTATGTACAGTTTTGCCACTAGATGGCAGTGTGTATATATTATATATAGGAGGACTGGAGCTGCAAGAACCAAGATATCATTCATGCTCTTTAAAATTGTATCTCAACCTCAGAGTTACAAGACAGACCTATAAAAAGTAACCATATACATCCTATTTGGTTTAAGAGATGCAAACTTTATGCAGGCATATCCATCCACTGAGATGAATTAATGGCCAAAAATGTACAAGATCCTCACTTAATGTTAACCATATGTATTATATTAGGTGTTTACATATTTATCTGCTTTGGATGATGGCAATACTTTCTTGCATTTTAATACAATGAAAACCATCCTGTTGTGATCATATTTTCTGACATTTTTGTATTTGATCTACAGCATTTATTTGAAAGACCTAGAAGCAATTTCCATACTTGATGTCACAGGTATTCTCATGAGACTGGTGATCGTCATGCTTTAAATAGGTTTACCAGACTTCGAAATTTCTCTATAAACAAGTGTGTCTTCTAACACATGCTGAGCACAGCCTCTAGAGGTTTACTTCATGGATGCAACTAGCGGAAAAAGCTTGTGATTATCAGAAAAACTTCAGTTTTTTTACCCCAGTGACCCCAACTCTCAATACAATAAAAACACAAACAACATAAAAACGCATTTCACAGAGGCTGGTGATCATTCCTGCAATACAGGGAAGAGATGCTGGTGGCATTTAACACACATCATCAACTTTCCTCCTGAAAAGCGATACTTCCAGGATCACACAGGAGCAAGATGATCGAGTGGTGTCACTTGCAGGCATCTGCCCGCTAAGCACAGATATTTCACATTAATTAGTTTCATTACATTACCTTAAAGGTAGTCTGCCGTCAGCAAAATGAAAATATTCATCCAAGCATAATGCATTGCAGGGTTTGCTCACCAGATTTAAAAAATGCTTTTCTTTTGCAAATCAATGGCTCCGTTCCTGAGAAAATCATCTTTTATTCTATATCCAGATTAGTTCTTAAAGGGGTTGTCTCACCTCAATAATTAACTTTTAATAAGATAATTTCTGTAATGTAGTTCAATGTTCAGTTTTGCCTCTGTCACCATGTTTTCCTTCAATCAGCCTCAAATTGCATGCTCGTTTCTAGGGGTTACAGCCATCTGTGATATTATACTACAGCTGCTAGGATTCCTGAGGCTGCTAATGATTATATTATCCTCGGAAGCGCGCTCACAGAAGCAAGGGTGGGGTTGCAACCTTCCTGCCCTGCTCGCTGTGCAATCCATCTAATAATTTAGTTCTGCCCCAACAAGCAGGTAATCAAGGCCCTGAGAGCGGCAAGGAAGCCAAGAACCAGCGAGGTGAGACAACCCCTTTGGCCTCTTTCACACGGGCGTCACGTTTGACGCCCGGATAGGATGCGGGTGTGTTGCGGGAATATGCGCGATTTTTCCGCACGGGTGCAAACTTTTGTAATGCGTTTTGCAAGCGCGTTGGAAAAATCGACATGTTTGGTACCCAGACCCGAAGCCGGACTTTATTACTGAAGTCCGGTTTCGGGTTAAGTATTCTGGAGATTTTATTATTTTACCTTATAACATGGTTATAAGGGAAAATAATAGCATTCTCAATAAAGAATGCTTTGTAGAATGTGGATTAAGGGGTTAAAAATAAAAAACGTAACTTACCTTAGCCACTTGATCGCGTAGTTAGCGATCTCTCTTCTCTCTTCAAGCTTTAGCTGCATTCTAAAGGACCTGTGATGGCGTCACATCACATGGTCCAATCACATGGACTTCCATGTATGAAGTCTGACCTACTCAATCGGCAGTCAAAGGGAGGGGCCTGGAGGGGAAAGGAGTGACGCTTGGGTGAACCAAGGGGACAGGGCTTTCCGTTGGTGCACCTAAAGGGGTTTTCCACTAATAATGACTTTTCAACAAGATCCTGCAGCCTGCCTCCTGAAACAGAAGATTCATACTTACCTGCTTCCCATCACCCCTCGGTCATCCATTCTGCCTTTGCGGTTTCTATCTTCTGGTTCTTCCACTGTGAAAGGGTATGGTCATATGCACTGCTACAGCCAATGACTGGCTTCAACAGTGATGTGGCCACAAGCAGCACGTCACTCATTGGCTGGAGAATTGCATGTGACCATGGCCATGCACCTTGATGTATACAGTGCAGCAAATGGAAGATGGAGACAGGTAAGTATTAATCTTCTGTTTCAGGAGGCTGGCTGCGGCCACTTGCTAAAAGATCGTTACCTTTAAGAGAAAACCTATTAAAAGCACCATTTTAATCAGGTGTGTGATCCCTACTAGGCGTGGTGCTTGATTGAATAGTCATTTCCCTTTAAAGGGAACCTGTGATGTTGAACATGGCATCTGAGCTGCAGGCAGCAGGTTATAGAGCAGGAGGAGCTGAGCAGATTGATATAGTCTTATTTGAAAAGATTCAGAAAAACTTGTAATTTACAGATTTATATTCCTGCTCATTCTGGGCTTTCATTTCTGGGCATTCTGGGCCTTCCCTCTATGACTGTGTATACAGAGATAGCTGTCAATCACTGATAGGTCCGCCTCCTGGACTCCAAAGCTCAGATTGAGCTAGAATTTAATCCTTTCCCGACATCTGCATGCATGTACGGCAGATGTTGGGTTTTTAAAAGTTGCCGCCCGCTTGAAGTGGAGCAAGTGCCATAGCCGCTGGATGCCTGCTGTTTCCTACAGCAGGCACCTGCAGCTAATATCTACAATTGGCGATAATGCAGATCGCGGACATTTAACTCCTCAGATGGCGTGGTCAAATAAAGCACCTGCTTTTGGGTCAGGCAAACTTCAAGAAAAGCACCCCCTGCTCTAATAATGAGCTGTGCTAGGCTTCCAGGCTCATTATTAGTATATCCCAGGTCAGGTCAGCAGGTGGTAGCACTGAACTGAGAAATAGTAATTTCTGGACCATTTTCCATTATTCTGTACAAGTTGCCATCTGATAATTGCCAGTTGTGGTCTACCTGGGGAGCCAACAAAAAGTAAAAAAAAAAAAAAAAAGTTTAAAAATATAAAAATTCTAATCACATCCCTTTACCCAAAATAAAAAAAATAACATTATTGGCATCGCCACATGCAAAAATGCCCATACTAATAAAATATAAAAAAGTTACTGTATTTTTCGTACTATAAGACGCACCTGTCTATAAGACTCACCTAGTTTTTTGAGGAGGAAAATAAGAAAATAAATATGTTGAACCAAAAGGTGTGCTTTTCGTGGGTTTTGAACTAATGGTGGTCGGTGGATGACACTATTATGGGGGATCTGTGGATGAAGCACTGTTATGGGGATCTGTGGATGGCACTGTTATGGGGGCGACTGTGGATGACACTTTTATGGGGGGGGGATAACCCAAGGACACTAACCTAGGAGGCTGCACAGCTTGTTCTAACATAACCTTCTAACATTTATGGGGGTATCAGTTACAGATGACTGCATCCTCACTCAGGAAGCCATGGTCCTGCTCCCACATCTGGACAATATCTTTCCCCACTCTGATTCTGTGGGCTTGATGATGATTCAAGATGCTCTCCCTCTGGAAGACCTTCTAAGGTGCATTTTCCTGGAATGTTCTGTAGTAGACAAGGACTCAGACCCTCTCTCTCATCTTCCAAAGCATCTCCACACCATCCCACTACCATGACTATTACTAACTGTTTCTATGGTGAAAGAATGCTTTGTCTACAGTCTACAGCCATTTGTCAACTGACTATAAAATAGTAGGAGATATCCAACTATGTATAAATTCTTGGGAAGCTGTCATTTTTATGATCCTATAACTTTATTCATTGCTCGGAACATTCATTATGCTAATAATCAACATAAAGGGACTTTCATACAGTGTTCTTTAAGGTGGATTTACACTGACGGATAACCGGGCAGATAATCGGGAGTGAACATTCCTGGGAATACTCGTTCCTTACAACCTGCCCGTGTAAATGTGCCGATCACCCAAGGAACGATTGGCCTCTCAGAGCTCAGTGCAAAGAGATTCTACAGCTTTCATTGATTTCAACAGTCACTTTATAAACTCCTATGTCCTGTGCTCCCCCTAGTGGTAGCTGCAGGAACCTCGCTTTATTATAGCAGATTTATCAATGTATTTATATTAGTTGTCTAAATACATTTAGAAATATTTTCTTCAGAATGAGTGCCATATTTATGAAGCTCCTGTTCCACCTTTTCCTACAAGACCACAGCTAGGTGGAGTTTAAATGGAGTCGCCCTGCCACTCCTTTAAAAGTCTTAGGCATTGAACTGAGTACTGTGCTCGGATATTTTTCCATCACTGCCATAGACTTTGAATGTAAAGGCAGGGCATATACCACTTTAAGTGCTATATTTTGCAACAAGAGATTCTTAATAGTTAGAACTGTTGTGCAGCAGGGAGGGAACAAGGAACACACATTACACATTTACTACTAGCAATGAAGGTATCACAATTTGTGTAATTTCAGTCAAATCTTGGCGTGAAGGTACCGTAATGATAGTAAATAATGTCCATCTGAGATTTATGAGTCTATCACATACTGTGTGTTGCCGTGTCCATCATATACCATGCATTGCTATGTAAAATATATATAATATTTGTACTTCATAGCGACTTTTAATCGAAGGTAGAAATGGAAACATAGAGATACCCATTTATATAAAGAAGCGGCTCTTGTGAGAACATCATTTTGCAAGTAACAATCCAATGTCATTGTACTTTTTATTATCCACTTATTTTGCTAATATTCACTTCTTTGCAGAGCAGTCTGCTGACCCCTGAGGAATGGTGGTCCGACTGCTCTCTGCAACCTTTACTGCTACACTGTCATCTGTCATTGGATGCAGAGATAACATTACTCTTTCTGTAGTAAATGTCAGTAACCCAAACTAGCGGAAAATCACAGCCAACTGTGTTGGAATATGTCTTCCTCACAGATATTCCCCACACAATCTGAATGTGAAATCAGAGCTGTTTTTTTTTTAGTACATACCCACTCCTACATTTCATACATGCTGCATGTTTCATGTTTTCCTTACTTGATGCCATGGTAGTTGTCTCTTTGTACTTGGGCTTTTTATTCTTTTATTTTAGCCCATCTGTTATTTTCTGTACTATGATCTTACCCTTTAAAGAGTAAATGTCATGCATTTTGACTATGCCTGTGAAAATTAAAACATTGCTCTTATGCCAGTCTAAATTTGGTTTTGCGCATACACCATTGATTAGTTGCATACATTAAGATCCAGGCAATTAACCGATGATGTAAATAAATGCTTGCTATGAACGCTTTTGTGTGAAGGCAGAACGTTTTGTATTATTTATGTTTGATCACTTCGTAGACATTAACCTTTCCATGAATAAGTAGGATTTTATGCTCTGGTCTATACAAAATAAGAATTGGCAGTTTGTGTTGTAGTTACTGGAAAATATTGCTTATGCTACGACAAAGCTAACGTGTGAGAGTGTGAAATTTAACCTTAAAGGTCAGGGTAGGAAATTAAACCTTAATTGGAAAATATATTTAATTAATCCTTTTATTAGATTTTGTCAGTAGATATGAGGCCATCCTTATGAATATGAAGGTTCTCAGATAACAGATTTCCTCACCTGAATATTAACAGCTGCTTATTCCCTCCACTTTTTAAAGTAAAGAAAAAGTAATATTGTGTCCCTAGATTATCTCTAAAAGGTACCAGTCTGTTCCAGTTTAGGTTATATCCACTGTAACTAGTATGGTTGAGCTATTGCATACGTATCACTAAGCAACCACTTGAGAATACATCTTCTGGTGTAAAGATGGGCACATTTTGTACAAATTCTATGCCTAGTTCAGCATCTAATAATCCTTAAATAGGTTGTCTGCAGAACCCCATGTAATTTGAGTCTTGACATATTAGTTGTTTGGCCAGTGGGGGTGGGTGTCATCTTTTAGAATTGTGTACACTAAAGCCAAGGGAAATGTCTGGGGTTCTTCAAGGTGCACTTTAAAAATGTAATTTGATGCTACATAGCTACATGTTATCCATCATGATCAACATGTATTTCCATCTGATCAGAATTTTTTAAAACAAGCCAACCCTATTAAAACATGATAAACCGGAGGAAGAGTTTGGGTGAAGGAGGGTGTACAAGCTTAGGAATGCATGGGATATGCTGTCCAAGAGCTCTTTTCCTGATTTCACATTTAGCCTGTGAATAATACCTAACACCCGAAAACTTATCTGCAAGCTATGGCACAGAAAGCCTGTTATTTTCCACCACAACCACCTAAAGTGAGAAGACCTGAAGGCCTGGCCCATAAAAGGCAATCAATATAACATGATGGCTCTGCACATCATTTTAAGGCCCATGTGACAAAGTGAGCCATTTAAAAGTTTTTTTGTTTTTTTTTACTGCTGAAGGACCTGCAGGGCACCTACATTATGACGATAACCACCTCACTAGCCTTGAACCTATTGATTGTTATGCCTTTTTGCTTGTGAACTATGCAAGTCTTCAATAGTCTCCTACCATGGACTATTTCTCCAATAGGATGTCCATATCTGCATGACTACAAAGCTGCATAAGAGGCTCCTAGTGGCCCAATGACTTCCCTAGCTGTCCATGTTATGATGTATTATTGTTATGCGTATTGTTGGCTTCAGGTTTTTTAGATTTGACTTGAGGCTACTCCTAAGAACATTATCCAGGGAGTCCACCGGGTTTCACCTTTTATCCCCCTATACAGGGATCTGGATTTTATTGACACGTGACCCACAGCGGACAAGAGACCCTAGTGCAGAGCACCAAGGGGTCATAAAAACCGTAGTCAGGGCAAGCAGAGTATATGCAAACTAAGAAACAGTTCGAGGTCACTGCAGGCAGTTCAGGGTCAGTACAGAGATCAGGCAGGGGTCAGCATAAGCAGTGAAGGATCAAATCTAGGAGACAGACATTTGGTACACAGGCAAACATAAACCAATGCAGGACGCTAGAGAACTAAGGAACCTATTGCTCAGACACCCTTCCACCCAAAGATGTGATGAAATCTATGATGTGACTGACCCTTTAAGAGCCAGAGGGAGGGCATGTGGGCGCCCTACAGGCAGAGGAAAAACCTTTCTGGCAAGCATGCCTCAGCCTGGGTGGAGGGGCAGAGCAACCCCAAAGGAGGGTTCATATCTCCGGGATTCAGAAGACTGGGGCAAGTAAGCAGAGCGGTAGCATCACAGACCACCACTGTAAACACTTAGTAATTAAATTTACTCTGTGTACCATTATTTTTGTAGCTATCCTGTTACTTTATTGTAACTTCGAGTTGAATGGTGCTCCTAACAATCCCGGACTGCAATATTTAAAAAAAAGAGAAAGAAAATGGGTAGAATCGCACATCCACAAGCTCAGCTTCTGATCTTTGACTGCTTCTAAGCAAAATTAATATTGCCTCTCGGTGCAATATTAACTGTACTGCCCCCTATACTGCATGCTATACAAGAGGCATTAGTTACATTTTGATCAAAAGGCATAAGACCACTCACCGCGCCAAGGTCGCCTCTTAGAGTGAGTCCTACTCTAAATTTGGCGCAGCACCGCCCGGCGACCACCGCCGCCGCAGCACCGCACCAGCTGGATCAGCACTCCTCCCATCCAGTACAGGGGTTTTTAATTAGCCTGAGCAAGTATATATGAGTGAAAGAGTTCTACCAGCTCTCAGACTTAGCTTCTGAAAGCATGTTATAGGTGAGCTTCACCAACTGTTCACATGGTGCAGTACTGCATGGCAGCCGTTGTTTGCTGTGGCGCGGCGCTGGGGGGCTGGCGGGACCCCGTGCCATGGCATTGCCGGACAGCAGGGGTGCTGTTTGGCGGCTGGATCCCACCACCAGCTGGTGCGGTGCTGCAGCGGTGGTCGCCGGGACTCACTCTAATAGGCGACCTTGGTGCGGTGAGTGAGCTTATGCCTTTTGATCAAAATGTAACTAATGCCTCTTGTATAGCATGCAGTATAGGAGCAGTACATTAAATATTGCACCGAGAGGCGATATTAATTTTGCTGAGAAGCAGTCAAAGATCAGAAGCTGAGCTTGTGGATGTGCGATTCTACCCATTTTTTTCTTTTTTTTGTAATATGTATCCCGGACTGCAATATTCACTGTTATTATGCTAAAGAGGTTTTCTGTGATTTTAATTTGATGGCCTATTCTCAGGATAAGCCATAAATATTAGATTGGTGGGGGTCCAACTTTTATCTTTCCCACCGATCAGCTGTTTGAAGGGGGACTATGGAAAGTGCCAAATCCTATTCATTGTCTACAAAGCAAAGCTCGGTACTTTTAGCTTTTTAGTAGTATGATTTCCTACTGCTGAGTGGAAGGGACTGAGCTATAATATCAGGCACAATCGCTAATAATAGAACGGAGTTGTGATTAAGGGTATCTTCAAACAGCTGATCAACGGGGTACCAAGAGTTGGACTAAGGATAGGCTGTTAAAGTCCTGGATAACTGCTTTAATGAAACTTATATCAAGATGTTCTATTTTTTTTTTTTTTTTTTTATTTATTTTGAACAAACAAAACAGATAGTTTTTAATACCAACAGTCAAAACCCCCCTACTGATAAATCCAGTACAGCACTCACCTAGCATAACAAGATTAGGTCTTAAGCTTATATTACATAGGTATATGATCGCTCAGATCATCGCTGAGTGTTTGTATGAATGCTTGTTCATCGGGCAATTGGAATCTTTCAGCAGGTTGAAAAATTATCGTTTGCCAGTGGCAAATTGTGCTGTGTAATCATGATCTGCTGCTGGCAAACAGTGATTCAGTATAGAGACAAGCAATGGCATTAGCGATCGCTCCTCCCCATACTGAGGAGGCGATTGCTGCATGTAATAGCAGCGGTCTCCTCTGCTAGCGAGGAAGAGATTGCCGGGAAGAGACATTTCCTTCCAGTCAGTCGCCTTGAAGATCTGCTCGTCTAATATAAGCTGTGGTTGCAGATGGGCATGTACAATTGACACCTGGAGATCACATACTGTATGCCTGCAGCAAAACCGCAGTACTGAGAAAAAAAAAAAATCCCCGTCTAGAATTTAGTAATTCCAGAAAAATGGATGAAAAATTAAGTCTGTAACATCCCCCATAAGTCTGCAACCTTCCTCCATGTCAAAGTCTATTTAAGTAATCTCAAGCCTATGAATCTCTCACCCAGATACACAACAGCCGTCGTGATGAAAGCCCTGGCATTGCAATCCATGGACCTCATATAGATTCAAACTTTTTGTCTGTACCTCGTTTATGACATACACCTTTTTCCAATCAGATTACCTTATTCATGTGGGCAACAAGTGGGCAACTTCCGCCCAGAAGTGTGTTTGGTGTCGTCACAGGCTCTGATGGGCGTGCTTTAGAGCTACCCTAGCCTTTTTACAGGCTAGGGCAGCGCTAAAGCCTGCCCATTAGTGCCGGTGACATCATCAGGCTTCCTGGCAGCCCCATGGAGAGCCCAGTTCATCACCGGAACTCTAGAAAATGCCTTTGCCCTGCGCTAAATCGCTCTTGTCAGGGGGGCTGCCTGGGTGAAAATGGAGGTATTTCAGTTCAGCTCTGAGCCAAGACAACCCCTTTAAGTAAACCATTTGAGTACAACTGAGATAACCAGTAAACCTTTTTCTTCTAAATATGAAACCAAACCAACCCTTTAACTACTGGTAGTTAATGATTAGTCCACTTGGGGGTAAGAGCATTACAAACCAACAATTTTTCTTTTGCCAGACTTTAAAGAAAAGGAGCACACTTGGGGCATTGTCCAGGGTGCCCACAGATCCTACCCACAGATTTACCCACAGTAAAGTGCCCACAGATCCTATGTTGCAAATTGTGTCCCAGTTCTTAAATTGTTGGGCTTGTATGGCTAAGACGTATAGCCACAATCCCCCACATTCTTTACCTCTTTGTAATGTTTCCAACCTGATTCCTGAAAACTATCTATTCCTTCCAAATTAAGAAGCGAAATAGACTTTGTATTTTGTAAAAAGAATGCATTGTAATCCAGATAGGACTATTATGCAATACTGTTACGGACAGTGGGTATGGCCCCACTATGCCAACTAACCAGTTTGGCTTTGGGCTAAAGCTAAGGATGTTGTCCTGGTGGTTCCCTGGTATTCACCCTTTAACCCCTGTACAGGGATCTGTACTTCGCTGCAAAGAACCAACCAGGCCGCTACCGCCTGGAGTAGTCCTGCTGTAGCTGGCTGCTGACCCACGGGGGTCAGAGACACCATTGTGAAGCACCAAGCATACAGGCAAAATCATAGTCTGAGGACAGAACACAGTCAGGGCAGGCTGAGTACTTGCATATTCCAAATAGCAGTTCCAAGGTCAGGGCAGGCTGAGTTTGTACGTAATCCAGGTCAGAGTTCCAAGGTAGGCAAGCAGCAAGGAGCGGAATCAGAAGACAAACAAGGTTCGGTAAATGGATTTGCAGACGAGATCACCTTCACTAGTTACTAGCCAGAAATAACCTCAAAGCTCAGACGAGAAGGTGGAACCACAGCCCAGCTAAAAAGGGAGACTGATCAGCAGCTTAACCAGCATCTGGACAGGGGCAGGAAGAAAACATTAACTCTCTCTGTGCTGAAGGAAACCTCACAGACCTATATTCCCAATTCAAAAGAGGGAGGGCAGAGTGACGTCCACGCCTGCCCGGGACAGCAAGACCGTGGTGGGCATGAACCGCCAGCTAGACAAAATGTATAGAAATTGCGACATTAGCACCATTTTGATCATGTTGGACCTACCAGTTAAAGAAAGTTGGAGCTTGCCCAAAGTAGTAATTTTCTGAGCACTTTTATCCAATAAGGCGAGCAAATTAAGAGTGATGTATTCCTGAGGGTGAGAAGTTACCTGTATACCTGCATATTTAAAAGTGGATGCTACTTGAAGTCGGGCTGTATATTCTAGATAGGACTCCGTCAAAGGGTCCAATGGAGTCAGCACTTACTTATCTCAATTGCTGGCCAGAATAAGTGCCAGTCTGCAATTATATGCATTGCAGGTGACATAGAGCATTCCACGTTATCAAAAAACAGCAACATCTCATCTGCATATAGTGCAATTTTCTCCTCCAAAGAGCTATATCACAAACCTTTAATGTCCTGATTAAGATGTATCAAGCCAGGAGTTCAGTGGCCAAGGCAAGGAGTAATAGCGGCACGGGACACCCCTGCTGGGTACTCTTCCCTAGTACAAAGGACTCAGACATCAGACCATTAGTTCTTATGGCCCCAGGATTGCCAAAATTGATTGCATCTAGCAGCCATCACAGAAACTTCCACACAACGCTGTTAAAAGTATTTGCAGCGTTGAGTGTAAGTATTGCTCTACCAGCAGAAACATCGCTGGCCATTTGCATGTTAAGGAAAAATCCATCCCCAGGTATTATTTGCAGTAGATTTGCCTGGCATAAATCCCATCTGATCTGCATGGACAAGATAAGGGATAACCTTCATTACTCTGTCCAGGACTTTGGAAGAAGTTTCACATTCATACTTAGGGAGATGGGAGGATAAGTATCGTGTTTTGTGGGGTCTTTACTTGGTTGGGTAAAGACTATTTTTATGACCTCCTCTATTGAGCTAGGCAACCTCCCCTCTATAACAGCCTATTCAAATACAGCAAGAAGTTAAGGCAATAAGAAATCCTTGTATTTGAGGAATTCACTTGGGAGGCCATACACCCCTGTGGCCTTCTCATTCGGTAAACTTCTCAAGGTCTCCTTCAGTTCTTCCAGTTGAAGAGGTTCCTCTAACCGTGCCCTTTGCTGCACAGTTAGAAACTGGCTGCAGCCACATGCCCCTACTGGGGAAACCATTTTGCTGGATTTAAAAGCCTTGTTGGCCTTGGAGCGCAGGGAAGCTGAGAGGCATAAGAACGCAGTGTTAAAAAACTTATTGTGAAATGGCGCAATTCTTTGCTCCACTTTCTCTCCCAGGAAGAATTAGATAGAGTAATCAGACCCTTTTCGCTGACCCAGTGGTATCTAACAGAACAATTAAAGAACTCACTAGGTAGGCTACAGTTACGTACATGAGCTAATATCTATGGGATGTGAATTGCCTCGTCATCGAGGTGTTTCCTCTTTTTCTGACTCGTTTATTTCTGAACATGTCTTGCTATGCATTGTTGGCAGAAAGTTATAAATGTTATACCTGCTATGAAGGTTATTTTGTTTATGTTATATGATAACGTCTATGTTGCGCAATTTTATGACAACATTTTCTTGTCTGTGCATGTAGATGTATGTATAAAATATTCAAACGTAATAAAATTTTGGTAAAAAAAAAAAGAACAGACCTAAAAGACTACTTCAAAATTATATTTTTCTTTTAAATTAAAAAAAAAAAAATTACTAAATACCCTCAAAACACCTAAGGCTTCCGCAACTGTCCCACCCTCCAAGTTCTTAAGACATCCAATATAAGAAGAGTCCTGCTGAGCTTTGATTATAGTGGCGAGGAGATGACCCCCTTCTAAATATGTTTATTTCCAAAATAAATTTTTAAGTTCAGCTGTTTCCAGCAGGCGTTCTCTATAGGTTTCTTGTGCCTCAACCCATTGAGCCCTATTAGATTCAGTGGGGGATTCTATATATATACATTTAGTAACTCTAGACTGTAAGGTATTCAGCCAGTCTCTATTTTTGGACTTGACATACAACTAATGTTCTTAATAAATACCCCCCTAACAAATGCCTTAAAGGCATCCCATACTAATAGATGCAGAGCAGACCCTAAATTAAATGTCAAAAATTCCTGCATCTCCCTTAAAATGTCATCAGGGTTTTTAAGCAGGTGCAACCATAACGGGTAGAGCTTCCATGAGCCCCCCTCACAGATGTTGGGTTAAGATTAGTGATGAGCAAATTTCATATTTTTAACTTTGTGTGTGATTTCGTTATGTGGTATTTCCTGAATTGCGTGATGGATTCCGTTACCACGAACCATAACGCAATTTAGAGGCATTCCGTCATAATATAAGTCTATGGCCTGCATAACGGATCCGTCCGGTTTACGTAATGCTGGAGTCCTCTCCTACCGAACGTAAACCTGACGAATCCGTTATGCAGATATTCCCAAAAAATACATTAGCCAATAGAAGCCTGGTCACATGACCCTTATCAGCCAATAGAAGCTCGCATGCCCTTAGTCTCCATATACACACAGTTTTACACCAGGTTTCCATAACAACCCAGCCATTTTTCTTTAAAGCTGACCTACAGCAGTGACCGCTTCAGCCCCCCTAGCTTAAACACCCTTAATGACCAGGCCACTTTTTACAATTCCGCACTACACTACTATCACCGTTTATTGCTCCGTCATGCAACTTACCACCCAAATGAATTTTACCTCCTTTTCTTCTCACTAATAGAGCTTTCATTTGGTGGTATTTCATTGTTGCTGACATTTTTACTTTTTTTGCCATTAATACAAATTTAACGACATTTTTGCAAAAAAATGACATTTTTCACTTTCTGTTGTAAATTTTTTTTAAAAAAAACTACATTTCTATATAAATTTTTCTCTAAATTTATTGTTCTACATGTCTTTGATAACAAAAAGTCCAGTATGGGTATATGTAAAAATACACCCCAAAACACATTGCCCTACTTCTCCTGAGTACGGCGATACCACATGAGTGACACTTTTTTGCAGCCAAGATGCGCAAAGGGGCCCTAAAACCAATGAGTACCTTTTAGGAGGGCATTTTTACGCATTTTTCTTCTCACGCTTTAGGGCCCCTAAAATGCCAGGGCAGTATAAATACCCACATGTGACCCCATTTTGGAAAGAAGACACCCCAAGGTATTCCGTGAGGGGCATGGCGAGTTCATAGAAGATTTTTTTTGGCACAAGTTAGTGGAAATTGATTTTTATTGTTTTTTCTCACAAAGTCTCCCTTTCCGCTAACTTTTGACAAAAAGTTTAATTTTCATGGACTCATTATGCCCCTCAGCGAATACCTTGGGGTGTCTTCTTTCCAAAATGGGGTCACATGTGGGTATTTATACTGCCCTGGCATTTTAGGGCCCTAAAGTGTGAGAAGAAAATGCGTAAAAATGCCCTCCTAAAAGGTACTCATTAGATTTGGGCCCTTTGCGCATCTTGGCTGCAAAAGTGTCACTCATGTGGTATCGCCGTACTCAGGAGAAGTAGGGCAATATGGTTTGGGGTGTATTTTTACATATACCATGCTGGGTGAGAGAAATATCTCTGTAAATTGACAACTTTGAATAAAAAATTTAAAAGTTGTCGTTTACAGCGATATTTCTCACACACAGTATGGGTATATGTAAAAATACACCCCAAAACACATTGCCCTACTTCTCCTGAGTACGGCGATACCACATGTGTGACAATTTTTGCAGCCAAGATGCGCAAAGGGGCCCTAAAACCAATGAGTACCTTTAGGATTTCACAGGACATTTTTACGCATTTGGATTTTCACGCTTTAGGACCCCTAAAATGCCAGGGCAGTATAAAATACCCCACATGTGACCCCATTGTGGAAAGAAGACACCCCAAGGTATTCCGTGAGGGGCATGGCGAGTTTACAGAAAAAAAAAATTTGGCACAAGTTAGCGGAAATGGTATTTTTTTTTTTTTTTTTACAGTCTCACATTCCACTAACTTGTGACAAAAAATAAAATTTTGCATGAACTCGCCATACCCCTCACGGAATACCTTGGGGTGTCTTCTTTCTAAAATGGGGTCACTTGTGAGGTTTTTGTACTGCCCTGGCATTTTAGGGGTCTCCGCAATCATTACACGTATGGCCAGAATTAGGAGTTTTGCGATTATCCTTATATTGACCATACGGGTAATGAGAATTTTTTTCCGTTCAGCCTCTGCGCTGAAAGAAAAAAATGAACGTCACAGATTTTTCCATTCACATTGATCAATGTGGATGAAAAATCTCTAAAAAATGTGCAAAAAAGAGGGAAAAGCTATAAAGCTGCGATCGCTAAGGGACCCTAAGGCCTCATTCAGTGTCCGCAATTCTGTTCCGCAAAATTTTGCGGAACAGAATTGTGGATACATTCAATTCTATGGGGACAGACTTTGTCCCGCTCGGATCCGTAATTGCGGATCCGTAATTGAAGATCCGCAAAGTATAGAACATGTCTCTATTCTTGTCCGCACTGCGGACAAGAAAAGGCATTTTCTATATAGTTCTGGCAATGTGCGGATCCGCAAAATGCGGAAAGCACATTGCTGGTGTTCGTAGTTTATGGATCCGCGGATTTGCGGATCCGTGGATCCGCAAAACACATGCGGACATCTGAATGAGCCTTACAGGGGTGATCAGTGACAGGGGGTGACAGGGGGTGATCAGGGGGTGACATGGGAGATCAGGGGGTGACATGGGAGATCAGGGGTTAATCAGTGACAGGGGGTGGGTGGGTGGGGGCGGTGGGGGGTTGTGTGGTGATTGGTGCACTTTGATATTTTTCTCTGGTGGTCCCAAGCAAAGGGACCACCAGAGAAGGGGGCAGCAAGCAGATCAGACGCTGTTCACAGAACAACGTCTGATCTGCAATTTTTTCTGCCATATACAGCCTGCCAGCGCACGATCGGCGCTGGCAGGCTGTAGTATAACTACATGCGAGCGCGCCGATGGCGCGCATTGCGCATGTGCGGGCACGTCCTCGCGTCATCTCGCGTCTTGCGAGATGACGCGCCGATGCGTCGTATCAGAGCTACAGGGCCGCCCGCAGGACGCATCCCTGCGTTAGGCGGTCCTGTAGCGGTTAAATCCCAGGCTGATTTTTGAAAATCTTACATGTGTCACTTTATGTGGTAATAACGCTTTTAATTATCCAAGCGATTCTAAGATTGTTTTCTCATCACATTGTACTTCATGATAGTGGTAAATTTCAGTCAACATTTTTCATTTTTATTTAAAAGAAAAATACCAAATTTACAAAAAAAATTGGAAAAATTCGCAACTTTCCAAATTTCAATTTCTCTGCTATTAAAACAGATAGTGATACCTCATATAATAGTTATTACTTTACATTTCCCATATGTTTACTTTATGTTTGGATCATTTTGTCAATGCCATTTTATTTTTTGGGGACGTTAGAAGGCTTAGAATTTTAGAAGCAAATCTTGAAATTTTTCAGAAAATTTCCAAAACCAACTTTTTAAGACCAGTTCAGGTCTGAATTCACTTTGTGAGGCTTACATAATAGAAATCACCCAAAAATGACCCCATTTTACAAACTACACCCCTCAAGGTATTCAAAACTGATTTTACAAACTTTGTTCCACAAGAATTAAAGGAAAATGTTGATAAAATTTCAGAATTTCACTTTTTTGGCAGATTTTCCATTTTAATCAATTTTTTCCAGTAACAAAGCAACAGTTAACAGCCAAACATAACTCAATAATTATTTCCCTGATTCTGTAGTCTACAGAAACACCCCATATGTGGTCCTAAACTGCTGTACGGGAACACAGCAGGGCGCAGAAGGAAAGGAACGGCATATAGTTTTCGGAGGGCAGATTTCACTGGGATAATTTTAAGTTGCCATGTCACATTTGAAGACCCCCAATGCACCCCTAGATTAGAAGCTCCAAAAAAAAGACCCCATTTTGGAAACTATGGGATAAGGTGACAGTTTTGTTGGTACTATTTTAGGGTACATATGATTTTTGGTTACTCTCTATCAGGGATCAGCAATCGTCAGCACTCCAGCTGCTGTAAAACGACAACTCCCAGCATTCACGCATACTAGGTTGCTCTTGTAACTCCCACAGAAGTGAATGGAGGATTCTGGGAGTTGTATTTTTAGTACAGATGGAGTGCCGGAGGTTGCTGATCCCTGCTTTATATTATACTTTTTGTGAGGCAAGGTAACAAAAAATAGTTTTTTGTTATTTACAACGTTCATAGAGCAGGTTGTTACGGACACGACAATACCAAATATACAAAATTTTTTTGTTGTTGGTTTCAGTTTTACATAATAAAGCATTTTTGAAGAAAATTATTTTTTAGTGTCTCCATATTCTGAAAGCCATAGTTTTTTTTATTTTCTGGGCGACTGTCTTATGTAGGGGCTCATTTTTTTCAGTATGAGATGACGGTTTAATTGGTACTATTTTGGGGTGCATATGACTTTTTGATCGCTTGGTATTACACTTTTTGTGATGGCTTTTTTTACACACTTTTTATTTTTCTAACGTGTTCACCTGAGGGGTTAGGTCATGTGATATATTTTTTACAGCAGGTTCCTACAGACGTGGCAATACCTAATATGTATACTTTTTAAAATGTATTTAAGTTTTGCACAATAACAGAATTTTTTAAATGAAAAAAATCATGCTTTAGTGTCTCCATAGTCTGAGAGTCATACTTTCTGTATTTTTTTGTCTTAGGTAGGGTATCATTTTTGTGGGATGAGATGATGGTTTGATTGGCCCTATTTTGGGGTGCATATGACTTTTTGATCGTTTGCTATTACACTTTTTGTGATGTAAGGTGAAAAAAATTTTTTTTTACGGTGTTCACCTGAGGTGTTAGGTCATGTGGTATTTTTTTAGAGCAGGTTGTTATGGACGCGGCGATAGCTATGTCTACTTTTAAATTTTTTTACATTTAAAACAATAAAAGCATTTTTTAAACAAAAAAATCATGTTTTAGTGTCTTCATAGTCTGAGAGCCATAGTTTTTTTTATTTTTTGGGCTCAGTTTTTGCGGGATGAGGGTGACGGTTAGATTGGTACTATTTTGGGAGGCATAAGCCTTTTTGATCACTTGGTGTTGCTCTTTTAGTGACGTATGGTGACTTAAAAGTGTTTATTTTAGCACATTTTTAATTTTTTTGACGGTGTTTCCCTGATATTTTTATAGAGCCGGTCGAGAGTTGGACTTTATTTTTGGTCCCACTGTGGGACTTCAACTCTTGGGGGCCTGATCCGCTTTACAATGCATTACAATACTTCTGTATTGTAATGCATTGACTGTGTATTTCACACTTAGGCCCAATTCACACGTCCACAATGTTCGTCCGCACCCATTCTGCAAATCTGCCCACCCTAGGGGCAGGCTGCTGTGGAGGTCACAATTAAGGGGATGGTCCGCTATGGAGGTCAGTGTTAAAAGGCGGAGTGTTGTGGAAATAACTGTTAAGGAGACGGGGTACTGTGGAGGTCACTAATAAAGGGGTGGCCACTGTGGAGGTCACTGTTAAAGGGGCAAGTCACTGTGGAGGTCACTGTTAAGGGGACAGGATGCTGTGGAGGTCACTGTTAAAGGGGCGGGCATTATGGAGGTATCTGTTAAGCGGGCAGGGAACGTTGGAGGTCACAGTTAAGGGGACGGTCTGCTATAAAGGTCAGTGTTAAGGGGCAGGGTGCTGTAGAGGTCACTGTTAAGGGGGCGGGGTGTTGTGGAGGTCACTGTTAAGGAGAAAGTGTACTGTGGAGATCACTAATAAAGGAGTTGCAACTGTGGAGGTCACTGTTAAAGTGGAGGGTGCTGTGGATGTTACTGTTAAGGGGGCAGGCCACTGTGGAGGTCAATGTTAAAGGGGAGGGCACTGTGGAGGTCATTGTTATGGGAGGGGGGGACTGTGGAGGCCACTATTAAAGAGGCAGCGGGGTAGTGTGAGGTCACTGTTAAGGCAGCGGGGTACTGTGAGGTCACTGTTAAGGGACCAGGGAACTGTGGCAGTCACTGTTAAAGGGGCAGTCGCAGTGGAGGTCTCTGTTAAGAGGGCCTGGAAAGGTCAAATTTAAGGGGACTATAACCTATGGTCAATGTTGAGGGGCAGGTGCTGTAGAGGTCACTGTTAAGGGGCAGACCCCTGTGAAGGTCACTGCCATGGGAGTGGGTTGCTGTGGAACTCACTGTTAAAGGGGAAGGCTGCTATGAAGGTCAAAGTTAAAGGGGTGGGATGCTGTGGATGTCCAATTTTAAGGAGACGCGGCACTATGGGGGGTCAATGTTAAGTGGTGCAGGGCTGTGAAGGTCACTGTTAAGGGGGCGAGGTGCTGTAAATGTCACTGTTATAGTGGATTCTGTCGATATCTTTTAACGACACACACAAACATTTAAATAGTTTAAATATACCCATGCAAAGCCGGGTCCTTCAGCTAGTGCAGCTATAAACGTAAAGACGTGTGTGAACATCTGGGTGTGGTAGAGGGATATAGATGGCAGGCACTAAGCACTTTGTCTGAAAAATGGTACATTGAAGACATAGAATGTAACCATTAGGGTCTACACTAACCTTTGCACATTGAATTGGGATATTCTTGTGTATAAGTACACTAAGGCCCCATTCACACGTCCGCAATTCTGTTCTGCATTTTGCGGAACGGAATTGTGGACCCATTCATTCCTATGGGGACACTTCCGGGTCCACAAAAAAATAGAACAAAAAAAGGCATTTTCTATATAGTGCTGGCGATGTGCGGTCCGCAAAATGCGGATCCGCAAAACACTTGCGGACGTGTGAATGGAGCCTAACTCTCTTACATGAGTGGAATAAGTGGAGTGATAAGAATGACCTGTCCAGGAACGGTTCAGAACCGAGATGGAATCCTTAATAAGATGTGTCTCAGAGAGGCAAACAATTGCAGGTTGGAATTGCCGTAGGGAATTGAAAACTCTGCAGCGCTTAGATACATTGCCAAGGCCCTCACATTCGATGAAATAACATTAACTCCATTGTCCAAATAGAAAAAGAAACCAGACAGAATAAAAATAACCGGTATCAGTCCTTTCAGTAGCATGTCCTCCCACGACATGAACTATATATAAAAGAGAGTACCAATAGAAAAAGATTTGACGTCCAGGTACTGTTTCCCAAAAATACAACAACAAAAAATAAAACAACACATTCCCCATGAATATTTGGGCTTCCAAAGTGGATAAATATACCCAGCAGCTACATGTACTGTGAGCCTACATAGCACAGCCTAGTGTAATAGGAAAAAATAGAAAAATGTAAAGGAGTCCTCTAATATTTCCTGCAGTCAAAAATGAAGCTATAGGCATCCCACCTTAATAGTATGAAAAAAAGGGAAAAGCAAAAAAATAAACAAAAGTAGGCAAAGTATTGTCAATATCACTTGTCCCTCCAACAACAAAACGACAAAGGCAGGGACTGGCTAAGGACATCACCATAACCACCAGAATGTGATTCCTTATGGTTTCTCCTGGCGCAGTTGGACTTTGTTGGTATCTATCCAGGATGCTGCGTCCACAGAAGAATATCAGGATGTTCTTAATTGTCACTAGGCTACATTGATGTTACAGTTTGATACAGAAAAGTATAGTATACCAGGCTGGTAATTTGCCACCTTCACAATTGTCTGCTTGTAGCCAAGAAAACAGAAAGCCTTCAATACCATATCTACATTACACTTTAGTTAAGTAGTTTTCATTATATGAAAGTTGAAGTACGATCTGGAACATACAAGTGGAAAATTTCTGAAAGAGGATGGAGAGCGTCACGTTGTTTGTAACCACAATGCCGGTGTTCTTAACCACTGCTATTTTCCAGACTGTGGCCTTGATATATTTTTTTAAAGTATGATTTCCTTCTTTACTAACATGATGCAGAAGATGATATCTGTGCCCATTCTATGTTTACAAGAAAACTTATAGATGTGTGTAGCAGGTATTGCTAGGACTTTTAAATTAGTAGCTGCATGATCCTATCGAGTGGCATATGGTTTGGGACTACATGACAGACTCCCAGTGAGAAACCTTTATTGAGCAGAGCGCTCCCTCACCAGGAGAAGGTACAGCCACAGCGTGTTACAGCTTTGCTGCATTTATTGGTTCCTACTTAACTGTTTAAAGGGGTTATGTCACTTCAGCAAATAGCATTTATTATTTAGAGGGAGTTAATACAAGGCTCTTACTAATGTATTGCTATTGTCCATATCGCTTTTTTTGCTGGCTGGAATACTTTTTCCATTACTTTATACACTTCTTGCATCCATGGTTATGACCACCCTGCAATCCAGCAGCACTGGCCGTGCTTGCACAATATAAGAAAAAGCACTAGCCTATATGCAGTCCCACAATCCCGGGCACCAGAGAGGCCAACGTTTTTTCCTATAGAATACAAGCACGGCCACCACTGATGGATTGCAGGGTGGTCGTTACCATGGAAATGAGCAGTGCATAATTTGATGGAAAAATGAATCCAGCAAGCAAAGGAAGCAATATGGACAATACATTAGTAAGTGGCTAATTAACTTTCTCTACATGATAAATGCTATTTACTGAAGTGACACAACCCCCATAAAGAGGACCTTTCACCAATATTTAGGTAGTGAAATACTTACACTACCTTCCTGAGCAGCCCACGCTTACGCCGAGGCAACTTTTTTTTTTTCAAAATAACCCCCCGTTTGTGCGCTCCGGTCCCCACATGCGGGGATCTTTTGTATGAGGCGGGGACTTGTCTTTTGCCTGGGGAGCGGTTCTCCTCCCCCTGTGTGCGAGCCGAGCGCTATGATTGGCTGCACTCACAGCCAGGGAGAGGAAAACCACTCACCAGGCAAAAAACAAGTCCCCGCCTAGTACAAGGAGTCACCGCATGTGAAAACTAACAGGGACCGGAGAGGACGAACGGGGGGTTATTTTGAAAAAAAAAAAGTTGCCTGGACGTCAGGAAAGTAGTGTAAGTATTTCACTACCTAAATATTAGTGAAGGGTCCTCTTCAAGTTTTGCTTGGGCACACATATATAAATGAAACTACTTCTTCATAATTTAAAAATATTTTAAAATCAATGCAACTCTTTGCAGAAAATCACATGCATCCAGATTTCATTTCCCTCATAAATTGAAAGGAAAGGAAAATAGCACCCATTTACAATCTGAAAGATAAAAAACATAAATCTTCACTTGTGTCATCCTGTAATGTCGATTTATACAGAATCCAAAAGCTACAAGCTACAGTATGCTATTCTCTGAGATTAACAAAAGATGTCCACAAACAGCACCGCTCTCACTCTTAGGCCTCATTCACACGACCGTTGTTTGGGTCCGCATCTGAGCAGCATTTCTATATATGACATTCTTTATATATATTGATTTATACTATAAAAAAAACATTTCCCTAAGTCGGGTTCGATTGCAAGTGGTACCTTGAAACCCGAAATCGGGAAATGTTTTTCTACAGTATAAATCATTTTCTGAAGTTATTATGCTTGCGAAGTAATAACTTCGGCTCATCAGAGCCAATACATTCCAATACTGTATGGAGCGCTCGCTTCATACAGTATTGAAGAGAAGTTTTATGCAAATCAACTTCGGGTGTTTCATCTGAAGTCGATTCGCTCATCCCTAGAAATCACTGACCAAAACACCAGTATGTGTGAATGAGGCTTTAGGTTTTGTCTATTGCAATTCAGGCTTGCTTAAGTGAATGGGACTAAGCGACAATACTATATATAGAACCCTGTTGTTAATCACAGTGGTCACCGCCTCTTTTTCGCTACTGATACGCACACCATGCTGACCTGCACTCCCTGATGAGCCAGCTACCCAAACTGGTGAAACTCATTGTACATACGTCTCTCAAAGTCAGGGTCATACAGTCAGATTAGGGTTTAGGGGTGAGACCTTTCCAGGGCAGGTGCTCTGCTTTTGCCAAGGACGGGTAGTACTATCAGCGGATATATATCTGTCCAGGTTAGATTAAAGCAAGCTGTTGAGAACTGAGGAACCGGAGTCTCAATATACCAGACCCTTTAGTAACCACCTGAGCTATCTATGAGTGAATCTTTTTTCTTTAGTGACTTCTTATTTTGTTTTTCATTTTAAATGAGAATAAAAGCAACATTTTATTTCACTACTCCCTTTTCATGTTAAGAAGTTATATAGAAGTAGAAGCGTCTGTAGATACCAATTCAGGTCTATTTGATACGTAGCTTCACAAACACAGTCCCATTTAGTAGAGGAAATTTGTAATAATAATTAAAAGAAATTAAAAGAATGTCACTCTCTGCTTCACCATATCTTTCAAAATTTACACCACCCAAGTGTATTAATAAATTGATAAATCTTCGCCTAACCACTGTAAATATCCAGCTTCCATTTAGTACATGTGAAAACTGTGTCTGCAGCCATAGCTAGGGTCAGCTCAACGCATAGGAATTTATACATCTATCATTAAACCAATGGAAGCTGTAAAATTCCCTTTGCACTGAGCCCCCCCTAGTGGTGGCCACAAGAAAATGTTATGAATTTATATCAGGAACAGGAGTTCAATGCTAGACTTCTTCTCACCCTAGTCTCCATAACAGTCATGTGGACTGCCTCCATGGTAAGTATACCAATTATCTTGCGGCTCCATCCGAAAATACTTCAGCCCAAAACACTGTGCTAACATCACTCCAAACCATACAATTATTTAGGACCAATATGCAAAAGGCAGATGGATGTCAATCTTAGACACATGTCTCTGCTCTCCAATAGGTTTCCGAAGAGAACACTCTGCTTTAATAAATTTCTTCCTATTATTTTGATACGTAAGGTCACATGACCATTTTCAGTCAGTCTTGAACAATCAACCAAAAACCCCTTGAAAAATCCTCTCATGAAAATACCATCACTAGAAAATCACTTGATTTAAATTACCAAACCATGTGATCTAGTATAAATGAAATGAATAAATGAAACTTTTGTTAAGTATCACAGAGGGAATCCCTTGGATGAAAACCAAACATCAAAATCAGTGAGAGCCCCACTGTTTTAATTAATCTCCACTTTTCTATTAAGGATTACAAGTTAAAAATAAAATCCCCTTAAGACTGTTAAGGCTAGCAGTTTATTCTTAAGACAATGATGAAGAAGGTATTTCTTGGACACATAGAGCCACTTAGCCTTTCTGCTGCCTGAGGCAAGAACTGAAATAGTGCCCCCCAATCTCCATGTGAAATTCTTAGTCCGCCCCCCCTCTGTCCCAGCCCTACTGTTGAAAACAGATGTGGATGGACATTACATACAGCGTTACAAAACATACAGGAGAATACAATACCACATCCTCTTACATCCAGGGGTGTCTCCACTGATGTAGATGTTCTCTTTCCTCATCTTCTCAATTCGGACCAGACCATCTTGATAACTTCTTTCAGCCGCCTCTAGTCTCTGCAGAGTTTGGCACACAAACAATCTTGGATTCCTTACTTTTTCATCATTCCTCCTCTCCTGATACCCCAACAGTATTATTCTGCTGCTACCCCCAATACTGCGCCCGCTCTACTTTCCAATGCAACCAAACACTATACCGCGGAAATATTAGTGCTAAACAGATAGTCTGACCTATAGTAATAATGCCCCTTACAGTACCACCAATAGCGATATTGCTCCCTCAAAGTGCCCCAATTAGTAGCAATGCCCTCCATATTGTGCCCTATAATAATGCCCCCAGTGTACCCTCAGTAGTAATACAGTCCTGATCAAAAGTTTAAGACCACTTGAAAAATTGCAAAAAATCATATTTAGCATGGCTGGATCTTAACAAGGTTCCAAGTAGAGCTTCAACATGCAACTAGAAGAAATGGGAGTGAGACAAAACATTTTTTGAGCATTCAATTTAATGAAAACAACAAATAAACTGAAACAGGCTGTTTTTCAGCTGATCAAAAGTTTAGGACCACACCTCCCAAAAAAACCTAAACCCCCCCAAAACAGAAATCCAACTTCCAAACATGAACTCAGTACTGAGTAGCTTCGCCGTTATTGTTGATCACTTCAAAAATGTGTGTCGGCATTCTTGATGCAAGCGTTTCCATGTGGTGAGTGAGAACATTTCTCCAAGTGGTGAAGACGGCCGCACGAAGGCCATCTACTGTCTGGAATTGTTGTCCATTTTTGTAAACTTCCCTTGCCATCCATCCCCAAAGGTTCTCAATTGGATTTAGATCAGGGGAACACGCAGGATGGGCCAAAAGAGTGATGTTGTTCTCCTGGAAGAAGTCCCTTGTCCTGTGGGCATTGTGTACAGTAGCGTTGTCCTGTTGACAAATACAGTCGTTAGCACACAGACGAGGGTCCTCAGTCATAAGGAATGCTCTCTGCAACATCTGGACATAGCCAGCGGTGGGATTTGCTTGTCATGCCAGCAACATTGGAAACCATCAGGACCATCAAGGTTAAATTTTTTCTCATCAGAGAATAAAACTTTCTTGCACCTTTGAATGTCCCATGTTTGGTGCTCTCTTGCAAAGTCCAAACGAGCAGTTCTGTGGCGTTCAAGGAGACGAGGTCTTTGAAGACGTTTTTTGTTTTTCAAGCCCTTCAGTCTCAGATGCCGTCTGATGGTTATGGGGCTGAACTCAGCACCAGTAAGGGCCTTAATTTGGGTCAAGGATCATCCAGTGTCTTGACGGACAGCCAATTGGATCCTCCGGCTCAGTGCTTGTGAAAATTTTTTGGGTCTTCCACTTGACTTTTTTGTTCCATAACCCTCAGGATCATTTAAGAAATTCCAATTGACCGCCTTACTGCATCCCACCTCAGCAGCGATGGCGCACTGTGAGAGACCCTGCTTATGCAGTTCAACAACCCAACCACGTTCAAAAAGGGAGAGTTTTTGCCTTTGGTGTCAGACCCCCACTGATCAGAAACCAGAGGATAGGCGATCAATAGTAAAGTCTTGGAAAATCCCTTTAACATTAATATTCAACACTGTTATTCATAAGGATCTACCTGTGGCAAAAGTTCATAGAGCTGTGTGTTCCTGCTCAGCTTACCCAGTAATCGTAGTGTAAAATGAATGTAACTTTAGCTCCCTCCTTCTTAGATATTTGGATTTTCAGCTTGTCTTTTTCCAGGACATTCAATCCTTGTTCAATCCTCTGACTTGTATGGGTTATATAACGGTTTTATTATTTACGTTGTGCTCTCAGGCTGAATTCCTGCCATATTTTACATACTAGGAAGATGTCTTTTTTGTGCTTGATGTAATTTATTGTATTTTCCATAGACCTCTTGTGGCCATCAGAATCCTCATGTGCCTCTTGCTCAAAAGTGCTGTGTGGGAGTGAGGAGGAGAAGAAAGGAAGACAATTAGCTACATAGAAAAACAAACCAAATATAGATACAACAATCTCAGACGCACAATGTCAGCCTAGCAGGGGTATGGTGCCACTGAGTGCACCAAGAATGGCAGCAACGTTCTCCTTTGTTGTTAACAAATGATTGCAGAACAATCAATCTTGTGTGACATGGAAAAATAGAGTCTTGTTAAATTACCACTGGAGTGCCACAGCTATAAAAATGAAATTATTTATGTACTTGCTAACTGGCACATTCATTTCATTTCCATTAACTTTTCACACTACCTGTATAATTTCCATATGTGCATTTATTTCTCCAGTGTATTATCTGACGTTCACACGTCCGCAACATGGGACCGCATCCGTTCCGCAATTTTGCGGAGGGGGTGCGGACCCATTATTTTTCAATGGGGCCGCAAAAAATGCGGACAGCACACTGTGTGCTGTCCGCATCCGCACTTCCATTTCCCGGCCCCACAAAAATATAGAATACGTCCTATTCTTGTCCGCAGCCACAGATAAAAAAGGGCATTTCTATCATAGTGCTAGCCATGTGCGTTTTGCAAAATGCGGAACGCACATGGCTGGTGTCCGTGTTTTGCGGATCCGCAATTTGCGGACCACAAAACAGTTGCGGACATGTGAATGGACCCTTAAAGAGAAATATAAATTTTACAACATAAAGCCAAGTTTTGCTGGGCACTTTCTTGGAATGTGACGATTTTCCATTAAAGGGGTTGTGTCACGGAACATATTCTACATTTTTTAAACCAAATACTTTTGTAATTGCATGTAATTAAAATTAGTTATTAAATTTAGTATACCCAGTGAGCTATTCAATAAAATCTGTATAGCTCCACCTGCTGTTAGTTCTTTTCCTTATTTTATGTCCGTCTCACTCACAGTTGATTTAATGGGCTCAGTTAAAATCTTCGACTGCCACCAGCTCTATGTTCTATTAACAGTTACAGGGAAAGAGCTGCAGCAGAAAGGACACTCCTACTGAGCTGCCAGGAAGATAATCTAGCAGAGCAATTAAAGCAGTGAATGTGGAGATCTCTAGACCCATGTTCAGTACAAGGCTGGTTCTAGCTTTGCTAGAAAGCCACATACTATATGATGTCTGGTTGGTGGGGGTCGGACATCTGGGACCCTCACCGATCAGCTGTTTGAGAAGGCCCGCAGTAGCGCCACGGCCTTCTTGTTGCCTTCCCTAGGCTGAGTGACGACATGCTCGTCGGTCACGCGGCCTAAGCGCACTCCATAGAAGTGAATGGGGCTGAGCTGTGATATCAAGCACAGTCACTATATGTACGGAGCCATGCTTGGTCAGCACAGAGAAGGCAGCGGTGCTCACACGAATTTCTGCTGTCTTCTCAAACAGTTGATCAGATACTGATGATAGGTCATCAGTTGTAAAATCTTGAAAGACCCTTTTCAGGGTTTAACAAAGTTGCCAACGATGCCCCAGGTGGTATACAGGAATAAAATGAGTTACCAAGGGAACCTACTCTATCATGCCCACTCTCAGCAGTAAGTGAATTCAGCACGTAAAAAGCTGAGGATTTTTCTTTCTCCAATCTGTGCCATGTGTCGTTTCCTTTTGCAGAGGCATAAAAGGATATACAAAGATAATGCACTTAGTAAGTGAGGTCACAGTGCTGGGATATAATGTAATGATGTCATAGTGGTGGCTTATTGCACAATGTGATGTCACAGGGATAAAAAAGGCAGATGTCACAGCAGTGGAATAGCAAGGGGGTGGGGGTAGGCATTGCCTCGGGCACCAAATTATAAGGGGGTGCCCAGCTGCTTTGGCAATGGTACAGACAATGCCATTCCCTCTGTTGCAGGCAGCGCACTTCAATTGCCATTCAGTGAATCTCTTACTGATTGCAATGGAGGAAAGCACACAGGAGAGGAGTGAGAACTTAATGTGGCCCATGTTGTAGACAGCTCCAAATTGACAAAAGACAGGGCGGCACAAGTAGGCAGGGCTAACACAAATAGGTGGGACCTGCAGTACAAAAGGGGTGTGTGTTCACAGGTTAGGGTCAAAATGAGCAAGCCCCGGGAACTAGCAACCCACATTCCATCACTGTGTCACAGTGCAGGAATAATACACATAGTCACATCACACCTTAGAAATAATATGAAAAGTAATTCTACAGCGCTAATAATATTTTTCCCCAAGGATCTGCATCCAGTTATCCATGTTCCTTTCTGCTGCCTGAGGCAAAAACTGAAAAGGCGCGCCAATTTCTCAACCTACGGTAACCCCTTCCCTCCAGCCCTACTATTAAAGACATACTTGGAAAACATTACATACTGCGCTACAAAACAAACAGGGTAATACTGCTGCCCCCGTCTTACCCCTACCTCATGCTGCCTGAGGCAATCGCCTCACCTCGCCTCATTGGTGGTGCACCCCTGGGGTGGTGGTACCTCTGTATCATCTGCGGGATAGAAATAACACTGCTAGGTGGTTATTTGCATATTTTACCATTGGGCATTACCTCAGTTCTCTCTAGTAAATTCTCCCCAAGGCGAGCCAGTATTCCGGTAATGTGTAATGCACATATGTATTTTTTACAACATTGGTCGCAATGGAGTTGTTTTGGACAGTTGTTAGTCTCATGATATAGAATATGTGCATTCAGTGTACTGTGAATGCCATTTTTATCAGATTTCTCTGGTCATTCTATATGTCATTCTAAAAAGGCAGAAACGTGTAAGATTTTTAAACTCTGATCTTTGTCAAACTGTTCACCTAATATTTATCATTAAGCAGCTGTTAAAATTCTACTGAACACTTTTGTCTGGTTTCATTCTATCCATTAAGCTTCTCCCACTGACAGGCTTCCTGGTTGAGATGAGGTTTATCTGATGGTATGAAATTTCACGTTTACTGATATAACGCCATAAAGCATTCTCATTCACAGCTGCTTGCTCATAGAACTCTATATCCCATGTCAAATGCATTTTGTATCAAGCTTCAAATCTGAGCAGAAATCATTTTTCCTTTACCACTAATAGTGCAGCCCATACCCCATCCAAGGCCAATCACTCATTCATTTTACTACCTAATGTTCACATTAAATTGACATTATTAAAGAAATAAACACTACAGCACTTGCATTATCTATCTATCTATCTATCTATCTATCTATCTATCGACCTTAAAAAAAATCAAGGCTTCCAGCTTCCAACATTTATGCAGAAATGGTTCCTTTTGCACAGATTCAACCCTGATCTAGGGCACCCTAACATCAAAAAGCATGTCAATCCAGCATACTTTTGACGTAATTCTTCTCTTTATTTGCAACAAAAAGATTTAGAAATTAAAGTGACACAATCCACTACTGGACCCCAATAAAAAAAAAAAAAAACCTTATGCGTTTGTCTGAGCTGTTGTCCTCACCTTGCAGCTGTGTCTGTAAATCTGGATTTCATTGGTCACTCTGCTTTCTTGTCTCTCAAGTGGTGTCTTGAGGCAGGATCAAGATGTTCTCACAGGAGAAGAATATCTGGTTCCTGAGTTTCCCTCACAGGGAAATAAGATACTGTTTCTGGGAGTGGGAGCTCTGACATGTGCTTCCTCACTCCCCTACTATCATTCCAGTGCACAGGAGATCAAAAATGGCGTAGGAAACACCGGTCTTGATAAATCTCCACTAAAGTGTCTAAAACACATAATAATAATTATAATAATGATAATAATATGTGGTACAAACGATGTACATCAGTTTTTGGTGCAAATTAATTTTGGCTCACTGAGTTTCACGAATCTCCATTGTTTTTATTATTTTAATATTCAATTTAAATCAGAATAACAACTACATTTTTATAACCTTTTATATACCAGGTTATATAACCTTTTTATATATCTTTTTGGAATGTTGTATTACTAAAAAAAATAAAACAACGACTCATGTAACCATAAATCTCTGTTTCATTATGCAAAATTTTAAAATGTCACATATAAACAATTTTTCCTGGTATTTACAGTATACAGAGGCAGCATTGAGTTTCAGCTACATCTCTATAATCTGTAAATACACATATTGGAGGTAGCAGCTGTATGTATCCTGCATACTTCCCGCTAATGCTCTGTGTGACATGTGCTAATTATCTGGCCCTTGCTAACTGACTGGATGTTGTTAGAACATTGGTACTATTGGTTATTCGCATGTCTTCAGACACATAACAGCATTTGCTATTCTGTGTAGCTAGTATATTTCTCTTCCAAAGCACATCTCACACTGAGTTGGCATATACAGTACCATTATTCAGCTAGGAGGTTGGCATTACCATTTAATTCCTACTGAGTAGAATTTGCAGTATGTGCACTGAATCCCTCCATTAAGTACATCACTTAGTACTTGGGCCTTTACCCATATGGAGTCACACATTGTGGACTTGACACCATACAAGGATACAGCTGCTTGATACCGCTACAACAGGATCTCAGAAGATTAGTCACCCACTGGCACCAAATCTTCATGCTGTTCTCTCAGTGCCGGGGGGCATCATTTGAATTAATCTGAAGATCTATTTAAGCTTCTTCACCGCTGGGATGTAACTTCAGTTCAGACAGATGGAAAATAAATGTTTGCACTACTATCTAGTCTTACGTGAATTCCTAGGAAAAGCAATTTTTTCAGGACAAACAGAAAGGATTTGTTTGTGAATAAAAGCCAAATTGCAGCCTATTTCCAGACATAAGAAGACACTGAAATAAAAGGGATATTGACACAAGCTCACTGAATAATGTGCTGAATTCTGTTACAGATTTTTCCTTTGGATGAGGAATATTATAGACAAAATCTATTAACACAGGGAGTGAAACAGTTAAAAACGAATTGCAGAAGAATGGAAGATGTGGTAATGAGAATAGATTCTGTTGACCCACAATACAAAGACAGTGAAAGCGAAGTGCAAAATGGAATGGATTATCTACTATGTGGATATATAGTAAAATGGGTTTATAGTTTACATAGTTTATATGTAACATTAGGGGGGAAAATAATTCTTCCAGACTCCAATCAGGCAATCAGAATAACTCCCTGGATTAATAATCCATCTCTAGTAGCTATAACCTGTAATATTATTACTTTCCAGAAATACATCCAGTCCCCTCTTGAATTCCTTTATTGTACTCACCATCACCACCTCCTCAGGCAGAGAGTTCCATAGTCTCACTGCTCTTACCGTGAAGAATCCTTTTCTATGTTTGTGTCCAAACCTTCTTTCCTCCAGATGCAGAGGATGTCCCCTCGTCACAGTCCTGGGGATAAATAGATGATGGGAGAGATCTCTGTACTGACCCCTGATATATTTATACATAGTTATTAGATCTCCCCTCAGTGCCGGTTCGGCTATTTCCAGCAGTCCTATAGAAGTGAATGGAGAGGTGGTGTGCATGTGTGATGCGCCCTTTATTCACTCCTGTGAGACTTCTGGAAATAACCAACTCGGCTACCCCCTACCTCTATAGAAGGGAATGTAGAGGACACGTGCATGAGCTGTGTGCTCTCCTTCACTTTGGGAGACTTGTTCTGGCGATAGTAGCGTGTCCCAGAGGTGGGACCTGCACCTATTTGACATTGGTTGCATATCCTAAAGATGTACCATTATTGTCTAAGATGGGAAAACCGATTTACGATTGGTAATGATGGGCACGCAAAATAAGGGATTTCTATAGGGAATCTTTTCACATTAAAGGCCATCTGTCAGCAGATTTGTACCTATGACACTGGCTGATCTGTTACATGTGCACTTGGTAGCTGAAGGCATCTGTGTTGGTCCCATGTCCATATGTGCCCGCATCGCTGATAAAAATGATGTTTTAATATATGCAAATGAACCTCTAGGAGCAACAGGGGCGTTACTGTTATACCTAGAGGCTCTGCTCTATCTGCAGCTGCTGAACCCTCTGCACTTTAACCCCTTAAGGACGAAGGGCGTACATGTACACCCTTGTGTCCTGGTACTTAAGGACCAAGGGCGTACATGTACGCCCTGTGAATTTCCGATCACCGCTGCGCACGTGGCGGTGATCGGAACAAGATGCCTGCTGAAATCACTCAGCAGGCACCTTGGCACAATGCCCAGGGGGGTCCTGTGACCCCCCTATGTCAGCGATCGCAGCAAACCGCAGGTCAATTCAGATCTGCGGTTTGCTGCGCTATCTGTAGTCTCTGATCCCCGCGGTCTGTGACCCCGGGGATCAGAGACTAAAATATGCCCCAAACGTGTAAATTTTAACCCCCCCCCTGCACCCCACCATATTAGTGTCCCCCCGGGCGGTGCAGGGAAGGGGGATTGCGGGCGGTGCTGCGGGTGGGCGGTGCGGGAGGCGGGCGGTGCGGCAGGCGGGATCGCAATTGCGATCCCCCGCCCGCCTCCTTTTAAACGATTTCCCTGGTGTCTAGTGGGTATAGCAGGGGGTCAGCACATTGCTGACCCCCTGCTATAAACTGCTGACATTTGTGCTGCAGATGTCAGCAGTTTAACCCCTTCTATACCGCGGTATAGAAGGTGTTAACATGGAGGGAGCTCCCTCCCTCTCCCATCGGGGGCTGCTGTACCTTTGCAGCCCCCCCGACGGGATAGGATAGTAGAGGGAGGGAGCTCACCTCTCTTCCCATCACCCGCTGCTCTCTTGTGGCAGCGGGTGATGGTTACCATGGCAGCAGGACGCTTTCAGAAGCGTCCTGCTTGCCATGGTACTGAAACTCTGAATGGGCTTTTGCTAAAGGCAAAAGCCTATTCAGACTTTGTAAAGTAAAAAAATACAGTAATTACACTATATAGTGTACTTTACTGTATTATATAGACACCAGATCCACTGGATCTACAAGAACCAAGTGGGTCTGGGTCAAAAAAAGAGTCAAAAAAGTGAAAAAAAAAGTAAAAATAAGAAAAATACATATCACTGAATAAAAATAAAAAAAAACAAATACACTACACATATTAGGTATCGCCGCGTCCGTAAAAATCTCCTCTATAAAAATATCACGTGACCTAACCCCTCACGCAAATACCGTAAAAAAAACACAAAAAAGGTGTAAAAAAGCCATTTTTTGTCACCTTGCATCACAAAAAGTGTAATACCTAGTGATCAAAAAGGAGTATGCCTCCCAAAATAGTACCAATAAAACCGCCATCTCATCCCGCAAAAAATGAGTCCTTATATAGGACAATCGCCCAAAAAAATAAAAAATATGGCTCTCAGACTATGGAGACACTAAAACATAATTTTTTTTTCTAAAATGCTATTATTGTGTTAAAGTAAAATAAATAAATAAAAAGTATACAGATTATGTATCGCCGCATCCGTAAAAACCTGCTCTATAAAAATATCACATTATCTAACCCCTCAGGTAAATACTGTTAAAAAAATGAAATAAAAACAATGTAAAAAAAAAACATTTTTGTCACCTCATATCTCAAAAACTGTAATAGCAAGTGATCAAAAAGTTATATGCACCCAAAAATAGTGCCAATAAAACTGTCATCTCATCCCGCAAAAAATGATACCCCACATAGGACAATCACCCCCCAAAAAAAAAAAATATAGGGCTTTCAGACTATGGAGACACTAAGGCCTCTTTCACACGAGCGTGTCCGGATTAGGTCCGGATGCGTTGCGGATGCGTTCAGGGAAAACTGTGCGATTTCACAGGCAAAGCCATTCAGTTTTGCCTGCGATTGCGTTCTGTTGTTCAGTTTTTTCCGCGTGGGTGCAATGCGTTTTGATGCGTTTTTCACGCGCGTGATAAAAAACTGAAGGTTTACAAACAACATCTCCTAGCAACCATCAGTGAAAAACGCAACGCACCCGCACCTGCTTGCGGATGCAATGCGTTTTTGAAAAACGCAGAATATAGAACATGCTGCGATTTTCACGCAACGCACAAGTGATGCGTGAAAAAAAACGCTCATGTACACAGACCCATTGAAATTAATGGGTCAGGATTCAGTGCGGGTGCAATGCGTTCACATCACGCATTGCACCCGCGCGGAAAACTCACCCGTGTGAAAGGGGCCTAAAACATGATTTGTTTTGTTTTAAAAAATGATAATATTGTGTAAAACTTAAATAAATAAAAAGTATACATATTTGGTATCGGCGCGTCCGTCGCAACCTGCTCTATAAAAATAACACATGACCAAAACCCTCAGGTGAACACAACAAAAAAATATATAAAAATACGGTGTCAAGAGCCATTTTTGTCACCTTACATCACAAAAAGTGTAATAGCAAGCGACCAAAATGTCATATGCACCCCAAGATAGTTCCAATCAAACCGCCATCTCATCCCGCAAAAAATGAGCCCCTACATAAGACAGTCACCCAAAAAATAAAAAAAATATATGGCTTTCAGAATGTGAAGACACTAAAAAATCTTTTTTTTCAAAAATGCTGTATTATGTAAAACTGAAACAAAACCCCACAAAAAGTATCCATATTTGGTATTGCCGCGTCTGTAGCAACCTGCTCTATAGAAATAGCACACAATCTAACCTGTCAGTTCAACGATGTAAATAACAAAAAATAAAAATGGTCCGAAAATAGCAATTTTTTTGCAAATTTTCCATTTTAATCAATTTTTCCAGTAACAAAGCAAGGGTTAACAGCCAAACAAAACTCAATATATATTGCCCCGATTCTCTAGTTTGCAGAAACACCCCATATGTGGTCGTAAACTGCTGTATGGCCAAACGGCAGGGCGTAGAAGGAAGGGAACGCCATATGGTTTTTGGAAGGCAGATTTTACTGGACTGGTTATTTGACACCATGTCCCATTTGAAGCCCCCCTGATGCACCCCTACAGTAGAAACTCCAAAAAAGTGACCCCATTTTGGAAAGTACGGGATAAGGTGGCAGTTTTGTTTGTATTATTTTAAGGTAAATATGATTTTTGGTTGCTCTATATTACACTTTTTTTGGGGCAAGGTAACAAAAAATAGAAATTCCGAAATTTCATCTCCATTTGCCAATAACTCTTGTGGAACACCTAAAGGGTTAACAAAGTTTGTAAAATCAGTTTTGAATACCTTCAGGGGTGTAGTTTCTTAGATGGAGTCACTTTTTTGGAGATTCTACTCTAGGGGTGCATCGGGGGGCCTCAAATGGGACATGGTGTCAAAAATCCAGTCCAGCAAAATCCGCCTTCCAAAAACCATATGGTGTTCCCTCCCTTCTGTGCCCTGCCGTTTGGCCATACAGCAGTTTACGCCCACATATGGGGTGTTTCTGAAAACTACAGAATCGGGGCAATAAAAATTGAGTTTTGTTTGGCTGTTAACCCTTGCTTTGCTACTGGAAAAAATGGATTCAAACGGAAATTTTTCCAAAAAAATCGAAATTCTGAAATTTTATCTCCATATGCCATTAACTCTTGTGGAAAACCTAAAGGGTTAATGACGTTTGTAAAATCAGTTTTGAATACCTTGAGGGGTGTAGTTTCTAGAATGGGGTCATTTTTGGATGGTTTCTATTATGTAAGCCTCACAAAGTGACTTCAGACCTGAACTGGTCCCTAAAAAGTGTGTTTTTGAAAATTTCTGAAAAATTTCAAGATTTGCTTCTAAACTTCTAAGCCTTGTAACGTCCCCAAAAAATAAAGTGGCATTCCCAAAATGATCGATACATGAAGTAGACATATGGGGAATGTAAATCAATAACTTTTTTGGGCGGTATTACTATGTATTATAGAAGTAGAGAAATTGAAACTTGGAAAATTGCTAATTTTTCAAAATTTTTGGTAAATTTTATATTTTTTTATAAATAAAAATGAAATTTTTTTTTTTTTTTTTTTTAAACAGAATTTTTTATTGTTTCGGAAAATGTACAGAGGACACAACATGGTGTATACAATTCCAAAGCCATTCACGCAGGAATGGAACGACATGAATATACAGTGATTGTTATGAGAGATACCATAGGTGAATCCATTACAAATAAGCGTGATAGTTCCGAAACTTATTTTTACTTTTACATAGGAAAACCCAACTCCCTCCCTCCAACTCAACTTTATCCCAACAAAAAGTGTCTTCGGATACAGAATGTACCAGTAGCAGAGATCAAAACCGCTCCCATCCTGGGTACAGCTACTTTTTAATCTCAGATAATAACATACAGTATCTTCTCTACCATCTCATTGTATATCTAGTTTTCCAAGTGTGCCTTTTATTTTTTCCTCTATATACCATTTAGTGTGTATGAATGGCGAAACCACCTCCACCCTTTCTGTGTCAGTCAAGGAAAAAACAATAAAGTCCCTCCATTTTTTAAAGAAACGGTTTGTCGTTTGTTCTTTACATTTTTCTACTTCCAGGCGTTCTAAATACAAAACATGTTTCATTCTACCAATCGCCTCAGGAAGGGTTGGAATCGTCGGGTATATCCAGTGTTTCAGTATAGTTTTTTTTACTGCTAGGAGCAGTAGGTGGATTCCCTTAACTCGAGTGGAATATGTGGTCTCTCCCTTTTTATCATACGGAATATAATGAAATATACACTGCAGAGGGGAAAGGAGTGGTTTTATCCCCCAAACCCGATGTATATATGTTATAGTATCCTCCCATAACACTGCCAGCTTGGGGCAGTCCCATAATCCATGTAGTAAGTTTGCCTTTTGTTGGAGACATTTAGGGCACCATCTCAAGTAGTGCGCCGGCGCGGCTGTGTAAGACAAGTCAAAGGCATATGTTGCTTTATGCAGGATTCTAAATTGTGTCTCTCTCCATAATTCGCTGGGTACTGACTCCCTCACTCTTTCCATTCCCTCCCTTAGTTTTGAAGTTGTCGATTCAACGCCTAAGTCAGACTCCCATTTGCTGTACACCGTATTTCCCAGTGGTGTGGATAGAATGTTCTGTACCCTTCTATATAGATCAGACAGCGAGAAATCCGGGCTACTTATCAAGGCACCAAACCATGCCAGCCTCTCCGGTTCACCCAGATTTCCTGCCTGGGAAACACAATATGACTGTATTTGTTTGAATGCCAAGAAATGGGAGGCGGGAATATGATATTTAGATTGGAGCGTCAGCCAGGGGAGGAGCTTAGTGCCATCATCAGTAAGTAGTTGTTTCACCTCCTTTATCCCCTTGTCCTTCCATAATCGAAAGAGGCTTGAGTTTCTACCTTCCGGAAAAGCCGGGAGGGTCCATAACGGCATATAAGGGGAAATATACATTGGCAACTTATATAAAGCCCGCAGTTTTCTCCAGGCTGCTAGGGTGTCTCTCAAAACCACATAGTGCTTTAACGGTTCAGGAATGTCCCTCACTCTGGTATGTAAGATAGCGTTTAGATCCCACGGTGCTACCAGCTCTCTCTCTAAGGAAATATTTGAAAAATGAGAGGTCCCTTTCAGCCAATCTCTAGCATGTCGGAGCAGGGAAGCAAGGTTATAGCGTCTAATGGATGGCAGCTGTAAACCCCCTTCCCATTTAGTTAAACAAAGTTTTTCGTAGGCCACTCGCGGACGTTTACCCTGCCACAGAAAGCCTGTGAACGCTCTCTGAATCCTGTTGATGTCAGAATGTTTTAATAAAAGTGGTACAGTCTGGATAGGATAAAGCAGTCTCGCGAAGCTCACCATTTTCAAAAGGTGAGCTCTACCGAATAGCGAGAGAGGTAACTTGGACCATCTACTGAGTTCTAGCTCAATTTTCCGTATCAAAGGTTCAAAGTTTAGTTTATATAAAGAGGACGGGTGACGGCCAATTTTTATACCAAGGTAGGTCAGGTAGTGTGGTACAACCTCCACACCACACATCTCTTGCTGAGGAAGAGGCGCTTGTCCACTCCTTTCCAAAAACAAAAGCTGGCTTTTGCTTACGTTTATTTTATATCCAGTGACCTCACCAAAATAATCCAGTGTGTCTAGGACCCTCTGGAGATGTAGGCTCGGAGAGTCTAAAAATAATAACATATCATCCGCAAAGCAAATTAGCTTTAGCTCCTCTCTCCCTATTCTGATCCCCTTAAAAGTCTCGGATTGTATTAGGAACTGGGCTAGAGGCTCAAGTGCTAAATTAAAGAGCAGGGGAGACAATGGGCAACCTTGCCTCGTGCCCCTATGAAGCCGGAATGGGTGGGATAAAAAACCTGGCGTATTAATCTGCGCCGATGGATTTTTGTAGATGTTCTCCACTAGTGATCTAAAGGGGCCCTCTATTCCGAACGCCTCCAGGGATCTCCATAACCATTGCCAGCTAACAGCGTCAAACGCTTTTTCCGCGTCAACAGATAACAGGGCAGGCTTACTCCCATCGCCACCACCAGCATGATGGATAAAGTCCTGCGCTACCAGGACAGATCTTATGTTAGTCACAGCCGCCCTACCCTTTATAAATCCTACTTGATGTTGCCCGATAAGGTGTGGCATTAGCAGTAGCAATCTATTTGTTAGAAGTTTCGTCAAGATCTTAAGATCTTGGTTAATTAGAGAGATAGGTCGGTATGATTTGGGCTGTTCTAAGTCTTTACCCGGCTTTGGGATAAGTTTAATATACGCCATATTACCTGACGACATAATATCCCGGCCATTTAAACAAGTGTTGAAAAGCGCAGTAAGGGACGGAGTGACTTCTTCTAGTAGTCCTTTATAAAAATCTGCACTATACCCATCCGGGCCTGGTGCTTTACCGTTTTTTAGCGATTTAATGGTACCCTTAACTTCCTCCTCCGTAATTTGCTTATTAAGACTCAAGCACATTTCGTCTGTGAGACGCGGTAGGGAAACTTTTGAAATTAGTTCCTCTGCCCGGTCAGTGTTATAATCCTTATGGCTATATAGGTCAGCATAGAATTGACCAAAACAATCCACTATATCCTTTGGGGCCGTGATTTTATTACCCTGCGAGTTCACTATTTGCCTGATAGCTCCTCCCGGAGTAAAGGGTTTGGTCAAGTTGGCCAGCAATCGTCCCGCCTTATTGCCATATTTGAAAAGATGAGCTGTTTTATGGTCCAATGACAGTTTCACTTTTTGTTCAAGATAATAATCGTGACTATGTTTGGCTGTGACCCAATGGATTTTATTAAGCTCAGTTGGATTCATCAGGAAAGCGGTATATTTGTTGCGCACGTCATCCGTCGCAGCAGCTAATTTTTGGGTTAGTGTCCTCTTTTTTGCCGACATATAGGAAATGATACGCCCCCGAAGCACCGCTTTGGCTGTGTCCCAAAAGAGGGGGTGGTTATCTTTGTGTTCTCCATTAGTATCTACGTATTCCCACCACCACCCCTTTAACTGGAGGAGAAATTCCTCATCCGCAGCTAAATAACTCGGCATACGCCAAATATAGTCCGTACCCTTGGGTACCTGGTCTGCAAGAGTTATTGCCACTGGGGCATGATCAGAAATGAGCATGTCCAGTATCTCTACTTTCTGGACCTTTTCCATCAGTTGAGGCGAGACCAGCGCGTAGTCTAGTCTGGACCAAGACTGATGGGCACATGAATAATGCGTAAATTCACGCTCAGTCGGATTTAAGTGCCTCCATGCATCTATTAACTTAGTAGCCTGTAGTAGTGAAGTGAGTGTTGCCCTATGGGTAACTGACTTGTTTCTTTTAGCGTCAGTCCCGTCCACACTTTTACAGTCCTCCTGAATATTGTTTGTTTTATTTTGCTATCTATTGCCTACTCTTGGCTCCTGGACTAGATCTAAAACTTAACCTTTAATCTTTCTACATAAACTCTATGTTAAAATCTATCTGTTCGCTTCCCTGACTATTTCACACTGTCACTACGTTTATCGGAGTTACACTCCACTGTTTCTTCGGAGGATAGTCGCGCGCACTATCTCCCCTCAAGTAATCAAGGTGTATGCAGGTATAGCGATACAGTACTAAAATCACTGCACACTATCCCCCGACATGTTTCGCCTGAACAGGCGTCCTCAGGGGTATCGGATAGCGTCTGTGTGCTGCAGGGCGGTAAGGCTATTTAAAGCCTTTTCTCTCCTCCCCTATTACGTGGTGTCTATATCCACCTATCTGGTTCTTCAATGGATAAGGATACAATGTTATCCAGTTGCTGATTGGGTATAGAGGTGTGAGGTATTCGATCCTGTTGACTGCCGCGCATGTCATAGCACTTAGTGTTTCACGGCTAAGTCCGCGTTAGTACGCATGTCCCGATACTTAGTGTTCGGGACATACTTAAGATGTATTGCGCATGTCTAGACACTTAGTTATCGGGACGTACTCTGAGATGTACTGCGCATGTCTAGGGACTTAGTTTATAGATGTGATTTGCTACTATGTTTCCTACTACTCTTTGCTACTACTGGATCTCTCAATATGAAGTGCGTATGGCATTATCTTACTTTAGTTAATCCGTATCATATTTGTAACTACTCCTATATCTTCTGAATTATTAATTACCAATCACTTTTACTAGTTCATCATTTAGCATCCTGATTGATTATAAAACTGTCATTTTCGTATATCTATATTAATTATGTATTATTAATTACTATTTTTATTTTTAATATTATTAAATCTATTCTATGCTTCATTTTACTTGGATTTTACTTATAACATTTGCCAGTGCACTGATAGTTTAAATGCATAGTTTATCTTATTTACAGTGATTTAATATTAATATTTTGGATTACTTGCTCACATTATTATTATGTTATAGTAGATACATCCTGATAATCTTCCTTATTTGGGTAGTTTTCCTTATAATATTTTAGTTTAAATTTTTATATATATATATTACTTTTATTAAGGTTTAATCCATATTTTAAAATACATGATAACTATATGGTGTTTATAATGCCTAATTATACAGCTTCTTATCTGGATTTTTTGGATATTACTCTCACATGATTGCCTATATTTTCTACTCTATACACTCAACAAAACACTGCAAGTGGACCCTTCTCATTATCCTACTCTGAATAGCTACTTACTATATACAGAGGGTGGAGAGCTATTACTTTTGTTTGTGGTTTATCTTATCTATAAGCTTATTCCTCAATTTTACTTCTCATTAATCCCTGCTAATATTTGGAAATGAGTTGCTTTCTTATCTATATGTATATATGGGGAGCAATCCCTCATTATAAGATCTTGGGCTTTCAACGCTTATTAAGAAATGATGCATAGGTAAATCCTTCATTTAATCCTTTAGGGGCTAGGCTTTTCAATCTATATATCCACTTTGTTTCTTGTTGTTGTAGTTTTCTATCAATATTGCCTCCTCTGGGTCCTGCCTTAACTTTTTGTATACCCCAGAATTTAATAGACTGGGTATCACCTTTATGTACACTTTGTATGTGTTTCACCAATGTTGTATCCCTTTTATTCCTAATGTCACTCAGATGTTTAGATATACGTCTCCTCAGTTCCTGGATTGTTTTACCTACATAGATTTTGGGGCACGTACAGCTTATCATGTATACCACTCCTGTGGTCTTACAATTTATATATTCTCTTATTTCATAGGTTCGCTGATCTATTGGATTGACAAAGCACGCTTTTTTTCCATCTGGACACAAAACACACAGTCACCACATGGATACGAGCCTCTAGCTGTTAGCCAGGTACTTTTAACAGTATTATCCTGCCATTGAAAATGGCTGTGGACTAGATTTTGCTTCAAATTTGGTCCTTTCCTGTACGTAATTGCTGGATACATGGGTAATACTAGTTTTAGATCATCATCTGCTCTAAGTATATTCCAGTGTTTGGCCAGAATATATTGTATTTTGTTGTGCTCTTTGTCATAGGTGCCAATACATCTAATTGTGGGATCTTGTTGCTTAATTTTATCCTTCAGGAGGTCTGCTCTTTCCATTGCTTTGGCTTTACGATAAGCCTTATGCAGGATCTTTTTGGGATAACCTTTATCCAAAAAGCGATTATATAGCACTTTGCTTTCTACTTCGAAGGCCTCTTCTGTAGAGGAATTTCTTCTGGCCCTGATGTATTGGCCAAATGGTATCCCTCTTCTAAGGGGAAGTGGATGATAGCTTTGCCATGTTAAAAAGCTATTTGTGGAGGTTGCCTTCCTATGCACCATGGTATTTATCTGGCCATCTACTTGAATTTTGATAGTGAGATCCAAAAAATTAATACTCGTTTGACTGATTTCTGATGTAAATCTAAGACCTATTATGTTATCTTTCAAATACAAAACAAAATCGTGAAATTGTGTTTCTGTGCCTTCCCATAATATCAATATGTCATCTATAAATCGTGCCCAAATTAATATGTGCTGAGTGAGTGAAGTATTGGTGTCTGTGAATACTATCTGTTCCTCCCACCATCCTAAAAATAAATTAGCAAAATTTGGTGCACAAATCGTCCCCATAGCGGTACCGGTGGTCTGTAAATAATATTTACCATCATACATGAAATAGTTGTGTGTCAATAGAAATTGTAAAAGAGTAAGAATAAACTCATTGTGCTCCCGATATTGTGTACCCTTAGTGCTCAAAAATACTCAATGGCTTTTATTCCCAGTTCATGATCAATACTTGTGTACAATGCCTCCACATCTAAGCATGCAATATAAACGCCTTCTTTAACCTGCAGACCCTGTAATTTTTTCAAGAGATCCTTGGTATCCTTAAGATACGATGATAATTCAGGTACAAATGGGGATATAATGGTATCTATATATTGACTAATCCCTTCACATAGGCTGTCATTCCCTGATACTATAGGTCTCCCTGGTATAGGTCTCCTTTCCTTATGAATTTTCGGGATTGCATAAAATGTCGCTGTAGTTGGCTTAGGATTGAAAATTGCTTTATATTCTTCTTTTGTTAGTAGTTGTTTTCAATGGCAGATTGTAGAATACTTTTGAGTTCATTCACATATTTATCTGTAGGATTACTTACTAATTTTTATATGTTTTGGTATCTTGCAATAGGGTTAGGACCATTAGATTATAGTCAGATTTATCCATAATGACCACATTCCCACCCTTGTCGGATGGTTTGATTTCTATCTCATTATTCTTTTTCAGTTGGTCCAGTGCTTCATCCTCTTCTTGACAAGGGAAGAGAATGAAGCACTGGACCAACTGAAAAAGAATAATGAGATAGAAATCAAACCATCCGACAAGGGTGGGAATGTGGTCATTATGGATAAATCTGACTATAATCTAATGGTCCTAACCCTATTGCAAGATACCAAAACATATAAAAAATTAGTAAGTAATCCTACAGATAAATATGTGAATGAACTCAAAAGTATTCTACAATCTGCCATTGAAAAACAACTACTAACAAAAGAAGAATATAAAGCAATTTTCAATCCTAAGCCAACTACAGCGACATTTTATGCAATCCCGAAAATTCATAAGGAAAGGAGACCTATACCAGGGAGACCTATAGTATCAGGGAATGACAGCCTATGTGAAGGGATTAGTCAATATATAGATACCATTATATCCCCATTTGTACCTGAATTATCATCGTATCTTAAGGATACCAAGGATACCCTGATTTCTATGAGCATGTCCAGTATCTCTACTTTCTGGACCTTTTCCATCAGTTGAGGCGAGACCAGCGCGTAGTCTAGTCTGGACCAAGACTGATGGGCACATGAATAATGCGTAAATTCACGCTCAGTCGGATTTAAGTGCCTCCATGCATCTATTAACTTAGTAGCCTGTAGTAGTGAAGTGAGTGTTGCCCTATGGGTAACTGACTTGTTTTTTTAGCGTCAGTCCCGTCCACACTTTTACAGTCCTCCTGAATATTGTGCACTGCATTTAGGTCACCTAGCAACACCACCCCTCTCTGTTCCTCTTGCAAAATTCGTGTCTCCAGACCTGATAAAAAGGTTTTCTGCCCCGTGTTCGGGCCATAAACATTGAATAACACGAGTTGTCCTGCATCGGTATCCAAGGACAATCGAATTAATCTCCCTTTTTCATCAGTATGACACAACCTCACAACGCATATTCCTATGAATAAGAATCAACACTCCCGCCTTTCTGTCATCCGAGGAAGAACCGTACACGCGGCCTACCCATAAACGTTGCATGCGCCAGAAGTCAGCCTCCCCCAGGTGGGTCTCCTGGAGTAATGCTATATCGGCTCGTAAACTTTTGAGATGGCGTAACACCATGATTCTCTTATGGGGGGAACGTAGCCCCTTCACATTCCATGAAATTATTCTCATCAACCAAATGGAATGTATGATATCAAGAACTGTACCCCTGTGGAAGGCTGACATCCGACAGGCCCTGGAACGCCTGATCTCATTAGGTAACTCTGATCAAAGACACTTAGAAAAAATAAAAAACCTCTGTATCCCCATAACCCCTTCTGAACTGTGAATATCAAACCATAAATTGCACAGAACATGTATATTATAAACCAGCAGTAGAATTTTTTCCTGGACTTCTCTTTTTTCGCACTGACCCAGGCTGCAGTACTGCTACCATACAGCCTGGAATCCATCCACCCAAGCATCATAGATATCTCCATCAGCCTCGCTCCCCGGATAAAAGTAGTAACATGTAGTCTCCAAAGTCCTCTTCCCCCACTTCTGTAAAAACAAGCCCTTAAATTAACAATTAACTCCCAGATAACGTCTCAGATACATATCACGTATTCCCGGTATACTTGCAGCGTCAGAGTCCACCGCAACCATAGATGTCGTCAACCGTTGCATCGTTCGTTGTCTGTTAACCCCAGTCTGGGCTGGACGCTGGGTCGCGTGATCGTCTAGATGATTCCGATGCAGCGTCCGGAGATCTCCTACTGCGGCTGCTGCCAAGATGGCCACCTCTTGGGGATGGGCGTCCTCTGCTGGGAAATTCAGGACTGGGTCCATTCTGTAAGTCGCCATTATCTAGCGACTCAGCCGCCTCCGATGGTGAGGTAAATGTGTCCACAGATCCATCTTTCCTGAATATTTTCAACAATGCTGGGTATAGTAGCGCGAATTTAGTCTTTTTTCGCACTAGTTGGGTACAAATGTGAGAGAAAGCTCTCCGTTTCTTGGACACCTCGGCGGAGTAATCACCGAATAAGAGGATGGAGTGGCCACGTATTTTCAAAGGTTGATTCAACCTCCGATATTTAAGTAAGATGGCTTCTTTGTCTGCATAATTGAGAAACTTAGCAATCGTTGTTCTTGGCCTACTTAGTGAGGCACCTTCCACATTGCCTCTGGGAGGGCCAATTCTGTGCGCTCGCTCGACCGTCATTGAGGCCCGAAGGCCCAAGGCTTTCGGCAATTCATCCGCACAAATGAGGGCCAAGTGGTGAGGCGGGATGGATTCCGGTAAGCCTAGTATTCGCAGATTACTTCTGCGGGACCGGTTTTCCAAGTCCTCAACTTTATCGCGGAGGAGTCTATTAGTATGGATTACCTCTCTCATCTGGGTATGCGTTTTCTCCATCTCGTCCTCCATTGTGCTCACTCGGTGTTCCAGTTCTTGAACTTGGGCTGTATTCTGGGCTACTGCTTCCTGCAGTTGTTGCAGAGTGTTGGCGATCGTAGCTTCCAGCGTGGCTTTAATATCGGGAGCCAATAATTTAGCCACTTCTACAGCCATTTCTTTGCATGTAGATTCCATCGCCCCCGTATACAGCGATTTGTTTAGTAGGGAATGTTGGGAATGTTCAGTTTCCTTCTCTTCCTGTAATGGAGGAGGCTGCGATGATGATCTCGTGGATCTTTTTCTTGCGTCGGCCATCTTGTCTTCCTTCTGTTTCAAGGCGTCTCGCTGTGGGAGAGGTTTAGATGTCCGCGGGGTGCCGCTGCGCACAACAAATTTCTCCATGAACCTCCCGGGGCCCTCAGGAGGTGTTTTTTTAGGGTAAAGACCCCAACAGATAGCGGCAACCCCTGTGTATAGGATCCGGGGGGACGGAGCACGGCTTGCTTGCCTCCTTACATGTGCGCGCCGGAACCAGAAGTAAAATGAAATTTTTTGACTTAATTTTACCAGTGTCATGAAGTACAATATGTGACGAAAAAACAGTCTCAGAATGGCCTGGATAAGAAAAAGCGTTTTAAAGTTATCACCACATAAAGTGACACTGGTCAGATTTGCAAAAAATGGCCTGGTCCTAAGGTGAAAATGAGCCTGGTCCTTAAGGGGTTAATTGACAGGTCCAGGCAGTGTAAATGTGATCACGCCTGGTCCTGTCAATAGAAATGCAGAGGGCACAGCAGTTGCAGAGAGAGCAGAGCCTCTAGGTGTAACGGAACCGTCCCCATTGCTCCTAGAAGCTCATTTGCATATATTACGACATTATTTCTCTCAGCAATACAGGCACGTATGGACATGGGAGCAACACAGATGCCTTCAGCTGCCAAGTGCACATGTAACAGGTCAGCCAGTGTCATAGGTACAAAATCTGCTGACATACCTCAGATCAACATAAACTGGTGACAGAGACCCTGAGCAAAACATTGGGTCACTTAATTGAATTGACCCATTTCTTCTACTGAAATCTGTACTGAGCAACTCCAGTACTTGCCATGCATTGGCATCCGCTCAGTACAGTACACAAGTCCTGATATTCATTAATGACTGCTCCTTTCCTATAGTAATCAGCAACAGGAGGCGTGGGGGAAGGACAGAGCATAGAGCTCATGAATATCCTATTTTTGCACCATATTTTTGTGAACTTCCAAACTCGGCTGACAGTGGAACTGTTCGATACAGATTTTAGCAATATGACTGGGTGAAATCAAGTAAGTGACCCAGAGAGGGGTGTCATAAAACTGGGGACATGCTCCCTATAATTGTTCCAGGCAATGCAGTCAGAATTTATACTCTGATGCTTGTTGCTACTGAACTAGCTCACAACCTCTCACAAATCTACATTAGTAATAGTTGAGTACAAGTGGTTTACCAGAGAATAAAGTTAAATACTCACAACTCATGTTATTGAATGCAATAAAAGCCATTAAAGGAAAAAGTAAAATCTCTGCTGGCTCATAAATATCGGAACATTTATTTTTATGCATTTTCCAGAATCCAGGCACAATGATTTTCTCTCCAATTTGCTTCAGCTTGTTTGAAAACCTCCTGTGTAGATCTGCCTTAAAAGTCATTTCAGATCCAAAATGAATTACTTGTTATGCGTAGAAACAATCTGTGCATCAGTCTTGTGAATAATAATGGCCGTGTAATAGGTGAAACCTTTCGTATACTGACAACAAGTCAGAATTTCCTAAATGTTAAGATCCCTTATGCTAATTTAAAACTTTAGGCATACGTTAAAAGCAATCGGTTACACTGTAAATATATTTTATATCTGTTTACTAGATAGCTATTTAAATAGGACCTTTCACCTGAAAATGCAAGTTGAAATAAAGATATACTCTTGCCGGCCCCCGGTGGTGCTTATTCAGTTGTTCTTTTTTCACTATGTGCCCCCGTTTGTCCGCGGTGCCCCCCGCAATATTGCCCGCCTTCCATGCTAATGAGCCATTCGGCTCAACTGGGCAGGCCTGCAAAAGTTCTCCCGGGTGTGTCTTTATTCTCCCTGGCACGGAGCGCATCCAATCAGCGCGCTCCGCTCTTAGCCAGGGAGAAGAAGCTCCAGTTCTCACGAGATTCGCGAGAACTGGAGCTATTTCATCCATCCTGAGCCGGCACCATCTTGGCGCCATCTTGGATTCCCGTGGCGAGTATTCACGCTGCTCCGATGCTCGCTGCAGTAATCCAAGATCGCACCGGCTCAAGATTGATGAAATCGCCCAGTTGAGCAGAATGGCTCATTAACATGGAAGGCGGGAAATATTGCGGGGGGCACCGCGGACAAACGGGGGCACGTAGTGAAAAAAGAACAACTGAATAAGCACCACCGGGGGCCAGCAAGAAAGGTTATATCTTTATTTCAACTTTCATTTTCAGGTGAAAGGTCCTCTTTAAAGTGTAGCTGTCCTTCAGTATATTTTTATTATAGTGTAGGGAGAGTGGTGTCATTCCGGTTTTAATGATTGTGTGTGGGCACTATGGGGGCATAAATACTGTGTAGTGAGCACTATGGGGGTATAAATACTGTGTAGGGACAATGTGGGGGCATAACTATTGAGCAGGGGCACTATGGAGACATAAATACTGTGTGGGGGCACTATGGGGGCATAAATATTTAGTAGGAGGCACTATGGGGTAATAATACTGCGTAGGGGGTACTGTGGGCATATAAATACTGTGTCAGGACATTATGGGGGCATGACTTCTGTGTGGGGGCAATATGAGGCGGGGAATATATACTGTGTAGTGGGAAATATGGGGGTATAAATACTGTGTGGGGGGCACTATGGGGGTAAAAGTACTGTGTGGGGGCACTATGTGGACATCACTACTGTATGCGGGTACTATGGGGGCATAACTACTGTGTACAGGGCATTATTGGGGTATAAATACTGTGGGGGTGCTGCTGCTATTGTTTCTCTTTGGCCTTTTTAAAACTTAAGAGATATGCTACAGCACTTCTTACAATATTATGGACCTGTGTTTACTAACCTGTGGCCCTCCAATGTTGCAAAGCTACAACTCCCATCATCACTCCCAAAAGTATGCAGCCATTAGGGTATGATGGGAGTTGTACTTCTGCAACAGCTGGAGAGCCACAGGTTGGAAACCATAGGTCTACAGTATTGTAAGAAGTGATGCAGTAAAATGAAAGCTGTGCTGTGACTGGTTGCTATGGGATTAGAGGCAAAGTGAAAAGCAGCGACTCACCAGTTAGGGTGGGTTCACATCACATTTTATGCCTCTGTTTGATGTATACGTTAGAAAAAAAAGGATACAAAAACTCAGCACACCACATTCTTGTATCTCACTGTCCATTAAAAAACACGTATGTGTTTTTTTTTTTACAGTGGTAAAAAAGCATACTTTTTTTTCACAATGGAAATCTACGATGAACAGATGCCACTGTAAGGCATCAGTCTGAGCATACGTTTAACATGTCGTAGTTTTATTCCGGCCGCATCTCGGTATGTTTGCCGTGATGCCGACGGAACTCCGGCCTGCCCCCATTATAGTCAATGGGGCCGGAGCGGACCTCCGGCGGCATGTGTGCACTAGCAGCAGCACGGATCCAGCAGGCTGTTCACCTGCTGGAGAACGCTGCTGCTAGTGTGAAACTAGCCTTAGGCATGTAATAGGCTATGAAGAACAAACACACGAATCACTTTTATTTATATAAATTACAAAAAAACGTCCAGCCCTGCACACTATTAAAATAAAACTGTAAGGACAGTTACACTTTGAAGCATACTTTCCAGCTCACCGTCTGGACAACCTCTTTCCTTATTGGAAGACCTGCTGGACGATTTCTGATTTTGGAGAAAAGTGGTATTACAAGGTACCTATTCATGTAATACATGGTTGTGTTGAGCTCTCCAGAGCTGGAGCTGCTCTTTGCAGTAAATTAGCATAATAAATTACCATAATAAGTAATAATTTCCATAAATTAATTAAAATTCATTCCAAATAAATCAACCATTAAACAACAGAAAAACCATAACCCCCAGTCCACCCAGCATTAGCTGGGTGACAAACTCCCACACGCCACGACTCAAAACCCAAAACACCACAGCCATTGCTCAATCATGTTCACAAGACCATTGTTAAATATATTGAGACCTATATCTGATAAATGCACATCAATTCCGTATAAACCAACTATAAAACCGTCTAGATCAGTATGGTGATAAGAGCATCCACCAATCAATGGCATGAATTTGGACATTGCTCGATTGATTCTCTTCCTAATCCAATCAAGAAAAACGCAATGCTTACTGGCCCAGACCAATCTAGGAATGACTTCTGAAAAGATTAAAAACGAATTTGAAAAAATGCCGCGCAAGATCCCTACATCTCGCTTCATTTCAAAAACAAATCCAAGGTATTTATTTTTCCAATGTCATTGCACCCTAGATGAAAAATTAAAACGTCTGGTGAAGGCCAAATTGCGTTCAACTTATTAATTTCATTAAGCAAATTTCTCCATCTCAAACCTCGAACTCCATGCCAAAAAATAGTAAACATTTTACAATTAAAACCTAAATTCACAAAGTAACATCTGGAGCCAGTTCGCTTCTGAACCAATAAATGAAGGAGCGGCCCACAATCCATATAACAATAGGATCTAAGGAGAAAATTAATTCTTAATTAGCAAATCAGATCTAACATAATTTAAATCTATTAGATTCCCACCATTCAATCTTTTTAACCAGTGCATCATTTAATCTCAACTAGCTGCTTCTGTTGCAGGTCTGATTCTGAAAGAATGAGACGAAAAACAAAAGCTCCCTAAACCTAATTCCAACAAACACTTCTTAAAAACCGAATTAACCTGGTACTTAGTAACTGGAAATAAATTTTCATGCAACAATAAAACGTCCCCAACTCTTGGCCTAGTTCCCAACTAACGCATAATGTTCTCAACTGGACAAATACATGTAGATGAACCAGGAAAACTAAACTGTCTCAACGAACAGCCTCTACCAAGTTGGTCTGTTTTTGACCTCCTTATTCTCACAACCACAGAACCATCATCAACTTTCACATCCTTAATTAATAAACCTGACGGAGAGAAACGACTACTAGAGACCAACTCACTTATACATAGGGCTCCAAAAAAATGCCAAAACAAAAAGACAAGTCTCGAAATGATTGAAACAAATCTTATCCAAAACAACCCACAGACGTTGCAATATGTCGATGGAAATAGGTCTTCTCAGATCTTCACTAACAAAATTCTTACTATAACCTTCCAACATTTGCTTGACAACAAATTGATTAGTCACTGGTTGCTTTCTCAAAAGTTTAAAAAAGAAAGAGATGCGGGCTATTTTTTTGTGTATAGAAGAGACTGCCAAACCTTTTTAAATCAGATCACATACAAAAAGAAGGATTAAACTAAAATCATCATCTGAACCACAGAAAAGCTGCCAATCTTTCCATGCGGCTGTAAAATTAGCCCATGTTCTTACAGCAACTGAATTCCGAATATTATTAATTATTAGTCCCAAATGACATTCCATAGATGTCCCAGATATGACGTCCCTTCCAACTCTGCGTTGAGTGCAACAATCTGAAATCTCTCCCACTGCAAATGTGATGGAGAACCGGCAAGGTTGTTAGATTTTCCAAATACATATCTCGCCTTAACCCAAACATCTAATTTGAGACAGCACAAAACTATGTACCTAAGCACTTTTACCACTAAATCACTTTTTGAAGACAGGGAGTTGACAGCAAATACCACACCCTTATTATTTGACAGTAAATTAATTCTCCTGTTCATAAAGCAAGATCCCCAGATAACCAAAACAACTAATAACGGAAATAATTCTAAGAGTACAATGTCTTTAGTGACACCCTTCTGCACCCAATCTTTAGGCCACTTCTCTGCTGACCATTTATTATTGTAAAATGCTCCATACCCAAAACCACCTGCAGCGTCCGTAAATAATAATAGGCTATCACTTTCACAAAATTCATACTACCAACACATATAACCATTGTACATACTTAAAAATTCAAGCCACACACCTGAATCTTCCTTCAATTCCTTTGCCAAACAAATGTGAGAAAAAGGTGATTTTAGACCCCTTGTAGTAAAATAAAATCTTTTAGAGAAGACTCTACCAACTGGAATCACCCTGCAAGCGAAATTCAACTGCCCAAGCAGTGACTGTATCTCCCTCAAAGTTGATTTCCTCCTTGCCAACATAACAACTAACAATGCACGTAACTTATTCAATTTATCTTCCGGCAGTCTAAATTACATCTTACCAGAATCAATCACTACACTTAAAAATTCCAAACAATCACAAGGTGAAACTGTCTTTTCTAAAGCTATTGGAATACCAAACAAACGGGAAAACTTTTTAAACTTAACTAACAATTTAAAACACATATCTGACCCAGAACTACCTACAAACAAGAAATCATCCAAATAATGTAAAATCCCTCCTTCTGACGACACAAAATCAATACCCCAATGCAGGAAACTAGCAAATGATTCAAAATAACTGCAAGATTTTGAAAAACCCATAGGCAAACAGCGGTCAAAATAAAATTTACCTTCAAATTGAAATCCTAAACCATTAGGATTAACTGGCAACAATCTGAAAGCTGATTTAATATCAGCCTTGGCCATCAATGCACCTTGACTATATTGACGTAATAAAACCAGTGCCTGATCAAAAGAGGCGTATTCAACCGAAGCTTCAGATTTGTCCACCTCGTTATTAAGGGAACTCTTACCTTTTTGATTTTTTGCGCAACTACCTCCTTAAACTGCTGAACCGCCTTCAGATTCTCCACCCAAAACCGAATTTAAAACCCTTAAAAATTAATTCAGCTATCTCCCTCTTTGGATATATTTCTAACCAAGGGAGCATTTTTTCCAGCTTCACTGGACTCAAGGCTTTTTGAAAGCTGCTCCCGCACACTAAGCTTCTGCTGTGGGTTTTGGCTATTGCTTTTGAAACAGCGGGACATTGAATGTGATCCGCCGCAAAAGGAGCACTCATGCTTATACCTACACCTCGCCAGCCATTTGCAGACTGATTCATTAAAAGCGAAGCAAACTCCTTTTCTCAACTGACCTTGAAAATTAGCTGGTTTAGCATAAGTGCTCCTCTGAGGGGTCATTCAATTTATCCAAAGACCAACGTCCTTAACTTCAAAACTTAATGATGGATGAACCGCCAATTTTTGGCGAAACATTTCATCATAATTGTACCACGCCATGCCGCCAAAGTTGCGATATGCCTCCAGTACAATGTCTAAGTACTAAAATAAACTACTACATTTCTCAGGGAACTTCTCACCTAAAACTAACACATAAATGCAATAGCCCTGCAGCCAATTATTAATGGACCTAGGCACACTGTGCTTTCTATCTTCATCCTTATCGTCCTTCTTATCAACCTTTAAACAATCTTTGGCGGATGGTAATAATGACAAAATGTCAATAAATTCCAAACGCCAAATGCGTTCTTTAATACCCGAAGGCAAGTGATAACCTAACAGAGAAACCTCACAAGGAATTGCTTCCCTAACACTTGTCTCAGCTATACCTAAACCTTTATCAAATCTAGGTAACCCACCAACTGACTGTTGTCCAGAACTAGCCCCAGCAGCGGGCATAGACGCGTCACTACCGCCAGGATCGGCCCAAACCCCAGCAGCCGAAGGGTTAACAGATTTTAACATAAATTCAGAGAACATTTCCATAAAATCAAAAACTGAATGAGGAACAGACTGCACTAGCCGGACTGGGGATCACAGAAGAAGTGGACTTCTGTCTAAAAGAGTTAGGTACATCTTTACCCACTCCTCTGGGAAGCTGCAGAGGGGGGCACACATCCCTGAAAAGGAGGAGGGAGGGGGGGGGGGGTGACACTGGCTGCTGCACATGCTCCCTCAGCTTAGGATCCCTTTGCCTGCTACCGCTGCTCCTCCGTACAACCTTCCCTGTTGAAACAGGATGCAGCTTCCCACTGCCAGCAGCGCTGCGCTCCCCAGCAGGTACAGGACTCCCGGGAACGGCCTCTTGCTCCAGACGACAGGGTACGTCCATCGCTGCTACTCCTCCTGCTGCCCACATACGAAGGTGGGGAATAAACTTCTCTGGCCCTCCTGGAGTGTTTAGCCGGTGTCGTGCTGCGTTCCTCCTCAGCTGACATCTCCTTGGCTCCGCTGATAGGACCGGACATCTTCTCTTGATCCTCTTCTCCTGCCTCCTCCACTGCTGTATTAGGGCGCTCCAGACACGACCGCATCTCACCACCCTCGGATTCAGCTTGCAGAATCAGCTCCCTCAGCAGGTCTTCCATGGTAAAGCACTCCAGCGGTGATCCAAGTCTTCTTTCTTCGTACAGGCACGGACCCCAGCAGAGTACTCCAATATAAAAGAAGAATTTTCCCGCCGATTAACTCTTGGACCAATCAAAATCACAGAATCTTCCCGCCTCAAAACTGAACAGGACCAGAAATGACCACTTGTGCCAAGCACAGTTGACCTCAAGATGACCAGGCCTGTAAGTACAACTGAAACACAAAAAGGGGGAGACACAACACCAGCCATATAGAACACATAGCCATATAGACCAAACCATTATAACCTTAATTAAAATGACAGTGACTATGCCACCATGT